>OY728129.1:272651936-277651936 GCA_963277665.1 Viscum album | reverse complement strand
ATTGTTTACTACTGAGCACTGTACTATCTACTATTTACTATTTACTGTTTACTGTTTATGGTACTTTTACCTTCCATATACTCATTGACTATTAGGCATAGATCTTCGGGTGGTTGCCTACTGAGATTTAGTCTCACACCCTATTTGGGTCATGTTTTTGGGCCCAAACAGATTATATTGTTGCAGGTATATACAAGGGAAAGCGCCCTTCTACTTCAGGTACTTACTTGCTGTGGAGCTGGAGAGCATGGGACCAAGCTATGGCTTGAGATGCTGAGGAGTTTATCTGTTTAACTTTATTTTGTACTTTGGTTTAACACTATTTGTATTGCCAACATTGTTATTTGTTTGGATGTTTTTCTAGACATATGTATCATGCATCATTTCATATATATGTGTGCTCCAATTGTTTATTATTTTAGTCTTCTGCTATTTACTGTTGTTGAATATTTACTGCTTCCACTATTGTATGTGTTGTTTACTTCCACTGTGTACTCTTCCAGTGAGGGAATAGTTTCCCAACTATCACACCCAAGACCATCGCTGCTAGCCAGCAGCCTCTGGCATTTGGGGAAATGTGATTGAGGCCATGTGACCAACCAGGTATGGGGTGCCTCTGGGTGGCTTCCGGAACCGGGATGTTACAAAGTGGTATCAAAGGGTTTCATTTCTTTTGACTTACTGTTTGGAGCCTTATCTAGGGATATGATGGAATATGTACTTAGTAATAAGCTGTGCATGAGAGTAGCTAACCCGTGTACAGAAAAAATCCAATCTACCTCGTTAATTGCAATTTTTCTGGTTTTGCAATTATTACAGTTGATCTGATTTCACCTTGTGTGATTCACATGATTTTTGCTGTTATTGTTGATGTTATTAAGGTTCTATTTCTGTTGCAACCCGATGAGATGAGGGTATGCCATCTCATTCATCATATAGGAACTTCTTAGAAACCACATGTCATGAATTTTTTCCATGCCATCTAGGATGCATTAGAGATTGAATGTTGCTGTGATAGATGATGTGTAAAATGTTCATTCCGTTGTGACAGTTGCCTTGATAGAAATACCTGCTGTTTTATAGGGTATTGTTTGTATAGATATTTTCTTGAATGAACGCCTAAATTTGGCTCTTGAGGTGTTATGGGCCCTCATAGACCAGAATTTGGTTGATCATTGCCTTGTTTGCCATGTAATATTGTGTATAAGATTCCAAACTTTGATTCGTGTGGCGTATGGGCCCTCATGGATCAGAATTTGGCACTTTCTGTACTCGTTCCTGTGTTTTCTGGGTTCTGGAGTAGTTTCTAAGGCTTACTATCTAGAAAAACCCAGAATACACGCCGTGTAGTTTTGACTACACGCCATGTGTTCTTCTGTTCGGGAAGAAAAATTTTTTTCTTAAGTACACGCCGTGTACCGTATATACATGCCATGTAAAATCTAAACTGTGTCATAGGCCGTGTGGGCAGAGACACGGGATGGAGAAAGTCTGGAGTGAACACGCCGTGTCTCATCCATACACTTCGTGTAGGGTCGACCCCATGCCCACCCGTGCCACTAACAACACAGGTTGGATGAGTTGTGTCTAATACACGCCATGTTCCATCTAAATATGCCGTGTAGTCTGACCTAGGTACCTATCCGTGTCACGAACAACACGGTTTGGTGTTACCTTTCGCATATACGCCGTGTCTTCCTTGAATACGCTGTGTGGTCTGACCCAGGTACCTGATCGTGTCACGAATAACATGGGCTGGTGTTATCCTTTCTCATACATGATGTGTCCATCTGGAACACACCGTGTATTTTGAGCCGTGTGTTAGGCCGTGTCACTAACAACATGATCCAGGTGAAGCTTTTCTAGTACACGCCGTGTAGGTATGTTACACGTCGTGTAGTTTTGCCTTAGGAGAGTTGTGTGGCTTAGACGTGTACAAGGACACAGGCAGGGAAAGAGGATTCAAGTGCACGTCGTGTGTCAGGAAAACACGCCGTGTGTCTGGGGTGTTACACGACTAGTCTGGGAAGGAATGTACACCCATGTAAATGACTTCAGGGAACACGCCGTGTATGGAATGTACAAGCTGTGTAGTCGTGTTTTGTGAAACTTAAATGTTTTCCTTATCTTGTTCCCTTATTATACTCCTTGTTTCCAGTCCTTGATAATCTTGATCTAAGGTGTGCATTTCACCGTGCAGATTCATGCCACCGAGATGTCCTCTAGTTGTGTGCGAGTTTCCAGACGGTGATCAGACACTGGATATGGCTGATCAGGGACCACCTGTAGATCCTCCCGTTGTGCCAGCCTTGGAACCACTCGTTATACCTGACATAGGTGCTGATGCACAGTTCATGGAGGGCTTTCTAAGGATGATGCAGACTTTTCAGGGAGCGCCACCTTCTACCCCGTCAATGGATGATTTGACGCAGGTGTTCCAGTAACAACATTCTCCTACTTTCTCAGGGGATGGAGGAACCCAAAATGTTGAGTCATGGATCGAGTCCACACTGATGATTTTCAAGAATCTGGAGATACCTCTAGAGAAGAGGGTGAATCTCGCTACCTATATGCTCTGAGACTTTTCCAAGAGGTGGTGGGATGTGATCTCATAGGTGGTCTGTCAGCAGAATATGGCTTGAGATGAGTTTCGGCACATCTTCTATGATTACTTCTACCCGGAGACCCTGAGGTCCAACTGATCCTAGGAGTTCATGAGTCTGGAGTAGGGTAATCTTTCTATTATGGAGTATTCCTCTCGCTTCACAGAGCTACAGCATTTAACGCCTATTCCAGGAGGTGATGAGTTGTTCCTTAAAATAAAGTTTGAGGATGGTCTGAGGCACGACATCTAGTCACAGGAGAACATCTTTAGGTTGACTTCGATATCTTCTATCATCAACCAGACGCTAATCACAGAGCACAATCTGAAGGATTCTAAATCTGTGAGTCAGGGCGGTTCGATATCCAG
The DNA here is from genome assembly GCA_963277665.1 of Viscum album. Taxonomy (NCBI): domain Eukaryota; kingdom Viridiplantae; phylum Streptophyta; class Magnoliopsida; order Santalales; family Viscaceae; genus Viscum; species Viscum album. The sequence goes on along the minus strand of OY728129.1, from coordinate 277,648,965 downwards.
AGTTAGTGCTCCGCCAGCTGATAGTAGGAAGCAACGTAGGGAGGCTGCATGAAGATATTAGAGTAGGAGGGATGCATCTTCCAGTATCTAGGTGGTGTGGTACCAGTGTGGGAGAAGCAGGCATACAAGGCCACGTTGCCCGAGAGACCCAGTGGAGTGCCGATCTTGCGGCAAGATGGGTCACCTTTAGTGCTTTTTTCAGTTCTTCTCACCATCATCTGGTGACAGGGGTTCTTCTATGACTCATCGTTTAGGAGTAGTGCCACCATTTTATCACCAGTTTGGGAACTGGAGTTTTTCTGGTCATTTAGGAAAAGGTGGAGCTCGTGGACGAGGTATCCAGTTGCTCAGTTTTTAGTGATATCAGGGTGGATCAGCTTAGAGTGGTCAGGCAGGGTCACAGGGCTATAGTACATGCCAGACTTTTGCAGTGGAGCAGACCCAGTAGAAGTAGGATATCAGACCTTCTACCATTCGAGGTACTATCTTAATAGCCCCAGTTTTAGCTTCTACTCTTTTTGATACAGGGGATTCCCATAGATTTTTATCTGTTGATGTCATGGAGATCCTTAGGCTCTGCATCTTTTCTTATACTGATATCTTGATGCTAGACACCCCGTTGGGGACTATAACGGCTAGTGTACGTCAGTGCAGAGAGTGCCCTCTACAGGTTGGTGGATGTCACTTCTTATGAGACCTCTATGTCCTAGAGATGACATGCTATGATGTCATTCTTGGGATAGACTGGTTAATTCCATTCCAGGCATTCGTCGACTGTTATCACAGAAGGGTGAGTTTCGTATCACTAGAGGGTTGATCTTTTCTTCATAGGGGCGAATGGGATGTCCAGGCGAGTAGAGCGGGTCCAGAGCATCATGGGTTGGGAGGAGTTACAGGCTAGATTGCTAGTCTTTATTTGGATGACCAGAGGACTTCACAGTTAGAATTTCCTTCCGTAGTGGATCGTTTCAGAGATGTCTTTCCAGAGGACTTTTCATTTTTTCCTCTAGAGCGTGAGGTAGAATTTTCTATTGATCTTGTTCTAGGAGCAGCACCAATGTCCATTCCTCCTTATAGGATGGATACCCTTGAGTTTCAGGAGCTCAAGAAGCAGTCAGAGGAGTTTCAGGAAATGGGTTTCATCCGACCCAGTACTTATCCTTGGGGTTCGCCTGTCTTGTTTGCAAAGAAGACATACAGTACCCTCAGGATTTGTGTGGACTATCGGAAGTTGAACTAGTTGACGATTAAGAACCGATATCTCTTACCGAGGATTGATGATCTCTTTGATCAGCTTCGAGGATACCGAGTGTTCTAGAATATTGAACTGAGATCCGGTTATCATCAGTTGCATGTTAGACCATCAGATATACCTCTTACAGCCTTCAAGAGTAGGTTTGGTCTATATGAGTACTTGGTCATGCCATTCAGTTTCACGAGCGTGCTTGCAATTTTCATGGAACTGATGAACCAAGTGTTCCATCCATACTTGTATTCTTTCGTGGTGGTCTTCGTGGACAATATCTTGGTGTACTCTCACACTCGACACGACCATGATACCCATCTTGAGATCGTTTTGTGTACACTGAGAGAGTATCAGTTATATGCTAAGCTTTCAAAGTGCCACTTTTGGATGGATAATATTCACTTCTTGGGTCATGTTATCTCAGAGGCAAGAGTGTTAGTAGACCCAGAGAAAGTGAGATCTGTAGTCTCATGGGAGCAGCCGAAGAACATCTTTGAGGTGCATAGTTTTCTAGGGATGGATGGATACTACAGACGTTTCATACATGACTTTTCACGCTTAGCAGCACCAGTGACAGGTCTGACCATGAAGGGGGAAAAGTTCTTATGGTCAGATTATTGTGAGTCAGCCTTTCAGGAGTTGAAAGGAAGGTTGAATTCAGCACTGATACTAGTCTTTCCAGATCCAGGCAAGAGTTATAATGTTTACTGTGATGCGTCAGGTATCGGGCTGGGAGCTACGCTTATGCAGGGATATTGAGTCGTTGTGTACATGTCTCGGTAGTTGAGGCCACATGAGAGGAATTACCCGACACACGATCTAGAGTTGGCAGTTGTTGTTCATTCCTTACACTGTTGGAGACATTATCTTCTGAGAGATCACTATGTGGTTTTCACCGACCACAAGAGTCTCAAGTACATCTTCACTCAGCATGATCTGAAATTGAGACAGCGCAGGTGGGTTAAGTACCTATAGTGTTTTGACTTTGAGCTTGACTATATTTCTGGGAAGGGAAAATCAGTGGCTGATGTGTTGAGAAGGAGGACTCAAATACAGGCAGTTCATGAGGCCAACAATGAGTGGCAGCTTATGGATTTGTTCTCTGAGATTCATTTGGAAGTTCATGACAGACAGGAGAAGACTTTTCTTTATTCTATATTTGTTATCTCTACTCTTATTGATCAAGTTCGAATGAGGAAGCTACCAGACTCTGAAGTCCTAGTACTAAGGGAAAGCACGTCAGGAGATGAACCTATTCCTGGATGGACCATAGGAGAAGATGAGATCTTGTGTTTCCAGGGGCGTGTATGGGTGCCATCAGATATACGCGAGGAGATGATGCGGGATTTTCATTCCTCAGTTTGGTCAGTTCATCCTAGTGTCACCAATATGTTTTGTGATCGACACTATCAGTATTGGTGGCCAGGTATGAAGAGGGACATTGCTGGTTTCGTCATGAGGTGTTCTACTTGTCAGTAGGTGAAGGTGGAGAATTAGTGACCAGTATGACTCTTACAGCAGTTACCCATTCCCGAGTGGAAGTGGAATGATGTCGCAATGGACTTCATACCGGTTTGCTGAGGTCGCCTCAATGGAACAACGCAGTTTGGGTTTTTGTTGACAGACTCACGAAGGTTGTAAACTTCTTTCCGATCAAAGAGACCTTCAATGTTGATGATCTGGGACAATTGTACATCCGTGAGATTTTACGTCTTCATGGAGTTCCACAGTCCATTATTTATGACAGGGATGTACATTTTACTTCTCGGTTCTGGAATGAGATTTAGAAGGCTTTGGGTACATAGGTACTTTTGAGTACAGCTTACCATCCCCAGATAGATGGCCAGTCCGAGCGTACGATTCAGGTGCTTGAGGATATGCTCTGAGCATGCATTATATATTTTCGAGATTCTTGGGAGAAGCATATACCTCTTGTATAGTTTTCCTACAATAATATTTTTCAAGAAACTATTCAGATGGCACCTTATGAGGCTTTGTACGGTAGGCCATGCCGATCACACCTATGTTGGCTGGAGGTAGGAGAGGCAGCTTTGCTGGGACCTCATCTAGTTCAGGAGACCTCAGAGCAGATAGAGTTGATTCAGAAGAGGATGAATACTGTACAATCTCAGCAGCAGTCTTATGCCAATCAGCAGAGATGGCCTATAGAGTTTGAGGTCGGGGATCTGGTTTTCCTGTGTGTCACACCGAGGTTGGCACACAAGAGGATTAAGAGACATGGTAATCTTTCATCGAGGTACGTCGGACCATTTGAGGTGTTGGAGAGAGTTGGGCCGGTTGCCTATCAGTTGCAGTTACCTAATAGGTACCGATCTATGCACGATGTCTTCCACATTTCTCTGCTCCGATGTTACTTTTCAGACCCATCTCATGTCTTTAAACCCGGGGAGGTTGAGCTTGAAGAGGATGCATCGTTTAAGGAGAATCCTATCCAGATTTTGGATCATAGTAAAAAGGTTCTCTGTGGCCAGTATGTTCCTCTGGTACGAGTGCTATGACAGCACAGGCAGGTGCAGGACGATACTTGAGAAAGGGAGGCCGATGTACGAGCACAGTGGCCAGAACTGTTCTGGGTTTCTTCTTCTACGACGCGCTTAGGAAATTAAGGGACGAATTTATTTAAGGGGGGAAGTTTGTAAGCAACCGAACCTTCATTTTAGGTATGTTTTTCTTTTCTGGTCGTTTTCGGAGAAAAGAGGAATTTCTGGAAATTTTCTAAGTACACTCTGTGTGCTTTATGAGTACACGCCATGTACTTTCTTGCCGCAACAGGCCGTGTGCTGGCTGTGTAGTAGCCACATACACAGCCGTGTGGGAGTGACTTGGAGGCTGCTTAAATCGGAGTACAGAAAAGGTGATTACACGCCGTGTACTCCAAAGGTACATACCGTGTACTTTTTTTTCATTGAACGCCCCGAGGTTGTGTCTGACAGACAGAAACCAATTCTTTTAGGTTTTGTTCTCCCAAGAGCGCTGAGCATCTATGGATATTTGACGATCCCCCGATCCTCCATCTGTCCTCCGATTCGAGCGCCGTTGATTGCGTTGGAATCATATCGGTGATTTATCTCTTCTTATTGATCCTTGTTTTCCAGTTCCTTTTATTTTCCATGTTATCATGGGTTGAATGTTTTGGACGTTTTTTAGATCTACGACATTCCAATAAGATTTAAGCTTTGTGGTGCAACTATATTGATCTCCTAACACCGATGTATGTGGTTTTTTCCTTTCTGTTCGAAGTCTTTGAGTATTATGTGAAAATTACACCAATACCCTAGAACTGAGTATTGAGTGTTTACTTTTTTATGCCTATTGTTTTCCTAACATGCTTGTATGCCCGTGTAGAGGATATTTTGTCATGAATAGGGTTGTTTTTTATGCTTTGGATGTTTCTTTCCCATTAATGTACTGTTTACGACTGTTTGGTCCTGTTTGGCCCTTTGATGCTTTGCCTGTTTTCGATGCCTGTTGCTGTAGGATGGAGAGTTGTATTTATGACATGCTTGTTATGCTGTATACTGTTTATCCAAGTAGTTTTGTAGGTTCACTTTGGCTATATATTTTACTACTATGCTCATTGACTTACACAGGGCTGTGAGAACCTGGTGTAGTAGACTATATAGGGAATTGACCAGGTGAGCTTCCTTAGAGAGTCTTTTGAGCACATTAGACTATAAAGTGTATTTACTGAGTGAGCATCATCATAGAGCCTAGAACCACTTGGGGCTATAATGGGAATTGACTGAGTGAGATTCCTCAGAGAGTCCTTGTTTGATTTATACTATAAGGGATTGACCAAGTGAGCATCCTCAAAGAGTCTTTGTTTGAATTGAACGACCTGGGATATAAGGGGAATTTACTGAGCGAGCTTCCTCAGAGAGTCCTAGACCTCAGGGCTATAAGGGGAATTAAAATGTGAGCTTCCTCAGAGAGTCCCTGACTACCTTAGACTATGCGGGGAATGTAATGTGTGATCTTCCTCATAGAGTCTTTATTTACCTAGGTTATATGGGGAATGGACTGTGTGAGCTTCCTTAGAGAGTCTTTATTTATCATTTAATATAAGGGGATAGACTGTGAGCGCTTCCTCAGAGAGTCTTGTTAAATTCCTTTATAGAACCAGAGGGGTTAGACCGAGTGTAAGGACCCGACCGCAGTTACCCGGAGTTGGTGCCTTATTTGATTATGTTGGCATACATACAAAGAATAAGAATCTCTAAGGACCAAGTAGTTTAGTATTATTGGAAACAATATACATACATAAGTTCAACTTTACATAAGGAAAGGAAAAACAACACTAATGTATTCCACTAGAGTCATCACATATCCTATATTATGATTGAAATTTATTCATAAAATACTTCTTCATTTCCCAAGAAAAATAAAACATAAGACAGGGGTGAGATCAAACGCTCAGTAAGAGTAAGAAATACAATGGAAGATAATATAAACATTAGAGATGGGGAATAATTGAAAACACATGCCTTTAATAATAAACATGAACACATTATGGCAGGAATATGAGCTGAGTAAATAATGCCATAATAAAACATAATCATGGGTATTCTACTAGTCGAATAACCACATTAAATATCAATATCTGAACTCATAATGATGGAATTAATAATTCCAGACATTCTGAAACATTTTTTCAGGGCCTCAGCCAAGAAGTCTAATGATTAAGGCCTCGACCAAAATCCATATCACATTGGGAAAGGCCTCAGCCAATTCCTCATCTAGTTGTCTCATGAGACCTACCGATGCATCGAGGGGCTATAGAGGGTCCCACCCATCATATAATAAGTCCAATACTTTCCTAATATGATAAGGGATAAACATAAACAACATATACATTCATATTGAAACTATCATATGAAATGTAACAAACTTTCCCCAATTATTGAACATAAACACTAACCATTCAGAATAATATGGTGAATGATTTTAGGACAGATCATCCATAATAGATTTAGTCATAAACTGTTAAATAAAATATGGTAGATGAATTCATAAATTATTAAACCCAATAATACCATGGAATCAATAGGAGTGTTGAATTAGACAAAAGCACTCTTATAAAATCATTAAGCAATTTTTGAGAAAAATACTCTTTTATTTTGAAAAGAAGAGTTATTTTGGAAAACTCTTTGTATAAAAACATAATTGAGGTAATATAGTATTTTCATAATAAAATGAGTGATTTTATAAAGATAAAGGTTTCCAAAAATAGATCATAGAGTGCCCTTGAAAATAGGAAAGAATTTGAGAAATTCCATTGGATCGGGCTTGTATTTTGGAAACAACTTTGAAAGTTCCTTTAAAAATGTGTAACTATCCATAAAATAAGGAAGGGTTATGGTTTGTAAACATATATATGATACTAAAATAGAACATATGGTGAGTAAATAACAATACATAAGAATTACATCGAGGTAATTGACAATGAAAGTATCTCGAATGAAAATGGAAGTTCTGGTGGAAAAAACCCTTACCTTAACTCCGAACATGTTCCGCTCTTGTACTTAAGTTCCTAGAATATGAAATTATACTTATTAATAACTTATTTCAGAACCTATTATACATATATTTAGTTTATCATAATTCTGGTTAGTTCATTAATGAATTTATTGATTAGTTATTGTATTGACTTTCGTCGTTCCGGAGTATTCGTTTCTCTTATTTTCATATTCGGTTCACTTGTTTTTAAGTAATGAAGTGGAAAGGATGTAAATCTCCAGAATTGAAATTATATATTATTTATGAACATAAAAAGGTGTTATTATTCATTTATATAACTTGGTTACATATAATGAGGATGAATTATCATATAGAACTGTAATGATAATTGTTTCGGTTAATTTTTGGGATTTGATTACAACGAACTCATTTTTCTTTATAACCTAATACCATTTGAACAAAGGGATTACAAAATATTAAATAGGTTATATTATATATAATAATCTGGTTCAACCATAACAAGAATGGTTTCATGACTGGAATTTAGAATGATAAAAGAAATCGGAAGTCCATCGTCCTTGAATGTGTAAAATTGACACATCTCGGATAGTGTTCTTGCTACTAGTATAAAAGTAGGTAAAAAGGGGGAGATGAGGATAAATTATTGAAGTATCATGAAAACATTCCAGTACATATAAGGTACTAGATTAATCAAAAAATTTGGATAAATATAGGTAATAGAAAAAGAAAACAAATGAACTTGAAAGGAAAGACTAATAATTGAAAAGAGGAATTTACCTCTTGAACCAAACTTCCTTGAGAACCTCCTTAAGGGAGATGATTTGGTCTTTTAATGAGACCAAAGATTGCTGGATGTGGGAGAGGAGGTTGGGAGGGTATTTGGACATAATTTGGAGAAGGCACAAGGCTTGAGAGGGGTGATTGGAAGAGGGGTGAGAGGGGGATTTTATAGTGGAGGAGAGAGGGGATTTCTTAATATAAAACTCATTAATTTATTATTTCTTCACAAGACAAGTAATAGTAAGTATTCCACGACCAAGAATAGTAATTTTATCATGTGAATTCAGATTAAGGGTGGTGACATAATCCGTGATTCTAGGAATAGTCTATTTATCTTATAATGTATATATAGGTAAATTACCGTATTTTACTATTCATCAAAAAATCAAGTATTTCAGAAAAATACAAAAAATTCACCCTAAGAATTTTTCGACGTGTAGAATCCAAAAATGAAGTCAATTTTTCAAAAATAATTTTCTAAATATTATTAATTTAATATTTAATTAAAACCATAATTTATTATCAAAAACCCGTTTTAAAACATTCATTAGCTTATTCTAAAATATAGGTATATCATACTTTCAACTTGAATATTATTTATATATTATCGTAGGTAAGGTTACTATTTATTAGGGTATATCACTATTCATAAGGTTATGTTTCTATTCATAAGGGTAGGTTACTATTCACCAAAAACTAAGTTTTTCTTATTAGACACTAAATAACTTACTGATCGTGACTGTGTATGTCAGATTTTTGAAATTCACATCACAGAAGTGAAAAACTTATGTTTTAAGGGTCCCATAGCAATTAGTAGTTAATGTGTTTATGAAATATTTATAAGAAAGTAATTTCCTTTAAAAAATATTGGGTCGTTACATTCTCCCCTCCCAACAAAAATTTCTCCCTCGAAATTTCATTTACAATCTAGGCCAAGAATAGGTGGGGGTACTTCTCCTTAATTGATTCCTATAGTTACCAAGTTGCCTCTTCGTACTTATGGTTTCTCCATAGTACCTTGACCAGATGAGTAGTCTTGTTGCATAGAACTTTGTCTCTACGATCCAAAATTTTCACCGGCTGCTCCTCATAGGAAAGATAATCCTCCAACTGTACCACCTCTGAAGAGAGTACATGTGGAGGGTCTGGTAAGTACTTCCTTAAGAGGGATACATGAAAGACATCATGTACCTTTGAAAAGGTTGGTGGAAGTTCCAGTCGATATGCCACAGCTCTGACTTGATCAAGGATCTCGAAGGGGCCGATATACCTGGGACTTAGCTTTCCTTTCTTCCCAAACCGTATGACCTTTTTCCATGGAGATATGCGTAGAAATACCAGGTCTCTTACTTTGAACTCTAGGTCTCATCGATGGTTATCCTCATAACTCTTCTGTCGACTTTGGGCTGCCTTGATATGCTACTGAATGGTTTTCACCTTCTCTACCATTTCCTCAACCAATTCAGGTTCTAGCAGCTTTCGCTGACCAACTTCATCCCAACACGCTGGTGTTCTACACATTTTCCCACAAAGGGCTTCATATGGTTCCATACAGATGCTCAAGTGGAAACTGTTTTTGTAGGATAATTCAACTAGTGGAAGATGTTGGTTCCATACTCCTTTGAATTCCATAGAACATGCCCTCAACATGTCTTCTAGTGTCTGAATAGTCCTCTCAGATTGGCCATCGGTTTGAGGATGATAGGCCATACTGAAGTTCAGTTCAGTTCTTAAATCAAGTGGGAGACTTTTCCAAAACTTCGAGGTGAATCTAGGATCATGGTCGGATACAATTGAGAGTGGTACTCCATGCAGCCTTACCACTTCTTTGATGTAAATTCGTGCAAGTTGATCCAATGAGAAGTCCTCTCAAATCGCTATGAAGTGAACTGTCTTTGTAAGACGATCCACAATGACCCATATATCATTGTTTCTTCTAGATGTCCTTGGGAGTCCAGTGACAAATTCCATGGTAATGTTCTCCCACTTCCATGATGGTATGGGTAGTGGTTGCATCATCCCCTTAGACTTCTGCCTCTCAGCCTTCACTTGTTGACATACCTGACACTTTGACGTATATTCAGAAATCTCCCTTTTCATATTTTCCCACCAAAAGTTCTCTCGGAGATTTCGATACATCTTTTTACTACCAGGATTTATAGAGAAATTAGAGCTATGAGCATCATCCAACAGTTCTCTCTTTAGCTCAGGAATAGCGGGAACACAAAGACTCTTCCCGAATTTCAAAATACCATCTTAATATGAGAAGTCAGTCACCTTCCCATCATTTATTGCTTTAATTTTTTTTGGAAATCCTCATCATCAGATTGAGAACTTTTTATCCTCTCTAGTAAAGAAGGTTGGGCAACCATTTGAAAAGTAGTGATGTTCTACCTTCTTTAATAATTCCCATATCGATCATTACTAGATCCATGAACATAGGATCCATTTCAAATCTCATCTTGTTCATAATTCCATGGTATTTTCTACTCAAAGCATATGCCACCTTATTTTCCTTCCCCGGGTGATAGTGTATTGTGAAATCATAATCCTTGAGTAGTTCAAGCCATCTTCTTTGCCTCATGTTGAGTTCTTTCTGTGAGAAAATATACTTTAAACTCTTGTGATCAGTATAAATCTCACATATTCACCATAGAGATAATGTCTCCATATCTTCAAAGTAAATATTATAGAAACTAACTCAAGATCACGAGTAGGATAGTTTTTCTCATGAATTTTTAGCTATCATGATGCATAAGCAATAACCCTATCATTTTGTATAAGGACACAACCAAGTCCTTTCTTTGAAGCATCACTATAAATAACAAACCCGTCATTCCCCGATGGTAGAGTCAATATAAGAGAATTGAATAATCTTCTCTTCAGTTCTTCGAAACATTCTTCACAATCTTTTGTCCAAACAAATTTAACCCCTTTACGTGTGAGCTTCGTTAGCAAGTTAGCCAATCGGGAAAAATTCTATAGGAAACTCTGATAATAACCTGCTAAGCCAATAAAATTTCATACCTTAGTTATGTTTGTTGGCGTGGGAAAATATTGGATTGCATTTGTCTTTACAGGATCAACTAGGATTCCATCCTTAGAGACAATATGTCCAAGAAATGAAATCCCCTAAAGCCATAATTCACACTTACTAAACTTCCCATATAATTCATGTCTTCTAAGAGTCTTCAGGATAATTTGCAAGTGATTTTCATGATCTTCGTAGATTTTGGAGTATACCAAGATATCATCAATAAATAACACTACAAAATCATCGAGATATTCCTTGAAAGCTCTGTTAATTAGATCCATGAAGACATAGGGTGCATTAGTCAATCCAAAAGGCATTACTGTAAACTCGAAATGCCCATACCTGGTTTGAAATGCTATTTTCAGAATGTATTCTTTCTTCACACTCAACTGATGATATCCAGATCGAAGTTCAATCTTTGAAAAATATTTATCTCCATGAATTTGGTCAAATAAATCATCAATGTTAGGTATGAGATACTTGTTATTTATTGTTATAGCATTGATATCCCTGTAGTCGATACATAACCTCATAGATCCATCTTTCTTCTTAACAAAAAGAACAGGGGATCCCCATAGAGAAATACTAGGGAGGATAAATCCCTTATTACTCAATTCCTCTAGTTGTTTCTTTAGTTACACTAATTCCACAGTGGCCATTCTATAAGGGGTCTTCGATATGGGCCTTGAACCAGGAATTAAATCAATGGAAAACTCAATTTCTCATTTTGGAGGATGTCCAGGTAAATCTTCTGGAAACACATAGACATATTCTATCACAATAGGTACATCCTCTATTTGAACATTCCTTTCCTCACCCATAGTTATTTCATTCTATTCCTCCCCAATAATTGAATTTAGTTGAGCTACTGGGGGTGGATCTAGATAAGAATCAGGTGGTGACAATTCTGCTCAAAAGATAAGGTGTTCTTTATCAACGTCATCAAAAATCGTAACCACCTTCTTCTTACAATAATGTTTTGCATCATGATCCGAAAGAAAATCCATACCAAGGATTATATCGAATTCAATCATGGGTATGATGATGAGATAAACAGATAATGAACATTTGTATGACCTAATGAGAACAAATTTACAGAACTTCATAGCAATGATACTTCCCTTAGGAGTTTTGACTAACAATCCCTTGTTAAATCAAATTGGAAATATCTAATTTTCTTAGAAAACTAGGAAGATATGAAACAATGAAACGATCCAGAATCAAATAAAGCATTGGCTAAGCTTGATGAAATGATAAAAGTACCTGTCACCACGTCACGCAGAACTTCAACCTCTACAATTGTGATCACATATGCTTGTACTTGCTCCCTTGGCCTCTTCTGATGCATATTTTCTTGACTTTTTGGACAATCATTAACATAGTTCCCCATCTCCAGACAATTATAGTATCGAACATCATTGGATTCCTTCTTTCCTTTGCAATCACCAGCAAGATGACCATTCTGACCACATTTTTAGCATACTCCTTTTCCTTTTAAGCACGCACTAGGGTATTTCCTTCCACAATTGTCACATGGTGGAAATTCAACTCTTCCCTTCTTCCCTGTTTCTGTATTTCCTTTCCCAGTGTTTTTAGCAGCCCTATTATTTTCTTTATTTCCCTTAAAGTCATAAGAATTAGAGAATTCTTTTTTAGTCTTGATATCACATGAAACTATGTCGTCATATGATGAAAAATTTTGGGAGACCAGTGCCTGCCGGTGGAATGGATTTGGGCTATAAAAGAATCGATCAATTTTTATCCTTGGATTTTTTATGTAGTCCACAACATGTCTTTCTAGCCTTGTAAAGTTGGCTTCATACTTGGAAACGTTTTCATCCTCTTTTTTCCTCAGATTCAAGAATTTCCTCTCTATATCTGCTCTTTGTTCACGAGGGAGATATTTTTCTAAGAATATTTCCTTAAAATCCCTCCATTCCATCTCTTATATTCCTTCCTCCTCCTTTTTGTTTTGGATTAATAACCACCATTGATCCACATCTCCCAATAGATGATATACTTCCATGACAACATTCTCTCTTTCATTACATCCCAAAGTGAGAAATATCTTCTCGAGGGAACATATCCACTACTCTACTACAAAAGGGTTTGTAGTCCCATTGAACGATGGAGGCTATTGTCACGTAAAGCGATCTAGCACAGATTCTCCACATGGTGGATCCGGATGCTCCATACAGGTAAGGATATTATTCATAACCTGAGTAAGTTGTCCTAGTATATTTATGAGTTTCTCAGCACCAGTCACAATACTAGAGAAAACATCATTATCTTGCATGAGAGGAAAATCCCTACAAGGGACACATGTGTTCGTGCGGTTTCCATTCCTCCACTTGGAAAAATATCTAGATAATGGAATACACTATATTAGGTTATGAATCATAATGTAAAATAGTAACATAACCAAATACTTAGAAAAAAATTGAGATCCTACGAATGGCTAATCCCATACTCACAAATATGGTTTCTTTGAGGAATATTTTACATTTCAATCCTTCATAATGGATTGTAAATAGAATTTGAATTATCCTAAAAATATCCCCTAGGAGTGTCGTAACCAAGAGTGTAGCAAGGCCCATTTTCGTGCACCAGTTCCCGTTCGAGTCTAGCTCAAAGTGGTTTTTTCGGGTTTTACCCCTAGATACATCTGTGCTAGAGCCGCCTCTACCTGCTCGTATCGAGACAGAGATGTATTGCTTAAAATATTGACATAATCTATTCCTTACCAACATAATAGGATGTTTTTGTTTGTTTATCCTCAAAGACTAACTTAGGGACTCTTCCCCAATTCTACGTTTTCTAAATCTAGTTTCCAAGTATTCGACTAAACTTCTTCTGATACCAACTGTAAGGACCCAACCCCAGTTGCTCGGAGTTGGTGACTTATTTGATTATGTTGGCATACATACAAGGAATACGAATCCTGAAGGACCAAGTAGTTTAGTATTATTGGAAACAAGATACATACATAAGTTCAACTTTACATAAGGAAAGGAAAAACAACACTAATTTATTCCACTAGAGTCATCACATCTCCTAGATTATGCTTGCAAGTCATTCATAAAATACTTCTTCATGTCCTGAGAAAAATGAAACATAAGAAATGGGTGATCTAAAACTCTCAGTAAGAGTAAGAAATACAGCGGAAGATAATATAAACATTAGACATGGTGAATAATTGAAAACACATGCCTTTAATAATAAACTTGAACACATTATGGCAGGAATATGAGTTGAGTAAATAATGCCATAATAAAATATAATCATGGGTATTCTACTAGTTGAATAACCACATGAAATATCAATATCTAAACTCATAATGACGGAATGAATAATGCCGGACATTCTGAAATATTTTGTCAAGGCCTCGTCCATGACGTCTAATGATTAAGGCCTCGGCCAAAATCCATATCACATTGGGAAAGGCCTCAGCCAATTCCTCGTTTAGTTGTCTCATGAGACCTACCGATACATCGAGGGGATATAACGGGCCCCACCTGTCACATAATAAGTCCAATTCATTACTCATATGAGCGGGGATAAACATAAACAACATATACATTCATATTTAAACTATCATATGATATGTAACAAACTTTCCCCAATTATTGAACATAAACACTAACCATTCAGAATAATATGGTGAATGGTTTTAGGACAGATCATCCAAAATAGAGTTAGTCATAAACCATTAAATAAAATATGGTAGATAACTTCATAAATTATTAAACCCAATAATACCATGGAATCAACAAGAGTGCTGAATTAGACGAAAACACTCTTATAAAATCATTAAGCAATTCTTGAGATAAATACTCTTTTATTTTGAAAAGAAGAGTTCTTTTGAAAAAATATTTTTATAAAACCAGAAGTGAGGTAAGATAGTATTTTCATAATAAAATGATTTATTTTATAAAGATAAAGGTTTCCAAAAATATATCATAGAGTACCCTTGAAAATATGAAAGAATTTGAGAAATTCCCTTGGATCATGCTTGTATTTTGGAAACAACTTTGAAAGTTCCTTTAAAAATGTGTAACTATCCATAAAATAAGGAAGGGTTATGGTTTGTAAACATATATATAATGATCACACATAACATATGATGATTACATAACAATACATAAGAATTACATCGAGGTAATTAGACAATTAAAGTATCCCTAATGAAAATGGAAGTTCGGGTGGAAAAAACCCTTACCTTAACACCAAACATGTTCCATTCTTGTACTTAAGTTCATGGAATATGAAATTATACTTATTAATAAATTATTTTAGAACCTATTATACATGTATTTATTTTATCATAATTCTGGTTAGTTCATTTATGCCTTTATTGATTAGTTATTGTATTGACTTTCGTCGTTCCGGAGTGTTCGTTTCTTTTATTTTCATATCCGGTTCACTTGTTTTTAAGTAATGAAGTGGAATGGACGTAAATCTCCAGAATTGAAATTATATATTATTTATGAACATAAATATGTGTTATTATTCATTTATATAACTTGTTTACATGGAACAAGGATGAATTATCATATATAACTTTAACGATAATTGTTTCGGTTAATTTGTGGGTTTTGATTACAACGAACTCATTTTTCTTTATAACCTAACACCATTTGAAAAAAGGGATTATAGAATCTTAAATAGGTTATATTATATATAATAATCTGGTTCAACCATAACAATAATGGTTTCATGACCAGAAGTTATAATGATAAAAGTAATTGAAAGTCCATCGTCCTTGAATGTGTAAAATTGACACATCTCCGATGATGTTCTTGCTACTAGTATAAAAGAAGGTAAAAAGGGGGAGATTATGATAACTTATTCCACTACCATGAAAACATTCCAGTACATATAAGGTACTATAGTCATCACAATGTTTTTATAAAGAGAGGTAATAGAAAACGAAAACAAATGAACTTGAAAGGAAGACAAAGAATTGAAAAGAGGAATTTACCTCTCGAACCAAACTTCCTTGAGAACCTCCTTAAGGGAGAGGTTTTGGTCTTTTAATGAGACCAAAGATTTCTGGATGTGGGAGAGGAGGTTGGGAGGGTATTTTTCCAGAATTTGGAGAAGGCACAAGGCTTGAGAGGAGTGATTGGAAGAGGGGGTGAGAGGGGGTTTTTATAGTGGAGGAGAGAGGGGATTTCTTAATATAAAACTCATTAATTTATTATTTCTTCACAAGAAATGTAATAGTAAGTATTACATGACCAAGAATAGTTATTTTGTCATGGGAATTTGGATTAAGGGTGTTGACATCAGCCATGATGCTAGGAATAGTCTATTTAGCTTATAATGTATATATACGGTAAATTACCATATTTTACCATTCATCAAAAAATCAAGTATTTCAGAAAAATCCCAAAAATTCACCCTGACCATTTTTCGACGTGAAGATTCAAAAAATGAAGTCCATTTTTCAAAAATTATTTTCTAAGTATTATTAATTTAATATTTAATTAAAATTAAAATTTATTATCCAAAACCCATTTTAAAACATTCATTAACTTATTCTAAAATATAGGTATATCGTACTTTCAACTTAAAAATTATTTATATATTATCATAGGTAAGGTTAATATTCATTAGGGTATATCCCTATTCATAAGGGTATGTTACTATTCATAAGGCTAGGTTACTATTCACAAAAAATTAAGTTTTTTTTATTGGACTCTAGATAACTCACTGATCGCGACTGTGTATGTCATATTTTTGAAATTCACATCACAGAAGTGACAAAATTATGTTTTAAGGGCCCCATAGAACTTAGTAGTTAATGTTTTTATGACATATTTATAAGAAAGTAATTTCCTTTTAAAAAATATTGGGTTGTTACACCGAGTGTGCTTCCCAGAGGGTTGCTTGTACTTTTTAGGTAAGACCAGAGGGGATGGCTGTGAGTACTTCCCAAAGGGTTACCTGGTTGTGGTTTAGATGTTTGCCTCACTGTTGCTTGATATTGATCTGTGGATTGTTTACTACTGAGCACTGTCCTGTCTACTGTTTACTATTTACTGTTTACTGCACTTCTACCTTCCATATACTCATTGACCGTTAGACACAGATCTTTGGGTGGTTTCCTACTAGGATTTATTCTCACACCCTATTTGGGTCATGCTTTTGGGCCCAAAGAGATTATATTGTTGCAGGTATAGACAAGGGAAAACACCCTTCTACTTTAGGTACGTGACTTGATGTAGAGCTGGAGAGCATGGGACCAAGCTATGGATTGCGATGCTGAGGAGTTTATCTATTTACCGTTCTTTTGTACTTTGGTTTAACACTATTTGTATTGCCAGCATTGTGACTTGTTTGGATGTTTTACTAGACATATGTATCATGCATCATTTCATATATATTTGTGCTCCAATTTTTTATTATTTTAGTCTTCCACTGTTTACTGTTGGATATTTACTGCTTATGCTATTGTATGTGTTGTTTACTTCTGTTGTGTACTCTGCCAATTAGGGCATAGTTTCCCCACTATCACACCCAAGGCCCTCGCTTCTAGTCGACAGCCTATGGATTTCAGAGAAATGAGCTTGATGCCATGTGACCGACCAGGTACGGGGGACCTCTGGGTGGCTTTCAGAATCAGGACATTACAATATAGATCCTAAAGTGGTTTTTATTGAATAAGGTGAGGTGTATTCATTGGATAATATTATGTTGACTCAAATAAGAAGATTATACATTCATTTCTGAAGAAACCTATAATCTAAGGATGATATCTCTCATTTGATTTTGTTTTTTATTCTAACTATTCGGAGGCATTAGAACTCCTGAGAGGTTGTGTATGTGTTGGGAGGAATGGGGTCATGATAATAACAAACCCAAAAACTTATATTTATAATAAGATATTTGTGTAAAATCTATAACATGGGATAACAATAATTTTCAACAAGAAGTACACTCACACATTATGACCAAACCTTGTAAAAACTGTTTGGTGCCTTGCTCTTATTTACTTTCATTTCATTCATAGAATTACATGACTTAACTAGAAACTGAGGTTTATTTTAATGTAGGGAAATTATAAAAAGAGTTCTATACTGATTCATCCCTCCCATCTCAGTGTATCTATTTGGTCTATTAGGATATAAAAATATGATAAATACACCAAACCAATAATGGAATTTCTCTTCAAATCTATGTCAACATGAATAACATGTTCATACTATTGGGTTTTTCGAAATCATCAATTTAGAATGGTGTTTTTAGATGCATTATAACAATATCTTTGGATTTGTGTGAAAATTTTCATGTTTCATTTCACTCTATTTTTTTCTATGCATGCCATATTTTTCTTCCAAGCTTATCTAATTTAAAAAAGATATGTCAGAATCTTATCCATCTTGTTTACATGAGTCATATCTATTAAAATGTAGTAAAAATATCCATACAAGTTTAATGATACCTTTGAAGATTATCCAAAACATACCCAAAATATAATAATATATAATATATAAAATTTAAATTTGCTTTATTATCTTTAAAGACATAGTGTGCTCTTCCACCAAAACAATCATAGTTTACTTGGTTAGTCATACCATAACGTAATAGATAATTTGGTTATAACAGAAGGAAATGATATAAGGTCTCATGTATGTTTATATGAAAGTTGTATTATACAGTTTAATATGAATTGTATGTTACGATTCGTTTGGAAAGGATTTTATATCTTAAGGTAATCTAGTATAAACATAAACATTCATATTATCTACAACTAACTATCATTAAATATGAGTATTTCATAATATGAAACACATGATAGGAAATAAGAAGCATTCATGCAATATGCATGGATGATTGAGGCATTACTCATTCATTTTTTATGCATCAGTAAATGTTTCATATAGAATGGGAGAATACAATGAATTATATAAGAAACCACTTCCATTTAGATGTTTTTGTGTGAATTTATGTCCAATATTCTCAAGATCATGCAACTCTCTCTTCCTCCTCCATTTACTACATGAGATATTAGTATATCTTAATAGAATGAAGACTATCTCTACAACACCAAGTGATTTAGCATCAACCTCTGGATATTTCATTGAGAAGGGAGTCTAATGGATTCCATATATTGATCATTATAAAACCCATTTAGATAAATATCACAATATTAGTGTTATGTTGTAAGGTATGCACTGCAATTTCTTCATTTTATAATTACACATGGTTTTGGTTTCTTGCATGGTGTTTATAGTTCAAGGGTTTCTATAATTTTCATTTCTTAGTTTATTTGTCAAACTACCCTAAGAAACCCTTAAGTGGTATCATAGTAATTACATTAAATTTGATTCATCTAATATTTCATTTAAAATTAAGGAAGGTCATATAATGTTCATGTTGTAGAAAAAATAGTATAAAATTGTCTTAAATGATTCGGTGCGTGTTGTTAAATATGTCTGGAAAGAATATGTGTCGATATCGCAACATATGATAGGTGCTAAATTATTCATACATGCATTATAACCTATATAATAATGATTTAATATTAATTTCATGCAAGGAATCACATTTTAATCTAACATGGGTGAGTAGTACACAATCAAGTACAAAGCATGATTAATCATATGTTATTGCACTATCTTAATCACACATAGACCCCACAATGTTTGTATTAATCCTACAAAGGCTACAATATCATATTCCAGTGACACTCATGAAATATTTAACACCTAAAATGGTACCATAGAGTATTAATCTTACATGTTTGATTATAATTCTAGGCCTAAATTCATTGAGTTAATCTCATGCAGTGGACGAATTAATATCACGCATGTGATGGTTATCCTCATGTAAGACTACATGGAACTACTTCTCTCCTTACATAGACGCCCATCATGAGATTAATGTTATTCAATCTTACACATGATTGTCTGTGTTTTTTAAATTTAATCCCATGCAGCTGCTGAGTTAATGTCACACATTATTTAGATTAATGTGATTTGATATGGTTTTATCCTACGTAGACACAAACACCTCAGGTTTATTCCTATACAGCGCTGGTTGATTCTTACTCATGAGCTAATAAAACATTGTCTTTGGGAATGTAGAGTTATTATCATGCGAACCCCTATGTTTTAAGGCTTTGGTTCCTATGTAAGAATAGACATGCCACCCCATGGTCTAATCTTACATAGGGTTTAAGAATATGGAAATTAGTTTTTCCTTAAAAATAAATTATGAATTGAATTATATAATTTATAAATTGTTCATAAATTATAGAAAAATATATTTTGGTATATCTATTAATTTATAAAAGTTTTTATAAATTAATTAATTATAAAGAGTTTATAATTATTTAAATAATTTTTTATGAAATATTTATAGAGTAAATATCCATAAATATTAAATTTTAGTATGAAGTTAATTTTTCAAATTATATTTCATGCCTTATAATTTATAAATAAGGAATTAATTTAAAATTTATAAGTATTTTTTTTAAGATTTTATAAATTTAAAAATAAAGAAAAATATGAAAGTGTTTATATTTAAATAATGAATTGTTCAAATTAAATAGTTATTTAGGAAATTTTTTAAACAACACCAAAACAATTTTTTATGATTGATTTGCCCAAGGTTTAAATAATATTAAATATGTGATATTTAGATTATGTAAATTGTTTACATAATAGATTTGGATTTTAAATTTGTTTATATTTTATTAATATCATATATTTCATATAAATGATATATAATAGATAACATTAGAGATTTCATATTATGAGATAAATATAATATGTTTATATATATTTAATTATGGATTTTACATAATTAATTGGTAAATTATAAATTATTTATAATTATTTATTTTATAAAGTGTTTATAAATAGTTTATCTCATGTTTAGATACTTGAATTGTTTATTTATTAATCATTTCTTTGTTTATTATTCATAAATATAATTTTTATATAATTAATTATTGTTTATGATTCAATTTAAAGTTTTTAAAACACTTTTATAAATTTTCATTCATGAATATAATGAATTTCATGCAAGTTATGATAATGGATTTACTTTTCTTCTAACTTGACATTGGATTTTATTTAGTTAGGAGATTGAATTAAGTAGTTAATTTTGATCTATATGTTTTATGTGTTGAAATTGTTATGGAATTGAGACCTATTTTGATTAAAGTATCCTTGGGTTAGGAACTTTGTGTCAGACTATTCACTAAACTAGAAGCTTACTCCTTTTCTAAAAAAGTAAGGGTTTATTATTTATGACTCTAAGATTACTCATGCAAATATTGTTGATTTTATATATTTATAATCCTTGACATGAATAGGATTTATATACCTTATTCATAGGATTCATTTAGATATGTATAAATATATTTGGATTTTATTTAGATTAGTAACATAAGATATGTGTTTTGTAAATATTTACACATCAATATGGTTTGAATATATTAATTTTGTGGAAGGAATATGATTCCAAAATAAATCATTAAAAACACATGTACATAAAGGGAATAACATGAGATAAAATAGTGAGATTAAATAACCTTGAAAATATTAAGTGTTAGATTCCTTCCAAAGCATCACTTTTCAAAACCTCAATCATGAAATTGGGTAAGACATGATAGAGTTGGGTAACCCTATATTATATTATATAAGGAAACAAGTAATATGGTGACCCTAACTATGAGTCTACTTTTTCTTGTCATTTTATTTAGGTTATAATTAATTAGAAAACCCCAAACATTAGGATACTTGGGGAATCAATTTGAGTTAATCCACATGATGGATTTGGGGAAAGAGTTATCCACTCATTATCCAAGAGTCATATATGATATGATTAAAAAAAGTTTTATACCAGATATAGTCATAGATTAGTTATATGATACCTGGTGTTATCCATGATGAAATATGGGTCTTGTACCACTAATTGATATGTTTAATTTAATATGGGTTATGATTTTAACGTGGATACATTTAATAAAATACCTTATTAAATGAATTTGAAACCTAATACACATATGATAAAAGGTTATAATGTATATAAATTATATCAACATCATCCAAATTGTCTTTGAAATCAATCATTGAAAAGGAGAATATTAATGTTGGAAAATTCTAAGACCAGTAACTTAGGAAAAGTTCTTAAGTAAAATAAAAATACTATGTCTTAGAGAAACACCTTCCTGAGTAACCAAGTGTTGATATTTTTCAACAAGTGAATCTAGCTACTTTCATGAAGCATAAAATGATTCACTTAAGGTTTAAAAGGAATTAGATTCAAAATAACCTAAGTAACTTTAGTATATACTTAAATGCTCAATGTAATTGGGTATACTAATGACCGAGTGATATTGAAGGCATCCTAAGGCTTGTTCTGGATAAGGAGTTATTTTTTTGTCAAAAATGGGAATGTTCTGATATTGAGAGTAAATTTAAGAAATGTTTAACTAATATTATCAATTCTTTGAGGATAGTTGGAATAGGCATATAATGTTTAAGTTCTGATTCATGTTGACATTACAAATGGGTAAACTTTCAAACTAGAAGAAGAAAAGTTAGTTGGAAAGTCTGACAATGATTCTTTTAGTAGATAGTCATAGTCATTGAAACCAAAAGTATTTTTCAGGAATGATTAATTATTCCATAATATAAGATTGTTCAAGATACCTGAAGGGGTTTATAAAACTTCATGGAAAGTCCATGTAAATTACTAGTGTTATAGAAATCAATTTTTTTAGTTTTGAAGGGTATTTGATACCAAATGTATACTTTATAAGTGTTGTGAGTGTATAAGAGTTAAAAATAAAGGTATGAATTGAATTTTTTTATTTAGATTCAAGTTATTAAGAAAATAGTTCTTCAATGTTTTTAATTTAAATAAATATATCAAGCTCAGATGGATTTGAGTAATGGATGTGTATCTTCATCTCATTTCTCTTATTGGATAAGAGAAGTTATTTATTAACAAAGAGTTTTTATGAATAATATGATATAATAGATTCAAATACACATATTTTATGATTCATTGGATTCTATATAATGTTTTAAGAGGAGACAAGGATAAAATAAATTTTATTCAGGATAAAATATTTTAACCAGATATTTGTTAAAATATGATGAATTGATATTCCACCACCCTCAGTAGAATATTTTAAAGAATAAATTCTTCTTTTTAAAATATTACTACAAAGACATATAATACATTTTTTATATAAATAATGGGTTTTTGATAAATATTACCACTTAATAAAATAAGAGTTATTTTTTAAACATAAAGGAGTTTGTGAATCTTAGCATGATATTTGAAAGAGAATAAGGTGTCTAAGAGGCTAGTGGGAGTAGGTTTGGAATTAAAGATGTAAAAATTTAACAAATAAATGATTTCTATAGTTAAAATTAAAAATTTAATGTTGTAACATCCTGGATCGACTCACTCTATAGTAACCAGACTGGTTCACTATGTGACCTCAGGCGCACCTCCCCATATATCAGAAGCTAGTAGTGAGGGTTTAAGGTGATACCATGGGGAGACTATACACTCATATCCAAGTAGATAAAAAAATAATAATATAGAAACAATAATTACAACATCCAATGAACAAATATACTACAAAAAAAAAATCCACTGATAATAAACAACACAACCATGATATAATAAATGAACTATTTAAAATGAAGAGCCCATCGAATATTGATGATGAAGTACTATATTTTTTGTTAATCACTATGGATAATTTAAATAAATGATATTAAAATAAGATAAATTTGAATATTCCTATGAGTGTTCTCAAATTAAATGCACTGAAATTACATACTCCATAAGGTGAAATCATTAGTGAAACAATTATAAGAAGAAACATTGGTAGTTTTTTTGAAAGGTATGCACATTCGTACCTTGAAATTACATTTTGATAGAAACCACTGGATAATTTTTGGTTGAATTATTTGGAGTATTTAATTTCCATGTTAGAAAAATTAAGGACGAAACATTGAGTAAATACTATTGATGATTGGAGAGAAATTCAATAAAGTTATTGGAAGTAGCATATACAGACCAAACAATTGATTGATTGATTTTACGAGTCAAGAAAGAATTGTTTTTGTGTTGTATAATTTTATTGAGTATTTAAGGGGATTTATATGTGATATAAATAATTTTTTTCCAAACTTAGCAAAGGAACAATATAGTTCTAGTGGTATCCATGTTTGGAAGCATTCAGAATGAAGGCTAGGTAAGGGGTAGTGCTAAGAAGAAGTGTAGAAGAGTGGTGGTTGTGTCATGGGTCAAGGACATATGATTTAACTGCCACATAATACCACATTAGAATATTGAAAGAGTGAATATCTAATATTATTTATTATTTTTAACTCCTTTTAGATAAGATTATTCATCCATTAAGTAAAACTCATGCATAAGATTTAATATAAATTGATGATATCATTTATCATATTAAACATCATAGAGTACGGTTTTCATATAGAATTTAAATACACTCCTCACTAAAATCATTCTACACCTATGATGGTCTGATTAATTGAACAAAAAATAAATGGGGGGCATGATGTTGGTTGTAGCACATGCAACATAAGATGAATTTTACAAATGACAATGAAATAGACTTATCTTAGTAATGAGACTATTATAAAAGGGGAATAATGTTATTATCATGATATTGAGACTAAGATGAGATTGAATTCACTGAAATAAAGTACAACATGGTCTGAATAATATCTTGGCTGATTGGAATCTCCATAAGATTTGATTGTATGTAAAATACCATGAATGGAGATGAAGGTGAATGAAAATGAGTATTCTTCTAAGATAGAATTGGTGCGTGACAAGAAGACAAGTGAAGGATGGGTATTATCATCCAAAAGTTGTAATAATAAAGACAAAAATGAGTTATAGGATAGAAAAAGCTAATAATAAGAGGCTGAAATATGAGTTTTTTGTAGAATATAAACTAGAAATTAATGGTAATCATAAGTAAGATTATTAGAATAGGAAGTTACTGTAAAATATTAAAATATCAAAGCTACAAGAAGGATTAGTGTATAAAGACAATAGAAATTAAATAAATAGCATTACAGAAAACAAAATAGCAATAGTTATGGGTTTCCTGAAGATGAATATTATGTGATAAACTTGTAGAGGATAAAGATGATCACACATTCATGAGACAATCCACTCAATGTTGGCATAAGAAATATAATTTGGATCTATCAAAAACATGAGTGCCATGTACTATGAATTATTTGATGATAATATAAGGACTACATAGTTGTGTGAAGGAGGGGTGAAAATATGTTTTTTTCAAAATGAAAATAGAATACTAGAAACTATATGAATACTTGAGTCTATCAGAATCAAATGTAATGTGATTTATTGATCTCAAAAATCTAAAATAATGGTTTCTATGATGAGTATATATGTGATGATATAATAATAAATAGAGGTTGTGTGTTATGATTTTATGGAAGGTTATTCAACTAATATTAAATAAGTGGGTGATAGGTAGGTGGAAGTATTTGGGGTTTTCAGAGTCAACAGTATAATGAACTGAATGTAGTTTCATCAAACAATCATTAATGACTTATTTTAGATCTCCAAAAGTAGTTCTATTTACTGATACAACCATGATAAAATTGCCTAAATTAATGGTGAGTGGAGACACTACAACATAATATTGTGGGGATAGAGAAGAAGAGTGATGCATAGTACATGAAATATCATTTTCATAAGGACAGTGTTATAGAGAAGAAATAATGTGAGGTAGAATATGAGATGATACGCATGCAAGATAATTTTAGAATAAAAAATTTTTAGGTGTATTTTTAATACATGTTTGATAGAATATTTAGAAAAAAATTTATGATAGAAAATATTTAATTCTAAAGAAGTAAGTGTAATGTACAATGATGAGTGAATTTTCATTCATGAAAAGTCAAAATCATTATAAAAATGATTCATTACACATTTAATGTTCGATATTCATGAAAATAAATTGGAGATTCTAGCCATAATGTATGGAATAATTTAAAAAATAGATGACACTATAATTTTTTTATAAATTTGACTTGATTATGATATTTTAGAATATTTGTGAAGGCATTCAAAATGGGAATGTGCAGAACATTGGATATTTCAAATCAATGAAATATTTCAGAAAATTTGATTATATAAAAGGCTAATCTCATTCAACTTTTATGAGATGAGATTATTGATCCCTGAGTGGAGAAGATAAGAAAGTGAGAAGAGTTAAATAGTGAGAGTTTCCACCCTAAATTCATCATAAGTTCATCTGAGTTAATGAATTGAGAAGACCAAAACCCGATGTTCTAATGAAGAAGAATAAGGTATTAAGATTTATAAGATCAAAAGTTTTAATAAAGAACAAAATCAATTAAAACCTAAAAAATATCTGGATGTTTATGTTCTTTAATAATTGAGAGATCTAGAATTAAGTTTACCAAAAGCATCATAATAAATATTTAAAAGTAATTTCAAAGGAATAAGGTTTAACATTCAAAGACCAGTGCATGGGTTGGAAGAGTTTACATTACAACTAGAAGGACATGGTATTATATAACTATCATGAGATATTATTTTTATAGGACACATAATGGGTTAATTATAATAACTTCCCACATTAATTTTAATTTATAATAATATTATTGGAGGAAAATCTATGGATTATGATAACAATCAAACAAACTAAGGAGTTGGTTCAAACATTGAGGTTTAACCTTGTAAAAACCCCCATGTGTTATTTAATTTATATTATTTTCATAGAATATCGGAAAAGTGGTGAGTTATTATACTTAAAATTCATATATCCTAACTAATAATAGAGGTTCAATCAAATTAAAAGAAGAAAAAGTTTAATTTTAGCTTAATCAATAAAAATTATTCACCCCTGATTCAACCCCCTCTTAGGGTGTTTGCATAATCCTCTAGGACTCTCATGTAGTATCAGAGCATATTTTACCTTTAATTGGATCCATAAATTTTTTACTAGTTGTTTGTAACTAATTTACATGAAATTAGGATTTTTAGAATTTGAAAAAATACTCCATTTAGAGGTTAATAAAGTAACTGAGGTTCTTTCTATGAAAGATCAATAAGTTGGGCCAAATTTTAAGTTAATAGAATATAAATTTGTTTATAGTATCATGGATGTTATGTCCAAATTATTAAAGAATCAGAAGAAGAAGTAAGATTAAAAGAAAATCAATATATCCTCCCAAACTCATCTTAAGAATAATTTACTACTATATAACAGTAAATAGAGTGAAAGATATATTGATAAATATGTTAGAACTAATCCTCCAGAAAAAGAATTTTATTTCTTCGAAGTGTATTAATATATTAAAACCATTCAGGTTTTTACTCTAAAATAAAGGATTATATGGATAATGTCCCTATTGAAGTTAATGGATATATACTTTCATTTATCAATGGATTATATGGAGAAATCACACAATTAGAATTTTTTTGATGTGATGAAAAAGACATTGGATAAGAAAATACATATGTGTGATACTTTCTCAAAACTCATTGTGAAAAAATATCAATTGGTTTCACTTTTCAATAAAATATTATTTATAGTATAATTAGAATTGAAAATGATGATTATAAAGATGTTGTATTTAAGAAATTTTTTGAATAACTTATCCATGCATTATAATCTATTATTGAAGTTTATAACTCATAGTTGGAGGTTAAATACTGGATAATAAAATTTCTTTAAAAATAATTTTCGAATTAAATAAATATTCATGAAGAAAAGTTTCTAAAATTAAGAGATTAATGTGAATATAAGGTAATATTCTTTAAAAATCAGAAAAACACTAGTATAAAGTATCATGATATGTAAATAAAGTTGAGAAACATAGAAGTTACCATAGTTTAATCTTTACATGAAGTCAAAAGAATATCCACTTATAAATTTTTGAAGAATATTCTTACTTCTTATAAGACTCAATATAGTGGTAAGAAGAATGTAAAAACATTGAATTATCTATATTCTAATAAGTAAAATAAAATTGTAAACCCAAATTTTTAAAATTTTTTTTGCACTAACTCCAATGCTTTGAATAATTAAGTTTACAATACAAGTACTGAGAAAAAATGGGCGAAGAAAAATATGGACATACACACTACTTACTTGAACGTGGAAGTAATGAATATATAAATAAGTGGTTCCCTACAAGGTTTCCAAAATGAAGTTTTTAATAGCATAAGAATTTAAGATGCTTCCACCACCCATAATTCAACACAAATGAATAATCTAGGGTCTATTAGCTATCACATGTGTTATGAAAATTTTGGACACATGGTTATCAACTGTTGGAATAATATGTCAAGTTATTGAATAAAAATAAAATGGAAGTTATAGTAAATTCATACAATTACACCCATACGTCATAGAATAATAAAAATATATTTACATTCAAAATATTTTAATATCTATAAAAGTTATTTAGAAGTTGTGGAAGAAGTGGTTATGAAAATGAGGAGTGCTGGATCACTTCTACCAAGAAAAACTCAGTTGAAGCTAATATAAGAAGGCCAGAAAATCTAAAGGAAAATCAAATAAAGATAAAAATTAGGTATACCCTAGGCATTAAATAAAATAAAGTTACAAATAATTATTTTTTAAGAAAAAATTAATGGAATATTTCATACCCATGAAAAATGATTTTATTGTGAAAGGAAGGGCCAGATCATGGATAACCAAAATCTAGCCATGAAAATTTATGTTAATGGAAGTAATATATATAAATATGAATAATAAATCTGATAAAGTATTAAATATATTTGATTAGTCGAATAAACCATTGATGAATAAGTTGAGGTTCATCAGAAGTTACCATAAACGAGTAATTTATCGTAAGGTAATAAGTTGTGTGGAGGATGTAAGTTAGCCAGAAATACTCTTAAAACTTAAATGACATGGTTACCTAAATAGGATAATTTGGTAAATAAAAGGAATAATGCTTTTAAAGATACATATAATATAAAAGTTTCATAATAAAATAATAAATTTGAACATGTTCTGAAGGTTTGTATGGCAATTTATTTAGATTAGTTGGAAGCAGTATGGAAGATGAAAGAAAATGTAACTAAAAAAAATACTCATTCCTTGATAAAGGATGTAAAAAGGAAATCATCTCTCCAAAGTTAAGAATAAAAGTCAAAGGAATAATAAACCCATGATACCCAATATTATGAGTGCTTAGAATAATAAGGGTGATAAGATGAAGAAAGATGTTTCTAAAGTTAAGGAAGTTTCCAAGTTGAGAAAAAAATATAAATATTTTTTCTCCAACTAAAGAGAAAATGAAAGTTTAACTTATTCCTTTATATGTTATGTATAATTCTATATTGATAAGGGAATTATAAGGTGACGCGATTCATGGGGGTCCATGAAGTTAAAGTTGATGGAGAAGGAAGATGGTTATTCTGAAAAACTGACAAGTTGAAGTAAAAAAGTTAAATTCTAAACAACCATATAGTTACAGCCCTGGATGGTAAAAATCTATAGTATTAAATAATGAAGTTCTTAAAGGATGAAACTTCATATTATGATGAAGTTCAATAAATTTAATTTTTAGAGAATTAATTCTCTTTCATTATTGAGGCATGTGGACAATTTCCCTATCCTTATAAAATAATTTCCATACATTAAAGTGGGAGAATTTTAATCTTTGACGACAAAGAAAAATGGGTTTCAAAGGTCGAGTGACATACTTTTTTGTTGAATTTTTTTAATCTGTTTATTGAGATGACTATAAGAAATAATTTGAATAGAATTATTTTTAAAAACCCCTGTAAGTAGTTCACATAAGTGGTATCACTTGGTGAAAATTTATGGAAAAATTTAAGGTATGAGTTATTAAATATTGTTTTTAAAACTAATAATAGCTCATATAAACTTAGATTTGGTATATTTGTGGCTTATTTATATAAGAAAAGTGAATTAATCCTTCTCTAAAAAAATAAATATCTATTTTTAATTCAACATATGATAATGAGAGAAGAAGGAAATGAGGTTGTCCTCCATCAGTATTTTTTTGAATTTATTATCAACAAAGGGGAGAAGAAATAATTATTTTAGAGGAGAAATTTTTATTAAAAACAAACCCAAAGGGGGTGATTGAAGATCCTATCTTAAAAAAATTATGAATTATTATATTTTTTATCAATCACTATGGATAATTAAAGTCAAAAATATCCATAGAAGAGGATGTTCATGATGCCTTTGAGTGTTACCAAAGTAAGTGCACCAAAAGTACATACACCAGAAGGTGAAATCATTAGTTAAACCATCTGATGAAGGGAATTTTGTAGATGGAAGTTCTACTACTAGGAAAATTCACTAGAGAAGTCAAAGATGAATTATCTAGAAGATGTAATGTTCATGTCACCAAAGTAAGGAAGGAACATGAATTAAATACTATTGATGATTGGAGATAAATTCACTAAATTTACCAGAAGTAGCATATAGAAATAAGACAATCGATTTATTTAATTTATTATTTGAGAAATAAGTTTTTTTTGGTATGTAATTGGATTAAGGTTTAAAGGTATTTATATATTTTATAAAAAATATTTCCAATATTAGAAAATGAATAATATAGTGCCAATGACAGTCATCTTAGGATGTATTTAGATGAAGGTCTTGGAAAGGGGAAACACTAAGAAGAATGAAAAAGGGTCGGTGGCCGTATCAGGGGATGACACCATGGTATTTCACTTCTACATGATACTGCACCCAGTATATTAAAAGAGTGACTATCCGATATGATTTTTGATATGGGGCTACTTTTAGAGGAGACTATTCATATGCTAAATAAATATCATGCGTGATATTTAATTCAAATTGACAATATCATTTATCATCCTTAACATCATAGAGTAGGGTTTTCACATGAATGTTCAAGCCACTCCTCACCGAATTCATGCTATCTTACGATGGTTTAATGAATCAAACAAAAAATGAATGAGGATCTTGATGTTTATTGCAGAACATACAATGGATCATGTGTTTTCTCAAATGATAATGCAATAGATATATCTCAAATTTCAATGCTAATGTAAATGAGAATAAAACTATGTGCATGAGATTGTGATTGATATGGAATTTAGTTGACTAGAAGTAGGTACAACATGGTCTGAATAGTAAGATCAATTGATCATAATTTGTGAAAACTCCATACATAATGATGAAGGTTCCTAAAAATGAGTATTTACTAAATTTAAAAATGGTGGATTGCATGGAGGCATGTGAAGAATGAGTATTATCCTCCAAAAGTACTAACATTCCTGATAAAAATGACCCATATACTAGAATAAAATTATAATAAAAGGTTAGAATGGGAATTTTTATAGAATGGAAACTAGAATCCGAAGGTACTCAAGAGTAAGATGAATTGAAGAAGAAGTTTCATTCAAATATTGAAATATAAAAATTTCCGAAAGAAGTAATATGTTGTCACTATAAATTTAAGTAACATAATTTTCCATATATTAAGAGGAGTAGTGATGGGTTTATTGAAGATTAATATCACATGATAAAGTAAAAGAGTCTGAAATGATTATAAATGCATTAGAGAATCCACTCTATATTGGAATGGAAAATATAGCCTCCATGTATCAAAAAATTAAGTTTCGGGTGATTTGAATTACATGATGATCATACAATTATTTTATAGTTACAAGAATAAGGAGAGGTGAGTTAAAAAAATTAATATTTTATAAATGAATAGAGAATACCAAAAACTATACGAATATTTGATTTTATTGGAAGAAGTTGTAGTGTGATATAAACATTTTCAGAAGCTAAAATAATGGTTTCTATAATAAGTATCTATGTGGTTATTTCCTAATAAAAAAGTCTGTGTATTCCAATTATATGGAAGGTTATTCACCTAAGATCAAATAGGAAGATGATAGACAGGCAGACATATTTGAGTTTTCTAGCGGAAACAATACAAGGAACCAGAAGCAGTTGTATGAAATAATTGCACATAACTTAGCTGAGATCTCTAAAAGTATTACTATTGTGTGATAAAACCTTGATAAAATTACTAGAATTAGCGGTGAGTATAAAAATTAGAGGCAGGATATAGTAGTCTCTGAAATAATAGTGATTAAAAATAGATAAAATATTATTTGTATGAGGACCGTTCCATAGAGAAGAAAAAGTGAAAGGCAGAATATGAGATGATACACATGTAGGAGAATTTTAGAATCAAGATTTTTTGGGAATAATAGTCATAATCTATGTCTGATATAATCTTTAGGACAAAGTTCATGTGAGAGAGTCCATATAAGTATATTCACCAGACAATGAATAGGTACTTTCCATTCATGTGAAGTAAAAATCATTATGATGATCTTGAGATAGACATTCAAAGTTTTATATTCATAGGATAATGTTTATAATTCTATATATAATTTTTGGGATAATTGAAATTAGTTTTGATTCTAGATTTTTGAGAGATTTCAATGGAATATAATATTTTAGATTTTTTTAAAGGAATTTAAAATGAAAATATACGGAGCCTTGGAGTTTGGAGATTTCAAATTAGTAAATTATTTGGGAAATTTTGAGTATTAAAAAGTATAAGATCATTAAAAGTTTGTGAGCTGAGATTGCTGACCATTGAGTGGAGAAGATGATAAATGGAGAAGAGTTGGTGAGATTTATTTTGACCTACATTCATCAAAATTTCATTTGAAACAAATAATTGATAATATTGGAACTTGAAGTTTCGAGGAAGAAGAGTAAGGTATCCATATCCAAAAGGTCGAAAGTTATAAGCAAGACTAACATCAAGTGAAACATATACAAGATATGAACATTGAAGTTCTAATAGAAGTGGCGGTTATAGAGTTAAGTTTACTATAAGCAACATAAGGCCAATGTGAAAATAAGTTCAAAGGAAGAAGATATGGTAGTTGAAGACCAGTTCATGTTATGATAGAGTTTACATTGTAATAAGTCAGAAATGATATTATATAAATTTTAGGAGGAAATATTTTTATAAGATTAATTATGGGTTAAGGATGATAACTCACCACACAACTTGTAGTTGATAATAATATTATTAGTAAAAAATATGTGTCTCAAGATAACAACAAAACACAACATGGAATAGGTTCATACATTGAGGTAGAACCATGTAAAAATTCATATTTATTGTTTACTTTACATTAACTATATAAAATAAGGGAAAAATAGTGAGGGATAATACTTAATATCCATACATCTTAACTGATGACATAAGTTTGATCAACTTAACAAAAGAAAAAATTTAAGTTGAGATTAATCAGAAAAACTTGATCACCCCTGATTCACCTCCCTCTTAAGATGACCACATGAACCTCTAGGACTCTCATAAAATGGAACATGAGTGTGGAAGACATTAAAAATATATATCATGGGAAGATCATATAGATTCCATAAAAAATGAAATAAAATAACTTCCACCTAGTCCCGAGTCCCAACCTGGTCCCATGTACTAACTTTATCTAAGTTAACCAGCTCATTCATCAAACTCTAGGCCACTACCCTACCTACACCTACCTTTATGAGGTATGGTCGAATTCCAATGCACCAGGGATACCCAATTATGGTGTGAGTATAACTCAGTAGGCTACCACTAATTATATCCCTAATATAAATAGTAAATATAGTGTTTGCATAATGTGATATGATCAAAATAACCAATAAATAATAGAATAAAAATAAAATAAACCACCATTGATCCCATGGTTCTAAGGTGACACTTGGGATCAATCATACCTACTTTTTCTTATTTTAGATGTCTTTTATCATAATTCACAACCACCCATAAAGAAATAATTCAATCCTTAAAACCTATTTAGAATATCATACACCCGAGAGACTATATACCACCCCATAACCTTATGTAATATACACCAATGGGGTCACATCCCACCTTGGAACTATCACATCTCATACACCCCTGGGGTCACATCCCCACCTGGAACTGTTATATCACATATACCCAGGGTGTGTCAATCTTTTTTAGAACCATCATATCACATACACCTAGAGGGCCACATCCCTGCATAATACCATTATATTGCTTATGCCCAAGGGAAAAAATCCCTACCCAGAACATTCATATTGTATACACCTAGGGGTCCATATACCTCCTTGTAACCATTATACCACAAATACCTATAGGACCACATCCTTTCCTAGAATATTTATCAATCCATCTTTACATGGGGATACGTCCCACCTCAATACATAGAACCATCATATAACATAATCACATGGGCTGTCCACTTACCCAAACCTAAAATAAATCACCTAGGTTAGTCTCTCAAGCACACAACCTATTTAAACTTCCATATTTATACTAGTCTATAATCAAACTAGCCCCACTTTTATAATCCTTTCTATAGTTTATATGATATTGGGACATCCATTGTAGTCCCCTAGTAACTATCATGGTTTGAACACCCCACATTAGCTTCTATAAAATATTACCAACTCTAGATTCAATTCCATATCCAAATGGGTATAACATGAATCAAAATAAATATTCATGTATCATGGTAAAACTATCCACATTGGAAATAAAACTTAAGAATCACACTAGAGGTATGGAATAAAACCCATCCCAATTATAAAATAAAATAGTTTAGTCCTCTCACACCAACCCTCCCATAATCCTATCTAGGTTATACTTACCTAGACACATATAATCTAGTAGAGAAAAAAACACTCGTCCCATGTTGTCCCATATGTAAAAATGGAAACTAAAATAAAATCCCTTATTATATTTTCCATATCATTAGTTCCAAGATAAAATTTAGTATTATATCTATTCTAATTCATTTTTAATGATTCCAAATATTTTTATCACTATATATTTTCCATTTTTTTCAAAATTTATAAGTTTCTTTACACTAAAGTGTAGAATAGGAAAGATATTTTTTTTATGATATGGTAATAATACCTATCATAAAAATATAGGTTCTTAATCTTTTTTGACCAATGATCTTTTATGAGTATTAATAGGAGTATTATCATTATAAAATAAAACATTTTTTATAAACACTAGTGTGGATCATTTTCTTATGATGAACTAAAATTATATAATTATGAAGAAGGAAATTCCATTCTTGATAAGAGAAAATAGAATATCAAGCAAAATAAAAAGTTCAAAATAATGTTATTCACTTGATGACATAGAGTATCTATGTCAAATTTCATTAAGTGAGATAACTAATATAATTTGAAGAAATATATATATTACACACTTTGGAATATCTAAAGTTCTTAATACTAGAAGAGCTATAATTTTTTGTGATTATGAAGCCTTTGATTTTCCACGTGTTGAAACAATGGTGCAAAGGAAACAATGTTTTTGGAAAGTTAAAAATAGACTATAATCACATGAAGAAAATGAAATTACATATAAGCAACTCAGGGAGAAAGTTATTGATATTCTTTTAAAGTAATAAGAATTAAAACACGGAACAATTGATGATACTAAACATATAAAAAGGTTAATCTTGATAATATCATTGGGAATCTCATGTAGTATGAGAATTAGATGAAGATATATGGAGATAAGAAGAGAAGAAAGAATATAGTTTCTTTCACTTTCAATATGTTAAAA
This sequence comes from Viscum album, assembly GCA_963277665.1. Classification (NCBI taxonomy): domain Eukaryota; kingdom Viridiplantae; phylum Streptophyta; class Magnoliopsida; order Santalales; family Viscaceae; genus Viscum; species Viscum album. The sequence continues at coordinate 277,613,735 of OY728129.1, read as the reverse complement.
TGTGGTGATCAAACATCAAAGAATAATTCAATGAAGAATAATTCTAAACATTATTTGGATATTAAAAATTCAAAATTTAGTGAAGGTGAACTTTCTCAGCTTGAAAGATATATGAATAGTATTATAAGAAACAAGAACTTATAATATGATTATCGAAAGAACAAAAAGATAAGGGTGAGAATAAAGAATCTTTGGACACTATTTATTATGAGTGAAAGAAACAAAGGAATATAAAACCTAATTTTCGTATAACTAAGAAGAAGAACAAGGATAAGAAATCATCCAAGGGAATGTAAGAAAATCATTTTTTTCTATTAATGATATATGGAGTTCTAGTGAAGATTTATCATTTGAAAGCACCAATGATTCATAAAGTGATGATAATAGGAAGTTCATTAGATTTTATGAAATGATTCTCAGAATAATCCATCCTTTATAGGAATGGTAAATTCAGATTCATTTTTACAATTAATTCTTGATTTTAATTTTTCTCTTACTTAGGATGGTGGAAATAGTAAAACTTCATCAGAAGATGAGGATGATATTCCATAATTTGAAGAAATGTTTAGATATTTGAATTTTATAGGGAATAAAAACAAAAAGTTAAAGAAAGAATTTGATTTATCTTAGGCATATTTTTCTAAAATTAATAATGGTATTTCTAAACTCACTTCTAAAATTTCTAAGCTTAATTTTCAGTTAAATGCTAAACCTAAATATGTTTAAACTAATTATGATTTAAAATTAGTGGAAAAAATAAAATATTATGTTTTTTGTCTAAATAAGATTATGTCTAATTTTACTTACGAGATGGAGATTTTGATAAGATATTAATACAATTTAAACCTAATTGTACATATTCTAAAATAGGTTTTATTTTTGGAAAGTCACATTTCTAATCAAACAATTTTGTTTCAAAATATACACATTTATGTACTAAATGTTAGAGATGAGGTCATTGGTGATGAAATTATTCCTTGAACAAAGTTCAATCTTTTGAAAATCAGAGGGATTATAAGTCTAGAGAACTTGCAGCTATACAACATTATAGAGTTGAAAAATGTGCACTCCTAAGGTTATATTTCCTAAAATATATAGAAGAAAGAAAGTTTTGTCATTAAACATTATATTTGATTGATTTCAAGAATATAGGGTGAGTACAAACAGTTGAAACTCTTGGTAAATGGAAAAAGGTTGTTCTCAACACATGAATAGAGAAGTATGATTTCTAGAACTTATAGAAAGTAAATTGAGGATGATTTAATTTTGGAGACAATGTGAAAGGTCAGATTGTAGATATGAGAGATATTTTTTTTTTCTAATTATGAATTTAATTTTGATGTACTTCATGTTTTAGGTGTTAATCACAAAATAATTAGAATAATATAATTTTGTGACTAATATCACTCTATAAACATTGGGAATGATAAATATACCACTATACATTTGAAATAAGTACATGTTTTATCCATTGATAGGAAATATAATGTTTATAATATTAACTTAGAAGATCATAACCATCGAAATTTACCTTATCTTAGTGAAGTTGAGTATTTTTCATGGATTTGGAATAAGTGGTTAAGAAATTTAAATGTTAAAACCCTATATAACATTTTCATAATGGAACTGTCAAGTGAAATTAATAACATAAGTTTAACTCCACAAGAGTTTACGACCCTTACCAATATGGTAAGTATCATAATTTACACTTTAAACTAATCAGTGAAGTCTTAACTTCTATAGTTTTACAATTAGTGCACATGAATCATTTTGGACCTATAAAACCTGCAAGTATAAAAGAAAAATAATATGTGTATATCTTATTTGATGAATATACTACATATACATGGATATATTTCTATAACTTAGTTCAAAATCATTATCTATTTTTAAAAGTTTTGTTTCTCTTGTTCAAAATTTGAAAAAACTATATGTTGTCACTATCGAGAGTGACCATGGTGAAGAACTTGTAAATTAGACTTTTGAAATTTTTTATAATAAAATATTCATTACTAACAATTTCTCATCACTAAGAACTCCACAATATAAAGGTCTGGTTGTACAAAGAAATATAAATCCTCCATAAATTAGCTTGTCTATGGTGTGTGAATATTTAGTAGATAATTATTTTTGATCATAAACTTTGAGAACAACTTAGAACATTATAAATTGAGTTTTTATTCAACTATTTTTATGTATGACCCCTTATGAATTATGGAATGGTATAAAGTCTTAACTTTCCAACTTTAGAAAAGTTGGATTTAAAGTATTCATTTTCAATGGTAAAGATCATCTTTATAAATTTGATCCAAATTACAATGAAGAAATTTTTTTTGGATGTTCCATAAATAGTGTAAGATATTCGGTTTTTATATGAGGTAAAATATTTTTAATTTCAGTTTAATTTCTTGATTTTGACCTAATGTAAATAGATAATGAGGTCATGAGAGTGTTGGTATTTCCTAGGGCTTGTTTGGAGCATGGAGACCTAGTTTTTGGAAAAGAAAGTTAGGTTGCATGGTTAGTAGAAACTGTACGACCTGTGCTACATGGTTAGGACTAACCATGTGGGGTTTGAAAAAGTGAAGAAAATTGCACATAGTTTTCCTTATTCATGCACCCAGGGCCACACATCTATGTGAATTTCTGCAGACTTTTAACAGAGGAAAGTCACATGATTTGTGCATGGTTTCCCAAATTGTGACCAAGAACCATGTGGGTTCCCTCTTGTGTAGAGGAAGGCGCACAATTAGTGCACAGTTTGGCCAACCATGTTACCAAATTATATGCCACTTAATTTTTTTGGAAATTAAATTTCCCCCTTAAATTATTTAAAGAATCTCACCCTTTCTTTCGATTTGTGACATATAACCACCTCCCTCTTATTTTGAGAGCTTCTTCACACCTAAGCTTGGGATTAAAGGAACTCCTCGATCCAGAATCTGTTTATTCTTCCGTCAGTCTCATTCAATTTGCATTAGTGAGTTATTAATTACTCTTGTACCTTTTTATATTCTCCTTGGTATCAACTATGCTATTTTGGTGCAAGATAATATTCCATATTTTTAGGTTTTTCATTTTTTCTTCCTTTTTCTCTAGATTTGAACCGAATCAAAGGTCAATACTGGCTGAGTATTTTAACAATGGGATATGGTATATGGTATATACCTTTCGCTCAAAGTTTTGTGTTTTATATACCATGTTGTCATTTTTCCGCATGCCGGACCTTCGGACGTTGCCCCTAAAATTAAATAAATGACTTGATTAAATTTTTTGTGTAACACCCCAAGATTTGGAAAATATATTTAATATTGAATGCATAAAACACTAAGTATCTAAAAAAACTCTGATATAACCTAGCTAGTAAACATAATTTTACCACCTCTGTGAATTGAATTTCAAAAAACTGACATACAAGGTTGCGTTTAGTAAAATATTTAGAGTATGATAAGATCAACTTATATTTTGGGTGAATAGTAACTTGAACCTTATGAATATTAACGTACCATTATGAATAGTAATATTAACCTTATCAATAGTAACCACACCCATGAAAGTATAAATAATATTTATACACCTTATAAATGAAATAGAGTATTTTTGAAATTAATAATTAAGTGTTGGTTTTTTTGAGAGTAATAAATATTTAACTAAAATTTTAAATTAATAAATTAATTTAAAAGAAAATAATTTTCATAAAATATATTCCAAAATAAATATTTTTTTCCTAAAATTTTAGAATAATTTAATAAGTCCTTAGTTAATTTTTGAAATTATTATAAAATCAGTTTTAAATTTAAATATGTATTTTTCAATTAAATAATGATTTTATTTAAAAATTAAATTTATATTATTTCAAAAATTATTTTTATAAAATGGAGTTCATTTTTTAATTCTATAATTCAAAAAATGGTTAGGGTGAATATTTTAGATTTTTCTAAAATACTAAAAATTTTGGTGAATAGTGAAATTTGATAATTTACGAAAAATGCTAATTAAGTTGATTTATGCATCATGCTTGAGTCATGAATGATTTAAATGACCATTGTTTCGAAGTCAAATACAATCATTATTATTTTTGGCCACAATAATCAACACTATTTCTTGGCTTGAGCAAAATAATAAAATAATGAATAAAATATTGAAAAATCACTCCTCTCCTCCACTATAAAACCCTCATCCCTTCCTCTTCTCTTCAATACTATAAAGACTTGTGCATTGTATAAATTCTAAAAAAATATCCTCCCAATCTCTCCCCCACTTATAGTATCCCTAGGTCTCATATAAATACCAAAACCTCTACCCTAAAGAGGCACTCAAGGAGGATAACTTCAAGAGGTAAATTCCTCTTCTCATTTCTTTTATTTCGAGTTCCTTTATTTTCTTTTTATTTTCTCACCTATCCTCATCCAGATGTTCTGATAACTCCAGTAACTTATATATACTGGTTTTTTTATAATAATGGAATAATTCATCATCATCTCTATTTTTCCCTTCTTTTATACTAGAAATGAAAATACCATCCGAGATGTGCTAATTTATCTCATTCAAGGACTATGGGATTTCTATTTATATTAACAAATCCAATTATGGTTATGAAACCATTTCTATGTTTGAAATAGATTATTATATAGGTAATATATCCTATTTAATTTTATGTAATATTTTTTTACAAATGGTGTTAATTTATAGATTAGAATGTGTTCATTGTGATAAAAAATGCCAAATAACCCAAATAATTATCATTAAAGTTTTATATACTAATTTTTGTTCACTCCCAATAACCAAAAAAAATTTAATAACCATGTAATATTATGGTTGTTCAATAATAACATACAAATTCTGTTATGTACAACCATTCTAATTCTACATGCTTATCAGTACATGAATATAAGTAAACCGATCATGAAAACCAAGGAAGAAAACGCTCCCAAAGAATGAAGTTGAATCTTTTTACCCATTAAGATTCCATGAATGAACCTAATAAGGTCATTATAAATCAATTAAATATATATTAGTTTATAGAAATATTAATTTATGAACCTAAATTTGATTATTCAGGTCATTAAGATTAGGTATGGAACACCTTCAAACTTAAGGTAAGGGTTTCCTCATCTCACTTCCATTTTTGTGAGATATTCATTATTCACTACTATTACTTGTGTATAGTGTATATATACTGACCATTGATGTAAAATTTCATAAATATATTTATTTTATTTATATTCAATGTATTTTATGAAATCAAACATTCCTTTCCACTTTAAAATCTCTTTAATATTTTCCTTAAACTGCACTAAAATATTTTATTTCTAAATCTTATTTAAAAACTATTTTTACATTGTTTCACTTTAGTGGGACAAAATTTATGCCTAAAATATAATTTTATTGTCCTTAAATTTTCTTTTTTGTGATATACATGTTTACAATCTGATTTCATGAAAAATAAAAAAGATTTTCCAAAATAACTCTTCTTTCCAAGGTGAGAAGGATTTTTCTCATCTTGCTTTAACTTTTATGAGGCATATGCCTTGTTCACCACTTATTACATGAATTTGGTGTATGTAATAACCTTTGGTATATAATATCAAAATTCTATTTATTCTCATGATATTCTAATGGATTATGATTTGAATGTTTCATGGTCGTATGAGACACTTTGAAATGTTTAAGGATTATTTCCTCAAGAGTTTTTCAATGGTCTCATTTAAAAATATCTTCATATGTGTAAACATCCTTTGTTTAATATCATACTTCATTGAGGTTTATATATTATTATATCATATAAATTATGTTGTTGAAGGGTTTCTGATTAGTTTTACTATGGATGTTTTATCTTTATACCATTCACCATATTAATCTGAATGGTTAGTGTTTATGTTTAATGATTGGGGAAAGTTATTTACATTTCATATGTTAGTTTTAATATAAATCTATATGTTGATTATGTTCACCCCTTTCATATGAGGAATTCATTGAACTTAGTATGTGATAGGTAGGTCCTGCTATAGCCCCTCGATGCATCATTAGGTCTCATGAGACAAATAGACATGGAATTGCCTGAGGCCTTGACCATTTTGAGATATGGTTTTAGCCGAGAACTTAATCATTTTTAGACGTCTTGGCTGAGGCCTTAACAGCATGTTTCAGAATGTCTGGAATATGCAATTCCCTCATTATAATGTTAGAAATTGATTTTTCATGTGGTTATTCGACTAGTGGAATACCCATGATTATGTTTTATTATGGAAATATTTACTCAGCTCATATTCGTTCCATATTATGTTCAATTTTATTTTTAAAGGCATGTGTTTTCAGTTATTTAAAATGAATAATGTTCATGTTTTTGATATCTTCCACTATAATGTTTACCCTTATTGAGCATCTGAGATCACCCCTTCTTATGTTCGGTTTTTTCCCAGGACATTAGGAGGTATATTATGATTGACTTGCATGGATAATCTTAGAGCTGTGGATGTTCCCAGTGGAACTTATATGTTGTATTTCATTTCAAATTGTAATGTTGAGATTATTTATGTACATGGATTTCCAAAATCTACTAAACTATTCATTCCTTTGGGATACGACTTTCTTGTAATCATGCCAATGTAATGTAATAAGGCACCGAATCTAGGAAACTGCGGTTGGGTCTTTATAGTTGGTATCAAAGGAAGTTTATTATAAAATTTGGATACTAGATTTATAAAATATATATTAGAGAAAAAACTCTAAGATAGTCTTTGCGGATAAGTATACAAGAATATCATAGGATTTGGTAAAGAATAGATTATGTGGATCTTTCTAGAAAATACATCCTTTTATGGATAATACAAGTGGATGTGGTTCTATAATAGAGGTACCTAGGTGTCAAAACTCTGACAAGGAGTGTTAGGATTGACCTGAGGTATACCGGTATACAACAACAGGCCTTGCTGCACACCTGGTTTGACACTCCTGATAGATATGGTTAGGATAATTCACATTTTTGTTACAAACCATTTTGAAGGATTTATGCCCCTAAAGTAACCAGAGTATATGGTTCTAGGATTTGTGATGCATAAATTTATGTTATGTGATATAACTTGTTTAGAGTTATATAGAGTTTATAATTTTATGAGCTAATATTGTATATGGAATTGATTAGAAATGGTGCATAGTAGAAGGAATGAGAACTTCACCAATGCACATGATGCAAAGAGTAATAAAGATCACATATATTATGGTCTTAATCCAACATTTCAATGGAAGATAGTCTCCAAAGTATCCTCATCATATGAGGATATAATATCCTATTTTAACAAGATATGTAAATAATTCTCTGAGTCCTCTCGATTTTAAGGAAATAAAGAAAAGAAGAGGATGACTGAGAAAAATATGGATAAAGGGAATAAGGAAAATAAGGGGTTTCACACATGTGATAACTGAAGAAAGAATCACTCTAGTAAATGTTTGAAGGGAATGAGAGTTTTTTAGAAGTGTTGAGAAAAAGGAAACCAATTTCTTGATTTCAAGGTCATGGAAAAGGTTTCCAATGTACAATGATTCAATTGGAAGGAGATGGGATACTATACGAATCAATTTCCCAAGTGTCAAAGGAATATGCCCCAAATGATGTTACTGGATAATGATCAAGTCATGATACTACCATAGATGAAGTGGGATGATTAATATGAATCTTTAAGAAGAATGTCATTTGAATATTTTACCCACAATGTACATGTTATAATAATTATAAAATATATGAGGATTGTAATAAAGTACTATTTCATTAAGTATTTTAGGTCGTATAATGAATTTTACCAAGGATAAGTGACTCAGTAGAAAGTTAATATCTTTGGAAAGTATATGGTTGAGGGAAATTCAACCCTAAATATATTCCCGATGATTAAGATAATGATGAAGAAATGATTTATTTGGATAAGTACTAACTTCCTCAAATCTTATTATTGACTTGTCGATAAGTGGTATGTGCTATCATTGATGGATTTTACAACATTTTTGGATATAAGAAAAATATCCTATTGCATGTGTAGGAATGAATTCATATTTCCAATAATGATTTTTGGTAATTTGAGTTATTACTATATTTCAATAGGATACATTATGAAGATATTCACATTTTTAGAATGTGAAAATTTAATGCTTATTTATGTTGATTAAAGGAAAATAAGACAGTAGATGCATTAAGCAGGATGGATCATGGAGTTCTTAACAAAATGAGGATTTCCAAGGACCCCATGTACATGGATCTAGAAAGGATGAATATGGGAATGATTATAAAGTTTTGGATCATGATATTTTTTCAAGTTAAACTTTATGTAATAGTTTAAGTTTATCATTGTATGAGGCTTTAGAGTTTAATGTCACCACATGATACAACCTATGATAAGAGATAAAGTATAGATAGTTTAAGGCATAAACAAAGGATAATATTGCGTTTATGAAATAGAAACATATATTTATACTCTTATAGAGTGGAATAATTACTTAACTCTAAGAAAAGAGTCCTAAAAAATGTTGTACTATTATCATATTTTTTTCATGATATCAATGAAATTTTTCATAACTGAAGTTTATGGTTTTGTGGTAATGATATTTCATTTGAGCATGTTCTCTATCAGTATCCATCAAAACATGATGGTTTGATTATTATTCCATGACCATGTTGTCCTATTAGAATATGTAGTTTTGTAGTAACCGATGCATTTACATTTCCCTCTTACTAAGAGTATATTTTAACTATATTCGTAAAGTGGGTTTCCCACAAGGTAATTTTCAAGTTTCAACCATTAACTTTCAAAGTTAAATTTCGAATTTCGAGGATGAAATTTTTGTAAGGAGAGGATAATGTAACACCCCAAGATTTTGAAAATAAATTTAATATTTAATGCATAAAACACTGAGTCTCTGCAAAAAACACTTTGATATAACCATTCAGTAAACAAAATTTTACCACTCCTATGATTTGAATTTCAAAAAACTGACATATACAATTGCATTCAGTAAGATATTTTGAGTCTGATAAGATCAACTTACATTTTTGGTGAATAGTAACTTGAAACTTATGAATAGTAATGTACCCTTATGAATATTAATATGACCCTTATAAATAGTAACCACACCCATGAAAGTATAAATAAAATATAGACACCTTATAAATGAAATCGAGTATTTTATAAATTAATAATTAAGTGTTGGTATTTTTATGAGTAATAAATATTTAGTTAAAATTTTAAATTAATAAATTGATTTAAAATTAAATTTATTTTCATAAAATTTATTACTAAATACATATTTTATAGTTCTATAATTTTAGTATAATTTAATACGACCTTAGTTAAATTTTGAAAGTATTACAAAATCAGTTTTAAATTTAAATCTGTATTTTTCATGTAAATAATTATTTTATTTAAAAATTAAATTTCTCTTATTTATAATTTTTTTTATAAAATTGAGTTAATTTTTTAATTCAACACATCAAAAAATGGTTAGGGTGAATTTTTGGTATTTTTCTGACATACTCGATTTTTTAGTGAATAGTGAAATTTGATAATTTATAAATAATGACAATTAAGTGAATTTATGCATCATGATTGAGTCATGTCTGATATAAATGGATGTTGGTTAAAACTCACATACACTTATTACTATTTTTGGCCATAATAATCAACACTATTTCTTGTCTTGAGAAAAATAATAAAATAATGAATAAAATATTCAAAAATCACTCCTCTCCTCCACTATAACCCTATCACTTCCTATTCTATTCAATCCTCTAAAGCCTTTTGACTTATCTAAATTATTCCCAAATATCCTCACAATATCCTACCCCACGTAAAACATCTCTTGGTCTCATAAAAAGACTAAAACCTCTACCCTAAAGAGGCTCTCAAGGAAAACAACTTCAAGAGGTAAATTTCTCTTCTTATTTTTTTCGAGTTCCTTTATTTTCTTTTTCTTTACTCACATATACTCATACATATGTTATGATAACTCTAGTACCTTACATTTACTAGAATGTTTTTATGATAATTTAATAATTCATCATCATTTCTCTTTCCCCCTTCTTTATACTAGAAATGAAACACCAACCGATATGTGCAAATTTATTACATTCAAGGTTGATGAGGTTTCAATTTCTGTTAATGTTTTAAATTATGGTCATGGAACTATTTATATGGTTGAAACATATTATTATATAGTTAATATATCCTATTTAAGGTTCTGTAATATTTTTGTACAAATGGTATTAATTTATAGAACAAAATGAGTTCGTTGTGATAAAAAATCTTCAAATAACCCAAACAATTATTATTAAATATTTATGTAATGATTAATCTTCATTCATAATAGCCAAATTTTTTTTATAACCATGTAATATTATGTTTGTTCAATAATAACATACAACTTCTATTCTGGATAACCATTCTCTTTCTACATGCTTATCCATATATGAATGTAAGTAAATCGATCATGAAAACCAAGGAAGAAAACGCTCCCAAATAGTGAAATTGAATCTCTTAACCCATCAAAAGGCCATGAATAAACCTAATAAGGTTATAATAAATCAATTAAATTTAGATGAGGTTATTTAATTATTAAAATATGAACCTAAATTTTATTATTCAGTTCATTAAGATCATGTGAGGAACACTTTCGTAATTAAGGTAAGGGTTTCCTCATCTCACTTCTATTTTTGCGAGATATTCCTTATTCCCTACTATTACTTGTTTATGGTGTATGTATACTGATAATTGATGTAACATATCATTAATATATTTATTTTCATGTTATTAAATTTATCATTTCAATATTTTTAATTTTGGGGCATACAAATCGATTGATTACAAAGTGGTAAGAGATTTCTACCCAAACCTCCATTTTCATTTGGGTTACTCTTATTCTCTATTTACCTCAATGAAATTATTATTTATTCTTATTTAATCCTAAAAAATTCTGTCTTAATTATATATATATGTTTTCCAATCATAATCCTTCTTTATTTTATTTGTAGTCACATGTTTTAAAAGGATCTTTCAAAAAAAAAAAATCTTCCCGAAATACAAGCTCGATTCAAGGGAACTTCTTGAATTCTTACTTATTTTAAAGTGTAATATATAATCAGTTTTAATCGATAGTTATATTTCTAAAATAAATAATTTTAACATTAAAAACTAAAATGGTTAATTTCTGGTTTTATGAAAGCAAACACGTCTTTCTTCTTTAAAATCTCTTTAATATTTTCCTTAAACCACACTAAAATGTTTTATTTCTAAAGCTTATTTAAAAAATATTTTTATATTATTTCATTTCAGTGGGAAAAAATTTATGCCTCAAATATAATTTTAATGTAAATAACTTTTATTTTATGTTATATACATGTTTACAATCGTATTTCAGAAAAAATACAAATGATTTTCCAAAAGAACTCTTCTTTCTAAGGTAAGAAGGATTTTTATCATCTCACTTTAACTTTTAGAGGTACATTCCTTTTTCACCACTTATTCCATACATGTGGTGTATGTGATGACCTTTGGTATATAATATCATGATTCTACTTATTCTCATGATATTCTAAGGGATTATGATTTGAATGTTTCAAGGTGGTATGTGACACTTTGGAATGTTTAAGGATTATTTTCTCAAGAGTTTATCAATGATTGCATTTAAAAATATCTTCATCTATATCAACATATTTTGTTAAATCTCACACTTCATTGAGTTTTATCTATTATGATATCATATAAAATATTTTGTTGATGGGTTTTTTATTAGTTTGAATATAGATGTTATTTCTTTATACCATTCACCATATTACTCCGAATGGTTTGTGTTTATGTTTAATTACTAGGAAAGGTTATTTACATTTTATATTTTAGTTTCATTATGAATTTATTTGTTGATTATATTCACCCCTTTCATATTAGGAATGAATTGGACTTAGTGTGTGACGAGTGGGGACCGCTATATCCCCTAGATGCATCAGTAGGTCTCATGAGACAAATAGATATGGAATTGACCGAGGCCTTTACCATTTTGAGATATGGTTTTGGCCAAGGCCTTAATCATTTTTAGAAGTCTTGGATAAGGCCTTGACGGTATGTTTTAGAATGTCTAACATGTGAATTTCCCTCATTATGAAGCTATAAATTGATAGTTCATGTGGTTATTCCAATAGTAGAATACCCATGATTATGTTTTATTATGGAAATATTTACTCAGATCATATTCCTACCATATTATGTTCAAGTTTATTTTTAAAGGCATGTGTTTTCAGTTATTCACCATTACTAATTTTTATGTTTTTGATATCTTCTACTGTAATGTTTACCCTTACTGAACATATGATATCACCCCTTATTATGTTTTATTTTTTCTCAGTACTTGAGGAGTTATATTATGACTGACTTGCAGGGATAATCTTAGAATTGTGGATGTTCCCAATGGAACTTATATATTGTATTTCATTTCAAATTGTAATGATGAACTTATGTATATATATGGATTTCAAAATCTAATAAAATATTCATTCCTTCGGGATAAAACTTTCTTATAATCATGCCAATGAAATGTAATAAGGTACGAGCTCCAGGAAACTGTGGTCGGGTATTTATAGTTTGGGACTTGTTTAGGTTTCTTACTAGTACCATTATATGGTTGGAGGTTATTCACCTCAACCTGGACCACCCATTGGGTGTGTTCTCATACTTTAATCATGTTATACCAACCTATTGGGTGAGTTTGAGATTTCTAATGTTAGTGGGAGCCTTAATGAGAATTGAATGATTTATAAGAGAAGGTTTATGACTCCTTACCATGTGATGATATGTTATGAAATGCTTTAAAAATATTAAATAGATTATATGGAAAATTTTTAATGGGTTGGATAAACTCACTGCTTGTCTATAATTAAGAAATGGATTATGAGTTTAGATGATGAATTGAAAGAGGTAGTGGATGCCGTGTAAATTTCCACTGCTTGGATCCTGATTCCATTGGATTACACAGACATTTATACTCTATATATCCTAATTATGGTAGTTAATGACTTGGAAATTTTGGATCCTAATTCCATTATATGCCATGGAGATTTCTACTCGATGGATAAAAATTGTGATAATGGATTCCTTGGACATTTCTACTCATAGGATACTGATTCCATAGGATTCCATGGAAATTTATATTCAATGATTCTAATTTATTTTGGATGACAAGGAAATTTATACTCATTGGATTTTACTTTCTTGGACTCACTTTGGACATGCTCTATGGACATGCTCCTTTGGATCCATCCAAGTCTTTATCGAGTTTCCATTGAGATTCTCTATGGACTTTCTGAGGATGACTTGGTCATTTATACCTTGGATTTTTCCCTTTCAAGCTTGAAACTTTATTATATGGAATAGGCCGTTGTGGATACTTTATCATGATTTATGGTTGTTTTTTTTACAAATTCCCCTTATTTATAGGTGCTTTATTATTATTCATAAGGATCAATCTTGGGCTGGAAAATATCTTATATTCTTTTGACACTTTACTTTCATTACTTTTATACCTATGATATATTGCACATTACATCATTGTTTATGTATAGACCAAACATGTTATAGAATCTGTTGGTAGTGGCTTAATGGGTGTTATATCAGACCATATTTGGGTCACCGTTGGATACTTGGATAGACTTCATGGATACAGGTAGAGACTAGGGTAAACACTCACATTATATTGTTTTATTGGTTGTACATTGGAGTAAGGGAGAATAGGATCGAGCTATGCTCATAATGATATCTGCAGATAGTTCTTTTTATTATTTTCGAATTATGATACATGTATTGTATTGGATTCCTATTCTCATGTATTTTTTTACATATTTTATAGATACATGGAATTATCATCATATTGTATATTACACTATTTTTGGTTTGTTTATTATTGCTTTCATCTGGATATTTATCTCCCGTACTTGATTTATATTATGCTTCTGCTTATTTATTCACTTATGATACTATTGTATTACTCTGATCATGATTTTATATTCTCCCTACTGTACCAACTTAGAACCTCACTTCTAGTTGATATCCTATGGTGTATGGGGAGGCTGTTTGAGGCTATGTTACCCCTATCATTGGGAACCATTTAGTGTCTTCTAGGTTGGGATGTTACAATGTGGTATTAAATTATTTTTATTTTATTTTCTACCTTACTATTTGGGATGGTAAAAAGTATAAATAGTAAGGTTTTGAAATTTGGTAACGATTTATTCATGAGAGTAGCTAATACATGTATAAGAAAAATCCAAATTTCATGGGATGGGAGATGTTGTTATATATTTTTCCTTTTAAAGTTTATTTGATTCCACAATTGGGTGATACACATGATATGTGATATTATTATAGTGATTGGTTAATTGCATTTATACTTATTCTGATATGGAAAGGAAGTATATATCGTGTATATTTTTAGGCACATTAAAAGATTCACATTCCAGGAAAAATTCCATGCCATATAGGATGAATTTCTCAGCTGTAGGACATTATGATGTGTGCCTTGTGTTGTAGAATTGTTATTGGATAACATTCTTATATAAGATTGAGAAAAATTATTGGTACTTAGAGATCCTACCATATCTTAAACAATTTTTCCTGAATAGGCTACAACATACACCCTACACGGTCAATTATGGCATGTTGAGTCATGGAACATTGGTTTCATGGATTGGAATGTGTTATGGTTGGGTTTGAACGGACACCAATTTTTTCTATTTATAAGGTGTATGGGTCCTTGTAGGTTGGAAGTGTCAATCTATTTGGTTCAACCATTTAAGTATAATTGTAATATAATTATTAATTCAAATAAAATTGTAATTATGAAATGTAATGGTTGCTGATAAATGGAGTTTCCCATTGCACTGGACATTCCATATACTGGGACCTATGCAGAAAAATAGAGAAATTGACCCAAACCCAACTTTATAGTGGGAAGTAGGAAGTATCTCTAGTGTTCTTTATGATCATTCCTTTTAACTAGTCCTAGCTTTAGGAGTAGACAAAGTGGTGTCGATTATTTATAGGAAGGATTTAACCTATCCTATGCTTTTATATCTATGACTTGGTCACTAATTTATTCTTTTCTGAGCCATGTGTTTGGAATTATAAAGACCTTCCATGTTGATGAAATCAAGTCATGCATCAGGAGGGTGGTGACAACCATGATTCAGAGGTGGTGGTTCATGTAACTCCAATGGATCTTCAAGTATTTACTATTATTACACCTCCAGTTTTACTCAATATAGATGCTAATTCATAATTTAGTGAGGGTTTCTTATGATTTATAAAGACCCTTTAGGGATCCCCAAAACCTTCCCTATCTACGGAAGAGTTGATGTGTGTGTTCTAGTAGCAATAGCTTCCCACATTTTTGGGTGGTGGTGGTCCACAGGCTACTGATCTATAGATTGTGACTATTCTATAGATTTTTTAGCATTTGGATACACCTCCTGAGAGGAGAGTTAATCTTTCAACATATATTATTTGTGGACAAGATAAGTTCTAAGGGGATGATTTAAACTAGGATAATACTCTTTAGGATATGGTTTGGAGAGACTTACAATCCAGGTTTTATAATAACTTCTTTCTCGAGACTTTGAGGGTTGCATGGACCAATTATTTAGTTATTTACGTCTAGATGAGGGTGAGATGATCGTTATGGAGTATTCAAAATTCTTTTCAATGCTTCATTACTTTGTGTTGATTTATCTTTCTAATGATCCATCAAGGGATAAAATCTTCAAGGAAGGTCTCAAGCATTAAATTCGATCATAGGTCAATGTGTTTTTATTTCTCACTATTAATGATATTGTGAATTAGGTTCTTATTAATGAATGGAGCTTGAGGGAATCTGGGGGTCCTGAGTAGGTAAGTTTAGCCTCTCAATCCAATGCTTTAGTTTCTAGTGGTAGGAAGTGCTATTTTGAGGCTTCTCACGAGGGAAATACTAGCCAAAGTGTGAATGATGACAGTACTATCTTCTATCATATGTGTGGGATATGGGTACATATGATGAGTCAATGTGATAGAGGACCAATCTAGTGTCAAGAAGGTGGCATGATGGACTATGTAAAATTATTTTGTTGGAACTCTACTCCAACAATTAATTAAAGTGGTTCGACTCCGAATCTAGGTTTAGGAGCATGATTCAGAGCTCCATGTCAGGCTGGGAGCTAGATAAGTGTTGGCCGTTTTGGCCAAGTTAGTGTTCATGAACAAGAAATTCATGCCCCAATTATATCGTGACAAAATATTGGGCCTACTTTGAGTAGTGAGGTTGTTTCATAGGGACATGGTTTAAGTTATATCTATTCTGTATAGCCTACACCTAAAGTGAGAGTGACGACTCTCTATGGTGAGAGGTATGATCTTAGTATCCTATAATTTAGTATATTTTTTTGACATAGATGATTCTCATAGATTCATATCTATAACTATTGTGGAGTGCCTTGGGTTTATTGTACATTTTTCTAATGGAATTATTACACTGTATACTCTATTGTGGATCAAATCGGAGAGTGTATGCCAGTGATGGGAGTGCCCTCTTGAGGTAGGTGGGTGTCACTTCTTATGTGATATTTTTTGTAATCAAGATGACAATATTTTATGTCATACTTGGGATGGAATGGGTAGTTTCTTATCTCTTTCATGTCTATTTATATAACAGGAAGGGTGAATTTCACATCACCATAGGGTGGGGTTTTTATTCACAAGGGTGAATGAGATTTCCAGGTAGGTAGAGTTTGACCAGAGTATATTAGGATGAGATGGATGATAGCCTAGATTGTTAGTTTATCTAGATGATCAGGGAATATGACATACTAAATTCCCTTCGGTAGTAGATCATTTCTGGGAAATTTTCTGTGAAAAATTTTCTATTTTACCTCTTGAGTGATAAGTGGATTTTTCCATCAATCTAGTACTCATATCTACACTAGTATCTATTTCTCCTTATAGGATAGATAATATAGAGTTTAAAGAGATCAATAGGTAGCTATAGGAAATGGAAGTGGAGGGGTTTATATGACCCAATACTTATCTATGGGGTTCACCATTCCTTTTTGTGAAAAAAATGAGGATAAAACCCTCAGGCTATATGTGGATTAACAAGAATTGAACCAGTTGACTGTTAAGAACTGGTATCCCTTACCATGTATAGATGAATTCTTTGACCATCTTTAAGGAGAACATATTTTATAAAAAATTTATTTGAGGTTAGGTTATCACCAGGTACATTTTTGACCAAAAGACATACATTATATATATTTTCATAGAAGGTATGGTTTATTTTATTATCTGGTTATGCCGTTTGGTCTTAAAAACTCACTAACAGTTTTCATGGAACTAATAAACTTGGTTTTACATCCATATCTGGATTCATTTATGTCGGTATTCATGGATGATATCCTAGTGTGTTATCATAATCAAAATGAACAAGCCAAACATATTTAAATCATTCTGGATACACTAAGAGAGCATCAATTATATTCTAATTTCACTAAGTTCCACTTATATATGGATAAGATTTACTTCCTAGGTCATATTATCTAAGAGACAGGATTATTAGTTGACCTAGAGATGGTGAGAGTTTTAGTTTCCTAGGAGCATCCCAAGAACATATTTGATATATAGAGTTTCATGGGGATAACCAGATATTAAAAAAAATTATACAAGATTTATAATGATTAACAATATCTCTTATCGACTTTACTAAGAAGGGTGTGAAGTTTGTACAGTCAGATACCAGATAGATAGCCTTTCAAGAGATGAGAGGGAGACTAACTTTAGCGATGGTCCTGATTCTACTAGAGATGGGTGGGATCTACACTATGTATTGTGATGCACCAAGTATTAGGATAAGGGAATTTATGATGCAATAGGAGTGATTCATTATGTATGGGTCTCATCTTTTGAGTCCATATGAGAGAAAATACCTGACACATGATCTCGAGTTTGCCACTACTGTAAATTCCCTATGCAATTATAGACACTTTTTACTAAGAGTGCATTTTTTGTACACATATCACAAAATAAACAAGTACATATTCAAATAGAATTACTTGAATTTTAGTCAATGAAGGTGGGTTTAATACATAAAATATTTTTACTTTGAGCCTTCCTACATGCCTAGAAATCGAAATTTAGTAGCCGATGCACTGAGAAGGATTACTCAAATACAGGAAGTTCAGGAGGCCGGTAGTGAGTGTAAGATTTTGGATTTGTTTTATAATATGCACGTGGAGGTGTAGGATGGTTTGGGGTAGACTTTTATCTCATACTTAGCAGTTAATAACACTCTTTTGAATAGTGTGAGGATGGGACAATTATCTGATGTTGAGGGCCTAGTCCTATGGGGGAGTGTGGAAGGTGAGGATCTGACTCCTAGTTAGACCATGGGAAAGGATGGCATTATACATATTCATGGTTGCATTTGGTTTCTATCAAAAATAAATGAGGAGATGATATGAGAGTTTCATGCCTTATATTGGGTAGTACATCCTAATGTTACAAAGATATATTGGGATTTACGCCACCCGTATTGGTTTCTGAGTACGAAATGTGAGGTAGTTAGTTTTAACATGAATTTCTCCACTTGTCAGTAGGTGAAGGCATAACACCAGTGACTAGATTGTATTTTACATCAATTGTACATTCTCACGAGGAAATAAGATGATTATGTGATGGAATTTATTACCAGATTATTGAGGTAACATCAAGTATGTAATTCTATATGGGTTGTTGTGGACTAGCTCACAAAGGTCACCCATTTACTTATTATTAGAAAGACCTTATCAATAGATGATCTTGAGATACTTTATATCCTTGAGATTGTGTACCTTCATGGGGTTCCTCACATTATTGTATCAGAAAGGCACACTCAGATTACATCTTAGGTTTGGAAAGGGTTGCAGAGGGCATTGGGTACATAGATTATTTTTAGCATGACATACCACCATTAGATAGATGGATAGTCAGAGTAGGCTATATAGGTTCTAGAGTAAATTCTTAGAGAATACATTCTTTATTTTTGGTGTTCTTGGGAGAGGCATATAATACAGGTTGAGTTCACCTAAAACAATAGATATTAGGAGGCTATATAGATGATATATTATGAGGTATTGTATGATAAGCCATTCTGATCACCTTTGTACTGGTTAGAGGCAGGAAAGGCATCTCTGCTTAGATGGTGTCTCATGTAAGAGACTTTGGAGTAGGTTCAATTGATCAGAAATTGGATAGATACTACACAGTCTAGATAAAAATTATACACCAATCACTATCGACAACCTCTATAGTCCAAGGTTGGGGATCATGCCTTTTTTAATATATCCCCAGTGCTAGATAGAGTCGGGTCGATATCCTATCAGTTGCGGTTACCTCAGATGGTTCCAATTCATGCATGACGTCTTCCATGTATCTCAGATGCACCATTATCTCTCAGACCGATCTTACATGATACAACTAGATCATGTTGATTTATAGGTAGATGCATCCTTTGAGGATAATCCTATTCATATTTTTAACATGTGCATGAAGGCTCTTCGAGGCCGGTCAGTTTCTCTAGTATGGGTTCTATGGAAGTACAATAGTGCACAAGAAGATACTTGGAAGCGAGAGGCTGAAATACGTGCTCAGTGGCCTGATTTATTATCATATGATTCTTGATAGCCATTATAATGGAAATTCAGGGATGAATTTCTTTAAGTGGGGAAGATTTTAAGATCCTAGGTTTTTCTATAAGGTACATATATTTTGAATTCCAGTTTAATTTCTTGGTTTTGAGCTAATGAAAATTACTAATGTGGTCACATGAGTTTTAGGAGTGTTTGGGGATTGTTTAGAGCCCGAAAGCCTGGTTTTTTGAAAAGAAAACTAGGCTTCATGGTTAGTAGAAACCATACAACCTAGTTTGTATGGTTAAGATTAACTGTGTAGGGTTAGATAGATAATAGAAAAGGGGAAACGATTTTCCCTAACCATGTGCCTAGAGTTGCATGCCCAAGTGAGTTTCTGTAGAATTTTAACAGAGGAAAGTAACCTGGTTTTCACTTGGTTTCCCAAACTACACACATAGACTACATGTGTTCCCTCTTCAGATAGAGCCAGGCGCATGGTTGGTGCATGGTTTAGCCAACTGTTTAGCCAAAACATGTACCACGTAACTTTTGTGTAAATTAAATTTCCCCTTAAATTATTTAAAGAATCCCAACCTTTCTTTCTCTTTCTAATGAATAACCACCTCCCACTCATTTTGAGAGCTTCCTCATGCATACTATAGGGATTGATGGAAATTTATGATCTAGATTCTGTTTCTTCCACTATCTGTTTTATTGGATCCACATCGGTGAGTTCTTTATTCCTCATGCACCTTTCTCTATTTTCCTTAGTATTAATTATGCTATTTTGGTGCAAGATAATATGCCTTATTTTGAAGGTTTTCATTAATTCATCCTTTTTCTCTTGATTTCGATTGAAATAGAGTTCAATACTAGAGGAGTGTTCTACCAAGACTATGCAATAGGCGGTTTATACCTTTACCTTAAAATTTGGTGTTTTATATACCTTGTTTCCATTATGATGCATGAAAAACCTTGTATAATTTCCCCTAAAATTAAATAAATGTATTGATTTAATTTTTTGAGACCTATTTAGGTTTCCCACTAGTACCATTATATGGTTAGAGGTCATTTACCTTATCCTGGACCACCCATGGGGCTTGTTCACATTCTTTTCCCATGTTATACCACCCTGTTGGGTGTGTGTGAGCTCACAAATGTAAGTGGTAGCCCTAATGAGAATTGAATGAGTTATAGGAGAAGGTTTTTGCGACCTTTCCATGTGATGACATGTTATGAAATGCTCTAAAAAAATTAAATGGATTATATAGAAAATGTTGAATGGGTTGGATGAACTCATAACTTGTTTATAATTATGAAATGGATAATGAATTGAGATGATGAATTGAAATTGGTAGTGGATTTATTGGACATTTATACTCCTTGGATCCTGATTCCATTGGATTCTATAGAAAATTATACTCTAAAGATCCTTGTTATGGTAGTTGAAGCCTTGGACATTTCTACTCCTCAAATCTTGATTCTGTTAGATTCCATGGGCATTTAAACTTCATGGATCTAGATTGTGGTAGTGGATGCCTTGGAAATTTTTACCCCTAGGATGTTGATTCCATTGGATTCCATGGACGTTTCTACTCCATGGATCCATTTTATTTTGGGTTCCAAGGACATTGTTACTCCTTAGACCCTTCCTTTTTAGACTCACCTTGGATATGCTCTGTGGACATGATCCTTAGGATCCACTAAATTCTTTACTGAATTTATATAGAGATGATTCATGGAATCAATGAGGATACCTTTTTCATTTATACCTTGGATATGACCATTTTAGGCTTTACACTTAACTACATGACATAGGACATTGTGGATGCCTTATCATGATTTACAATTGTTTGTTTACAGTTTACCCTTATTTATGAGTTCTTGATTATTGTGCATAGAGAGCCATCTTGGGTCAGAAAATATGTCATATTATTTTAAAATTTTACTTTTCTTATTGTTATACTTGTAAGATACTTCACACTATTTCATTGTTTATACACATGATAGACATGTTTTAGATACTGTTGGTAGTGGACTACTAAGTTTTATCCCAAACCACATTTATAACATTATTGGGTACTCGGATAGACTTCAGGGATGCAGGTAGGGACCAGGGCAAGCACCAAATTTATGATTCTTGATTTGTTGTGCATAGAATTCAGGGAGCATAGAACTAATCTATGATCTTGATGCTATCTGAAGATAGTTTCTTTTAGTATTTTTTTTTATTTTGATACATATATTATACATGATTCCTGTCACAATGTATTTCCTTCCATATTGTATAGATACATGAAATGATCATCATATTGTATATGAAAATGTTATTGGTTTTTTTATTGTTACTATCATCTGGATATTTATCTTATTTATTTGATTTATATTATGCTTCCACTTATTTATTCACTCATGATACCACTGTGTTACTCTGATAATGATGATATAGTGTCCCACTATACCACCTTAGATCCTCATTACTAGTTGGAAACCTTTTTCATATAAGGAGATGTGCTTGAGGCCATATAAGCATCTAGCTCAGGGAACTATTTAGTGTCTCCTAGGTCAGGATGTTACAACTTGTAAGGCTTATTGAGGTTTCAACAAATAAATATAAACCATTGATAAAATAGTAAATATTATGTTCGATGAAAGAGAAACTTATGTGAAGCTAAAACTTCCCAAATCAACTCATCCATATTTTATTTTTAAAACCCCTATAGTTTTATTAATAGAATATGAACCTTATTTAATAGAAATTAACACACCCTAATATAGAATAATGGAAGTTAAACTGAAATAATTTATCTTAAAATAAGTTAATACACTGATGGATGAGAAACAATGGCGAATAGTTTTTGGACTCAATAAATTATTTATTTATTTACTTATGAGAAATAGTATAGTAAATAGTGGTGATGAACCATCAAGGAAAGTTAATGTGTGTACTGACATAAGAAAATAACAAAAATAACCAAGAAAAGTAAACAATAGTGATGATAGAAAGAAATAGGAGTGATAATTATAGATAAAGGAAATGAAAAATTGATAATGAAAAAAGGATAAAATAAGTACAGTTATAAAAGAGAAACAAGCCATAAGACAACAAGGAGAAACAATTGATGAGATAGGGGAATTTGATTGGTTTATTTGAAAATATTTTCTTACAATAATGAAATGAGAAAAGTGATGGTACCGAGAAAAAAGTATTTGACCAATTATTTAAGTTTTTCAACCCATGTCTGAATAAATCCCATAGTTTATCAACTACCAAACAGAATTGATTATAAAAATGGTGAAATTAATATTCACCAAGATCAGCTTGTAGTTTTACCTTGGTGTTCTACTATCAAAAATAAATATCCTATAAAATCTAATCTCAAATGATTAATAATCTTAATCAAAATCATATCAAGTTAAATTATCATTGAATTATTATGTTTTTGAAAGTGTAACTTTTTAAGAATGAAGAAGTGAGTAATATCTAGTAATAAAAGAACAAGTGAATTAAAAGCTATAACTAGATCAATCTAAATCTACTAATATATTTTTAGAAAATGATAATGATTATGAAATCAATATACAACAATGAATTAATAAAAAACAATAGAGAGGAATAATGAAGTAAAATAAAGATATAATTTCTCTATATTGAAGAGGTTATACTTTCCAGCTCCATATCCTGCTCAGTCACCTGGTTATCATCCCAAATTGCTGCAAGAATCTGAGTTCCATCAAATGAGAATACCCCTATTTAATAAAATGATGATGAACACATTAATGTACGAACCCCCAGTTCCATCACTTAAAAAAAGTTTATATGAACTTATCTCCTCAGTCACCATATAACGCGCTTATCACTATTTACTTCCTTCCTCATAGGTGACTCCAAAAAAACTCCTGAATTGATCATACTCACCCACAGGAAACTTGCCTCACATCTAAGCGTGAATAACTTAGAAAAGTCCCCATGATGGTTCATTCACCATCAGCTTCATTTGATTATCTCTAGAATCTTCCCAAGTACACTTCATTACTGAACATGGCTCCCCTATCTTTCATTTCTCCTTTTGAAAATTTAAGGATTTAATGAATTCATATTTTCTTTTCCATGGGAATAGATCATAAGAATTTAAAGTCTTAATATATGTGATATATATATGATTATATAAGGCTTCATAAATCTTATTGTTCCACAAAAAAACTTATGAAAAATCATAGAAAAACATATGAAATTAGAAAGTTATATGATAAAAGACTTACTAAAAAAACCTTAATGAAAATAAAATACCTATTAAAAAAACATAAAGTCTTACAATTAAAATACTTTTCTATTTTTTGATAAATATTTAAGCTTCATAAAGTAAAAATAATAGTTTTATCAAACTATATATTTCTAAAATAAATTCATAGAACTTTAAGAATTTAAATTCTTTAATTTTTGTTCCAATGATTGATTGAAAATTTAAATCTCAACAATTATTCAACCAAAATAAAAAAAAAGATCTTAAAACTATGATAAAATCAAAACAATAATAACTTAATCAATTATTCCCAACAATCATCATTTTCATCAATGTATCCAAATAATAACAATTATAGCTAAGAAAAGTCATCATTTAGAAATTTACTAATTAAAGCACACATTACCATTAAAAAATTAATGCTTCATTTCGATGTAACAATGTTTTTTAAAAAATAGGCCATATAAAAATTCCCCCATACTTAATATATTTCTTATCCTCAAGTATTCAATTTAACAAACTTAGTTGAAGAAAATAAATCTTAAGGGTGAAAAATATGAAGTGCCACAAAGTATTAGTTTTAAAAATTATTTCCCCTTATAGACCCTTTAAATTTGGAAATCTGATTGCTCTTCTAAAAAAAGTGGCTTGGCCAAAAGTTTTTTTTAGTTTTACAAAAAATTGTTGAGATTAAAATTTCTTAAATGGTTTAAAGAAGCTTCAATTTTTATTTAAATGAAATTTCCAAACATATATTTTCCTTAAAGTGGATATATTGTCATAATTATCAAAAAATAAATAGACCTAACTGGTGGAAAAGTGAGATTAATAAATAATAATAATTAATTATTAACTCAATAACCAATTATAGATTAATGAAAAAAAGTTATCCAGGATTCATATTTCATTTTGTATCCCATTTAAATTCAATAGGCTTAGGAGATTAGAGAACCTATTCCTAGAAAATTTATTATAAAAAAGTGAAAGTGGAATTATAATGGGGTTTAAAAAGATGAGTATGAAAGTCACTGCATTCATTCATCTCCAAAAGATGTGAATAAAAATTCAAGATCATAAAGGACCATATTGAGCTTACCTTTGTAATTTCTATCTTTGAAAGAGCATCAACAACCTGGTTGGCTTCTCTATAAGCATGTGTGACATCAATGTTGAGCTTTTCACTAATATGGATATATTTAATCTGGAACAAAATCATTCTCTATGTAACATTCCTAGACTGATCCTTAAAAATTACCACTACTATAGTTGATTGAGATTACATCTAAAATAAACACCAACCATGATGAAAAACATATTTGATGGATTTATTAATTTCCCACAATTCTGATTTTAGTGAATAACTATTCCCAATAATATTATAGAAGCAACCTTTAATAGAGTACTAAAGGGTGTATAAGACACCCCCATAAACTGAGGGTCTATGTGCAGTTGAAGGTAAAAATATTCCCAAGAGGTCACCCATCATAGTTCCACTCTCACCCAAGTATGCTTTACTGCACAATTATAATGGGATCTAGTGAATTAATGATGGTGTGATCACACCCCAAAAAAATGAAGTGAAATAATGTTGGATCTCAATGGATAATGGAAGTAATGTCACTCTATCACTTATAATGCATTTTCATGTATTTAAGTTGACTGAAAAATATTTAAGCCACCACCCAAGAAGAATTTCACTTCAAGGTGTCTGACACATCCCATTTGTCATGCTGAATCCATGTTATAAATGTGTCACATGGGATGTAATAGCCCTTAGTTGGGGTTGAGAGGTGAGGGATGGGTACACACACAACTTTTAGCCAATATTTTTAATTAGAGGTGTTTATTCATAATCTAATGCATGATAGAATCATTGCAATGGATTTTCAACCAGTCATGATGACTAATTATGTTAATCAATTATTGGTCTCATACTAGTTTGAATTACTATCATGATTCCATAATAAAATTATGAATCTAGGATATAATGCCTACCGAATACACTACACTAATAATATGGTGACTCCACATCATCGTTTACTCTGTGGTGGCTAGGAGACCCTGTGGCTTGAAGTCCAATGGTGGCTAAAAGGCCCTATGGTGCATTGGTACAAACTAGTGGCTCGAAGGACCAAAGCAGATGAATAGTACCACTACTGCAGTGCCACCACATTATTGCTACAGTACCCCAGAAATACTCCTCCACCATGATTTTATTTTAGGTTTTATGTAGGATTATGAGGCTTTTTGACCACTCAGATACCACCCCAACTGAAAATATCAAATTTAAATGTATGGATTGAAATTTTAAGATCCAATCAAAAAGATCAAAATAAATAAATATTTTAAATATTAATCCCAATGCTTGATGAAAAGATTTTTTTGAATATAATAATGAAAATGATGAAACCAATTGAATCCATGGAAAAAAAGAAAATATTAACCTCCTTATAGTGGAAAAATAAACTTCATACTCCAAGAAAAATTTAAATCACAGTGTAATAAAATTGAAGCTTGAGAATATTCTATTTGGAAACATTTTAAGGGGTTTTTGATATGTACAATATTGAAGTATATTTAAACATATTTAAGACCCATGTTAACATTTAAGGAAAAAAATTTCCCCAATTAATAATCCTAAAGTGGAGGAAACAATTATCATATATTGATTTCAAATTTAGATTTACAAATTCAATAGAGAGAAATATTTTTCAAGGTGTTATAAGAAATTCAAAGAGTAAATATGATATAACTCGAAGAGTTAATCCATGAAATTTTAAAAATGTACATAAATCTTATTTTAATAAAGGAATTTTTTTTTCAGACACCTTAATAATATATGATGTTAAGAAAAATTATCCAGTACACACAATAGGACATTCAAAAAGTAAAAAAATTCAAATAATTTTAAGGGTGTAAGAAAAGATCTCAAATGTGTTTTTTAATATTTTCAACAATAATACTAAACATTACTGACATCTAAAATTTAATAAAAAATTATACTTCATTTTTGAAAAAAATAATAAATGAACCCCCCACACTTAATTCCAAGTAGTATATAGCTTAGAGAAAGGACGAGAAGAATTAAAAGAACTTAATTTAAAGTAATACCTCCCCTGATAGAATAATATTTCTTTATTTAATCTTAATCCTCAAGAGCTCTACATTTTTGTGAATAAATTATATGTTCACTTAATTTAAACATCTTAAAAGTAAAAATATTAATACATGATTCCAAAAAATTCAAAATAAAAAAAGTAACTTGAGTTGAGTAAAAAGGATGATGTTGTAGATTTATCAAGCTATCAACTTCTATTATCAACAAAAATATACCCCAAGAGATTACTATGGAACAAAACATCCCTCAGTTGTGTAGGACCTCAAATGACTATTTTTGAAATCGACTATTAGTATCTTATGACAGGACAATTGACCATGAGTGTTGAGCCCCATTTGACCATAGAAATAGACCATGAACTCTTTTTGAAATTCAACTAGACATGAGTGTCTTAAAAAAGGTAAATCAACCATGATAAGAAACTATTTATTTCCCCAAAATTGACCACAATGTGAAAATTAAATCTATCATGTGGGAGAAACTAACCACAACTAGAAACTAAAAATTCAATAAGTCTTGGACTGACCAAAACATGCTTGGATCGACCACACTTTCCAACTAACCACAGGAAGATGATCTTCTACATGAGAAAAATTCTACCAAGTACTGGGTCTAATACAAGATAAAAATCTACTTCTCATGACAATAGGATCATCTACCCATGTATAGAAAAATAAAAACATGAGAATAAGCAGTAAATAAGAAGATTTATTTTTATAAAAGAAAAATAATACAAGTTTAAGGACCATGGATTGATACCCACGAAGTACTAAGTTTAAATTTCCAAGTTAGAATAAGTGAAATATTAGGTTTCAAGCATGGTAATATCATTCAATCCTATTAATTCCCTCTCAAAGTAGTTTTTAATCCATTGATCATTAACAAGAATTGGTCTAT
The DNA here is from genome assembly GCA_963277665.1 of Viscum album. Lineage (NCBI taxonomy): Eukaryota > Viridiplantae > Streptophyta > Magnoliopsida > Santalales > Viscaceae > Viscum > Viscum album. Next base: position 277,585,813 of record OY728129.1, on the reverse strand, counting down.
TATACTCTCCATCTAATTATGAAACCCCATTAACCAATGATATTAAAATGGTGAAAGGTATAGCCCATTTGGTTTTGTATTTTCTTGGGAAGAACTGCATCCAAGAATTTAGAATCAATACCCTATGACTAACCTTAAAATTCATGTTTTGAATGATATATACATTAAAGTATTTTTTTTCATTCCTTATAAATCTTGGTATTATCATAATACTTTCTTATAATCTAATATATCTCACTCAACATTAACAAACTTCTTCAAATATAGTTTAAAAATAAAGTTTATGGTTTTCACAACCCAAGAATACTTGTGATGAAATTCCATAGGAAAATTAAATATTTTAACAAAGAGAATTTTGTATCGAGTGAACCTTATGGGTGTATTATAATCGGTCATATTATCCCAAAAAACCTCATCCAATTTAATAGAATAATATTTCCTAGAGATAGTAAATTTTTTTCTAAAATTTTAATAACATCTCTATTAAAAATATCAACTTTTCCACTAGGTAGCGGGTGATATGTTGTTCCTCTTTTGTGAAAACAACCATATTTTGACATTAAATATTTTAACTTAAAATTCTTGAAATGGGTTCTATTATTAGTGTTTAATTATTTTTGAAGTCTAATTAAAAATAATATATTCTTTTTAATTAATTCTACAACACTATAGGATTGATTATTTGGTAGTGCCAAAACTTCTACCAATTTAAAAATATAATCAACAACCACAAGAATTTATTTATTTTATTAGAATATGGGAATGGTACTATAAAATCTAAGGCCCTTACATGAAAAATTTCATCCCTTAAAATCCCCTTTTATTGAAATTATTTATTCCTATAAATAGAAAATTTATGAAATATACATACCAAGTATATTTATTTAATAAATAAATAAATTTTTGTTTATCTAGAAATTAATTATTTATCTCTCTTGGTTAGTTTGGGTGGTATGTAACCTATAAAGTGGTCAAAACCATATTTTCTATACATTACTTATCCCTAATTTCTAAATAAATTTTCTATAACTAAAGGATCCATATCAAAATATTTTCCTTAAATTATTCTTTAGACAGAAGATAATTGAGAGGTGAATGGTCAGTAATTATTGTAACCTTATACCTGATCAAATTCTGTCTAAACATATCAAGGAAAACAATGAAACCCCACACCCCTTTTCTATAGTGGTGTAATTATTTTGGGAATAATTTAATAGTTTAATAGAATAGTAAATCTCATGTATCCTCCTCTCCTTAATTTTTACCAAAACTACTTCGATAACCACATCATTAGAATCACACATTAATTTAAATAGAAATTTCTGATCAGGGGTAGTAAAAATTGGTGATAAAGTCAGCATTTCCTTAAAAATATTAAATGATTATAATACTCCCTAATAAAATAAAAAGGGTGTATCCTTAAATAAAAGAGAGAAAATGGTTCTAGTTATTTTAGAAAAATATTAAACAAACCTAAAAAAAACTGACATGCCCTAAACAATTTCTAATTACTTTAATATTTTTAAGATATGGTAGCTTTTGGGTCACTTAAATCTTATAATTTTCGACCTTAATCCCCCTCCTAGAAACTTTTTAGCATAGGAATATTACTTATAATGATTTAAAAATTATACATGAATAAACTCAATTATCCTTTCTATCATATATGATAAAATAGTTATTATACACCTCTGAAAGGTGGCAAGAGAACTAAAAAATACAAAGGGCATTCACCAGTTGGAAAATGTTCCAAATGGGTATGTGAAGGTGGTTTTTCCCAGTCTTTAGAGGCTATTAGAATCTAGTTGTAACCAGAAAGGCCATAAATAAAAAAAACATTTTCAACCAAACTCTCAAGAATTTGGTTTAAAATGGCATGGGAAAATGATCCTTCATAGTGGAAAAATTAATATTTATATAATGAATGCAAACTATCAACTTGTTCACTGTCCAATTTTTAATTAATTCATTATTTTCATTTATAACAATAGTAACTCTACTTTTTAAGGACTAATTGAATAGGGATAACCCATGTTCTATCTAAAATAGGAAATATGATTCTAGAATCAAGTAGTTTTATTACTTCCTATCTGAAAACTTCTTTAATGATTGGGTTAAGTATTCTCTACCCCTCAATTATTGGCTTGTTTTGAGGATCCATGGGAATTATATGCATGGAGAATGAAGTTATATCACCTTAATATTACAAATAGTCCAACCAATAATCGATTTTGGATTCCTCAAAATATTTAATAAACTATCCTATTGAAATTCTATGTATTTGGATAATATTGTTATATATAATGAAGTTAACTCACAAAAAAAAATTATTTTAGGTGAGTTGGAAGGTGTTTAATCTCCAAATTGGGTGTGTTTTGACTTGAGGGAAGACACTAGGTCCTAGGAGGTCCAAGTTACTTATTATTTCTCTTAAATAAAGAACTGAAGGAATCATATTCTTCATAAATACTTCCCCAATAAACTATTATTCAAATTCATAATTTATGAATGCATTCATAATATTTTCTAGTATAATATATAGGTTGTTTAAGCACTTTCCATCATACTCTTATAATGGTTACTATTATTTATTATAGTATATTCCCATATAGTTTTCTATAGGTATTGTATTTCTATTAATCTCATCAATCACCCATGTAAACTCTTCCTCTTCTTCATCAACTGGTTACTCAAATTATAGATTCTCATATTTTGAGCATATTTTACTTTGTGTGGGTTCTTTGGTTTTTTTTAAAAATATTAAATATATCATTTTTTTCTCCCAAATTAAAAATCAATTTACCCTTAAAAACATCTATGATAGATCCTCCTAAATATAGGAAGGTCTTACCAAGGATGATAGGAACTTACTCATCACACTCCATGTATAAGATAATAAAATCACTTGGAAGGTATAGTTTCCCTACTCCAATAAGAAATTCATTCACTCTCCCGATTTAGTAACTAATATACCATTAATCTAACTATAAAACAACTGTGGTAGAATGTGGTACTCTTAATTTCAAGTATTGAAATTATGAAAATGGAATAAAATTTATTCCTGAACCAATTTCGTACAAATAGGTAAGTTGACCATGATATCCAAAGGTGTATGGGATGAAAAAAGTTCTAGGATCTTTAAGTTTAGGGGGTATCCTATTATGAATGAAAATCTAATAATCTTCTGTTAAATTACTGGTTTAAAATTATTCTAATATTTTTTTTGTTTGATACAATTTTATTCTATGATTTAAAATATGAAGGGATTTGAAATAAGGATTCATATAATAGAATATTGATTTTAATTTTCTTGAGAAGATCAAGGAGTTTAAGAAATTCTTGTTCCTAATTTGTTTCTTAATTATTTGAGGAAAGGGTATGATCAAAGTGAAATTCATCAAGAAAGATATAATACCTTCAATATATTCTTCAATATTTTTATTTTTTTATTCTATTTGTCTCTCACATGTTTTTTACTTTGATTTTAAGATGGATAAGCAGGTTTAAAGGTGATTTAAGTGTTTTTGTTTAGATTTATAGATTCAAAGGGTTCTAGATCTTGTTTTTCATTTTCATCAATAATTTCATATCAAATAGGTTTAACATATATTAGAACTTATCAATGGGTTTTAAGACCACTCCTAGTTATAATAACCATAAGGTTATACCTATGATTAATTTTAGTAGTTATTGGATGTTTTCCTTTCCCTCTAGCTCCTAATTCTCTATACATTTTGTTGCTTCAAGTTTGTATATTTTTCATTTCATTTTTAAAAATAGATCTTTGAGATTATATATCAGATTTATGTTTTTCCTCCTTAGAGTATATTCTAATTAAAATTTGATGCATCAGTACCTCTATATTTCACTAGGAATTAGTTGAATCAACCATTTAATGTTTTTAACCATTATCTAGGTTGTTGTATAAACCCACATGGAACAGCTAGTCAAAACACTCATTGTTCATTTCATGAAATGTTTGGATGGTTTCTATACACCCAGTTGTAATTATTAGAGTAAAGATCATACCTAGTTTTCATCCTAGGTCTATACCTATAAAATTTAATATTTTCATGGGGCTGGGTAGGTATATCAATTTAGGGAGAACATGAATTTTAATGAACAAACATAAAAAAGTGGTGGAATTTATCCCCATGTGAGTTATGATGTTTTACATTATAAATAAATGTATCTAGATCTCTATCTTATTGAACGAAACCGGTTCCTTTCTTATGTATGATTATTATTTTAGAGAATTTGTGTTGTGAGTTTTGTGTAAGAGTGTTAAAAATAAGCATTAGTTATTCAACAATTTTATTAGATAAATATTCTATTAAGGATTGGCCTATAAGAGTTTAATGGTATGGGGTGAGGCTATTATAAAAGGTTTCTATAAGAAATTATAGAGAACACTAATGGTTAATACACTACTTAATTAAACCTATAAATCCACCAAAAGATTTATAGATAAGATCACCTTCATCTTGAATAAATCAAATGATTTTATTCCAAAATTTAGTTTTTATTCTTCTTGGGTAAAAATTCAGGATAAAATCATTAAAGACATATTACCATGTGTCAAATGTAGTGACCCAAACCCAAAAACCCAGATCCAATGCATTATTTTATTATATTTTCATGATTTCAAGGAATCAAATCCTGAAGGACCGATTGTTTTAGTAGTCTTAATGAAACCAGAAATATACGTGGAACCCATTTTACATTGGGATAAGAAAACAACATATAATACATAACAAAATCTGATAAACTACATCCTTGAAAACTCCATAAATTATATCTTCTTCATAATGTGAAGAAGGAAAAAAATGAAATGGTTGAGATAAAATACTCAGTTAAGGTTACATATAGTGTAAAAATGAAACAATAATAGCTGAATCATAATCAGTTAGACATAATCAATATGGCATGGTGAATAATTGAAAAACACAGACCATTAATAAACTGAGAATGAAAATTCATCCATAGATTTTGTCATTATGAAAAACTCATGGAATTTAATAATTGAATTATAAATAAATAGAATGATTATTATTTGGATGTCATGTATCTGGAACACGAACCATCATACTATCGAGATGGTTTAATTCTGTGGGTAGAAACCCATCTGATTATGTTTTGGAAATAAACTTAAAGGGTCTGTCTCCAATTATTTTATTTCATGAGACCCGTCGATGCATCAAGGGGCTATATTGGTCCCCACATGTCACTTACTAAGTCTAATTCATTCCTCATATAAAATGGGTGAAAATAATCAACATATAAATTCATATTTAATCAAACATATTAAATGTAAATAACTTTCTCCAATCATTAAACATAAACACTGACCATTCAGAGTAATATGGTGAGTAGTATCAAGATAGAACATCCAAAGTAAAACTAATCAAAAACAATTCCAAAACATATTTTATATGTTATCATAATATATGAACATCAATGAAGTACAACATTAAAAAATGATATTGACATAGTTGAAGATACTTTTAAATCAAACCATTGAAAAATTCTTGAAAAAATTATACTTAAACATTCCAAAGTGTCTTATACCACCTTGAAACATTCAAATAATAATATGTTAGAATATCACGAGAATAAGGATACTCTTGATATGATATAACTAAGGGTAGTACATACAACACATGAAAGGAATAAGTTGTGAACAAGGCATATATCTCATAAAAGTTAAAGTGACATGATAAAATTCCTTTTTTACTTTGGAGAGAATAGTTATTTTGGAAAATAATTTGTTTTTGTAATGGAATAAGATTTTAAAATTGTATATCCAATAAAAGAAAATGAAATAATGTTGAAATTATAATTGAGGAATAAATGTTGTCCCACTGAAGTGAAATCATGTAAAAATAATTTTTAAAGAATCTTTAAAAATAAAACATTTTAATGCGTTTAAAAGAAAATAATAAAGAGATATTAACGTGAAAGGGAATGTTTTTTTCAAGAAATGAACAAAGATGGTTTTTCATGATAACATTTTGTGATTTAAAAATAATAATTATTTCTTTAAAAAGAATATATAGTGCAATTGAAAATAGGTAAGAATTCAAGAAGTTCCCTTGAATCGGGATTATTTATCAGGAAGAATTGAAAAGGGAACCATTTTAAAACATGTATATCCTTGTAAAATAAGGATTATATGATCTAGATATATGAGTTTATAACATGTCCACAGAATTTATAAGAAATATAAAAAAATAAGTAAGCATTACATTTGTTTAAAGTTAGAGAAAGAGTAACCTGAAGGAAAAATGAGGGTTCAGGTAGAATCTCTCACTAGTTTGTAATCAATCGAATCATATGACCCAAAATTAATAATCATAAAATGATACATTTAATACCATGAAAATAATGAGATTAATGATATTATACATAAATGGGTAGTATACATAAAGCATACACATGATATAGTGGTGAATAATGGAAATCACATGAGAATAAAGTGATATGGGAAACCCCTTAGAAAGATCGTATCATTAGAGTGAGGATAAATCAATGAAATAATTATGTGTAAAAAATATAAATCTAAAAAACATAAGTGGATATATATTATGAAACAAAAATAGGCGATCCATACATATTATTTTAAAATAATAACAAATTACATAGATTTTGAACTCAATGAATGGAAACTGAGTTAAGATAACCCTTAACTTATGCTTGAACGTGTTCTGTACTTGACCTTAACATCTTGGATAATAAAATTAAATCCAATAATTAATTAATTAATAACCTTTGGTACATTTATTTTATTTATTATAAATTTATTAAGTTCATTTATAGCATTTTGGATGAGTTATAAAGTTTAATTTCATCATTCCATAACATTAATTTTCTTGATTTTCATGATCAGTTTGCTTGTTTATAAGTAACAGAGTTCCTGTGGAATAGGTATAATTATCCAAAATTGAATTTATATATTATTAAAGAACATACATAATTGTAAATGTCTATATATATTGTTTATTTACATGTTATTATAATTAATCATTAGATAAGTCATTTAGTAATAATCGTTTAGATTTTTACGGCAGTTTTTTGATCACAATGAACTAATTTTGTTATATTATTTAGTATCATGTAAAAAATATGGTTCTATAATAATTAAATAATATATAATAAACATTTTATAATATAGTTCAACCATAATAATGGTTTCATGACCATCCTTGAAGAAGGAATTGAAGAACAAAAGTTCATCATCCACAAAGGTTGCAAATCGGCACCTCCCAGACATTGATTTCATTTTTAAAATAAAAAAGAGAGTGAGTAAGGATATTGATAATTGTTCTTCCATTAATAGGATTTAATTCCAGTATATAGATGATACTGTATTTATCATGATCATTTGGACATAGGAGGTGAGGAATGGATAATAAATGAAAGGACCTTGAAATGAAATTAAAAGAAAAAAGGAAAAAAAATTTTACCTCTTGAATACATCTCCTTGAAAATATTATTAAGGGAAGGGGTTTTGGTATTTTGGAAAGAAAAATAGATCCTAGACATGGGTAGGTACTAGGGAAGAGTATTTGGGTATAAATTTTATATGTTTTAAGTCTTAGAGGAGTGGGGATAAGAGGGGGGTTATGGGTGATTTTTATAGTTGAGGAGAGGAGTGATTTCTCAATATTTTATTCATTATTTTATTATTTTGATCAATAAAATAAGTAATATTTATTATTGTGAAAACTAATACTAATAATTGAATGTGAGTTTGAACCAATGTCAATTTTTATCATCCATTACTCAAGAATGATGCAAAAATTTATTTATTTATCATATTTTGTAAATTATCGAATTTCACTATTCCCTAAAGATTCAAGTATTTCATAAAAATCCCAAAAATTGACCCTAACCATTTTTCAATGTGTATAATCCAAAAAATGAACTCCATTTTATTAAATTAATTTTATAAATATTAAAAATTTTATTTTTAATTAAAATCATTATCTACTCGAAAAAATAATGATTTTAAAATTGTATCTGATATTATAACACCCTGAAAAATTATCTAAGGTCTCATTAGATTATCTTAAAATAATGGGACAAAACAATACTGTTTTGGGAATACATTTTATGAAAATTAATTTTATTTTAAATAAATTTTTTAACTATCAAATTTTATTTAAATATTTATTGCTCACAAAAAAATACCAACACTTAATTATTAATTTTTAAAATATTCACTTTCATTTATAAGGTACCTAAATTTTATTTATAGTTTCATGGGTGAATTTACTATTCATAAGGGTCATATTACTATTAATAAGGGTATATTACAAGGTTAATATTACTATTCATAAAGGTCAGTTACTATTCATAAAAAAAATTAAGTTGATCCTATTAGACTCTAAATAACTTACTGAACACAACGGTGTATGAACAATTTTCAAAATTCAAATAAAAAACAGAAAAATTAATTTTAACAGCTAGGTTATAACTATAATTGAGTGTTGTTTCATAGAGCCTCAGTATTATGGGCATATAAGCTATCTAATGAATTGAAATTATTTATGAAGAAATATACCATAAAATCTTGGGGTGTCATATTAATAATGAATATATTCATAACATAATTCAGTATTTATCAAAATAATTATAATAGTCACTATATATATTATTCTATAAAATATTTAATTAAAAAATTTATTGATAAAAATTAATCAATTACATATATTCATATAAAAATATTCTTTTACAAAAAATAATACTATAAATAGTATTTTCTTGAACATTAATTAATTAATTTGAAGGCTATAAAATATAATTATTTATAAGTATTTTTATTAATTAAAACAATATATTTTAAATTATAAATTTTCATAACATAATGTATTTTAAATTATAAAATAAATTACTGGGGTGTAACATTATTCCCCCCTCAATAGAATTACATCCTTGCAATTTGATAATGCACTTTGAAAGTTAAAGTTTGAATCTTGAAAATTCCCTTGTGGGAAACCCACATTGAAAATAGGGTTAATGAAATATCCTCTTGAAAGAGGTTAAAGGAAATGAGGTGGTCACCACAAAAATTATGCTTTCAAATGGGGTGACATTAGTTGGAAGTAAAAAACTGGAAATGGAAGAATAATCAAACTATGAAGTTCTAATGAAAATTTATAGAGAACATGTTCAAATGAAAGATGATTACTACAAAACTATAAACTATTGCAATGAAAAAACATTTCATTAATACTATAACAAATTATAATAATAGGAAAACATTTTACTTAGGACTTTTTTTCTTGAGTTGAGGAATTATTCCACTCTATAAGATTATAAATATATGTTTCTATTTCATAAACACAATCTTATCCTTTGGTTGTGCCTTGAACTATCTGTACTTTATCTCTTAGCACATGTTGGGTCATGTAGTGAATTAATACATTAAACACTAAAATATTATGCAAATATCAACTTAAACCATTCATAAATGGTTAAATTTTTCAAAATATAATGATCCAACACTTTAGAAATAAGGTCACTTAATTTCCAAGATAAACTTATCATTAGCCTTTAATCAACATGAAGCAGCTCTAAATTTTCACATTCCAAACATGTGAATAACTTCATCATGAATACTATTGAAATATGGTAATAAATTGAATTAACATAAAACCTTATTGGAAACATGTATTCTTCCATATTCCTTAAGTAAGATACGTGTTACTGGATATATTCATTAAATCCAAAAGTGTTGTAAACTCTATAGATGATAGCATATACCACTTTTTGACAAGTCAATAATCAGTTCCAAGGTAGTTTGTACTTATCCAATTAAATCATTTATTCATCATTATATCAAAATCATAAATATATTAAGGGTTTTCTTTCCCTCAATCACATGTTTTCTAAAACGTTTAAATTTCTACTGAATATCTTTTCTTGGTACCATTAAACACATGGTCTCAAATCCTTAAGGAAAATTGTGCAGTATAATCCTCATATATTCCATAGTTATTATAACCATTATATTGATGATAAAATATTCATATGACATAATTCCTGAATAGACATATTAATTTTTCATCTTCTTCTATTGAAGTAAAATAACTTGATCATTATCTAATAGAATCATTTGGGGTATATTTCTTTGATGCTTAGGAAATTGATTTTCATAGTTTCCCATCTCCTCACAGTTGAAGCATTGTACATGGGAAACCTTTTTTCACCCTTAGAATCATGAACTTGGTGTCCTTTTTATCCACACTTATAAAAAACTCCATTCCCTTCAAGTATTTTCTCGGGTGATTCTTTCCACAGTTATCACATGTGGAAAAACCCTTCATTTCCTTATTCCCTTTATCCTTAATTTTCTCTTACATCCTTTTTTTATCTTGGTTCCCTTCAAATACATTGGAATCCGAGAATTATTTACTTATCTTATTAACACATGATACTATTTCATTATATGATGATGATACATTGGAGGCTATTTCCCTTTAAATTTTTGGCTTAATACCCTCAAAGATATGATCCTTCTTACTCTTTTCATCACGTGCATTAGTGGAGTTCTCATTCCTTCTTCTAGGTTCCATTTCTAACAATCCCATATACTAAACCAGCTTATAAAGTTATGAACTTTCTATAAATCTAAACATGGTATAACATATAACATAAATTTATGCATCGTAAATCATAGAACCATATACTTTGGTTACTTTGGAAGCATAAATCCTTCATAATGGTATGCATGAAAACTGTGAATTATCCTAAGAATATCCCCCAAGAGTGTCAAACCAGGTACACAATATTGTCCGTTATCATGTACCAGGTTACCCTCAGTCAAGATCGAAACACCTTGTTGGAGTTGTTACCCCTGAGTACATTTGTAGTAGAACCACGTCCACTTGTAGTATCTAGACTGGGATGTATTTACTACGAAGATCCAAAAAATATACACCTTACCAAAATTATAGTATGTTATTGTATTCTTATCCTAAATGTTTTTCTTAGGGTTTTTTTCATTAATATTCATTTTCTAAATCTAGTTTTCATGGTTTTTACTAAAATTTCTCTCATACCAACTGTAACGCCCTGACCCCAGAAACTCAGAGCTAGTGAGTTATTTTATTAAATTTTCAGGACTACAAGGAATAAAATCCTAAAGGATAGATCTGTTTAACATTATTGAAGAAACCAGATACATACATGGAACCCATTTTACATTTGGAGAAAAAAACAACATGTAATACATTAAAAGATAATAAACTACATCCTTGAAAACTCAATAAATGATATCTTCTTCATAAACTAGGGAGGGGAAAAATGAAAGGGGTGAGATCAAAAGATCAGTAAGGGTTACATATTGTGGAATCATGAAACAATAAAATTTGAATCATAATAAATTATATATAATCATTATGGAATGGTGAATAATTAAAAGACACACTCCATCAGTAAACTAAGAATGAAAATACATCCATAGATTTTGTCATAGTGAAAACCTCATGAAAAGTAATAATAGAATTATAAATAAAGAGAATTATTATTATTTGGATTTCATGTATCTTACAAATGAACCATTATACCGTTGAGATGTTTTAAGTCTATAGGTATAAACCCATTTGATTATGTTTTGGAAACAAACTTGAATGGTCTGTAGCCAACTGTTTTGTCTCCTGAGACCTATCGATGCATCAAGGGTCTATAACGACCCCCACCCATCACTTACTAAGTCAAATTAATTCCTAATATTAAATGGGTGAACATAATAAACATATAAATTAATATTGAAACTAACATATGAAATGTAAATAACTTTCTCTAATCTTTAAATATAAACACTAACCATTCAAAGTAGTATAGTGAATGATATTAAGATAGAACATTCAGAGTGAAAATAACCAGAAACCCTTCAATAAAATATTTTAGATGATATCACAAGGGATAAAATTAAATTATGTTCAATATTAAACAAAGGATATTGATATATATGAATATAATTTTAAATGAGACCATTGAAAAATTATTGAGGAAATAATCCTTAAACATTCCAAAGTTTCCCATACAACCTTGAAAAATTCAAATCATAATCCCTTATAATATAATACAAATAAGGAGACTCTTGATATGATATACCAATGGGTAGTAAATACACCAAATTTAAGTAATAATTTGTGAATAAGTCGTATATCTCATAAAAGTTAAGGTGAGAAGAGAAAAATACTTTTTACTTTCAAAAGAAGAGTTATTTTGGAAAATCATTTATTTTTGTCCTGAAATCAGATTTTAAGCTTGTATATATCAGAAAATAAAATTAAAGGACATTGAAATTATAATTTAGGCATAAATTATGTCTCACTTAAGTGAAATCATGTAAAATTATTTTTTAAATAAGCTTTAGAAATAAAATATTTTAGTGCGTTTGAAGGAAAATAATAAATAGATTTTAAAGAAGAAGGGAATGTTTGTTTCTTGAAATGAACCAAGATAGTTTTTCATTATAAAATTTATTATTTTTAATAAATAATTATGGCTTTAAATGAAATATATAGTGAAATTGAAATTGGGTATTAACTCGAGAAGTTCCCTTGAATCGAACTTGTTTATCAGGAAGAATTGAGAATAGAACCATTTTACAACATGTATATCACCATCAAAGAAGGATGATATGATCTGGATATATGATTTTGGAAAATTTAGACACAATTTATAAGATATATACAAAAATAAATAAGCATTAAATTTTAGTAAAGTTAGATAAATATTTACCCGAAGGAAAAACGGGGGGTGGGGGTTCATGTAGAATCTATTACAAGTTTGTAATCAATCAAATCTTATGCCCCAAAATTAATAATCATAAAATGATAAATTGAATACCATGAAAATAATGAGATTAATGATATTATACATAAATATTCAGTATAAATAAACCATACATATGATATAGTGGTGAATAATGGAAATCTCATGAAAATAAAAGTAATATGGGAAACCCCTTACAAAGATCATATCATTTGAGTAAGGATAAATCAATGACATAATTATGTGTGAAAAATATAAATCAAATCAATATAAGTGGATATAAATTTTGAAATAAATATATTTAATTAACACATATTATTTTAAAATCATAAAAAATGACATATATGTTTAACTCAACGAATGGAAACTGAGTTAAGATAACCCTTACCTTATGTCTGAGCGTGTTCTGCACTTAACCTTAACTTCTTAGAGAATCAAATTAAACCTATTAATTAATTAATTAAGAACCTTTTGTAGATTTATTTTATTTATTATAAATTTATTAAGTTAATTTATGGTCTTTTTGATGAGTTATAGAGTTTAATTTCGTCATTCTAGAGCATCAATGTTCTTGGTTTTCAGGATTAGTTTGCTTGTTTGTAAGTAATAGAGTTCATGTGGAATGAATATAATTATTAAGAATTAAATTTAAATATTATTAATGAACATAAAAAAGTTTAATTGGTTATATATATCATTTATTTACATGGTATGAGTATGGATCATTAGATAAGTCATTTAGTGATAATCGTTTGGATTATTACGGTGATTTTTCGATCACAAATAACTAGTTTTGTTCTATTATTTAGTATCATGTACAAATGATGGTTCCAGAATCATTACATAAGATATAATACAGATTTTAGAATCAGGTTCAAACATAAATTTTTTTTCATGATCAGCCTTGATTAATTAATTTAAGAACAAAATTCATCATCCAGGAAGGTTGTAAATCGGCACCTCCCGGATGACGATTTCATTTTTAAAATAAAAGAAAGAGAGAGAGAGTAAAGATATTGATGATGGTTATTACATTAACATGATGAAATTATATATATATATATATATGATAATGAAGTTATCATGATAATTTGGATAGAGGAGGTTAGGATAGGATAATAAATTAAAGGAACTTGAAATGAAATTAAAAGAAAAAAGGAAGAGAACTTTACCTCTTGAATACACCACATTGAGAATCTTCTTACAGGAAGGGATTTTTGTATTTTGGAAAGACCAAGAGCTCCTGGACATGGGGAGGGACTATGAAATATTATTTTTGTATAACTTTGAGAAGCTTAATGTCTTAGAGTGAGGATAAGGTGGGGGGGGGGGTGTGATGTGTGGTTTTTATAGTGGAGTAGAGGAGTTATTTCTCAATATTTTATTCATTCTTTTATTATTTTTCTCAAGAAAAGAAATAGTATTGATTATTATGAAAAAATAGTAATAAGTTCATGTGAGTTCAAACCAATGGTCATTTACATCTTCCATGACTCAAAAATGATGTATAAATTCGTTTATTTAACATATTTCACAAATTATCGAATTTCACTATTCACCAAAAATTCAAGTATTTCAGAAAAATCCCAAAAATTAACCATGACCATTTTTTAATGTTTAGAATCCAGAAATAAAATTAATTTTATAATAATAATTTTTTAAATACGAGAAATTTAATTTCTAATTAAAATCATTATTCAGTAAAAAAAATACAGATTTTAAAATTATAACTAATTTTATAACACCCTGAAAATTATGTAAGGTCTCATTAGATTATCCTAAAATCATAGGACAATAAAATATTGATTTAGGAAAACATTTTATGAAAATAAAATTTCTTTTACATAAATTAACTAATTATAAAATTGTAATTAAATATTTATTTCTCACAAAAATACCAACACTTAATTATTAATTTTTAAAATATTCACTTTCATTTATAAGGTGCCTAGATTTTATTTATACTTTCATGGGTGAGGTTACTATTCATAAGGATCATATTACTATTCATAAGGGTACATTACTGTTCATAAGGGTAACATTATTATTCTTTAGGGTAATTTACTATTCACTAAAAATTAATTTGTTCCTATTAGACTCTAAATAACTTACTAAACACAATAGTATATGTCCATTTTTCAAAATTCAAATCACAAAAGCAGAAAAATTAAATTTAATGGATAATTTATAACTATATCAGAGTGTTGTTTTGCAGAGACTCAATGTTGTGTGCATATAATCTATCTAATTATTTGAAATTACTTATGAAGAAATATACCATTAAATCTTAGAGTGTCATATTAATAGTGAATATATTTGTAACGTAATTTAGTATTTATCAAAAGAATTATATTAGTTAATATATATATTATTCTTTAAAATATTAAATTGAAAAATCTATTGATAAAAATGAATCAAATTTATATATTCATATAAAAATATTATTTTACAAAAAATAATCCTATAAAATAGTATTTTTTTTGAAAATTAATTAATTAATTTAAAATATATAAAATATAATTATTTATAAGTATTATTATTAATGAAAACACTTAATTTTAAGTTACTTTTTTTCATAACATAATGTATTTAAAACTATTAAAAAATTTACTAGGGTGTTACATAAAATATCTTCTCTTCTAACTACTGAAACCAGGTTCTAGAATTACCCTTGAGATAAAATGGAAAAACTCTAAATTTCAACTCTTTCTCACTAATTTGTTTCATTTTTAGATACTGCACCATACTACATAAGTCCCTAATGATGTCAAGATAATATTTACTAGATAATCCATTATAATGGTATAATAGACATATGAGAATGTGTGACATCATAATTTTAGAAGCATGGGGTTAGCCTAATGCAACATGGATTACTAGAAACTATATGCACTTGAAACTCTCTATGTTTGAATCTCTCTTTCACTTTATTTCCAAGTTGAGGTGGGTTTATGATTTCATTGTGGTTTTTCATTTCATCATTATGATCTTCTATTTTCTATTATTTTTTTAGATCACTTAAATATTTTTCTATTTTATGTATAAACACTCTAATTTTTCCTTATATGGCCTAGTTTTCATGCACAATCAAGTTTTAGGAATGCTAATAACCAGTAAGAAACAAGAAAAACACAACAATATATTTTTTGAAAACAGATTTGTTATTTTTCTTGAGTTTTTTTAGTTTTCTTAATTTTGTGTTCCTTCCTTGAAAATAATTCCAAAATTTAATGAGTAGTCCTTATACTCAATGAATTATTTATTTATTTCATACGAAGAACTAGTATAATAAAGAGTAGGCTCAAACAATATAGGAAGGTGAATGCGTGTATTGAACTAAGAAAAAAAGAAAAATAATTAAGAAAAGAAAACAACGATGATGATATTAAGATACATGAGTGATAATGATAAATGAATTTAATTAAAAATTATGAAAAAAATATAAAGGTAGTATACTTATAAAAGAGAAGGACACAAAAATAAATCAAAGATAATTTGTTGATGAGATAAGGTAATTCGATTGGCTAGTTTGAAAATATTTTCCGTTATTAATTATTTAAGAAAAGAAAAGGTACTAAAACAAACATAGTTGGACAATTATTTTGTTTTTTAACCTATTATTTAATAAATACTATAGTTTATCAACTTTAAAACTCAATTGATCATGAAAATTGAGAAATTAAATTCACCAAAAATAGATTTTCATTTGATCTTAGCGTGTTACTCTAAAAAAATCCCCAATTAGATTGATTCTAAAATGATAAAGAAACATAGTTTTAATTCTCTCAAGATTAATTATCATTTAATCATGATGCTTTTGAAAGAGGAACTGAATAAGAATGAATAAGATAGAAAAATATAGTAGTAAAAGCATAAGTGAAGTAAAAAAGATAACCAACTCAATCCAATTCCCCTAATAAATATTTTTCCAATGATCATGGTTGAAAAATAAAGATACAATAATGACTTTATAAGAAAAAATAGAGAAAAATAATGAAGCAGAAGGAAGAGAAAATTCTTCTTTGTTAAAGATGTTCCACTTTCCAACTGAAGCTGCCTCCCATTCACCTGGTTCTTGACCCAAATTACCCCAACTAGAAAAGGTACTTCATTTGAAAATACCTCTCTATAGTCAAGTGATGATGCACACCTTAATGTATGAACTCCAAATGACATCACTCAAAAAATATACTTCTAACTCATATTCTCAATTGCTACATGGTTCACCTATCACTCTTTACCTATTTTATTACTGGTGACTCCAACAAAACTCCCTAACTAATCATTCTCCACCACATGTAACTTTCCTAAACTATAAGTATGATGAATCTAGAATATTCCCCAGTTTGGTTCACTCTCCATCAAATTTATTTAATTTTATAGATTCTTCCCCCCCACACTTCATCATCAAGCTCTAATCCCCCCATATTTTATTTCTCTTTTGGAAATTTTAGGGCTCATATCAATTATTATTTTTATTTATGTGGGAACATATCATATGAATTTTAAGTATTATAATAAGTTAAGTTTGTATTATTGAATAAGGATACACAAGTCTTAGAATTTTACCAAATTATTTATGGGAAAACCTAAAAAATACATATGAAAGTAGAAATTCATATGATGAAAGGATTACAAAAAAAAACTTATGATGATAAAAGACTTATAAAAAACACAAAGGCTTATGATGAAAAGAATTTTCATATTTTCAAGGAAATTCCCAAAATTCAAAAAGTTAAAACCATAATATTTTCCCACAAAATATTCATAAAATAAATTCATATAACTTTATGTATTTAAGTTATTAATAATAAATTCCCAAGAATTGATTGAAAATTTAAATATCAATAATTATTCCACCAAAATCAATAAAAATGTATTATCCTAAAACTATATAAAAATCAACACAAGATCCACTAAATCAATTAATCTAAAAAATCATCATTTTCACCAAGATATTCAAAGAATAAAAATATCATCTCAAAAAACAATTTTTGAGAAATTTACCAATTAAAGCACACATTTCCCTTGAAAAAAATTAATATCCAGTTTAGATATGAGAAAAAGTATTAAAAATTAGACACATGAACCAATATTCCCTTTTACCTATAAATAATTTGATATTAAAAATCCTGATAGTAATTATATCATTGGTGATGTAGATAAACCTGTTCAAACTTGAAGTTCCTTAAGAAATTAATGATAGAATATTATATTTCTATATTAGTTTAAGACTAAAACAATAGATGATGCCTTGGGTGATTAGAGTTGGATAGTGTCTATTCAAGAAGTGATTAATCAATTTACATCAAATTATTTTTGGATTTTGGTTGATTTAACTAGAGATCTTATAGTTATAATATTTAAATGGCTTTTCTGAAATAGGTCTTATGAAAATAGTATTATTATTTGAAATAATTAAAGGATTTTTTTTAGGATTATCACTTTCAAGAGGTAATAAATTATAGAGATAATTTTCCATCGTTATTTAGGCTCGAGTCCATACAAATTCTACTAGCTTATGTGGATCACCTTAACTTTTACCTATTTCAAATGGGTTTAAAGGTTTCCTTACATAAAACTTATTTTTAAGAAGAATTATATGTAGAATAACCCATAATTTTTAAGATATAAATTTACCTAAAAATGTATTTAAACTTACCAATTCACTCTATATTCTCTTGAAAATTGAAGTTATGGAAGGCTATAAGAAGTGGGGAGGAGGATTTTAGTTAAAAAATCAAACTTCAAATTTATATCCACCTCAAGGTATATGTTGATCATAAATTAAATCTTCTGATCAAATAAAAATTTATTAGATTATAAAAGAAATAAGGAAGTATAAACTTAAACCATCAGGAGTTAAAACTATCTGACTAAATAAATATGAACAATATAAATTCAGTTTTTTGGAAATTCACAACATCTGAATAATATAAAAACACAACCAAAATATAAAATTAAATACATTTTTTTAAAAAAATATGAAGAGTAAGGATTGCAATCCTTAAACTCTAAAAAAGGATGTTAATAACAAGCCAAAATATTATTCAAATTTTAAGGAGGATCATTAAATCTGATACTAATTATCATTTCTTTCTTTCCCTAGAATCCGCTGACTATAAACCCATTAGTAGGTATATCTATCTTCCTATCCCTATATGTCCTTGATAAAGATTATTAGAACAGGATTAATATTCATATAATTGGAATCACTTGAACACATAGGATCATAAAT
This sequence comes from Viscum album, assembly GCA_963277665.1. NCBI lineage: Eukaryota > Viridiplantae > Streptophyta > Magnoliopsida > Santalales > Viscaceae > Viscum > Viscum album. The sequence continues at coordinate 277,566,789 of OY728129.1, read as the reverse complement.
ATAATAGTTAAAATAGAGAATTCTAAAAGTATTAAAACAAAATCCTCACATAGTGTTAGATTTTAGTAAAATACCTAGGAAGAAAAATTACACCTATAAAAAGATTTCTTAGAAACAAGAAGTTATAAAACTAAAAAATGATCAATAAAATGTATTCCTCTTGAGTGACCAAAGAATTTTATATTAATCAAAAGTGGAAAATTGAGTTATAGACATAGGACATTACAGTTGGTATAGTCCAACTGAACATATCTACAGTTTATATCCATGGTCGGGCCACATGTGAATTCTATCATTGCTGTTATAGCCTATGGTCCATATCCATAGAAAAATGGGATATAGATATGGGTAAATCACATGGATATAGTCTTTATCGGGGGATACTATAGGCATGGGTTATATCCATGTCCATAGGGCCTCAAATTATATGGGTGGACTATGGCTATAGGTATCTATGACTATGGTTTAGGAGCATGGCCATAACCTTTTAAAAATTAATTAGAAAGATGAGATTTGATCCGAGGCCCCCTTTAACAATTAATCTATAAATTTTCCATTAAGTTGGTACTATTTATATATATAAATATAAACACACAAATGTTTATATATATATAATTTTATACAATTATAACAACTATAATTAAAATAAAATAAAAATAATGGTGGCTTCTAGAACCTACGACCACATTCCACATCAACCATGGCCATAGGTGTCATAGAAAGGGAATTTGACCGCAGTTTATATAGACCATGTCTATAGTACTTCTACATTACCTTCTCATGAAAATGATTCCTTAATAAGTTTGTGTGGGCTAAGCGATAGCCATAGTCATATTTTTTATGGCTATAACTCCCATATAACATTGACCATTTTTTAACCATATAAATAGGTGGCATATAATAATGGTCTAGACTAAACGTGGATATAGCTCCATTTTTATATCCATTTTTTACATTAGTGTATTATCAAAGTTGTGGTCCTATTTATAAACATTGTTGTAACAAACTTCAATAATCAGATTCTAAATTCTTTGAGAACTGTTGCAACAACATCCGAAGATTTAAATCTATCATCTGATTAACTCAAAAAAATTTAACACCTTCCAATAAAATTAATCAATACCACTATAGTGATCCAAAATCTAATGAATATATTCTCACATGAAACCTCAGTTCTTCAGTTTTTTACATTTCAACTTAAAACCATTAAAAAAAACTTACTAGAAATTCATTCTCTAAAAAAATAACTAAATAAAAACATCAAGTTAAGTTAAGTTCTTATAAAGTTAATTGTGATTTAAAAAAATGGAATAAAAGGATTCATTAAATAAAAAATCTATTATTCATTTATAATAACAATGAATGATAAAAAAATAGAAATTTTACTTCTTTTTAAATAATTACTCCCTATAATTTTTGATGGAAGAAATTTCTTCCTATTTACTCACAAAATTAAAAAAACTCAGTAGTCATAAATATGATAAGTATAATAAATATTCCTCTTCATTAAAAGAAGAAAATATAATAAATTTCAAAAATTTATCCCCCTTTATGAAAAACTAAAAATTTATACAAAAATTTTTTCTCTTATTTTCATATACTATAAACATATACATACAGTTTTTCGGAAATTTTCTCCCATTTTTTGATTTTAAAAAATAATTAAAGAAAGATAAATAAACAAACCAGAATAGTAAAATATTATGTTCTATTATAATTAATTCATTAAACATTCTCCCCCTATATTATGTATATCTCCCCTTTTAATATTCAATTAATTCATAGTAATATGAAAAAATGAAACATTTGAAGATAAGATTAAATAGATTAAACCTCATAAAAGATACCTTCTAGTGCCTATAGTTGATATTATTTATTTGATAATAGTTTTATAAATAGTTCAAATTGAAACTTATTATCTTTTATAGTTTTGAATATTGAAACACGTGATTGGCTAAAGAAAATAATCTTTTACAAAAATATTCATTAATTTAAACTTAAAAATTTATCTTCCATTAGATATATTTTTTTGTGAAATAAAAATTATTTTTATTAAACCCATATAAAATAGGAAAATCTATTTTTTTTTCAAAAAAAACACTAAAAAAATCCCCCCTTTCTCAAGGAGTTATTCAATGTTAGAAGATAGGTTAGAAAATAAGTAAATTGAAGATCATTTTTGTAAGATCCCAATTTTTATCATGAGGTAGAAACCCTTTAATTTTTAGTATGAATATTTTATTTTCTTATAATGGAAGTTATTAAATATTTAAAGTAGGGTTTGGGATGGTATAGGGCTTGTTCGAAGCCCAGAGCTCTGATTTTTGGAAGAATAGGCAGAGGCACACCGTTGGCACATGGTTAGTAGTAACTATGCAGCTCAACCACGAAACCTTGTAAGACGAGGATCACTGTTAATAAGCTATGTGAGGGACTCCACATGGTCATGTGAAAAATTTCTGAGGAGTTACAAATAGAATCCACATAGCCTATCCATGGTTTAAAAAATCGTATGCCTAGCTTAATAAGTAGTGCCACTTAGGTAGTAACCTTGCATGGTTGGCACAAGGTTTGGATAAAATATGTAGACATACTATGTGAGGGGGTGTATTCCTTGGATAGTTCTAGTATATAGTTGGCATATAGTTTGGACAATCATGCATTCAAAATGTGTGCCTCATTAAAGTAAGATGAAAAGTTTGTTTTTACCATAAAACCTTACAACTCCAATTCCCTCTTTCTTATTTAATTCTTAAAAAACCATCCACATGTTGAGAGTCCCTCCTATCCATCCAAACTAGGATTTGATGTTTATTCCTCATCCAAACTCTAATCAGATCACCATTTGTCTCATTGTATTTCTCTCAGCAATAAATTTGATTTTATTCTTTATTTTATCTATTTATCTTTCCATATATTATTCCATCTTTAATAAGTCTAATATGACTAATTTTATGGGTATCAGTATATTTCTTCATTTTCTATAATTCCAACCCGAATATAAGGCCAATAATGGATGAGTGTTACTCTATCATCATAAGGTTGGTCGTCTATGACATTTCCCTTAATGTATTTCTCATTTATAAATGTATCCATTATACCACATGTCATTTTTACCCACACTTTGCCTCTTAAATTAATCTTACATTAATTGGGTGATTTATTTGACACCAAAATGACCTAATAGACCCTTGGTTATCGTTGGATTCCAATGAACTCAACATGAGACACCCTTTGGGTGAGACCTTTATATGCTTACACGCCCTTTAATATAATACAAACCAAAACACCATTCAGTGTGTTGGGTTTGACTTCCTTTAAAGAATTTTATTAATTTAAATGGATGAACTATTGCATTATGATATGGAAATCTTGTTCACCTAGATTACTAAATATGAATAAAATGTTTAATGGTATGAAACCACATCTACACATTTGTAATTTATAAATTAAAATGTAATGTTTGTATTACATTGAAAGGTAAATTGACATGGTTAATACAAAGCCTAAGATTATTTATTACATGGTTCCAATTGATTATGGACCTTTTTACTTTTAAAGGAGTGGTCAAACATGATCCAACCTTGTATTTTATAAGGAATGTATTGAGAACTCATAGGATTCCACCCTGATTCGTTGATCCCGTTCTCAAGGGAGAAAACCATATGGGAATTCAATTTTTTTCTTAGTACATGAATACCTCGATGTAGTATCGATGATTCATTCGATTATTATCTTGAAATTAGAATGGTTTGGATTATATAATTGGATTCAGATTGATGTATTTAGACACATGACACCTTGGATCATTGCCTTGGTCTCCAGTCATGATTATCTTAGGATTTAATTTGGACATACTCCAATTAATCTATTAGAGATATTTCACTAGTGGTATTCCAATGGTTTATCCATTAAATTACACTTAGACCCATTTATCTTGGATTCATAGTTATTATTGGGAGCTATAATGACCTCCTAAGGTTTATAATGAGTAGGTTTCACCTTGGTTACTTCATCATTATTATTGTAATATGATTAATCTTATGATATCCTCAACCCTAAATTTATACAGGTCACTTATTTGGAGACATCCAGCTATGGCTGAAGCAGGTATGGTTTTTCGAGAATCCCATGAGGATTTTGAGACCAACTCGGTATTTATTTCACAAATTTTAACCCCACTTCTTATTCATATACCTAAAAACTGTTACATTTATATGCATAGACTGGATTTGTTATAAACACTATTGGTGGTGGCCTGCTGAGTGTTATTCACACCCTGCTCGGGCCACAAATTGGTTCCCAAATTGACTTAATGATTATAGGTTAGGACATGGGAAATGATCCATCTCTATATGTTTTATTTATGTGATATGATGACATATAGGACCAGTGTATTGATTATAGGATTGAGATGATTTTGGAGTTTATCATTTTAGTCTTTCTATGTATTTTTGTATAACATTCGTTGATGACTACCAAATTTTGGATTTTTTTTATAGTATAATGTTATTATCATAATATATATATGACATAGATATTGTGTTTTCTATTCAGTTATATAAATCATTTTGGGATGATTTACTTATTCTTGTTCATATTACTATTGTTTCTTCCACTGTTTTCTTTCTATCTATTATTCTATTGTGCTACACTCTAACTTGCGGGAATAATCTCCCCATAAACACACCATAGGCCCTCACTACTAGTCAGAAACCTTTGGCATATGATGATACACACTTGAGGCCATTTGGTCAACTGGTTTTGGGTACTATTTAGTGTATTTTGGGTCATGATTTCACAAATAAGTATCAAAGGTTAATTTTTTTATTTTGTCTTATTGTTTGGATATTAGATAAAAGACTAAGAATGTGTTGGAATTTGGTAATGAACCTATTCTTGGGATTATCTAATCCACATACGGTTAAAAATAAAAATTACATGGGATGAGATTTGACGTTATGTATTATGCATACTATAGTGGTATTGATTTCACCATTGGGTGACACATATGATTTGTGGTGTTTATTATTATTGTAAATTTTATCTCTATCATTGGGCTAATATGTAAAGGAGATAATTTATCATGAATCATCTTAGGCAGTTGAGGATTCACATTTCATATATATTCCTTGATATATTTACTTTATTTCTTTCTTTTTCTTTAGCTTGTGTAGTACCTTGACTTCACTGTATATTATTGAACTAAAATTTCTTAGATGAATAAAATAATTGGATTAATTAAAGTGAATGTATCAAACTAAATGATGTTTTCCATATATCTTGATAATAGAATCTTAATTATCTAATTATTGTAAGTTTGATCCATGAACCAGTGGTCGCATGATCTGAAATGTTAGTTTGTTATAATTACATGGTTTTCAATTTCAATTTAAAGAGAGTGCGAGCCTCTATAAATTAGTAATGGTGATCCATATAATTGAACCATCATAAAAATTTTTTTTTAGTTATTTTGGAATTGAAAAATTCATGCCACAATTTTTTTCAAAATCAATGATATTATCCTAACTTAGACACCAAATGCTGGGCTTGATTAGAAATATGTATTTATGCCAGAAGAAGAAGTAGACTTGATTTCCATGTTCCACATGAATGATCACACACCTAGGGATGCACATTGCTCAGAAAAGTTTCCCAATCAGATAGTACATTAGTGAGAAACTTCCTCTAAGAGTAGGCCATGTATTTTGGGAATTGTTGATAAAAAGGTTTTGATGACTTAAAACCCATTTTAAGGGTCTTATGGACACATTTTGGCATCCTAAAACACCAAATTAGGGTGAATACACTATAAAATGTGGGAATAGTTCACTTTTTAGGATTTTATTTTACTGTTCATGAAGTCGAAATGAATTTATAGATAAAAATTTATGGCTGTTGGAAGTCAAGAAATTTTATAAATGAATTTGAGATCTCTTGTAGCCCCTTTGCGGAACTCCTTCACCCATCTTGAATAATTACAAACTAGTATAGACCAATTATCTGAAAAACACCTCATGTAGGTCCAAACTATGTGATCCATGACCTACATGAAAAGTACCTCGCACTGGTCAAATTTTCATGAAGCACCTACGTGAATGACTTGTGCGGTATGTCCACTTCACCTAGGTTCCTGATAATTTTCTATAAATAAGACCCTTGGGATCTTAATTTGACATGAATAGAAGATAAAGAGATTACTTAAAGATGTCCTCACCCAAGCCTCTCACCTAAGTCCTCCAAAACCTTAGGTTGTACCTTAAATCTAAAAAATAAGGGAAAATTAGCAAAGATAAATGGATTAAGGTCCCTCAAGGTATATAATTCCAATAACCTTGTGAGGAAACACCCCCAGTAAAAAATACTAGAGTGAAGGAACCTTCCATAACTCAAAAATTTAGTGCCAATTGCCCAAAGACAACAGAGGAGACCCTTGCATCCTAGAATAAGGCCTCACTCAAGTACAATCTCCCAATTTTTCCCACATCAGAAAGTTCTATATAGTCCTCCCAAGTTCACCCAGTGTGAACCACCTTATGATCTCCTAGTTACACCCTGTGCGTGACCCTTTATCTCACCTAGGTCCACCATATGTGAGTCCATATATAGCTCACCCAAGCCTCACCTTGGTGATATACCTTTTGAGACCTATTTAATAACACCAATGGTAGGGAACACATTTCCTTAAATCCCTCATTTGAGAGGGACCAAGAAAAGACCTCCCTAAAATCCTTTGGATATATATGATCAAAGAATAGTTCACACAGGCATGTCCTCTAAATTATACATTCCAATGGTATTATAAGTCCCAAATTTATCCTATCTAATAGTTAGGGTCCGAGAGTGTTCTAAATTATACATTCCCATGGTAATGAGGATCCTGAACTTAGGGATAATGATGGGTCCTTGGGGTTTAAAAACAAGAGAGTAGATGGGAACACCTAACCCCCATATCTCTTCCTAACTACCCTGTCAAGACTTCATCCTCATCTACCAGTGGATGAGGAGTGAATGTCGCCTTAGGTAGTACCTCCTTGAGAAATACCCTAGTTTTTATTATGGGATATTAAGTTCATACCTCCTTATACACCCCCACCCTCATATTCTAGTGATTAAAGGAGATTGTATAGATCTATATATATTCCACTTTCTCTTGTTTATCACACCAAGCATGAATCACATAGTCATATAGGTCAACGGTGATCATGTCATTAAAACAATAAATTAATCCAAGTGGGAATCCTAATGGTTATAATCCCTATTGATACACACCCCATGGGCCTCTTATTCAGTATAATCACCAAGCATGTTATCACCACCTCAAAGGGTCATATTACCTATGAGAAAAACCTTTAAAGTGCTATATTCCCGATGAAGAAACCGGGGTACTCCTCCATAGGTGTAAACCCCAACCTTCTAAATTATGTGGACTTTGATTTTTTTCCAAATATGATATATAGGAAGCCTCCTCAAGGTTAAAATACAATACTCTCAAACCATCACCATCATTATTGGGACACATCCCCAGTAGGATCATGCCCCCAACTCACAAGGCCATATTTCTTATGGGTCCTCATTATTTCATCCTTATTAGACCAAATTCATGATGTATGTTACCACAATACATGCCCATATTTTATACCAAATTGACCAGTAGAGCCAATTTAGATTAAGGCTCACACCACCCTTTTTCTAGTCACCTTCCGACTAGAAATCTCTACTTCACAACACTAAACTTCATGATATGGTCCTCATCACATGTCCTTAAAAGGTATGATGTTTCCCGTTAATTTTCACAAAACTACATGGGTTTTAATTCCTTTCACAAGGCTACATAGGAATCCCATCTCATGGGCGTGATCCCAACATCAAATTAACTCTTATCTTCCTGGATGATGATAAATTCTAGAGTGCCCAACTACATGGCTGAAAACTAGCATCATGATAATAAATGAAATAAGAATCTATAATCCATGTATAAATGGTATCATTGATGGAGAAATTCAGATACTTACATATTTCTCCATCAATTGAGAACCTTAGATATATATAGATGATTCTAAATCTAATACATGATAATGATAGATTGTTAATATAAGGGTGACACGTTCTATATTTGGGATTTAATAAAGTATTCATGAATATTTATTAAATCTATAATAGAGACATGAGGTAAGAAATAATTCCCCCAAAAAAGGTGTGATAAGACCGACCTCACAACGTATCGACCAATATAAGTAACTAAGTGTCATTGTAAAAATTTCCCAATGAATAAATGCCTTTTTAAATAAAGTTACCGAGACATTGAGAACTAGGGAACCATTGGGTGTTTTTGGTTCCAAAAATAATCCCCATTAGAAATGTAAGAACCCAGATCTTCGTTTCAGGTATGTCCTTCCTTTTCTGGAGTTTTTGAGAAAAATAAAGTTTCTAGAAATTTTTTGAAGTACACGCCATGTATTTTCTGAGTACACGCCATGTACTCTTTTCCCACTTGAAGCCGTGTAGTGGCAGTGTCCGGGCCACACACACGGTGTGTAGGGGTGACGTGGAGGCTGATTTTGGCGGAGTACAGAAAGACCTAGTACACGCCGTGTACTCTAAAAGTACACGTCGTGTACTCTAAAATTACACACCGTGTACTTTTTTTTTATTAAACGGATCGGGGTTGCGCCTAATCGAAGAAAAGGTCTTCTTCTCCGGCTTCTTCGTTCGAGAGCACCAGGAATCCACGGATCTTTGACAAGCCACTGTTCCTCCATCAATTCTCCGATTCGAGCATGGTCGATAGCATTGGAATCGCAGCGGTGAGTTATTCCTTATGATTGAACCTTGTTTTCCAATTCCTCCTCCTTCTCAAGATATCTTGGGTTGAGCGTTTTGGGAATTTTCTAATATCTACGATGTTCGGGGGAGAATCAGTCGTCGTGGTTCTAGTATATCGATCTCCTAGGATCGAGGTAGGTGGTTTGTGACTTACCGTTCAAATTCCTTGAGTTTTATGTGCAAATTTCACCAATACCCATGAACGAGGTATTGGGTGTTTACCTTTTTGCCCTTGTTGTTTTCTTTCCTTGCTTGTATGCTTGTGTAGAGGTAAAGTAATCATGTTAGAGGATATTTTTTGTGCTTGGATGTTTTGACCAAGCTTGTTCTGTTTACAACCTTTGGGTTTCCTTGTCCTTTGGCTGTTACACCGATTTCCATGCCTTGTGTCTATAGGATGGAGTTTTTTTGTATAACATGTTTGTTCCCCTATAGACTATTAGCCAAGTAGCTCTATAGGTGTACTTTGGTTAGCCAAGTAGCTCTATAGGTGTACTATGGACTTATAGAATTATTATGCACTGACCGACACGAGACTGAGAGAACCTGGTGCTATAGACTATAAGGGATAGACCGAGTGAGCTTCCCAATGAGTCTTAGACATTATAGACTACAAGAGGGTAGACTAAGAGAGATTCCTAAAATAGTCTTAGATATTAGAATAAAGGGGATGGACCGAGTGAGCTCCCATAGAGTCTTGGTTTATTATAGACTACAGGAGGGTAGACCAAGTGAACTTCCTCATAGAGTCTTACCATGTTTGTTTACTCTTTAAGAACCTTCCCAGGCTAGAGGAGGAATTGACCGAGAGAGATTCCTCAGAGAGTCTGTGGTATACCTGAGGCTATAGGAGGAATTGACCGAGATATCTTCCTCAAAGAGTCTCTAGACCTTGGGGCTAAGAGGGTTAGACCACGTGATCTTCCTCAGAGAGTCCCTGACTACCCTAGACTATAAGAGGAATTGACCGAGTGTGCTTCCCCAGAGAGTCTCATAAATTCGTATGACCAAACTAGAGGTTTTAGGCTGAGTGTACTTCCTAGAGGGTTTCCTGCATGTTAGCTGTTTGCTTCACTACTGTTGTTGGTTGTGGATTGATTACTGTTGTGTATTATCCTTCTTTACTGCTTACTGTTTACTACCTACTGCTTTGCTGTTTCTGTTTACTGCTTATTGAACTTTTACCTGCCATATAATCACTGATTGTTAGGCACATATCTTCGGGTGGTTGCCGACTCGGATTTTATCTCACACCTTGTTTGGGCCATGATTTTGGTCCCAAGCAGACTATTTTGTTGCAGGTATAGACAAGGGAAAGTACCATTCGACTTCTGGTACTTGATTGCTTGGAGAAGGATAGCATGGGACCAAGATTTTTCTTGTGATCCTGAGGAGCTGTTTACTTTTCTTTTTACTTGTTTTGGTACTGTGGTGTTTCAGCATTGTGGCTTTTTTGGATGCTTTTCTACAGTTGTATCTTGCATCATTCCATATATACATATGTGCTCCAGTTTGTTGATTTAGTCTTCCGCTGTTTATTATTATTGGTTATTTACTGCTTCCGCTATTTCATGTTTATTACTTCCACTGTGTACTCTGCCAATGAGGGCATAGTTTCTCCACTATCACACCCAAGGCCCACGCTGCTAGTCGGCAGCCTCTGGTGTTTGGGGAAATGCGTTTGAGGCCATGTGACCAACCGGGTACGGGGCGTCTTTGGGTGGATTCCAGAACCAGGATGTTACAAAGTGGTATCAGAGGAGTTATTTTCTCTTGCTTTACTATTTGGATACTTTATCCAGGGATAGGACGGATTCGGTACTTGGTAATAAGTTGTGCCCAGGAGTAGCTAACCCGTGTACAGGGAAAATCCATACTACCTCGTTTATTGTAGTTTTCTGGTTTTGAGATTTTACTATTGATATGATTTCACCTAGAGTGATTCACATGCTTCGTGATGTTATTGTTTTGATATTACAGTTCTATTTCTGTCACAACCTGATGAGGTGAGGGTTTTCCATCTCATGCATCATATAGGCACTTGTTATAAATCACATGCCATGCATTCTTGCCATGCCATCTTGGGTGCATAAGTGATTTCATGTTGTTGTGATATAATCTTTGTATATTATGCATGTTGTTGTGATAAATGTTTGATAAAATCCCTACTGTTATGATAGAGAAATTGATTGTGTTGTAATTTTCTTAAATGAACACCAAATTTTGAGTCTTGAGGTGCTATGGGCCCTCTTGAATCGAAAGTTGGTGGATCATGACCTTGTCTTCTCTTGTATACGACTGTAGGAGATGCCAATCTTTGATTCGTGGGGAGTATTGGCCCTCACGGATCATAATTTGGCACCTCTTTGCCTTGTTTTCAGTGTTTTTGGGCTTCTATGCAGTTTCAGAGCTACTGCCCAGAAAAACCCAGAATACACAGCGTGTACTTTCTGGATACACGCTATTTAGTTTTTATGCCGTGTTACTGACTGTGTGAATAGAAACACGGTGTCGTGGAAATAACTTCAGGAACACACCGTGTACGGTAGGTGCACACCGTGTAGTTTGGAGCCGTGTACTCGGTCGTGTCACTTACTACACGGGCCGAGTAATCTTGAGTAGAACACGCCGTGTGGGTAAAGAAAACTCCGTGTATTTTTTTCCCAAGTACCCAACCGTGTCACGAACAACACAGGTCGATGTTATCTTCTTCTATACACACCGTGTTTGTTCGGAACACGTTTTGTAAGGGTATCCATGTAGACGGCCGTGCAACTAACAACACGGGCTGCCAAGACTGTGTCTAGTACACGCCGTGTCCCTAGGGAACACGCCATGTAGTCTTGGGTTAGTTTGGACTGTGTGGATTAGCTATGTAAGGAGACTTAGGCAGGGGTTTAGAGTTCAAGTACACGCCGTGTGTGGAAACAACATGCCGTGTAGGTTGGGGTGTCACACGAACAGTAGGGGTAGGAGTACACTCCCATGTTAATGGATGAAGAAGACATTCTGTGTAGTTTTTATATACGTCGTGTAGTCGTGTTTTGTAAAACTTCAATGTTTCATTCCCCTGTTCCCATTTTTTACTCCTGTGTTTTCAGTCCTTGTTAATTCTGATCTAAGGTGAGCTTTTGATCTTTCAGAGCTATGCCTCCAAGACATCCTCCGGTCGTACGCCAGTTTCCAGATGGTGATCAGACACTGGATATGGCCAATCAGGGACCTCCTGTTGATCCTCCTACAGATCCTCCTGCTGTTCCAGCCTTGGAACCAATAGTTATACCAGTCACAGGTGCCGATACACAATTCAGGGAGGACTTCTTGAGGATGTTGCAGACTTTTCAGGGAGTGCCACCTCCGACCCCGTCGATGGCTGAGTTGATGAGGGTTTTTCAGCAGCAGCATCCTACTACTTTCTCAGGGGATGGAGGACCCCAGGCTGTAGAGTCGTGGTTCGAGGCCACCCTAACTATCTTCGAGCACCTAGAGATACCTCCATAGAAAAGGGTAAAGTTGGATACTTATATGCTCCGGGACACCGCCAAGAGGTGGTGGGAGGTGATCTCACTATCAGGGTGTCAACAGGGTATGTCATGGGATGAGTTCCAATGCACCTTCTATGACTACTTCTATCCGGAGACCCTGAGGGACGATCAAGCCCGGGACTTTATGAGCCTGCAGCAGGGTACTCTTTCTGTCATGGAGTACTCGTCCCATTTTACTGAGCTGCAACATTTCACACCGATCCCAGCATGTGATGAGTTATTCCTTGATAGGAGGTTTGAAGATGGTATCAGGCAGGAGATCCATTCCCAGGTGAATATATTATAGTTGACTTCAATATCTTCCATCGTCAACTAGGTGCTGATTGCTGAGCGCAATCTGAGGGATTCCGGAGTAGTGAGCCAGGGCGGTTCGACATCCAGAGCTGGTGTTTCTCCTATGGACAGTAGGAAGCGTCACAGAGAGTCTTCTCAATGAGATCAGGGTTCATGGAGTACGTCTTATGGAATCTAGGTTGTTTGCTACCATTGCGGTAGGAGTGGGCATACTAGGCCTCAGTGCCAGAGGGATCCGATGGAGTGCCGATCTTGCGGAAAGATGGGCCATCTTCCGCGCTTTTGTCAGGTCTTCTCACCTTCAGTTGGTGGTAGGGGTTCCTCTATGAACCCATGTTATGGAGATGATTTTCCAGTTTCCCACCAGTCCGAGAACTGGAGTTCTTCCGGCCGTTCGGGCCGAGGTGGAGGTCACGGCCATGGTGGTCAGTCACCAGGTCATCAGCGATAGCAGAGTGGATCAGCTCAGAGCGGTCAGCCAGGGGCGCAAGGCCATGGTGCAAGCTAGTATTTCACTATGGAGAAGACCTATCAGGAGTAGAATCCTGACCCTTATACAGTTCTAGGTACAATCTTAGTAGCCTCAATTTTATCTTCAGCTCTTTTTGATACTGGTGCTTCCCACAAATTTATCTTTTTTGAGGTTGTGGAGAGCCTTGGGCTCTATATCTTTTCGTCTGCCGACTTGTTTACTCTTGACACGCCGTTGGGAACGAGGAAATATAGCGCACGTCAGTGCATAGAGTGCCCTCTTGAGGTTAAGGTGTGTCACTTCTTATGGGACCTCTATGTCCTGGAGATGCCGGGTTATGACGTTATTCTCGGGATGGACTGGTTGATTCCTTTTCAGGAAGTCGTCGATTGCTATCGCCGTAGGGTCAGTTTCATATCACCAGGGGGTGAATATTTTCTTCATAGAGGCGAGTGGGATGTCCAAGAGGGTAGAGCTGGACCAGAGCATCATGGGCTAGGGGAAGTTATAGCCTAGATTTTCAGTCTTTATCTGGATGACCAGGGGACTTCACAGTTAGACTTTCCCCCAGTGGTGGATCATTTTAGGGATGTCTTTTCAGAGGAATTTTCAGGTTTTCCTCCATAGAGTGAGGTATAATTCTCAATTGAGCTCATTCCAGAAGTGGAACCAGTGTCCATTCCTCCTTATAGGATGGCTACACCTGAATTGTAAGAGCTCAAGAGGCAGTTGGAGGAGTTGCAGGCAAAGTGTTTTATCCGACCCAGTACTTCTCCTTGGGGTTCGCCTGTCCTGTTTGCGAAAAAGGCAGATGACACCATTCGGCTTTGTGTGGATTATCAAAAGTTGAACCAATTGACGGTCAAGAACTGATATCCCTTTCCATGGATTGATGACCTCTTTGATCAGCTTCTAGGAGCTCGGGTGTTCTCAAAGAACTACTTGAGGTCCGATTATCATCAGTTGTGCGTTAGACCATCAGATATACCTCTGATAGCCTTCAGGAGAAGGTATGGTCTATACGAGTATACAGTCATGCCGTTCGGTCTCACGAACGTGCCTACAGTTTTCATGGAACTAATGAACTGAGTGTTCCATCTGTATTTTGACTCCTTCGTCATGGTCTTCGTGGAAGATATCTTGGTTTACTCTCTCACTCGACATGACCATGCCACACATCTTGAGATCGTTCTGAGTACACTGAGAGAGCATCGACTGTACTCTAAACTCTCAAAGTGCCACTTCTGGATGGATCATATTCACTTCTTGGGTCACGTCATATCAGAGGCTGGAGTATCTGTGGACCCAGAGAAAGTGTGAGCTGCTGTTTCCTAGGAGTAGCCGAAGAACGTCTTTTAGGTGCAGAGTTTTCTAGGGCTAGCTGGATACTATAGGAATTTTATACAGGACTTCTCGCGCCTAGCATCACCGTTGATAGGTCTGACCAAGAAGGGGGCAAAGATTTTATGGTCAGATCCTTGTGAGTCATCCTTTCAGGAGCTGAAGGGGAGGTTGACGTCATCACTGATACTAGTCTTGCCAGAGCTAGGAAAGGGTTACACTTTTTACTGTGATGCCTCAGGTATCGGGATGGGATCTGTTCTTATGTAAGGAGATGGGGTCGTTCCTTACGGGTCTCGGCAGTTAGGGCCAAATGAGAGGAACTACCCGACGCACGATCTGGAGTTCGCAACAGTTGTTCATTCCTTACTCTGTTGGATACACTACCTTCTAGGAGAGCATTTTGTGGTTTTTACTGACCACAAGAGTCTCAAGTATATCTTCACTCAGCGTGATCTGAATCTGAGACAACACAGGTGGGTCGAGTATCTTCAGTCCTTTGACTTTGAGCTCCCCTATACGTCGGTAAAGTGCAATGCAGTGGCAGATGCTTTGAGTAGGAGAACTCAGATTCAGGTAGTTCAGGAGGCCAGTGGTGAGTGGAAGCTTATGGCTTCATTCTATAAGATGAACTTAGAAGTGCACAACAGGCAAGGACATACTGTCTTATCTTCCATAGCTGTTTCCTCTACACTTCTTGATCGGGTATGGATGAGGAAACTATCATATTCAGAGGCCTTAGCCCTGCGGGAGAGTGCGTTAGGAGGGGACCCTCTTCCTGGATGGATAGTGAGAGAGGATGAGATCTTGCATTTCCAAGGACGCGTATGGGTGCCATCAGACATACGCAAAGAGCTGATGTGGGATTTTCATTCCTTAGTTTGGGCAGTTCATCCTGGAATCACCAAGATGTATCGTGACCTACACTGCCAGTATTGGTGGCCAGGTATGAAGAAAGATGTTGCTGGTTTTTTCATGATATGTTCTACTTGTCAGTAGGTGAAAGCAGAGCATCAGTGACCAGTAGGGATTTTACAACAGTTACCCATTCCCAAGTGGAAGTGGAACGATGTCGCGATGGAATTTGTGACCGGGTTTCTGAGGTCACCTCAGGGAAACAATGCTATTTGGGTTATTGTTGACAGACTCATGAAGGTCGCACACTTCTTGCCGATCAATGAGACCTTCAGTGTTGATGATATGGGATGGTTGTACATCTGGGAGATCGTACATCTACATGGAGTTCCACACTCCATTGTTTCAGATAGGGATGCACGCTTTACTTCTCGGTTCTGGCAGGAACTTTAGAAGGCTTTCGGTAAACAGGTACTTTTGAGTACAACATACCATCCCCAGACTGATGGCCAGTCCAAACACACGATCCATGTGCTTGAGGATATGTTCTGAGCTTGCATTCTAGACTTCGGTCGTTTTTGGGAGAAGCATATACCTCTTATGGAGTTCTCCTAAAACAACAGATTTCAGGCGACCATTCAGATGGCACCATACGAGGCTCTGTACGGTAGGCCATGCCGATCACCCTTATGCTGGTTGGAGGCAGAAGAGGCAGCTTTGCTGGGACCTCGTCTTGTTTAGGAGACCTCTGAGAAGATAGAGTTGATTTGAAAGAGGATGGCTACAGAACAGTCTCGACATAAGTCTTATGCTGATCAGCAGAGACAACCTTTGGAGTTCGAGGTCGGGGATCAGGTTTTCCTGTGTGTCACACTGAGGTTGGGACACAAGAGGATTCAGAGATAGGGTAAACTTTCACCGTGGTACGTCGGGCCGTTTGAGGTTTTGGAGAGAGTTGGGCCAGTTTCCTATCAGTTGTAGCTACCTCAGAGGTACCCGGCTATGCACGACGTCTTCCACGTCTCTCAGCTCCGATGTTAATTTTCAGACCCGTCTCATGTTTTCCAATTCTAGGTGGTTGAGCTCGAAGCGGATGCATCGTTTGAGGAGCATCCCATCCGGATTGTCGATCGCAGTACGAAGGTTCCCCATGGACGGTCTGTTCCTTTAGTATGGGTGCTTTGGAAACATGGGTGACTATAGGACGAGACCTGGGAGAGAGAGGCCGATGTACGATCGCAGTGGCCGGAGCTGTTCGGGGTTTCTTCTTCTACACCTCACTAGGGAAATTCGAGGATGAATTTATTCAAGGGGGGAAGTTTGTAAGAACTCGGATCTTCGTTTCAGGTATGTCCTTCCTTTTTTTAGTGTTTTTGAGAAAAATAATGTTTTCAGAAATTTTTTGAATTACATGCCATGTACTTTCTGAGTACACACCATGTACTCTTTTCCTGCTCGAAGCCATGTAGTGGCCGTGTCTGGGACACACACACGGTGTGTAGGGGTGACATGGAGGCCGATTTTGGTGGAGTACGGAATGACCTAGTACATGTCGTGTACTCTAAAAGTACACACCGTGTACTTTTATTTTTTTCATTAAACGGACCGGGGTCGCGCCTAATCAACGAAAAGGTCTTCTTCTCCAGATTCTTCATCCGAGAGCACCAGGAATCTGCGGATCTTCGATGAGCCACCATTCTTCCATCCATTCTTCGATTCAAGCACGGTCGATTGCGTTAGAATCGCAGTGGTGATTTCTTCCTTCTTCTTGAGCCTTTTTTTCCAATTCCTCCTCCTCAAGATATCGTGTGTTGAGTGTTTTGAGAATTTTCTTAGATCTATGATGTTAGGGGGATAATCAGTCGTCGTGGTTCAAGTATCGATATCCTAGGATCGAGGTAGGTGGTTTGTGCCTTACCGTTCAAAGTCCTTAGTTTTATGTGCAAATTTCACCAATACCCGTGAATGGGGGTATTGGGTGTTTAACTTTTTTCCCTTTTTGTTTTCCTTCCTTGATTGTATGCTTGTGTAGAGGTAAAGTAATCATGTTAGAGAATATTTGTTGTGCTTGGATGTTTTTCCCATTGTTGTTCTGTTTACAACCTTCGGGTTTCGTTTGCCTTTGGCTGTTACACCAGTTTCCATGCCTTGTGTCTATAGGATAGAGTGTTTTTGTATAACATGCTTGTTGTCCTATAGACTATTAGGCAAGTATCTCTATAGGTGTACTTTGTTTAGCCAAGTAGCTCTATAGGTGTACTCTGACCTTATATCATTATTATGTACTGACCGACATGGGACTGAGAGAACCTGGTGCTGTAGACTATAAGGGATAGACCGAGTGAGCTTCCCAATGAGTCTTAGACATTATAGACTACAGGAGGGTAGACCACGAGAGCTTCCTCAGAGATTCTTGGACATTAGAATACAGAGGATGGACTGAGTGAGCTCCCAGAGAGTCTTGGTTTATTATAGACTACCGGAGGGTTGAACGAGTGTGCTTCCTCAGAGAGTCTTACCTTGTTTGTTTACTCTTTAAGAACCTTCCCAGGATAGAGGAGGAATTTACCGAGAGAGATTCCTCAGAGAGTCTGTGGTATACCTGTGGTTATAAAAGGAATTGACCGAGATATCTTCCTCATAGAGTCTCTAGACCTTGAGGCTAAGAGGGTTAGACCGCGTGATCTTCCTCAGAGAGTCCCTGACTACCCTAGACTATAAGGGGAATTGACCGAGTGTGCTTCCCCATAGAGTCTCATAAATTAATATGACCAAACCAGAGGGGTTAGGCTGAGTTTACTTCCGAGAGGGTTTCCTGCTTGTTAGCTATTTTCTTCACTGCAATTATTGGTTGTGGATTGATTACTGTTGTGTATCATCCTGCTTTACTACCTACTGCTTTGCTATTGCTGTTTACTGCTTATTGAAATTTTACCTACCATATACTCACTAATTGTTAGGCACTGATCTTCAAGTGGTTTCCTATTGGGATTTTATCTCACACCCTGTTTGGGCCATGCTTTTGGGCCCAAGAAGACTATGTTGTTGCAGGTATAGACAAGGGAAAGCTCCCTTCGACTTCTGGTACTTGATTTCTTGGATTAGGGGAGCATGGGACCAAGCTTTGGCTTGCGATACTGAGGAGGTGTTTACTTTTATTTTGTACTTGTTTTGGTACTGTGGTGTTTCAACATTGTGACTTATTTGGTTTCTTTTCTAGAGTTGTATCTTGCATCATTCCATATATACATATGTGCTCCAGTTTTTTGATTTAGTCTTCCTCTGGTTATTATTGTTGGTTATTTACTGCTTCTGTTATTGTATGTTTATTACTTACACTGTGTACTTTTCCAATGAGGGTATAGTTTCCCCACTATCACACCCAAGGCCCTCGCTGCTAGTCGGCAGCCTCTGGAGTTTGGGGAAATGCGCTTGAGGCCATGTGACCAACCGAGTACGAGGCACCTTTGGGTGGCTTCTGGAATCGGGATGTTACAAGAAACCACCTGAAAATGATTTGGATATAAAAGGGGTATGTTTGACATGAAGGTTCATGCCACCACTACCAAAAAACACCACTCAAACCCCATTTTATTTCTTGAATGAAATGTGAGTATTTTCAGAACAAAAAAATTGGTGAACCTGACATAAATCCTTAACCAAAATGCATGTTTCATCCATATGTAAGGCCCTTTTTTCTCTTTAAAACTTAAAGTATACCAAAATCATATCTAAATCAATCAATTATGCATTTGTTTGTTTATTAATATTCCATATTGATGGAGTTTTCTTATTCTTATTTTTCATGTATACTCAAAAATTTCAACAAGAACTCCCATTCATCTAATGATATCTTTAAAACTGACCTGAATGTATGCATCAGATGTTGAAAAAGATGAGTCCTCATCTAACCTGAGGAGACCATCACCGACCTAGTGTCCTCAATGTTGGGTTTTGAACACACAGGTTCGAGTGTACCACCTGAATGGTACTATCCCAACCTTGGAGGCCACCCAAAAATCCCTATAACACATGAATCCAAGATAATTGTCTACCTAGTGATTGCTGGAGGCCTATAAACTAATGGAACCCATTTCTATCTCAAACCATTTTGGGAGCATTTCCATAGAACATAGAAACAAGTTCCTCCCTTACCTTAGGGAATAATAACAAAACGTCATAAGTGGACTCATATCAATTAAATAGAAGTCTCCACAAAGGGCCCCTTCCAAAAACTGCCACCACCAATGTTCTGTGGTGTAAAGTCCTTAAGGTGATGAGGATGTCACCCTATGGGCTCTTACTCAGGTTATCTAGACCAAAGTATCTAGGACATCCCATTGAGAGTGGAGATCAAATAACCAAGAACAAACTCACATTTCTATTCCCTCTAGATAATCACCCCCATAAGATATGATGAAAACTTATGAGCAAGCCCATATACTTACTTACACATATCATGTCTGCTAATAAAATTTGGTAGAAAATAGAGAAGCCTGTTGGAATGCCTCAACAATGAATAAGGGAAAACCATGTCTCTACCCCCACACCAAATGATTATTTATATATCCCAACAATAAATGGAAGACATGAAAAGTGAAACAACCCTTATCTAACCATATAATGAGCATACATTCCTGTTCCAACCTCATAAGTAACCCAACATATCATAGAAATGGTGAAATTGAAGGAGAGTATCCTTGCTCATATTATACACACTTTCTTGGAGATAATGATTTTAGCAACTATGGTTAGGAATTGATGAAATGGACTTGAATCTACAAGTGGAGTAGCATATCATTATAATGAGAAGGTAAATCATGAGTATTTGGGTATTCCTTCTCCTATCCTAAATATTCATGGGAAAAATCCTGAGATAAATGGACAAGTAGATCAGGAACAAATCCCCATTCCCACTCGAGGTCATTGATCCATTCTGAGGTAGGTATATATCCTTTTCAAAATCATAGAGTATTGTTAGTATAATTTTATGCCAACATGGGGGTTTCTAAGACCCACTCCCATACATAGAAATATATATCCACAACACGCAATTCCAGATGATCAAGAGAGTACATTGAAAAAAAAATCCCATCCGAGGCAGTTTTGAAATTCTAAAATAGGCCCATAGTCCTACTATACTAATTAATGGTATTATTAAGGCCACAAAACTTCTATAAATAGTGGCCAAGATTCTGCTGATTCATTACCAAATTATAAAAGTAGTGGTCATAGTTGTGAAGGTACTCATACAAACATTACCACTCGAAACTCTATAGGTCCTCCACAGAATATTTACCATGAAGGATCACTTTGTGGTCATAAGGTGATTGATCTTGAGAGATAATCTCTCAGTAAAGGCCACAACAACCATCATGGTCAAAAAAGAAAATATCAATAATGTCATACCCTTGCTGGCATCTACCCTAAATGACCTCCCCATGTAAATGTTTCATTTTGAAAAGAAGGACCTCCCCTTGATGAATCAACTGTGATAAATACCTCATATTAAGAGGTTTTTGGGAATATATGGCTAGTAATTCCTGATGCGCTATCACTAAAAAGGGACATCCTTTCTCATCCATAGGATAATATGAGAAAATAACCATCCTCTGAACCACCTCAAGATCATTTTTTATTCCACCAAGTTAAAAGGTATCCATACCGACCCCACCATTTACAAAAAATATTCTGGGGAACTCCCACTTTGGCCAGATCAAGTAGAGGAATATATATAGAATAATAAGAAAATACATCACTTATGAGAAATAAATTGGATAAGTATAATATAATAATAACTTTTTGACTCTCATCTACTTATCAATTTGACATTACATAGGCACTATTAGAAAAATTAATGAATTAAATTTGTATAAACCTTTGTATAACTCTTCACCACCAGAAAACAAAGTTCATTCATAAAAAGGCATATCTAGACCATGTTAAGGTAATAGAAGAACATTTTTTCCAAATTTACTTAGAGGTCCTTCTAGTTGCATGATGCCTGAAATTAGGAATACAACTAAAGGATGTTCAAATTTCTTGCCTCAATTTATTACATGAATTATGTTAGTTGATCTTCAATGCCTCGCTCGATGTCCATATCAAGGTATGGAGTGAACCTAGAGCTTTTCATTTCAACTCACTCCCTGTTGAAAAAAAATCAACCAGAAGCGACATCGTATAATTTTATTACTTTAGGTCAGTTATAGAATATGATCCCTACTAAAAAAGATGGTGTGATCAGCAAGAATAATACCTAAACAAGCCTTAGAGCTGCGAATAAAGACGAGATAAATCTATCAAAAGGATCCTACACTAGTAATCCAAGAACATTGATCAAGCTTCTCGCTTAAGAGAATCCACTCTTCAGATACCACTAATGCCTTTAAAAGTAAGTGGATTATGTACAAACTATATATTTTACCCAAATCATCCTTGAATGAGAATGTGAAAGATCAAGAGAGAAGCTACAGTTGAAGAAGCCACTATGATATAAGAGAAACTACAGCCCATAGGGTAGGGTCATTTTTAACACAATATGTCCCTTCAAGGATAATTAATTTGTCATAAGGAATGGAAATAATGAATGGGAGAAACTATATCCCAAATATCTAGGTAAATTTTTATATAAACCTCTTATCCAATATAAATTAGTATTTTCCCATTTAAAAAGAACACCACAAAATGAGTCTTCCCATTCATCTTATCTTTCACCCCGTTTCCCTCACTAGGAGTGTATATAAAGAAGTTATATGGTGGTCCCCTTGGAGTTACCCTTTTCCAAGACGCTACAAGGGATGCCGAAAAGGGAGGGGGAAGTGTTTTGATAATAGTAATAAACAAAAAATATTTATTAGGGGTAAAAATTCCCTAGAGATTATAGTTCCCTCAGTAGATTTCAGGGGGCCAATCATACCTCCAATCATTATTTTTCTAATACAACACAGAAAATGAATAATGCATTGGTGAATGTTGTCAGCACTCTATGGAGGAAACCATATAGGAAAATTCCAACTTATAAGATTATAAAGATTATTTTTATATTTAGAAAATGGTCCACAATGAAATAAACAAAGAAGGTATGAGTAATAGTAATCAAAAGCTCACACAAAAGGTTGGGGTTTCTATGAATGTTCAACTATAACCCCCTCGATAAGATTCCACCAAGGAAAGAAGTAAGGGAATGAGTACATCCCATCATCTTCTTTAAAGAGTCATATCCATCATGATAGAAGATAGGTTTTCACAACATGAGATTGAAATGTTGGTGATAAGGAAGTTAAATTTAGAACTACTTATAGAAAATGTTCCCACCGAATATGTACTTCATGTGAAGCATCATCTCACCCTCTTGGATGCAACCCTCAATAAGAAGGGATCATCACATCAACAAGAATAGAACTAGAGAACCCACTCAACCCTTGGACAAGAAAGCCTATTTATTTGGATCCAATCACAGTAGTGTATCAAGAATTACCACCATTAAGAAAACAACCAAAATTGAACCCGGAAAACCATCAATGGTAAAATGTTGTCGTGTTTCAACCATAGGCATTGGTGGAGATAGTACATCTGGACCAACCTATTACTACCCTTATTCAAACTCCTATTCATCCAAACATTTCCCAAGGTATTATCAATGCCATTGAGTCATTGGAAGTCTGATTGAAAGCTATGGAGGAACGATGTGTGCCAGTAAAATCAGAAAGGAGACCTTACCCTAAATGGGTGGACACAACATTACTCTACCAAACTTGGGGAGCCCTAAATTTCTAGTATTTAATGGATCATGGGACCTAGATAAGTATATGATACATTTTATGTCTTGTTTTGATCCCATGATGGGAACCTCTATGCAACAAGAAGTAGTTAAACTTAGGTGCTTCATAAAAATTTTTTAAGGGCCAACATTCATATGGTATACTAGTTTGTAGGCTCAGTTAATCACAAAATGGGAATATCTCCATCGATAGTTTCAATTTATATTCATCTCAAGTATTCATAAGAAAATAATCCACAACCTCCCAAACTACAAACAATTATATAATGAGAGGGTCTTATATTTAATTTATATATAGAATGTGTTGAATTAGTCCTTTAACCTATGAATTCCCCAAGAAGATTTTTTGTCTCTATATATAGAGAATCTTCATGAAACGTTTTGAAATTCACTCATACTTATGAAATATATAGGTGGGTTTCAGAAACCTTTTGTAATTGATGGGTTATTGAAAAATTACATCTTGTGAACCAAGGCTAAGTCCTATCTAATTCCATCATCTCAAAGGAAGAGAACATGTAAAGAAGAGGCTACCATTGTTATGCTTAATCCAACCCCTATTCCAATTTCAACTCTAAATCCTACACCATATCTTTTGGATACACATCCTGAGTGTCAGATAAAATTACATTCTATTTAAAATGAGTGATAGGGGTAGATGAAAAATTAGTTCGAGGAGCATAGAAATAAAGTCTATTAGTTCTGAGATTTTTAAAGTCACTAGATATTTCCTAGAATATTTAGAGAACAACTTGCTCACCAATCTAGAGACTAAGTGTCTTAATCAGGTTGGTCATGCTGATCTCTTGAATATTTCCCATTACACTAAAAATTGGGGAACACCATTCAGAAATACTTTGATTTCAAATACACCCTTCAAAAAATGGTGGAATATGGGAATGTGATGTTGGGAAAACCACCCGAACAAGTGGTATGTATTTCCAATATTTCTATAGAAGAAGGTGAGTGGGAAGACGTTTCTATCAAAGGCATGTGAAATTTTAATGATTGGATGAATAGAAATTCAATAATCAAACTCATGCTATCTTCAAGTTTCAATTGGAATAGATTACTATGACCCTAGTTTCTCCTTCTAGAACACGACCAACCTCGTCGATACTTTAGTCCTCCCAGAACCGGTCCTCCAAGAAGCAACACAATTAGAGAAGAAAAATTAAACTATAGTAAGAAAAGACTGTATGTATTCTAAAATAATCCCTAGAACTATTTTAATTTATACCTCCATCCTAGAGAATATAGACATCATCCCACCAAATGACACAACAAGAGTTGACCCGCTAGTCGAAACCCTCTTTAGAAAAAAAATAATATTTGGTTCCATTAATACCATTCACTTAATAGAAACCTTCTAAGATGAAAAGTATTAAAATGAACCTATGTTACCAACACCAGATTTGGGAACCAAAGGAATAGATCATAGGATCCAGGGGTACAGGGGAAGGAGAAGTCATGACAGAACTCAATACTTCAATCATGTCCCCACTTGGACTGTCCATGCCACCAAAAATCATGGAAGATCCCTATAATAGGCTCAAAAAGAGCAGGGAAGCTCTACCACGTATGTTAGGAGTCATACTAACCCAATCATCATAGAAGATCAATAAGAGGGGGTATAATTTTCCAATCAAATTTGACAAGTAGTAAGACCTATTCAATATAACTCACCAAGGAAAGGAAAACCTTCAACTTCTATTTCAAGGGGTGATCTACTTACATAAAGTAATTCATCACACAAAGTACTTGTGAAATAGTTTCCTCATGATGGGAAGCATATAAATTTATCCCAAAAGTAAGACATTTAAAATCAATTAGCCTTGGCGCTAGATAGAATACCAATTCTGGACGCTCTAAATTTATCAAAAGACCTCTGAGAAGCACTCATAGAGGCTTTGTTGAGCCATAAGGAGTTTAAATATGAGGATTCCACTGCTGAAGTATATTGTGAAGAGTTTTATATTACAAAATATCACATGGTTATCAATTTTATAGAGTAAGAAATATTTACCAATATATAGGGACACATAAAACCCTATTATGTGCCTAGTAGGATAAATGATGTTGATATATAATGATATCTCATTTATAATGTCTCAGGATTCAACCTCATTCTAGTCCCAACCCTTAATTTAATTGGATACAGTGAGGCCAACCTATACAATTATGCTCTAACACTTCAGGGTTATGAAAAAATCAAGAAAAATTCCCTAATAGGAGTCACGATCAGAGCTCAGTTTGGGGACCTCATATCAGACGTAGAATTTTTGGTTGTTCAACAAGATAATACCTTTAATGTTATTATATGAATGCCTTAGTTTTATCAATATATGGAAGTCTCCTTATCATAAGACCAATACCTCAATTATATAATTAATATAAAAATAAGGATGTTTTATGATGATAAAAACCAATTTGAGTCTTTCATATCATAATATATTGATGTGGGATTCTACCAGAGAGAAGGGACACATCCCATGACTGATAGTTTCACTCATGTCACTTCCACGAATGATCTAGAAATGAATCTAGACTATCCATTACAAAAAATCAGTGAATAGTATTTAATACCCATTAATTATATTGAATATATGAGCCCAAATTTTGGGACATATTCAATAATATTCATGATATCATTCCTGATAATTGAGCCTGATATCACTAAAAAAGTTGTTGACCTTCCAAACAAAGGTAAAAACTAAGGTGAAAATGATCTCATTCCATCCCCTGAGATTCAACTGATCCCTATCTCATTATTTAAATAAAAAAATATATAATTTCATGAGGACAGAGTGTAGATACTTATTATCCATCCCTCATCTCACCTCTAGAGCTTCAAAGAAACCCCACGTCATTAGTTTGGTTAGAGGAAGCTACTTCATCTTTTGGATGTCAAAATATTAGTTCCTCTCATTACTCAAAAAAATCTCCTTTATTACCTACTTCCCAAAAGAGTTAAGAGGAAGGGGAACATGAAGAGGAAGAGAAAGATGAAGAGTTAGATAAAGAGGAGGAAGACCTCATAAATTTCCCTGTAGCATTTAAGGAAGGGGTCTCTACCACCATTAAAGAACTAGGACCAATAAATCTATGTACAAAGAAGGACCCGTGAAACACTTTGATTAGACTGACCATGTATTCTGAAGAAAAATAGGTATATAACCCATTTTTAAAGAGACATTGTGATGTGTTTTCATAGAACTACATAGAATTTTCATGCCCCGATCTTAAGGTGGCCACTCACCACTTGGGTTTTCTAGAAAAATAGAGGGGTTACAAATAGGCATCCAGAAGTACACACCCAACTCTTGACACTAAAATTGATGCTAAAGTTAAGTAGATTATCAGGTAAAACTTCATTTGGAAAGTCTATTACCCAAAATGGAGAGTCAATATAGTATCAGTGAAGGAGAAGAATGGGTAGATCAGAGTTTACATCGACTTTGAGATCTAAAATGGCATTGTCTAAATGATGAATTCCTGGTTTCGATCACAAAACTACTTATTGATGTGATGGTTAGATATTATGCCCTTTCCTTCATGGATGTATATTTAGGGTATAACAAAATTTGGATGTCCCCTCAATATGAGGAGTCCATTTCTTTTAGATCACCCCAATGGGTGTATTTATATCAATTAATTCCATTTAGTTTAAATAATTCTAGTACTTCACACTAACATACCATGAATCACATCTTTAAACCCACTTTGTGAAGGTTTTTCAAGTTCCATGTTAATGATATGTTGGTAATGTCTCAATAATATTCTAACCACCTTGCTGATCTTGAGACCATCTTGAAGAAACTGCAACATCATAACCTAAAAATAAAACCCTTGAAATGTGATTTCAAAGTTATATTGGGAATGTGTATTAGCTTCATAGTACACCATAGTGGCATCAAAATCGATCTTGATAAGTTTAATGATATCCTTTATATGAAACCTCCTTGAAACCATAAAGAGTTAAGGGGATTACAGGTATTCCTTACTTATATTTGGTGCTTTATAGAAAACCTCACAGGAAAGCTTTTTTCCTTCTCTAGGTTGATGAAAAAGGGGATCACATATCAGTGGAATGATGACTATCAAGAAGCTTTTTATTGTCTCATGAAATATCTTTTTATCACACTAGTGTTGATGCTTTATGTTGAGGGGAATACACTCATTTCATATGTGATGGACTAAGAACGATCACTGGGTGCTTTCCTTTCACAATGGAATGATGATTATAGTGAAAAATATCTATTATCTCATCTGAGCCATGATCAATATCGAGACTCGTTATTTAAACATCGAGAAGAGATGTTTGGAACTAATATTTTTATTTTAGAAGTTAAGATGCTACTTGAAACACCACAAAGTCCACTTATTATCTTGTAATTAACCAATCAAATACATCCTCATCCATCCAATGTTGAATGGATTATTGGAACAATGGGATGTCATCTTACAACAATTTTTCATTCAGTTTTTGAATCAGAAAGTGGTAAAGGCTAGAAATTAATAGGATTTCTTACAGAACATCCCTCGATAGAAACAACATTGTTGAATACTAAATTTCCCAATGAAGAGATCTTCTATATTCAATATACCCCCAAATATGTGAGATATATTTTGATGTTGCATCTCGAATCCTAATAATTAAGACATTAGAAGGATCCAAGATTAATAACGTTAGGTTGGGATTCGTGCTCATTAACCTAGCAAAGGATATCACACCTTACTATTTCCTATTGCTGGAAGGTTGTGAAAATATTGAGTTAGAATACCAGACCCCCATTATAGGGCTAGAGTTGTCACTCCAAATTCCAATGGACCACTTTAAGTTAAAAGGCGATTTTGAATTAGTGGTCAAGTAGACCAATAGTGATTATTCCATAAGAAAGAAATATATAACACCCTGATTGACTGTGTCCATGGAATAATGGAAGAATTACCCTCATATCCAATATTTAATCATGTAAAAAAATTATATAATTCCTAGCAATATGCATTGGAAAATGTAGCTATTAATTTGGAGGATCTAGACTTGGATGAAACAGTCATCATCATTTTTCACTGTCGCATAGTGCCACCTTTTGTTCATGTTGACATGGAAGAAATCAATGAGGTTAATTTCATTCATAAAACAGATGTCCTTAAAAAAAATTGGATGATAACCATTGTAGAATAAATTCAAAATGGAATAATTTCATCATAAAAATCTAGAAAGAGAAAATCCAATGATGAACAATTAACTTTACTCTACGATAACTCAAATCACAAAAAGTTCATCTATAAATGGGACATAAATGGAATACCTTTGAGGTACATTAATGGAGAATATATTATTTCTATCATGAAATAAGTATATATAGAGGCCTATGGTACCAAAAAATAGGGTTCAAGATTTACCATAAAATCTAGAGGCTTGGATAAATCCGGACTTTAGTGATACATGATTTCACCAAACTCACCAAAAAATTTCATTTCTTCAAAGTTCATTCAAATTTCATCCATCTACCCCCAAAGTTTATAAACACTTAAAAACATTCATAGATATTTTATATATAGGGAATGGATATTATAGGGTTGTATCCTCTATTTACATCCAATAAATTAAAATACATCATTACTGCTATTGACTTAATATCCAAATGGTCCAAATCAATACCCCTCAAGGAATTTAGGACCAAAAGAATTATCATCATTGTGAAAGCCAATTTAATTACTAGATTTGGTGTTCCACATATGATACTGATGGAAAATGGTACCAATTTCTATTCAGTTGAGCTTTAATGGTCATATCAGATTTATAATATCAAATCCAGTAATTTGTCTCACTATCATGTTGTGGCTAATGAACAAACAGATTCCTTTAAAAAGACCTTATAAAATATACTCCAGAAGATGGTGGATAAAGATAGAAAGTCTTGAACTGAAAATATATTTCATTAATTGTGGGATTACTGGATTAAAAACCATACTACCACACAATAAACACCATATTCACAGGTATAAGAGATAGAAGGAGTCATACCCATTGAGATCTAATTTCCCCCACTTAAAATTTTTATTTGCGATCATCTATCCATAGATGATCAATCCTAAAAACATCTATATGAATTCGAGAAAATTTGTTAGAAAATACTGTATACCTTACATCACTTGGAGGTCTTCCAAAATTGGATATCATGGGATTTTAACAAGATAGTCCACTTCTGATCATTCCTCCAAGGAGAGATGGTGCTGGTCCTTAGGACCCTGATGATACTAGGGAAGAAACATATAAACATTGATCCAAATTGGGAGGTACCTTATTTTATACAAAATTCCCACTACAATAAATCTTTTTTTTATCTTAATATATGTATATCTTGTAATGTACCCTACCAATGCAAGATTTATCAAGAAATACTTATTACAATCATGACTACTGGTATTCATCGCAAGACTTTAAATGGAATAAATTATGGCCCTAGTTGTACAACCAAAAACTACAAGACACTATAGTATGATAAGTAAGAATTTAAACTACATAGCCTAACATCCTAGTCACTATAAGTTATACCATATGACAATATCCTTGTCACATGATGTAAAACTGCATAGTTCATGTCCATTCTGCATGATATAAAATTTCATAACATTTTGGTCCGTGCTTGAGCAGACCAAATTTTTTGGTTCTAGTCTCCCCACCACCCCTTAATTTAAAAAATACATGTGGCTTGAATCTTGTCTCAATATAATTTGTAGTAATGCCTAGATATAATTTTCTTGTCCCATCCACAAAGTAAGGAAAACGATCCTTCCCCTGCATACAAAAACATATCTATACAAGGGAATCCCACATGGTTCCTTTCACTTGTGGACCTATATTAAGGATTCATAATTATGTGCAACTTGATTCCTATCCACATAGGATATGCAGTGATTCTTGGGTCCCTTAACCTAGGACTAACCACTATAAGTAAAAAAATATATGCATGTTCCTTTTTCCTCCTACATATGACCCCGATCTATATAGGAGATCTTAATTGGGGTTTCCTCATTCAGGTGCCCATAATGAAAAAAAATGTATGCTTCCCTACATGTAAGGAAAATCTATATAAGGAACTTCAAACTCCATGGAAAATTCTAGCCCAAATGTTTCATTGGTGCTTGGATACATCCCTTCCACACATCTTACTACTTGTATTAGGAAAATTTGTATCTCCATAATCTTTCCCTATCCATTGGTATTAGCATTTATGATTATGGAGGACACCTTTGTTTTGACTATGCATAATATGCCGCAGTCCAACTAGGCATAAGTCACCCCGAGAAGGGCCTGTCAAAAAGACGCACATTCATCATCAGAAGAAACCTCTTCTATATTTATACACCCTGAAAACATTATACTGGGAACTACATATCAAACATGATCTATGGTCACTCCTTGCATACATGTCCCATATTACTTATATTGATCCAAGAACCCCCAAGATCATGGTTTACAATTTTCTTCTTCATGTCTAAAGTGTGTTGGAACATCCTTGTCTTGGTAAGATCTATGGGGATCATCATTTCTATACTTATAGTCCTATTCATATGACCTAAAACTGTATGACACCATTTTTCCTTATTGCATGATATTAAACTACATGGATATGTCCTTGTCACATGACCCTAAAAGGAATGACCCGTATCATCCTAGTTAAAGATATTAAACCGTATGGTAAAATATATAGTACACGATGTTAAAATGTTTTCCTACCTTGTGCACTAAGCATATGATTCCTTGGGAGACTAGTTCAGGAAATCTTGTGTCACAAACACAGGATTCCTCTCTTGATATTGTATCCCTAACACGTGGAAAGCGTTTATGGGACTTCATGCCTTCTTTTCCAAGTTGGATAGCCTTTTTAATTACCAAATGATATTAAAATTCATGGTTAATGTTCCTCTCATTAAATGTTAAAATGATCCTAGAAATATATATGGTTTTATTCTCATCTCTTTGAGATACTTAGTGACACCTAAATCCTACATCCTGGTCCAACCCCTACATGATAAAAATTACCCAGTCCTTTATTTCAATCATCTCTATACGGTGAAAGAAACCTTTTACAGTCCTTGTTTCTCACACCGAGCATAGATCATGTGGGTTTAGAAATTTTGGTAAGGGATTCCCCACATGATCAACATGTATCAGTTCACATCATGGTTCTCATGGTCCTAGTGGTAAGACCTTAAAAGGAACACCAAAAGTATTTACCACATGATGTTAAACTTCATGGTTGACATATATTGTATGAAGTAAAACTATGAATTACTATGGCCATCAATGGAGAGGACTACTATCCATGGTGTTGTTATCCCACCACACCTCCATTTAGAAACTACATATGAATTGATTCTCACCATTCTAAGATACATAGAGATCCCCAAATGCTATGTATTGGTCCTAGTTTCAATATTAAAAAATATCCCCTCTTTGCATGTGGTTTGGACTCGTGCAGGTAATGTTCATTATGAGAACTATATGTGTATTTATTACCTGATTGATGAGATATGTAGAGATTTCTGGATCCTATGTCCAGGCCCATCCATAATTTTTTTTTAAAATGTTTTCCCTCCCTATGTATGTGAAAGACATGGGTAGAGAACATTTTACCTATTATTGGTTGATTTTAGTATAAAATTATCCTTCTATACCCAGGAACCTTCTTTACACAAATTTAACTCTATGTCTGGGGAAATCCAAAAATCCATAAGCTTTTCCTGACTATCAGTAATATAATGTATGATACCAGAGGACGCCTTTGTTTCAATATGCATAACAAACCCCAGCCTTGTCATGACCCGTCCTCGGGGCCCGTGCTGTGACTACCCCAAGCCGGCCTTCCATAGGCCAGGGGCTGACGACTAGCACCAAGGCGTAAATCCCAGTAAAAAGGGAAGGCATTGCCTTTGAAAAGTAAACAAGCACCACAGAGTAAGCAAGCGGAAAAGTAAACACTAAGTAATAACAGAGTACAACTGAAAGTGCGGAAAAGTAAATGGGCCAGTATACAAACCCAAACTGAAAGTAAAGTACAACTCGAAAGGGAAAACAACAACTATAAAGTAAAATCCGCTACACCGAGCTGTCCACTGGAGATCCCACCTGAAGGGTGGGTACAGATAGCTCCACTGCTCCTCGGGTCCCGCCGTCCGCTCCGAGCACGTCCCGCCCAGTGGTCCACCTCCAGGTACCGTCCTACTCTGCAAGCCTCAACCACGATCAACGCTGTCCGTCATCTGCATCCAACACAACGTAGTGCGGGCATAGCCCGTGCATGGGTGAGTATAACGATACTCAGTAGGGACCCCGAGACCCTCAAGGTCTCACTAAAAACAACAAGGATAACCACAAGAAGATCTCAACAGATAACCTCTACTTAGATATATGCCCATACATATACCTAAGTTATCAAGTAACCCATCTCAATCATGAGGAAACACAAGGATTGTGAAATCAATGGATAACCACTACCCAGGTATGTGCCCATACATATACCTAAGTTATCAAGTAACCCATCTCAATCATGAGGAAACACAAAGGTCAGAAGTCTCAGCTCGACCAGGATTTTCATTATCGAAACCGTAACTGCTGAAGAGCTCCGTCTCTGGAGTGTACAGTGGTCCTGTCACGACTTCGAGGTACTGCTCACTAACCTAAGACTGCTGAGGTACTCCTCCTGTCGAGTACCGCGGGCCTGCCACCTCACACAGTAGTGCTTCCCGCCGGGGTCTGCCACCCAACACAGTAGTGATTCCCCCTCATAGCCTACAGAGGTACTCCTCCTGTCGAGTACCACGGGTCTGCCACCTCACATAGTAGTGCTCCTCCGCTATGGGTCTGCCACCTCACAAAGTAGTGCTCCCCACTGGGCTACGTAAGTCACTCCGAATCGAATTGGACAAGCAGTCTTCAGGTCTCGGCTGACAACACGGTCTTCGTACTCCGTACGCTCGTCTCTGGGAGGGTCCGCTCCACGAGCTACAAGTCAACACTCCAAGTATCTCAAAGTACCACGAAGAAGTATCTCAAAGGACCGCCTCGTCATAGGGGTCTCAACGCAATAGACGGCGCGTCAATCGGACGCCCGGTCTGTGAGTTATTAGCCTTTTTGTCCCAGGGGCCCGGTTGGTTTCATGAGCGAACCAAACCCGGCCGTATCTCAACTGTACCCCAAACTCTCATAGGGTATAATCATAGGGACCGTTTCTCAACGAGATCACCAACGCCGCTGACGGTTCGTCAAACGGACGTTCTGTCAGAAAGGTATCAGCTTTTCCGTTCCAGGGGCCCGGTTGGATTTCAGTGCGATCCAACCTGGCCACTATCCAGCTGCATCCAAATCTCGGGCGGAGGATGCCAAAAGTTCCGTATCGTCAACAGGAAGGCAACAAGACAGACGACGCGTCAATCGGACGCCCGGTCTGTGAGTTATTGGCCTTTTCGTTCCAGGGGCCCGATTGGTTTCGTGAGCGAACCAACCCGACGGCACTCCGACAACATCCAAACCTCGAGCGGAGTAAGCCAAAAGATCCGTATCACTAAGAGGAACTCAACAAAGCTGACGACACATCATTCGGACATCCGTAGCTCAAGATATGAGTGTTTCCGCTCCGAGGGCCCGGTTGGTTTCGTGTACGAACCAACCTGGCTGAACTCAAAGTATTCCGAAACCTTAAGTGCGATATAACAAAACTACCGTCTCGATCCAAGGATCGCATCGCCGCTGACGGCGCGTCGTTTGGAGGTCTGTAGCCCGAGTTATGGGCATTTGAATCCAATCCGCTCGGTAACGGGGGTTTCGGGCCCGGGCCGTCCCGGCTCGAGACCCCCCGGTTGGCCCGAACCAGGTCGACCCGCCCCGGACAGGGTCGACCCGTCCCGGCGCGGCCCGACCTGGCCTGGCAGACCGGCCAGGCACGCCGGTTCGGCGCAAGGCATCGCGCTGGGCGCGCTGCCAGCTCGGCCGTAGGCCGAGCCGATTGGAAAACGGGGGGCCGCCTGCCCCCCTTTGTGAAACCGGACCCCCCTCATTATGAGGGGCCGTTTATTTGCTGGTCGGGGGATTAATTTCCCCCGGTTTGCCTCCCTTCCGTCCGGCCCGACCTGGCCGGCCGGTTCTTCCTCAACGGGACCGGCAAAGGCCGGTCCCCCTTCCGGCTTCCAACACCGGCGGCCTGGCTGGCCGCCGGTCTTCTCGTTCCGCCGCGGCCCGGAACCAGCCGCGACCTTCGTCGTCTGGCACGGCGCGACGGCGTCGCGCCCTTTCGCCGCGGCCCCGCTCTGGCCGCGGTGTCTCCGACTTTCTTCGATGCGGCGCGACGGCGTCGCGTCCATGAAATTCTTTCCACGGCGCGGCGCGATGGCGCCGTGCAATAATTGCCGTGCGATTCCCGCATGGTGCGACGACACCACACTATCTCTTTCCATCCGCAAGAAACAATCAAGAACAAAGGAGGGGGGTTCGGCCGTGTTTGTGCGGTCCGACCCCCCTCTCGTTAACGATAACATTTAATCGTTTATCCTCGAAGTTCATCAAGCTAGAACCAAGAACGGAAATAATTAAATAAAACAACAACAAACCCCTACCTTAGTTTCAAGTGCAGAGCACGTCAACAAACCGTAGAAGACAAGCGTCGCGGAGGTCGGGTGTCGCGGAAACCGAACGTCGTTTCCGTTGACGTTGAGGTGCATCCGAAGAGGTACGTCGCTGGAGAAGCTTCGTAAGCTGACGGAGAAATTCCGAGGAAGAAACGACGTCTCCTTTCGTTGACACGGGAAGAAGATCAAAGATGCGGCGTCGTCGATCTTCGGAAACACACCGGCTACGAAGAAGAGAAGCGGCGTTCCTAGTCGGAGCTTAAGTGTTCTTCGTCAAGGTTGAAGAAGATGGAGAGAACTTCCCAAATCCTCTCAAGGTGGCAAAGGATATCAACCAAAATAAAATAAGCT
Source organism: Viscum album (assembly GCA_963277665.1). NCBI lineage: Eukaryota > Viridiplantae > Streptophyta > Magnoliopsida > Santalales > Viscaceae > Viscum > Viscum album. The sequence goes on along the minus strand of OY728129.1, from coordinate 277,531,684 downwards.
TAAAGCTTATTTTATTTACACAATTAATCAACTTGAATTTCAAAAGTTTGAAATTAAAACAACTCAACTCAATAAATAACCCAAGTTGTCAAGATTAATTAAAGAGGAGTTATAGGAAGTTTAAAGGGAAGATGAAGTGTTAGGGTTTGTGTGGGCCCCACCATACTAAATCCTCTCAAGGGAGGTTAAGTGGATGTGGGTCCCACCCCTAACTCCCTTTAGGAGGTTATAACCAACTTGGATAAAAAATAAAATGTGTTTCCACATTTTATTTAACTTCATTTTAAAAACCCAAAAACTAACTCTCAACCCGCATAAAACGCAACCTTAAAAAAGGTCTCCTTAAGCGAATATCGGCGCTGCGAGTTCATCGGTGCCCTCGGAATTCGATTCCGGGCACCGGTTCAAAAGTTAGAAAAACCCGCTCGTTCGTTCACTGAACGTACCCGAGCCAAACTTCGGAAATTGATTCCGAGCACACCGGGCCTCGGAATCAGGTGCCGTCAAAAACTGCGATCTTGTAAAATTACAAAGAAAATTAAGAAAAAATTTCTCTTGAATTTTACGGGTCTTTACAAGTCTGACTTTATATAAGTCACCCTAAAGATATTTTCAAGCATAAGTACCTTTTTACTAATGATAAAACTATTCAATATACATGTGATATGAAAATATCCTACTAGAAACCAATTTAAAGACCTGGTCCATGGTCATTTCTTACATTGTTTTCCCATGTCACTTTTAAGATTCATAAGACCTTAGACTGTAGCTTTCAACTTTCCCTCTTCATGCCTGAAAGATGATGAATTTTTTTTGGTTAGATCACCATGAAATAGAATATCACTAATCATTCAGTAAAATCTAAACGACCTTAAATTTTATACCACAATATCTTTTCTATAAGAAATTAAACTACATGGTCCACATCCTTGTTGTATAACATTAAACTTCATGATGTGTCAACCCTCATCTAGGAGTATCCTTTCCTTCTAGGTTTGATCATCCACCACATCACCCCAAAGACATACATAAGACTTGATTCTCATTTCATTAAGACATGTAGTGACACATGGATCCTTGATCCTAGGCTCATACATATATCAATAAAATTTCCCCTATTCGTATTTAAGTCATATCAATATAGATATTCAGTTACTAATAACTGAATATGGATCATTTCACTTCCTAATGAGATACATAGTAGTTCCTAGTTCCTCCATTCTAGGATTAGACACTATAGAATCCAAAACATGCATGTTCCTCCATTCATGGACCCAACCCAAACTCATGCAAGAAGTTAATATTTTTTCTAGGACCCTCCTTTTCATTCTTGTGGTGAAAATAGAATGCACCTTCTTTAAATAAAAATTAAATTTGTATGTGTGTGTGTGAGAGGGGGGGGGGGGTTCTCATACATGGATAGTGCCGACCCAGATGCCTATTTCATTCTCCAAAACATTCCCTTCATAGAACACCCTCCATGGTTTTGAAAAATATTGATCCTCATAAACCCTTTTCCTTGAGTGATATTTAAATAAAAACCTTAAGGACACTTTTCTTTTGACTATCAATAAAACACCCTATTATGGATTTTCATAATTCACCGCAAAGGTCCTATCAACCAGTGACACCTTTATTATAACAACCCTTATCTTTATTACACTCTTAAACATTGATTTATTACATAAACATGCACTTAAGATAACTCTAAGGATCAAGAGGTATAATGTCTTGGTAAATTAGGAACATTACATAATAACTTATAACATAAAATACAACATCTTTATTGAAAAATTCTTTTACATGACCATAACATTCTTTCATACTTAGCATTGGATCAGATAACTGGAGGACATGCATAAGAAAAAGGTGAGCTATAAAGCCGAGTAAGGGAGAAAAAAAGAATAACATGAAGAATAAAATACATGTTAATAAGTAGGAATATCAGTGGATCATAAGATAAAAATTAACATAAAGGAATGATATAGAATGATTATCATAACATGGAAATGTGGCAATAACATTTAACATGATATTAGCATGATCCAAGGCTTAATGCACATGGAGAATGAGTAAACCCTCATTGAACTTGAATTAGAATGAGTAAAAACTCATTAAATATGAATTATCATGAGTCAAAACTCAATGCACATGACATATCATGATACTATTCTTTACCCAATGCATTGGATCTCCATTAGGGCGCACCCTTCTTAATCATTTCATTTCATGCATAAGTGTGTCACATATATCATACAATATGAGTTTATTAAAAATATCAATTTATTCCACGAATAAGAGATGTGGAATACATAAATGTAAGTTCTCAATAAAAAAGTACATGTGAATAAAGGGTAATACCCTTGATATAGAAATGGGTATGGTATTCACTTTCACAATGATTTTTTCATGGGAAATTTTGGTGTAACTTTGGCAGCATAATGACGTCAAATAGAAATTGTAAAATGGGTTGATAAGAGAGAAAGGTGTATCTCATAATTTAAAAATGAGATGGAAAATAGGGGGGGTCATGTAACATAATAGGCCAAAAAATTTAATTGAATTTAGATGCACTATATAAATGAATTTCTTTAATGTAAATGATGAGAGAGAAATCCCTTATAGAATTTCGGCATGGTAACAGATGTTCATGGGAGGATTTATTGAGAGAGAAAGGGGTATATCATCATTCAAACATAAGTAGGGAAGTATAGGGGAGGTAAAAAATAATACCTCAACATTGTTAATTGAAAATAAAAGGTGCATAATAATATAAGGAAACTTGGACATAAATAAGGAAGGAAAGTGAGGATCCCTTACTTGGAAGTGTGATCCCAAAGGCTTGAGAGAGGATTGAGAGAGGCTTCTGGGGAGCTTGGGGATCCTTGGGAGGATTCTAAATAGAGGGGGTATGATTTTTTTCTAAATCCAAATGGTTTTAGTGAAGAGTAATGGGGGATTGAGTGGGTTTATATAGGAAAAGAGAGGGAAATTCTGTATTATTTAGGTTTTGGACACTACACATTAAACTAATCAAAACCCCAAACCATACCATGTTTTTTGCACATTTTTTTTTAAAATTTGAGTGGCAAACATTATTTTATATTTCCTATTTCCTAACATAATAAAATAACAGTCTTTCTTATGTGGAGGTGAGTCACACTATCAAGGACATCATTTTAAATTGTTAAAATATTTTATAAGTCCTGGAGGTCCACTAAGGCACCATAAAATTAAACAAAAAAATATTTAATTACATTATTTTAAGGGGAAAGCATATATCAGAATAGTATCTCTTTTATAGTATTTTATTACATCACTATTGATTCATTGTGGCGTCATAAAACACATTATATATTTAAATGGTATTTAATTTTTTCCCAAAAAATTAGACTGTCTCAAAAACTTATAAAAAATTCACCGTTAGATAATTACGACTTCCTGAATAAAAAATAATATTTATTTTATCTAAATAATTTTATAAATATGTGAATTTTAACTTTTGAAATAAAAACTGTCATTTAATGAAAATTGACAGGTTTTGACAAAAACAGTTTCCAAACCTTAATAAAAGTTACATTTGAATTCATAAAAATTATATGATCATTTATATTTAATAAAAATTATATGATAATAATATTTTATTAAAATATTATTTATTCCAAAAATTCATTAATTCATAAAAATAAATTCTTTATTTAAAAAAACAATTTCAGTTTTATCATATAAAAAATATAATTCTTATCAAACTGAATACTTAATCATTTATAGAGTAAAAACAATAGGGAATAAATATAATAATCATTTATAATTAAAATTAGTTTTTTATAAGACATATAATAACATTATTAATAAAACCTCAGTTTAATATAGTAATTTATATATTTCTAAAAAGTACCATTTTACCTGAAAAATCAATTTATCAAATTCATATTTTTTTAAGAAAGACTATTCTCACAAAGGAATTGATGGAATAAGAATTTTATTTATCAAAATGGATTACAAAATAAGTAACTAATACCTATTTACATAACCCCTTATAAGACTCGTATAATACCTAAGGGTAAGGTGTGTGATAGTGGGGATTTCTTGGGGTCGTTCAGTGAACATGGTCTAGGCCGTGATGTCGATGAGCTTGAACTTCTCCCGCAGGTGATTTCATTCAAGATTTAAATATTGAAGATCAGATTGGTAATGATCTAGAGATAATCCTAGTGACACTACCTCCTTCCCAAGCTCTAAAAAATTGGCTTCATATGGCACAATTTTACTGGTAGATTCCATCAACTCTTCTTTCTCAATTAATTTTTCCCATTTTCATTTCTATTTATAAAAAAATAATTATAAAATTAAAATAATTATTGTTTTCAATGGTAATATTGATATTAAATCATAATTGACCAATGCCCATATAACGGTTGAAAACTGATAGTTACTTTTCAATTTATACTTATATAGTTTTAATTAATGGGACATAGTAAAACGTACATTTTCAAGAAAAAAAATATTATTCAAAATTTTGGATCATTAAATTATTACCCCTTAAGAAGTTTAACCCCCAAAATTTCCTTTTCCCACACTAAAATAGATGAGGTTACTTCTCCTTTATTTCTTCAATAAGGTCTTCAGTCTTTCTTATTGACATTTCCTTTATGGAGAATGGTTTCATAGATCATTATGGTACCTCAAGATTTTTTCAAAATAATCTACTTTCTTTACCCAAAAACTCCTCCAGAGTCTTGGATTATATCAATGGAAGAACCAGTAAGTCATTAAAAAGGTATTTCTTATATATAATTTTGAAATATATTCTTGAACTTGTTCTTTATAAAAAATGTATTAATGATTAATCTTCAAATATTTCAAAATTGGGTTTTGGTATATCAGTTTTGGTGTTTCCCCAAAGATAGAAATCTATAATTTGATACATATATTCTATTTAGAGGTCTCCCTCTTTTAAAAAATCTAGAAAATCATTTAGTTCTTCATCATTTTATAATAAAGAAGAGAATTTAAAAAACCCTAATGGTACTTCCCACGCTTAGCTTGGTAAAAAAGTTGAGAGTGTAAGATTATCTAATAAATGGTGCCTGATCCTTGAAATAATCATGAAATTATAGAGGTATTGGATGCCTCATAAATTTGTTTTAATGTAACTTTGATATTTGAAAAAGTTTCAAAGTCATCTGAACATGGCTTGAGGATAATCTCTCCAAGTAGTTCTTCAGGAAGAGAGTGAAGAGTTGTTCGTGATCTTCCTCCTTCCATGTTTTAACTAAGAAAAAGAAAATACAGTTATGGGGTTTGAATAAATATCTAATAATAACGTAAAAATAAAACATTGGACACATAAGGATAAAATTTTATAGTATATCCTAACTTATGATACCCTAAGTTTCAATATTGGTTATCCATGATCAATTTCATAACATATATTCTTATTAGATTTTTTCTCCCTTAATAATGGTTCATACTAAGCCTATTAATTTACTAAAGAATATCCCTTAGGAGTGTCTAACAAAGAGTTTATCAAGGCCTATTTTCATGCACCAATTCTCATTTGAGTCTAGCTTAAACCGGTGTTTTCTGGTTTTACCCCTAGATACATCTATTCCAGAGCAACCTCTACTTGTTCATATCCAGATAGGGATGTATTTACTTGATAAACCACTTACTCTATACTCAACAAAATTTAGGAATGTTTTTATTATAATTGGTCTTATCCCTAAGGATTTCACTAGGGTTCTCGAATCCTAATCCCAAAAAATAACTAAACCTATCCTATGATACCCACTACAACAACCTTTCTCTTTATTATAAACTTAAACATGATTTATTACATAACTTTCAATTAATAAAATTTTTAGGATAGCTATTTATAGTATCTTGGAAAATTAGGAACATTATATAACAACTTAGAACATAAAATACAACATCTTTATTGAAAACTTCATTTACATGACCACAACATTCCATCATACTTAGAATTACATGAGATAACCTAAGGAAATGTATAAGAAAAGGGTTAGCTATAAAGCCCAGTAAGGGAGTAAACAAGGTACTAAATGAACAATATAATAAATTTTAGGCAATACTAATTTCAATAGATCATAAGAAAAACATGAACATAAGGGCAGGATATAGCTTGATTATCATAACATGGAAAAGTGGCGACAACATTTAACATGATATTATCATGAGCCATAAATAATTACACATGGAGAAGAAGTAAACACTCATTGAAATTGAATTATAATGAGTAAAAACTCATTGAAAATGAATTATAATGATTCAAAACTCATTGCACATGAAGTATCATGATACTATTCTTTACCGAATGGAGTGATATCAGGGTGAACCCTTCTTAATAATTTCATTTCATACATAAGTGTGCCACATAGATCATACAACATGGATTCATTAAACATCATAATTTATTCCAAGAATAAGATATATTTAATTCATAAAATTAATTCATCAATCAAATTTTACATGTGTATAAAGGTGTCTATCCTTGATAGAGAGATGGGTATGGTATTCACTTACATGATGATTTTGGCATGAGAAATTTTGGTGTAACTTTGGAAGCCTAATTATGTCAAATAGAAATAGTAAAATGGGTTGATGAGATATAAATGGGTCTCTCATCATTTATACATGATATGGATAGTAAGTGGGTCATGGAACATAATATTACAACATATGTAATGGAATTTAGATGCATAATATAAAATAATTTCTTGAATGTAAATGAGGATAGAGAAATTCATTACGGAATTTCAGCATGGTAACAGGTGTTCATGGGATGAATTAATGAGAGAAAAGGGGTATCTAATAATTAAAAAATAAGTAGGGAAGTATAGAAAAGGTTATAAATCATACCCCAAAATTTTTAATTTAAAATAAAAGGGGCATAACAACATAAGGAAACTTGGACATAAATAAGGAAGGAAGGAAAGTGATGATCCCTTACTTGGAAGTGTGATCAGAAAGGCTTGGGATAGGCTTGAGAGAGGATTCTTGGGAGATTAGGGCACATTGGGAGGATTATATAGAGAGTATTAAATAGGTTGGTTGATCTAGAAATGTTTTTAGTGAATATTAAATGGAGATTGAGTGGATTTATATAGGAAATGAGAGAGAATTCTTTATTATTTAGGTTTTGGACACTATACATTAAACTAATCAAAACCAAAAAACATACCATGGGTTATTCTATGGTTTTTTAAAAAGTGGAGTGTAATATATTATTTTATAAGGCCAATGTATTAACATAATAAAATATTAGGCTTTATTATGTGGAGGTGAGTCACACAATCAAGGATATCATTTTAAAATGCTAAAATATTTTATAAGTCTTCGACGGTCAACTAAGGCACCATAAAATTAATCAAAAAAACCTAAAATCACATTATTTTAAAGGTAAAACATATATTGTCCGAATATAAAGTTTATAGTATTTTATTACATGACTATTGGGTCATTATGATGTCATAAAACACATTATATATTTAAATGGTATTTAATTTTTACCCAAAAATTCAACAGTCTCATAAAATTATAAAAAATACACCGTTAGATAATATTTAAGTCCTGAATCCAAAATTAATATTCATTTTATCTAAATAATTTTCTAAATATGTGATTTTTCACTTTTAAAATAAAAACCATCATTTATTGAAAATTGACGGGTTTTTGACAAAAACAGTTTGCAAACCTTAATAAAAGTTACATTTGACTTCATAAAAATTATATGATCATTTATATTTAATAAAAATTATATAGTAATAATATTTTATTAAAATATTATTTATTCCAAAAATTTCTTAATTCATCAAAATAAATTCTTTAATTAAAAAAATAATTTAAGTTTTATCATATAAAAAATATAATTCATATCAAACTGAATACTTAATCATTTATAGAGTAAAAAAAATAAGGAAAAAAATATAATAATCACTTATAATTAATAATAGTGTTCTTATAACACTTATAATAACATTATTAATAAAACCTCATTTTAATATAATAATTTATATATTTCTAAAAAGTACCATTTTACCTGAAAAATCTATTTATCTAATTCATATTTTTTTAAGAAAGACTATTATCACAAAGGAATTTATGGAATAAGACTTTTATTTATGAAAGGGGATTACACAATAAGTAACTAATACCTTTTTACATTACCCCTTATAACACACGTATAATACCAAAGGGTAAGCTGTGTGATGGTGGGGCTTTCTTGGGGTCGTTCGATGAACATGGTCTAGGTCACAATGTTGATGAGCCTAAACTTCTCCCATAGGTGATTTCGTTCAAGCATTACATATTGAAGCTCAGATTGGGCATGGTCTAGAGAGAAACCCAGTGACACTACCTCCTTCCCAAGCTCAAAAAATGGGCTTTATATGGCACACTTTTATTGGTATAGGCCATCAACTCTTCTTTAGGAATTAATTTTTCCCTTTGTCATTTCTATTTATAAAAAAATAATTATAACATTAAAATTATTATTTTTTTCTGTGTTAATATTAATATTTGGTCATAATTGTCCAATATTCATATAATAGTCGAAAATTAATAGTTACATCTCAATTTATAATTATATAGTTTTGAATAATGGGACAAAGTAAAACATACATTTTTAGGAAAAAAATATTATTCAAAAGTTTAGGTCATTGCATTTATCCTTAGGAAACAAACCTTTAATCTCTATACACCTGAACAACATCATCTTGGAAACCACTTTTCAAACATGCTTTGTGTTCATTCCTAGTGTAATTGTCCCATATCATTTAATTAGATCTAGAAATCACAGGATCATGACTTAAATCCTCCCTTTGTATACCATAATAATGTCAGAACATCCTCATCTAGTAAACCACACTGGAGTTGTCACTCACATAAATCATGGTCAAAGATATTTGACCTATAATTCTAGTTGTATTAGTCCTACTTTAAGGACCCTAAAATTCCAAATAAAAGATTCATAATAGTCACTAGGTTTAAAACCTAGAAAAGGGAAACCTGGTAAAAAGTTGAGTCTCAGTTCTCTACATGTGCACCCCATATAGTCTTGGAAATAATAAAGTAATTGTTATTAAAAAGTCATAAAATTGATCAGGTTGAAAACCCACAAAATGAGGCCTAAGAAAAATCTAACGCTTTCTTGATAAGTCATCTTTATGATGAAATTTGGAAAAAATTTGGGTAATTAAAAAAAAGACACAAAGTTTTTAAGGTCTATTATGAGACTATAGAAACAATTGAACTACTCTCTCTAGGCCCCATGGACTATGTAAAAATTAGAGTAACCTACCACTAGTGAGATGACTCCAATTCACACCAGATTATCTTGGAATGCATCAAAGTTACCTATATTTACCTTATAATTAGATTATTTTCATTCTAAAAGAATACAATTCTAAGGGGGGAATTTTGTTGGCATCAAAAAATTTATGCCACAAACTTTTCCACACAATTAATGATATTATATTCACTTAGACACCAAATATCTAGTTTGAGTAAAAATGTGCCTTTATGCCAGAAGAAGAATAAGATTGTATTTCCATGTGCTGTAGGAATGATCACACACCAAGGGATGAAGATTAATCAGAAAAATTTCCCAATCTGTTAGCACAATGGTGAGAACCTCCCTTAGAGTTTTGGTTGTGTATTTAGGAATTTACTGAAAAAATGTGTTAATGACGTAAACCCTTTTTTTAGGGTCTTCTGAGAACATTTTGGCATCCTAAAACACCTTGATAGGCTGTATAAAACATAGAACAGAGGAATATATTACTTAATAGGATTTTATTTGACTTGTTTCAAAGCCCAAACAGACTTACATATCAAAATTAATGGTTATCAAAAGTCAAGAAATTTCATAAAGGAATTTGAAATCACACAAAGCTCCATCACGTAACTCCTTCACCCATCTCACACAATTCTAAACATGAATGGAACACTTACACGACCAAATCATTTTATAGGTCCAACTTACACAATCCAGTACCTACATGATCAGCACCTCATTCTCTTTAATTCTTTGTGAAACACCTATGTGAAATAATTTCATGATATGTACACTTCTCCCATGATCTCTATAATTTTCAATAAATAGGAACCTTAGGATATACATTTTACATGACTTTAAGATGACGAGACTGCTTGAAGTTCTACCCACTCAAGTCTCTTGCCCAATTCCTCCAAACACTCAGGTGGATCCATAAGATTATAAAAGAAGGGAAAATTAGCAATGGTCAATTTATTGAGGTCCCTCAGGCTCTAAAATATCACGAACCTTGAAAAGAAACATACTCCTAGTGAAAAATACTAGGGTTAAAGAACCTTCCATAGATCAAAACTTTAATTATAGTCATCCAAAGACATATAAGAAGACCATTGGAACCTAGAACAAGGTGTCACCCATGTGATGTTTTTGAGGTTGGAAATCACTCAAAATTCATCTCCAGTCTTTCCAGGTTCACACTATGCGAAGGAACTGTAGCTTTACTAGGTCCCTACATGGTACATTTTATCTCACCCAGGTCCCCCCTATGTGAGATCCTATTCATCTCACCCAAGACTCACTAGGGTGAGCCACACTTTAAGCCCCCATTCACACCACCAATGGTGGGGAACCTATTTTCATGGATCTTTATTCTAAGGGGAACTAATCTAAGACCTCCCCTAAAGCCTATGGATATGTATGATCTGAGAAAATGGAACACCAACATTTCATCTCAATTATGAATTCCCATGGTAATGGAAGTCCCAAAATTATCCCACCTAACAGATGGGATAATCAGAGTTTTCTTTATTATACATTACCATAGTAATGAGGATCCGGACCTTAGGGATAATGATGGGTCCCCAGGGTTTGATAATAAGAGAGGAGAAAAACACAGCTAATCCCCATCTCTCTTTTTGATTCCCTTTCTAGGACATCATACCCATCTACCAATGGATGAGGAATAATTATGACCTTAGGTAATCCATACTAGATTAATCCGATTTCTTGTGGGATATTAAGTGCCTCTCACCTTCTATATCACCACCCTAATCCACCAACGAACACAGTAGATTGTGTGGATTGCCAGATCTTCTGCTTCCTCTTATTTATCACACAGATCATGACCCACATGAGATTAGAGGTTAGTGATGATCATGTAATCAATATGATAAAATAATATAAGTGGGTAACCTATTTGGTATAATTCCCAACCATACACTCCCCATGGGTCTCCTATTCAGTATAAGCTCCAACCATTTATCACCACCTCAAAGGGCCATATTACCTATGAGAAAAGTATTCAAAGGTACATATTCTTGATGAATCAACTATGGGAATACTCTATATGTGTAAGCCCCAAACTTTTTAAATACACGGGCTTTGATTCCTATCCAAACAGGACACATAGGAAGCCTATTTGTGGTCCAAACCTAATACTCTCAAACCACTACCATCCATATTGGTACATAACCATAGTAAGATCATGATCCTAACTCAGAAGACCACATCCCTTCTAGGACCTACTTATTTCATCCATATCATCCCAAATTAATGATGTAGGTTACCTTGATACAGGTCCATATTCCTTTCTAGATCGACCTTAAGATTTGTTTCAGCATAACTCCCATACCACCCTTTTTCTAGCCACAATTTGCCTAAATGTCCCTACTACATGACATTACAATACATGGTCTGGTCCTCATCACATGTACTTAAAAGGAATAATACATCCCATTAAGTGACACTAAACTACATGGGTTATGATTTATTTCATAAGGATATGTAGGAATCCCATGTCACAGGCCCAATCCGACATTGAAACAACTAATATCTTCCTAGATGATGATATGTTCTAGAGTTCTCCACTGCATGGATTAAAACCAACATCATGATAATAAATGACTTAATAATATATAATCCATATAGAAATAATATCATTAATAGGAAACCTTAGATACATATAGATGTATCAATCTATGGAGAACCTCAGATACATAAAAATGATTCTAAATCCAATACATGATAAAGATCGATTGTTAATATACGAGTGACCTATTATATATTGGGGATTTAATAAAGGATTAAAAAATATGTCTTAAATCTATACGTGAGTCTCTTAGTGGCCAATAATTCCCCCCCAAAAGTTGCGATGAGCTCAACCTCCCATCCTTTAAACCAATGTGAGTCCCTATGTGTCATTGGAACCATTTACCAATGATAACCTACCTCTGGAAAGCATGTAAATGAGAGACCGTGTATAAGGGAATTTTTGGGTCTTTCCGGTTTAATGAATAAACCCCATTGGAAACTACTAAAAAAAGATATGGAAATAAAAAGGGTTTGGTTGATGTGATGGCTCATTCCAACACCACAAAACATTCCATTAAAACCATATTTTATTTCCTAAATGAAAGAGGAGTATTTTCTAAGCAAAAGAAATTACATGTTGTACCATTTACAATTTATAAAGTTTAATAATTTAAATCTTGGGAATGATTGACGCATCTAAATATACCTTAATAAACATATACATATAAATGTAAATTATATGGATAAAGACACTTGTGTACAACTTAGTTTTATGTTTTTATATTATCAGAATCCATAAAATGAGAATTCTAATTGAAAATTAAAGGGTGTGTTACTCTATTACATATAATTGAAACTTCATATGTTGGAACCCCTCTAAATAGAACATGGAACTTAACCATTACCCTAACCTTAGAGATTGGGTAGTTGGATTAGTAGGTTATGGGTTGTGAGCACTTATTCTTATTGAAATACCATGAGAAATTCATTAATCTTTCATTAAGTTATGATGTGTGTGGTTGGAAATTATTTTTATATGCCTCTATGACTACATTGAGACCTGAGAAGGAGGTGATGACCATGATCCTGAGATGGTGGGACCTAACCTGCCAGTAGTGCCACCAGAGGCACCTCCAGTTTTACCTTATGTTATGATTGGGAAAGAAACTAAAGCTTAGTTTTGGGAATGGTTTCTAAGCTTAGTGGGGTCTATGGAGGGTGATTCATGTCCAACATATACTATGTTAGAGTAGACTGGATAATTCTAGTGGTATCACCCACCTATATTCTCTGGGGAGGGTGGCACCGAGTCTACCGAATCTTGGATAGATTCTATATTATATATCCTTGAGAATATGAAGATGACTTCAGAAAGGAGGGTCAAACTTTCCATTTATATCCTATAAAAATATTCCAAGCATTGGTGGGATATGTTAAACTAGGATAATTAACACCAGGGTAAGTTTTTGTGATATTTACAATCTCTCTTATATGATTACTTATTTCCAAAGATGTAGAGAGATGATAGAGCGAGAGAGTTCATGTACCTAAAGCATGGCACTATGTCCAATATAGACTACTATACTAATTTTAAAGAACTTCAATGCTTTACATATACTTTTTTCTATAATTATTTATCTAAAAGGTGACGTTTTGAGGATGGTATAAAGTATGCCATCAAATCTCAAGTAAATATCTTCTGACTTAATTTTGTTTCCGAGATAGTGAACCAGGACCTAATTATCAAGTGTAACTTAAGGGAAGTTGAGAGTACATGGAATAGTGGTTCTATACCAAGTAAGGGTGGTTAATCTAGTGGTAGAATGCGTCATCTAGAGGGTTATTGATAGAGTATTTGAAACTAGAGTATTTACTATGGTAGTTTAGTTATATTCCATCAGTGTTGGTGATAGGGTCATGTAAAGACATAGTGTGTCCAAAACCTAGAGGAGTGCCGAGCCTATGAAAAAAGGGCCCATCTTTAGAGATTCTACTAATCGTTACCATCTGTTCCATGTGGGATAGGATCTTAACCTGCTCCACCTTCTAGGATTGGATTAGTAAAATCACATCAGGTGTGGAGTTGGAGTACCACCGGCCATATAGGATGAGGAGGTGGATTTGGTCGAGTAGGCCAGACCCTAAATGTGCAGTACAAGTAGGGTGGACCTACTTTGAGTGTTTAGGTTTTGGATCAGGGTTGTGGATCAGGATAGTTGTATTAAATAGAGACTAAACCTTAGGAGAAGGGTGGTAGATCATCTATAGTGAGAGGTATGATCTTAGTAACCTACACTTTGGTATCTTCTTTATTTAATATTTGTACTTCACATTCTTTTATTTATGTGTTTATAATGGAAATCCTTGGGCTTAAATTTTTGTTTTTATGTGGAGTGTAAACACTTGATACTTTGTTGGAAATTTGACTAGAGAGTGTATTTCAGTGCAAGTAATTCCCCCTCGATGTTGGAAACTATTTTTTCTTAAAATACCTCTTCATACTTAAGATGATTGGAATCAAAATCATTCTTTAAATGGACTAGTTGGTCCCCTTTCATGCTTTATATTAATTTCTATCGATGGAGGGTATCATTTACATCAATAGAGGGTGGTAGTTATACTCATATGGGTGAATGGGATGTACAAGAAAGTAGATATAGACCGGAGAATCATAGGATGGGAAGAGTGACAACCCAGATCATTTTCCTTTATATGAATGACCAGGAGACATGTATGGTTGATTTCCCTCTTGTAGTAGATCATTTCAGGGATATATTCCTTGAAATTTTTTCTAGACTACCTTTTGAGAGATAGATAATGTTTTCTATCAATATAGTTCTAGGAGTATAATCAGTATCCATTACTCCATACAAGATGGGGAGAATTATTGTAAAAAAATTATCTTAAAATATCATTCCACCTCAAGGTTTAAGTTGATCGAAAATTCTATTTTCCAATCAAATGAATATTTAACAGTGTATAAAAGAAAAAATGTATTAGAAAATTAAACTACTAAAAGTTAATTTTATCCGTTGATATTAGTATGTTCAGTGGAAATTAAGTTTTTATAAAATTCAAAATGTCTAACAAGTATAAAAAATATTATAAATATGAAATAAAACACATTTTATAAAAAAAATGTGAAGTGTAAGCACTAAAATCCTTGAAATCTTAAAAAGGGATATTATTACCAAACCACACTTCAATCTAATGTTTAAGGATGATATTTGAACCTGATATAAGATATGATATATTCCCATACCTATAACCCCACAACTATGAAACTTGTTGTAGGTATATTTATCTTCCTATCCCTAAAATTCCTCAATCAAAATGACCATATTTCACTCTATCTTCATATCCTTTAAATACCTCAATCATACCCAATTGGATACAACTTTTACTTTATATATTTTATATACCTCAATCATACATTATCATATACAAAATTATTACAGTGGATATTTCAAAATCTTTATAATAAAATACTCACATAGAAGTAGCTTGTATAAAAAAACTTAAAAAGAAAAATTACACTAATCAAAAGTTCTCTCAATAATAAGTGGTTCCACAACTTCAAAATGACTAATGGAATATATTTATATTAAGTTACTAAATAATATTATTTTGATCTCAAAGATACAATCCTATTTATAGATGTTTTTATAACAAACATCAATGGTCATATTACACACTATTCAAGAAAATCTTAAATAACATCAGAAGCTTTAACTACATATTCTGATAGACTGAATGTCATTATGCATCTTCTGATGACATTAATTAGCACAACTATAAAACTTAAAAATATAGTGAATATAATTTTACACGAAACCCCAGTTCTATGTATTTTGACTTTTAAACATAAAAAATATTGAAATAAATTTACCATAAATTCATTCTGTTTAAAAAGAAACTAAAACACAACTTCTTATTATTTCAAGTTCTTGTAAACTGTATTGTGATTCTCAAAAAAAAAAGTAAAGGAGTCATTTAATCAACACTATAAGTACATAAAAAATCCCCAAGAGCTTGGTATGTCCAATTTTCTTGATTTTTACGTAAAAATAGCTTTTCAAATAAATTCTAGACAAAACTCTTTTTATCAATTTTTCTTAAAAGACACCATAATTTTAAAAATCTCTGTTGACAACATATTTTTTGGTTTAACCCTAAAAAATATTATTGATAGTTTTTTTTTGAAACTTATACAAATTGAATATGAGATGAGTTTGATAGGTGAACTTAAGTACTTTATTGGCTTCTAAATAAATCAGAGACTAAAAGGAACAATCTTAAATCAATATAAGTATATAAGAAATTTACTTAAACATTTTGGTTTTGAAAATACATTTAGTATTAGTACTTTGATTAATACCTCCTGTAAACTTTACCTAGATGAATCCAAGAAATCAGTTGATCAAAAATTGCTAGAGGGATGATCAAGAGTATACTATACTTGAAGGCTATTCAATTAAATATTATGTGTTTAATGTGGTTGTATGTAAGTTTCAATACTAATATGAATTAATTCAAACTTAAGGAAGTCAAATTGACCATCTATTACCTCAAAGGAACATTATAACATGGATTTTTTTATTCCTTTGGTATAAGTTTTGTTATAAATAGTTATTATGAAACTAAAATTAGTGGTTGTATAATTTACTAAAAGAGAACTATATTTTTTACATTTTATAATAAAATTCTTAGTTTCATGGTCTTATAATAATTGATATTTAGTTTCACTTTCCAATACTAAATCTAAATATGTGACATTTTGAAGTTGTTGTGCTCAATTTTTGTGGATTAAACATACACTCATTGAATTTTATTTTCATTTCACTCAATATATAATTCTTTGTGTTAACAATAGTTCTATTTACTTATTAGAATCCCAACAAAACATTCACGATACAAATAAATAGAAACTTGACACAAGTTACTCTAAGACCATAGATAATAAAGAGATATTGTTCTCAAGTTTGTCAGAATTGAAAATATGTTTGCTTAAATTTTAATTAAAAATTAAAATTTTGATCAATTTGAATATAATAATTTTTTTTGGTATTATAAAAGCTAAGTGATGATAAGTTACACTATCTACTATCATTGAGAAATTATTCAAGAAAGGGGGATGAATTTATTTTTTTAGTGATGTGATAACTTTTCATACACTAAATTCGTATATTCCAAAAGTTCATTGAATGTAATTTATCGAATATAACATCTAATAGAACTAAAACCAATAGAAGATAACTTTAAAATTGAACCAAATGGTAATTAAATTCTAAGAGGTACAATTTACTTAATGTTTTATTCTCACATGAAGAATCCATATTTTATGTATGAATACCTCATGAATAAATATATTAAGTATTTATCAAGCTTTTTTTAGTAAATCTTATCTGAAGATCCTATAGAATTTAATTTTATTCTCTCTAATATTTTATATTATTAAATTATTTATCACTATTACAATTTATGCGTTTTCTCTTATGTTTTTTTGTTAATCATACATAAGTTTTTTAAAAATTACATGTACATAAGTTTTTTTACTTCGTGAAATTTTTGTATATGTCTAATTTTAATTTATTATGTATGAAATATCTTATATATGATTCCTTTTTTTATTTATTATTATATTATATTATATTATGGTTAGTTTTTTATCTTTACTTAGAAGTATATTATTAGATTTTATAAAATATAAGAGAATTTATTTTGGAAATTTTATAGAACCATCTTCATTAGAATAAGTTCATCTATAAGAATAAAAATATAACCTCTAGAAGGATCACTCCTTTAAATATTATCATATTTTAATTATTTACATAGAATCATTTTATGAGAGTAAATTCTCTCATATGAATTAATTTCATATCTTAACAAGAAGTAATCTTTACAAAAATTATGGGAAGTTTCTACGTTGTGACAACCAACTTATTTTAAAAATTGAAATAGTTATAAATTAATTATTTTTATGAGTCTTTTATATTTTTTTACTTTTTAAAACCATAAATGGAGATATATTTCAGCAATGGGAGAATATGGTAAGTTTTAATTCTATTATTAGGTGAGATATTTGAGAATTTGGAGAAAATATTGATAACTTTACTTTTCATTTATTAAGGATAAGGATTATTTATGGGTGTTTTTAAAGGGATAATTTTTTTTCTACCAATGTATCTTAAAGAAGATATTATATAGAGGGGGGGGGGGTTAATGAAAATTACTAAAATTATTTATTTTTAATTATTTATTCTATCATATATTTTATATAATCTTTCATGGATGTTTTATGGTGGTCATAAAAGGGAATATTATTGACCCAAATGACATTTCTCATTATTTTGTTTTTAAAATCACAATAATTTTTTCTGTATTTATAAGATAATATGAATATTTGGTTTTTGTTATGTATGTGGAGTTTTTATCTTCCTATTTTTTTATTTGATTAAATGAAGTGATCCATAAAATTAACAAAAATTATTAAACAAAATATTAATAATGTGATAATATACTGAATGTTTCATAAAAATATAGAGTCACATTCATTGGTAGATAATGCACCATTTGATGTTGTTAAAATTGAGCCAAAAGAACTAATAATTTGACCATTAAAATTTATTACAATGTTTCCTATAAATTCAATGAAGAGATTGGAGTAATGAATGAATAGATCACAGTTGAAGGTCTTTGTTTCCGATGCTTTCGTCGGGGCGAGTGCATCTGTCACATAGAGGACACGCTGCTGTTACCCTGCATTCTTGATTTCCAAAGGCGGGCGAAATTCGTTCCTTATTCAGGGACGTCTAATCCTTGATCGAAATCAGGATGATGGGATGTCAGTTCTTCCTTCTGTGGATTCCTCCTTGGAGCTCGCCACCTAGTCCGGGTCTCCCTCATAGATTTAAAGCACGGTTCGTGAATCCCATTCCCGATGCCATATCTTCATGGATGAAGGTTAATTACACTGCTCCTATCAGGACCTTCCAAGGGGTCCGATCAGGGCAGCAACCTTCGGTTAGGAGAATAGTCACGTTGGGGCATCACTGGCGTGTCTTGACGCTGGGGAATTGGCATGTCCGTCTTCTGTTCCTTATTATAGGGCTTCTCGAGGGTGAGGAAGCCCAAGGAATCCCACATCAAATGTGGGGAACTGTATTCCATAGGCATGTATCTAGGGGTTTCCTTAGCTTCCCATGTTTAACAGAGGGTATGCCGTAAGTTTAACGTCCAGCGGAGACAGATTGGACTGATCCAAACACTAGCTATAGTGGATCAGATTAAAGAACCCCCTGGGGGGAACACCGACGTTGGGGCCAGCACGTGGGCAGCTTCCCAGATACTGGGGGAGGGGGATGAAACAGCATGATCCCACAGGGATGTGGCGGCCCGGGTAAGAATCAGGTTGAGTGATGGCATTGGGCTTGGGTCTCGAGGAGACTTCCTACGTATCCCCGTGGAAGGGAATCAAAGTCCATGTAGTTTGATGAAATTGTGGGGCACCTGAAGAGGTGACCTGGGATAATGAACGCGTGGATGGGACCCAAAGGTCATAAGACCTCTGGGTTAGGACATGAGCTTCCCGAGACACGGGGGATCGAGGGAAAGGTCAGGATGAGACATGGGTGTTGGGCTTGGGTCTCGAGGAGACTTCCTACGTATCCCCGTGGCAGGGAATCGAAGTCCATGTAGTTTGATTAAATGCAGTTTAATGTCATGCGGGGCGGGGCGTTTTGGGCTTATGCCCTGGGGCAGCCCAAGGATACGGATTCGGTGAACCGATATGAAGAGGGACCTGGGGTCCAGATGGATTGGGGCTTATGCTCTGAGACAACCCATAGTGGTGGGGAATGAACCTCGTGGAGGCTTCCTACATACCATGCCTTAGCACAGATCAAAGTCCCCATAGTTCAGGATGAAATGGAGCTTACACTCTGAGATGGCCCATGGTGGTGGGGCTTGAACCTCGTGGAGGCTTCATATGTACCATGCCTTAGCACAGATGAAAGTACCCGTAGTTCGGGATAGAATGGGGTTTACACTCTGGGATGACCCATGGAGGTGGCGCTTGAACCTCGTGGAGGCTTCCTACGTACCATGCCTTAGCACAGATCAAAGTCCTTGTAGTTCAGGTGTATAGTTTAACATCATGCGGGATGGGGGAATTTGGGGTTTACGCTCTGAGGAGGCCCATGGGGTTGGTGAACCGATGTGAAGGGGTCAGAGCGACCGGGTGGTGGGCATGAACCTCGTGGAGGCTTCTTACGTACCATGCCTTCACATATATCAAAGTCCTTTTAGTTCTATGAAGATTGGGGTCAAGGTCAGTGCTCACTCTAAGATCACGGGAGTCATTCTCAGTGTGAGAAACAAGAGGTTGTAGAGACCTGACGATCACGTCGCGAAGGGTGCGTCTGTGGGGAACGAAGAGGGGCTTATATGTTGAGCGGCCCATGGTGCCGGGACTTACTCCAGGAGGGAGGCCTGAGGGTGAAAAATCACAACAGGAGAGGGATTTGTCACCCAGGAAGAGAGGAGGAGTCCCACTTCCCATCATGCTCTCCACTGGGCCTAGTACCGGGGAAGTTCAGAGGTGAATGGGTGCTACCTTCCGCAAGAAAGACTAAGGGATTACACCAAGGCGGCTGCCCTTCCCCACAGACAAACGCCACTACAATAAATCACCCCATGTGAGGGATGACCCCACCATCCCGATGGAGATGAGAGGTCTTGGAGAAGGTCTGAGGCGGGGGGACCCTGCGTGTGAGGCGCGGGGCCGGGTCACCCTTTAACATCATGTTTTGAGGACGAGTTGCTTGGGGGTTTAACTTCCTACAACTCGGATGAGGTGGGTTGGATCAACACCCCTAGGACATACATAGTCGGTTCCCTCTACCCCTTGTGGGATGGAAGGCATCGGTAATGCCGTTATGAGGGGGTGTCACGGGGTGAACCATAGAGGGGTCCACATCAGCATGGCTATACAAAGAATCAATAGCCATTAGCATGCCTATGTGAAGAGGCATGAGTTGATGCAACACAACTGGAAGGATTGCCCAAGGTATTTTTAAGTCACTTCATACGAGACGAGAAGGCCATACGGGAAAACCATACATGATATGAGCGCCCAGGGTGCACAGGACACCAGCAAATGACACCCGGAAGGAGGGAATCAAGTACTCGCGCATTGGGGGTGCATGGGGAGCACCGAGGTGAAAAGTGTCGAAGGATTACGCGCAACCCTTGGGTCTGCGTGAAATAAGGGAAGCCGATGCTCTGTACAACTTGAATGGATTGCGCGCAAGGGGGGCAGAATTATGTGTGGGTGGTGAATGCCGAGCGTAAGGCCATGGGTGCGCACACAGATTGTGCTCAACTGATGGGTTTGTGCGCAATGGAAGGAATTTTTTGCATGGGGGGGGGGGGGGGTAGACCCCAAGGGGTTCGAGTTTGGTCTAAGCCAGGGGGATCTCGCATGAAGGCGGATCCCAGGGCGACTTGGTGCGAAAATAACCCTACCTGAAAGCAATATTGCGCGCGCGTGGAATGTCGATTACGCGCACGAGAGGAGGTTCAAATTCTTCAACCCTAAAAAGAAAAAGGTCTCCTTCTATTTATTGTAATCCGGCGGCGCAGAATGTCAGGGTTGCACAAAATAATTGCGCAATCGATGCGGTGGCCTGAAATATCACCGTGCGGGGCGCGGGCATGAAATTATTCTGCACCGGCGCCAGGCCCTTTCGCAAATCCTGGTACCTTTTGCGTGGAACATTATTTTTTTGCACACTTCTCCTTTCATTCACGCAACATCTCCGGGCCCTCCAGACCGGGCCTTCGGGTCTAAATATGACATTGCTTTTTTGTTACGGAACTTTCTCTAGCACTTGTTCATTTTTAGGCATCTACAAATACCCCCCTCGGAATTGGATCGGCGAGGGGTCGCAACGATCGGATTCCGAGGGAAATGATGAAATGCAGGGTCCATGGGCTGCTGGCGTGCAACAAAAACTCGAGCGGCACGAAAAACCCCGGTCAGGTGCAGAAGCCTCTTTAAGCACGGGAGCAGAACCCTGACTTGGCCTATAAAAGCTGCCATGGGCCGCATGCTCCGTACGGCGTTTCTCGCGTGATAATCCCTGAGCTCTCATGCATGAAATTGCATTCACTTATAAGTGAAAAACTGCTTTGCTACGAGCAATTATGTCGAGATTTAGCGGCATTTTCCACGCAAACCATGTATTTTCCGCACAACACTCAGTGATTGCACCCAAGCCACTGATTTTACGTGCCCGACTCCTAGATTCCGTGCCAAATTCCCAGATTCCACGCATCACTTTCGAACAATTAGATTTGAAGAAGATGGCTGCAAACCAAGTTGATGAGGGGGAGGCCGCTGCGCGCAGAGCTGAGATGGCTGCGAACCCGGAAGTTTACGGCGCAAAGAGGGTGGTCTCCAATAACCAAACCCTCTTCAACATGCTAACTCCCACCCAAAAAGAGTATGCTTTATCAGATAATCTACCGTTGTGGAAATTTGGCATTCTGATGGTGGTTCCCCTACCAGGCTTCAAGGTTGACACACCGCGGTCACGGGTGACCCGTGAAGATGACCTATCTCGGTACAACATCACCAACAACAGTCATCTTGCCAGAGAAACCAGGCACATGGATGTATATGTCCTGAATCCCAGGACCAGGACCAATGCTAGGGGTGATCATGTTGCAGAGAACTCACCAACCCTCTAGGCAAGCACTTTCCATCAGAGCATTACTGATGAGACCAAAGGCTAGCTGTAGGAATGAGATTTGTGGTCTTGGGGAAAATTTACCATTGAGTGGGCTTGGGTGTACTGGGTTATACCCACATGCGACCAATTTGGGGAAGAGCTATGGCATATTGCTCTATTCGAGGTGGTGTGAACATCACAGTTCCACTTCTACCAGTAGCCTGAAATTGGACTGGAGCTGTTCACTCGGTGGTCCCCTGACACCAACGCATTTCATCTTCACCACGGGAAAGTCGACATTAGTCTCTGGGACATCCACTTCATCAGAGGCATCCCCTTCTAGGGCCATCAATACGATGAGTTCCTCCCACCGATGAATATATGGGGTGACAGGTCTCGAACCCCCGTACTGACGTGGCATCTGCTGGAGCTGTCCAAGGAGAAGCTGAAGGTCAAGGACTTCCTAAAGGATATTGCCTACAAGGATTGGTTCATCCTATTCTTAGAGAAGGAACCATAGTTCAAGATGTCAGGGTGGGGAAATTGGTGTCCAACCGCGGTTTAGAGGAGCAAGAGCAGATCCTACTAGAGGATCCTGGAGGAGGGGTAATACCAATCATGGGGATACAACATCAACGAGGCCCGAGACTCGAATGTCCGGTACGCCGGATTCCTCGCCACATTCCTGAGTGGGTGGATCTTACCGGTACGGGATGCAAGGAAGGGCGTTCTCCCCATGACCTTGTTGATGGCAGGCATCATGGATGCCAACAAGAGGTTCAAACTCGGGGTCCCTGTGCTGGCTCAACTTTATGCCATCTTGGGACGCATCTCGAGAGGGGTATAACCTCAGAGAGTATGCGTCCACTTTCATATCTTCCATGGCTGGGTTGCGGCTCACTGTGGCGGCTACACCTTCCTAAATGCCATTCATCCCCTGAGCAACGGCCTGCGACCCTCCCTGCTGAATATTGCCGGGGTTGCGCCAATGACGCTCAATGATGAGGGGATATAGATCAGGATCGGTAACCACGCCAACATCTACTTCAGCCCATTCCCTACCCCAACTGGTCAGATGGTAGATGATGTTCAAGGCTCACAGGAGCAGAAAGAATACTTCCAAAGCATCAGAGGCAGGGTACTCATGGACCGGATTGATGGGAAGATTTTCTGTGAGCCTTATGTGCTGTCCTAGTTCGCTCGGATGTTCGGATGCCTCCAGCGAATGCCGAAGAGGGTATACACAAATGTACAAGAGGATATGTATCCCAATGTTCTTCACCAGATGTGGCTGATGTTCACAACCTACGTCTCTACTGACATCATCACTTTTCTATCCACCGAAGTTGACGCGGGCCTCTCAACTGAGTATGCTAAACATTGGACCAAAGTATACACCGAGGGGCTTCTACGGAAGCACGTCTGGTAGCTCAAGGTTGTCAGAATGGAACCTCTGTGGTGAGAGAGTAGTCGGGGTGCCATTAGGAGGAGAGGACTAGAAGCACCTCAGGAAACGAGGCCTGCGCAGGCCGGGACCTCAACGGCGGGGACGTCGCATGGCGCGACTGCACCCTCGTTGCCTGCAGGAGGAGGGGCCCATAAAGAATCTAGAGAACTTCCTGATAAGCAAATAAAATACCTACTTCAACCTTACCAGGATGTCATTTTCTCCATGTTGTGGTCGGATTGGATAACCCTCTGGCAGTCAATGAGTACTGAATCCCTCTAGCATAAGATAATGCGGGAAGGGATCCAGCTGCCGGAAGTCAGGCTTGTCCGGATCACTGATAGAGTGGACTTCCACCAGCGGAATGCATACCCGATGGCTATGGACATATACACACACCAGCAAGGTTGGCGTGTGGAGCCACCTTTCTTGGTAAAGGTGCTACTCAGCCAGGAGCATGATCCAGAGAGGATGCCGCTGGGATATTATTACAGCGATGAATCAGAGGGTGAAAAAATAGGAGAGTGGGCCAAAGGTGAAGGAGAGGGAGAAGGAGAGGGAGAATAGGAGTCCTAAGGTGAAGGATCACAAGGGGCGTCCCACCAAGGGAGTCTTCGAGAAAGCGGCGAGATCGTCAGCTCTGACATGGACGTAACCGAACTGCTCGAGGTAAGCTCTGTCCCTTACCTTATTCTCCTGTATTCTCTTCCATTTTCAACCCTTAAACCCATCTTCCTCATATTACCCAGAAGCAAATCGGCACTAACCACACCTATCTGACCGAAAGAGGGGAGGAGGCGTCAATAGGGAAAGGTGGGGCACCAACGCTCGTTATTGAGCTAACAAGTGCTGAGGGATCCCCTACCGTGACAACTCCTGTAGCATCCAGAGAAATAGAGGTTGATGACTTCGGTTACTGTAAGTTCCTTTCTTCGAAATCGGTACTCACTATCGGAGGACTCAAGTGATTAGGGTACTCCTTGTCTGTACAGTGATCACGGTGCTGGAGGCCCGTCGGGCTGCTGAGCCCAGGCCATCCGTTAGCATGCCAATGACACACGTGCCACTCCATCCAGGACATGCCTCCCAAACTGAGTTGGCTTCGGAAATCGGTGACCAGGGAATGGAGGACATCGGTGGTGCTACCATCGGGGAATGGCCGAAAGTTGATGTGGGTTCCACCGGAACCGAGGGGAGAGAGGGAGGTCATCCGAATACTGAGGAACCTATTCCCATGGGAGGAATCTCTGAGGAAGACCCTAATTCTACCTTGTTGGTAGTCTTACCTACCTACCGTCCTGCTGAACCTGAAGAATTTGACGATTCCAATTTAGAAGCGGCCGCGGAGAGTCAGATGACGTGACGCAAGGGATGGAAGTGCATCCAACATTTCCTCAATCATCCCCAAGCAGAATGGCTGAAGCAGATGGGGTCTCTTCACACCTTGATATACTTTCTGTGTGATGGAGGGGTGGATTCCCAATGTATTCATATGATGGTCTATGATTACATGGCCGAGAGAATGTGGGAGAGAAGCCGGCGCGCCGACGTCATTTGGTCCCAGGAGGAGTCGAGGAGTACCCAGGCCTTTCTGAGGGTGGAACAGGAGGTCTGACACCTCGAGGAATAGGTGAAGGGGAAAGAGGTGTTCATTTCAACCTGATCTGAGGTTGTGGAGTAGTTGAGCGCCCAGTGGGAGGATGCTCAAGATTAACTCATAGAAGCGAGTCGTCAGGTTACCGAGCTCCAAGCTGAATAGGCACAGGCACAGGCCAGGGTCGGCGAGCTGCGCTTTGTGGCTGCAGATGAAGAAAGAGTTCTCAGGGATGGGAGGTAGTCCTAGAGGCCACCAACAAAAAGGTGGTGTCACTGGAAAGATCCATCCAAGAAGACGACCCTTAGGGAGGCCCTATTTTGTCCAAACCCCTACATTGTCCCGCTCTGATGCTTTCTGTTGTTTCCCTAAACTGTATGTATAGACAAGCCTATTTACTCTCCCCTTTTCTTAACATACTCCTATCTATAGTTTAACATGCTCACTTATAACCTTTAAATAAATAAAAATCCATCCCTAAGCTCACATGGTCCTTGAGAAACAATGGAGGCTCTTACTATCACTTCATTTGATTGTGAGAGCGTCGACCAGGCGCCGAGCATTTGAAATTTGAACCTGGGTTCCTGAGGAGACGAGGGAGGCCGAAAAAAAGGAATAGGACCTCAGACCAATCGATGTATCATCTTGTCAACGTGATCTAGAAAATGAGCGGGGAAATTCCTGGGGCATTGGAATCAATCTGAACATAGAGAGATGGAAAAGGTGAATCACGTTACCCAAATTTGGAACACTATGGGAGCGGCGTGATGATGGAGGATAACTGTTTACCATGGCAGAAAGGCAGCATCCATATCATATTAGCCTGAAATGGGGACAACAAATGAGGGCTGACCACAGACCATGTTCTCAAAACAGGGCCTAACTCAAATATCATCGACCACTCTTCTAGTACGTTGGCCCATGACAACATGTGGACCATAGGTTGAGCATACATACTATTAGGGGGTCCCTCCAAACATGACCAGTCTTTTGGAACGTTGGCCCAAGATAGCAGGAATACCATAGGTCAAGCATCCATACTGTTAGGAGGTCCCTTCAAACATGACTAGTCTTCTGGAACGTTGGCCTAGGACAGCAGGCGGACCATAGGTCGAGCATCCATACCGTTAGGGGGTCACTTCAAACGTGAAAGAGGATGAAAATATGAATAAATGGGCACGAGAAGTGTGGAAAATTAAGTGGTGGACTGTTCTCATGGAATCCAACACTCTCAAGATTACGCAACCATGGTGGAGCCACATTAGGCGGACGTATTAATCTGGTCACATATCATCCCTACTTTTAGACAGGACCTCTCTGGTGAGGGAACTGTCACTTCCCAACATCAGTATGGATAATCCCAAATTGGTTCGGGAAAAATTACACAATTCCCTGAGAATTCAGGCCAAAGGGCTGATAGTGAGGTGGGGATGGACTTGTGATTTCTGGGGCTAGACCCGAGATGAAGTGTCTGGGCATTCCTACGTATCCCATAAGAATGGGAATCAAGCCGCATGTAGTTATGGAAAGGTCTTAGTTTAAGGTCTTAGAATTTGGACCAAGGATGGGTAAGGAGAGAAGGAGACACATGATAAGTTGGTTATGAATCCCGACGTGAATGAGGACATAATCCCTACTTACCGTGTGTTCCCTGGGGAAGTGTTCCGGTCAAGGGACCGAACACGAACGTTAGGCTGGGCCCATGGGGAAGTTCTCGGACACTCCTACGTATCCCATAAGGATGGGAATCAAGACATACGTTGTTATGGAGGGTGGCACGACATGGTATGGTACCCGTGAAAAGGGTTAAAGGGGCGTGCGGGTCTAGCCCTCGCACCAAAAGAAGCGACATTTGATGTATCTTGTTTTTCCTTTAAGGTGAATGGTTTTTATTTTGTGGAGCGACCATCCTAGGGTAGAAATTCCTGGCATCACCTCAATAGTCAATTTTTATACGGGCATTGAAAAATGGTATGGTAAATGACCAATACTCAACGTGATGTCCTTTATGGAGAGGTCATTACAATGCAGTGCCGTTTTCCGTCGTGCGGTCGAGACAATATCATCACAGTTTATGGTCACGTGGCAGAACCAACCAGCACAGTTTAAGGTCATATGACTTGAACCTAGGGAAATGCGCATGATGAAATAAATAATACCTGAAGTAAATGAGGTCCTAATCACATACCATCACCGCACGTGATTTCGGGAGAGGAGCCTCTGGCCAAGGGGCCGACGGAGGTCTAAAGAAAAAGGGGAATAAGACACTAGGATCCAACTGAGCTGGGCCCGAAATGCAATGTCTGGGAGACCCCACATATCCCATGGGGATGAGGGTCAAGCTGTGCATGACTCTTTGAGAAGATCTCAACCTACAGTCTTAGGGCTCGAATCGCAGGAGCCTCGAGAGATGCTGTATTGCAGCTTTGTCTGCCTAACATGTGGAGATGCACTGAGGGTTAGTGCAAAGAGTGTCGAGATTCCACCTTGAAACGATAGGGTGGAACATAATACGAATCATGCACCCAATATTTAGGGCCAGAAGGGGCTGGAGTGACAACGGAGGATAGCTGCTGACCATTTTCGCAACCCAGCGTCCTGTCGTGTTAGCCTGAAATGGGGACAAACAAAGGAGCATCGATCACTGAACATGTTCCCAACATGGGATTTGTATCAATTTTTTGTCCAAGAACCTCTAGGGAATTGGACCTTAATGGTAAGAGAGCCCTTAGGCATTTTATCTAGGCTGTTTTTTTGGGGGTCCCTCCGGGTGTGAAAGATAACTGGGGCCCGAATGAAGGGGAACACGAAGCTTGAAAAGTGGACGGAGCTTGCCTAAGTCGAATCTGAAACTCTATGTCCTAGACCAGAGTACTCTGAACACATTAATGGACCACTAAAAAGGGTCAGGGGGCTCAATTTTAGAGCGGCCAAAAGATTGTGGATTCCCGGGAGAAGGGGGGAATGGCGCCAAAAACCCTGGATCACACCTATATATCTCCCTTGTGGAGAGAGACAAGCCAAGAGGCCAAGGTGACTGGGAGATCAGGGGATATCTTATGATATGGGGATGGGCCTGAAATCAAAGTGTTCATGTGGTCCTATGTTTCCCATAAGGATGTGAATCAAGCCACACGTAGTTCTAACAACACAGTTTAACATCATGTAGGACGATGAGAGGCATCTCATCTGAGGATGTGCATGGTACGAAGGGTAACCTGACGTGAATGAGGACATATTCCCACACCACACCATACAATCCCATAAGAGAGAACCTGGGCCAGGGACTCGAAAAGGCCAAGGGGCCTGAGGCTGGGCCTCAGTCAGGAAGGCCAGACCAGCTTACAGTTTAATGTCTTGCAGTGGGGATGGGAAGAGGAGGGAGGACACCCCAGATAAGGGAGGTGTACGGTGCCGAGAATAACCCAACATGAATTAGGACATAATACCATACCACACCGTACCCTCTGGGTGAGAACTTGGGCTAGGGGCCTAAAATGGCCAAGGGGCCTGAGGCTAGGCCTTGGTTAGGAAGGCCTGGCCGGCTTGCAGTTTAACATCATGCGGGACGGGCATGCATTTTAAGGTCATGTGGGACCAGGTGCAGTTTAGGTTTATGAGGGACCATACAGTTTAAGGTCATGTAGGACCATGGAGCTTTGGAAATGTATTACTTGAGGAACTTGGAATTGGTGGGAGGACTTATACACTCATCATCCATGGTCACCAGGGAGTACGCCCCATTGGGATTAACCTTATTAAAAATGAAAGGCCCTTCCCATTTGGGCTCCAACTTTGGTGGTTTCCTACTAGGGATCATTGGCACTATAAGGTCCAATACCAAGTCACCTTGCAGGAAAGAGTGAAGGTGAACCTTCTTGTTGAAAGCTTGAGCCATCCTGCTCTGGTGCCTCTCTAGGTTGTGCAGGGCACAAAGCCTATTCTCGTCTAGTGCTTCCAATTCCACCAGACGGATTTCAGCCACCCTATCTGGCACTTTCTGGTCATAGAACGCTGTGCGCAATGAGGTAAATTGAATCTCAATGGGTAGGAAGACCTCCATTCTGTACACCATGGAATATGGGGTCACCTAGGTGGAATTACGGGTTATCTTCCGATAAGACCAAAGGGCATTTGGGAGATTATCCATCCAAATTTTCTTGTTCTGACCAACGATTTTTTGAAAAATTTTAGAGAGGGTTTTGTTGAACTCCTAAATCTATCCATTTTCCTTCATGTGATAGCGGGAGGTATGGTTGGAGCGAATGTTGTATGTGGAATACAATTTCTTCTGCTCGGCGGCTCAGAAGTTGGTGCCATTATCGGTGAGGATAGCATGAGGTACCCCAAATCGATAGATGATATTGGAACTCATGAGGTCGATGATAGAATGGGCCTTGACTTCCTTGAGTGGAATTACGTCTGCCCATTTGGACAAGAAGTCCGTAGCGGTCAGGATAAACCGGCACTGGCGAGCCGTTGCCGGTGGGTATGGCCCCATGACATCTAACCCCCAGACTGCAAAGGGACAAGAGTACTTCGTGGTATGGAGAGGCTCCAGTGGCCGATGCACAAAGTTAAAATGAACTTGGCATGAATGGAACCTCTTGGAGAACTCGATGTAGTCATGCATCATGGAGGGACAAAAATACCCTAGTCTCTGAATTTGGTGCGATGGTTTTGACCTGGCCTGATGGGCACCACAGGAACCGGCATGAATCTCTTGCATGACATGTGGAATCTTGACTCCTTGAAGGAAATGGAGGAGAAGACCATCAAATCCGCGTTTATAGAGGATCTGCTCAAGGCTGGGACCACTCTGAAGGGTGAACTGTAGCGCGCGGCGTTGGATTCGCTCGCGCTCAGCCCGGGATGACGGAAGATTACCGTATTAGAGGTATTCAACCAAACGTGTCCTCCAATTCGCAACTACTTTGATCACCGCATCTGAAGCACCTGGGGTTCCCAATGTAGGGGCACCAGTGGTAAGATGGTTTATCCGTAGGCCGCCATCACCCTCTAGGGTAAAGGGAACAATTAATCTCCGGTGCACCACGTGGATAATCAGGTCATCCTGTTCAAGCTCTGCAAGCGACGCGACCAGGTTGTCCAAATCATCTGCTCGACTGTTCTGTGACCGAGGTACATGAATGAACTCTAGCTGAGAAAGGAACTGGGCCATTATCCAGAGAGTACGCTCTAACAATGGTACAAGCTCTGGATTTCTGACAACATAGTCTCCATTGACCATCTTGATGACGATATTGGAATCCCCTTTCACATGAAAATGGGGCACATCAATCTCTAGGGCTAGCTCGAGACCAACAATGAGAGCCTGATACTCTGCCTCATTGTTGGTGTAGCCTTATGACAATTGGAATGAGTATGGAAGAACGGCTTGCTCCAGGGTGATGAGGACGATACCAAGTCCCACTCTGTTGAGCCTGGGATTGTTGAGTCTCCTACCGGTGGGGCTCCGGGAGGCACC
This sequence comes from Viscum album, assembly GCA_963277665.1. Taxonomy (NCBI): domain Eukaryota; kingdom Viridiplantae; phylum Streptophyta; class Magnoliopsida; order Santalales; family Viscaceae; genus Viscum; species Viscum album. Next base: position 277,500,595 of record OY728129.1, on the reverse strand, counting down.
TTCAAAGTGCATTTTCCAACATGGGAAGACATGATCGACTGAGAGGATTGCCTCGTTAGGAAAACCTAGGTCCATCGACTAATCCACGAAGGTTGGGTGGGCAGCTAGGAAGTCTGCCAATGCCTGCCTCTTGATAGACTTCTGGGACACAAACCAGATGTCAAACTTTTTGAGGATCACCGCCCACTGCGCTAGTCATCCAATCAATATGGGTCGATTCATAATGTACTTCAGTGGGTCCACTCGAGAGACCAACTATACCTCGTGGTGCTGCAGGTACTGCCGCAGTTTCTACATGGAAAATATGAGTGCAAGGTAGCTTTTCTCGATGGGGGAGTATCTGGTCTCCGTATCATGGAGCATTCCACTAAGGTATTAGAGGCTATTCTCTGTCCCCTCATTGTTCTTTCGAGCGAGAAGGGCACCCAGGGATCATTTTAGGGTGGTGACATAGAGAATCAATGGCTTCCTGGAGACAAGTGGAATCAAGACCAGAGGTTGGATAAAATATTTCATGATTTCATCAAAGGTGGTATAGAACTCTTCATCCCACTCATAAGCAGTTCCCTTCTTCATGAGCCGATAGAATGGCTTACACTTTCCGTCCAGATTCGCAATGAATCGACGTATGTAGGATAAGTGGCCTTGAAGACCTCGAATCTCTCGAATATTGCTCGGGGAAGGCATCTGGATGATTTCCTTCATCTTCTCTCGGTCGAACTCGATTCCCCGGTGCTGGACAATAAAGATGAGGAATTTTCCAGAGGTGACCCCAAAGGCACACTTCAACGGGTTCATCTTTAGGTGGCGGGAATAGAGGAACCCGAACACTTTCTCCAGGTCCTTGAGATGGTCTGGGCGCTAGCGAGATTTGACCACCAGGTCATACACATAGCATTCCACCAGTGTCCTGAGGATTGACTTAAATATGTGATGCATGGCCCATTGGTTGGTGGCATCTTCATTCTTCAGGCCGAACAACATGACCTGGTAAAAGAAAGTACCTTGGGGTGCCCTAAAAGAGGTAGATTCCTCATACTCAGGGGCCATCTAGATCTGATTATATCCGGAGTAACCATCCATGAAGGAGAGGTATTTGAATCCAACCGTAGCATCAATCAACAATTCCATCACTGGATGGGGAAAATCATTCTTCAGACAGTGGCAATTGAGATCGCGGAAGTCGATACAGACTCTGATCTGCTTGTTCTTCTTCCTGACTGGCACAATGTTGGCTAACCACTTGGGGTACTGAACTTCCTTGAAGAAGTTGTATTTGATAAGATTTTCAACTTCGGCCTTAACCATGGCACCGTGATAAGGGCGCATCTTTCTGGGAGGCTGCTTGAACCTGCGATGGTTTGTAGGGAGACTGAGGAGGTGGATGGCTACCTGAGGATCTAGTCTTGACACCTCTTCGTAACTCTAGGGAAACACATCATGGTGCTATTTGAGGAATTCGACATACCACTGCTTCTCCTCAAGAGACATAGCGATGATGATCAACATGGGTCTTGGATCCGCCTCACTTCCGAGGTTCACCTATACCAACTCGTCGACCATGGATGAGACGCCTTCCTCAAAGGCAGGGGGAGTGTCCTCTATATCTTCTTCTCCAACTGTTGAGGGATCCTCCATAGGGGGAGCTGCTTCTGAGCAATCAAACCCTGATGGGCGGCTGATAACCACTTGTACGGCCGCATTCATTGCATCAGGGCACTCTGGATCCACTAAAACCATGGCTATAAAGGCTGTCGACCCAATCCCATCTGGTCTTCGGCCCAAGTGGCCACACTTGATAACATCAAAGCAGTGGTGGCATGTCGGCCGAATCCGACTTATCCTAACCTCAGTGAAATAGACAAGTATGGCGGACTGCCATTTCCATGAGCCGGATGCCCCGATACTGTACGGGGGTAGGAGGCTCTGGGATCACTAGAGCTTGGTTCGTATAAGAATACGAAGTGATCATCTGACGCTGCCTGGATTTGGGAGAGCGGTTCCCTCTCATCCCGGAAATGACAAAACACTACCCCTTATCAGGGGTTGTGGCCTCCAACTGATGGATTGGAAAGACATAAGCATCATCCAGGCCTGTCCAAGGGTCAGTCATAGCAACAACAGGCTTAACCTCACTTTCCTGGACTTTCTTATCCTTGCTCTTGTAATAATCAGCATCCAACTAGTGGGCTTCGCAAGAGGTGAAAGGAGCTATATCACCTTGGAGTATGCCTAATCAACCATTAAGGGAGTACTTGATACATTGGTGATATGATGAGGGGCGACCGCATGCAGATGGAGCCATGTCCTACCCACCAATGCATTGTATGCGGTGTCCTGGGAGACAACCATGAATTCGGTGCTAGAAACAAGACCACCGAACTGGGTCTTTAGGCAAATTTTTCCAACCGGGGTCTGCTCTGTCCTATCATATCCCTGGATCCTTAAATCAGAGGGAGTCAGATCATCCTCGGATAACCCTAGCTTCCGCAGTGTCTGTGTCGGGATAAGGTTGATCCCGGAGCCAGTGTCAATGAGACAGCGGTGAACCTCCATGCCATTAAACTGGCCAGTGATATACAACAGGTGGATGTGCCTCAGTATAGGAGGGTCTTCATCTTTTCCAGAGAACGAGATGAAGGCCTGGCACTCAGCACTCTCAACTGCTTCAGCGTGGAAGGCTTCTGCAGCTACTAACTCTGTCTCAAACTGGAGGGGGCTTCTTAAATCCTAGAGAGTGCTTCACGCATATCTGGAAACATATGGAAGGATTCCAGGATGGAGAGCCTTGCTGGGATTCTGGCAAGGTGCTTCAGAACATCATACATCCTCTCCAGGCACGAACTTCTTCTTACGGAAGGCCGCTCTACATCTGGAGGCACAACGGACCCTGCTGGCTGGACCAGCTGCTGACTGGTACTGGGGACATCCCACTGCTCATTAGTTGGAGCTCAGAGGGTAGCTGCCAGGTAAGGACCAGGCAACTGAGATCGGCCTGTGGCTGGGTGAAGCTGATCGCTTGACGACTGAAGTGGCTCTTCCTGATCCAGTAACACAAATGGTGGCGGAAGAGGGCCTGTCGCGTGCTGAGTTCTATGCTGGACCTGCTGTCTGGTCTCAGCGGTATGCACAGCCTGGCTGAATGTAACATCCCAAGGTTTTCTAAAAATAAATTGAAAATGCTTGAAATTTTGTTTAAGTTATATATTTATAAGTATCCTTTAAACATAATTTTATTTCTTCTATGTTTTGAATTTCAAGAAACTATCATCTACAATTGTGTTCAGTATGTTATTTCGAGTCTGATGGAACAAACTTGTTTTTTTGGTGAATAGTAACATGCCCTTATGAATAGTAATATGAATAGTAATATGACCTCATGAATTGTAAATAATAATATTATTTTATTTTCCCATGGCAATAGGATAATGGGATCTTAATTAATTTTCCAATGTCACATAAAACTAATTGCACTTCAATTTTGTTATTTTTCGAATTAACTGTGACCTTTTTTTAAAATTAAATTAATAATATTTAGAAAATTATTTTTGAAAAATGGAGTTCATTTTTGAATTCTACACGTCGAAAAATGGTTGGGGTAAATTTTTGGTATTTTTCTGAAACTCTTGAATTTTCGGTGAATAGTGAAATACGGTAAAATACCGTATAATCAATTTATCAGTTAAAATGCACTATTTATGACATCATAAGTGATGCAAGGCCACTTGCTTCGAAATCACATGATATTTTCACTAATTAAGGCCACTTGATTTGAGATTATTCATAGTCTTGATAAAAATATTATAATAATAATTAAAATAATCTAAAATACCTCCCCTCCTCCACTATAAATACCACCCTCACTTCCCTCTTCCTCCCACACCTCTCAAGCCTTGAGCATTGTCTAATTTCTGCCAAATTCCCTCCCCAATCTCCTTCCCCACGTCCTAGAGCTGCTTGTCTCACCAAAAGACCAAAATCAAAGCCCTTAAGAAGGATCTCAAGGAGAAGAGATCAAGAGGTAAACATCCTCTTTCATTTTCATTCTTTCCTTCCATTTTATGTTATTCTCTTCCTTTCCCTTTGTCTTTTCTTGGGATATTTCATTTAATATTTCCCTTACTGTCCAAATTTTGTATTATTGATGAGATATTCCATTCCTCTCATCAATCTTGTTTTTATGAAATTTTTAGAGGCGCCGTTAGGCTGCCGAATTTTTTGTAAGAAATTTCTCATGTTTTCTTTATTTCATGATTCCTTCCACTACTTTCTTCACCCCCTCTTATCCAAGAGGCATGAAATCTCCAGAATCATGTATATTCTGGATGTTTTCATGTTTATGGAAAATTACAAATCATTATTCCTCTCCTCTTTCACTTATTTAAAGAATCAAAAAACATTGTCCATTTGTGTCGAATTACCGATATCGTGGACGATGTATTTTCAATTTCCATTAATTATTTCAAGTCTGGTCATGAAACCATTTATATGGTTGAACCAGGTTATAATATATGTTTTATGAATCATATAAGGTTCTGTAATTCTTTTGTACTCATGATTCAAACTTATAAGACTAAATGAAGTTGTAATTATCAAAGAACCACTTAAATTATCTAAACGAACATAATTAATGTTTTAACTTATAAATCATCATCATATAAGGAACCAAAGTGATAAATGGTATAATTTATGGTACTGGAGTTATGTAACTAATACTCTATTCCAATTCTGGAGTTTCACATCCAATCAACAAGAACGATTCATCATGAACCGATCGTGAAAATCACAAAAGACCTCACCCAAAATAATGCAAGGAACAAAATACTAACAAATAAGGGGTGAAATGAGGTTATGAAATGACCATATAAGATGTTATAAACATGAACACGTTTCTTTAAAATCCTATTAACACTCCTTTAACCATTATACAGGAGGTTCAAACAATTTTGAAGTAGGACAAGCCCAAGGTAAGGGAATTCTTAACCCGATTTCCATTCTTTGGGTTAACCTTCTACTTTTTAATTTATGTGCTATTTAAATTGATTGTGTGATGGGTTCTGTTTATATTATGTTTCATTATGTGTATTTACAGATTATATACATATTCCATCCACTCTATTAAGTCTCACTTCAAGTATATGATGTTTATAAGGGACTTTTCTTCTAAAATCCTCTTTTAAAATTCTGTTTTATAAGATACAAAAGCAATGTTTTTATGATATTGTTTATGTTGTATGATTATGTTTTGGTTATTGGGCATTGTTTATGATGAAGGGTGGGACCTATATTTCCCTCCAATGCATTGGGTATGAGTAAGTTGGAGGTCGGCCGTATGGTTACTCCAAGTGTAACTGTGATGGTTACACAAAGTAAGGTAGCCGTGAGGGTTACAAATTTTAAGGTAGCCAAGATGGTTACAAGATTATGTAAGTAATGCCCCAATATACCTCTATGATTATAATTATGTTTGTGTGGATCTTGTGTAAATCTCATGTTACACAAAGTAAGATTTTATGGGTGTAAATCGTGTATTTTGAAAATGTTTTCATATGTCTTGTGTATTCATGGACTAATGAGATTTTTCCTTCTGTTTCATACCTTACTGAGCTTTTGTGCTCATCCCAAGTTTTTAAATGATTTTTCACAGGTTAATGGATGAATAATACAAGGAAGGAAGACATGTTAAATGTTGAAGAATTGTCAAGGAGTCTTGTTTTATGTTTTAATGTTTTATATTCTGAGGAAAATGGAAACTGATTTTATGGTATCCACTATGTAACAATGTGTAATGTTGTGAATATTTTGTCTTAATTCTCTAAATCTCTAAACTTGAAAAGATCCTCAATGTAAAATGAAGTGTTTTCTTGAATAAATTCAAGATTATGTATGAAATAAGTGCGGGTCCTTATAGTTGGTATCAGAGGATGGTTTAGATGACTTTAGGGGTTAAGGTGATGCTAATAGAAAACCATAAATAATTCTCACCCTATGTTTAATTTGTTATAGCATTTAAAGATTACCATGTTGCTTCATCTAAGAAATGTTTGTTTAGAATGGTTGTCCGCAGAAGGAACATGGATGCTGAAGAGGATAGGCACCGACAGAATGACATCCTTCCTGATCAACAGCCCGGAATGGTAGGGATTGGAACCGAGCAGTTTGTGACAGTAATGGCTCAGCTAACACAGGCAATAAATGGTGGTGGCATCCATGCAAGAGGACAAATAGATGTACCCCAACGGAACATGACAGTGGTGGAACATTTTATGAGACAACATCCTCCTGCATTCAGTGGATCTTCTGACCCAGTGGCAGCAGAAGGATGGATTAAGGCCCTTGAAAAGATATTTGATGTTATGGGATGTTCAGACAATCAAAAGGTAAGTCTTGCCATTTATCGTTTTGAAGGGGAAGCTGATCAGTGGTGGTCAATGGTAAGGAATATCAGGGGTAGAGAGGATTTTGATGCCTTAGTATGGGATGAATTTAAAAGTCTTTTTCTTGAAAAATATTTTCCTAAGGTGGTGCGACTTAGAATGGAGAAACAATTCCTTGAACTGAAACAAAAGGAGGAAGATTCAGTGGCTATGTATGAGGCGAACTTCACCCGACTGGCGAGGTATGCTCCGAATCTTATTCTGGATCTCGATAGCAAAATCAACCGCTTTTACTCAGGATTGAAGCCAAGGTATCGAAGGGCGTTGGCCTCCCGTGAATTCAAAAGTTACGAGAAACTTGTCCGATGTGCTGAGAGGGTAGAGATGGAGTTTGCTGACGATCACATGCAATTTGGAAACAAAGAGAAGAAGAGGTCAAATTGGAAAGCAATGGGTAAGAATCAACCAATGAAATCTGATGGTAAGAAAATACAGTTTCCAGTATGTGAAAAGTGTGGCAAGAAGCACCCTGGGGAATGTCTTATCAAAACTGGGAAGTGTTTTAAATGTGGTAAGTTTGGACATATGGCCCGAGATTGCAATGAAAATGATCCAAAGACTAATCCTGATAAGCAAACTATAAAGTGTTTTAAATGTGGTGAGATGGGTCACTATGCAAATGCCTGTCCAAAGAGGGATCCAAATGATGCAAAGAAGCCAGACTACAAGCAGAAAGGTGTAGTGAGATCCTTTGCGACTACGTCAGCAGATGTTGGGCCATCCAATGAAGTTGTATCAGGTACATTGTTTGTTCACTCAGATTTTGCTAAAGTTTTGTTTGATACGGGGTCTACACATTCCTTCATCTCTGAGAAATTTTCTAGTAAATTGGAAATATCACCTCAACAAATGATACCCGAACTTGTTGTTAAAACACCAGGGGGAAATGTTATAGCAAAGAGGAATTATAAGAATATTTCTATTGTGGTATGTGGAAAGACTTTACCTGCAAACCTTGTTGTTTTACCCTTAGTCGAGTTTGAAGTTATTCTGGGGATGGACTGGCTTTCTGATTATCATGCTAAGATTGACTGTAGAGATAAAGAAGTTGTTTTTCAGAAAGAGTTTCAGTTTGTATACAAGAATGAACCCATACAATTGATAACATATCAAGAAGCTGAGAAACTACTGAAAGATGGAAATGAAAGTTATCTAGCTCATATTGTTGAAAACAAGGGAACTATTCAAATCAATGATGTGCCAGTGGTAAATGAATACCTTGATGTTTTTCCTGAGGAGTTACCCAGTGTCATACCTAAACGAGAAGTTGAATTCACAATTGACTTAGTTCCTGATGCTAAGCCAATTTCAAAACCCCCATATCGTATGGCTCCAATAGAACTTCTTGAATTGAAAAATCAGTTGCAGGATTTGCTTGTCAAAGGTTTCATTCGTCCCAGTACTTCACCATGGGGAGCCCCTGTTTTGTTTGTTAAAAAGAAAGATGGTTCCATGAGACTTTGCATTGATTATAGAGCTTTGAATAACATCACTGTTAAAAACAAGTATCCTTTGCCTCATATTGATGACTTGTTTGATCAGCTCCAGGGAGCTCAGTACTTTTCCAAGATTGACTTGAGATCCGGATACCATCAGCTGAAGGTGAAGGAGGATGACATCCCGAAAACAGCCTTTCGTACTAGATATGGGCATTATGAATTTGTTGTTATGCCATTTGGGTTAACTAATGCACCTGCTGTATTCATGAATCTTATGAATAGAGTATTTCATGAGTTCTTGGATAAGTTTGTGGTGGTATTTATTGATGACATTCTGGTTTTTTCTAAAAATAAAGAGGAGCATGAAAAACATCTAAGGGTTGTTTTACAAACTTTAAAAGAAAAGAAACTATATGGAAAATTCAGCAAGTGTGAGTTTTGGTTGCGACAGATTTCTTTTCTTGGGCACATTGTAAATAAGGATGGAATAACAGTTGATCCTGCCAAAACAAAAGTAGTTGATGAATGGCCAAGACCCACAAATGTTACAGAGATTCGTAGTTTTCTGGGCTTAGCAAGTTATTACCGACGCTTTGTTAAGAACTTTGCACGGTTATCTAGCCCAATAACTAAGTTAACACGGAAAGGGGTTAAATTTGTTTGGACAGAGGAATGTGATGTTTGTTTTCAGGAACTAAAGAAGAGATTGGTGAATGCTCCAGTTTTGGCCTTACCTTCCCGGAATGGTGAGTTTGTCATCTACAGTGATGCTTCTTTGAAGGGACTTGGTTGTGTTTTGATGCAGAATGATCAGGTAATTGCCTATGCCTCGAGACAACTTAAACCTCATGAGCTGAATTATCCCACACATGATTTGGAATTGGCAGCTGTGGTTTTTGCTTTGAAAATATGGAGGCATCATCTATACGGAACCAAATGCCAAATATATACTGACCATAAAAGTCTTAAGTATATATTCACTCAGAAGGAATTAAACATGAGGCAGAGAAGATGGCTAGAACTGATAAAGGATTATGACTGCACGATTAATTACCATCCTGGAAAAGCAAACAAAGTAGCGGATGCCTTAAGTCGGAAAAATCATGCATCATTAACCATGCTACGTTTGGAACGTGATCCCTTGATTAATGATTTGATAAATTTTGGCTTGGAAGTTGTTGGTGCAGGGAATATATCTGTTTTGTTTCAGGTTTCAGTGCAGTCTTCGTTGTCAGACAGAATTATGAAAGCGCAGAGGGAAGACCGTGAGCTACAGAAAAAGGTAGAATTGGTTAAAATGGGTAAGTTTCCAGAATTTAATCTTGATAAAGATTGTGTTTTAAGGTTTGGAAAAAGGTTGTGTGTGCCTTGTGATTCCCAGCTGAAGAAAGAATTGTTGTGTGAAGCTCATAGTTCTCCATTTTCTGTTCATCCTGGAAGTACTAAGATGTACAGAGACCTTCGAGAGTATTACTGGTGGAATGGGATGAAAAGAGATATTGCTGATTTTACAATGAAATGTTTGACATGTCAGCAGGTTAAAGCAGAGCGACAGTTACCGAAGGGGATGCTTCAGCCTTTGCCGGTGCCAGAATGGAAATGGGAGAATATATCCATGGATTTTGTGGTGGGACTACCAAAGACTTCTCGAGGTAACAATGCGATATGGGTTATTGTTGATCGACTAACAAAGTCTGCTCATTTTCTTTCTATTCGAGATACAATGACATTAGATCAGCTTTCTCGATTGTACCTCAAAGAGATTGTCAGGTTACATGGAGTTCCTCTTTCCATTGTGTCTGACCGAGATCCCAGGTTCACTTCTAAATTTTGGAAGGGACTTCAGAAGTCTTTGGGCACAGAGTTGAATTTCAGTACAGCTTTTCATCCTCAATCAGATGGGCAGTCAGAGCGAACGATTCAAACTTTGGAGGATATGCTTCGAGCTTGTTCAATGGACTATCAGGGAAGTTGGGATCAGCATCTTTCATTAGTTGAGTTTTCTTATAATAACAGTTTCCATTCCAGTATTCAGATGGCACCTTTTGAGGCCTTGTATGGAAAGCGGTGTCGGACTCCTGCGTTTTGGGATGAAGTCGGTGAAAGAAAGTTGATGGGGCCAGAATTAGTAGAGGAAGTGGCTGAGAAAGTGAGGATGATCCAGCAACACATGAGGATAGCTCAGAGCAGGCAGAAAAGTTATGCAGATAATAGAAGGAAAGACTTCTCTTTCAAGGTAGGTGACCATGTTTTCCTTAAAATATCTCCTTGGAAAAGTGTGATGCGTTTCGGTAAGAAAGGGAAACTAAGTCCACGGTTCATCGGTCCTTTTGAAATCTTGGATAAAGTTGGAACAGTTGCGTACCGCGTAGCTTTGCCTCCGAGCTTGTTTCAGGTACACAATGTTTTTCATGTTTCGATGTTGAGAAAGTATGTTCCAGATTCATCACATGTCTTGAGGCCGGAAGAAGTTCAGCTAGCAGAGAACCTTTCTTATGAAGAAAAACCGGTTCAGATTCTTGATCGAAGAGAACAGGTATTGCGGAATAAGGTAATCCACCAGGTAAAGGTTTTGTGGAGAAACCACATGGTTGAAGAAGCAACATGGGAGTCTGAAAATGCTATGAGGGAAAAATACCCTCAGTTGTTTAATAAGTAAATAAAATTGCGAGGACGCAATTTCAAGAAGGTGGGGATAATGTAACATCCCAAGGTTTTCTAAAAATAAATTGAAAATGCTTGAAATTTTGTTTAAGTTATATATTTATAAGTATCCTTTAAACATAATTTTATTTCTTCTATGTTTTGAATTTCAAGAAACTATCATCTACAATTGTGTTCAGTATGTTATTTCGAGTCTGATGGAACAAACTTGTTTTTTTGGTGAATAGTAACATGCCCTTATGAATAGTAATATGAATAGTAATATGACCTCATGAATTGTAAATAATAATATTATTTTATTTTCCCATGGCAATAGGATAATGGGATCTTAATTAATTTTCCAATGTCACATAAAACTAATTGCACTTCAATTTTGTTATTTTTCGAATTAACTGTGACCTTTTTTTAAAATTAAATTAATAATATTTAGAAAATTATTTTTGAAAAATGGAGTTCATTTTTGAATTCTACACGTCGAAAAATGGTTGGGGTAAATTTTTGGTATTTTTCTGAAACTCTTGAATTTTCGGTGAATAGTGAAATACGGTAAAATACCGTATAATCAATTTATCAGTTAAAATGCACTATTTATGACATCATAAGTGATGCAAGGCCACTTGCTTCGAAATCACATGATATTTTCACTAATTAAGGCCACTTGATTTGCGATTATTCTTAGTCTTGATACAAATATTATAATAATAATTAAAATAATCTAAAATACCTCCCCTCCTCCACTATAAATACCACCCTCACTTCCCTCTTCCTCCCACACCTCTCAAGCCTTGAGCATTGTCTAATTTCTGCCAAATTCCCTCCCCAATCTCCTTCCCCACGTCCTAGAGCTGCTGGTCTCACCAAAAGACCAAAATCAAAGCCCTTAAGAAGGATCTCAAGGAGAAGAGATCAAGAGGTAAACATCCTCTTTCATTTTCATTCTTTCCTTCCATTTTATGTTATTCTCTTCCTTTCCCTTTGTCTTTTCTTGGGATATTTCATTTAATATTTCCCTTACTGTCCAAATTTTGTATGATTGATGAGATATTCCATTCCTCTCATCAATCTTGTTTTTATGAAATTTTTAGAGGCGCCGTTAGGCTGCCGAATTTTTTGTAAGAAATTTCTCATGTTTTCTTTATTTCATGATTCCTTCCACTACTTTCTTCACCCCCTCTTATCCAAGAGGCATGAAATCTCCAGAATCATGTATATTCTGGATGTTTTCATGTTTATGGAAAATTACAAATCATTATTCCTCTCCTCTTTCACTTATTTAAAGAATCAAAAAACATTGTCCATTTGTGTCGAATTACCGATATCGTGGACGATGTATTTTCAATTTCCATTAATTATTTCAAGTCTGGTCATGAAACCATTTATATGGTTGAACCAGGTTATAATATATGTTTTATGAATCATATAAGGTTCTGTAATTCTTTTGTACTCATGATTCAAACTTATAAGACTAAATGAAGTTGTAATTATCAAAGAACCACTTAAATTATCTAAACGAACATAATTAATGTTTTAACTTATAAATCATCATCATATAAGGAACCAAAGTGATAAATGGTATAATTTATGGTACTGGAGTTATGTAACTAATACTCCATTCCAATTCTGGAGTTTCACATCCAATCAACAAGAACGATTCATCATGAACCTATCGTGAAAATCACAAAAGACCTCACCCAAAATAATGCAAGGAACAAAATACTAACAAATAAGGGGTGAAATGAGGTTATGAAATGACCATATAAGATGTTATAAACATGAACACGTTTCTTTAAAATCCTATTAACACTCCTTTAACCATTATACAGGAGGTTCAAACAATTTTGAAGTAGGACAAGCCCAAGGTAAGGGAATTCTTAACCCGATTTCCATTCTTTGGGTTAACCTTCTACTTTTTAATTTATGTGCTATTTAAATTGATTGTGTGATGGGTTCTGTTTATATTATGTTTCATTATGTGTATTTACAGATTATATACATATTCCATCCACTCTATTAAGTCTCACTTCAAGTATATGATGTTTATAAGGGACTTTTCTTCTAAAATCCTCTTTTAAAATTCTGTTTTATAAGATACAAAAGCAATGTTTTTATGATATTGTTTATGTTGTATGATTATGTTTTGGTTATTGGGCATTGTTTATGATGAAGGGTGGGACCTATATTTCCCTCCAATGCATTGGGTATGAGTAAGTTGGAGGTCGGCCGTATGGTTACTCCAAGTGTAACTGTGATGGTTACACAAAGTAAGGTAGCCGTGAGGGTTACAAATTTTAAGGTAGCCAAGATGGTTACAAGATTATGTAAGTAATGCCCCAATATACCTCTATGATTATAATTATGTTTGTGTGGATCTTGTGTAAATCTCATGTTACACAAAGTAAGATTTTATGGGTGTAAATCGTGTATTTTGAAAATGTTTTCATATGTCTTGTGTATTCATGGACTAATGAGATTTTTCCTTCTGTTTCATACCTTACTGAGCTTTTGTGCTCATCCCAAGTTTTTAAATGATTTTTCACAGGTTAATGGATGAATAATACAAGGAAGGAAGACATGTTAAATGTTGAAGAATTGTCAAGGAGTCTTGTTTTATGTTTTAATGTTTTATATTCTGAGGAAAATGGAAACTGATTTTATGGTATCCACTATGTAACAATGTGTAATGTTGTGAATATTTTGTCTTAATTCTCTAAATCTCTAAACTTGAAAAGATCCTCAATGTAAAATGAAGTGTTTTCTTGAATAAATTCAAGATTATGTATGAAATAAGTGCGGGTCCTTATACTGAAGGTGCCAACTGACGTGCCCTGACAACGCATATGACTATGGTTCCGCCGACGTTGGTGTCGGCTGGGGACATTGGGGTGGTTCATCTGGAACGCCCCCTCGTCGGGAATCATATAGGGATTTACCAGTTCGACGGTGTTAACTGAAGAATACCTCTGACTGTCACTTGACGAATCATCCACCACGGGGTGGATTCCGGGAGGGATGAACATCTTCGGGGGCATGAAGTCGCCGAGAGTACGAGACGACGACGACATTGGCAGGGCATGCTTCTTCTTCTTGCACCGCCGACGCTTGCTCTTCTGGGAAGAAGCTGGTTGAGATGATGATGCTGAAGGGGTGGCCGCAACTTTTGAAGGCTCTATCTAATTCAGGTGTGCACAGATAATGTCATGGGCATGGGAAACCGTCCTGTGATCCATCCGGTCGCTATACTTCCAGGACCCACTATCAGGGACCTGCTGCCACACGCCTTCGTCGTCGCTACTGCTATCTGATCTCACAAAGACACCCGTGACTTGTGTCGGGGTTGGGCACAACTTAACTAAGTTGTTGATAATATAGTCTTGGATTCCGTCCTTGAACACATATCATTGCTTGATGGTGTGCCCCAGAATCTGGTGATAAGGGTAGTAATTGGGGTGATCAGTGAGATGCGCCTCTTCCGGCTTCCAGCACTCAGGTAGTCGCACGATTCTCTACTCCAAGGCGCTATGGAAGTAGCCGGGGACCTAAGCCTTAGTGAACGAGTAGGTATGATTACTTCTATCCGAAAAATGGGCTCTAGGATCCTAACCCTAATGGGGGGCCGGAGGAGCCTTCTGAGGGGATGGAACTTGATTATCTCGCTTAGGCGGCGACACGTTACGCGGAGGTGCCTGCCGATTCTGGGGTGGGTGCTGCTGGGCTGGAAACTGTGTCCGCGGTGGAGGGCCTCTGCGAGGCTGTGGATCAGGCTCCACTGGTAGCAACTCTAGCTGCCTGGGGGCCTCTATCTGGGCCACGATGGTGGGCTCATCTCTGGCAGCTCTCCTTACTAGAATTGCTGGGGGCAGCAGGCGTGCCTGGCCAGCTTGTTGTAGATCTTCTTCGAGGCACTGCGCCTTATATGAGAAGTCTCGGAACCCCCTGGGATAATTTTGGGTGATCAAGGAGGGAACCAGTTCCATCTTGACATTCCCCATGCACATTGTCAGCAATTTCTCCTGGGTCAATGGCATGTCAATGGAGTATGTGAGACCCTCCCACCGGACGATAAAGTTTGTGACATGCTCGTCGGGCATTTTCTTGCACCTGAAGAGGTCTGAAATGTTCATCTTCTGGGTGGTAGAGCTGAACTGGTAAAGGAACTGTCTGTGAAGGTCCTCCCAGCTTCTCATAGATCCAATGGGGAGATGGCTGTACCAAACGAAAGCCGGTCCCTCCAGCGTCTGAACAAATCAATGGAGCTTGGCGGCCTCCTACTGCACTAGAGTCCCTAACATAGGCCCACACCTCGAGTTGAAGTGGGCCAGGTGCTGCAGTGGGTCCCCCATCCCATTAAAGAGGGAGAAAGTTGGATTTCTGAATCCTGGGGGTGCCTGTATGTCGTCCAACCATGCTGGGTATGGCTTTCCATCTGGTGGGACAACCACTTTTCACATTTTCAAAGCTTCTAGGTGGGAAATGAGTGCCGCTAATGGATCTTCTGGGCGCGGGTCCTGGTCTTGATAGGGATCCCTCACAATGAGAACATTTCTGGGCGCTTCAATGCAGTAACCAAGATCAGCGGACCTTGGAGTGGCTGGTGGAGCAGCCCTTGGGGTGGCCAGAGGAGTCCAGGCAGGGTTCCCTGGGCAGTCCCGTCATTCAGGAGGGTTTGGTGAGACATACCGCACCCTCTTTCCATGGGCTCCAGCTTCTACCCTGTCAGAAAATATAGCAGGATCAGGGTTGCCTGGGAGAATCTCACTGAGGGGTAGTTGTTCCTGCCCTGGCCTAGGATTTCCATAGTCAGGACACCGCTCTGCAATGCACTCAGCCAGAAGTTCATCGACCAACTTCTTTTTCTCGGCAAGTTGCTGACGCAACGTGTTCTTATCGGAGTCCTCCTCCATCTTCGGCACTGAGGCCGACGGGTCGGAGTTCTTGGAATCTCCATCATGCTCTTTGACTTTACTGACATTCCGGCTCAGTACCAGTGACTCGGTGGGCGCCGGGAGACCTAGGAGGTTTCTCTACTGGTGAGTAAGCCTTTTACTAGGTCCAGTGGCAGCATGTCCTTAGGGGGGACGTTCCCATAGAGAATTCCCAGCTCATTCGACTCTCTTATCAGGTCGGCCATGTTGACCAACACTCTTCCTAGGGGCATGCCCTCACTACTGCCAAGGGAGTCAGGTTGCTGGTGAATCGCACTGAAGAGGAGGGCAACATACTGCCCCCAACCATGAACTTGCACGTGGGGGGTAGCCTCCTCGACCACTCTGAGGAGTACTTGAAAACTCTAAATGCACTATTGTTGGAGGGTCCTATGGTGGCCAGGTGACTCGGGGTGTCAAACTGCAGGGAGTGTGTCCAGGTCCACCAAACGGCAGTTTTCACCGATGCCTTCAATGTGCTCTTGTATATCGGGATAACTCAACCACTGGTGGCGAAGACGAAGGTGAGTCAACCAGAGGGTCTGGTAGAAGCATTAAAACTCCTCCAGGGTGAGTGATTCTGGCACACCAAAATTTGATCCTGCGACTGGCCGAAACCTCTCAGGGAAGTGGCCCACTGCGAGGGTGGTCCAGAAGTTCCCTGGATTAGATCCAGGGCCTGGCCTTTGATTTCCCCACTCATCAACCGACGGTGGCTGAGTAACTAACAGAAGTACTAAGGTAGACCGCTGGGACGAGAGGCTGGCCAGTGGATAATATGACGAACATGTTGATTGGACGCTGAATCTCGGGCTTTTCCCTGAGGATTACAGTGACCTGGCCGCCATGTCACGGTAGGATGGACCGGCGACCAGAACCCCTGGTGTGGAAGCAGTGTCTGCCAGGGGTGGGTTACGTCTTGGATCTTCCATCATTGACCCCCCAGAATAGCTCTGAGGTAGAGGGTGCCTCTGGAGGTGATGGTGGCGACTGTGCGATCAGCCCCTGTAAGCATTCCTGGGTCTCTTCCTCCTAGATATACCTTCGGAGGGAATCAGGGATCCTGCGGGCTTCGCATTCCGGAAGCACGAGGTGGATGCACCTGGTTCCTGCCCCATCCCTTGACTCAAAGGACCGAGGGGAGGGCTCCTACACTAGATCACACACCGCCTCAAAGTCTGAGAAGAATACTGGCCTGATTCCTCTCCGGCCTTCCCCAGGATTCCTCTTGCAGCGTTGGTGGCCTGCTCTCGTACCTCTGGATGGTTCTTCATGGCAGGGATGATTTCCAACATGGGGCCCCCCGGCTGCACCAGCGCCAGGGTGGAGAAAGTTCCCACTTGAGGAGGCTGGGGTGCGAGGGGAACCGTGACAAATGTCAAAAGGGACACGAGGAGGACCTACATGCTAGAGAGTGACCGGACATGCAATACTTCCATGCTTGCTATTCGTGGTAGGGGGAGTGATCGCAGACCTAGTGTAGTGGGTATGGGAGAGACCCCCACGTGGAGTGTTACTGTCACAGGGAATAACCTTGCCTAGGTTAAAGGTGGAACATGTTAGAAATTTAAGCAGATATTGGAAGCAGGGAGGGCCCACACCTTCCGTAGTGGTGGTGTGGAGTGAACCTTCACACCGGGTGGCACTTCTGCGGATTGGTCAGTGGCGACCATCACCTATTCCAATGATCGGGAGATTTGACCAAACTTTCCCATGGGGCTGTTGGGGCCTCGATCCAGGTTGGGCGTACTACTTTCCCTACTCGACATATGCAGGGATATTGAGGGGTGAGTTAGCAGTGGCTCTAACCACATTATTCGCTAATGTTAACGCCCCACAATGAGGGTCTTCTTCTGCTCATGCCCGACATTGGCGTTGGGTCAGTTGGAATGGAGACAGTGGTGTAGGCACGTGAAATGCCTACTCCTCGGCTCGGGGAACTGGGCGGCGGTGCTGACACGACCTGGTGGGGGCCCCTACCGGGATCCCTTGAAGCGAGACTCCGATAGGGATGGCCCAGATACCTCATACTTCATTGGCGTAGGGGAGGTAGTTATCATGGCGCTCTGGGGACAAGCTACCGAAGAAATTGAACGTTGGGGTGGGGAGCAGCGGTTCCCTACACGGCCCTCGGGGGTGGCGTGGACGGTGAGGCACAACCACCTCAAGATCTAGGCGGGCCATGTCCCTAGTGGGGATGACCCCTTCCTCCTCGTACCTGCATACAAGGTCATTGATTACCCTTCGCTGGATAATCTCTGATGGGGAGAGGGGGTGTGGGTGCCAATAGTCATGGCGGTCGCGACCGTAGTTGAAGAGGGAAAGCCACGCGGGGAAGCCACGCTGATATTTCCCCTGCCCCCGCGTCGGTGGGCAGGTGATCGATCTCTGGAGGCAATGAATTGATTCTTGAAGAAGGGAGAAAAAACTCATCAATACTTCTAGAAAAAGTAATCGACAACCAGTGCCCCAACGTCGTTCTGTCTTCCATGGTTGGAAAGAGGTATCCACACTGACAGTGTCGCAGAACGGAATGCTCAACGTCCTGGCTATCCCAACATCTGGTGAGTTCCACGTTAGGCCTGCTCAGTGGGACCTGGTACTAGATGAAGAGGTTAGTTGACATGATTATCCCCTGATGTCTTGAGTGATACTAGTCCCCAAGGTGAAGAGAGGATATTCATGTTGGGTTCACCATTTTCTATTTCCGATGCTTTTTCCAGGGTGCACACATTCGTCACGCAGAGGACGCGCTACTGTTACCCCGTATTCATGCTTTCCAAAGGCAGGAAACATCCGTTCCTTATTTAGGGACGTCTGCTCCTTGATCGAAACTGGGATTATGGGATGTCGATTCTTCCTTCAGTGGATTCCTCCTTGGAGCTCATCACCTAGTTCGGGTCTCCCTCATAGATTTAAAGTGTGGTTCTTGAATCCTATTCCTTGTGCCATATCTTTATGGATGCCGATTAATTACACTACTTCTGTCAGGACCTTCCAAGGGGTCTGGTCAGGGAAGAAACCATTGGTTAGGAGAATAGTCATGTTGGGGCATCACTGGTGTGTCTTGACGCTGGGGAATTGGCATGTCTGTCTTCTGTACCTTATTATAGGGATTCTCGAGGGCGCGAAAGCCTGAGGCATCCCACATAGAACATGGGGAACTGTATGAAATAGGCATGTATCTGAAGTTTTCCTCATCTTCCCATGTTTAACACAAGGTATGCCGCAAGTTTAACGTCCAGTGGAGACGAATCAGACAGATCAGAACACTATATGGAGTGGATCGGATTAAAGAACCCCCTTGGGGGGAACACTGATGTTGGGGACAACACGTGGGCGACTTCTCGGTTACTGTGGGGGGGGGGAATGAAATGGCATGATCCCACCGGGATGTGGTGGCCTAGGTAAGAATCAGGATGAGTGATGGCATTGGGCTTGGGTCTTGAGGAGACTTTCTACGTATCCCCGTGGCAGGGAATTAAAGTCCACATAGTTCGATGAAATGGTGGGGCACCTGAAGAGGTGACCCATGAGAATGAACGCATGGATGAGACCGATAGGGTGTAAGACCTCTGGGTTAGTTCATGAGCTTCCCAAGGCACATGGTCTCAAGGGAAAGGTTAGAATGATACATGGGTGTTGGGATTGGGTCTCGAGGAGACTTCCTACCTATCCCCGTGGTAGGGAATAAAATTCCACGTAGTTCGATGAAATGTAGTTTAATGTCTTGCGGGACGGGGCATTTGGGAATTACACTCTAGGGTAGCGCAAGGATACAGAGTCAGTGAACCGACAAGAAGAGGGACCTGGGGTCCAGATGGATTGGGGCTTACGCTCTGAGATGGCCCATGGTGGTGGGGATTGAACCTCATGGAGGCTTCCTACATACCATGCCTTAGCATGGATCAAAGTCCCCATAGTTCGGGATGGAATGGGGATTACGCTCTGAGACGGCCCATGGTGGTGGGGCTGGAACCTCGTGGAGGCTTCCTACGTACCATGCCTTAGCATAGATCAAAGTCCCCATAGTTTGGGATGGAATGGGGCTTATGCTTTGAGACGGCCCATGGTGGTGTGGCTTGAAACTCGTGGAGGTTTTCTATGTACCATTCCTTAGCATGGATCAAAGTCCCCGTAGTTTGGGTGTATAGTTTAATGTCATGTGGGACGGGGGAATTTGGAGCTTACGCTCTAAGGCGGCCCATGGGGTTGATGAACTGACGTGAATGGGTCAGAACGACCGAGTGGTGGGATTGAACCTCATGGAGGCTTCCTACGTACCATGCCTTGACATGGATCAAAGTCCTCGTAGTTCGCTGAAGGTGGGGGTCAAGGTCGATGATCACTCTAAGCTCACAGGAGTCATGCTCAGTGTGAGAAACAAGAGGTTGCAGAGACTTGACGATCACGTCGTGAAGGGTGCATCCGTGGGGAACGAAGAGGGGATTACGCGTTGAGCAGGCCATGGTGCCGAGACTTACTTTAGGAGGGAGGCACGAGGGAAACAAAGCGCAGTGGGAGAGGGATTTGGCACCTAGGAAGAGAGGAGGAGTCCCACTTCCCATCATGCTCTCTGCTGGCCCTGGCGCTGGGGAAGTACGAAGGTGCATGGGTGATACCTTCTGTAAGAAAGACTAGGGGCTTACACCAAGGTGGATACCCTTCCCCGCAGACAAAAACCACTCCAATAAATCACCCCATGTGAGGGATGACCCCACCATCCCCTTGGAGATGAGCGGGCGTAGGTGAAAAGCGTCGAAGGATTACATGCAGCCCTTAGGTCTGCGCAAAATAATGGCGTCCTAGGCTCTACACAACTTGAATGGATTGCGTGCAAGGGGGGAAGAATTACGTGCGGGTGGCGAAGGCCGAGCGTAAGGACAGGGGGCGCGCAAAGATTGCGCACAATTGATGGGACTACACGCAATGGAAGGAATTATGCACAGGGGGGCAGACCCCGAGGGGTTGTAGTTTGGTCTAAGACAGGGTGATCTCACACGAAGGCGGATCCCGGGGCAACATGGCGCGAAAAAGAACCCTACCTAAAAGCCATATTGCGTGCGTGCAGAATGGCGATTACGCGCACGAGTGGCGGTTTGAATTCTTCATCCCCGAAAAGGAAAGGGTCTCCTTCTATATATAGGAATCCAGCGGCACGGAATGCCAGGGTTGCATGAAATAATTGCGCGACTAATTCGGCGGCGTGAAATATCGCCGCGTGGGGTGCGGGCGCGAAATTATTCTTTACTAGTACCATGAACTTTCGCAAATCCCGGTACCTTCCACATGGAATGTAATTTTTTCATTCCATTATCATTTTTTCCCACAACATCTCTGAGCCCTCCAGACCGAGCCTCCGGGTCCGAATATGACTTCGCTTTTTCATTATGGAACTTTCTCCCGCACTTGCTCATTTTTCGGCATCTATAGTCTTATAGTCACATTTAGATCTTTATTATCTCATTTCATATAGTTATTTTGATTGTCTCTTCTTTATGTGTGTTTAATTAAAGATATAATTGTGAGGTGTTCCATTATAAAGCTATCAGTTTTCCTATGGTAAATTTTCCATGTCATATCTCCATGATCGAAAAGATTCCAGTGTAGAATCTTCTAATTACAATTATTGTTATTGAATAGTATTCAATGATAATATTTTGTATCTTCTAACCCTGAGTTTTGTGATATTAAAAACCAACCCAAGTACCCTAGTACCTTGGTACTAGAGCCAATCCTGAAAAATCCTGAAGGTTTTTCCTGATCTCTATGGGTTAGTGACTGGTGCCTGAAATTAACTAAGACTATAATGGAATGATTTTAATAAAAAATAAAACCATAAATATAGAATAAATGAACATATATAAATAAATAATCTATTTAAAAAACACCATTCAAGGAGAAAGGTACCACAAAAGGTAGATAAACATTGCAAATAAAAACATCATCCAAAATACGACACAATATCTATAAAAAATAAACTTAAAATCTCCATGAAATGAGTAGATCACAACTCCATCGATCACCATCAAAACCCAAGGTCACATGGAATCATGCTCACCCATGACCTCTAACTATATCTTACCCTTTTTCTATACATGAAATAACATAATATAGAAACACCATAAGGTAATGGTAGGGTGTGAAAAAATAACCTAATCGGATCCCAATAAATAATCCATAACAAATTCCAAAACAAATAAAACATTTATACTAGTATTTAAATAAATAAAAAACATAGAAAATCATTTTCAGATTTATCAGTAAAAACATGTATTCAGATTAAATATATGAAAATTATAATAAAAAAAGATTAGATGAACATTTTCAATAAATAGAAGGGAATGGATAAAACATTTATATAATCACTATAATGTAACAATCAAGTCAAAATAAAGAATCATGTTTATAATACCTAAATAAGTTAGTTTTTGGCTATAGGATCCTCACATTACTCTGTCAGTCAGTATAGATCAAGTGTCTAAACACGTCTCTAAGGCTCAAGCTATCAAGATAATCAATCAACACCCCATCTGGGGAAAATCATCAAAATTTAATTTAGTTATATTTGTAATCATGAATACATTTCTATGGAGTTAGAATCATAGAATGATTTTAAAAATCACCCAATAAATACCCAAGATCACATTTTCTTTCAATCAATCAATTAATCAATAAATCCTAGGAAATTGATTAATTTTAATTTAATTCATCAATTACAACTCAAATTTGAAATTTCATGTTCAACATTCAATTTCAATTTTAAAATGAAAATTATTATTTCTATCAAGATCCTTCCATTAAAAATAATATTTCATATAATTTCAGTCTTTTCATGAATCAATATCAAATGATTACAAGACATCTTTTCTCAAAATCACAACATATTTCCAAAACATTTAAAAATAAATCTTATTTTAAAAAATATCACACCTTTTAAATCAACCATCAATGTCATCAATATTAAAGGTTTAGAAAACAATTGAAAATAAGTCTCAATTCAATAAGGAAATAAAGGTTTCAAATGTGGGGTAAATCCTTATAGAACCACCTACCTTTGATCACAAAATCAAACGATCAACCACCCAAGATGGGAATCAACAAAATAGAATCGAGGGAGAGGAAGATCATAGAGGAATTACTAGAATAATAATCCATTAAATAAAGTTTTAGATACATAAAAAATATACGGATTCATAACTATTAAAGGAGGAGGTAATAGAATAAAAGAGGGATTCCAAATCATGGAGGAATCACTTACTAGAGAGAGATCAAACTAATCCACTGATCCTTTAATACAAGAAGAAGAGAGGTTAGAAAATAAAATTCACCTGTTGAGAGCCTCAAAAATCTGAAAGATTATATTAGAGTCATTTGGGAGGTGTTTTGTATTTAAAATGGGGGGGGGGGGGGTTCAAGTTTCTAGTTATAATTTTTCTGGTATTTTAAAACTATTATCATGGTTTACTCGGATATGATGCATAATTAGTACTAACTATTCACCTAACCATGCATTCTCAATGGGCTTTAGGATAGGGTTCATGATTTGGATGCATGGTTCAAATAAATATATACCAACCATGAAGTCCTCACTATCTAAAGCCACATGGTTTATAGGGGAGGCTGCACAATTTTTTTAACAACGTTCCCTCCTCAGGAACCTCTAAATTGGGAGCATAGTTTGTTGGGACGATTTGAAAATTTTTCCATAACCATGCACAAATCATGCATAACCTAATGGAATTCCAAAATTATTTTAATTAATAAATAAATAAAATTAACCAAAATAAGTAAAAGAAAGGTGATAAAAAGGGTTCAAGAAGTACCTAATAGATAGTAACTGGATGTTACAACCTCCCCATCATAAATCATTTCTACCTCCAAAAATCCTATTAAGAGTAATCCATGCCAAAAAGATGAGGAAAATTCTCTCTCATTAGTGCCTCATGCTCCCATGTCCCTTCAGAATCATAACCATGCTATTACAATACCCTAACTAAGTGTATTTACTTTCCATGAAGAAAATTTGTCTCAAAATAAACAATATGTACTGGTTCTTAGTCACAAACAAGTTCATTTCAACATCAAGGTCCTCACATCTCAAAACATAAGATGGGTCAAAATGATAGTTTCTAATATGTGACATGTGAAACATGTTATGAATCAACATTGAATGGAGTGTAAAATCCAAGTCGTATACCACCTTTCCAATATGGCCAATAACCTCAAATGGTGCAACATATCTTGGTGCAAGGTTTCCCTATGTTTTCAACCTTTAGTGACCAAATTGAAGTGAAACTCTAAAAAAACATGGTTACCAACTGATAAATCTAATAGATATCAATTATGATGTATATATAATTTTTACCATATCTGATCTATCACCATTCTATTGAAAATAAATTGAATATATTTTTTCGTATCTTGGACCAAACTAGGTCCAATGAGGGAGGTCTCACCAATATATTCTCAACACAAAGAATATTTTCCTAGGTGGAAATAAATGGCCTCAAAAGTTTTCATTCTAATAGTTAATTGGTAACAATTGTTATAATAAAACTCAACTAGTTTGAAGTGGTTATGCCAAGCCCCACCAAAGTTGAGAATACAAGGAAAAAGCATTTTTTCAAGAATATGTATAGATATTTTTATACAGACATTCATTTATGGATGATATGTCTGGTTTAAACTCACATAAGATCCCATTTCCCCATGGTGGTATCTCCAAAAATTGTATGTGAAATGGGGATTCCTATTAAAAACCATAAGAAATGGAATTCCTTACAATCTAGTGATCTCTTAAATATATAGGCTTCCCAAGTTATCAACTTTGGTTATATCATGAATATGAATAATGTGAATAGTTTGGTCATCAAATCGATCACTAAATATATCATATTATTCCTTTATGGGGTAGGAGGTAAGGCAACCAAAAAATCAATCAAATTATGGTCCACTTCCAATTTGACATAGAAAGGGGATGAATCAAACTCAATGGTTTCCAGTGCTTGGCCTTGACCTTTTGGAAAGTATAACATTGAGAAACAAAATCAGTAATGCCACATCTTGTATAGGGACACAAGAATATTCATCACATGTCATTGAACATATTCGTGGTTATAGGGTGTACCTACCAATGTGAATTATGGAAATATCAAATTACATATTTTCTTTTGGGATAAGGTACAGTGTACCAATTTCTAAAACACATGATACCCTCATATGAGTACAACCACTCACTAATGGTCTCCCAACCATAAAGAGAGTCTCGAATTCCATATAACTCATCATCAAGCCACCACTCATTAAGAATTGTTTTGATAAGAGGGGAGGTAAAATGAAAACTTCACATAACAATCTTTAACTCATCTTACAAGACTCCCAAGTGCATATAAGAAATGAGAGCCATAAAAATTACACTATTCTGAAGATTCATTCATAGCCTAGTTTATAAGTTTCTTGATCAAAGAATAAGCTATAATATTTCCCTTTCCAGGGGTGTAGGAAATATAAAAATCAAACAATTTCAGGAATACGAACCATCATCTTTGATGGAGGTTCACATATTTTGAATAGAATATATAAATCAAGCTTTTATGGTCTGAATAGAATGAAAATTTTTCTCTAAAAAGTCAACACCACCAAATCTTAAGATTATGAATCACAACTGTTAGGTCAAGATCCTGAGTATTATAGTTCTTCTCATTTGGAATCAAGAACTGTATGCCACCATGTAATCACTTTTCATGAGAATGTAGCCAAAACTTAAACCTGATGCATCACAAAAGACCATGTGACCTTATCCAACCTCTAAAAGATTAAATAATATTAAAGAAGTCAAAAGCTACTTCAACTCACCCAAAATAATTCTGATATTATTAGTCCCATAATAACTTCACTCCTTTCCATGTGGGAATGGTCATTGGGGATTCCAAATTTGATAAATCCTTGATGAACTAGTGGTAATACCCCCAATAAACCTAAGAATCTCTGAATCAAAGAAACATTTAAGGGTTTCCCATGTTATAACAAATTTATCCTTCTTAGGATCAACTAAATTACCATGTTATGAGACCATTTTCCCTAATAGAATCACTTCTTGAATCCAAAAATCACACTTTGATAGATTGGAACAAAGTCAGTGATCTCTCAAAAATTTACAATACTACTCTCAAATAATACACATGATCTTCCTTGGTTTTGGAGTAATGAAGATGTAATCCACAAAAACTACAAAATATGAGTCGCGATAGTCATGGAATACTCTATTAATCAGTATCATAAATACCATAGTATACTTGGTTAGAAAAAAATGCATAACAAGGTACTCATAATGTCTGTACCTGCTTCTGAAGGCCATTTTCAGAATATTAGGTTCTTTGATTCTAAAAAGGAGAAAAAATAATAAATATCAGACTTTAATAACCACTTAACCCATTTCATATAATCAAATATACCATCAATATAAGAAAAAAGATACCTTTTTTTTATCATAACTCGATTAAGTTTTCATGAATCAGCACAAAGGTAAAGTGTCCCAGCGTATTACCTTTCAAAGAGAACAAGTGCCACCCAAGGTGATACACTCGAGTGTATAAATAATTTATCAAACAAATCATCCAATTGATTCTATAAATATTTTAATTGTATCCATTTCATATGATAAGTGGGAATAAATATAGATTGGGTAACTTTTACCAAGTCAAGTTAAAACTCCACATTTATTACCAGTGATAAGCTTGAAAAGTTAGAAGGAAACACATTAGGAAACTCAATAATGGCTAGAGTAAGATCACCAATAAAATATTACTTTTCTAGATAAAAGAAAAGAAAGATATAACCCCATATTAATCTATAAGACGAGGTCTAGATCTACTCGAACTTGGGTCCCATTCACCCGGGAAAAGAGGATAAACCCCATCAGGGGAAGTAAAGTAGACTCATTGAGGATAACAATTAATTTGAGATTTATAGGAAATCAACTAATCCATCATGAGAATGATTTTAGGAGGTTCATATAAAGAACTATAAAATCCTAGGAGAGTTTAACCTCTAAAAAATATAAGTTAAAATAAGGGAATCAAAGACCTTTCTCTATCTTCATTTTGAGGGGTGTAGCAATATCCATCACATAATACAAGATCCTTTTAACTACAATTTTTTTGCAAGGTACAAATCATTTTTTTGGTTTAAATCTTTTTTTAATATTATTAAACATGACATATGACCTAATTAATGTTTCAGGAGCATCAGGGGCTTTTTTGGATCCTAGAGCTCCCAGAATTAGGCAAACATGGTAGGACACACGGTGACAAAATGATTTGTACTAACTTTTCGGGGTAACTGTGTAGGGTACTCAGTGGCCTAAAGGAGGCCAAATGAGGTGAAACTCACAAAAAACTTGGTTAAAAAATGATAACTCTAACGACTTTCAATGATGATCTATATATAATTTTTACCAGCTTTGATCTATCACCATTCTATTGAAAATAAATTGAATATTTTTTGTCATATCTTGGACCAAAATAGGTCCAACGAGGGAGGTCTCACTAATCTATTCTCAACAAAACGAATATTTTCATAGGTGGCTATACAAGGCCTCAAATTTTTTCATTATAATAGTTAATTGGTAACTATGGTTATTATAAAAATAAACTCATCCCAAGTGGTTATCCCAAGCCCCACAAAATTTGGGAACACAAGGTAAAAACATGTCCTCAAGAATCTGTATAGATATTTCTATATAGACATCCATTTAGGAATTATATGTCCTATTTAAACTCACATGAGATCCTATTTCCCCCTGGTGGTATCTCCAAAAATTATATGTGAAATGGGGATGCCTATTAAAAACCATAATAAATCAAATTACTTAAAATCTTATGATATCTTAAATATATAGACTTCCCCAATAATCATCTTTGGTTATATCATAAATATGAATAAAGTGAACGGATTTGGTCAGAAAATTTATCACTACCCATATAACATTATTCCTTTATGGGGTAGGAGGAAAGCCAACCAAAAAATCCATCAAAATAATGTCCCACTCCCAATTTGACAAAGAAAGGGGCTAAAGCAAACTCAAAGGTTTATAGTGCTTGTTCTTGACCTTTTTGAAATTATAACATTGAGAAACAAAATCAGTAATGCCTCATCTCATACACAGACACAAGAATATTCATCGCATGTCACTGAAAATATTCATGGTTATAGGGCGTACCTACCAATGTGAATTATATAAATACCCCATTACATATTTTCTTATGGGATAAGGTACAATGTACTGATTTGTAAAACACAAGACACCCTCATATGAGAACAACCACTCACTAATGGTATAACCACCATAAATAGAGTCCCTAATTCCATGTAACTCATCATCAAGCCACAGCTAATTAATAATTGTATTGATAAGATATCCATCAAAATTATATAAAAAAGAGAGCCATGAAAATTCCACTATGATAAAAGAGAGCGATCAAAATTCCACTATTCCACTTTCCATAACAATCTTGGGCTCATCTTCCCAGACTCCCAATAGCATATGATAAAAGAGAGCCATCAAAATTCCGCTGTTCTAAATATTAATTAATATCCTAGTTTTGAAGTTTCTTGAAAAAAGAATCAGCTATAACCATTCCCTTTCTAGGGGTGTAGAAAATGTAAAAATCAAAAAATTTATGGAATAAAAACTATCTTCTTTGATGGAGGTTCGAATATTTTGGATGGAAGATATAAATCAAGATTTTGTGGTCTGAATAGACTGAAAATATTTCTCTAAAAAGTTAACACCACCAAATCTTAAGATCATGCATCATAACTGTTAGGTAAAGATCATGATTAGTATAGTTATTCTCATTTGGAATCAAGAACTATAGGCCACCATGTAATCACTTTTCATGACAATTCATCAAAAAACTGAACCTGATGCATCCCAAAAGACCATGCGAACTTACCAAACCTTTAAAAGATTCAAAACTATTGAAGAAGTCAAAAATTGCTTCGACTCACCAAAAATAATTCTGATATTTTGAGTCCCATAATAACTTCATTCCATTACATGGGGGAATGGTCATTGGATATTCCAAATTCTAGAAATCCTTGATGAACCGGTGGTAATACCCCCCCAATAAACCTAAAGAGCTTCAAATCTCAATTTTTTTAATGGTTTCCCATGTTATAAAAAATTTATCCTTATTTGGATCAACTAAATTACCATGTAATAAGACCATTTGTCCCAATAAAATCACTTCTTGAATCCAAAAATCACACTTTTATAGATTGGAATAAAGTCACTGATCTCTCAAAATCTTCAGAACTACTCTCAAATAATACAAATGATCTTCCTTGTTTTGGAGTAAACAAAGATGTAATCCACAAAAATACCAAATATGAGTTGAGATAGTCATGGAATATTATATTCATAAGTTTCATAAATACCGTAGGAGCCTTGTTTAGACAAAAATGCATAAAACGTTACTCATAATGTCTATACCTACTCATGAAGGTCATTTTCATAATATTGAGTTCTTTGATTCTAAAATGGAGAAAAAATGAATAAATACTAAACTTGAAGAACCACTTCAACCATTTCATCTAATAAAATATATCATAAATATATGAAAAAAGATACCTTTTCATTATCGTAACTTGATTAAGTTTTCATAAATCAACACAAAGGTAAAGTGTCCCAGCATATTACCTTGCAAAGAGAACAAGTGCCACCCAAGGTGATACACTCAGGTGTATAAATCCATTATCCAAAAAATCATCCGACTGTTTATATAACTATTTCATTCGAATCCATTTCATATGATAAGTGGGAATAAATATAGATTGGGTTCCTGGTACCCAGTCAATATAAAACTCCACATTTCTTACCAGTGGTAAGCTAGAAAAGTCAAAAGGAAACACATCAGGAAACTCAATAATGGCTGGAGGAAGATCAACACTCAAATATTATTTGTCTAGATCAAAGGAAAACAAATATATAATCATATAAAAATCTATAATATGAGGTCTAGATCTAATCAAACTTGTGTCCCATTCACCCTAGAAAAGTGGACACACCCCGTCAGGGGAAGTAAGGTAGACTCATTAAGGATAATAGTTAATTTGAGATTTATAGAAAATAAACTAATACATCATGAGAATGATTTAAATAGTTTCATATCAAGAACTATAAAATCCTAGGTGAGTTTAACCTCTAAAAAATAGAAGGTATAAGAAGGGAATCCAGTACCTTTTTCTATCTTCATTTAGATGGGTGTAGCAATATCCATCACATAACATAAAATCCTTTTAACAACCATTCTTTTTTCCAAGGTACAAATATTTTTTTTGGTTTAATTTTATTTATCTTATTAAACATGGTCAATGACCTAAGTAATGTTTCGGGAGTATCTGAGGCTTGTTTGGATTCTAGAGCTCACAGAATTAGGCAAACATGGTAGGCCACATGGTTACAACATGATTAGTACTGACTGTGCTGGGTAACCGTGTAGGGCACTCAGTGGCTTGAAGGAGGACACTCAGCTTCTAAAATTCTATGGGACCAATCAAATGGTCATGTGATTTATCTCAGACAAATTTCAATGGAAATTTACAAGGGTTGCACACAATTACCAATACCACGGCCTAGCTCGTGTGGGGTCCTATTTGGGTACTGGTGTGGAGCATAGTTGGTACAAATTTTGAACAAACATATAGACAAACTATGCACCCCTAACTATTTGGGTTAAATTATTATTTCGACATTAGTGAAATTAAAACCTAAACCCCTCTTTCTTCATCCCTTTTCCAGCATGTAGGAGCTCCTCCTCTTCCGTGGTCACTCATTTCTCCTCATACTAGTGATCTTAATTACTCCTCCATATAGACTCTAACTAGATATTAATTGGAAGAATTGTATAACTAGAATTATACTCCCAACCTCATTTCTTCCATTCTTAGTTAATTTCCATTTATTTTCACTATTTTTGTTGAAGATCATATACCCTATTTTCAGGGCATTAGACCTTTCTTCTAATTTCTTCCAATATACTAAAATTATGAAGATTATATTGGATGGAGAGTCATATAAGACTCTAATTTAGGCAGTCTAGTTATTTTCCTTAAAAGTTATGTTGTTTTCATATCTCCACCATTGTGCCGCATGTTGGCCATTTTTTCACATTGAATTAAATTGAGTTCTTCATATATAAATGATCATACACATGATGATATAATACCATATAACCTTGTTAATTATTATAGGATGTCTAACTCATTAATTTCATATCCTTTGGGTGTGCCGTATTAATTTCCATCTTTAATATAACTGATTAAAAGGATTGAACACCACCTAAGAATTTGTGTTGGCTTGTATATGTATTTTCCAACTTGTGGTAAATGCCTAATTGGTAATAGAACCTTCTAAGTGCTTGGTTGAGCATTGGAATTGTATTTAATTACTTATATATTTTAAATAAATTTATTGAATTTATGGAAATGATTTCCCATGCTTAAATGAATTAAATAGATCAATTAAAATGAATTGAAATGGGTAGTTAGGGAAAGACTAGTTTTTCATGCTTTTTATATTTATTCACATGGCTTACATGAAATATGAAAAACATATGTATATGTTGGGATTGATTATTAAAATGATTATGAGGTGATTAATCAATTATTATTATTACTATGATCATTCCATTGATATTGTATATTGAATGATGGTTAAGGGTTTTGTTGATCATGAAGTTTCACACTCCCATATATCAGGTGTTAAGCATGATGTCTCTCAGAATTATATTGTTATTAAAGTGATGGGAATGGCATTACATGTTACTTTGTTTAGGGTTTTGGGAATGATACTTCACCCCACCTATCTTGAATGATTATCATAATTCCCCACATTCATTATGAGATTCATGGCATGTAAATTGCTTGAGATTATAGCTCCTCAGACTGGTTATGGTCACTTGAGTTACACCCCAGGTCTAACCAACAACTAGTATCCAGGTATTTTTCTACTTATGACATCACATACTTAGTTCATATAGGTGGATACAGTATATAAATATAAATATAAATATAAATATAAATATAAATATATATATATTATTACTATATAAATGTATGGTTACTGATCAAACTTCCACCGGCCTATGCCTACATACCTTGGTTATGTTTGTTCGTCAAAAATGGATATGCATATAGTGAGTTGATTAGACTAAGAACTTTAGTGTTTATTCACCTAGTGTATTTTAAAGTAGCCATTCTTATATAAAGTGAGTTGTATTAAAAAGATAAAATTATGTTGGATCAATGATAAAGATCATAAATATTTTATTAAAGAAACTTGTACTCAATAGAAGTTTCATTTGGTGTTATATTTAATTGTAATTTTTAAGAGACAATAGATCTTATAAAAGGTAGTTTATTTTCTAGGAATTATGGGATCATGATAATAAATGAAGAAACCAATTATACTAATAACAAGATATTAGTGGAAAATATATAGTATGTGATAAAAACTGACTATAGCATGGAGTAAGCTCACACATTATGGTTGAGCCTTATAAAAACTATTTCATGATTTAGTTTTCTTTACTTTTATATCATTCATGTGAGGTTGATTTTAATTTACTCATGAGGGTCGTGTCCTGACCAACTGCAAATATTTATTTCAAGGTAAGGGAATTATAAAAATAAAGGTATATTGATTTACCCCTCCCCTCTTAGTATATCTATTCAGTCCACTAGGACATACATGTAATATAAAAGAAAAAGGTTCCCTTTATTAGTCTCTCTCTTTATGAATAAGGGACAATATAAAATCTATAAATACAAGAGGAATGTCTATATTTTATGTAAATAATTTCCAAGGTTGTAATAATAGAATGTTTCCATATTTATTATCTTTGTGACTTGAATTTATTGATACAACCATAATGGTATTTCCACAAATTTAAAGGGAAAATAAAATGATTTTTTGATAAAAGGAACCTTGAGGTTGATGAAAAATCAAGGAATTCCATTTTTATGTCTATCTATAAGAAAGGGTTTACTAAAGTGATGAGATTACAAAATTCTAAAGATATTTGGGATAAAATTGATAGTAACATTAAAAGAAATTTAAAAGTTAAATAAAGAAATATATATATTTTTATAAGTGGTATTGAAGATATAAATATGACTGAGGAAGAATCCAATAATGATTAAATCACTATAATGAATGAGATTGTGAGTAACATTAGAGGGTTTGGTTAAAAACTATATGAATCTATTATTATGAAGAAAGTCATGAGGAATTTTACTAACTAATTTGATCCAAAAATTTAATCACATAAAGATAGGGAAGATCTCTCTTTGGATTAGTTACACAATATCCTAATTTCTCATGAAATGAGAAGGACAACTGCCTTTAAGAATAAAGTGAAAGATGATATGGATTTTAAATCCCTAAGAAAGATGAATCCGAAATAAGAAGAAATTAAACATTTTGGTGAGTCTGATAATGATAACGATGATGATATAGATAATTACAATGAGATAATCCTGTCACTTATCTCTATATTTTTTATAAATGTAAAGGAAAAAACTAATGGAAACGTCCCTTTAAATCTTTCAAATGTAGAGGAATTGGATACTTTATTGTCAACTATTCAAGGAATAAAAACTATGTAATTTATGTTTATAACCAAGAAGAAAAACATCAAAATAAAAAAAAAATAGGAAGAAGGGTCTAAATTAGTGAAAAAGACTTCTGATTAAAAGAGAATATTTCCAAGAAAAAAATAATCTTGAAGATCAAAGAAAAATAGGAAGACTGCTCCTCTAATAGACAATATGAATATGAGTCACCTAAAAAGGTTAATTATTTTTGGATCATGTGGAAGACCAAGAGATATTTTCATTTTGTGATGAGGAAGGAAATAAAGAGACTTACATAGATAATATGCTCAGATCTGAGTTAGAGGATTGTCTTGATAATAATAAAAAGTTAATGAATGAAGTTAAAACCTACAATAAAAATTATGGAAGGAAAGTTTAATCAAATCAATAATTTCTCAAACGAGATATTAAACTCATTGAATATCTTAAGAAATTAAAGTTCAAGTATGCTGAGCATTGAAAGATAAAGAAGGATATTGTAGATAAACTCAAGTTAAAATAATAAAAAATAGGCATGATGGGATCAAAATTTATTATGGTTGAACAAGAGTTAAAAATATTGAAATGATATTTCAAAAAAACTACTGAAATTAAGGATCAACCATTTAAAACAACTTATATTTATTGTATATAAATTTAGTTGAATTCTATACCAGAATATACTTCAAAAGTTGAATATATTTTAGCAAAAAATATTGGTTATTTTTAAAAATACATATAATTTTTGGGTGGAAATGATGATTAGAAACTATCTTCTATAATTATTGAGGAAATTTTAATGGAAGAAAAATGATCCTCTTTTATGAATGAGAAAAATAAATCCATATCTAAATAGTACAATAAAAAATATGAAATAAAACATTCTAGTTATCATTATGGATTTAGGAAAATATTTAGATCTAATGGTTATAGTTGATGCTATGATATTTTTGGCCACAATACTTAATCATTATGGTATAAAATATCCCTACCATGAAGAAGGAATGAATCATGGGGGATTTTATATAGTGACAAAAATGTTTCACTAAAGAATAAGGTTGTGAATAAAATATAAACAAATATACCTACTCAAAATTGTTTTTAAAGTTAGAATTAAGTTTGTATTAAATGTGAGAGACCAAGGAATTATGATGAGAAGTGCATGAAAATTATCCCTGGAACTTCTCCTAAAATTAAAATTGGAATAAATTTTATAATAAAAATCAATAATAGAAATCATTTGTAGTGGAAATGACACCAAAATCAACCAATATTGGGAGATAATAGATCCTTAACAACAGTTTCTCTTCACACATGATTCAAGGCACCTAAATCCTGAAAGATATGGAATATCATGAATGAGATAATCTTACTTTTAGGAATGATGTCTCCTTGAGAATCAATAGTATTGGAACAACTAACATTGAGTCAAAAGGACTCAAATAAATTATGTGTTATTTATAGAAGGACTAAAACACAATTTTCTTAGTGTTAGATAACTTTTTGATGAATAAAATGCGTAATTTTTTTAATAAAAACTCATGAATTATCAAGAGTTTCAATGATAAAAGATTTATCAAAATGGAAGAAATAACAAGTAAAAATTTAATTTCAAATTGGTGTCCCTTCCCATTTATGTTATTTGAGTGCCATATATGAAAATGATTTATGGAATATAAGACTTGTACATATCAATCATAAAAAAAAGAGTTGGTAAGAGACCTTATTAAGATGAAAATTGTAACGACCTGAAATTTTGAATAAATATTATTTCCTAATTTTATGTGTTATTTTATTTTATTTGTATACTCAATAAATATGTTTCATTTGATAACATGATTATAATTAAAATGAGACCGTTGGGTTTTGACTATTATATGACCATTGGTCAATATGACTGTTGGAAACTAAACGTTTTGATTTTTGTCTCTAAATACAAGTAATATTGGTTAATTATTATAGAAAGAAGATTCGATGGCCTCACCCAGTAGTCTTGGACCGATCAAAGCCCATCTAACAAAAATTGGGAAGGAGGTAGCACCACTAGGATTTTCTCTGGACCAAACCCAAGCCGAACTTTATCGTGTGAAGCTAGAACGAAATCACCTTTGTGAGAAGTTCAAACTGATAGAAATTACTACTCGTGCGATGTTAGCCGAGCCTCCCTCAGATTCTCTCACCTTAGCACACCTTACACTTAGGTCCTATGCTGGTGTGATAAGGGGCTATGTAAGGAGACCGTAACTGCCTTGTGTAATCCTTTGTTTTAAATAAAAATTGGTATTTCTTCTTATGATGAAGTTTATGAATTTTCAAATGACCGGATAAATATAGTATGCATATTTTTGATGAATTTTAGAAAAAGGATATTTTAAAAATGTTTATGTAAACCTTAAATAATTAAAAATGTGTAATGATATTCAAAAAATGGTCTTCTACAATTATGCTCAGTACGAAATTTAGAGTCAAATAAGATCAACTTAATTTTTGATGAATAGTAAATTATGAATAGTGATTTTATGATTAGGATTAGTAATGTGTCCAAATGGATTAGTAATCTCACTTAAAGAAAGTATTAATATAATCTAGGCACCTTGATTAAGTAATGTGATTCAATAAAATGGTTAAATAACGATTTCATAAATTATTATTCAAGTAGTAGTTTTTTCAAGTGAATAGTGTTTTTTAATTAAAAATTAAATTAAAAATATTTAAAAAATTATTTTTATAAAATGGATTTAATTTTTGAACTCAGAGCACCGATATTATGTTATGGTAATTTTTGGGGTTTTTTCTGAAAAAAATTAATTTTCGGTGAATAGTGTATTTATTTAAAAAAATAAATTAAAAATATTTAGAAAATTATTTTTATAAAATGGAGTTCATTTTTGATTCAAAGCATTGATATTTGGTTAAGGTGAAATTTTGGGATTATTCTGAGAAAGTTGAATTTTTGATGAATAGTGAAAATACAGTTTTTAAGTTACGGGTGTTTAATGACATCATTAAATGATGTATTAAGTTTGTAATCAATATGGTCGACTTATGAATAGTAAGATAAGGTATTAGGTGTCCCAATTGGTGAATACCATGGGCAAAAACCATGGGAAAGCCCATGGTTTTGCCAAAACCACTAATGAGGTGTCCCTTGGCCATTAATGCCTTGTCCCCTCACTTTCTCTATAAATACCAAGACATCCTCTCATCCATTTGACTCCCCACTCTTCACCAACGATGTTCTGGTATAATTACCTCCCAAAGAGTCCTCCCAAGGTGGCCCCAAGCCCTCAAGGTCCCAACCTTTGAGTTTTAAGAGTTACGTTTTAAGGTAAGGGATCCGATCTCTCTCTTTCTTTTCATGAAATCTCTTTTATGTAATTTCTTTTCTGCTCCATGTTCTTATGTAAAAGGTTGTTCTTTTGTACTCCTCTTACTTCCCTTTTTATGTTCACATAATGAAATATCCCCTCTTACTCTCATTATTTCGTTTTATGAAGTTTTAAGTGGCGCCGTTAGGCTGCCGAAATTTTTGTAACAGATTCTTTCTCCCTTCTCATTTTTCAAGATCTATTTTCATGTAAAGTATTTCAAGTTACTTTTTATTATTTTGGGGTATTATCACTAAATTTATCATACTTATCTTTTATGATCATATGATGAGATACCCCATTTTATCTCTTCAATTCAGTATTTTGAAGTTTTAAGTGGCGTTGTTAGGCTGCCGAATTTTTAAGTGGTTCTTCACCCTTCTCGTTTTGAAGTTCTAATTTCATGTCAATTCTTTCAAGTTCCTTTTTGTTATGTTGGGGTATTATCTCTATATCTATCATACTGATATTTTATGATCATATGATGAGAGACCCCATTTAATCTCTTCAATTCAGTATTTTGATGTTTTAAGTGGCGCCGTTAGGCTGCCGAATTTGCAAGTTGTTCTTCACCCTTCTCGTTTTGAAGTTCTACTTTCATGTCAATTATTTCAAGTTCCTTTTTTGTTATGTTGGGGTATGATATCTTTATCTATCATACTGATCTTTTATGATCATATGATGATAGACCCTATTTGATCTCTTCAATTCATTATTTTTAAGTTTTAAGTGGCGCCGTTAGGCTGCCAAATTTTTAATTGGTTCTTCACCCTTATTGTTTTGAAGTTCTAATTCCATGTCAAGTCTTGAAAGTTCCTTTTTATTATGTTGGGGTATGATCTCTATATCTATCATACTGATCTTTTATGTTCATATGATTAGATAACCTATTTTATCTCATCAATTCATTTTTGTTGAAGTTTAAGTGGCGCCGTTAGGCTGCCAAATTTCTAAGGGGTTCTTTCACCCATCTCGTTTTCAAGATCTACTTTAATGTCAAGTATTTCAAGTTACTTTTTATTATTTTGGGTTATGATCTCTATATCTATCATACTGATCATTTATTTTCATATTATGAGAGACCCTATTTGATCTCGTCAATCCATTTTTGGAAGTTTTAAGTGACGCTGTTAGGCTGCCGAATTCTCATAAGAGAAATCTTATTTTTGTCTTCCTTTCAAGTTCTTCATTTCATATGGTATATCATTCAAATTTCATTACCATGTTCTTAAATACTATATATTCTATTACCCTACTGTTTTATGTATCATTTTTGAGTGGGTGACCCATGTCCCCTCTCTTTTCAATGTTTTCTAAAACCATGTATCGTATACGTTATGCTGCATAGTTTTCGTCTCAAAATGCCTCCCTCTTTATCTCAAAGTTATTTTATGTTATTAAGTGAATACTAAAAGTTATTATTTCTATAGGGGTATTAACATATATATCAAAATGTTCTATTTTAAATTCTGGGATTTATATACATGAAACCCTCTTTACCTTTCTGTGGGTTTAAAGTGACATAAAGATCATGTCTTTAAAGCAGTTTTTAAAACATTATGATTATGAAATGATACCCATTTATTTTATGTTATATGGGTTGTTTATGAAATGATTGATGATGATATATGTGGATCACATGATAATAAAGACATTTCAAAGGTGAGCCCAGATAGCGCTCCAATGCATTGGGTAAAGACTTAATCTCTAGAGATGACTTTTTAGACTGATACCTTGGTGAATAACCTTGGTAATTTTTGATGACACCTTGGGGATGGACCTTGGTGAAACAAAATTATTGTCAATATTAAATGTTTCAGCCACATCTTCAAGTTATGAAAAATGTTATTTTTATTATGATATGCCTCATGATTTCTTTCTCATGCCTTAATGTTCTATTCCTGACCTTATTTAAGTATCTCAAGTTCACATGTAAAATGTTTCTCTTGTTTCCCTTACTGGGCCTTCTGCACACCCTTTCTTTTGATGTATGTCCCCAGGTCATGAGATGTAGTAATGAACCTAGGATGAACATGAGGAGAAGCCTTTCAAGTGTTTAAGAATAATCTTTTATTTTTTCATGTTTAAAGTTCCTGGTTTCCAAGACACTAAACCTTAAAGATCCTCGGTTTTGTAAAATGTAATGAAAGTTTATGTGATAAAACGGTGGGATGCTATAGTTGGTATCAAAAGATGGTTTAGTTATTTTTGGAAATTAGGATATGAAAACTCTAGGAATAACCCTATAGAAAAGTTTAAATATAAGAAATCTTCCTGGTATTTTGGTGAGTATTGAGTAAGGGGTTGCTAAGCAAATACATCCCTGTCTGGATATGAGCAGGTAGAGGTGGCGCTGGCACAAATGTACATAGGGGTAAAACCCGAAAACACCGCTTTTATCTAGACTCGAACGGGAACTGGTACACGACAACGGGCCTTGCTGCACTCTTGGTTACGACACTCCCGGGGGATATGCTTTGGTAAATTCATAAGCTTAGTATGAACCATTGTTAAAGGAACAAAGATAAAACAAAATAAAGATTCACATAAGAATATATGATCATGGATAACCTAGATGGGAACCTAGGGGATCACAAGTTAGGGTATACTTTTCTTCTACAAGTTATCCTTATATGCTTTTAGTTCCTTTTCATGATTATTGGCTAAGTACTTAAGCCCCTAATTATGCTTTCTCTTCTTAGTTAATGGTGGGAAATGGAAGAACATGTCCCAAAAACCAATGTGATAGGAAATGCGACGATTGTCGTATTAATATGACAGGGATGATTAGGGGATTAAAATATGATTATTATTTTGGAAGACGTTCACTATTTTGTGGACCCTATATGATTGAGGTAAATAGATTACTACGGTATTTTCATTGAGGAGTAAGGTTGACTTATATTTTGAAGAATCGATGAATTTAAG
The DNA here is from genome assembly GCA_963277665.1 of Viscum album. NCBI lineage: Eukaryota > Viridiplantae > Streptophyta > Magnoliopsida > Santalales > Viscaceae > Viscum > Viscum album. Next base: position 277,461,197 of record OY728129.1, on the reverse strand, counting down.
GTGGACTTATAGTAATTTAGGTTACTTATGGGAATGATTAACTTATATTGGGTAAAATATGTTTAGGTTAGATACTTTTGTTTTAAGATGTTACGAGTGGTTGATGTTGTTTGGAGATGAACAATGAAGTTTATCTTGGAAGACTATGTTATCAAATCCTTCTTGTATTTGGGTTTAAATCTTAGTTTGGTTTATTTTGAGTAATTTTAAGGACTGTTATTTATGGAATGGACTATGATGAACTTTGGGTAGTACCATGGAACTTTGAAGATTTAAAAGTAGTTTCCATTGTTATGGGATTATTTCTTTTTGAAGAGTTATTTTACCTTACCCTTTCTGTTTTTGGGATAATGTTTAAAGATAGAAGAAATAGATAGTTAATCTTTTGTGGATTATGTGATTCTCTAGAAGACGATTCTTGTGTTTTGATGAGACCAAGTAGTTTTGAATGCTCATAGTTTGGAGAAAAGATTAGTTTTGGGTAGAAACTTATTAGAGGATGAAACTCTACATGAAGGTAGGTATATTTTCTTATGTTTTTGTTCTATGTAGTAAATGAATTGCTTAAAATTATGAAAAGGAACGTAAAACAAAAAGGTTGTTGGTTTACGTTTCCTACTAGGTAATCAAAGACCATTTACACACATCATATGTATGGGATTTTCTTATGGTTAACTTTCTCCTAATCATGTTTTCTATCACTCTCCCCCAGAACCTGACCCTTTGTTTTTTCTTCCATATCCATGTTTTCCTCCATGGAATCCTATTATGGGTTAACTCAGGTGACCTTTTTACTTCCCTTTCTTTCTTTTAAAGTAATAGTTTTACTGACTCATTTTCCGATATGGGACTTTAAATAAAATTTCAAAACCCAATTTTAAAAAATGGGAGGATGCAATTTCTTAAAGGGGGAAGATTGTAACGACCCGAAATTTTGAATAAATCTTATTTCCTAATTTTATGTGTTATTTTATTTTATTTTTATACTCAATAAATATGTTTCATTTGATAACATGATTATAATTAAAATTAGACCGTTGGGTTTTGACTATTATATGACCATTGGTCAATATGACTGTTGGAAACTAAACATTTTGATTTTTTTCTCTAAATACAATTAATATTGGTTAATTATTATAGAAAGAAGATTCGATGGCCTCACCCAGTAATCTTGGACTGATCGAAGTCCATCTAACAGAACTTGGGAAGGAGGTAGCACCACTGGGCTTTGCTCTGGACCAAACCCAAGCCGAACTTCATCGTGTGAAGCTAGAACGGAATCGCCTTTGCGAGAAGTTCAAACTGATAGAAATTACTACTCGTGCGATGTTAGCCGAGCCTCCCTCAGATTCTCTCACCTTAGAACACCTTACACTTAGGTCCTATGCTGGTGTGATAAGGGGCTATGTAAGGAGACCGTAACTGCCTTGTGTAATCCTTTGTTTTAAATAAAAATTGGGATTTCTTCTTATGATGAAGTTTATGAATTTTCAAATGACCGGATAAATATAGTATGCATATTTTTGATGAATTTTAGAAAAAGGATATTTTAAAAATGTTTATGTAAACCTTAAATAATTAAAAATGTGTAATGATATTCAAAAAATATCTTCTACAATTTTTCTCAGTACGAAATTTAGAGTCTAATAAGATCAACTTAATTTTTGATGAATAGTAAATTATGAATAGTGATTTTATGATTAGGATTAGTAATGTGTCCAAATTGATTAGTAATCTCACTTAAAGAAAGTATTAATATAATCTAGGCACCTTGATTAAGTAATGTGATTCAATAAAATGGTTAAATAACGATTTCATAAATTATTATTCAAGTATTAGGTTTTTCGAGTGAATAGTGTTTTTTAATTAAAAATTAAATTAAAAATATTAAAAAAATTATTTTTATAAAATGGATTTCATTTTTGAACTCAGAGCACCGATATTATGTTATGTTAATTTTTGGGGGTTTTTTCTGAAAAAAATGAATTTTCAGTGAATACTGTATTTATTTAAAAAAATAAATTAAAAATATTTAGAAAATTATTTCTATAAAATAGAGTTCATTTTTGAATCAGATCATTGATATTTGGTTAAGGTGAAATTTTGGGATTATTCTGAGAAAGTTGAATTTTAGATGAATAGTGAAAATACAGTTTTTAAGTTACGGATGTTTAATGACATCATTAAATGATGTATTAATTATGTAATAAATATGGTCGACTTATGAATAGTAATATAAGGTATGAGGTGTCCCAAGAGGCCAATACCATGGGCAAAAACCATGGGAAAGCCCATGGTTTTTTCAAACCCACTAATGAGGTGTCCCTTGGCCATTAATGCCTTGTCCCCTCACTTTCTCTATAAATACCAAGACATCCTCTCATCCATTAGACTCAACACTCTTCCCCAACAAAATTCAGGTCTCATTACCTCCCAAAGAGTCCTCCCAAGGTGGCCCCAAGCCCTCGAGGTCCCAACCTTTGAGTTTTAAGAGTTACATTTTAAGGTAAGAGATCCGATCTCTCTCTTTCTTTTCAAGAAATATTTTTTATGTAATTTCTTTTATGCTCCATGTTCTTATGTAAAAGGGTGTTATTTTATACTCCTCTTACTTCTCTTTTCATGTTCACATAATGAGAGATCCCCTCTTACTCTCATTATTTCATTTTATGAAGTTTTAAGTAGCGCCGTTAGGCTGCCGAAAGTTTTGTAACAGATTGTTTCTCCCTTCTCATTTTTCAAGATCTATTTTCATGTAAAGTATTTCAAGTTCCTTTTTATTATTTTGGGGTATTATCTCTAAATTTATTATACTGATCTTTTATGATCATATTATGAGATACCCCATTTGATCTTTTCAATTCAGTATTTTGAAGTTTTAAGTGGCGCCGTTAGGCTGCCGAATTTTTAAGTGGTTCTTCACCCTTCTCGTTTTGAAGTTCTAATTTCATGTCAATTCTTTCAAGTTCCTTTTTGTAATGTTGGGGTATGATCTCTATATCTATCATACTGATCTTTTATGATCATATTATGAGATACCCCATTTGATCTCTTCAATTCAGTATTTTGAAGTTTTAAGTGGTGCCGTTAGGCTGCCGAATTTTTAAGTGGTTCTTTACCCTTCTCGTTTTGAAGTTCTACTTTCATGTCAATTATTTCAAGTTACTTTTTGTTATTTTGGGGTATGATCTCTATATATAACATACTTATATTTTATGATCATATGATGAGAGACCCCATTTGATCTCTTCAATTCAGTATTTTGAAGTTTTAAGTGGCGCTGTTAGGCTGCCGAATTTTTAAGTGGTTCTTCACCCTTATCGTTTTGAAGTTCTAATTCCATGTCAAGTCTTGCAAGTTCATTTTTATTATGTTGGGGTATGATCTATATATATATCATACTGATATTTTATGTTCATATGATTATAGACCCTATTTGATCTCATCAATTCATTTTTGTTGAAGTTTAAGTGGCGCCGTTAGGCTGCCAAATTTCTAAGGGGTTCTTTCACCCTTCTCGTTTTCAAGATCTACTTTAATGTAAAGTCTTTCAAGTTCCTTTTTATTATGTCAGGGTATGATCTCTATATCTATCATACTGATCATTTATTTTCATATGATGAGAGACCCTATTTGATCTCGTCAATCCATTTTTGGAAGTTGTAAGTGACGCCGTTAGGCTGCGGAATTCTCATAAGAGAAATATTATTTTTGTCTTTCTTTCAAGTTATTCATTTCATATGGTATATCATTAAAATTTCATTACCATGTTCTTAAATACTATATATTCTGCTCCCCTACTGTTTTATGTATCATTTTTGAGTGGGTGACCCACGTCCCCTCTCTTTTCAATGTTTTCTAAAACCATGTATCGTAGACATTATGCTGCATAGTTTTCATCTCAAAATTCCTCCCTCTTTATCTCAAAATTATTTTATGTTATTAAGTGAATACTAAAAGATATTATTTATACAGGGGTATTCACATATATATCAAAATTTTCTATTTTAAATTCTGGGATTTATATACATGAAACCTGCTTTCCCTTTCCGTCGGTTTAAAGTGACATAAAGATCATGTCTTTAAAGCAGTTTTTAAAACATTATGATTATGAAATGAGACCCATTTATTTTATGATATATGGGTTGTTTATGAAATGATTTATGATGATATATGTGGCTCACATGATAATAAAGACATGTCAAAGGTGCGCCCAGATAGCACTCCAATGCATTGGGTAAATACTTAATCTCTAGAGATGAATTTTTAGACTGATACCTTATTGAATAACCTTGGTAATTTTTAATGACACCTTGGGGATGGACCTTGGTGAAACAAAATGATTGTCAATATTAAATGTTACAGCCACATCTTCAAGTTATGAAAAATTTTATTTTTATTATGATGTATATCATGATCTCTTTCTCATGCCTTTAAGTTCTTTTCATGTCCTTATTGAAGTATCTCAAGTTCACATGTAAAATGTTTCTCTTGTTTCCCTTACTGGGTCTTCTGCTCACCCTTTCTTTTGATGTATGTCCCTAGGTCATGAGTTGCAGTAATGAACCTAGGATGAATATGAGGAGAAGCCTTTAAAGTGTTTAAGAAGAATCTTTTATGTTTTCATGTTTAAAGTTCCTGGTTTCCAAGACACTAATCCTTAAATATCCTCGGTTTTTTAAAATGTAATGAAAGTTTATGTGATAAAAAGGTGGGATGCTATAGTTGGTATCAAAGGATGGTTTCGTTATTTGTGGAAATTAGGATATGAAGTCTCTAGAAAGAACCCTATAGAAAAGTTTAAATATAGGAAATCATCCTGGTATTTTGGTGAGTATTAAGTAAGGGGTTTCCAAGCAAATACATCATTGTCTGGATATGAGCAGGTAGAGGTGGCTCTGGCACAGATGTACATAAGGGTAAAACCCAAAAACACCTCTTTGAGCTAGACTCAAACGGGAACTGGTACACGACAATGGGCCTTGCTGCACTCTTTGTTACGACACTCCCGGGGGATATGCTTTGGTAAATTCATAAGCTTAGTATGAACCATTGTTAAAGGAACAAAGATAAAATAAAATAAAGATTCACATAAGAATATATGATCATGGATAACCAAGATGGGAACCTAGGGGATCACAAGTTAGGGTATACTTTTCATCTACAAGTTATCCTTATATTCTTTTAGTTCCTTTTCATGATTATTGGCTAAGTACTTAAGCCCCTAATTATTATTTCTCTTCTTAGTTAATGGTGGGAAATGGAAGAACATGTCCCAACAACCAATGTGATAGGAAATGCGACAATTGTCGTATTAATATGACAGGGATGATTAGGGGATTAAAATATGATTATTATTTTGGAAGATGTTCACTATTTTGGGGACCATATATGATCGAGGTAAATAGATTAATACGATATTTTCATTGAGGTGTAAGGTTGAATTATATTTTGAATAATCAATGAATTTAAGGTGGACTTATAGTAATTTAGGTTAATTATGGGAATGATTAACCTATCTTGGGTAAAATATGTTTAGGTTAGATACTTTTGTAATAAGATGTTAGGAGTGGTTGATGTTGTTTGGAGATGAACAATGAAGTTTATTTTGGAAGACTATGTTATCAAATCCTTCTTGTATTTGGGTTTCAATCTTAGTTTGGTTTATTTTGAGGAATTTTAAGGACCGTTATTTATGGAATGGACTATGATGAACTTTGGGTAGTACCATGTAACTTTGAAGATTTAAAATTAGTTTCCATTCCTATGGGATTATTTCTTTTTGAAGAGTTGTTTTACCTTACCCTTTCTGTTTTTGGGATAATGTTTAAATATTGAAGAAATAGATAGTTAATCTTTTGTGGATTATGTGATTCTCTAGAAGATGATTCTTGTGTTTTGATGAGACCAAGTAGTTTTGAATGATCATAGTTTGGAGAACAGATTAGTTTTGGGTAGAAACTTATTAAAGGATAAAACTCTACATGAAGGTAGGTATATTTTATTATGTTTTTGTTCTATATAGTAAATGAATTCCTTAAAATTATGAAAAGGAACGTAAAACAAAAACGTTTTTGGTTTACGTTTCCTACTAGGTAATCAAAGACCGTTTACACACATCATAAGTTTGGGATTTTCTTATGGTTAACTTTCTCCTAATCATGTTTTCTATAACTCTCCCCCAGAACTTGACCCTTTGTTTTTTCTTCCACATCCATGTTTTCCTCCATGGAATCCTATTATGGGTTAACTCAAGTGACCTTTGTACTTCCCTTTCTTTATTTTAAAGTAATATTTTTACTGACTCCTTTTACGATATGGGACTTTAAAAGAAATTTCAAAACCCAATTTTAAAAATTGAGAGGACGCAATTTCTTAAGGGAGGAAGATTGTAACGACCCGAAATTTTGAATAAATCTTATTTCCTAATTTTATGTGTTATTTTATTTTATTTTTATACTCAATAAATATGTTTCATTTGATAACATGATTATAATTAAAATAAGACCGTTGGGTTTTGACTATTATATGACCATTGGTCAATATGACCGTTGGAAACTAAACGTTTTGATTTTTGTCTCTCAAAACAAGTAATATTGGTTCATTATTATATAAAGAAGATTCGATGGCCTCACCCAGTAGTCTTAGACCGATCGAAGCCCATCTAACAGAACTTGGGAAGGAGGTAGCACCACTGGGATTTGCTCTGGACCAAACCCAAGCCAAACTTCATCGTGTGAAGCTAGAACGGAATCACCTTTGCGAGAAGTTCAAACTGATAGAAATTACTACTCGTGCGATGTTAGCCGAGCCTCCCTCAGATTCTCTCACCTTAGCACACCTTACACTTAGGTCCTATGCTGGTGTGATAAGGGGCTATGTAAGGAGACCGTAACTGCCTTGTGTAATCCTTTGTTTTAAATAAAAATTGGGATTTATTCTTATGATGAAGTTTATGAATTTTCAAATGACCGGATAAATATAGTATGCATATTTTTGATGAATTTTAGAAAAAGGATATTTTAAAAATGTTTATGTAAACCTTAAATAATTAAAAATGTGTAATGATATTCAAAAAATGGTCTTCTACAATTATGCTCAGTACGAAATTTAGAGTCTAATAAGATCAACTTAATTTTTGATGAATAGTAAATTATGAATAGTGATTTTATGATTAGGATTAGTAATGTGTCCAAATGGATTAGTAATATCACTTAAAGAAAGTATTAATATAATCTTGGCACCTTGATTAAGTAATGTGATTCAATAAAATGGTTAAATAACGATTTCATAAATTATTATTCAAGTATTAGTTTTTTCGAGTGAATAGTGTTTTTTAATTAAAAATTAAATTAAAAATATTTAAAAAATTATTTTTATAAAATGGATTTCATTTTTGAACTCAGAGCACCGATATTATGTTATGGTAATTTTTGGGGTTTTTTCTGAAAAAAATGAATTTTTGGTGAATAGTGTATTTATTTTAAAAAATGAATTAAAAATATTTAGAAAATTATTTTTATAAAATGGAGTTCATTTTTGAATCAGAGCATTGATATTTGGTTAAGGTGAAATTTTGGGATTATTCTGAGAAAGTTGAATTTTCGATGAATAGTGAAAATACAGTTTTTAAGTTACGGGTGTTTAATGACATCATTAAATGATGTATTAAGTATGTAATCAATATGGTCGACTTATGAATAGTACGATAAGGTATGAGGTGTCCCAAGTGCCCAATAAAATGGGAAAAAACCATGGGAAAGCCCATAGTTTTTCCAAAACCACTAATGAGGTGTCCCTTGGCCATTAATGCCTTGTCCCCTCACTTTCTCTATAAATACCAAGACATCCTCTCATCCATTAGACTCACCACTCTTCACCAACGAAGTTCTGGTATACTTACCTCCCAAAGAGTACTCCCAAGGTGGCCCCAAGCCCTCAAGGTCCCAACCTTTGAGTTTTAAGAGTTACGTTTTAAGGTAAGGGATCCAATCTCTCTCTTTCCTTTCATGAAATCTATTTTATGTAATTTCTTTTATGCTTCATGTTCTTATGTAAAATGGTGTTCTTTTATACTCCTATTACTGCCCTTTTTATGTTCACATAATGAAATATCCCCTCTTACTCTCATTATTTCGTTTTATGAAGTTTTAAGTGGCGCCGTTAGGCTGCCGAAATTTTTGTAACAGATTCTTTCTCCCTTCTCATTTTTCAAGATCTATTTTCATGTAAAGTATTTCAAGTTCCTTTTTATTATTTTGGGGTATTATCTCTAAATTTATCATACTGATCTTTTATTATCATATGATGAGATACCCCATTTGATCTCTTCAATTCAGTATTTTGAAGTTTTAAGTGGCGCTGTTAGGCTGCCGAATTGTTAAGTGGTTCTTCACCCTTCTCGTTTTGAAGTTCTAATTTCATGTCAATTCATTCAAGTTCCTTTTTGTTATGTTGGGGTATTATCTCTATATCTATCATACTGATATTTTATGATCATATGATGAGAGAACCCATTTAATCTCTTCAATTCAGTATTTTGAAGTTTTAAGCGGCGCCGTTAGGCTGCCGAATTTGCAAGTTGTTCTTCACCCTTCTCGTTTTGAAGTTCTACTTTCATGTCAATTATTTCAAGTTCCTTTTTTGTTATGTTGGGGTATGATATCTTTATCTATCATACTGATCTTTTATTATCATATGATGAGAGACCCTATTTGATATCTTCAATTCAGTATTTTGAAGTTTTAAGTGGCGCCGTTAGGCTGCCAAATTTTTAAGTGGTTCTTCACCCTTATCGTTTTGAAGTTCTAATTCCATGTCAAGTCTTGAAATTTCCTTTTTATTATGTTGGGGTATGATCTCTATATTTATCATACTGATCTTTTATGTTCATATGATGAGATACCCTATTTGATCTCATCAATTCATTTTTGTTGAAGTTTAAGTGGTGCCGTTAGGCTGCCAAATTTCTAAGGGGTTCTTTCACCCATCTCGTTTTCAAGATCTACTTTAATGTCAAGTCTTTCAAGTTACTTTTTATTATGTTGGGTTATGATCTCTATATCTATCATACTGATCATTTATGTTCATATTATGAGAGACCCTATTTGATCCCGTCAATCCATTTTTGGAAGTTTTAAGTGACGCCGTTAGGCTGCCGAATTCTCATAAGAGAAATCTTATTTTTGTCTTCCTTTCAAGTTCTTCATTTCATATGGTATATCATTCAAATTTCATTACCATGTTCTTAAATACTATATATTCTATTACCCTACTATTTTATGTATCATTTTTGAGTGGGTGACCCATGTCCTCTCTCTTGTCAATGTTTTCTAAAACCATGTATCGTATACGTTATGCTGGATAGTTTTCGTCTCAAAATGCCTCCCTCTTTATCTAAAAGTTATTTTATGTTATTAAGTGAATACTAAAAGTTATTATTTCTATAGGGGTATTAACATATATATCAAAATGTTCTATTTTAAATTTTGGGATTTATATACATGGAACCCGCTTTACCTTTCCGTGGGTTTAAAGTGACATAAAGATCATGTCTTTAAAGCAGTTTTTAAAACATTATGATTACGAAATGATACCCATTTATTTTATGCTATATGGGTTGTTTATGAAATGATTGATGATGATATATGTGGATCACATGATAATAAAGACATGTCAAGGGTGCGCCCAGATAGCACTCCAATGCATTGGGTAAAGACTTAATCTCTAGAGATGACTTTTTAGACTGATACCTTGGTGAATAACCTTGGTAATTTTTAATGACACCTTGGGGATGGACCTTGGTGAAACAAAATTCTTGTCAATATTAAATGTTTCAGCCACATATTCAAGTTATGAAAAATGTTATTTTTATTATGATATGCTTGATGATTTCTTTCTCATGCCTTAATGTTCTTTTCATGACCTTATTGAAGTATCTCAAGTTCACATGTAAAATGTTTCTCTTGTTTCCCTTACTGGGCCTTCTGCACACCCTTTCTTTTTATGTATGTCCCCAGGTCATGAGATGCAGTAATGAACCTAGGATGAACATGAGGAGAAGCCTTTCAAGTGTTTAAGAATAATCTTTTATGTTTTCATGTTTAAAGTTCCTGGTTTCCAAGACACTAAACCTTAAAGATCCTCGGTTTTGTAAAATGTAATGAAAGTTTATGTGATAAAACGGTGGGATGCTATAGTTGGTATCAAAGGATGGTTTAGTTATTTGTGGAAATTAGGATATGAAAACTCTAGGAAGAACCCTATAGAAAAGTTTAAATATAAGAAATCTTCCTGGTATTTTGGTGAGTATTGAGTAAGGGGTTGCTAAGAAAATACATCCCTGTCTGGATATGAGCAGGTAGAGGTGGCTCTGACACAAATGTAAATAGGGGTAAAACCCAAAAACACCGCTTTGAGCTAGATTCGAACGAGAACTGGTACACGACAACGGGCCTTGCTGCACTCTTGGTTACGACACTCCCGGGGGATATGCTTTGGTAAATTCATAAGCTTAGTATGAACCATTGTTAAAGGAACAAAGATAAAACAAAATAAAGATTCACATAAGAATATATGATCATGGATAACCTAGATGGGAACCTAGGGGATCACAAGTTAGGGTATACTTTTCTTCTACAAGTTATCCTTATATGCTTTTAGTTCCTTTTCATGATTATTGGCTAAGTACTTAAGCCCCTAATTATGCTTTCTCTTCTTAGTTAATGGTGGGAAATGGAAGAACATGTCCCAACAACCAATGTGATAGGAAATGCGACGATTGTCGTATTAATATGACAGGGATGATTAGGGGATTAAAATATGATTATTATTTTGGAAGACGTTCACTATTTTGGGGACCCTATATGATCGAGGCCAATAGATTACTACGATATTTTCATTGAGGAGTAAGGTTGACTTATATTTTGAAGAATCGATGAATTTAAGGTGGACTTATAGTAATTTAGGTTACTTATGGGAATGATTAACTTATCTTGGGTAAAATTTGTTTAGGTTAGATACTTTTGTTATAAGATGTTACGAGTGGTTGATGTTGTTTGGATATGAACAATGAAGTTTATCTTGGAAGACTATGTTATCAAATCCTTCTTGTATTTGGGTTTAAATCTTAGTTTGGTTTATTTTGAGGAATTTTAAGGACCTTTATTTATGGAATGGACTATGATGAACTTTGGGTAGTACCATGGAACTTTGAAGATTTAAAAGTAGTTTCCATTCCTATGGGATTATTTCTTTTTGAAGAGTTATTTTACCTTACCCTTTCTGTTTTTGGGATAATGTTTAAAGATAGAAGAAATAGATAGTTAATCTTTTGTGGATTATGTGATTCTCTAGAAGATGATTTTTGTGTTTTGATGAGACCAAGTAGTTTTGAATGCTCATAGTTTGGAGAAAAGATTAGTTTTGGGTAGAAACTTATTAAAGGATGAAACTCTACATGAAGGTAGGTATATTTTCTTATGTTTTTGTTCTATCTAGTAAATGAATTGCTTAAAATTATGAAAAGGAACGTAAAACAAAAACGTTGTTGGTTTACGTTTCCTAGTAGGTAATCAAAGACCGTTTACACACATCATAAGTTTGGGATTTTCTTATGGTTAACTTTCTCCTAATCATATTTTCTATCACTCACCCCCAGAACCTGACCCTTTGTTTTTTCTTCCATATCCATGTTTTCCTCCATGGAATCCTATTATGGGTTAACTCAGGTGACCTTTGTACTTCCCTTTCTTTCTTTTAAAGTAATAGTTTTACTGACTCCTTTTCCGATATGGGACTTTAAATGAAATTTCAAAACCCAATTTTAAAAATTGTGAAAACGCAATTTCTTAAAGGGGGAAGATTGTAACGACCCGAAATTTTGAATAAATCTTATTTACTAATTTTATGTGTTATTTTATTTTATTTTTATACTCAATAAATATGTTTCATTTGATAACATGATTATAATTTAAATTAGACCGTTGGGTTTTGACTATTATATGACCATTGGTCAATATGACCGTTGGAAAATAAACGTTTTGATTTTTGTCTCTAAATACAAGTAATATTGGTTAATTATTATAGAAAGAAGATTCGATGGCCTCACCCAGTATCCTTGGACCGATCGAAGTCCATCTAACAGAACTTGGGAAGGAGGTAGCACCACTGGGCTTTGCTCTAGACCAAACCCAAGCCGAACTTCATCGTGTGAAGCTAGAACGGAATCGCCTTTGCGAGAAGTTCAAACTGATAGAAATTACTACTCGTGCGATGTTAGCCGAGCCTCCCTCATATTATCTCACCTTAGCACACCTTACACTTAGGTCCTATGCTGGTGTGATAAGGGGCTATGTAAGGAGATCGTAACTGCCTTGTGTAATCCTTTGTTTTAAATAAAAATTGGGATTTCTTCTTATGATGAAGTTTATGAATTTTCAAATGACCGGATAAATATTGTATGCATATTTTTGATGAATTTTAGAAAAAGGATATTTTAAAAATGTTTATGTAAACCTTAAATAATTAAAAATGTGTAATGATATTCAAAAAATAGTCTTCTACAATTTTTCTCAGTACGAAATTTAGAGTCTAATAAGATCAACTTAATTTTTGATGAATAGTAAATTATGAATAGTGATTTTATGATTAGCATTAGTAATGTGTCCAAATGGATTATAAATCTCACTTAAAGAAAGTATTAATATAATCTAGGCACCTTGATTAAGTAATGTGATTCAATAAAATGGTTAAATAACGATTTCATAAATTATTATTCAAGTATTAGGTTTTTCGAGTTAATAGTGTTTTTTAATTAAAAATTAAATTAAAAATATTTAAAAAATTATTTTTATAAAATGGATTTCATTTTTGAACTCAGAGCACCGATATTATGTAATGGTAATTTTTGGGGGTTTTTTCTGAAAAAAATGAATTTTCGGTGAATAGTGTATTTATTTAAAAAAATAAATTAAAAATATTTAGAAAATTATTTTTATAAAATAGAGTTAATTTTTGAATCAGAGCATTGATATTTGGTTAAGGTGAAATTTTTGGATTATTCTGAGAAAGTTGAATTTTCGATGAATAGTGAAAATACAGTTTTTAAGTTACGGATGTTTAATGACATCATTAAATGATGTATTAAGTATGTAATAAATATGGTCGACTTATGAATATTAATATAAGGTATGAGGTTTCCCAAGAGGCCAATACCATGGGCAAAAACCATGGGAAAACCCATGGTTTTTCCAAACCCACTAATGAGGTGTCCCTTGGCCATTAATGCCTTGTCCCCTCACTTTCTCTATAAATACCAAGACATCCTCTCATCCATTAGATTCACCACTCTTCCCCAAAAAAATTCGGGTCTCATTACCTCCCAAAGAGTCCTCCCAAGGTGGCCCCAAGCCCTCGAGGTCCCATCCTTTGAGTTTTAAGAGTTACGTTTTAAGGTAAGAGATCCGATCTCTCTCTTTCTTTTCAAGAAATATTTTTTATGTAATTTCTTTTATGCTCCATTTTCTTATGTAAAAGGGTGTTATTTTATACTCCTATTACTGCTATTTTCATGTTCACATAATGATATATCCACTCTTACTCTCATTATTTCATTTTATGATGTTTTAAGTAGTGCCGTTAGGCTGCCGAAAGTTTTGTAACAGATTGTTTCTCCCTTCTCATTTTTCAAGATCTATTTTCATGTAAAGTATTTCAAGTTCCTTTTTATTAATTTGGGGTATTATCTCTAAATTTATTATACTGATCTTTTATGATCATATGATGAGAGATCCCATTTGATCTTTTCAATTCAGTATTTTGATGTTTTATGTGGCGCCGTTAGGCTGCCGAATTTTTAAGTGGTTCTTCACCCTTCTCGTTTTGATGTTCTAATTTCATGTCAATTCTTTCAAGTTCCTTTTTGTTATGTTGGGGTATGATATCTATATCTATCATACTGATCTTTTATGATCATATGATGAGATACCCCATTTGATCTCTTCAATTCAGTATTTTGAAGTTTTAAGTGGCGCCGTTAGGCTGCCGAATTTTTAAGTGGTTCTTTACCCTTCTCGTTTTGAAGTTCTACTTTCATGTCAATTATTTCAAGTTACTTTTTGTTATGTTGGGGTATGATATCTATATATATCATACTGATCTTTTATGATCATATGATGAGAGACCCCATTTGATCTCTTCAATTCAGTATTTTGAAGTTTTAAGTGGCGCTGTTAGGCTGCCGAATTTTTAAGTGGTTCTTCACCCTTATCGTTTTGAAGTTCTAATTCCATGTCAAGTCTTGCAAGTTCCTTTTTATTATGTTGGGGTATGATCTCTATATCTATAATACTGATCTTTTATTTTCATATGATTAGAGACCCTATTTGATCTCATCAATTCATTTTTGTTGAAGTTTAAGTGGCACCGTTAGGCTGCCAAATTTCTAAGGGGTTCTTTCACCCTTCTCGTTTTAAAGATCTACTTTAATGTCAAGTCTTTCAAGTTCCTTTTTATTATGTCAGGGTATGATCTCTATATCAATCATACCGATCATTTATTTTCATATGATGAGAGACCCTATTTGATCTCGTCAATCCATTTTTGTAAGTTTTAAGTGACGCCGTTAGGCTGCGGAATTCTCATAAGAGAAATCTTATTTTTGTCTTTCTTTCAAGTTATTCATTTCTTATGGTATATCATTCAAATTTCATTACCATGTTCTTAAATACTATATATTCTGCTCCCCTACTGTTTTATGTATCATTTTTGAGTGGGTGACCCACGTCCCCTCTCTTTTCAATGTTTTCTAAAACCATGTATCGTAGACGTTATGCTGCATAGTTTTCATCTCAAAATGCCTCCCTCTTTATCTCAAAATTATTTTATGTTATTAAGTGAATACTAAAAGATCTTATTTATACAGGGGTATTCACATATATATCAAAATGTTCTATTTTAAATTCTGGGATTTATATACATGAAACCCGCTTTCCCTTTCCGTCGGTTTAAAGTGACATAAAGATCATGTCTTTAACGCAGTTTTTAAAACATTATGATTATGAAATGAGACCCATTTATTTTATGATATATGGGTTGTTTATGAAATGATTGATGATGATATATGTGGCTCACATGATAATAAAGACATGTCAAGGGTGCGCCCAGATAGCACTCCAATGCATTGGGTAAAGACTTAATCTCTAGAGATGAATTTTTAGACTGATACCTTGGTGAATAACCTTGGTAATTTTTAATGACACCTTGGGGATGGACCTTGGTGAAACAAAATGATTGTCAATATTAAATGTTGCAGCCACATCTTCAAGTTATGAAAAATTTTATTTTTATTATGATGTATATCATGATCTCTTTTTCATGCCTTTAAGTTCTTTTCATGTCCTTATTGAAGTATCTCAAGTTCACAAGTAAAATGTTTCTCTTGTTTCCCTTACTGGGTCTTCTGCTCACCCTTTCTTTTGATGTATGTCCCCAGGTCATGAGATGTAGTAATGAACCTAGGATGAATATGAGGAGAATCCTTTAAAGTGTTTAAGAAGAATCTTTTATGTTTTCATGTTTAAAGTTCCTGGTTTCCAAGACACTAAACCTTAAAGATCCTCGGTTTTGTAAAATGTAATGAAAGTTTATGTGATAAAAAGGTGGGATGCTATAGTTGGTATCAAAGGATGGTTTAGTTATTTGTGGAAATTAGGATATGAAAACTGTAGGAAGAACCCTATAGAAAAGTTTAAATATAGGAAATCATCCTGGTATTTTGGTGAGTATTAAGTAAGGGGTTGCCAAGCAAATACATCATTGTCTGGATATGAGCAGGTAGAGGTGGCTCTGGCACATATGTACATAAGGGTAAAACCCGAAAACACTGCTTTGAGCTAGACTCAAACGGGAACTGGTACACGACAATGGGCCTTGCTGCACTCTTAGTTACGACACTCCCGGGGGATATGCTTTGGTAAATTCATAAGCTTAGTATGAACCATTGTTAAAGGAACAAAGATAAAAGAAAATAAAGATTCACATAAGAATGTATGATCATGGATAACCTAGATGGGAACCTAGGGGATCACAAGTTAGGGTATACTTTTCATCTACAAGTTATCCTTATATTCTTTTAGTTCCTTTTCATGATTATTGGCTATGTACTTAAGCCCCTAATTATGCTTTCTCTTCTTAGTTAATGGTGGGAAATGGAAGAACATGTCCCAACAACCAATGTGATAGGAAATGCGACAATTGTCGTATTAATATGACAGGGATGATTAGGGGATTAAAATATGATTATTATCTTGGAAGACGTTCACTATTTTGGGGACCATATATGATCGAGGTAAATAGATTACTACGGTATTTTCATTGAGGTGTAAGGTTGAATTATATTATGAATAATCGATGAATTTAAGGTGGACTTATAGTAATTTAGGTTAATTATGGGAATGATTAACCTATCTTGGGTAAAATATGTTTAGGTTAGATACTTTTGTAATAAGATGTTAGGAGTGGCTGATGTTGTTTGGAGATGAACAATGAAGTTTATTTTGGAAGACTATGTTATCAAATCCTTCTTGTATTTGGGTTTCAATCTTAGTTTGGTTTATTTTGAGGAATTTTAAGGACCGTTATTTATGGAATGGACTATGATGAACTTTGGGTAGTACCATGGAACTTTGAAGATTTTAAAGTAGTTTCCATTCCTATGGGATTATTTCTTTTTGAAGAGTTGTTTTACCTTACCCTTTCTGTTTTTGGGATAATGTTTAAAGATTGAAGAAATAGATAGTTAATCTTTTGTGGATTATGTGATTCTCTAGAAGATGATTCTTGTGTTTTGATGAGACCAAGTAGTTTTGAATGCTCATAGTTTGGAGAAAAGATTAGTTTTGGGTAGAAACTTATTAAAGGATGAAACTCTACATGAAGGTAGGTATATTTTCTTATGTTATTGTTCTATATAGTAAATGAATTCCTTAAAATTATGAAAAGGAACGTAAAACAAAAACGTTTTTGGTTTACGTTTTCTACTAGGTAATCAAAGACCGTTTACACACATCATAAGTTTGGGATTTTCTTAGGGTTAACTTTCTCCTAATCATGTTTTCTATCACTCTCCCCCAGAACTTGACCCTTTGTTTTTTCTTCCATATCCATGTTTTCCTCCATGGAATCCTATTATGGGTTAACGCAAGTGACCTTTGTACTTCCCTTTCTTTATTTTAAAGTAATAGTTTTACTGACTCCTTTTCCGATATGGGACTTTAAAAGAAATTTCAAAACCCAATTTTAAAAATTGCGAGGACGCAATTTCTTAAGGGAGGAAGATTGTAACGACCCGAAATTTTGAATAAATCTTATTTCCTAATTTTATGTGTTATTTTATTTTATTTTTATACTCAATAAATATGTTTCATTTGATAACATGATTATAATTAAAATGAGACCGTTGGGTTTTGACTATTATATGACCATTGGTCAATATGACCGTTGGAAACTAAACGTTTTGATTTTTGTCTCTCAATACAAGTAATATTGGTTAATTATTATATAAAGAAGATTCGATGGCCTCACCCAGTAGTCTTAGACCGATTGAAGCCCATCTAACAGTACTTGGGAAGGAGGTAGCACCACTGAGATTTGCTCTGGACCAAACCCAAGCCGAACTTCATTGTGTGAAGCTAGAACGGAATCACCTTTGCGAGAAGTTCAAACTGATAGAAATTACTACTCGTGCGATGTTAGCCGAGCCTCCCTCAGATTCTCTCACCTTAGCACACCTTACACTTAGGTCCTATGCTGGTGTGATAAGGGGCTATGTAAGGATACCGTAACTGCCTTGTGCAATCCTTTGTTTTAAATAAAAATTGGGATTTATTCTTATGATGAAGTTTATGAATTTTCAAATGACCGGATAAATATAGTATGCATATTTTTGATGAATTTTAGAAAAAGGATATTTTAAAAATGTTTATTTAAACCTTAAATAATTAAAAATGTGTAATGATATTCAAAAAATGTTCTTCTACAATTATGCTCAGTACGAAATTTAGAGTCTAATAAGATCAACTTAATTTTTGATGAATAGTAAATTATGAATAGTGATTTTATGATTAGGATTAGTAATGTGTCCAAATGGATTAGTAATCTCACTTAAAGAAAGTATTAATATAATCTAGGCACCTTAATTAAGTAATGTGATTCAATAAAATGGTTAAATAACGATTTCATAAATTATTATTCAAGTATTAGTTTTTTCGAGTGAATAGTGTTTTTTAATTAAAAATTTAATTAAAAATATTTAAAAAAATATTTTTATAAAATGGATTTCATTTTTGAACTCAGAGCACCGATATTATGTTATGGTAATTTTTGGGGTTTTTTCTGAAAAAAATGAATTTTTGGTGAATAGTGTATTTATTTAAAAAAATGAATTAAAAATATTTAGAAAACTATTTTTATAAAATGGAGTTCATTTTTGAATCAGAGCATTGATATTTGGTTAAGGTGAAATTTTGGGATTATTCTAAGAAAGTTGAATTTTCGATGAATAGTGAAAATACATTTTTTAAGTTACGGGTGTTTAATGACATCATTAAATGATGTATTAAGTATGTAATCAATATGGTCGACTTATGAATAGTACGATAAGGTATGACGTGTCCCAAGTGGCCAATACCGTGGGAAAAAACCATGGGAAAGCCCATAGTTTTGCCAAAACCACTAATGAGGTGTCCCTTGGCCATTAATGCCTTGTCCCCTCACTTTCTCTATAAATACCAAGCCATCCTCTCATCCATTAGACTCCCCACTCTTCCCCAACAAAGTTCTAGTCTCATTTACTCCAAAAGAGTCCTCCCAAGGTGGCCCCAAGCCCTCAAGGTCCCAACCTTTGAGTTTTAAGAGTTACGTTTTAAGGTAAGGGATCCGATCTCTCTCTTTCTTTTCAAGAAATCTCTTTTATGTAATTTCTTTTATGCTCCATGTTCTTATGTAAAAGGGTGTTCTTTTATACTCCTATTACTGCCCTTTTCATGTTAACATAATTATAGATCCCCTCTTACTCTCATTATTTCATTATATGAAGTTTTAAGTGGCGCCGTTAGGCTGCCGAAATTTTTGTAACAGATTCTTTCTCCCTTCTCATTTTTCAAGATCTATTTTCATGTAAAGTATTTCAAGTTCCTTTTTATTATTTTGGGGTATTATCTCTAAATTTATCATACTGATATTTTATGATCATATGATGAGAGACCCCATTTGATCTCTTCAATTCAGTATTTTGAAGTTTTAAGTGGCGCCGTTAGGCAGCCAAATTTTTAAGTGGTTCTTCACCCTTCTTGTTTTGAAGTTCTAATTTAATGTCAATTCTTTCAAGTTCCATATTGTTATGTTGAGTTATGATCTCTATATCAATCATACTTATCTTTTATGATCATATGTTGAGATAACCCATTTTATCTCTTCAATTCAGTATTTTGAAGTTTTAAGTGGCACCGTTAGTCTGCCGAATTTTTAAGTGGTTCTTCACCCTTCTCATTTTGATGTTCTATTTTCATGTCAATTATTTCAAGTTACTTTTTGTTATGTTGGGGTATGATCTCTATATCTATCATACTGATCTTTTATGATCATATGATGAGATACCCCATTTGATCTCTTCAATTCAGTATTTTGAAGTTTTAAGTGGCGCCGTTAGGCTGCCGAATTTTTAAGTGGTTCTTCACCCTTATCGTTTTGAATTTCTAATTCCATGTCAAGTCTTGCAAGTTACTTTTTATTATTTTGGGGTATGATATCTATATCTATCATACTGATCTTTTATGTTCATATTATGAGAGACCCTATTTGATCTCATCAATTCATTTTTGTTGAAGTTTAAGTGGCGCCGTTAGGCTGCCAAATTTCTAAGGGGTTCTTTCACCCTTATCGTTTTCAAGATCTACTTTAATTTCAAGTCTTTAAAGTTCCTTTTTATTATTTTGGGGTATGATATATATATCTATCATAATGATCATTTATTCTCATATGATTAGAGACCCTATTTGATCTCTTCAATCCATTTTTGGAAGTTTTAAGTGACGCCGTTAGGCTGCCGAATTCTCATAAGATAAATCTTATTTTTGTCTTCCTTTCAAGTTCTTCATTTCATATGGTATATCATTCAAATTTCATTACCATGTTCTTAAATACTATATATTCTGTTACCCTACTGTTTTATGTATCATTTTTGAGTGGGTGACCCATGTCCCCTCTCTTTTCAATGTTTTCTAAAACCATGTATCGTAGACGTTATGCTGCATAATTTTCGTCTCAAAATGCCTCCCTCTTTATCTCAAAATTATTTTATGTTATTAAGTGAATACTAAAAGCTCTTATTTCTACAGGGGTATTCACATATATATCAAAATGTTCTATTTTAAATTCTGGGATTTATATACATGAAACCCGCTTTCCCTTTCCGTGGGTTTAAAGTGACATAAAGATCATGTCTTTAAAGCATTTTTTAAAACATTATGATTATGAAACGAGACCCATTTCTTTTATGCTATATGGGTTGTTTATGAAATGATTGATGATGATATATGTGGATCACATGATAATAAAGACATGTCAAGGGTGCGCCCCAATAGCGCTCCAATGCATTGGGTAAATACTTAATCTCTTGAGATGACTTTTTAGACTGATACCTTGGTGAATAACCTTGGTAATTTTTAATGAAACCATGGGGATGGACCTTGGTGAAATGAAATGATTGTCAATATTAAATGTTTCAGCCACATATTCAAGTTATGAAAATTGTTATTTTTATTATGATATGCCTCATGATTTCTTTCTCATGCCTTAATGTTCTTTTCATTACCTTATTGAAGTATCTCAAGTTCACATGTAAAATTTTTCTCTTGTTTCCCTTACTGGGCCTTCTTCTCACCATTTCTTTTGATGTATGTCCCCAGGTCATGAGATGCAGTAATGAACCTAGGATGAACATGAGGGGAAGCCTTTCAAATGTTTAAGAATAATCTTTTATGTTTTCATGTTTAAAGTTCCTGGTTTCCAAGACACTAAACCTTAAAGATCCTCGGTTTTGTAAAAGGTAATGAAAGTTTATGTGATAAAAAGGTGGGATGCTATAAAAATGGACAGAGAATAATTTTTTAACACATTCCTTAAAGGGAATATGGTGCAAGGGACACATAATAATGTGGATATTCAGTCCACTATACTATTGAAACCCGTATATTCAGATGTATGTGGTCCTATAGGGAAGAATTCAACTATGAATGATCTTTATTTCATTACATTCATCAATGATTATTCCCATATAATTAATTTCCTCTTTATGAAGCACAAACCAGAATCTCATTAGATGTTTAAAATTTTTAGAAATAAAATTGAGAAATAACTTATTGTTCATAGTAAGAATATGAAGTCTAATAATGGAAATGAGTACACATCAAATTATTTTTAGATATATCTAGAAAATTATGGAATAATGCATCAATATATCACACCATACACTCCATAATATAATGGTGTGGTTTATTGAAAAAATTAGAATAATTTTAGATAGAGAGAGCTATGTTAGCTAAAAATAACCTTTTATATTTATTTTGGAGGGAATATATGTGCACTACTATGAACACTCATAATATTTACATTTTGAGACCCAAGACACATAAGAATCTATATGATATATTATACCACAAAAATATAACTATAAAATACTTAAATGTTTTTTTTCAATCCCTTGTTATATAAAGATACAAAAAAGAATCTATGCATGTTTTATGAAAAAGATACAGAAGGGATCTTTTTAGGCTATCTTTACAATAATATTGGCTACAAAATGATATATAAAACATTAATATAATATTATAGAGTGTTAAAATGTTAAAGTTATTGAAAATAAGAACACAAAATATGAATTTATTATGGATAAAGTTGAATATTCTAGAGATGGAATCATGTAGATTCTAGAAAAATAGGTTGTAAAATAGTAGTTTGTGGTTGATCTTGACTAAGATGTAACTATTTATGGAGAATTAGATAGGTATTAAAGGTATAGGTTTCAATTTATATCGAAAAATATTGATTCTAACAATATTTTTGGATAATAAGATGCACCTATACAAACCAGAAGAAGGTTGAGGTTAGAAAATATGAATTATCATATTTTAAAAGTTGATTCCCAAAATATTTATGAGGAAATTGAACATGAATAATGGATTTTTTATGAATAAGTAACTTTATTAAATTTAAAATAACTCTAATTAGGATATGGTGTTAGATCTCTAGAACAAAAACATTATAAACACCAAGTGAGTTTTCATAAATAAGATGAATGAGAAAATTGAAGTCACAAATAAAAAATAATGAATGTTTTAAAAGGGATATTCTCAGATGGAAAGTGTATAATATGAAGAATCCTTTTCACCATTGGTAAGACTTGATACCATTAAGATGTAATTATATGTGGAAAATCGAAAACAATAGAAGATTAATTAAATGAGTGTGAAATCAACTTTCGTTAATGGTGATCTTGAAGAAGAAATTTTCATTGAGAAAATTGAGGGTCTTCTTGTAGATAAAGGTGGGACCATGGTATATTGGATTAAGAAATAATTATATGGCTTAAATTAGGCCCCAATATATTTGTCTTACATAATGGATGGATTCTTGGGAAGAATGATTTTTTAAAATTAAAAGTTGATAGTAATCTCTATGTGAAGGAGTTGTTCACATATACTCTCATTTTCATAGTATGTGTTTATGAAAAAAATATTTTAGGTAACAAAAGGAATATTTGTGAGGACTTTTTTAGGAAATAAAAATACATTTTTAGATTTATAGGTTGGGTGAGATGTCACATTTTTTGGCTTTATAAATCATTTAAGGGGCTAATCTTATTTTTCTATCCTAAGAAAAATACTCTAGAGATTTATTAAAGAGGTTTGTAAAGGAGGAACTCATGGTAGTATTTACTCCAATAGTTTTTTCTACTAAGTTGATTAAAGATAAATTTAAACTAGTGTAGATCAAATGAATTATAGAAAACTGAATTATAACCTTCTCTACTTAACAACATCAAGACCTGAAATTGTTTTTATTATGAAATCATGTTCTCAATTTCAAAGTGATCCTAAGGAATTATACATGTTGTCATCCCAGAAGATTTTTAGATATGTCAAAATCATACTGAGTTTTCAACAATTTTATAGATCCCGTTAGGACTTGATCTTCTAGGGTTTTACATATGAATTTTAGGTTATATATTTTGCTGACATGAATTCCACTTCTGGCGGATCATTATTTCTTAGTGATAATTTTCTAGCATGGAATAACAAAAAAAAGGTTAGTGGCATTGAGAATTGCTGAAGCCAAGTGCATATCCACTACACATGATTTTACTCAAATGGTATAGATACAGGTTCAACTAGAGAACTTGATAGTTAAGGTTGAGAAGCCACCATGCATTTCCTATGATAATCAGAGTTCTATAGAAATTTCCAATAATCTATTTCAACACTCTATATTGAAGAAAATTGATCATATATATCATTTCATTAAAGAGAGGTCAGATGAATGTTGGGTGAAAGTATAGTTTATTAGAACAAAGGAATATGTTTTATATATTTTCAGAAAAGAATTTCTGAAGGTTATTTTATCTCAATCAAGTATGAAACTTTATTTTTAGCTTTAACATATCACTTAATAATGCGTGTAAGGTTACCCCCATAATTATTTTTGCTGTTTTATAAAAGGGGAGAGAAAAGAGTCAAAAATATTTACTTTTCTCTTGTCAAAGGGGGAGAAGATTGTCAAAAAAAAATTGTGAACTTATTGAAAATACATTACTATGGTTATTTCAAAAGGTAGGGGGTTGATGGATTGAAGGATACATTAACTTTAGTCACATGGACAAAATTCCATTGTCAACGATGGATAAAATTCTTTCAAAATAACTACATTATCCTATGGTGTGGTAGCGTGATTAATCTCAATTGAGATAGGATATAAATTAATTACCTTTAAGTGAATTTACTAAAATAAGAAATGGAATTCAGAAAATTGATAGAGTCGAGAAATGTTTTCTACCAATTAAAAAGTGGAATTTTAATATCCCCTTATAATTGTTGAAGTTTTTATTTATTATCAACCTAACATAAAAGAATCATTGGAAGCTACTGAGGCTAAACTTGATGTTTTTTTGGATTTTTAAGCGTTTTTGAGAAGGTTTGAGAAGGGAAGAGATTAACTCAAAAAGGTTTCATGCTTATTTTAGTAAGTATATAGTTCTTTTATTTGAAGATGAAAATGTAAGTCTATTTTATATTACATTAGAGCTCCAATGTATGACTTGAGGAATTTTGTATGACTTCATATGTGTTTTTGTATGAATTCATGTCATTTCATATGACTTTAGAGGTGTTTTAATATGTTTTTTTTGTTTTAATAAGACTAGTGAATTTCAAATGACTTTGAGGAAAATCATATGGCTTTTTGAGGTTGTTTGTATAACTTCAATATTTTCATAATACATCAGAAGTCTTACTAAATACCAATTTTTAGGAAATTTTTTAAAGTCATGAAAACCATAATACTTTAAAATTCTTATGGAATGCATTTTTTTTAAAATGTAAAACTTCAATACATATTAAAATTTAATAAATCTATAGGTTGAAAATATGTGTTTTTATAATTATTTTCTAAAGAATAAATAAACAATGTAATGAAAGATATTTTCTTTTGTGATAAAAACATCATATTTAAAATGTGATTCAAGTAGTATAAAGATTATGTGATCTTGATTGCATGAAAATCAAGGCTTATCAGGAGAAAAACCAAACGATATGATCTCAAAATTAAAATGAGTTTGCTTTCAAGAATAATGAAGGTGTTTATTTGGAAAATTATTTTCTATTATTCAGTTCCTAAAATCACATAAAAACATTATAGATTTTTAATTTGAGTTTGTTTTAAAAGTTTGAATAATATTGAAATTTAATTTTTAAAATAATTTGGTTTATACAAGGGTAGATTTGTGGAGTACTTGTGAATGTAGAAATGAAATATAATTCCAATTGAGTCTTATAGAGTTTTAATCTGTTGTAGAAGTTTAAAGCTTATTGTTTGGGAAGAAGATGAGGAGGATAGTCTTGTAATATTATATATGGGAACCGGAGCCACCTGATTGATTTGGTGAGAGATCCATGAAAAATCACGCGGAACCAAAAGTGGAAATTTAATAACTATGCTTTTAGGTTGGTTACTTAAAATTATTTTAATTTTTTAATCTTGAAAATAAGAATAGAAATTAAATGGTCTTTATTGAATAGAATTGTAAATATTGAGTTTGATGAAATTTTAAGAGAGATAAAGAGATAGAATATAGAATATTGTTGATATACACAAAATAAGTTTGCAAGAATGGGTAAATTAGAAGGAAAAATAATATTTGCATGTATCCAAGGTACCTTTCATCTCAAAAATCATATTTTTACTAAGCTTAAAATTATGAGATTGTGAGAAGAATAAAAGCAGATACACAGTGTTTTTCATGTTGTGAGTTGAGTAGACTGCGATCTTTAGTGTTTATTCACTATATAGATTTTGAAGTGGTTTTTATTGAAGAATGTGATCAATATTCATTGGATAATATTATATTGACTCAAATAAGAAGATCACACATTTATTGATGAAGAAACTTGTACTCAAAGTATGGTATCTCTCATTTGGTGTTATTTTTTATTGTAACTATTGAGGGACATTAAAACACATGGGATGCAATGTATGTGCATGGAGGAATGAAATTAGGATAATAACAAACCCAAAAACGTGTATTTATAATAATAAATTAGTGTAAAATCCATAGTCTGGGATAAAAATCAATTGAAACAATAAGTACGCTCACAGATTATGGATAAAACTCATAAAAAATGTTTTTTGACTTACTCTTATTTACTTTAATTTTATTTCTAGAAGGTAATTCCTTAACCAAACACATTGGTTTATTTCAAAGTACAGAAATTATAAAAAGAGTGGTATACTGATTCACTTCGCCCCTCCAGTTTCATTATTTGGTCCACTAGGACATACAAATGTGATAAATGCACCAAAATAAAAATGGTGTTTCTCTTCATATCTGTATAATCATTAATAAAATGTTTAAAATCTTGTGGTTTTCTAAATAATCAATTTACCCTCGTGTTGTTAGATTTATTATAACTATTTTTTTGGATTTGTGTGACACTTCCCATGTCACTTCACTCTATTTTTTTTTCTATTCATGCCATATTTTTCCTCAAAGCATATCTAATTTAGAAATGATATGTCAGAATCCTATACTAATTTTTTACATGAGTCATATAGATTAAAAGGTAGTAAAAACATCTATACAAGTATTTTGATACCTTCCATGATTTTCTAAAACATACAAAAAAACTAATAATAAATAATATTTAGATTTGAAAATTTCTTTGTTATTTGTAAATCCATAGTGTTTTCTTGCACCAAAAAAATTATTGTTTACTTGGTAATTCATTCCATATATCCATTTTCTATGTGATACATTTGTCCATATTGTAAGAGTTAATATGGGTATATCAGAAGGGCATGATATAACATATCATGTATTCTTCTATGAAAGAAATATTATATGTTTGAATATGAATTATATGTTACAATTCGTTTTGGAAGGTTTTCATATCTTAAGATAATTTAGTGTTAAAAATTTACATTCATATTATGCACCAATGGTTATATTTAAATATGAGTATTTTGTAAGATGAAACACATGAGAGTAAATAAGATGAATTCAAGAGACATGTATGGACGATTGAGGAATTACTGATGGATTTTATACTACATTAGTAAATGTTTCATGGAGAATGGGAGTGTCCCGTGATTTATTTAAGGTACCAATACCATTTAGATGTTGTTTGAGTTCATTCCTGGCCTATATTCCCATACTCATGCAGCTCTCTCTTGCTCCTCCCTTTACTATATGAGATTTTAGTATATCTTGGGAGAATTATGTCTTTCTCTACAACATCTTGTGATTTACCATCGACCTATGGATACGTCATCGAGAAGGGAGTCTAATGTATTCCCTTCAGTGATCTTTATAAAACCAATTTAGATAAATATAACAATAATAGTGCTATGGTGTAAGGTGTGCACTTCAGTTTCTTTATTTTATAATTACATATGGTTTTGGTTTCTTGCATGGAATTTATAGTTCTAGGGTTTCTATTTTTCATTACTTAGTGTAATTCTTAAAATACCCTAAGAAACCCTTAAGTTGTATCATAGTAATTACATGAAATTTGATTCATGAAATCTTTCATTTAAAATGATGAAAGAGCATATAAAGTTCATGTTGCAGAAAACAGAGTATGAAATTGTCTTAAATGATTCAGTGCATGTTGTTAAATATGCCCGGAAGGCATATGAGTTGATATCGTAACATATTATAGGTCTTGAATTATTTATACATGGGTTATGACCTATATAATAATGATTTCATATTAATTTCATGCAAGGTAACACATTTTAACCTAACATTGGTTTGTAGTACACAAAAAAGTATTGTGCATGTTTAGTCATATGTGGCTATGATAAGTTAATCACATAGACCCCACAAAGCTTGTATTAATCCTATAAAGGATATGATATCATATTCCATTGACACTCGAGTAATATTTAACATTTACATGGTACCGTGTAGTATTAATCTTACATGTTTGATTCTTACGCTAGCATCAATTCATTGAGTTAATCTTATGAAATGGCTGAATTAATCTCATGTATGCGCTGGTTATCCTCATGCCAGACTGTAGTGCATTGATTCTCTCTTTACAAAGACACCCTTCATGAGATTAATGTTACTTAATCTTACACATTATTTTTTTTTGTTGTTTAAATATATTCCTACATAGCTACCAAATTAATGTCACACATCATTCAGATTAATGTCACTTGATGTAGATTAATCCTATACAGACCCATACAACTCAGGTTTATTCAGAAGTAGTGCTGGTTGATTCTTACACATGAGTTAATCACACATCGACTTTGGGAATGTGGAGTTATTCTCACATGAGACTTTATGTTGTAAGGATTAATTTCATACATAAAAATAGATAGGTCACCCCATGGTTTAATCCTACACAGGGTTTAAAAACATAGAAATTATTTTTTCCTTAAAAATCAATTATGAATTGAATTATATAATTTATAATTTTTTTATAAATTATATTAAATGATATTTTTGGATACTTAATTATTTATAAATGTGTTTATAAATTAATTAGTTATAAATTGTTTATAATTAATTAATGAAATTTTTATGAAACATTTATGGAGTAAATAACCATAAATATTAAATTTTAATATGAAGGACCTATATCAATTATATGGAATGCATTATAACTTATAAATAAGGAATTAATTTATAAATTATAAAGGAAATTTATTAAAATTTTATAAATTATAAAATAAGGTGAAAAATATGAAAGAATTTATATTTAAATAATGAATTATTCAAATTAAAGACATATTTAAGAAAATTTTTAAACGAAACCCAAAAAATTTCTATGATTGATTTGATCAAGGTTTAAATAATATTTTATATGTGATATTTAGATTATGTAACTTATTTACAAAATAGATTTTTATTTTTCAATGTTTCTATTTTATTAATATCATATATTTAAATTAAAAAGCATATAATATATAATTTGAAAGATTTCATATTAATGGATAAATATAAAATGTTTTCATTCATTTAATTATGGATTTTCCATAATTAATTAGTAAATTATAAGGTCTTTATAATTAGTTAATTTATAAACTATTCATAAATAGTGTATCTCATGTTTAAAGATTTGTATTGTTTATTTATTAAGTATTACCTTGTTTATTATTCATAGATACATTTTTTATATTATGAATTATTATTTATGGTTTAGTTTAATTTCAATAAATCACTTTTATAAATTGGCAGACATGCATATAAAAAATTACATGCCAATTATGATAATGTATTTTGTTTTCTTCTACCTTGAATTTGGATTTTATTGAGTTATGAGCTTGTCTTAAGTAATAAATTTTGATTTATATGTATTCGGTGTCAACATTATGATGGCATTGATACCTATTTAGAGTATAGTATCCCTGGGTAGAGAGACTTTTTGTTAGACTACACACTGGACTGGAGGCTTACGCCTTATCTAGAGAAGTACGAGTTGATTATTAATGACACTAAGATAACTCATGCAAAAATTATTGATTTTATATAATTATAATACTTTATATAAATGTGTTTTATATACAACATACCTAGGATGAATTTGGATATGTATAAATATATTTGGATTTTTAAAATATGTTATGAGTTGTATAAATAGTTACACATAAATATGGTTTGAGAATATTGATTCGGTGGAAGGAATATGATTCCAAACTAAACCATAAAAAATATGTGTACATGAAGAGAATAATGTGAGATAAGATAGTGAGATTACATCACTTTGAAAATGTTAAGTGTTATATTCCATCCAAAATAGAACTTTTTAAGATCTCAATTATCTAACTGGGTAATCCATGATAAAGATGGGTGAATCTGGATTATCTTATGTAAGGAAAACAAGTAATAAGGTGAGCATAACTACAAGGTGCATTTTTATTGGCATTTTCTTTGGGTTACAATTATTTGGGAAAACCTAACCCTCGGGATACCAGATAAATCATGTTGAGTGAATCCACATAATTGATTTGGGTAAAAAGTTATTCACTCATTATCCATGATTCATATATGACATGATTAATAATAGTTGTCTACTAGATATATTGATAGCTTATTTATATGATACCCAGTATTAGTCATGATAAAATACGAGTCTTTTCCCACTAATGGATATGTTGAATTTCATAGGGGTACTGATTTTAGTAGGAATAATTTTAATAAAAGTCCTTATTAAAATAATTTAAAACATGATACACATAACATAAAAGGTTATAATGTAGATAAATGATATTATAATCATTCAAATTTTCTTTGAAATCAATCCTTGAAAAGGATAATATTAATGTTGGAAAATCCAAAGACCAGTAACTTAAGAAATGTTCTTAAGTAAGATAATAATATTATGTTTTAGAGAAACACATTCTTGAGTAACCAAGTTTTGAGATTGTTTAAAAAGTAAATCTAGATGCTTGTGTGAAGAATACAATGATTCACTTAAGGTTTCAAATAAATTAGATACAAAATTACCTAATAAAATTTAGTCTCTACCTAGATACTCAATGCAATTAGGTATACCAATGACCGAGTTATATTGAAGGAATCCTAAGACATGTTCTAGTTAAAGAGTTAATTTTTTTCACCAATGGGAATATTCAAAAAACAAGAGTGAGTTTAATAAAATTTCATCCAATATTCTCAATGTATTGAGGATAGTTGGACTAGGCATACAATATTTAGGTTCTAATGCGTGTTCACAATTAAAATCAGTAAAAGATTAAACTAGAAGAATAAAAGTTAGTTGTAAAGTCCAATGATGCTTATTTTAGTATATAGTAGTTGTCATCGAAACCTAAAAGAGTTTTTTGGAAGGAGTATTGATTCCATATTATGGCATTATCTAGGATACCTAAGTGGGTTTATGAAACTTCATGTAAAGTCCATGTAAATTATTAGTGTTTTTGAAATCAATTTTTTTTTATTTTTGAAGTGTATATGATAAAAAATGTATAATTTTTAAGTTTTTTGAGTTTACATAAGTTAAAAATAAAGGTAATAATTGATAAAACTTATTTTTTACAATCAAGTGATGAAAAAATGAGTTGTTACATCAATGATTTAAATTTAATAAAATATACCAAGATCAGATGGATATGAGTAATGGATGTGTATCTTCATGTCATTTATTTTATATGATAAGATAGGTTATTTATTAACAATGAGTTTTTATGAACAATATGAGATAATATATTCAGATACACATGGTTAATGATTCATTGGATTCTATAATTAATTTTAATAGGAGACAAGTATAAGATAATTTTTATCTAAGAAAAAATATTTCAACTATATATTTTCTAAAATATGACAAATTTAGATTCCACCACCATCTTTGGAATATTTTAATTAATAATGGATTTTTTAGAATATTAAACCAAACATATAGAATACCATATTTGAAATGAAAAATAGTTTTTTGATAATTATTACCACTTAAATAATTAAGAGTTATTTTTTTAAACATGAAGGAGTTTGTGTATCATAGCGTGATATTCTAAAGAGAATAAAGTGTCTAAGAGGACAGTGAGAGTATATTTGGACTTAATGAAGTCAAAATCTAACAAATAAAAGATTATTTTAGATAAAATTCAAATTATAACATGGTAACATCCTTTATTGACTCACTCTATAGTAACTAGACTGGTATGCTATGTGGGCATAGGCATGGAGCCCGCTATGCCAGAAGCTAGTAGTGAGGGTCTAAGGTGATTCTGTGAGGAGACTATACCCTCATATCAAAATTGAAAAAAATATAATATCAATAATCAAAAAAAGACAATGAATAAGTATACTACAAAATAAATACACCAATAACAAACAACACAACCATGCTATAACAAGTGAACTACTTAAAATGAGGAGCCCATCGAATAGTGATGATGAAGTATTATATTTTTTGTTAATCACTACAGATAATTGAAATCAATGATATTAATATAAAAGAAATTTGAATATTCTTATAAGTTTTCCCAATGTAAATTCACTAAAAGTAAATAATCTATAAGGTCAAATCATTAGTGAAACCATTAGAAGAAGGGAAATTGGAATTTTTTTGAAAGGTAGAGACATTGGTAACTAGAAATTCTATTTATGATAGAAACCATTAGATAAGTGTTAGTTGAATTATATATTAGATGTAATGTCCATGTGATTGGAATTAAGGATGTAACATAGAGTAAATACTGTCAATGTTTGGTGGGAAATTCAACAAATTTTCCAGAAATATAATATACAAATCATGAAATTTACTGTTTTATTTTATGAGTCAAGTAAGATTTTTTTTGTGATGTGTATTTTTCTTAAGGTGGTGGACCCACACAGTTATGATTTCAAGAAAAACTTTAGCTATCAATGTTGGGAAAATGGGATACAGGATTTGTAATGGACTTCATGTCCATAGTGCCTTTATGTCATAAAAAATGGGTGGGTTATCCCTTGGGGGGGCTATAACCTACCCTTTCAGGTTGTGTGTGTTGCATTCCTATGTTTCGTTGTAATTGTTACCCCGAGTACCTACAATATGAATTTTTCTTGAGGATTTAAGGGGATTTATGCATGCAATAAATAAAAATGTTTCCAAACATAGTAAAGGAACAATATAGTGTAGGTGGTAGAAGCATAACAAGCATTTATACTGAAGACTAGGTAAGGGTCAACTCCAAGAAAAAGTGCAAAGGAGTGGTGGTCGTAGCATTGGTTGATGCCATGGGGTTTCCCTTCCACATGATACAACATATAGAATATTGAACGAGTGGATATCAGATATTATTTCTGATTTATGAATTCTTTTAATAAAAAATATTCATCCATTAAGTAAAACTCAAGCATGATATTTAATGTAAATTGATGACATCAACCATCATCATCAACATCGTAGAGTAGGGTTTTCACATGGAAGTTTAATCCACTCCTTATTGAAATCATGATACACCAATGATGGTCAAATGTATCAAAAATAAATAAATGGGGAGCTTGATGTTATTTGTAGCATGTGCAACAGAAGATGAATTTTCCAAATAATAATGAAACAAACATATCAAAAAATGAGATTTATATTTTTTTCACAACCAAAAATCGGCACATGGGCAACATCTTCTTTTATCAACACTAAACAGAATGCGTTGATAAACGAGGAACCTTTATTAGTGCAACATTGATAAAAGTAACTTTTATTAGCTTTAATGAAGGTGTACACTTATTGCCTTTTTTAGCATCGATACATGTTGATCTTAATGAACACCATTCTTAGTGCAAATGATTTTTTTAATAAAAAATATTATTAATATATATATATAAATAAAATTATTATATTTATATTCAATAAATAATGTTTATTTATATACATTAATTAAAAAATGCATGTTTATAATTAATATAAATATGATATATTAATACATATTTTTTAATAATACAAAAATATATAATGTTTAAAAAATATTATTTATAAAATTATAAATAAATAAATATTTTTAAATAATATATATTTATTATATTTATAATTGTATATACTTATAAATAAATAAATATATATAACTATTTATATATATAGATATATAAATACATATAAATATATAAATATATTTATAATTATATACACAACATTATAAATATATTTATTTCTAATTATAATTATAAATAAATAAATAAATAAATATATTTATATATTTGTAATTAATTTTATATATAAAAAATTATCAAATTTATATTAGTCAAGATGTTTCATAGTTTATTTATATAAATCAACAACAAAATGTGTAAATAATTATAATAGATATAATATATTAATATTTTATGTAAACAATTATATAATATATAAATGAATATATTTATTTATATATATATTTATATTGATATTAAATAATTTAAAATATATATACATGTATAAGTGCTTGTATTTACGTGTATGTGTGTGTATACATGTGTGTATGAACTTTTGTATGTAGATGTGTATGTGTACATATGGATGTTTTTAAAAAATGTAAATGTTACCAGTTCATTTTTAATATTTTTTTGTAATTTATTTAATTTAATTTATCTATTTATTATGATACATTTATTAATAACATTAAAAATATATTTAATCATTTTTTAATATTTATATAGACATATATTTATTTATTATACATGTAATATTTTCAATATGTTTGTTATTTATATGAATAATAATTATTTATTTTAATTTATTAAGTTGTAACATTTAAAATATGTTTGAAATTTATATAATTATCCTATTTATATTATTTTTTAATAATTTTTTAATTTCAATATTTAATTATAGAATTATAAATATATATATAATTTAGAAAAATTATTCATGAAATTATAAATAATTTTTTTAAATAATTATAAAATTATATTAAATATGTTTAATTAATAAATATATTATTTATATTTATAATTATATATTAATAAATATATATATATATATTTATATCAATATATTTATAATTAGATATAAATAACTTTTAATTATATATATTTAAAAGTATAAATATAAATAAATAAATATATATTTAAATAATTATAAAATTAAAATAAATATATTAAAAAAATAAATATATTTATTATATTTATAGTTATTTATTTACAATTATATATAAATACTTTTTACATATACATATATATATATATATATATATTTATAACTATAATTATTGAAAAATAAATATATATTTAAATAATTATAAAATTATAATAAATATAATTGAATAATAAATATATTTATTGTTCTTATAATTATATATATTTATATATTCATATAAATTTATATAATTATATAAATATACCAAAGTGGTGCAAACCATGATGCATAATTGTAAAAATAAATAAATAAATAAATAAATAAATAAATAAATAAATAAATATATATATATATATGTTAGGTGTTTGTGGGTACAATTATATTCAAACACACCCACACACACACACACACACTACACACAGGCCGAAGAGACAGGCCACAACCCCCCAAGGGGATAACTCACATATCCAGTCTTATTTATTTCATACATGGACCATAGGCCTAGTGGACATGAAGCCCATAACATATTCTGAAATCCCAATGAAACATCATGCCTACATCATCCTACCTTTATCCCCTTGCCTCCATCATGACTGCATCACTACATACATAGTACTGTAATAGTACCCGCACCTAATAGAGATTGATCCTAGGTGTAAGGACCCGTCCCCAGCTTCCCAGAGCCGATGCCTTATTTTATTACACTGACATAAAAACAAGTAATATGCATCCCAAATGACTGATTAGTTTAGTAGAATTGGAAAGAAAAAACATACATAAGTTCAACATTATAACTTGAAATAAAATACAACATATAAGTTTTGTTGGAAATATCCACAACAATAAGTTTATCCATGCAGGTCAATCATAATAAACTTCTTCATGTCCTGAGAAAATAAAACAAAAGAAAGGGGTGATCTCTAATGCTCATTAAGGGTAATCAATACAACGAAATATATCATAAACATAAACATTAGTCATGGTGAATAATTAAAAAGACATGCCTTTAAAAATAAACTTGAACACATTATGGCTGGAATAAGAGCTTAATAAATAAGGAAATAATAAAACACAATAAAGGGTATTCTACTTGTCGAATAACCACATGAACTATCAATACTATTTTTATAATGTGATAATTCATAATGCGAGACATCGTAACCATACCATCAAGGCCTCTTGGGAAAACCATAAATATATATTTTGTCAAGGCCTCGTGCCAAGACCATAGTTTGTCTCATGAGTCCTACTGATGCACTGAGAGGATATAGCGGGACCCACTCGACACTTACTAAGTCCAATGAATTATTTATATGAACGGTGATAAATATAAACATCATAAACATTCATATTGAAAATAATATATGAAATGTAAATAACTTTCCCCAAACATTAACTATAAACACTAACCATTCAGAGTAAATCCGTGAATGGTTTTAAGATAGCACATCCACAGTAAAACTAATCATAAACCATTAAATTAAATTTCGTATATGATTTCATAACATATTAATCCCAATAATACATAATAATCAATAAGTGTGTTGAAATAAATGAAGATACTCTTATAAAATGATAGAGTAACTCTTGAGATAAATACTCTTTTACTTTGAAAATAATTTTTATTTTGGAAAAATAATTTTATAAAACCATACATGAAGTAAGATAGTATTTTCATATTAAAATGAGTAATTTTATAAAGATAATTTTTTCCAAAAATACATTATAGAGTTTCCTTGAAAATAGGTACGAATTTGAGAAATTCCCTTGAATTGGGCTTGTATTTCGGGAAGAATTTTTGAAATATCCTTTTAAAACATATAAGTAACCCTAAATGAAAGTGGGATTCTGGTTGTTAAAAATATACAGAACATTTTCACAAAATATATGAGGAGGACATATGAATAAATAATAATTTAATTAAGGTAAGTATAAAAAAGAGTAACCTGAATGAAAGTGGTTGTTCGGGTAGAAAACCCTTACCTAAAGTCCGTTGGTGTTCCTCACTTGATCTTAATGACCTGAATAATCAAATATTGATTCATAAATTAATGATTTCAGAACCTAGTATAAATTTAATTTATTAATCATAACCTTATTAGGTTCATTTATGGCCTTTGATGGGTTAAGAGATCCTATTTCATTGTTTGGGAGTGTTTTTCTTCCTTGGTTTTCATAATCAGTTTACTTATATTCGTGTACAGATAAACATTTAGAATGAGAATGGTTGTCCATAATAGAAGTTTTATATTACTATTAAAAAAAATGTGACATGGTTAGAAAATTAATTTGGTTATTGGGAGTTAATATGAATCATTATATAAACCATTAATGACAATTGTTTTGGTTAATTGGCTGTTATTGATCACAAAAAACTCTTTTTTATCTATAAATTAATATCATGTGTACAAAAGGATTCCAGAACCATAAATAAGTTATAATACATATATTATATTCTGGTTCAACCATACAAATTATTTTATGACAATAATTTAATACGGTAATAGAAATTGAAAACCCGTCGTCCTTGAATGTGATAAATTAACACATCTCAGATGATGTTTTCATTTCTAATATAAAAGAACTGGAAAGAAGAGATGATGAATAATTATTCCATTATCATAAAAAAATTCTAGTACATATATGGTACTTTATTCATCACAACATTTGGATGAAATGAGGTGAGAAAATAAAAAGAAAATAAAGGAACTTGAAATAAAAGAAATGAAAAGTGGAATTTACCTCTTGAAGTAATCTTCCTTGACAACCTCTTTAGGGGAGTGGTTTTGGTCTTTCTATGATACCAAGGTATTTTAGACATGGTGGAAGATATTGGGAGGATATTTTATCTTAATTTAGACCTAGAACAAGGCTTTATAGTGGTTAAGAGAAGAGGGAGTGGGGGGTGGGGTGGGGGGGTGCGTTTATAGTGGAGGAGAGGAGAGTTTTCCCATTATTTTACTCTTTATTTTTTTATTTCTCTCAATACAACCAGTAGTGTTTATTAATGTGACTCATAATATAAATATGTTTATGTAATTTCGAACATAGTGGTATTACATCATTCTTACATCACTTATGACCCATTAAATCAAGTATTTATCATTTAGCATAAATTATCGTATTTTAGTATTCACCTAAAATTCAAGTATTTTAGAAAAATACCAAAAATTTATCCCAACCATTTTTTGAAGTATAGAATTCAAAAATGAAATAAAATTTTTTAAGATAATTTTATAATTATTTTTATTTTAATTTCTAAATATAATCATAATTTATTCCAAAAAAACAACATTAAAATTAAAACTCATTTTATAACACTTTGATAAATTAATCAATGTCCAATAAAATTATATTATAATCATAAGAAAATAAATTAGAAATTTATTATTACATTTTGTGAATTTTTTTCCATTTTATATTATTAAATTATTTAGAAAATTGAAATTAAAATATTCACGACATACAAAAATACCAATACTTATTCTATGATAATTTTTTTGCTTATAAGATGTCTAAGTTGTATTTATAAACTCATGGGTGAAGTTTCTATTTTTTTTGATGATTTACAACACATTATAATTCATAAGAGTAATATTACTATTTATAAGGGTATGTTACTATTCATAAGGGTATGTTAGTATTCATTAAAAATTACGTTTGACTTATCATACTCCAAATATCTTACTGAACGCAACTGTGTGTGTCAGTTTTTGGAAATTCAAATCACAGAGGTGGAAGAAATTATGTTTACTGGATAGGTTATAACAAAGTGGTGTTTTGTAGAGACTCAGTGTTTCTTGTATTCAATATTAAATTTATTTGAAAAATCATAGGGTGTTACATTGTCCTCTAAAAAAAATTCCTCCTTGAAATTACTAGAATGTTACATCACAAAGAGATTTGGATAGTTCTTCATCATGAGATCCTCGAGATCCCATGTTACATATTTGATTTTATGATTTTTATAAATTATCTTTACTAGTTGAGTCATCCGATTCCTCAACACTTGTTGTTTAGTGTCCAAAATCTGGATAGGCTCTTCACAGTAAGATTGGTCAGGTTCCAATTCAATACCTTCAAAAGTGAGGACATGCATTGGGTCTGACATGTACTTTCTCTACAATGAGACATGGAACACATTGTGTACTTTAGATAGGATAGGTTTCATATCCAAATGATATGAAATAGCTCCAATTCTCTCCATAATTTCAAAGGGGCCTATGTACCTAAGGCTCTGTTACCCTTTCTTCCCAAATATTATAACACCCTTCCATGGAGATTCTTCTAAGAATACATAATATCCCACTTGAAACTCTGAATCCTTCCTTTGATTATCAACATAGTTTTTTTTTCTGCTTTGAGCTGCTTTGATATGGCCTTGAATAGTCTTTACCTTCACTATTGTTTCCTCCACAGGCTCTGGGCCCACCAGTTTTCTTTCACCAACTTCATCCCAAATTGTTGGTGTACAACATCTCTTTCCATAAAATGCTTCATATGGTGCCATTTGAATTCTGGAATAGAAACTATTATTGTAAGAAAACTACATCAAGGGTAAATACTGATCCATCATACCATGATAGTTGAGTGAGCGTGACATAAATATGTCTTCTAATGTTTGGATCATCCTTTCTAATTTCCCATCACTTTGAGGATGATATGTAGTACTCAAACGAAGATTAGTATCTAATGATTTCTGATGACTTATAGAATTTTGATGTAAGTTGATGATCGCTATCAAACACTATTGAAAGAGGTGCTCCATGAAGTCTTACAACTTCATTGATATAGAGTCTTGCAAGATAATCCAGTGGAAAATCATCCCTTATAGTGAGGAAATGTTCAAATTTTGTAATTCGATCAATAATTACCCATATTGCGTCATTATTTCATGGAGTTTTGGGTAATAGAGTGACAAAATCTATTATGATGTCATCTCATTTCCATGTAGAAATAGGTAGAGGTTTCATGACTCCTTTTGGATATTTTCGTTCAATATTCACTTATGGACAGAATAAACTTCTTGATATATAATCAGAAATTTCCTGCTTCATGTTATCCCAGAAAAATTGTTCCTTCAAAATCACTATAAATTTTAGTGGTACCAGGGTGTATAGAGAAATATGAACTATGGTCATCATCCAATAACTCCCTTTTTATCTCAGGTATTGAGGGAACACATAGTCTCTTCCCAAATTTTATAATTCCATCTTCCTATATGAATTTAGCCAACTTCCCCTCTTTCAAAAAATTAATTTTCTTCTGCATGTTTTTATCATTAGTTTGAGAGTTTTCACTCCTTTCTAATAAATATGGTTGGGAAACCAAATGAAAAAGTAATGATGTTTCACCATCTTTGATAATTCCCATATCCATCCTCAAAAGATCTATGTACAAAGGATCCTTGTCAATTCACAATTTTTGATAACTCCATGATCCGTCATGCTCAATGAATAAACTACCTTACTTTCCTTTTGTGGGTGGTAGTGTATGATACAATTATAATCCTTGAGTTGTTCGTTCCATCTCCTTTTACTCATGTTGAGTTCTTTCTTTGAGAATATATACTTCAAACTTTTTTGATCCATATATATCTTACATATTTTACCATAGAAATAGGGTCACCATATTTTTAGAGAAAATCTTACAACAGCTAACTTGAGATCATGTGTAGGAAAGTGTTTTTCATGAAGTTTTAAATAACTTGATGCGTAGGAAATAAATCTATCATTCTTCATAAGGACACAACCATGGCCTTTCTTTGATGCATCAATATAGATCACAAACTGATCATTCCTTGATGAAAGGGTTAGGATAGAAGCATTCACTAATATCATCTTCAATTATTCAAAACAGTCCTCACATTCTTTTGTCCATACAAACTTAACCCCTTTTTGTGTAATCTTGGTCATTAGATTGGATAAATGGGCGAAGTTCTGAATGAAATGCCAATAATAACCTACTAAACGAATAAAAATACAAACCTTAGTTATGTTTTTTAGTGTAGGAAATTATTGAATAGCCTTTTTCTTTACATGATCAACATATATTCCATCTATAGAGACAATGTGTCCAAGAAATGAAATTGATTGAAGCTAAAATTCACACTTTCTAAACTTCCCAAAGGATTCATTTCTTCCTAGAGTATTTAGAATAATGCGTAGGTGTTTTTCATGATCTTCATAGATTTTGTAGTATAACAAGATATCATAAATAAATAACACCACCAATTCATCAAGATATTCCATGAAAACTCTATTCAGTAGACCCATAAAATAGAGGGTGCATTAGTCAGTCCAAAAGGAATTACTGTAAACTCGTAAAACCCATACCTGGTTCGAAATGCTATTTTTGGAATGTATTCCTTACAAGAAACTGATGATATCCAGGTCAATGGTAAATATTTGAAAAATATTTAACTCCATGAATTTGATCAAATAAATCATCAATACAAGGTAGGGGATACTTGTTCTTTGGTTTTTATAGCATTGATCTCCTTGTAGTCAATCCACAACCTCATAGATCCATCTTTCTTCTTAATAAAAAGAACATGGACTCCTCATGGAGAAACACTACTGATAATAAATCCTTTATCACTAAATTACTCTAGTTGTTTCTTCAGTTCTCCTAATTACATAGTTGACATTTTATAAGGGGTATTTGATATGGGCCTTGAATCAGGAATTAAGTCAATGGAAAACTTAATTTCATGCTCTATAGAATGTCCAGTTAAATCATCTAGAAATACATAAACATATTCTAGCATCGTAGGTAATTACTATATTTTAATATTCTTTTCCTTACACATAGTTATTGCATTCCCTCCCTCCCCAATAATTGAATTTAGTAAAGCTACTAGGGTGGATCTAGATGAGAATCAGATGGAGATGTTTCTACCCTAAAGATAAGGGATTCCACATCCTCCTAAAACACTTGTAACCTCATTATTATTGTAATAAAATTTTGAATAATGATTTTAAAGTTAATCCATACCAAGGATTATATAAAAGTAAATCATGGGTATGACAATAAAATCAGCATATAAAACATGTTTATATGCTATAATTGAGACTGCCTTACACAAATTTATTACAATGATACTTCTCTTTAGAGTTTAGACTGAAAACTCCCTTATTAAATCAAATTTGAAATATCTAATTTTCTTGTAAAACTTGTAATATATTAAATAATGTGATGATCAATAATCAAATAAAGCATTGGCTGTGTTAAAGTAAATGATTAAAGTACCTACAACCACATTGTTAGAAACTTCAACCTATACAGTTGTGACCGCATAAGCTTAGCTTTACTCCCTTAGCATTATTTAGGGAATGTTTCCATAACACTTATGAAATTAATGTAAATAATTTACCATATCCCTACAATTGTAGAATTGAACATTGGTAGCCTCTTTCTTCCCCTTACAATATTGATATTAGTAGACCTTTTCTCCACAGTTGTAACAGATTTTCATTCCCTTCAGGCAAGTGCTTGGGTGTTTCTTCTCAAAACTTTATATAGGAATAAAGGTCAAATATTCCCTTCTTCCCCATTTCCTTATTTCCTTTTCCAGATTTTTCAGAATCCCCCTTATTCTCTTACTTTCCTATAAAGTCATAAGGCTTATCAAATTCCTTTTCCATCTTGATATCACTTGAGTTCATATCTTCATATGATGAGAAACTTTGGGAGACTAGATCCCTTTAAATGAGCGGTTTTAAACCATCAAATAATCAATAAATATTGTTCTTTGGATTACATATATAGTCCAACACATATGTTTAGAACCTTGTAAAGTTACCTTCATACTTAGAAAAAGTCTCACCCTCTTTTTGCCTCAGATTCAAAAATTACCATTTCATATCTTCTCACTGGTCACAGGGGAAGTATATTTCTAAGAATATTTCCTTAAAATCCCTCTATTCCATTTCTGCTATTTCTTCCTCCTCCTTTTTTGTTTTGTATTAATGACCACCACTGATCCGCATCTCCCGATAGATGATAAAGTAATATGAAAACCTTCTCCCTTACGTTACATCCCAAAGTGAGAAATATCTTCTCTAGAGAACTTATCCACTGCTCTGCTATAAATGGGTTTGTAGTACCATTGAATGATGGAGGCTATTGTCACATAAAGTTATCCAATATAGCTCCTCCACATTGTGGATTAGGATTATCCATATGGGTAATGTTATTGTTCATAACCTGGGTCAGTATTACCAGTATAGTTATATGTTTCTCAGCACCAGTCATTGCTCTATATCCAATATCATTATTTTTCATCAAAGGGAAAACCCTACATAAGATACACGTTTTCATTTGGTTTCCTTTCCTTCAACTAGGTTCCATTTTTAAATAATGGAATACACGAGATTAGGTTATGAATCATAATTTATAATCTTAACATAAAAAAATACTTATCAAAAACTGAAATTCTATATATAGCTAATCTCATAATCATAAACATGGTTTCTTTGAAGAAAAATTTACAGTTAAATCCTTCATAATGTCTTGTAAAGAAAATGTGAATTATCCTAATCATATCACATAGGAGTGTCAAATGTGGTGCATGGTAAAGCTCGTTGTTGTGTTCCAGGATACCTCGGGTCAAGCTCGAAACTCCTTGTCAGAGTTTTCCCTCCTTGGTACATCCATGAAAGAACCACATCCACTTGTAGTATCCAGATAAGGATGTATTTTCTATAAGGATCCAAAAAATCTATTCCTTAAGAAAACTTCCAGGATGTTATTGCATGTTTTATTTTCATATACTATCTTAGGGGTTTGTTCCCTAGTCTACGTTCTCTAAATCTATTTTCCAAGGTTTCTACTAAAGTTCCTTTGATACCAACTACAAGGACCCGTCCTTAGTTTCCTGGAGCCAGTGCCTTATTTTTTTTACATTGGAATATAAACAAGGAATATGCATCATAAAGGACCAAATATTTTAAATGATTTGGAAACAAGATACATATATAAGTTCAAAATTACAACTAGAGATGAAATACAACATATAAGTTTTTTTGGGAACATCCAAAAATATAAGTTTATCCTTATAGGTCAATCATAATAAACTTCTTCATGTCTTGAGAAAATGAAAAATAAGAAAGGGGTGATCTCAAACACTCAGTATGGGTAATAAATACAGTGGAAGATATAATAAACATAAATATTAGGCTTGGTGAATAACTAAAAACACATGCCTTTAAAAATAAACTTGAACACATTATGGTAGGAATAAGAGATGAAGAAATAATGACATAATAAAACATAATCATGGGTATTCTACTAGTCGAATAACCACATGAACTATCAATACTATTTTTATAATGAGGGAATGCATAATGTGAGACATCATAACCATACCATCAAGGCCTTATGCCAAGACCATAAATATCCATTTTGTTATGGGCTCATGCTAAGAACATAATTTGTTTCATTAGATCTACCAATGCACCGAGGGGCTATCGAGAGCTGCAAA
Source organism: Viscum album (assembly GCA_963277665.1). Classification (NCBI taxonomy): domain Eukaryota; kingdom Viridiplantae; phylum Streptophyta; class Magnoliopsida; order Santalales; family Viscaceae; genus Viscum; species Viscum album. The sequence goes on along the minus strand of OY728129.1, from coordinate 277,417,376 downwards.
AAACACTTTATAATTCCAATTAATTCTTCATATGAACATATATAAACATAAAAAACATATACATTCATATTTAAATTAATATATTAAATGTAAATAAATTTCCCCGGACATTAAGAATAAACACTAACTATTCGGAGTAAATTGGTGAATGGTTTTAAGTTAGAAAATCTACAATAAAACTAATAATAATCCATTAAATTAAATATGGTAGATGATTTCATAAAATATTAATCCCAATAATGAATAAGAATCAACAAGAGTGTTGAAATACATGAAGATACTATTATGAAATGATCGAGTAATTCTTCAGATAAATACTCTTTTACTTTGAAAAGAAGAGTTATTTTGAAAAAACAATTGTATAAAATGAGAAGTGAAGTAAGATAGTATTTTGATAAAAAAAATTAGTGATTTTATAAAGATAATGTTTCCCAAAAATAGATTATAGAGTGCCCTTGAAAATTGGTAATAATTTGAGAAATTCCCTTGAATCGGGCTTGTATTTCAAGAAGAAATTTTGAAAGATCATTTTTAAACATATAACTTCCATTAAATTAATGTTTTATTCTGCTTGGTACAAATTTATATAACATTATCACAGAATATATAAGGGGTAAATATGAATAAATATGAATTTAATTTAGGTAAGTAGAAAATAAGAGCAACCTGAATGAAAGTGGAGGTTTAGGTAGAAAACCCTTACCATAGTCCATTGGTGTTCCTCAATTGACCATAATGACATGAATGATCAAATTTAGGTTCATAATTTATTGATTATAGAACCTCCTATATATTTAATTTATTTATCATAATCTTATTAGGTTAATTCATGTCCTTTTGATGGTTTACGCGATCTAATTTCTTTGTTTGGGAGTATTTTCTTCCTTGTTTTCATGATTGGTTTACTTATATTCATATATAGATAAACATTTAGAATGATAATGGTTGTATAGAATAGAATTTTTATTTTATTATTGAAAAAATAAGATTATATGGTTATAAAATTCATTTTTTTGGGATTGAATATGAATCATTTTAGAAAACTTTAATGACAATTGTTTTAGTTAATTGGCGGTTATTGATCCCAACAAACTCTTTTTGTTTTATAAATTAATATCATGTATAAAAAAGGATTAAATAAAATTAAATAATTTATAATACATATATTATAGTTAGTTAAGACCATAAAAATTGTTTCATTACCATAATTGAATAAGTAAATAGAAATTGAAAACCCGTCGTCCTTGAATGTGATAAATTAACAGATCTTAGATGGTGTTTTCATTTATAGTATAAAAGACAGGGAAAAGAGGTATGATGAAGAATTATTAATTTATAATAAAAAAATTATAGTAAATTTAAAGTACTAGAGTTATCAAAACATTTTGATTAATGGAGTTAAGGAAAGAAAAAGAAAAGAAAGGAGTTTGAAATAAAAGAAATGAAAAGAGGAATTTACCTCTTGAAGTAATCTTCCTTGAGAGCCTCTTTAGGGTAGAGGTTTTGGTCTTTGTATGAGACCAGGGTATGTTAGAAGTGGGGTAGGATCTCGGGAGGATATTTTATTTGAATTTATATAAGGCACAAGGCTTGATAGGGGTGAAGAAAAGAGGAAGTGGGGGGGGGGGGGGGTTATAGTGGAGGAGAGGAGGGTTTTCCCATTATTTTACTCTTTATTTTATTATTTCTCTCAAGAAAACCAATAAAATTTATTCATGTTACCCATAATAGTAATAAGTGCATTCGAGTTCAAAAATAGTGGACTAAAATCCTTTTTACATCACTTATGACCCAATAAATCATGTATTTAGCATTTAACCTAAATTATCATATTTTACTATTCACATGAAATTTAAGTATTTTGGAAGAATCCAAAAAATTTAACCCAATTTTTTTTTAACATATAGAATTAAAAAATGAAATCCATTTTTTGAAAATAATTTTATAAATATTTTTAATTTAATTTTTAAATAAAATAATAATTTATTATAAAAAAAATTCTTTAAAATTGTAACCCATTTTATAACAGCTTGAGAGATTAATCAAGGTCCCATAAAATTATATTATAACCACAAGAAAATAAAGTTACAATTTTTATTATATTTTATGAAAAAAAATTCCATTTTAAATTATTAAATTAATCAAAAAAAATTAATAAAAATATTTTGGACAAACAAAAATACTAATAGTTATACTATGATCATTTTTTCACTTATAAGATGTCTAAACTGTATTTATACACTCGTGGGTGAATTTTCTATTTTTATAGTCAATTTACTAATCATTAATATTAATAAGAGTGACATTACTATTTATAAGGGTATACTACTATTCATAAGGGCATGTCGCTATTCATCAAAATTATGTTTCCCTTATCAGAATCTAAATATCTTACTAAATGATACTATATATGTCAGTTTTTTGAAATTCAAATAACAGAGTTTGAAAAAATTATGTTTTATGGATAAGTTATAAAAAAGTGGTGTTTTGTAGAGAATCAGTGTTTCTTTCATTCAATATTAAATTTATTTTCAAAATCATGGGGTGTTACATTATCCTCTCTTTATAAAAATTTCATCCTCAAAATTACTAGATCATTACTTCATAAAGAGATTTGGGTAGTTCTTCGTCATAAGATCCTAAGGCTCCCACGTTGCCTCTTATATTTTATGTGTTTTACAAATTATCTTTACTAGTTGTGTAATTCAATTCCTAAACACTTTTTCTCTAGTGTCCAGAATACGAACATGCTCTTAACAGTAAGATATGTTAGGTTCCAATTCAATACCTTCAGAAGTGAGAACATGCGTTAGGTATGACATGTACGTTTTCAACAATGAAACATGAAACATATTGTGTAATTTAGACAGGATAGGTGGTATATCCAAAAGATATGAAATAACTCCAATTCTCTCTAGAATTTAAAAAGGGCCTCTATACCTTGGGCTTAGTTTCCCTTTCTTCCCTAATCTTATATCACCTTTCCATGGAGATAATTTTAAGAAAACAAGATCTCCCACTTGAAACTCTAAATACTTCATTCTATTATTAGAATAGATTTTTTTGTCTACTTTGACATGCTTTGAAATGGCCTTGAATAGTCTTTACCTTTGTTTTTGTTTCCTCCACAAGAACTGGGACCACTAGCTTCCTTTCACCAACTTCATCCCAACATGTTGGTGTACAACGTCTCTTTCCGTACAATGCTTCATATGGTGCCATTTGAATAATATAATGTAAACTATTATTGTAGGAAAACTTTACCAAGGGTAAATTTTGAGCCCCCATACCTTGAAAGTTGAGTGAGCATGATCTCAACATGTATTCTAAAGTTTGGATAATCCTTTTTTATTTCCCATCAGTTTAAGGATGATAAGAAATACTCAAATGATGCTCAGTATCCAAATCATTCTGAATACTTTTCTAGAATTTTGATGTAAATTGAGGATTGAAATTTGACACTATTGAAATAGGTGATCCATGAAGTCTAGCAACTTCACTCATATAGAGTTGTGCAAAATTACCAAATAAAAAATCTTCTATTATAGTGAAGAAATGTGCAGATTTTGTAAGTCGACCAATAATTACCCATATTGCGTCATTATTTCTTAGAGTTTTGGGTAATCTAGTGAAAAAATCCATAGTTATGTCATCCCATTTTCTTATAGAAATAGGTAGAGGTTTCATGACTCCTCTAGGATATTGTCGTTCTATTTTCACTTTGAAAGACCAAACCTCTTGATACATAATCAAATATTTCCTTCTTCATGTTATCCCACAAAAAATGTTCCTTAAAATATTTATACATTTATGTGCTACTAGGGTATATAGAGAAATTCCATCCATGAGAATCATCCAAAAACTCATTTTTAGCTCGGGTAAAGAGGGAATACATAGCCTCTTCCCAAATTTGAGAATTCTATCTTCACATATGTCGTTAGACAACTTCCCCTATTTCAAAACATTAATATTCTTTTTTAGGTTATCATCATTAGGTAGAGACATTTTAATCCTTTTTAATAAATATGGTTTGTAAACATAATGAAAAAGTTGTGATGTTTCAACTTCTTTGATAATTCCTATTTCCATACTCACTAGATCCATGCACAAAGTACCCTTGTCAATCCACATTTTGATGAGAACTCCATGATACTTCTTGCTCAATGCATCAAAAACCTTTTTTTCCTTTACTAGGTGGTAGTGTATGGTATAATCATAATCCTTGAGTAGTTCAATCCATCTCCTTTTCCTCATGTTTAGTTCTTTCTATGAGAAGATATACTTCAGACTCTTGTGATCCATATATATTTCACATATTTCACCATAGAGATAGTGTCTCCATATTTTTAGAGAAAAGATCACAATAGCTAACTCAAGATCATCAATAGGATAGTTTTGTTATTGAAGTTTTAACTACCTTGATACATAGGCAATAACTCTATCATTCTGTATAAGGACACAACTGAGTCCTTTCTTTGATTCATCACTACTGATCACAAACCCATCATTCAACATTGGTAGGGTTAGGATCAAGGAATTCACTAATCTACTCTTCTATTTTTTGAAACAATTCTCACATTATTTTTTCCATACAAACTTAACCCCTTTATGTGTAATATTGGTCATTGTGTTAGATAAATGGGAGAATATGTGAACAAAATTCTAATACTAACCTACTAAACCAACAAAACTACGTACCTTAGTTATGTTCGTCAGAGTTGGCCATTCTTAAACAACATTTGTCTTCACAGGATCAACATATATTCCATCCTTAGAGAAAATGTAGCCAAGAAAGGAAACTGATTAAAGCCAAAATTCAAACTTTCAAAACATCCCATACAATTCATTTCTTCTTAGAGTCTTCAGAATATTGTGCAATAGATTTTCATGATCTTCAGGGATTTTGAAGTATACCAAGATATCATCAATAAATACCACCAAAAAGTAATCAAGATATTCCTTAAAAACTATATTTATTAGATCTATGAAAATAGAGAGTGCATTATTCATCCCATAAGACGTTACTGTAAACTCGTAATGCCCATATATGGTTTGAAATGTTTTTTTGGGAATGTCTTCGTTCCTCACAAGAAACTGATGATATCTAGATCGAAGGTCAATCTTTGAAAAATATTGAGCTCCATGAAGTTGATCAAATAAATCATCAATGTGAGGCTGGGGATACTTATTATTCATTATTATGTTGATCTCCCTGTAGTCAATGCACAACCACAAAGATCCATCATTCTTCTTAATGAAAATAATAGGGGCTACCAATTGAGAAACACTAGGGGTGAATAAATCATTTATCACTAAATTCCTCTAGTTGTTTCGTCAGTTCCATTAATTCCAAAGTGGCCATTTTATAAGGGGTAATTGATATGGGCCTTGAATCAGGAATTAAGTCAATGGAAAATCAGTTTCCTACTCTATAGGATGTCTAGGTAAATCCTCTGGAAATACATCAACATATTCCTGCACAATAGGTACATCCTCTATTTTAACATTGTTTTCCTCACCCACAGTTATTACATTCTCTTCCTCCCCAATAATTGAAATCAGTAGAGCTACTAGGGCTAGATCTAAATGAGAAATATATGGTGATGCTTTTACCCTAAATTAAGGGATTCCACATTGTCCTCAATAATTGTAACCTCCTCCTTCTTGAAATAAATTTTTGCATCATGGTTTTAAATACAATCTATACCAAGGATTATATCAATTCCAATCATGGTTATGACAATAAAATAAGTAGTTGAAGCAGATTTATATTCTAGAATGGAGACTTCCTAACAAAACTTTGTTACAATGATACTTCCCTTAAGATTTTTGAATGACAACTCCCTTATTAAATAAAATTGGAAATATCTAATTTTCTCAGAAAAATGGAAAGATATGAAAAAATGTGATAATATAGAATAAAATAAAGCATTTGATATGTTCAAATAAATGATTAATGTACCTTCCACTACAATGTTAGGTACTACAACCTCTGTAGTTGTGACCGCATAATCTTGGCCTTTCTCCCTTGGACTACATTAGGGAATGTTTCCCTGACACTTATGACATTAAAGTTAATAATTTCCCATCACCCTAAAATTGTAGCATTGAACATTGGTATCTCCTTTATTCCCTTACAATCCCGAGATAGGTGGCGTTTTTCTCTTCACCTATAATAGACTCTCATTACCTTCAGGCAAGTGCCATGGTTTTTATTCCCACAATTACTACAGGAATGAAGGTCAACTCTTCCCTTCATCCCCATTTAATTATTTTCTTTTCTAGAGTTTTTGTAAGCCCTCTTATTCTCTTCACTTCCTTTAAAGCCATAAGACTTAGAAAATTCATTTTTTTTCTTGATAGCACTTGAGACTATATCTTCATATGATGAGAAAAATTGGGAGACTAGATCCCTTTGGAAGAATGGTTTTAAACCATAAAAGAATCAATCCATATTGCTCCTTTTATTACATTTTTAGTGACACACAAGTATTTATAAACTTGTGAAGTTAGATTCATACTTCACAACATTCTCATCCTCTTTTTTCCTTAGATTTAGAAACTACCTTTCCATATTTGCTCGCTGTTCACGAGGGAAGTATTTTTTTAAGAATATTTCCTTAAAACCCCTCCATTCTATTTATTTTATTTCTTACTCCTCATTTGTGTTTTGTATTAATGACCACCACTGATCCAAATCTCCCAATAGATGGTAAACTACCATGACAACCTTCTCTATTTCGTTACATCCCAAAGTGAGAAATATCTTCTCTAGGGAACTTATCCACTTCACAAATTCAAATGGGTTTGTAGTCCCATTGAATAATGGAGACTATTATCATATAAAGTGATCCTAAAGAGCTCCTCCATATTGTGGATCTAGATTCTCTATAATGGTAAGGTTATTGTTCATAACCTGAGTCAGTTGTCCCAATATATTTATAAGTTTCTCATCACCATTAATAGCTTCATATCCAACATCATTATCTTGCATTGGAGGGAAATACCATCATGGTATAAAAATGTTTATGTGGTTTCCATTCCTTCCATTAGGATCCATTTATAAATAATGGAATAAACCAGATTAGGATATGAATCATAATGTAAAATCTTAATGTAGAAAAATACTTATCATAAATTTAAATTCTATACATAGCTATTCTCATAATCATAAACACGGTTTCTTTAAGGAAAAATGTACATTTAAATCCTACATAATGGTTTTTATAGAAAATGTGAATTATCTTAAGCATATCCCCCAGGATTGTTAAACCAGGTTCCCAACAAAACCCATTTTTGTGTTCTAGGAAACCCTGGGTCAAACCTGAAACTCCTTGTCAGAGTTTTCACTCCTAGTTATATCTATTATAGAACCACATCCACTTGTAGTATCCAAACTAAGATGTATTTTCTAGAAATATCCACATAATATATTCATTAACAAAAATTCGTGGATATTCTTGTATGTTTTATCCTCATAGACTATCTTAGGGGTTTCCCCTAATCTACATTATCTAAATCTTCTTTCCATGTTTTCAACTAAACTTCATTTGATACAAACTGTAAAGACCATTCCCCAGTTACCCAAAGCCAGTACCTTGTTTTATTCCATTTGTATATAAACAAGGAATATTTATCCTGAAGGACCGATTAGTTTAGTAGATTTGGAAATAAGATACATACATAAGTTCAACGTTATAACTTGAAATGAAATAAAATATATAAGTTTTGTTGGGAACATCCACAACTATAAGTTTATCCTTGCAGGTCAATCATATTAAACTTAATTATGTCCTGTGAAAATGAAACAAAAGAAAGGGGTGAGATCAAATGCTCAGTAAGGGTAATCAATAAAATAGAAGATTTCATAAATATAAAAATTAGGTATGGTGGATAACTAAAAACACATTTATTTAAAAATAAACTTGAACAAATTATGGCAGGAATAAGAGATGAATGAATAATTCAATAATAAAACAAAATCAGGAGTATTCTACTAGTAAAATAACAACATTAACTATTAATAATATTTTTATAATGAGTGAATTCATAATGAAGGGCATCATAACCATACCTTCAAGGCCTCATTCGAAGACCATAAATGTCCATTTTTTCAAGACCTCGTGCCAAGACCATAGTTTGTCTCATGAGATCTATAGATGCACAAAGGGAATATAACAGGTCCCACCCAACACTTAATAAGTCCAATTCATTCCTCATATAAATGAGGATATATATAAACAATATATACATTCATATTGAAACTAATATATGAAATGTAAATAATTTTCCCCAAATATTATGCATAAACACTAACTATTCAAAGTAAATTAGTGAATGGTTTTAAGATAGAACATCCAGAGTCAAACTAACCATAAAAAATTAAATTAAATATGGTTTATTATTTCATAAAATATTAATCCCAATGATACATAATAATAAAAAAGAGTGTTGAAATAGATGAAGATACTCTTATAAAATGATCGAGTAATTCTTGAGATAAATACTCTTTTACTTTGAAAAGTAGAGTTCTTTTAGAAAAATATTTGTATAAAACCAGAAGTGAAGTAAGATATTATTTTCATAATAAAATTATGGATTTTATAAAGATAATTTTTATATAAAATATATTATAGATTTCCCTTGAAAATAGGTAAGAATTTGAAAAATTCCCTTGAATCGGGCTTGTATTTTAGGAAGAAGTTTTGAAAGATCCTTTTAAAACATATAAATATCCTTCAATGAAAGTAGAATTATAGTTGGTACTCATAAATAGAAAATTATCACAAAATATATGAGAAGTAAATATGAATTAATAATAATTTAATTTAGGTAAGTAGAAAATAAGAGTAATCCGAATGAAAGTGGAGGTTCGTGTAGAAAACCCTTACCTTAAGTCTGTTGGTGTTCCTCACTTGATATTAATGACCCAAATAATAAAATTTAGATTCATAAATTAATTATAATAGAACCCCCTACAAGTAATTTTTTTTATCATAACATTGTGAGGTTTATTCATGGACTTTTGATGGGTTAAGATATCCAATTTCATTGTTCGGAAGTGTTTTCTCCCTTGGTTTTCATGACCAGTTTACTTATATTCTTGTACAGATAAAAATTTAGAATGAGAATGGTTATCAAGAATAGAATTTTTCTATTATTAGTGAAAGAATAATATTAAATGGTTTTAAAATTCATTTGGTTATTTTGAGTGAAGATGAATCATTATATAAAACTTTAATGACAATTGTTTGGGTTAATTGGAAGTTCTTGATCACAACGAACTCTTTTTGATTTATAAATTAATATCATGTGTAAAAAAGGATTCCATAACCTTAAATAAGTTATAATAAATATATTATAGTATTTTTAAACCATAAATATGGTTTTATGACTAGAATTGAATACAGTAATATAAATTAAAAACCCCTCATCCTTGAATGTGATAAATTAACATATCTCAGATGGTGTTTTATTTCTCGTATAAAAGAATGTGAAAAGAGAGATGATGAATAATTTTTAATTTAACACAAAAAAATTTCAGTACATGTAAGTTATTTAAGTGATCACAACATTTGGATGAAAGGAGGTGAGTAAAGGAAAAGAAAAGAAAGGAACTTGAAATAAAAGAAATGAAAAGAGGAATTTACCTCTTGAAGTAATCTTCCTTGAGAGCCTATTTAGGGGAAGGGTTTTGGTCTTTATATGAGACTAAGGGATGATGTAATTGGGGGAGGGTCTTGGGAAGATATCTTAGGAGAATTTATTCAATGAACAAGTCTTGAGAGGGGTGAAAAGAATAGGGAGTGAGTGGGGTGCGGGTTATAGTGGAGGAGAGGAGTGCTTTCCCATTATTTTACTTTTTATTTTATTATTTCTATAAACACAACCAACAGTGTTTATCAATGCGACCCATAATAGTAATAAGTGTATGTGATTTTGAACCTAGTGGGATTAAATCATCCTTATATCACTTATGACCCAATAAATCACGTATTTTTTATTTATCATAAATTATCGTATTTTACTATTCACCAAAATTTCAAGTATTTTAGAAAAATACCAAAAATTTACACCAACAATTAGTAGACATATAAAATTAAAAAATGAAATCCATTTTTTGAAAATAAATTTCTAAATATTTTTAATTTAATTTTTATATAAAGTCATAATTTAATCCAAAAAACCACATTAAAACTATAACTTGTTTTATAACACCTTGAGAAATCAATCAAGGTCCCATAATATTATGTTATAACCAAAAGAAAATAAAGGAATAATTTATGATTAAATTTGTGTGAAAATTAATTTCCATTTTAAATTATTAAATTAATCATAAAATTGTAATTAAAATATTTATGACATACAAAACACCAATACTTATACTATGATCGTTTTTTCACTTATAAGACGTCTAAATTGTATTTATACACTCGTGAGTGAAGTTTCTAGTTTTTTGCTGATTTACTGGTCATTAATATTCATAAGAGTAACATTACTATTCATAAGGTTATGTTATTATTCATAAGGTGTGTTTCTGTTCCTCAAAAATTAAGTTTTTCTTATCAGTCTCTAAATATCTTATTGAACGCAATCGTGTACGTCCGTTTTTCAAAATTCAAATCACAAAGGTGGAAAAAATTATGTTTACTGGCTAAGTTATAAAAAAGTGGTGTTTTGTAGAGACTCGTTGTTTCTTGCATTCAATATTTAATTTATTTTCAAAATCTTGGGGTGTTACACTAGAACCTCCTGGATGCCATACATGAGCCTTTACCACTCAGTTCGAGGCTTGTGGGTAATATAAATATAAATAATTATAATTATAAATAAATATATTTATACTTCTATGCTAATAAATAAATAAATATAGTTATATAATTATATAAATATAAATATATTTATATTCAAATATTTATAAATATATTTATTTATAATAATAAGTATATATATATATTTAAATAATTATAAAATTATAATAAATATTATATATATATATATAATTATATAATTATATAAAAATATTATAAAAATATTTATTTATAATTATAATTATAAATAAATATATTTATTATATAAAGAATTTTATAAAAATATATAATAATATAAATAAATCATTAGGATTATATCTTTATCAAAAAAAATTTAGTGCTCATAGTGATAATCCTTTATTAGTGCTTTCTATTTTAGCACTAATAAAAATGCTCTTTATGAGTGCTTTTTTGAAAGAACTAATAAAAGCCTTATGAGTTCTAATAAAAATAACATTAATAGAGTGGTGTCGCAACACACACCTTCAAGATTTCATAGAACCAGAGTCCTTCCACCACTGCCAATGCTTTCGCCGGACCCTATTGCTATTGTCAGTCAACATTCTCAATGAATTGATCTCTCCAAATCTATGGTATGTGGAAATTTATCATGTTAGCACCTCTAACCACACTATTTCTTCAATCACACCTCACCGAACCCTACTGTATGCATCTTCACTTTTTCTGATGTACCCTACCACGTATGTGTCTTCTGTGCCCAAAAAACTACTATACCTATTGTATTTTTATTAAGTAAGAGTCTCATATCCTCATCCTTTTCTGTCGTCTCATTCTCTTACCTTCTCCTTGCTACACGCTCTATAGGCAGAAATATAGGGTATAGGGACAATTGTTTTTTAATTTATTTTATGGGGCTGGCATGTGTGATATCTCTTATGGGTTTCTTGGACTCGGTTGGGGTAGAGTTTGACCTCCCTTATTGAAAGTAGGGAGTTGTAACTAGGTTATCCCCACACTTATCTCTCTAATTTTCATCACGTTTTTATAATATAAATGTTATTTATGTGTAAATGATTGGTTTTAAAGTTAATAAATTTAATTTATATGATTTTTTAGAATGAGGATGATATTTTTGATTTCAATGATGACCTAAGTAAATGATCTTTTATATTTAACATTGAATTTAAAATAGAGTTTTGTGATTTCAAATTACTGTGAATAGATTTGTTGGTTTTTTATAATATATTATTCTCCATCAACGAGATGAGTTGTATCTGTATTTATAAATGAAAACATGTATATGGAAAAAATGATGTTATCTGTATTTATATGATCATATTAACTTTTAGATACCTCCTAGATACATATAATCTCACCTCCTATATAATACAGATTGATAATAACACCATTGAAAGGGCATGTCACTAACTCTATCCAACCCATAGGATATCCATCACGAAATCACTCCTGAAAAAGGTGAATTAATGTTTAACCCCATTCCAAATCTTATACCTAATTTGCATCCAACATCGCCTACATGGTTTAAATTAGTGGAGTCCTCACCAATTACATCTTCTCTCTTAATTGGTGTTAGCTTCTAAGGGGATGAGTTTCAGGAAACAAAATTAAATAATAACTATCAACCTCACCATATTCATCTTCTGAACTGTTATTATTTCATTTTGTTGCTCAAGACTCATCCCCCATCTCTTCTGGACATGAAACTATGTTTCTTGAACTACTGTGAGAAATATTAATCCCAAACTAGGTACTGGTGAACGTTGTGGATGAATTCAGAGGACAACACCTTCCACCAGTGGAGTAATTATTTTCTTAAATTCAATTACACATTTCCTTCAAAGCATGATGAAATTATTTGATACAATAAAATGTTTGGTTCCTATTATTTGAAAGGCCCCTTTTTGTGTATTTATTTATTTTGTTAAAAGTTAATATCAATGCATCAAATAGTTTTTATATGAGTAGAAAATGAATAGATTCCAATTTTATGGCAAAAGAGTATGGAGATGGGGTGAAATATTTCATCAGGTTTGCAAAAACGAGTGCATATGACCCTTCTCATATACTTTTTTGGTGTCTACACTGTTTTTATTTTAGAATAATTACTCTATAGGATTTAGAAGAACACCTAATCTACTATATATTATATAAAAGTTATAAATGTTATAATAAATATAGGGAAAAAGTGAATGTAGCTAGTGACTCGGATAACACTCTGTTTTATAGATAATCTGATATGATTACAAGTGCGGGAAATGAAGAAGAACACATTGAGTACGTGATTACAGGAGTGAAGGATGATGAAGATCATATTGAGGAAATGATAATGACAGTTGAAGATGAACTTCAAATTGGGTTATATGTTAAAGAGTTGGGAATCGATTCCATTTTATACTGGTTACACTGAACATAAAAAATTATCAGTTGTACTGAAGCTGTATAATTTAAAATCTGGTAAAAGATGGAGTGACACCCATTTTACTAAACTACTTTCTCTATTGAATGATATGTTCCTAGAAGATAATTATCATCCTGTAATAACATATTATTGTAACCGAATTATATGTTTTATAGCTATGACATCTGAAAAAATATATGCCTATCCAAATGAATGTATACTATTTCTCAATGACCAAAAATATTGTAAATAATTCCCAAAGTGTGGTGATTCTTGATACAAGAAAGATGAATTAGGTCCTAAAACTGTTGTATGGTACTTTCCAATCATTCCAAGGTTTAGGAGCCTATATGGAAGTGAGGAGACTATAAAAAAATTGGCATGACATGTTGATACAAGAAATAAAGATGTGAAATCTCTTCACTCGACCCACTCTTCTCAGTGGAAGAGAATTGATCAAGGGTATCCTAAATTTTGAAACAATCCAAGAAAACTTCCTCTTATGCTATCAATGGATGGAGTGAATCCTTTTGGGTTTTAAATCCTCAATCACAGTACATGGATGGTTATGTTGGTAAATTATAACTTTATATAGTGGTTATGCATTAAATGAAAATAAATTCTGTTGTCTATGCTTATATCAGGACCAAAACTACCAGGTAATGATATTGATGTTTATTTGGATCCATTTATCAATGATTTGAAATTATTATAGGATCCAGGTTTTACATTGTATGATGCTTAAAAATATGAAGATTTCACATTGAGAGCCATGTTGCATGGGATGATAAATGAATTTACTCTTTATGGAAATTTTTCAGGATATAACATTAATGGAACTCAATAGTATATCATTTGTGAATAAGGTACACCGTCCATTGGGTTGAAACATTCATCAAATACTGTGTTTCTAGGACATCACAGATTTCTACCTTGGTGAAATAAGTACCGATGTTGGATGACATTATTGAATGGAATTTCAGTAGAATATACAACACCATATCTATTAATAGGTGATCAACTATTTGAGAAAGTAAAATATATGGTCACTACTTTTGGTAAACATTTTTAAAAAAATATTATGAATACCAGTTGAAAAAAGATCATTGTTTTTCAATTACCATACTAGAATTGTATTTACATTAGTAATTTTCTTGATGTTATGCGTGTTGAAAAAAATGTATGTGATAGTGTCATTGGCATGTTACTAAATGAACCTAGAAAACAATCGATGGAATTAAAGATAGGTTGAACATGATTTCCATGGGAATATGGAAAGAGTTGGCACTGGTGAAGGCTGAAAAATAGAATTTTCTTCCTCCATCTTTTTATACTCTTTCTAGCCAGGAGAGATATTTGTTTTCAAACTTCTTGAATATCTAAAGGTTCCAAAGGTATATTCATCGAATAGAAAGAATATCGTGTCATTCCTTGATTTAAAGTTAATGGGTATGAAACCACATAACTTTCATGTTTTGATACAAGATCTAATACCTATAGATTTATGTTTCATATTTCCTAAGAATGTTCATCATACATTAACCAAGATCTATTTATTTTTATAATCTATATGAAACAAAGTTATAGACCCAGTGAAATTTCCAACTATGGAAAATGAAATTTCCTTTATATTATGTGAATTGGAAATGTTCTTCCCATAAACACTATTTTATATGATGGTTCACTTGATGGTTCACTTGGTGATAGATATTAGAATCTATGGTTCTATAAATTATAGATGGATTTACCCCATTTAATGGTATATGAAGATTTATAAGGGGTATGTCAAAAATTTAATTCATCCACAAGATTGTATTGTAAAAAAATATATTGTTGAGGATGCCATTGAATTATGTACCAACTATCTTTCCCAGGTGAAAAGAATTGGTCTACTAAAATCTGATCACACTGGGTGTCGTATTTATGAAAACAATTCTAGAATAGGTGTTATCATAGTCAATATTGCAGATCAGTATCACACCCACCTTTTACATTTTTTATAACAGTTTAGAGGTTTCCCCATATTTTTAAACCCACAAAGAAATTCTTAGGCATTTGAATCCATCAAGGGATGAAAGTTGGATATCAAATAAAAACAATCAATAGTTTATAAGATGGTTTCAAGACAATATTTTTAAGGAGTCATATGAAAATATAGATTCAATTTTAGAATGACTTTGATGGCTAGCTAGATGCCTAAGTGTGCATATATTATATTGTAATTATTATGTAATTAATGGTTATACATTCTATAAAAATAAACACAATGAATGAAGTACCATGTGAAATAGTGGAGTTACCCTTATGGATGAAGTGATGTATATATCTTCTACCAAGTAAAAAAATCTAATTTATGCGAATATGACATACTTTGGAATCTTTAATCAAATATGGGATTTAGATTATACAACATTCCAAATGCCGATTTTTCAATGCAAGTGGGTTGATAATAGAAGTACTATTAAAATTAATGAATTGGGATTCATAAAAGATGACTTTATTAAGGAAGGGTACAAATAAAGAATCATTTATAATGGAATTACATACAATACATGTATTTTATATTCTAGATACCATAAACCAAAAGTGTTCAATTGTTTTCTTATTGACCAAAACCACTAAATGGTCAAATGAAAAATCAACTATGGATGAATCTTTCATTATGATTACATAATAATTTAATAGTGGTTCCAATGTATATGGGGTATTTTATGTCAGAGGAGTCATCAATAAAGGGATTTGTATACTCTATAGAGGGGTCAAATCCCTACAACCTTAAAAAAGAGAGTTTAATAATCAGATAATATATTTTTTGTAATATAAATTGTGTTACCTCATGTTATTATCAATTCAGTACTTCAATTAAATAATCTAAATTAAATGTTGAACCACTTATATAGATAATAAAGTTTGCATGTGATAATTCTCCCAATCCTGAGGAACAACATGTTTCTCAAACTGCTCATGCTCCCAGTGCAGAGGAATAATGAACTTCTACACATGCCAATGATACCAATCCAGAAGAAAAAATATATTGAGAATGTTTAAACTAAGGAAATGGTAGATGGTGAAGAACCAATTTCCTATAAAAAATATGGGATCTATAGAGAGATGGTGTTATAAAAAATTATTAAGGTGGAAAAAAAGGAATCAAATTTGTGGTCGGATGGAATAAACATGAGAATCCTATTAACACAAAAAGGCCATGTTCAACAGTTTTATTGGGATCATCACTTAGCAACACATTCCAATTTATGTAGACTCATGGAACCATGTTGTGCCCAATATCAAGGCACTGATTTGGAATGAGATTAATATAAAATTATGATATACTTTCATTATTTTTATAAAAAATAAAATAATGAAACATTGACTTACTCTTGACTATCCCTTGTGGAGTGTATTTGCAGTAGATAAATCCCACAAGAAATTTATATTAATGATTTCTAGAAAGGTTCAGATAATTTTTGAACAATTTGAACAAAATTTCATCTCAAATATGCTGAAGAGAAAATAAACCTACACCCACCACATATGTAATCACACCTTGTCATGACCCGAACCTACTCAGGCTCAAGCCGTAACTACCCCAGGCCCGCCTCCATAGGCCATGGGCTGGCGACCAGTGCCGAAGTCACAAAAACTCGGGGAGGCCTTTGCCTAATCACCTGTACACACGCACACGCAGCAAACTCAATGCAAAAGTGCAGAGTAAAAAGAAAAGCAAAGGGAAACTGCTATATATATACCACAAAGTGCATCGACCTCTACAAGTACAAAGAAAGCTGTAAGTAAACTGAAAATAAAAGGGTCAAAACATGCGCCCAACCAATAAGTGCGACAACTTGGCAACAGGTAAACGAAAAGTAACAGCTGACGGGTCTCCCACCTGGAACCCGGCTACGACCACCGCACGCGGTCCAAGCTCCCGAACTCCTATGCTCCACTGAAGTCACGACCAACCTGTCTGTCGTCTGCAAGGGCACACCAAGTGCGGGAAAATCCCAAGCAGGGGTGAGTATAAAAATACTCAGTAGGATACCCCGAAGGCTCGAGGGAGCAACAAAGGAGGTACCGAAGGGTGAGCAGTAGAGCGAACATGGAAAAGTAAAGTAGCACAACAGAGAGGGAAGTAAAGAGTCCAGCTCAACCCAACAAGAGGAAAGAAGGTAGACTCGTCCAGACACAAAGAGCTGGAAATGGTGGGAAGATGAAATTCCCGTCGAGTCTTCGCTACCTATAGCAGGAGAGTAGACTCGTCCAACCACGAGAAGCTAGACACGAAAAGCACGTGGCATACCCCGCGCGTCTTCGCCTCCCCTGGAAGGAGAGTAACCAAACCCAAGATGTGTGTACTAGAACAAGGTATATACAAGTCCATATGCTCAATCAAGAAGCCCAAACAAGATCGTAAGGGGATCTCCATCCCGTAGCTCAGCCCATGAAAGAGTAGCCAACAGTCCCAAAAGTAACACCATCGATGCCTAGCATCCCGCACGTCTACCCCGAACCGCAATCCAAGGGGCTCAATCACCACACCTTGACACAATCCGCTTTGGGCGGCACTGACTCGCCCGCACAGTTTTAGGTCGCGTCACAAGGACGCGTCTCGGTGGGGGAAAGTGCTCCTCATACTTGAGAGTTCTGGGGGAACGTCAACCATAACTCATCACTGCCCCGCAGTCGAGAAATCTGCTCAAAGTCGACAGGCGACCCCCTGCCCAGCCCCGCTGTAGGATCCCTGGAAGTCAACGGGTTCCCACTACGGGGATACTCGGAAAGTCGACGGGTGCCTCGCGGCCCAGTCCCGTAACAGGGTAATCCACTGGAGGGTGACCCGGTTAAAGTCGGCGACAGGACCACTGCCCAGCCCAGCTGGAGGTAACCCGGCATCAGGGACCACTGCCCAGCCCAGTTGGAGGTAAGCCCGACATCGAGGACCACTGCCCAGCCCAACTGGAGGTAAGACCAGCATCAGGGACCACTGCCCAGCCCAGCTGGAGGTAAGCCCGACATCGGGGACCACTGCCTAGCCCCACTGGAGGTAAGCCTGGCATCGGGGACCACTGCCCAGCCCAGCTGGAGGTAAGCCCGGAACTGCTCTGGACATCCCTGCTGGATGGTACTACTCGGTAAACTCCACTGTACTGGCCATCCCTACTGGATGGTAACCCACTGGCAAGCCCCGCTCAAAACAACCTCAGCTCTGCTGGAACAACCTCAGCCCTGCTGGAACAACCTCAGCCCTGCTGGAAACAAACTCAGCCATGCGGGAACAACCTCAGCCCTGCTGGAAACAACCTCAGCCCTGCTGGAACAACCTCAGCCCTGCAAGAACAACCTTAGCCCTGCTGGAACAGCCTCATCCCTGCTGGAACAACCTCAGCCCTACTGGAACAACCTCAGCCCTTCTGGAACAGCCTCCTGGGTAGAGGATCGGTGCCCGCGTAATGTGTTGGTCACACCGAAACCACAAGCTCTACCAAGGAACACAGATCAACGGTGGAAACTCCCCAGGACTCACAAGGAGATCCCGCTCCAATCCGTTGAGTCACTGTCAAAGAGGACCGAGACATCTCATCCCATAAATTGGGTAAAACACCCACGCTGCACGGACACCCGTAGTCGCAGACGGTGTTGTAGTTCGGTGAAAGGGCACAGTACTGAAACCCCTCACAGCCAAAGAAGCAGAGGAAACAAACCATCTCTGCTAGACAAACCATCGAGCACAAGACCAGGCGGAGACTGCTCAACCATGCTGATCAGACAAAAGAGCACCAGGCCAGGGGAAACTTCGCCCTGCTTGTCAAACAGACGAGCACAAAGCCAGGGGAAAACTCCACCCTGCTGGTCAAACAAACGAGCATAGAGGGACCCTCTACGTCGCGAGAGGTCAAAGTACGTAAAGCAGACCGTGACACGCACATGGGGCCCACGCGACGTGTGGCCCCAAGTCAACCCCAACTGAGCGCACAAACACCCTCAGGTACAAACAACCACACGTACCTCCAAGCGCTCCCGTATACTCCCGGAGTATACCTCATTCCAGCCCAAAGGCTATCATGCACATTGCACCCAGCGTCAATGCGAATGCGTGACGTAACAACTCCACCTCAAAGGCCTAGGAACGGCTAGCCAGATCTCGTGAACCATTTTTATCACTCTCCCAAGAGTGCACGATCACACGCCAAGGGTCCGCTATAACAAGGTAGGGCGAACCACCACTAGAGCACCTTCCATTCTCCATGTTTAACAAGATCGCGCAAGAGGCTCCACACAACCAAACAGATTGCACCATTGTAATCCTCGTGGAAAAACACGTGAGATCGACTACTTACTTGCCTCAAATGGATATCCGATGAAAAAGTCACCAACACCGCCTCACGCCCGAACGACGTCCCGTGATCCTGAGCCTCGGCCCCGAAAATAGTCGGGTGCA
This sequence comes from Viscum album, assembly GCA_963277665.1. NCBI lineage: Eukaryota > Viridiplantae > Streptophyta > Magnoliopsida > Santalales > Viscaceae > Viscum > Viscum album. Next base: position 277,397,746 of record OY728129.1, on the reverse strand, counting down.
TCACACCATTGAGATCCCCTCGGGAAACACGTCAAAAGAACTACTCACTTGAGTGCCACAGATATCCGGAGAAAAAGTGGATCCCAGCGCACCGTACCCGAGCGGTGCCACGTGGGACCCGCATCCTGGGCCCGAAACTCAACGAATGGATCGCACCGTTGCGATCCTCTCAAAAAAGTACACGGAATGGACTACTTACTTGTCCAAAACGGTCTCCCGGTGATAAAGATGGAAAAATCACCGTCGAAACCCAAACGGCCCTCGTGGGCCCCACACCATCGTGCGGAATTACAGCGGGAAGACTACGCCAACGCGTTGCCATCGTAAAAACACCCAACATCGACTGCTCGCACGCCCCGAACGGACGTCCGAGGAACAAGTCGCTACTAGCTGCTCGCAGCACAAAAGACGGGCCATGGGGCCAGCACCTCAACATCGGCCTCAATGCCTGAAACCACCATGGAAACCTCTGCCTCGATGCTAGGGTCCCAACTCCACTGACAACGCTCAAAATGGACATCGGACGCGTCCGCGCTGTCCAAAACAAGAATCTCATGGATTACGCTCGTCCACTTAAGGACACGTCGCGCCTCAGCGGCCCTTCGTTTTGGGAATTAAAAATTCCCGAAACCATCTCAAAAATACCGTCTCGTCGATACGGTCCCACTGCCACAGATGACATGCAAATCGGACACCCGTAGTGTAATATATGGGTGTTCGAACACAAAGGGGACCACCCCCTGGGGCTAGACCGGCCTGGACCGGCCGGTCCGCCCGACCTGGCCCGGCCCGCTGCTCAGCCGCGTGGCCCGGCGTCGGTTCACGGCCCGCCTATAGACCAGCCACGAGGGCCGGTTGCCTCTACACGTGAAGACCCGCGCGGAGCGGGTCTTTGTCGCCGCACAGGGGTCGCGCGACGTGAGCCCGCGGTCGCCACTCCCTGGCGACCGCCGCCTCGCCGGGAGCTCCGCCAGACGCCCCCGCCGACGCCCGAGCGCCCTGCTGCCGCGCCCAGCACCTCCCCCGGACACCCGCGCCGACGCCGCAGACACCCCGCTGCCGCGCCCAGCGCCTCCACCAGACACCAGCGGACACCCGCTGTCGCGCCGTCCGACCTCGCCGCGCCGCCGCTTGAACCCGCCGGAAACCGAAAACCCCCCAACTTCGGCGGATGATTACGAATGCCTCCGAACTCCAATTTCAAATCCGAAACAAGCATCGGAAAGAGAAAATTTTATACTACGTGTTCATGGGATTCGTTTGAAAATCCAACAACGAATCTATAGTATTAAACATGCTCGAAGTAGGTACGGGAATGAAAAAATGCAAACGCAACATCCTACCTCGCGGGGCTTCGCCCGAAGCTTCGCGACGATCCGCCGACACCACCGCACCTCGCCAGAGTTGCCTCACCGGACTCTCGCCGGAGATGGAGGAGGAGGAGTGGGAGAAGAGGGGCTGCCAGGGGGAAGGGGAAGGAGAGGAGGGAGGAGGGTGTGTTAAGCGTTTAAATAGAAAACGCTTTACCACCCGCCCGTAGGCCCGGACCCGAACTCTCAGCAGGGTCGAGGTTAAGCCTCCCCTAGGGTAAAAACCACCTCCCGAGAACAACGGCAGTCTCTGAATTTTAATCCGAGATCCCGTTCAAAAGTTTTTAAACGTAGCGCCCGAGGCCGCCAAATTACGAAAACGCCCCTGGGGCCATTTTTCACAGACGGCCCGCGCCCGCAAAACTTACACCCCTACTTGGTAAACGGCACGCTACAAACTCAACGGTGCCCTCGATTTTCCAATCCGAGACACCGTTCAATAGACACCTGTGTTTCGCCATTAAACGAATTAATTAATTTATTTAATCCGTTTAACGTTACAGAAGCGGGCGAGGGGTCCAAACGTCCTGCGCCGACAAATTTTATGTTGTTACTAGGGTAAACACCCTATTACGGAACCATCCGTACACTCAGATCTCTGATCCGGAACTCCGTTTAAGATTTATCCCATTTATTTAGCATTTCTAGTGTGAACGCACTGAAAATTTAATTCCGGCCACTCCGGGGCTCGGAATCGCACGCCGTCTAAAGGTACTGCTCTGGAATATCATCGAGAATATTCCAAAGTCTTTCACAGCAAAAACCGGGTTCTTACACACCTGATACTCCAAGAAGCGTGGGATGCGTTTACTGGTCATTGTTAGGAGATATATTTTTATGTACATTGTGTATGGTTATAAATTGTTTTAAAATACATGTATTAATCACTCTGATTAATAATTTTTAATTTATGAAATAGAAAATAAGTTATAAAAATAAGGAACAGACAAAAAAACGAACATAACCATACAGTAAATCAAATATGGGGTACGTTCACTTGAAAAATATTGGTACATAAATTAAAACTTCCATAATACTTTTATGTGACATGAAACAACGACATAATTATGTTCCTCTATTTATACACATATTTTTGAATCCACATCCAAATCCACTTCTATCCCACATAATGTGCTATGGAAGGAGGCATGTGTAAATAAATATGGGATACTAATAGATTAGAAGACATAAAAATTATGGGAAGCATGTATAAGTATGACATAATAATAATTTTTACTTTAAATAGCTATTACATAACAGTGATTACTTATTTTCCAATATTTTCTATCTAACATAGAAATGTGAATCATAAAAAGTTGTACCATATGAACACCTTCTATCTTGGGCCTTGAAGCATCCAGAACAGTTTGACCGCATCATTGGTGTAGGTTTTAGGGTGACACCTCAAACATATTTTGAGAAATGAAATGAACATGAGTATAAAGATAAAAAACGGAATATATGATGGCCCTATTATATTCCATTGAATAAAAATTTCATTATAACTCTAAGTTTCTAGAAAATATTATGTGGGTGAATCAAAGAGAAGAAACAACTAAAGAACAACCACTTCATGAAGATCCCCCCACCCCATCAGCTTTGAGGTGAGCCATTCCCCTTAAAGAGCTATCTTAGATGACGTAATAAATATTCTCAATATTTTTTATGTGAAATGTGCATCATTTAGACACTGATACCTTTCCTTTACTGATATTATATAGGGTGAAAATGACTACGATTTATATCTATCAATACCCAACCATCTCCTTGTTACAAGGGATACCATGTTCAATATAGAAGAAGATACTCTACAAAATAGACAAATTCCAACATTCCATGTGAGATTAGGGATTACCATAGACCATGAGTTGAGAACCAAGATCCCTTTTCCACTTGATGACATATATATCAATACAATCAATCAATCTCTTGAAACATCAATAGAATGGGTATTTGATCTTGAGAAAAAATAAGTCGAAAAGAAGGTATCCATTTTCAATTTATTTTTCTTGATAAAACATTAAAAATTATTGAAAAAGGAATGAAATAATGAATTTTATTATATATGGACAAAGGGAAGGTGGATAAATGAAAGGACTAGTCAAAAACATCTAAAGAATCAACAAACCAATCTAGAAGATATTCAGAAAGTACCTTTACCCCACCCGTTCAATATCTAGAGTTACTAAAATTGAAGGTTCACGCAGATACAAGGTTATAATGTGGTAGTAATCACGTAGTTGATTTTGAAGAAAAATAAAGACTACATTTATCTTGATAAGGTAAATAAAATCCTCAAGTATGATTGGATAGGAGTGTTGTTGTAAATTTATACACGAGGTGTGTTTTCATGATTTATTTTTTCAATAGTTGCTCTACTATGTTAATTATGACTCAATACAATTGATATATTTTTTAGGTTAATATATAAATACCAATTGAAGGGATTTCCCCATGAAGAGAAATATAGACTCATTCGTCCTCACATCACTTGTATATATCAAACCAAAATGGGATTAGTTAAAATTGAGGAAATAGTGGAAATATTGGCCACATCATTTGAATGAAAACATTCAGATGACATACTCTTATTAATTCCAATGATATAGGGGTAAAACTATAAAATTTAATTATATCATTTGTATTTTCATTCCTTTCATTACTTATTAGTTTTTATTTTCATTAAGAAATATTGGCTACTCATTAATGTCAATTTGGATACTTCATATAATTATTTTTTGGATTCATTATATGGATACCAAACAAATTGGCCACACAAGATGACATTTTTTTTAATTTTTAATACACTACATCAAAAATTTTAGAACTAAACTTCAAGTTATATATTTTATATTTTTTTTAAATATCATCAAAATCATGGCATGAGGACAGTCTATGCTCACAAGGACACTATCAACTTCTATAAGTGGATATGTATCTAGTTATATATAATAATATTTCACTATCAAAACATATATCAAAATAAATTACTTATTTTTTTCAATATTTCTATAGTAATTGAAACAAACAAATAGAAAATATTATGTTTATTATGTTTGAACATTTATGGGAGATATCATATACCATCAAAAAACTAACATCCCCAAAGAGGTATTTTTGAAGTAGATTACCATTTAATTTAATATATTTATTAATCTTTTGTGTATTTATATTTTTCTAGTACTACCATGATTGTCAAAAATCCCTTTATTCACAAGATGAAATATATTTCTTTAGAAATGAATAGGAAATATACCTAATGTTAGAATATACACATATATCATGAAAATTTCACTTCTTACTACTTATTTAGTTGATTTTATCATCATTTTATCTAATATTTTAGTTAATTTTCCCATCATTTCTATCCAATACTTATTTTGTTAATTTTAAAAAAGTTCATGAAGAAATGACTTCATCAACATGGATTATTCAATCTTTTACTATGATCATGAATTCAATATGATACACGGTGTACCTGATATGAATCAAATTGTATGGTTTCAGTTTAAAATTGACATTTTATTAATTTATTATTTCATATTTATGTTTAATTTTTTTATTTGTAGTATTAATGACATAAAAATTATTTTCTTATACATGCAGATTCTTTTTCTCAGGTTCAGGTGGTTTCTTTAAAGCTTTTTTGTGCTTATGAATGGTTAGAATTTGAGTCTACAACTGAGTTAATGGAAAAAAGGAAATAGGTCAACAATGTATACAATAAAAATGAAAAGGTAAATTCATACTCCATTTTTAATTAAGTTTTTTTTACCATTTTATCTATTATTTATAAGTGAATTTACTTATCATTTTTATATAATACTTATTTATTTTTTTCATAGATATTTTGGGAACTCATGTTTTTCTTTAAACTATCTGAAACAAGATGGAAAAAGAGAGCATGTTCCTTTTTTATGGAAGTGGACACCACATGCTACCTGAAACATTAATTGTTTGAGGCAGCATGGGGTTTCCTCTTCCATCACAATGGAACATTTTCTCTATTTTATGGATTTTTTAAGATAGTTTAAAGAAAAACACCTATCATATACTCAATCTTCCACAGAAAAATCTGATACAAAATGTGCTCAGTATGAATTAGACTATATGTTTTTAGTTTATAATTTACATTTTAGTTCAAAACACACATTACATAATCAAAACTGAGAAAACACATTAAAATTGTTTTGATACTTTAGGGAAAAAATACATAAGTCATTTTTCACAAGTAAAAACCATCCACACCTTAATCAGACATACAGTGTGGATGGTATGACTTCAAGTGTGTCTTTTAATTTAAAATTAAAATTAATTTTAGTAAAGAGAACACGTGACATACTGAAAACCAAGAAAAACATTCATACTATTTTGATGCTTTTGGAAAAAAATTCATAATTAATTTTTGATGTGTAGGAATCAACCTCACCTCAGTATGATACACAGTATGACTAATATAACTCTAAGCATGTCTTTTAATTTAAAATTGTCATTAATTTTAGTAAAAAGAACAAGTGACATACCAAAAAATAAGAAAAAAATTCGAATTGTTTTAATACTTTATAATAACGATTTATAGGCCATTTGTGATGTATATGAATCAACCTCACCTAAATCTAATGCACGGTGTGACCGATATGACTCAATGTGTCTGTTATCAGTTAAAAATTGTATTTTTAGTTCAAAACATTTTTCACTCACTAAAAAACCAAAAACAAACTATGATTGTATTAATAATTTAGTTTAATTATTCATAATTCATTTATGATGTATATTAAGTAGTCTCATGCCAAAAGGTCCCACTATGTTGTAGTATGACTAAAAGTACGTATTTCCAGTTTTAAATGACATTTTAGTAAAAAAGATAAGTGACATAATGAAAACTGAGAAAAACATTATGTTTTTTTAATACTTTAGAAAAAAGACCCATACATCATTTTTAATGTGTAGGAATTAGAGGAAACTCTATACAATGTACAATTTAGTTGATAAGACTCAAAGTGTGTCTTTTTATTTGATGTTGAAACCAATTTTAGTAAAAATAACTAGTGATATACTCAAAACTGAGGAAAAACTTTCAGATTGTTTTGATATTTTATTAAAATGATCCATATGTCATTTATGACATATATGAATCAACCGAACCTCAATCCGATGCACAATGTGACTGGTATAACTCCAAGTGTGTCTTTTTATTTAAAGTGATATTAATTTTAGTAAAAAGAACAAGTGACATACTAAAAACCATTCAAACTCTTGCAGATTATTTTGATACTTTAGGAAAATCATACAAAAATCATTTTTGATATATAGGAATCAATGTCACCTTAATCTAACACACTGTTTTATATATATGACTCAATGTATATTTTTTTATTTAAGGTTGAAATCAATTTTAATAAAAAGAAAAATATTCATTCTAGAAACTAAGAAAAATTATTTGGATTGTTTTGATAATTTAGGAAAATGATCCATACGTCATTTTTGATGTTCAAGAATCAAACTCACCTCAATCTGATTCAAAGCGTGATAGGTATGGCTCAAAGTGTTTGTTATTAGTTTAAAATTGAAATTTTAGTTCAAAATGTGTTTCATCTACTGAAAAAAAATAAAAACACTCTAATTGTATCGATAATTTATGAAAATGAATCATAATCCATTTTTGTCATGTAAGAAGTAGTCACACATCAAATAAATTCACAATTTGATCAGTATATCCGAAAGTGTGTGCTTCCATTTTGAAATGAAATTTCAGTAAAAAAACATTAGTGAAATTCTCAAAACTGATAAAAAAACATTTATATTGTTTTTATACTTAAAGAAAATTATCCATAAGTCATTTTTGATGTTTAGGAATCAACCTCACCTCAATCTTATGCACAATGTGACCAATATGACTCATACTGTGTCTTTTATTTAAAATTGACAATAAATTTAGGAAAAAGGACTAGTGACATACTCAATACTATAAAAACACATTCAAACTATTTTGATACTTTTGGAAAATGATTCATAAATCACTTTTGATGTTTAGGAATCAATTTCACCTTAATACAACACACAATGTGACCTATATGACTCCAAGTGTGTCTTTTATTATTTAAAATTGAAATTAATTTTATTAAAAAGAACAAGTGACGTACTGATAATTGGGAAAACACATTAGGATTTTTTTATACTTTATAAAAATGATCTATAAGTCATTTTTTGATGTGCAGAAATCAACAAAATGTAAATCTAATGCACAACGTGACCAGTATGTCTCAAAGAATTCGTTATTAGTTTACAATTGATATTTTAGTTCAAAACATGTGTCACTGACTGAAAAGTAATAAAAAAAACTATGATTGTCTTGATAATTTTGGTAAACTATTCATAAGTATTTTTGACATGTAGAAAGTAGTCTCACATCAAACAAACACATGATGTGACCAATATGACTCAAAGTTCATATTTCCAGTTCAAAATGACATTTTATTGAAGAACACAAGTTACGTACTTAAAAACAAGAAAACACAATGAGATTGATTTTATACTTTAGGAAAACAATCTATAACCCATTTTTATATGTAGGAATCAGCCACACCTAAATACGATGCACAGTCTAACAAAAATGAATCCAGGTGTGTCTTTTTAATTAAAATTGAATTTATTTTTTGTAAAAAGAAAAAGTGAAATATTGAAAACCAAGAAAATACATTAAAATAATTTTGATACTTTAGGAAAATTATTAATAAGTCATTTGTGATGTGTAGGAATCAACCCCACATCAATTTTATCCATAGTGGGACTTATATAACTCTAAGTGTGTCCTTTTATTAATGTATTATTTCATATATATTTTTAATTTATGTCTTTATAGTATTACTAAAATAATTTTTTTTTTCTTATATAGGTCAATTATTTTTCTTAGTTTGGGTTGGTTAGTTTGAAAACTGATACCATGGTCAGGCATTTTTGATAGGGGGTTACAAGTGTTCTAAAGATGATAAAACATCAATGTTTTTAAAAGTTTATGGATTTTAATTGAAAATGTAATTATAAAAAAAACTTTTTGAAATTTATATAGTAGTTTTTTTATTTTGGTTATAAAATTTATTGCAATTAAATTATGTATTTTCATACAGGTCACATGTGTATTTTCTATAGTGTAATGTTATTCAAATAGCACACAACAACATGTTGGACTTTATTAGAACTATTTCTAGCATAGATAAGGGACCCCCTTTATCAACACTAATAAAAGTGAAAAGGGGGGATTTATATACAATTTTTTATCATTAATAAATGTACCCATTTATTAGAACTTTTTAGCACTGATAATTCCCCCTTTAATGGCACTGAGGACAACATCATTTTTAGCGCTGTCAAATCTATTTTTGTGCACTGTTAATGGGGCAAACAATCATAGTGTTTCATGATACTGTGACTAAGATAATATTGATTTCACTAAAATCAACTTCCACACGTTTTGAATTGGATCTCAAGTGATCAAAATCTCTACAATATTCAGTTGTATGTAAAATGCCTTGAATGAAGTTGAAGGTTCCAAAAAATGAGTATTTTCATAAGTTAGAAATAGTGGTAGACATGAAGGCATTTGTAGGATGAGTATTATAATCCAAAATTTGTAATCATAATGAGAAATATGAGTTAGATGATATAAAAAACCAATGATAAAAGAATGAGATATTATTTTTTGTAGCACATAAACTGGTAATTGAAGTTAATCAGGAGTAAGATGATTGGAAGATGAAGTTACTATCAAAGTTCAAAATATTAAAAATACCAAAATTAGAACTATATGAAGACACTATAAATTCAAGTGATATCTATGGAATTATGTTTTCCAAATAAACATAAGAAAGACATAAAATTAAGTTCAAAGGAGGAAGGTTTAGCAGTCAAATACCAGTTCAATGTTTAGTGGAGTTTATATTACAACTGGAAAGATCTAGTATTATATAATTTTCAGGAGGTAATATTTTTATAGGATGTATGTTTCTTTAATTATATTAACATTTAACATTTCTTGTAATTAATAATAACAATATTATTAAAAAATCTATGGCTCAGGATAACAATCAAACACAATAAGGATTTGGTTCAAACATTGAGATTTAACCTTGTAAAAATCCCTATGTGTTATTTACTTTATATTATATACAAAGAATAAGGGTAAAGTGGTAAGGTGTAATACTTAAGTTTAATACAACCTAAATTATTGTATAAGTTCAGTCAACTTGAAATAACAAAATGTTTAAGTTGACCATAACCATTTAAAATCAATCACCCATGATTTACCCCCCCTTCTCAGGGTGACTGTAAAATCCTCTAATACTCTCAAGTGGTATTAGAGTATATGTTCCCTCTGGTTGGATCGAAAAGATTTTTACAAGTTATTTTTAACTAATTTACATGGTTTGAGGATTCTTAGAAATTTATATAGATATTTATTTTATAGGTTAATTAAGTTAGGGAGATGCCTTCTTTGGAAGATCAAAAAGTTGGGACAAAATTAAATTTAATAAAATATAATCTATTTTTAGTATCATAGAAGTTATGTCCAAAATATTTAAGAAATATAAGAAGAAGGAATATCTAAAGAAAATAAATGAATCCTTTCAAACTCAGCTGAAGAAGAACTTACCTCTTTATGAAGGTAAAAAGAGTGAAAGATATATTGATAAATATATTATAATGAATATTCCATAAGAATAATGTTATTGATTTTATGAGTATGTATATATTGAAACCATTGATGTTTTTACACCAAAACCATGGATTATATGGATAATGTATCTATTAAAGCTATTGGATATATATATTTTAATATATTATAGGAAAAAATAACAAAACAAGAAACAAAATCCTATGAGATGAAAAAGGGTTTGGCTATGAAAATACATATGTATGATAATTTCAATAAAATCATTGAGGAAAAATATACATTAATTTCAATATTCAATGAATTGTTGTTTCTCATAGAAGTATACTTTCAAAAGAGTGATTATGAGAAATTTGAATTTAACATTGTTTGTGAACAACTTTTCCATGCATTAGAAGCTATTATTAAAGTCAAGAACTCTTATTTAGAGATAAAATGCGTGATAATGAATGATCTTGACAAATAGTTTTTCATTGAAATTAAGATTCATGGAAAAATATATTCTAAATTTAAACGATTAATGAGAAGATAAGACAAAATTCTTTGAAAATAATAAATACACTAGTCTAAAGTGTCTTGATATGGAAATAAAGTTGAGAAACATATAAGTTACCATAGTTGAATCTTCACATGAATTCAAAAGAAGACCTAATTATTAAATTTTGAAGAAGATTCTTATTTCTTATAAGACTCATTCTAGTGGCAAGAAGAATATGAAATCCTTATATTCTCCGTATTTTGATAAGTCAAAGTGAAATCTAAAACCCAATTTTAAAAAAACTGTTTACACTAATTCCAAATATTTTAATTCTACCTGTTTCAATACAAGTACTTAGAAAAATGGGTAAAGAAAAATATGTACACACACCCCACTTCCTTAAAGGTGGAAGAAATTAATATTGGATTAGGTGGTTCCCCACAAGGTGTTTGAAATAATTTTTTTAATACTAGAATAATGGAAGATAATTCCACCATCCATAATTAAAAAAAAGAAGAATATATGATCTATTGGATATCATAGGTCATCTAAAAAGTTTGAACACATGGTTATCAACTATTAGAATAATATTCCAAGGTATTGAATAAAAGTAAGGCTAACATTAATGAGAGAAAAATGGAAGTTTTAGGAAATTAATACAAGTAAACAAAATCCTAATATAATAAGAAAAAAATATTGACATTCAATAGATTTTAATATCTTAAAAAAGTCTATAGAAGTTGTGGAAGAAGTGGTATTGAATAAGCAGAGTACTAGTTTACTTCTACACTAAACAAATCAGTTGAAACTAATGGAAGAAGGACAGAAAATCTGAAGGAAAATGAAATGAAGTTAAATAGTCAGTATACCTTGGTAAGTAAAGAAAAGGAAGATATAAATAAGGTTACACCTAATAAAAAATTAAAGTAAGATTTCATACCCATGAAAAATGATTTTACTGTGAAATAAAGGGCCACATAATGGATAACTATAAGCTAGCCATGAAAGTTTATGTTAATGGAAGTAAGATAGAAAAACATGAAAAATAAATATGAGAAAGTAATAAACAAATTGAAAATTTTATGTCATTTTTATGAAGAAGTTGAGGTTCATTAGAGGTTACCATAGATTATTAATTTACCATAATATAATAAGTTGTGTATAAGATATAATTTGGATAGACACAATCTTGAAAATTTCACGACAAAGTTTCTCAAATAGAATAATTTGGTAAATAAAAGGAAGAAAGATTCAAAAGATACTTGTACTGTTAATGTTTCACAATAAAATAAGAAAGTTGGACATGTTCTGAAGGTCTGTATAAAACTTTTTCCAAATCAGTTGGAATTAGTAAAGAGGATGAAAGAAAATGTTACTCATAAAAATACATATGCCTTTATAGAGGAAGTAAAAAGGAAAATTCTACTCAAAAGTGAATAATAAATGTTAAAATAAGAAGAAACCCATGATACCCAAAAATATGAGTTGTTGGAATAATAAGGGTGATAAAATGAAGAAATATGGTGCTAAAGTTAAGGGATATTCCATGTTGAGAAACAATTCTCAACCTTTTTTCTCTAAATAAAGTGAAAAAGAAATTCTAACTTATTCCTTCATATGTTCTGGAGAAGTAAACATTTATAATAAAATAATGAGGTGATGCGATTTAGGTGAGTGTATGATGTTAAATTTATGGAAAAAGAAGATGGATATTCCAAAAAACTGATAAGTTAAAGTAAAAATTTAAATTCCAAATAACCAAAGAGATGTAACACTGGATGATGAAAATTTATAGTATTAAAGATTACATCTCTCAAAAGAATAAATTTCAGATGATGATGAAGTTCTTGTTATTGAATTTTCAGAGAATATTGTTTCTTCCATTCTTGAGGTCTGTTAAAAATTTCCATATCCTTATAAAATAGATTCTTTATGTTAAAGTAAAATAATTTTAATATTTGATGATAGAAAAAAATGTTTTTCAAAGGGGGAGTAACATAATTTTATGTTGAATTTTTCTAATATATTGATATAAATACATGGTGTAAAATTAATGAATTTATTTTCAACAACCCCTGCAAATCAAGACCTTCTTTTAGTTCCATAGAAGATAAGGGGAGAAGAAGGAAATAAGGATGTCCTCCAGCAGTAATTTTTTTAAAATTTATTATCAATAAAAGGGTGAAGAAATAATTTTATTAAATAATAAATTTTTATTAAAAACAAATCGAAAGGGGTGATAGAAGATCCCCTCTTATATTGATGATAGAGTATTATATTTTTTTATCAATCACTATAAATAGTTAAATTAAATACTATGTGGAGAAGAGGAAGTAGATGATTCCAATGAGTGTTCTCAAAGTAATTTCACTAAAATAACATAAAACAAAAGGTGAAATCGTTAGTGAAACCAAAAAATGAAGGGACATTTATATATCACAGTTCTACTACTAGTAAAACTCACTATAGAAGTGAAAGATAAATTATCGAGAAGATATAATATTCATGTCACCAGATAAAGTAAGGAACATGAAGTAAATACTCTTGATAGTTGGAAATAAATTCACTGTAGTTACCATAAGTAACATATTTAAATCAGATAATCAATTAATTTATTTAATGATTTGGGAAAGAAGTTTTTTCTATATTGTGTGATTGGATTGAGGATTTAAAAGGATTTATAAATTTCACAAAAAAATATTTCTCAAATTAGAAAATGAATAATATTTTTCCAATGAAATATATCTTAATAAGTATTTATATTAAAGGGTTGGTGACTGTAGAATGGGTTGGAACCATTAGATTTCACTTCCACATGATAATTCACCTATAATATTAAAAGGGCAGTTATCTTCTATGATTTTTGATGTGGGATTTCTTTTCACCAAAACTATTAATCTCCAAAATAAAACTCATGCATGAGATTTAATTTAAATTTAAAATGGGTTTTTTTAATATGTTTATTTGATTTTTTAAAAGATAAGTCTTGGTAATATTTTTTTTTGAAAATAGATGTGGAAAGTTAAAATCATGGAAACCACATTTCTGGAAAAAAAATTAAATATAAATGTTTTTATTATAAAAAATATATTTTTCTTATATTTTTCTTATATTTTGTTTATTTTTTTATACTTATGTATATTAATATGTGGGGCTGAAAATTTTATGTTTTAAAGAAATAAATTTTTTGACATGTAAATTTTCCATTACTTATTATATTTTTTATTTTTTTATTTTTAATTATGTTTTATATATTATGTCAATTTTTCAAATATCCTTTAGATTTTATTTATATTTTATAATTCATATACTTTCAAAGTTATCTACATAAAACATAATAATTTTTGAAGTTGTTGGATTTGAAATTCTATAAATAAGAAATTAGAAGTACAATCTAAATGAGATTTGACGCACTTTCCGAACATATAAAAAATAATTTGAAATAACAAACATTTCTTAAAAATAATTAATGAAAATTAATTTTAGTGGCACAATATATTATTTTTTTAAACAATTATAATTTTATTTATAAACCTTTTTTTATACTCCTTCAATTTTCAATTATTTTTTATATTTATTATTATTTTTATTTTACACAACTTTTTTGATGCTTATACTATGTTTTAGGTTTTATTTATATTGATTTTATAGTTTATATTTTATAATATTTTAAAGTTACCTACAAGAAATTTAATAATTTTTCCTATATATCATGTAGTCTAATTTGAAATATTATAACATATAAACTGTAACTCAAATATAAATGAAAATTAAAATTGTTGCTAAACAAGTAAAAATGGTTGATATTAAAAGTAATTTCATCATTTTATTAAATAGAAATTCATATTGGATAGAATACATTATTGTTTCCAATCCTTTAAGTCAAAAAAAACATACACCTGAATGCGTACAATCATTATCTATGGTGAGGTCCCATCCCACATGATGGTGTGCAAATAGGATTACCATATTGATATGACCAACCTATACACTGTGGTGGAGTATGTTGACCTAGAGAGGGATAATCCTAAGGTAATGGAACCTCAACTATCAGATACTTTGCCTGTGACTCAATGAGAGGAGGTGTCAACTGAATTTAATCCTACACACCAGATCCTTCTCCAACTAGTTAAGTAAAAGGACCACCCATCATCACCTAGGAAAACTATACAGCCTATGAGGTATTGGGTACAAAAGGCAGTGGCATGGAAAATGACCCCTGATAGAAGCTCAAATGAGTTGTATTCAAAGAAATATGAGGATATCCTGACAACACGAATGTATCACATTCATCCTAATTCACATCCCCAATCATATGAGGCTAGATTCTAGAGAAAAAAACTCTGACTGTGGAACAGGTGAGGCCCCACGTGCAGCATAATGCAGTCTACGTCATTGTCGTTGCCATGGATCCTCGACATCGGTGGATACTTAAGGCTATTATTAAGAAGGAACCTACAAACCTAGGGCCAAAACGTCATCTCACTTGGGTGGAAGATCTAAGATACTATCTTGAACTACATGATAATATGGAATCACCCCTTACATTGAAACTTGGATCATTTCCAGGATTACAACTTACTCCTCATTTGGATCATACATGCATATAATCTTCTACAGTTGAGTATGCTATAGAGATATTCATAATGAATTATAAAATAATAAAATAAAAAAACTAATGTAAATTTATTGACTTTCTATATCCTAAAGCCCTATGTTGTTTGGATTAAAATGTAGTATAGACTTCAGTCTATAAAATAGATCATATTCAAGATGATATGATAGATGGAATCACATCGTACGCATGCCCTCGATATGAAGCAATTCTCATCTGTCCTAGAGGTTGAGTTACTCATAATGTAATTGACACCAATAAATATCCAGCCTCCCAACCAGCTTCATTGAATGAATCACTAGTGATAGTCTTGGTAGAAATGGGATATGTTGAAAACAACCAAACTAGTGCATGACTATATCAGGCTATTGCCACTCAATAATATGAAAGTGAATGAGAGGTACTGAAACCATCACATCCTAAAGTACAACAATGTATTATGCAATAAGCTGGTATAATAAATCCCAATTTTGATTCCATGGAATCTGAAATGACATGTTTTATTTTTCAAATACATTTGTTACTAAAAACCAAAAATGATGATATTATAAAATTGGTAATTCAACAAAAGATTGTATATACTTATGTTAGTGGGTATAATATTATCCATCATGAGATGGTATGCACCGAAATTGTGTCTTGGAGTACTGATGAAGTGGTGTGCCAGACTCTACATGAAAAATACAACATTGAAAGTGATAAATAATAAGAAATTAAACTAAAAAACTCATGATACTAATAGAAACCAATAGAGATTAGTGATCATACCAGCATCCATGTGGTATGTCACACAAGAAATCTATATGCAGCTCCAAACCATCAAAAATAGGAAATATGAGAGGTATTTTCTCCCATGACAATAACTAAATAAGGATGACGCATCCCATCAGATTAGTGCAATAAAAGTGGAATGCTATGCATAAGGCTCTATATTTGTATGACAATCGTGCCGATCCCCAACTGTATGTCCCAAATTGAACAAAATATTCTAGTAGTCCCAAATACATCATGTGTACATGAATACCAGAGTGATAATTGCACAATATCCCTTCAATGATCCGTAATATTTAAGCACATGCATGACGCATCACATTATGTTCATCCGCATCATTGGGTAACTATGTAAATTGCATCTCTAGCCACCTCATGGATATAAACTAGATATGAGTAGAATCAGCATCAACCAAAATGTAGATGCCTATAAATATCTATAATGATCAATTTAGTATCTAAGGGAGGCTTCTATAACTGCACCCCCTGGATAGGAAGACCAAGCAGGACTGTCACATCCTCAAAGGTGATGGTCATCTCTCCCTCATCCAAGTGAAATGTGTGTATCTTCCCTTAATCCCTCCATGAGGTAAATAAGTAAATAATGATCAATGGATATAAAATATGATACCAGAATTCAGTAAAATCTATCACAGTATAGGTACAACATAATGGAGGTTGGAGGCTCAAGGTGATGATAATGGTGTGCTTGATGCTCCATAATCTATCAAACCTCATGGACTGCTACCACATTGCGTTAAAAATTCCTATACTTCTTAGTGAGTTGTGTAGTATCCTCCATCTATATGTAAAAAAATGAAATATGTGTTAAGTGTAAAATATAAATATACCATTATTGTCATAAGAATATTATGACTTGTAGAATGTAAGACATGGAATATCTCATTACATTGTTTCATGAAGTATTTCTTACCAAAAGAAAAGGTTATGTATTCAGGATTCTCAAAGAATATTTCTAAAGTGGTTTTAGATATTTTTTTACCAAGGAAAGGGTATTTTTTTAGATACAGCTTTATATATTTATATATATAAGTATTTATTCTTCTTTATCTGTTTTTTTGAAAATAAGTCACAAATTGTTTTGTAAAGTGAGGTAAAAAGAAGATAAAACATAAAATCAATTTATTTAACCATGATAAAATGAAAACTATGATCATATAAAGTGAAATAGACAAGATCAAACTCATTAAATAGAGCATGAATGCTCTACAACATACAAGAGAGACCATGAATTTTTTTAACAGAATAAAGTTTGGATGAGATGAGCTTGGCATTAGAAGTGAAGTAAAATCCATCTTATTTTCAAGTGGTATCTTAATAAAATTTTCCAAAGGTATTTACATAACCATTGAATTTTCAAAATATTTCAGCCTTCTAATGACCTCTTAACCATATGTGGTGTCCTCTTATTAGAAGGAGAAAGATTTTGAAAATTCAAAAGTAAATTCTATCATTTTGGAAGATGTTATTAAGATATAATTGAAAATAAGATGGATTTTACATTACAATAAAGTTAGTATCATCTCATCCAAAATCCGTTCTATTCAAAAATCTCACGGTATTTCATGTCTGTTGTGAATAATTAATTTGTTATTTAATGATTTTATTCTTATCCATTTCACTTTATATGATCATAATTTTCATTTTATTGTAGATAAATATATTTATTTGATGTTTTTATTATTTTTAACTCACTTTAGAAAATGTTTTGGGACTTATTTTATAATAAAATTTTAGATAACAAAGAAAAAATGTTTTTTATAACCCAACACAACCTTAGTTTAACTTTAATTAATA
The DNA here is from genome assembly GCA_963277665.1 of Viscum album. Classification (NCBI taxonomy): domain Eukaryota; kingdom Viridiplantae; phylum Streptophyta; class Magnoliopsida; order Santalales; family Viscaceae; genus Viscum; species Viscum album. The sequence continues at coordinate 277,380,026 of OY728129.1, read as the reverse complement.
AGTTAGATATGTAATGGTGTGCTTTGTAATTTATGTAGAATTTCTAAAATTATTGTATGATTATGATAATAAAAGTATTCAAAAATGTCAAAAAATTCTAAAAAATGAAGGTTTTTATATTTACACCTTCTAATTAATAATATGAAAAGATGAAATTAGAGACAATACATCATTGTGGATGAGAGTGTGAACATGATCCAACAATGATAGGGAATTATTCCCAATTATTACATTCTTAATGACATATGTTTCATCTCAAACAATGCCCTTATTCTTGATGCCAACCCATCTCATTCTGTGTCCTATTGGACTTTAGTCTTTCTCATTGACACAACCAATTGATGTCAGGTATCAATATCAACTAGACATAATACAATAATAAATATCAAAACTCCCTAATAGGCATATATGGTGTAACATAAAATTTAGTAATGGGGTCTGGATGAGACAATGGATCAACATATTCTTACTATGATTTGATCACAGAGGCACATGCTACGATGGAATGTACACATGGAAACTATATTTCTTGGAAGTTTCCATATTGAAATTATATCTCTTCTAGTAATACCACAATTTTTTACCAGTACAATTTGTATTGGGGTCCATACACTCTTTAACTTCAAATCAAGATTCTTCTCGAGAGAAAAGGTGCACTTGATAAGTAGAATCTTCTTTAATTTTAATTTCAATCTCTCATTGAAGGTTTCTTTCGTACCTTAACTCCTACTAAATCCCATGTGAGGATAGTTTTTTCTACCAATGAAGTACTTCACAGAGTGATTAAATGACTCCTAAACTAGGGTAGCTATATGTAACTTGAAAATCCCCATGAACACACCATTGATGTACTCCACAATGTTTTTGGTCATGTGTCCGTACCTCTTTCCCCAATAATATTACCTTGAAATTTTTTATTTTTGAATCTGCATTATATAATCATACAATTATGGATTAGCCTTGAATATTTTTTCAATAATTTGTTCAAATATTTGTTGATCCATATCATATGCTACATATAAGTGATCATATTTCATATAAATTAATTTTATCTTTATGTTGAAATAGTAGAAAATAATAAAGAAATTTCATATCAATCCTCAAAATTTTATTCTTCATAGGTTTGTTGTGGAATGTTTTTCTCACATTGATAGGAATGTGTCCGATGTAGTACCAATGATGTGCATTTGGGGGTCTCCATGTATGAAGATCTTCATTGATTGCCTTATTGATTTCTCTATGTTGAAAAGATTTCAAATAGACACACCTAATATGAGGGAAATGATTATTGATACATTACAAACACCAACTCCATGGTTCACAGTTTTCCTTCTCTATAATGGAGAATTCAAGAGGAAGAGGTGAATAGGTTCCATCTTATATTGACATGATAAAAAATACACCCTTTTATTTTCTATATAGAAATGTTCCATAAATATATATAAACTATTTAACAAAACAAAATGTGGAAATACAAGGGAGGAATTCCCAGAAAAACCATTGAAATTGAACACAAGATGGATCAATTTAGTTATCCTAATCACATTCTTTTCTTATAAAGATGGAAGAAAACTTGGTTGTTGTGTCTCAGTATGGCTAGAAATTTTACAACATATGATACAAGTCTTCTCAATCACTATAGATCGTCACAATTTCCTTCTGTTTCTCCATCCATGCCTTATTATAGGAAATATTATAGCCAAAATTTTATTGTATCCTATTTTTCACAAAGGATATAAGAAAATATTGGAATGTACTGATCATATCAATGATAATAGATGACAAAAATTCAACATCTAATGAGGTATGATCCAATTTGAGGTTTGGCTTGACATAAGTATGAGATGCCTCAATCTTAAAAATTCTTCAACATCGAAATGCAATTTCTAGAATATCTTTCAAGAGTATTCTATAATCATCCCTTTATTTATCACATAGTAAGATAAATTTTGTATAACTAGATTCCTGAACTAAATATCTATAATGACACTCAATATGAATCTTTTTTAGTATGTTTTTAATGCATCTTTACTTGAAAAACGCCTCCCAACAAATAATTTTTTGTCCAGATCACTAAACCTATCAACTAAAACTCTAAAAAACATAGTTTTAGGTGTGATAAAATTGTAGTAAAATTCAAGAAAATTTATATTGATTAATACTAAGATGAAAATTGTGGTGGATGATTTATTATGGGTTGAGAGTTTTGTACAACTACTGCATATTAAGAAACTTCCTCACCAACTTCTGTTGCTCCATCCTCATCAACACTATTGTCTCCGTCTATTCAATCATTAGTAAGCTATTTATCAGAAGATGGATTAATTTGTATATTCAGGATATTATCTTTGTTTTCCTTTTCCATTTTATAGGGAACAACCTCAATATCTTGGTATGGATATTTTTCAACCACAAATGTAATTCTATGTCTTTCTACAATTGGAATTTATTATTGCAATGTAGAAACCGCAACATATAACTCCATCATGGAACTTGTTTGACTACTCAGAAAATAAATTTATTGCTTGGACCTAGTTCTCATCACTAGTCAATGGAGAAGCTAGATTACATATAATATCCAGGAATTGAAAATAACAATTTCTAATAGACATGATCTCTTGATTAGGTCTTAGATTTAAACAACCACGAATTCTTTCTTGATGTTAACTTAGGGTTACACAGTCAGCTTTCCTAACCATTTTTATTGGTTTTATACTTTATGAATATCCAAGACTGGTTTTAAAAACCTCTACAATGTAGTAGATATAGGAAAAAATGATTTTCTATGTGAAAAATATTTTTTGATCAAGATTATAATAGTTTAAAAATTATTTACAGTCACGGTTATCCATATAATCTTTATTATACTAAAATTTTAGAACATATTTTTATATCCTAAAAGATGACACTGATGCTTCATAGTACAATTTTTAATCTTCCTAAAGGTATGTTCAATAGTTTATAAAGAAAATATTAATTATAAATTGAATATCCCATAAGAGTGTCAAACCTGGTGTGAAGTTAGGCCCATTGTCGTGCATCAGTTTCCGATCAGGTCTATCCCAATACGATGTTTTTGGGTTTTACCCCTACTACATCCACACCAGATCCACATCCACTTGTAGTATCTTGATAGGGATTTTATTACTTAGAAAACCATATAATCTTTATGAAACCACAATTTGAGGAAATTTTTTTATCCTAAAAGATGACACTAATGTTTTGTATTATAATTTTTAACTTTCCTAAAGCTATGCTCAGTGGTTTATAAAAAGAATGTGATTTATATGAAACATATCCATCAACATTAATAAACCAGGCATGCAATAAGGGTATAATAATCTAAATCACGAGATAAAATAATCATTTGTACAGTTAAAACTCTTTTTCATCTTTCATCCTTTGTTTATTCTATGTAAATCTTAAGTTCGTAAAATATATAGTCATTAATTAATCATTAGTTAACCATTATTGAATTAGTACTTAATCATTATTTAGGAATTAGTGAATCATTCATTAAACATTAATTAACTAATATTTAATTATTAATTAATTAATATCTAGTTATTAGTTAATAATTGCTTAATCCTTAGCTAAACATTAGTTAAACATTTTTATTTACTCTTTAAACATTACTTAATCAATCTTTAATCAACAATTAATAAATATTTAATCATTATTTTATTATTCTTTAATCATTCATTAATCATTCATTAATCATTACTTATTCACTAGTTAATCATTATTTAATCACTATTTAATTATTCCTTAATCATTATTTAATCAAAACTTAATCATTACTTAATAAATACTTAATCATTATTTCATCATTAAATAACAATTATTTAATAAATACCTAATCATTACTTAATCAATATTTAATCACTAATTAATCATTAGTTAATCAATATTTAATCATTAATTAATAAATCATTAATCATTAGTTAATAATTAGTTAATCAGTATTTAATCATTAATTAATCATTAGTTAATCATTAGTTAATTCTTAGTTAATCATTATTTAATCATTCTATAATCATTTATTAATCATTATTTAATCATTAGTTAATCAACCATTAATCATTATTTAATCATTCCTTATTCATTCTTTAATAATTACTTAATAATTATTTAATCAATATTTAACCACTAGTTAATCATTAGTAAATTAATCTTCAATAAATGTTTAATAGTTTTTTAATAATTAGTTAATCATTACTTAATCATTCTTTATTCAGTATTTAATTATTACTTATTCATTACATAATCACAATTAATTAATTAATTAATTATTAGTTAATATTTATTTAATAATTCTTTAATATATGTTCAATCATATTTTAATCACTAGCTAATCATTAGTCAATTAGTAGTTAATCATTATTTAATCATCATTTAATCATAACTTAATCATTAGTTAGTCATTAGTTAATAATTAGTTAATAATTAGTTAATCATTCTGTAATCATTATTCAATCATTACTAAACCATTAGTTTATCAATATTCTATCATTAGTTAATGAATCATTAATCATTAGTTAATCAATATTTAATCATCAGTTAATCAATCTTTAATAATTAGTTAATCATTAATTAATCATTTTTCAACGAATACATAATCATTCTTTAATCAATAATTATTCATTAGCTGATCATTATTAAATCACTAGTAAATCATTAGTTAATCATAATTAAGCCATAATGTAAACATTATTTAATCTTTAGTTAATCATTAGTTAATCATTAGTTAATAATTTTGTAATCATTACTTAATCATTCTTTAATCATTAGTTAATCATTACTTAATCATTCTTAAATCATTAGTTAATCATTCATTATTCATTAGCTAATAATTAGTTAAACATTACTTGATCATTAATTAATTATTCCTTCATCATTAGTTAATCATATGGTATTCATTAGTTAATTATTATTACCTAATCATTTTATGTAATCATTATTTAATCCTAATTTATTTATTAGTTAATCTATACTTAATCATTACTAATGATAACTATTATTTCTAAACTATATATAACTAACTAAAAAACTAAATAAATAAAATATTTATAACTAAATAAAAAAATAAAATAAATAAATAAATAATTTTAAAATAAATAATAAAAAACACCTCTAAATGATGCTTCATAAAAAATCAGCACCCTATTTAGGCCACCATAACCACCACACACAAAGGAAGATTATTTTAGAGAGAGAGAGTGGTATTTAAAGAGATGGGGTGATTTTAAAGTGAGGATGGGGGTGGGGGGACTTTTATATCACTTTATGGAAAGGCAACACCCCTACCACCTTTCGCCTTTACGTTAGGCAAAAGGCGGTCACAACCATCCCACCTTTCACTTTATTGTAGGAAAATGGTGGCCGTACTTGTTCCAAATTTTCCATGTCATAGATCCATGTTGATGAGAGGAAAGGGAGACACTCCCCTACTGCCTTTTAATTAATAGGGAAGGTGGCTGGTCCCTAATCGCCTCTCCACTGCATAATTCAAAAAATTTATAGCTTAGTATTATTTGATTTTTTTTCAAAAAACACATTTAAAGAACTCACATTTTTCATATTCAACATCACAGAGTAGGGTTTTCACTCAAAAGTTAAAGCTTATTCTCACAAAATTCTTGTTGGATTATGATGGTTGAAAAAATTAAACAAAAAATTTACGAGGAGCTTGATGTTGTTTGAAGAACATACAATGGAATTTGAGTTTTCTGAATGATAATGCAATAGAATTATATATTAATGTTCAATGCTACTGTTAATGATAATAAAATAATGTTCACGAGATTTATATTGATATTGAATTGAGTTCACTAGATGTAGGTACAAAATGGCCTGAATGGTAATCTCAATTGATCAGAAGTTGTGAAAACTCTATGCCTGAGTATAAAGGTTCCTAAAAATGAGTATTCTCTAAATCTAAAAATGGTGGATGACATGAAGGCATGCGTAGAATGAGTATTATAATCCCACAATATTAATCTTCATGATAAAAATGAGTCATAAAATAGAATAAAATTATAATAAGATGTTGAAATGGGAATTTTTATAGAATGGAAACTAGAATTTTAAGGTAATAAGAAGTAATATGATTTAAATAATAAGTTTTTGTTGGAGATTGAAATGTCCAAACTTACAAAAGGAGTACTCGATGAAGACACCATAAATTGAATTGATATAATTAAAATATTAATATGATAAGTGATGGGTTTATTTAAGATTAAGATCTTGTGATGAATTGGCGGAGGCTGAAGATGATTATACATGCATGGAAGAATCCACTCTACATTTGCATGAAAAATATAACCTTCATGTTTCGAATAATTGAGTATTGTGTGCTATGAATTACATGCTGATTATACAATGATTGTATATTTATGAAAATAAGGAGGGTTGATTTCAAAAATTTAATATTTTTAAAAGGAAAAAAGAATAATGAAAATTATATGAATATTTGAGTTTATAGGAAGAAGATGCAGTGTGATGTAAAAACATCTAAAAGCTAAAAGAGTGGTTCCTTTAACTAGTGATATTAATTCTAGACCACCCTGATAAAATTACTTTAATTAATGGTGAGTATAAAAATTAGGATTATAATATAATGTGGCTCTATGATGTTAAGTACATGAAATATTATTTTCAGGAGGATGGTTCCATGAAGATAAAAAAGTGCAAGGTAGAATATGGGATGATACACATGTTAGAGAATTTGAGAATCGAGAGTTTGTGAAAAAAGTAATAATCCATGTACGATATAATATGAAGACCAAATTTTATGTGACCAAATATTTAATTCCATTGAAGTAAGTTTATGACAATGATGAGGAACTTTCCATTAATGTGAATTCAAAATCCTTATAATGATGTTGATCTAGACATTCATGTTTTGAAATTAACAAAAGAAAGTTTATAATTATTACTATATTTTTTTTAATAATTGAAAGTAGTTTCAATTATATATTTTCTATAAATTTTATTTTACTCTAATATTTTATAAAAAATCTAAAGGCAATCAAAAAAGGAAATGTGGAGAGCCTTTGAGTTTTGAGATTTCTAATAAATGAAATATTTAGGATACTTTGATTATAAAAATGACCGATCTCATTCAAATTTTGGGAGTTGAGATTTCTGATAATTGAGTGTAAAAGCTGAGAAAGTTAGAAGAGTTAAAGAGATGGAGTTTTTAACCTATATTCATCAAAATTTAATTTGAGTCAAAGAAATGATATAATTGGAACTTGAAGTTCTAAGGAAGAAGAGTAAGGTATCCAGATTCTAAAGACCAAAAGTTGTGAGCAAGACTAACATCAATTCAAACCAGAAGAATATTCGGACATTGAAGATCTTATAGAAGTGAGAGATCCATAAATAAGTTTACTAGAAGGAAAATAAGCCCGATATTCAAATATGATGAAAAGAAGAATATTTGTTTATTGAATACTAGTGCATGGTCTAATATATTTTACATTGTAAATGGTGGGATATAGTATTATATAACTTTTATGATGTCGTATTTTTATAGGATACACTATGAGTTAAGGATAATATATTCCCATACCACTCATAGTTGATAATAATATTATTAGTAGAAAATATGTTTCTTGAGATAACAACCAAAAAAATAAAGAATAGGTTCTAACATCAAGGCTAAACCATGTAAAAATGCCTATGTATTTTTTACTTTGCATTAACTCTACAACACAAGGTAAAAATGGTGAGGGATCATACTTAAGATCTATACATCTTAACTGATGACCTAAGTTCGATCAAATTAACAGATGAAGAAGTTTAAGTTGAGATTAATTAAAAACATTTTATCACCCTTGATTCACCTCCCTCTCAGGGTGACCACGAAATCCTCTAGGAATATCATAAAATGGAATACTATTATGGAAGACATTTAAAATATCTACCATGGTAAGATCATATAAATTCCATAAAAAAATGAAATTAAATAACAATCACCTGGTCCTAAGTCCCAACTTGGTCCTATTTATTGACTTTATCTAAGTTAACCAGCTCAATCATCTAACTCTTCACCACTACCCTACATACACTTATGTTCATGAGGTATGATTGAGTACTAATGCACTAGGGATACCCCAGAAGAGTGTGAGTATAACTCAGTAGGAAACCACCAATGATGTACCTAATACAAATAATAAATATAGTGTTTTCACAATGGGAAATTCTAAAAAAAAACAATAAAGAATAGAATCACAATAAAATAAGAACCCATTGAGACCATGTTTCTAATGTAAAACTCAAGATCAATCATACCTAATTTGGACAATTCAAGATTTATTTGATCATAATTGATAACCAACCATAAAGAAATTAGTCAAGCCTCAAAACCTATTTAGAATATCACACACCCAAGAGTCTATATCCCACCCCAGAACCTTATGTAATATAAAACCAAGGGGCCACATCCAACCTTAGAACCGTCACCTATCATACACACAAGGGTTACAACCCCACCTGTAACTTTCATATAGCATATACCCAGGGTGTGTAAACCATGTTTGGAATTATCACATCGTATACACCTAGAGGGACAAATCCATACCTATAACTATAATATCACACATACATTGGGGGCCACATCCCCACCAAGAATATTCATATTGTACACACCCTGTATTCTATATACCTACTTCGAACCATTATATCAAAAATTCCAAGTAGACCAAATACTTACCTAAAATTGTTATCAATATATCATCACATAGGGATACATTCCACATTAACACCTAAAAATATTATATAACATAATCACATGCGTTGAACAGTTGTCAGAACCATAAAAAATTACCTAGGTTTATATCTTAAGCACACAACCTATTTGCACTTCAACATTTATATTATTTTATAATCAAAATAGCCTCCCTTTACTAGTCCTATCTGGGTTTAATGTGAGACTAGGATATCCATTATGGTCCCCTAGTCACCATCAAAGTCTGAACACCCCACATGATCTCTTCCACAATATTTCCAACTCCATATTAAAGTCCATATTTCAATGGGTATAACATGCCTCAAACTAGACATGCATGTATCATGGTCAAATCGTCCAGATTGGTGATAAAACTTAGGCATCACACTAGAGAGATGGAATAAATCCCATCCCACTTCTAAAATAAAAACAATTAGTCATATCACACCAACTCTCCCATAATCCCATATAGGGCATACTTACCTAGACACATATAATCTAATTGAGAAAGAAACACTCATACTATGTTTTCTTGTATATAAAAATGGAATATAAAATTAACTCACCTATTTTAGTTTCTATTTCATTATCTCCTGAAAAATATTTAGTATCATATCTCTTCAAATTCATTTTGAATGATTGAAATATTTTTTATAACTATATATTTTCCATTTTTTCAAAATCTATATGTTTTCTTACACTAACGTTTAGAAGAAGAAAGATCTTTTATTTGTGATATGGTGGGGCTACCTATTAGAACAATAGATATTATTAATACTTGTTTACTAATGGTATTTAATGAGAATGAATATATATATTAGCATAATAGAATGAACAACTTTTTTATAAACACTAGTGCAGATCATTTTCTTTTGATGACCTAAAATTATAGAATTCTACCGAAATAAATTTCTATGCTTACCTGATAATTGAAAGTAGAATATCAATCTAACTAAAAAGTTCAAAATAATTTTTTTACTCGATTACATAGAATATCTATTGTTAAATTTTATTAGGTGAGATAACTAATGGAATTTGAATAAATCCACAGATTACAAACATTGGAACATTTGAGTTTTTGAGACTAGAAGAGCCATTTTTTTATGATTATCATGACTTTGATTTTATAATTGGTGAAACTATGGTCTAACTGAATCAATGTTTTATGAATGTTGGTAATAGAACAAAATAACTTGGATAAAATGAAATTATATATAAACAAATTACAGAGAAGGTTATTGATATTCTTCTAAAGTAATATGAATCCAAACACAAAATAATAGATGATATTAAACATATAAAAAGTTAGTCTTGATAAAATTATTAGGACTCTCTAGTAGTATGAGAATTGGATAAAGAGATATGGTAAGGAGAGAAGAAACAATAGATTTTATTTCACTTTAACTTCAAATATTTTAAAATCTAGTGCTTAAACATCAAAGAATACTACAATAAAGAATAATTATAAACATCATTTGGATGTTAGAAATTCTGAAGATAGTGAATGTGAACTCACTCAGATTGAAAGATATATTAATAGTAATATAATAAAGAATAAATTATAATATTATTATCAAAAGAACAAAAAATATAAGTTTGGGAAGAAAGAATATTTGGACACTATTTTTTATGAGTGAAAGAAACCAGGGTATATCAAGCCTAATTTTCCTAGACCAAAAAAATAACAATGATAAAAAATCATGGAAAATAATGTAAGAAAAATAATTTGGAGTTATTAATGATATATGGAGTGTTAGTAGGGATTAATCATTTGAAATCATTAATGATTCAAAAATTTATGGTAGTAGTAAGTTCACTAGATTTTATAAAAATGATCCCTAGAAAAATCTGTGATTTATGGGGATGAACAATCTTGATCCAATTTCACTATAATTCCTTGATGCTGTTTTTTCTCTTAATTTGGATAATGGAAATAGTAAAACTTAATTAGAATATGAGGATGATATTCTATCATTTTGAGAACATTTTTTAAATCTGACTTGTCTAGATAATAAAAACAAAAAGTTAAAGAAAAAATTTGATTCAGATCAAAAATAAATTACTAAAGTTAATAATATGATTTCTAAAATAACTTTTAAAATTTATAAGATTAATTTTTAGTTAGATGTTAATCCTATTTTTTTTTCAACTAATGATTATTAAAAAATAGTGGAAAAAATAAAATATGAAGTTTTTAGTATAAAAAAGATTTATTCTAATTTTATTTATGTTGAGAGATTTTGATAATATTTTATGATGGTTTAAACCTAATTGTACATCTTCCAAAATAGGTTTTACTTTTGGAAAGTCACATCTCTAAACAAACAATTTTTTTCCAAAATATACACGTTTATATACTAAATGTTTGGGGGGGGGGGGGTAATTGGTGAAAACATTTTTCCATTAAAATTTTAAATCAATAGAAACTAAAAGGGATTATATTTCTAGAGAACTAGTTGCTATTCAACATTATAGATTTGAAAAAATTTCTATTCATAAGGTTACTTTTCCATAAATATCTATACCCAAGAATGTTTAGGCACTATTTTATTATATTTGATTGTTTTTAAGAAATAGTGTGAGTAACAACAACTAAAAAACTTGGTATAAGGAAAAAGGTGGTTCTCATTACATGACATCAGGAGTCTAATTTCTATAACTTATATAAAGAAAGGGAGTATGAGTTAATTTTGGAGACAATGTGCAAGGTCATATTATAGGTTTGCGAGATATTGTTTTTCTAAGTAAGAATTTAATTTCTAATGTACTTTATATTTTATGGGTTTATAAAAACCATATTAGAATAAGCTAATTATGTGATGAATCTCACTTTATAATATTTGGGAATGATAAATATACCACCATAAGTTCGTAATAAGTACACATTTTTTCTACCGAAGGGAAGGATAATGTTTACACTATTAATTTAGAAGATCATAACCAATGAAATTTATAGTGTCTTAATGATGTTGAGTATTTTCCATGGATTTAATATAGGTGGTTAAGACACTATAATTTTTATAACTTAGATAATATTTTTAGAATAGAAAATTTAAGGAACCATTAGAAAATAATTTTATCTCGAACAGAGTTTGTGACCGTTACCAACATCATATGTAACATAATTTATACTTTAAACCAATTTGTAAATTCTTATCTTCCATATATTTACAATTAGTGAACATGGATCCTTTTGGACCTACATAACCTGAATGTATTATAGGAAACTATTATGTGTATATCTTAGCTGATGATTATACTACATATACATGGATATATTTTCTTAAACTTACTTCAAAATCAATATATTTTGTTAATTTATTTATCTTGTTTAAAATTTGAAAAACCTATATGTTGTCACTATATAGAGTGATCATTGTGGTGAAATTGTAAATTCCACTATGAAACTTTTTTTTAATAAAAGAAATATTTATGTGAAGTAAACAAGTCTCAAATATACTAATCCGTATTGTATTTTTAAAACCCATATAGCTTTATTACTAGAATACAAACATTATTTAATAGAAATTAGCTCACCATAATGTAGAATAATGGATGTTAAACTAAAATATGTTAGCTTAAAATAAGTAAATCCACTAATAGTTGTAAAAAAATGATGTGTAGTTGTTAGACTTAATAAATTATTTATTTATTTCTTTATAATAAATATTATAGTAAAGAGTAGGGATAAACCCTTAAGGAATGTGAGTGTGTGTACTAGCTCCTGAAATAAACAAAAAGACTTAGTAAAATTAAACAATAGTGATGATAGCAAGAAATAGTAGTGATAATGATAGACAAATAAATGACGAATTAATGATGAGGGGATTTTCACCGGTGATGCATCATTCGACAATGGGTGATTGTTGGGTGGTGGATTTAAGTGTACGCATCCTATCTGATGGGACTTTAGTGGCCTTCTCGATGTCATGGTGGATACTCAGTGTGGCTTAGACCATTGGTGGATGCCTCAATGGCATTGGTGATGGTTCATTCATTATAGTGAGGTTGGTGGAATGTTCTCCGAAGGTGATGGTGGGCCGACCATATAGTGAACCTCATATATGTTGATCGACTTGGGTAGCGGAGGGTATGACACCCTTGATGATGTGATGGTCTATGGTGGGTGGGAGGTCCCTCGTTATTGGCATCATCTACAGTAGGTGTGTTGTCTATAGGTTAGTGTTTTGTGGTTAGTTTTAAGGTCTTTGGATGGTGGAGGATTTTGTTTGACCTCAATCCGCTATATAGATTCAAATTGTACTTTAGGTAGTAACAACCAAATTTACAGGGCTACCATATTGGATGAATGAGAGAGTATGACTTCTACCATTGGTACCGAGCATCGTGCATTTCTGTATAGAGATGTTCTATCTATGTATCCCTATAAATTTTGGTGATTGGTTTATTTTATCCAAATATTTACTAGGAGGATCTGTTCTAGCTGTTCAGGTTTTTGGGGACTTTTGGGCCATGTTTTAGGCTATATGCTTCTGGGACTATGGGTCATGCATTAGGACCAAGTGCCTCTAGGATTTTGAGTCATATAAGGTTAACCCATCGTCCTAGATTAAAAAAGGGGGAAATAAAAAAAATAAATGGACTTTGGCTTAGTGGTACAGTTCTAGAAGAGAAAAAATCAATAAGAAAACAAAGAGAAATAATTGATGAGATGGTTGAATTTTATTGGATGGTTTTATAATATTTTCCTTCATTAATGCATTGAGAAAAGTGATGGTATTGAGACAAAATTAGTTTACCGATTCTTTTAGTTATACAACCTATGATGGAATAAATCTTATTGTTTATCAATAACTAAACTCAATTGATCATAAAAATGGTGGGATCTGTATTAACCAAGATTAACTTGTAGTTTTATCTTGGTGTGATTTTAACATCCTAGGTATTTAAGCATATTATGAATTCTGAATAAATATATTGTTTTATAATTTAAAACTACTAATTTTTTTTTAAAATAATATTTTTTGAAATTAAGGTATTTTCTGTAAATAAGTCATGATCATAAGATATTCAAATCATAATATATTTGTGATTAAATAAACAATATATTTTTTTTCTAAAATTCAACTATATTTTTTAAGTAAATGTATTTGTTTAATATCATTTTTTTAATGTTGAGTGTTTTGATTATATTATTGTTATTATTTTCAAGAAAAACTATTTCTATATAAATTCTATGTAAAGATATTTTTAAAATGTTAATAAAAATTCCCTTTATTCACAATTTATAAGTCATAATGTTTATTTTGATGTTTAAAATTAATAATTTTCAAAATATTATAATATTATTAATATTGAATTACTTATTTTTAATTTAATATATTTTTTAGCATTAATTACATGTAATATTATTACTCTAATAATAATATTTTTTAAAAGTAATTTTATGTTAAAAATGATATTTGATAATTTGCTTGTTTCCATATAATATATGATTTAGTTAAATAATAACTTTAGGTTGATATTTACAAATTATAATTCTAAAGAAGTTATATTTCATTATGAAATATAAATTAATTCCCATGTTAATGTTTTAATATGGGAGTGACTTTTAATTTTTGTAGTGAAAAAATAAGTAAAACAATAATAAAATTTCCTTATATATAAGTAATTTTTATTAATAATTTTATTTTGTTTTAATAAGAAATTACCCAACCAAAGGAATCCAAGTTCATTGTTAACCATTGCTTACATGGTAACAGTATACTCGACCAAGCCCATGGTGGGTTTTAATAGGTGTAGTGGGATCTGTTTCAGCATAGCTCACGCAGAGCATGGGCATGACCACTTACAAGGCCTAGAGGCCAGTCATGCATAAGTTAGGCCAAAATCTTATTGGGCCCATGTATAAGGCCCATTAATCACAATCTAGTGAGTTAAGTGGAGAAATTGATATAACAACCAGGGATCAAACACTATTTTTTGATGTGGTTTTCAGATGTGTGACTACTATTCATCCGACCTTAAAACTCCATTTATAACCACAACCATTCGATTAATCTGATCCATACTACCCACTATCATCTGCTACATTGCGCCTTGACCTGACCAAACCCTGATGTCATCTTCTTTCTGATATTTATGGCTGGTTTGGTCCATTCTATGACAAGATTACAAACCATGATTTATATAAGGCCCCGACCTTAAACATTACTTAATATTGAATTAAATAAATAATTCACATAGAGGATATTTTTTAGGTTTAGAGTTTTAGAGAATTAGGACATAACTATTACATATCAAAGATTACAAGGTAGACACATCTACTCAGTCTCCATTTTTTTCACAAAATAAAAAATCTTGAACAAAAGAGTCATGTCTAGTTCTATGTTTTAGACATCATGGCATTTCCTTGATCCCATACTTGACCATATTCCACTTTAATTCATGTAGAGAAACATTTCAAAAACTTGGGATGAGAACAAAAAGCTCAGTAAGGGATATAAAAATAAGGGAAGGAAACATTAGTCCACGTATAAATAAGAATCAATGATAACAATCTTTACTCATAAAACATAAGAAATTTACATACCTCATGAAATCATAATATTTATGAATAACTCATAGAAATCATAAGACATGAAGGTAACTTGAGGCATACATAACATACATACATTTTAGCTATCATAGCTACATAGGGAGTCACATTTGGAATACCCATCACAGTATATTACCTAAATCTCTTTGGAGAAACATTAACGTTTACCTCCGTCACGTTGTCAAATGCATTGGAGAGCTATCTCGGGCTCACCCACCCTTAGTCTATCATGGAACCACCTGATTTCATAAACAATGCCCAAGAACCATAGCATAATCGTATCTCATAAAACATGCTTAAAGGAAACATAAAATTTCCATATTTCAATCACAAGATATCAATACAACACATTGATATAATCCAAAAATAATCAAAATCCATTTTCAATACCAAAATACATAAACGATTATATGGTATTTATTTTTAATTTAAAAAGTTAGGGCTTGTAGAGGAAGCCAAAACTCAAATAATAGTCATGGAGGCAGAGAAGTCGTTGTCGCCGCATATGTAAGATAAAAACATTCCTTTTTTATTATTTAGTAAAACGCTTCATATAAAAATATTCCTTTTGAATAAAAGTAAAATTCAAAGGGGTTTATACACCATATAAAAGAAAGTTGTGTATAAAACAAAATATGACTCAATGAAAGGAGATTGAGATGAAGTTCTATACAAAGATGGTATCCTTATATTAAGGATAAATCAATTACATAATTATGTGTGAAAAATATAAATACACACAATGTAAGTTTATATTAAGTGTAAAACAATAAGAGTCATTCACACATATTCATAGAATGAAATATTCAATAACTATAAGTTGAACCCAAAGAAATCGAAATTGGGTTAAGAAGTTCCCTTGACAGCCTAATAGTATCACTTTAAAATTCAAAGAAAATGAGTTGATGAGACAAAAAGGGTATATCATCACTTGGAAATAAATTTTACATCAATAAGGATATAGAAGAAGATATCCCAACATTATAAGATATAAATTAAAAGGCCTAACAAAATAATTCTTTTAAAAAGAGGAGGGTGAAAGGTTCCCTTACCGACTTGGGTAACTTTCGAAACGTACACCCCATGAAAGAAGGACTATAAAACATTGATGTAAATACTCATAAACAAAAGTATATTACACAAATATTAGAATAATTTGAAGTAAATACAACACTAAATGTAAATAGTGACAAATGTAGCATAAATCTCACTAGAATAAAAGTGAGATGTATAATCCCTTACAAAAACTCGGCAGCCTAACGGCGCCACATAAAACTTCCAAAAATGGATTGAAGAGATAAAATAGGGTCTCTCATCATATGAAAATAAAATTTATATTAATAGGAATATAAAATAACATCCCCCAACATAATAAATATGAGCTTAAAATAAATGACATAAAAGAGATTTCTTAAAAAGAAAGAGAGAGGTAGGATCCCTTACCTCGTGTCCGACTTGACTCGATCATTCTATAATCTCCTGAATAATAAACTTGAGATAATTTATAATTGATTAAGAACCTTTTTCAAGTTAATTATTCCTTTTATATCACTTATTACCATGTTATGAACACTTTGTAATTATTTAAGTTAATAACGGTCGTTTTGTCTATCATTGGTACTTGAGTCAAAAATAAAATCCTTATTATTATAAGTTGTTCATGTGGTAAAATATCCATTATATCCAGAATTCAATTCATGATTTAGATATCATATATATTATATATATCCAGTATATACATGAATTTATAATATTACATAACATTTATAGGTAAGAAATGAAATGCACCGTTCATGGAGACGGTAATCCGTACGTACGCATGAACACTACTTTCATTTCTATTTCATAATTAATGGAATGAAATAATAATGATATAAAGGTATATTATAAATCCAGTATAATATCATATGTAATATTATTAGCTCCATCGTATATGATTTCATAACATATTAATCCCAATAATACATAATAATCAATAAGTGTGTTGAAATAAATGAAGATACTCTTATAAAATGATAGAGTAACTCTTGAGATAAATACTCTTTTACTTTGAAAATAATTTTTATTTTGGAAAAATAATTTTATAAAACCATACATGAAGTAAGATAGTATTTTCATATTAAAATGAGTAATTTTATAAAGATAATTTTTTCCAAAAATACATTATAGAGTTTCCTTGAAAATAGGTACGAATTTGAGAAATTCCCTTGAATTGGGCTTGTATTTCGGGAAGAATTTTTGAAATATCCTTTTAAAACATATAAGTAACCCTAAATGAAAGTGGGATTCTGGTTGTTAAAAATATACAGAACATTTTCACAAAATATATGAGGAGGACATATGAATAAATAATAATTTAATTAAGGTAAGTATAAAAAAGAGTAACCTGAATGAAAGTGGTTGTTCGGGTAGAAAACCCTTACCTAAAGTCCGTTGGTGTTCCTCACTTGATCTTAATGACCTGAATAATCAAATATTGATTCATAAATTAATGATTTCAGAACCTAGTATAAATTTAATTTATTAATCATAACCTTATTAGGTTCATTTATGGCCTTTGATGGGTTAAGAGATCCTATTTCATTGTTTGGGAGTGTTTTTCTTCCTTGGTTTTCATAATCAGTTTACTTATATTCGTGTACAGATAAACATTTAGAATGAGAATGGTTGTCCATAATAGAAGTTTTATATTACTATTAAAAAAAATGTGACATGGTTAGAAAATTAATTTGGTTATTGGGAGTTAATATGAATCATTATATAAACCATTAATGACAATTGTTTTGGTTAATTGGCTGTTATTGATCACAAAAAACTCTTTTTTATCTATAAATTAATATCATGTGTACAAAAGGATTCCAGAACCATAAATAAGTTATAATACATATATTATATTCTGGTTCAACCATACAAATTATTTTATGACAATAATTTAATACGGTAATAGAAATTGAAAACCCGTCGTCCTTGAATGTGATAAATTAACACATCTCAGATGATGTTTTCATTTCTAATATAAAAGAACTGGAAAGAAGAGATGATGAATAATTATTCCATTATCATAAAAAAATTCTAGTACATATATGGTACTTTATTCATCACAACATTTGGATGAAATGAGGTGAGAAAATAAAAAGAAAATAAAGGAACTTGAAATAAAAGAAATGAAAAGTGGAATTTACCTCTTGAAGTAATCTTCCTTGACAACCTCTTTAGGGGAGTGGTTTTGGTCTTTCTATGATACCAAGGTATTTTAGACATGGTGGAAGATATTGGGAGGATATTTTATCTTAATTTAGACCTAGAACAAGGCTTTATAGTGGTTAAGAGAAGAGGGAGTGGGGGGTGGGGTGGGGGGGTGCGTTTATAGTGGAGGAGAGGAGAGTTTTCCCATTATTTTACTCTTTATTTTTTTATTTCTCTCAATACAACCAGTAGTGTTTATTAATGTGACTCATAATATAAATATGTTTATGTAATTTCGAACATAGTGGTATTACATCATTCTTACATCACTTATGACCCATTAAATCAAGTATTTATCATTTAGCATAAATTATCGTATTTTAGTATTCACCTAAAATTCAAGTATTTTAGAAAAATACCAAAAATTTATCCCAACCATTTTTTGAAGTATAGAATTCAAAAATGAAATAAAATTTTTTAAGATAATTTTATAATTATTTTTATTTTAATTTCTAAATATAATCATAATTTATTCCAAAAAAACAACATTAAAATTAAAACTCATTTTATAACACTTTGATAAATTAATCAATGTCCAATAAAATTATATTATAATCATAAGAAAATAAATTAGAAATTTATTATTACATTTTGTGAATTTTTTTCCATTTTATATTATTAAATTATTTAGAAAATTGAAATTAAAATATTCACGACATACAAAAATACCAATACTTATTCTATGATAATTTTTTTGCTTATAAGATGTCTAAGTTGTATTTATAAACTCATGGGTGAAGTTTCTATTTTTTTTGATGATTTACAACACATTATAATTCATAAGAGTAATATTACTATTTATAAGGGTATGTTACTATTCATAAGGGTATGTTAGTATTCATTAAAAATTACGTTTGACTTATCATACTCCAAATATCTTACTGAACGCAACTGTGTGTGTCAGTTTTTGGAAATTCAAATCACAGAGGTGGAAGAAATTATGTTTACTGGATAGGTTATAACAAAGTGGTGTTTTGTAGAGACTCAGTGTTTCTTGTATTCAATATTAAATTTATTTGAAAAATCATAGGGTGTTACATTGTCCTCTAAAAAAAATTCCTCCTTGAAATTACTAGAATGTTACATCACAAAGAGATTTGGATAGTTCTTCATCATGAGATCCTCGAGATCCCATGTTACATATTTGATTTTATGATTTTTATAAATTATCTTTACTAGTTGAGTCATCCGATTCCTCAACACTTGTTGTTTAGTGTCCAAAATCTGGATAGGCTCTTCACAGTAAGATTGGTCAGGTTCCAATTCAATACCTTCAAAAGTGAGGACATGCATTGGGTCTGACATGTACTTTCTCTACAATGAGACATGGAACACATTGTGTACTTTAGATAGGATAGGTTTCATATCCAAATGATATGAAATAGCTCCAATTCTCTCCATAATTTCAAAGGGGCCTATGTACCTAAGGCTCTGTTACCCTTTCTTCCCAAATATTATAACACCCTTCCATGGAGATTCTTCTAAGAATACATAATATCCCACTTGAAACTCTGAATCCTTCCTTTGATTATCAACATAGTTTTTTTTTCTGCTTTGAGCTGCTTTGATATGGCCTTGAATAGTCTTTACCTTCACTATTGTTTCCTCCACAGGCTCTGGGCCCACCAGTTTTCTTTCACCAACTTCATCCCAAATTGTTGGTGTACAACATCTCTTTCCATAAAATGCTTCATATGGTGCCATTTGAATTCTGGAATAGAAACTATTATTGTAAGAAAACTCCATCAAGGGTAAATACTGATCCATCATACCATGATAGTTGAGTGAGCGTGACATAAATATGTCTTCTAATGTTTGGATCATCCTTTCTAATTTCCCATCACTTTGAGGATGATATGTAGTACTCAAACGAAGATTAGTATCTAATGATTTCTGATGACTTATAGAATTTTGATGTAAGTTGATGATCGCTATCAAACACTATTGAAAGAGGTGCTCCATGAAGTCTTACAACTTCATTGATATAGAGTCTTGCAAGATAATCCAGTGGAAAATCATCCCTTATAGTGAGGAAATGTTCAAATTTTGTAATTCGATCAATAATTACCCATATTGCGTCATTATTTCATGGAGTTTTGGGTAATAGAGTGACAAAATCTATTATGATGTCATCTCATTTCCATGTAGAAATAGGTAGAGGTTTCATGACTCCTTTTGGATATTTTCGTTCAATATTCACTTATGGACAGAATAAACTTCTTGATATATAATCAGAAATTTCCTGCTTCATGTTATCCCAGAAAAATTGTTCCTTCAAAATCACTATAAATTTTAGTGGTACCAGGGTGTATAGAGAAATATGAACTATGGTCATCATCCAATAACTCCCTTTTTATCTCAGGTATTGAGGGAACACATAGTCTCTTCCCAAATTTTATAATTCCATCTTCCTATATGAATTTAGCCAACTTCCCCTCTTTCAAAAAATTAATTTTCTTCTGCATGTTTTTATCATTAGTTTGAGAGTTTTCACTCCTTTCTAATAAATATGGTTGGGAAACCAAATGAAAAAGTAATGATGTTTCACCATCTTTGATAATTCCCATATCCATCCTCAAAAGATCTATGTACAAAGGATCCTTGTCAATTCACAATTTTTGATAACTCCATGATCCGTCATGCTCAATGAATAAACTACCTTACTTTCCTTTTGTGGGTGGTAGTGTATGATACAATTATAATCCTTGAGTTGTTCGTTCCATCTCCTTTTACTCATGTTGAGTTCTTTCTTTGAGAATATATACTTCAAACTTTTTTGATCCATATATATCTTACATATTTTACCATAGAAATAGGGTCACCATATTTTTAGAGAAAATCTTACAACAGCTAACTTGAGATCATGTGTAGGAAAGTGTTTTTCATGAAGTTTTAAATAACTTGATGCGTAGGAAATAAATCTATCATTCTTCATAAGGACACAACCATGGCCTTTCTTTGATGCATCAATATAGATCACAAACTGATCATTCCTTGATGAAAGGGTTAGGATAGAAGCATTCACTAATATCATCTTCAATTATTCAAAACAGTCCTCACATTCTTTTGTCCATACAAACTTAACCCCTTTTTGTGTAATCTTGGTCATTAGATTGGATAAATGGGCGAAGTTCTGAATGAAATGCCAATAATAACCTACTAAACGAATAAAAATACAAACCTTAGTTATGTTTTTTAGTGTAGGAAATTATTGAATAGCCTTTTTCTTTACATGATCAACATATATTCCATCTATAGAGACAATGTGTCCAAGAAATGAAATTGATTGAAGCTAAAATTCACACTTTCTAAACTTCCCAAAGGATTCATTTCTTCCTAGAGTATTTAGAATAATGCGTAGGTGTTTTTCATGATCTTCATAGATTTTGTAGTATAACAAGATATCATAAATAAATAACACCACCAATTCATCAAGATATTCCATGAAGACTCTATTCAGTAGACCCATAAAATAGAGGGTGCATTAGTCAGTCCAAAAGGAATTACTGTAAACTCGTAAAACCCATACCTGGTTCGAAATGCTATTTTTGGAATGTATTCCTTACAAGAAACTGATGATATCCAGGTCAATGGTAAATATTTGAAAAATATTTAACTCCATGAATTTGATCAAATAAATCATCAATACAAGGTAGGGGATACTTGTTCTTTGGTTTTTATAGCATTGATCTCCTTGTAGTCAATCCACAACCTCATAGATCCATCTTTCTTCTTAATAAAAAGAACATGGACTCCTCATGGAGAAACACTACTGATAATAAATCCTTTATCACTAAATTACTCTAGTTGTTTCTTCAGTTCTCCTAATTACATAGTTGACATTTTATAAGGGGTATTTGATATGGGCCTTGAATCAGGAATTAAGTCAATGGAAAACTTAATTTCATGCTCTATAGAATGTCCAGTTAAATCATCTAGAAATACATAAACATATTCTAGCATCGTAGGTAATTACTATATTTTAATATTCTTTTCCTTACACATAGTTATTGCATTCCCTCCCTCCCCAATAATTGAATTTAGTAAAGCTACTAGGGTGGATCTAGATGAGAATCAGATGGAGATGTTTCTACCCTAAAGATAAGGGATTCCACATCCTCCTAAAACACTTGTAACCTCATTATTATTGTAATAAAATTTTGAATAATGATTTTAAAGTTAATCCATACCAAGGATTATATAAAAGTAAATCATGGGTATGACAATAAAATCAGCATATAAAACATGTTTATATGCTATAATTGAGACTGCCTTACACAAATTTATTACAATGATACTTCTCTTTAGAGTTTAGACTGAAAACTCCCTTATTAAATCAAATTTGAAATATCTAATTTTCTTGTAAAACTTGTAATATATTAAATAATGTGATGATCAATAATCAAATAAAGCATTGGCTGTGTTAAAGTAAATGATTAAAGTACCTACAACCACATTGTTAGAAACTTCAACCTATACAGTTGTGACCGCATAAGCTTAGCTTTACTCCCTTAGCATTATTTAGGGAATGTTTCCATAACACTTAGGAAATTAATGTAAATAATTTACCATATCCCTACAATTGTAGAATTGAACATTGGTAGCCTCTTTCTTCCCCTTACAATATTGATATTAGTAGACCTTTTCTCCACAGTTGTAACAGATTTTCATTCCCTTCAGGCAAGTGCTTGGGTGTTTCTTCTCAAAACTTTATATAGGAATAAAGGTCAAATATTCCCTTCTTCCCCATTTCCTTATTTCCTTTTCCAGATTTTTCAGAATCCCCCTTATTCTCTTACTTTCCTATAAAGTCATAAGGCTTATCAAATTCCTTTTCCATCTTGATATCACTTGAGTTCATATCTTCATATGATGAGAAACTTTGGGAGACTAGATCCCTTTAAATGAGCGGTTTTAAACCATCAAATAATCAATAAATATTGTTCTTTGGATTACATATATAGTCCAACACATATGTTTAGAACCTTGTAAAGTTACCTTCATACTTAGAAAAAGTCTCACCCTCTTTTTGCCTCAGATTCAAAAATTACCATTTCATATCTTCTCACTGGTCACAGGGGAAGTATATTTCTAAGAATATTTCCTTAAAATCCCTCTATTCCATTTCTGCTATTTCTTCCTCCTCCTTTTTTGTTTTGTATTAATGACCACCACTGATCCGCATCTCCCGATAGATGATAAAGTAATATGAAAACCTTCTCCCTTACGTTACATCCCAAAGTGAGAAATATCTTCTCTAGAGAACTTATCCACTGCTCTGCTATAAATGGGTTTGTAGTACCATTGAATGATGGAGGCTATTGTCACATAAAGTTATCCAATATAGCTCCTCCACATTGTGGATTAGGATTATCCATATGGGTAATGTTATTGTTCATAACCTGGGTCAGTATTACCAGTATAGTTATATGTTTCTCAGCACCAGTCATTGCTCTATATCCAATATCATTATTTTTCATCAAAGGGAAAACCCTACATAAGATACACGTTTTCATTTGGTTTCCTTTCCTTCAACTAGGTTCCATTTTTAAATAATGGAATACACGAGATTAGGTTATGAATCATAATTTATAATCTTAACATAAAAAAATACTTATCAAAAACTGAAATTCTATATATAGCTAATCTCATAATCATAAACATGGTTTCTTTGAAGAAAAATTTACAGTTAAATCCTTCATAATGTCTTGTAAAGAAAATGTGAATTATCCTAATCATATCACATAGGAGTGTCAAATGTGGTGCATGGTAAAGCTCGTTGTTGTGTTCCAGGATACCTCGGGTCAAGCTCGAAACTCCTTGTCAGAGTTTTCCCTCCTTGGTACATCCATGAAAGAACCACATCCACTTGTAGTATCCAGATAAGGATGTATTTTCTATAAGGATCCAAAAAATCTATTCCTTAAGAAAACTTCCAGGATGTTATTGCATGTTTTATTTTCATATACTATCTTAGGGGTTTGTTCCCTAGTCTACGTTCTCTAAATCTATTTTCCAAGGTTTCTACTAAAGTTCCTTTGATACCAACTACAAGGACCCGTCCTTAGTTTCCTGGAGCCAGTGCCTTATTTTTTTTACATTGGAATATAAACAAGGAATATGCATCATAAAGGACCAAATATTTTAGATGATTTGGAAACAAGATACATATATAAGTTCAAAATTACAACTAGAGATGAAATACAACATATAAGTTTTTTTGGGAACATCCAAAAATATAAGTTTATCCTTATAGGTCAATCATAATAAACTTCTTCATGTCTTGAGAAAATGAAAAATAAGAAAGGGGTGATCTCAAACACTCAGTATGGGTAATAAATACAGTGGAAGATATAATAAACATAAATATTAGGCTTGGTGAATAACTAAAAACACATGCCTTTAAAAATAAACTTGAACACATTATGGTAGGAATAAGAGATGAAGAAATAATGACATAATAAAACATAATCATGGGTATTCTACTAGTCGAATAACCACATGAACTATCAATACTATTTTTATAATGAGGGAATGCATAATGTGAGACATCATAACCATACCATCAAGGCCTTATGCCAAGACCATAAATATCCATTTTGTTATGGGCTCATGCTAAGAACATAATTTGTTTCATTAGATCTACCAATGCACCGAGGGGCTATCGAGAGCTGCAAAAAACACTTTATAATTCCAATTAATTCTTCATATGAACATATATAAACATAAAAAACATATACATTCATATTTAAATTAATATATTAAATGTAAATAAATTTCCCCGGACATTAAGAATAAACACTAACTATTCGGAGTAAATTGGTGAATGGTTTTAAGTTAGAAAATCTACAATAAAACTAATAATAATCCATTAAATTAAATATGGTAGATGATTTCATAAAATATTAATCCCAATAATGAATAAGAATCAACAAGAGTGTTGAAATACATGAAGATACTATTATGAAATGATCGAGTAATTCTTCAGATAAATACTCTTTTACTTTGAAAAGAAGAGTTATTTTGAAAAAACAATTGTATAAAATGAGAAGTGAAGTAAGATAGTATTTTGATAAAAAAATTAGTGATTTTATAAAGATAATGTTTCCCAAAAATAGATTATAGAGTGCCCTTGAAAATTGGTAATAATTTGAGAAATTCCCTTGAATCGGGCTTGTATTTCAAGAAGAAATTTTGAAAGATCATTTTTAAACATATAACTTCCATTAAATTAATGTTTTATTCTGCTTGGTACAAATTTATATAACATTATCACAGAATATATAAGGGGTAAATATGAATAAATATGAATTTAATTTAGGTAAGTAGAAAATAAGAGCAACCTGAATGAAAGTGGAGGTTTAGGTAGAAAACCCTTACCATAGTCCATTGGTGTTCCTCAATTGACCATAATGACATGAATGATCAAATTTAGGTTCATAATTTATTGATTATAGAACCTCCTATATATTTAATTTATTTATCATAATCTTATTAGGTTAATTCATGTCCTTTTGATGGTTTACGCGATCTAATTTCTTTGTTTGGGAGTATTTTCTTCCTTGTTTTCATGATTGGTTTACTTATATTCATATATAGATAAACATTTAGAATGATAATGGTTGTATAGAATAGAATTTTTATTTTATTATTGAAAAAATAAGATTATATGGTTATAAAATTCATTTTTTTGGGATTGAATATGAATCATTTTAGAAAACTTTAATGACAATTGTTTTAGTTAATTGGCGGTTATTGATCCCAACAAACTCTTTTTGTTTTATAAATTAATATCATGTATAAAAAAGGATTAAATAAAATTAAATAATTTATAATACATATATTATAGTTAGTTAAGACCATAAAAATTGTTTCATTACCATAATTGAATAAGTAAATAGAAATTGAAAACCCGTCGTCCTTGAATGTGATAAATTAACAGATCTTAGATGGTGTTTTCATTTATAGTATAAAAGACAGGGAAAAGAGGTATGATGAAGAATTATTAATTTATAATAAAAAAATTATAGTAAATTTAAAGTACTAGAGTTATCAAAACATTTTGATTAATGGAGTTAAGGAAAGAAAAAGAAAAGAAAGGAGTTTGAAATAAAAGAAATGAAAAGAGGAATTTACCTCTTGAAGTAATCTTCCTTGAGAGCCTCTTTAGGGTAGAGGTTTTGGTCTTTGTATGAGACCAGGGTATGTTAGAAGTGGGGTAGGATCTCGGGAGGATATTTTATTTGAATTTATATAAGGCACAAGGCTTGATAGGGGTGAAGAAAAGAGGAAGTGGGGGGGGGGGGGGTTATAGTGGAGGAGAGGAGGGTTTTCCCATTATTTTACTCTTTATTTTATTATTTCTCTCAAGAAAACCAATAAAATTTATTCATGTTACCCATAATAGTAATAAGTGCATTCGAGTTCAAAAATAGTGGACTAAAATCCTTTTTACATCACTTATGACCCAATAAATCATGTATTTAGCATTTAACCTAAATTATCATATTTTACTATTCACATGAAATTTAAGTATTTTGGAAGAATCCAAAAAATTTAACCCAATTTTTTTTTAACATATAGAATTAAAAAATGAAATCCATTTTTTGAAAATAATTTTATAAATATTTTTAATTTAATTTTTAAATAAAATAATAATTTATTATAAAAAAAATTCTTTAAAATTGTAACCCATTTTATAACAGCTTGAGAGATTAATCAAGGTCCCATAAAATTATATTATAACCACAAGAAAATAAAGTTACAATTTTTATTATATTTTATGAAAAAAAATTCCATTTTAAATTATTAAATTAATCAAAAAAAATTAATAAAAATATTTTGGACAAACAAAAATACTAATAGTTATACTATGATCATTTTTTCACTTATAAGATGTCTAAACTGTATTTATACACTCGTGGGTGAATTTTCTATTTTTATAGTCAATTTACTAATCATTAATATTAATAAGAGTGACATTACTATTTATAAGGGTATACTACTATTCATAAGGGCATGTCGCTATTCATCAAAATTATGTTTCCCTTATCAGAATCTAAATATCTTACTAAATGATACTATATATGTCAGTTTTTTGAAATTCAAATAACAGAGTTTGAAAAAATTATGTTTTATGGATAAGTTATAAAAAAGTGGTGTTTTGTAGAGAATCAGTGTTTCTTTCATTCAATATTAAATTTATTTTCAAAATCATGGGGTGTTACATTATCCTCTCTTTATAAAAATTTCATCCTCAAAATTACTAGATCATTACTTCATAAAGAGATTTGGGTAGTTCTTCGTCATAAGATCCTAAGGCTCCCACGTTGCCTCTTATATTTTATGTGTTTTACAAATTATCTTTACTAGTTGTGTAATTCAATTCCTAAACACTTTTTCTCTAGTGTCCAGAATACGAACAGGCTCTTAACAGTAAGATATGTTAGGTTCCAATTCAATACCTTCAGAAGTGAGAACATGCGTTAGGTATGACATGTACGTTTTCAACAATGAAACATGAAACATATTGTGTAATTTAGACAGGATAGGTGGTATATCCAAAAGATATGAAATAACTCCAATTCTCTCTAGAATTTAAAAAGGGCCTCTATACCTTGGGCTTAGTTTCCCTTTCTTCCCTAATCTTATATCACCTTTCCATGGAGATAATTTTAAGAAAACAAGATCTCCCACTTGAAACTCTAAATACTTCATTCTATTATTAGAATAGATTTTTTTGTCTACTTTGACATGCTTTGAAATGGCCTTGAATAGTCTTTACCTTTGTTTTTGTTTCCTCCACAAGAACTGGGACCACTAGCTTCCTTTCACCAACTTCATCCCAACATGTTGGTGTACAACGTCTCTTTCCGTACAATGCTTCATATGGTGCCATTTGAATAATATAATGTAAACTATTATTGTAGGAAAACTTTACCAAGGGTAAATTTTGAGCCCCCATACCTTGAAAGTTGAGTGAGCATGATCTCAACATGTATTCTAAAGTTTGGATAATCCTTTTTTATTTCCCATCAGTTTAAGGATGATAAGAAATACTCAAATGATGCTCAGTATCCAAATCATTCTGAATACTTTTCTAGAATTTTGATGTAAATTGAGGATTGAAATTTGACACTATTGAAATAGGTGATCCATGAAGTCTAGCAACTTCACTCATATAGAGTTGTGCAAAATTACCAAATAAAAAATCTTCTATTATAGTGAAGAAATGTGCAGATTTTGTAAGTCGACCAATAATTACCCATATTGCGTCATTATTTCTTAGAGTTTTGGGTAATCTAGTGAAAAAATCCATAGTTATGTCATCCCATTTTCTTATAGAAATAGGTAGAGGTTTCATGACTCCTCTAGGATATTGTCGTTCTATTTTCACTTTGAAAGACCAAACCTCTTGATACATAATCAAATATTTCCTTCTTCATGTTATCCCACAAAAAATGTTCCTTAAAATATTTATACATTTATGTGCTACTAGGGTATATAGAGAAATTCCATCCATGAGAATCATCCAAAAACTCATTTTTAGCTCGGGTAAAGAGGGAATACATAGCCTCTTCCCAAATTTGAGAATTCTATCTTCACATATGTCGTTAGACAACTTCCCCTATTTCAAAACATTAATATTCTTTTTTAGGTTATCATCATTAGGTAGAGACATTTTAATCCTTTTTAATAAATATGGTTTGTAAACATAATGAAAAAGTTGTGATGTTTCAACTTCTTTGATAATTCCTATTTCCATACTCACTAGATCCATGCACAAAGTACCCTTGTCAATCCACATTTTGATGAGAACTCCATGATACTTCTTGCTCAATGCATCAAAAACCTTTTTTTCCTTTACTAGGTGGTAGTGTATGGTATAATCATAATCCTTGAGTAGTTCAATCCATCTCCTTTTCCTCATGTTTAGTTCTTTCTATGAGAAGATATACTTCAGACTCTTGTGATCCATATATATTTCACATATTTCACCATAGAGATAGTGTCTCCATATTTTTAGAGAAAAGATCACAATAGCTAACTCAAGATCATCAATAGGATAGTTTTGTTATTGAAGTTTTAACTACCTTGATACATAGGCAATAACTCTATCATTCTGTATAAGGACACAACTGAGTCCTTTCTTTGATTCATCACTACTGATCACAAACCCATCATTCAACATTGGTAGGGTTAGGATCAAGGAATTCACTAATCTACTCTTCTATTTTTTGAAACAATTCTCACATTATTTTTTCCATACAAACTTAACCCCTTTATGTGTAATATTGGTCATTGTGTTAGATAAATGGGAGAATATGTGAACAAAATTCTAATACTAACCTACTAAACCAACAAAACTACGTACCTTAGTTATGTTCGTCAGAGTTGGCCATTCTTAAACAACATTTGTCTTCACAGGATCAACATATATTCCATCCTTAGAGAAAATGTAGCCAAGAAAGGAAACTGATTAAAGCCAAAATTCAAACTTTCAAAACATCCCATACAATTCATTTCTTCTTAGAGTCTTCAGAATATTGTGCAATAGATTTTCATGATCTTCAGGGATTTTGAAGTATACCAAGATATCATCAATAAATACCACCAAAAAGTAATCAAGATATTCCTTAAAAACTATATTTATTAGATCTATGAAAATAGAGAGTGCATTATTCATCCCATAAGACGTTACTGTAAACTCGTAATGCCCATATATGGTTTGAAATGTTTTTTTGGGAATGTCTTCGTTCCTCACAAGAAACTGATGATATCTAGATCGAAGGTCAATCTTTGAAAAATATTGAGCTCCATGAAGTTGATCAAATAAATCATCAATGTGAGGCTGGGGATACTTATTATTCATTATTATGTTGATCTCCCTGTAGTCAATGCACAACCACAAAGATCCATCATTCTTCTTAATGAAAATAATAGGGGCTACCAATTGAGAAACACTAGGGGTGAATAAATCATTTATCACTAAATTCCTCTAGTTGTTTCGTCAGTTCCATTAATTCCAAAGTGGCCATTTTATAAGGGGTAATTGATATGGGCCTTGAATCAGGAATTAAGTCAATGGAAAATCAGTTTCCTACTCTATAGGATGTCTAGGTAAATCCTCTGGAAATACATCAACATATTCCTGCACAATAGGTACATCCTCTATTTTAACATTGTTTTCCTCACCCACAGTTATTACATTCTCTTCCTCCCCAATAATTGAAATCAGTAGAGCTACTAGGGCTAGATCTAAATGAGAAATATATGGTGATGCTTTTACCCTAAATTAAGGGATTCCACATTGTCCTCAATAATTGTAACCTCCTCCTTCTTGAAATAAATTTTTGCATCATGGTTTTAAATACAATCTATACCAAGGATTATATCAATTCCAATCATGGTTATGACAATAAAATAAGTAGTTGAAGCAGATTTATATTCTAGAATGGAGACTTCCTAACAAAACTTTGTTACAATGATACTTCCCTTAAGATTTTTGAATGACAACTCCCTTATTAAATAAAATTGGAAATATCTAATTTTCTCAGAAAAATGGAAAGATATGAAAAAATGTGATAATATAGAATAAAATAAAGCATTTGATATGTTCAAATAAATGATTAATGTACCTTCCACTACAATGTTAGGTACTACAACCTCTGTAGTTGTGACCGCATAATCTTGGCCTTTCTCCCTTGGACTACATTAGGGAATGTTTCCCTGACACTTATGACATTAAAGTTAATAATTTCCCATCACCCTAAAATTGTAGCATTGAACATTGGTATCTCCTTTATTCCCTTACAATCCCGAGATAGGTGGCGTTTTTCTCTTCACCTATAATAGACTCTCATTACCTTCAGGCAAGTGCCATGGTTTTTATTCCCACAATTACTACAGGAATGAAGGTCAACTCTTCCCTTCATCCCCATTTAATTATTTTCTTTTCTAGAGTTTTTGTAAGCCCTCTTATTCTCTTCACTTCCTTTAAAGCCATAAGACTTAGAAAATTCATTTTTTTTCTTGATAGCACTTGAGACTATATCTTCATATGATGAGAAAAATTGGGAGACTAGATCCCTTTGGAAGAATGGTTTTAAACCATAAAAGAATCAATCCATATTGCTCCTTTTATTACATTTTTAGTGACACACAAGTATTTATAAACTTGTGAAGTTAGATTCATACTTCACAACATTCTCATCCTCTTTTTTCCTTAGATTTAGAAACTACCTTTCCATATTTGCTCGCTGTTCACGAGGGAAGTATTTTTTTAAGAATATTTCCTTAAAACCCCTCCATTCTATTTATTTTATTTCTTACTCCTCATTTGTGTTTTGTATTAATGACCACCACTGATCCAAATCTCCCAATAGATGGTAAACTACCATGACAACCTTCTCTATTTCGTTACATCCCAAAGTGAGAAATATCTTCTCTAGGGAACTTATCCACTTCACAAATTCAAATGGGTTTGTAGTCCCATTGAATAATGGAGACTATTATCATATAAAGTGATCCTAAAGAGCTCCTCCATATTGTGGATCTAGATTCTCTATAATGGTAAGGTTATTGTTCATAACCTGAGTCAGTTGTCCCAATATATTTATAAGTTTCTCATCACCATTAATAGCTTCATATCCAACATCATTATCTTGCATTGGAGGGAAATACCATCATGGTATAAAAATGTTTATGTGGTTTCCATTCCTTCCATTAGGATCCATTTATAAATAATGGAATAAACCAGATTAGGATATGAATCATAATGTAAAATCTTAATGTAGAAAAATACTTATCATAAATTTAAATTCTATACATAGCTATTCTCATAATCATAAACACGGTTTCTTTAAGGAAAAATGTACATTTAAATCCTACATAATGGTTTTTATAGAAAATGTGAATTATCTTAAGCATATCCCCCAGGATTGTTAAACCAGGTTCCCAACAAAACCCATTTTTGTGTTCTAGGAAACCCTGGGTCAAACCTGAAACTCCTTGTCAGAGTTTTCACTCCTAGTTATATCTATTATAGAACCACATCCACTTGTAGTATCCAAACTAAGATGTATTTTCTAGAAATATCCACATAATATATTCATTAACAAAAATTCGTGGATATTCTTGTATGTTTTATCCTCATAGACTATCTTAGGGGTTTCCCCTAATCTACATTATCTAAATCTTCTTTCCATGTTTTCAACTAAACTTCATTTGATACAAACTGTAAAGACCATTCCCCAGTTACCCAAAGCCAGTACCTTGTTTTATTCCATTTGTATATAAACAAGGAATATTTATCCTGAAGGACCGATTAGTTTAGTAGATTTGGAAATAAGATACATACATAAGTTCAACGTTATAACTTGAAATGAAATAAAATATATAAGTTTTGTTGGGAACATCCACAACTATAAGTTTATCCTTGCAGGTCAATCATATTAAACTTAATTATGTCCTGTGAAAATGAAACAAAAGAAAGGGGTGAGATCAAATGCTCAGTAAGGGTAATCAATAAAATAGAAGATTTCATAAATATAAAAATTAGGTATGGTGGATAACTAAAAACACATTTATTTAAAAATAAACTTGAACAAATTATGGCAGGAATAAGAGATGAATGAATAATTCAATAATAAAACAAAATCAGGAGTATTCTACTAGTAAAATAACAACATTAACTATTAATAATATTTTTATAATGAGTGAATTCATAATGAAGGGCATCATAACCATACCTTCAAGGCCTCATTCGAAGACCATAAATGTCCATTTTTTCAAGACCTCGTGCCAAGACCATAGTTTGTCTCATGAGATCTATAGATGCACAAAGGGAATATAACAGGTCCCACCCAACACTTAATAAGTCCAATTCATTCCTCATATAAATGAGGATATATATAAACAATATATACATTCATATTGAAACTAATATATGAAATGTAAATAATTTTCCCCAAATATTATGCATAAACACTAACTATTCAAAGTAAATTAGTGAATGGTTTTAAGATAGAACATCCAGAGTCAAACTAACCATAAAAAATTAAATTAAATATGGTTTATTATTTCATAAAATATTAATCCCAATGATACATAATAATAAAAAAGAGTGTTGAAATAGATGAAGATACTCTTATAAAATGATCGAGTAATTCTTGAGATAAATACTCTTTTACTTTGAAAAGTAGAGTTCTTTTAGAAAAATATTTGTATAAAACCAGAAGTGAAGTAAGATATTATTTTCATAATAAAATTATGGATTTTATAAAGATAATTTTTATATAAAATATATTATAGATTTCCCTTGAAAATAGGTAAGAATTTGAAAAATTCCCTTGAATCGGGCTTGTATTTTAGGAAGAAGTTTTGAAAGATCCTTTTAAAACATATAAATATCCTTCAATGAAAGTAGAATTATAGTTGGTACTCATAAATAGAAAATTATCACAAAATATATGAGAAGTAAATATGAATTAATAATAATTTAATTTAGGTAAGTAGAAAATAAGAGTAATCCGAATGAAAGTGGAGGTTCGTGTAGAAAACCCTTACCTTAAGTCTGTTGGTGTTCCTCACTTGATATTAATGACCCAAATAATAAAATTTAGATTCATAAATTAATTATAATAGAACCCCCTACAAGTAATTTTTTTTATCATAACATTGTGAGGTTTATTCATGGACTTTTGATGGGTTAAGATATCCAATTTCATTGTTCGGAAGTGTTTTCTCCCTTGGTTTTCATGACCAGTTTACTTATATTCTTGTACAGATAAAAATTTAGAATGAGAATGGTTATCAAGAATAGAATTTTTCTATTATTAGTGAAAGAATAATATTAAATGGTTTTAAAATTCATTTGGTTATTTTGAGTGAAGATGAATCATTATATAAAACTTTAATGACAATTGTTTGGGTTAATTGGAAGTTCTTGATCACAACGAACTCTTTTTGATTTATAAATTAATATCATGTGTAAAAAAGGATTCCATAACCTTAAATAAGTTATAATAAATATATTATAGTATTTTTAAACCATAAATATGGTTTTATGACTAGAATTGAATACAGTAATATAAATTAAAAACCCCTCATCCTTGAATGTGATAAATTAACATATCTCAGATGGTGTTTTATTTCTCGTATAAAAGAATGTGAAAAGAGAGATGATGAATAATTTTTAATTTAACACAAAAAAATTTCAGTACATGTAAGTTATTTAAGTGATCACAACATTTGGATGAAAGGAGGTGAGTAAAGGAAAAGAAAAGAAAGGAACTTGAAATAAAAGAAATGAAAAGAGGAATTTACCTCTTGAAGTAATCTTCCTTGAGAGCCTATTTAGGGGAAGGGTTTTGGTCTTTATATGAGACTAAGGGATGATGTAATTGGGGGAGGGTCTTGGGAAGATATCTTAGGAGAATTTATTCAATGAACAAGTCTTGAGAGGGGTGAAAAGAATAGGGAGTGAGTGGGGTGCGGGTTATAGTGGAGGAGAGGAGTGCTTTCCCATTATTTTACTTTTTATTTTATTATTTCTATAAACACAACCAACAGTGTTTATCAATGCGACCCATAATAGTAATAAGTGTATGTGATTTTGAACCTAGTGGGATTAAATCATCCTTATATCACTTATGACCCAATAAATCACGTATTTTTTATTTATCATAAATTATCGTATTTTACTATTCACCAAAATTTCAAGTATTTTAGAAAAATACCAAAAATTTACACCAACAATTAGTAGACATATAAAATTAAAAAATGAAATCCATTTTTTGAAAATAAATTTCTAAATATTTTTAATTTAATTTTTATATAAAGTCATAATTTAATCCAAAAAACAACATTAAAACTATAACTTGTTTTATAACACCTTGAGAAATCAATCAAGGTCCCATAATATTATGTTATAACCAAAAGAAAATAAAGGAATAATTTATGATTAAATTTGTGTGAAAATTAATTTCCATTTTAAATTATTAAATTAATCATAAAATTGTAATTAAAATATTTATGACATACAAAACACCAATACTTATACTATGATCGTTTTTTCACTTATAAGACGTCTAAATTGTATTTATACACTCGTGAGTGAAGTTTCTAGTTTTTTGCTGATTTACTGGTCATTAATATTCATAAGAGTAACATTACTATTCATAAGGTTATGTTATTATTCATAAGGTGTGTTTCTGTTCCTCAAAAATTAAGTTTTTCTTATCAGTCTCTAAATATCTTATTGAACGCAATCGTGTACGTCCGTTTTTCAAAATTCAAATCACAAAGGTGGAAAAAATTATGTTTACTGGCTAAGTTATAAAAAAGTGGTGTTTTGTAGAGACTCGTTGTTTCTTGCATTCAATATTTAATTTATTTTCAAAATCTTGGGGTGTTACACTAGAACCTCCTGGATGCCATACATGAGCCTTTACCACTCAGTTAGAGGCTTGTGGGTAATATAAATATAAATAATTATAATTATAAATAAATATATTTATACTTATATGCTAATAAATAAATAAATATAGTTATATAATTATATAAATATAAATATATTTATATTCAAATATTTATAAATATATTTATTTATAATAATAAGTATATATATATATTTAAATAATTATAAAATTATAATAAATATTATATATATATATATATAATTATATAATTATATAAAAATATTATAAAAATATTTATTTATAATTATAATTATAAATAAATATATTTATTATATAAAGAATTTTATAAAAATATATAATAATATAAATAAATCATTAGGATTATATCTTTATCAAAAAAAATTTAGTGCTCATAGTGATAATCCTTTATTAGTGCTTTCTATTTTAGCACTAATAAAAATGCTCTTTATGAGTGCTTTTTTGAAAGAACTAATAAAAGCCTTATGAGTTCTAATAAAAATAACATTAATAGAGTGGTGTCGCAACACACACCTTCAAGATTTCATAGAACCAGAGTCCTTCCACCACTGCCAATGCTTTCGCCGGACCCTATTGCTATTGTCAGTCAACATTCTCAATGAATTGATCTCTCCAAATCTATGGTATGTGGAAATTTATCATGTTAGCACCTCTAACCACACTATTTCTTCAATCACACCTCACCGAACCCTACTGTATGCATCTTCACTTTTTCTGATGTACCCTACCACGTATGTGTCTTCTGTGCCCAAAAAACTACTATACCTATTGTATTTTTATTAAGTAAGAGTCTCATATCCTCATCCTTTTCTGTCGTCTCATTCTCTTACCTTCTCCTTGCTACACGCTCTATAGGTAGAAATATAGGGTATAGGGACAATTGTTTTTTAATTTATTTTATGGGGCTGGCATGTGTGATATCTCTTATGGGTTTCTTGGACTCGGTTGGGGTAGAGTTTGACCTCCCTTATTGAAAGTAGGGAGTTGTAACTAGGTTATCCCCACACTTATCTCTCTAATTTTCATCACGTTTTTATAATATAAATGTTATTTATGTGTAAATGATTGGTTTTAAAGTTAATAAATTTAATTTATATGATTTTTTAGAATGAGGATGATATTTTTGATTTCAATGATGACCTAAGTAAATGATCTTTTATATTTAACATTGAATTTAAAATAGAGTTTTGTGATTTCAAATTACTGTGAATAGATTTGTTGGTTTTTTATAATATATTATTCTCCATCAACGAGATGAGTTGTATCTGTATTTATAAATGAAAACATGTATATGGAAAAAATGATGTTATCTGTATTTATATGATCATATTAACTTTTAGATACCTCCTAGATACATATAATCTCACCTCCTATATAATACAGATTGATAATAACACCATTGAAAGGGCATGTCACTAACTCTATCCAACCCATAGGATATCCATCACGAAATCACTCCTGAAAAAGGTGAATTAATGTTTAACCCCATTCCAAATCTTATACCTAATTTGCATCCAACATCGCCTACATGGTTTAAATTAGTGGAGTCCTCACCAATTACATCTTCTCTCTTAATTGGTGTTAGCTTCTAAGGGGATGAGTTTCAGGAAACAAAATTAAATAATAACTATCAACCTCACCATATTCATCTTCTGAACTGTTATTATTTCATTTTGTTGCTCAAGACTCATCCCCCATCTCTTCTGGACATGAAACTATGTTTCTTGAACTACTGTGAGAAATATTAATCCCAAACTAGGTACTGGTGAACGTTGTGGATGAATTCAGAGGACAACACCTTCCACCAGTGGAGTAATTATTTTCTTAAATTCAATTACACATTTCCTTCAAAGCATGATGAAATTATTTGATACAATAAAATGTTTGGTTCCTATTATTTGAAAGGCCCCTTTTTGTGTATTTATTTATTTTGTTAAAAGTTAATATCAATGCATCAAATAGTTTTTATATGAGTAGAAAATGAATAGATTCCAATTTTATGGCAAAAGAGTATGGAGATGGGGTGAAATATTTCATCAGGTTTGCAAAAACGAGTGCATATGACCCTTCTCATATACTTTTTTGGTGTCTACACTGTTTTTATTTTAGAATAATTACTCTATAGGATTTAGAAGAACACCTAATCTACTATATATTATATAAAAGTTATAAATGTTATAATAAATATAGGGAAAAAGTGAATGTAGCTAGTGACTCGGATAACACTCTGTTTTATAGATAATCTGATATGATTACAAGTGCGGGAAATGAAGAAGAACACATTGAGTACGTGATTACAGGAGTGAAGGATGATGAAGATCATATTGAGGAAATGATAATGACAGTTGAAGATGAACTTCAAATTGGGTTATATGTTAAAGAGTTGGGAATCGATTCCATTTTATACTGGTTACACTGAACATAAAAAATTATCAGTTGTACTGAAGCTGTATAATTTAAAATCTGGTAAAAGATGGAGTGACACCCATTTTACTAAACTACTTTCTCTATTGAATGATATGTTCCTAGAAGATAATTATCATCCTGTAATAACATATTATTGTAACCGAATTATATGTTTTATAGCTATGACATCTGAAAAAATATATGCCTATCCAAATGAATGTATACTATTTCTCAATGACCAAAAATATTGTAAATAATTCCCAAAGTGTGGTGATTCTTGATACAAGAAAGATGAATTAGGTCCTAAAACTGTTGTATGGTACTTTCCAATCATTCCAAGGTTTAGGAGCCTATATGGAAGTGAGGAGACTATAAAAAAATTGGCATGACATGTTGATACAAGAAATAAAGATGTGAAATCTCTTCACTCGACCCACTCTTCTCAGTGGAAGAGAATTGATCAAGGGTATCCTAAATTTTGAAACAATCCAAGAAAACTTCCTCTTATGCTATCAATGGATGGAGTGAATCCTTTTGGGTTTTAAATCCTCAATCACAGTACATGGATGGTTATGTTGGTAAATTATAACTTTATATAGTGGTTATGCATTAAATGAAAATAAATTCTGTTGTCTATGCTTATATCAGGACCAAAACTACCAGGTAATGATATTGATGTTTATTTGGATCCATTTATCAATGATTTGAAATTATTATAGGATCCAGGTTTTACATTGTATGATGCTTAAAAATATGAAGATTTCACATTGAGAGCCATGTTGCATGGGATGATAAATGAATTTACTCTTTATGGAAATTTTTCAGGATATAACATTAATGGAACTCAATAGTATATCATTTGTGAATAAGGTACACCGTCCATTGGGTTGAAACATTCATCAAATACTGTGTTTCTAGGACATCACAGATTTCTACCTTGGTGAAATAAGTACCGATGTTGGATGACATTATTGAATGGAATTTCAGTAGAATATACAACACCATATCTATTAATAGGTGATCAACTATTTGAGAAAGTAAAATATATGGTCACTACTTTTGGTAAACATTTTTAAAAAAATATTATGAATACCAGTTGAAAAAAGATCATTGTTTTTCAATTACCATACTAGAATTGTATTTACATTAGTAATTTTCTTGATGTTATGCGTGTTGAAAAAAATGTATGTGATAGTGTCATTGGCATGTTACTAAATGAACCTAGAAAACAATCGATGGAATTAAAGATAGGTTGAACATGATTTCCATGGGAATATGGAAAGAGTTGGCACTGGTGAAGGCTGAAAAATAGAATTTTCTTCCTCCATCTTTTTATACTCTTTCTAGCCAGGAGAGATATTTGTTTTCAAACTTCTTGAATATCTAAAGGTTCCAAAGGTATATTCATCGAATAGAAAGAATATCGTGTCATTCCTTGATTTAAAGTTAATGGGTATGAAACCACATAACTTTCATGTTTTGATACAAGATCTAATACCTATAGATTTATGTTTCATATTTCCTAAGAATGTTCATCATACATTAACCAAGATCTATTTATTTTTATAATCTATATGAAACAAAGTTATAGACCCAGTGAAATTTCCAACTATGGAAAATGAAATTTCCTTTATATTATGTGAATTGGAAATGTTCTTCCCATAAACACTATTTTATATGATGGTTCACTTGATGGTTCACTTGGTGATAGATATTAGAATCTATGGTTCTATAAATTATAGATGGATTTACCCCATTTAATGGTATATGAAGATTTATAAGGGGTATGTCAAAAATTTAATTCATCCACAAGATTGTATTGTAAAAAAATATATTGTTGAGGATGCCATTGAATTATGTACCAACTATCTTTCCCAGGTGAAAAGAATTGGTCTACTAAAATCTGATCACACTGGGTGTCGTATTTATGAAAACAATTCTAGAATAGGTGTTATCATAGTCAATATTGCAGATCAGTATCACACCCACCTTTTACATTTTTTATAACAGTTTAGAGGTTTCCCCATATTTTTAAACCCACAAAGAAATTCTTAGGCATTTGAATCCATCAAGGGATGAAAGTTGGATATCAAATAAAAACAATCAATAGTTTATAAGATGGTTTCAAGACAATATTTTTAAGGAGTCATATGAAAATATAGATTCAATTTTAGAATGACTTTGATGGCTAGCTAGATGCCTAAGTGTGCATATATTATATTGTAATTATTATGTAATTAATGGTTATACATTCTATAAAAATAAACACAATGAATGAAGTACCATGTGAAATAGTGGAGTTACCCTTATGGATGAAGTGATGTATATAT
Organism: Viscum album; assembly: GCA_963277665.1. Lineage (NCBI taxonomy): Eukaryota > Viridiplantae > Streptophyta > Magnoliopsida > Santalales > Viscaceae > Viscum > Viscum album. Next base: position 277,339,292 of record OY728129.1, on the reverse strand, counting down.
CTTCTACCAAGTAAAAAAATCTAATTTATGCGAATATGACATACTTTGGAATCTTTAATCAAATATGGGATTTAGATTATACAACATTCCAAATGCCGATTTTTCAATGCAAGTGGGTTGATAATAGAAGTACTATTAAAATTAATGAATTGGGATTCATAAAAGATGACTTTATTAAGGAAGGGTACAAATAAAGAATCATTTATAATGGAATTACATACAATACATGTATTTTATATTCTAGATACCATAAACCAAAAGTGTTCAATTGTTTTCTTATTGACCAAAACCACTAAATGGTCAAATGAAAAATCAACTATGGATGAATCTTTCATTATGATTACATAATAATTTAATAGTGGTTCCAATGTATATGGGGTATTTTATGTCAGAGGAGTCATCAATAAAGGGATTTGTATACTCTATAGAGGGGTCAAATCCCTACAACCTTAAAAAAGAGAGTTTAATAATCAGATAATATATTTTTTGTAATATAAATTGTGTTACCTCATGTTATTATCAATTCAGTACTTCAATTAAATAATCTAAATTAAATGTTGAACCACTTATATAGATAATAAAGTTTGCATGTGATAATTCTCCCAATCCTGAGGAACAACATGTTTCTCAAACTGCTCATGCTCCCAGTGCAGAGGAATAATGAACTTCTACACATGCCAATGATACCAATCCAGAAGAAAAAATATATTGAGAATGTTTAAACTAAGGAAATGGTAGATGGTGAAGAACCAATTTCCTATAAAAAATATGGGATCTATAGAGAGATGGTGTTATAAAAAATTATTAAGGTGGAAAAAAAGGAATCAAATTTGTGGTCGGATGGAATAAACATGAGAATCCTATTAACACAAAAAGGCCATGTTCAACAGTTTTATTGGGATCATCACTTAGCAACACATTCCAATTTATGTAGACTCATGGAACCATGTTGTGCCCAATATCAAGGCACTGATTTGGAATGAGATTAATATAAAATTATGATATACTTTCATTATTTTTATAAAAAATAAAATAATGAAACATTGACTTACTCTTGACTATCCCTTGTGGAGTGTATTTGCAGTAGATAAATCCCACAAGAAATTTATATTAATGATTTCTAGAAAGGTTCAGATAATTTTTGAACAATTTGAACAAAATTTCATCTCAAATATGCTGAAGAGAAAATAAACCTACACCCACCACATATGTAATCACACCTTGTCATGACCCGAACCTACTCAGGCTCAAGCCGTAACTACCCCAGGCCCGCCTCCATAGGCCATGGGCTGGCGACCAGTGCCGAAGTCACAAAAAATCGGGGAGGCCTTTGCCTAATCACCTGTACACACGCACACGCAGCAAACTCAATGCAAAAGTGCAGAGTAAAAAGAAAAGCAAAGGGAAACTGCTATATATATACCACAAAGTGCATCGACCTCTACAAGTACAAAGAAAGCTGTAAGTAAACTGAAAATAAAAGGGTCAAAACATGCGCCCAACCAATAAGTGCGACAACTTGGCAACAGGTAAACGAAAAGTAACAGCTGACGGGTCTCCCACCTGGAACCCGGCTACGACCACCGCACGCGGTCCAAGCTCCCGAACTCCTATGCTCCACTGAAGTCACGACCAACCTGTCTGTCGTCTGCAAGGGCACACCAAGTGCGGGAAAATCCCAAGCAGGGGTGAGTATAAAAATACTCAGTAGGATACCCCGAAGGCTCGAGGGAGCAACAAAGGAGGTACCGAAGGGTGAGCAGTAGAGCGAACATGGAAAAGTAAAGTAGCACAACAGAGAGGGAAGTAAAGAGTCCAGCTCAACCCAACAAGAGGAAAGAAGGTAGACTCGTCCAGACACAAAGAGCTGGAAATGGTGGGAAGATGAAATTCCCGTCGAGTCTTCGCTACCTATAGCAGGAGAGTAGACTCGTCCAACCACGAGAAGCTAGACACGAAAAGCACGTGGCATACCCCGCGCGTCTTCGCCTCCCCTGGAAGGAGAGTAACCAAACCCAAGATGTGTGTACTAGAACAAGGTATATACAAGTCCATATGCTCAATCAAGAAGCCCAAACAAGATCGTAAGGGGATCTCCATCCTGTAGCTCAGCCCATGAAAGAGTAGCCAACAGTCCCAAAAGTAACACCATCGATGCCTAGCATCCCGCACGTCTACCCCGAACCGCAATCCAAGGGGCTCAATCACCACACCTTGACACAATCCGCTTTGGGCGGCACTGACTCGCCCGCACAGTTTTAGGTCGCGTCACAAGGACGCGTCTCGGTGGGGGAAAGTGCTCCTCATACTTGAGAGTTCTGGGGGAACGTCAACCATAACTCATCACTGCCCCGCAGTCGAGAAATCTGCTCAAAGTCGACAGGCGACCCCCTGCCCAGCCCCGCTGTAGGATCCCTGGAAGTCAACGGGTTCCCACTACGGGGATACTCGGAAAGTCGACGGGTGCCTCGCGGCCCAGTCCCGTAACAGGGTAATCCACTGGAGGGTGACCCGGCTAAAGTCGGCGACAGGACCACTGCCCAGCCCAGCTGGAGGTAACCCGGCATCAGGGACCACTGCCCAGCCCAGTTGGAGGTAAGCCCGACATCGAGGACCACTGCCCAGCCCAACTGGAGGTAAGACCAGCATCAGGGACCACTGCCCAGCCCAGCTGGAGGTAAGCCCGACATCGGGGACCACTGCCTAGCCCCACTGGAGGTAAGCCTGGCATCGGGGACCACTGCCCAGCCCAGCTGGAGGTAAGCCCGGAACTGCTCTGGACATCCCTGCTGGATGGTACTACTCGGTAAACTCCACTGTACTGGCCATCCCTACTGGATGGTAACCCACTGGCAAGCCCCGCTCAAAACAACCTCAGCTCTGCTGGAACAACCTCAGCCCTGCTGGAACAACCTCAGCCCTGCTGGAAACAAACTCAGCCATGCGGGAACAACCTCAGCCCTGCTGGAAACAACCTCAGCCCTGCTGGAACAACCTCAGCCCTGCAAGAACAACCTTAGCCCTGCTGGAACAGCCTCATCCCTGCTGGAACAACCTCAGCCCTACTGGAACAACCTCAGCCCTTCTGGAACAGCCTCCTGGGTAGAGGATCGGTGCCCGCGTAATGTGTTGGTCACACCGAAACCACAAGCTCTACCAAGGAACACAGATCAACGGTGGAAACTCCCCAGGACTCACAAGGAGATCCCGCTCCAATCCGTTGAGTCACTGTCAAAGAGGACCGAGACATCTCATCCCATAAATTGGGTAAAACACCCACGCTGCACGGACACCCGTAGTCGCAGACGGTGTTGTAGTTCGGTGAAAGGGCACAGTACTGAAACCCCTCACAGCCAAAGAAGCAGAGGAAACAAACCATCTCTGCTGGACAAACCATCGAGCACAAGACCAGGCGGAGACTGCTCAACCATGCTGATCAGACAAAAGAGCACCAGGCCAGGGGAAACTTCGCCCTGCTTGTCAAACAGACGAGCACAAAGCCAGGGGAAAACTCCACCCTGCTGGTCAAACAAACGAGCATAGAGGGACCCTCTACGTCGCGAGAGGTCAAAGTACGTAAAGCAGACCGTGACACGCACATGGGGCCCACGCGACGTGTGGCCCCAAGTCAACCCCAACTGAGCGCACAAACACCCTCAGGTACAAACAACCACACGTACCTCCAAGCGCTCCCGTATACTCCCGGAGTATACCTCATTCCAGCCCAAAGGCTATCATGCACATTGCACCCAGCGTCAATGCGAATGCGTGACGTAACAACTCCACCTCAAAGGCCTAGGAACGGCTAGCCAGATCTCGTGAACCATTTTTATCACTCTCCCAAGAGTGCACGATCACACGCCAAGGGTCCGCTATAACAAGGTAGGGCGAACCACCACTAGAGCACCTTCCATTCTCCATGTTTAACAAGATCGCGCAAGAGGCTCCACACAACCAAACAGATTGCACCATTGTAATCCTCGTGGAAAAACACGTGAGATCGACTACTTACTTGCCTCAAATGGATATCCGATGAAAAAGTCACCAACACCGCCTCACGCCCGAACGACGTCCCGTGATCCTGAGCCTCGGCCCCGAAAATAGTCGGGTGCATCACACCATTGAGATCCCCTCGGGAAACACGTCAAAAGAACTACTCACTTGAGTGCCACAGATATCCGGAGAAAAAGTGGATCCCAGCGCACCGTACCCGAGCGGTGCCACGTGGGACCCGCATCCTGGGCCCGAAACTCAACGAATGGATCACACCGTTGCGATCCTCTCAAAAAAGTACACGGAATGGACTACTTACTTGTCCAAAACGGTCTCCCGGTGATAAAGATGGAAAAATCACCGTCGAAACCCAAACGGCCCTCGTGGGCCCCACACCATCGTGCGGAATTACAGCGGGAAGACTACGCCAACGCGTTGCCATCGTAAAAACACCCAACATCGACTGCTCGCACGCCCCGAACGGACGTCCGAGGAACAAGTCGCTACTAGCTGCTCGCAGCACAAAAGACGGGCCATGGGGCCAGCACCTCAACATCGGCCTCAATGCCTGAAACCACCATGGAAACCTCTGCCTCGATGCTAGGGTCCCAACTCCACTGACAACGCTCAAAATGGACGTCGGACGCGTCCGCGCTGTCCAAAACAAGAATCTCATGGATTACGCTCGTCCACTTAAGGACACGTCGCGCCTCAGCGGCCCTTCGTTTTGGGAATTAAAAATTCCCGAAACCATCTCAAAAATACCGTCTCGTCGATACGGTCCCACTGCCACAGATGACATGCAAATCGGACACCCGTAGTGTAATATATGGGTGTTCGAACACAAAGGGGACCACCCCCTGGGGCTAGACCGGCCTGGACCGACCGGTCCGCCCGACCTGGCCCGGCCCGCTGCTCAGCCGCGTGGCCCGGCGTCGGTTCACGGCCCGCCTATAGACCAGCCACGAGGGCCGGTTGCCTCTACACGTGAAGACCCGCGCGGAGCGGGTCTTTGTCGCCGCACAGGGGTCGCGCGACGTGAGCCCGCGGTCGCCACTCCCTGGCGACCGCCGCCTCGCCGGGAGCTCCGCCAGACGCCCCCGCCGACGCCCGAGCGCCCTGCTGCCGCGCCCAGCACCTCCCCCGGACACCCGCGCCGACGCCGCAGACACCCCGCTGCCGCGCCCAGCGCCTCCACCAGACACCAGCGGACACCCGCTGTCGCGCCGTCCGACCTCGCCGCGCCGCCGCTTGAACCCGCCGGAAACCGAAAACCCCCCAACTTCAGCGGATGATTGCGAATGCCTCCGAACTCCAATTTCAAATCCGAAACAAGCATCGGAAAGAGAAAATTTTATACTACGTGTTCATGGGATTCGTTTGAAAATCCAACAACGAATCTATAGTATTAAACATGCTCGAAGTAGGTACGGGAATGAAAAAATGCAAACGCAACATCCTACCTCGCGGGGCTTCGCCCGAAGCTTCGCGACGATCCGCCGACACCACCGCACCTCGCCAGAGTTGCCTCACCGGACTCTCGCCGGAGATGGAGGAGGAGGAGTGGGAGAAGAGGGGCTGCCAGGGGGAAGGGGAAGGAGAGGAGGGAGGAGGGTGTGTTAAGCGTTTAAATAGAAAACGCTTTACCACCCGCCCGTAGGCCCGGACCCGAACTCTCAGCAGGGTCGAGGTTAAGCCTCCCCTAGGGTAAAAACCACCTCCCGAGAACAACGGCAGTCTCTGAATTTTAATCCGAGATCCCGTTCAAAAGTTTTTAAACGTAGCGCCCGAGGCCGCCAAATTACGAAAACGCCCCTGGGGCCATTTTTCACAGACGGCCCGCGCCCGCAAAACTTACACCCCTACTTGGTAAACGGCACGCTACAAACTCAACGGTGCCCTCGATTTTCCAATCCGAGACACCGTTCAATAGACACCTGTGTTTCGCCATTAAACGAATTAATTAATTTATTTAATCCGTTTAACGTTACAGAAGCGGGCGAGGGGTCCAAACGTCCTGCGCCGACAAATTTTATGTTGTTACTAGGGTAAACACCCTATTACGGAACCATCCGTACACTCAGATCTCTGATCCGGAACTCCGTTTAAGATTTATCCCATTTATTTAGCATTTCTAGTGTGAACGCACTGAAAATTTAATTCCGGCCACTCCGGGGCTCGGAATCGCACGCCGTCTAAAGGTACTGCTCTGGAATATCATCGAGAATATTCCAAAGTCTTTCACAGCAAAAACCGGGTTCTTACACACCTGATACTCCAAGAAGCGTGGGATGCGTTTACTGGTCATTGTTAGGAGATATATTTTTATGTACATTGTGTATGGTTATAAATTGTTTTAAAATACATGTATTAATCACTCTGATTAATAATTTTTAATTTATGAAATAGAAAATAAGTTATAAAAATAAGGAACAGACAAAAAAACGAACATAACCATACAGTAAATCAAATATGGGGTACGTTCACTTGAAAAATATTGGTACATAAATTAAAACTTCCATAATACTTTTATGTGACATGAAACAACGACATAATTATGTTCCTCTATTTATACACATATTTTTGAATCCACATCCAAATCCACTTCTATCCCACATAATGTGCTATGGAAGGAGGCATGTGTAAATAAATATGGGATACTAATAGATTAGAAGACATAAAAATTATGGGAAGCATGTATAAGTATGACATAATAATAATTTTTACTTTAAATAGCTATTACATAACAGTGATTACTTATTTTCCAATATTTTCTATCTAACATAGAAATGTGAATCATAAAAAGTTGTACCATATGAACACCTTCTATCTTGGGCCTTGAAGCATCCAGAACAGTTTGACCGCATCATTGGTGTAGGTTTTAGGGTGACACCTCAAACATATTTTGAGAAATGAAATGAACATGAGTATAAAGATAAAAAACGGAATATATGATGGCCCTATTATATTCCATTGAATAAAAATTTCATTATAACTCTAAGTTTCTAGAAAATATTATGTGGGTGAATCAAAGAGAAGAAACAACTAAAGAACAACCACTTCATGAAGATCCCCCCACCCCATCAGCTTTGAGGTGAGCCATTCCCCTTAAAGAGCTATCTTAGATGACGTAATAAATATTCTCAATATTTTTTATGTGAAATGTGCATCATTTAGACACTGATACCTTTCCTTTACTGATATTATATAGGGTGAAAATGACTACGATTTATATCTATCAATACCCAACCATCTCCTTGTTACAAGGGATACCATGTTCAATATAGAAGAAGATACTCTACAAAATAGACAAATTCCAACATTCCATGTGAGATTAGGGATTACCATAGAACATGAGTTGAGAACCAAGATCCCTTTTCCACTTGATGACATATATATCAATACAATCAATCAATCTCTTGAAACATCAATAGAATGGGTATTTGATCTTGAGAAAAAATAAGTCGAAAAGAAGGTATCCATTTTCAATTTATTTTTCTTGATAAAACATTAAAAATTATTGAAAAAGGAATGAAATAATGAATTTTATTATATATGGAAAAAGGGAAGGTGGATAAATGAAAGGACTAGTCAAAAACATCTAAAGAATCAACAAACCAATCTAGAAGATATTCAGAAAGTACCTTTACCCCACCCGTTCAATATCTAGAGTTACTAAAATTGAAGGTTCACGCAGATACAAGGTTATAATGTGGTAGTAATCACGTAGTTGATTTTGAAGAAAAATAAAGACTACATTTATCTTGATAAGGTAAATAAAATCCTCAAGTATGATTGGATAGGAGTGTTGTTGTAAATTTATACACGAGGTGTGTTTTCATGATTTATTTTTTCAATAGTTGCTCTACTATGTTAATTATGACTCAATACAATTGATATATTTTTTAGGTTAATATATAAATACCAATTGAAGGGATTTCCCCATGAAGAGAAATATAGACTCATTCGTCCTCACATCACTTGTATATATCAAACCAAAATGGGATTAGTTAAAATTGAGGAAATAGTGGAAATATTGGCCACATCATTTGAATGAAAACATTCAGATGACATACTCTTATTAATTCCAATGATATAGGGGTAAAACTATAAAATTTAATTATATCATTTGTATTTTCATTCCTTTCATTACTTATTAGTTTTTATTTTCATTAAGAAATATTGGCTACTCATTAATGTCAATTTGGATACTTCATATAATTATTTTTTGGATTCATTATATGGATACCAAACAAATTGGCCACACAAGATGACATTTTTTTTAATTTTTAATACACTACATCAAAAATTTTAGAACTAAACTTCAAGTTATATATTTTATATTTTTTTTAAATATCATCAAAATCATGGCATGAGGACAGTCTATGCTCACAAGGACACTATCAACTTCTATAAGTGGATATGTATCTAGTTATATATAATAATATTTCACTATCAAAACATATATCAAAATAAATTACTTATTTTTTTCAATATTTCTATAGTAATTGAAACAAACAAATAGAAAATATTATGTTTATTATGTTTGAACATTTATGGGAGATATCATATACCATCAAAAAACTAACATCCCCAAAGAGGTATTTTTGAAGTAGATTACCATTTAATTTAATATATTTATTAATCTTTTGTGTATTTATATTTTTCTAGTACTACCATGATTGTCAAAAATCCCTTTATTCACAAGATGAAATATATTTCTTTAGAAATGAATAGGAAATATACCTAATGTTAGAATATACACATATATCATGAAAATTTCACTTCTTACTACTTATTTAGTTGATTTTATCATCATTTTATCTAATATTTTAGTTAATTTTCCCATCATTTCTATCCAATACTTATTTTGTTAATTTTAAAAAAGTTCATGAAGAAATGACTTCATCAACATGGATTATTCAATCTTTTACTATGATCATGAATTCAATATGATACACGGTGTACCTGATATGAATCAAATTGTATGGTTTCAGTTTAAAATTGACATTTTATTAATTTATTATTTCATATTTATGTTTAATTTTTTTATTTGTAGTATTAATGACATAAAAATTATTTTCTTATACATGCAGATTCTTTTTCTCAGGTTCAGGTGGTTTCTTTAAAGCTTTTTTGTGCTTATGAATGGTTAGAATTTGAGTCTACAACTGAGTTAATGGAAAAAAGGAAATAGGTCAACAATGTATACAATAAAAATGAAAAGGTAAATTCATACTCCATTTTTAATTAAGTTTTTTTTACCATTTTATCTATTATTTATAAGTGAATTTACTTATCATTTTTATATAATACTTATTTATTTTTTTCATAGATATTTTGGGAACTCATGTTTTTCTTTAAACTATCTGAAACAAGATGGAAAAAGAGAGCATGTTCCTTTTTTATGGAAGTGGACACCACATGCTACCTGAAACATTAATTGTTTGAGGCAGCATGGGGTTTCCTCTTCCATCACAATGGAACATTTTCTCTATTTTATGGATTTTTTAAGATAGTTTAAAGAAAAACACCTATCATATACTCAATCTTCCACAGAAAAATCTGATACAAAATGTGCTCAGTATGAATTAGACTATATGTTTTTAGTTTATAATTTACATTTTAGTTCAAAACACACATTACATAATCAAAACTGAGAAAACACATTAAAATTGTTTTGATACTTTAGGGAAAAAATACATAAGTCATTTTTCACAAGTAAAAACCATCCACACCTTAATCAGACATACAGTGTGGATGGTATGACTTCAAGTGTGTCTTTTAATTTAAAATTAAAATTAATTTTAGTAAAGAGAACACGTGACATACTGAAAACCAAGAAAAACATTCATACTATTTTGATGCTTTTGGAAAAAAATTCATAATTAATTTTTGATGTGTAGGAATCAACCTCACCTCAGTATGATACACAGTATGACTAATATAACTCTAAGCATGTCTTTTAATTTAAAATTGTCATTAATTTTAGTAAAAAGAACAAGTGACATACCAAAAAATAAGAAAAAAATTCGAATTGTTTTAATACTTTATAATAACGATTTATAGGCCATTTGTGATGTATATGAATCAACCTCACCTAAATCTAATGCACGGTGTGACCGATATGACTCAATGTGTCTGTTATCAGTTAAAAATTGTATTTTTAGTTCAAAACATTTTTCACTCACTAAAAAACCAAAAACAAACTATGATTGTATTAATAATTTAGTTTAATTATTCATAATTCATTTATGATGTATATTAAGTAGTCTCATGCCAAAAGGTCCCACTATGTTGTAGTATGACTAAAAGTACGTATTTCCAGTTTTAAATGACATTTTAGTAAAAAAGATAAGTGACATAATGAAAACTGAGAAAAACATTATGTTTTTTTAATACTTTAGAAAAAAGACCCATACATCATTTTTAATGTGTAGGAATTAGAGGAAACTCTATACAATGTACAATTTAGTTGATAAGACTCAAAGTGTGTCTTTTTATTTGATGTTGAAACCAATTTTAGTAAAAATAACTAGTGATATACTCAAAACTGAGGAAAAACTTTCAGATTGTTTTGATATTTTATTAAAATGATCCATATGTCATTTATGACATATATGAATCAACCGAACCTCAATCCGATGCACAATGTGACTGGTATAACTCCAAGTGTGTCTTTTTATTTAAAGTGATATTAATTTTAGTAAAAAGAACAAGTGACATACTAAAAACCATTCAAACTCTTGCAGATTATTTTGATACTTTAGGAAAATCATACAAAAATCATTTTTGATATATAGGAATCAATGTCACCTTAATCTAACACACTGTTTTATATATATGACTCAATGTATATTTTTTTATTTAAGGTTGAAATCAATTTTAATAAAAAGAAAAATATTCATTCTAGAAACTAAGAAAAATTATTTGGATTGTTTTGATAATTTAGGAAAATGATCCATACGTCATTTTTGATGTTCAAGAATCAAACTCACCTCAATCTGATTCAAAGCGTGATAGGTATGGCTCAAAGTGTTTGTTATTAGTTTAAAATTGAAATTTTAGTTCAAAATGTGTTTCATCTACTGAAAAAAAATAAAAACACTCTAATTGTATCGATAATTTATGAAAATGAATCATAATCCATTTTTGTCATGTAAGAAGTAGTCACACATCAAATAAATTCACAATTTGATCAGTATATCCGAAAGTGTGTGCTTCCATTTTGAAATGAAATTTCAGTAAAAAAACATTAGTGAAATTCTCAAAACTGATAAAAAAACATTTATATTGTTTTTATACTTAAAGAAAATTATCCATAAGTCATTTTTGATGTTTAGGAATCAACCTCACCTCAATCTTATGCACAATGTGACCAATATGACTCATACTGTGTCTTTTATTTAAAATTGACAATAAATTTAGGAAAAAGGACTAGTGACATACTCAATACTATAAAAACACATTCAAACTATTTTGATACTTTTGGAAAATGATTCATAAATCACTTTTGATGTTTAGGAATCAATTTCACCTTAATACAACACACAATGTGACCTATATGACTCCAAGTGTGTCTTTTATTATTTAAAATTGAAATTAATTTTATTAAAAAGAACAAGTGACGTACTGATAATTGGGAAAACACATTAGGATTTTTTTATACTTTATAAAAATGATCTATAAGTCATTTTTTGATGTGCAGAAATCAACAAAATGTAAATCTAATGCACAACGTGACCAGTATGTCTCAAAGAATTCGTTATTAGTTTACAATTGATATTTTAGTTCAAAACATGTGTCACTGACTGAAAAGTAATAAAAAAAACTATGATTGTCTTGATAATTTTGGTAAACTATTCATAAGTATTTTTGACATGTAGAAAGTAGTCTCACATCAAACAAACACATGATGTGACCAATATGACTCAAAGTTCATATTTCCAGTTCAAAATGACATTTTATTGAAGAACACAAGTTACGTACTTAAAAACAAGAAAACACAATGAGATTGATTTTATACTTTAGGAAAACAATCTATAACCCATTTTTATATGTAGGAATCAGCCACACCTAAATACGATGCACAGTCTAACAAAAATGAATCCAGGTGTGTCTTTTTAATTAAAATTGAATTTATTTTTTGTAAAAAGAAAAAGTGAAATATTGAAAACCAAGAAAATACATTAAAATAATTTTGATACTTTAGGAAAATTATTAATAAGTCATTTGTGATGTGTAGGAATCAACCCCACATCAATTTTATCCATAGTGGGACTTATATAACTCTAAGTGTGTCCTTTTATTAATGTATTATTTCATATATATTTTTAATTTATGTCTTTATAGTATTACTAAAATAATTTTTTTTTTCTTATATAGGTCAATTATTTTTCTTAGTTTGGGTTGGTTAGTTTGAAAACTGATACCATGGTCAGGCATTTTTGATAGGGGGTTACAAGTGTTCTAAAGATGATAAAACATCAATGTTTTTAAAAGTTTATGGATTTTAATTGAAAATGTAATTATAAAAAAAACTTTTTGAAATTTATATAGTAGTTTTTTTATTTTGGTTATAAAATTTATTGCAATTAAATTATGTATTTTCATACAGGTCACATGTGTATTTTCTATAGTGTAATGTTATTCAAATAGCACACAACAACAGGTTGGACTTTATTAGAACTATTTCTAGCATAGATAAGGGACCCCCTTTATCAACACTAATAAAAGTGAAAAGGGGGGATTTATATACAATTTTTTATCATTAATAAATGTACCCATTTATTAGAACTTTTTAGCACTGATAATTCCCCCTTTAATGGCACTGAGGACAACATCATTTTTAGCGCTGTCAAATCTATTTTTGTGCACTGTTAATGGGGCAAACAATCATAGTGTTTCATGATACTGTGACTAAGATAATATTGATTTCACTAAAATCAACTTCCACACGTTTTGAATTGGATCTCAAGTGATCAAAATCTCTACAATATTCAGTTGTATGTAAAATGCCTTGAATGAAGTTGAAGGTTCCAAAAAATGAGTATTTTCATAAGTTAGAAATAGTGGTAGACATGAAGGCATTTGTAGGATGAGTATTATAATCCAAAATTTGTAATCATAATGAGAAATATGAGTTAGATGATATAAAAAACCAATGATAAAAGAATGAGATATTATTTTTTGTAGCACATAAACTGGTAATTGAAGTTAATCAGGAGTAAGATGATTGGAAGATCAAGTTACTATCAAAGTTCAAAATATTAAAAATACCAAAATGAGAACTATATGAAGACACTATAAATTCAAGTGATATCTATGGAATTATGTTTTCCAAATAAACATAAGAAAGACATAAAATTAAGTTCAAAGGAGGAAGGTTTAGCAGTCAAATACCAGTTCAATGTTTAGTGGAGTTTATATTACAACTGGAAAGATCTAGTATTATATAATTTTCAGGAGGTAATATTTTTATAGGATGTATGTTTCTTTAATTATATTAACATTTAACATTTCTTGTAATTAATAATAACAATATTATTAAAAAATCTATGGCTCAGGATAACAATCAAACACAATAAGGATTTGGTTCAAACATTGAGATTTAACCTTGTAAAAATCCCTATGTGTTATTTACTTTATATTATATACAAAGAATAAGGGTAAAGTGGTAAGGTGTAATACTTAAGTTTAATACAACCTAAATTATTGTATAAGTTCAGTCAACTTGAAATAACAAAATGTTTAAGTTGACCATAACCATTTAAAATCAATCACCCATGATTTACCCCCCCTTCTCAGGGTGACTGTAAAATCCTCTAATACTCTCAAGTGGTATTAGAGTATATGTTCCCTCTGGTTGGATCGAAAAGATTTTTACAAGTTATTTTTAACTAATTTACATGGTTTGAGGATTCTTAGAAATTTATATAGATATTTATTTTATAGGTTAATTAAGTTAGGGAGATGCCTTCTTTGGAAGATCAAAAAGTTGGGACAAAATTAAATTTAATAAAATATAATCTATTTTTAGTATCATAGAAGTTATGTCCAAAATATTTAAGAAATAGAAGAAGAAGGAATATCTAAAGAAAATAAATGAATCCTTTCAAACTCAGCTGAAGAAGAACTTACCTCTTTATGAAGGTAAAAAGAGTGAAAGATATATTGATAAATATATTATAATGAATATTCCATAAGAATAATGTTATTGATTTTATGAGTATGTATATATTGAAACCATTGATGTTTTTACACCAAAACCATGGATTATATGGATAATGTATCTATTAAAGCTATTGGATATATATATTTTAATATATTATAGGAAAAAATAACAAAACAAGAAACAAAATCCTATGAGATGAAAAAGGGTTTGGCTATGAAAATACATATGTATGATAATTTCAATAAAATCATTGAGGAAAAATATACATTAATTTCAATATTCAATGAATTGTTGTTTCTCATAGAAGTATACTTTCAAAAGAGTGATTATGAGAAATTTGAATTTAACATTGTTTGTGAACAACTTTTCCATGCATTAGAAGCTATTATTAAAGTCAAGAACTCTTATTTAGAGATAAAATGCGTGATAATGAATGATCTTGACAAATAGTTTTTCATTGAAATTAAGATTCATGGAAAAATATATTCTAAATTTAAACGATTAATGAGAAGATAAGACAAAATTCTTTGAAAATAATAAATACACTAGTCTAAAGTGTCTTGATATGGAAATAAAGTTGAGAAACATATAAGTTACCATAGTTGAATCTTCACATGAATTCAAAAGAAGACCTAATTATTAAATTTTGAAGAAGATTCTTATTTCTTATAAGACTCATTCTAGTGGCAAGAAGAATATGAAATCCTTATATTCTCCGTATTTTGATAAGTCAAAGTGAAATCTAAAACCCAATTTTAAAAAAACTGTTTACACTAATTCCAAATATTTTAATTCTACCTGTTTCAATACAAGTACTTAGAAAAATGGGTAAAGAAAAATATGTACACACACCCCACTTCCTTAAAGGTGGAAGAAATTAATATTGGATTAGGTGGTTCCCCACAAGGTGTTTGAAATAATTTTTTTAATACTAGAATAATGGAAGATAATTCCACCATCCATAATTAAAAAAAAGAAGAATATATGATCTATTGGATATCATAGGTCATCTAAAAAGTTTGAACACATGGTTATCAACTATTAGAATAATATTCCAAGGTATTGAATAAAAGTAAGGCTAACATTAATGAGAGAAAAATGGAAGTTTTAGGAAATTAATACAAGTAAACAAAATCCTAATATAATAAGAAAAAAATATTGACATTCAATAGATTTTAATATCTTAAAAAAGTCTATAGAAGTTGTGGAAGAAGTGGTATTGAATAAGCAGAGTACTAGTTTACTTCTACACTAAACAAATCAGTTGAAACTAATGGAAGAAGGACAGAAAATCTGAAGGAAAATGAAATGAAGTTAAATAGTCAGTATACCTTGGTAAGTAAAGAAAAGGAAGATATAAATAAGGTTACACCTAATAAAAAATTAAAGTAAGATTTCATACCCATGAAAAATGATTTTACTGTGAAATAAAGGGCCACATAATGGATAACTATAAGCTAGCCATGAAAGTTTATGTTAATGGAAGTAAGATAGAAAAACATGAAAAATAAATATGAGAAAGTAATAAACAAATTGAAAATTTTATGTCATTTTTATGAAGAAGTTGAGGTTCATTAGAGGTTACCATAGATTATTAATTTACCATAATATAATAAGTTGTGTATAAGATATAATTTGGATAGACACAATCTTGAAAATTTCACGACAAAGTTTCTCAAATAGAATAATTTGGTAAATAAAAGGAAGAAAGATTCAAAAGATACTTGTACTGTTAATGTTTCACAATAAAATAAGAAAGTTGGACATGTTCTGAAGGTCTGTATAAAACTTTTTCCAAATCAGTTGGAATTAGTAAAGAGGATGAAAGAAAATGTTACTCATAAAAATACATATGCCTTTATAGAGGAAGTAAAAAGGAAAATTCTACTCAAAAGTGAATAATAAATGTTAAAATAAGAAGAAACCCATGATACCCAAAAATATGAGTTGTTGGAATAATAAGGGTGATAAAATGAAGAAATATGGTGCTAAAGTTAAGGGATATTCCATGTTGAGAAACAATTATCAACCTTTTTTCTCTAAATAAAGTGAAAAAGAAATTCTAACTTATTCCTTCATATGTTCTGGAGAAGTAAACATTTATAATAAAATAATGAGGTGATGCGATTTAGGTGAGTGTATGATGTTAAATTTATGGAAAAAGAAGATGGATATTCCAAAAAACTGATAAGTTAAAGTAAAAATTTAAATTCCAAATAACCAAAGAGATGTAACACTGGATGATGAAAATTTATAGTATTAAAGATTACATCTCTCAAAAGAATAAATTTCAGATGATGATGAAGTTCTTGTTATTGAATTTTCAGAGAATATTGTTTCTTCCATTCTTGAGGTCTGTTAAAAATTTCCATATCCTTATAAAATAGATTCTTTATGTTAAAGTAAAATAATTTTAATATTTGATGATAGAAAAAAATGTTTTTCAAAGGGGGAGTAACATAATTTTATGTTGAATTTTTCTAATATATTGATATAAATACATGGTGTAAAATTAATGAATTTATTTTCAACAACCCCTGCAAATCAAGACCTTCTTTTAGTTCCATAGAAGATAAGGGGAGAAGAAGGAAATAAGGATGTCCTCCAGCAGTAATTTTTTTAAAATTTATTATCAATAAAAGGGTGAAGAAATAATTTTATTAAATAATAAATTTTTATTAAAAACAAATCGAAAGGGGTGATAGAAGATCCCCTCTTATATTGATGATAGAGTATTATATTTTTTTATCAATCACTATAAATAGTTAAATTAAATACTATGTGGAGAAGAGGAAGTAGATGATTCCAATGAGTGTTCTCAAAGTAATTTCACTAAAATAACATAAAACAAAAGGTGAAATCGTTAGTGAAACCAAAAAATGAAGGGACATTTATATATCACAGTTCTACTACTAGTAAAACTCACTATAGAAGTGAAAGATAAATTATCGAGAAGATATAATATTCATGTCACCAGATAAAGTAAGGAACATGAAGTAAATACTCTTGATAGTTGGAAATAAATTCACTGTAGTTACCATAAGTAACATATTTAAATCAGATAATCAATTAATTTATTTAATGATTTGGGAAAGAAGTTTTTTCTATATTGTGTGATTGGATTGAGGATTTAAAAGGATTTATAAATTTCACAAAAAAATATTTCTCAAATTAGAAAATGAATAATATTTTTCCAATGAAATATATCTTAATAAGTATTTATATTAAAGGGTTGGTGACTGTAGAATGGGTTGGAACCATTAGATTTCACTTCCACATGATAATTCACCTATAATATTAAAAGGGCAGTTATCTTCTATGATTTTTGATGTGGGATTTCTTTTCACCAAAACTATTAATCTCCAAAATAAAACTCATGCATGAGATTTAATTTAAATTTAAAATGGGTTTTTTTAATATGTTTATTTGATTTTTTAAAAGATAAGTCTTGGTAATATTTTTTTTTGAAAATAGATGTGGAAAGTTAAAATCATGGAAACCACATTTCTGGAAAAAAAATTAAATATAAATGTTTTTATTATAAAAAATATATTTTTCTTATATTTTTCTTATATTTTGTTTATTTTTTTATACTTATGTATATTAATATGTGGGGCTGAAAATTTTATGTTTTAAAGAAATAAATTTTTTGACATGTAAATTTTCCATTACTTATTATATTTTTTATTTTTTTATTTTTAATTATGTTTTATATATTATGTCAATTTTTCAAATATCCTTTAGATTTTATTTATATTTTATAATTCATATACTTTCAAAGTTATCTACATAAAACATAATAATTTTTGAAGTTGTTGGATTTGAAATTCTATAAATAAGAAATTAGAAGTACAATCTAAATGAGATTTGACGCACTTTCCGAACATATAAAAAATAATTTGAAATAACAAACATTTCTTAAAAATAATTAATGAAAATTAATTTTAGTGGCACAATATATTATTTTTTTAAACAATTATAATTTTATTTATAAACCTTTTTTTATACTCCTTCAATTTTCAATTATTTTTTATATTTATTATTATTTTTATTTTACACAACTTTTTTGATGCTTATACTATGTTTTAGGTTTTATTTATATTGATTTTATAGTTTATATTTTATAATATTTTAAAGTTACCTACAAGAAATTTAATAATTTTTCCTATATATCATGTAGTCTAATTTGAAATATTATAACATATAAACTGTAACTCAAATATAAATGAAAATTAAAATTGTTGCTAAACAAGTAAAAATGGTTGATATTAAAAGTAATTTCATCATTTTATTAAATAGAAATTCATATTGGATAGAATACATTATTGTTTCCAATCCTTTAAGTCAAAAAAAACATACACCTGAATGCGTACAATCATTATCTATGGTGAGGTCCCATCCCACATGATGGTGTGCAAATAGGATTACCATATTGATATGACCAACCTATACACTGTGGTGGAGTATGTTGACCTAGAGAGGGATAATCCTAAGGTAATGGAACCTCAACTATCAGATACTTTGCCTGTGACTCAATGAGAGGAGGTGTCAACTGAATTTAATCCTACACACCAGATCCTTCTCCAACTAGTTAAGTAAAAGGACCACCCATCATCACCTAGGAAAACTATACAGCCTATGAGGTATTGGGTACAAAAGGCAGTGGCATGGAAAATGACCCCTGATAGAAGCTCAAATGAGTTGTATTCAAAGAAATATGAGGATATCCTGACAACACGAATGTATCACATTCATCCTAATTCACATCCCCAATCATATGAGGCTAGATTCTAGAGAAAAAAACTCTGACTGTGGAACAGGTGAGGCCCCACGTGCAGCATAATGCAGTCTACGTCATTGTCGTTGCCATGGATCCTCGACATCGGTGGATACTTAAGGCTATTATTAAGAAGGAACCTACAAACCTAGGGCCAAAACGTCATCTCACTTGGGTGGAAGATCTAAGATACTATCTTGAACTACATGATAATATGGAATCACCCCTTACATTGAAACTTGGATCATTTCCAGGATTACAACTTACTCCTCATTTGGATCATACATGCATATAATCTTCTACAGTTGAGTATGCTATAGAGATATTCATAATGAATTATAAAATAATAAAATAAAAAAACTAATGTAAATTTATTGACTTTCTATATCCTAAAGCCCTATGTTGTTTGGATTAAAATGTAGTATAGACTTCAGTCTATAAAAT
Source organism: Viscum album (assembly GCA_963277665.1). Taxonomy (NCBI): domain Eukaryota; kingdom Viridiplantae; phylum Streptophyta; class Magnoliopsida; order Santalales; family Viscaceae; genus Viscum; species Viscum album. The sequence continues at coordinate 277,319,904 of OY728129.1, read as the reverse complement.
AGATCATATTCAAGATGATATGATAGATGGAATCACATCGTACGCATGCCCTCGATATGAAGCAATTCTCATCTGTCCTAGAGGTTGAGTTACTCATAATGTAATTGACACCAATAAATATCCAGCCTCCCAACCAGCTTCATTGAATGAATCACTAGTGATAGTCTTGGTAGAAATGGGATATGTTGAAAACAACCAAACTAGTGCATGACTATATCAGGCTATTGCCACTCAATAATATGAAAGTGAATGAGAGGTACTGAAACCATCACATCCTAAAGTACAACAATGTATTATGCAATAAGCTGGTATAATAAATCCCAATTTTGATTCCATGGAATCTGAAATGACATGTTTTATTTTTCAAATACATTTGTTACTAAAAACCAAAAATGATGATATTATAAAATTGGTAATTCAACAAAAGATTGTATATACTTATGTTAGTGGGTATAATATTATCCATCATGAGATGGTATGCACCGAAATTGTGTCTTGGAGTACTGATGAAGTGGTGTGCCAGACTCTACATGAAAAATACAACATTGAAAGTGATAAATAATAAGAAATTAAACTAAAAAACTCATGATACTAATAGAAACCAATAGAGATTAGTGATCATACCAGCATCCATGTGGTATGTCACACAAGAAATCTATATGCAGCTCCAAACCATCAAAAATAGGAAATATGAGAGGTATTTTCTCCCATGACAATAACTAAATAAGGATGACGCATCCCATCAGATTAGTGCAATAAAAGTGGAATGCTATGCATAAGGCTCTATATTTGTATGACAATCGTGCCGATCCCCAACTGTATGTCCCAAATTGAACAAAATATTCCAGTAGTCCCAAATACATCATGTGTACATGAATACCAGAGTGATAATTGCACAATATCCCTTCAATGATCCGTAATATTTAAGCACATGCATGACGCATCACATTATGTTCATCCGCATCATTGGGTAACTATGTAAATTGCATCTCTAGCCACCTCATGGATATAAACTAGATATGAGTAGAATCAGCATCAACCAAAATGTAGATGCCTATAAATATCTATAATGATCAATTTAGTATCTAAGGGAGGCTTCTATAACTGCACCCCCTGGATAGGAAGACCAAGCAGGACTGTCACATCCTCAAAGGTGATGGTCATCTCTCCCTCATCCAAGTGAAATGTGTGTATCTTCCCTTAATCCCTCCATGAGGTAAATAAGTAAATAATGATCAATGGATATAAAATATGATACCAGAATTCAGTAAAATCTATCACAGTATAGGTACAACATAATGGAGGTTGGAGGCTCAAGGTGATGATAATGGTGTGCTTGATGCTCCATAATCTATCAAACCTCATGGCCTGCTACCACATTGCGTTAAAAATTCCTATACTTCTTAGTGAGTTGTGTAGTATCCTCCATCTATATGTAAAAAAATGAAATATGTGTTAAGTGTAAAATATAAATATACCATTATTGTCATAAGAATATTATGACTTGTAGAATGTAAGACATGGAATATCTCATTACATTGTTTCATGAAGTATTTCTTACCAAAAGAAAAGGTTATGTATTCAGGATTCTCAAAGAATATTTCTAAAGTGGTTTTAGATATTTTTTTACCAAGGAAAGGGTATTTTTTTAGATACAGCTTTATATATTTATATATATAAGTATTTATTCTTCTTTATCTGTTTTTTTGAAAATAAGTCACAAATTGTTTTGTAAAGTGAGGTAAAAAGAAGATAAAACATAAAATCAATTTATTTAACCATGATAAAATGAAAACTATGATCATATAAAGTGAAATAGACAAGATCAAACTCATTAAATAGAGCATGAATGCTCTACAACATACAAGAGAGACCATGAATTTTTTTAACGGAATAAAGTTTGGATGAGATGAGCTTGGCATTAGAAGTGAAGTAAAATCCATCTTATTTTCAAGTGGTATCTTAATAAAATTTTCCAAAGGTATTTACATAACCATTGAATTTTCAAAATATTTCAGCCTTCTAATGACCTCTTAACCATATGTGGTGTCCTCTTATTAGAAGGAGAAAGATTTTGAAAATTCAAAAGTAAATTCTATCATTTTGGAAGATGTTATTAAGATATAATTGAAAATAAGATGGATTTTACATTACAATAAAGTTAGTATCATCTCATCCAAAATCCGTTCTATTCAAAAATCTCACGGTATTTCATGTCTGTTGTGAATAATTAATTTGTTATTTAATGATTTTATTCTTATCCATTTCACTTTATATGATCATAATTTTCATTTTATTGTAGATAAATATATTTATTTGATGTTTTTATTATTTTTAACTCACTTTAGAAAATGTTTTGGGACTTATTTTATAATAAAATTTTAGATAACAAAGAAAAAATGTTTTTTATAACCCAACACAACCTTAGTTTAACTTTAATTAATAAGTTAGATATGTAATGGTGTGCTTTGTAATTTATGTAGAATTTCTAAAATTATTGTATGATTATGATAATAAAAGTATTCAAAAATGTCAAAAAATTCTAAAAAATGAAGGTTTTTATATTTACACCTTCTAATTAATAATATGAAAAGATGAAATTAGAGACAATACATCATTGTGGATGAGAGTGTGAACATGATCCAACAATGATAGGGAATTATTCCCAATTATTACATTCTTAATGACATATGTTTCATCTCAAACAATGCCCTTATTCTTGATGCCAACCCATCTCATTCTGTGTCCTATTGGACTTTAGTCTTTCTCATTGACACAACCAATTGATGTCAGGTATCAATATCAACTAGACATAATACAATAATAAATATCAAAACTCCCTAATAGGCATATATGGTGTAACATAAAATTTAGTAATGGGGTCTGGATGAGACAATGGATCAACATATTCTTACTATGATTTGATCACAGAGGCACATGCTACGATGGAATGTACACATGGAAACTATATTTCTTGGAAGTTTCCATATTGAAATTATATCTCTTCTAGTAATACCACAATTTTTTACCAGTACAATTTGTATTGGGGTCCATACACTCTTTAACTTCAAATCAAGATTCTTCTCGAGAGAAAAGGTGCACTTGATAAGTAGAATCTTCTTTAATTTTAATTTCAATCTCTCATTGAAGGTTTCTTTCGTACCTTAACTCCTACTAAATCCCATGTGAGGATAGTTTTTTCTACCAATGAAGTACTTCACAGAGTGATTAAATGACTCCTAAACTAGGGTAGCTATATGTAACTTGAAAATCCCCATGAACACACCATTGATGTACTCCACAATGTTTTTGGTCATGTGTCCGTACCTCTTTCCCCAATAATATTACCTTGAAATTTTTTATTTTTGAATCTGCATTATATAATCATACAATTATGGATTAGCCTTGAATATTTTTTCAATAATTTGTTCAAATATTTGTTGATCCATATCATATGCTACATATAAGTGATCATATTTCATATAAATTAATTTTATCTTTATGTTGAAATAGTAGAAAATAATAAAGAAATTTCATATCAATCCTCAAAATTTTATTCTTCATAGGTTTGTTGTGGAATGTTTTTCTCACATTGATAGGAATGTGTCCGATGTAGTACCAATGATGTGCATTTGGGGGTCTCCATGTATGAAGATCTTCATTGATTGCCTTATTGATTTCTCTATGTTGAAAAGATTTCAAATAGACACACCTAATATGAGGGAAATGATTATTGATACATTACAAACACCAACTCCATGGTTCACAGTTTTCCTTCTCTATAATGGAGAATTCAAGAGGAAGAGGTGAATAGGTTCCATCTTATATTGACATGATAAAAAATACACCCTTTTATTTTCTATATAGAAATGTTCCATAAATATATATAAACTATTTAACAAAACAAAATGTGGAAATACAAGGGAGGAATTCCCAGAAAAACCATTGAAATTGAACACAAGATGGATCAATTTAGTTATCCTAATCACATTCTTTTCTTATAAAGATGGAAGAAAACTTGGTTGTTGTGTCTCAGTATGGCTAGAAATTTTACAACATATGATACAAGTCTTCTCAATCACTATAGATCGTCACAATTTCCTTCTGTTTCTCCATCCATGCCTTATTATAGGAAATATTATAGCCAAAATTTTATTGTATCCTATTTTTCACAAAGGATATAAGAAAATATTGGAATGTACTGATCATATCAATGATAATAGATGACAAAAATTCAACATCTAATGAGGTATGATCCAATTTGAGGTTTGGCTTGACATAAGTATGAGATGCCTCAATCTTAAAAATTCTTCAACATCGAAATGCAATTTCTAGAATATCTTTCAAGAGTATTCTATAATCATCCCTTTATTTATCACATAGTAAGATAAATTTTGTATAACTAGATTCCTGAACTAAATATCTATAATGACACTCAATATGAATCTTTTTTAGTATGTTTTTAATGCATCTTTACTTGAAAAACGCCTCCCAACAAATAATTTTTTGTCCAGATCACTAAACCTATCAACTAAAACTCTAAAAAACATAGTTTTAGGTGTGATAAAATTGTAGTAAAATTCAAGAAAATTTATATTGATTAATACTAAGATGAAAATTGTGGTGGATGATTTATTATGGGTTGAGAGTTTTGTACAACTACTGCATATTAAGAAACTTCCTCACCAACTTCTGTTGCTCCATCCTCATCAACACTATTGTCTCCGTCTATTCAATCATTAGTAAGCTATTTATCAGAAGATGGATTAATTTGTATATTCAGGATATTATCTTTGTTTTCCTTTTCCATTTTATAGGGAACAACCTCAATATCTTGGTATGGATATTTTTCAACCACAAATGTAATTCTATGTCTTTCTACAATTGGAATTTATTATTGCAATGTAGAAACCGCAACATATAACTCCATCATGGAACTTGTTTGACTACTCAGAAAATAAATTTATTGCTTGGACCTAGTTCTCATCACTAGTCAATGGAGAAGCTAGATTACATATAATATCCAGGAATTGAAAATAACAATTTCTAATAGACATGATCTCTTGATTAGGTCTTAGATTTAAACAACCACGAATTCTTTCTTGATGTTAACTTAGGGTTACACAGTCAGCTTTCCTAACCATTTTTATTGGTTTTATACTTTATGAATATCCAAGACTGGTTTTAAAAACCTCTACAATGTAGTAGATATAGGAAAAAATGATTTTCTATGTGAAAAATATTTTTTGATCAAGATTATAATAGTTTAAAAATTATTTACAGTCACGGTTATCCATATAATCTTTATTATACTAAAATTTTAGAACATATTTTTATATCCTAAAAGATGACACTGATGCTTCATAGTACAATTTTTAATCTTCCTAAAGGTATGTTCAATAGTTTATAAAGAAAATATTAATTATAAATTGAATATCCCATAAGAGTGTCAAACCTGGTGTGAAGTTAGGCCCATTGTCGTGCATCAGTTTCCGATCAGGTCTATCCCAATACGATGTTTTTGGGTTTTACCCCTACTACATCCACACCAGATCCACATCCACTTGTAGTATCTTGATAGGGATTTTATTACTTAGAAAACCATATAATCTTTATGAAACCACAATTTGAGGAAATTTTTTTATCCTAAAAGATGACACTAATGTTTTGTATTATAATTTTTAACTTTCCTAAAGCTATGCTCAGTGGTTTATAAAAAGAATGTGATTTATATGAAACATATCCATCAACATTAATAAACCAGGCATGCAATAAGGGTATAATAATCTAAATCACGAGATAAAATAATCATTTGTACAGTTAAAACTCTTTTTCATCTTTCATCCTTTGTTTATTCTATGTAAATCTTAAGTTCGTAAAATATATAGTCATTAATTAATCATTAGTTAACCATTATTGAATTAGTACTTAATCATTATTTAGGAATTAGTGAATCATTCATTAAACATTAATTAACTAATATTTAATTATTAATTAATTAATATCTAGTTATTAGTTAATAATTGCTTAATCCTTAGCTAAACATTAGTTAAACATTTTTATTTACTCTTTAAACATTACTTAATCAATCTTTAATCAACAATTAATAAATATTTAATCATTATTTTATTATTCTTTAATCATTCATTAATCATTCATTAATCATTACTTATTCACTAGTTAATCATTATTTAATCACTATTTAATTATTCCTTAATCATTATTTAATCAAAACTTAATCATTACTTAATAAATACTTAATCATTATTTCATCATTAAATAACAATTATTTAATAAATACCTAATCATTACTTAATCAATATTTAATCACTAATTAATCATTAGTTAATCAATATTTAATCATTAATTAATAAATCATTAATCATTAGTTAATAATTAGTTAATCAGTATTTAATCATTAATTAATCATTAGTTAATCATTAGTTAATTCTTAGTTAATCATTATTTAATCATTCTATAATCATTTATTAATCATTATTTAATCATTAGTTAATCAACCATTAATCATTATTTAATCATTCCTTATTCATTCTTTAATAATTACTTAATAATTATTTAATCAATATTTAACCACTAGTTAATCATTAGTAAATTAATCTTCAATAAATGTTTAATAGTTTTTTAATAATTAGTTAATCATTACTTAATCATTCTTTATTCAGTATTTAATTATTACTTATTCATTACATAATCACAATTAATTAATTAATTAATTATTAGTTAATATTTATTTAATAATTCTTTAATATATGTTCAATCATATTTTAATCACTAGCTAATCATTAGTCAATTAGTAGTTAATCATTATTTAATCATCATTTAATCATAACTTAATCATTAGTTAGTCATTAGTTAATAATTAGTTAATAATTAGTTAATCATTCTGTAATCATTATTCAATCATTACTAAACCATTAGTTTATCAATATTCTATCATTAGTTAATGAATCATTAATCATTAGTTAATCAATATTTAATCATCAGTTAATCAATCTTTAATAATTAGTTAATCATTAATTAATCATTTTTCAACGAATACATAATCATTCTTTAATCAATAATTATTCATTAGCTGATCATTATTAAATCACTAGTAAATCATTAGTTAATCATAATTAAGCCATAATGTAAACATTATTTAATCTTTAGTTAATCATTAGTTAATCATTAGTTAATAATTTTGTAATCATTACTTAATCATTCTTTAATCATTAGTTAATCATTACTTAATCATTCTTAAATCATTAGTTAATCATTCATTATTCATTAGCTAATAATTAGTTAAACATTACTTGATCATTAATTAATTATTCCTTCATCATTAGTTAATCATATGGTATTCATTAGTTAATTATTATTACCTAATCATTTTATGTAATCATTATTTAATCCTAATTTATTTATTAGTTAATCTATACTTAATCATTACTAATGATAACTATTATTTCTAAACTATATATAACTAACTAAAAAACTAAATAAATAAAATATTTATAACTAAATAAAAAAATAAAATAAATAAATAAATAATTTTAAAATAAATAATAAAAAACACCTCTAAATGATGCTTCATAAAAAATCAGCACCCTATTTAGGCCACCATAACCACCACACACAAAGGAAGATTATTTTAGAGAGAGAGAGTGGTATTTAAAGAGATGGGGTGATTTTAAAGTGAGGATGGGGGTGGGGGGACTTTTATATCACTTTATGGAAAGGCAACACCCCTACCACCTTTCGCCTTTACGTTAGGCAAAAGGCGGTCACAACCATCCCACCTTTCACTTTATTGTAGGAAAATGGTGGCCGTACTTGTTCCAAATTTTCCATGTCATAGATCCATGTTGATGAGAGGAAAGGGAGACACTCCCCTACTGCCTTTTAATTAATAGGGAAGGTGGCTGGTCCCTAATCGCCTCTCCACTGCATAATTCAAAAAATTTATAGCTTAGTATTATTTGATTTTTTTTCAAAAAACACATTTAAAGAACTCACATTTTTCATATTCAACATCACAGAGTAGGGTTTTCACTCAAAAGTTAAAGCTTATTCTCACAAAATTCTTGTTGGATTATGATGGTTGAAAAAATTAAACAAAAAATTTACGAGGAGCTTGATGTTGTTTGAAGAACATACAATGGAATTTGAGTTTTCTGAATGATAATGCAATAGAATTATATATTAATGTTCAATGCTACTGTTAATGATAATAAAATAATGTTCACGAGATTTATATTGATATTGAATTGAGTTCACTAGATGTAGGTACAAAATGGCCTGAATGGTAATCTCAATTGATCAGAAGTTGTGAAAACTCTATGCCTGAGTATAAAGGTTCCTAAAAATGAGTATTCTCTAAATCTAAAAATGGTGGATGACATGAAGGCATGCGTAGAATGAGTATTATAATCCCACAATATTAATCTTCATGATAAAAATGAGTCATAAAATAGAATAAAATTATAATAAGATGTTGAAATGGGAATTTTTATAGAATGGAAACTAGAATTTTAAGGTAATAAGAAGTAATATGATTTAAATAATAAGTTTTTGTTGGAGATTGAAATGTCCAAACTTACAAAAGGAGTACTCGATGAAGACACCATAAATTGAATTGATATAATTAAAATATTAATATGATAAGTGATGGGTTTATTTAAGATTAAGATCTTGTGATGAATTGGCGGAGGCTGAAGATGATTATACATGCATGGAAGAATCCACTCTACATTTGCATGAAAAATATAACCTTCATGTTTCGAATAATTGAGTATTGTGTGCTATGAATTACATGCTGATTATACAATGATTGTATATTTATGAAAATAAGGAGGGTTGATTTCAAAAATTTAATATTTTTAAAAGGAAAAAAGAATAATGAAAATTATATGAATATTTGAGTTTATAGGAAGAAGATGCAGTGTGATGTAAAAACATCTAAAAGCTAAAAGAGTGGTTCCTTTAACTAGTGATATTAATTCTAGACCACCCTGATAAAATTACTTTAATTAATGGTGAGTATAAAAATTAGGATTATAATATAATGTGGCTCTATGATTTTAAGTACATGAAATATTATTTTCAGGAGGATGGTTCCATGAAGATAAAAAAGTGCAAGGTAGAATATGGGATGATACACATGTTAGAGAATTTGAGAATTGAGAGTTTGTGAAAAAAGTAATAATCCATGTACGATATAATATGAAGACCAAATTTTATGTGACCAAATATTTAATTCCATTGAAGTAAGTTTATGACAATGATGAGGAACTTTCCATTAATGTGAATTCAAAATCCTTATAATGATGTTGATCTAGACATTCATGTTTTGAAATTAACAAAAGAAAGTTTATAATTATTACTATATTTTTTTTAATAATTGAAAGTAGTTTCAATTATATATTTTCTATAAATTTTATTTTACTCTAATATTTTATAAAAAATCTAAAGGCAATCAAAAAAGGAAATGTGGAGAGCCTTTGAGTTTTGAGATTTCTAATAAATGAAATATTTAGGATACTTTGATTATAAAAATGACCGATCTCATTCAAATTTTGGGAGTTGAGATTTCTGATAATTGAGTGTAAAAGCTGAGAAAGTTAGAAGAGTTAAAGAGATGGAGTTTTTAACCTATATTCATCAAAATTTAATTTGAGTCAAAGAAATGATATAATTGGAACTTGAAGTTCTAAGGAAGAAGAGTAAGGTATCCAGATTCTAAAGACCAAAAGTTGTGAGCAAGACTAACATCAATTCAAACCAGAAGAATATTCGGACATTGAAGATCTTATAGAAGTGAGAGATCCATAAATAAGTTTACTAGAAGGAAAATAAGCCCGATATTCAAATATGATGAAAAGAAGAATATTTGTTTATTGAATACTAGTGCATGGTCTAATATATTTTACATTGTAAATGGTGGGATATAGTATTATATAACTTTTATGATGTCGTATTTTTATAGGATACACTATGAGTTAAGGATAATATATTCCCATACCACTCATAGTTGATAATAATATTATTAGTAGAAAATATGTTTCTTGAGATAACAACCAAAAAAATAAAGAATAGGTTCTAACATCAAGGCTAAACCATGTAAAAATGCCTATGTATTTTTTACTTTGCATTAACTCTACAACACAAGGTAAAAATGGTGAGGGATCATACTTAAGATCTATACATCTTAACTGATGACCTAAGTTCGATCAAATTAACAGATGAAGAAGTTTAAGTTGAGATTAATTAAAAACATTTTATCACCCTTGATTCACCTCCCTCTCAGGGTGACCACGAAATCCTCTAGGAATATCATAAAATGGAATACTATTATGGAAGACATTTAAAATATCTACCATGGTAAGATCATATAAATTCCATAAAAAAATGAAATTAAATAACAATCACCTGGTCCTAAGTCCCAACTTGGTCCTATTTATTGACTTTATCTAAGTTAACCAGCTCAATCATCTAACTCTTCACCACTACCCTACATACAGTTATGTTCATGAGGTATGATTGAGTACTAATGCACTAGGGATACCCCAGAAGAGTGTGAGTATAACTCAGTAGGAAACCACCAATGATGTACCTAATACAAATAATAAATATAGTGTTTTCACAATGGGAAATTCTAAAAAAAAACAATAAAGAATAGAATCACAATAAAATAAGAACCCATTGAGACCATGTTTCTAAAGTAAAACTCAAGATCAATCATACCTAATTTGGACAATTCAAGATTTATTTGATCATAATTGATAACCAACCATAAAGAAATTAGTCAAGCCTCAAAACCTATTTAGAATATCACACACCCAAGAGTCTATATCCCACCCCAGAACCTTATGTAATATAAAACCAAGGGGCCACATCCAACCTTAGAACCGTCACCTATCATACACACAAGGGTTACAACCCCACCTGTAACTTTCATATAGCATATACCCAGGGTGTGTAAACCATGTTTGGAATTATCACATCGTATACACCTAGAGGGACAAATCCATACCTATAACTATAATATCACACATACATTGGGGGCCACATCCCCACCAAGAATATTCATATTGTACACACCCTGTATTCTATATACCTACTTCGAACCATTATATCAAAAATTCCAAGTAGACCAAATACTTACCTAAAATTGTTATCAATATATCATCACATAGGGATACATTCCACATTAACACCTAAAAATATTATATAACATAATCACATGCGTTGAACAGTTGTCAGAACCATAAAAAATTACCTAGGTTTATATCTTAAGCACACAACCTATTTGCACTTCAACATTTATATTATTTTATAATCAAAATAGCCTCCCTTTACTAGTCCTATCTGGGTTTAATGTGAGACTAGGATATCCATTATGGTCCCCTAGTCACCATCAAAGTCTGAACACCCCACATGATCTCTTCCATAATATTTCCAACTCCATATTAAAGTCCATATTTCAATGGGTATAACATGCCTCAAACTAGACATGCATGTATCATGGTCAAATCGTCCAGATTGGTGATAAAACTTAGGCATCACACTAGAGAGATGGAATAAATCCCATCCCACTTCTAAAATAAAAACAATTAGTCATATCACACCAACTCTCCCATAATCCCATATAGGGCATACTTACCTAGACACATATAATCTAATTGAGAAAGAAACACTCATACTATGTTTTCTTGTATATAAAAATGGAATATAAAATTAACTCACCTATTTTAGTTTCTATTTCATTATCTCCTGAAAAATATTTAGTATCATATCTCTTCAAATTCATTTTGAATGATTGAAATATTTTTTATAACTATATATTTTCCATTTTTTCAAAATCTATATGTTTTCTTACACTAACGTTTAGAAGAAGAAAGATCTTTTATTTGTGATATGGTGGGGCTACCTATTAGAACAATAGATATTATTAATACTTGTTTACTAATGGTATTTAATGAGAATGAATATATATATTAGCATAATAGAATGAACAACTTTTTTATAAACACTAGTGCAGATCATTTTCTTTTGATGACCTAAAATTATAGAATTCTACCGAAATAAATTTCTATGCTTACCTGATAATTGAAAGTAGAATATCAATCTAACTAAAAAGTTCAAAATAATTTTTTTACTCGATTACATAGAATATCTATTGTTAAATTTTATTAGGTGAGATAACTAATGGAATTTGAATAAATCCACAGATTACAAACATTGGAACATTTGAGTTTTTGAGACTAGAAGAGCCATTTTTTTATGATTATCATGACTTTGATTTTATAATTGGTGAAACTATGGTCTAACTGAATCAATGTTTTATGAATGTTGGTAATAGAACAAAATAACTTGGATAAAATGAAATTATATATAAACAAATTACAGAGAAGGTTATTGATATTCTTCTAAAGTAATATGAATCCAAACACAAAATAATAGATGATATTAAACATATAAAAAGTTAGTCTTGATAAAATTATTAGGACTCTCTAGTAGTATGAGAATTGGATAAAGAGATATGGTAAGGAGAGAAGAAACAATAGATTTTATTTCACTTTAACTTCAAATATTTTAAAATCTAGTGCTTAAACATCAAAGAATACTACAATAAAGAATAATTATAAACATCATTTGGATGTTAGAAATTCTGAAGATAGTGAATGTGAACTTACTCAGATTGAAAGATATATTAATAGTAATATAATAAAGAATAAATTATAATATTATTATCAAAAGAACAAAAAATATAAGTTTGGGAAGAAAGAATATTTGGACACTATTTTTTATGAGTGAAAGAAACCAGGGTATATCAAGCCTAATTTTCCTAGACCAAAAAAATAACAATGATAAAAAATCATGGAAAATAATGTAAGAAAAATAATTTGGAGTTATTAATGATATATGGAGTGTTAGTAGGGATTAATCATTTGAAATCATTAATGATTCAAAAATTTATGGTAGTAGTAAGTTCACTAGATTTTATAAAAATGATCCCTAGAAAAATCTGTGATTTATGGGGATGAACAATCTTGATCCAATTTCACTATAATTCCTTGATGCTGTTTTTTCTCTTAATATGGATAATGGAAATAGTAAAACTTAATTAGAATATGAGGATGATATTCTATCATTTTGAGAACATTTTTTAAATCTGACTTGTCTAGATAATAAAAACAAAAAGTTAAAGAAAAAATTTGATTCAGATCAAAAATAAATTACTAAAGTTAATAATATGATTTCTAAAATAACTTTTAAAATTTATAAGATTAATTTTTAGTTAGATGTTAATCCTATTTTTTTTTCAACTAATGATTATTAAAAAATAGTGGAAAAAATAAAATATGAAGTTTTTAGTATAAAAAAGATTTATTCTAATTTTATTTATGTTGAGAGATTTTGATAATATTTTATGATGGTTTAAACCTAATTGTACATCTTCCAAAATAGGTTTTACTTTTGGAAAGTCACATCTCTAAACAAACAATTTTTTTCCAAAATATACACGTTTATATACTAAATGTTTGGGGGGGGGGGTAATTGGTGAAAACATTTTTCCATTAAAATTTTAAATCAATAGAAACTAAAAGGGATTATATTTCTAGAGAAATAGTTGCTATTCAACATTATAGATTTGAAAAAATTTCTATTCATAAGGTTACTTTTCCATAAATATCTATACCCAAGAATGTTTAGGCACTATTTTATTATATTTGATTGTTTTTAAGAAATAGTGTGAGTAACAACAACTAAAAAACTTGGTATAAGGAAAAAGGTGGTTCTCATTACATGACATCAGGAGTCTAATTTCTATAACTTATATAAAGAAAGGGAGTATGAGTTAATTTTGGAGACAATGTGCAAGGTCATATTATAGGTTTGCGAGATATTGTTTTTCTAAGTAAGAATTTAATTTCTAATGTACTTTATATTTTATGGGTTTATAAAAACCATATTAGAATAAGCTAATTATGTGATGAATCTCACTTTATAATATTTGGGAATGATAAATATACCACCATAAGTTCGTAATAAGTACACATTTTTTCTACCGAAGGGAAGGATAATGTTTACACTATTAATTTAGAAGATCATAACCAATGAAATTTATAGTGTCTTAATGATGTTGAGTATTTTCCATGGATTTAATATAGGTGGTTAAGACACTATAATTTTTATAACTTAGATAATATTTTTAGAATAGAAAATTTAAGGAACCATTAGAAAATAATTTTATCTCGAACAGAGTTTGTGACCGTTACCAACATCATATGTAACATAATTTATACTTTAAACCAATTTGTAAATTCTTATCTTCCATATATTTACAATTAGTGAACATGGATCCTTTTGGACCTACATAACCTGAATGTATTATAGGAAACTATTATGTGTATATCTTAGCTGATGATTATACTACATATACATGGATATATTTTCTTAAACTTACTTCAAAATCAATATATTTTGTTAATTTATTTATCTTGTTTAAAATTTGAAAAACCTATATGTTGTCACTATATAGAGTGATCATTGTGGTGAAATTGTAAATTCCACTATGAAACTTTTTTTTAATAAAAGAAATATTTATGTGAAGTAAACAAGTCTCAAATATACTAATCCGTATTGTATTTTTAAAACCCATATAGCTTTATTACTAGAATACAAACATTATTTAATAGAAATTAGCTCACCATAATGTAGAATAATGGATGTTAAACTAAAATATGTTAGCTTAAAATAAGTAAATCCACTAATAGTTGTAAAAAAATGATGTGTAGTTGTTAGACTTAATAAATTATTTATTTATTTCTTTATAATAAATATTATAGTAAAGAGTAGGGATAAACCCTTAAGGAATGTGAGTGTGTGTACTAGCTCCTGAAATAAACAAAAAGACTTAGTAAAATTAAACAATAGTGATGATAGCAAGAAATAGTAGTGATAATGATAGACAAATAAATGACGAATTAATGATGAGGGGATTTTCACCGGTGATGCATCATTCGACAATGGGTGATTGTTGGGTGGTGGATTTAAGTGTACGCATCCTATCTGATGGGACTTTAGTGGCCTTCTCGATGTCATGGTGGATACTCAGTGTGGCTTAGACCATTGGTGGATGCCTCAATGGCATTGGTGATGGTTCATTCATTATAGTGAGGTTGGTGGAATGTTCTCCGAAGGTGATGGTGGGCCGACCATATAGTGAACCTCATATATGTTGATCGACTTGGGTAGCGGAGGGTATGACACCCTTGATGATGTGATGGTCTATGGTGGGTGGGAGGTCCCTCGTTATTGGCATCATCTACAGTAGGTGTGTTGTCTATAGGTTAGTGTTTTGTGGTTAGTTTTAAGGTCTTTGGATGGTGGAGGATTTTGTTTGACCTCAATCCGCTATATAGATTCAAATTGTACTTTAGGTAGTAACAACCAAATTTACAGGGCTACCATATTGGATGAATGAGAGAGTATGACTTCTACCATTGGTACCGAGCATCGTGCATTTCTGTATAGAGATGTTCTATCTATGTATCCCTATAAATTTTGGTGATTGGTTTATTTTATCCAAATATTTACTAGGAGGATCTGTTCTAGCTGTTCAGGTTTTTGGGGACTTTTGGGCCATGTTTTAGGCTATATGCTTCTGGGACTATGGGTCATGCATTAGGACCAAGTGCCTCTAGGATTTTGAGTCATATAAGGTTAACCCATCGTCCTAGATTAAAAAAGGGGGAAATAAAAAAAATAAATGGACTTTGGCTTAGTGGTACAGTTCTAAAAGAGAAAAAATCAATAAGAAAACAAAGAGAAATAATTGATGAGATGGTTGAATTTTATTGGATGGTTTTATAATATTTTCCTTCATTAATGCATTGAGAAAAGTGATGGTATTGAGACAAAATTAGTTTACCGATTCTTTTAGTTATACAACCTATGATGGAATAAATCTTATTGTTTATCAATAACTAAACTCAATTGATCATAAAAATGGTGGGATCTGTATTAACCAAGATTAACTTGTAGTTTTATCTTGGTGTGATTTTAACATCCTAGGTATTTAAGCATATTATGAATTCTGAATAAATATATTGTTTTATAATTTAAAACTACTAATTTTTTTTTAAAATAATATTTTTTGAAATTAAGGTATTTTCTGTAAATAAGTCATGATCATAAGATATTCAAATCATAATATATTTGTGATTAAATAAACAATATATTTTTTTTCTAAAATTCAACTATATTTTTTAAGTAAATGTATTTGTTTAATATAATTTTTTTAATGTTGAGTGTTTTGATTATATTATTGTTATTATTTTCAAGAAAAACTATTTCTATATAAATTCTATGTAAAGATATTTTTAAAATGTTAATAAAAATTCCCTTTATTCACAATTTATAAGTCATAATGTTTATTTTGATGTTTAAAATTAATAATTTTCAAAATATTATAATATTATTAATATTGAATTACTTATTTTTAATTTAATATATTTTTTAGCATTAATTACATGTAATATTATTACTCTAATAATAATATTTTTTAAAAGTAATTTTATGTTAAAAATGATATTTGATAATTTGCTTGTTTCCATATAATATATGATTTAGTTAAATAATAACTTTAGGTTGATATTTACAAATTATAATTCTAAAGAAGTTATATTTCATTATGAAATATAAATTAATTCCCATGTTAATGTTTTAATATGGGAGTGACTTTTAATTTTTGTAGTGAAAAAATAAGTAAAACAATAATAAAATTTCCTTATATATAAGTAATTTTTATTAATAATTTTATTTTGTTTTAATAAGAAATTACCCAACCAAAGGAATCCAAGTTCATTGTTAACCATTGCTTACATGGTAACAGTATACTCGACCAAGCCCATGGTGGGTTTTAATAGGTGTAGTGGGATCTGTTTCAGCATAGCTCACGCAGAGCATGGGTATGACCACTTACAAGGCCTAGAGGCCAGTCATGCATAAGTTAGGCCAAAATCTTATTGGGCCCATGTATAAGGCCCATTAATCACAATCTAGTGAGTTAAGTGGAGAAATTGATATAACAACCAGGGATCAAACACTATTTTTTGATGTGGTTTTCAGATGTGTGACTACTATTCATCCGACCTTAAAACTCCATTTATAACCACAACCATTCGATTAATCTGATCCATACTACCCACTATCATCTGCTACATTGCGCCTTGACCTGACCAAACCCTGATGTCATCTTCTTTCTGATATTTATGGCTGGTTTGGTCCATTCTATGACAAGATTACAAACCATGATTTATATAAGGCCCCGACCTTAAACATTACTTAATATTGAATTAAATAAATAATTCACATAGAGGATATTTTTTAGGTTTAGAGTTTTAGAGAATTAGGACATAACTATTACATATCAAAGATTACAAGGTAGACACATCTACTCAGTCTCCATTTTTTTCACAAAATAAAAAATCTTGAACAAAAGAGTCATGTCTAGTTCTATGTTTTAGACATCATGGCATTTCCTTGATCCCATACTTGACCATATTCCACTTTAATTCATGTAGAGAAACATTTCAAAAACTTGGGATGAGAACAAAAAGCTCAGTAAGGGATATAAAAATAAGGGAAGGAAACATTAGTCCACGTATAAATAAGAATCAATGATAACAATCTTTACTCATAAAACATAAGAAATTTACATACCTCATGAAATCATAATATTTATGAATAACTCATAGAAATCATAAGACATGAAGGTAACTTGAGGCATACATAACATACATACATTTTAGCTATCATAGCTACATAGGGAGTCACATTTGGAATACCCATAACAGTATATTACCTAAATCTCTTTGGAGAAACATTAACGTTTACCTCCGTCACGTTGTCAAATGCATTGGAGAGCTATCTCGGGCTCACCCACCCTTAGTCTATCATGGAACCACCTGATTTCATAAACAATGCCCAAGAACCATAGCATAATCGTATCTCATAAAACATGCTTAAAGGAAACATAAAATTTCCATATTTCAATCACAAGATATCAATACAACACATTGATATAATCCAAAAATAATCAAAATCCATTTTCAATACCAAAATACATAAACGATTATATGGTATTTATTTTTAATTTAAAAAGTTAGGGCTTGTAGAGGAAGCCAAAACTCAAATAATAGTCATGGAGGCAGAGAAGTCGTTGTCGCCGCATATGTAAGATAAAAACATTCCTTTTTTATTATTTAGTAAAACGCTTCATATAAAAATATTCCTTTTGAATAAAAGTAAAATTCAAAGGGGTTTATACACCATATAAAAGAAAGTTGTGTATAAAACAAAATATGACTCAATGAAAGGAGATTGAGATGAAGTTCTATACAAAGATGGTATCCTTATATTAAGGATAAATCAATTACATAATTATGTGTGAAAAATATAAATAGACACAATGTAAGTTTATATTAAGTGTAAAACAATAAGAGTCATTCACACATATTCATAGAATGAAATATTCAATAACTACAAGTTGAACCCAAAGAAATCGAAATTGGGTTAAGAAGTTCCCTTGACAGCCTAATAGTATCACTTTAAAATTCAAAGAAAATGAGTTGATGAGACAAAAAGGGTATATCATCACTTGGAAATAAATTTTACATCAATAAGGATATAGAAGAAGATATCCCAACATTATAAGATATAAATTAAAAGGCCTAACAAAATAATTCTTTTAAAAAGAGGAGGGTGAAAGGTTCCCTTACCGACTTGGGTAACTTTCGAAACGTACACCCCATGAAAGAAGGACTATAAAACATTGATGTAAATACTCATAAACAAAAGTATATTACACAAATATTAGAATAATTTGAAGTAAATACAACACTAAATGTAAATAGTGACAAATGTAGCATAAATCTCACTAGAATAAAAGTGAGATGTATAATCCCTTACAAAAACTCGGCAGCCTAACGGCGCCACATAAAACTTCCAAAAATGGATTGAAGAGATAAAATAGGGTCTCTCATCATATGAAAATAAAATTTATATTAATAGGAATATAAAATAACATCCCCCAACATAATAAATATGAGCTTAAAATAAATGACATAAAAGAGATTTCTTAAAAAGAAAGAGAGAGGTAGGATCCCTTACCTCGTGTCCGACTTGACTCGATCATTCTATAATCTCCTGAATAATAAACTTGAGATAATTTATAATTGATTAAGAACCTTTTTCAAGTTAATTATTCCTTTTATATCACTTATTACCATGTTATGAACACTTTGTAATTATTTAAGTTAATAACGGTCGTTTTGTCTATCATTGGTACTTGAGTCAAAAATAAAATCCTTATTATTATAAGTTGTTCATGTGGTAAAATATCCATTATATCCAGAATTCAATTCATGATTTAGATATCATATATATTATATATATCCAGTATATACATGAATTTATAATATTACATAACATTTATAGGTAAGAAATGAAATGCACCGTTCATGGAGACGGTAATCCGTACGTACGCATGAACACTACTTTCATTTCTATTTCATATTTAATGGAATGAAATAATAATGATATAAAGGTATATTATAAATCCAGTATAATATCATATGTAATATTATTAGCTCCATCCTTTACACGTCCCACATATGGGATTAACGAATCAAATCACTTTGAGGGGGCGATAGTCCGCACTTCCTGAAATGAAGATATCACGTTTCCCCTTAATGGAAACCATAAAGGTATGACATAAATGAAAAATAAAAAAGCTTAAGGAAAACATAAACATATTATATATCATATATAAATATAGTGAAATATTAATGGCCACCTTTCAAGGTGTTAAAAAAAATTGAACAACCATCGTTTCGTGAGGCAGAAATTCGCCATACATGGAAACAGTATGTTCTTTAACCATTAGACGTAGGTGTGTGTAAGTGTAGCTCGAATAATTCTTATAAAAATATCATAGTATATTGAAGATACTGATGTTGTTATAAAATAAAGGAATAAAAAGAGTTTATGGGGTTGGAGAATCAAAATAAAACAAAAGAACATAAGAGAGGACATTACCTTTAAATCGAGTAACTCTTTTTGATTTGAGCCCAAAGGTTTCCTTGGAAAGGATTATTCCCAAAGTGAGGATTCTAGGACGAAGATAGGGATATTTGGAGCTTATTTGAGTAGATTTTTGACGAGGAAATGGGATTTGGAAGTGTGAGAGATGGGTAAGAAGTGGGGTCTTTTTATAAGGGAGAGGAGGGGCTCTTTTGGAAATCTTGAAATTATTATTTTATTATAAAATGAAATTCTGTTTCTAAAGCTCCAAAATTCATTAAAGTCGAAGATACAGTGGTCCATATTCGAAATAAAATCATCTAATAAGAATTGTACAAGTGTTGTATAGCATCCCGTCTTTTTATAACATAAACTTTCATTTCATTACACGGAACTGAGGATCTTTAAGGTTTAGTGTCTTGGAAACAAGGAACATAATACATGAAAACAACATAAAACATTCTTCTTAAACACTTGAAATGATTCTCCTTAAGTTCATCCTAGGTTCATTACTGTATCTCATAACCTGGGGACATACATCAAAAGAAAGGGTGAGCAGAAGGCCCAGTAAGGGAAACAAGAGAAGCATTTTACATGTGAACTTGAGATACTTCAATAAGGACATGAAAAGAACTTAAAGGCATGAGAAAGAGATCATGATATACATCATAATAAAAATATCATTTTTCATAACTTGAATATGTGGCTGCAATATTTAATATTGACAATCATTTCGTTTCACCAAGGTCCATCCCCAAGGTGTCATTAAAAATTACCAAGGTTATTCACAAAGGTATCAGTCTAAAAAGTCATCTCTAGAGATTAAGTATTTACCCAATGCAGTGGAGCGCTATCTGGGAGAACCCTTGAAATGTCTTTATTATCATGTGATCCACATATATAATCATCAATAATTTCATAAATAACCCATATGGCATAAAATAAATCGGTTTCATTTCATAATCATAACATTTTAAAAACCGCTTTAAAGACATGATCTTTATGTCACTTTAAACCCACGAAAAGGGAAAGCTGGTTTCATGTATGTAAATACCAGAATTTAAAATAGAAAATTTTGATATATATGTGAATACCCATATAGAAGTTAGAACTTTGAGTATTCAACTAATAACATAAAATAATTTTGAGAAAAAGAGAGAGGCATTTTGAGACGAAAAGTCTGCCGCATAACGGCTACGTTACAGGGTTTTAGAAAACATTGAAAAGAGAGGGGACATGGGTCACCCACTCATAAATGATCTATAAGTATAGTATAGGGACAGAATATAAAGGATATCAACAATGGTAATGAAATTTTAAGGACATACAATTTGAAATGAAAAACATGGAAGTAAGACAAAAATAAGATTTTCTTATAAACATTCGGCAGCCTAACGGCGTCACTAAAACTTAAATAAAAATGATTTGACAAGATCAAATAGGGTCTCTCATCATATTATCATAATAGATTAGTATGAAAGATATAGATATCATACCCCAACATAATAAAAAGGAACTTGAAAGACTTGACATGAAAATCGAACTTGAAAAATGAGAAGGGTGAAAGAATCCCTTAAAAATTCGGCAGCCTAACGACGTCACTTAAACTTTCATAAAACGAAATGATGAGAGTAAGAGGGGATATCTCATCATATAAACATGAAAATTTCAGTAATAGGAATATAAAATAACATCCTATCACATAAGAACATGGAGCATAAAAGGAATGACATAAAAGAGATTACATGAAAAGAAAGAGAGGGGTCAGATCCCTTACCTTAAAACGTAACTCTTAAAACTCAATGGTTTGGACCTTGAGGGATTGGGAGAACATTGAGAGGACTCCTTGGGAGGTAAGGAGACCCGAAATTCGTTGGGGGAGAGTTGGGAGTAAAAACTAAAGGAGGAAAGGGTGGGTATTTATAGGGAAAGTGAGGGGACAAGGCATTAATGGCCAAGGGACACCTCACAAGTGCTTTTCTCAAAACCATGTGCTCTCCCATGGAATTTACCATGGAGTTAGGCCACCTGGGGCCCCCAAAACAATAATTCATCACCTTTTTCCGGCCAAACCTTAAAAAAACTCATGACATCCTGACACAGTTATGATGTCATTAAACATACCGAAACCCTAAAACTGCATTTTTACTCTTCACTGAAAAATTCATCATTCTCAGAAAAATCCCAAAATATCACCTTAACCAAATATAGATGCTCTAATTACATTTATGAACTCCATTTTATAAAAATAATTTTCTAAATATTTTTAATTTAATTTTTAAATAAAAGCACTATTCATCGAGAATTCATTTTTTTTCAGAAAAATCCCCAAAAATTACGATAACATAACATCGATGCTCTGAGTTCAAAAATAAAGTTCATTTTAAAAAAATACTTTTCTAATTATTTTTAATTAAATATTTAATTAAAAAACACTATTCACCCGAAAAAAACTAATACTTGACTAATAATTTATGAAACCGTTATTTACCCATTTTATTGAATCACATTACTTAATCTAGTTGTCTAAATTATATTAAAACTTTATTTGAGTGAAATTACTAATCCGTTTGGTCACATTACTAATCCTAAGCGTAAAATCACTATTCATAATTTACTATTCATCAAAAATTAAGTTGATCTTATTAGACCCCAAATTCCTTACTGAACACTTTTTTAGAAGACCATTTTTTGTTAATCATTAGACATCATTAATTATTTAGGGTTTAAATAAATATTTTAAAATATCCTTTTTTCAAAATTCATCAATAAAATACATCCTAAAATTATCCGGACATTTGAAATTTCACAAACATAACTAAAGGAAGAAATTTCAATTCATTCATCCCAAAGGATTACACAAAGAAGGTAGGGTCTCGTCACATAGCCCCTTATAACATCGGCATATGACCTAAGTGTAAGGTGTGCTATGGTGAGAGAATCTGAGGGAGGCTCAGATAACATTTCCTTAATAGTAATCTCTACTAACTTGAACTTCTCCGGTAGGTGTTTCCATTCAAGCTTGACACGCTGGAGTTCGGCTTGGGCTTGGTCCAAAGCGAAGCCCAAAGATGCCACCTCCTTTTCAAGCTCTGATAAGTGGGCTTCATAAGGTTTGAGTCTACTGGATGAAGCCATCGACTCCTCTTTCTGCATTAACCATTAACATCTCTATTAAATCGTTAAGAGTAAGTTAATATACTATTTAAAAAGTTTGGGTCGTTATATTCTTCCCCCCTTAAGAAATTTCGTCCCTGAAATTTATACTTGAGGCCTAGTCGAAAAGGTGAGGGTACTTTTGCTTCATCATTTCCTCAGGCTCCCAAGTCGCTTCTTCATATTTATGATTCCTCCACAACACTTTCACAAGGTGGGTAGTCTTATTTCGTAGAACCTTGTCTCTACGGTCTAAGATCTCCACTGGCAGCTCCTCATAAGAGAGGTCATGTTCCAGTTGTACCACCTCTGGGTTCAGTACATGCGAAGGGTCGGGTATGTACTTCTTCAAGAGAGATACATGGAAGACATTGTGAACTTGAGCTAGGTTCGGTGGAAGTGCAAGAAGATAGGCCACTGCTCCTATGCGATCAAGGATTTCATAGGGGAAAATGTACCTAGGAATGAGCTTCCCTTTCTTCCCAAACCGCATGACTCTCTTCCATGGAGAAATTTGAAGGAAGACTTTGTCACCAACACCAAACTCCAAGTCCCTTCGACGATTGTCAGCATAGCTCTTCTGCTGACGCTGAGCAGCCTTTATGTGTTGTTGGATGGCATGAACCTGTTCTGTCATCTCTTGCACAATATTAGGCCCAAGAAGCTTTCTCTCACCAGTTTCATCCCAACAAGTAGTAGTTCTACATCGCTTTCCATACAGAGCTTCATAGGGTGCCATCTAAATACTTGAATGGAAGCTGTTGTTATAGGAGAACTCAACTAATGGGAGGTGTTGATCCCATCCACCTTTAAATTCCATTGAGCATAATCTCAACATGTTTTCGAGTGTCTGAATAGTCTTTTCAGATTGGCCATCAGTTTGAGGATGATAGGTCATACTGAAATTCAATTCAGTATTCAGAGCATGTTGAAGACTTCTCCAGAATTTTGATGTGAATCTTCGGTCACAATCAGACACGATGGATAGTGGTACCCCATGCAGCCTTACCACTTCCTTTACGTATATCTTGGCAAGATGATCCAGAGAGAAATCTTCTCTAATAGAGATAAAATGGGTTGTCTTGATGAGATGGTGCACAATAACCCATATCGCATTGTTTCCTTTGGATGTTTTCGGGAGACTAGTTACAAAGTCCATAGTGATATTATCCCACTTCCATAATGGTATGGGTAGTGGTTGTAATACCCCCTTAGGAAGTTGTTATTCTGCCTTTACTTGCTGACACACCAGGCACCTTCTAGTGTAATCAGCAATCTCCCTCTTCATGTTATCCCACCAATAATGATCACAAAGGTCTCTATACATTTTAGTGCTTCCTGGATGTATAGAGAATGTAGAGCTATGAGCTTCATCCATCAGTTCTTTCTTTATCTCCGGAATAGATGGAACACATAGTCTTGTATGAAATTTCAATACACCTTCTTGATCAATATTGAAATCAGGGAACTTCCCATCTTTTACAGCCTCCAACTTCTCCTGTAGCAAAGGATCTTCTTTTTGAGCCTTCTTGATCTTCTCTAGTAATGAAGGTTGAGAAATCATTTGGAATAGGGTTGATGATGTCCATTTCTTTATAATTCCCATGTCCAGTTTTACTAGATCTTTAATCAAGGGATCTCCCAGGATCCTCATTGTTTCCAGAACAACAGGGTCTTTCCTGCTTAACGCATCCACGACTTTATTTGCTCTTCCAGGGTGATATTGAATTAAAAAATCATAGTCTTTAATAAGCTCCAACCATCTCCTTTGTCTCATGTTCAATTCTTTCTGTGTGAAAATATACTTTAGTTTTTTGTGGTCAGTGTATATATCACATTTCTCCCCATAAAGATATTTCCTCCATATATTTAGAGCAAAAACAACTGCCACTATAATGACTCAGCCTTAAACATTATATAGAAGATGACCTTTTTTCCGGTCTAGATTCTGGAGAATAAACACAAACTTAAAAATTATCAAAGTTGCAACAAAAATAAAATAAAACAAACAAAAACAGGACATGCGCTAACACTGCAAGCGAAGTGAACTCCTTCTGAAACTCCTTGTGACCTGTTGAAAATCATTTTAAAACGAGGGGTGAGAAAAAAAATGCCCAGTAAGGGGTTTAAGAAAAACTCCGATAAATTCTTATAAAATATTCCTTTGAAAATAACCCTGAGAATACATATTGAAATACCATTTTTTTAAATGCTAATTGAAATTACATAAGGTTAAAAATAATAGATCATTTTTGAAACTACTTACGTTCAAAATTTTCTTAAACATAATCCAGTGTCTTTCTTAAAATAATATGCAAGCTTAAAAAAAACAAAACATTATTTTAAGTTTACTTGAATCGTCGAAGGGTGTCTGGGCCTACCCACATAGCGAAGGATGGGTTCACTCCACAATCACCTTTCATATTTACAATGATCAAGCACCGTCTTTTATAAAGATCATTTTTATGCTTGCATTACATATATATATTTTCACTGGAGTTTTCAATTTTTGATAAAACACGTCACTGCAATATAATAGGCATTCTACCTAATGCTTTTATATATGTATATAAGTGTATATATATATATACTTTCATAATAATTCATCTGATTATTCTGAAGTAGTCGATTTACACATTGACATATCTCTGCAAAATTTGTCGTACGTATCATACTTTTAAAATTTATTTATACATAATAACACATTAACCATATATCATGGATACATATATATTTAGTGCATTCAACATGTGTAAATATTTTACATATAAGATTAGTGAAACCGATGCGCATGACATGTCATTAATAAAAATAATGGTCATCACTTATATGACATTAATGAGTCAATTATAACATGATGAGTGTAGAAGATGAACATAATAGTATGACCATGTATCTATGAAACTGTGACGCCCATGATATTGAAAAAAAACATGTTGATATTTTATGTGCGTTTTTTTGAAACATGTCAATAAACTGGAATAAAATTGTAAAAAAATGACATCTTCCATTTCATTCATATACATACATATATAAATATATATATATATATAAACACACACATATATATATATATGTATGTATGTATAACCTTGTCAAATAGCATAATTGAATAATAAGAATAAAATCATACTAATAATTTCACTCTTAAAATTCTGCAGAATAACAAAAAAACAAAAACCAACCAATATAATAAATATTTAGTTTGGTTTTGATATACACATAAATATATATATATAAACCTGAATATACCAAAATAGGTTCTTCTTAATGAAATCAAATCATAAAACACTCTTTCGAAATTTTTAAAAGAGGGATTGAAATTAAAAGTGCATCTACAGAATTATATAATAAAGGTTTGTAAAATATAGATAATTGAAAATAGAACCTTACAAAATAATTATGAAAATACTGAATCCCTTACCTAAAAACAGATTCACTTCATCATCTTCGCAGAAGTCACTTAAACCCATTCTTAGTTTCACAAGCTTGAACATTTTATTTTCTGGAAAGAAGAATGGTTATTATAGGTGTTTTCATTGTTGTTCATGAAATGATTTAAAATAATATATAATTGTGTATTATATTAATTTATCCAATGCAGTACATAAATTATTAGGGGATTGACAATCAAACTTGATTAATATTATATACATAATGAATCATATAAAACGATTAAAATATATGACACATAAATTATATAAAACTCTGTACATGTATTGTATAATATAATGATTTATAATATATATATATAAGGATATATTATTTTTATTATAATTTTTTGGCCATCTTCCACGGGTCAATTATTACATCAAACTTTTTTTCGACCTTTTGTCTTTTGCTCCAAAAAGTCACGCCACTTGCATCATTATATAAATATATATATATTTCAAATTGTTTTTCTTCTTCACTTATGACACACAAAACATATCAATTTTCTTTAATAAAACCAATGTAATGCTTTTTCTTAATATATATTCGTTTTTTATCAAATCAAAAAAACATCTTGTTTTTGTTTTACATATTTAAATCTTCATTAAAAAAACAAATCATATAGATTAAATAAATAAATAAATATATATATATATATATATAAACAAATGTGTAAATTTTAGATATATATATATATATATATATATATATATATTTGTTTTTCATAAAAAAAGTAATTAAAACATTTTTAACACGCATAAAAGTGTGTGTTTTTAATAAACTAATTAAATATATCTGTAATTTAAAAATTTAATAAAATTATGACATAATAGAGTTTCCATATATTTATAAAATATATTATCTTAATAATAATAATAATAATAATAGTTTTCATATAATTTTTTTTACCCCTAGTTATTAAAAGGTTTTTTTAAACAAAGCATAAGTGTCGTGTTTTATTTATTTCAAATAAATGGAAAGATTTAAATTACAATTATTAATTAAATCCACACATAAAAAAAATATATTTATAATTTCTTGGGGTGTTACATTATTCCCCCCTCAAAAGAATTGTGCTCTCACAATTCATTTCATCGGACTAAAAACAATTCTGAATTTCGATCTTCAGAATTAAGAAAACTAGGACCGCTGGACTTCTAAACTTTACCGCTAAGACGAAAACATTCAATCTCCAGAGTTGTCTAGAACCGTTCCTCTGATACCAATTATAAGGACTCAGCCTTAAACATTATATAGAAGAGGACCTTTTTTCCGGTCTAGATTCTGGAGAATAAATACAAACTTAAAAATTATCAAAGTTGCAGCAAAAATAAAATAAAACAAACAAAAACAGGACATGCGCTAACACTGCAAGCGAAGTGAACGCCTTCTGAAACTCCTCGTGACCTGTTGAAAATAATTTTAAAACGAGGGGTGAGCACAAAAATGCCCAGTAAGGGGTTTAAGAAAACCTTTGATAAATTCTTATAAAATATTCCTTTGAAAATAACCCTGAGAATACATATTGAAATACCATTTTTTAAATGCTAATTGAAATTACATAAGGTTAAAAATAATAGATCATTTTTGAAACTACTTACGTTCAAAATTTTCTTAAACATAATCCAGTGTCTTTCTTAAAATAATATGCAAGCTTAAAAAAAACAAAACATTATTTTAAGTTTACTTGAATCATCGAAGGCTGTCTGGGCCTACCCACTTAGCGAAGGATGGGTTCACTCCACAATCACCTTTCATATTTACAACAATCAAGCACCGTCTTTTATAAAGATCATTTTTATGCTTGAATTACATATATATATTTTCACTGGAGTTTTCAATTTTTGATAAAACACGTCACTGCAATATAATAGGCATTCTACCTAATGCTTTTATATATGTACATAAGTGTATATATATATACTTTCATAAGAATTCATCTGATTATTCTGAAGTAGTCGATTTACACATCGACATATCTCTACAAAATTTGTCGTACGTATCATCCTTTTAAAATTTATTTATACATAATAACACATTAACCATACATCATGGATACATATATATTTAGTGCATACAACATGTGTAAATATTTTACATATAAGATTAGTGAAACCGATGCACATGACATGTCATTAATAAAAATAATGGTCATCACTTATATGACATTAATGAGTCAATTATAACATGATGAGTGTTGAAGATGAACATAATAGTATGAGCATGTATCTATGCAAATGCGACGCCCATGATATTGAAAAAAAAACATGTTGATATTTTATGTGCGTTTTTTTTGAAACATGTCGATAAACTGGAATAAAATTGTAAAAAAATGATATCTGCCATTTCATTCATATACATATATATATAAACATATATATATATAAACATATATATATATATATAAACATATATATATATATATATGTATGTATGTATGTATGTATAACCATGTCAAATAGCATAATTGAATAATAAGAATAAAATCATAATAATAATTTCACTCTTAAAATTCTGCAGAATAACAAAAAAACCAAAACCAACCAATATAATAAATATTTAGTTTGGTTTTGATATACAAATAAATATATATATATAAACCTGAATATACCAAAATAGGTTCTTCTTAATGAAATCAAATCATAAAACACTCTTTGGAAATTTTTAAAAGAGGTATTGAAATTAAAACTGCATCTACAGAATTATATAATAAAGGTTTGTAAAATATAGATAATTGAAAATAGAACCTTAAAAAATAATTATGAAAATACTGAATCCCTTACCTAAAAACAGATTCACTTCATCATCTTCGCTGAAGTCACTTAAACCCATTCTTAGTTTCACAAGCTTGAACGTTTTATTTTCTGACAAGAAGAATGATTATTATAGGTGTTTTCATTGTTGTTCATGAAATGATTGAAAATAATATATAATTGTGTATTATATTAATTGATCCAATGCAGTAGATAAATTATTGGGGGATTGACAATCAAACATGATTAATATTATATACATAATGAATCATATAAAATTATTAAAATATATGACACATAAATTATATAAAACTCTATACATGTATTGTATAATATAATGATTTAATATATATATATATTAGGATATATTATTTTTATTATAATTTTTTGGCCATCTTCCATGGGTCAATTATTACATCAAACTTTTTTTCGACCTTTTGTCTTTTGCTCCAAAAAGTCACGCCACTTGCATAATTATATATATATATATATATATATATATATATATTTAAAATTGTTTTTCTTCTTCACTTATGACATGCAAAACAAATCAATTTTCTTTAATAAAACCAATGTAATTCTTTTTCTTAATATATATTCATTTTTTATCAAACCAAAAAAAAACATCTTGTTTTTGTTTTACATATTTAAATCTTCATTAAAAAAACAAATCATACAGATTAAATATTTATATATATATATATATTTAAACAAATGTGTAAATTTTAGATATATATATATATATATATATATATATATTTGTTTTTCATAAAAAAAGTAATTAAAATATTTTTAACACGCATAAAAGTGTGTGTTTTTAATTAACTAATTAAATATATCTGTAATTTAAAAATTTAATAAAATTATGACATAATAGAGTTTTCATATATTTATAAAATATATTATCTTAATAATAATAATAATAGTTTTCATATAATTTTTTTTACCCTTAGTTATTAAAAGGTTTTTTTAAACAAAGAATTCGTGTCGTGTTTTATTTATTTCAAATAAATGGAAAGATTTAAATTACAATTATTAATTAAATCCACACATAAAAAAAATCTATTTATAATTTCTTGGGGTTTTACAGCCACCACCTCTAGATCATGCGTAGGATAATTCTGCTCATGAATCTTCAACCGTCGAGATGCATAAGCAATTACCTTGTCACTTTGCATGAGCACGCACCCAAACCCTTTCAGAGATGCATCGCTAAAAATATCGAATCCTTCTCCGATAGAGGGTAGTGTTAACACAGGTGCAGTAACCAATCTCTTCTTCAGCTCTTGGAAACTTTCCTTATATTCCTTTGTCCAGATGAACTTAACCCCTTTTCGAGTCAACTTGGTTAGTGGATTAGAAAGCCGTGAAAAGTTTTTCACAAACCTTCTATAATATCCTACTAAACCAAGGAAACTACAAATCTCAATTACTGTTGTGGGTTGAGGCCACTCCTCCACAACCATTTTCTTTGCAGGGTCAACTGAGATCCCTTCATTGGTTACAATGTGCCCCAAGAAATCCACTTTTTGTAACCAAAACTCACACTTGATAAACTTTCCAAAGAGCCTCTCCTTCCGTAGAGTTTTCCAAATAACCCTCAGATGATCTTCATGCTCCTCACAAATTTTTGAATATATCAAAATATCATCAATAAAAAATACCATAAAGTTATCAAGGTAGTCATTATAGACTCTATTCATCAAATCCATGAAAATAGCAGGAGCATTAGTCAAGCCGAAGGCCATAACAGCAAACCCATAATGCCCATATCTTGATTGGAAGGCAGTCTTTGGAATATATTCCTTCTTCACCCTTAGTTGATGATAACCAGATCGAAGGTCAATCTTAGAGAAGAATTGAGCCCCACGAAGTTGGTCAAATAAATCATCAATTCTTGGAAGAGGATATCTGTTCTTCACGGTGATCCCGTTCAGTTCTCTATAATCAATGCATAGCCGCATTTATCCATCCTTCTTCTTCACAAAGAGAACTAGTGCCCCCCAAGGAGACACACTCGGTCGGATAAACCCCTTCTCCAATAAGTCTTGGAGTTGTTTCTTTAACTCTTCTAGCTCCACATTTTCCATTCTATATGGGGTCTTTGATATCGGTTGTGATCCAGGTACGAGTTCAATGGAGAACACTACCTCTCTTTCTGGGGGAGGTCCAGGTAACTCCTCAGGAAATACATACATGTATTCTTGAACAATTGGAACATCTTATATTGGTGTGCTCCCTTTTCCTTCTTCATCATCACCGATTAACTCCATAAAGAAAGCTATAGGAGGTGCTTCTAGATAGGGATTAGTTCAGGATATCTCTCCTTGGAAGATAACTGTAGGTTGTTTATTCAAGAATACTGATATTTCCTTACTTCTGTATTTGATCTTAGCATTATACTTTGAGAGCCAGTCCATCCCTTGTATAACGTCGAATTCCAACATGGGAATGACTACTAGATTTGCGATAAGATTGTGCTCACTAAAGTAAACACAAGAGTCTCTAAACACTGTTGATGCATGGATAATCCCACTTGGAGTCTTGACTGAAAACTCTACCTCAAGCAGTTCTGGGATTGATTCTATATTCTTTGGAAACTTGGAGGAAATAAAAGAATGAATAGAACCAAAATCAAACAAAGTAGTTTCTAGTTTTGATAGGACAACAATAGTACCTGCTACCACGTCATTCAGAGCTTCAACTTTAGTTGTTGTGATAGAAAAAGCACGACCTTGCTCCCCTGGCCTTTGCTGAGGTTGATGGTGATTCCCCTCCACTGCCCTTGGATTTGGACAGAGATTAGCATAGTGCCCAAGCTGTACACACTTGAAGCAATGGACTTCAGGTAAGGCCAGAACCATATTTACTCTGTCGTTATTGTTGGGGAGTTGAGGATTCACCTCACTACGATAATTCCGAGAAATATGGCCTCCTCTTCCACACTTGTAGCACTTGCCACTTCTGACCAAGCAGTTATGCAGATGATTATTCCCACATTTATTGCATGTGGTAAGTTTGATTTGCTTTCCACCTCTTCCCTGATCAAAAGTCTTCCCTAAACTGGGCTCCAACGATCTCTTCTTGTCATTTAAGTTATGAGACCACTGTGTGTCACCAAACTCTAGCTCGACTTTCATTGCACTCCGCACGATCTCCTCGTAGCTATCGTAGTCCCAGCTGGCTAAATTCCTCCATAGATGAGGTTTAGTCCACCGAAAAATCTATCAACCTTCCCACTTGGATCCACGACAAAGCTAGAGGTATATCGTGAAAGTCGGGTGAAGTTCATCTCATAGCTTCCGACAGATTCGTTCTCCTTCTGCTTCAGCTTGAGAAACTCTTTCTCCATTCTCGTTCTCATGGAACGAGGGAAATACTTATTAAAGAATATTCCTCAGAATTCTTCCCACTCCATAGCTTCCATCTCTCATCTAGGATTCGTGTTTTTGACCAGTGACCACCACTGATCATCTTCTCCCTCTAGGCGATAAACAACAAGGGTGACTTTTTCTTGTTCCGAACAAAGGAGTACAGAAAAGATCTTTTCAATGGAGCTTATCCATTGTTCCGCAACCAAAGGGTCAGTAGATCCACTGAATGATGGTGGTCATTGACACATGAAGGACTCAATAGAGTGTTGTTCCCTTTGTGGTGGGGTCGGCCTCTCAGCTTGATTCATGTTATTACTCATAACTTGAGTCAGTTGGTTCATCATTCGCATGAATGTTTCCATTCCGGCTTCCATCAGAGGGCCGTCAGCACATGGTGCATTGCGATCACTATCAGCACATTTCCTCCTATTTCCCGCCATTTTCTAAAAGAATAAAACCTTAGTGAGAAACTTATTTCATTTATGAATATTTTAACTAAGACTTCATGCTTAGACAATTACACTTCTCTATAATTCCTTCATAATGATTCATAAAAAGCTTGTGATTAACCAAACATATCCCCCGGGACTGTCATAACCAAGAGTGCAGCAAGGCCCGTTATCGTGCACCAGTTCCCGTTCGAGTCTAGCTCAAAGCGGTGTTTTTGGGTTTTACCCCTATGTACATCTGTGCCAGAGCCGCCTCTACTTGCTCGTATCCAGACATGGATGTATTTGTTTGATAAACCACTTACTCAATACTTACCAAAATAACAGGAAGTTTTCCTATATTTAAACTTTTCTATAGGGTTCTTCCTAAAGGTTTTATATCCTAATTTCCAAAAATAACTAAACCATCCATTGATACCAACTATAGCATCCCGTATTTTTATAACATAAACTTTCATTTCATTACATGGAACTGAGGATCTTTAAGGTTTAGTGTCTTGGAAACAAGGAACATAATACATGAAAACAACATAAAACATTATTCTTAAAAACTTTAAAGGATTCTACTTAAGTTCATCCTAGGTTCACTACTGCATCTCATAACCTAGGGACATACATCAAAAGAAAGGGTGAGCAGAAGACCCAGTAAGGGAAACAAGAGAAACATTTTACATGTGAACTTGAGATACTTTAATAAGGACATGAAAAGAACTTAAGGGCATGAGAAAGAGATCATGATATACATCATAATAAAAATAACATTTTTGATAACTTGAATATGTGGCAGAAACATTTAATATTGACAATCATTTCGTTTCACCAGGGTCCATCCCCAAGGTGTCATTAAAAATTACCAAGGTTATTCACCAAGGTATCTGTCTAAAAAGTCATCTCTAGAGATTAAGTCTTTACCCAATGCATTGGAGCGCTATCTGGGCGCACCCTTGACATGTATTTATTATCATGTGAGCCACATATATCATCATCAATCATTTCATAAACAACCCATATGGCATAAAATAAATGGGTTTCATATCATAATCATAACGTTTTAAAAACTTCTTTAAAGACATGATCTTTATGTCACTTTAAACCCACGGAAAGGGAAAGAGGGTTTCATGTATGAAAATACAAGAATTTAAAATAGAACATTTTGATATATATGTGAATACCCAAATAGAAGTAAGAGCTTTGAGTATTCACTTAATAACATAAAATAATTTTGAGAAAAAGAGAGAGGCATTTTGAGATGAAAATTCTGCAGCATAACGACTACGTTATAGGGTTTTAGAAAACGTTGAAAAGAGAGGGGACATGGGTCATACACTCATAAATGATCTATAAAAATAGTATAGGGACAGAATATAAAGGATATGAATCAAGGTAATGGAATTTTAAGGACATACCATTTGAAATGAAGAACATGGAAGTAAGACAAAAATAAGATTTTTCTTATAAAAATTCAGCAGCCTAACGACGTCACTAAAACATAAATAAAAATGATTCGACAAGATCAAATAGGGTCTCTCATCATATGATCATAAGAGATCAGTATGATAGATATAGAGATCACACCCCAACATAATAAAAAGGAACTTGAAAGACTTGACATGAAAATCGAACTTGAAAAATGAGAAGGGTGAAAGAATCCCTTAAAAATTCGGCAGTCTAACGGAATCACTTAAACTTTCATAAAATGAAATGATGAGAGTCAGAGGGAATATCTCATAATATAAACATGAAAAGGGCAGTAAGAGTAATATAAAATAACATCCTCTCACATAAGAATATGTAGCATAAAACGAATGACATAAAAGAGATTACATGAAAAGAAAGAGAGAGGTCGGATCCCTTACCTTAAAACGTAACTCTTAAAACTCAATGGTTTGGACCTTGAGGGCTTAGGGGCACCTTGAGAGGACTCCTTGGGAGGTAAGGAGACCAGAACTTAGTTGGGGGAGAGTTGGGAGTGAAAACTAAAGGAGGAAAGGGTGGGTATTTATAGGGAAAGTGAGGGGACAAGGCATTAATGGCCAAGGGACACCTCACAAGTTCTTTTCTCAAAACCATGTGCTCTCCCATGGAATTTACCATGGAGTTAGGCCACATGGGGTCCCCTAAAAAATAATTCATCGCCTTTGGCTGGAAAACCCTTAAAAAAACTCATGACATCATCATGACACATTTATGATGTCATTAAACATACCAAAACCCTAAAACTGCATTTTTACTATTCACTGAAAAATTCATCTTTCTCAGAAAAATCCCAAAATTTCACCTTAACCAAATATCGATGCTCTAATTAAATTTATGAAATCCATTTTATAAAAATAATTTTCTAAATATTTGTAATTAAATTTTTAAATATAAACACTATTCATTGAGAATTCATTTTTTTCAGAAAATTCCCCAAAAATTACCATAACATAACATCGATTCTCTGAGTTCAAAAATAAATTCCATTTTATAAAAATAATTTTCTAATTATTTTAATTAAATTTTTAATTAAAAAACACTATTCACCCGAAAAAACTAATACTTGACTAATAATTAATGAAATTGTTATTTACCCATTTTATTGAGTCACATTACTTAATCTGGGTGTCTAAAATATATTAAAACTTTCTTTGAGTGAAATTAATAATCCATTTGGTCACATTACTAATCCTAAGTGTAAAATCACTATTCATAATTTACTATTCATCAAAAATTATGTTGATCTTATTAGACTCCATATTCCTTACTGAACACTTTTGTAGAAGACCATTTTTTGAAAATCATTACACATCATTAATTATGTAGGGTTTACATAAATATTTTAAAATATCCTTTTTTTCAAAATTCATCAATAAAATACATCCTAAAATTATCCGGACATTTGAAATTTCACAAACATCAATAAAGGAAGAAATATCAATTCATTCATCCCAAAGGATTACACAAAGAAGCTAGTGTCTCGTCACATAGCCCCTTATAACACCGACATATGACCTAAGTGTAAGGTGTGCTATGGTGAGAGAATCTGAGGGAGGCTCAGATAACATTTCCCTAGTAGTAATCTCTACTAACTTGAACTTCTCCCGCAGGCGTTTCTGTTCAAGCTTGACACGCTGGAGTTCGGCTTGGGCTTGGTCCCAAGTGAAGCCCAAAGATGCCACCTCCTTCCCAAGCTCTGATAAGTGGGCTTCATAAGGTTCGAGTCTACTGGATGAAGCCATCGACTCCTCCTTCTGCATTAACCATTAACATCTCTATTAAATTGTTAAGAGTAAGTTAATATACTATTTAAAAATTTCGGGTCGTTACATGTTAGATATTATTTTAAACATTATCTTTTTATTTATTTAAATCATTCATTAATGACGCAAAAACTGCATTATCATTGTGACATAAATAATTTTATTTTTTTGACGTGTAAAAAATACAAAAAAATTACCATTCTGTAGGAAATCATTTTATAATTATAAGGAGTATTTATAGTAAAAATATAACATATCTAACCCCATTTAAAAATTGTTTTAGTAAAACAATACATGTTTGTGATATTTTTATTTTTACTTTAAATAAAAGGTACTAATGTCATTATCTCACTCATGTGGCTCCATGGGGTCCCAAAAATTGACCCATGGATTTTCTTGGTCGGACATGAACTATCGAATAAAGTTATGACATGTTTCAAGATATTTTTAAATTTTTATAATATCATTTTTATCTTAAATTACACTAATTACCTCTAATCGCGGTTAACAAAACTCAAAAGTTACTATTCACCAAAAAATATTTTAATCTCATTGAACCACATTTTAATAACTAATGACAACCACGTATGTCAGATTTTTGAAATCCAATACACAGAAGTGGTAAACTTTCATTTAAACAAAAAATCACTTTGTTTAACTACCACTTAGTGGTTTCACTATACATCAAAAATTGAAGTTGTTCAGAAAAATACCAAAAATTCACCCCAAGCTATATTTTATATTCTGAATTCAAAAATGATGTCTATTTGGAAAAATTCAACACAAATAATTTTCATTAATTAATTTTATAATTAATTCCCGTTGTCAAAACAAATAGCGTGTTTTTAAGAAACAATATCTATCAAAAGACTGACACTTGTTTATGTCCAATTTCAAAGTGAAATTAATTCCAATGAATTCCATTGGATTAAATGGTGAAAATATATTCTAATTTAACTTTAAAACCAATTAAAAAGATAATATAACCATATAAATAAATTATATTAAAATGAGATTTTGAATTAAAATACAATATTTTTCACTATTCATTAAAAAATGAACTTTGTTGGAAAAAATACCAAAAAGATACAAAACGTAAATTTTGATGTCCCGGTTCTAAAGAAGAATTTTATTTGGATCAAATATAACATATAAAATCTTCAAAAGTATATTTAAAATGGGTTCTCCATTAAAAGGTGGTTAATCGACCTTTTAAAGAATATTAGAAGATTTATGCTTAAAATTGAATTCATTTGCATTTTAAGCCTCTAACATTTATTGGAAAAAAGTAAATTTTTTTGAAAAACATATATAATAATTTTGTAGTTAGTTCTTTTCATTCCCTCCATTACAACGACTAGTCATTAACTACCATTTAAAATAATATTATTTTATTATTAGAGTGCAACATAAGATTTTAAAGAATCTCATTGTTGCGTATTGGGTACGCCATCGAGCATAGCATCCCCTTGAAATTAATATTAACATTTTATTCAAAAATATGGATAAATATGAAAATGCAATTTTCTTTTTTTACCTAGGATGTTACATCCTTTCCCCCTTCTGGGAATTTCGTCCTAGCAATTGTTAAAATTGGGCATGGAAAATTCATTCAAAGACCCACATCGGAAAAGGAGTAAATTAAACTATCACTTTTAAAGAAAGAAAGCGACGTACAAAGGTCTCCCGAGTTAACCCATACTAGGATTACATGTAGGAAAACATGGATATGGAAGAAAAAGAAGGGTCATGTTCTGAGGTAGATTGATAGAAAACATGTTTAGGAGAAAGTTAACCACCAGAAAATCACAAACTAGTGATGTGTTAAAAGGTATTTGATTCCCCAGCAGGAAAAGTTAACAGACAACATTTTGTATTTATGTTACTTTTCATTGAGGAATTTATTTATTATCCTAACTAAATCATAAGGAAACATAATTACTTGTTGTGTTGACTTTCAACTTTTACTAGATTTCTTACACAAACTCATATTTTCTCCAAAAGACGAGTATTTAGGATGAATTGGTCACATTAAGAGCTCTATAATGAACTTCTAGAGAATCACCTAATCAACAAAAGAGAACTATATATTTCCCATGTCTTTAGACAAAAACCAAAACCAAAATTGTCCGTATGAGATCAGATAATACCCAAAAAGGATAATTCTTTATAAAAAGAAAATCTATTCTTAATCTCCAAATTTTGTCCAACAAAACCCAAAGTTCAATAAAGACCATTCGATAAACAATTTGTACATAAAATTAATCAATGCAAACCAAACTAATATTGAAACCCAAATATTTGATGGATTTAATCAAATAGTCTTCTAAGGTAAATCTTAACATTTATCTCCAAATAACATCAGCTTCTCTTAAAGTCTTGTATTTAAAATAATGTAACCTAATCATATATCCTTCATGATAGGTCCATCACTTCCATAGATAACCCAAAATAAACTTACTCTTGATTAATAAAATGATCTAACTAAAAAGAATTTGTCATACTAACCAGGGAATTCACGTAGTCCAGTGGTAGGTGATAAATACCAGTCACACTTTTGTTGTGAGTTCGATGCCTACAGCTTCGTCCGATGCGACAGGTTGTCACACGGTCTACGTGTTGTCCGTTTACCAAAACTACATAATTCTTATAACATTCCCCAAAAAGTGATAAAATCTTCAAAAATGACCATAAAATAATTTTAACCTCAAGTTTATCTCATGTCGTTTATATTCCATCATAACATATAGTAACCCATAATTATTTCAAAAGTAAGGATCATATAAACCATAATGGTTACCTTTATAATTATTACCTGAACTTCCACATCGAGTTGGTTACCTCGTACATGATGCATTAGAGAACTCACCAAGGTTCAAGGGGTTGATAATGACTCCTAATAGTTGGTTTATAATAACCACGAGATTTCTCATTGAATCCCCCATTTCATCCAGTTTCTTAATCAGAGAACCACCACAATTTCCTTCAAACCCATTGTCACTTTGGTGCCTGCTAGATCCATCCAAAAAGTTCAGTGTGAGTATACCAACAAAATCATCATTTACTAAATATGAAGTAAAACACTAAGATATAATTATCCATGTTATCTCAAACTCATTCCAACTTTCATAAATAACAATGACTCTATCTAATATAATAACCATTGTGGTTATACACAACTTGTCACTTATGCTTAAACAAAAAGATAACCTCTAAAGTTATCTAAACCGACCTTTGATACCAAATATAAGGCCCCAGACTTAAACATTACTTAATATTGAATTAAATAAATAATTCACATAGAGGATCTTTTCAGGTTTAGAGTTTTAGAGAATTAGGACATAACTATTACGTCTCAAAGATTACAAGGTAGACACATCTACTCAGTCTCCATTTTTTCACAAAATAAAAACTCTTGAACAAAAGAGTCATGTATAGTTCTATGTTTTAGACTTCATGACATTTCTTTGATCCCATACTTGACTGTATTCCACTTTAATTCCTAGGGAGAAACATTTCAAAAACTTGGGATGTGCACAAAAAGCTCAGTAAGGGATATAAAAATAAGGGAAGGAAACATTAGTCCACGTATACATAAGAATCAATGATAACACACTTTACTCATAAAACGTAAGCAATTTAAATACCACATGAAATCATAATATTTATGAATAACTCATTGAAATCATAAGACATGAAGGTAACATGAGGAATACATAACATACATACATTTTAGCTATCACAGCTACATAGGAAGTCACATTTGGAATACCCATCACAGTATATTCCCTAAATCTCTTAGGAGAAACATTAACGTTTACCTCAGTCATGTTTCCCAATGCATTGGAGAGCTATCTCAGGCTCACCCGCCCTTAGTCTATCACGGAACCACCCGATTTCATAAACAATTCCCAAGAACCATAACATAATCGTATCTCATAAAACATGCTCAAAGGAAACATAACATTTCCACATTTCAATCACAAGATATCAATACAACACATTGATATAATCCAAACATTATCGAAATCCATTTTCAATACCAAAATACATGAAAGAGTATATGGTATTTATTTTTCATTTAAAAAGTTATGGCTTGTAGAGGAAGCCAAAACTCAAATAATGGTCACGACGGCGGAGAAGTCGTTGTCACCGCATACGTAAGATAAAAACATTCCCTTTTGTCGTTTAGTAAAATTATTTGTATAAAAATATTCCTTTTGAATAAAATTAAAAGTCAAAGGGGTTTATACACCGTATAAAAGAAAGTTATGTATAAAACAAAATACGCCTCAATGAAAGGAGATAGAGACGAAGTTCCGTACAAAGATTGTATCCTTAGATTAAAGACAAATAAATTACATAATTATGTGTGACAAATATAAATACACCCAATATAAGTGGATATTATGTTTAAAACAATCAGAGTCATTCACACATATTCATAGAATGACATATTCAATAACTACAAGTTGAACCCAATGAAATCGAAATTGGGTTAAGAAGTTCCCTTGACAGCCTAACGACGTCACTTTAAAATTCAAAGAAAATGAGTTGATGAGACAAAAAGGGTATCTCATCACTTGGAAATAAATTTTACTTCAATAAGGATATATAATAACATATCCCACCATTATAAGATGTAAATTAAAAGACCTAACAAAAGAAGTCTTTTAAAAAGAGGAGGGTGAAAGGTTCCCTTACCGACTTGGGTAACTTTCGAAACGTACATCCCATGAAAGAAGGACTATACAACATTGATGTAAATACTCATAAACGAAATTATATTACACAAATATTAGAATAATGTGAAGTAAATACACCACTCAAAGTAAATAGTGGAAAATGTAGCATAAATCTCACTAGAATAAAAGTGAGATGAATAATCCCTTACGAAAACTCGGTAGCCTAACAGCGCCACATAAAACTTCAAAAAATGGATTGAAGAGATAAAATAGGGCATCTCATCATATGAAAATAAAATTTAAAGTAAGAGGAATATAAAATAACATTCCCCAACATAATAAATATGAGCTTAAAAGAAATGACATAAAAGAGAGTTCTTAAAAAGAAAGAGAGAGGTAGGATCCCTTACCTCGTGTCCGACTTGACTCGATCGTTCTTTAATATCCTGAATAATAAACTTGAGTTAATATCAACTTGATTAAAAACCTTTTTCAATTCATTATTCCTTTTATATCACTTATTACCATGTTATGAACACTTTTTAATTATTTAAGTTAATAACGGTTGTTTTGTCTATCATTGGTACTTGAGTCAAAAATAAACTCCTTATAATTACAAGTTGTTCATGTGGTAAAATATCCATTATATCCAAAATTATATTCATGATTTAGATATCATATATACTATATATATCCAGTATATACATTCATTTATAATATTACATAACATTTAGAGGTAAGAAATGAAATGATCCATTCATGGAGAGGGTAAGCCATACGTACGCACGAACGCTAATTTCATTTTTATTTTGTATTTAATGGAATGAAATAATAATTATATAAAGGTATATTATAACTCCATTATAATATAATATGTAATATTATTAAATCCATCCTTTACACATCCCACATATGGCATTAACGAATCAAATCACTTTAAGGGGGCGGCAGTCTGCACTTCCTAAAATGAAGATATAGCGTTTACCCATAATGGAAACCATAAAGGCATGCCATAAATGAAAAATACAAAAGAATAAGGAAAATATAAAAATATTATATATCATATATAAATATAGTGACATCTTAATGGCCACCTTTGAAGGTGTTAAAAGAAAATTGAACAATCATGGTTTTGTGAGGTATAAATTCTCCATACACGGAAACAGTATGTTATTTAACCATTAGACATAGGTGTGTGTAAGTGTAGCTCGAATAATTCTTATAACAAAATCTTAGTATATTTTAGATACTGGTTTTGTTACAAAATAAAGGAATAAAAAGAGTTTATGGGTTTGAAGAAGCAAAATAAAACAAAAAAACATAAGAGAGGACATTAACTTTAAATCGAGTAACTCTTTTTGATTTGAGCCCAAAGGCTTCCTTGGAAAGGATTCTGCCTAAAGTGGGGCTTCTAGGATTAAGAGAGGGATATTGGGAGCTTATATGAGTAGATTTCGGACTAGGAAAAAGGCTTGAAAAGTGTGATAGATGGGTAGGAAGTGGGGTCTTTTTATAAGGGAGAGGAGGGGCTCTTTTGGAAATCTTGAAATTATTATTTTATTATAAAATGAAATTCGGTTTCTAAAGCTCCAAAATTCATTAAAGTCGAATATAAGGAGGTCCAGGTTCTAAATAAAATCATCCAATAATAATTAGACAAGTGTTGGAGATTATTTTAAACATTATCTTCTTATTTATTTAAATCATTCATTAATGACGTAAACACTGCATCATCATTGTGTCATAAATAATTTTATTTTTTTATGTCTAAAAAATATAAAACAATTACCGTGTTTTAGGAAATAATTTTAGCTTTCTAATGAGTATTTATAGTAAAAACTATAACATATACAACCCCATGTAAAAATCATTTTAGTAAAACAATACATGTTTGTGATATTTTTATTTTTACTTTAAATAAAAGGTATTAATGTCATTATCTCACCCAATTGGCTCCATGGGGTCCCAAAAATTGACCCATGGCTTTTCTTGGTTGGAAAAGACCTATCCAATAAGGTTAGGACATGTTTCAAGATATTTTTATATTTTTATAATATCATTTTTATATTAAATTACACTAATTACCTCTAATCGCGGTTAACAAAACTCAAAAGTTACTATTCACCAAAAAATATTTCAATCCCATTGAACCACATTTTACTAACTAATGATAACCATGTATGTCTGATTTTTGAAATTCAATACACAAAAGTGGTAAAATTTCATTTAAATGAAAAATCAGTTAGTTTAACTACCACTTATTGGTTTCACTATTCATCAAAAATTGATGTTCTCTAGAAAAATACCAAAAATTCTCCCCAAGCTATATTTGATATTCTGAATTCAAAAATGATGTCTATTTTGAAAAATTCAAAACATTTAAGTTTCATTAATTAATTGTATAATTAATTCCCGTTGTCAAAACAAATAGCATGTTTTTAAGAAACAATATCTATCAAAAGACTGACACTTGTTTATGTCCAATTTCAAAGTGAAATTAATTATAATGACCACCATTGGATTAAATGAGAAAAATATATTCTAATTTAACTTTAAAACCAATTAAAAAGATAATCTAACCATATAAATAAATTATATTAAAAGGATTTTTTGACTTAAAATACAACATTTTTCACTATTCATTAAGAAAATGAACTTTGTTGGAAAAAATACCCAAAAGATACACAAAGTAAATTTTGATGTCCTGGTTCTAAAGAAGAATTTTATTTGGTTCAAATATAACATATAAAATCTTAAAAAGTATATTTAAAAAGGGTTCGCCATCAAAAGGCGGTTAATTATCTTTTTAAAGAATATTAGAAGATTAATGCTTAAAATTGAATTCATTCGCATTTTAAGCCTCTAACATTTATTGGAAAAAAGTAAAAATATTTGACAAACATATATAATCATTTTTTAGTTAGTTCTGTTCATTCCCGCCATTACAATGACTAGGCATTAACTACCATTTAAAATAATATTATTTTATTATTAAAGTGCAACGTAAGATTTCAAAGAAACTCATTGTTGCGTATTGGGTACGCCATCGAGCATAGCGTTCCCTTTAATTTAATATTAACATTTTATTCCCAAAAATGGTTAAATATAAAAAAGTAACATTCTTTATTTACCTAGGATGTTACAATTGAACTCACACTTACACACCATTGTCATCCTTGTTTGACAAAAAATCCAAATTTATAAAATCCCAAAACTATGTTAAACCCCTCAACCAATGTTATTAAACATCATTTTCAAGGTTGTATAATTATTGAATCCCCATTTTATTTGAATTTTATTCTAAATGAAATCATTTTAAAAGTCAAAAAGATATCAATGAGGTATCCTGATAAAGATTT
This sequence comes from Viscum album, assembly GCA_963277665.1. Lineage (NCBI taxonomy): Eukaryota > Viridiplantae > Streptophyta > Magnoliopsida > Santalales > Viscaceae > Viscum > Viscum album. The sequence continues at coordinate 277,275,366 of OY728129.1, read as the reverse complement.
TTCAAACCCATTAAAAACAAGTTAAATTAATAAAAAATAATAAATGTATATATCACTGGAGATGTATTATTTATATCTTCGCCATTATTCTAACTTAATGTTAAAAATTTAAACATCATGAAATTATATATATATATATTCTTTGTTGACAAGAATATACCCAAACCACAAATGTTTAGATATCCACATTTCTATCAATTATTCCTTCATCTATATACGATTATATATTCATAAAATAGTGAACATAAGGATATAAATAAGGATCCTTCCTTCAGTGTTCGATGGTGAATATAATTTATATCATAATTGATTAATAGATAGTTAGAGTCTGAAGGAGAGTGAATGGGATGTTTTAATAATAATTTTTCTATAAATCAATGAAAGGGATTTATGTTATTATTATTTAAAACCCCTAATTTACAAATTTTTCAAGGGAGAAATTGTTTTTATCAAAATTTGATTTTTAGTATAATTAGGTACTTTATTTTATAACATAAATAGTAGGGGAATAATTTCCAAAATTAATAGTTACTTAATGAAATAAGATTTCCAAAATCAATTATGATTTTATGTAAGGGTTTTATTTTCAAATTTTCAAATTTTATTTCATCAAAATTATAATTGTGTTATTATGATATTTTAAAAACCTTAGTAAGGGAATTAATTTTATAGAAAATTATTCTATGATTTTATATAAGTAATTATATTTTCAAAGTCTGTATCAAAAACTTATATTTTTATATTTAATGTAAAACAATAACGAAAATTTGTTTTGTTATTGCTTAACATTAATTTTAAAGGGGTTTTGATTTTATTAAAATATGTATTTTTATATTTGTAATGACAAAAATTATTATTTTATATAAATAATGACGTTAAAATCAATGAAAGTTATTATTTTATCTGATGAATGTTTTTTTTGGTTAATGAATGTCATTTAAGTAGATATGTCCATATTCTATAAATGTTCTTGACATTTCATGCACTTTTATATAATCATCTATTTCAATTTTATGCATTTATGTTTATGGTTTATTGTATGTATTACTTCTAGAAAGGTTTATTTATCCATAATCTCTTGAGTTTTAATAAAATTTATATTTTTTCAATATGAGATGTTATAAAATTATATTCTTCTAAGAAAATAAATTTATGTAAGATTTTGAAATGTTGAAACGGATTATGAATGAGAAAAGAGGATCTTTGAAAAAAGTTTTCTTAACAATCAGAACTTTCATATCAAATGAGATGATGGGAAATGATAAGTGAAACCCTAACGTCAATGAGACATTATCAATCAAGTGATACATCTAAGTGGCCATATGGTTTTCACAATATCTACAATGTATCATTTTAATCTGTAAAATTAAAATTATTTTCAAATGAATTTTAAGGAGAAATACTAAGTATTTTATAAAGGAAAAATTTGAATTGATTTCAAATTTTATGTATTTTTAAAATATTTTGATAATTATATTATATATCATATATATATATTCATATATTTTATATAAAATGTTTTAAAAGAGTTTTTTAAAAAAAATTTATAAAATAATTTTTCATTAGTTTTAAAACCCATTACCAGATAATTTAATTCTCACACTGTAACATCCCAAGTAAGTAATTAATAATAGATATTTTAACTATGTCTATTTATGAATTAGATAGTTTTTTAGAGGCTTAAAATGAGAATAAATCCAATCTTAAGCATGGAATACACTAATATTTTTAAAAGACTGTTTTACTACCATTTGATGGAAAACCGTTTTTAAATCAAACTTTTTACAATTTTATAATCTCTATTTGTCAAAATAAACATATTCTTTATGATTGGGACATTGAAATTTACACTGGATAAATTTTTGATATTTTTTTGACAATGATAATTTTTTAATGAATAGGGAATGTTTTTTTTCTCGTACGTATGCGGCGACAAAGACTTCTCCTCCGCCGTGACCATTATTTGAGTTTCATCTTCCTCTAAAAGCCACAACTTTTTTTAAAATGAAAAATAAATACCATGTATTACTTTTATTTTATTTTGGTATTGAAAATGGTTTTCATAAATGTTTTATTATATCAATGTGTTGTATTGATATCATATGATTGAAATGTGGAAATTCTATGTTTCTTTTATGCATGTTTTATGTGATACGATTATGTTATGGTTCATGGGAATTGTTATGAAGACTGGTGGTTCCGTGATAAACTATGGGCGGGTCAGCCCGATATAGCTCTCCAACGCATTGGCTAACGTGAAGGAGTTAAACGTTAAGGTTTCTCCAAAGAGATTTAGGGAATATACTGTGATGGGTATTTCAAATGTAACCAATAGGGTTACTCCCTACGTAAGAATGTTATGAATGCCTCAAGTTACCTTTATGTATTATGATTTCTATGATTTATTTGTGATTTGATGATGTATGTTAAAGTTCATATGTTTTATGAGTAGAGTATGATTTCATTGATTCTTATGTATACATGTACTCATGTTTCCTTTCCATATTTTTATATCCCTTAATGAGATTTTTATGCTCATCCCAAGTTCTTGAAATGTTTTTCACAGGTCAAGGAAAGGGTACATGATATGATGATAGTGTCAAGGAAGTATCAAGAAAGAATCCATGTTTTATTATAAATATGTTTCCATTATTGGGAAAAAAATGAATATTATCTTTTATTATAACCACTTTGTTTAAATGTGGGATGTAATGCATGTTTTATGATCTAATTCTCTAAAACTTTAAACCTGAAAAGATCTTCAAGGTGTATTCTTAAAATATCTCAAGATTAAGTAATGTTTAATGTTGGGGCCTTATAGTTGGTATCAGAGGTCAGTTTAGATAACTTTAGGAGTTAGAATTATATTAAATGATTATCCAAAAATATTTTTTTATGGTCAAAGATAAATGATATAGCATTTGAAGATTACCATTTTGCTTCACCTAAGACATTTATATGATAATAATGGTTTTCTATAGAGGAAATAGAGTAGATTTTCTAGGAAGGCATACAGAGTTTAATGAACTTTCGAATCAGCAACCAGAGATGGTCGGAATCAGAATTGAGCAGTTTAATACACTGATGGCTCAGTTGAATCAGGAGAAAAATTATGGTTGTATTTATTGATGATATTTTGGTGTTTTCTAAAAGTAAATAGGAGCATGAAAGTCATTTAAGGGTTATTTTTCAAACCTTAAAAGAAAATAAATTTTATGGGAAATTCAGCAAGTGTGAGTTTTGGTTGTAACAAATTTATTTCCTTGGTCATATTCTTTCTAAATATAGAATAACTGTGGATCCTACAAAAACAAAATTTGTTGAAGAATGGCCAAGACCCACAAATGTAACTGAGATCCATAGTTTTCTTGGTTTTGAAGGTTACTACCGAAGGTTTGTTGAAAATTTTTCACAGTTATCTTTGTCTAATGACTAAGCTAACTCGGAAGGGTGTTAAGTTTATCTGGACAAAAAAATGTGATGATTGTTTTCAGGTGTTGAAAAGAATATTGGTGAATGCTCCAGTTTTGGCACTTCCTTCCAGGAATGGTGAGTTTATTATCTACAGTGATGCTTCATTGAAAGGACTTGGTTGTGTCCTAATGCAGAATAATCAGGTAATTGCTTATGCTTCACGTCAGTTGAAAACTCATAAGGAAAATTACCCTAAACATGATTTGGAATTAGCTGCTGTTGTTTTCGCTTTAAAATTTTGGAGGCATCATTTGTATAGAGTAAAGTGTGAAATATATACCGATCATAAAAGTTTAAATTATATATTCACTTAGAAAGAATTGAACATGAGACAGAGGAGATAGCTAAAATTAATCAAGGATTATGATTTCACAATTCATTACCATCTGGGAAGAGAAAATAAAGTGTCTGATGATTTGAGTTGAAAAAGTAATGCTTCATTAACAATGTTGCGTTTGGAACATGATCCTTTGGTTAAGGATTTGATGAACTTTGGCATAGAAGTTGTTGGTGCCGGATGTCCTTCTGTTTTGTTTCAGGTATCAGTGAAATCTTTTCTATCAGACAGAATCAAGCAAGCACAGAAGCAAGACAGTGAGTTGCAGAAAAAGGTAGAGCTGGTTCAAAAAGGTAATTTGCCTGAATTCAACATTGATAATGATTGTGTTTTGAGATTTGGGAAGAGATTGTGTGTGCCTTGTGATTTACAGTTGAAGAGAGAGTTGTTGTGTGAAGCTCATAGTTCTCTGTTTTCAGTTCATGATGGAAGTACTAAGATATATAGAGATCTTCGGGAGTATTACTGGTGGGACGGAATGAAAAGAGATACTGTTGGTTTTACTGTGAAGTGTTTGACTTGTCAACAGTTTAAAGCAGAGCGGCAGTTACCGAAATGGATGCTTCAGCCTCTACCAGTGCCAGAGTGGAAATGGGAGAATATATCCATGGACTTCTTTGTGGGATTGCTGAAGACACCTTGAGGTAATAATGCAATCTGGGTTATTGTTGTTTTCTTGACTAAATCTGATCATTTCCGTGCTATACAAGTTACTTTTTACCTAGATCAACTTTCCCGTTTGTATCTTTAATATATAGTCTGGTTACATGGAGTTCCTCTCTCCATTGTATCTGACCATGATCCCAGGTTCACTTCTATCTTTTGGAAAGGCCTTCAGAAGTCGTTGGGTTCTGAATTTAATTTTAGTACAGCTTTTCATCCTCAATCAGATGGGCAGTAAGAATGAACAATTCAGACTTTGGAAGATATGATACGTGCTTGTTTGATGGATTATCAGGGAATTTGGGACCAATATCTTTCTTTGGTTGAGTTTTCATATAATAACAGTTTTTATTCCAGTATACAGATGGCACCATTTGAGGCGTTATATGGGAAGCGGTGTCGAACTCCAGCTTTCTGGGATGAAGTGGGTGAAAGGAAGCTGATGGGACTAGAATTGGTAGAAGAGTTGGCAGAAAAAGTTCAGCTGATACAGAAACACATGAGAACAGCTCTGAGCAGGCAGAAGAGTTATGCAGACAAAAGGAGGATCTCTCTTTTGAGGCAGGTGATCATGTTTTTCTCAAAGTATCACCATGGAAAAGTGTGATGCGATTTGGTAAGAAAGGAAAGCTGAGTCCAAGGTTCATTGAACCATATGAAATTATAGAGAGAGTTGGATCAGTTGCATATCGAGTGGATTTACCTCCAAGTTTATCTCATGTACACAATGTTTTTCATGTTTCAATGTTAAGGAAGTATATGCCAGATCCATATCATGTTTTGAGTACAGAGGTAGTTCAGCTGGAAGAGAACCTATCTTATGAGGAACAACCGGTCCAGATTCTTGACCACAGAGAGCAGGTGTTACAGAATAAGGTGATTCATCAGGTAAAGGTTTTGTGAAAAAACCACATGATTGAAGAGGCAACATGGGAATCTGAAAATGCAATGAAGGATAAATACCCCCACTTATTCGATAAGTAAATAAATTAAGGGGACGAAATTTTATAAAGGGGGGAATGATGTAACATCCCAAGTAAGTAATGAATAATAAATATTTTTATCTATGTCTATTTATGAATTAGATAGTGTTTTAGAGGCATAAAATGAGAATAAATCCAATCTTAAGCATGGAATACACTAATATTTTTAAACGATTGTTTTACTGCCTTTTGATGGCAAACCATTTTAAATAAAACTTTTTACAATTTTATAATATCTATTTTTCAAAATCAATATATTCTTTATGATTGGGACATTGAAATTTACATTGGATAAATTTTTGGTATTTTTCTGACAATGTTCATTTTTTAATGAATAGTGAAAAATACTGCATTTAACATCAAAACAGATTTTTCATCTAATTTAATTATATGGTTAGATTATATTTTTAATTAGTATTAAAGAGTAATCTGAATATATTTTTACCATTTAATCCAATTGTGGTCATTAGGAGTAATTTCAATTTGGATTTGGGCATAAACTAATGCCAAACTTTTCATAGATATTGTTTAAAAAAAACCCGCTATTTGTTTTGACAACGAGAATTATTTTTAAATAAATTATTGCAATTTCTGTGTTTGGAATTTTTCAAAATGGATTAAATATTTGGAATCAGAATGTCCAAATTATGTAATCAAGACTCTTTTGTTTTTGGACATTATGAATAGTAACGACGGTAATTATCTTTAATTATCTTTATTAATGAGTAATCGGGTAGTTAAGGATAATAAAATAATATCATAATAATAAATAATGACACCAACATGTGTCCTAATGCTTCTGGTTGTCTCATGGCCGACCATGGGATTCCTTGTGCCAAACTTGGGGACCCCATGGGATCACTTTTGTGTGAAAGTGACTTTTTATCTTTTTATTGTTAAAGAAAGTTAAATATAACAAAGAATGTATCACCTGAGTAATTTTTTTTTAATTTTGTCTACATAAATTATATTTTGGACTATAAATATTCATTGGAAAGCTAAAAATATTTCCTACATCATAGTATTTTTTCATAATTTTTAGACATTAAATAAATTAAATTATTTAGGACATCATGATGATGCAGTGATTACCTCATTATTTAATGATTTAAATAAAGTTAAAAGATAATATAAAATCTAAGACCTACACATGTCAAAAATCAATTGGATGAGTATTTTTCTAACCCTTATAACCTTATCCTCGAAATACATCAATGTGGGACCTTTAAAATCCGAAACGCATTTGAAAATAAAGTAACATTTTGTAACTTTCCAAGAGTGCCCCTCCTCTCCTCTTATAAAAGGCCCCCACCTCTACCACCTTACCCACACTTCCAAAACATTTGGCTTGTCCAACCCCTGCCCATTTTTTCTCTCCACATCCCTCTATAACTCGTATAAGCCTCACTTTGGGAAGAAGTTTTCCCAAGGAAGCCTTTGAGCTCAAATCAAAAAGAGTTACCCGGTTTAAAGGTAGTGTCTTCTCTTGTGTTCTTATGTTTTATTTTGCTTCTCCAACCACCTAAACTCTTTTTATTCATTTATTTTGTAACAACTACAGTATATTCAATATACTAGTATGTTGTTATAAGAATCATTTGAGCTACACTTACACACACCTACATCCAATGGTTAAAGAACATACTGTTTCTGTGGATGGCAAATTTCTGCCTCACGAAACGATGATTGTTCAATATTCTTCTAACACCTTAAAAGGTGGCCATTAAGATGTCACTATATTTATATTTTATATATAATATGTTTATGTTTTCCTTAATCTTCTGTATTTTTCATTTATGGCATACCTTTATGGATTCCATTATGGGTATACGTGATATCTTCATTTTAGGAAGTGCGGACTACCGCCCCCTCAAAGTGATTTGATTCGTTAATACCATATGTGGTACGTATAAAGGATAGATTTAATGATATTATATATGATATCATACTGGAATTATAATACTATTATGTATCATTATGTTTTAATTCCATTAAAGTATGAGATAGAAATGAAAGTAGCGTTCATGCGTACGTACGACTTACCGTCTCTATGAACGGTGCATTTCATTTCTTATCCCAAAATGTAATGTACTATTATAATTACATATATATAATGGATATATATAATTTATGTTACATCTAAATGATGAATATAATTCTTGAATTAAAATATACATATCTCTCATTTACTTTTAATTCCATTAATATGACATAGAAATGAAAGTAGCGTTCATGCGTACGTACGGCTTACCGTCTCCATGAACGATGCATTTCATTTATTACCTCTAAATGATTATGTAATATTATAAATTCATGTATATACTAGATATATATGATATATATGGCATCTACATCATGAATATTATTCTTGAGATAATGGATATTCGACTACGTGAACAACTTGTAAATATAAGAAGTTCATTTTTGACTCAATTACCAATGATCGTTAAAACGACCGTTATAAACTTAAATAAAAAAATAGTGTTCATGAAATGGTAATAAATGATATAAAAGGAATAATGAACTTGAAAAAGGTTCTTAATCAAGTAGAAATTAACTCAAGTTTATTATTCAGGAGATTAAAGAATGATCAAGTCAAGTCGGATATGAGGTAAGGGACTTCGTCTCAATCTCCTTTAATTGAGGCATATTTTGTTTTATACACAACTTTCTTTTATACGGTGTATAAACCACTTTTACCTTTACATTTATTCAAAATGTATCTTTTTTATACGAAGTGTTTACTAAACGAGAAAAGCGAATGTTTTTTTTTTCGTACGTATGCGGCGACAACGACTTCTCCGCCGTCGTGACCATTATTTGAGTTTCGGCTTCTATTACAAGCCATAAATTTTTATTAAAATGAAAAATAAATACCATGTATTAATTTTCTTTTATTTTTGGTATTGAAAATGGTTTTCATAATGTTTTATTTAATATCAATGTCTTGTATTCATATCTTGTGATTGAAATGTGAAAATTCTATGTTTCCTTTATGCATGTTTTATGTGATATGATTATGTTATGGTTCTTGGGAATTGTTATGAAGATGGGTGGTTCCATGATAAAATAAGGGCGGGTGATCCTGATATAGCTCTACAATGCATTGGGTAACGCGAAGGAGTTAAACATTAAGGTTTCTCCGAAGATATTTAGGGAATATACTGTGATGGGTATTCCAAACGTAACCAAGAGGGTTACTCCCTATGTAAGAATGTTATGAATGCCTCAAGTTACCTTTATGTCTTATGATTTCTATGATTTATTTGTGATTTGATAAAGTATGTTAAAGTGCTTATGTATTATGCGTAGAGTATGATTTCATTGATTCTTATGTATACATGTACTCATGTTTCCTTTCCATATTTTTATATCCCTTACTGAGATTTTTATGCTCATCCCAAGTTCTTGAAATATTTTTCACAGGTCAAGGTAAGGGTACAAGATATGATGATAGTGTCAAAGAAGTGTCAAGAAATAATCCATGTTTTATTTTAAATATGTTTCCGTTGATGGGAAAAAAATGGATATTATCTTTTATTGTAACCACTTTGTTTAAATGTGGGATTTAATGCATGTTTTATGATCTAAATCTCTAAAACTCTAAACCTGAAAAGATCCTCAAGGTGTATTCTTGAAATATCTCATCATTAAGTAATGTTTAAGGCTGGGGCCTTATAGTTGGTATCAGAGGTCGGTTTAGATAATTTTAAGAGTTAGAATTCTATTAAATGATTATCCAAAAATATTTTTTTATGGTAAAATTTAAATGATATATAATTTGAAGATTACCATGTTGCTTCTCCTAAAATATTTCTATTATAAGAATGGTTTTCCATAGAGGAAATAGAGTAGCTTTTCTAGGAAGGCATACAGAGTGTAATGACCTTTCGAATCAGCAACCAGAGATGGTCGGAATCATAATTGAGCAGTTTACTGCACTGATGGCTCAGTTGAATCAGGTGATAAATGGTGGTTGTATTTATTGATGATATTTTGGTGTTTTCTAAACGTAAAGAGGAGCATGAAAGTCATTTAAGGGTTATTTTTCAAACCTTAAAAGAAAATAAATTGTATGGGAAATTCAGAAAGTGTGAGTTTTGGTTGCAACAAATTTCTTTCCATGGTCATACTGTTTCTAAATATGGAATAACTGTGGATCCTGCAAAAAAAAATTTGTTGAAGAATGGAAAAGACCCAAAATTGTAACCGAGATCCATAATTTTCTTGATTTGGCAGGTTAATACCGAAGGTTTGTTGAAATTGTTTTACAGTTATCTAGTCCAATGACTAAGCTGACTCAGAAGGGTGTTAAGTTTATCTGGACAGAAGAATGTGATGATGGTTTTCAAGAGTTGAAAAGAATATTGGTGAATGCCCTAGTTTTGGAACTTCCTTCCAGGAATGGTGAGTTTATTATCTACAGTGATGCTTCATTGAAAGGACTTGGTTGTGTCCTAATGCAGAATGATCAGGTAATTACTTATGCTTCACGTCAGTTGAAAACTCATGAAGTAAATTACCCTACACATGATTTGGAATTAGCTGCTATTGTTTTTGCTTTAAAAATTTGGAGGCATCATTTGTATGGAGTAAAGTGTGAAATATATACCGATAATAAAAGTTTAATGTATATATTCACTCAGAAAGAATTGAAGATGAGACAGAGGAGATGGCCAGAAATAATCAAGGATTATGATTGTACAATTCATTACCATCCGGGAAAAGAAAATAAAGTGGCTGATGATTTGAGTCGAAAAAGTAATGCTTCACTAACAATGTTGCATTTGGAACATGATCCCTTGGTTAAGGATTTTATGAACATTGGCCTAGAAGTTGTTGGTGCCAGATTTCCTTCTGTTTTGTTTCAAGTATCACTGAAATCTTCTCTATCAGACAGAATCAAGCAAGCATAGAAGCAAGACAGTGAGTTGCAGAAAAAGGTAGAGCTGGTTCAAAAAGGTATGTTTCCTAAATTCAACATTGATAATGATTGTGTTTTGAGATTTAGGAAGAGATTCTATTTGACTTGTGATTTACAGTTGAAGAGAGAGTTGTTATGTGAAGCTCATAGTTCTCCGTTTTCAGTTCATCCTGGCAGTACTAAGATGTATAGAGATCTTCAGAAGTATTACTGGTGGGACGGAATGAAAAGAGATACTATTGATTTTACTGTGAAGTGTTTGACTTGTCAATAGGTTAAAGCAGAGCGGCAGTTACTGAAAGGGATGCTTCAGCCTCTACCAGTTCCAGAGTGGAAATGGGAGAATATATCCATGGACTTTGTTGTGGGATTGCCGAAGTCACCTTGAGGTAATAATGCAATCTGGGTTATTGTTGATCGCTTGACTAAATTTGATCATTTCCTTGCTATACGAGTTACTTTTTACTTAGATCAACTTTCCCGTTTTTATATTAAATAGATGGTCAGGTTACATGGAGTTCCTCTCTCCATTGTATCTGACCGTGATCGTAGGTTCATTTCTAACTTTTGGAAAGGCCTTCAGAAGTCGTTGGGTACTGAATTAAATTTTAGTAGAGGTTTTCATCCTCAATCAGATGGGCAGTCAAAACGAACAATTCATACTTTGGAAGATATGATACGTGCTTGTTTGATGGATTATCAGGGAAGTTGTGACCAACATCTTTCTTTGGTTGAGTTTTTATATAATAACAGTTTTTATTCCAGTATACAGATGGCACCATTTGAGGCGTTATATGGGAAGCGGTGTCGAACTCCAGCTTTCTGGGATGAAGTGGGGGAATGGAAGCTGATGGGACTAGAATTGGTAGAAGAGTTGGAAGAAAAATTTCAGCTGATACAGAAACACATGAGAACAGCTCAGAGCAGATAGAAGAGTTATGCGGACAACAGGAGGAAGGATCTCTCTTTTGAGGTAGGTGATCATGTTTTTCTCAAAGTATCACCATGGAAAAGTGTGATGCGATTTGGTAACAAAGTAAAGCTGAGTCCAAGGTTCATTGGACCATATGAAATTCTAGAGAGAGTTGGATCAGTTGCATACCGAGTGGCTTTACCTCCGAGTTTATCTCAGGTACACAATGTTTTTCATGTTTCAATGTTAAGGAAGTATATTCCAGATCCATCTCATGTTTTGAGTACAGAGGTAGTTTAGCTAGAAGAGAACCTATCTTATGAGGAACAACCGGTCCAGATTCTTGACCACAGAGAGCAGGTGTTACGAAATAAGGTGATTCATCAGGTAAAGGTTTTGTGGAAAAACCACATGATTGAAGAGGCAACATGGGAATCTGAAAATGCAATGAGGGATAAATACCCCCACTTATTCGATAAGTAAATAAATTGCGGGGACACAAGGTGGAAGGATGTAACATCACAAGTAATTAATGAATAATAGATATTTTTATCTATGTCTATTTATGAATTAGATAGTGTTTTAGAGGCTTAAAATGAGAATAAATCCAATCTTAAGCATTGAATACACTAATATTTTTAAAAGATTGTTTTACTTCCTTTTGATGAAAACCATTTTTAAAGAAACCTTTTGACTATTTTATAATCCCTATTTGTCAAAATAAACATATTCTTTATTATTGGGACATTGAAATTTACATTGGATAAAGTTTTGGTATTTTTCTGACAATGTTCATTTTTTAATGAATAGTGAAAAATACTGCATTTTACATCAAAACTGCTTTTTCATCTAATTTAATTATATGGTTAGATTATCTTTTTAATCAGTCTTAAAGTGTACTCTGAATATATTTTTACCATTTAATCTAATGGTGGTCATTAGGATTAATTTCACTTTGGATTTGGGCATAAACTAATTCCAAACTTTTCATAGATATTGTTTCAAAAAAACCCGCTATTTGTTTTGACAACGGTAATTATTTTTAAAAACATTATTGAAATTTCTTTGTTTGGAATTTGGTAAAATGGATTACATATTTGGATTCAGTAGTTCCAAATTATGTAATCAAGACTCTTTTGTTTTATGACATTATGAATAGTAACGACGGTAATTATCTTTAATTATCTTGATTAATGAGTAATCGGGTAGTTAAGGATAATAAAATAATATCATAATAATAAAGAATGACACAAAAATGTGTCCTAATGATACGGGTTGTCTCATGACCGACCTTGGGATTCCTTGTGCCAAAGTTGGGGACCCCATGGAATCACTTTTGTGTGAAAGTGACTTTTTATCTTTTTATTGTTAAAGAAAGTTAAATATAACAAAGAATGTATCACCTGAGTAAAACATTTTTAATTTTGTCTACATAAATTCCATTTTGGACTATAAATATTCATTGGAAAGCTAAAAATATTTCATACATCATAGTATCTTTTTCATAATTTTTAGACATTAAATAAATTAAATTATTTATGACATCATGATGATGAATCGATTACCTCATTATTTAACAATTTAAATAAAATGAAAAGATAATATAAAATCTAAGACCTACACATGTCAAAAACCTATTGGATGAGTATTTTGAGAACCATTATCACCTTATCCTAGAAATACATAAATTCGGGACCTTTAAAATCCGAAACTAATTTGAAAATAAAGTAAAATTTTGTAACTTTCCAAGAGTGCCCCTCCTCTCCTCTTATAAAAGGCCCCCACCTCAACCACCTTACCCACACTTCCAAAGCCTTTGGATCGGACAAACCCTGCCCATTTTGTCTCTCCATATCCCTCTATAACTCTTAGAAGCTTCACTTTGGGCATAAGTTTTGCCAAGGAAGCCTTTGATCTCAAATCAAAAAGAGTTACCTGATTTAAAGGTAGTGTCTTCTCTTGTGTTCTTATGTTTTATTTTTCTTCTCCAACCACCTAAACTCTTTTTATTCATTTCTTTTGTAACATATACAGTATATTAAAAATACTAGGATGTTTTTATAACCATCATTCAAGCTAAACTTTCACACACCTACATCTAATGGTTAAAGAACATACTGTTTCTATTGATGGCGAATTTCTGCCTCACGAAATGATGATTGTTCAATATTCTTCTAACACTTTCAAAGGTGGCCATTAAGATGTCACTATATTTATATATGATATATAATATTTTTATGTTTTCCTTAAGCTTCTGCATTTTTCATTTATGGCATACCTTTATGGTTTCCATTATGGGTATACGTGATATGTTCATTTTAGGAAGTGCAGACTACCGCCCCCTCAAAGTGATTTGATTCGTTAATACCATATGTGGTACTTATAAAGGATAGATTTAATGATATTATATATGATACCATACTGGAATTATAATACTATTATTTATCATTATGTTTTAATTCCATTAAAGTATGAGATATAAATGAAAGTAGAGTTCATGCATACATACGGCTTACCGTCTCCATGAACGGTGCATTTCATTTCTTATCCCCAAATGTAATGTACTATTATAGGTACACATATATAATGGATATATATGATTTATGTTACATCTAAATGATGAATATAATTATGTAATTAAAATATACACATCTCTCATTTAGTTCTAATTCCATTAATATGACATACAAATGAAAGTAGCGTTCATGCATACGTACGGCTTACCGTCTCCATGACGATGAATTTAATTTCTTACCTCTAAATGATTATGTAATATTATAAATTCATGTATATACTAGATATATCTGATATATATGGCATCTACATCATGAATATTATTCTTGAGATAATGGATATTTGACTACGTGAACTACTTGTGAATATAAGAAGTTCATTTTTGACTCAAGTACCAATAATCGTTAAAACGACCGTTATAAACTTAAATAATAACATAGTGTTCATGACATGGTAATAAATGATATAAAAGGAATAATTAACTTGAAAAAGTTTCTTAAGAAAGTAGAAATTTACTCAAGTTTATTATTCAGGAGAGTAAAGAACGATCAAGTCAAGTCGGATACGAGGTAAGGGACTTCGTCTCAATCTCCTTTCATTGAGGCATATTTTGTTTTATACAAAAATTTCTTTTATACGGTTTATAAACAACTTTGACTTTTAGATTTATTCAAAAGGAATATTTTTTATACGAAGCGTTTACTAAACGAGAAAAGGGAATGTTTTTTTGTCGTACGTATGCGGCGACAACGACTTCTCCGCCACCAAGACCATTATTTGAGTTTTGGCTTCCTCTACAAGCCATAACTTTTTTTAAAATGAAAAATAAATACCATGTATTAATTTTCTTTTATTTTGGTATTGAAAATGTTTTTCATAAAGTTTTTATTATATCAATGTGTTTTATTGATATCTTGTGATTGAAATGTGTAAATTCTATGTTTCCTTTATGCATGTTTTATGTGATACGATTATGTTATGGTTCTTGGGAATTGTTATGAAGACAGGTGGTTCCGTGATAAACTAAGGGTGGGTGAGCCCGATATAGATCTCTAATGCATTGGGTAACGCGAAGGAGTTAAACATTAAGGTTTCTCCGAAGAGATTTAGGGAATATACTGTGATGGGTATTCCAAACGTAACCAAGAGGGTTACTCCCTACGTAAGAATGTTATGAATGCCTCAAGTTACCTTTATGTCTTATGATTTCTATGATTTATTCGTGATTTGATGAGGTATGTTAAAGTGCTTATGTTTTATGAGTAGAGTATGATTTCATTGATTCTTATGTATACATGTACTCATGTTTTCTTTCCATATTTTTATATCCCTTACTAAGCTTTTTATGCTCATCCCAAGTTCTTGAAATTTTTTTCACAGGTAAAGGAAAGGGTACATGATATGATGATAGTGTCAAGGAAGTGTCAAGAAATAATCCATGTTTTATTTTAAATATGTTTCCGTTGATGGGAAAAAATGAATACTATCTTTTATTGTAACCACTTTGTTTAAATGTGGGATGTAATGCATGTTTTATGATCTAATTTTCTAAAATGCTAAACCTGAAAATATCCTCAAGGTGTATTCTTGAAATATCTCAAGATTATGTAATGTTTAAGGATGGGGCCTTATAGTTCTTATCAGAGGTCGGTTTAAATAACTTTAGGAGTTAGAATTCTATTAAATGATTATCCAAAAATATTTTTTTATGGCCAAATTTAAATGATATAGCATTTGAAGATTACCATGTTGCTTCACCTAATATATTTCTGTGATAAGAATGGTTTTCCATAGAGGAAATAGAGAAGCTTTTCTAGGAAGGCATACAGAGTGTAATGACCTTTCGAATCAGCAACCAGAGATGGTCGGAATCAGAATTGAGGAGTTTACTGCATTGATGGCTTAGTTGAATCAGGTGATAACTGGTGGTTGTATTTATTGAGGATATTTTGGTGTTTTATAAAAGTAAAGAGGAGAAAGAAAGTCAATTAAGGGTTATTTTTCAAACCTTAAAAGAAAATAAATTATATGGGCAATTCAGAAAGTGTGAGTTTTGGTTGCAACAAATTTCTTTCCTTGGTCATATTGTTTCTAAATATGGAATAACTGTGGATCCTGGAAAAACAAAAGTTGTTGAAGAATTTCGAAGACCCACAAATGTAACCGAGATCCGTAGTTTTCTTGGTTTGGAAGGTTACTACCGAAGGTTTGTTGAAAATTTTTCACGGTTATCTAGTCCAATGACTAAGATAACTCAGAAGGGTGTTATGTTTTTCTGGACAAAATAAAGTGATGATTGTTTTCAGGAGTTGAAAAGAATATTGGTGAATGCTCCAGTTTTGGTACTTCCTTCCAGGAATGGTGAGTTTATTATCTACAGTGATGCTTCATTGAAAGGACATGGTTGTGTCCTAATGCAGAATGATCAGGTAATTGCTTATGCTTCACGTCAGTTGAAAACTCATGAGGTAAATTACCCTACACATGATTTGTAATTAGCTGCTGTTGTTTTCACTTTAAAATTTTGGAGGCATCATTTGTATGGAGTAAAGTGTGAAATATATACCGATCATAAAAGTTTAAAGTATATATTCACTCGGAAAGAATTGAACATGATACAGAGGATATGGCTAGAATTAATCAAGGATTATGATTGTACAATTCTTTACCATCCAAGAAAAGAAAATAAAGTGGCTGATGATTTGAGTCGAAAAAGTAATGCTTCATTAACAATGTTGCGTTTGGAACATGATCCCTTGGTTAAGTATTTGATTAACTTTGGCATAGAAGTTGTTGGTGCCGGATGTCCTTCTGTTTTGTTTCAGGTATCAGTGAAATATTCTTTATCAGACAGAATCAAGCAAGCACAGAAGCAAGACAGTGAGTTGCAGAAAAAGGTAGAGATGGTTCAGAAAGGTAAGTTGCCTGAATTCAACATTGATAATGATTGTGTTTTGAGATTTGGGAAGAGATTGTGTGTGACTTGGGATTTATAGTTGAAGAGAGAGTTGTTAGGTGAAGCTCATAGTTCTCCGTTTTCAGTTTATCCTGGCAGTACTAAGATGTATAAAGATCTTCGGGAGTATTTCTGGTGGGACGGAATGAAAATAGATACTGTTGATTTTACTATGAAGTGTTTGATTTGTCAACAGGTTAAAGAAGAGTGGTATTTACTGAAAGGGATGCTTCAGCCTCTACCAGTGCCAGAGTGGAAATGGGAGAATATATCCATGGACTTCGTTGTGGGATTGCCGAAGACACCTTGAGGTAATAATGAAATCTGGGTTATTATTGATCACTTTACTAAATATGATCATTTCCTTGCTATACGAGTTACTTTTTACCTAGATCAACTTTCTCGTTTGTATCTTAAAGAGATGGTTATGTTACATAGAGTTCCTTTCTACATTGTATCTGACCGTGATCCCAGGTTCACTTCTAACTTTTGAAAAGGCCTTCAGAAGTCATTGGGTACTGAATTAAATTTTAGTACAGCTTTTCATCCTCAATCAGATGGGCAGTCAGAACGAAAAATTCAGACTTTGGAAGATATTCTACATTCTTGTTTGATGGATTATCAGGGAAGTTGGGACCAACATCTTTCTTTGTTTGAGTTTTCATATAATAACAGTTTTTATTCCAGTATACAGATGGCACCATTTGAGGCGTTATATGGGAAGCGGTGTCAAACTCTAGCTTTCTGGGATGAAGTGGGTGAAAGGAAGCTGACGAGACCAGAATTGGTAGAGGAGTTGGCAAAAAAATTTCAGCTGATACAAAAACACATAAGAACGGCTCAGAGTAGGCAGAAGAGTTATGCGGACAACAGGAGGAAGGATCTCTCTTTTGAGGTAGGTGATCATGTTTTTCTCAAAGTATCACCATGGAAAAGTGTGATGTGATTTGGTAAGAAAGGAAAGCTGAGTCCAAGGTTCATTAGGCCATATGAAATTCTAGAGAGAATTGGATAAGTTACATACCTAGTGGATTTACCTCCGATTTTATCTCAGGTACATAATGTTTTTCATATTTCAATGTTACGGAAGTATATGCTAGATCCATCTCATGTTTTGAGTACAGAGGTAGTTCAGCTGGAAGAGAACCTATCTTATGAGGAACAGCCGGTCCATATTCTTGACCACAGAGAGCAAGTGTTACGGAATAAGGTGAATCATTAAATAAAGGTTTTGTGGAAAAACCGCATGATTGAAGAGGCAACATGGGAATCTGAAAATGCAATGAGGGATAAATACCCCCACTTATTCGATAAGTAAATAAATTGCGGGGACACAATTTTCTAAAGGGGGGAAGGATGTAACATAACAAGTAAGAAATGAATAATAGATATTTTTATCTATGTCTATTTATGAATTCGATAGTGTTTTAGAAGCTTAAAATTAGAATAAATCCAATCTTAAGCATGAAATACACTAATATTTTTAAAAGATTGTTTTACTGCCTTTTGATGGCAAACCATTTTTAAATCAAAATTCTGAAAATTTTATAATATCTATTTTTCAAAATGAAGATATTATTTATGATTGGGACATTGAAATTTAAATTGGATAAATTTTTGGTATTTTTCTGACAATGTTCATTTTTTAATGAATAGTGAAAAATACTGCATTTTACATCAAAACTGCTTTTTTATCTAATTTAATTATATGGTTAGATTATCTTTTTAATCGGTATTAAAGTGTAATATGAATATATTTCAACCATTTAATCCAATGGTGGTCATTATGATTAATTTCACTTTGGAGTTGGGCATAAACTAATGCCAAACTTTTCATAGATATTGTTTCAAAAAAACCCGCTATTTGTTTTGACAACGAGAATTATTTTTAAATAAATTATTGCAAATTATGTGTTTTTAATTTGGTAAAACGGATTACATATTTGGAATCATAAGGTCCAAATTATGTAATCAAGACTCTTTTTTTTGACATTATGAATAGTAACGAGGGTAATTATCTTTAATTATCTTGATTAATGAGTAATCGGGTAGTTATGGATAATAAAATAATATCATAATAATAAAGAATGACACCAACATGTGTCCTAATGCTACTGGTTGTCTCATGGCCGACCATGGGATGCCTTGTGGAAAACTTGGGGACCCCATGGAATCACTTTTGTGTGAAAGTGACTTTTTATCTTTTTATTGTTAAAGAAAGTTAAATAAAACAAAGAATGTATCACTTGAGTAAAGTTTTTTAATTTTGTCTACATAAATTATATTTTGGACTATAAATATTAATTGGAAAGCTAAAAGGATTTCCTACATCATAGTATTTGTTTCATAATTTTTAGACATTAAATAAATTAAATTATTGAGGACATCATGATGATGCAGCGATTACCTAATTATTTAACGATTGAAATAAAATGAAAAGATAATATAAAATATAAGCCCTAAACATGTCAAAAACATATTGGATGAGTATTATTGGAACCCTTATCACCTTATCCTAGAAATACATCAATGTGGGACCTTTAAAATCCGAAACGCATTTGAAAATAAAGTAACATTTTTTAACTTTTCAAGAGTGCCCCTCCTCTCCTCTTATAAAAGGCCCCCACCTCTACCACCTTACGCACACTTCCAAAGCCTTTGGATCGGCCAAACCCTGCCCATTTTGTCTCTCCACATCCCTCTATAACTCTTAGAAGCCTCACTTTGGGCATAATTATTCCCAAGGAAGCCTTTGATCTCAAATCAAAAAGAGTTACCCGATTTAAAGGTAGTGTCTTGTCTTGTGTTCTTATGTTTTATTTTGCTTCTCCAACCACCTAAACTCTTTTTATTCATTTATTTTGTAACAGATAAAGTATATTCAATATACTAGGATGTTGTTATAATAAGCATTCGAGCTAAACTTACACACACCTACATATAATGGTTAATGAACATACTGTTTCTGTGGATGGCAAATTTCTGCCTCACGAAACGATGATTGTTCAATATTCTTCTAACACCTTCAAAGGTGGCCATTAAGATGCAACTATATTTATATATGATATATAATATGTTTATGTTTTCCTTAATATTCTGTATTTTTCATTTATGACATACCTTTATGGCTTCCATTATGGGTATACGTGATATCTTCATTTTAGGAAGTGCGGACTACTGCCCCCTCAAAGTGATTTGATTCGTTAATACCATATGTGGTACGTATAAAGGATAGATTTAATGATATTATATATGATACCATACTGGAATTATAATACTATTATGTATCATTATGTTTTAATTCCATTAAAGTATGAGATAGAAATGAAAGTAGCGTTCATGCGTACGTACGGCTTACCGTCTCCATGAACGGTGCATTTCATTTCTTATCCCCAAATGTAATGTACTATTATATGTTCATATATATAATGGATATATATGATTTATGTTACATATAAATGATGAATATAATTCTAGAATTAAAATATACATATCTTTCATTTAGTTTTAATTCCATTAATTTGACATAGAAATGAAAGTAGTGTTCATGCGTACGTACGGCTTACCGTCTCCATGAATGATGAATTTCATTTCTTACCTCTAAATGATTATGTAATATTATAAATTCATGTATATACTAGATATATATGATATATATTTCATCTAAATCATGAATATTATACTTGGGATAATGGATATTTGACTACGTGAACAACTTGTAAATATAAGATGTTCATTTTTGACTCAAGTACCAATTATCGTTAAAACCACCATTATAAACTTAAATAATAAGATAGTGTTCATGACATGGTAATAAATGATATAAAAGGAATAATGAACTTGAAAAAGGTTCTTAAGCAAGTATAAATTAACTCAAGTTTATTATTCAGGAGATTAAATAACGATCAAGTCAAGTCGGATACGAGGTAAGGGACTTCGTCTCAATATCCTTTCATTGAGGAATATTTTGTTTTATACATAACTTTCTTTTATAATGTGTATAAACCACTTTGAATTTTACTTTTATTCAAAAGGAATATTTTTTATATGAAGAGTTTACTAAACGAGAAAAGGGAATGTTTTTTTGTCGTACGTATGCGGCGACAACGACTTCTCCGCCGTCGTGAACATTATTTGAGTTTCGGATTCCTCTACAAGCCATAAATTTTTTTTAAAATGAAAAATAAATACCATGTATTACTTTTCTTTTATTTTTGTAATGAAAATGGTTTTCATAAAGTTTTTATTATATCAATTTTTTGTATTGATATATTGTGATTGAAATGTGGAAATTCTATGTTTCCTTTATGCATGTTTTATGTGATACGATTATGTTATGGTTCTTGGGAATTGTTATGAAGACGGGTGGTTTCGTGATAAAATAAGGGCGTGTAAGCCCGATATAGCTCTCCAATGAATTGGGTAACACGAAGGAGTTAAACATTAAGGTTTCTCCGAAGAGATTTAGGGAATATTCTGTGATGGGTATTCCAAACGTAACCAAGAGGGTTACTCCCTACATAAAAATGTTATGAATGCCTCAAGTTACCTTTATGTATTATGATTTCTATGATTTATTGGTGATTTGATGAGGTATGTTAAAGTGCTTATGTTTTATGATTAGAGTATGATTTCATTGATTCTTATGTATACGTGTACTCATGTTTCCTTTCCATATTTTTATATCCCTTACTAAGCTTTTTATGCTCATCCCAAGTTCTTGAAATGTTTTTCACAGGTCAACGGAAGGGTACATGATATGATGATAGTGTCAAGGAAGTGTCAAGAAACAATTCATGTTTTATTTTAAATATGTTTTCGTTGATATGAAAAAAATGAATACTATCTTTTATTATAACCACTTTGTTTAAATGTGGGATGTAATGCATGTTTTATGATCTAATTCTCTAAAACTCTAAACCTGAAAAGATCCTCAAGGTGTATTCTTGAAATATCTCAAGATTAAGTAATGTTTAAGGCTGGGGCCTTATACACCCCATATTTTAAAATATTTTTCACAGGTTTTTTAGAAATTTAAAAACAGATTTATTCATATAAGGAGTTTGTTCAAGTGAAGATAATTAGTTAAATTTTCTATAAATCCAATAATTTTTTATAGTTTTTTTAATCCTTAAAAATGTATACTGGAAAAGGTTATAAACTTTATAATGTATTTTTTATTTTTTAAGTTATTTTAAATAAAACAAAAAAATACATAATATGTTTTTACACAGAATCTAGAAGTACGGATTTGGGTCGTTACATTTGGTTTGAGAAGAAATGATCTAGAAAAATTTAGAGATTAGGCATTGTCATTTAAAAAAATTAAGTGATAGAAATTTTCTTTTGAATTTATAGGTTGATAAGTACCCTTAAGAATATATAAATTCATGTTTTCCTGATTCTGAAGATAAATTTTTAAAATTTTATTAAGTACGATGAATGAATTGTGAGAGAGAAATAAATTTTGGGGGTAATTGTGACATCCTAGATATTTAAGCACATTATTATAGCTTAATAAATATGTTATTTTATAATTTAAAATAACTAACAAATTTTTTAAAATAATAATTTATGAAATTAAGGTATTTTCTATAAATAAGTCTTGATCATAAGATATTCAAATCATAAAATAGATTTGATTAAAGGAAATGTATCTTATTTTATCAAATGAAAATATATTATTTAAGTTAATTTATTTGTTTAAGCTAACATAGTTTAATGTTGGATGTTTTGATTATATTATTATTATTATTTTTGAGAAATTATATATATATAAATTCTTTGTAAACTTATTTTCAAATTTTTATAAAAATATATTTTTTCACAATTTATAATTCACAATGGTTATTTTGATATGTAAAATTTATAATTTTTAAAAAATTATAATAGTATTACTTTTGAATTACTTATTTTCAATTTAATATATTTTGTAGCTTAAATTAATTATAGATTTATTACACTAATAATAATATTTTTTAAAATTAATTTTATGTTAAAATTTTATCAAATAATTTACTTATATTAAAATAATATAAAAATTAGTAAAATAATAAATTTTTGTTGAAATTTAAAAAATATAATTATAAAGAGGTGATATTTCATTATGAAGCATATAATAATAATCATTTTAAAGATTTAATATGTGAGTTAATTTTTATTTTGAAAGTGAAACAAATATAAGTAAAATAATAATAAATTTAATTTATATTTAAGTCATTCTTATTATTTATTTTATTTTGTTTTACTAAAAAATTATTCAACCAAAGGTATCCAAGTTCATGGTCAACTAGTGATTAGGTAGTCCCAGGGCACTTGGATAAGCCCATGGTGGGAGTTCACAGGTATAACAGAATATGTTTGACCATATATCATGTAGAACATGGGCAAGCCAATTTATAAATACATTAGTCAATCATCAAAAGGTTTGGAAAAACATCTTCTGAGCCTTTTTATAAGGATATTTAATCACAATATGGTGATTTAAGGGGAACAATTGATAACAATAATAGTGTACAACCACTGTTTTTTCGCTATGGGATTCGGATGTGAGACCACTGTTCATTTGACCTTAAAACACCGATTAAAACCACTAGCTTCCGATTAATATGATTTAGACCATCCATCGTTATATTCAATATTGAGACTTGACCTGGATGAACCACGATGTTATATTATTCCTCATCTCTGATGGATAGTTTGGTCCTTTCCATGATAATCTTAGAAACTGGGCTTGAACTTACCTTTACGCACCATTTTTTTCCTCATCAGAGGAAAAATTAAGATTTATGAGATTCTAAAACCATGATAATCCATTCATCCAACATTATTAAGCTTCCTTTTTAGGGTTTTATAATTTTTAATCCTCACATTATTTGAATATTATTCTAATTGAAACCTTTTTAAAAGTTAAAAATATATCAATGAGGATTCCGGAAGAATCTCATTCAAAACCATTAAAAAGAGTTAATTGAATAAAAATAATAATTGTACATATCACCAAAGATCACTAATCCTAAGTATTTTCATTATTATACCTTAAAATCAAGATTGTAAACATCATTAAATTATATATATATAAATATGATTTCTCGAAAATCATTGTACCCAACCAAATATGTTAAGGAATCCAGATTTCTCTTGATTTATCCTTCGCCTATATATGATTATATATTCATAGAATACTGGAGTCAATGATATAAATAATAATCCTTCATTTGATGTTCAATGGTGAAGACCATTTAGAAAATCATTGATAAAGAGAGAGTTATAGTATGAAGGAGAAAGAAAAAAATTGTTTTTAATAAGAATTTTGCTATAAATCCAGGTAAGGGAATTATGTTATTTTTATTTTTAAACCTTAATTTTTTAGACTATTAAAGTATGAAATATATTTTATCAAAATTTTATATTTGGTATAACTATGTACTATATTTTATATCTTAATTAGTAATGGAATCATTTCCAAAATTTATTGTTTTTTAAGGGATTATGTTTTTCAAAATCAATTATGAAATTATATAACGGTTTTATTTTAAAATTTTATAATTTTATTTCTTCAGAATTATAATTATGCTATTATGCTTTTTGAAAACCATTAAAAAGGGAATTAATTTTATATAAAATTATTCTATGATCTTAAATAAGTAATTATATTTTCAATATTTACCTTAAAAAATGTATTTTGATATATGATGTAAAATAAAAACATAATTTTTTTCAACATTAATTTTAAAGGGTATTTAATTTTATAAAAATTACAATGTTACTATATTTAATGAGAAAGGTTATTTTTTATGTAATGAATGACCTTGAAATCAATGGAATTCATAATTTTCTATGAAGATTGATTTTTTATCAATGAAAGTCATTTAAGAAGATATGTCCAATTTGTATGAATGTTGTAGAAAATTCATGCACTTTTATACAATCATCTATTTTAATTTAAAAGCATTTATGTTTATATTTTTAAGTATTAATTAAAGAAAGGAGGATTTATCCTTACTCTCTTGATAACTAAGAAAATTGATCTTTTTTCAAGATGATAATTTATAAAAATATTTTTTTCTGTGTAAATAAATTTATATAAGGTTTTGAAATTTTCTAATTAGTTATGAAAGATAAAATAAGATCTTTTAAAAAAAATTCTTAAAATTCACCCCTTGCAATAAAATGCGACGATGAGAAATGATAAGTAAACCCGAAGCCTCGATGGGACATTTCTCAACAAGTGATACTACTAAGTGTCCACATGTTTTTCATAAGATATTTTAAGTATCATTTAAATGAATAAAATAAATACTATTTTTAAATGAATTTTAAGGATAAATATCAAGTATTTTTAAAGGATATTTTTGAATGGATTTCAAATAATAATTATTTTTAATTTTTTTTAGAAATTATTTTATATATCAAATCTTTGTACATTTATTTGATATCAAATGTTTTAAAAGAGGTTTTATAAAAAAATAGTATATATGAAAGTACTTTTCATTGGTTTTAAAGCCCCTTTCTAGAAAATTTTATAATCACCATATTCTTTAAAATATTTTTCACAGGTTTAGTAAATATTACATTGGTTATTACTTCTTATAATAATTTATCAGACATGATGAAAATTAGTTATATTTTATACAAATGTGATAATTTTTTTATTTTTTTGTATAATCATCCAAAACCCAATTTGGAAAAGGTCATCAGTTGTGTAATATACAATATATTTTTTTAGTTACTTTTTAGCAAAAGGAAAAAAATACATAGCATGTATATATAGTGAATTTATAAGTTTGGGTTAAGGTCATTACAATACTACTCTAAAAAAATATCCTATTAGATTGATTCTAAAATGAATAAAAAAAATTATTTAAATTACAGTGAGTTAAATTGTTTTTGAATCATGATGTTTTTGAAATAGTAACTTCCTAATAATCAATAAGTGTGGAATATCCTGTAAGAAAAGAATAGGTGAAGTAAAAGAGATAACCAGAAAAAAATTATTCCCATAATATATTTTTATCTAATGATCATGCTAATGAAATTAAGATACAAAAATGAATTAATAATAGAAAATAGAGCGGAATAAAGAAGTACAAGAAATATATATTTACTATATATTGAAGAGGTTATACTTTGAAACTCTACCCGCTTCTCAGTCACCTATTTCTCATCCCAAATTACACTAAGTAGCTGAGGCCCGTCATATGAGAATACCCTTATTTAGTCAAATTATTATGAAAAAATTAATATAAAAACACCTAATTCCATCACTTATATACATATTCTGTGAAATTATATCCTCAATCACCACATAACACTCTTGTCACTATTCACTTCCTTCCTCATAGGAGAATCCAACAAAACCAACTAACTAATATTACTCCCCCACATGAAACTTGTATCATATATAAGTGTGATGAACCTAGAATAGTCCACAGGTTGGTTCATTCAGAACCATATTCATTTTATTTTCACTAAAAGCTTCATTGATACACTTAATTACTAAGCTTGACTACCCTATCATTGATTTATTATTTTTAAAATTTAGGGCTTTCATGAATTCGTATTTTCATTTCCATGGGAGTATATCATATTAATTTGAAGTCTTATGATATGAAAAGACATATTATTAAATAAGGATGCATAAATCATATGGTTCCACTAAAAAAATACAAAAAATCATAGTGAAGATATTCGAAAGTATAAATTCATATTATAAAAGTCTTACAAACAAATTATAAAAATATAAGACTTAAAAAAATGATTAAAATAAAAATAATTTTCCATTTTATAATATGTCCCTATGTTTCAAAAAGTAAAAACCATAATTTTATCAAACTATATATTTCTAAAATAAATTCATGGATATTTAAGCATTTAAATTCGTACAAAAAAATTCCAAATGATTTATTGAACATTTAAATCTCAATAATTATTCAATAAAACCAATAAACATATATGATCTTAAAAATATGATAAATTTATCTTAAAAATAATTTAATCAAATTAGCTCAACGATCATCATTTTCATCAAAATATTCATAAATAAAAAATATATTTTAGAAAAACCATCATTTTTAAATTCACTAATTAAAATTAACATTGCCATTAAAAATAAAATTAATTATTAGTTTATATGTGAGAAAAATTATTCAAAATAGGCCATATCAAATTCTCCCACAATTAATATATTTTTAATACTTAAGTAGTCATTTTAAAAATCTCAATGAATGAAAAAAAAATCTGACAGGTGAAAAAGTTAAAGTGCCACATAGTATTGGTTTTCAAAATTATTTCCCCTCATGAAACCTCCAAAGTAGTAAAAGTGATTGATCTCTTAAAAAAAGGTGGTTTGTCTATAAGTTGGTTTTAGTTTTATAAAAATGATTAATATTAAAAAAAATAAAATGGTTTTAAAAATAATTACTTTTAATTTAATTAAAATTTATAAACTTCTCTTTTCCATATAGTGGATAAAATATCATAATTTTAAAAAATAAATAGACATAATTAGTGCAAGAGTGATCTTAATAAATAAAAATAACAAATAATTAACTCAACAAGCGATTTTAGATTAAAGGAAAAAAGTTATATGAGATTAAGAGTTTATTTCATATCCCATTGAAATATAATAAGTTTAAGATTTGGGAAAACCTATCTAAGAATTATTATTATAAAAAATTTAAATTGGAATTACAATGGGGTTTAAAAAGATGAGTATGCAAGTCACTATATACATCCGCCTCCATAAGATGTGAACAAAAGTTTAGGAGCATAAAGGACCATCACGACCTTGCCTCCATAATTTTTCTATTTGAGAGAGGTTAATCAAACTAGTTTGATTACATATAATAATATGTTAAATTAAGGTTGAGTAGTTCACCAACCTAGATATATTCATTCTAGGTTAGAATCATTCTCCATGGCACATTCCTGGACTAAGCTTTTAAAATTCTCACTGTATAGTTGAGTCAGATTCCATCTAAAGGAATCTCCAAACATATTGAAAAAAATATTTGATGTATTTACTCCTTTAACACAATTCATCCTTGAGGGAATAATCATTTCAAATAAAATTATAGAAACAAACTTTAACTAACCCCCAAAAGGGTAAATAAAATACCCCCACAACATGAGGGTCTAGGTACACCTTGAGGGAAAAATCCCATGGAGGTCACCCATAATAGTAATGTTCTCACCCAAGCATACTTTACTGCATAGTTATATTGAGATATGGTGTAATAATTCTGACGCGATCACACCCAAAAATATAAATCAACTGGTCAGATCTCAACAGATCATG
Source organism: Viscum album (assembly GCA_963277665.1). Taxonomy (NCBI): domain Eukaryota; kingdom Viridiplantae; phylum Streptophyta; class Magnoliopsida; order Santalales; family Viscaceae; genus Viscum; species Viscum album. Next base: position 277,247,303 of record OY728129.1, on the reverse strand, counting down.
GTAGTAATTTCACCCTCCTACTTATAATGTATTGTCATGTATTCAAGTCAACTGTAAAGGATTCAACCAGCCACCCAGGTGGAATTGCACTTTAATTCGTGAAATGCAACCCATATGTTATATTGGAGCCTCCTTTATCACATGTCTCATGGGAAATAATATACCTTAGTGGGGGTTTAGAGGTAGTTTATGGGAACACACACTACTTTTAGCTAGTGTTCTAACTTAAAGGTGTTCAATTATAATCCAACGCATGATAGAATCACACTACTAGATTTTCAACCAATCTTGATTAATAATTATGTGAATCCGTGATTCCTCATATACTAGGTTGAATTAATATCGTGATTACATAAAAAATAATGAATCTAGGTTACATTTATTTCCCGATACACTATATTGATCTTCTAGTTCCTCTATGTAATATTCTGTTCTGTGGTGGCTCTGAGGCCCTATGGCCTGAATGCCAATGGTGGCCCAAAGGACTTGTGTCCTATTATCCCAAACCAATGGACCAAAGGCTGAAATTGGTTTAAAAATACTACTTCTACAGTACCACTTCCATAATCCTACAATACCCTAGAAATACTCCTCCACCAAGAGTCGATCTTGTGTTTCATACAGGATTTTGAGGGGTTTTTACCACTCAGCTACCACCCCAACTAAAAACATCACATTTAAATGCACAACATAAAATTTTAAAATCTTGTCAAAAAGTTTAAAATCAATAGTGATTGTAAATAGTAATCCATTTTTTTGATAATTTTTTTTTGAAGATAAAATTGAAAATGGTGAACCTAATTAAATCTATGGGAAAATAGAAAATATTAACCTCCTCACAATAAAAAAATAAACTTCATACATTTGGAAAATTTTAAACTAGAGTGTAATAAAATTGAAGCTCAAGAATAATCTATTTGGAAAAGTTTTAAGGGTTTTATGACGTGTACAATATTTAAGTATAGTTAAGCACATTTAAGACCCATCCCAACACTTAAGAAGAAAAATTTACCCAATGATTAACATAAGGTGGTGGAACCAATTATAATATATTGAGTTTAAATTTATAATTACAAATACAGTAAAGAGAAATATTTTTCAAGGGTTTTAATAAAATCAAATTGTATATATAATATAACTCATAGAGTTAATGCAAGGAAAGTTAAAAATGAATATGCACATTATTTTAAAAAAATAAATGATTTTTTAAGACACCTCAATAATATATCATGTTAAGAAAAATCATCTAGTACATACAATTGCACATTTAAATGGTAAATATTATTTAAATAAGGTAATTTTTTTGGAAAATATTTAAAATATATTTCAAAAATAGTTTCAAAAAGAATAATAAAAATTCCTAACACCAAACAGTTAATAACAAATTCAACATCATTTTAAACACAACCAATAAAGGAACCCCCATACTTAATTCTGAGTAGTTTATAGCTTAGATAATGTATGAAAATAATCAAAAGAACATAATTTAAAGTAATAAATTCCTTGATAGTGGAATATTTTTTCCTTAAATGTTAATCCACAAGAACTCTCCCCTTATAAGATTAAATTCTATCGGAATCTAATTTCAGCACATATGAAGTAAAAAGATTAAATTGAGATTCCAAAAATTTCAAGATGAAAAGAAAAGTTACCAGAGTTGAGTTAAAGGGATAATGTTTTAGATTTATCAATCTCAAAGCTACTATTATCAATAAAAAACTACTCAAGGATATTAATGTGGAACTAAACATCCCCAAATTGTGTAGGTAATCAACTGATCATTGTGGAAATAAACCATTAGTATATTGTGGAAGGTTAATCAACCTTGAGTGTTGAGCCCAATTTGACCATGAAAAGAGACCAAAAACTTTGCAACAAGTCAAATAGACATGATTGTATTACAAAAGTAAAATCAACCATTAGGATAAACTATTCCTTTCCCCATAATTGACCGCAAGGTGAAAATTCAATTGATCATATGGGAGAAAATAACCACACTAAGCTACTAGAAATTCAAAAAGCCTTATACCAACCACAAAAATCCTATATTAACCAAACTTTCTAACTTACCACAAAAAGAAAATCTTCCAAATGAGAAAAATTCTACTATGTACCGTGTTAACCACAAGAAGAAAATATAATTATCATGATAATAGACTCAACTCCCTAGGAATAGAAAAATAAAAACATGATAATTAGTTAGTCAAAAAGAATATTTATTTTTATACAAGAACAAGAATACAGGTTGATGGTCCATGTATTGACACCCATGATGCCCTGGGTTGAAGGTACCCAATTATTCTAAGTGGACTATATGGTTTTAAACATAGATATATTTTCCAAGTCCATTAAATGCCTCTCAATGTAGTGTTTAATCCATTGATAATTAACAACAAATGGTATATTATCCACTTCAACTAATCCTACAGCCCCATTAACCTATTATCTTAAAATTGTAAAAGGTATAGCCTATTTGGTTTTGATTTTTTTTAGGAAGAACTTAAGTCTCGAACTATGAATCAAGACCCTCTGACCAAACTTAAAATTCATTTTTTGAATGATGGATCCATGAGTGGATTTTGTTCTTTCCCTATAAATCTTAGACTTCTCAGAATACTTTCTTCTAATCTAATCAAGCATATTAAAATTTTAAAACCTTATTTGAACTATAGTTTTCAAATCTAATTTTATGTATTTCACAACATAAGAATACTCATGATACAATTTGTTAGGGAAATGGTATGTTTTATCAGAGAAAATAATTTAAGTAGAGATCCCTATAGGGGTATTATAAGTAGCCCGATTAACCCACAAAACATCATCAAATTTAATAGTCCAGTATTTCATTGAGTTATACACTTTTTTTTATAATTTCCTTGATTATCATCTTAATGGAATACATAGTAATCTATAAATATTATGTCCTTTTCCCAACTATAAAGTAAGGAAAATTCTCCCTATCCTGCATAAAAAAAGTCTATGCAGGGGACTCCAACACGTGTCCATTCACTTGTGGGATTATATTAAATATTATTAACTATGAATGTCTTGATTCTTTTCCAAACAAGATTCATAGTAATTCCTAGGTCCATTAACCTAGGACCAACTATTGTAAAAAAATATGACCAAATGTCCCTTTCCTTATATATACAAAACCAATTTATATAGAATATATTTATCCAGGTTTCCTCATTCTCGAGCCCATCATGGAAACACAAGGGTCACCTTCTTTATATTTGGAGAAAATCTATATAGGGAAATTCACACTCTATGGGAAATGTCTGTCCAAATTCTTCCTTGGTGATCAAATACACCCCTTCCACACACCATAATTATTTTCGTAGAAAAATTCAGATTTCCATAATCTTTCCCTAGAAATTGGTAATATAATGAGTAATTCCAGAGGACACATTTGTTTTAATGATGCATAATATTCCACATTCTTTCTTTGAATAAGTCTTCCCTAGTACGACCTATCAACTAGAGGAACATTTCTCTTTATGAGAAACCTATTCTATCTTCGTATTCTCTAAGAATATTTTGATGTAATTTACTTTTCAAACATGCTCTGCAATCACTTCTTGTGTGGTTGTCCTATATTACTTTTCCTGATCCAAGAACCCTCAAGATCATGGTTTACAATTTCTTTCTTTACACCTGAAGTGTATCATAACATCCTTTTCCTGTTAAGCCCAATGTATCTCATCGTTTCCGTACTTATGTTCATAGTCATATAACCTTAAACTATAAGACAATATTTTTATTTCCTGTATAATGCTAAAATTCATAGAGAGGTACTGATCACACCACCATAAAAGGAATAAAAAATATCATCCTAGTCACAAATTAGTAAATTCTATGATGACTCCTTGAGTACATGACATTAAAATGTAGTCCTACCTAATCTACCAAGCATATGATGATTAAGACAACTAGTTCTAGAATCCTTGTATCACAAATGTGGGATGCCTCTCTGGAGATGATTTACCTAACATTTTGAAAGAATTTATTAGAATTCATGCCTTCTTTTCTATGCTGGGTAACCCTCATCCGTATGAAATAAAATTAAAATGTATGGTTAATTTTCTTTATAATTCTATATTAAGACTATCATAGAAAAATGTAGGGTTTGATTCTCACCCCTACGAGATACGTAACATCAATTGAATCCTATATCCTGGATTAGCTCCCACATGATAAAATTTCCCCTACCCTTTCTTTTAATCACCTCTGTGTGATAGAAGAAACCTTATCCACTCCCAATTTCTCACACCAATCATAGATCATGTGTGTTTAGGAATTTTGGTAAGGGATTCCTAACATGAACGAGATGCATACATTCATGCCAGGGTTAACATGTTATTAGATGGAATCTCTTTAAAGGAACACCAAATGTCTTTGATACATGAAATTAAACTGCATGTTTGACGTATCATTCATGATGTAAAAATATGCATTACTATGGCCGTTACTTGAGCGGGCTACTATCCTTGGTGTTGGTATCCCCCCACACCTCAATTAAAGAAATATTTTTGGATTTATTCTCAACATTATGATATATATTGTGACAACCATCTCTTATATCTTGGACCGAGTCTTAATATAAAAAATACCCCCTCTCTATATGCAGATTAGAACCATTTAGAGAATTTCCCTACTGAGAACAATGCGTGGCTTTAATATCTCATTGACGAGATACGTAGAGATGCCCAAATCCTATGTCCTGTCCTAACCTTATTTTTATTCAAAAAATGTGTCCCCTCCCAACATATGTGTTAGAACCATGCAGGGAAAATTTTCACCATTCTTTTTTGATTTTGGAGTAAAATGATCATTTTATACTCCAGAACCTTATTTATAAAAACCAAACTATTCATATTGGAAAATCAAAATATCCATAAGCTTTCTACATCCATAAGTAATAGAATGTATGATACTAGAGGATACCTTTTTTTAGTATGCATAATAATCCCTAGTCTGGATTTTTATAACTCCCCCAAAATGGCATGTCAACCATATGCAAATTTTTTGTTCGGATAAACCTATGTAATCTCTATACTTCTTGAAAATATCATGCTGGAAACAACTTTTGATACTTGGTACATGGTCATACATTACATGATTATCCCATATCACTTTTAGGATTTGAAATCCCTTAGATTGTGGCGTACAACATTCCCACTTCATGCCTAAATGATGATGGAATATTATTGGTCAGATCATCCTAAAATGGAAAATCACTAATAATTTGGTCAAATCTAAATATCCTTAAATTTCATCCCTAAATATCCTTTATTTAAGATGTTAAACTGCATTGTCCACATCTCGAGCACATGATATTAAGCTCCATGATGCTACAATTCTCATCTAGGAGGAGCCTTTCCTTATGATATTGATTATCCTCTGCATCCCCCCAAAGAACTGCATAAGACTTGATTCTAATTTCATCAAGACACATAGAAACGCATGGATCCATCATCCTAGGCCTTCAAATATATCAATAAAAATTACTCTCTTCATATTTGATTCTTATAAATATAGAGATTCAGTTACCAATGAACACATAAGTATTGATTCTCAAATCAATGAGATACATCGTAGTTCCTAGATCATTTATGATAGGCCTAGATGCTACAACATCCAAAACATACATGTTCCTCCATTAATAGACACTACCCAGACTCTGGTAGGAAGTTAAAAATTTATTCCAAGACCGATCATTTCCATGATCATGGTCAAAATAGGATTACCTGTGTTTAAATTAAAATAACATATTTGTGTGTGTGTGTCTCTTTGTGCGTGTGGGGGGTGGGGTGGGGGTGGGGGGTTCTCATCCATGGTTGGTGTTGACTGAGATGCCTCTTTCATACTGAGAAACATTACTTTAACAAACCAACCTTCATGGTCTTGAGAAATCTGGATCCTTATAAACACCCCTTGGACCTCAGTGATAGATACATCCAAATATGAAGGAGAACTTTGTTTTGACTATTAATAATACACACCAGTTCGTATTTTCACAAATCAATCCCAAAGGGGCTATAAACCATAGGCACCATCATTATTTTGAAAGGAACCTTTAATCTATGTATTCCATAACAACATCTTGTTGGAAATATTTTTCAAAAACAATTCAAGTTCATTCCATGTGTACTTTTCCCATATAAATTCCTCAGATACTTAAAAAACAATATCATGACTAATCCCCCTTTTTATACCTAAATAATTTTGCAACATTCTTGACCGACAAACCACAATGGAGTCATCACTCACAAAACTCATGGTCAAAGCTGTTCAACCTAAAGAACCAGTTACATTAATCATGCATTAAAGACTCTAAATTGAAAATAAAAAGAGTCATAATACTTTCTAGGATAAAAAAAATAAAAGGTAACCCTAGAAAAAAGTTTGTTCTCATCTTGTTAGATGTGCACCCTCATAGACTATGAAAAACCGAGTAATTGTGATTGAAAAGGAATAAAACAAATTTGGTCGAAAACTTTCAAAAGGAGGCCTAAAAAATCTAATTCTTTCCCAATTAGTCTTTTTTATGAAGAAATTATGAAACAATTAGGGGAATTAAACAAAATTAACAAAATTTTTATGACACGTTACGTGACTCTAGAAATAGCCAAACTGTGATCGCTAGGACCCATGGTCTATACAAAAACTAGGGTATCTACTCACTTATTATATGACTCTAATTACCACCTGATTATCCAAGAATTCATCAGAGTTAACTATATTTACTTTATAATTATATTTTTTTCATTTTAATAGAATCCAATTCTAAGGAGGGTAATTTTTTTGAACAAAAAAAATCATGCCACACACTTTTCTACACAACTGATGATATTATCCTCACCTAGACACCAAATATTGAATTTGAGTAAAAATGTTTCTTTAGGATATATAATTAATAGTATATTATTTCCACATGCTTTGGGAATACTCTCATACTGAGGGATGAATATTCCTCAAAAAAAAATTCTCAATTTTATGGTACTTTGGTGAGAACCCCCCTCTGAGTGTTGGCTGAAGATTTGGGAAATTACTGATAAAAAGTTGAAGACACCTTAAAAACAATTTTTAGGGTCTTAAGAAAATATTTTTGAATCCTAAAACACCCTAATAGGGTGTATAAATCGTAGAACATGGGTTTAGTTTTCTTCATATACTTCTATTTGAGAGGTAGTAGAGCCCACATATATTGACTTATCTAAATTTATGGATTTCAGAATTTAGGCAATTTTATAAAGGAATTTATGATCTCATGAAGCTCCATAACATAACTCATTCACCCAAACCATGAAATTACTAACATATGTGTAACTCTTATGTGATTATAAAATCTTAAAGGTCCCACCTACGCAAGCTAGAACCTACATAATTAATATCTCAGACTAGAAAATTCTATGCGAAACACCTACATAAACAACGTGTGGAAGATGTCCACATCACCCATGGTCCCTATAATCACCTATATATAGGACCCTTAGGAACATAATTTTACACAATTATAATATAAAGGGATTTCTTGAATTTCTTCTTGCCCATGTATCACACCAAAGTCCTCTAAACCCTAAGGTAGTGCCTTAATACTACAAAATAAGTGGAAGTTAACATTGGTAAATGGATTGAGGTCCCTCAAGGTCAGTAATAATAATAACATTGATAGAAAACACACCCCCTTATTGAAAAATAATTTGGTTAAGGATCCTTTCATAGCCTGAAACTTGAGCACCAGTCACACAATGACCCCAAAAGATACCCTTAGAACCAAGAAAAAGTCGTTTCCCAAGTGAAGTTTTCCAGGTTGGCTATTTACCAAAAGTCATATCCAATCCTCCCAGGTCCACCCTAATTGAATCACCTTTATCTCACCAAGTTCCACCCTACATGAGACCTTCTTCATCTCGCCCAAGCCTCACATGGGTGAAACACCCTTTAATCCCTCTTTCATACAAATAGTAGTAGGGATCTTATTTTCTTAGATTCTTTATTTGAGGGGACTGATACAAGACCTACCCCAAAGCATCAAGAAATATATGATTCAATCAAATGGCACACCAACATGTCCTTCTAATTATACATTCCCATGGTAGTGGAAGTCCTACATTTATCCTACCCAATAGGTGAAATACTCAGGGAGTTCTCAATTATACAATCCCATAGTAATTAGGTCTCTCACCTTAGGTATAATGATAATTCCCCTAGGGTTGAAAATGTGGGAGGAGAATCATACCCCTAAGCCTCATATCTCTTCCTGAATCCCCCTCCAGGACTTTGTACTTGTCTTCTATTGGATGAGTAGTGATTTTATCCTTAGGGAATACCTCTTATAGTAATCCCCTAGAATTTATTACAGGATATTATCTTTCTTTTCCTTCTATATACTTACCCTAATCCACAAGTGGTTGATGTAGATCATAACGATTTATGGAACTTCCTTTTCCTCTTGTTTGTCACACTGATCATGACTCACGTAAGATTAGATGTTAGCGACGATCATTTCGTCAACATGATAAAATAATCTAAAAGGGACTCTTATTTGGTATAAGACCTAATGATGTTATGTATACCTAAAAGGACCATATTACTTATGATAAAAACCTTCCCAGGTCTATATTCCTAATAAATAAACAATGGGACTCCTCCATAGGTGTAATAACCAACCTCTAGAACGATGCGGGCTTTGATTTGTATCCAAACACGATACGTAGGAAGCCTCCTTGTGGTCCGAAACCAACACTCCTAGACCAATATCATCATTATTAGGACACATCCCTAGTAAGATCATACTCAGAACTCACAAGGCCACAATCATTATGGTTCCACCTTATTGCCCCAAATTCGTGATGTAGGTTACCTCAATACTTGGCCATATTCCCAGAAATATTGACTAGAATGTTTGTTTCAACATAATTACCACATAACCTTTTTTCTAGGTACCTTCTACCTAAACATCCATGCAAAATGAAATTAAACTTCAAGGTCTAGTTCTCATCAAATTACCTTAAAAGATATGATATTTCTAATTAAGTGTCACTAAACTCTGTGTTTTATAATTCCCTTTTCACAAGGATACATAAGAATCCCATATCTTGGTCCTGATCTTGATATCAAAACAACTCCCATATTCCTAGATGATGATAAATTTCAGAGTTCCACACTGTGGGTCTTAAAATGGATATCATGATAATAAACGACAAAATAGTATTTAATCCTTATATAAATGGTATCATTTATTGGGAACCTTAGATACAAATATCGATGGATAAACTCTGATATATACATATGATTATAGAGCCAATACATGATAATGATCGATTATTAATATAAGGTGGCCTATTCTAAATTTGGGATTTAATAAAGGGTTCAAAAATATGGCTTAAAATTATAAGAGAGTCCCAGGGTAAGAAATGATTTCCCCTTCCAAAAAGTGTAATGATCCTAAACTTCCATCATATAGACTAATGGGAGTCACTAAGTGTCATTGGAAACATTTCTCATTGATTACCTACCATTGGAATGTAGGTTCATGAAACATCTCAAATAAGAGAACTGTTGGATGTTTATGATTCTATAAATAAACCCCATTATGAACCTTTCAAAAAAGTTATGAAATAAAAATGGCGTGTTTGAAGTGAAGGGTGATGTCACCACCACCAAAAAATTACATTCAAACCCAATTGTATTTCTTGAATGAAATGGGATTATTTTAAAAACAAAATAAGTTACATTTTATAACATTAAAATTTTATAAATCATATTAATTTATAACTTGGGATTGGTAGACACATCTAAATGGACCTTGATAAATATATAGATAAACACACTTGAGAAAAGTTGAGTTCTAAGTGTCTATATAATTGGTTTCCATAAAATGAGAATTCCTAATACAACTTAAAGGGTGTTTTCCTCTATAACTTATAATTGAAACATCATATGTTTTTACCACTATAATTAAAAAATGTATCATACCCAATACCCTAAATTTAGGGCTTGGGTAGTTGGTTTAGTTTGTTATGGGATGTGAACGCTTTTTATTATTATAATACCATGAGAAACTTTTTAGGATTTTATCAAGTTCTAATCCATTTGATAGGAAATTGTACATTTATGTCTGCATGAAGGCCTTATGTTCAGATATGGGATTGTGGAAATGAACATTCCCTTATAGTGGTGGGAATTAACCTACCATTAATTCCACATTATACACCTACAGTTGTATCTCATGTTATTCATGGACTGAATAGTAAAGTTTAGTTTTAGGAATGTTTTCTATGCTTATTGTGGTCTATAGAGGGAGATCCATGGCCCACATAGATTATGTTATAATTTATGAAGGAATTTTAGTAGTATGACCCACCTAAATTATCTGGTGAGGGTGGACCTTAGGCTACTAGATCTTGGCTAGAGTCCATCTTATATATTGTTGAAAATCTGGAGAAAACTCTAGAAAGGGTGGTCAAGATTTCACTTATATGCTATATGGATCTTCCATGAGATGGTGGGATTTTCTAAACTAGGATAATAAATATCGGGGTATGGTTTGGGGAGATTTTCAATCTTGCTTCTATGATTACTTTTTTCCTGGGATGATGAGAGATGATTGGGTGAGAGAGTTCATGCACATAGAGAGAAAAATTATGTATGTTGTGGACTATTCTACTCCTTTTTATAGAACTTCAGTTCTTTTCACCTGATTTTAAAAAAAATGAGTAATATAAAGGGAGACGTTTTGTGGATAGTCTTAAGTGTTCATCCAATATCAAGTAAATATCTTCGGACTGAATTTTTTTAGAGATAGTGTATGGAACCTAACTATCAAGAACAACTTTAGGGAATCTTAGGGTATGTGGAAGGGTGGTTTTGTATCGAGGAAGGTTAGTTCATATAGTGGAAGAAAGCATCATATGTAAGGTTCTCAATAGTGTAATGGAAGCTAGAGTATTCTCACTTGATGTTCAGTTATATTCCATTAGTGTGGGTGACAGGGTCATGTAAAGGATTTGTGTGACTGAGAACTAATGGAGTGTCGAGCATGTGAAAAAATGGACCTCGATCATAGATTCTTCTAATCCTTCCCATATGTTCCTAGTGGTAGAGGATATGTACCAGCTCCACCTTCTGGGGTAAGATCAATAACACCACATTAGGTGGGGAGTTAGTGTACCAATGACTATATAGGCCAATGAGTTGGATGCGGTCCAGGAGTCTAGACCTTGGATGTGTAATGATAGTAGTATGGACCTACTTAGATTGTTTAAATTATGGATTAGGGATAAGGATAAGTCTAGATATATTTATTTGGGCCTAATCCTAAGGAACAATGTGTCAAATCATCTATAGTGAGAGGTATGATCCTAATAGCCTCAACTTTGGCATCTTCTTCACTTGACCCACGTTATTCATGGTCTTTTATCTATGTGTCTATTTTGTAAATCATTGGGATTGTTGTTTTTTTTATGTAGTGTGACGATACTCGATACTTTGTTGGGAATTTGACTAGAGAGTGTACTCTAGTGCAAGGAATTCCCCCTTGAGGTTGGAATCTATCATTTATTATAGAACTTATTCATCCTAGAGATGATGGGATTCAGCATCATTATTGAAATGGACTACTTGGTCCCCTATCATGCTTATGTAGATTTATATTTCTGGAGTGTATTCTTTACATCAATAGAGGTAGATAGTTATATTCCAATGGGTGAATGGGATATCAAGGAATGTAGAACTTGACTAGGGAATCATGGTCTAGGAAGAGTAAAAACCCAAATCACTATCATATATATGAATGATCAAGAGACATTTTAGAATTGTTTTCTAATTATAGTATATAATCTTAGGTAGGTATTCCATTATGGTTTTCCTAGACTACCATCTAAGATAGAGGTGTATATTTCTATCTAGTAAGTTCCAAGAGCATCTTCAGTATCCATTCCTCCTTATGGGATGGAAAATACTGAGTTGTAGAAGATCAAGAGGAAGCTGGAGGACATAGAAGCTAAGGGGTTTATATGGCTTAGTACTAGACCTTGGTGTTCACCTATCCTTTTTTCCAAAAAAAGTGGTTGGTACCCTTAGTCTTGTCATAGATTACCATCAATTGAACAAGCATATAATTATGAACTGGTATACACTTCCACATATAGAGGACCTATTTGAATAGATATTAGAAGCGAGGGTTTTATCCAAGATCTATTTGGGGTTATGATACCATCAGGTATGAGTTAGACCTTCATACATACAACAGTAAAAATTTCATAGCAGGTATGGTCTTTTTGTCCATCTAGTTATGTTTTTTTTTGGATTAAATACCCCTATGTTTTCATGGCTATGATGAATTAGGTTTTCTAACTGTATTTGGACTCATTTGTGGTGGTATTCATGGAGAAAATCTTGGTAAATTCTCATAATCGACATGACCATAAAAAAATATCTTGAGATCGTGATGAATAAACTAAGAAAGCATGAAATGTTTTATAACCTCATTAAATTTCACTTTTGAATCGATAAGGTTCACTTCTTCGATTACATCATCTCAGATGCATGAGTATCTATTGACCCAAAGAATGTCATATCAGTGGTTACCCTGGAGAATCCCAAGTATATTTTTTATTTCCTTAGTTCATGAGGTCTATATAAAAATTATATGTGCTTTATTTAAGAATTTTCACTCCTAGAAGCACTAATTTAGGGTTTGAAAAAGAAGGGTGTGAGGTTCATATAATTTGAAGCTTGTGAGATAGCCTATCAGGACCTGACAGAGAGAACAACTTCAAAATTGATCTTAATTATACAAAATCCTAGAAGAAGATATAAAATTTATTTCGATGCTTTATAAATTAGGCTTGGATCAATTCTGATGTAGGAAGATTGAGTTATGGTGTTCAAGTCTTGTCACTTGAAGCCACACGAGGGGAATTACCCAACACAAAATTTTGAGCTAGAAGCTGTAGTTCATGACTTATGTTGTTGGAGGAATTATTCTATTTTAGATTAGTTTCTAGTGTTTACATATCACAATAAATTAAATACATATTTATTCAATGTGAAAGAAATCTCAAATAGAGGAGGTGGGTTGAATATCTACAGTTGTTTGATTTAGTGCTTGCCTATACACCTCGGAAAGGTAATTCTATTACCAATTCTTTGATCTAGAGGATTCAAACATTCATAGTTCAAGAGTCCCGTGGTGAGTGGCAGTTGATGTCTCTATTTTCTGATATGCATATAGAGGTACATGAGAATCCTAGACATCATATCCTTACATATTTAGTAGTGGCCTATTCACTTCAGGAGAGAGTGAATATATTGAATCTTTTAGACCCCAAGGGCTTAGTCCTAAGTGAGAGTGTTTCAGGTGAGGACCCATCATTGGGAAATATATATTTTAGGTAGTGATGAAGAATGGGTGATCATTGATAGGATAACAAAGGTATATCAATTTTTACTTATAAAGGAGACCTTTTTAGTGGATTATCTTGCAAGGTTATATGTATGAGATTTTATACAACTTTTTAGAGATCCAAAGATAATTGTATTAGACATAGATTCTCATTTAAATTATTGGTTATGGGAAGGGTTGTAGAGAGATTTTGGTACACATGTACTTTTGATTATAGTATACCAAAAATAGATTGAAGGAAGTACAAACATATGATAAAAATATTAGAGTACATTATTGGAGAATGTTTACTTGATTACAGAGGTTGAATAGAAAAGTACATACCTATAACTAACTTATCTTATACTAATAACTTTAAATAGATGATTCAGATAGATCCCTATGAGGACTTATATGGTCAGCTGTTATGTTCAGTCTTGTGTTGCTTAGAGGTAGGATATGCAGTGCTACTAGGACCTCATCTTGTTCAAGAGACATCGGAAAATTTATTGATGATTTAGAAGTTTATAGATATAGCTTAGTTTAGGTAGTAGTCTTAAATTGATCACTGTAAATGACCTATGGAGTAATTTTTTGGTGACTGGGTATTCTTATGAGTTTTTCCATGGATGGGGAAGATATGGATTCATAGATAGGGTACGATATCATATTATCATTTTGGGGATTTTGAGATATTGGAGAGAGTAAGGTTTATAGCCTATCAGTTAACCCTTCCCCAGAGGTGTCGAGCTATGCATGACTTTATCCACGTATCTCAACTTAGATGTTACTATTTATAATTTTATGATGTTTTATATCCTAAGGATGTTTAATTAGGAGCCAATGCATCCTTTTAGAAGTATTCTATATGGATTATCTACCATAGTATGAAATCTCTCTAAAATAGGTCAATTCCTTAGGTATGGGTGTTATGGAAGGAAAACATAATACAAGACAAGTCTGATAGTGAGAGGCTGATGTATGTGACTAGTGCCTAGAGCTTTTCTTAGATGATGTCTTATCACCCTCAAAAGTGAAACTTTGGGATGTGTTGTTTTAATGAGGGGAGACTGTAAGATACCAATTTTTCTCTTGAGGTACTAACCACATAATTTTCTATAAGAATATATTATTTTATTCTAATGGATGTGTTTAAAGGTTTAAATAAGGGTTTGAGAGAATATGCGGCCTTTTTGGATCACGAAGCTCTAGTTCATAGAAGAACATGCATAGGTGCATGGTTGGAAAATGGTTAGTAGAAGACCTACGACTCAACCATGAGGTCCTGTACAAGGAGGAGTATGGTTTGTAAACTATAAGAGGGGGATTGAATGGCCATGGGAAAAAATTAGAGGAGTTGTAGAGGGGACCTGCATGGTCTTCTCACGATTTGAAAAACTATGTGCCTAGCTGAATGGGTAGTGCCACTTATGGAGTAACCCCACATGATTGGCACATTGTTTGGAAAACCATGCTATCTAATCATGTTAGAGGGTATATTCCTTATATAGTGATGGTGCACGATTGGAACATGTTTCATCCAACCATGTGGAAAAACCCTGCCCCTCATTAAAGTAAGGTGAAAAGGTTATTTTTTCTTTAAACACTTATAAATCTAAATCCAAATGTTTTCCTTCATTCTCCATCAGCCTCCTATACATTGAGAGACCCTCCTCTCTATCTAACCAAAACATTGAATTTTCTTTCACATCTAGGTTCCAATCAGACTGCCATTTGTTACATTGGATTCCTCTCATTAAGTGCTTTGATATGTTTCCTTCTTTTCTATATTTATCCAGCCATCCATTTTCATGATCTTCATGAGAGAAAATATTCACTATTTTCAGGTTATTCATCTATATTTCCACTTTCTATCATTCCATCATAGATCTGTGTCCAATACTAGATGAGTGTTCCTTTATCACCATAAGGTAGTTGGTTTATGATGTTCCCCACCAAGTATCTGTCATTTATAAATGTCACCATTAGGATGCGTGTGAGTTTTACTTATAATTTTCATCTAAAATTAATTTTCCTTAAATTGTTTTCTTTATGTGACACCCAAACACTCTAACAGACCCCAATTTATTATTAGAGGCCAATAAACTCAAAACGGTACCACCTTTGGGAGAGATCTCTATATGATCAGTTTACCTTTTAAATAATGCTAACCAAAAAACCCTTTAATGTGTTGGGTTTGACTTCTTTCAAGGAATATGGTTACTTTAAATGGATGAGTTGTTGTATTGTGATATTGAAAGCTTGTTCACATGGATTATTAAATATGAATAAACTATTTAATGGTATGAAACCACATCTACACCTTTGTCATTTATAAATGAAAAGGGAATGTTTGAAATAAATTTAAAGGTATATTAGAATAGTTAATACATGAACTATGATTATTTATTACACGGTGCCAGTTGATTATGGACCTTTTTCCAGTTAAAGGTGTGGTCATACTTGATCCAACCTATGATTATTGAGGTAATTCCCCAGATTATTTAAGGTGGTTTCTAAGAGAGATACCCACCTTTGTATATCGACTTTTTCATAGAATATGGATGGATCTGTATAGTACTAATAATTCATTCGATTTATATCTAGAAATTAGAATGCCTTGGATTATCTCATTGGATTTAGATTTATGTATTTAGACATGTGACTTCTTTGATCATTTCCCTGGGATCAAGTCATGCTTACCCTAGGATTTACTAAGGATATAATCCAATGAATGTATTAGAGGAATTCTGACAGCGTAATGGAAAGGGTGTATCCATCATATTATAGAAAAACCCCTTTAACTAGGCTGCATGGTTATTACTATGAGCTGGACCAACCTCCCAAGATCATGGGTGCCTTTGGTTTTACTTGGCTCCTCTATCATTATTACTAATATATAATTACTCTTATGATGTCCTTAACCCTGACTATTTATAGGTCACATATTCAGATACATTTTGATGAGGATGAAGTAGGTATGGTAGGTTGGGCATCCCATGATGAGTATGATCCCGACATGGTATTTATTTCATGAATTTGAATTAAATTTCTAATTCATATACCATCTCACTGTTACATTTATATATGTAGATTGGATTTGTTTTAGACACCACTTGTAGTAGCCAACTTAGTGTTACTCAGACCATGTTCGTGTCACTTATTGGTACCTATAAAGACTTAATGATTGAGATTTGGCACATGGGAAATGGACCGAATCTAGATATTTGCTTTATGTGATAGTATTGCATATGAGAGAAGAGTTCTGAGTATAGGCTTGGGACTTTTTTGGTGTCTAGAATTCTGGTCTTTCTGTTTATTTTCATATTCCATGTATTTTTGCCTTCCAATTGCCATCCTTTTGTAAAGTATCATTTCATTTTCATCATATAAATATGGTTTAAATATTTTGGTTTTTACTCAATTATATACATCACATTGGGATAATTTACTTCCATTGCTTCATATTTTTATTGATGCTTCCACAGTTTTCTTTATATCTATTATTCTATTATGCTACACTGTTTAGTGGAATACAGGTTGGTAATTCACAATTTTTAATTGAAAATTATTAAAATATATTTAATATATTCAAATATATCATAATTTAATGGTTTTGTGAAAATATTTATTGGTTTATTATCATTTCAGATAAAATAAATAATATTATATCTTTTTTTTGTATACGGTCTCATAAGAAATGGTGTCTTATATATATATATATATATATATATATATGATTTTCTAATGAGTGATGCGATTGAATTGTATAAAAATAAATAGTTATAGTGATATCATAAAGAATTGGAGTTTGAGTCAAACTCAAACCAAAGTCCATGAGTGTGTTCTACATTCACAACAACTGAGCACAAAAACTACTAGATAACCCATATCCTGTATTAAAAGTGGTGAGTGAATCCAAGTATTGTTTATTACTAGACCAAGAAACTAAATATTCTCCTTAGAAATGGGATGTTTTGAAGTGAATTTTACTATATAATCTACAATGTCATAATTCCATATCTAAGTAGCTCTTATGCATAAATTCATTTCTAAAATAATAAAACATTCCAAGTCTTAGGGTTCCTTTAGAATAATGAAAAATATTCTTAAAAACTTTTAAATGTGTTTATATGGGTTTTTATAATAATATCACACATAAAACATCTAAAAAATATTGTATGGTCAATTATATGTTAGTTATAGTAAAATTTCAACAATCCCTGAAAATTGTTTTGATCAACCAATTTCCCTGATTCGACCTGATTTAATTTTATAGAGGTTTTTACTATAGTACTTATAATAAATGAATTTTAAAAACCAAAACATTTGAAAAAATCTTGATTGTACTTAAATTGAGTTAATAGATTATTTATCACAAAATTTTTCCAATGGGGTGTAGTTTAGTGGTTACCCCACTACTGTATTCATGGTGGTGTGTTTGGGAAGTCTAGGTTTAGAACCTTTACGTATGTAGATTTTTTTCTTATGTACCCTCACCCATGGACGAATAATGTATATTGTGTTAATTTTTTTTACTTCTGATTTTTGATTAATTTGAAAACTGAGGAAAAATTTAATCTCACATAACTTTTTCATTTTAATCTCACTTTTCATAAGTTCTAAAAAACCATCAGAAATAGACTTATGATTCTAATAAAAAATGATGTCATCGATATAAATTTTAAAAATGATGGAATATTTAAAAAATTTATTGATGAATAGATTTGGATCAAAGTTTTTCTTAACATAATTATTTTTAGTTAAAAATCTAATTATTGTATTATACTAAGCTATTATGGCCTATTTAAGGCTATATAGTGCTTTGGTAAGTTTATATACATGATATAAAAATTTAACATCTTCAAAATAAGGGTTTGTTCAACATAAAATGACCCCACCATATCTATTACGAATATAAATTTATTCTTCTATTTTTAATAACATTAAATTTATATGTGTTTCCAAATCATGTAGGATTTTGATGGATTCAAGTCTAGATACAGGTGTTAAAGTCTCCTCATAGTATGTTCCTTTTTCTTTAAAATAACTCTTGGTAAAAAGTCTTGATTTATTCCTTATAATAGTTACGTTATTATCACATTTATGCCTATAAAACCATTTTACTCATATTCCTAATGTTCTTTAGGTCACTCAACTAATATAAAAAATTGATTCCATTAAAAATGACTAAGTTATTTTTACATGGATCTTATCCAAATTTCATCACCCAGGGAATCAAATAATGTTTTAGGTTCAAATTATGATAGGAATTTATGGTGCATGAGTTTATTTCTCAAGGAACTTATAGATTTAAATAGTTGTCTTATATCTCAAAGGATATTATCCTTGGGATAAATTCTTAGGATTGACTAGTTTCTAGGTAAAAATAGTAATACTTATCAATTAATTGTACATTTTTCATTGAATTAATTTCAAGATATTATAAATCTATTGATATAATTTCTTGGAGTTTTACTTATGATGGTTGTGGTTTAGATTCCAGTAAATGAACATAATTAATTTTAAATCATCTCTTGGAGGGTTAAATTATGGAAATTTTATAAAAATAGGAGGACCGGTTTCTTCCAATTTTACACAACATATTTCATGAAAAACATATATAAAATAGATAGATTTTACTAGTTATAGAATAACCATGAAAAATAACTTCACCAGATTTGAGTTGAAATTTATGAAGTTGATATTTATTGTTTAAAATAAAAAAGTTTCAAACAAAGACTCTAAATTATGAGAGTTTTTGTTTTATTCCATTCCATAACCCATAATGAGTTTTATTAAGAAAAGGCTATAGTAAAACCTGATTTATAGAATAAAAACAAGTACTCATAGATTCTACATAAAAAAACATAGTAACAAAACATTAATTTAGTAATATTTTATTACTTGTAGAGTTCCATTTAATTGTTTAACTAAATCATTTTTCCAAGGAGTTCATGGTAAGAAAAAGTTATGAGTAATAACTTTCTTATTACAAAAAAAGTTCGATTTTTAAATTTAAAAATTATTCACTATAAAACTCCATAATGTAACCATAGGTTTTTTTCCTCCATTTTAGTAGAAGCATGTAAACGTTTAAAAATAAAAATAAATAATGAATCATACTATTTATGTGAGAAAACAGTCTTATGAAAATATAGTCTAGTCATAAAATAAGATGTACACATAGTGTATTTCCCCAATGATTATTCATTTTTTAGGACTAAATAAATCCATGTGCACAAACTATAAAGAACAAGTTATTGAGACTAGACTAATGAGTTTAAGTTAGACTTATATTTCTCTCAAAATTGGTGGGGATCAAAGAAATCTTAAAAAGATAAACTTATATTCTGGTAGATCCCTATCATGACCTTTCTAAGAATGTTTTTATAATGTATTAAAGTTAAAGTGACCTAAAATTATATGTTAATTCCATAAAAAGTATTTAGTTACACTTAAACATAGAAAATTTATGTTTCTATGGTCTTTTAGATCGAATATGTAAATGTTGTCTTGACTATTTTCAAATAGAATGAATGTACCATCTGAAATTTTAATAAAAAATTTAGCATTCCCAGATACCCAAATATAAACATAATTTCATAGATGAATAATGCTATCAAGGTTATGTTTAATCCCCCACATAAACAAAACTTCTAAAATTACATTTTACTAAGAAGAAAAACATAACTAATTTTGATGATTACACCCCATGCATTTTCTCCAAAAAACAACTCATCCACCATTAGAATTTTTTTCCAAAGGTTTGAATTATCTCATTTCATTTGTCAAGAAAAAAATTTGTCCATGTATCACTTGTTTTGGCTGCTGGTACTTAGCCTATTTCCCTTAAATTATGAAAACATAGTTATTGGTACCCAAACTAGCTTACATCTAAAAATGTTAGCGAAAAAAACATTAAGAATGAAAATTTTTAAAGCTCTATTATTTTGAATAGCTAGAAGAACTTTGGAAATATAATATTTATGAAAGTATAAAGGTAAAACTGTATTTAAAGAATAATTCACTTTCTAGTGTTCTCCCCTTTTAAATTTAGGTAAAAATAGTACACTCTTAGAAATAAAGTAATTTGATTAAAAATGTGATTTTGTAGAAGTATAACCTATTCCATAATAAGTTCTAGATGGAATTAATGGTATATAAATATCATTGAAATTTTACTTATTAGAAGTAAAATTAAATAAATTTTTCTTCCAACAAATAAATTTATATATTATTTTAACAACTAATTTATAATCATAATATATTGAAGAAAAACAAGGTTTATAATTTAATTTTTCAGAAACATTAAGTATTAAAAAGTAGGTTTTTAAATGTTACTATTTTCTTTAGCAAGGTCAACTTTATAAAAGTCATGTTATTTATCTTGTTTTTTATTTACATTTTTTATAATATTTAAAAATATTTCTATTTCATTATAAGTAGGAAAATATTTCCCACCTTTTGATGAATCAATTTTTTGATCATCTGATTAATTTGAATAAACATCACACATAGTATAAGAAAATTTAGAATTTATGTTTAAATTTGAAATAGATTCATAATTTACCTTATCAATGATACACTTTTCATCCTTAATAATATTCACATAGAATCCAATAATCATAAACCTCCCATCAATATCTTCCAATAAAGTATCATAAGTATTATATCTACCAATAGATCTATAAGTTCCCAATTCATTTATAATTTATTTACATTACTTCTAGAAGATATGTTTGATTTTATTTAATTCCTTAAATCTCAGATAACTTGGTCTTATATGACCTGATTTTAAACATTTATAACATGTAACATACAAAGAGTCCTTATTTTTGCTGTATATTCTATATTTTTTATAATCATAAAAGAAGTTAATATTTCCAAAAAAAATTAATCATTCTCCTCAAAAGTTGATAAAATCCATTCCCAATTTCATCATAATCACTATAATTAGAATGATTCTTAAATTTCATCATAAAATTCATTTAAACATTCACTATAATATTAATAGATCTTGAAGAAATATTACAGAAAGTGAAATTATAGGATAATCCATTATTTATATTCTCTTTATCTGAATATCATTTAAATATAGTATGATATTGAGAAAAAGATAAAATTAAATCTTAAATACATATCTTAGTAAAATGCTTACAATCATTTATTGCAGTTTCATTAGACTCCCACTCATTCAGAAGTATATCAATTTTTTTCCACCCAACTGATCGACAAAAAATCCCGTCTGACCAAGGGATTATAAAATACTAAATATGGTCATAATATTATGATGTGTTTGAGGAAAATATTATTCAATAATAAAATCAAGATCATAGTAATAAAAATCATAGCACCCCTATTTTAATTAATCTGGAAGTTCTAAATTGTGTAATATAAAACTTATTCAGAATTAGAATTATTGACTTTTTTGGGGATGTCTTGTAAAAATGGACTAGATAAATTTATTATAATAAATGGATATTACATGAGTCTAAAATAAGGGATTTTATTAAAATATTTCTCCAGAAGAGGGATTTGATCAGATGGAAGATACTTTAACCAAGTGAGATCCAAGTTGATACCTTTGTTGGTGAGACCATCTGCCACACAATTAGCTTATTAGTACACATGAGTAATGATGTAGTTGGAACTCCGGAGATATGTGAGACAATCCATCCATCAAGTCGTGAGCTTAGAAGATAGATGTATTACTCCATTTTAAAAATCTTGAACCACATTGGTGGAGTCGTTTTCAAACCAAAGTTTATTCATACCTTTAAGATGAGTAAGGTGGACTGAATGAATAATGATGAGCATTTCGGATTTAAGGGAGGAAGAGATATCAAGGGTTCCAAAGACACATATGAGAACTATGCTTGTATGGTCTGTATAAATACCACCACAACCTACTAAACTAGTGTTACCTTTGGATTCCAATTATTGATTCATAAGAAGATATCTGACTATATATGCTACACACCATCAAACATAAAAAGCATTTCACACTTTATAGTTATATATAAACTCATGAATCTTATCTCTAGAATAAATTTAAATATAATTCTTTATATTTTTATAATTTACATTCATCATTAAAAAATTCTCCATACTATTATTGATAATAAAATTCTTTATCTGATCCTGCTAATAATAATAATAATTTCCATCAATGATTAGAGGATGATTTGTATTTATATTATCTATAGATACAATAGGTATTACTACCATTATAATTTTTTTTATCTAACACACAATTAATATAAGGATACAGGGATATTTATAATTAATAAATGAAAAATCAATAACCTAATAGTGTTCGGCTTTGATAACAATTTCCCCCCATAAACAATTGTAGGTAAATCTATAAGAGGTGGTGTGAATTGTAGTAAAAAAATATATCTTAAAATTTATTTCCACCTCATGATATAAGTTGATTGTAAATTTGATCTCATGATCAAATAAAAATTCACATGAGTATAAAAGAAAAATGTAGGAGAAAATCAATCTTTTAGGAGTAAATACTATCCAACTAAATCAGTATTTACAGTGGAAATTTAATTTTTCTAAAATTAAAAATGTCTAAAAAATTTAACAACATAGTAAAAATTTAAAATACATCAATATTTATATAAATTTTTTAAGAGTAATCATTATAATCCTTAAACTTCTTAAAAGTGATACTATTACAAAACCACACTTTTATCCAAAGTTTATGGAGGATATTTGAACCTTATCTAAGGTATCTTATCTCCCCATCCCTATAACCAATGGAAAATAAAACTTTCCATAGGTATATTTTTATTTCTATCCCTAAATATAATCAATCAAGATGACCAAAAAAAGGTCTATATTCCCATCCTCTAGATCTCTCAATCATACTTAATTAGATAAACCTTTTCCGTTATATATTCAAGATCCTTCCATCACACATTATCATAAGAAAATTATCACAATGAATATGAAAAAATCATTACAATAAAATACTCACATAGTAGTATCTTTTTAAAAAAAACTTAAAAAATCACATTGATCAGGCATTCACTCAATAACATGAAGTTACACAACTTCAAAATGAACAATGTAATCGATTTCTATAGAGTATATAAAAGAATCTTCTTTGGATCATGAAGCTACAATACTATTTATAAATGTTCTTATAACAAACTCCAATGGTCATATTCCACAGTCCTCAAGAAAAACTAAAACAATATTAGAAGCTTCAAATATATATTATTATAGCCTCAATATCATTATGCATCTTCCAAATACATTAATCATTACTGCTACAACACTTCAAAATATAGTGAATATAATTTGACATGAAATACTAGTTCTATGGATTTTTTTCTTTTAAAAATAAAAAATATAGAAATAATTTTAACAGGAATTCATTTTTTGCAAAAAAGAAACCAAAATAAAAGTTCATGTTATGTCATGTTGTTATCAAGTGTATTGTTATTTTCATAAAAATGGAATTAAAAGATTTATTCACTCAACACTCTATGGACTTGGATAATCCCTAAGATCTTAGTATTATTGATTATCAATATTTTTACTTCAAAATAGTTTTTTTGAAGGAACTCTAAAACAAAATCTTTTTATAATGAATTTTTTTAAATAAACATTCATTTTATAAATATATGTTGAAAGCATTGTTTTTGGTTTAAACTAAAAAATACTAGTTGATAGTTTTTTTGGAACTTATATAAAGTGAATATGATCTGAGTATAATGGGTGAACTTAAGTATTTCCTTAACTTATAAATAAGATAGAGACTAGAAGGAACAATAAAAATGCAATATAAGTATATAAGAAAATTACTTAACCATTTTTATTTTAAAATAAATTAAGTACGAGTACTTTGATAGGTATATCTTATAAACATGACACTGTTGAATCTAGAAAATCACTTCATCGCAAATTTTTGAGAGGGATGATCAAAAGTTTACTCTACTTGATATCCATTCATTTGAAAATTATGTGCTTAGTATGATTATAGGTAAGGTTCCAAGATAATATAAAGTAATTAAATATTAAGGTATTAAAATGGACCTTTAATTAACTTAAAGAAACATTATACCTTAGATTTATTTATTCCTTCAGAGCAATGTATATTCTGAAGAATTATTATAATGATAAAATTGGTGGCTATAGAATTTAATTAAAGAGAACTATTATAACATTTCATTTTCTTAGAAATACTTATTTTTATGTTCCTATAAAAAACATTTAAATTCACTTTGTACAACTAAATGTTAATATGCATCATTTGGAATTTGTTGCACTCAATTGTTGTGGATTAAGGGAATGTTCATAGATTTTGATTTCTATTTCAATAAAAATCCAATAATTTATGACACAAAAGTGATATTTACTTATCTATAATCCAAAAACATCATTCATGATACAAAAAAATTAGAAACTAGACACGACATACTTTGAGATCATAGATAATAAAGCGATATTATTCAAAAATTTGTTGGAATTAAAAATTAGTTTGCAGAAATTTTGACTAAACATTTAAATTATGATATATATAAATATATTGAAAAACGTTTGGCATAATAAAATTAAAGTGATCATAAGTTCTTCTTCTTATTACACTATCACTTATCATTGAAAAATTCCTTAAGGAAATTTTAATTTTTTTGTTTAGCACTATGAAACATTTTCATACAAGAAATTCATGTATTCCAGAAGTTCATTGAATGGAACTTATCAGAAATAACATATAATAGTACTAAACCTAATGAAAGATACCATTATAATTTATCCTAATAGTATTTAAATTATGAGAGGTACAATTTACTTCATTTATTACTCTCACATGAATAATCCATATTTTATGTATTAATATCTCATGGATAAACATACTAAGTAATCATAATGCTTTTATTTAGTAAATAATGTATTAATAGACTATAAAATTTACTTTTATGATATTTTATCTTTAATATTATGAAATTATTTATTACTATTACATTTTATGAGTTTACACTTTTTTTTTATTTTCATTAATACATAATTTATTTAAAAATTACCTTTACATACACTTTTTTTACTTTGTGAATATTTTATATGTGTATAATTTTAATTTCTTACATTTGAAATATCTTAAGGATGATTCCTTTTGTGATTTATTATGAATTTATATTACACTAGGGGATATTTTTTGTTTATATTTTTTTATATATATATTATTTTATTTTATTGAAGATAAGATAATTCATTTATGACATTTTTTGGAACAATATTTATTAGAAGAAGATGATATATAAACATTCGAAGAAAACATAGAGAAGGTTTACTCATTTAAATCTCATCATATGTAAATTATTTTCATGGACTAATTTTATGATAAGAAATTAACTCTTATGAATTAATTTAATATCACAAAAAGATGTAATATTTACAAAATTTTTGGGAAGTTTCTACTTTGTCACAACCTTCTTATTTTAATAGTTATAGTAGTTCTTAATTAATTAATTTTATGAGTCTTATATATTTTTAAAACTTTTTAAAATCATAAATGTCGAGAGATTCTAGAAATGGGAGAAGATGGTAAGTTCTCCATCTATTATTTGGGATTATATTTGAGAATTTTGAGAAAATATTGATGTGTTTACCTTTATTTTTTTAAGGTTGTGGATTATTTAGGGTGGTTTATAAAGGGATATTTGTATCCATTGATATTTATTGAAGGTATTAAAGTCATGTTTAAATATTTATTATAGTTTTATATAATTTATATGTGTTTAATTAAAGATATAATTTTTATGTATTCTATTATAAATCTCTATGTTTTAGGACTATAATTTTTCTTTTTCATATCTCTGTGATCAAAAATACTTATGTACATAATTTGATACTTTTGATTACTATGATAGAATATTATTCATTGTTAGGACTTTGTATCTTCTAAAAACTAGTTTGTTAATGACACAAACCAATGAAAATACCCTAGTACATTTGAACTAGAGTTCATCAAGACAAATCATGAAGGGCATTCCTGATCCCCATGGGTTAGCGACCAGCGCCTGAAACTATCTAATATTTAATGGGAATGATTTTTCAAAAAAAATCAATAAATAATAAATCATCATAAATAAATAAATAGTCTATATAAAAAACACTACTCAAGGATAAAATTACCACAAGAAGGTAGATAAACATCCTAAAGAAATGCATCATTCAAAATATGACACAACATCCATCAATACCAAACTCAAACTCTGAGTGAAATGAGTGGAACACAACTCCACCAATCACCATAAACACCAAATGCCCCATGAAATAATGCACACCCATTACCTAAAAGTGTAAATTTCCCTTTTCATATACCCGACATAACATAATCTTCAAAAACCAGAATTAAATGGTATGGTGTGATAAAAACAATCTAATAGGATTCCACTATTTATTCTATAAGTTATTTTAATACAAAAAAACCATTTATGATTCAATTTAAATAAAAATAAGGCATGGGGAACCATTTTCAAAATTATTATTCAAAAAATTCATTCCAATAGATGGATGATACAATAAAATAAGATCAAATGAACAATTTTAATAAGCCGAAGGGTGTGACTAAATTTTTATTATAATTAATGACATATAATAATCAGGTCAAAACTAAGAAACATGTTCCTAATTCATTATATATGTTATTTTTTGGATATAGGATCCCATCACTAGTCAATCTATCAATTCATCTCAAGTATGTGCACACGTACCTAAGGAAAAATCCATCAGGATAATCAATCAACACACCATCTGCGGTAACATGTCAGACCTGGTTTAGTTAGTGTTTTTATCATCAATCCATTTCTAGGGAGTCATTTTCCTTCAATTATTTTCCTAATCACCAACTAAATACTCAAGGTCACATGTTATTTCAATAATTAAATCAATCAATCATTAGAAAGTCTATTAATTCAATTCATCCATGACAGTTTAAATTCCTGATTTCATAATAATGTTTCATTTTATGCCATTTTTCCCAATAATAAATATCAAATAATTTCAAGACATATTTTCTCAAAATCAAATAATATTTCTAAATCCTTTAGAAAAAGGTATTATTTCAAAAATATCATACCTTTGAAATTACTCATCAAATTCATTATAATTCAAGGTTCATTAAATAATTGAAAATACATCTTAATTCAAGAAATAAATCAAGGATTAAATTTTGAGGAAAAATACTTATAGAACCACCTACCTTTGATAAAACAATCAAAGGATCAACCTCCCGAGATGGGATTCAACAATAGAGAATCGAGAGTGATGAAAAATAAGTGGAATATATATAATCATAACCCATCATAACAAGGTTTAGATCTATCCACAATATGAGGATTCACCACTCTCGATGGAGAAGTGAATGTAATGGAAGGGGGATTCTGAATCAAGGAGGAATCAATTAATGGAGATACATCAAATGAATCTATCAGTTTTTTTATTTGAGAAGAAAAGAGTTTGGAGGAGCCAATTCACCTCTTAAGAGACTCCAAAATCCAAAATAATAGATTAGATCCAAATGGTAGGTGTTTAGTATTTAAAATTAGGGTTTCATGATTTTAGTCATATTTTTTTGGATTTAAAAACCATTCACATGGTTTATTAGGTTAGGCCTCATGGTTTATACTAACTGTGTGCCAAACCATGCACTATCACTAGTATCAATGAAAGGGTTCATGGTTTTTATAACCATACACCAACCATAAAATCACCACTTTTCTAGGACTCATGGTTTTGTGGGGAGGATGTATATTCAATACTTATAGTGTGACCCCCCCAAAACTTCTAAATAGAGCCCACATTTTGCTGGGTCAAATTGCAAGATTTTCCATAACCATGTGAAAAATGTATATAGTCCCATGGGATTCCAAAATTCTATGAAAACATATAGAAATTACCTAAAATGAGACCCAAAAAAATGTGATGGAAAAAAGATTCAAGAAGTGCTTGAAAGTGATTTACAAGATGTTATAACCTACCCCCATAAAAAGTTTCTACCTCCATAAATTCTGTCAAGAGGACTCCATGCTAGAGATATGAGGCCACAAATCTCTCATCATTGTATCCTGATCCAAAGTATCATGAGAATCATAAACTTTATATAACAGTAACCTAATAAAGTGTATTAAATTTCCATGAAAAAAATTTGTCTCAGAATAAATAATATGTACAGATTATCAGTAAAAAACAATTCAGTTTCTACATTAGGGTCCTCTCATCTATAAATAGGATATGGGTTAGAGAGATACTTTCTGACCTATGACATTTCAAACATGTTATGAATCAACATAAAATCTTAGTGAAACTCCAAGTAGTATAACACCTTTCCAATTCGTTCAATAACCAAAAATGGTCCCATATATCTTGGTGGAATCATTCACTGATTTCCCATCGATTAGTTATCCAACATAAGTGATAATCTAAAAAATATTTTCTGGAAACCGAGAACTCTAATGGATGTCTATGGAGATCTATATAGTGGTTATACTTTCATTGAGACAACAATATTATCTAAAAAATCATTTAAATATTATTTGTTGTCTCTTGGACCAAACTAGGTGCAATCAAGAGGTCTCACCAATATCTTCCCAACACAAATAATATTTTTATTAGTGGATGTAAAAGGCCTCAAAAGGTCCCATTTTGATCGACAAATGGTAACTAATGTTATAATAAAACTCAACTATTCCAAAGTGTCTATCCCAAGCCCCACCAAAGTCGAGAACACAAGCACAAAGCATGTCCCTAAGAATCAGTATAGATATTTCTCTATAGACACTCATTGGTGGATGATATTTCATGGTCAAACTCACATCAGATCCCATATACCCATGGAAGAATCTCAAAAAATGATATGTTAAATGGGTATCCCTTTTAAAAAATATAACATATGGAAATCTAGGAAATCTAATGATCTTATATATATATAGACTTACCATGTTGTAAGATCTTGAGTTTTCTATAGTTGTATCAGGATTGATTATAGTTATTTCTTTCCTTGTTTGACCATACATTTTTTTGGTTTTACCTTGAGGTGTGTTTGGGTAAAAATTGGAAATTTTTTAAGGAAGAGGGAATGTGCATGGTTTACCCAAACCATACACCCCATCCTGGAAAACTGTACAAACCCAAATAGGGGGTATTCATATGGATGGTGAATGGTTTATCAAAATATTATCCCTTTTAGGAGAAATTGTGAACAACCTAGAAGATAAACATGGTTATGGTTAATTGTTTGGAAATTTGTGTGCCTCTACCCATCAAATCGTGTATGAATTTTAAATTATCCAAAAAACTAGTTTTAAAATTTCTGAACCCCCCTTTTATACCCTATTTGGACATAGCTTGATCCTAACCTTTATTTCATGATTTTGGAGGCTTCGAGACAGATTCCAGGACCTTATGGCCTCTATTCTTGGTGATTTGAATCCTGGATTGAAGATCTACACCCCTCCTGGTAAGAGTATGTTATATTGAGTGGTCTTCTCTACCATACTCATCCTATCTTTTAGAGATAATTTTTTCATTTTTTTGTTGGATGTTGATCAAGGATTGTTGGATCTAGACATATAATTGTGGGATCTCGATTATTCAATCTTGAATTATGATTTCAAATTTTGATCTTGTTATATGTCGTTGTTCCACTCTAATTTGGGGATTTCTATTGGCGAATGTTATTCACCATTCTTGAGGTTGCTATTATATTATTCAAATCCCATAGTCATGTTTTTAATTACCTATATGTAACTGTATAATTTCTAGGGTTCATTTAGAAAATTTTATTCCCAACTCAAATTAATTAGTTTAGTAAATTAATTAAATAAGGGATTGTGAATTGGGAATAGTTAATTATTTAATTAATTAACAGAATATTGAGATTATGTTTTGGGAATAAATAATTATTGAATTAATTATTGGAATATTGAAATTTTGTTTTGGGAAATATTAGTTTTTGAATTAATTATCATAATATTGAGTTAGTGTTTTGGGAATAATTAATTGTTGAAATAATTACCGGAATATTGAAATTCTGTTTTAGGATTAATTAGTTGTTGAATTAATTATCAGAATATTGAAATAGTGTTTTGGGAATAATTAATCATTGAATTAATTATTGGAATTTTGATATTGTGCTTCAAGAATAATAAATTATGGAATTAATTATTAAAATTGATGTAATTAATTAATTATTGAGTTAATTAGTGAAATTAATGTGAATAATTAATTTTTTAATTAATTAATAGTCTTGGTTTAATTAATTGTTGAATTAATTAATATATTATTGTGATAGTCAATGGTTATATGAGGATTATTGTCGACTAATATTGAAATACTTGATATTGAGAAACATGTGATATTATGATATATGTGATTGTTCAATATGCTTGTATAAGAGACAGAATGGTGAACTAAATATTGATGTGTGATTGATTGATATACAAGTTTGGGACACAAAATGATGCTCCAATGTTGGTGGTGGCCTACTGAGATGTACTCACACCCTACTCGGGATGCCTAATCGATACCTAAATAGATTTTATGATTTATAGTTAGGTTAATGGAAAAGACCCTGTACTTGATGACTGATTTGGGATGGATCAAGGATGAGGAAACCAAACGTGGTTCGGGACCTTCTTGGGAGTTGTTAGTGTCTTTATTTATTTTGGGTTTTTTCATATTGAAACTTGACACATACATTGGAATGGCATATATACTATTTAGTTTTGGTATTTTATTTTCTATTTTGATCATCATGCGATATTGGAATCATTCTGGTTATGGTTATATTATTGGCTATTTTTTATTTATTTAAATTGTTATGATAATTTTATAAAAAGGGTATAGTATCCCCATGATTGATATTGGACCCTCGTTGATAGAGAATAGCATCTGGCACACGTGGAGGTTTGTTTGTGGTCATGTGACCATCTAGCTCTGGGAACTGGTTAGTGGCACTTGGGTCGGTCATTACTAAGTGGTATCAAAAGAGTTTTATTTTCTTTTATTTTTTCTTACTATTTGGGAAATGTAGAAAAGACAGTAGAAAGATTTGGGCCTTAGTTATGAGTTCATTCATGGGAGTGGATAATCCATGTATTAGAGAAAACTCATGTACCCATGGTGGGATAATTGTTAATGTAATTTTCTGTTACAGTTTAATGTTATTGTACCTTGGGTGGTGCACCTTTTTTGTGAAGTGATTTTTTTGAGTTCTGGTGATGTTACTCAAGGCTCAGTTTGGAAGTTTAGTTGAGTATGAATGAATCATTCTAGAAACTAAGGATTGTTTTTCTGACATGAATCATTTTAGGTACACATTGGAAAATTGATTTTGGGTAAGTTGTTGAACCTGAAAAATTTTTATTTTCTTGTGAAATTGAAATGAAAATGTTCTTAATATAAAATTGAGGATTTTAAAATGATTAAAATATGGAAATAAATGGGTTTCTAATGAGAAATGTGAATAATGAGAAATGTTTACCCTTTTTAAGTAAGATTTAGGTCTAGGATGGTTGAGGGTAGTAATAGAAACTTAGTTTGGACTATGTAGAGGGGTTTGGGGAAATGAATTGTTGTGGAATATTTTGTTTCCCATAAATTTGATTGTTTTGTGAAATATGTTTTAATGAGAGTGTTTATAATTGTATAGTATGCCTCCCTGATGTCACTTGTTGAGGTGTAGACAAGAGAATATGGATAAGGATGATTCTCTAGTAGGGGAACCTGAGGCATCAGTAGTTACCGATGGGGTTGTATGGGAGCAGTTCCAAGTAAACTTTACTCACTTCCTGCAATTCATGGAAAGGGACCCAGTGCGGGATGAAAAAACCATGTCGGATCTTACATAAAAGTTCAGTGGCAACACCAGTTGATGTTTTTTGGATGGGGTGTAATCGAGGCAGTTTAGTTTTTTATTGAGTATATGCATACAATACTTGGTCACTTAGAGACCCTTACTGAGAAGAGATTAAAATTTGATGCTTACATGTTGTGTGGTCATGCAAAGTATTGGTGGTATATCCAGACTCGGGATGGAAAACTGGAGATTGTAGAGTAGAAGGAATTTTAAGAGAAGTTCTTGGAGGGATTTTTTCCTGAGACACTTAGGCTAGAGAGAGTTGTTGTTTTCTTGAGATTGACTCAGGGGAGTATGTATATGATGGACTATACTGTACACTTTATAGATTTGGAAATATTTACTTCTACATTGGAAGTGGATGAGGATACTTTAGGAAAACAATTTCAGGGTGGAATTACCTATGAAATTATGTCTCAGGTGACTATCTTTAGGCTGAATAAGTTTTCATAAGTGGTGAATTGGGCTCTCATATCTGAGGGGAAACTAAAGGAGGCTTCCAATGGAGGATAGGTGGTTTCCTCTAGTCGATCAAGAGGTACATTTTATGAGGGTAGGAAGTGTCACGATGATAATGTTATCTGGGGAATTGGAAATAAGAGTGCCTAGGGGGAAGGATAAATTACTCATAATCTTACTCAAGTGCATTTACACTAATATAATATGTTGGTGAACTTTAATAAACATTGTCCCCAACCACCAGTAGAATGGAAATCATAAAACAAGAAATTATATCTACATAGGTTCTACATGAACCCATAGTAGATGGGTAATGATATATCAACTACAAAAAATTAGATTGGGGGAAGAGGATCTTCCACACCATTTGAGTCTAGCAGCTGGAGTTCTACAGGATGTGGTAGTAGAGGCAGTGGATGTGTTGCTTTTTGGAAATAGTTCTCATATCATTAGAGTGGTGTAACACAGGGGACTTAGATTTCATCATAGGGAATAGGGTTAAGATAAATTTATGTGGTGAAATATATAGTTGTAGATAGTGAGAATGTACCATCAATATTGAGAGGCACTGTTATTTTATATTCTAAACTAGCTAGTGCCTTATTTATTACTAGTTACTCTCATTATTTTATATCTTAAAAAATTGTTAATGGTTTGATCCTGAAGGTGGAGTTTTTGAATGGGGTGTTGATATTAGATGCACCATTGGGAGTACGGTCTAGATACATATATTTATATAAGGGATGTTCTCTCAAGGTTGTGGAGTATCATTTTCTGTGGGATATCTACATCCTTGAATGATAATGTTTGACATGATTTTTGGTATGGATTGGTTAGTAGAATACCGAGCCCAAAAATATTTTCACCATAGTATAGTGACTTTTACATATCCTAAGGGTGAAAATTACATCCATTGGGAAGAATGATATAAACAGGTAGGCCGTGTAGGTCCATTTCACTAGAAGATGTAGGAGATTACTTCCAAGGATTCTAGTTTGTTGTTGGATGATGTGGGTGTCAATTAGGATGTCTTTCCACCTTTAGTAGATAAGTTTGATGATGTTCTTCCTAAATAATTCTTGGGGATTCCACCTAGGAGAGATATGTAGTTTACAACTAATATCATTCCTAGAGTTGAGATAGTATCTATTCCACCTTATAGAATGGAACCTAAAGATCTTCAAGAGTTCAAGACTCAACTGGAGGAGTTTGAGGGTAAGAGGTTAATCTGACTGAGTATATCTCCTTGGGGTTCTCAATTGTGGTTTTCTGAGAAGGGTGACAAGACTCTAAACTTGTGTTTCGATTACTTGAAGTTAAACATGATGGTAGTGATGACAAAATATCCTCTTCCATGAATCAATGATCTTTTTGACCAGGTGAGAGGATCTTGTGTCTTTTCCAAGATCGAAATAATATCAGGGTACCACCAGTTGAGAGTTAGAACATCTGATATACCATAGAATTATTTCATAAGTTGGTATGTCCTATATGATTTTGTCATAATTCCATTTGGGTTGAAGAATGAACCAGTAGTGTTTATGGCTTTGATGAATAGAATCTTCCATCCAAATGTGGATCATTTTTTTGGTAGTGTTTGTGGATGACATCCTGGTGAACCCCAAGACTCATGATGATCATGCACAATATCTTGACATCGTCTTGAATACACTGAGAGAGCATCATATTTACTCCAATATACCAAAGTGTTAGTTTTAGATTTATTGGGTACACTTATTTATTTTTATAATATTATAGGAAGGTGTGTCAGTAGAACCATACGACATTTAGGTAGTGGTTTCTTAAGAGCATCCCTGGAACATTTTCGATAACTATATATTTTCAAGGTTGGATGGATATTATCAGAGGTTCATTCTGGACTTTTCCTATTTATCAGAACTACTCTTGGGATTTACCAAGGAGGGGTTAAAGTTTGAACGGTTAGAATAATGTGAGAATTACTTTCCAGAGCTAAACAAGCATTTGATATAGACATCGATCTTGATCCGACCTGATCTAGTTTAGGGCAATATGGTGTTTTGTGGAACTTCGTGGATCAGACTGGGAGCAGTGTTGATGTAATGAGATCAAGTTGTGGAATATGAGTCTTGGAAGGTGAGGCCACATGAGTGGAAATATCTAATGCATGAATTCGAGTTTTATACAATGGTTTATGCTTTAAATTGTTGGTGATATTATGTGTTAGGAGAAATGTTTACGGTGTATACTGAACATAAGAGATTAAAGTATATCTTTTCACAACAAGAATAGAATCTATGCTAGAAAAGGATGGTTGAGTATATAAATTCATTTTTTTATCTATAATATATTCCAAGAAAGGGAAATAGTGTCACTGATGATTTAAGTAAGAAAACTCAGACTCATGTAGTTTAGGAGTCTGGTGTTGAGTGGTAGATGATGAATTTACTAGATAAGATTCCTATTGTGATTATGGCATGAGGATGACTCTCATATTAGTTCCAGTAGAGTCTACACTTTTGATTCAGATTAGATATTATAAGAATGAGGATCTAGAGTGTTTGAAATTAAGTGAAATCCTTGAAGGTGGGGAGACACCTTTAGATTGGAGCATATATGAGGACGTGATCATTTATTCTAGGAATTGGGTTGTTGTGCGTACAAGATAACAGGAAGAGCTTATTCGTGAGTTTCATGCATCGATGTGGGTGATATATCTTGGTGAGAAAAAAATGTACTATGACCTATGTTGGTAGTTTTGGAATATGAGAATGAAATAGGAGATTACAGGGTTCGTGACACAATTCTACACCTCCCAATAGGTGAAGACCGAGCATTAACAACTTGGTGGGTTGTTATAGAAATTTTCTATTCTGAAATGGAAGTGGGACAACGTAACTATTGGTTTTGTGCTGGGACATTTGTTTATACATTGTAATAATAGTTCTATTTGGGTGATTATAGAGAGGTCGTCAAAGGTTTCATATTTCTTATAATTCTGGGAGACTTTCTTAAGGAAGAGTTGGGAGAAATGTAAATTTGGGAGATAGTCTGATTTTATGGTGTGCCTTGAACTATTGTTTCAGACCATGGGTCTCATTTTAATTTGCAATTATGGAAATAATTACATATGTTTCAAGGTAAATAGTTTTTGCTTAGTATGTCTTTCAACTCATAAATTGATGAACCCTCAGGAAGTATTATACATGTGCTTGAGGATATGTTGGGAGCATGTGTTCTAGACTTCGATGGGTCTTGGGAGAAGCACCTAGTGTTAGTGAAGTTATCCTATGAAAACCATTATAATGAAAATATTCATATGGAAATATACGAGACACTTTATGATAGGACTTGTATATCACCTATATATTGTATGGAGGAAGATAAGTCAGAGCTATTGAGACTGAGTCTTGTATAGGAGACATTAGAGCCGATACAATAAATTTAGAAGCATATGGAAATGGCTCAGAGTAGATAGAACACATATGATGACAGATGTCGATGAACCATAGAGTTTATAAGGGGATATCATGTATTATTTTAGGTGTATCTTAGTTTGAGTCACTACAAAATATGGGGAAAGGTAAAGTTAGCGACTAGGTTTGTTGGACTATTTGAGGTTGTGGAGAGAATCCGGTCAGTGGCATACCAATTGTAACTTCCATTGAGATACAATGCTATGCATGAAATTTTTCATGTGTCACAACTTTAGTGGTATCACCCCAACCCTACAAATTTGATCGATATTGATGATATTGTTCTTGAGATAGATGCATCATTTGAGGAGCATTAGAAACATGTGTTGGATCATAGTGGGAAAGTGTTGAGGGGAAAGAATGTGCTGATAGTTCATATATTATGGTAGAAAGGGTGTGTTTAGGAAGAAACATGGGAGAGATAAGTAGATATGATGGATCAGTGTACCAATCTTTTTGACTCAGAATCTTATAGATTCGTGGGAGCATAATTTGAGGATGACCATTTATAAGGTGGGGAGATTGTATGATCCTAACATTTTTTGGAGATATCTCAGTCTTTTTTATAGTTATTATTTTTTTTTGTTGGAGCATACTTTGTTTGGGTTTTACCTTTGGGTGAATTTATGTGAAAATTGGAAAATTTGGAAGGAATAGAGAATATGCACGGTCGGTGCATGGGGATTCCAAACCGTGCACTCCAGCCCAGCAAACCACATGAAACCAAATAGTGAGGATTCACATTGATGGCACATGTTTTGTTAAACCATGCACCGAATTCAGAGAAACTATCCACCCCACCTAGAAGAAGTTCATGGTTAGGGAACATGATTTTAAAAACCATGCACCATTTCCTAGCAAACCATGCTTGATATTCTAATTAACCTAAATATTTATTTTAAAATTAACAGACCCCCCATGATAACCCCTATTCAGCCCTACCTCAAACTTATCCTTCCTTTCATGATTTTGGATGCTCTTGGACAGATTCCAATCCCTTACAACCTCTGTTATTAGTGACTCAAATCTCAGATTGAAAATATACACAACCCCAATAAAAGGATATTATGATGTTTTGTTTCTTTCATCTCTATTGTTTTTACATCATATTTTGGAGGGAAGTGATCCTCACTTTTATTAAATCTAGATCTAGGATGGTTGGATCTAGATCTATAATTTTTGGGATTTTGATTATTCTATCTTTAATTAGGGGATCAGATCCAAATCTCATTCTACGTCATTGTTTCACTCAAATTTGGAAATTTCCATTGGAAAATGTTCATCTTAGTTCTTGAGGCTGGTGGTGTATTACTCAAATCCCGTAGTCATGATTTAATTTATGTCTATATAATTATATAATGTCTAGGGTTCATTTGGAAAATGTGATTTCCTAATTGAATTAATTAAATGGGAATAATTAATTGTTGAATTAATTTTGGGAATACTGAGATTGAGTTTTTGTAATATTTATTTGTTGAATTAATTATCGAAATGTTAAAATTTGGTTTTGGGAATAATAAATTATTTAATTAATTATCTGAATGTTGATATTTTTTTGTGTATAATTAATTTTTTAATTAATTATGATAATATTGAAATTGTGTTTTGGGAATAATTAATTATTGAATTAATTATCAGAATATTGAAATTATTTTTTAGGTATAATTAATCATTGAATTAATTATTGGAATATTGTGATTTTGTTTTAGTTATTATTAATTTTTGAATTAATTATTGGAATGGGTGTGATTAATTATTCATTGAGTTAATTAATTGAATTTATGTGATCAATTAATTGTTGAATTAATTAGTTGAACTGGATTAATTAATTGTTGAATTAATTGATATATTATTTTGATAGTTAAAGGTCATAATAAGATTATTGTTGATTAATATTGAAAGATGATATATTGTGGAACATGTGATATTGTGATACATGTGATATTGTGATATATTTTATTATTTGATATGTTTATATGGGAAAAAAACTGATTCTCTGAATAAACATATATGATTAATTGATACACGAGTGTGGGAAATAGAATAATTCTATAAAAACACATATATTTACAAGAGAATACGTGAAAATATTATTTTATGGGACATAGACTAATGCTTCGAATATGCATGGGGTGTGCGAGAGAGGCATATTCTCCAAATACCCATAAGGTGATAGATATTATTTTTATGCCCACTAGTTGGAATTGATATATGGATGTAATTAGACATTATATGAACTGAATTTAAATTGATAATGAAATACCATGTGATATAATGGGTTTCAATTGTTTGCATGACATTGTTCAAAATCCGGCAAGGGCCAATGTAGGTTTTCAGGTTTGGGTGTCCTTAGGCACCTAAGGGTTTATGTGGCTAAATAAAAAATAATTCATAACGTGATAAAAATTTATTTACGAATTTTACATATTTATTTATAAAACATTATACTCTATTATTTAGTGGATATTGTTCTAGACTCCATTGGTGATGGATTTCTGAGTTTTACTCACTCTCTACTTGGGTTCCCTGATCGGAACTCGAATAGATTTCATGTTCATATGAAAAGATAAGGGAAAAAGCCCTATGTTGGATAGATGATTTGATATAGATCATGGATGAGGGAACCTGATGTGTTTCAGGACCCTATTGTGATATTTGAATGATTTTTTTATTTTGGATTTTACATATTTAAAGTTGACACATACTTTGGAATGGAATATATGATGTTTAGATTTTGTGTTGTATTTTCTTCTTTAGTCATCATGTGATATTGGTATCATTAGGTCCATGTTTATATTATTGGATATTGTTTATTTATTTCTGTTGTTGTTCTACTTTGATAAAGTGGGAATAGTATTCCCATGATCTATATTCTACCCTCGCTATTATCAGTAGCCTATGGAATATGGGGATGTACTCTGGAGGTCATGTGACTAACTGGATCAGGTCCCTAGTGATTAGCACCTAGGTCAGGTCAATACCAAAGTTATTAACTTTTTTTATATCATGAATATGGGTAAAGTGAACCAATATGGTCAGCCAATATATCACTTCCAATATGACATTCTTCCCTCAAGGGGTACGTAGAAACCCAACCACAAAATCCATCAAAAAATCATCTCACTTCTTATTCGGCATAGAAAGTGTTAAAATAAAAACTCCAAGTTTCTGGTTCTTGGCCTTTAACTTTTGGAAAGTTTAACATTATGAAACAAAATCAGCAATGTCTCATACCATACATGGCCACCAGAATCTTTACCACATGTAATTGAACATATTCATGGTGATAAGGTGTATTGATCAAGAAGAATTATGAAAATACTCCCTGACACACTTTCTTTTGGGATAACGTACAACACACAAATTCCAAAAACATAGGATTCCCTCAGATGAGAACAACCACTCACTAATGGTCACCCCACCATAAAGAGATCCCTCAATTACATTTAATTATTCATCAATACACCGATCATGAATAATCTTTTCGAGAAGAGAGGTGGTCAATTGAAATATTTCTAGAATAATCTCGAACTTATATTCTTGGATTCCCAGGTGAATATGAGAAAAGAAATCCATGAAAATTCTAATATTATGATGATTATTTTATATATTGTCTTAGAAGTTTCCTACTTCAAGCATCATATACGACATTCCCATTTCCAAAGGGTAGAAAATGTAAAAAAATGACATTATTAACACTACCCATCATCATTGATTGAGGTTCAAATATTTCGGGGAGAAGATATAAATCAATATTTTGTGGTATGATTAAAAAAAATTTCTAAAAAAATTTAACACCACCAAATATTAAAATCATGAATCAAAACCGTTCATTGAAGATCACGAGAAGGACAGTTCTTCTCATGTGGCCTATGATATCGGGAACCAAAGGCCACCAAGTGATCCCTTTTCCTGAGAACACAACCCAAACCAAAACCAGATGCATCATAAAATACCATATAACCTGGACCGGCCCTAGAAAGATTCAAAAATGATGAATAAGTCAAAATATGATTAAAAAACCAAAATTAATTATGAAATTTTGTGTCCAATAATATCTTAACTCCTTTCCATGTGGGAGTGGTCATTGAAGAATCCAAATTCGAGAGATCATTAACAAACTTATGGAAATAACCTACCTAATAATATTAAAATATCAAAAACTTTTAATGGTTGTTCCCATTTAATAACTTTACCCTTCTTAGGATTAAATAAAATACAATGTTATGAGACCAAAAGTCCCCAGAAGATAAGTTCCGAAATCCATTAATTACCCTTTTATTCATTTTCATAAATTCAATAATCTCCTAAAATTTCAAGAACTACTCTAAGATAACTCCCTTGATATTATTTTATTTTGGAGTAAACCAAGATTTAATCCACAAAAAAAATCATGAAAAATTTTTTATACTAAAATAATATTTTGTTCATCAGTTCCATAAATACTACAGGATCATTAGTTAGACCAAGAGGCATAAAAATTTAATATTAATGGTTGTACTTAATCTGGAATATGGTTTTTGGAATATTAAATTCTTTTATTCTTAGATGGTGATAATGATACTAAATATTAAAT
Source organism: Viscum album (assembly GCA_963277665.1). Lineage (NCBI taxonomy): Eukaryota > Viridiplantae > Streptophyta > Magnoliopsida > Santalales > Viscaceae > Viscum > Viscum album. Next base: position 277,206,540 of record OY728129.1, on the reverse strand, counting down.
TTCAAGAACCACATCACCCATTTTAGCTGGTCAAATAGATCAAAAATCTAAGGAAAAACATACATGTTCTTTATCAGAACCCTATTTAGTTTTTAAAAATAAAAACAAAGGAAAAGTTTCCCATCATTTTTATTTGAAAAGAGAACATATGTTTCTCAATGTGTCATAGTCAGGCATATAAATACTTTGTCGAGGAAATCATACAAATGATTTAGTAACTCTTTTTGGTTAACTGGTTCAATTTAATAAGAGGGAATAAATATCGTCTAGGTACCTGGTACCAAGTCAATGTAAAATTACACCTCTCTTACCCGTGCTTAGATAGAAATGTCAAAACGAAACAATTCATGAAAATAAATGATGAAAAGAGGAATATCAGCAATCATAAATTATTTCTCCAGATCAAAGGAAAAAATAGGTACGATACTACCAAAATCTAGAATAGGTGGTCAGACACTACTCGACCTTGGGTCCTAGTCTCCCTAAAAAATAAAGAATACCCCATAGGGGGAATTAAAGTAGACTCATTGAAGATAACAGTCAATTCAATATTTATGGGAAATAATATAATCCATCCCAATAATAATTTAAAGAGGTTCATATTGAGAACTATAAAATCTTAGGTGATTTTGACTTCTAAAAAAGAGAAGGTACAAGAAGGGAATCAATGACATTTCTCTCTCTTCATTCTGAGGGGTGTAGTAATATCAATCATGTATGATAGAATATTCATATTAATCTTTAACAATCTCAAAATATGAGTCTATGTGAATAAGTGAGATTAATAATTTTCAAATATAGAAATAACTAAAGATGAGGCTATAGCGATGATAGCTCTCACTATCACTGGACTTGTAGTAGCTTTCTCTGGAGGTTCTTCCACTGTATAAAGAAGATACATTCTTGGTGACTGAGGATAGAACCCATTAGTTATTAAAGGACATAATATAAATGTAGTATATTTATGGGATTATAATCCTATTCCAAAATTTGGGGCTTAAAATACATGATAGAACTTCTGCAGCTGTCCTGAGTGACCACACGAACAATATATCCATGGTGTCTCAATACAGACTCGCTTTGAATGCCCAACCTTTACACACTAGAAGAATGATAAAGAGATTATTCAAAATAATAATTTTTTTTGGATGATTCTTACTGTCATAAGACACTATGAGACTCACCAAACTTCCTCTTTGCTTTATAGGAACCAAAAAACATTCACTAAGTTGAAAAAATAACTCCCATTAACACTGACTTATTGGACATGTCAAGCTCAACCATCAATGTTCTATCCCACAAATCCACATAATAACTGAGATTTAGTTTGAAATAATTTTATTGAATATTAAATAAAATACCCATATCAATTCTATGGGACATTAGCTTCTCAATTATCACTACCACGGGAAAAAACTAAACAAGTTCAGCACAGTGATTTTTATACCGGGTCATGGTCTTATCGCCTTGTTCGAGGATAAGAAAATCCATATAATTTTTGAAGGATGTCGAATTTGGATATAAATTTTTCATGAAAATATCACTAATGTATTTTTTAGTCCCATATCTTATTATTCTTCACCATAACCATCGAATCACACCAACTTCTCTTAGGTCCTTTAAGATTAAAGGTATCACATTTCACCTTTATCAAATCAAGAATTTCCATGAACTAAAAAAAGAGCTCCATATTATTTAACCGGTCCAATGCATCTTTATGATCATTTGAGACTTGGTATGTTGGGGTATTCTATTGAAGAAACTCCTAATCATGATCTCTAGTTTCAACCCTCCGGGTTTCCACTATTGGATCCTAATTGAGAACTACTATAACTAACCATCCCAGAGATTGGACTAAATACACCACAAACTTTATGAGATTCCAATCAACTGGAGGGTTTTACTACCATGGTTCATAAATATCTTCCTCTTGAGGTCTATTCAAAATTAATCTCATGGGAATGGTATTAAACAACATTAACATACAATAAAAAACATCAGTAGAGACATTGAGACCATCAACTCAATCAAGAGATACTAGGATATCAACTAAATCACCTTAAAAATAAATTCTATAGGATTTAAAACACACAGATCATGTTGTGAAAAGGCTAAAATTAGATTAATTTATTCCTCAAAAAATGTTTTACCAAATACCCATGGCGACTTATGCACTTCTAAGATGAGAGATGGCTCAGAAATCACTCTCAACTACCTCTTAATTCTTGATTATCCTACCTACTATCTACTAGGTCATCCCAAACTGCATATAAACACCAAAGAAAGAAGATCAACCTAACTTTGATAATATTTTATCATAAACAAAACCAAATACCCTGGTACACTGGTACATGATCCAATCTCGATAGAGATCAAAGGGAATTCCCAATCCCCATGGGTTGAAGACTAGTGCCTAACATCAACCAAAAGTCAAAGGGAATAGTTTTACACAATAGGAAACCTCAATATAGATTAATATAACATAAATAAATAAATTTTAGGCATACTAAAAACTCTTCAAGGAGAAAATCACAATAGAAAGGTAGAAAAACATCCCAAATAAAAACATAAACCAAAAGATAAAATAACTCCCATTATACTAATATCAAAATATCTATGCAATGAGTGGATAAAAACTACACTTCTCCACATCAGCACCCAAAATACCATGAAATCAACCACACTCACCACCACCAATTGGTTCGTTCCCTTTTCCTAGACCTAGAATAACATTATCTAAAAATTCTTGAATGTAAAGATAGGTTGTGAGAAAAAATCATAGTATTATTACTCATAATGTTTCATAAAAATTACAATAAAAATAAACCATTTTTGATTCAATTAAAATATAGATATATCAAGGAAAATTATTTTCAAATTTATCAGTCAAAACATACATTAAAATCAAATCAAAAAGGAAATTATACCAAAAGAGTATCAAATGATCATTTTAAAGAAATAGAAGGAAATGAATAGAATAGTTATATAATCAATGGATGGTAATAATTAATTAAAAACTAAGAAAACTGTTAATAAGCCCTAATATAATCTAGTTTTTAGCTATAGGTTCCTCATAGTACCCATCTAGTCAATATGAATCAAGTGTGGTCAGATGAACCTAATGATCAAGCCACTGAGCTAGTGAATCAACACCCCATCCAAGGAAAATCATTCTAAAATTGGTTTAGTTAGAGTTTCCATTATCAATCCACTGGTCTGGAGTAAGAGTCCTAGAATGCTTATCCAAATCATGTACTAACAACATAGTCTCACATGTTATTTTGATCAATTAATCAATCATGGTATATTCATTCATTTCATTTCAAATTTTCAATCATAGTTTAAATGTTGATTTTTATGTTTAATATGAAATTTCAATTTTAAAACCCAAAAATAGAATTTCATAATTTCTTTCCTTTCAAAACCATCTTTCATTTAATTATATATTTCTCATTAATAAAAATTAAATAATTATAATCTACATTTTCTTAAAATAACTACATATTTCCAAAGATTTTTAAAATAGGTTTCATTTCACTAATCTCATTCCTTTTAAGTCAATCGTCAAAGTAATCCCAAAAAAAGGTTTAAAAAATGATTAAAAATACATCTGAATTAAAGAAAGAAATCAAGGTTTCAATTATAGGGTGATGAATTTTAGAACCACCTACCATTGATTACACAATAAAACAATCAACCACCTGATACAAGAATAACCAATAGAGAATTGGGGGAAAATAATATCAAAGAAGAATATGTAGAATCATTATATAGAAAATAAAGGTTTATATCTTTCTAAAATAGAAGGATTCATCTCTCTCTAAAAAGAGGAGTGAATAGAATAAAATGGGGATTCCAAATAAAGCAGTAACCACTTACTGAAGATAGTTGAAACACATCCAATGGTGCATCAATCTAAGAATAAGAGAGGTTGGAGGAGCCAATAATCCTCTTAAGAGCCTCTAAAAGATAAAGGATTATATTAGGTTTGAATAAAATGTGTTTAGAAGTTAAATTTTGGGTTTCTGGATTTTGGTTACAATTTTTAAGGGATTAAAATCATTCATATGGTTCACTAGGTTTGGTTACATGATTAGTATTAATTGTGTTCATAACTATGTTCCCTCACTGGGATTCTTGAGAGGGTGAATAGTTTAGAAACATAGTTTGAATAAACATGTGATAATCATGAAACCCTCACTATTTAAGGATGCATGGTTTGGTGGGTATGACACACATTTTTTACTAACCTTGTACCCCCTCCATAACCTCTAAATAGAGAACACATTTTGTTGGGATGAACCACATAGTATCCCTAACCATCTTCCAACCACACACAACCCCATGGAGTTCCAAAATTCTCAAAAAAAACTCAAAAAATGAATCAAAATCAGATATGAACAAGAGGTGATAAAAAGCGTAAATAAGTACCTGAAATATGGTAAATAGATGTTATAGGTGAAGTATTAGGTTAATTTAATGCCTTTATTCTAAGAAACTCTAATGGTAAAATTCTATTTTCTTTGGGTTCAGTTGTAATAGAAACTGACCAAATGTTGACTTATTTCATTATCATATCTTACTATAGATATTGAAATTTATTATCCTGCACTTTTATGAAAAATTTATTATATTATGGTTCTTGATGATATATATAGTGAGAAAAGGTAAAGTTTATTGTTCAGAATTATGAGTTTGTCATGTATTTAAAGAATATGATAGATGTTTTTAGACTTCCATTGGAATAATAATAACTATTTATTTCACATAACATATTAGAATTTTATGGAAGCTTAAACAAATTTAGGGTTGGGAAGAGCATTTTTATAATGAAGTAATAAGTTTATAAGATGAATCACCTTCATTAAAAAGGATTTTTTTCTTATAAATGGTGTAATATTTCTTAATATTTAGAAAAGGTGATAGGGATACGATCAACGTATAAGATTCTTATATACCAGACTTACTTATTGGAATGAATAAATTGAATGTATTTTAACCCATTTTTAATTTTATATAATTTATACATTCTGGTTCCCTGAAGCTAAATATCATACCATATTCAAAGAAAGGGTAAAGGAAAAATCCTTGAATTCAGAAACCAAATCTATGATGAAGCTGATTTGTGATTTGGTTGGGGATAAATTCATTTAATGATGTATGTAAAATAAAATTCTGTTAGTATCTAAAATGAATATTATTTCCAAGAAAAAAACTAAAGTATTAGAAGATGTTATGGTAGACACACATTCTTTATATAAAAGTGGATAATATATGATGATGATTTTGAAAAATTCGTTGAGATGTTTGGAGATTATCTATAAATAAACTATGGTGATATTAGAAATATGATTAAAGATAAGAAATAATGAAATATATATTTTGATTTATCAAAATCAAATGTTAAGTCAGTAATAAGAGGTCAATCCCAATGGAATGAGTAAGAAGAGATGAAGTGTTATTCTCAAAAAATTATGAAGTATCAAGTTGTACTCCCTCTTATCACTATTAGAGTGCATAATGTAGAAAGCAAACTGACTTGAAGTAGGAGAATTAATTTTTTTTGAAGATATATTTGGGAAGATAAATATAATTTTAGTAGAATTTAAAGAGGAATCCTATTCTGAATTCACTTCTCTCCGAACATTAGAAATAAAAGAACAAACTTATATGTTAAGAGAAGTAAAATCCCTATTCCATGATACTTCCATACCAGCACCACCATGAGAAGATTCATATTCATCTACCTATAAAAGTTATTATTCATCATCTTATAGTTTTTATAAGATTGTTAGATTATCGAAATTATAATCTTCGGATAAAGATAACAAGTTTAAGAAATCTTATATGGAAGATTATTCATAATATGCTAAATAAATGAAGCCATCTATTATTGAGAAAGAGATAATGCTGGATAATATTGGGTGGAATGGAATTGATTTTTCCAAATTTTAGGAAGTTTAATCTTATCAACACATTGATATCCTAAATATCCCATCTAAATAAAGATTTCATTCATAAGGTACACCAGAATTTGAAGGTGCTAGAGTTGAGTCAAATAGTTCTTCATATGATAGATCTTTAGAATATAGTTCACAGAGACAAAAGATATAATCGAATAGATAATTTATGGTTGAGCATATGATAATATAATCATACATAATTTTAGTCTTTACATAGATTGGTTCAAGGATAAGTCCTCTAAATTATAATTTTATAGATTCAAAAACTTCTTAGACGTTAAATTAATTCCATGACCGGAAGGTTGAAATGAAGACCATCTCATCAAATTTTAAGGAATATTTTTGTATTGAATTTCTAGAATATCAAAATATTATAAACACATGAGAAGGTTTAAGACTATTAAATTAAATATTTGTTGGATCATAATAGTGATTTGATAAAATAGATTGATATTTTAAACATTAAATCTAGTAAATAAAAATGAAATTTTTATGGACATGATCTGGAGTCAAAATAACAACACTATAAATTAAAGGAATAAAAGAAACATTTGTAGGATCTGAATAAATAATTGAAAAAGCAAAGGAATCATAAATAAATTTAAAGAAGATATTGAGTAAGTAGAAGAAATTGATATCCAAATCTCCTCAAAATGAATAATTTTAAAAATTGTATTCATTTTAAAATTATTATTTTCAAAATATTATGAACTTTGATTGATATAAATCTTTAATTTTACAAAATGATATTAATAAGTGTACGATTTCTATCTATTTTCAATTTTCAGCTAATATTTACTTATTGATAATTATCCCCAAAGGGATCATAATTTTTTTCCTTTGATTATTCTAGAAAGGGGGAGATTATGAGAAATTAGTGATATATCAGCATTACCTTATCTTTCATTGAAAATGACAAATAGACAAACCTTAAAATAATGGGTGATTTTTTTATATTGTTTTTTCTCCAACTCATTCTATTGATTTATTTTTAAAAATCACAAATGGGGATAAATCGGGGAAAATGGACTTATGATTTCCTTTCATTTATTACTTGGTATAATTTTTTAAATATGAATATATTGAATGACCACAAGGATTATTTGGGGATATGGTATCAGATTTTATAAAGAGTAGTACTATTATATTTTTTTTTTCAAATTTACATTTTTCATTCATGTTTTTTGATTTTCAAAAAGGTGAATATTGTTGGGGAAATAAAAAAAGTTAATATCATTTGTTTTGAAAATCAAAATATAGTCATGATAGAATAAATTACCTTTCTCATTTTTCTTTAGTTTTATTTGTATAGTTATACCATTTTATTTTCTAAAAATTCCAGTTTTGATGTACTAAAGAGATACATTGTAATATCATAACTTCGTAAACATATATTGGAGTGATATGTTAGCATGTTGAATGAATTCATTATAATATCTAACTACATTCAATTGTAGAAGATGAATATTCTAATTTTTTTATAACAAATCACAAATTCTACATAATACAACCATTAGATTTTGTTAAAATATAAGATATAAATTAAACCGCAGTATTTGTGAAATGAAAGATATGAGATAGAAGATTCACTTTAAATCATGTTTATGTCTACATTATCTAAATTTTAATATCAATTAAAATATTAATTTGTTTTTAGTATGATCTTAGAGTTATTATTGTGTGGTATTCATTATAAATCTTAAAGTCCCCTTACAATTATTCACATTCGGATCGTTGTGATTGATGAGATTCTAATGAGTAATATCCTACCATCGATTGATATGATGGATGAGGATCTAAGGCTAGACTCTATATATTCTTAATTGGTGAAGTTCAATGAAGTCTAGGGTTCTTAAATTTGTTGCTAAGTGAGGAGATTAAATATTTTCTTGGGAATATAGATATTGGATGACATTTCTATTGTGGAAGTTCCTACCATAGAACTTGTTATTTCCTAATATCTAAGTCGTATAAGATTCGTTTTTGGAATTAGTAAAACTTGGATCAAGACCACTCATCCATCTAAAACTTTGGTTTTAAAGTGAATATTTCTTGATTGGAAGTGTTTTGGTAATAAGTATCCATACTAGATGTATTTGGATTGTTATGAAAACTCTTCATATTATTTTTAATTATCTATTATATTGTTTTTAATGGTTGGTTAATTGAAGATAAATAAAATATTTTCCTATATTTTATATTAAATGTTTAACATCTACTATATTTACCACATCCCTTACTTACATGTGTGTTTAATTTTTTATTTTTGTAATTTGATCTAAAATCGTAACTTCTAATCAATTTTATAACTCAAGAGGAAGAAATATTTTAAGTTGTCTTTACTATAATTCACCCCCACTAGTAGTTTCCACAACATAACTATCTAATATAATATTCAGTATAAAAATTTGAATTAAATTTTTCCAACTGAAAATCATAAACTATTTGGAATATAAAATTTCCCCCCAATCAGAGTTATAATATAAAAGTATAATAATTTATGTAAATTAAAATAATTATAGGATAAACACTTAACTTATTGAAATAGTATACATAGTGTTAAATAGTACTGTTAGAAGATAATGAATAACCAAGAAATAGCATAAACAATTACAGTAACTATGTAAAAATAACTTTATAAGTGTTATATAATAATATAAATAACCCCAAAGGATATTATTACAAAAAATTATTATCAGATAATTAGACACTTTTAGACAAAATAAATAAGTGGTTAGGTATACTGAATCAAAGGTATACAAGTTCCTCTACATAAAACCTCCTCAACTAAGCTAATATCAGTGAGATCTATATCTGAAACTTCCTTGAATGAAATATTTGAAGAAGGTATCTATATCCCTAAGAACCTCTTTGATCTCACAATTAGAATCAATTCCAATCACCCTAAACATTATCAAATTAAAATTTAGAAGATGAATCATCCTCTACTCATATCTTCTTCAATCACATCAATCTGAAGTAGTAGATTCCATAGCAAAATGTCATTGATTATGAAAATCATAAGAAAACAAACAATTACAATAGAAAAATTTAAGTGTCTATAATGGAAGGCCTCATAATAATAGATCTAAGTAAACATGATAGAAACATATATAATTGGGGTCCCTCATGTAAGTGAAATATTAAAAAAATTAACTTGTTTGTTAGAGATTTTAATATGATCTATTCATTCATTCCTTGAATTTATTTGTTTAATTTATAGCATCTATTATCAAAAAAATACCATAATGATAATATTAAATACATTGGTTCATTTGTAATAACATCAAAAGGTACACCATATGATGATGAATTTGAATCTAGATTATGATGAAATTTTTATCATTACATAACATTCTTCATCATATCATCACTAATTTTTAGTAATTCTATGCATCTCTTCTGTTTATCAATAATTAAAATCAGTATATAAAAACTAACATACATAACATAAACTAATTATTGATGTTTTCTTATAAATATGGTGAAGTGTGATGTGTTTTCAAATAAAATGATGTATAAGTTCCTTTTGAATAATCACCCAACACTATAATCCATTAAGCAATTGGTTATAAGATACTTTAAGATTTACATATGACTTACTACTAGGATAACTATTCCCAATCCACCACACTTCCCTACTCATCGAGAACTAAAGGAATTTATCTCGACATACACTACATTCATTAATTAAATTCATAATTATATAGTGTTCATATATCACTTAGTATAAATTTATATCGATAACCTATCCCCCAATGACAAAATCTTCAATATAGTAATCAAGGTCCATTATAGCCCAAGAAACTTCTATTATACTCATGAAGTTTTAAAGGAAACAAATAAATTATGATTAAATGTCAATCACACAAAAGTGGAGAGACCTCATTTCATAGGAAAATAAAAAAATAATAAAACTTATGGAGATGTTTAGGGACCATCTAATTTATTTAGTGTTATTCCATTAAATAAATACTCAACCACCATGACCAATGATCATCCAATACCATGTTATCATCTCCCACTAGTAGAAGGCCTGAATTTCATAATATATAATCCAAATTAATTATAAATTAATTATAATTAATTTACACATTAAAAAAATATTTATCTCATGAATAATTACTTGGAATAATCATAGAATATCATATTAGATGAAATAATGTCATTGAAACATCATTCAATGGGGTTCTGATCACTCCTGAAACCCACAGAGCTCATGGACAGTGAAAAACATAACACCAAATGATAATATTTCAATTAATTAATTTAAAATTTAAATGATACCTAAAATAATTATGGGTATTGACTTTAATCAATGAAACCACAAGAAATATAGTGAGTTAAACTTCTCAAGATCTCCCATTTCCATTCAGAGTGAAACCCCCACCAAACCTACTCCATTACCCCATTCTTTTCATGGAATAAACATAAAATCATATAAAAATAAAAATAAATCAGTATTGGACCCATAATAGTATGAAATTAATAATAATATGATAATTACACCATAAATAATGAGGAAAACCAAGAAAAATCATCACAGATCAAGGGACTAAAAGGTGTTAAAGGGGAGAGGGATCAACCTCCCCCTACCCGCACAACTGAAAAGTGAAGAAAAAAAAGGGAATTTTGATTTTAATATCATAATACATTGTATTTCCATTAATGTCTAAAATTTTGAAAAGGATTCCAATAAAAACATGTCACATTAGGATATGAAGTGATCCACCAACACCAGGATAAATCGAACATCAGAAGATATAACCCCCATGGTGTGGCCTCACCCCTAATTTCCCTTGCACAACATGATCCGTATAGTCATTACAAGGTTCATAACCTATAGAAAGAGTTTAAACTCCATCATATAGGACACATGATTTCTAATTCACCATACAGAGCACCATAAACTTTGTCACGACATGACCTAAGGGTTCACAACATGAGCATCAGTTCTAATGAATTTTTGAAAATGAAATATGTAAGGATTTATTCTTATGAGTAGTTACAATGTGATCCGCTTGACCATGGTGTGGCCACCAAATGAAAGAGTCTAAGCTTTTATAAAAACACAATATTTAAGGGTCATAATGAAGTGACACCCATAGTTACACCATGGTAAATCAATTTATATCCTAAAGGATCTTAGGATATTTGTTGGTAAAAAATTAATGTAATGAGATACATTAGTTTCCAAAATATTTCAAGGAATTATTTGATGGAAAGTGTTCCAAGAATGATGATTATATTATTTATAAATAGTTATTATTATTCAATAGAATTTATTAATATAATAAGCTTTGTTTTTGTGGTGTAAAGAAGATTCAATATGTATACGGATTTTAACATTAGGAATGTGGATCCTTAGTATCACTATTATTCAAACATTCTATCTTCATATATGTTACACGCTAATGAGTTCAATGAGAGGGTGTTATCTGGTGGTCACATAGAGATGTGTTAGGATTTATATAGGGATGTAATGAGTTTAAAAACCCTTTAATGTGAAGAAAACATGTGGTTTATCTGGATGTCTATAATATATTATTTTTCAAAAAACTTCTCATGTATGGGGTTGTTATGTATTCATAAAAGAGTATAAGAATATTGAATCTATAAAGTTTCAAAAAAAAAATCAATTTCCACTTTATCATTTTTTCACGCTGGGCACATATGTGTACATATTGATATATATTCAGTGAAGTGTAATAATAATTGAACTCTCAATGTGTGACTTTAAGATATCCCTATGTGATGTTTATCATGATGTATTATATGTCATGATGAGATGTTAAGGCTAACATGGGTCTGATTCATGTATCAAGAAATAAAAGATTCCCATGATGTAAATAGTGAGTTTTTTTGTTATATGAACCAAAAAATATACCCAATGGAGTGTCATACATTATTTTATTGGTATATTAAGGGTTAATTGTTTATATTTGGAGTCCCAACTAACTATGTTTAGAGAGATAACAAGTATGAGAACCCTCATACTTTGATATTTTTCTTATGAATTCCTTGAAGCCTATCTAATCTGGGGTGGTTTGGCTTGTTTCTGATCATGTTAGCAGTTGGAGATCAATCCAAATGTGATTTCTCTTCTTATATGATGAGTATGACATTAGGTCACTCAATTGATATAGACTAAGGAAGTTTAGATACATACTTAGATAGTATAAATAATGCGATTATCTATTCAGGTAATGGGAATTTGATTTGATCATCCATAAATTTGAATGACATGTGATGTTTCTATAGACCTACATAGCCAATACTCATAGAATCAATAAAGTATGAGTTGGCTACATGGGATTGACATACATAGTTTCCCATGATCACTCAATTTCTTATACAAAGGGATTAAAGAAAAAAATCATTCTTGAATGTGAAGAAACTGGTTATAATATGTATAAATATACATGTGTTTGATGGAGATCATGCCGATTCCCTTCATAACATGAGTAGAATTTATGCTTTTCTAGAGGCCTCCCTTTTTATACATTTATGGATATGTTGATTCATATTTATTGTCAACTCTAATAATTCTCAGGGGACCACACTTTTTGGTTAATATAATGGGGATTTATTTTTACGTGAAGAGATTATCTAAAAGTTTTTCAGAGTAAATACAATATCGTTTTTGATGAGTATTCACAAGGTGTATCATATGATGTGGTTTGGATGAACTTGATGATATTATTACAATTTTTTTAAGAGATATTAAAGAAGAGTTTTGTTGGTTATTCCATAAGTTATTGTACAATATACTATAACTCCCCAACCAAAATCACTAGGTTTGACTTGGAGAAACACGTGACCTCATGTCACCTCCCCATATACAAGAGGTTGTCGACCAGGTGCAAGGGTCTTAACACCACCATTTGGGAGGATATACCCTATGTATTATATACTTGCACTAATAATATAAATATAATATAAAAACTAAAATTAAATAATGTAGAATAAAATAATATCCGATGACACATATGTCATACAACAAATAAATGGGCTCCCTGAGTAGAAATCCAAACAAGTTTAATAGTGAAAATAGACAAATAAATAAAAAATCTACAAAATCCCACAAATTCTGTCCTGGTTCGACTAATAGATCTATGCTCCTCAGCTAAACCATCTTCCATAATCCCTTTTCCCCTTCTTGGATACCTATACATGAATTGTGCACATGCATTGATATTTATGCATTGTGTGTAAGTAACAAGAACTAATAGAACACCACTAAGTAATCCTTAACAATCGTGCACATGTATAAAAGGTATATTCCATAATAACAATAAATGATTAAGTAATCATAAATAATCACATGCTGAGAACCCATGTTCTATCTAATCCATCAGGATCCAAGACAGTACCTTCTTCAGCTCCATGCTGAAAGGATTATCAAAGATGATTGAAATGATCAAGAGATAGACAAAAGGATGGTGAAATGTCACATAGTATCCTGAAATAATCAAAATGAACTTTCTTTTCTATATCCACAAGGAATTGACTTATGGAACTTTTTTTATTATCCTCATGGAATCAAGTGTCGGGTAGGGCCACAAGGTTATCTTTATACCACCATAAGTATGGGTCCTCCATCATCATCACTGCACATCATGTTCACTCTCCCTATAAGGGGGACAATAAAATGATAATACACCTATCAAGAATACCATGTACAACCTCCAACAACATGGAAACCCACATAATAGAGAATAATATAATTATACAAGGATATTATGTAATCATGAGAATCTAGTAATATAGATATAATAACATTTGATAAACATAAATTATGTTGAAAATATACTCTAGAAAACTAATGGAATTTGGAACCATATAAGGGAATATAGGGATACACAAACACCCATAAGAAAACACCATAAATATGGAATGAAAATAATTGAAAACATGCCACTAATAAAGATAACAAAAGTACAAGAGGGCCCCAAGAGTTAAGGAAATTTCAACCTCATAGATGTTGATGAATATCTCCAAGGTTTATCAAAGTATCAAATCTCAAACCATATTTTAAAACCCATGAGAAATATTCTCACATGTAAAGGATGTCAATTTTGATTCTATTTCATCAAAGAAATAGATTTAGTAGAAGTGATGTAAGAATATTCCCTATCTATAAGATCATTAAAGAATTAATTACCTCACATATTCTATAAATGGGCAAAGTTTTGTGATATGTCAAAGAAGAAGACGTTTATTCATCATATATATTTTTGATTCATGAATGGACAATGAATTACCACACTAATTATATATGATAACCTCAGCTCTATCCAATTAACAATGATAGATCAACAATCCATCAGTGGAAGAGAGATCCAAGATGAGATTAAAGAAAAAGAAGATATCATGATGATTAATCTAAAGAAACATACTAGAAAATGTTGACCGTTCATGATGAAATAAGCTCTAGTCACAGTGATATCATTGGAACATCGAATCCACAAAAAATTATATCAATGGATCATTAACGAATTATAGTTCTGTAATTGATCTTCCATCAAGTAGAGGTTTAGGAAGATGATTTGAAAACACATTCCCATAGAACATCTATATTTGGTGGAAAATTTTGATCCAATTACGAGATGTCATAAAAATACTAGATACTGTATTGATATAGGATTTAATGAATAAATTTTCATTAGATAGACATATAAATAATAGATATAACATAGATCCATTCTCAAATCTAACTAGGGAAGAGGAAACATGTGATATATAATGGAATTTTACTATTCTAGAATTAACCGATCCCTCCAACATTGGAGGATCACATGAGGATTAAAGAGATATCTCTAGTGATCATATGGGAGGTCTAAATTTTTTAATATATCTATTGGTATTGTAATTGGATGTTAAATAGGGTTAAAACTAAGTGGGATTAAAATCCAACGGGGTGCATTTATTTCCCACTCCGACTGGGCGCACTAGTTGGCTAATGGGCCAGGTAGATCTACCTAGGTTCTTACAAAACAAATGGTTTGTTGGTTGTAGCACCCCAATCTTCCACGATATTCTTCCCTTGGAATAAAACAATGGCTTGCACTGTACAAAACTTTGAGTTCTAACACACCACGACCAATCAAACTAGATCTTATGAATAGTAATACCCAATTTTTGAAATTTTATAATTTTTTTTTCAAAATTAACTTCATTTTTGGATTTATAATATTAAAATTAGCTTAGGGTGAATTTTTGGTATTTTTCAGAAAAAATTCAATTTTTGATGAATAGGGAAAAACACTGTGTTATTGTTTAAAACCAAATTTTTTTAAATAATTATTTATTTTATTTATATTTTATTTAAGTAAAAATAGATATATAATAGTGATATAAGTTCAATTTAATTCATCGGAGTCATTTTATAATAAGTTTAGATATATAAAATTTTATTGAACTTTTTACTGTCTTTTACCCACCTACTAGGAACATTTGTAAATTTGCGTAATACATAATTTTACCGCTTCTGTGAATTGAATTTCAAAAATATGAGAGACACAGTTGATATTAGTAAGTAAATGTGGTTCAATAAGATGACAATAATTTTTTGTGAATTGTAACTTTCGACTTTAATTTACCATGGTTAAAAGTAAATAGGGTAATTAAAGGTAAAAATGATATTATACATACCCTAACACATGTCATAATTCTATTGGATAAGTGTATTTCGACCAAAATCAACCTTATGAATAAAATATGATCCTATTTCTTCCACTAACATTTGATTAGGACATTAATTATTTTTTAATTTAAAGAATAGTTAAAAGTGTTAAATTCACGTTTTCAGAACTAAATAATTTTTAATATAGAGTTATACATGAGATAAGTTCGACTATAATTATTAATTATAAATCTAAAAATATTTAATGGTATTTTATTTATAATTTTTAATAATTAGATAATTTAATTTATTTATGACACAATGATGATATGTTAATTACTTTTTTAATGAATGATTAAAATAATTGATATTATAAATATCCAAATAAATGTGATTTGAGACTTTTAACAAATTCCAAAAATTTTATAAGTTAATATGACATGTTAGGGTGAATTAAATGAATTTTTTTCGACTTAATCATACTCTTTTGACTTTAATAGTAACAAAATACCAAATATTTCCAAATTGACATAAATGAGTTTAAAAAAATACTATATTATTAAATGATATAATATTTTTAAATATCTAAGGTTATAAAAAATGAATTATATAATGTTAAATGTATCATTATTTAACCACTAAGGGTTATCTTATAATTTTATAGTAAGTTTATTAACAATGTAATATAAACATACAAGAAGACATTGTAAAAGTCAAACTATTTAACTAAGAGTTGAATATCAAAGATAAGGTTAATATGGTGACCTAAAAATGTATAAATCCTATTTATTGTAGTGTTTTCAACCCATACCCACCTTATTTTTAAAATAAATCTTTTTTGATCCATTATAAACCGAATAATATTGTATAATAAAATAATTTTTCAAGCTTTTCCTAAAGTGACCCGCACCTCTCTTATAAAATGGTACTTTAACTTCTCTCAAAATCACACCTGCAAAGACATTTTTATCGTCCATACACTTCCCCAATATCCTCCCAAATACCCTTAATTCAACATAGATTCCTTACATTGATCAGAAATCCAACCTAAGTAACCCTTTTGATGAAATCAAAAGGAAGAACCTGAAGAAGAGGTAAATATTTCATCACCTCTTTCAAGTTCATTTCTTCTTCCAATTCATCTTTCTTTGTTATTTCCATAACAAAATAATAACTCTAGCACCTTATAAATACAGTGATGTTATTATAAATATGGTACAACCGTATTCATCATTCTATCCATCCTATGATTGATAAAGTCACCATACGTGCGTACATACAACTTACCAGCTCCACGTCACGGTGTAGTTCGTTATTCAAACACTTAATTATTTAAATGGATATAATAATGAGTATAAATGATGTAAATAATAAATATAACATGATAATTATTTTTTATTTATGGTATACCATCCAATTACATACTATTTTACCATCAATATAATGGTATTGGCGCTCGTGCGTACGTACGACTTACCGTCTCCATGAACGCGATGAAATTCCTTCCCCATTATAACTATTCAAAAATAATTTTTATTTTATGATTAAAAATAATTTTTTAGAACTTAATATAATTATGAATTTGAATCAAATAAATCCTATCCATAACAAACATGGATTACGTAACTAATCATATTAAGGAAAACAAATCAATTAACACCCAAAATAATGATACTACTGAAATATTATTAACAATGCAATATTAGAAGATCATATATGATATCATATTTATGTATATGGTTCTTTTATAATTTAATAACAATTATTTAACTATTAAACTTAAGGTTAACGTACCCTCTATCAAGTAAAAGTACAAGGTAAGGGTTAATTTTACAATATCTTTACTTATTTGAGGTTGTTAATTCATAAGTATCTACTGAGACTTCTTTATCATCAACATCTTTTTTTTCTTAAAATTTTATTTCAAAAAATCTTTAATATTTCCTAGACTATGGGTTAAAGTCATTTATACCCTTGTTTTAATTTTTATAAAATGTTTTGAAGGGAATATTTCTGTCATTTTCCAAACAAGGTACTTTATGACATTTTCGACAAATTAAGGTAAGAATGTTTTTTAACTTATACGGTGGGTGCATGTATTGTCTACCATTATAACACCTTTTAATCATCAATTACAAGCTTATAAGAATATTTTCAAGTTAAATGATTTCTTTTATAATTATGTGACTTTAAATGATTTCAAAATAGAAAGAGATATTTCTCTCAAATAGTTTTGATTTCATCTATGTCAACATCCTTTGATGGATTTTACACTTGTTTGAAGTTGATTTATTTTGATACAATATTCCATATTGTATTGAAGGTATTTTTATATGTTTGACTGTGGATGTCTTATTTTTATACTATTCATGGTTTATAATTAAATTATTAACATTTCTTATTATAGTTTTAATACGAATGTTTATGTTATGTTGTAAACTTTTCATATGAGGAATGAATTCGACTTAATATGTGAAGGGTGGATATTACTATATCTCCTCGATGCATCGATAGGTATCATGAGACTAACTAGTGTCTTGGCACAAGGATTTTTCAAAATCTTATTTGTAGTCTTGGCAAGAGGCCTTGACTATGTGGTTATGATGTCCGGAATTATGCATTCCATCATTATGAAATTGGATATTGATATTATATGTGATTATTTGACTAGTAGAATATCCTTGTGTATAAGTATATGGGATTACTTGATTTATATTTTCTATATTCTTTTGAAGATTAATTTTAAAAGGCTTTTGTTTTAGTCTTATACATTTCCTTAAATGTTTATGATTATTTATGAAAGTTTCCATTATATTGTTATCCTTACTGAGATTCTGAGCTCACCCCTTTCTATGTTTTATTTTTCCAAGGATGTGAAGAAGTATTTTATGGTTGACCTAGAAGGATTGGATAAGGGATATAAGTGTGTTCAAAATGGGACAAAATGTTTTTTTGTTTTTATTTCATGATGTAATAGAGAATATATGTATGTATCTAGTACTTCTTGGGATATTAAACTAATCAGTTTTTCAAGACTTGATCTCTTTTGATCATACCAATGTTATGTAATAATGCACTGACTCTGGGTAACTAGGGTTGGGGAATTACTGTTAGTATCCGAGGGAGATTTAGTACAAGCCTTAGAGGATAGATTTAGAAAAACTCTGATTAGAGAACATTAAACGATGATAGACTTTGAGGATTAGTATAAAAAAAATTCCTAGAATTTTGGTAATGTAGATATTTTGTGAGTTTTCCAAGAATTACAACATGTATGGATACGAGTAGGTAGAGGCGGCTCTGGCACAGATGTACCTAGGAGTAAAAACTCCAAAAAGGAGTTTCAGGCTTGACCCGGGGTATCCTGGTACATGAAAACGGGCCTTGCTACACTCTTGGTTACGACACCCCCGAGGGATATGCTTAGGATAATTCACATTTTCATTTCAAACCGTTATGAAGGATTTATGAGTATATACTTACTCAAAGAAAACATTTTTTTATGATTATGAATTATATCCATAAACATTTCAATTTAGGTGAAGTTTTTTATATGTTTGGATTTATGTATTGCGATTCATAAACTAATCTAGTGTATGAAATTATTTTAAAATGGAGCCTAGTGGAAGGAATGGAAACCGTATCAACACACATAATCCATATAGATATTTCCCTCTTACTCAATATAATTATAGTTGATATGGTGATGCAACTGGTGATGAT
Source organism: Viscum album (assembly GCA_963277665.1). NCBI lineage: Eukaryota > Viridiplantae > Streptophyta > Magnoliopsida > Santalales > Viscaceae > Viscum > Viscum album. The sequence goes on along the minus strand of OY728129.1, from coordinate 277,187,229 downwards.
ACGCTTATCACCATACTGGGAAAACTCACACAGGTTATGAATAATAACCATACTTGCATGGAGCACTGTGATCCACAATGGGGAGGATCAATGTTAGACCACTTGATGACGCAGAAACAGCCAACTTTCAATGGGACTACAAGTCCATTTTTAGTCGAGGAATGGATAAGTTTTTTCAGAGAAAATATTTCATGCTTTGGGGAGTAGCAAAAAGAAAAAGTTGTCATTGAAATTTATTGCCTCATAAGATATGCAAATCAATAGTGGTCATTAATTCAAAACACAAAGGAAGATGAAGAAGTATTAAATATGGAATAGACGGAGTTTTAATGAACTTATCTTAGAAAAATACTTCCCTGATGACCATCGAGCAGATATGGAAATAAAATTTCTATGTTTTAGGAAAAAGGAGGATAGGATTGTCACAAAGTATGAGGCTAAATTTACAAGATTAGAAAGGCATGAAATAGATTATATATGTAACCCAAGGTGTAATATTTATTGATTCTTTAATGGGTTAAAACCATTTCTCTATTGAGCATTAGTCTTACAGTCCTTCTCATTGTATGAATATATTTTTCCATGTGCTATCAAAACAGAAGAGGAATTCACTAAGTCTTATGACTTTAAAGCAAAGCATGAGAAGAAGAGATCTGCGGAACACTCTGGAAATTAAAATAAGGGAACGAAGGAAAAAAAGTTGAATATCCATCATGGGATAAATATGGGAAGAAACCCCACAGTACATTCTATAAGGGAATGTGAGTCATTTTTATGTCTGGTGAAAAAGACCACCAAGCTCATGATTGCAAGGGAAAAAGAGGCTATCAATGTTGAATGATACAATTGTAAAGAAATGAGGCATTTCGAAAATTAATTTCTTAAGCGTCAGGGAATCTTACCTCAGAAAAGGAAAAGAGATCAAGGACAATCTTATAAGATCACTACTACTGAGGTTGAAGCTCTAAATTATGTGGTGGTAGATAATTTAATGGTTTCTTCAAGATTAGAAAATACTTTATTTGATTATGGATCAATTAATTGTTTCTTATCTTCCCAATTTCCTAAGAAAATTAGATATTTTATATTTTATTTAACAAGGGAGTTTTCAGTCAAAAATCATAAGGGAAGTATCGTTGAAATAATGTTTTTCAAATTAGTTCCCATTAGGGAATGTAAATGTTATTTATCTACTGATCTCATCATTATAAGTATGATTGAATTTGATATAATCCTTTTTATGTATTGGATTTCAAACCATAGTGCAAAAATTTATGGTAAGAAGAAAAAGGTTATAATTTTTGATGATGATAAGAAGTACCTTTTATTTAGAGTAGAAACGTCCCCACCTGATTCTTATCTAGATCCAACCCCAGTAGCACTACAGAATTCAATTATTGGGGAGGAAGAGAATGAAATAACTATGGGTGAGGAAGAGAATGTTCGAATAAAGGATGCACCAATTGTATAAGAACATGTTGATGTGTTTCCAGAGGATTTACCTATACATCCTCCAAAATGAGAAATTGAGTTTTCCATTGATTTAATTCTGGGTTCAAGGACCACATCAAAAACACCTTATAGAATGGACACTTTGGTATTTGTGTAATTGAAGAAACAACTAGATCAATTGAGTAATAATGTATTTATTCACCCTACTGGTTTTCCATGGGGAGACCCTTTTCTTTTTGTTAATAGGACTAATGGATCTATGAGGTTGTGTATTGACTACAGGGAGATCAATTCTATAACAATAAAGAAAAATTATCCCCTACCTTGCATTGATGATTTATTCCATCAACTTCATGGAGCTAAATATTTTTCAAATATTGACCTTTGATCTGAATATCATCAGTTGTGTGTAAAGAAGGAAGACATTCTGAAAACATATTTTTGAACTAGGTATGGTCATTATAAGTTTATAGTAATGCCTTTTGGACTGATGAAATGACCTTTTATTTTCATAGATTTAAGGAATAAATTTTTCAATGAATATCTTGATGACTTTGTAGTGGTATTTATTGTTGATATCTTGGTTTACTCCAAAATCAATGAAGATCTTGAAAATCACTTGTGCACTATTTTAAAAAACATTAGAAGAAATGAATTATGTGGTAAGTTTAGAAAGTGTGAATTCTAGATTCAGGAAATTTCTTTTCATGGGCATATTGTCTCTTAGGATGTAATCTATATTGATCCTTCTAAGATAAGAGAAATACAAGAATTTCCAGCACTGATGAGTATAACTGAGGTACAAAATTTTATTGGTTTAATAGGTTATTATCGACACTTCATCCAAAAGTTTTACCAATTGACTAACCACCTAACTAAGCTCACACGTAAAGGGTTTAGATTTGTTTGTAAAAATGAGTGTGAAGAATGTTTTGAAGAACTCAAGAAAAGATTATTCAATGCTCCAATCTTGAACCTACCATTGGGGAATGATGGGGTTGTTATTTATAGTGATGATTAAAAGAAAGGACTTGGTTGTGTCCTTATGCAGAATGATAAAGTTATTTCCTATGAATCAAGATAGCTAAAAATTCATGAACAAAACTATGCCACTAATGATCTTGAGTTAGCAGTTGTAATATTTTCTTTGAAGTTACGTAGACACTATCTCTATGGTAAAAAATGTGAGATATATACTTATAACAAGAGTTTGAAGTATATTTTCTCACTGAAATAATTAAACATGAGGAAAATAAGATGGTTTAAACTACTCAAGGATTATTATTTCACTAAAAACTACCACCCGGGGAAGGAAAATAAGGTGGAAGATGCTTTGAGTAGAAAGGACGATGGATTTTTGAACAATATGAGAGTTAGAAGGGATCCTATGTACATGGATCTAGTAAAAATGGATATGGGAATAATCATGTTAGGTGAAACATCGATACTTTTTCAAATGGTTTCCAATACATCTTTTCTAGAAAGGAAAAAAAGTTCTCAGAAGGATGATGAGGAGTTTTAAAAGAAAATTAAAGATGTGAATAATGGGAGAATGATCGACATCATATATGAAGATGGAATTTTGAAATTTGGGAAAAGAAATTGTGTTCCTGATATACCTGATCTAAAAAGGGTATTGTTGGATTATTCTCATAGTACCAATTTATCTATACAACCTTGTTGCACTAAGATGTATAGATATTTGAAGGAATATTTTTGGTGGGACAACATGAAGAAGGTGATTGCTGATTATGTATCAAGATGTATGGTTTGTCAAAAAGTGAAGGTAGGAAGACAACATCCTAGAAGAGTCATGAAACCTCTTCCCATACTTGAGTGGAAATGGGATGATATTACGATGGACTTTGTCATGGGGCTACATAAGACTCCTACAAGGAATGATGCAATATGGGACATTGTTGATCGTCTTACCATGTGAGCATATTTTCTTGCTATAAGAGAAGATTTACCACTTTAAAGTCTTGCAACACTATATATTAATGAAGTTGTAATACTTCAAGGTGTACCCCAATCGATTGTTTCTGATCGTGATCCCCATTTTACATCAGGATTCTGGAATAGTCTTCAGAAGGCCTTGGATACTAACCTTCATTTGAGCACTGCCGACCACCCTCAAACTGATGGACAATCAGAATGGACTATTCAAATCATAGACGACATGTTGAGATCTTTCTTAAATGAATTTCAAGGTATGTGGGATCAATATTTACCTCTGGTAGAATTTTCCTATAACAATAGCTTCAAGTCAAGTATTCAGATGGCCCCATATGAAGCATTATATGGAAAGATATGCCACACACCACCTTGTTGGGATGATGTTTGTAAAATAAAAATTGTTGGCCCAAAACATGTTGAGGAGAAAATGGAAAAGTTAAATATTATCCAAACCCATATCAAAGGAGCTCGAAGTAGGCAAAAGAGCCATGCTAATAACCGAAGGAAGGACTTGGAATTTCAAGTAGGTGATCATGTTTAATTGAAGGTATCTCCAAGGAAGGGTGTTATAAGTTTTGGTAAAAAGTGTAAATTAAGTCCCAGGTACATTGAACCTTTTGAAATTCTAGAACAAATTGGAGTGGTAGCTTTCTGCTTGGAAATGCCTCCAAGTCTCTCTAAAGTTAATGATGTGTTCCACATATCACTATTGAGAAAATACATGCATGACCCAATTCTTGTACTCACCTATGAAGAAATAGAACTAAAACCTAATCTGTCTTATTTTTAAGATCCTGTCAAGATTATTGATACCAAAGAACAAGTGTTGAGAAACAAAACTACCCGTCTGGTAAAAGTTCTATGGAGAAACCATAAAATGGAAGTGGCAATGTCGGAACCTGAGGAACTTATGATGATGAACCTCCCGAATCATTTTACACTCTAATATTATAGAAGTATTGAGGATGAAATTATTTTAAGGAGGGAATAATGTAACACCCCAAGATTCCATGATATATTTCCCTTTGAATAAAACAATAGCTTGCGTTGTACGCAACTTCGAGTTCTAAAACACCACGAACAATCAAACTAGCCATTATGAATAGTATTACCCAATTTTTTGAAATTTTAATTTTTTTTCAAAATAGACCTCATTTTTGGATTTGGAATAACAAAATTATCTTAGGGTGATTTTTTGGTATTTTTCTGAAAACTTTCAGTTTTTGATGAATAGTGAAAAACACTACGTTATTATTTAAAACCGATTTTTTATTTAAATAATTATTTATTTTATTTAAATTTGTTTTAAGTAAAAATATATAAATAATACCTATATAATTTCAATGTAATTCATTGGAGTCATTTTATAATAAGTTTTGATATATAAATTTTTATTGAACTTTTTACCTCCTTTTACCAACCTACTAGACATATTTGCAAATTTGCATGAAACATAATATTACCAGTTATTTGAATTGAATTTCAAAAATCTAAGAGTCACAGTTGATATCAGTAAGTAAAATCTCATTCAAGAAGATGAAAATAATTTTTGGTGAATAGTAACTTTGGACTTTAATTTACCGTGGTTAAAAGTAAATAGGGGAATTAAAGGTAAAAATGATATTATATTTACCCTAACACATGTACTAATTCTTCTGGATAAGTGTATTGTGACCAAAATCAACCTTAGTAATAAAATATGATCCTCTTTGGTCCACTTGGATAAGATTAGGACATTTATTATTATTTAATTTAAAGAAGTGTTAAAAGAGTTAAATTCAAGTTTCCACAACTTAATTTTTTTTTAATATGTGGTTAAACATAATATAAATTCGACTATAAATTTTCATTAGAAATACAAAAATATTTCCTACATAATGGTATTTTATTTATAATTTTTATACATTAAAAAAGTAAATTTATTTGTGACACAATGATGATGTAGTAATTACCTTATTAATGAAAGATTAAAATAATTGATATTATAAATATCCAAATAAATGTAATTCGAGACTTTTGATTAAATATAATAATTTTCTAGGTTAATATGACATGTTAGGGATTATTCAATTATTTATTTTTGAAGTAATCCTGCTTTTATGACTTTAAAAAAACCAAATACCAAATAGTCTCTAAATTGACAAAAATGAGTTTATAAAACAAATACTAAATTATTAAATGATATATTATTCCTAAAAGTATAAGTTTCAGCCAAAGGATTAAATAATGATAAATATATTTTTATTGAACCACTTGGAGTTTGGTTGGAAATTTATATTATGTTTATTAACCATGTAATATAAAAATAAAGGACGACATTGTAAAAGATAAACTATTTAACTAAGAGTTAAATCTAAGAGAAACTGTTAATATGGTGACCTAATCCTATCTAAAACCTATTGGTTGAGGTGTTTTAGACCCATAACTGTATTATACTAAAAATAAATTCTTTTGGAACCATTATAAACCAAATAGGATTGTATAATAAAATAATATTTCAAGCTTTTCTTAAAGTGACCCTCACCTCTCTTATAAAAGGGAACTTCCCCTTCTCTAAAAATCACACCTCCAAAGCCATTTGGCTTGTACAAACCATACCATAATATCCTCCCAACTACCCTCCCTTCATCTTATATGGCGTACTTTTATTTGAAATCCAACTTAAGGATCCCTTTTGATCAAATCAATAGGAAGAACCTAAAGTAGAGGTAAATATTTCATCACCTCTTTCAAGTTCTTTTCTTCATCCACTTCTTCTTTCTTTGTTATTTCCATAAAAAAATAATAAATCCAGTACCTTTAAATATTGTCATGTTATTATAAATATGGTTCAACCGTACTCATTATTTTATCCATCCTATGAATGACGAAGTCCCCAAACATGCGTACGTACGACTTACCGTCTTCACTTCATGGTGTAGTTTGGTATTCAAACACTTCATTATTTGGATGGATATAATAATGAGAATAAATGATGTAAATAATAAATATAACATGTTAAAGATTATTTATATATGATATACTATCCAATTAAATACTATTTCACCACCAATAGAATGGTATTTTCACTCGTGTGTACGTATGCATTACCGTCTCCACGAACGCAATGAAATTCATTCCCCATCATAACCATTCAAGAATAATTTTCTTTTTATGATTAAAAATAATATTTAGGAACTTAATATAATTCTGGATATGAATAAAATACATCCTATCCATAAAAAACATGGTTTACATAACCAATTATATAAAGGAAGACGAATCAGTTAACCCACGAAATAATGATACTACTAAATTATTTTTAGCAAAGAAATATTAAAAGATTATATATGATATCATATTTATGTATATGGTTATTTTATAATTTAATAACAATTATTTAACTATTATATAGGAGGTTAAAGTACCCTCTTTCAAGTAAAATTACAAGGTAATGTTTAATTTTACAATCTCTTTACTTATCCGAAGTTGTTAACACAAAAGTATCTACTGGGAATTCATTATCATCAACATCCGTGTTTTCTTAAAAATAAATTTCAAAACATATTTCATATTTACTATACTACGGGTTAAAGTCATTTATACCATTTTTTGAATTTTTGTAAATTTTTTTAATGGAATATTTCTGTCATTTTCAAAATAAGGTACTTTATGACCTTTTTGACAAATTAAGGAAAAAAATAGTTTTTTAACTTATACGGTGGGTGGAAGTATTTTCCAAAATTATAACACATTTGAAGCTTCCCTTACCAGATTATAAGAATATTTTCATGTTAAATGTTTTCTTTTATGATTACGTGACTTTTAAATGATTTCAAAATATAAAAAGATATTTCTCTCAAATAGTTTTGGTTTTATCTATGTTAACATCCTTTGATGGATTTTACACTTTTTTAAAGTTGATTTATTATGATACAATCTTCCATATTGAATTCAAGGTTTTGTGATATGTTTGACTGTGGATGTGTTATTTTAATACCATTCATGTTTTATGGTTAATGTATTAACAGTTTGTATGCTATTTTTAATATGAATGAATATGTTTTATTTGAACCTTTTCAAATGAGGAATGCATTGTACTAAGTAAGTGATGGGTGGATCCCAATATAGATCCTCATTGCATCAGTAGGTCTCATGAGACAAACTAGTGTCTTGGAACAAGGACTTCACAAAATTTTATTTATAGTCTTGGCACGAGGCCTTGACTTTGTGGTTATGGTGTCTGGCATTATGCATTCCGTCATTATGAAATTGTCTATTGATATTACATGTAATTATTCGACTAGTTTAATATCCATATGAATAAGTAAATGTAATTATTTGATTTATATTTTCCAAATTATGATTATGTTTAAGTTTAAAAGGATTTTGTTTTAGTCTTATACATTTCCTTAAATTTTTATTCTTAATTATGAATGTTTCTGCTATACTGTTATCCTTACTGAGCATCTGAGCTCAATCATTTCAATGTTTTATTTTTCCTAGGATGTGAAGAAGTATTTTTTGGTTGAATTTCCAGGATATGCTAAGGTATATAAGTGTTTTCAAAAGGGGACAAAATGTTTTTGTTGTTTTTATTTCATGATTTAATGTAAAACTTATGTATGGATCTAGTACTTTCAGGGATAATAAACTAATTGATTTTTCGAGACTTAATATATTGTAATCCTACCAATGTTGTGTAATAATGAACCAACTCTGGGTAACTAGGGTTAGGGCGTTACATTGGTGGGGTCTACAGAATTTACATACATACTAGAATCCCACGACTGAGCTTGTGGGTTCCACTGATGAGACAATGTAATCCTTCCAAACACTACACAACCAATCCCTTCCTTATAACTCCGCCATTCAATTCCCACTAGTTTTTCTCCTAAAAATCTATAGAAAAAATGCAAAAAATAATAGAAAAAGGAGAATATTATATTTTAAGACATAAGCATCTGGTACATCATATTATATTGAAGATATTAGTAATACAATATAAGATGAAATGATATGAAAGCTAAGAACATTTTGTTTATATGGGATATTGTTGGAGTTATTCCCTAAATCAATTATGCGTGTGATTCATTTATAAATATTGTAAGATAAAATATGGGTATATCATAAGGGTGTGATATAAGATATCAAGAATTCTACCATTAAAGTAAAATTTTATGACATTCCATAAATCATATGGCATGATTCATGTGATATGTATAGATGGATGTGAAATTACTCATATATTTTGTAACGTGGGAATAAATGATTCATGGGGAATGAGAGAGTCTCGAGGATTATATAAGGAACCACCATAATTGATATGATGTTTTAGTTTATTTATTTCTAATTATCTCAAGATCCCATGGCTTTCTATCCCTCCTCCCTTTACTATATTAGATTCACGAATATCATAGGAAGATGGATACTTCCACCCAAACATTTAGTGATTAAGAATAAACTTGTGGATAAAACATAGAGTAGGGAGTCTTATAGATTCCCCTTATTGATTTTTATTAAACCCATTTACTAGAATATCATAACAACTATGATATGGTTTAAGGTATATACCCCAATTTCTTCTTTTTATAATTATTCATGGTTTATATCTTTTTCTTAGCATTTCTAGTTCTAGATTTTTTATTAATACCAAAAATTAGTTTAATCATAAGAATACCCAAGGAAACCCTTAAAATTTTGAGATCCAAAATATTGTATCTATATCCTCCTATGTTTTCAGAAATTTTTAAATTTGAATATTTTATCTTTTTGTTCCACTAATAATATAGTTTTTTGAGACATAACATGGTTTTCTTAGCCTACTTATTGGCTTATCTTCCTCTAGTGAAACATTTAGTGTCCATGAATTTACTAGAAGTTTTCTTAAAAAAGATTAAGTTCTTTGACATTGTTTTTCTTATCTCCCCATGTAATCAAATAAATTATAAAAAATTCTCATCACAATTTCTTACATCAAGATGTGATCTTCTAACAAACCTATTTTATATAGTATCTTTCAGCATCATTATTCCACTATGGTCAACCACCTTAGCTATGAATTCCCATTTTTTTTTTGAGAAATTTTTACCTTATACATATATTTTTTCCCATTTCTATTACATTGAATTTGTATTCCCTATTTATTAAATTGTAAATTTTTATGGTTTAATTATCAATTATCTAGAAGAAGAAGAAACAATTTCATTGGATTCTCATTTAGTTTTCAGAATCAAAACTTGATAAAATTGGCATGGATCCTTTAATTGGATCATAAAATATACTTGATATTTATTTATTTAAAAAAAATAATGGCCTAAATTATTTTATTCTTGATTTTATTTCTACACATTTTTTACACCATCGAACCAATAACGAATTGTGTAAACATTATCATTAATTCAAGAATCCAAGCTATAATTCTTGTAGTGATTTTCATATGGGTTCCAAAAATAAATGAATTCTATTCTTGATATTTCAAGTTATAGCTTGAAAGAATCAATTGTTTCACATTATTTTCTCCATATCATATAAAAAATATTTCTTTCCTTCTCTCTATAAGAACATGATATATAAGTGGTAGAATAATCTCAAATTCTCTATCTAGAAACTTCTAAGGAGAATAAAATGAATAATATCTTGTCAAAAACCATGTAGCATGTAGGTTTTCATAAATTAGGTCAAAATAAATTAATAATAATAAATTACATTCATTAAATTTAATCTTTATAAATACCCCTTGTTAATTTTTCTCTTAAATAATAATAATAATAATAATAAAATTATTATTTTTAGTTTACATGAAATATCATAATAAAAACTCATGTTACCAATTACTTAAATAACAATTAAACAATTATTATTATTTATAGGTCATGTAAAATATTCAAATTTCATTTTTTAAATAATAAAAATATTTTTTTTAAATTATATTAAAATACAATACACATTTCACCACTATTAAATAATAATATTTTTTAATTTAGGTGACCAGTAAGGATCTAATATCATTTTGGAAATCAAAAAATATTTATTCAAATGATTTGAAAATATTTATTTATCATATCATTGACCTTATCTGAATCCTCTTATTAAATTATCTACCTTGAATAATAAAATATTTTATGATTAATATTACTTGAATAAATATTATTATACTAACTTGGAATAAATTTATCTTAAACATTATATTCAAGTGAATCTAATGAGATTATAGATACACTTAGTGTGTGACCATTTAGACTCTTTCAATAATGGTAGTAGGTGAAACCCACAAGCCATTAGTGGCATCTAGAAATATATAATAACCCCCCATAAAGAAAAGATGATTCATTGTGATGAAAAATTTCTAGAAATTATACTATATAATATAATCCCTTTTCAATTGATATATAACCATACAAGATGTATAGACACATTACCCCAGTAGAATAGATTTTATATGCAAAAAACCATTCTAACATTGGTAATCTAACATTAGGCATTAAAATCCTATATTAAATGATTTTATTTTTAATTTTCATAAAACCAATGTTAAAATATTTATAATAAAATTAAAACATATAGGTTTATGACCTCCCTATATATTTTTCTTTGCCAAAAAACATGAAACCCAATATCCATGACTTACAATCATAAAATTCCTCTACAAATTCCTCTTCTCATCCACCTTTTTGCAAATTTCTCCTCTGTAGGACCCCTTCTAGTGAACTAAACCCCCTTATACCAATCTTAGACACCTTATTCCATCCTCATTCACTATCAACATTATTTAATATTTCGAATATCCCCATTTATTATGAGTAATGAATTCTTTCCTTTGTTTTCTTCGTTTATTTATTTTGTGGTGTAATTTAGTTTTGGAATATTAAGAGGTTTAAAAACCCTTTATATTACTTATTAGTTATTTAAAATTAAATTAAGCATGTTACAAATGTTTTGAAAATTAATATATGAAAATAAATGTTCACAGAAGGTGTTTAATAATGATTCCTTATCAATAAAGAAGCCAAATGAAATTAATTACTAATTACTACAAGAAGATGGATTTTATATTAGTTAATAACTATTTTGTATTATATAAATATATGGTTTTTTATTTTAAAATTGTTTTTTTATATACACTATGTCATCATCAAAGAGGATATAATTAATATACTTTTTTCTTAAAATACATTTATCCAATTATCATGATCATAATAACTAATTGTTTTTTACAAATTTAGTTCCATTAAAACTCATATATTTTAAAACAATATGATATATTGTTAATTTTATAACATTTATTGATTTTATATATTTTTTATGATGGTTATTCATATTTAGAAGGAAACTTAAACCATGTTAGAAATTTATTAATTGGATAGTTTTTATGTTTTATTAATTGGTAGATGTATATCAAAACTTTTCTTATATGTGTATTATATTGGTAAATGATGTTGTAGTTATGTTTGTAGTGTGTTTTTATCTATGATTGATGTTGTTTTCTATATAACTATATCACTAGATTTTTACTTATGTAGAATAATATATTTTATTGTTATATATATATATATATATTAAAAATAAAATAGGTTTTAACTTCAATTTTTATAATAATTGATGTTGAAATTTTCTCTTTTTAGTCGTGATTTCATTGTTGGTTTTTATGATAACCAAGGTTAAATTCAATTTTCTGCTTTAATTTTTAATAATTGAGGTCAAAACCATAATTTTAATATTAGTTTTATTCACATATTTTTTTAAATGAAGTTAAAATTGATAAATCTCTTATAATAAATTAATTATTTTTTAGTAGTGCACCATACCATACATTTGAATTGTGTTACTTTGATTTTTTTGAAATGAATGTGTCAGTAAACCACCATATACACGGTTTTTATTCAAATATTTTCATCTCGATCAAAGGGATATAAATATATTCTTACATAACATTGAATATCAAAAATCATCTCCAAACTATTCAATTGATATCATATAACTTATGAGATATAGAACATTTTATACCTAACCACAATCATATTACCTCAAATTTTTATTTAATACATCATTGTAGTTGATTATAGAGATATGTTAATAATGATATCAATTAAAATGAAAAATACACAAATTCATAGAATGGAATTCAAATTACACATATAATATGTGAAATTCCTATTGGGAGGCCTTTCCTCATAACATTTCTTCTTAGAGATCACTAAGTGAAAACATCATGAGAATATGTCTCAATGTGTATAATCTCATATATCATTAAAGTTATACATAATATATGTCTAGTATGTACGTTTTATCTATACCATATGAAATTCTTTGAAGAATATTTTCATGATATCTCTAGGTTCACATTATTTGGAGGAACAGTTGTAACCCTTTGATATGATAAATACTTTAAGGAAATTATCACATTAATGTTATATAGAAGAAAAAACTCTGTAAAAAGATAAGATATATATAAATACATTATCTTATAATTGAAATTATAAATCAATTGGTTCAGGGGAACTAAATTTAATAAACTTCCACTTTAACTAGATTCAACTTCTAATATTTCTCAACCCATTAGCTCACCCATGATATTCAAGCTTCTGTTGAGGTTTTAATTTAGTAACTATGATTTACACATATGAATTTGTGGTTATATTTCTAAATATTAATTCGTCTCCATGAGTAAAACTTCTCAAGAAATGATATATTTACAAAATTTACAATTATTAATTATTTAAATACTTCAGAAGGTGTTATTTATTTGATTTTTGTAGAAATTTTACCAATGAATTACTGTGGTATTTTCTTTCTCATTTCACTATCATTATCCTAACTATGATACCAAATCAAAATCATCATTATTTTAAAAAGATATAAATCCCATCATAATTAATTTCTTATATTATCTATAACTACTAATATATCATCTATACAACTATAGTAAAGAAGGATAGTTTTATCATCTTTTCAATATAGCTATCCTAGACATACTAGCACATAACATGAAAAAAATTATAGATCCAATCATCAAAGTAAAAGTAAAAAAAAATAAATCTCTATATCAAGTAAAAAAGGAAACCATCATATATTTATTTACACTATCATATTTTCTTCATTAATTGGCCAACGTTTGTACATTGAATTTGTTTAAATAGCCTCTTAAATCTATATCTATAGGTCATGATCCATAGAATATATGCTCTTTTATCTAAGCCTTTAATGGATAAATATTTATTTAACTAAATCTTAACTAACCTGTACAATAGAATATTATTTCCATTGACAATATAACCTTGACATATATCACTATGAAAAATCTAGCACTCTTGAAATCCTTTAGTAGACACACATTTTTACTACCTTATTATATGATAATATTTTTTTTATCCTTAATGAATAAAATGTCACCATACTTTATAAAAATTAAACCATTTTGTTTTTCTCTTTAGAATACCTTGGATGATCTTACATTGTGTTTATATTGTATTAGCCATAAACAAGTTAGTATGTGATGAAGAACTTTAGGTAAATATGAAATAAAGAATAAGACCATCTTGGAAGTTTGTTTTACTATCCCCAATATTGGTAATGTGTGAATATTGAACATTCTCAAGAAATTATATTCATTTCATTGTGAATTTTTTTATGAGGATCATAGTTTTATTTTGAAGATTATATGTAATTGATGTTTTGAAGAAAATATATCTAATGATATCAAAGGTCACACATTATATTTTGGATGAAATGAATTAACTATGATGATTTTGTAACTATTTTTAATATCGTAGACATGTGAAAATAGAATTTTAATAAGTGAACATTGTATACATCAGTGAAAGAGGCCATGTAATATTCTATTATTGGATGAGGTGCTTTATGAAAACCATGAAACTATCTATTTTCATGAATATTGACACATTAGCTATAAAATATTTTTAAGTGTATATAAAAATTAATAAAAAAAAATATTTTTTCCTGATGAATCATTTTGAATAAAGTATTTGAGTTGGATTAGAAATTCAATATTTGGTAATTAGTAAGTATGTACTAGGTGTTTGCTAAAAAAATTGACCAGCCATATCTAACCAAACTAGGAAAGGTAAATCCAACATATATAAGAGTAGGATCAACAGTGTGGGAGAGATATCCATATAGGCCATCTATAGAGACATGTAGTTGGATTTAATAGTGTTCAAGGGGGTGTGGATGGTGTGTGCATAGGGAATGTTGGATTGTGTATGGGGGACTAAGTAATTGTGTGGAGAACCCATGTAGGGTGAGCATGTGTTGGTGTGTTAGGGTACCAATACATGTTACAGATCAAGTGGTAGACAGAATGAGGAGTATTATTATGAATTCCACAAGCAAGTGATAGACTAATATGGGATGTGATACTATGAGTAACTATACATATTTTAAAACTTTTATAGATATAATATATGTTATGAAATTTGTTTAATATAATCCATCTGATCAAGTCTCCGTGTTTTCTTCAACCTTGGTGTTCCATGAGTTTACTCCACTATATGAAACCCCAGACTTAAAATATGATATATCTCTAAAATGTAACATCCATCATATATTGTGATCAAGAAAATAAGATGAGACATGATCTATTTCTTTTACATCATGAATGAAATATATATCTTTCATGCATGTTATAATACATATAATTTTATACTATTTGAGCTGGTTTGAAGTTGTAGAAAAGAGTATCACTAAACCATTACATGAACACGATTGGTCAAGATAGGGGATAATGTATGCACTCCAGCATCAAATGAAGTTAAAAATACCAAAATTTACAACATTTAAAAATTAATTTGATCATGAGATCATTAATATTATTTTAATGTATCTTAACACAGTATTTATCATTATTTTAATAGGTAGTGAATATCAGAATTAAATTCAGATTAAACGTATTGAATACTTAGAGGAGCGGTGGTTTAGTTTTATTATAAAAGGAGATCATCTGTGACTAATATATCTACTTCCATTCACAAATTTAAATGTATCTTATTTTCAGTAGAAAATAGAGCATCTCTACACCTCTATTTATGTGAAGGATAAAAGGTCCCATGAGCCTTACTTGGATTTTGAGAGGAATCCAATATCCCTTATACACATACTATTTTAAACATAGGATATTGAGATATTCCATTAGGAAGACCATATTTCTTAAAAAATAAGAACCTATATGCTTGAGGTCATCATTTTTACAAAGAACAGAACACAACACTTTTTGTTTCTTTAAGAATGAGGAGATCACATGTACTTTTTTTCTCATGAAGGGAAAGAAGAATATCATGTTAATTGGTTTTTGTTGAACAATTGAATTTTTTTGAACATATAACTTCACATTATGAACTATATAAATTAAAAAATATTGGTTAATCAACACAGTAGACATATAGGTAGAAGAAAAAAGTTGTAAGAAGGAATAAAATAGTCATGTTTTATAAACTCTTTCATTTTAACAATTCATAGATTTTCATGAAGTGAAGGTAATAGAAATGAATGGAATAATAGATATATCCATTAAAATCCATGTGAGGATTCATACATAAAATAATAAATCTGATACAATAAAAACTATTTATCTCATATTTCATAGGCTGAGAAACTGAAAATGTAAATGTATATTGTGTGTTGAATATCAGGGGCAGAAGAATAACCAGAGACCAAGTTTATATATGATAATTACCATTTTTTTAAGAATAATTTTGATATATTCAGTGTAAAACATAGTTATATTACTCTGAATGAAGGAAAAAATGAGGTATCTTATTTAATTGCATCATTTATATGATATCCCTATTATATTGTTGTAAAATAGATGTATCCATTTTATTTATTCATTTTTGAGGGAACCCTTTTTAATTAATATGAAATAGAGGTAGAAATTTTATTATTGCATTCAGATAAATTAGATCATAGTAATTAGTGTTGATCAAAGAGGGTATGTTCTAAATTGTTGATCACTTTAAGAGGATTTTCATGAATTCTTTCATTTGTGCTTTAATGTTTATACTTTCATTGTACCTAGTAGGTGATAGGATAACAAGTTCAAGGCCATATCATTTCCTATGCTTTTCTAGATAATAAAAGGAAATCTATGCATTATTTGGATTATAACCATCATACATCGAGGAAAAAAGCATCCACCCTGAAGGTGAACCTCATTAAAAATCATAGTGTTTTTTGTTCTTTGTTTTTTGAGTGCCTATTTTCTAAATACAATTTAAGAAGAAAAGATAATAATTTTCTAAATAAGTAGTAGAGGTATTAAATGGGATAAATATTCTAAATTGGAAAAAATACATTCCACAATAATTGAACCCCTTCTCAGTGTGGTCATCCAAAAGTGATCTTAACAATTTGTGTTAGAAGGATAAGTCACACATGTAACTAAATTATATGATTTTAAGCTCATTGAATATTTTATATATCACATCTAAATTAAAAATGGAGTAAAAACATGGTGGAATTGTATCTATTATAGATCATAATTCAATATTAGTAAAATCGTTGAAGAATATATTGAATAAATAATTCTGAACGATGAAAAAGCCAGCCCTCTTTGTTAAAATGGAAGAAATTTTGGTTTCCACATGTTGTAATTATAAGAGATAAAAGTATATAACAGAAGTATAATATATGGTAATACAGTATACTATTAAGTACTTATATAAAATTTCTACCTGAAATTTTGATGAAGAGGTAGAATATATGTTTTAGGAACATTTTATGAGAGAATAACCCATGAAAAGTTGTGATGATACTTCCTCAAATAATGGTTAATGTAAAAGTTTATGAATACCTTGCAATATAAAGTCACATATCTTGAATAATATACCATAAAGATAGAGAGAGAGGGTTAAATTGAAAAATGGTTAAGGACATGTATTGATATCGCAAAAAAATGTAATTCCAAAAGTGATAGAGTTCAGGATCTTGAAAGAGACTTAGAGATCTTTTAGAAAGCATTTAAAAAAATAATGCAAGCCAATATCAACCACTCCATGAAAATTAGATCCAATGTAGTATATATTTTTAAACATGAAGAAAGGCTCTGTAGTTTTGAATATGAAATGATATGAAAAATTCAAGATAAAGAGGAATCTATTAAGGAATTTGAAAATTAGTACCATACATTAGAATAAAAATAAAAATCTATCATAGATGTCATGAATTACAAACCATAGATCAAAGAAAATAAGAATACTGAACATGACATCTTATTGTTGTAGAAATGTAAAATTCATAATGAGGAATATGTGTAGAATAAGGAAGAATATAAATATAGTCAAAAGTCAATGGAGGGCAATAAATTCTTCCCAAATATGAAGTGTCTTGAAATTGGTGTCAAAATGGAAATATTTAAATTGTTCAAGTCGAGTCTACTCAAAAAGCTAAAAGAAGAGATATTACTTCAAGAGAATTTTCCACACAAACATATAAGGATTAATATTATATTATAAAACCTTTAACTGGTGGAATGAATTGATTGAGATCACATTATCACATGCATTGTGATCGAAGGCTCATCATATTCTAATTTCATTGACAGAAAAATCATGGAAGGATCAGTCTCAATTGAAGGTGATTATTCCGACATCTTTGATGAACTAGAGATAATCGAGGAAGGCGATGGTAGGAGAAGATGTGTGGTGGATAATGAATAGATCAAATGAAGTGGAATAGATGACTCCTTAAATTTTTGTATTTTATGGTAAATGAGAAGTGATGAAACTTCTACTATCCAACATAAATTCTCCCCAAACACATAAGTTTTGTTTATCAATGAAGTGGTGCATAACCTCTATCTAGTTGGAAACATGGTAACAACACCCACTTACACCATTCACACATGCCTCACCGAGCAACGTCGACACGCGTTGCCCCATTACCACCATCAGGGTGCACTATTCTCCCACTGAACTGCTTTAGATCTTATACATGACCCCTATACATTCTACGCTCCCACCTTGTACTTCCATGTGGGGGATATTTGAATCATTTATTATATGTGGTTGTGTGTATCCTCCCACATGAGTGGTGTCAAGTTGGAGAATGTGGAATTCTATGGTCGGCCACAATTTTTTATATAATCCATATACAAGCACTTAAACCTATTCTAAGTATAAATATATTGTCAACCAAAATATCATCAAATGCCAATCCAAATTACCCAACTATTATCTTTGAAAAATATATATCTATTTTTCATAGTATATATATATATGTATATTTCACGGAATTCATAATTCCCCATTTTCACTACATGAAAATTGATGTTTTTCACAATGTTCAAATTACTGATGCAATAGAGTATTGCATTGTATTATTTCTTCTTCAACATGTTGCAACAAATGTTTCATCCTTTAACACATATATTTTACATTATTACAACAAAACAATCATCAGAGTTATACCAAACACATATTGAAACTGTTTTTTAAACAAATGCAACACTAGGATAATAGAAATTTCTATTAGCAGACCTGTCCAATTCACCACTTTTTAGAGATCACCAAGTGTGACTTTAATGACAATAAGTCTCAATGATTATTATCCACCAATAATTAATAATAAAAAAGTCATCTATTTTCCATCAATATGATGTATCTAGACCACATGGAATTTCATTCAAGAACATCATCATGGAATCTATAGGTTTTTATTATAGTGGGGAACTGTTATGACCCTTTGATGTGGAGAAATAATGTAAGAAGATTGTCACATTAATATAAAATATAATTATAAATACTAGGTGATAAGAACAATACATGTATAAATTTTGGATCTAGTAATGAAAATTATAGAATTAATTGGTTCTGGGGAATCATATCTTTTAAATCAAGAATCATGATAAGTTTGAATATAAAATATAAAAATATATATTCTTTTTAATAAGGGACCCTGGTGGAAAAAATTTACATATTTTTCAATTTGAGACTCACGTTTAAAATTCATTTATATAGTATTTATTGATGAATTATGTTCGCTTTAGTAGTAATGCTAGTTATATATTGGATAAAATCCAGTAATGTGCTAATTTTTCTAATAAATAGGTCATCTATCCTTTCATTTATAAACTTTTGACATTAAAACTATGAATAAATTAAAATTAATATTCCCTAAAAAAATAACTTCTCACCCCCACCAGTTATGGTCATAGGGAAATTTTTTTGTTCCAATAATGATTATTGATAACCATTGATAAAATTATGGATGCGATATTGAAATTTTGTTATAAGTAGTGATAAATATTATTATTAATTTATTAATTTAATTTTATATTTTTTTGGAAGCTCGTTATGAGTCACGACTATTTGTGGCCACTACATCATGATCTATGGACGTTACCTCTCTCAACGAGGTGGTGTGTGGCCACACTAAACTATGGTAAGTAATGAAATTATATGGGATTCACTCATTGAAGTAAACTTCCATCCAAGATGGTGAAAGATGATTCATTTCGTGGGATATATATAGAAGGTCTAAGGGGAGTCAAATGGTGGTGTTTTGAGATATTGAAAGTTAGAGGAGGCACTTAGGGTGTATAATAGTAGTTCATCATGAGATATTTAATTATTGATTTTTTCGTGGAAAAAATCAATAATTAATTTTAGGTATTGTGGTTATTTAATATATATAGAATGACTATACTGAGGGGGGGGAAACCCTACCATATAGATATATTGATGTAAATAACCACAATACCTAAAATTAATTATTGATTTTTTCCACGAAAAAAAGTAAAATATTAGGGTGGGTTATGCCACCAATAAGATGATGCAACATATTATTTTAACAACCCTAAAATAGGATCGACGTGTTATAAGAATATTAGAAAAATTTGTTAGGGGTTAATGAAATTTAGGTTACAAATTTATTAATTGAACATCCCCCTAAATTAAGAAACTATAATACACTCCACAGATGACATTTCTAGGTAGGCACGTGACTGAATTCTGGTGTACCATATGATGTTCTGTCCATTTTCTTCATGATCTTTCCTATATATTTTTTAAAAAAAAACATATAATTTTCAACCATTATCTATTTTGGCTATGAAAATAGTGTATTTTAATTGTGTTTCCATATATATCATGATGGCGAGTTTTTAAACTCCATTTGAGATCATATTATGGTTTTTATTTATTAATTTTTTCATCATTTTTGGTGATGACTATATCAAACCATACTTTGCAAACACATATATTACATCTTAATAGTTTAATATTAATTACATAACATAACTAACCACTCTCTTATTTTTTAGGTCTAGTGCCATTAGAAACTTGGACACATAAAAGACTGGTTCATAGGTGAACTACATTTTCTCCAACGAAGTCCTTTATATATATCACCCTTTTTAGAATTATCATACATGAATCCTTTGTTCGTAACATGTGGAAGAAAACCTAATAAACGATGATCTAATATTCTTAGTAAGAGTAATCAATGGATATATCAATAATACCATAATAATAACATGAATATAAGGACAAGTGTATAATATTTGTGAACCATACCATGAATATCATTGATCATAAAGTTGATTCATGGTTTTAATCTTGGCTATTCATAATAAATTAATCATAAATAAATCAAACAAAATGAGAGATGGTATCATAACATTGGAAGAAAACATATATTGTAGCATAAAAATAAGAATTAAAAACCTTATTTCAAGTAAACCCACCATAACATTCATAACATGTTAGGATTGGGACAACCATCTACGTACCTACTTCAGGCTTGGGATAAGATCTCTTATACCCTCTATAGGGCTTGGGATAACCTCTCATATACCCTTAAATCTCAAATAAAATTAATCAATACCCAATTAATTAGAGGGAGGTATAGATCCAAACTGTCACAAAATTAAAAACATATATATGTGTTCCATAAGATCATAAACATTCATTATATTAGAATGATGGAAATAAATGGGGTTCATAAATACTTCATCATAACATAACTCACAGAAAAGAAATGGGTTTTATAAACATTGTGTCATCATATTCATAAACCATCCAAATAAATAATAAATATGGTATAATTAGATCATATCCCCAGTAAATCTTAATTAACATCAAATGATGTCATCTTTGATGAAAAATTATTTTTAAATATCACTTGGAACATTTCTTATAAAAATAACCTTTCTTTTTATAGTGAATAATTTTAAGAAAGAACTTAAAAAACCTATATAATAAATTTAAATTTATTATAGTTCCTTATAAGTGACTTTTTTATACTTATAATATTTTATATTATACCTTTATAACATTTTTACACTGGATATTGTTAATAAATCCTTATTGAAATCCTCATTTCGCGGTGTTAACTACTTCCTCTTTCATGAGTATTTCAGTTGATTAA
The DNA here is from genome assembly GCA_963277665.1 of Viscum album. Taxonomy (NCBI): domain Eukaryota; kingdom Viridiplantae; phylum Streptophyta; class Magnoliopsida; order Santalales; family Viscaceae; genus Viscum; species Viscum album. The sequence continues at coordinate 277,165,461 of OY728129.1, read as the reverse complement.
TTCCAATCCTTATAAATCTATCATGGTTACATATTATAAAGAATAAAAATAAAGATACTAATATCATATATATTCATTATATACTTATTTATACTCATCTATAAAATCTATAGATATAATAATTAATTACACCATTCTTGGAGACTGTAGGCCATATGTACACATGAACAATGTTTTCATTTTTCAACGGATGGAATGAAATAAAGGTAACAATTAATCCACCATTATATTTTAATTATTATATTATATATATTTCATAAATATTCATTAAATTTATCCACATTATCTTCCCATTAAAATATAAATGAAAAATGAATCACATCTATTGATAGAGGTTGTAGTATATACATACACACGAGCAATGTTATCATTACCTAACTATTTGGACAATAAGAAAATATATATGATATTATCAATTAAGAGGTATAATTTTTTCACAAGTATAATAAATAAAAATTTAACCCATCATAATAAAGTTTCATAAAATACGGTGATGAAATATGAATTGTATCACTATTTGGAGACGATAAGTCGTACGTATGCGCACACGTTACATTAACATCCCATTTGATGGGAAATAGGGTGTATTATGGTGGTTTAATAGTAAAAATAACATTTATGCATATTTAGGATATTTAATTTACCATTTTATGATAGATACCATATATATGTATCTGTGTGTGTGTGTGTTAGAAGAAGAAATAAATTAAAGGAGGCTAGGTAAGACGATTACCTCTTCTTTAAGAGACCTCCTTTAAATGGTTTCTTAAGGAACATTAAGTTGGTCTTTTGAGGATAGTAATACCTAAATAACTTTTATAAGTATGTTTATAATATAAATAATCTTGTTTATGTCGAGATAGAAAGATAAAAATGGTGTGAAGATGTGAGGGAGGAGGCACCCTTTTATAATTTCAGTGGGTGGCTATTTTAAAAATTCTCAAAAGATTAAATTATAATAAGTTAATTATCATGAAAAATGCATAAAAATGGCCATGTATTAGAATATAATATAATATAGGGTTGTAATACCTTCAACCAGTAGAATTTATACATGGTTTAGGATAATTTTAAACATTTTCATTGTAATTAATAATGTTTAACAAATTTTAATTTTTCATAGGGTAACAACCTTTTCAATATTAAAGGGTTAAAAGTTTTACATATATGGTGAAAATTGGAACATAAAGAAAAAATATTTAATTTTATTGACCATATCATATCCACATTGTCTTATTTAATTCATTTTTTATATAATTTAATAAAATATTTATTTGATAAAATATTATTATTGATAAATTTGACACTATTAAATTAATTTAACTTTAAATACATCTACATAAAGGGGGAATTCAAATATGACGAGCATAAACATACCTAATTTGTTAAATAGATCTATAAAATTATGGGTGACAATAATTCATTAATATCATATCACTTTTAATATTTTTACATTCATTTATTATATTTTTTTATTAAATAGAGAAATAAAACATCATTGTTTCATACATAGTTCAGGTCATTATATAATAAATAAAAATTAAAAAAAATATCATGAAAATAAATTTATTAAGATCAATATAAACACTTTTATTCATTGATAATTTAATTTTTCCTAATTGGTAAACATAAGATATATTAAAAACAAAGAAAGTGACATTTTGTATTTTTATTTTATTTAAATAATATATAAGTTTTTTTCATGGAAAAGTGTCCCTTAAATTAGAAATTTTTTAATATAATATATAAAGGGTACAATTAACTTTATCCCATAATAATTATTATGAAAATTTATGACCTTATCACTTATTTTTAATTCATTTAAACCTAATTTACCCTGCTGAGGTGATAAATTTTACCAAGGTTACAATTCATATTAACAAAAAATAAAAGGATCCTAACTAAAAAATTTAAAACTATTGATTATACATATTTAATTAATTTTATAAAATTCAATTCCTATAAATTAAATAAATATATTTTAATCTAAGTGTACAAAATGTGACAAAAACTATTTTTAGAAGAAATAATATATTATGAAAAAAACTGGATTCAGTCTTATCCTATACCTAAAAAATATTTCATGAATGTTTAAAGAATTTTATAAATTAAATAATATATTTATTTATTTAATATCATTAAAAATTAATTATTAATTTAATTAAAACCAAATTTTACTAATAAAAATATTTTTTTAGAAAAAAAATCACTTTTATTTTCAAATATTTAATTTTTTTAATTATAATCTTCTGATAACTAGTGAATTCATTTCAAAAATGTGTATAATATATATTTTTCATAATTTAGTAATTATTATTCATACCATCCAATTAGATTGATAAGTGAGAATGGTCAGAAAATATTTATGTATTGTTATTTGGTTTGTCTAAAGTCATTGTTGCGTGTGACATAAGCGATCGAAGAAATAAAATTATTTAAAGAGAAATGTTTCATAAAAATTATAGGGTATTGCATTATACCCCAATTGAAATTAGTTTCACCCTATAAAATCATAAATATGATATGAAAAATTAACACATGTTTGTTTCATTATATCTTTTGGTTACCATGTTGCTTCTTTGAAATTGTAATTTCTCAAGAGAAATTTCACCAGGTGAGTAGTCTTGTTTTGTAGTACTTTATCCCCATAATCAAATATTTCTATCAGTTTTTCTTCATAAGAAATATTTTTCTATAGTGTTATGATATCTGAGTTCATTATATGTAAATTATCACATATTTAACTCCCCAAGAGAGATACATGGAATAAATTATGAACTTAAGATAGATTTTTTGGAAGTTCTAATTAATATGATACCATCCTAATATGATAAAAAAATTGAAATGGGGAAATATGAATAGGGATTTGTTTTATCTTATTTCCAAATCTCACCACCCACAACTAGGGAGATATTCATTGGAATAATTTTCCACCCACATTAAGCTCTATATCTTTCCAATGTCTGTCAGTATAAAATTTTGTTGACATTGAGCTACTTTTAAGTACTATGGAATAGTTCTAACATTCCCTCACATTTTCCCATCTAAATCATGTGCCAATAGATTTATTTCTTAATCATCATTTCATTATGTTGGAGTTATTAACTTCTTACTATATAAAGATTCATAATGAGCCATATTAATGTTAGATTGGAATTAAATTTTTATTAGAAAATTGCACCAAATGAAAGTGTTGGCCCCAAATACGTTTAAAATCCATAGAGATATATATCAAAATGTATTATTGAGTTTGAATGGCCCTCTAAGATTGACCATCAATAAGTGGATGATAAGTAGTGATGAAAATTAACTCTGTATCTAGAGCCTCCTAATGAATTATTTGAATCATTGATGCCAACATTGGATCCTGATCAAATACAATAGAATGCAACACTCCATGAAACCTTACCACTTCCTTAATGTATATCCTAGAAATCTGATCCAGAGAGAAATATTATTTGATATCAATGAAGTGTTTTGAATTCATAAGGAATTTGAATACAAATCATATTTAATTATTCCCTTTATATTTTTTGGGGAGTCCAATGAAAATTTCCATGGTGATGTTTTTCCATTTTAATTATGGTATGCATAATGGTTCTAACATACACATATAATTCTATCTCCCAGCCTTAACTTGATAACATACAAAGCATTGAGAAACATACTATTCAATATCTCTTTTCATGCCATACACCCATAGATACTCTTAAAAATATCTAAACATATATTTATTTCAGGGAGAATTTAGAATGAAGAACTATGAGATTCATCCATGAGCTTATTATTTGAATCTGGTACCGAAGGGGAAGAAAAATTGTTCCTAAACCTTATTATTATATCATAATAATGGTTGAACTCATGGAAAATATCAACCTTTTTTAGCTATAAATATTCCTTATGAACCTCTATAATATTAAATTGAATAGATGATTGGAAACTCATATGATAGAGATAATATGTATCCCCTTCATTTAATATTTCTATCTCCATCCATTGAAAATACATAAATATTGGATCTTTTGTGATCCTGATCACATATACTTTAGAATATCCTTTCTATTTAGAGCATTTTCCAATGTTCTAACTTTTATAGGGTTGTAATATATTGAGAAGTTATAATATTTAATCAAATCTAATAATATTCATTGGTGAATATTTAGATCTTTTTTAGTGAAAAGAAACTTTTAAATTTTTCTATCACTGTATATGTAAAATATTTCCCCATAGAGATAATTCCTTAATATCATTAATGCAAAAATTATTGAAGATAAATCCAAATCACGAGTTTGTTAATTTTTCTCGTGGACCTTCAATTGTCATGAGGCATAATAAATAAACACATCATTTAGAATGATGACAAATTCATAGTCCATTCTTTGATGAAACACTATATATTACAAGCCCTTATCCAATTTAGGGTAGTGTAAGAATAGGTGAAATGTCTAATACTCTCTTGTGATCCTTAAAATATTCCTCACATTATTCCATCTAAAGGAACATGGAACCCGTATGACTTTAATTGGTGATTTGAATTTATAGACATGAAGAATTATCCACAACACAATGATGATATCCATCCAAACCAAGATAACTATGGATCTCAGTCACCTTGGTCTTTTTGGGCCAATGTTCAATAAATTATTTCTTTGAAGTGTCTAACGATATACCCTTACATGAGACTATAAAACACATAAGTGAAACTTTCTAAAGCCAAAAATAACACTTGTAAATTTTTTTATTAAGATTCTCCTTCCTTAGGGTCTTTAGAAGAATTCTAAAAAGGTATTTATACTCTTACTTTCTCATTTAATATACAATAATATCTTCTATAAATACGACTATAATGATATCAAAGTCTTCTTGAAAAACTATTGACATTAAATCCATGAAGATAGAAGGGGAATTAGTAGGACCAAAATTCAACACTATAAATTAATAGTGTCCATACCTATTATAGAATGTTGTCTTGGGTATATAATCCTTCTTGACCCTCAATTGGTGATATCAAAAATAAATATCTATCTTGGAATGGTATTGAGATTTACATAGTTTATCAAACAAGTCATTGGTATGAGGTATATGATACCTTTTCTTGATAGTGATATTATTAAGTTTTTTATAATCAATGTAGAGATGCATCGATCCATATCTAATCATTACAAAAAATATCTTCAACCTAAGGTGATTCACTTGGTTGAATTAATCTATTTTCAATATTATCTTGGAGTTTCTTCATTAATTGTTACAACTCAATTTAGGCCATTAAATATAAGGTCCTGGAAATAGGTGTAGCACCGAGTTTGAGTTCTATTGAAAACTAAACTTTACAATTTGGTTGAAGACCAAGAAACTCTTCTAGAATGAAATCAATAAACTCCAATACAATAAAAATATCTTTGATGTTGAGTTTCTCCCAAACCATATGTCATAAAAACCTCATTTAAATAGTAACCATGACCCATAAAATGTATGTAATTTTTATCAGATGTTAATTTTTTTCACCACACTGATAGGTGATTATATGTTGCTTCAGAATACCGAACATAAACTCCATTCCTATAAAATTGATATAGGATTTATGTATATAAATCAAAACCATTTCTAAGATAACATAAAATTCAACTAGAGGAAGAATTAGAATATTTTCTGTAAACACCTTCACCCAATATTCATTAGGATAAAAAACTGAGACTTGGAATGAGATCATTGCAAAATTAGATATTTCTACTACTAATTCTATATCAAATCATATGGATGATTCTATATTGACCTGAAAGAATTAATTAGAAACAAAAGAGTGGGTATATTTAAAATCAAATAAGAAGTTAGTAGTTCTATAGTGGATGATAAGCGTACCTTCCACCACATCATTATCCCTCCCTTCATTAGAAATAGCGTTCACCTAATATTTCACTTGGTATCAAGGATTAAAATGTTATTAAAAAAACTCATCATCATTAACTTTCTGATTTGGGTATCAATTAGAATAATGTTGTTACTCCTGGAATTTGAAATACTAGATTATAGGTGGTATATTTTATTGAGATTTCTATTTACTCACATCATTCAATAATTTCTTCTCATCACTTTTTTCATTAAATCAGTTGATTGACTTACTTTCCACACTTAAAACATTTTTTACTCCCATTAAAAAAATTTCTCTTGTTTTTCTTCCACACATTGAGCATAAGGGAAGACTCATATTCTTTGCTCCATGATTTTGAGAATTTTTTTTGAATTCCATATTAGTTTTCTTATCAAAACCATGACATTGATGGATTACTCAAAGTGGATGACGGTTATAGAAAATCACATGATTTATTGTGAATAAAGTAATTGTTACAACATAATTGTTCCTTATCCATTTTCATATGAAGAATATGATGATGAAACTTCTATAGTGATATGTTTTTAAACTCATCCCACATTATAAAAAATAGGGGATTGTCGGTGGTTATTTTATGTTTGTGACCATTTAAAACACCACCATATTATTCCGTGATGGTTTTTTAAAACTAACACTAATGGTGGAATCAACATAAAACTTGAATTAGTTTCACCCATTTAGGATTGGGGTACGGAAAGTTTCCTAGAATAGTTCTTAGATGTGGTCATTTATATTTTTAGTGAAATATTTCCACTCAAAACTGCTGAGTATCTGATAAAAGATTAAACTAATTAAATATTTAATTATATGCAGTGGATGTTTAAGACACCAATAGTTTTTCTTCCATAAATAGTAGTGTTTTAGATCACTAATAATTTATTACCATATATAGAGGTGGTTTGAACTACCTTTACAAATTATTGTTAAAAAAATATATTGAAACTACATCCCTAGAAAATGTTGATCGAATATATAGATGACTAAGAAAACAACATGAAAAAATAAAAAAATAAAAAAATCATATAATAAAATTAAAAAAATTGGAATTAAAAATCATTAGAATAGATGAAAACATATCATGAAGGAAATTTCTAATAATTAAAAAAATAAAATCATATTGATGTTTTAAAAACCATAAAAGACCAACTGTAAATGAAATTTAAATTAGAATATAATCAAAACATGAGAAAAATGCATGATAGATTCAAAAATATACATTTATAGAAATGAAAATTATTTTTCGTATATAAATAATTACAATTAAAATTGATAATCAACAATAAATATATAAAGAATGTTCATATAAGCTTAAACAAGTCTGTGAAATCCGTAAACACAAACTCAGGTTTACAAAGAGGGAAATAAGAATAAAATAAAGATACATAAAAATATAATAAACATTAAAGAATTAAATGGTTAATAATAAATCTATTGTCAATTTATTGGATATATTATAAAGAAAGTTCAAATTAAAATGAATTAACGACCTTATCAAAACTCTAAAATCCACCATTAAAATCATTAAAAAAGAAGTTCCTCTAAAATAACTATACAACATACTCATCATATTTTCACTTCATCCATGATTAGATATAACCACATTCCACCAAATTAACACATCACTTCATACCACAACATAACCACATAACCCCACCATATATATAGAACCCCACACTTCCTTTCACAAAATCACCACCTCTGCATAACCTTTTCACACTTCATTGTAATTACCACCGCACATCCTCATAATGCATCACCAAATTATCACCAAATAGCATCAAACATAGGGAAAATAAAATAATAACAAGAAATTAATTACTATAATAATTTTCTTATAAGAAGACTTTCACATAACAAGACAAAAATGAACTACTCCCCCATAACCTCATTGAACTTTCTCCATCAATCCGTACATTTTACACAACCCCACATTCATTCTGGAAATCACACAACACCAAGACAATAAGAAAAAAATGACAACATGAGAAAAAATGGATAAAGACAAAAAATTATACTCCCATGGCTTACTTATAACCTCATAACTATAAGGTCCAACCTAAATATCCATCCATAAAATAGCATATTAAAATACTTTCTTTCATCATAGTAATAATACACTACCCATACAAACTCTAATATAAAATTTAATAAAAGAAAAAAATTCATCAGACTCTAACAGATCACATTACATTGAATCATTTAGAAAATAACCCAAAAGAGCCCAATAATGATGACTATAAGGGAAAATCATAAAGAAAACATAGTAAATCAACCAAGTATAAATATTTCATGTTAGGTAGATAAATAAAGATATACCCTACTTAAATCCTCTACACAATTTCTTGATCACCATATATTTATGTTATTCATTCACTATTTTCATTACACATCACCATCACCAAATCCAAAATCAACCATCATCACTACCTGAAAAACTAATATTGACACCATATGTTTCTCCATCTCCACTCCCTACTATCAGTACTTCTTTCAAAATTTTCATGAAAACTAAACAATGTTGTATATTTATATTTAAACTTAAAATCAATAAAAATTTGGTTATTAAATGATTATGAAGTTGTTTGATTGAACTCCTCAGTCAAACCATCCATCAACACAACACCATAATGAACACATGATGTTATGTTCTGATATATATTAAACTAATTATTTCTATAGAGAAACAAACTACACATCTCTCATCCATATATAAGACCCTTTTTTTCAAGATTATTCTCCCCAGTAGCTGAATTATGATTTTTCATTTCAATAAAATATCTTTGTGAATATAAAGGTAGGATGTTATTAAAACTAGGATTAGTTACTGATTTAATCCCTGATGACCTACCAAATACTTCAAACGGTAAGGGTATTGAACCCATGTTGCACAGGAAACCTAGATTCTCCTTCCCATGGACATAGCTAATAGGATCATCATTGGAGATCGACAAGGACTACATTGGATTGATAACCCATAGTTCTTTTATTTTTCACATATAAACCAAAAAGCATCCTTATATAAATAAATACATATTAACAAAGTTAAAACATTCAATAAGTTATTACAATGAATATAGAATTTATTCCCCAACTTCTTTAGCATGATTATTCATATAACTCCCATTGGATTTTGTATGAACATCCAACCAAAGTTCCATCCAGGAGACTTCGTCATTAAATTCTTTGAAAAAATTAAAAATAAATAAATAAAAAAATTAATATATGAAATAGATCCCATTATCTTATAAATATTTTTACTATTGAAAATATTACCATAATCGATCCATTTCATGAAAAACTATTTATAATTAAAGTGAGGGGGATAATTTGTTTAGCTTGACATGGTAAATTTTTTCTTGAAAAATCCTGAAATAAATAATACGGAATTTAATAATAATGTATGAAATGTCATATTCTTATCATATTCATGTATTTATATAACATGAGGTCAATACAAAAATATATTTTTTAATAAAATTTGTTTCAAATGGAAATAGTTATAAAAAACTTTCCACTACTCTCTCTATACCCCTTCTGGCACCTTATCATACTAATTATGAGTGTTCAATGATATATTATTGAATTAATTCCATAATATGTATTTAAAATATTTCCATTTATTACCCAAAATTGATATCTTTCACTTTAATGAGATAATATCAGCAATAATAACGTACAATAACATCTATACAAAGAGATTCATTTATATAATATTAGAATTTATTTAAATTATGGAATTTGATTGATCCATAATTCAGTAAAATTACCTTTTTATATGAATTAAATAATTTCTTCTTCCAATATTGAGTCATATGCCTCAAATAAAAATATATCATCAAAAGTGTAACCAGATTAGCTTCCAACTAGCCTAGAATCTAGCTATATAATCCAACATCATCATCTGTGTGGACCGCATAAAAATCAAAGAGTAAAAATATCTTCAATCTATTCAGATTCTAGATATATGTATTGTTAATACTTGTCTCGGTAGTGACATTTTTCCACTAGTTATGAAATTTTTTTATTAGTATAAAAAACTACAATTACTTTATTCACATTAAATTTGTACCTATAGCCATCATCCACTTGGATCCTCAAGAAGAAACAAGAGTGACCACCTATTCCCTCATTATAGAGTAACTGTGTGCTGAACCTGATGAATCAGGAGATAATGTTTTAGATGTTAATTGGACATAAAATGTGGGTGTGCTAGACAATGATGGGATGGAGATAGAGGGTGTGGAAAACACTGATGGGGGCAGGGAAGATAGAGGGTGAACCCAGTGTTATGGGGTGGGGGGGTACGTTAGACCAGTAGTTGTCTATGCGGTTGGGATAATTTTAAATGGGTGTCAAATGGGATTAATTAAACCCTTCTTTTTTATCATTAGTTTTATTTAAACATATAAAAATAACTTTAGAACATTTATCATGAAAAATTATTGCATTTTTTTTAGAAATGATAACAGGTGAAAAGTAATGATTAACAAAATATACATATATAAAATAATGATTGACTGCACAAACACACAAATACAAAATTAGTTATTTCAAAATTCAATAACTCTTTCATAAAAAGCAACTTAAATATGAAAGCAAATTTAAAATAATGGAAATCAATAACTTATAACATAGGTGGTTGATAAGTAAATGGATGACTGCACATATGATCATTTTTCCTTAAATTATAACATTATCCTACTCTATAATTACTTTATCCACTTTATATACCCTTTAAAGACTAATATTTTCAATATATTGATAGAAAAACAAGTCAGTTTATTTTTTTTATGGGATTTAATTTTAGGGGTCAAATATCCCACTTCATCACCCATATCATATATGTCTCTTTGTTTTATGTGAACAAATAACCTCCACACTTCATCCACAATATCTTGCACAAAATATACCATTTTATCTTATGAGGGGAATATATACAAATCATGTAATTCATGACCACTAACATTAATCAATTGAGAGAAGTAAACAAAAGATAATTTCTAGGAATCTTTTTTAAAACCCATAGTACTATTGACCGACTTGTTTTTGAATAAAATAGCTAAAAAATGACTATTGTAATTTAATTTGATAATATCATTCAACTTTATATAGTATCCCAACTCATAAAAGGTAAATATATGATTATTATATTCTTTTATACCCTATTCCTAACTAAATATATGAAATTTGAAGCCACTCAATTTATAAGACCCGAAATTTCTAGTCAGTTTTGGAGGTCCTCAAGAAAAAAACTTAAAATATTTAGAACACTCAGCTCGAGTATCAGAATTCATGATCTACAAAATTTAATATATATTATTATATTTATAAAATATATGTTTCAACATTTTATCTTTTTTTATTTCAATATTTATGAACTTACATGATATGAGAACAATTCTACAAGATCCCTTTTATCGTATTTTGTTTTATTGATCTCATTTTGTGTTAAACTTCTCACTTATCTCCTTGTTTGTATCCTAATATATTTAATAAATGGATATAAAATTTCACTATTCATTATCGCATTTTTTTTCCTATAATAATTCCATTTATTATAGTGTAATATTTGAGATCCTCCCAACAGATCCAGCAATAATAGGAAAGATTTTTGATTTCTTGTTTAGTTGAGATAGAGTTGATATGTCATCGACAAGTACAGATGGAGTTAATCTTATCTCGGTATCATATAGGTATCTAGAATAATATGTAAGACACCCCTCTACTAAATTTCTATTAAAAATATATCCTTCGGGTTGAGGTTTGTTTTTAACATATGATTTCAAATGACCACGGTATCGGTGAAATAAAGTAAATTAAATATAACTACATATTTAATGAAGTTCCAATAATTGTTTACTTAAGAATATAAACATATAAATAATGTACTCTAAATGTTATACATCCACCAAAAATGCGCATGACCTTCTAATTTAGTTTCCTCGATCAAATTCTTATTTAAAGGAATCATAAAAGTAAAAAATGAGGAGGAAAGATCATCTCCATTACACAGTGTGTTAGAAAAAATCAATCCTAAAGGGTTTTAAGCTCATTTGGTTATATATTTTTTTCCCACATAGTTTTTTAATGAATGCAAAATATTGGAGCACAACTATTGTAACCTTTTTAGGTAACGATACACACAATGCCTATGGTAGTAACTGTTGTAACAAAATATGGGAATCAAGTTTTTAATCCATGTAAACTAGGGTGATTTAAGTTAATACACCATGAGATGTTACTTAAATACCCATAAGATACTTTCACAAGTTTTAAAATTCAAAGGAATGTGTATTTATCCATTTTTTCATTTAATGAATTTATGGATCACACCTTCAATTCTCATTTGGAAATAGATCATTCTTTATACTCATTGTTTTTAAGTTCTTCCAGGCATTGATATGGTCCTTAGGATTTCCCTACACATTATGTAATGTGAAGATAAAATCAACAAAAAAATTCTTCTTAATATTTATAAAATCAAGATTATGGAACAAAAAATTAAATTCCCAATACAGATGTTGGAAGAATATAATTATTTTCTTTGATTTCTGTATTTTAATTTCAACAGATGATGCATTTTGAGAATTTGTGATGACAGAAGAAGAACCATTTTTCACTGTAAGGTAGTCATTAGGGCTCAAAATAAATGTTCCAATCATGGAAATCCAAACCCATGTAAGTTCTCCAACATGATAAGTTCCCAAGTATAAATGAGTCACTAATGGACCACATTAGAGCATATTAAATTTTAAACATTGTTCTAGAATACACATTATATATATCAACAACATTCTTTAAAAAATATTGTAATTATTCTACTATAGGCTTCAAGTATACATCAAAATCATTTCTTGGAATTTTTTCTATGAATAATCATCAAAATTTTAATAAATTTTTTTATACACATCTATGTAGGTAGACTTTAATGGATAAAAATATCCTACAAAATTCTATAACTAGTACTCAAAGTACCAAACAGGATAAATTCATTGGAATCCAACACCAATTTCACATTCCTTGGATTAGATGAGAAATCTATATTTAATGGATTAAATTTATTCTATAATTTTTAATTTCTTGAATATAACATTAACCCATCATTTTAATTATATATAGAATCCCAATATAGGTGGTTGGTGGTTTTAGATGACATGAATAATATTTTCAATCAATGTTTGAAATGATATTAATGAAAAAACTTTTCATGTTTGTTCATTTTCATCTTCTTCGTAATAGTTTCTTGATTTAGACTTCCAATATCACCCAATGATTTCCATATATAACACTAATATTTTTGTCAATCGTTTCTACTTGAGTTCACTCCCCAATAAACCATAAAATCATTAAAACAAGCATGTATTTTTGTGTAATTATGTATAATATTGTTTAAAAACATTTATTTATCATAAAAAGACTTAGGAATATTATATTCTAGAAATTCACCACACAAAAATTCCATTATCATGTACATTAAATTATTTTTAATTTTTCATATTCATTTTACATGGTACAAAATCTATAGAAAATAATGTTTTACATAATTTAGACATACACAATATAACTATTTTTCCATCATCAAATAAATAATATAACTCATTTTTCTAGTTAATGAAGTTCTATCTTATATTAGTCTATATAGAATCCAGAGGAGGATCCATGATATGTTACGATAATTATTTAGTTATCATATAGTCCCAAAAGTATCATTTTTCATGTCATAATAGGTAGCACCCTTAACTTGTTTTTCTAATATGTTTTTATGTTGATTTTGTTTCCTTGAAATTCCTAAAACATTATTTATAATGTTTTTTGTTTTATTTTCCATTGTTGATAAAGTTGGGAGATCATTCCGTTAACTGAAATCAGTGCTCAAACATTCTATATTTTCTGATTCTCCTTTGCAAATCGAAAAAAATATTGAGAAAGGAATTTATTTGATATCAAGTGTTCATAAACTTCATGTATCTTTAACCATATTATAAATTTACATTTAGTGCTTGGAAATATTATTCTTCCAATAATGGATTACTTGGAAATTGAAAAATCTAAAATTACCTCCAAACCCTTATAAAACTGAGGTGTGTTCCTTGGTAATGTGATTCAATTTTTTTCTAAAGATAAAAAAGTACCTACAGTTCATTAAAGAAAATTAAAATACATAGGATACATTGTATAATTTAAAAATAATTAGTAATTTATTATAAATCTAAAATATAAAAAATTATTTATGTGGATTAACTTGATTACATTTCTGAACAAAATTATTTCACATAGATTTTAATTCAGATGTATAAAATTCAATGTGAAATTATAGCTTTTCTATAATTTTATTTAATGAATTAAAAATGAAAAAATGATGTGAAATTATGACATCAAAAAATTAACACATAAATCAATAACCTTAAAATCCAAACTCATGTATAATTATAAAATAAATAGAGTTATGGATCAAACCAACCTTAAATTTTTATACATTATTCCATAATACAACAATGATTGGAATATCCTAAAATTGTAGTTTTGAAGGAATAAATTGAAATTGTAGAACAGGGTCATAAAAAATACATTGAATGTAAAAAATATTAAACTAAAATATAGAGATTATGAAGATCGCCCATAACTAGTGAGAAAGGGGGTTGAAGAATTGGGGAAATGAAATGGGAGAAAGGCTATGAAGGGGGAAAGTGTAGAAAGGGAGACCATTTTTTGAGGATAAAGGTTTAGAAGTGTTTGTGAGGGATCATTGGCTCAATAATAGGGGCTTGGTTGTATAGGAAAAAGGGTAAAAAAGGAAAAGGGAGAAGTGGCGAGGGATCCGAGGGATATGGAGGGCTTATGGGGGGCATGAAGAGGGATCAAAGGATTGGGGAGTATCAGAACGAGTATGGGCAGTGAGTGATCAGGGAGGTCTTGGAAAGTAGTGATGGTGAGGGATTGGGTAGTGGCAGTGAGACCTCAGTCATGAGTGGTGGAAAGGGGTAAAGGCGAGTGGTAAAGAGATCTTCTGGGGAGTGGTGGTTTGGGAGAAAGGGGAGTGGAAGTGAGGGCTCGAGGGAGAAATGGGGGTGGGGGGTGGGCTGGGGTAATATGTTATGATGATAATGTATTCTGGGGATGTGATGTGGGATCAATTGGAAGTGACAAGGAAGGGGACAAGGGAGTAGCATTGAGCTTGATCTTGGAGTGGTGATGAGGAGGGGGGGACAATGGGGGAGTAGTGGGATAATTTGGGGGGGGGGGTCTTAAGGGGTAAGTTCATTTCTTTATAAAATGGAAAAAATTTGTGGTGGGTTTTTAGAAAACTACTTCTAAATTTTTTCCAATTTTTTAGTAGCAATTCATATAATCGCCCCTAATAAACTGCCGTTAAATGGTGAATTTTGTACAGTGCCACTCCATGGAGTCAATTTTATTATTTTACATCATTTACTTAATAATATTCCACCATCTATATTATTCAACTTATAAATTATAAACAACCCAAATATATTTTTCTTTACCTGAACACGGGAGAATAGAAAATATATTTTTAGTTGTACTAATCCATTCCTAAAACCTGATTTTAACAAGGAATTATTAATTAATGGGTAACAAAAGGGTATAATTAAATTATAAATGGTATGATATATATAATTATTCTTTTATAATATATTTATAATAAAACTATATTTTTTAAATCGGAATTTCAAAGGTGTTTAAAGGAATTCAAGACTTATGGTATGATATTTTTGTCTCAATTAGTATTATATGGGACATATATCATGTTATACACCTATATAATATGATGAAGTGTATACATATCCCCTTTAACAGGAGATATCATGGAATTATTTACTATCATGATATTTAATTTTTTATTTAATTTTATTCTTTTATGGGGATAATGATTCAAAAGTCACAAAATGTGTAAGGGCTTGATGTTAAAATCTCATTGCTTATCAGAATTGTTTTGGATTATTATTTAAATGATGAAATATTGTGATATAGTTCTCAAGATAACAATTAATTTCATTTTCTTTGGGATATTTTTAAATTATACATATTTCCCTTTATTTCTCTCTCTCTATGTACTCATTACTCTAAAAGAAAACTTGTAATGAAAAATGACTTCTATTTTTCTCTTCAGTATAAAACTCATTTCCATCCACATATATGTCTTAATAAAATAATTTTAATACTATCTTAATTTTACTAATTGATTTTTAAATTCATTTTTACCATTTTTTTAAATTTTACATGTGTTTTCAGAAGGAATCTTCATGTCATTTTCTAAACATCTCTCATTTGGATTTTTTGAATATTTGAAAGGAATCATTGTTCTTACATGTATGACACGAATCAAATTTCCCACCTTTATAACCACTTAATGTTTTAAATATTTATTTATATGTTTTAATTTTATTTTCAAAGAAAAGTAATTTTAACTTTTTTGGTAAGCTTTTGGTTTTAAAAAATGTTATTTTAAAGTGAAAAGGGTATTTTCCTTAAGAAATGTTCCATGTTATCAATCAAAATAATTTTCGATCAAATATTTCATCCTTTGATGAAAATTAAGCTTTAATGGGGATACTATCCTTGGATACCATCCTTATTGTTTCTCTTTATGGTTTATATTTTTGTTGAAAAAATATTTGTGAAACCCATTCCTTTTAAATGGTTTAGCTACAATGAAATGATGAAATGTATATGAAACCCATTTCTTTCCCACAAGTTATTCTATGATAAATTTTTTATGAAACCTAATTCTTATAAGGGTTTTTAATATGTTAAATGATTTATGATATTTTGTCACACATATTTATTAATTTAATTATGTAATGGGTGAGACCTATATCTCCTACAAATTATTTTGTTAAGTTTTTAGATCTCATGAGATAAAAAAGAATGGAATAGAGAGAGAACCCAGTTCTGTAAGGGGATTTTTTCACTATGATAGTCATGGTAGTGAACCATGAATACTAAAATGGTTTGGGGAGTAAAAATAATCTACTATGATATCCATGGAAGAATACCTTGACTACCAAGGAAATGGTTTTCTATTCTTATGTTTATGCCACAATTCCATGTCTTATACCATTGTTATACTCCCATGGACCATGTTCTTTGATTCCTTTATAATTCATATCTTATAAACCAACATGATTTATGTCATAACTCAAGATTATGTTCTTTGGTATATAGGGTATGGTTTTAAAATGGTAGATATTGTTCTCATACCCTTATACTCATGTTATTCATAATTCATCATTAATATATTCCTTATTTACAATTACTGAGAATCTAAGATCAACCTTTATTATTATTCCTTTCCACAGGTTATAAAGAAATGTTTTATATATGATGTGTAAAAGAAGTGTACTATTTATGAATAAAATAGAAGAAGAATATGTAGTTCACCTATGACATAGTTGTTTATGTTTCCAGGTTTCCAAAGGCACCAGGACAAAATTATTACGGCATAGATCTTTATGTTATGTAAGTAGTATTTGATTATTAATATATAATATTTTTCTATGAGAAGTTTGGGTCATTAAACATAGAATCTAAGAAATGTTTAGTTAATCTTTTGAAAATATGATGGGAAATAGTTAGTGAGATCCCTTTTAAAAACATCATGAAATATTAATGAAGGATAGAGTTAGAGATATCCAGAAAATTACAACCCCATCTAGATACTACATGTAGATTAGTTATAGAATAGATGTATATATGGGTAATAAATCTAAAAAATTTGTTTTGGGATTGAATTGATTCAAACCTGTTATATGATGATGGGCATTAATGCACACTAGTTTTGAAACTCTTAGGGAATATGCTTTGGAAATTCACAAACTCATTAATTTTTTTGAAGTATTTGAAAATAACTCTATGAAAATCACCACATAGTAGTAGTTTAAACATTCTCTATATTCTTTAGAGATGATTTCATAAAACCGCTTCTAAAATGGATGTCGATGTCTAACATGAGGAGGTTTATCCTATTTAGCGGTGGTTTCTGGAAAGTTTCATAGTAAACATATTTAGTATAATTTTGGAGGTTTTAGTGTTTGTTTCGTGTAAAAAATAATTAATGTAATTTGCGGCATTTTTAACCGTCGGAAAACATTTACCTTTTGTCACATTAAAACTGTCGCTAAAACCACCAAAATTTCAGCTAAAAATAAACAAAAACTTATTTAGAAGCAGTTTTAACCTCTGTAGATAAGAAAATATAAATCTATAGAGGTAGTTGAAACCACCACTAAATTTGGTCCATTTCATTAGTTTTGGTTTAAATCACTGCCAAATGTATATTTAAAAATAATAAAATGCTGCATATTCTATAGCCTAGTACCAGTACCCTGAAAAAAAAACTATATGAAGAGAACTTATAACGGAACACTCTAAACAATCTAACATAGTTTTGTTGAAAAAAATCTAACAATGTTTCATAAAAATACACATACATAGAACATATAACAAAATAATCTAAACCATAGATTTTCAACCATCTAAAAATGATTCATAGATCTAAATCTAAGTCTTTAAATTGTATAGAACCAACATTTGAGTTGTACGCCATCAAAATACATAAAAAAAACTTATGATATATATGGAATTATACCACCTAGTTTAACATTTAACATCTTGGACCAATATGTTATGAGCTTGATACTCTATTCCTTTCCAAACATGAATTTCTATTCTAATGATGGTCATCTACCACAATAATTTTCAAAACTACATATGTCTAGATTCTATGTTTTATTGGATACAAAGAGATGAAAAAATATCATATCATTTTCCCATCTCAAACAATGACCAACCATACGGCCTTCCCCTTGATAATGGGGTTGAATAACTATTATATATAGGCTCACTCAATATGCTCAAGCACATAGTGGCGTAGCTCCCAGAGTGTTGAAATCTTCCCAAAAATTACCTAATGTTCACCACCACACTTTAGGTCTTCCTCAACATGGATCCTTATCATCCTCTACGTATTATTCTCCCCTATAGTGATGGAACATGTCCAAAATATGATCCCCTACCATCTACGAAACACACCTCAAGGGATCTCTTATGAGAATTGATCATTCCCATGTTTCAAATGTGGTCAATGGTCAACCCAACATTTGTTGGCCCTATCCTTGAATGACATGGATGTGGGGATTGTGTCTCCAAAATTAATAAAATGAATCAAATAAAAAACATAATAGTCAGTCTAAAATAATAATATAAAAATCCTAAAAAAATAAAATGAGAATATTAAATATCTCCATATTCCATATGAACAATATATTAGTTCATACTTCACCAAATTCATACTCCACCAATTCTAGAATCAATACATTACTAAATAATCTATCCTTATCAAATTTAAATGAATTTATCAAACATGAGAAATCATGAATATTTTATGTGACTACTCCGTGCCACACATGATGCATGATACATGAACAAACCCTCTGTTTCTATATTTTTTCAACATATCAACAAGACCGCTAATCACTATCTGATGATGAACACTAATTATCACCCTCTCCAACTCCATCTACACTTCTTCATACCGGCACCTATAAGAAAATTATATTGAAAATTAAATAATGTTATATATATATATATATCTTTAAATTTAAATCCCATAAAATTTTCAAAATAATTTATTTTGAAATTTTATGATTTACCTGCTCACCACCCATCATCATTGAAATATCACAAAGGAAAGATCTAGTCATCTTCTGAAAGAAATCAACCAACGCTTTCTACAAAGTGAATATCTAACCCCCATATTCCTGAACATTTTTTTTATAGAAACATAATCTACCAGAGCATATCAACTACAAATAGGTGTAGAGGCAACTTCAATCCCTGATGTCCTGTTACAGACCTTAGATGGTAAGGGTCCCAAACCCATCCTACGACTTGACTAGGATGCTTCTTCCTAATCACTTTTTAACTAGGTCATCCTGGGAGATGAAGTTGGATTATGTGGGATTGGAATCCCATAGTTCTTAATTTTTTTACTTATAAATAAAATATAAGTAAAATTAGAAGAAATATATATTTACATAGGTACAACTGATAAAAATTTATTTTAATAAAAAATGAATTCATTCCCAAACTTTTTTTGTTGTCTCCTTAACAAAACTCCCATTAGATTTTTTTATAACACCCAAACACCCTTTTTTTTGTGATTCTTCATTCCCAAAACTCTATGACTGCATTAAATAAATATAAATAAACAATTTAATATATTAAAAAGATAACATTGTCTTATAAATATTTAAACTAACGAAAAGATTACTAGAGTCGATCAACTTCTAGAAAAACTCTTTAACCCCACAGTGTGAGGGATGATTTTTTTATCTCGGCTCGTTGCACTGTTCCTTGAATGATGTTGAAATAAATAAAATGTAATTTAATAGTAATTTATGCAATGTCATGTCATTTTCATATACAGGTATAAATGTAAACGGTGGTTAATATAATAATATAAATTTAAATACCATGTTCTTTTCATTGCGATGTCTGTTAATAAAAACATTACATTTATCACATGGTATGTCATTCATTCCTTGTTATACATCTGTAGGGTTCTCAAAAAAGTATCACTCACATAGCCCCATAATATCCATTGAAATTATTTCTATTTCTGGCCCAGATTTTTCAATTCCCACTTTCTTGCTTGCACAACAACAACCATAATATGGAAACACATCTATACACACAAATTAATTTTGAAAATATTAGAATTTAATAACATAATGAAAATAAATTACATAATAATATTTTAAAATTACATTTATTTTTCAATAAAAAATTTCAATTTTTAGCTGAAGTCATAAGCCTCCAATCAACATATCGAATCGGAACAAAAACTAGATCCACGACCAGCTGACCTAGAATCTGGACAAGTAATCTAACCACATCATCCATAAGGACCCCAAAAGAATAAAATGGGACAACTATCTTTAGTTTGGTTAGATTCCATACATCTGAACATTTCATATTTATCTATATAGTTTCAAAGCTTCCATATTTTATGAATAAACAATTAGTGTAAAAATAGTGTAATAAAATAAGCACAAATGACCTAAAATATCCACAAATGACATAAAATGTTTTCTAGGTCTAAAATGAATCATCAAAGAAGGTTTTGTTCAAAATTTTGATATATAGTATAAAAAAACTAAAAATAAACATTATGGTAAATGATGAAATGGTTGATAGGTGGATTATCATATAAAAAGGGTCAAATCCACAAGGACTATGCACATAGTGTGAGTAACTTTAAAGGACTAACAGTCAGCTAGGCTATATAGTGTATACATAATGAGAGGCGGTGTTGTATGTAACATAGAAATAAAATTGGGTTTCACCATGAGACAAAAATGAATACAAGATTTCATACAATATATTTTTATGTGGTTGGAGTAATATTTTAAAAAATAAATGAATTCCTTATATACGGGGATGTATTGAGACCATATTTTTCACATTTCATGATGGATGTAAAACTATAGGATAGTTCTATAAACTTTAGTGGAAATATATATTCATGTATATCTATGAAATAATTAAAGTGTTGTGTTTTAAGAGGATGAACCAAGTTTTAGTGGTCTTAGAAATCTATACATGTCGATGCCCAAGTAATAGAGTAATAATATTTATGAGTAAATGTTTATTAGTCATATGGGTCATCATGCTTGGGTAATAGGGTAATATTTTTATGGGTAAATGTTTCCCCCTTTTTAGTCCACCATCATTAGAACATCAATTCATAGGTTCATAAATTCCTAATTTCAATTTATTTATGCCATAACCTTATATTCTTTTGATTGGTGTAGGTCCTCCTAAGAAGAAAATTTTTGTTTGTTTTAAAACCTATAGGGTCATAAAAACCACTCTTGGGGGGATCAAGTTAGGTCCAGAAATTACGACCATATACTATTTGCAGTACCACATTCCATGGACTATCACATTATACTAGGATTCATATTTCAAGCATTATGAACATAGAATATATGCAACCCTATAGTCCAAGTATTGTGACCCTAAACTATTTTAAAATTCTTAGTTTGAATAATGTGTCTGTAAAACCCAAAAATATTGACAAAAAAATGTATGTGAGGTTGAAAAACCATAATGAAAACCTGATCCAGTGTCAGAATCCCCCTTTCAGGTCACTCCCTATACCTAGGAAAGAATAAGGAGATAAGATAAAGAGGTACAAATCTAATAGTAACCCACTAGGGACCCCTATAAAATCCTGACTATTTTATTTCATAATTTTTATAAGACCTAGGGAATGAGTGAATCATAATTTAATAAATAAAAAATAATTAAAACCATTACCCATGTATAGAGTAAATGTAAAAGAAACTACGATCATATATAACATCCCAAAATGATATATAATTAATATATTAGATGTTTCATATGTTTATATTGTTAAAAATCACACATTAGGTTAATCATATGTAGAAATAGGTTCCAAAAAATACTAAATAAATAGATACAAGAGCCATAAAAATAATACTCAGTGCCAACTCTGATTATTCTTTTCACACTATTATTCTAAACTTTCTTCAACTTCCACCATTTATCATTTGTACCTTTTCTTGATATGAATCATGATATATAATGTTTTCACAAACAAGTTAAGTTCACATGTAGTGTGTGGGTATAAAATACTAAAATTATTTCCAATTATCTCTTTTGAGAACCTTTAGTTGTACAATAAAATATGTATATGTAAGATTTGTGTAGTGTTTCATAACCTTCATAATATGTGATGATAGAAAAACACAATCAATTTCATACGTGGTGATGCAAAAAATTTGTTTAAAACCACTTTAATGCATCAATGTTCTATTCTAGAACCATAAATCTCATCCTTACATGCATTAGGTCACTCATAGGTTAATCGTATGGACCAAATATAATTCTATAAGGTAAACTTTCCTCAAAGTCCACAAAAGAGGGAAAACATAAAAACTAGTAAATTAAAGAAACAAAATTTCCTATTTAGGACAGAAGAGTAATGTAAATATAATATAATACTAGGTTTCCCTCCTTTCATAACAGTGCAATAATATTAAATTACCTTATATTATGAACAAGTGTAACCTCCTTTCAAAATAATTGCATAATGAAAAATGTTTAACCTTGAATTTTTAGTTTAAATTTAAGTAAACACAGAATCATAAAATACCGAATCATATCTGGCCATATAAACATAGAATCATGTAAATGTAACATTTCTCTTCAATATCAGGCCATAAAAAAAAATCATGTTGTAAATGTAAGCATAATATGTGCAGAGAGGTGAGGTATGGTGAGGCGAGGCGCATAGAGGGACAGTGAGGCGAGGCAAGATGAGGGCTAGTGAGGAACAACAAGGCAAGGTGAGGCACAATGAGGAAAGGTACAGTAAGGAATGATGAGTGATGGTGATGTGCGGTGAAGGGTGACATTGGGCGGCGGTGGGTGGTAGAAAGGATAGGGCTCTGGGGATTTGTTGGGGGGTGGGTATGGGGTGCGGGGGGAGGGAGAAAGTGTCAGTTTTGTAAAATTGTTTAATAGTTTAGATGCATTTTATTAAACACTGCTATGAAATTATTTTTTAAAAATAGCGGTGGTTTAACAAACCGCCACAAAAAAACCACTACCAAGAAACCTCCACTAAATACTCAGTTTAGTGTAGTGAATGGCCATGAATGAACTAGGTTAATCCTATGGTTTCATAGATTGAAAATGAGGTTTCACTTTTTAGAGAAACTATAATTTATTTTTAATGATAATGTGGTTCCCCACTATGATTATTGTTGATTAAAATTTTATTTTTTGTTTTATTTGATGGATAGAACTAGAAGTAACTATTTTATTACTGATTGGGGTGAAAAATAAAATTATTTTTCTTCTTATCAACCAAATGTTATTCGAGTTGGAATTTAGAGAATAATTTCTATTATCCAGAAACCATTATCAAGAAATGAACCATTATTAACCTCCAAACAAGAAATAGATGGAAAATTTTTCTATTTAGTCCTTCATGAGGATATGAAAACCTCCTTTTAGTGGTTCTGATGATACACTTTTTTGAATAGAAGAACATTCACCTTGAAAATATATTTTACATTATGTAATTTTCATAGCATATAAAATTCATTTTGAATGTCTATCATTTGGAATTTGAATCAGATCAACAGTTGAATATTTTGAAGAATATGAGTCAACAGGATGAAACTAAATCTATGGAATTGTATGAGTTTAAGAAATTATTTTCAAATAAATACTTTACTCATAATATTAACATGAAAATGAAGAAGTAATTCCTTCAGTTAAAGTAGAAGGATTATGAATCCATTGGTACCTATGTGGTGAATATTTTATGACTTGTAAGGTACACATCTGGTATTATCTACTAACCACAAAATATGGTTGATTGATTCTTCATTGGATTAAAATCATGTCTCTAAAGGGAATTATAAACGTGGGAATTTAATAGGTATAAATAAATCATTAGACGTGATATCAAGGTGGAAATAGAAATTGGGATTACCCATCAATCACATGGGTTTGATAATAAAAGAAAGATGAAATTCAATGGAAACTATAAAAACCAAGGATAAAAGAAGATGATATTTCCTTTATTACCTATGTGTAGAAGGTAACATAGATGAAATTGCATTAAGAAAATTTTTAGAAGATTTATGATTAGAAATATAGGTTTTTATGATAAAAAAATGAGTATAAAAAAAATTAAAATGGAACAAATATCAGAATGTGATTATTATTTTTCTAGCAAAGTAATGAAATAGGAAGGTGAACATGATCTTGCAGATCCAAAGAACACCCAAGAGACACACAATCTCATGATGATGGAAGGCCTTGCGAGTATCCATGTATAGAACATAGCCTACAAAATGTCCTGAAAAATCCCTTCAACAAGTCCTTTTGCTCTGGTAAAGGCACCCAATATTTTCCCTTATCAAGAAATGGTATCCAGATAAGCTCCCCCGGGTCACATGGCTCCTCCACCGATGGGAAGCTAAAAAACCATCCAAAAATCATTGGAAAATTGGGAGAAAATATCTGAAATACGGGAGCCTCTTGTGGTTGTAAAACTCATGTGATGCATCACCAATGATAGGAATGATTGTCCTTGAAAACCTTCATACAACCCACGAGACACAAAAAAATTGTAAAATAAAAAAAAGGAAATAAAATGTGGAGGATGAGGGAGGCTCTTTCCATCATAAACATCATGTTATGTTCCCATGGTGATCCAAAAGAAGCTACAATCAACAAGTGACATGTCAGCCTCATCTTAATAAAGATCACTAACATGTCATTGTGATCCAGTGATGAGACTCCGTCATTTCCAAGAAACCTCACGCTCCCCCTTGGGATCCATAAGGGTAGACATATTGGATTTTCCATTAAATGCTCAACCATCTCCAAATGACCTATTATTGGTCGTGCAATGCATCACCAAGAGGTAGGGTGATTGTATTAGACAACACTCAGAAAACCTCATGAAATCCCCAACGTTTAAAAAAATAGAAATAAAGAGGGGAATGAAGGGATACTCTCAGGGTCATAAATATCATGACACACACCAGGCTCTCCATAGTATGGTCTTAGAAGACCCCTTGATATGTCATCCCTATCTCATGAAGACCCCCTAACATGCCAGCCCTGTCTTGCAGAAAGTCCTAGAAAAGTCACCTGAGATCATGGAAAGGCCTACGAATGTGAATCTAGAGATCGTGAATCCCTAAAAGATGTTGGTAGGAATATATGGAAGTCCTTTTTCATGTATGTATTATTCAATATGACCCGATTAATAGTAAATAATCAAATATATGGGGGTGTTGAAAAAATTGTCACACAATCTTTAAAAATCATGTGATGCCTCAATCTAAACTACATCTGGACCTCGTGAAGAGGCGGTATGCTGAAGCCCTCCACTGAATCCAACCTGGATTCATATGATATGCACTAAATAATGAGGTGAACATTTGGGTTGGTGAGTTCTATAAATCCCCCAACGTAGAATTAAATTGAAATGGATCCTTTTTTCATCCAGATGTGTATGGCCCAGGAACTACACCTAATTTATCTGAATGGTTGATATCATGAATGAAATATTTTTCAATTTAGTAATATTTTGGGAATATCTAGAGTTATCATGAAACATGAATAAAGATCTTCGAGTGATAATTAACAGGACACAAGACGGACTTTTTGAAAAATACCTGAAGAACATATTGTATGTCTGATAAATCATGAGAGACCTAAAAAAAGTTAATATTGAATAAATATAAAGTATTTGAAATGTAATTATGGAACAAAGACTAAACGAGTGGAGACTTATGCAATGAACATATTTGATGATCCTCATTCAATTCACATGAACAACTTAGGATATGCGGTAACACTGGGACATGTCTCCCAGATCTTACGATGGTTCTTTGGTATACTATTTAGTTCATTTGAAGTCCCCATGATGTGTCAAATAAATTTAGATAGAACCCCCAGGTTTTCCAACCAAGTATTGAGAATATCTTCGAGCTAGCCATCCAGGCCTCACAATGTCCTATAGACATGTCTCTCAAATCATTTGGTGGAACCAGTAGATGATAGATAGGTGTTGCAGTATTACCAGGGTTTGTTAGTTGGTTGTTGATATGTCCAACATACATGTCATCCCGTTCTCCTGATGAAACCCAGACAAGTCATCCAAGACCTATGTCACCCTCTGATACATGTATCATTGACTCTCATGACTCTCCAAGCATGTCATCCATATTTTGTGATGACATTTGGAAAATTCATCTGGATCCAGTGACACCATCTAGAAAATACATCCAAGATCATGAGATGGATTCCCAAAAAATGGATGAATCATAAAATGTCCTCGAGACAAGACATCTGAGATCATGCGCTGGATTCTGGGATAGGTGAGCCGTTCAAGTATCATGATGGATTCTAGACAAGTAATCCATGATCATGCAACAACCACTATACATGCCATCCAAGTTATCTGACATCCATTAGGAAAGGTCATATGGATCGTGTGATTGTCTATGTGTATGTTAGGTAGTAATCCTCTAACATGTCGAGTAGGAAATGAAGGAATTTCAAGAAGACAATCCCTGCATGTCTGGTAGGAAAGCATGCTTGGTGAAATAGGAATCCTAGGACTTGATAGCAATGTACATCCTTAGTATGTATGTCTCATTAAAAATAACTATGATGACTCTCAATTTTTCCCAAAAATAAATACATATGATGTCTTCCTAAGGCCTGATATCAATATTAAGTACCCAAAGAGGACTCTTTGTACAGAAGTCCCACATCCAAAAGTAATGGAACTAATTATTTTCCATCCCTTGTTTGTCAGACCGAGCATAGATCACATGGGATTAGGGAGATGCAATGATCATATCATTCAAATTACATTTCTCTCTCAGGATAAGAGTAAAGTTAGTGTGTGATCCCCAAGAAGTGGAATAATATGATATGTCTCACATATAAGGGAGATGTTAGTGTGTAATCCCCAACCAATTAAACTATGAGGACTTTGATTCCAGAAATAACAAGGATATGTAGGATTCCTTTCAATGTATAGATCCCGAACTCAAATAGGAATCTAGTTTAGTGTAAGCCCCCCCCCATTTATTTGAAATTTCATCCATCGAGACCGAATCATTCCTGTTGGATGATCATTCTACCTCACCCATCAGTAGACTAAGAAGCTAACTAAACTATGATGAATCTACTTCCTTCCATAACCAGGATATATAGGATGCCCCCAAGGGCCTGATCTCTATATTAAACATCACAAGGGTTGTCCTAGTACAAAATACCCGCATCCCTGTAATGTGAGACTAATTTCTTGGTATCCATTGTTCCTCACATCAAGAAAATATCACACGGACATAAGGAGTTGAAATGGTCAAATCATTCACATCATGAATATCCACTATCCAAGGAAATCATAGTATGTAATCCCTGAGGAATGGTATGATATAGAACACCCCCATATCAGTGTATATTCCTTGGGTCCATTCCAAGGGAGTGAATGAACTATGATAACTACGAATACTTCTATAATTAGGATACATTGGATATCTCCTCGAGACTCAAAATCATATATTTTTCATTTGAGTGACCACAAATACAACCTTTATATATGACATTAAACTTCCTAGGTTTCCAAAAACAATGCTGGTTTTAATTCCTTTTATAAAAAAGATATGTTGGATGCCTCATAATGGATTAATCCCCTTCTTGGAATATTAAACTGCCTCCCTAAATGATATTAAATTCTGATGTTCCGAGTTTTATGACTATACTATATGAGTAGCAATTCATTAATAGGGAAAAAATAAAGAACTGAAGATATATATAGATGGATTAATTGATATGATCCCCCATTTATTTTTTCATAGAAATAGGCCTATCCTATAATTGGGTTGTTAGAGTAACTGGTCCCATTATAGATTTGGGAGATATTCTCAAACATATCTAAAATCTATAAGGTAGTCTAGGTTTAGGCAACAATTCCCACAAAAGTGTATGATGATCCTGACCTCCCATCCTCTCAACTGATGTGAGTCCCTAGGTGTTATTAGGTATGAAACACCAATTGACCACATAAATTTGGAAAGTAGTTTTGTACCTAGTTATGGATGAAGGAACCATTCGATGTTTTTAGGGAAGACTAAACAAATGAAAAATTTATGTGTATGATTGAGAAAGGCATTGAATCAAACACTATTAAACCATAGGGACAATCCCATCCATGTTGTTCCATGATGAATCAAAAATGGTTAAATCAACAAGAATATCTTAAATAAAAAATTCCTTGGTTTATTGTCTATTAAGTCATTTTTATCACAATATATTCAAACAAAAATGGTGAACCCAATAAGATTATCTTAAAAGAAAAAAATGATTGGGTTATTATCCTTTGGGCCACTATGTTTAAACACTATATGAATAAAAAAATGGTAAAACTGATGTGAATATCTCAAATAACAGAATTATTGGTTAATCATGAATTAGTCTATTTTTATTTTCATATTCTACACATGTAATGATCTTGAAAAAAACACACAATATTTAAGATGGATGGTTTTCCATGTGTCATACCACTATGTTGGTTCATAAAACAAGGATGAAAAGACTGACATAAATCAAAGAGATTATCCTCTGTAAATAGGGTTCTATCGTCACTTTGATAAAACCATTTGAGAAGAATGGATGGATCAGAAATAAAATGAAAATTGTGATAACCACGAATAATTGTTTGGGAACATCATACTATCTATATTACACTAATCGGTGAACTTTGTTCGTTTTTCTTTGTATAATTGAAGATATTTATCTGACCAATAGCATACCAGGCTGAGAAATTTTTTTTATCCATCAACTATTTTGGAAAATCACTTATGACTCCAAACCTAATGAGTCTAAAAAAGATCACAACTTCCCAACAACTTGAACATCTGTTTACAAACACAATGGTTCTATAATACCACCAACATGGTACAATACTGACCCTTAAACCTACCCATGATGGTCTCTAAGTGAAGAAATAGATGAGTATTCATGATCTAGGGAAAGCTACAGTTAAGCCGGTGGAACTCATCACCACAACTAACCGATTTAAGAGATTTTATCCGAAGAGCGAAAACCACCAACTTCAATCTCTGATAAAGTTGGGACAAGGAAGAAAATTTGGATCCCTTCCAGTTCAGGGGTTACTAAAGAGGGCTACTGTAAACTACCATCTCCAACACCATCCCACTGGCACCCATCAGTCACCTGATGAGGGTACCACCTGACACAATGCCACCTCTTACACCCATGAATAGATAGAAAGGAAGACACATCAGTAAAGGAAGGTGTTGGATAATTGTGAGTGGGTTTATATCCCTACTCCCACTGAAAAAGTCTATTTCCATATTCCAATAGTAACTAGCAATCATGCTCACATCCCGCTCACTCAGAACAAGTCTGTTGGAATATCCCTGAAGTAGGCATGGGGGGGGGGGGTACATATCCTCACCCCATTCAATAAGACCATCAAAATATTATTATGGAATAAGGAGGAGAAAAGTGGGATCATATCCCCGCTTCAATTGAGGATATATTGTAGTATATAGAAAAATGAAAAATAGGTAGGCTTATATCCTAGTACACACTATAATAAAATTTCATTAAACTTTAGGAATAGCTAAAGAACCCCACCACCGTATTCCGTAACTGGTAAAAATATAGGGAAAAGTACATATTCCTATCTCTAAAACCAAGGAAGCTCAAAAATATTATGATTATGAAAAAGTGGGTGATTTGGAGAAAGCAAACACTCCTAACATCCAATATGATTATTATTATATCTCGATAAAATATGAGGCATCGAACTGAGATCATATTCCCATTCAAACTATGTCTCACCTAGTGAGATCTGAACATGCAAGGAGATAAGGGAAAATGGATGCCAAAAACATTTTATGACGTCTTGCAAATGCATAAGATAGGGTTTATATCCCCATTATTGTCTGCCCCCACCATGTGAGAGGTGAAAATGCGTCGGTTCATGCTCATATTCTTGTCAAATATGACTTAAATCAAACTCCAAAGGCCCATGATCATGATCATATCCCCATTATAACCCGAGCACAATAAGTGTTAATGGAACATGCCTCCGGACAGAATCATATTTCTATTTGTGAATCTGTATGGAATATTCTAGCATATCACAGAAGCCTAGAGCATATTCCTACTTCCTCTAATTACTGACGACACCAACATACTTACAAGGAAATAAAAAAGGTGTATCATATCCCTTCTCCAATTTTGAAGGCCTATTGGCATATATCTGAGGGGACTTTATATATGGAAAAAGACCATATTCCTATTATAACTAGGGATCACCAGGTGAGAGTGGAACATGCCTTAGGGTGGGCTCATATCCCTGCCATAAAGACTAGTGAATCATTTTAATGGATCAGTATCAGGCTCATAATCTTGTTTTGACCAAGGCTCACTATGTGAGAATGACCCATGCCGCATGACAAATTCATATTCCTATCAATAATGGGGAATCTCAGTGGAATATTTCAATATCTTATTAGTTTTTTTATTATACCTCCACATCACCATAAATCTATAAAAAAGTTCCAGAAACTATCATACTATAAGATCATATCCCTACATAGTTCGAAAAGGAACATCGACATATTTTGTCCATGATGCAGAATGAGGCCCATATTTATAATCTTCTCAATTTCTGTCTCCTTTAGTTCTTTTTAGAGACATTAAAAACACTCCAAGGGTACAAAAAAAATTTATATAAAGAAGAAGATGACAATTACATTAATATTACTCCTCCTGGTAGTGTAAAGATGGATCTAATAGACTCTAGTTTAGACATCCTCCATGGTCAACATCCTCACATAGATATCTCCCACTGATAAGGAAATCCTCTCCTTTACAAAAAACCTTCATATAGAGAGGTGTGAAAAACTAAAACGCCTTAATATAGATAGGTGCTTGAAAAACTAGGGTCAACTGCATATATTTCTTGAATAAATTACTAAAAAACTCCACTCTAGTCAGTAGGCGAACTTCAAGAAGCATATTCTATGGTCTGACAGGATGGAGTGTGTAATTATAATGAAGAGGAGGATAAAATTGATAAATAAATAGAGTTATCCATAAAAAAACTACCTAACAATGTTTTGGCCCCTCACCAGTTCTAATAATGATGTGCCAAATGAGATATAAAAAGAGTTCATTCCATATCCACGCCAAAATATTTGGGCTACTCATTTGTGTCTGAAGTCTAAACACCTTCGTTTTCCATGATATGTGGGTCACCTTCAGACCTTAAATATATAATGTTGTTATCTATACTTGAACTATATCTACGTGGACCATGATCTAAAAATAGAAAATAAAAAAGAAAATATACATCATTCTTACCGCTATTACATCACAACTATTAGGAAACCAATTGATGAATCCATGTCATGTATCCGTATTTGAGGACGAGGAATGTATGAAGCATTAAAATTCACCACACCTCTGTAATAGTAGAACCCTTTAGATAAAATATCTAATAATGTCATCATATCTGATAAAATCGGAGGACTTGATAATATGTGAGACACTTGTTCACTATAATAGAATTCCCCTATTCAACGATGCCTAGATTTCACAAATGTAGGAATATTATTCCAACACCCTGATATTTTTTGAATTTTTTTTTGGATTAATTAAAAATTTATGATATTTTATTTTATTTTAATGAAATGCTAAATTTAGTTTGTATTGATTCATGTAAACACCATTTTAATATTTTTCTACATTTAATAATTAGATTGGCCTATGGTATAATCAACACTGAGTAAGCTTGCGATGCCCATAAGACTAATTTTTATATCCTTTTAATAATATACCTATATTTTTAAAACTGAATTTTGGAACTTTTGTTAATTTTATGTGTAAAAAAAATCACTTTTTGAATTCATAATGTCAAAATTATCTTAAGGTAAATTTTACCAATTTTTCTGAGAAACTTCATTTTTTGATGAATAATGAAAAATAATGTATTTTAGTTAAAAACCACCTCTTCACTTAAATAATTATTAATGATAAGTTATGTTGTAAATTGGATTATAAAGTCAAAATATAACAATTATATACATTTTAGTCCAATTTAGGTTATAGGAATCATTTTTATATTGAACTTAGATATAAAAACCTATAGAACAGTTAAACATTTTCAATTTAAAAACCTGATTTCTCACCACATCTAAAGGATTA
The DNA here is from genome assembly GCA_963277665.1 of Viscum album. Lineage (NCBI taxonomy): Eukaryota > Viridiplantae > Streptophyta > Magnoliopsida > Santalales > Viscaceae > Viscum > Viscum album. Next base: position 277,132,739 of record OY728129.1, on the reverse strand, counting down.
ACATTAAACTTAATTTTATAACTCATATAATTTAAATTTTGAAAAATGAACATAAAAAAGTTATAATCAGTATAATATTTGTGTTCTAACATGTTCAATATAAATATTTACAGAAAATATTAGTGAAAGTTATTAAAATTAATTATAGCGATTGCGGTAAAATTATGCTTAATAAGGGACTAAAACATAATATTACAGATGACAATGACATAAAAACTTGTCCAAATAAAATTGTTTTCTAATAATTTGACCATATACACTCTTGGTTATAATTATATGGTTTATTGTGATATTAGTAACTAGATGTTTCCCATATAAAAGTTTATGTAAGGAAAAAGAAAAAAATGGAACTTCCCTTGACTTTAACATTTATAAAACATTAAGATATGTTAAAAATATCATATTTTCAGTTATACATATAATTTTTAACTATAAATGAATTATTTTTATCATATAAATTTATCATTAATTTTTATAGATTATTTAGTTACTTAAAATGATTAAGAAATGCCAACATAGTGATTATTTATTAAATAATTAACTAAAATAAGTGATATTATAAATAAAAAAAAGTGAATTAAATTGATTGAATTTTTGTATTTAACTATTTTTTAGATTATTTTATCTTATATCAGAGTTTTTAACTTAATATATTTGATTTATAATGTTGTTTTTATATTTTAAAATTAATATTAAATAAATAATGTTAAAATTTACATTATTGTTATTTTACAATAAATGATATTTTATTAAATGATTTAGAATTAATAAAAATCCTATACAATACCAAGTTATTTTTAAGTGTTAATAAATATTAAATATGTTATACTAGTGGAAAAATTAATCTTTTATAATGAACATATTGACCCATATATTTAAAAAAATTGCACGGTCCGAGTTTAATTAGTGGTTTTGCGCATCACCTGCACTTAGATTAAAATTAACTTCCAAAACACATGAGAATTTTATTTTTGAATATATGTATGATATAAAAAATTAATTTTATCTATATTTAAAATTATATCACTTTAATCTAGTTTTAATGGTTAAACTACACACGTTTGAAAACTAGTCTGTTTAATAAAGACCAAAATGATAAAATATGGGAAACTTATAAGTTAAGGAACTAAATGATTAAAATGGACATAATTTTGTGTGGTGGTGGTTTTTTTTCATAACTTATTCCTCTTTAATCCATTATTTTTCTATTTTTGAGGCACATTAGGTAAGGTATACCCCCATTAATGAATATCATTTCGTATTTTAGAGAGACCCACTCCTCTTCCACTATAAAAATGCATGCACTCTCCCACTTCCTCAGACCTATAAAAACACTCACACTTGGGCAAGATCTACCCAATACAATCCCAAATATCCCTCACTTACTCCTTGATTCATCCCTTTTGGTAGAAACAATCGAAGAAATACCTTTGGGGAAAACCAAAAGGAGTTACACAAAGAAGATGTAACATCCTCCCTCAAGCTCCTTTATTTTATTTTCATTCTACACCACTCCAATCTCATTATTATGTGATTATACAACAAAAAAAGTTTCATCAATATAATAATGTATTGTTATGCTAAATGTTTAACCTACACATACACACGCTTACATTTAATTTGTAACGAACATAATATATATATGTTCACTGAACTATCGCCTCATGAGATGATGATTATTCATTTACCTTTAGAACCTTTGATAATTGGACATTATCATAGAAAATGTGTTTATATATTATATATATAATACATATTATGTATTTAATATTATGTAATTATTTTACCACACATATCCTTATACTTTCAATTTTGTGTAAATACGATAATTTCATTTGAGGAAGTGTGGACTACCACCTCTCAAATCGTTGTGATTCATTCACAAAATACTTAGAATATATTAAGTATAGTAAGATAGAAAGAGTGTTCCTGAATACGTACGACCTACCGTCTCAATGAACGATGTATTCCATTTCTTACTTATATATTATATAAATTATTATAATAAAAATATATATAATATGTGTGATATTTATATCGTGGATTACGTTTTTAAAATCCTGTTATATGTATAAGGACCAATGATATAACAACTTAATACAGATGCGAAAACAAAGAGAATTTTACTCGAAGTGTAACCTTAACATGATATTGTTAACAAGAGGGTAATATAATGTCATAATAAAACCATATATGGTATTAAATGTAATAAAATGGTTCTTTGAAATATTTATAATAAACTTATATTTATTATAAAGCGATTTTGTATGAGTACAATGACTTTCAATATACTAGGTGAGGTTATCTCATATCACTTTTGCTTTCATGATATTCAAGCCTTATTCACCGCTCAATTAATTGTTGTGGTGTTAATATAAAACATGAATATATTATATGAATATTATTATTAAATTTAGGTTTATTTTCATACCCATTCTACTATCTATCTTTCATGGGGATAACGTTTCAAAATTACCAAATCGGTAAGACAGTTTTGTCTGAATTTGCCTTCCTTGAGATACCTGTTTTTTTATACACTGAAATTATCTTTTGAGGTGTAAATAATTATATTTTAAAGTTTTTTCATGAATATAATTCATTTAATTATATGTTAGTCTTAATTTAATCACATTTTATTATATGGGGAGTATAATTCAAAGCTACCAATTGGTAAAAGTATATTGAAACAATCTCCTCGTTTATCAATATTTTTTATGATTATGATTTCATTGATGGAATATTATGATACATATCTTATGAAAACATAAGGATTTTCTTACATATGGTTATTCATGTTAAATAAATGTAATTTCACTATTTGTTTGACAATTGGTACATAATATCATCATAAAAGTGTTTTTAAGAAAGTCGAAATTTACCTCTCTATTTTGTTGGAAATATGTGTTTCTTCAAAACCATATTTTATATAGGATTTCCAAAAAAATTCTACTATTATACCATGATATTTAAATGAAAAATTTTCCTTTTTTAATTTTTTTTAAAAAAAAGGGGTTTTAAAAAGGAATCTTATATTTGTTTTCCAATCTAGGCACATTTCTAAATTTTTTACGGTGCAAAAGGAATGTTCGGTACATATAGATTCACCCATCATCATGACCACCATTCCATTGAACGTTCCTTTATAGGATTATGAAAAATATTTAAAGAATTTTTTTTCATAATATTATAGAAGTTAATTTTTAATGTAGTTTTCATTAAAATGTGTTTTAAAATGTTTACAATCGTATTTCATAAGTTTCAGGGAAAAAAATGGATTTCATAAAAAATTTCAATCTTCTTTCATAACTTTTCTAATAAAAAGGTTTTCAAAACGATTTTCCCTTTCTTTATATGTTTTTTGATGTATTTTCAATGAAATTATTTTCAAAATATTTTGAATCATTCTTTATAATTTCTCAAAGTTTTCTGACAGAAATGGTTTTCAATACGTTTTCATGTTTTTATATATTTTAAAAGTATTTTCAATGAAATGGTTTTCAAAATATTTTCAATCATTCATTATAATTTTTTGGATGGTTTTAAAAGAAAAACATTTCCAAAATGTTTTTAATTATTCCTTTATAATTTCTCATGTTTATTTTTATTAAAATGGACTTCAATAGTTTTTATGTATTAAAAAAACATTTTCTATATAATAAAGGTTATTTTCCTCAAAAAATGTTTTTAAAGGATCTTTTAATTTTTCCCCATCTAAGATGACATCCATTGTTGTTACTCATGCTTTTATGAGGAAATGATTCAATATCTCCATCTATATTCGTTCTCTGAATGGTTAATGTTTTTATGGAATGATGTTTATGAAACACATTTCTCTTTTATAGTTTTTTTATTTTTAAAACCTGTTTATTTTCATGGGTTATGGTCTTGGTGAAATGATTATCAATCGTGTATCTTTTTCCACAGGTTATGATATGATTACATTTTTATTACACCCATGTCAATTTAGGGGTTATGATTTTATTATTAATGATCTTGTGGCACTTGTATGGATGATTTCATTATGAAATGGATGTGACCCATATCTCCCTCTAACGCATTGGGTGAAGATTTATATCTCATGAGATAGACTAAAATAGTCTTGGGAAATAACCCAGACTACTAAATTGGCCATTAGAGTGAACATGGATACCAAGTTGGTATGAGGAGTGAAATTATGCTACTAATATGTCCATTGAAGTGAACCATGACTACCATGATGGTATGGGGAGTAAACACATTCTACTAATATGGACTTGGTAGAAATTCCTTGACTATTATGGAAATAATTTTACATGCTTATGTGGTTACCACGATTCCAAGTTTTATTACAATGTTATACTTTAATGGATTATTTTATTTATTTTCATAAGATTCAGGTCTTATGAACTGCCGAGATTTATTCCCAGATTCACTTATATGATATTTTATATGAAAGGAGCGATCTTATAATGTTATTATCACATTATCATACCCCTATTCTCACATTTATTTTTACATGTCTTCCTTCATTACCATTACTCACCATATGATCTCACCCCTTTTTATGTTTCATTCACCAGGTTATGAAGATATATTTATTATATCATATTTATAAGAGGGGATCAAGTCTTGGAGAACCTAGTGGGCAATAATGTATCTCTATCAAATAACATTTTTTACATTACCATGTTTCTAAAGGCACTAAACTAATACAGTATTTAGGCATCCATTTGTATAATGTTTTAAGTATTCAAAAAATGTTATGTAATGTTAATGTATGATAATACTGGGTCGTTATATTTGGTATCAATGAAAAGGTTTATTAAACCATTGGATGTTAAGATGATAAAACCATACTAAGATCTCTATGTATATTTCTAAGGATATGTTTACGGATGTCTCTTAGGATAAGTATAAGGAGGAGTTAACGTTTAGGAAAATGTCCTCAAATTTTTGTAAATGATATAAGGAGAGGCTTCATATAAATAAAACTTTTTTATGGATAATACAAGTGGATGTGGATATATAATAGATTTACCTAGGAATAACAAGTCTGAAAAGTTGGTACTTTCCTAACCCGGTGTAACCTCGTACAAAACAATGGGCCTTGCTGCCCACCTGAATTGATTGTCTCAGGGGATATGTTGTTGGAATTTACACTCTTTTCACAAAACAGCATAAAGGAATTGAATATAAGTTGTAAATGAACAAACTATGTTAAACTAGAGGTGTTATAGATTATGGGAGGTGTCATAACATAGACCTCCTATAAGTAATGTTTTATGGTTATGTGGTTTTCTTTTATAGTGTGTGTTTCTCACCCTATAAACTATGGTTTTAGTCGATGGAGAGAACTATAAATAACATTTTTAATATTTAATGTTTCTGATGTGTGAAATATAGGTAGTATTAAAATATATATTTCAATTAGAAATATCATAAAGAGAATCAGGAAGGTGGTACGAGTATTGGTTACGCTTCTGAAGATAAAGAGACTACAAACTACATGTGAAAGGTCTGTGATGTTCTTCATCTATTTTTCATATTAAACATAAGATTCATGACTAGATTGAGGTTTAATAACCCTAAGACATTATTCATATTTCACATTCTAGGAAATAGGTATTAACGAAAAATTTGTTGAATCCTGAGTAATGTTTTAAGAGTAATGTTTTATGAATGACATATTTATGTTTTGAAATTCAAATATTATGTTATATGAATCATGCAATATAAAATTCTTTGTAGTACAGGTTTTCATTAAGAATTAGAAGAGGTATATTGAATTATAATTAAGACAATAAATGTTATATTTTGATTATGGGATGTTAACCCTTAATGTGATCAAGATATTGAGAAAATAGTGGTTATCATCGATAAAGAGACAACTGATTTGGATAAAGTAAAGTGTATATCAATGATTACCCCAGATCTGATTATTTATTTGTTGATAGAGTGGTCTATTCCATCATGTATGAAGTTTACACCATCTTGTATTTAAGGAATATATCTAGTAACCTTTGGAATATTAAGGAATGCATGTTTTATAAAAGTATTAATTGTAATTCATTTCATTACCATATTTCAAGAGAATACATAATGAAGGTATTCACATGTAAGGAATGTGACAACCAAGAGGTGATTTATGATATATGGCAGATCAATGTTAAGGTGATTTTTATTTTTCAAAATATATATAAGGATAACCATTTATGGAATGTTTAATTTAAAATTTGGATGATGTTTGTGACATTAAAGTGTTATCTCACCACATGAAGATTTACACATATTGGTTAACCTTTTCTAATAACTCGGTGTTGATTTTAAATAAAGAGAGATGCGATGGAATATCATGGATCTCATGATCTATTAGTGATTCAAAAATGAAAAATTCAGTTTCCTCTTTCAAGTAAGTGGTGAAGTGGAAATGGTTGAAGACACAACCAAAAGGTGAGATTTTAATTATTAAAAGAAATGAAACAATGTAAGTGTAACTTCTCACAATAATTCTTCAACTCAAAGGAAATGATCTTGAAACTGAAAAATGTTATCCTAGAAATTGTTTTTCCGATGAATCAAATGTTTACTTAGATAATCATAGATTTATGGATTTTTAATTGTTAACTTTATCTTAACCAAGTTATCTATAACTATCCTCTAGAACATGATAGTTATATTTCCCTTCCATGTCTATGTTTTTACTTTCCACTTATGTTATCCTCTGTAGAAACCCAACTATGTATTAATTTGGGTAACAGTTATGGTTTCAATTTTTTTTTTAAAATATATTTTAGTTTTAATTTTTTAAATGTGGGTTTTTATTGAAGGAAATTAACAGTAATAAACATTTGATAACCCAAACAAATATCATGGGATAAATTAATTTTAATGGGGCTAGAATGTAACACCCCAAGATTTTGTGATTTTTTTAAATTAATTAAATATTTTTTATATTTTATTCTTTCCATGAAAAAATAAATTTTATTTGTCTTGAATTATGAAAAAAACCCTGTTAATATTTTTATAGATTCAACACTTTGTTAGCTACCAGTACACACAACACTGAGTTAGCTTGTGGTACATGCAAAAAATGAGTTTTATCGGCTTTTAATAGTGAACCTATATTTTTAAAACTATATTTTGAAAATTTTATGATTTTTATTTGTAATAATAAACATCATTTTTGAATTCATAATTTCAGAATTATCTTAGGGTGATTTGTTTTTTATTTTTCTGTGAAACATCATTTTTGATTAATAATAAACAATTCTATATTTTAGTTAAATACTCCTCTTGGATTAAATAATTATTATTGTTAAATTATATTTTAAAATTGTTTATAAAGTCAAAATATATAAATTGTACAAATATTAATCCAATTAAGGTCATTGAAATCATTTTTATGTTTAAATTAAATGTACACCCTTATTGGACTTTTGAATGTTTTTATTTTAAAAACATGCTCTCTTACCACGTATATGAGATTAGCGTTAAACCTAATTTTACAACTTTGAGGATTTGAATTTTTTAAAATTAACATAAACATTTTTAGTCAATATAATTTTTTTTCTAATAATATCAGCTTAATTTTTTTACCAAAGATATTAGTGAAAGTGATAAAAATTAATTACGTTGACTAAGAAAAAATTAATCTTAATAAGGGATTAAAAATTAATAGTAAGGACCAAAATTACCTAGAAAATTGTCAAAATGACATTGGTTTCTAATAATTATACCATATATCCTCTTGGTTATAATATTTTACTTATTGGGATTATATTAATAGGAAGTTCACTATATAAATGGTTAAGTAATGAAAAAGGAAAAAATGGAACATTCCTTTCTTTTAACATTTGTAAAACACTGATATTTGTAAAAAAAATCAAATTTTGGGTTATACATATCATTGTTAAAGATAAAAAAGTTATTTGTATCATAATAATTTATCATTAATTTTTAGAGATGTTTTAGTTACTTAAAATTCTTAAGAAACACCAACTTATGATTATTTAGTTAACCATTAACTACAATAAATCATACTATAAACATTAAAAGTGAAGTAAATTGATTTATTTTTCTCTATAACTATTTTTATAGATTAATATATCATGTTAAATAGATGTGATCTTAATATATTTTAATTCCAATATTGTTATCATATTTTAAAATAAAAATGAAATAAATAATGTCAAAATTGAAAATAATGTTATTTTACTATAAATGATATTTTATTTAATGACATAGAATTAATTAAAATTAAATATTCGACCATGTTTTTTGTAAGTGTTACTAAATATTAAATATGGCCTATTAATGGACTAATTTAGCTTTTATAAATAACATATTGACCAATAGATTGTAAAAACATTTTTATCACGGTCTGAGTTTAAGTAATGTTTTTTTTTGCATCACAAGCACTTGTTTTAAAATTAATTTACAAAACACTTGAATTTTTTATTTTTTAAAATGTTTATCATATTTATAATTAATTATATTTATATTCAACAAAATATCTTACTTTAATGTAGTTTTAAAGGATAAACTACATAGGCTAGAACACTAGTGTCTTTATTAAAAACCAAAATGATAAAATTGTGGAAACTTAGAAGTTAAGGAACCAAATTATTAAAGTGAACACATTTTTGTATGGTGGATGTTTTTATCAAAAATTATTCCCATTTAATCCAATTTTTACCATTATTTAGGAAAATTATATATGGTATACCACCCATTAATAAATACCATTTCATATTTACAATAGCGCCCCTCCCTTTCCACTATGATAGGCAGGAACTCTCAAACATTCTAAAATCTCTAAAACCACCTAGGTTCAGAAAATATCTACCCAATAAACTCCCCAAAATCCCTAAATTCCTCCTTGAATCCTCCCTTTGTGAAGAAATCAATCCAAGGAATCCCTTTGGTGAAAACAAAAAAGAGTTACCCAATGAATAGGTAATATCCTTCATCATGCTCCTTTATATTATTTAAATTTACACACCTTAAAATTTCTATATTCAATTCTTATAAAAAATATCATAAATATACTAATATTTTTTTTCATATAAGGGTTCTACCTACAAAAACACACACTTCCATCAAATTGGTGCTTAACGCACTGTTTATGTGTATAACGAACTACCGCCTCACGAAATAATGATTGATCATTTTCTTTTACCACATTTCATAGTTGGGAATTATGATGGAAACAATATTTATATATGATATATATAATAAATATTATATATTTATGATTTTTTTAATTATTTTACCACACATATATTTATAATTTATTTTTTGTGTAAATGCGCTATTTTCGTTTGAGGAAGTGTGGACTACCACTCCTCAAAGTGATTGAATTCAATAACACACTATATGGAATGTTTTAAGGACATATTTAGTGAAATTACATTATATATATGACATTATAATGATAATATTATTATATTATATACATATATACATATATAAATATCTATCATTTTATTTCATTATTTCAATACGACAATTAGACAGAATCAATGTCCATGCGTACATACGCCCTACCATCTCTTTGAACAGTGTATTCCATTTATTAATTATGTATTATATAGATTGTTATAATAAATATATAAGTAATATAAAATATATTTATATCTAGTTTCACATTCTATAAATCATGATATATGTATAAGTACAAAAGATATAACAAATTAAGACACATCTGAAAAACAATGTGATTATTACCGCAAGCGTAACCTTAACAAGAAATTTTAAACAAACCGGTAATATAAAGTCATAATGAAACCATATATGGTAGTATATATAATAATATATATTTTTTAAATATTTATAATGAACATTAATTTTTTATATAATAATATTTTGTTAGTGCAATGAGAGTCAAGACACAAGGTAAGAGAATTTAATCCCACTTATTATTTCATTAGATTTAAGACTTATTCACCACTCATTTCATTTGGGTGTTGTTTATACTACCCATAAATTTATTATATCAATATTATAATTATATATTTTTTTATTTATAAGTCCATTTTATGATATTTTTTCATGGGGTTAATGTTTCAAAATTTACCAAATCAGTAAGACAATTTATCACAATTTTCTTACCTTGAGACACCTGGTTTGTTATGCACTAGAATTAATTTTTAAGGTGTATATAATTACATATGAAATTTTATATTAAGAATAAACTTATTTTAATGATATTTTAAAATTCTTTTAATATCATTTTCTTACATGGGTATTATGACCTAATGTTAAAATGTGGTAAGAGTTTTTTAAAACTGTCTCATAATTTATTGAGAACATTTATGAGAATGATTTAATTGACGAATTTTTATTATCTATATCTCAAGAACAATCAATAATTTTCTTACCCTTTGTTTATTAATTTTATATACAAGTAGTGTTTCCATTTTACCAATTTCTGGTACGTAATATTGTTAAGAAAGTGTTTTTAAGAAAGTCTGAATTTACATCTCTTCAGTCATAAATTTTTGTTTCTTCATAACCATATTTTCTAAATTCTTTCCAAAAATATTTTAAAATTTAACTATGATATTTAAACAGAAATTTACCAATGTTTTACTTTTTTAAAACAAAAGGGGTTTTTGGAATTTAATATAGTTTTCATTTTTTCAATCGAGGCACCTTTCTAAATGTTTTATGGAAAACAATGAATGTTTAACACATATATATTTACCCATAGTCGTGGTTGTCATACCATTGATGCTTACTTTAGAAGATTGAAATGTTATTTTTTAAAGAAAATGTTTTCCTAATATTCTGAAATTTTTTTAAAATCTATTTTTTTGGAAAATGGTTTTCAAAATGGTTTTCAAGATTATTGTTTATGTTTCAAGGGAGAAAATTCATTCCAAAATGTTCTCAAACTCTTTTATAATTTTTCAATTAATACAATTTTCAAAATTTTTCCAAGAATAATTTATAATTTTTAGAAGTATTTTAATAGAAATGGTTTTGAAATCATTTTCAATATTTATATATATGTTTTAAAATTTTTTTCAATGAAAATTTTTTCAAAACATTTTAAAGGTTTTTTAGAAGTTTATAAAGTATTTTCATTGAAATTGTTTTCAAAACATTTAAAAATTTTCAATATAACTTTTCAAGTGGGTTTTGAAGGAAATGGTTTTCAAAATGTTTTCAAAGATTAAATTATAAGTTTTATTGTTTTTTTCTTGAAAATAGTTTAGAAAATGTTCTTTGTTTAAAACAATTTTAAATAAGATAGTATATTTTCCTCAATAATTTTTTTAAAAGATCATTCAAAATTATTTCCAAACTAAGATGAATTTGGTCGGTGTTACTAATGAATTTTTAGGGAAATGATTCAATGTTTCCAGTCATATTCATTCTCTGAATGGTTTATGTTATAAGGGAATGATTTTTATGCAACCCATTTCTATTTCAAATGTTATATTCATTTCAAACCCTGTTCTTTTCAAAAGTTATGGTTTTGATGAAATTATTATGAAAACTTTATCTTTTTCCACAGGTTATGATATGATTACATTTTTGTGATACCCATTTCATTATACGAGTTATGATGTTATTTTTAATGATTTTGTTTCACTTGTATGTAATATTTCTCTATGTGATGGGTGGGACCTATTTCCCACTCTAATGAATTGGGTAAAGATTTATATCACATGAGATAAAATAAGATGGTCTTTAGAGTAAACCATTATTGGGCTAGAGAATATTATATTCCAATCACCATGACTAGGTTCATCATCCCCTAATAAGGTCTTGGGAAAATCAACGGTGATTCTAGATCAACCCCTTCCCATTGGAATATATGATTTATATCTCAATTTCTGTCTCCGGTGTTTTCAAATTCCCAACTAGTATAATTAGGATCTCAACAAAAATATCATTCAATGAAAATTGTGGCCCTGAATAACTATCAACCCATAGGTATTGGGTAATTTTCATCATCATAATAACAATATAGAGAACCAATATTCTCTAGGTTGGAAGTTAAATATTGACAATCTTTATCCCCTCCATTTCTGCCACAATAAGACAAACCTCTGTTATTTCGGTCCCATTCAGAAACAACGACCAGAAACAACCTCAAAGTAACAATTAATAGACCAACATGGGAGTAATTTATCGTGAAGGTGATCATAAACTATGTGTTTGCAATATATAATATCCCAATATATACAAGGGATCAAGGAATGACCCAGAAGAATGTTTTGTAGAATTGCCAAGTTGCGTCAAAAGTAATGGTACAACCATTATTACCTGATATGCCTCTGTGAATGTCCTCACTATCAACACAATAGATATTTTGAATCAAGATGAAAATGTATAAATACAAAACATGAAACAACTACCATGATGGGAAGGTGATCTATTTGCACCAACTGAGGTTGCACGCACATTGAAGTTGAGGAGGATCTGAAACATGACACCTCAAAATATTGAGGATTCACCTCTATGAAGAAGCCCTACCAAAAAAATTTAAAGGTATGGCTATATCCCAATCACCACCCTGAATAATCAAAGTTCCTTCCATAGAAGAACAATTATCATAATATGATAATGAAATATGAACTCTTAGAAAACTCAACAAGGAGATACTTAGAGGAAACATTCCCATTGGTTATCAGCTTCAAGATAAGGAAAATATTCCTCCTTCTATACATTAGAATAAATATGATCTGCTAGAAAGAGGGACATATGTGCATTAAACTATTTCCAAATCTAGGTAGCCAATATACATAAATGAGGAAGTTGAAAATGATTGTGACTCCATTCTATTGGGGCAACAACCTATCCCTTTCCAAGGTGATCATTCAATCCTCGGATGAATCAATACTCAACAGGGGATAAAGGAAATACCACCTCATCAACCCCCACCCACTCCTTATAAATGTTAGGTCACTCATATATTAATACACTCAGATATTTTTAACATAATCATGTCCCTAAATACGTGAATGGAAGCCATGGAAGGGAAATTTTCTCTTGTGTAGCCTGAGATGAATCCATATCCCGAGTGGGTGGATGTTACTTTTTTGTCACCCAAATTAATTAATCCAAACTTCACTAAATTTTATGGTTTTTGTGAGCTAGAACAATATCGCACACACTTCGTATCCCAATGTTGGCCGATGATGGGACCTTGAGATCAATAGGAGGTGACCAAGATGATGTTTTTTTGTACAGAATTATACAGGGCCAAAATTTGTTTGGTACAACAATATTCCAGATGGTTCCATTGTTGGATGGGGTGACTAGCATCATCATTTCCTTTTCTAATTCCTCTCCACACTGATTAAAACGTCATTCACCAACACAAACACCAAAAATTGTGAAAATGAAACGGTTTTCGACTTCATAGATAGATGGAATGGTTTAATGTATTCCCTCAACATCCTTTTCTCATTCAAGAGAATCAGGTATATCTATGATGAAAATATTTAGTCTGATTTAAAAACACATATTATATAAATAAATTATACAGGTAGGTTTTGTGAGTTAAAATAAATGAATTTTTTTATGGAAGATTCCATTCAGAAAACTAGATCCAAATCTCGACTCATGCCCTCAGGACAAGAAAAAAGTCCAGGAAAATAAAAATATACAACTGTCACTCTCATGCCAGTATAAGTAACCATCTAAGCACCTAGGAAGGTCATGAACTACCCTATATATCCTGTCAGGTGGTGAAAAACCGAAAAACTCCCTTGGTCAGAAGCACAATGAAATTAGGGTAACCCCAAAATTGAGGAACTGATGAATAAAGTAAAATCATTCCAAAATGAATTAGTCCCAAATTATTTATTGGAATCCATGGATAATTACCTTATTGAGATTCTACATCATAGGAAGCCAGATGAGGCCAACCTCACCATCCATCCCATTTACTTCCCTTTGCATAGAATAGTTGGTCATAATATCTAGGTGTCAGGACCCGACCTATACTAGGTCTTAAACCGCAACTACCCCAAGACATGACCCACACTCCAGGGGCTGGTGACTAGTGCCGAAGGCACAAAAAAATAGGGGGGCCTTTTCTTATGAAACTATACACAGACGCACATAACCCACTCAATGAAAAAGTGCAGAGGAAAGGAAAGCAAGAAAAAACACTATTATAAAAGGGAAACCAAATTTATATTCATCAACCTATAAATAGTACAGGTACAAGAAAAGTAAATTTAAAAGGGAAAGGGGAAAAATACACACCCAACTAGTAAATTGTCAAAACCCGGCAATATGTGAAAAAGTAAAACAACTGAGAGAGTCCAACTCGTGAATCCCAAGATACGACCACCACACGCGGTTCAAGCACTATGTATCCCTACGCTTCTCTGATATCACGATCAACCTATCTGTCATCTTTAAGGGAACACCAAATGAGGGAAAATCCCAAGAATAGGTGAGTATGAGAATACTCAGTAGGATGCCCCGAAGGCTCGAGAGAGTAGCAAGAGAGATACTAAATAGGGGAGTAGTAAGAGAAAATAAGGTACAATAAGTATGAACAGAAAGAGTTCAAGTCAACCCAATAAGAGAGTGAAAGTAGACTCATCCAAACATAAGGATCTCGAATTGGTGGGGAGATGAACTACCTATCAAATATTCACTACCTATAGTAGGAGAGTGGACTTGTCCAACCATGAGAAGCTAGACACGGAAAGCTTGTGGCATACCATGCGCGTCTTCGCCTCTCCTGGAAAGGGAGTAGCCAAAACCCAAATAGTGGGTGATAGGAACATGATATATATATATATATATATATATATTCTCAGCCAAAGAAACACAAACAAGGGAGTAAGGGGATCTGCATTCCACAGCTCAACCCAAGAATGTGAGTAGCCATCAGTTCCAAGATAAAAACCATCTGCGATGCCCTGCATCTTGTCACATATACCTAGGAGGCACAAGTCAAAGGAGAACAAATCACAACACTTCGATACTATACTCTTTGGGTGACACTAAATTTCCCACTCAGTTTTATGTCACGTCACAAGAATGAGTCTCAATAGTGAAAGCACCGCTCATCATTATGGGTCCTTAGGTAAGTCGAACCATACTTTTCCACCATGTCACTCAGTTGAGGATCTTATCTGAACCATGAGGGACTACACTACTCGGCCCATAGGGAGGGTCAGCCCGATACCTCCTCGGGGACTACGCTCTGGGACATCCATGTATCTTCTCAGGGAATACTCTAACTTACCTAGTGGGAGGGTCATCCCCATATCTCATCAAGGAATACACTTTGGGTCAGCCCAATATCTTTTCATAGACTACACTCGGGGTCAGTCTGATATCTCCTTGGGGACTACACTACCCAGACCGACGGGAGAGTCATCCAGAAACTACAATGGTCATCCCTGCTAGATGGTACCTCTCAAAAAGCACAGAGGAACACTGGTCACCCCTACTAGATAGTATCTCTCCGAAATCATCGAGGAACACTGGTCATATCTATTGGATGGCACCTCTCGGATAAATCATCTTGGAACTCTGATTATCCCTGATGAATGGAATCTCTCAGAAAAAGAATCAAGGAAATCTGATCATTCCTGATGAATGCAACCTCTCGAAAAAATAATTGAGGAACTCTGATCATCCCAGCTAGATGATACCTATCAGAAAAAAATGCCTTGAGGATCTCTAATCATCACTACTGGATGGTACCTCTCAGAAAGACGCTGCTATAGTCATCGTGTGCCAATATAGAGTGGTGTCACACCCAAAACATCTTTCATTGTATCTCAGAAGCCACTATAAAGGGAATCATCACATTCTACGTAAAAAAACACCTAGGATAGGATACTCACATGCCAAAGTCTAAGTCCAAAAAGAAGGAGATACGAGAGATAGAGAATTCATAAAGTGGTACACGGCGTGTCTGGGGCCCACATGTCGTGTGGCCCCACCTCTTGTCTTGTTCATATACCTATCCATACTCGAGTACTAAAATGAAAATCAAGTACCCCTTGCTGTGATTGTTTACTCCTAAAGTACATGAAATCTCTATCCAAAAGGATGATGAGTGCACATTTCTCATTGTTAAATCAGAGGGAGAAAATGTAATTTTACTGGAAGGTCTCCTCAAATGGCACCAGATAACCAAACAGATCACACCATTGAAATCCTTGGAGAAAAACACACAAGATAGACTATTCATTCACTCTAAATGAACATCCGATGGAAAAGTCATATATCACCGCACTGTGTTTGAATGACGCCACATGGGGCCCAAACCTTGGTGCTAAAACAAATTATATAAATCAAACCATTGCAATGTTCTCATAAAAAAAACTGGTTTGACTACTCATTCACCTAGAACAGATACCCAGTGAAAAAGTCACATTCTACCATAATGCATGCGAACTGGCTTTGTTGGGTTCACACCTCAACTATGGTTTAAACACCTTCAATTAGTCCTGAAATGTCCACCCCAGATTCATTGTCATGATGCTGATGATGTCTCTCCAAACCGATGTCGTATGGGATAGTAACGACTGATGCAACACTCCAAAACAGTAATAATGATTTTATTATTAGGCGTTTCGTGGACCTGATGGATGAACTTTAATTTAATATTAAACCATAGACTTTAATCAACCATCTTAAAGGTAGAGTTATGCCACCAATGATTACAATTCGATCAAACATCGTAGGTGGGAGTTAGGGTGGATCAAATATTTAATAATAATAATATATTATTATTATTTGAGTGTTTAGTGTAATCAATCCACAAACCCTAAAAACACATCTAATATTGGTCTCAAAACGTATGCCTTAATTTCGAGGTCACAACATCAAAAATGATTCTTCATTCCAACACCTTTGAGTGAGATATATCATATACAATATTCTTCAATAATAATAATTTTATTATTAATTAGCGTCTCTTTGACCTGAGACAAAATCCTGAAAAAAGTATTCAACATAGGTCTTAAATGACCATATCGATGTCAGGGTCATGCGACTGTAGATGATTCATCAATCCGACAATATATGAAAAAGATATAACTAAAATAATGTTTTATGATAAAAAAAATATTTTAGATTATTATGTTATAAAACCTTACAGAGATTGGTATTCATTTCCATGAACAATGGACTCTCACAATTCCCTTTGCACATACAATAATCCGCATCACCATTTACTTCAGATTTAAATTCTATTTGTTATTTAATAATATTATTAGAATAATATTGTTAATATTAAGGTGGGGGCATGCTCCCCCCACATCCATGCCCCTTTTCAACTCCAGGAATGCATGACCAATCCCACTATTCTCCCTTTATTTATTTATTTTTAATTCCTTTTATCTTACAATTCTCTTTTTTTCGGTTTTCATCAGGTAAACCCTAATTTTCGGCCGCTGGGGCATGCACAACTGATCTCATAACGACGTCCTAGAAATCATTATTCCCCTGCATCACCTGGAGGCCTCCCTCTAGTAGTCCAATACCGCCTTCCACTGGGCACACCTGCTCGCACCTCCTCGGACCACCTCACACACTGTCTGACTGCCTCTTATGCCTAGTCCGTTGCACTCCTCCGCATGGAACGCTGACCACCTTTGATCAACCACCGTCATGCTGCTTTCTCTCGATCTTACTTGATTTCTAGTGAAACACCACACATACCCATGCATATCCACAGGCAGAGACTATCGATTTGAACATAGACTTGTTTCGTCCATTCGTTGCGCCACACCATTCCTTGACCAATTTTTCAATTTATCGATCACATGAAAATTGATTTTTGGATATTCCAAAACCACATATATTGATGATAATTTTGGATATTGTTCTGGTTAGCCTTGATTAATTTCCAATGGTGCGTCCTACCTGGTGATTGGATCTATCATTGGTGAAGAATGAATTTGTCGGGATCTATTGCGCTTGCCGCTTCTTGATCCATCTAGAATCATAGGTTCTCCATCATCAACATGAAGGAGAGGAGAGGAGATGAGTTTCTATAATTTTCCAAACTAAATTATGAGGACATCCCCTCTAAAAAAGAAATTTATAACCTCTCATCAGGTTAAAATAAATTAATCAAATAATTAAATAAACAATTATTTAATTATTTAGTTAATCATCCACATTGGCACATAAGCTAACTTCTGGATTCCAATAAAGGTTATACCCAATCTATTGTAAAACCTATGTTTTGAACTCAATGATGGTCTCATATTTCTCATCCGAGCACCCTTCCATGATTTATTATGGTTTGATACATTAAATGAATAAATTGATAATTTAATTCATCCTTTTAACATGCCGTCAATGACCGAGGGGTCTGAATGTCCTTTTCTAAATCATTTTATGTTGCTCCTAGGGTAAACACCACGTTTTGGACCCAATCATAGTCTTGTATTTCTGATATAATCAACCATTTATGAGATATCCTGTTCCCAACATGTGGTTACTCTAAAACCACTTGACATTTTTATGAAATT
This sequence comes from Viscum album, assembly GCA_963277665.1. Classification (NCBI taxonomy): domain Eukaryota; kingdom Viridiplantae; phylum Streptophyta; class Magnoliopsida; order Santalales; family Viscaceae; genus Viscum; species Viscum album. The sequence continues at coordinate 277,114,287 of OY728129.1, read as the reverse complement.
AATTTTGGGCACATCGGGCCTCGGAATTGCACGACGTCTCAACACCCATCTCTGAAAATATTCTTAGAAATATTTCAAAGTCTTATTAGTCAGAAAATAGGTCTATACACTAGTACTAATTCATCTTAAAATATATCCTTCAAATAATTTTCATTTCTATAAAAGTGGTGTCAGGTAACTCCTTTGGGAATGTGTCTTGCATAACCATTGCCCAGTCAGAATATGAGGGTGATTGGAAAGAAGTTCTGGATATAGCTGAAGACACCCTGAGATAATAGATTTGCAGAGCCAAAATATTTCCACAACCCAGGGAGGTAACATTAGACATGGCCACCATGGATGGATACCACCACATGAAGTTGGAAGAGACCGAAGAGGAGGATTCATATTTGATTCCAACTCGTGCACTAACTCAAAATAATTTTTCCCTATAACATTAGAAACATGAGAACCACCACACAAAATGGAAACCTCATCTAATGAAGAGATCATAGTTGGTTATGTCAATGTGATACAATTAGAAAACCCCTTCTCTGATGATGAATATGCCTCAGAATTTTTGTTTCCCACACATTACTGGGGATCATGAGGCCACATTCATATGAACTGAGGATGCAGGAGAAAACACAGGCATGGACAGACACAATATTTCATTCATATCACCAAAGTGGAAATATATGTTGCTAAGACCCATGGAAAAGAGCTTCAATGGGCCCAAAATAGGCATGAAGGTGTCCCAGAACCCTCCAACTGTTGCCCAAACCCAGTTGTCAAACGTGATCACCTCGCGAAGGTGAGATTATCTAACCAGACTAGGAAATGGGATAGGCCTTAACAACCCATAGAACTAGTAGAAGATTCTTTCCTAACCTTTTCATAAGCACTAGACTTGACAACCTCAAATTACTCATCTCTTGAGCTACATATTATGGATATACCCACCTCAGGAAGCGCTGAACTCTAGCACATAAGTAGAACATTATAAATAGTAGGTGGTTGTCCCAGCCAAGACCTCAATCCTAAATGCAGTCCATCATTCCAAATAATTTTGGGATGAACTAGTTGATTCTCTATAGATCCCATGGGAGTTTGAGATAGAAGTTTCTATAGCCGAGGTTTATCAAGTGGAAACCGTGACATTGAAATCCATTTTCTCATCCCATTCATTGACTAGGATTTGTAAGAGGTCATACATGTACACATAAAACCCTTATATGTTTGGGCAGACTTGATAATGTCGATACACAATGAATTACGATTGAAAATGGGTCTTGGAAAACCACATCCTTATTCAAACGCTATGATTCTTAGGATTAAGTGATGGGTATTTTTCTCACACAAAACTGACCATCAAAGGTATTCAAAATTGTGAGAAGTGTCATATTGAGAAGATAGAACTCAAAACTCTATTTGAGAATCTCACATATGATACTGATTTTATTGTTATCCAGTAAGATACTGGATAAAATTTCCTTCTATGAAGGCCCTAGATCCATAGCAACATGGAGGTACCATCAACATTATATCAATGTCTGAAATACCACATCAATGGAAAGGTTGATATACTACATAGTGACAGCGAACCCTTTGATACCTATGAGGAAACATATTCCATGGAATGTTTCTATAAAATAGTATTAAAATAATCAATGGTTGGTGATGATATATAGGTTGAAACTCCCAATGGTTTGGGTACTGACACAAAAAATCCATGGAGTATGCTCAACAATGACTATGTTCTGCCTATAAACCTGGTTGAGGTAATAGACTTAGTCCCCGAGAGGTACAATACCTTTTTTCACCTAGTGAAAGTGTAAAATAAAATCATCTCCCATATCTCTCTGTATTGACTCGTGGAGTAGGGAATGATAATTTCTTTCTCATCAAGTCTCTCTCCTCAATAGTGATAAATATGCTCCCATGTTTCCAAACTCATATGAAAGTGTCTCCATAAACATAGAAGTGGAAGAAGATAAGGATGACCTCCAAAATTCCCCTCCCACATTAGGGGAAGGAATATCCACCACCATTGATGAGATCAGACCGATAAATATGGGAACTGAATAAGACATTCATCCTATATTTATTAGTGACACCATGTCCCTCATAGGGTAAGATATGTACATAATATTTCTAAATCATCACTAATTTGTTTCCTCTTGGAACCAAACGGAATTTATGAAACTAAATCCAGATGTGGCTACATACCATCGTAGATTATTTGAAGACAATCAAGGATTCAAGTAGGTATCTCAGATGATGAACCCCTATAATCCTACTATTATGGAGGTGAAAGTTGATTAATCTATCAATTACAACTTTTTTTGAGACCTTCAACACACAATATGGATTTCCAACATCATCCCTGTAAGGAAAAATAATGGAAAGATTAGGGTCTGCATTGATTTTAGAGATCTTAATTGACATTTCCCAAATGATGACTTCCTATTGATGATAAAAAATCTTAAATATTGTAATATATAGCTTCCAATACCCTTCTTAATGGGAGGGTATTTTCGGTAAAATAAAATAAATATGGCCTCTGGAGATGAATAATCCCCTGACATCAAAGAACACCATGGGATCTTTTGCTATCAGGTCATAAACACACCATGAATCCTATATTTAAGCTATTCTTGGGAGGGATAACAAAATGTTTTGTCAATTACATGGTTTTCAAATACTGACAGTGATGTCATCACCATACAGAGATCTAAATGATCATTGACATGTCGTATCAACACATACTGAGATGAATCCACTGAAATGTGATTTTTGGGTAACATCAGGGTAGTTATTTAGATTTTTGGTATGTCACTGAGGCAACAAGGTCATCTTTGAGAATACTAGTTCTATTTTAGCAATGTTAGCCCCTATAAATCTCAAATAGCTAAGGGAGATCCAAAAAAACCATACATATATTCATATTTTGAAATCCAAATTAGCCAGAAAATCTCTCCCCTTAACCAGGCTAATGAAGAGTAGAATCTCCGATCAATGAGATGATGACTTCCAAGAATCCTTTGAATGTCTCAAGAAGTATTCACTACCCCCACCAGTTTTGATGCCTTTGGTGTAAGGGAGGCCTCTCATCATATGAGTGGCCACTATGAAATTCTCCATAGGTTCCCTCTTCTCACAAAAAAGTGATGCATGGAGAGATAAAATTTAATAATACCTCAGCCCAAAAATGCTATGTATTGAGACCCTATACTCTGATGTTGAGAAGATTTTACTGCACTCTTCTTCGTAGTGTAAAATCTGAGGCATTACTTAAAACAACACAAATTCCATATTTTCTCTCATGTTATTGTTCTCAACCATACCCAAGGAAATCTTATGTTTTCTATGAACTTGGCCCTATGGTCGGTCATTCTACAACAATATGACATTGATTTCCTATCAAAGAAATCGTCAAAAGGGAAAACCATTGATGATTTCCTTGAACTACATCCTCAATCAAATAATTCACTGGTGGACACCGATAATTCAATTAAGGAGATATTCTATTACCATGAAACTCCCATAACACGGGAAATGTATTTTAATGGATCCTCCTGAGGTCTTATCGACAAAAGGATGGAAAACTCGAGACTCAATTAGGTTGTCTTAGGGATTTTTTTTGTGTCTCCAGAGAAAGTAGTTTTCCCTAATCTTTCTCACTATTTAATTTCTTCATGAATAATGAGTCATAATAAGAATCCATCATCACTAGGTTGGAACTACCCCTACAACTGCAAATATCCCACCTAAATTTTAAAGTGGATTTAGAACTAGTGATTAAGCTGATCAATAAAAAATATTCCATAAAAAATAACTAAAACCACACACTAGCCTCATTAGGGGACTAAATGAAGAGTTTCCTTTTAATCCTACATTACATCACATTTAACAATCATAGAATTCTCACCTCGATGCATTGGCTAATACAACCATAGTACTAGCTAACCCTGATCATGAGGTAGAGAAATTCTATATCACACACTAAATAATGGTATCATATATTGTAATTTATTATATGGAAAAAATCCATCAGGTCAACCCCACACCACAATATGATGAAATTATATCCACCCCTGGAAAGATGGATCCTATAATATATTATCTCCAAAATAGATCTCTCTAGATAGAATGTGTTCGGAGGGAAAAAATTCAATGCCATGCACTGATATTTACCATAATGGATTGTCCTAATGAAAAAAATTCCTCTACAGGTGAGTCTTTGACATAATCCTTCTCAGATTCATAGCAAAAAGAGAGATTTCCACTATCATGGAATAAGTCTATGTGGTCTCCCATAACACTCATTTTCATGGGACCAGGATCTCCCACTAAACCAGGAGACTAGGTTATTACTGGTAGACCATGATTAATAAAATGTGTGTAATTCACCAAGAAATGACTTGCATTCTAGATCCTTGATAACATCATCCATAAACCCATGAAATTGGTACATAACACTAAATATTCCTATCCATTTTCCGTATGGGTAATGAATGTTGTGGGGATATATCTCTTAGCCACAAATAAGTAGTTCAAGTATATCATTTATGATACGTACTTATTTTTCCAAATGAGCTAAAGAAATACCCATAAAAGAAGTTGGAATAAAGAATATCATCCAATTTATAAAGTCTCATATCATCACCTAGTTCTAGGTCCCTTACACAATATTAATGAAAAATGAAAAAAACTTATATTACACATAGTAAATGAAATTGTACCAGGAAGAAAATATCAAGTACAGTCACTCGTCTCACAATGACGAAGAATAAAATGGAATTATATGGGCCTTCAATTAGAATCTATTAAATATAATCACAAATATGGTGATCAAGTATATAAGTCTTAGTTGGATAAGATCATTTATTCTTTATGGGCCTATTGTACCACCACATGTACAACTACCCAAGAAACACCATATTCATTGGTTTACGGGACTGATGAAATATTACCCATAGAAGTCCAGTTGCCTTCACTCTGAATGGAAATTTGTGGAAAACTCTAAAATTATGTGCAATAATAGAAGTTCATGGATGAATTGGAGTGGAAATATGATAACATGTTAAATATGTTGAAAAGGATTGAAGATCATCAAAATTAGATTTATTGATACATTCATAAAAAGGTTCACCGCTATAAATTTCTTTAAGGAGAATAGGTCTTGTATCTTAGGAATCTAATGATACTTGGAATGAATCACCCAATGCTAGAACTAAATGGGAAGGACCTTATACCATACCTAAGGATTATAAAAATGAAGATTAATTACTTTCCACAAAGGACGGGGAATGTGTCACACCACAAAAAATGTAATATTTCTCAAGAAATTATTTTCATATTTATCATCAAGCATAAAATCTTAGCAGAAAGACATTAAATTTCATGATATCCCACATCAAAACCGCATGAAAATAAATTTTATGGAGATTTCATGGTTGTATGATGTTAAAATACCCAGGTTTTTCACGAAAGAAGGAAATTAAACTACACAGTGTCTCTCTTCTTGGTTTCAAGACAATAAACCACCCAAGATCTTCCTCACCGCATGATGTTAAAATGCCTAGGAAGCATTGTATCACTAATGAACTACCACACATATTCCTAATATATTCGAAGGAAGGATGAGATTCCCCATCCTCATGTGAGATTTATCTCTTCATAGGGATTATCTCTATCCAAGAACTACGTGTGGCTTGATTATGGCATCACATGATACATAGTGATTCCAAAAACTCTAGTATTGACCCCGAACAAATATTTATTTTTCTTGACGTCAGGAGATCCTTATCATTACCTTATGATGTAAAAATGCACACATCCATGGTGTTACTTACCATTCAAATTGTGTGATCTCTATCCTCATTTCTTGATGTTAAATTATATGGTTGATGTACTTACCACACAAAATTGAACTGAATGGGTTTCTAGAACTACCTATGTCTTGATTCTCATTTTCAATGAGAAACATCGAGATTACACAATATATATCTTGGTATAGATAACACATGATACATAATGCCACAGTCATATCCTTAATTTTCTCATCATGGTAATATTAATAATTTTGATTCTTTGTTTGTCACACCTAGTGTGAGCTTAGGAATTTACCTAAGGGTTCACCCACACAGAAAAAAATAAAATATCATGAAATAATCATCATAATACTGAAATAAAGACCTTAAATGGAGTACTATGATTCTTCACCACATGACATTAAACTACATAGTTAATGTCCCTTGCTTGAAAAAAAAGTGGCACATTCTTATAAACCTCACCTGAGAGGACCACTATTGTTTGTGCTAGTATCCGACCACACCGCCATTCAAGAACTAAGTGTGAATTGATTCTTATCCCCATATGATATGTAGTGATGCCTGAATCTCAGACTCTGAGACTAGTCGGAACAAATATGTACAAAAATATCTCCTCCATGCATACGTTTTAGACATGTGTAGAGATATCTCTTAAGAACTACATGTGGATTGATTCTTATAACCGTGGGATACATAGTGACACCCAAAATTCCATTAATTTGCATAACCATGATGCTCCCATTTCATATTGGGGAACCCACATCCTTACCACATGAAATTAAATTATACAGCTCCTCAAGAACTACATGTGGCTGGATTCTGGTTGACAAAGGATATGTAGTGACACACGATTATCTAATCTTTTCCCCACCTTTAACAATCAATGAAAATAATTCCCACCTCGTTATATGGGTAGTCCTACATATAGAGTTCCCCTTTAAGAACTACATGTGTCTTGATTCCTATAATCATATGATAGATAGTGACACCTATATCTACAATATTGGGTCCAGCTATAACAAAAGATAAAAAATCCACCCTAACAGCACAAGGGATGGTTCACACAAGCTCATTTCACCTATGTATGAGTTAAATCTTCATATGAAATTCCTATAAATATAATATAACATGCACGATTTTTTTACATCCATTCCCCCATCCTTACCGCAAGACATTAAACTATAAGGGAAACATCAATTTAACATGATATTAAAATTTTACAACAAAATGTCCTCATCCCATGAACGCAAAACTACATGGAAGAAGGTATGTCCTTTATATATGAATTTTAACTATACAGTCCATCACTCACTATCATTCCTTATCAAAGGACCATAAGAACCTTACACCAGTCATCTAGAGTACGAGGTTCTTCCTCTAGCATATAAATTTCCTCGATCCATATTCTGAACTTAATTCCTCGAGCTCCTCATGTTTCTACAAGCCTTTCATGGAACTTTTTATGGAAAAGAGATCTCTCTATTTTTCCATGCATTCAATACATTAAGGTATCATACCTACTAGCTAGATAAATTTTGGATATGTAAATAGGGATTTCTTGTCCATATGAGCCTAAAGTCACCATGGAAGAACTCGACACCTCAATGTGTTTTGAGCCATACCTAGTATGATTATCACATATCATATCTCATGACATGAGAACTTCGAGTAGTGGCTTGAAATATTTTAATCTCCCTCTTAGAAGGATTTTGGAGTGATCTCGAACCTGGGTATCCAAATTGGGATCTTTTTTGTCATCCCCCTTATTTGGTCTATGTACATCTTGGCCTTAAACATCCTACACCTTGGTAAAATATTTACAACCTTAAACCCTAGCTCATAATGGCCCAAATTTCAAGACCATAAAATGCCATTGAAAGAGACAAAAAACTTGTTTGGATAAAAACCTGTAAAGTATAGCCTAAGAAAAATTCATGTTTTCACTTGTTAAACTCTTCAACTCTTGAGTTTACTACAACATTTGGGTGCAAATGACTAAAGAATAAAGCTCACAAGGTCCACCCATAGGCTCTAGTAAAAGACAATCTATGTTCGCTGGACCCCTAGTCTAGGAGAAGGATGGATTAATGGGTTTTCACATCTCCTTATTAGGATAACTTGTTAAGTAGGTGGTGAAACAAATTTTAGATTGCTTAAAATCTTCTTGAATATTACATTTTCCATAAATCTAACTTCATGATTTGAGCACCTTGGGTTACTGTACACTATTCATGTAACATGAAATAGAAAAGAGATCTCTTAGTTCATCCGTTCTATTAATTCATAATGGCTTAGAACCACCAACAAGAGAAATCTTGGCCCGATATAAAGAGATTTATAATTCTTGTGAGCCTGATGTCCCTGTGATAAAAACCCCCACATGAGGGTGTTTTAGGTCATTCCTAGAATGATTGTCTCACACTTTCTTCATGACCTGGGCACTCTGAACCATGATTTATTATACCCTTAACTATACCATTCTTGAAGGTTCAAAATCCTTGACATTATGTCACCGTGTTTTGTACCCTTTCTTAATGTAGAAACGTGACTCTCTATTCCAGAACGTTTTTTGGCCCCCAAATCATGATTAGAAACCCCAAGGTATAGGGATAAAGCTTCATAATTAAGATCTAAACTTCCCTAGGATTCCAAAACCCTTATTGTATATCCTTCTTCTATACCGAACCTCATTATCTGGATGTTTGAGTCTTAAAAAATTTTCCATGTCCCTTAGAAAGGAGTGGATATAATATTTGCTTGTCCATGGTACCGATACATAATGGATTGATATACCTTCAAAAATAAATCTCCTCCTTGCAGGAAAGTAGATTCAATCCTTATGATACCTAGAAACACTGCAGTGGAACCTGGAACCTCAGGGTGTTATAGGTCATCGTCGATATGTCTTCCCCATCCCATGTTCACAGACTCAAAATTTTGGTTTATGGATTATATCACCCATATTCCAACTATCCAAGTGGACCTATCATCCCTAGTATTTCACCCTCAATTGATATGATCGCCATAAACCTTCTATGACCCTTGAAAAATAGTGGATACACTCATGTTTGACAATGCTACCAATGCATAAGGTCTTTGAACTACCAACCAGAGGTACCTCCTCTTTCCAATAAAGGAGCATTGATCCACATGAGACTCAGAAACACAATGAAAGAACTCAACATCTTAGTATATTTAGGGATATTATTGAAAACTACTCACCATATTCGATGATCATTGATCATTCCATGGTATTAAGACGTTAAAATGCATGGAATCCAATGTTCTAGGCTAAAATACCCTAAAATACAGTGATAGAAGGTCTGAGATAAATGAACCTCAATTACTATGGTAGAAGTTCTGAGCTAAAAGATTGTAAACTAGAAAGATGAAAGGTCTGTTCATGAAGACCCTAAACTATATAAATAGAATGTCCAAGATAAAATACCCTAACCTAAATCCCAATAATTATTTAGTCTGCATTAATGAAAAATCTTGTATGTCCCACCACATGTACATTGGAAGAATGAAGATATAATAAAAAAGCCTATCAGTTTCACAAAAAGAAATAGAACTCTCCCTCGAGGACTTATATTCTACCCAATTTATCCTTCAACAAATATTCTAATCTCAATATTATTGGTACATATACATTAATTAATATTCTCATGTTGGGGGGAATCCATGAGAACCTATTGAGAATAATATGTTATGGTTTAAATATGAAAGTACAATTATTTATATCTAAATGATATTTTTCAATAGATGGGTACTGTGGGTGATACAAATAACATTAGATTAGTGAAATGTAATTCACATCATGTATGAATAGAAACTATATAGAGGAAATGAAGGTTTATAAAAACCCATTCATTAAAGGTGTGAAATAATATGAATCTCTATATATCAATGTCTTTCTAATAATACCATAAAAAATAGTGCATATCAATAGTCGAACAGTAATAAGATTCAATCGGCTAAGCTATCTAAGACAAAAAGATTCTGGTGAGAAGCGTCAATTGAACACTAATGTTCAACACATCCCGCCTCTTCTGATTCTTCCCCAAGATGGAGAGTCTCAACTAATATATTCATCTCCTAGATTATCTTTTGAGCAATTTCCCAGGGGGATTATGATGTTGAAAGTTCAAACCCTAGGTGAGATATGATTTCCTCATATTTCTATTTTTTCATTTTCTATGAATCAATCTGATCTTGAAATTTAGATATCAAATATATTCTCTTCTCCAATGCCCATGATTCCTCCATTTTTTTCTCATAATGGGGAGCCTCATTTTCAAAACTGTGTAGGACCCTCTCATTGGAGGTCAAATATTTACATGTTAAGATTATTTAATTCATGATTTAATACAGTGGTTATTGATCAAAACCAGTTTCTACAAGTCATTAAATAGGTGATGAAGGCATTCCACTTGGTCACAAAAAGATTCTAAAAGAGTCTTATTAATCATGACTTTAATATTATACCAAATCAGACTACTTTATGTTTGAGCTTCTATAACTGATGGTATGGGCACACCAAAGGGATGAATAGTCTGCTGAGTTGATAAGGAAACATGAGAGGATGCCTCATATAACCTCCCATAAATAGAAAAATCACATATCACTTTCACTGGAGGGATAATTTACTTAAAATATTTGGTCCCACTATTAGTATAATCATCATCAGAATGAAGGTGATTCCTCAAATTCTCTCCCAAATCTTTAATAAAATTCATCATTTACTTGAAAAAATTGGTTTGTGAGGAAGATGTGTTGTCAACATGATAAACCAATCATCTTATCAGGCCACTTGGAAAACCTACCACTCACCCCTGGGCATAATATTGAGGAAGAAAAGTAGGGATACTAGCAGGCATAAGAATGACCTCATCATCAGTGACTTCACCCAACAACATCATACTATATGATCACGAGGCGTCCTCCTCCTTACACACAAATAAAAGGAAGATGGGAGTCACTTTCTCTAAAGGATAATAGATGGTAATACTGATAAGGTGAATATGGATCATAGCTGATCAGATAATCCGTCATAGTTGTAAAAACCCCATCTTGAAGGGAGATCATATATGACATTTTATCATGGGAGGTGCTGCCATTGTCAATGATCAACCCTGTCGGTTCACAAAGGGGGTGAAGTCCAAGCTATCAGATCAACTCAAAGAATCTATAACCTCATCAAATATTTTTGATATAGTCCCAACCCTAGATTTGTTTATAAATATAGGATGATATGATTGATCAAGAATCCAAGTGGAATTATAGTATTCACAATAATGGAAATTCTCCCATATCTAGACAAATAAAAACTAGAAATGACCGCACATCCTCTATGGGATTCTTCCTTTTTAAATGTGGGGAAAGAGTTGGTAAAGAAGTAAAAGGTTCGACACTGCCTTATTAAGATTCTGTACCTCTATTATTCACACTTCAATTACTAGGGTACAAACCCGATTCCCAAACGTGTGTCCCCAGTTTGGAAAATCTATCCATTTAGGAACATGACCATAAATCCCTCCAACCCAAGGATAAGAGATATCTCTAAATTCACTTGATTTCCCCATGAAGCATGATTTACAACTTCCAAAATGTCCTAATATGAGTCGAAAATAACACAAAAATTCATGAAAGGACACCGATTTGGGTGTATAACAGTTGGTCCAACCCTATTACGGTAAAGAAAGATGTTGACGCAATCTTTGAAGGAGATAAGTGTGCTTTTTAAGCTAATTTCTCACCTTTTTTTTATAATGGTGATTATGTCCCTCACTAATACTGGAGTTTTCAAAGGGTCATCCAAAAAATATATGGGAGTGAGAAAGACATCACAAATCTCTCTAAGATGGGGGATCCCGACTATTTGGTAGATATCCTGTAGGCTGATTCCCATATAACCATGGGATGTATGAATTTAGTTGGTTCTAGGGCACCAACAGCTGGTTAGTTCTCATAGAAGATCAAGATTGAAATAGAAAATATATTAGGAAATCCATAATTCTTCCTTAATATAGTCCCTATATATTAGGTCATCATACTATAAGATACTTTACCTGACCTGGAATGGCCATACCCATTCATTAAAAAAAGTATCACTAGGACTAATATCCAATTTCCAAATCCATGCCCCACCTAGGTTGTCGAAATATGAGAAAAATTTACTTGGGAAACTTTGATAAATAGTGTGATGGGAAATATCATAGCCATTCAGGCCCAAGAAAGTGATTTAAAACATATGAGACAACCCCAGGGATCGACCGAAGAACAACCAATCACCATCAACAATTTTAATCTGAGTATAGCGAAGAGAATTTTTCACCTAGAAGGATGGATGATTGGAGTCCAAATGTGGAATGGCAACAATATATAAAAATATGAATCCATATAGAGGAAACTGATGTGATAGAGTCTAATTTTAGATCTTGTATTGGAGGAACAGATCAAAAGACCTATTATTAAAATTCATGTGATAGAGAGGGTCATCAATATAGTTTATTGTGATCAAAACCCTTTGGTTGGCCACAATATATCTTTGGTGTGAATTATAGGCCATCTGATCAATAGTAAATGGTGTATGTGATACAGATAAAATAAAGGATTTTCAATTGAAATACATAAAATTCCAGTAAAATCATATGATTTACATGAACTAAGGCATTCACAAATCACATAAAGGACCCGTAAATTGCATGACCGCCAAAGATATCGCGGGTCACATAAAACCACAGGCCATTTCTAAACCGCTTGACCCCTTGAAGACTCTTGATCATGTGACCTTGACATGGTCACATTATCCACATGATTGATGAAGGGATGTGTGATAAAGTTGACAAATACCATGAAAACCTCATGATTATTTCATCCCCATTACCAAAGTTCAAAAATTATCAAAGTTTAGTTTATGTTCGATTTAAGCGGGATCTATGGAGAAAGAAGTGATGCAAATGAGTAATATGGAATTGGGATAAAAACGAGGTCTCGTGATAATATCTTGTGGGAGGGTCTTTGGATAAGGTCATGTGATGGATGGTTGGAACATGAGCTATAGATAATTGAGTAACTGGTGAATGAAACCCATTTAGTAACACTATATATAGGGAATTCTGCAGAATACCAAGGGTCACATTACAGACCAAGCGTCACTTAAGACACTGATTGGAAACAGTGCCAAAGCTTTAGGTGGGAATTCAATTTCCTCAGAACCAACCCCTTGTCCCCTCAAACATTGCTCTTGATGGATGGGGGATTTGTTGATTCCCCCAAAATGAGCATAAGAAATTAAAAAAGAAGAAATATATGAATATGGGTATTATTGTTCATGAAAATAAAAGGAAAATGAAGATTTCAATGATCACATGGATCACGTGAACCCCATGTGATAGGAAATCACATGACTAGGGAAGTGTAAGGGTTGGTGTCCTGAGAACCAACTGTTTTGTACTTTGATTACATGAATGTTCACTTATTATATATTGTTCATTGTTCTGCATGACTATAATATAATAATTTCCTGGAATATTTGTTGCATTAATAAGGTCATAGTAGATCCCCGCTATGATGAGAACCGTGAAATGATATAACAATATTCTTAAATAAAGTTCTACGGTTGGATGAAATACTATGATAGGACACATAGTATACATACCGTCATTTGCGAGTACTCGTAAGAAGACGGGACTCTCTCTCATGGAGTTCGCACTTGGTAATCTCCAAGATGAGAGATTATGAGAATAGACCCGCCAGTAGTAATTCCGCATGTATTGGTGTCATCAGATATTGCTATCTGCGAGTGTGTGTAATGGTCCTTAGATTGGAAGATTATCATTAACCCATGTCATGACTCACGCACTTAGATTTACTGACGAAAACCATCACGCAGACAGTTGGTGGGAAGTAGGGTATGTTGGGTGTGTCACGAGTGACATGTTGTTAATGGATAAGTCAAGGAAGAATTTTTCCCTTCCATTTATGGAAGTTGATATCTCGGCCCTTTGATTGAAATAGAACTGTCGCATTAAATTCCATGGCCATGGTGTAAACGACAAGTTTAATTCAGGTAGTCAAAGAACGACATATCAAGCATATAAGTTTATGACACTTCCATCTAACCTGCTTGATGAGATATTGAGACAAAGGGATTAAATTACACAGTAAGCGTTTGTATGAGGTGATATGTCAATGCGGCGTCAACTTCTTTCTCTTGGGTGCCTTGACCCGTTGCTAGACAGTAATCTTGGACTTTAGGCAAGTCTGCCTAATGCTAATGAGAAAGAGGCCTAGAGGGTCACACACTAAGTGTATCCATGTATCTCAAGTTGAATAAATATTATTCCCGTACGTGGTTTAATAATTATTCAGGGAAGCCTATGTTGTTTTAAATGATGGAGGAAAAATTAAATAAAACAAGTGCACGCCATGTATTATTAAATGTACACGCCGTGTAGTTTGATTTTGGAAAGGAAATGAATAAATAAAAACAACATATACACGACGTGTACATTTAATGTACACGCTGTGTAGTTTTCAATGAAAAACAAGTACACACCATGTATTTATTATTACACGCCGTGTAGTTTTTCCCGTCGGGTTTTTGAGGATATAATATCATTTTATTAAATGATATTTATTATAATCATCGTGAGCGCATGTCAAGGAATTAATTATTTGACATGGGGGTTTTCAATAAGAGTTAATGAAATAAATGAAATGCGTAACGCGTTTATTTATTGTCATAACTCTACAACCTCAAAATTGATTATAAATATCCTCACAACCCAACTCTTTTCCTACACAAGAGAATCATTGTGCACAACATCTCTGGAGAATTATTTCAAGACCGAAAGAACCACTTCCTCCCAGAACGCTCTCAAGACCGAGAGAGATCGTCTTCCATCGGATCAAGACGATCTAAGGCGGAAAACGCAAGCAAAGGCTTATCCACGCTAGGACCCGGACAATCCTTTGGCAACGTCCAGAGATACAAGGTACACGTGTGGATCACCTCTATAGGGAGTCTACACTTGGCTTCTATGATGCAACGACAGATCACATCGACAACGTGATCAAGAACATCAATGAAGAAAGAACACCCAAAAGGTATTTATTTATAATTAATTAAATTAACTATAATCAACCTGTAACGATCCTTGTTTGTGGTTCCGGGAGAAACCAACTTCTTTTTCTTTTTCTGTGATTCGATCCATGGAGACTAACGTTTAACGTCGTATTGATCCCGGATTGATCATTGCTAATGACAAAAATCCAAGTGGGAACATCCACCCACGTGCTTCCGCTGCACCCGGAACCTTCAAATGGTATCATAGGGAGGTTACAATGTTGATTATAGTCATTTAATTTTCGTTGATAATTTAAGCATTCATATTTGATTTAATTTGAAATAAATCGTTCTATAAATATGAATTAATGAGATCTATTCTTCCTCCTTCGTTTATCATTTCATATCACATAAATGGACTTTTAATTTTAATTTTTGATTAAAATAAAGACAAGGAACTCATCCGGATGAGCCGCTCTTTCTGTCTGTACAACACGGGATTACACGGCGTGTAATTAAAACTACACGCTGTGTACTTAGGTTCAATAAACCGGCACTGGTTCGCCTAACCACACCGTGTGAATTGATTATGCTTAGCTTTTAATCATGTCATGTTTACCAGAATAGAACGGCGCGTGGAAATCGGAATACACAGCGTGTATGTTGGAACAACACGCCGTGTAGTCCGTTCTGACCCAGGTGAAAACGTGTACAAAGATAATCCGTGTACCGCGTTCACGGGATCGCCAGGCTGGTTACCACGTAACAAGGAAGTACACACCGTGTATGGTTCATCTACACGCTGTGTACTCTAAAATTTCCAATGTACAGAAAACATGCCAAAGCCCCGACGTGTACTTTGGATAAAAGGTGAAAAGAAAAATACATTCCATGTAATTATAAACTACACGCCGTGTACTTTCCAGAAATGGAATTTCACCAGGTTTCCTCCAATGTACAAAGACCCGTACAAGTAATATAGATGAGAAGAATCTCAAGGAAATTCAGAAAGGAATTTAAGATAAATAATTGATTAATTATAAGATCATAATTAATTGAATTCGAGGGCGTCGTATCTTAAATAAAAGAACGATTGAAATAATTTGAATTCTAAATATGCGTAAATATCATTGAATACTATGGATGATCATGAGCTAGACCAAAGACCCTTTGTATGTGTATGGTTTCATTTAAATTTATTTAATTTAAATTTGTTGGCCTGCAAGCCTTCTTCCAATGAAATGTAGGGAATGCGTGCCCATGGTTTATTTAATGTAAACCCATATAATGGAGACAGTTCAAATCCCGAAGCCGAGGCGAAACCGACACAAGAAGATACAAAGGTGGACAGGTGGGAGCTGCAAAACATGAACCATCAGGTTCAAGGTGTTTTCCCTAGGTCAGGGTTAGCTTATCAAAACCGCTAGATAAGCTAACCAATAGAAGCTCATGATCATGCCATCTTATTTTATTTCTGTCTGATTGCATGGTTTATTTATTATGTATGTGTTGTCGTGAAGACATAATTAATAAATTGAACAAGCATGAAAAGATGGAATAAAATAAAAACCAGACTATGCGTAAACATTATCAGAACATGGTTAATCACTTAAGAAAGCATCACTTAATATTAACAAACATGTGATGATGTGAAACTACGCATAAAGGAATAAAATCCCTCAATACCATATTATGTCAGACCAAGCCTTTTGTTACCTGATTAAGGGAAAGACTCAATAAAACTATGTGTTTGACCAACCCTTGTTGGGACACTTACTTTTATAAAGGAATCCCTTATAAAGGGTTTCAGGTTGACTTAACCATATTACATCAAGAGAAGTAGCCCTTGATAGACATGGTGTAATATTGGAGGCAAGAGTTGAGGAAATCCAAGTCAGGATTTCAGGATTGGGGAGTCCACTCAGTAGATCAAGGAACTGTAAGATCATAGTTGGCAAAGACCTACCTACCTAAATACCTTCAAATTGCTTGACCAACCCTTGTTGGGGTTATGCGAAGGGGAATATGGATCCTTCACACTAGAATTTCAAAGCAACTGGACATTCCGAGTTCAATGGTGAGGGCCATTGGGACTTGATAAAATAGTGGGAGACTTAATAAAATTTATTATTTCTCATAAAATGTAATCAAGAAAGTACTGATGCATCTTATCTTTTAATTTGTTGAATCAATATGACAAACACATCAACCACATTTTCTCTGCGATCAATTCTGGATAAAGACAACATCCTCACCGGCAGTAACTAATAGGAATGGTTTAGGCGCCTTCGGGTTATCCTACGTCATGAACGGAAGTTTTACGTGCTAGAGTCATCACTTCCTGATTCTCCTGCTCAGGGGCGAGTGATGAATATTTCTTAGTCTATGATCAACATTTGAACGATGCTCTCGATGTTCAATGTTTGATATTGTCATCAATGTCTAGTGAGCTCATGAAGTCTCATGAAGACATGGATGCCTATAGCATGCTCGAGCACCTCTATGGTTTATACCAGGAGAGAGCAAGACAGGAAAGGTTTGAGATCTCCAAGGCTCTATTTCAGAGCATTCTTAGAGAGGGTTCCCCTGCTGGGCCTCATGTAGTCAAGTCCATTGGCTATATTGAGCGCTTGGAGGTTCTAGGGTTTAAACTCCCTGAAGAATTGGGTACCGATCTCATTCCTTCATCACTCCCCCAGAGCTTCTAAAAATTTGTTGTGAACTTCAATATGAACAACATTGAGAAGTCTTTGTCTGATCTTCTCATCCTCTTTCACTAAGTGGACACTGACATGAAGCGTGAAAAGCCTTCTATCCTCATGGTGAATAAAAGGAAAGGGAAGGAGAATAGATTTAAGCCCAAAGCTTCTTCAAGGCCTTCCAAGGAATGGAAGATCAAAGGGGAGGCAAAGGAATAGGATGACGTTTGTTTTGCATGTGGCAAGAAGGTCCACTGGAAGAAAAACTGCACCCAGCCAAGGAAGCAAGGGGAAGCTTTAGGTGCATTTGTTATCGAATGAAATCTATCTGTTTCTACTAATTGGGTATTAGATACTGCTTGTGGTGCTCACATCTGTATCCAAATACAGGAACCTAGTAGATTCAAGAAGATTGATCGAGGGGAGGTAGATCTACGAGTATCCAATGAAGCCAGACTCACTGTTGTAGCTGTCGGAGACTACCACCTCACATTGCCTACCGAGACGGTCTTGGTTTTGAAAGGTTGTTATTATGTGCCTTATGTTACTAAAAACATTATTTCAGTATCCAGATTAGATACTGATGGATTCATGTTCATGTTTGGAAATGAATTTTTCTACTTTTATAAAGATATCATTTGTTTTGGTAGGACACATTTATATAACGTCCTTTATGTGTTAGACTACACAAACCAAGTGATGGAAATCGATAACAAAGTTAATTCACATGACTCATACCACACCCAACTTTGGCATCACCATCTAGGTCATGTCAATGAGAAAAGTATGACAAAATTACATCAAGATGGGTATTTAGATTCTTTCGAACTAAAACCACTTGGTAAATGTCATGCGTGTCTACAAGGCAAAATGACCAAAGCCCCATTTAGTGGGAAAGGTGAAAGAGCTAAAGAGATTCTATAATTAGTTCACAGAGATGTGTGTGGACCATTTCCAGTTGAAGTAAGGGGTGGTTTCTCGTACTTCATAACTTTTACTGATGATTTTAGTAGATATGGATATATCTACTTAATGAGGTATAAGTCCTATTATTTTGATCGGTTCAAAGAATACAAGAATGAAGTTGAGAACCAGCTTGGTAAGAAGATTAAGAAACTCCACTCAGACAGAGAAGGAGAATATCTTAATCAGGAATTCATTGATTTCTTACGGGAGTTTGAGATTCTATCTCAACTCACTCCTCCTTACACACCTCAGTGGAATGGTGCAAGTGAAAGGAGGAACCACACCCTGTTGGACATGGTGAGATCAATGATGAGTCATGCGAGTCTTCCATTATCCTTTTGGGGATATGCATTACAAACAACATCACACATACTAAACCAAGTACCAACTAAATCGATAAATGGTATTCCATACGAATTATGGAGTGGACGCAAAGCCATGTTATCGAATTTACATGTGTGGGGTAGGGAAGCATTTGTTAAGGCCTCTTCAGGTAACAAACTTTCACCCCAAGGCACAAAGTGTATCTTTATAGGATATACTAAGGAAACAAGGGGATATTACCTATACAACCCCTCAGACAAAAAGGTTACATTGGCAAGAAATGCCATATTCCTTGAGAGGGAGCACATCTCCAAAAGAGATAGTGGGAGCGAGATAGACTTCGATGAAGTCGAGGCTCAAGATACACATGAGTTGGTACAAGAAAAGATTCCACAAAGACCCGTGGAAGAAAAATCTATTCCAGAGACACAAGAACTGCGTAGGAGCACGAGAGAGGTGAGAGAACCAGAACGATATGGTTTTCTTGTCACCGAGGATGGTGACTCATTATTGGTTGACAATGATGATCCTCTTACATACAAGGAAGCAGTTGAAGGCACAGACGTTTCCAAGTGGCAAGAAGCCATGAATTCTGAAATGGATTCCATGTACCAAAACAAAGTCTGGATTTTGGTAGATCCTCCAGTTGATGTAAAGCCTATTGGTAATAAATGGGTATTCAAGAAGAAACTGGACATGGAGGGGCAAGTCATCACCTACAAGGCACGACTAGTTGCAAAAGGTTTTAGACAGCGTCAAGGAATTGACTATGATGAAACCTTTTCATCGGTTGCAATGTTGAAGTCCATCAGAATCCTATTGGCCATTGCTTCTTACCATGACTATGAAATTTGGGAAATGGATGTCAAAACAGCTTTCCTTAAAGGGAACCTCCAGGAAGATGTCTACATGACACAACCTGAAGGGTTTGTGACTCCAAAGGATTCCAACAAGGAATGCAAGTTGCAGAAATCCATTTATGGATTAAAGAAATCATCAAGGTCATGGAACATTTGTTTTGATGAAGCTGTTACAGAATTTGGCTTTGTTAAGAATGAATGTGAGCCTTGTATCTACAAAAGGTTTAGTGGAAGTGCATTCGTTTTCCAATTAGTATATGTTGATGACATATTGCTAATTGGAAACGAAGTACCTGTCTTACAGTCAGTTAAGGCATGGTTGCATAAATGCTTCTCCATGAAAGACTTGGGCGAGGCGACATATATTCTTGGGATCAAGATCCATCGTGATAGATCCAAGAGAATACTGGGCCTGAGTCAAAGTACATACATTGACAAGATACTGAAGAGATTCAGTATGGAACAGTCCAAGAGGGGATTGTTGCCAGTGTCACATGGCATTCATCTTTCCAAGAAAATGTGTCCTCAGACACATGAGGAAAGAAAGAGGATGGCAAGGATCCCTTACGCATTCGCGATTGGGTCAGTCATGTATGTTATGCTATGTACGAGGCTTGATGTTGCTTACGCATTAAGCGAGGTAGGCAGATATCAAGCTGATCCAGGAGACCTCCATTGGATGGCAGTCATGACTATGCTTAAGTATATGAGCCGTACTAAGGATATGTTCCTGGTTTATGGAGGAGATGAGGAACTAGTCATCAGAGGACATGTAGATTCTAGTTTCCAGACTGATCAAGATGACATGAAGTTGCAGAATGGATACATCTTCAGTTTGAATGGAGGTGTAGTGAGCTGGAAGATCTCGAAACAAAGTGTGGTGGCAGATTCTACAGCAGAGTCTGAGTATATCGCAGCTTCTGAGGAAGCTAAAGAAGAAGTATGGATGCGAAGCTTCTTCCAAGAGCTGGATGTAGTACTGAGCAGTAAAGATCCTATCACACTCTATTGTGATAATACTGTAGTAGTGGCACTTGCAAAAGAGCCAAGGTCACATCAGCGGACAAATCACAAACTTCGGAAGTATCATCTCTTAAGGGATTTTTCTCAGAGAGGTGACGTTGCAGTGAGTAGTATTTCCATGGAAGACAACATGGCGAACCCATTGACTAAAGCCTTGACTCAGCAGAAACTTGATAATCATGTGAGGTCTAGCGGACTAAACGTTGTAGGCAGTTGGCTCTAGTCCAAGTGGGAGTTTGTAAGGGTTGGTGACCTAAGAACCAACTGTTTTGTACTTTGATTACATGAATGTTCACTTATTATATATTGTTCATTGTTCTGCATGACTATAATATAATAATGTACTGGAATATTTGTTGCATTAAATAGGTCATAGCAGATCCCCGCTATGATGAGAACCTTGAAATTCTATAATAATATTCTTAAATAAAGTTATACGGTTGGATGACAAACTATGATAGGACACATAGTATACAGACGGTCATGTGCGAGTACTCTTAAGAAGACGAGACTCTCTCTGATGGAGTTCGCACTTGGTAATCTCCAAGATGAGTGATTATGAGAACAGACCCGCCAGTAGTAATTCCGCATGTCTTGGTGTCATTGGATATTTCTATCTACGAGCGTGTGTAATGGTCCTTCGACTGGAAGATTATCATTAACTCATGTCATGACTTGCACACTTAGATTTACTGACGAAAACCGTCACACAGACAGTTGGCGGGAAGTAGGGTACATTGGGTGCGTCACGAGTGACATGTTGTTAATGGATAAGTCGAGGAAGGATTTGTCCCTTCCATTTATGGAAGTTGATATCTCGGCCCTTTGATTGAAATAGAACTGTCGCATTAAATTCCATGACCATGGTGTAAACGACTAGTTTATTTCAGTTAGTCAAATAACGACGGATCAAGCATATAGGTTTATGACACTTCCATTAAACCTTCTTGATGAGATATTGAGACAAAGGGATTAAATTACACGGTAAGCGTTCGTATGAGGTGATACGTCAATGCGGTGTCAACTTCTTTCTCTTGGGTGCCTTGACCCATTTCTAGACACTAATCTTGGACTTTAGGCAAGCCTGCCTAATGCCAATGAGAAAGAGGCCTAGAGGGTCACACACTAAGTGTATCTAAGTATATCAAGTTGAATAAAGATTATTCTCGTACGTGGTTTAATAATTATTCAAGGAAGCCTAATTTGTTTTAAATGTTGGAGGAAAAATTAAATAAAACAAGTACACGCCGTGTATTATTAAATGTACACGCCGTGTAGTTTTATTTTGGAAATGAAATGAATAAATGAAAACAAGATATACACGCCGTGTACATTTAATGTACACACCATGTAGTTTTCAATGAAAAACAAGTACACTCCGTGTAGTTTTTCCAGTCGGGTTTTTGAGGATATAATATCATTTTATTAAATGATATTTATTATAATCAGCGTGAGCGCATGTCAAGGAATTAATTATTCGACATGGGGGTTTTCAATAAGAGTTAATGAAATAAATGAAACACGTAACGCGTTTATTTATTGTCATAACTCTACAGCCTCAAACTCGATTATAAATATCCTCACAACCCAACTATTTTCCTACACAAGAGAATCGTTGTCCACAACATCTCTAGAGAATTCATTCAAGACCGAAAGAACATCTTCCTCCAAGAACGCTCTCAAGACCGGGAGAGATCCTCTTCCATCGGATCAAGACGATCTAAGGCGGACAACGCAAGCAAAGGCTTCTCCACGCTAGCACTTGGAGAATCCTTTAGTGACGTCCAGAGATACAAGGTACACGTGTGGATCACCGCTAGAGGGAGTCTACACTTGGCTTCTACGACACAACGACGGATCACATAGACAACGTTATCGAGAACATCAACGAAGAAAGAACACCCAAAAGGTATTTATTTATAATTAATTAAATTAACTATAATCAACCTGTAATGATCCTTGTTTGTGGTTCCGGGACAAACCATATTCTTTTTCTTTTTCTGTAATTCGATCCGTGGAGACTAACGTTTAACGTCGTATTGATCCTAGATTGATCATTGCTAATGACAAAAAGCCAAGTGGGCACATCCACCCACGCGCTTCCGCTGCGCCCAGAACCTTCAGGAAGTTCATGAAATTTGTCATGTGCAACACATAGCCTGCAGATGGTCCTATGAAATTCCATTTATAGTTCCTTTTTCTCTTGTGAAGGTGCATGAACAATCACTAGTCACCCAACGATAACTAGATTATAACCACCAGGTCACACGGCTTGTCCACTGGTGGAAACCTAACAAACAATCCAAAAAATCCTTGTAAAATAGGAAGAAAATACACAAAATGAGGGTTCCTCTTACTGTCCTAAACTTTTTGTGATGCATCACTGATAAATAGAATGATGGTACTCAACAACAATCATAAAACCCCACAATACGACCAATCTATTTGAAATGAACAAATTAAATAAAAAGTGGAAGAGGAAGAAGCCTCTTGTGGTCAAAAACATAATGACACAAGCCTCTAGAGATCCTCAAGACTCCGTAAACACACAATGAAATGTACGAATCATCTTACATAAGATCAGTGGCATGTCATAATTATCCCATGAAGAGCCTCAAATATGATCAGGGGACCTCACCCTCCCTCTTTTGCGAAATAAGGGAAGAAAAATGGTATTTTCCCTAAAATGCTCACACATTGCTATATAACATTTAATTAGTCACACGACACCTCACCAAAATGTAGATTTATTGTCTTAGAAAACACTCTTACAACCTCATGAATTCCCCATCCTTTGTAACATAAAAAAGGAAATAAAGTGGGGAATGGCATGAGCCTCTCGCAGTCATAAAACCCTCTTGACTTACCCATGATATTCGTATCACGTTCTCACAAGACCCCTTAACAAGTCAACTAGATCTTGTGAAGGCCCCCTAAAAGGTCATCCTTATCTCATATAAAGTCCTTGGTAAGTAACATGAGATTATGAAAAGGCCTTCCAATGGGCATCCTGATCTTAGAATGATCCTTATACATGTCATCTTGACAATATATAATTATTTTGAAATTACATCTTGATTCAATAAAACCCCTTCAATTAGAAATAATCCAATAAATTGGGAATTGAAGGACTGGTATCAGGGTAGATGAAAATCATGTAAAACTTCGAAGCAGACTATATCAAGACCTCTAGTGTACATTTGACACTGAAGCCTTCCACCGAATTTATCTTGGATTCATTTTTGATACACCACACAAAGTGATGAACAATCAGGGTGAAGAGGCCTATAAAACCCCCACCATAGCATCAAAAAACAGGGGAAAATTTTTTGAATCCAAACATGGATTTACCATGCACCATAGTGGAATTATCATATTGGATGATTTCATGATCAGAAAATATTACCACCAGGTAAGATCCGGGGAACAACTGAAGAAATAATCAAACATGCATAAAGTACTTCGTGTGATCATTCATAGGTCACACGAAGGAATTCTAGAAAAACTCGTGAATAACATTCATCCATCCAACGGCCCGAAGACCATCAATTTTTTTTATTATAAGAAAAATTACCCTTTAAGTGATTAAGGGGGTGGAAACCCAAAGACTCATTGACATAGGACAATCACACATGAAGGATAGAAAGAGAAGAACCGAAATAACAACACGAAACATCTCATCCCCAGCATTTGAACATGAATAAGAACTCCACCATTGAAAGGATAATTGGAAAGCAAGTTTCATGTGTCAAAGCACATGCCCGATCCGATGGCTTGCACCATACCCGCTTAAACAACCAAATCCAAAAAGCAATGCAAAGAATGATCTCCAGCTCTTAAACCATCTCTGAAGTCTGTCCATGAAGTCACATCTGGATCACAAACATCCCACCTTCAAATATCAAACCATTCAATCTAGTAATTGACTTTCAAGACAAATAAAAAAACTCCAGGTCTAAGCACCATTAACCAATCCTCAGCGTCATTCTTTAGCCGCACCATACCAAACCGCATCACCAACATCCATTAAATCCTCATCCAAATACTACTGACAACCAAAAGCAACAGCAATAAAATCACCATCACCAGAATCACACAACAACATCCAACATCCTAACACAAGCAGCATTCAAAAACAATCTAGGGACTCCCACCTCCAGACAAAAGAAGCGACCTCAATCAATGAAGCAAACTAGATGTCGATGTCAAGCCGGGTGAAGATGAGCGGGGATCGCAAAGCCGGGAGGCACACCTAGGCTGTCGCAGAGGCCACCAGAACCAGCACCAGACAATGAAGACACAGCGGACGGATCCGAAGTCCAATGCGCACCGATAAACCCAAAACCAAAACCCCTCAGAGATGAAGAAAGTTGTCGCCAAGCAGAGATTCCAAGCACCAATCTGGGGAGTCGGCACCAGACATCATGGCCGCAGCAGAATCCCTCAGCGGGACAACCCTTTCGAAAGAGAGAAGTTGTCCGAAGAAATGCCAGAGACACCATGAGGCACACAAAAACCAACACCAAGAAACCAGAGCCACCAAGAAATCTCAGATTCGGAAGGAAGATCAGCACCAGCCAAGGCGTGCCATGATCAAAAGAAAGCAAACCAGATCTGAGACAGAAGTCCGAATCCTGGAATCCAAACATGACCACACTCCGGGAAAATCCAATCCACACAAGGCAAGCACCCAACGACGCTAGAATGAGGCAAAGAAAACTTCAACGAGGCCGATCCACGCCGGAGGGGGAAGGAAGACAACCCGATGCGAAACCCTTGCCATGGGAGGATGGGAGAGAAACACCGCTCTGGGGCCCCTTCCGTGAATAACATTCAGCATGTCTAAAAAATCACACAATGTCTAAAACAAGGTAATACTGATTAAATATCAGGAATTTCTTTTAAAGAGATGAAAAAAATACTAGAAGAGGGGATTCTTATATAATGAACATATGTGATGATCCTCATGTGCTTCACATGAACCACTTAGGAAATGCACCATTATAAGTAATTTTTTCCCATATCTCGTGATACACCTTTGGTAAACTACATGGATCATGTGAAGTACCCTGCCTGAATGGCCCGAAGGCCTTAATTTTTTATTGATTTTGATAACCCCCCTTTCAAGGGATGAGAGGGAACCCTTACAAGGCCCGTAGGCTCAGAGATTACATTGCCCGTAGGCACAAGAGATTACATGACCTGAAGGTCTTAGGGAATTCAACCAGACAATCTACAAGGAACTGCCCCTCCCCAGTATCTGCATCTTGATAGTAGCACTCCACCTTTGCATGACCGTCTGGCTAGGCTTCCTGTGCAAGCACAGGCTGGTACTGATGGCATAGCCATACCCTCTCTTTCTGAAAATCCATTTGGCTCTTCTCTGGTGAGTGTACCTTCTCTGAATCCTCTTCTGGGGCTGCTCCTTTGTTGTAGTGTGTCTGGGCCTGCATTCATGTGGCCCAAAGGCCTTGGGGTGGCCCCAAGTCCATGAGGTGGCTCGAAGGCCTTGAGAATCAACTGGCCCGAAGGCCTTGGGTGGCTCGAAAGCCTTGCAGGACCTGAGAACCAAACCAGTGGCCCAATGGCCCATATGGATGAATAGTTCCGACTGCTACAATACCGAACAGTGCCTACTACAGTACCTGCTACAGTGACCCCGGAAATAAGCCTCCACCAGGATTTGATCCTGGGTCTCCTGGATGCACCTAGCGAGTCCTCACAAACTGGGCTGAGGCTCTTGTGCATGTGAAGTCCCCTGGATATGTAAAATAAAGTCACATAGATCCCTCCCATATATTCCAAAAAAGTCTTTAGAAACCCTCTAGGCTACCCATCCAAGCCCTCAAAATTCTTCTAGACGTGTCACCCAAATCATATGATGGAACCAGTACATGATGACTAAGTCTTTTGGTAGCAACAAGGTATGTCAGATGAATCTCGAGGAACCCATTTGACATGTCATCTAGTTATCATGATGACACCTAAACATGTCATCTAGGATATTCATCACCCTCTAATACATGTCACATTAAATCTCACAACTTCCCCCAATCATGTCATCAAGCTTTCACAATGACACTAGGGATAGATAGATGGATCATTCAAAACCCTCTAGACAAGCTAGATAAAATCATGAAATGTCTTCATGGAAAAACCTAATATGTCTTGTGAAGTCTTCTGGATAAGACAAATGAAATAATGCACAGGTTTTCGGGACAGGTCAGCCGGCCAGGTCTTGCGATGACCTATAGACAATTCAACATTGATCATGTGACAACCTAAAGTCATGCCATCAGGGATATATGATATCCCTAGGAAAGTTGAATTAGATCATTTGATTGTAGACGGACATGTCACATGTCAGACAGACTAGAAGGCTAGGTCAAATGGGCTTCCCAAGACATGATAACCTTGTCCATCCTCAGTGTGTATGCCTGTATCATAATAACTATGATGAATCCAATTCATTCTATAATCAGTATATATATTAAACATTTCTAAGGCCCAATCTCTATGTTATGAATCCAATGTGAATTCCATATACATAAGTCCCTCATCCACAACCAATGACATAAATTGTTTTCCAACCCTTTTTTCTCATACCGAGCATATCTCACATGGGCTAAGGTTGATGTAATGATCATATCCTTCACATGACATTACTATATCAGGATAAGGGAGACATTAGTGTCTAAGCCCCAAACAGTGGAGCAATATGATATGTACCACACACAAGGGAAACATCCACATTTAAGCCCTGACCAATTGAACTACATGAAATCCAATTCCTCTGATAATTATGACATATACCTTACCTTCATAAATCCCAATTCTGAACTCAAATGGGCATCCAATTCAATGTAAGTCCCAACATGTCTCTGACGTTTCAACCATCGGTACCCAATCAATAATGTCTGATTATTATTCTACATAATCCATCAGTAGATTGAAATGCCAACTGAACTATTATGACTCTTATTACTTCTATAAAAAGGATACGAAGGGCATCTCTCTAGGGACCGATCTCTATATTAAAAATCTCAAGGGCTATCCCAGTCCATAATACCTATATCCACATGCTTTGAGACTGATTAAATTTTATCCCTTGCTTCTCACACTAATCATAGATAAAGTGGAATTAAGGAATTGCAATTGCAAGATCATCCTCATCCATAATCTCCACCACCTAGCGAAATATTAGTATGTCAGACCAAATAAGTGGAATGATACAAAACACCCTCATATAAGGGATTCTAACATGGGTTCTAGAATAAGGGCATGAATGAACTATGGTGACTATGATTCCTTCTATAACCAGGATATGTATGACATCCCCTCAAAACTCGAGCTCAAATATCATGCGCCTAACAACCCACACATACATACTTTCCAAATGATGTTAAACTGCACGAGTTTTAACAAATTATGTGGGTTTTTATTCCTACTATAAACATGATACATTGGATACCACATAATTTCAAAATTCCCTCCTTGGAATATTAAAACACCTATCTTCGTGATAGAAAATTATGTAGCTTTTGGTTATCCGACTTCAATATATAATTATATATTCATTATTGGGAAATGGATAAGAAAACCTTAGATACATAAAAATGGATTCAATAATTAGATCCCCTATTTATTTTTCACATAAATAGTCTTAACCTATAGTTTTTTTAGTATAATAGGTCTAGTATCATGATTAGGGAATGAGGGTTGAACATATCTTATATCTATAAGAGATTATTTGACTAGGAAAAAATTCCCCCAAAAGGATGTGATTACCCTAACCTCTCATCCACTCAACAAATGAAAGTCCCTAAGAATCATTAGGCCTGAAACACTAATTGAACACATTTATTTGGAAAGAATGTTTTCACCTATTTATGGATGATCTAACTATTTTGACATTCTAGGGAAGACCAAACCAATGGTAAACATGATCTGAGCGATTGAGTGAGGCATTGAATTCACCACAATCAAACCATCCGGACAATCCCATTTATGATATTCCCTGATAAAATAGTTGGTCATGGGGATGTTTATTTCCAATGTGATCGAACAAATATAGATAATGAAGTTAATAGAGAGATACATCCACAAAATATACCACCCAAAATCCATTGTAACATATATAAGAAGTATAGTAATTATACTAACTAGTTCCAAAATCTGATAGTTTACGATGATGATTAACAATGAAAAAAAATTTAGCTTTGAAATAAATGGGAATTTAATGCAATCATGATTACAGATGAGGGGTGTGATAATAAAATGCTGAACGATACAGATACCATTCATTTTAGAACTGTTAACATCTTATTTGACTCTGGACCTACCAAATTTTTTATATCCAAATAAATTTTTGAGGGTATCAAAATGAAACCACAATGATAGAAGTTGAATTACTAATGAAAACCACAAATGGTACAATGATAACATATCAAGTATATGATTCACCAGGATTTTAATTTTATAGGAATTCACTTCCTGTAAATCTATTTAACCCCAATCGATTCAAATATGATGTTATATAAGGCATATATTTTCTTCTCTATATAAATATCACATTTATTAAAATATAGGGAAATCCACATTTGATAATACAAACCCACCCATGATCACTAATCCATGTGACGACAAATATGGTATTTTTAGGGAGATCACATTAATTGTAGGGTTTGATTTCCATTTAAATGAGGTGTTACTATCATATGGTTGGGGAGATGCTAAAGATAAATGATATGTCTATTATATTGGATTTTTTGATGTATTTATAGAATAGTTTCATTATCCTCCACTATATCTGAAATTTGAGTTCTCAATAGAACTCATACCTTACGTCACACCTATTTCAAAGATTCCTTATTGAATGAACCCGATTGAGTTGTACGAATTAAAGAAGAAACTCCAAGAGAACCTTGATAAGGGATTCATTCACCCATGTTCTTATCATTGGGGAGAAGCTATTTTATTTTTAAAAAATGAATACTGATCAAAGAGAATCTGTATTTATTATTGAGATTAGAATAAGATCACAACCAATAAAAAATATCCTCTGCCCTGTATTGATGACCTGTTTGAACAACTTCATGGAGCTCGATAATTTTCCAATCTAACCTTCATTATGGATATCATTTACTAAGGGAACAAATGTGGATATACCTAAGAAAAACATCCATAGAAGGTATGGAAAATATGAGTATATAGTCATTCAATTTTTTATTATTAATACCCCACCATCTTCACGGATTTAAAGGATAATGTCATTATAGATTACCTTGATCAGTTTTTGGTAGTATTTATAGATGATATTTTTATATATTCCAAGGGAAACGAAGATCATAAATATCACTTGGGAATTGTGTAGAATAGAATAATAAAAGAGAATATTTATTAAAAACATACAATATGTTAATTTTCATTACAAAATGTTTTATTTTTAGGTCATATAATCTTGAGGGAGGGTATATCGATTGATCTATTAAAGATGAAAGTTATTAAAAACATTTCTAGAACATCCATTGAGACTAAGATATGATGTTTTCTTGGTTTAAATGGATATTATTGATGTCCTGCAGTGAATTTATCATGACTATATAATCCAAGAAACATTTTAACTTCAAAGGTATATAAGTTTCTCTGGAAGGATGAATTCAATAAATATTTCACGGAACTGAAGAGAAGTTTAGTAAGTACCGGAGTGCTTACATTACCTTACAGTGGATAAGGGTTTTTAATTTAATGTGAATTATACAAGACGGGAATGGGAAGTGTTCTCTTGAATAATGACGTGGTTATATCTTATGCCTCGTGAAACATTAAGGTTTCTAATAAAAAATTACCAACTCATGATTTAGAGTTATATATGGTAATGTTTTATTAAATATATGAAGGTATCATATTTATATATAAATGTGTGATAAATATACTAAACAAAAAATAAAAATGTATATATTCATCCAGAATTATTTTAATATACAATATTGAAGATGGTTGGAACCGATTATGGAATATGACAGTTCAATACCTCACAACCCTAGGAAAGTGTACATAGTGGACGATGATTTTAATAAAAAGGATTGTGCTAGATTATCCATGATGAGGACCACAATAGATCCAATATTTAAATATTTACAAATTATGGATCTAGAAATATTAAAGGATGGGGATAAATATAATCTATCTCAAATGAGTGTTCAACCATCTATCCAAGTGAAGATTAAATAGGCGGAGAAAGAAGATGCATAACTGTATAAGAAGGTGAGAAATATTCAAGAGTTATCCGTGATCATGATGGAATAATAAGGTCCAAGAACCATGTATGTGTTATATCCATAATATATTTGAAGAAATATCTACGAGATAAAGTGGATAGTTATTAATTATCTATTAATCATGTAAGTCCAAATATGTAGAGAGATGTGAATGAGTATTTTTGATGGGATGTAATGAATAGAGATATTGTTGAGTATGTATATCAGAACCTAGTATGTATGAAAGTCAATCATGAGAGAAAAAACTCTAATGGGATGTCCCAATTTTTAACCATACCAGAATGAAAATGAGAAAACATCCCCATTGATTTTTTCATTAGACTCGCCAAAACATCTAAAGGGAATAATCTTATATGCGTTTTATTCGATATTCATATAAATTCATCAAAAATTATCAATATCATATAATATTTATCTCTGGATTATATTACCTCGATATAAATTAAGGAAGTGGTTGGGATTCATGGAGTAAGTTATTAAATTATATCTGATCGGGATCCATGGATTACCTTGATGTTCTGGAGATGTATTCAACAAGGTCCTGATATGGAGATGAGTTTCACCACTACATATCATCCTAAAAAAATGGCCAGTATTATAGATAAATATAAACACAAGAGTATATGTATAGATCTTGTTCTATGGATTTAAAATGTGTTTGGGGTCAACACTCCTCTAGTTTATTTTATTACAACAATAGCTTGCAGTCAAGAAATCACATGGATCATCATGAAGACCACTATGGAAACAAAAGAGAATCTGAAATGTATTGGG
The DNA here is from genome assembly GCA_963277665.1 of Viscum album. Lineage (NCBI taxonomy): Eukaryota > Viridiplantae > Streptophyta > Magnoliopsida > Santalales > Viscaceae > Viscum > Viscum album. The sequence continues at coordinate 277,082,472 of OY728129.1, read as the reverse complement.
ATGAAGTTAGAGAAAAAAATGATATTGAAACCTAATACAAATGATGAAATACTGGATAATTTTAGAGACATTTATCAAAACATAAGGGAAATAGAAATGTCTAATGATAAGATATAATGGCAATCATTAGTGTGATCTGGAATTTGATGTTATTGACTAGGGGTTTATAAATATTTATACAAGGATTAAGTTAATAAGACTCTGAAATGAGGGTAAAATAATACCTATATATATCATCCCCTTTTAAATTCTTGATCATATTGGTACTGTAGCTTAAAGTTTGGAACTTCCACAAAATATCACTCAATTTCTCGATATGGTCCATGCATCTCTCTTAAACAAGTTCATACCTGATCCATGTCATGTTATAAACATAGATTTTGTGCCACTAAAGAATTATATATCTTATCAGTAACAACCAAAATATATTCTAGATCATATAGTGAAATTTCTATGAAACAAGACTACTCATCTGGTCAAGGTTTTGTGGTGAAACTAGAAGCTTGAAAAAGCTACATGGGAAATTGAGGATATAATGAGGTAGTAGTATCTTCAATTTATTTTACAAAAGTTTTCGAATTTCTATGGATAAATTAATTTTAAGGGAGTTAGAATTTAACACCCCATTATTTTCGGATATTGTTTTTTTTCAGAAAAATTTAAATTCTTTGATAGCTTGCCTAATACGCTACTCTGAATTTTAACAAACCACAATATATTATTGATATTATTATATAAAAGAGACCATTATAACATAGATGGTGAAAATGTTTCTATTAATAGGGGTAACCAGATTTTAGATATAAATTATAATATTTTTATAAAATTAAACCATATTGATAAAAGAATATCATTTTTAGTAAAGTATTTATAGGTTTTGAACAATTAATTTTCCCTAAAAATGATTTGAATTGATTTTTAAGAAAAATTAATGAAAATAATTTTTAAAAATTTTAGAAAATATTTTTGAAAAAATTAAATATAATTTAAAAATCAACATATCAATATTATCATAGTGTTAATTTGCTTTTGGAATTCTATGAAAAGATTAATTTTTTAGATGAATAGAGAAAAATAATAACATTAATTGAAATGTACCTTTTTCTTTAATGAATTCATATGGATCTATTTTTTTAAATTTGTTTCAAATAAAAAGCATATAATTCATGTTATAATTAATCCAATTTATTTCATTGGAATCATTTTTATATATAGTTTTGATGTAAAATCCTTTTAAACATTTGAAATAATTCTCTTTGAAAAACTGCGTTTTCGTTACTTATGCGAGATTAATTTTAAATAATTTTTTTAATTATATTAATATAATTGGGAAACTTTTATTCCATAATTTTTAAAATTATATTTAACGTTATATAATAATGATAAATTAGTTTTTTAAAATGAATAGTTAATATAGAAAAAATTAATCACAGAGGTTAAAGTTAAAACAGATTTACTAGGGTGTTATAATAGAATGATAAGGGGTAAAAACCCATAAAAAGTTTCCATGAGATATTTTATAGAATTAATTTTAATTTATATCTTATATGTTTTGGTAATGATCATTTTGGATCCTTTTTTCATGTGAAAAATTTGGTTACACTTTATTCTTTTCAAAACATCCAAGTGTGTCCCCTTCTCTACTTATAAAAGGCCACCCACTCCTCTCCACATTACAATTACAAAAACCATTGGTTAATATAATACCATAAAAATACATTACTTAATTAACTACCCAAATAATATAGTTTTTATTTTAAATATAAAACACTCTAAATAAGGATTTAGGTATAAACATAATGTGGTTCTCTGAAGAAGAGGTAAAATTGTTAACCTTCCATTTTGTTTTATTTCTTCCTCCACCTCTATGAAATTTGATTCAAATATGATGATATAGTAACAAAAATATCTTACATATACTGATATTTTAATATGTTAATTTAATGACTTTTTTCTATATCCTCTTCCATCAAATGATAAATGAAACTGTTGATCGTGTGACGATGAAATACTACCTCCCAAACTAATGTTATTAGTTTTCCATAACCAATTTTCATGGATGTATATAATATAGGGATTTATGTTTATGTTTTATATTTATGAAATTATTATATTTTTAGGGTTATAAAATAACATATACCTTATAAATTTTAATTCTATGGGAATATGATAACATTTACTATTTGAAAGGTGGACTATCGCCTTATGAAGTGATGCGATTCATTTTTCACTTACCGTTTACATGGAATGTAATAAAGATAAATTTAATGAATAAATATTATATATATGAAATAATAATTAATACGTAAAGGTGGTATAATATTTACCTTCCATTATTTCTAATATTATAGAAAATGTAAATAGCGTTCATGCTTACGTACGACCAACCACCCACATGAACGATGTATTTCATTTTCTATCTCTAAATTTAATGGATTAATATTAATAATTATATCATTAATATATATTATATTTATATCAATATCAATTTTAATATTATATAGATTATGTAACTATGATCATATTATGTGGACCAAAAATACCAAATTGAAACATACACAAAAAAACAAAGCAGTCATTACAAAAAACATGAATTTAATGAGGAATTGTCAACAAAAAAGTAATAAAAGGTCATAATTAAATGATATATATAACTATGGTTCTAAAATATATGTAAAATAAATCTAAATTTTCTTATAAAGTATTTTTAAATTTGTGATAAGAATGTTGAGACTTAAGGTAAGAGATTTGTTTCTCAATGTTTCTTCTTTGGGAAAAATATTATGTTATGAACCTATGTTATTTTATGAGGAGTATACATAGCCAATTTTAAAAGTTATACCATGAAATTATTTATTCTCATGATATTTAATGTTTCATTTAATGTTATTATTACATGGGGGTTATGATTCAAAATATACCAATGTGGTATGGGATTGATGTTAGAGTATTAGTGTTTATCATGATTGTTTATGATTGTCATTTAAATGATGAAAAATTATGATATAATTATGTATAACTTAATTAATTTACCTATAATTTGGTTATTTCTTGAGAATAGTTGTTTTCCTTTCATTATACTCTCTTTATGTATTAATTATTTGAAAATAATTTTTTAATTAAAACTGATTTTTATTTCTCTGTTTGGTCGAATACCCTTTTACTTCCACATCTATGTTTTCTAAAAATGTTTTGAAGAATGTTTTAATTTTCTTCTATGATTGTTTAAATCCATTTTAACCATTTTTTTAAATTTTATTTTTTAAAAGGAATATTTAGGTCATTTTCGAAACATTTCTTATATGGATTTTGTCAAAAATGTTAAATGAATCATTGTTTTAACATATATGAAGTGAAATGAATTTTTTTCCATCACGACCAATCATTATTTTAAATATTCCATTATAATTTATTAATTTTATTTCCAAATAAAATTATTCCCAAAATGTTTTTAGATTTTGATTTTAAAAAAATTTATTTTTAATGTGAAATTGGTATTTTGATAATGAAATGTTCCAAGTGATCTTTCAAAATAATATTCGTTTTAAGATTACATCCTTTGATGTTAGTTAAGATTTAATTGGTATATGATCAAAGGATACCATCATTATTATTTATTTGTATGGTTTATTTTTATTATTCCATGATTTTTATAAAACCCATTTCTTTTCCTTAGATTATTCCATGATAAATTTTTTATGAAAACCGTTTCTTTTCTATGGGTTACAATTTGATAAAATGCCAATAAAATCCAATTTTTTCTCATAGGATCTTATATGTAACACCCAGAGATTTCATGAGATATATTATTTTTAATTTCTTTGATGTCTTCAGTTATACACTAAACCAAGATTATCTTGTACTATACACAACACCGTATTATCTTGCTATATATGCAACACTATTCTTGGCTCGTGTTACACACAATTTGAAGTTCGTTTTGTGGAAATTATTTTACGCAACATTAAGTATAGATTTTGTTTAATGTATAAATGAAATAAGTTTTGATTATGTTATATGAAAAACCAAACAGATATTTCACTACACGTAGCCCTGACTTGGCTTGCATTACACGCAATCAACACCTTCATCGATAGCGTGTGTAGTACGCAATACCAAGTTTCACTAAACGAGATATTATTATAATATTATTATGAACTAGCTGTTATAAATAGTAATAACCACTTTTTGAAATGTTATAAATTTCATATTTCAAAATGGACTTCATTTTCGGATTCGGAATAATGAAATTAGCCTCGGGTGAATTTTTTGTATTTTTCAGAAAACTTTCAATTTTAGATGAATAGTGAAAACACTGGGTTACTATTTAAAAACCGACTTTTTATTTAAATAATTATTTATTTTATTTAAATTTACTTTACGTAAAAATTGAAACATAATACCTATATAATTTCAATGTAATTCATTTGTGTCATTTTATAATAATTTTAGATATATAAAAATTTTATTGAACTGTTCACCGTCTTTTACCCACCTCCTAGGAGAATTTGAAAATCTACATAAAAGTTAATTTTACCGCTTCTATGAGTGGAATTTAGAAAATCCGAGAGACACAATTAATATTAAGGAGTAAAATGTGTTTCAATAAGAAAAAAATAATTTTTTTGTGAATAGTAACTTTTTACTTTTATTTACCACGGTTAAAAGTAAATAGGGTAATTAAGGGTAAAATGATATTATTATTACCCTCAAACATGTCATAATTCTATTGGTTAAGTGTAATTCGACCAAAAAAACCTTAGTAATAAAATATTTCCCTTTATGTCCACATGGATTAGATAAGGACACTTATTATTATTTTGTTTAAAGAAGAGTTAAAATAGTTAAAATCAAAGTTTAATAACTAAAACATTTTTAATATAGGGTTATATATAAGATAAATTCATCTTTAAATATTATTTAGAAAGATAAAATGATTTCCTACATAATGGTATTTTATTTATAATTTTTAGACATTAAATAATTTAATTTATTTATGACACAAAGATGATACAATAATTACCTTATTAATGAAATATTAACATAATTGATGTTTTAATTACCCAAATAAATGTAATTTGAGACTTTTTATGAATTAAAATAATTTTCTAGGTTACTATGACATGTTATTATTTATTCAATTATCTTTTTTAGAACTAATAATGTTGTTATTATTTTCAAAAAAATCAATTACCTAATAGTGTTAAAATTGACATAAAATTGTTTTTAAAACAAATATTATTTAATTGATTTTTATTATATTCTTAAATATCTAGGTTTTGGTAAAATGACTTATATAAGGTTATATATATTAATAATTAACCACTTGGTGTTCTTTTGGCTTGTTATAGTTAGTTTATTAACCATATAGTGTAAGAAAATAAGAAGACGCGGTAAAAGTTAAATTATTTAACTTAGAGTTAATTATAAATGATAAGGTTAAAATAGTAATCTAAACTTATCTAAAACCTATTGGTTGAGATTATTTAGACCCATCCCCACTTTATCTTCAAAATAAATTAATTTGGAGTTATTATAAACCAAATATGACTTTATTATAAAATAATATTTAAAGTTTTTCCAATGGTGCCCCTCTCCTCCCTTATAAAAAGGGAACCCCTTTCCTCTTCTCTTCACACCCTTTTGATCCACGAAGCTTGGAAAAACCCTACCCATTTCCATTCTAATCTTCCCAAGAAACATTATAGAGTTTATTTTCTCCTCAAAAGACCAACCCTAGTGCCTTAAAAGGAGGTTAAGAAGTGGCGCGTCAAAGAAGAGGTAATACCAGTTACCGATTGTTTCCAATTTATTTCTTCTTATACTTCTTCTTATTTATTTGTTTCATCATAAATTAATAATATAAGTATCAATAATATACTTATATGTTATTATAAATATTAAACAACCCAATTTGATCTTCTATCCATCCTATGGAAAATGAAATCACCGCGCGTGCGTACGTACGAAATACCGTCTCCACGCCCTGGTGTAATCTCTTTTCCACCACCACCTTACATGGATGGGTATAATGGTGTAACTAAATAACTATATATGATTATTTTAAAGTGATATTGATTCTGAAATGTTATAAATACACTTCAATAAAATTCCATGATCATGGGAATGATATCATCGCTCGTGCGTACGTACGGACTACCGTCTCCACGAACGCGATGAGATTCATTTTCCATGATTAACAATTCAAGTATGATTATAAAGTGTATATAATAAGTAATCATGAAAGATATTAAATAATAATGGTACTATATTTATGTACATATATGTTTCATTTACTTAATTCTATTTAATTCAATAAGGAAACAAAAATAGCGTTTATGCGTACGCACGACCTACCATCTCCATGAACGGTGTATTTCATTCCATTTATCGATCTATCATATATATTTATATACTGAATATATTTTATATATAAATCATGTTTTAAATTCTGGAATTAATTAAATCAGGATATAAGTAATAATATCAAGAACAACATGTCGAAACACGTACAATAAATGAAACGATTTTACCCAAAACGCTGCTTTAACATGGAATTTAGAAAAGGACGGGTAATATAAAGTCATAAGTGAACCATATATGATATCATAACAATTAATATGATTCTTTAATAAGTCAATGACATTATTTAAATCATTATACAATAGGTTCGGATACGTATGAAGCATATTGGACCCAAGGTAAGGGATAACTATTCCAATCTCGTTCTTATCCGAGATTTTTATTCATAAGTATTTACTGGGGTTATTATTATCATCCATGTCCATGTTGTCTAAAAATATTTTCATATATGTTTAATGTCGTTTTTACCCATTTTTTACTTTTACAACATGTTATGGAAGGAATCATTCTTTTGTTTACCATATAAGATATTTTTTTACTTTTTCGTCAAAATTACGAGAAGAATTTTTTTTTAACTTATACCGCGTGAATGGATATTTATGGTTTTTTAATGACTTATTTCAATTATGATTACTCTACAAAATTTCATAATTATTTTCAACAAAATATTTTTCTTATAAAATTTCATGCCATTTTGTGAAAAGAAAATGATTTTGAAGAAGAAAGGATATTTTTCACAAGAATTAATTTCAAGTGTTTTGTCAAAAATATTTTCTATTTAAGATGAAATTATTTAGAATGATTATGTTTCAAGTATAATGTATCTATTCTTTACATGGCTTGATTCTATTTATGAGAAAATAATGTCCATTTGTTTTATATGGATTATGTTATGATGATATTTATGAAACCCATTTTATTATTTGGGTAATGATGAATGATTTATGTTTATTTTATGGCACAAGTAATAATGATTTAATTATGAGAAGGGTGGGACCTATATATCCCTCTTATGAATTGGGTAAATATTTATATCTCTTGAGATAGACATGGCTGGAACGGTAAGTTAATCCAGTTCAGGGTTACAGGACTAAAACGAGGAGAGAACTCGATTCAGAAAGGGAATTTGTCCACTAAGATGGTCTTGGCATCAATGCCTTGGCTACTATAGAAATCATAACATGTGCTTAATGGTTTCCACAGTTACATTTTTTATTCCCATGATATTTTATCATTATTTATGTTCCATTTTGATATATACCTTATGTACTTCCAAGATTTATGTCATTGCTCAAGATTTAGATGTTTAGATTTTATGCTCAAGGTTTTCCATTCAAATGTTTATGGATTGTTTTATGTTCCCTATATTTACCATTACTGAGAATTTGAGATCAACCTTTTTATGTTTTATTTTCCCCAAGACATAAAAGAAAGGTTTTAGTTAAGAAAACAAAAGGGAAAGATAATTATGGGAGATGTTGAATATCATTCACCATGATTAAAAGATTATATTCTGAGTTTCCAAAGACACTAAACTATTACAGTCCTTCGGTGTTTGTTTTTGTTATGTATTAAGTATTCTTTAAAAGTAATGTAATGTACATGTACACCAGGTTTGGGGTCTCTACAGTTTGTATCAGAGGAAAGGTTTAGATAACCTTTGGAAACTAGGACACAAAAACTTTAGTGAGATCCATAGAGATATTTCTAAGGTATGTATAGGGATGTCCCTAAGGTTAAGTATAAGTATAGGTTATATTCCTGGAATTATGGTAACGATCGTAGAATTAATCCTAAGATGTTAGATATTTAATGTACCCCCCCTTTATTATGTTGTTTTCCCTAGCATGATTTTTTCCTCTCACGCTATTATTTTTGGGTTTTAGATGATGGATGGAACCCGAAGGAACCATGTTGATCAATGTAATGGAAAATGGAATGATTGTCCTCCTGAACAAACCAATGTCCTGAGAGATGGAGTGAAAAATCATATTGTTATACTTACAAAAGCTATGAATCATTCTGGACTTCCAAATGAGCAGAGAAGGGAACAATATTCTATTGAGTCCTTCATGAAGCAACATCCACCTTTGTTCAGTGGGTCTTCTGATCCACTTGTTACTGAACAATGGATCAATACCATTGAAAAGTTATTTTCCATACATCACTGTTCAGAACATGAAAAATTCATTCTGGTTATTTACCGTTTAGAAGGTGAAGTAGATCAATGGTGGACTCTAATTAAGAATACAAGTCCCCAAGATGAAATTTAATCCATGGAATGGGACAATTTGAAGAACTTGTTTTTCAATAAGTACTTCCCTCGTATTCTTTGAAAAAAGAGAGAAAGGGAGTCCCTTAAGCTTAAGAAGAAGGATGAAGAATCTGTTGGTATATACGAAGCGAATTTTACAAGACTTGAAAGGTATGCATCTGGCATTATCATCCAACCTGAAAGTAAAGTTGATCAATTCTTCAATGGCTTAAAACCAAGTCTTCTAAGGGCATTAGCTATACGGCACTTTAGTAGCTATGAAGAAATTGCACGTTGTGCTATCAAGGTAGAACTGGAAGTTGGTGTAACATATCCATATCATGGTTTTGAAAAGAAATGATAGATGGAGTTCAAGGAGAAATCTCAGAATAATGGTGAAAAGAAGATGAATGCTTCTTTATGCTCAAAGTGTGGAATGAAGCATGGTGGAGATTGTCTTACAGGGACTAGAAACTGTTTTAAGTTTGGAAGAGAAGGTCATCGAGCATATGAGTGTCAAAGTAATGGAAAAAGGGTTGCTAATGATGTGAATAAAGAAAATACAGTAGAGAATGGACCACCAACACTTCAATGATTCAAGTGCACGGAAATGGGGCATTATGCTAATCGATACCCTAATCTAAGGGTTAATGATGATGAACATGGAAAAACTCTTAACGAAAAGGATAAATGGAATTCACATGTGATCACTATTTGTGATGTTGAGTATGAAAATGATGTTGTGTAATGATTAAGTGTTTATGTAATGGGATTTCAAAATAGTATCATGGAATCTCATTTATGGTATCGTGAAATTTTGGAATATCTATGTATTGGTTTTCAATAATTATATGGTATCAGTAACCATGAAAAGTGATTGAAATATTTTTGGAAAGAAGATGATATGCGCATAATGAAGGGATAAAGAGAAAATGAAATGAGCTCATGACTGATATCATGGTTTGAGTATATAGAAATTTTGGGATTTTGCTATGTGGAAAGAGTTAACTTTTGACATCATTTATGTTTTTACTAAGGTTCAATGGGTATTAATTTTTCTAGAGAATACATTATTAAGGTATTCATATGTATTTAATGGGACCAACAAGATATATTGTAGGATATATGGGGGACAAATGATGGCATTCACATGCTTGTTTGATGAAATTTCTAGTAATCGTTCTCTTTATACTATAAGATCGGACAAAAGTATTTTAGATAAGCCTAAAAATTGTAATGGATTATGTTGGACATAAGTTAGTATTGTTTAAGGATAGAAATTTTCTTTTCGATATTGTTAATGGGATGTTAGGATAATGTAGTTTTAGAAAAAGGACAACCTACAGGACGGGCGACAACCCATCACGTTGGACAAGGCTGTGGGAATCGAACCCACAAATGAAGTGCGACATGCCTTTATAACCTACCACTGGCCTACAGGTAGTCCCTAGTTAGTAGGAACTAGTTTTATTTTATTAATCGGTATGATAGATGATGTATAAGTCCATTGTTGGAATCATTTATGATCAATCTCACTATAGATGGACTTATGTATATTTAATAACTTATGTTAACCTTTTTGTGATAGAAACAGATGGGATGACTTATCATTCTATCGCATGGTCTGTTAACACTTCATGAATGAAAAATTCAGCTTCATTTCTTTAAATAGAGATGAAGTGGAAATTGTTCATGGAATGAACAACGATGATATTACACAGAAATCAAGTAAGTATTTGTCCTTATGTAAATGTTCATCAATGTTAGGGAAATGATCTTGAAAATCAAAAATGTTGTCCTAGTACTCTCATATCTGATGAATCAGATGGTAAATAAGATCATAAAAAATTTACGTATTTTTGATTGTTGGCTTTTTCATAGCCATGTTCTATACCACTCTCTATCAGAACTTGACTATTAGATTTGTCTTCCATAACCATATTTTCACCTATATACTCCTATGTGAGAACCCAAGTGACGAGTTACTTTGGGTATACTTTTTTTTTCTAACCATCCTTTTTAAAATGGTGATTTAGTATTCCTTTTTACGATGTGGGTTTCTATGAATGAAACATTCAAGTAGTAAATGATTTATAAACCTGACGAATTTCGAGGTAGAAATTCATTTTAAGGGGTGTAGAATGTAACACCCCGAGATTTTATAAGATATATTATTTTTAATTTCTTTGATGTATTCTATTATACACTACACCAATATTATCTTGTACTATACGCAACACCGTATTAGCTTGAAATATATGCAACACTATTCTTGGCTCGTGTTACACACAATTTCATGTTCGTTTTGTGGAAATTATTTTATGCAACATTAAGTATAGATTTTGTCTAATGTATAAATGAAATAAGTTTTGATTATGTTATACGCAACACCAAACAGAGCTTTCACTACACGCAACCCTGACTTGGCTTGCATTACATGCAATCAAGACCTTTTTCGATAGAGTGTGTAGTACGCAATACCAAGTATCACTAAATGAGGTATTATTATAATATTATTATGAACTAGCCGTTATGAATAGTAATACACACTTTTTGAAATTTCATAAATTTTATCTTTCAAAATGGACTTCATTTTCGGATTTGGAATATCGAAATTAGCCTAGGGTGAATTTTTGGTATTTTTCTGAAAACATTAAATTTTTGATGAAAAGTGAAAACACTGGGTTACTATTTAAAAACCGAATTTTTATTTAAATAATTATTTATTTTATTTCAATTTATTTTAGGTCAAAATTGATAAATAATACCTATATAAGTTCAATTTAATTCATTTGAGTCATTTTATAATAATTTTAGATATATAAAAATTTTATTGAACTTTTCACCGTCTTTTACCCACCTCCTAGGAGAATTTGAAAATCTACATAAAACATAATTTTACCACTTCGGTGAGTGGAATTTTAAAAATCCGAGAGACATAGTTAATATCAAGGTGTAAAATTTGGTTCAATAATATAAAAATAATTTCTGGTGAATAGAAACTTTTTACTTTTATTTATCACGGTTAAAAGTAAATACGGTAATTAAGGGAAACAATTATATTATTTTACCCTAACACATGTCCTAATTATATTGAATAAATGTAATTTTACAAAAACAGCCTTAGGAATAAAATATTACCCTTTAGGTCCACATGGATTAGATTAGGACACTTATTATTATTTTATTTAAAGAAGAGTTAAAATAGTTAAAATCAAAGTTTAATAACTAAAATATTTTTAATATAGGGTTATAGATAATATAAATCTGACTATAAATTTTCATTAGAAAGATAAAAATATTTCATACATAATGATAGTTTATTTATAATTTTTAGAAATTAAATAATTTAATTTATTTATGACACAATGATGATGCAGTAATTACATTATTAATAAAATATTAACATAATTGATGTTTTAAATACCCAAATAAATGTAATTTGAGATATTTTATGAATTACAATAATTTTATAGGTTACTATGACATGTTATTATTTAGAAAATTAATGTTTTTCGAACTAATAATGTTGTTATTATTTTCAAAAAAAATCAATTACCTAATAGTGTCAAAATTGACATAAAATAGTTTTTAAAACAAATATTATGTAATTCATTGTTATTATATTCTTAAAAATATAAGTTTCGGTAAAATGACTTAGATAAGGTTATATATATTAATAATTAACCACTTTGTGTTCTTTTGGCTTGTTATAGTAAGTTTATTAACCATAAAGTGTAAGAAAACAAGAAGACACGGTAAAAGTTAAATTATTTAACTTAGAGTTAATTCTAAATGATAAGGTTAAAATAGTAATATAAACTTATCTAAAACCTATTGGTTGAGAGTATTTCGACCCATCCCCACTTTATCTTAAAAATAAATTAATTTGGAGCTATTATAAACCGAATATGACGTTATTATAAAATAATATTTAAAGTTTTTCCAAAGGTGCGCCTCTCCTCCCTTATAAAAAGGGCACCCCTTCCCTCTTCTATGCACACCCTTTTGAGCCATGAAGCTCGGCCAAAACCTGCCCATTTACCTTATAATATTCCCTAGAAACATTATAGAGGTTATTTTCTCCTCAAAAGACCAACCCTGGTGCCTTAAAAGGAGGTTAAGAAGAGGCTCGCCAAAGAAGAGGTAATACCTTTTATCGATTCTTTCCAATTTCTTTCTTCTTATACTTCTTCTTATTTATTTGTTTCATCATAAATTAATAACATAAGTATCACCCATATAGTGATATGTTATTATAAATATCAAAACAACACAATTTCATCTTCTATCCATCCTATGGAAAATGAAATCACCGCGCGTGCGTACGTACGAAATACCGTCTCCACGCCGTGGTGTAATCACTTTTCAACCACCACCATACTTGGATGGGTATAATGGTGTAAATAAATAACTATATATGATTATTTTAAAGTGATATTTATTCTGAAATATTATACATACACTTAAATACAATTCCACGATCATGGGAATGATATCATCGCTCATGCGTACGTACGGACTACCGTCTCCACGAACACGATGAGATTCATTTTCCATGATTAACAATTCAAGTATGATTATAAAGTATATATAAAAAATAATCATGAAAGATATTAAATAATAATGGTACTATATTTATGTACATATATGTTTCATTTACATAATTCCATTTAATTCAATAAGGAAACAAAAATAGCGTTCATGCGTACGCACGACCTACCATCTCCATGAAAGGTGTATTTCATTCCATTTATCGATCTATCATATATATTTGTATACTGAATATATTTTATATATAAATCATGTTTTAAATTTTGGAATTAATTAAATCAGGATATAAGTAATAATATCAAGAACATCCTGTCGAAACACGTACGATAAATGAAACGATTTTACCCAAAACCCTGCTTTAACATGGAATTTACAAAAGAACGTGTAATATAACGCCATATGTGAATCATATATGATATCATAACAATGAATATGATTCTGTAATAAGTAAATGAAATTATTTAAATTATTATAAAAGTGGTTCGGATACGTATGAAGCATATTGGACCCAAGGTAAGGGATAACTATTCCAATCTCGTTCTTATCCAAGATTTTTATTCGAAAGTATTTACTAGGTTTATTGTTATCATCCAGGTCCATGTTTTCTAAAAATATTTTCATATATGTTTAATGTCATTTTTATGCATTTTTGACTTTTACCACATGTTATGTAAGGAATCATTCTTTTTTTTACCGTATAAGATATTTTTTGACTTTTCCGTCAAAAGTACGAGAAGATTGTTTTTTTTAACTTATACAGCATGGATGGATTTTTATGGGTTTTTAATGACTTATTTCAATTATGATTACTCTACAAAATTTCATAATTATTTTCAATAAAATCATTTTCTTTTAAAATTTCTTGGCATTTTGTGAAAAGAAAATGATTTTGAAGAAGAAAGGATATTTTTCTCAAGAATTCATTTCAAGTGTTTTGTTAAAACTATTTTCCATTTAAGATGAAATTATTTAGACTGATTATGTTTCAAGTAAAACGTATCTATTATTTACATGGTTTGATTCTTCTTATGATGAAATGTTATCCATTTGTTTTATATGGATTATGTTATGATGATATTTATGAAACCCATTTTATTCTTTGGGTAGTGATGAATGATTTATGTTTATTTTATGGCACAAGTAAGAATGATTTCATTATGAGGTGGCTGGGACCTATATCTCCCTCCAATTCATTTGGTAAAGATTTATATCTCTTGAGATAGACATGGATGGAATGGTAAGTTAATCCAGTTCAGTGATACAGGACTAAAACGAGGAGTGAACTCGATTCAGAAAGGGACTTTGTCCACTAAGATGGTCTTGGCATCAATGACTTGGCTACTATGGAAATCATAACATGTGCTTAATGGTTTCCATAGTTAAATGTTTTATTCCCATGCTATTTTATCATGATTTATGTTCCATTATGATATATACCTTACGTACTTCCAAGATTTATGTCATTTCTCAAGATTTTGATGTTTAGATTTTATGTTCATGTTTTTCCATTCAAATGATTATGGATTGTTTTACATTACCTATGTTTACGATTACTGAGAATTTGAGCTCAACCTTTTTATGTTTTCTTTTCCCCAAGACATAAAGAAATATTTTAGTGAAGAAAACAAAAGGGGAAGATCTTTATTGTCTATTTTGAAGATCTTTCACCACGATTAAAAGATTATATTCCAACTTTCCAAAGACACTAAACTATTACAGTCCTTCGGTGTTTGTTTTTGTTATGTATTAAGTATTCCGCAAAAGTAATGTAATGTCCATGTACACTAGGTTTGGGGTCTCTACAGTTTGTATTAGAGGAAAGGTTTAGTTAACCTTTGGAAACTAGGACGCGAAAACATTAGTGATATCCATAGAGATATTTCTATTGTATGTCTAGGGATGTCTATAAGGTTAAGTATAAGTATAGGTTATAGTCCTGGAATTATAGTAACGATCTTAGAATTAATCCTAAGATGTTAGATATTGAAGGTAATCCCCCTTTATTATGTTTTTTTCCCTAGCATGATTTTTTCCTCTCACACTATTATTTTTGGGTTTTAGACGATGGCGGGAACCCGAAGGAACCATGTTGATCAATATAATGGAAAATTCAATGATTGTCCTCCTGAACAAACCAATTTCATGAGAGATAGAGTGAAAAATATTATTTATGTACTTACACAAGCTATGAATCATTCTAGACTTCCAAATGAGTAGAGAAGGGAAAAATATTCTATTGAGTCCTTCATGAGGAAACATCCACCTTCGTTCAGTGGGTCTTCAGATCCACTTGTTGCTGAACAATGGATCAGTACCATTGAAAATATATTTTCCATACATCACTATTTAGAACATGAAAAATTAATTCTGGCTATTTATCATTTAGAAGGTGAAGCAGATCAATGGTGGACTCTAATTAAGAATATTAGTTCCCAAGATGAAATTTAATTCATGGAATGGGATAAGTTGAAGAACTTGTTTTTCAGTAAGTACTTCCCTCATATTCTTTGAAAAAAGATAGAACAGGAGTTCCTTGAGCTTATGTAGAAGGATGATGATTCAGTTGGTATATAGGAAGTGAATTTTATAAGACTTTCAAGGTATGCATCTGGCATTATCATCCAGCATGAAAGTAAAGTTGATCAATTCTTTAGTGGCTTAAATCCAAGTCTTCGAAGGGCATTAGCTATAAGAGACATTAGTAGCTATGAAGAAATTGCACGTTGTGCTATCAAGGTAGAACTAGAAGTTAGTGTAACATATCCATATCATGGTTTTGACAAGAAAAGAAAGATGGAGTTCAAGGAGAAATCTCAGAATAATGGTGAAAAGAAGATGAATGCTTCTTTATGCTCAAAGTGTGGAAAGAAGCATGGCGGATATTGTCTTAAAGGGACTAGAAAATGTTTTAGGTTTGGAAAAGAAGGTCATCGAGCATCTGAGTGTCAAAGTAATGGAAAAAGGGTTGATAATGATGTGAATAAAGAAAGGACTGTATAGAACGCACCACCAACACCTCAATGATTCAAGTGCATGGAAATGGGGCATTATGCTAATCGATGCCCTAATCTAAGGGTTAATGATGATCAACATGAGCAACCTCTTAAGGAAATGAATAAAGTTAATTCACATGTGATCACTATTTGTGATGTTGAGTATGACAATGATGTTGTGTAATGATTATGTGTTTATGTAATGGGATTTCAAAATAGTATCATGGAATCTCATTTATGGTATCGTGAAATTTTGGAATATCTATGTATTGGTTTTCAATAATTATATGGTATCAGTAACCATTAAAAGTGATTGAAATATTTTTGGAAAGAAGATGATATGCGCATAATGTAGTTATAAAGAGAAAATGAAATGAGCTCATGACTGATATCATGGTTTGAATATATATAATTTTTTGTATTTTGGTATGTGGAAATAGTTAACTTTTGAAAGCATTCATGTTTTTACTAAGGTTCAATGGGTATTCATTTTTCAAGAGAATACATGATTAAGGTATTCACATGTTTTTAATGGGACCAACAAGATATATTGTATGATATATGGGAGATAAATGATGGTATTGACATGCTTGTTTGATGAAATTTTTAGTAATTGTTCTCTTTATACTATAAGATTAGACAGAAGTATTTTAGATAAGCCAAAATATTGGAATGAATTATGTTTGAAATAAGTTAGTATTGTTAAATATAGAACTTTTCTTTTTGATATTATTGATGGGATTTTATAATAATGTAGTTTTAGAAAAAGGAAAACCTACATGACGAGGGACAACCCGTCACGTCGGACAAGGCTGTGGGAATCGAACCCACAACCGAAGTGCGACATGCCTTTATCACCTCCCACTGGCCTACAGGAAGTCCTTGGTTAGTAGGAACTACTTCCATTTTATAAAGTGGTATGATAGATGGTGTATAAGTCCATTGTTAGAATAATTTACGATCAATAGCACCATAGATGGACTTATGTATATTTAATAACTTATGTTAACCATTTTGTGATAGAAACAGATGGGATGACTTATCATTCTATCGCATGGTCTGCTAACACTTCATGAAAGAAAAATTCAGCTTCATTTATTTAATTAGAGATGAAGTGGAAATTGTTCATGGAATGACCAACGATGATATTACACTGAAATCAAGTAAGTATTTGTCCTTATGTAACTGTTCATCAATGTCAAGGAAATGATCTTGGAAATCAAAAATGTTGTCCTAGTAGTCTCATATCTGATGAATCAGATGGTAACTAAGATCATCACAAATTTATGTCTTTTCGATTTTTGGCTTTTTCATAGCCATGTTCTCTACCACTCTCCATCAGAACATGACGGTTAGATTTTTCTTCCATATCCATATTTTTACCTATATACTCCTATGTGGGAACCCAAGTGATGAGTTACTTTGGGTATCCGTTTTTTTCTAACCTTCCTGTTTAAAATGATGATTTAGTATTCCTTTTTACGATGTGGGTTTCTATGAATGAAACTTTCTAGTAGTAAATGATTTATAACCCTGACGAATTTCGAGGAAGAAATTCATTTTAAGGGGTGTAGAATGTAACACCCCGAGATTTTATGATATATATTATTTTTAATTTCATTGATGTCTTCTATTATACAGTACACCAATATTAGCTTGTACTATACGAAACACCTTATTAGCTTGAAATATATGCAACACTATTCTTGGCTCGTGTTACACACAATTTCATGTTCATTTTGTGGAAATTATTTTACGCAACATTAAGTATAGATTTTGTTTAATGTATAAATGAAATAAGTTTTGATTATGTTATACGCAACACCAAACAGAGCTTTCACTACATGCAACCCTAACTTGGCTTGCATTACATGCAATCAAGACTTTCTTCGATAGAGTGTGTAGTACGCAATACCAAGTATCACTAAACGAGGTATTATTATAATATTATTATGAACTAACCGTTATGAATAGTAATACCCACTTTTTGGAATTTTATAAATTTTATCTTTCAAAATGGACTTCATTTTCAGATTTGGAATATCGAAATTATCCTAGGGTGAATTTTTGGTATTTTTCTGAAAACATTAAATTTTTGATGAATAGTGAAGACACTAGGTTACTATTTAAAAACCGACTTTTTATTTAAATAATTATTTATTTTATTTAAATTTATTTTAGGTCAAAATTGATACATAATACCTATATAAGTTCAATGTAATTCATTTGAGTCATTTTATTATAATTTTAGATATATAAAAATTTTATTGAACTTTTCACCGTCTTTTACCCACCTCCTAGGAGAATTGGAAAATCTACATAAAACTTAATTTTACCGCTTCTGTGAGTGGAATTTCAAAAATTCGAGAGACACAGTTAATATCAAGGAGTAAAATGTGGTTCAATAAGATAAAAATAATTTTTCGTAAATAGTAACTTTTTACTTTTATTTATCACGGTTAAAAGTAAATACGGTAATTAAGGGTACAAATGATATTATTATTACCCTAACACATGTCCTAATTCTATTGGATAAATGTAATTTGACCAAAAACAGCCTTAGGAATAAACTATTACCCTTTAGGTTCACATGGATTGGATTAGGAAACTTATTATTATTTTATTTAAAGAAGAGTTAAAATAGTAAAAATCAAAGTTTAATAACTAAAACATTTTTAATATAGGGTTATAGATAAGATAAATATGACTATAAATATTCATTAGAAAGATAAACATTATTCCTACATAATGGTATTTTATTTATAATTTTTGGACATTAAATAATTTAATTTACTTATGACACAATGATGATGCAGTAATTACCTTTTTAATGAAATATTAACATAATTGATGTTATAAATACCCAAATAAATGTAATTTGAGACTTTTTATAAATTAAAATAATTTTATAGGTTAATATGACATGTTATTTTTGATTCAATTAACCGTTTTCAAACTAATAATGTTGTTATAATTTTCACAAAAATCAATTACCTAATAGTGTCAAAATTGATATAAAATAGTTTTTAAAACAAATATTATGTTATTCATTGTTATTATATTCTAAAAAATCTATGGTTTGTCAAAATTACTTATATAAGGTTATATATATTAATAATGAACCACTTGGGGTTCTTTTGGCTTCTTATAGTATGTTTATTAACCATATAGTGAAAGAAAACAAGAAGACACGGTAAAAGTTAAATTATTTAACTTAGAGTTAAATCTAAATGATAAGGTTAAAATAGTAACCTAAACTTGTCTAAAACCTATTGGTTGAGAGTATTTAGACCCATACCAACTTTAGATTCGAAATAAATCAATTTGGAGCTATTATTAACCGAATATTACTTTATTATAAAATAATATTCAAAGTTTTTCCAAAGGTGCCCCTCTCCTCCCTTATAAAAAGGGAAACCCTTCCCTCTTCTCTTCACACCCTTTTGATCCATGAATGTAAAACCCGTGTTTTTATGAGAAATATTTTTTTTATGTTATATACATCATCAAAGGGATCTTTCACTACACACAACACTAACTTGGCTTACTTTACACACAATTACGACCTTCCTCGATAGCTTGTGTTGTACGCAATACCGAGTTTCACTAAACAACGTTATGCTATTAAAATATTATTAAAACTAGCCATTATGGACAGTAATACCCACTTTTTAAAATTTTGTATTTCAAAATGGACTTCATTTTTGGATTCGGAATATCGAAATTAGCCAAGGGTGAATTTTTGGTATTTTTCTGAAAACTTTCAATTTTTGATGAATAGTTAAAACACTAGGTTACTATTTAACAACATACCTTTTATTTAAATAATTAGTTATTTTATTTAAATTTATATTAGGTCAAAAGTGATACATAATACCTATATAAGTTCAATGTAATTCATTGGAGTCATTTTATAATAATTTTAGATATATAAAATTTCTATTGAACTTCTCACCGTCTTTTACCCACCTCCTAGGAGAGTTTGAAAATTTACATAAAACATGATTTTACGATTTTTGTGAGTTGAATTTAGAAAATATGAGAGACACGATTAACATCAAGGAGTAAACTATGATTAAATAAGATAAAAATAATTTTTGGTGAATAGGAACCTTTTACTTTTTTTACCACGGTTAAAAATAATAGGGAAATTATGGGTAAAAATGGTATTATTATTACCCTAAAACATGTACTAATTCTATTGTATAAGTTTAATTCGACAAAAAACTACCTTGGGAACAAAATATGACCATTTAGGTCCACTTGGAGGTGATTAGGACACTTATTATTATTTTATTTAAAGAAGAGTTAAAAGAGTTAAAAACAAAGTTTAATAACTAAAACATTTTTAATATAGGTTTATACATAAGATAAATTCTACTATAAATATTCATTAGTAAGATAAAATATATTTTATAAATAATGGTATTTTATTTATAATATTTAGACATTAAATGATTTAATTTATTTATGACACAATGATGATGCAATAATTAACGTATTAAGGAAATATTAAAATAATGGATATTATAAATACCCAAATAAATGTAATTCAAGACTTTTTTATGAATTAAACTATTTTTATAGGTTAATATGACTTGTTAGTATTGATTTAATTATCTTTTTTTGAAGTAATCATGCTGTTATGATTTTCAAAAAAATCAATTACCAAATAGTGTCAAAAAGTGACATAAAATTGTTTTTAAAACAAATATTATATTATTAATTGTTATTTTATTCCTAAAAATCTAAGGTTAGTAAACATGACTTAGATAAGGTTATATATATTAATAAGGAACAAATTGGGGTTTTTTTGGCTTTTTATAGTAAGTTTATTAACCATATAGTGTAAGAAAACAAGAAAACATGGTAAAAGTTAAATTATTTATCTTAGAGTTAAATCTAAATGATAAGGTCAAAATAGAAACCTAAACTTGTCTAAAATATATTGGTTGAGTGTATTTCTACCCATACCCACCTTATATTTGAAATAAATCATTTTGGAGCTATTAAAAACCGAATATGACTTTATTATAAAATAATATTTTAAGTTTTTCTTAAAGTGCCACTCTCCTCCCTTATAAATGGGAACCTCCTCCCTCTCCTCCTCACATAACTTTGATCCTCCAAGATCAAAAAAACCCATCCAATTTCCCTTATAAACTTCCCTAGAAACATCCTAGAGGTCCTGGTCTTCTTCAAAGACCATCTTTAGTTCCCTAAGTGGAGGTTAAGAAGAGGTGCTTCAAGGAAGAGGTAATGTCCGTTACCAATTCTTTCATCTTTATTTCTTCTTCTACTTATTCTTCTTTAGTTGTTTCATTATGAAGTAATAACATCAGAATAAATTATTTACTGATATTTTATTATAAATATTAAACAACCCTATTTCACCTTCTATCCATCCTAAAGAAAACGAAATCACCACGCGTGTGTACTTACGGAATACCGTCTCCACGCCGTGGTGTAATCTGTTTTCCACCACCACCTTACTTGGATGGGTATAATGGTGTAAAAAAAACTATATATGATTATTGTAAAGTTATATTGATTCTTAAATAGTATACATACACTTCAATACAATTCCATGATCATGGGAACGATATCATTGCTCCTGCGTACGTACGACCTACCGTCGCCACGATGTGATGCGACTCGTTCTACATGATCTTCAATGCATAATGACTATATAAATGAATTGAATGAATAAATATGATATATATTACACTAATACCATTATGGAAAGGAGGTATCTATAACCTAAAAATAAGAATAAGAATTTATTCGACAAAACACGCATAAGAACAAAAAGCAATAAACACCTGAATAACAAGTAGCAATGAAATATTACGATTATGAAGCTAAGAAAATGACCATATATGATATAATAACAATTAGTAAGATTATTTAATAAGTAAATAACATTATTTAAATCATTATATAGGAGGTTCATAAACGTACAATGAAAATCAAACCTAAGGTAAGGGAAAATATCGCAATCTCATTTTTATCCGAGATTGTTTATACATCAGAATTTACTTGGGAATATTTATCATCCACATCCATATTTCCTCAGTATGTAATATTATTTCTATCCTTCTACAATTGTTTAAATCCAATTTTACCCTTTGGTGAGTTTTTAGTAAAATATATGAAAGGAATCTTTTGTCGTTTTTAGTACGAGGTACTTTTTTGACTTTTTCGGCCAAAGTACGAGAATAATTTTTTTTAACTTATACGACATGAATGGATTTTTAGAACATTATTTCCATGAAGCATACTTTACAAGTTTTCATGTTTATTTTTAATCAACTTCTTTTAGTTTAAAATTTTATTACATTTTCTGAAAGGAAAAATGTTTTTGAAGTAGAAAAGATATTTTCTTCAAGAATGGAGTTCAAGTGTTTTATCAAAATTATTTTCCATCTAAGATTATATAAGGTTCTGTTTCTATCCCTATTTTAACATTTATTTGATTATGTTAAGATGGAATTATTTTTATGATGTTTTTTTATCTTATATAAATTATGTTAGGATGGCATGATGTTTAAGAATCCCTTTTTTATTACATGGGTTATTCTATGATGTAAGATTTATGATTTTGTGGCACACATAAGAATGGTTTCATTATGAGATGGGTGGGAACTATATCTCCCTCCAATGAATTGGGTAATGATTTATATCTCATGAGATAGACATGGATGGAATGAAAGGTTAATCCGGTTCAGTGATATAAGACTGAAACGAGGAGTGAACTTGGTTTAGAAATGGACTTTTTCTGCAAAGATAGTCTTGGTAATGAGTCTTGACTTATAAGAAATGATTCTATATGATTATGTGTGTATGACACAAAATTTAAAGTTATGATTATTGGGATTACATTTCACTACTATGATTTATCCAATGTTATGAAATTAAGATCTCTTTTGAAGGTTAAGATTTCCAAAATGTTATGTTATTATGAATGTGATGTGATTGATATTTCTTTTGTTTACCCTTGCTGAGCATTTTATCTCACTCCTTTGTATGTTTTCTTTTCCCATGGTAATGAAGAAGGTTATTGAGTAAGATATTCCAAAAGAGACTCTATATATGATAAAATAAAATGGAGACAGTGTAGATGATTTATGAACCAGTTGTTTATGTTTCCCAGTTTCTAAAGACACTATACCTATACGGTCCTTTCTTGGTTTTATTATATGTTGTAATAAGTATTCTTCAATTCTAAAGTAATAACAATGTATGTAAAGTATGGGTCGTTATAGTTGGTATAAGGGGAAAGGTATAGTCAACCTTTGGAAACTAGGATGTGAAAGCCTTCGTAAGAACGCTAAGGATATATCTAAGCATAGAACAATCTTAGTGTTTTAGAAATGGCCATGAACAACCTATGATAAGATCTTATGTGTGAAATTTTATTCATGATTATGTGGTTTTCCTATTATGATTAGTTTTTCTCACACTATGCTTATTGGTTTTAGTCAATGGATAGAACATGAAGGAACTATGTTAATTCTGAATGTGACAGGCAATGCAATGATTGTCCTCCTGAGCAACCAAACATTATGGGAGCTGGAATGCAAAATCTTGTAGCCATGATCACACAACTTTCTCAAGCTATGAATCATGCAGGAATTCCAAACGATAAAAGGAAGGAGAAACATTCTGTTGAATCCTTCATGAGGCAACGTCCACCCTCATTCAGCGGGTCTAATGATTCATTAGTGGCTGAACAATGGATCAGTACCACTAAAAAGATATTTTCATTTCATCAATGTTTTGAACTTGATAAAGTCATCTTAACAGTATATCGTTTGGGAGGTGAAGCTGATCAATGGTGGAATCTTATCAATAATACGAGGCCAAGAGATGAAATTGAGTCCATGGAATGGGACGAGTTAAAGAACTTATTTTTCAATAAGTACTTCCCTCGTATTCTATGAAAAAATATGGAGAAGGAGTTTCTTTAACTAAAGAAAAAGGATGATGAATCTATTGGTACCTACGAAGCAAATTTTACAAGACATTCAAGGTATGCTTCTGGGATTATTATCCATCCTGAGAGTAAGATCGATCGATTCTTTAGTGGCTTAAAACCATTTTTTCGAAGGGCGTTAGCCATAATGGACTTCAATAGCTACGAGGAAATCGTTTTATGTGCTCTCAAGGTTGAGATAGATATTGGAGTAACTCATCAGTCATATGCGTCTGATAAGAATAGGAAAATGAAATTAAAAGGGAAATCTAAAGACCACACTGAAAAAAGATGGGTTTTCCCTTATTCTCAAAGTGTGAAAATAAACATGGATAGAGTTGTCTTAAAGGGACAGGTAAATGTTTCAAATGTGGAAAAGAAGGTCATCGGGCATTTGAATGCCATAATGATGGGAAGAAGTTGTCTACTGATGTGAACAAATAAAAGGATACACAGAGTACACCTCCTACAATTCAATGTTACAAGTGCAAGGAAATGGGGAATTATGCCAATAAATGCCCTAATCAAAGGGTTTTTGACAATGATCGACATCAATAAACTCTTAAGGCCAAAGAATAAGGAAAGTGTCACGAACCGAATCTGGTCACCGCCAAAACCGGCACCAAACCCAGCCCGTGACATGACCCGAAGGGCGTTCCCTATCCCCACGGGCTGGCACAAGTGCCCGGGTATCATTAATTTTGGTTTGGGAACGATTTACCCGAGTATGAAAGCATAAAACATTAACAACAATCCATATTATAAATCTGAAATTTTTGAGCCAAACAAGACTTAAGTAAAAACCAGAACTGAGTACATTGGTTTAAATATTATAAAAGTGGTACAAATAAAAATAATTATAGTATTAAGACGGCCCCAAGGACTCCACACAACTAGGGGTCATCGCCCCCAAGCTATCTCCACAACTCCACACCATGAATGGGAACTAACACCATGAACCGCGATCACCCTTAGCCATTCCTTTACCTATATCAAACATAACCAAGTCTACTTACACCGAAGGGGTGTAAGTAGGGTGTGAGCCTAAGCCCAGTAGGATACCACCCAATGATTCCAAAGAGTAAGAAATACAATGTGAAAAAGCAAGCAGTTTTCAAACGTAAGGAAAAGTAGTGTTAAAATTTCAAGAAATGAAACCTCTAATTGAAAATAGTTTTCAATCCAAAATTTTAAGAATATTAAAACATTAAAATAGAAATGTTAGATACTTTAATTTACTTCCGAACACACCCTAAGACATGGGTAGATACTACAAATCCAATGAGCAACAACATTGGGAACACCCCTAGGCACTAGGTTGTCTTGGGCCCTATGTACCTCGTACCTCGGTGTAAAGTAACCATAGAAAAATCCTTTCTCGTGCACGAGACACTAGTAGGGAACACACCCATAACCTAGTGGTCACCAATAATCATCCAAATAGTTTAGTTAGAGTTGTCGTTATCCAAATGCTAAGTGAAATAGGGACAAAACCCATCCGGTCCACTAGCCGTACTAGTACAAATCCGCCCCACCTAGGTACCCGGGCTTCCCCTTTTGTGCTCAATCAATTTCAGCATGCAACATAAATAAATTTTTATATAAAACACCATTACTGGTCAATCACAACCAATACAGTATCTATCACATTTTATACCACTTAAAACATGCAACAAAACACTTAGATTTTTCATAAAACAATTCCTCAAAATCTCGTAGTGTTTCGGACACAAAACACCTTATAAACCTCACTTGCATACTATGTGCACATATTTAAGTTTCCAAAACATAAAGGATATACCACTACATTTCAGTGAAAACACAAAATCATTTTTAGGGCAACCCTATATGGTTCAAGAAACAACATCATTGCAAAGTCTCCATTTTTTACACAACACAACTCTTAGAATTTCATATGGTTCACAAACACCATTAAAACCATATTTTCAGCAACAAACACAAGGGAAAATCATTAAAAACAGTATTTTTATCCCTATTATAGTTAAATAAAATCAACTAGTTACTTATAGGGTAGCCCCAATTAAACTAATAATACATTTCTATGAAAAACCCCCAATTTCACATGAAATTGGCCTTTAGAATTCATTTTAAATACAAACACCACTAAAACTATATTTTTCAGAAATAATAAAATTGAATAAGCATGAAAATACCATAAAAATAGTAGCCAATTCACAAAGATTTCATACACAATGGAATCACCTACCAAAACCAAGGAAACCCTTGAATCCTTTGTGCGAAAACTCAAACGCACCACCGCCGCACCTCAAGAAAGCTAAACCAGACCTAAAACCAGAATTTCAGACCATAAAACACAATATAAAACCTTAAATTTTAAACCCTTTTTCCTGTACATAAGAAACCTCAATGATAATGGAAGAAACCCTAAGTAAATTGGATTTAACCCTAAACAAATTGAAAGACGAAAGGAGGAGAACAACTTACTTAAAATATCTTGTAGAAATCGCCCCCCAAAATACCAGTATCTGATTTCAAAAATACTCAATCCTTCCCGGGAGGTTTTAACAAGAATAGGTATATCATTTAGGAATTTTAATGGGGGAAAAAGAGTAAGAATCGAAGGAGTTATGAAGGAAACAAATTACCTTTATAAATCTTCCCGAAATTTGAGTTCTCCAGAAATTTCGACCTAAACCGCGATGCAAATGAGCTGAAAAGAGGGTGGGAGGATATAGGACGCGCGGATGGGTTCATGGGGCGTGTTT
Source organism: Viscum album (assembly GCA_963277665.1). Taxonomy (NCBI): domain Eukaryota; kingdom Viridiplantae; phylum Streptophyta; class Magnoliopsida; order Santalales; family Viscaceae; genus Viscum; species Viscum album. The sequence goes on along the minus strand of OY728129.1, from coordinate 277,055,586 downwards.
GGGGCTTGGAATCACAGAACAAACCTTAAAAATGAATATGTTATTAGTTAATAAAATTTTATTCTTAAAACTGGAATTGGGATTTCGGGCAGGCCCAATCCTTTAAATAAAAACACATATCCACCTTGGTTATGGATTTCCAAAGACTCCAAATTTTAAATTTGGTGTTAATATATCAGGGGAGGACATTTAGGAGTTGGAATGAGTAAAAAATATTAAAAAAAGAATAAGTTATAAAAGAAACAAAATTTATTTTTAAATCTGGAATTGGGCTCACGGTTTGGCCCAATTCATGAAAACTCACCTATTCTCCATAAAAACATTGGAAACCACCCAAAACAAAGAATTAATGGAAAGTAAAATAAAAATACATTTAAAATAATCTATGTATGTGACAATTCTCCCCACCATGAAAACTTTCCGCCCCGAAAAGTCACAGTAAGGCCAAAGCAACAACCAAACTCAACTGAGAAACCAAGAGGTACTCTCTTGCCAGGTTTCTCCCCCAAAGGCCATAACACCTCCAGTGATCAATGAAGGAAGGAATACTCTCAAAAACATGACTTACACCACATTCCAGAAAGAATCAATCACATTCAGAATTTATCCTAAATGAAAACTCTTCAAACACAATCTGAACAATACTCAATCAATTTACCCAAATAAACAACAACATCGAACAAGGTTACACTTTCCCTTCTATAACTAAACCATTTGTCACTCTCCAATATCAATGATTACCAAAGTAAGATGTAGGTAGTTAGATATATCAAAATTATAATACCTACTTCCCATAAAAAACCAAGGAAAAATATGAGTTACTCGTATGAAGAGACACAAATGGGCTCCCCACCGTAAGAGACAACTTAATTAATTTTTTTTGAGACAGAATCAAGACACTAATAGGGGGAGGACCAAACAGACTCCCTAGTACAAGGGGTATACATAAATTAGAAATTTACAAAATAATATACATGATAGCCACATTGGGTCTTCCCACCACAAGAACCAATCATCTTAACTGACCAGCATGGGCCGACACAGAAAGACCTGTTTTTTTAAGATTTGGGAAGGGTGTAGGGTCAGTCTGCACGGTTTGGGAAACCGTGCACTAACTATGCTAATAATTCTTTCCACATGGATTCCTAGCATACTTTCACTACTAATCGTGCACAAAATGTGTGCTCAAACTTTCTAGCCAAATTTCCAACCATTCTCCAATGACTCAATGGAAACCAATGTGGGAGGGAAATACATTAGGCGATGACATGGGTACAAGGCCCTCTACCTATTTCCACCGAATGAGAACAACAGAAGGAAGATGATGAAACCATAGGTTTAAACACTTTTTATATTTCACACTGAGGATATGAAATTGTATAGGGGTTTAAACAACACTGGTGTTTCCCCTGACTACATGTCAGCTTCTCTCCGGGACCTATGGCTGGAGCTCAAAATATTGAAGCATCTTCAGCCACACAGTTTGGCTATTGAAACACCTATGTGGAACTTATTCTTTCGGTTCCATAAACAACTACACCTCATACCCCGATGGGTTCATCAAGACATAACACACATCATAACCCACTTTACCCAGAAACCGTCATTTCACTGAAACAAGGGATCAGAAGATGCACACACATTGCACCTTGTTTCTTTGGGTGAGAAACAATAGAAGGGAAAGACACATATAAACACCTTCCTCTAAGATATAGGATTTGATGTTTTTCCCAAGGGAGACATAATCCCAACATAACATAGAACCTTAGAGGATTGTGTGACCTTCACCTTTATGGTCAAAAGAGCACACAACATCACAATGCGTCACCAAACATGACCCTGGTGATTGATAGAAACAATACATGGAACGGTGGCCAGATTCGGTTCGTGACAATATCCTATCATGACCGAAATCTAAAAATTGGTGGTTTAATAATAACTCTTTCTTCAAAGAAACTATAAAGAACCCAGAGGCCCTCTTAGACACCATCAAGACACTCATCCATACTAACAATGAAAGAACACTCCCACATTTGATGAATCAGGAAACTTAAGAAACTAAGGTCCCTTTCAACCTTCCATAAGCACTATCCCACTACAAGAGGATCCAAAAATCAGCGAAATGAATGGGTGTAGACTCAATAAAAAAAAGTTCGATAAAATATTCTTTATATTGATCAACTGGAGGATTTTCCAATGGCGAAACAAAACGGGTTGCACTTCTTTTGTGCATTAACCCTTAATGGGGTGTACGTTATCCAACGATTGAACCAAAGGACCCAACCAAGATGGTCTATTGGTCACGATATACCACAATCCAGATCCAAACACATGAAGGGAACCACCACAAAGTCATCCCAAAACATTTTTCAAAAGAGACCACTAATCGTCCCTACAACACAACTCACCGACCAAACACAATCCCAAAACACAGTTCAAACAGGAGGGTTCTTGGACTCAAAACATCCCACAACATCAACATTATCAAAAAAACATAATAAAAACTATACCAAACTATTTATCAATACATCATGTTTTTCTTTAAAACTATTTCTTTGAAAACAAACGGTTTTTCAGTAAGCGTATCCACCAATGGTACCCCATGGGCCTCACACATGCATGTTTTTGTGTCACACCGGGCATCCTCCTCATAACCATCCCAGCACTCATCCAGTCGTGCCATCAACCATCCATCATCCCATATAACCCCATGCATGTGGTCACTCATGGAAATACCAAAGGGTAAAACAAAACTTCCTTCCACTTTTCAAAAACAAAATAGTCAACCAACCCAACCTTTTTCTCAAAACTGCTAACAATGAGATCGAAATCCCAATTCACATCTTACAAAACATTTCATAAGGACACAACCATTTAGAAAAGAACTAACTTTCAAGTTAATCACGTCAATTTTGAAACATATCATCCCATTAAAACACACTCTAATTGTTTAGAAAACTCTATTGGAAACGCTTTTCAAAACCAAATTCAATATAGTTCCTGCTTTCAAAGAGGTGTAAGCGCACCATTTTACATTTCAAAACAATTCTGAAAATTCAGTTCCGCCATTTCATAAACCAAACCATTCCCTCTTTATTTGAAAATCATTTTATAAAAACGTTACGCTTCTTAAAACCAAGTCAGCTTAAAACCAAAGTGCTAAGATTTCAAAACTAAAGCACAAAACAATGCAAGAGGAAACTAGTTTCGGTGGGTGACTTGGACATATGGTTGGCAGCAATATTCCAATCACTTTGCCATCATAGAGAGTATTCTAGGGAAATATCCATGGCTCCACATGGCTTGCCAGGACCTGCGAGCTCACTGATATTATTCTCCCAACTCTCTTTTCATTTCCCATAGTCATCATTAAACCAAGAAAACCAAAGGACTCAGATAAACCCATACTCCCCATGGTGACTTGAATCCCTTCATGAGGTGTGCTGGCCAGGCACACTACCCATGACTGAAATTTCAAGTCCCAAAAATCCTAGCTCCAGACTATGCTGACTCTTCCCCAAATAACATGACCCAAGGAGCGAACCTCCTCTGATACCATTTTGTCACGAACCGAATCTGGTCACCGCCAAAACCGGCACCAAACCCAACCCGTGACATGACCCGAAGGGCGTTCCCTATCCCCACGGGCTGGCACAAGTGCTCGGGTATCATTAATTTTGGTTTGGGAACGATTTACCCGAGTATGAAAGCATAAAACATTAAAAACAATCCATAATATAAATCTGAAATTTTTGAGCCAAACAAGACTTAAGTAAAAACCAGAACTGAGTACATTGGTTTAAAGATTATACAAGTGGTCCAAATAAAAATACTTATAGTATTAAGATGGCCCCAAGGACTCCACATGACTAGGGGTCATCGCCCCCAAGCTATCTCCACAACTCCGCACCAAGAATGGGAACTAACACCATGAACCGCCATCACCCTTAGCCATTCGTTTACCTATATCAAACATAACCAAGTCTACTTACACCCAAGGGGTGTAAGTAGGGTGTGAGCTTAAGCCCAGTAGGATACCACCCAATGATTCCAAAGATTAAAAAATACAATGTGAAAAAGCAAGCAGTTTTCAAACGTAAGGAAAAGTAGTGTTAAAATTTCAAGAAATGAAACCTCTAATTGAAAATAGTTTTCAATCCAAAATTTTCAGAATATTAAAACATTAAAATAGAAATGTTAGATACTTTAATTTACTTCCGAACACACCCTAAGACATGGGTAGATACTACAAATCCAATGAGCAACAACATTGGGAACACCCCTAGGCACTAGGTTGTCTTGGGCCCTATGTACCTCGTACGTCGGTGTAAAGTAACCATAGAAAAATCCTTTCTCATGCACGATCCACTAGTAGGGAACACACCCATAACCTAGTGGTCCCCAATAATCATCCACATAGTTTAGTTAGAGTTGTCGTTATCCAAATGCTAAGTGAAACAGGGACAAAACCCATCTGGTCCACTAGCTGTACTAGTACAAATCCGCCCCACCTAGGTACCCGGGCTTCCCCTTTTGTGCTCAATCAATTTCAGCATACAAAATAAATAAATTTTCATATAAAACACCATTACTGGTCATTCAAAACCAATACAGTAGCTATCAAATTTTATACCACTTAAAACACGCAACAAAACACTTAGATTTTTCATAAAACAATTCCTCAAAATCTCATAGTGTTTCGGACACAAAACACCTTATAAACCTCACTTGCATACTATGTGCACATATTTAAGTTTCCAAAACATAAAGGATATCCCACTACATTTCAGTGAAAACACAAAATCATTTTTAGGGCAACCCTATATGGTTCAAGAAATGACATCATTGCAAAGTCTCCATTTTTTACACAACACAACTCTTAGAATTTCATATGGTTCACAAACACCATTAAAACCAGATTTTTCAGCAAAAAACATAAGGTAAAATCATTAAACACTGTATTTTTATCCCTATTATAGTTCAATAAAATCAACTAGTTACTTATAGGGTATCCCCAATTAAACTAATAATACATTTCTATGAAAAACCCCCAATTTCACATGAAATTGGCCTTTAGGATTCATTTTAAATACAAACACCACTAAAACTATATTTTTCAGAAATAAAAAAATTGAATAAGCATGAAAATACCCTAAAAACAGTATCCAATTCACAACGATTTCATACACAATGGAATCACCTACCAAAACCAAGGAAACCCTTGAATCCTTTGTGCGAAAACTCAAACGCACCACCGCCGCACCTCAAGAAAGCTAAACCAGACCTAAAACCAGAATTTCAGACCATAAAACACAATATAAAACCTTAAATTTTAAACCCTCCTTCCTGTACATAAGAAACCTCAATGATAATGGAAGAAACCCTAAGTAAATTGGATGTAACCCTAAACAAATTGAAAGAATAAAGGAGGAGAACAACTTTCTTAAAATATCTTGTAGAAATCGCCCCCCAAAATACCAGTATCTGATTTCAAAAATACTCAAACCTTCCAGGGAGGTTTGAACAAGAATAGGTAGATCATTTAGGAATTTTAATGGGGGAAAAAGAGTATGAATCGAAGGAGTTATGAAGGAAACAAATTACCTTTATAAATCTTCCCGAAATTTGAGTTCTCCAGAAATTTCGACCTAAACCGCGATGAAAATGAGCTGAAAAGAGGGTGGGAGGATATGGGACGCGCGTATGGGTTCATGGGGCGTGTTTGGGGCTTATAATCACAGAAACAACCTTAAAAATGAATAAGTTATTAGTTAATCAAATTTTATTTTTAAAACTGGAATTGAGCTTTCGGGCAGGCCCAATCCCTTAAATAAAAACCCATATACACCTTGGTTATGGATTTCCAAAGACTCCAAATTTTAAATTTGGTGTTAATATATCAGGGGAGGACATTTAGGAGTTGGAATGAGTAAAAAATATTAAAAAAAGAATATGTTATAAAAGAAAAAAAATTTATTTTTAAATCTGGAATTGGGCTCATGGTTTGGTCCAATTCATGAAAACTCACCTATTCTCCATAAAAACTTTGGAAACCCTCCCAAACAAAGCATTAAAGGAATGTAAAATAAAAATAAATTTAAAATAATCTATTTATGTGACAGAAAGTCACATGCAATTTCTATTAGTGATGTGTAATATGATAACGAAGTGGTGAAAGGTACACTTACGATCCACTCTAAAGAAGAAAATGTTTTTTTTGACTCTAGATCCACCCACTCTTTTATTTCTGAAGAATTTTCTAAGGGTATCACCGTATTACCTCAACAATTAGATGGTGAGTTAGATGTGACAACCCCTAATGGCACAACAGTCTCATCAAAAGTTTACAATTCTTATCCGATTGAAGTTTGAGGGAAAGTGCTTCCTGAAAATCTTGTGATCCTTCCTATAGTGGAATTTGATGTGATTTTTGGCATGGATTGGATTTCTTTATATGGATCTCATATCAATTTCCAAATAAGGGAAGTCACATTTTATATTCCAGATCAATCTATGAATGTCTATCGATGCAAGGATGAACATAAGCTTCTAGTGGAAATTTCATCCATCCTATGGGTCTTGATTCCACTAAATAAATATTATTTATCTCAAATGGTTGGAGAGAAACTCACGATTAAGAATATTCCCATTGTATGGGAGTTTGATGATGTCTTTCTGGAGTAATTTCCCAGTCTTCCACCAAATCTTGATGTTGATTTTTCAATAGAACTCATACCAGGTTCTTTTAACATTTCAAAGACACCTTATAGAATTTCCCCAATCGAGTTGCAGGAGTTGAAAAAGCAACTTCAAGAGAATCTTGATAAGGGATTAATATGCCCTAGTGCTTCCCCTTGGGGAGCCCCTATTCTGTTTGTTAAGAATAAATAAGGATCAATGAGACTCTGCATTGATTATCAAGAACATAACAAGATCACTATCAAGAAAAAATATCCTCTCCCATGCATTTATGACTTATTTGAACAACTACATGGAGCTCAATACTTTTCCAAGATTGATCTTCATTCAGGGTATCATCAATTAAGGGTCAAAAGGGAGGATATCCCAAAGATGGATTTCCGTACAAGATATGGATACTATGAATTTATAGTGATTCCATTTGGTCTTACTAATTCCCCTAATATCTTCATGGATCTAATGAATAGAGTCTTTAGAGACAATCTTGATCAGTTTGTGGTAGTCTTTATATATGATATTCTTGTTTATTCAAATAGAAAGGAAGAACATGAAGATCACTTGAGAATTGTATTGAAGACCTTGAGAAAGGATAATCTTTTTTCCAAAGTTACCAAGTGTGAATTTTGGCGTAAAAAAGATTCATTTTTGGATCACATAATCTCAAAAGAGGGGATATATATGGATCCAACAAAAATAGATTTTATCAAAAGATGGTCAAGACCAACAACAGTAACAGAGATCTGAATTTTTCTTGGTTTGGATGGATATTATCGACATTTTGTGAAATATTTATCATGATTATCTAATCCACTCACCAGTTTGACTCGAAAAGGAGTTAAGTTCGTTTGGATGGAGGAGTGCGAAGAGAATTTCAAGGAGTTAAAAAGAAGGTTATACAGTGCACCTATGCTCACACTGCCTTGTAGTGGAGAAAGGTTTGTGATATACAGTGTTGCATCCAAGAAGGGACTGGGGTGTTTTCTCATGAAAAATGATATGGTGATAGCTTATGCCTCACGACAGTTGAAAATCCATGAGAAAAATTACCCAACTCATGATTTGGAGCTAGCTGCGGTAATCTTTGCATTAAAAATGTGGAGGAATTATCTTTATGGTGAAAGGTGTGATATTTATACTGATCATAAAATTTTAAAGTATATTTTCACATTAAAGGAGATGGATATGCGCTAAAGAAGATGGTTTGAGATGATTAAGGATTACGAATGCTCAATTCATTATCACCCTGGGAAAGCAAACAAGGTGGCAGATGCATTAAGTTGACAAGACCATGCTAGCTTATCCATGATGAGGATCACAAAAGATCCAATATTTATGGATTTACAAAGGAGGGATCTTGGAATTATAATGGATGGGGAAAAATCTTATCTTTCTCAAATGAAAGTTCAACCATCTATACATGTGAAGATTAAAGAGGCACAAAAAGAAGATGTAGAGTTACAAAAGAAGGTGAGAAATGTTCCTCAATTCAACCTTGATTGTGATGGGATAATAAGGTTCATGAATCGAGTTTGTGTTCCTCCCATCCCAGATTTAACGGAGCTTCTGGATGAGGCTCATAGTTCTTCATTCACTATTCATCTTGGAAGCACGAAGATGTAAAGGGACCTGAAAGAGTACTTCTGGTGAGATGGCAAGAAAAGAGATGTTGATGAATATGTATCTCGATGCCTGGTTTGTCAGCAAGTTAAACCTGAGAGACAGAAGTCTAAGGGGATGTTACAACCACTACCCATACCCGAATGGAAATGGGAAAATATCAACTATTGACTTTGTCACCGGAATTCCTAAAACATCCAAAGGCAATAATGCTATCTGGGTCATAGTTGATTATTTTACAAAGTCGTCACACTTCATTTCTATTAGTGAAGATTTCTCTCTGGATCAGCTTTCCAGGATATAAGTAAAGGAAGTGGTAAGATTGAATGGAGCACCACTTTCCATTATAACTGATCGGGATCTAAGGTTTACCTCAAAGTTTTGGAGAAATCATCAGCATACTCTGGATACAGAGTTGAGCTTCAGCAAAAAATATCATCCTCAGATAGATGGTCAGTCTCAGAGAACAGTTCTAATTCTAGAAGATATGTTGAGATCTTGCTATATTGATTTCAAACGTGGTTGGGATCAACACCTACCTTTGGTGGAATTTTCTTATAATAATAGTATTTACTTCAGTATTCAGATGGCTCTTTATGAAGCACTCTATGGAAAGAAATGCCGAACTCCAACTTGCTGGGATGAAGTTGGGGAGAGAAAGCTATTAGGACCTGATCTTGTTGATGAGATTGTAGAAAAGGTCCGATCTATTCAACAACACATAAGAGCAACTCAGAGTTGACAAAAAAGTGATGCCGATAACTGAAGAAAATACCCAGAGTTTGAAGTGGGTGATAAAGTGTTCTTACAAATATCTCCTTGGAAGAGATTAATGAGATTTGGAAAGAAGGGAAAGCTGAGACCTAGGTATATCAGTCCTTTTGAAATACTGGATCGTGTTGGGAAGGTAGCTTACCGATTGGTTCTTCCACCGAATCTCTCTCAAGTTCATGATGTGTTCAATGTATCTCTCCTAAGAAAGTACATACCCAATCCTTCACATGTACTCAGATCATAAGTTGCACCGTTGGAGCAGGATCTTTCTTATGACGAACAACCAATAGAGATTCTGGATCGTAGCGAAAATAACCTACGGAACAGGACCACTTTCTTGGTGAAAGTTTTATGGAGGAACCACCAATTCGAATAAGCTACATGGGATCTTGAGGATATGATGAGGGAGAGGTATTCTCATCTGTTTGTTACAAATTGAAGAATTTCGAGGGCGGAATTCATTTTAAGTGGGGTAGAATGTAACACTCGATATTTTTATGATAAATGTTTTGTTTTTATGTTATATACATCCTCAAAGGATTCTTTCACTACACACAAAACTATCTTGGCTTGCTTTACACGCAATCATGACCTTCCTCGATATCTTGCGTTGTACGCAATACCGAGTTTCACTAAACAATGATATGCTATTAAAATATTATTAAAACTTGTCGTTATGAATAGTAATACCTACTTTTTTAAATTTTATCTTTCAAAATGGACTTAATTTTTTGATTCCGAATATCAAAATTATCCAAGGTTTAATTTTTGGTATTTTTCTGAAAACTTTCAATTTTTGATGAATAGAGAAAACACTAGGTTACTATTTAACAACATACTTTTTATTTAAATAATTTTTTATTTTATTTAAATTTATTTTTGGTCAAAAGTGATACATAATATCTATATAATTTCAAAGTAATTTATTGGAGTCATTTTATAATAATTTTAGATATATAAAAATTTTATTGAACTTTTCACCGTCTTTTAGCCACCTCCTAGGAGAGTTTGAAAATTTACATAAAACTTAATTTTACCGCTTCTGTGAGTGGAATTTCAAAAATCCAAGAGACAAGGTTAACATCAAGGAGTAAAATTTGGTTCAATAAAATACAAATAATTTTTGGTGAATAGTAACTTTTTACTTTTTTTACCATGATTAAAAGTAAATAGGGTAATTATGGATAAAAATGGTATTATTATTACCCTAACACATGTCCTAATTCTATTTTACAAGTTTAATTCGAATAAAAACAACATTAGGATGAAAATATGACAATTTAGGTCCACTTGGATTAGAATAGGACACTTATTATTATTTTATTTAAAGAAGAGTTAAAAGAGTTAAAAACAATGTTTAATAACTAAAACATTTTTAATATAGGGTTATACATAAGATACATTCTACTATAAATATTCATTAGAAAGTTAAAAAAATTTTCATACATAATGGTATTTTATTTATATTTTTTAGACTTTAAATAATTTAATTTACTTATGACACAATAATAATGTAGTAATTAACTTATTAAGGAAATATTAACATAATTAATATTATAAATACCCAAATAAATGTAATTTGAGACTTTTTATGAATTCCACTAATTTTATAGGTTAATATGACTTTTTAGTATTGATTTTATTAACTTTGTTTGAACTAATCATGCTGTTATTATTTTCACAAAAATCAATTACCAAATAGTGTCAAAAAGTGACATAAAATAGTTTTTAAAACAAATATTATATTATTAATTGTTATTTTATTCCAAAAAATGTATGGTTCGGACAAATGACTTATATAATGTTATATATATTAATAATGAACAACTTAGGGTTTGTTTGGCTTGTTATAGTATGTTTATTAACCATATAGTGTAAGAAAAAAAGAATACACGGTTAAAGTTAAATTATTTAACTTAGAGTTAAATATAAATGATAAGGTTAAAATAGTAACCTAAAATTGTCTAAAATCTATTGTTTGAGAATATATAGACCCATACCCACCTTAGCTTCGAAATAAATCAGTTTGGAGCTATCAAAAACTGAATATGACTTTATTATAAAATAAAATTTTAAGTTTTTCCTAAAGTGCCCCTCTACTCCCTTATAAAAGGGAACCTCCTTCCCATTTCCCTTCTCTTCTTCCATAGAAACATTATAGAGGTTCTTTACTCCTCAAAAGTCCAACCCTAGTGCCTTAAAAGGAGGTTAAGAAGAGGCGTGTCAAAGAAGAGGTAATACCCTTTACCAATTCATTCCAATTTATTTCTTCTTCTACTTCTTCTTATTTATTTGTTTCATAATAAATTAATAACATCAGTATCACTCATATAATTATATGTTATTATAAATATGAAACAACCCAATTTAATCTTCTATCCATCCTACGAAAAATGAAATCACCGCGCGTGCATACGCATAGAATACCGTCTCCACGCCGTGGTGTAATCTGTTTTCCACCACCACCTTACTTGGATGGGTATACTGGTGTAAATAAATAACAATATATGATTATTTTAATGTTATATTGATTCTGAAATATTATAAATAAACTTCATTAAAATTCCACGATCATGGGAATGATATCATCACTCGTATGTACGTACGGACTACCGTCTCCACGAACACGATGGGATTCATTTTCCAGGATTAACCATTCAAGTATGATAATAAAGAATATATAGTAAATAATCACGAAAGATATTACATAATAATGATACTAGATATATGTTCATATATGTTTCATTTACTTAATTGCATTTAATTCAATAAGGAAACGAAAACAGCGTTCATGCGTACGCACGACCTACCGTCTCCATGAATGGTGTATTTCATTCCTTTTAACGATCTATCATATATATTTATATAATTAATATAAATTATATATAAATAATGTTTTAAATTCTTTAATTAAGTAAATCATGATATATGTAATAATATCAAGAACAACATGTCAAAACACGTACGATAAATGAAACGATTTTATCCAAAACACTGCTTTAACGTGGAATTTACAAAAGAATGGGTAATATAAAGTCATAAGTGAACCATATATGATATCATATCAATGAATATGATTCTTTAATAAGTAAATGAAATTATTTAAATCATTATATAGGAGGTTATGATACGTACGAAGCATATCGGACCTACGGTAAGGGATAACTATTCCAATCTCATTCTTATCTCAAATTGTTATTCGTAAGTATTTACTGGGGTTGTTGTTATCATCCATGTCCATGTCTTCTAAAAATGTTTTCATACATGTGTAATGTCCTTTTTACCCATTTTTTACTTTTACCACATTTTATGGAAGGAATATTTCTTTTGTTTACCATATAAGATACTTTTTTACTTTTCCGTCAAAAGTATGAGAATAATGTTTTTTAACTTATATAGCATGAATGGATTTTTATAGTTTCCTAACGACTTATTTCAATGAAGTTTACTCTACAAAATTTGGTAATTATTTTCAAAAGAAAACTTTTCTTTTAAAATTTCTTGGCATTTTGTGAAAAGAAAATTATTTTGAAGAAGAAAGGATATTTTTCTCAAGAATTCATTTCAAGTGTTTTGTCAAAACTATTTTCCAGGTAAGATGAAATTATTTAGAATGATTATGTTTCAAGTATAATGCCTCTATTATTTACATGGTTTGATTCTTCTTATGATGAAATGATATCCATTTGTTTTATATGAATTATGTTATGATGATGTTTATGAAACCCATTTTATTATTTGGTTAATGATGAATGATTTATGTTTATTTTGTGGAACAAGTAAAAATGATTTCATTATGAGATGGGTGGGACCCATATCTCCCTCCAATGCATTGGGTAAAGATTTATATCTCATGAGATAAACATGGCTGAAACGGTAAGTTAATCTGGTTCAGTGTTACAGGACTGAAATGAGGAGTGAACTCGATTCAAAAAGGGACTTTGTCCACTAAGATGGTCTTGGCAGTAATGCCTTGGATAATATGGAAATAATAACATGTGCTTAATGGTTTACACCATTATATGTTTTATTCTCATGCTATTTTATCATGATTGATGTTCCTTTATGATATATGCCTTACGTACTTCCAAGATTTATGTCATTGCTCAAGATTTTGATGTTCAGATTTTATGTTTAAGTTTTTGCATTCAAATGTTTATGGATTGTTTTACATTCCCAATGTTTACCCTTACTGAGCATTTGAGCTCACCCTTTTTATGTTTTCATTTCCCCAGGATATAAAGAAAGGTTTTAGTTAAGAAAAAAGGGAGGATATTTAAGGGAGATGTTCAAGATCTTTCACCACAATTAGAAGATTATATTCCGAGTTTCCAAAGACACTAAACTACTACGGTTCTTCAGTGTTTGTTTTTGTTATGTATTAAGTATTCCGCAAAAGTAATTTAATATCCATGTATGTCAGGTTTGGGGTCTCTACATCCTATGATAAGTTTTTAATGATATTTTTATGGACATATTTATGATTTCCATTATGTTATGTGTGGGATATATACCTACCTCAAATTCATTGTGAAATTATTGAGATATCATGAGATAGAGATAACAGGAATGGTGAGTGAACCCGGTTTAGTAAGAGAATTTTTCCAGTATGATAGTCATTGGAGTGAACCATGACTACTATTTTGATTTTGATAGTTTATATAAACCACAATTATAGTCTTGGGAGTGAATCATGACTACCTAGGAAATGATTTTATATACTTACATGTATTCCAAAATTCCATGCCGTATGTCAATGTTATTATCGCATGACTCATGCTCTCCAATTCATTTCTTATTCATGTATTTTGAAATTCGTAAATTTATGTTATGAATTGATATTATGTTATTTTATTTTTATGGAATGGTATTCAAATGTCTATTTCGTGTTCCCATACCCTCATACTCCTATTATTCTTATGTGATCATTGATATCTCCCATATTTTCCATTACAAAGCATCTGAGCTTACCCTTTCCTATATTTCTATTCCATTGGTTATGAATAAAGGTATTATGTATGATATTTAATTGAAAAATTATTGTATTGATGAAATCAATGTAAGAATATGTAGTACACTTATGAACCAGTTGTTTAAGTTTCCATGTTTCCAATGGAACTAGAACAAAACAATTTTATTATGGATCATAATGTAATGTAATGAATATTATTCCATTAAGTTTTAAAATTTATGTATGTGAAATTTTTGTCATTTCACAAGCCTCTATGAAAAATTGGGGTTTCAATCTTTAATCCAAACTATAAAATTTTTTTGATCTATTTTTTGTATTTCATTTCATGTTTATTTTATCATATTTTTTTTTTCAAATGAAATTCACCCCCATATTTCCATCATCTCATTCCAATATTTGGTATCAAAATCAACATTGGTTTCTAAAACATTAATTATTTCGAGAATTTTTTTTGGAAGGGCTTTACCTAGAACACATAATGTGATCATGAGGAATACTCAATTTTAGGTTCTTTATTTGTTATAGAGTAGAATAGAAGAATTATAAAAGTTGAATTTATAAATTTATTAGAATAATATGATATTATTTTTAGAAACTTTTTATGCATGGTAACACAATGACTATGGTAGTAAAGTAGAAATGTAATCATGATGATATAATGTAACACCCCAAGATTCCATGATATGTTTCCCTTTGAATAGTGTAGTAGCTTGTGTTGTACGCAACTTGGAGTTTTAATATACCACGACCAATCAAACTAGTCGTTATGAATAATAATACCCACTTTTTTAAATTTTTTAAATTTTATTTTTCAAAATGGACTTAATTTTTGGATTTGGAATATCAAAATTAGCTTATGGTAAAGTTTTGGTATTTTTTCAAAACTTTCAATTTTTGATGAATAGTGAAAAACACTACGTTATTATTTAGAACCGACTTTTTATTTAAATAATTAGATGTTTTATTTAAATTTATATTATTTAATAATAGATATACAAAATTTTGTTGAACTTTTTACAGTTTTTTACCCACCGTCTAGGCGCATTTGCAAACTTGCATAAAAAATAATTTTTTTGCTTCTCTGAATTGAATTTCAAAACTCCAACATACAAAATTGACATCAGTAAGTAAAATATGGTTCAATAAGATGAAAATAATTTTTGGTGAATTGTAACTTTTGAATTTTATTAACCTCGGTTAAAAGTAAATAGGGCAATGCAAGGTAAAAAATGATATTATAATTACCCTAAAAAATGTCCTAATTATATTGGACATGTTTATTTCAAAAAAACAATATCCTCAGGAATAAAATATAATCTTTTTGGTCCACTTGGATTAGATCATGAAATTTTTTATTTTTTATTTAAAGAAGAGTAAAAAGTGTGAAATTCAATGTTTAATAATTAAACTAATTTTAATATAGGGGTAAACCTAAGATAAATTCTACTATAAATATTAATTAGAAAGATAAAATGATTTCCTATACAATGGTATTTTTTTTATAATTTTTAGACCATAAATAATTAAATTTATTTATTATACAATGATGATGCAGTAATTAACTTACTAATGAAATGTTAAAATAATTGATATTATAAATATCCAAATAAATGTAAATTGCGACTTCTGATGAATTAAAATTATTTTTTATGTTAATATGACATGTTAGGGTTGGTTAAATAATTTTTTTCGAAGTGATAAAGTTGTTATGACTTTCACAAAAACAAAATACCAAATAGTGTCAAAATTGACATAAATGGTTTTTTAAAACAAATATTATATTATTAATTGATATAATATTACAAAAAATATAAGGTTAATACACATGACTTATATATTGTAAGATATATTAATAATTAACTACATGAGGTTCTCTTGTATTTTTATAGTTTTTTTATTAACCATTTATTATAATTATACAAGAATACATGGTAAAAGTTAAACTGTTTAACTAAGAGTTAAATCCAAATAATAAGGTTAATATGGTGACCCAAAAGGAAACACACAAATAAGAGACATTACTTTTATCAGAAATCCAACCTATGGATCCATTTTGATCAACTCAAAAGGAAACACATGAATAAGAGTTAATAATTTCACCACTTCTTTCAAAGCTTGTTTCTTCATCCACTTCCTCTTTCTTTGTAGTTTCTATACCAAAATAATAACCCCCATACCTTATACATACTGTGATGTTATTATAAAATGTTACAGACATATTCATTATTCTATCCATCCTATAAATAACTAGTCACCATATGTGCATACCTGCGACTTACCGTCTCCTTGTCGTGGTGTAGTTTGTTATTCAAAAACTTCATTATTTGTATGGATATAATAATGAGTATAATTGATGTAAATAATAAGTATAAAATTTTAATGATTATGTATATATGATATACCATCCAATTAAATACAATTTCACCATCAATAGAATGATATTGTCGCTCGTGCGTATATACAGATTACCATCTCCACGAACATGATGAAATTCATTCCCCATTATAACCATTCAAGAAATATTTTCCTTTTATGATTAACAATAATTTTTAAGAACTTAATATCATTTTGGATATGAATAAAATACATCCTATCCATGACAAACATGGATTACATAACTAATCATATAAAGGAAAATGAATCAGTTAGCACCTGAAACAATGATACAACAGAAATATTATTAACAAAGCAATATTAGAAGATCATATATGAAATAATATTTATGTATTTGGTTCCTATATAATTTAATAAAAATGTTTTGACTATTATACCATAGGTTAACATACCCTCTATGAAGGAAAAGTTCAAGGTAATCGTTAATTCTACAATATCTTCATTATTCGATACTGTTTATAAGTGAGTATCTACTTGGAACTCTATCATCCACATCCGTGTTTCTTTGAAATGTATTTCAAAACATTTTTACTATTTCTTAGACAATGTGTTAAAGTCATTTATACCATTTTTTGTATTTTTATGAGATGTTTATAAATGAATCTTTCCGTCGTATTCCAAATAAGGTCTTTTATGACCTTTTCGACAAAATTAAGGAATAAATGTTTTTTAAACTTATACGGCAGGTGTGTCTATTTTCTACTGTAGTAACAACTTCAAAGATTCCCTAACATGATTATAAGAATATTTTAAAAATAAATGTTTTCTTTTAAAATTACAGGACTTTTAAATTATTTCAAAATAGAAAGAGATATTTCTCTCAGATATTTTTGATTTCATCTATGTCAACATTCTTTGTTGGATTTTACGCTTTTTTGAAGTAGATTTATTATGATTATATCTTCCATATTGTATTGATGGTTTTTTGATATGTTTGACTTTGGATGTGATATTTTTATACCATTCATGGTTCATGGTTAAAGTGTTTACATTTCGTATGCTAATTTTAATACGAATGTTTATGTTATGTTTCCACCTTTTCAAATGAGGAAAGTGTTGGACTTAGTTACTGACGAGTGGAGCTTGCTATAGCTCCTTAATGAATAGATAGGTCTCATGAGACAAACTATTGTCTTGCAACATGGATTTAAATAATTGTTATTTGTAGTCTTTCCATGAGGCCTTGACTATGTGGTTATGATGTCCGACATTATGGATTCCATCATTATGAAATTTTTGATATTACATGTGATTATTCAACTAGTAGTATATCCATATGAATAATTCAATGGAATTATTTGATTTATATTTTACATATTATGCTAACGTTTAAGTTTAAAAGGATTGTGTTTTATTTTTATATATATTTTTGTAAATGTTTATACTTATTTATGAAAAGTTTTGGTATATTGTTATCCTTATTGAGCACCTGAGCTCACCCCATTGTTTGTTTTATTTTCCCTTGGAAACGAAGAAGTATATTATGAAAGATCTGAAGGGATAGTATATAGAATATGATCGTGTTAAAAGGTGACACAATTATTTTCTTTAAATTTATAATGTAATGTAAAACTTATGTTTGTATCTAGTACTTCCAAGGAAACTAAATTGATCGGCCTTTTGGTATTTGATCACTTGTGATCATGCCAATGTTATATAATAATGCCCCGACTCTGGGTAACTAGTGATGGGGCATTACAGTTGGATTCAGAGGATGTTTAGTACACACCTTGAAAACTAGATTTACCAAAACTCTGATTAGATAACATTATCATAAGATAGACTTTGAGGATTAGTGTATAATAACATCATAGAATTTTGGAAATGTAGATATTTTGTGAGTTTTCCAAGAAATAAATCCCTGTCTTGATACGATCAGGTAGAGGAGGCTATTGAAAAAAATTTAGTTAGAATTAAAAATTCCGATAAGGAGTTTTGGGGTTGACCTGGGGTATCCGGGTACACGGCAACCGGCCTTCCTTCACTCTTGGTTACGACACTCCAAGGGGATATTCTTAGAATTTTTCTATAACAATTGCTTCCATTGTAGAATTCAGATTTCCCCATTTGAAGCGTTATATAGAATGTGATGTCACACACTAATTTTTTGGGATGCTTTTGGTGAAAGAAAACACATAGGACCAGAACATGAGTAGGAAACGATTGAAAAGGTGAAGGATATCCAGACCCACATCAAAGCAGCTCAAATTAGGAAAAAGACATATGCCGATAATTGAAGAAAGGATTTGGAATTTCAAGTATGAGATCAAGTTTTTGTGAAGGTATCTGGTGTTATACGTTTCGGTAAGAAGGGTAAATTAAGTCCCAGGTATATCAGACCATTTGAAATTCTGTAACGAATTAGAGTTGTAGCTTATTGTTTGGAAATGCCACCAAGTCTCTTTAAAGTTCATTATGTGTTCCACATATCACTGTAGAGAAAATACATTCCTAAACCAACACATGTACTCACCTATTAAGAAATAGAATTGGAACCTGACTTGTCTTATTGCGAAGTGCCTATCATAATTCTTGATATATGAGAATAAGTGTTGAGAAACCAGACGACTCATCTGGTGAAAGTTCTGTGGAGAAATCATAAGATGGAAGAGGAAACATGAGAACCTGTGGAAATTATGATAAAAATTTACTTGAATCTTTTTATGTAGAAATATTCTATAAATTTTGAGGATGCAATTATTTGAAGGGAAGAGAATGTAACACCCCAATATTCCACTATACATTTCCCTTAGAATAATACAGTAGCTTGCGTTTCAACTTGGAGTTTTTACACACCTCGACCAATCTAACTAGACGTTATGAATAGAGAAAAACATTGCGTTATTGTTCAAAACAAACTTTTTATCTAAATAATTAGTTATTTTATTTAAATTTATATTAGGTATAACTAGTTAGATAATACCTATATACATTCAATGTAATTCAGTTGAGTCATTTTATAATAATATGAGATATATAAAATTTTATTGAACTTTTTCCATCTTTTACCCACCTTCTAAGCGCATTTAAAAATTTGTATAAAATGTAATTTTTATGATTCTATAAATTGAATTTCAAAAATACGAGAGAAAATGTTAACATTAGTAAGTAAAATGTGGTTCAATAAGATGAAAATAATTTTTAGTGAATCGTAACTTTTGACTTTTATTTACCACGGTTAAAAGTAAATAGGGTAAATAAAGGTAAAAAATGATATTATAATTACCCTAACACATGTCCTAATTCTACTGGATAACTATATTTCGACCAAAATCAACCTTAGGAATAAAATATGATCCTTTTGGACCACTTGTATTAGATGAGTAAATTTATTATTATTTTATTTTAAGAATAGTTAAAAGTGTTAAATTAAATGTTTAATAACTAATCAATTTTTAATATAGGGTTATACATAAGATAAATTCTACTATAAATATTAATTAGAATGATAACAGGATTTCATAAATAATGGTATTTTATTTATAATTTCTAGACATTAAATAATAAAATTTATTTATGATACAATGATGATGTAGTAATTACCTTATCAATGAATGTTTAAAATAATTGATAATATAAATATCCAAAATAATGTAAATTGAGACTTCTAATGAATTAAAATAATTTTATAGGTTAATATGACATGTTAGGGTTGGTTAAATAATTTTTTTTGAAGTGATAATGTTTTTATGACTTTTACAAAAACAAAATACCAAATAGTGTCAAAATTGAAATAAATGAATTTTTAAAACAAAAAATATATTATTAATTGATATAATCTTCCTAAAAATATAAGGTTTGACTAAAGAACTTATATAAGGTTAGATATATTTATCATAATCCACTTGGGGTTATCTTTTCTTTTTATAGTATTTTTTTAACCATTTATTATAATAATAAATGAATACATGGTAAAAGTTAAACTATTTCACTAAGAGTTAAATATAAAAGATAAGGTTGAAATGTTGACCTAAAAAAATCCAGAACCTATTTGTTGAGTGTTTTTCTACCCATAACCTCCTTATCCGCGAAATAAATTATTTTTGAGCCATTATTAACTGAATTAGATTGTATAATAAAATAAAATTTCAAGCTTTTCCTAAAGTGACCCTCACCTCTATTATAAAAGGGTATTTCCCCTTCTATCAAAATCACACCTCCAAATACATTTGGATTTTCCAAAAAATACTCAAATATCCTTCAAAATACCCTCACGTCGACTTAGAGTCCTTTATTTGATTATAAAGACATCATAAGTGGCCATTTTGATCAACTCAAAAGAAAACAATCGAAGAAGAGGTAATAATTTCACCACCTCTTTCAAATTTCTTTTCCTCTTCCACTGCTTCTTTCATTGTTGTTTACATACCAAAATAATAACTCCATTAAATTTTACATAATGTGATGTTATTATAAATATGGTACAACCATATTACTTATTCTATTGATCCTATGAATGACAAGTCACCACATGTGTGTACGTACGACTTACCGTCTCCACGTCGTGGTGTAGTTTGTTATTCAAACACTTCATTATTTGGATGGGTATAATAATTAGTATAAATTATGTAAATAATAAATATAACATGTCAATAATTCTGAATATATTATGTACTATCCAATTACATATGATTTTACCATCAATAGAATGATATTTTCGCTCGTGCGTACATATGGATTACCGTCTCCACGAACGCGATGAAATCCATTCACCATCATAAACATTCAAGAATAGTTTTTATTTTAGGATTTAAAATAATGTTTAAGAACTTATAATTTTGGATATGAATCAAATACATCATATCCATAACCAACATGGATGACATAACCAAACATATAAAGGAAAATGAATCAGTTAACACCCAAAACAATGATACTACTGAAATATTATCAACAAAGCAATATTTGAAGATCAAATATGATATCATATTTTTGTATTTGGTTTTTTTAATTCAATAAAAATTATTTAAGTATTATAAAAGAGGTTAAATTACCCTTGATCAAGGAAAAGTACAAGTTAAGGGTTAATTCTATAATCTCTTCATTGTCTGAGGTTGTTTATATGTGAGTATCTACTAGGAACTCTATATCATCCACATCTGTGCTTCTTGAAAATGTCTTTCAATTTTTTTTTAATATTTCCTAGACAAAGTTTTAAAGTCATTTATACCCTTGTTTGAATTTTTATGAGATTTATATAAATAAATCTTTCCGTTGTTTTCCAAACAATGTCCTTTATGACCTTTTCGACAAAAGTATGGAAAGAATGATTTTTTAAATTATACGACGACTATAGCTATTTTTCTTCATTGTAACACCATAGAAGTTTGACTTACAAGCTTATAAGAATATTTTAAAAATTAATTTTTTATTTTAAAATTACAGGGTTATTAAATGATTTCAAAATACAAAGCGATATTTATCTCAAATATTTTTGATTTCTTCTATGTCAACATCCTTTGTTGGATTTTACACTTCTTAAAAGTTGATTTATTATGATACCATCTTAAATATTTTATTGAATGTTTTTTGATATGTTTGAATGTAAATGTGATATTTTTATTCCATTCATGGTTTATGGTTACACTATTGACATTTAGTATTCTAATTTTAATACGAATGTTTATGTTATGTTTCAACATTTTCATATGAGGAATGAGTTGGACTTCGTAAGTGACGGGTGGAGCCTCCTATAACTCTTTAACGCATCGGTTGATCTCATGAGACAATCTAGTGTCTTGGAATAAGGCCTTGAAAAAATCTTATTTGTTATCTTGGCATGAGGCCTTTACTATGTGGTTATGATTCCCAACATTATGAATTTTATTATTATGAAATTGGCTATTGATATTAAATGTGATTATTTGACTAGTAGAATATACATGTGAATAAGTAAATGGAATTATTTGATTTATCTTTTCCATATTATGATGAAGTTTATGTTTAAAAGGCTTGTGTTTTAGTCTTATACATTTTTCTTAAATTTTTATTCTTATTTAGGAAAATTTATGCTATATTGTTATCCTTATTGAGCAGTTAATCTCACCCCTCTCTATTTTTTTCCCAGGATGCGAAGAAGTATATTATGACTGACCTGATGGGGTAGTATAAGGGTGATGATTGTGTTAAAAGGAGACACAATGTTGTTTTTTTCAATTCATAATGTATTGTAAAATTTATGTTTTTATCTAGTACTTCCAAGGCTACTAAACCTATCGGTAGTTCCGGATTTGATCCCTTGTGATCATGCCAATGTTATGTGTTAATGCACTGACTCTGGGTAACTAGGGTCGGGTCCTTACATATAATCACTTTTTAGCTTGATGGAAAATCCATGAATGGTATTAAATATGGAATATATAAAAATTTGTGGAATCTTGATTCTATATGTAAAAAAACTCATGAAATATAGAAAATTATCAATGAAAAATAAGAATAAATTAAAAAGTAAAGGTTGTAGAGTCGACATGTATATATATGAATTTGAAAGTTTTTTCCTACATAATAATGAATCAATTACATAAATATTTACTCATTTTATCATCCTTATAAATGATATAAAATCACTTAGTGATGTTCTATCTTAAAAATAACTTACATTGATCAATTATATGACCCTTTTTCACCCAAATCAATTATTATTCCAAAGTAAATTACATTAAGAAATTATAATTGAAGAATTGAATAGGAATATCAAAATCTATGAAATTATAATTAAGAGGAATGTTAAAAAATATTAAAATAATATCAAAAAAATAAATACTATTACATTAAAACTAATTTTAGAAAGAAATTCTAAGAGTGACACTGATATTGATCACATAGTGTGAAAAGATAAACAAGTTCATTTCAAAAAATAAATAATTTCAGTGAGATAAAAGAAAATATTAATATACAGAATCAAAAGTTACTTTCTATTAATGTAAGAGTAAGGTACAAATTGAATGATAATGAATCATACTAAATAAAATGTTGAAAATAAATAAATAAATACCTAAAGTATATAATATGGATTGTATGTGATGACTCCATCTCTTCATCAGTATCAAGTGATAAAATATTTAAATGTCTCATGGTTTTAATTTAGGTAAATGATGAGATTAATTTTTATAATTTAAAATATTATTCATGTCATTTTAGTTTTTACGATCATAATGTTTCAAGATATTTACTTAAGGACGTATTTTTTTTACTCACCAAAAAAATTAAATGAAACGAAAAAGAAATATGTTAACATTTTTAATGAGAAGGAGTAACACTTAAAACCAAAAAAGGTTTTTACCTTGAAATTAAAATATTAATCAAATGTGGATAAATTTTGTACAAATTTTAATGATAATGTAGAGGATCTCTCAAACCGAGGTAAAGAAAATATTGATAAATATTTAGGTTCAAAATTTTATAGGAAGAACCATTTAAGAAATCATTTCACTAATGATGCGAGCACCTAAAAAATAACAAATTATAAAAGAGGAATATATAGTTATAAAGTTAAAAATTATTATCATAAAATTATACATTTAAAATATGAATACGATTCTAAAATATGTCAATATAGTGGACCAAAAGGGTTTACATATCTTCTGATGTTTTCATAAAAACCTTTAAATTACAGAAAATGTGGGTTCCAAAATCATTCTTGGATAACATTAGTTGTCCCAACATCATTTGAGTATCAAAATATTTGGTATTTTGGATTATTTTGAAATAAATATGTCTCAATAAAAAATCTTGTGATGGTACATGGTAAACATACTTTTGATTCTCAAGTTATATGTGTAGTGACTACTCTGAGTTGAACAACATAGAAAATCTTGATGGGGGACATGTTTATCCCCTTCAGTGAGAACTCATGGTTAAACATCATCAGTATATATATTATTATTTTTAATAATTCCACTACTATTAAGGATGTTTTATTTATTTTTATTAACATAAAAATCATTGACTATGTATTAGTCATTTACAAGATAACTATTTTGGGGTTCCCTTTGAGAATTACAATTTAACTACATTTGACATTAACGACAAACTTTTATTTTCTGCATATTCTTCACCAAAAAGATATATTATTGATTTAAAATCCCTTACTATCAAACATTTACGATTTTTGGGTGTGCCAGGAAATGATTCATTCCCATTTAATAGATTCTTTGGTCAGTATAGAACATACAAATTTACTAGTAAAGCTCAACTAAAACAAACTTTTAGATTATTTTCTTAAATTTATCTTCTAAAATCATATTGTGTGAAATAATTGACAACTTAGTTTGTAAAAAAATTCCTTGAAAATTAAAAAGGATTTATCCACATAAAAGTCCCTTGAATATCATACACCATGATTTATGCAACCCCACCCAAATTTCTAGTAAACGATGAAAATATTACACTCTTATAATTTTTTATGATTAAAAAAATACACATGGGTTTATTTAATGGTTTAAAAAAATTAATCTTGTAAATATTTTATAATATTTACAAATAAATAAAAAATAGAAATTTTTTTATGGTTATATCTTTTTAGAGTGATCGTAGGGGAGAGTTTCAATAATATATCATTAATGGATTTTTTATTTCATATGGTAAATATAATTATTTTTATACTCATTTAAATCCTAAATGAAATGGGTTTTTTAAACAATGAAACTATGAAATAAAGTTATTTAAAGAACAATAAAAATTAGTTACAAAATACCTTAATAGTTTTAGGTAGAGGTGGTCAATACTACTTTTTATACACCAAACCATATATTTTTAAGAACCTTCCTTAAGAATACCCCCTATGAAATTTAGAATGGGAAAATATGAAAAGTTAACTACGTTAAGGTGTGTATAAATAAATGCTATATTCCTATCCCCAAAATACAACATAGAAAAATTTGAGTCTAAAGTAGATCAAGGAATATTTATTTGGTATTATAAATCAAGAAAAACATATTGAATTTTCAATTAGAGGATAAAGATCATTAAGTAACCAATTCATGTCATGTTTGATGGTAATTTTTCTAAAATTCAACCACAAATTGATGATATTGAAGATGCCTTAGAAAATTTGAATACCAGTGTTCTTCTTCCTTATAATGAAGTTGATATTGAAGATGAATTACCATCATTTCCATTTCTAAAGGAATGAGTTAAATATAATGGATATCCCATAGATAATGTTATATGTGATTTATAAGTTAGTACATAAACTTAAAGATTGATCTTAAATGAGGTTGAGAATAGACATTTTATTTTCAACCTAGAGTATTGAAATAATTGCGATTCCATTAATGATGAAAATTGGGTACATGATATGTATGAATGGCTAAACCAATTTACTAGATATAATGTTTGAACTATAATTTAAAGACCTAAAAATCATATCTGTATTGGTATTAAATGTATTTTTAAAATAAGCTAGATTCCCAAGTAAATATTGTTATAAAAAGAATATACTTATATAAAAAGTATATAATCAATAATAAGGTGTTTATTATGTTGAATTTTTTTTCTCTCATTGAAAAACTTGAATAAATTAGAATATTATATTATATTTAACTGCAAATATTTACATTAATAATTTATAAAATGTATATAATGAAGTTCTTTCTTAAATGGATTGATTTTAAAAAATTTATATGTAAAGAAACCTACAATTTTTTAGTATTTAAAATGGACAAATCATATATTAATATTAACCAATGATCCCTATGAATTGAAACAAGACCCTTGAGTTTGGTGTGAGTAGTTTATTAAATAATTCATTGATAATGAATTCAATATAGGGAATCCAATTATACCCTGTTTTTACAGGATTTTTCAAATGAATTGTTCTTTATTAAAATTTATGTCAGTGATTTCATATTATTTTCACCTAAAAAATATCTTTGTTTTATGTTTTCATATATAATGGGAAAAGAGTTTGATTTTATTTATATGGGTGAGTTACAAATTTTATCCTAGATTTTTTTCACTAATCAACACCAAGGTGACAAATTTTTAATCAAAAAATAATTTGGCTATCAAATTCATAAAAATATCATAATTTATATTATTAAGTAAATACATACACGTACGAGTAATTTGTGTAAACTAACCTCAGAAGAATCTGGAAAAATTTGAATTATAATATTTATTAAGGTGTTATTTTTGGTTTCTACTTTACTTTATCATGTCCCAGTTTTAAATTATCTTAATAATTTTCCTATATAATCATTTTCAATACAATCCAAAAGAATTATACCATAAATATCCTAAAAATCTCATTAAATATCATAATATCTAGATGGGTTTTGGTTTTTTATATCTAAAAGAAACATATTTTGAACTAACGGGATATTTTTATGAGGACTTGGGAGGATGAAAAATAGATAGAAAAGGATTTTTTGCGACTTGGTAATTGAAAATCCTTCATCTCTTGGATTAATAAGTATAAAAACGCAATTTCCATGTTCATAGTTGGAACAAAATTCAAAACTAAAGGTATTGTCTTTGCTTAACCCATTTGAATACGGAACCCTCTTCTATAACATAATATATTTTATGGAAATGTTCCCAATAAATTTGATAACATTAGTGTAATTAATATCTCTAGGAATCCCTACAACACTCATTATCTAATCAAAATAACCTTGGGAATCAATTATTACGAGATCACTATGAAAAATTCAACATATTTCTTGTGCTTATAAGAATTTATCACCAACTAGCTAACATCTTTAAGAAACCCCCCACTCAAGAAGATATTATTTTTAACAAGAAAATGTAAGAATTGATAGAATATGAAAATTTTATTGAAATGATATAAATTGAATTTTATATCAAAACTTTTATATTATGAAAATTTAAAGGTCTTATATTACATGAATATCATTTAAAATTAATAAAAATGATTTGAGATTAATATAATAATTTATATGTATTTTTAAAATATTAATTATTTAATTTTTGAATATAATTATTTTTAAATTAAATATCTCAATTGATATATTTTCAAAAATTTTAGCACTCATAAATTATCATCATTTTAATTTTTGTTTTAAATTTTTTCTAAATTATTCCCAGGTTAATGATTGTTTTTAGGTACTTTTATGGATGTTTAAACCCCCATTATTTCACATTTTTTGTGTTTTTATTTTTTCTTCTTCTTATAGTAGTAAGAAATCATTTGAATTATTATATAGTAACACTAGCGTTCTGAAAGTGAGGATAATGGAAACAATCATTCTCAATGGACATTTAGTGTATCAAACTAGAGTTCTTGTAGATGGAGCAATAATTCATTAATTTACTAGAAACCCTAATTTTTTTTTTAATCCCTAACTTAATCTCAGTTAGGTGGATTCCCATTTATTCCCTCATGGTCTCTAGTAACTCCATATTTGATTTGATCTTCTTTTTCTAATTTTTTTGTAAATTTTTAAGGATTATATTTTCTTGCTTCATCATTCTATTCAATTTTATCTATGTTTTTATAGGGTTATATATTCTATATGAATAAAACTTTTATTCATAGGAAACTATAAATACAATAACGAGTCTTTGATCTGTAAGCATTACTAATAAAATATTCTCCCCAAGATCATCATGAACTTCTGAATAGGGTTTTTTTCACCATCCATAGGTGCTAAATTTTATATTGGTCATGACCTTACACAATTAATGATGGAAGAAAATGATGAAAAAAATTTCAATCAAAAGTATCATGATGAATCAACTAATGATGAATTTAGTTTTTGAATTTTTCTAAAACATTTGAACGACCACTAATAAGGCTCAAATCTATTCAAAATAAGCTAAATAGTTTTAAATCCTTAATGTGTCGATGATTTTCTATCCTAGGGGTTATTATAGAAGAAACATGGGAAATATTTCATTCCATGAAGTATGAAATAACTCATAGACACTCTCATAATGGATGGAGCACCTTGCAGAATTTTAATCCCTATTAAACTCCATTGGTTTTGTGGAAAGATTAAAATTTATCGAATGATGTCAAGTTAACTACTATATTATTACTGGATTTATATCCAATATCATTCCATAATTTAAATTAATTATTTTGACTGACCACTATCCCATGTTTTATTATATTTTTTAACCATGTATTTGGTATTGAAATTAAATGACAAATATACAATCACCTAACTTTTTTTCTACCCTATTTAATTGTTAAAAATAATTACAAAGAGGTTGAAATAAAATTTACAATGGAATACTTGAGGTACACATTTTTTTTGGTTTATCTTAATCTATTATCTAGACTTGAACAAGAAATTAGTTTATTCTATAATTACTTATTTTTATTAGTATTTTTAAATATATATCACCTTATCTATTATTATAAGATAAAATAACTATTTTGTATGTTTATGCATATTAGATAAATCATTTGTGGTCATAAAAATTGAAGATATTATTATTCATGTTTCTTATTCGATCCATTTTGTTTTAATGATAAAAAATGGTTACATCCATAAATAGTTATTTTGTTATGAATTATAGTATAAAATAAAATATATGAATCCTGAAACATCTATTTATGGGCCTCTCATTTATCAAAGAATACAACTAGATGTCTACTCAAAATATGAATTTTTTACCTAACCAATGATTGATTATTATGAAACTAATGGAGGGTTAGTAGAAGAGGTAGTGTTCACTTCCTCCTACACCATAACTTTTGTGAGTTGCACCAAAGCACAAGGAAAGTCCATCAAAATTCCCTCCCTCAAAGTGATGTGAAATATTCATTGATAGATGGTAACTATAATTGGATAGGAGTTTCAGAAAAAACCAGTTAGCTTAAATTAAATTATCCAACAACTATATATTTCTACCGATATATCTACTTTCCTTCCATTGGAACCAATCACTTTAAAGATTCATGATAATCTATAAATATACCATAATGAATCTCTTATAAGTGTTAGATGTTTCTAGTTGATGTGATTTACTAAAATTTCACTCTATTGTGGGATTTTACTTTATATTGCTAATATTTTGATTCCACATTTTTTTATTATTTCCTACTATAAATAAACATAAGTTATGAGATTATAATGGTTTCTTCGAAAGGATTAAAAAAAATTCAACCTATTTCCTTTTAAATTTATTGGGTGATTACTACTATCGAAGTGTGGGATTGATTTTATAGCTGCAAAAAAATATATTCAATATTTCTGTTTACTGGATACCACTAAATCCAAGTGTTTGGAGTAAATAAGTGACTATTGAGTATTGGAAACACCACTATAATAAAATAAACTTTTAACAATATATATTTTACATTGTTAAAAGTGATTCAGAAGGAACCATCGAGTGTTTTAGAGATTAGGTGGTTAAAATTTATTATTTATTAGAAACAAAAATTGTTTTTTATTATATATTTCTTACAACACATATCATGTGTTTCAAAAAAAAAACAAAAAATCACATAAAATTATAAATTTTTTTACAATTTTATATCATTTGTAGCAATATTTTTCATGTTTAGTTAAAAGTGAAGAATTTTAAGAAAACAAAAATTATTTGAATATATAATTAAACTCCTTATACATATTGTATATAAAAATATTAATAACATAAAATAAATTCTAAATTCAAAAGATTCTATAATTTTGAGAACATCCACAATAAAAATCATATTTACCTGTGCATTGAGAAAAATTCATATCATAATTTTATCCAATTAAATATTTCATCACATAAAATTCTAGTTAATATACACCACACTATATAATGAAACCTCATCATTTAAAGAATAAAAAAAATTGTAGTAATATTCCCACAAATAACCAAGGATAATAGAAATCAAAAGATGATTATTGGTCCCATTGAACAAAAAAATCAGTAAAAATGTTCTTCAATAAAAAAACATCGGTATTTTTTACATTAGAAAATAATATAAAAATCTATATTAAACCCTGGAAGTTTAAATTTAATATATCAAAAAATTTATGACATAAAAATAATTTTAACATATGAAATGGATGTTCCACACCTCAGTGTCACATTTAGGTACTAATTTACTTTATTTTGAACATATTTTATTCCTAGTTGTCTTCAGTAATTTTTGGTAGTTTTTGGGAGCATTGGGTTAGATGAATGGTTTACACAGGGTTAGTAGAAACTGTGAATCTTTCTTAGTAAAACATGTTAGAAGTTGAGGTCTCTGTGGGGGGGATGAACAGGTAGCA
Organism: Viscum album; assembly: GCA_963277665.1. Taxonomy (NCBI): domain Eukaryota; kingdom Viridiplantae; phylum Streptophyta; class Magnoliopsida; order Santalales; family Viscaceae; genus Viscum; species Viscum album. Next base: position 277,024,947 of record OY728129.1, on the reverse strand, counting down.
CAATATTTAGGAAAATAATGTGGCCTTATCAATGAAAACATGTATATTAGGGATGTGGTGTTAGCATAGTTTGTATACTATTCCTCTAACAATATGATGATACTATGTGGGTCTCATTATAGATAGAAATGCTCATCCATTTTGTTTAACTATTAACGCAAAACTTACTAATAGGTTTAATAATAATAAAATTATATAATTATTCAAATTTCAACACAAAACATATAATTTTTCTACATTTTCATAGGGCCTCAAATCCAGGGAACACTCTAGAAGAATTTGGTTATTTTTCCTCTCTATTGGGTGATTCCATTGATTTTGTGGGCGATGGATCTTGGAAAGTAAAGTCATGTGTTGGTCCTTCACTCATTCTTCTTAACACTTCTTGATCTCCTCTTATCTCCTTGAATAGAAATATAGATCTACACTATCATTACTAAATATATTGTTTTGGGTAAGATCCAATGGAATTTGTTTTGCCAATTTGAAGGAGAAAGAGTTACCATTAAGGGTTTCTTAGATCAGGTGTGTTTTTTTCAAGAAGATGATTCTTGAGTTAGGTGGTTCCCTATGTTATATTTTCTTTATATGATTATTATTTTGTCCATGTTTGAATTGTTTTTACTAAATTTATTTCGAATAATTTTATGGTTCATTGTGGTTGGTTCTTATTGATGAAAATATTTAAATAATGTCTCATTTGAATTGGTTTTAGGTTGAAATAGAAAGGCATGTGAAAATGGTTTTTGGGTCATTATTTTATAATTTATGAACTGCATGTATTTTGTAAAATGACATAATTAAATGTATGAATACGTTATAATGATAGCACATGGAAACCTTGGAATTTAGGTGGCAAGGATAGGACAAGCTTGATAGAATGTTTTATAGCTTCCCAAAACTCTACTTGTACTATAAAATAAACTAATTTTTTTCAACATGATAGGGACCCACTAGCCCATGTGGTATCATTACCTAGGTCTTGAGGTTAGTCACCAGAGGGGATTTTAAAAATAACATTATATTCCACTAATCACCGAGGTTTGAGGATCCTATATAACTGATATTTAACATACCTAATGGATTTACCCTATGGTGATATATTTATAAATTTATTAAACATTTCTTCATTTAGAATTGTTTAATGGATTTTGTATTTGAAAAGGGAATATCACATATAGTATTCAAATTATTAATTTATTTATGGTTTTGGAAATGAATCTTTGATACATGTTTCTCTAAAATATTAGAAAATGGTTTTTTCTACATGATATAAATAAAACTATAAAAAACACATTTTCTTGTATTTATCCCTTTAAAATGATAATGTTGGTTTATTTGCTAAAGTCTTCTTGTGAAGCAATTTGTCGGTTCCTATGAGGATTACAGTACTCACACCATGCATGTACCATTGTGTATATTCATACCCTATTTTTCTAGGTACAAGTAAAGGAAATTCACTTATTGGTGATGAAGGGTATGTAAGATGAAGGGTGTTGGATGTCGGCACTGTCATGGTATGATGTGTACTATCTTGTCACATGAGTCTGGGATTTTTTTTATAGTTAGGATTCTTATTTAATCAAATTTTATGTTGTCTCTTATTATTGGCTGGAAATGTAATTGTTTCCTACCTCTATATTATTTCTTTTTGGTTGTGTTACATGTTACTTGGAATTTTTTTATCTATTATATTCTGTAAAAAAAATTATTCTCAGTGGTTTTTATCGATTCCCAAGATATAGTTTTGAAACCGTGGGGGACATGAAATCACTTCAAGCCTAATTTTGAGTTGGTTTGGATGCCCAGTTTGATGGGTGACCATGGTTGGTTCTTTATAAATTGGTATGAGATATATGATTTTATTTTTATCAAAGAAAATCTAGTGGAAAAGAGTTATTATATTTGGAACTTGAGAGGTAAATAAAGTGTAGGTTCTTAGTCACTATCTTTTTTGATGATACCTAAGTTTCTAGGGTTCTTTGGGATATTTCCTCTTGTAATTAAGTATTTTTATCAGCTTCTTTAATAAATTATTTGTAATTTTTTTTTGTATTTTGGGAGATTTAAAAGAAATATAGATGAACTCAAAGGTATGTGGTACCTGTACAATGATTGTAGAATGCGTAACCAGGGTTACTTATATTATACTTGCTTTGGATAGTGTATAGTTATGTAGAACATGTGGTTAATCCTTGCATTTTCCAAGTTTCCATGATCTTGTAATTTTTCATTTTTTATGTATTTTACATATTTATATTTAAATTGATTTTTTCTTGTGGTGTATTAAGATCTTTTATGTTTTAGTAGTTGAATTAAAATGGAAATTTTATATGTAACAATTTTATTTTATTTTGAAATGGAACTAATTTTTATATTAAAAATTAATGATATTTTTAGAATGATATTTGGTTTTGGAAATGTGTCTAAAATTCATTGTATTTAATATTATGAATAGTTTTTGGAGATATCGTTAATACCTTTGAAAAAAGGGGGATATTGTTAATTATTTTCAAGGTCTTCATGTGATATTTATAAATCATAATAAGAAAATTTTATAGGTTTTATGTGGGACATAATTTTAAAATATATATTTTTGAATTATTCTAATGATATGAGTTTTTTATTAAGAGTTTTAAAAAAGTTTAAAATTGTTTCCTATATAATGAATGTTTAATTAAATTTAATGGACTATTTTAAAATATATTGGGTAAAAAATTGTTTTATTAATAGAAATTATTTTTGAAATGATTTTTAATAAAACCTTATTTTTCAAAAGAGTTGAATTTATTTCAATTATTCAAATAAATAAATATTCAAACATTTTCTTGTGAATTTTCAGGACACTGAGTTTTATAATCATTTAAATGGGTTCTTGATATTTCTTGATGCATTATTCTTTTCCAATGATGTTTATGTTTTAGGGATTTTTTGGATATTGTATTTATTTATTATCTTTAGAGTTCCCCCTATATAGATTTAATTAAATAATTGTTTGATGAATGTTTTATTGGGGTGGTTTTTCTATCTACTCTAGTCTCATATCTTAGAGTTCTCTATCACTTTTATTATAATAGGTATTTCATTCAATAGTTTCATAACAAAAATCCACCAATTTCCACTGGGAAATGAAATTCTCAGAATGTAGTGGTATCACTAATAGGAGTTGAGCTTGTTTTCTTTTAACTTAAGCTTCAATAATTATTCATGTTTACATTTGAAATCTTTTTTAGATGGTGTGATTACGATGTGATGGAAGTCCATTATTCAGACAAAACCCTAGATAGACCACTCTAGGGAGGGGTTTAAGAAATGATTCATTCAATATTTATATTCTAATGTCATTTTACATGCCATTTGGGTTTTATTTTAATATATACTATTTCCTAATATTGACATTGTGATGTTAAGATATTCATTTTTGGCTCATTCAAAATTCATATGATAATGTTTTGATATTTCTTATCATTATTAACGGATACTATCATGATGATCGAAGGATCATGTTAATTTATATTCGTATGAATTATTTTTCATTATGTATTGATTTTATAGAATTTTTTGAAATTATTTTGAAGTGTTTGAACCTATGGTATTGTAAGAGTCGGTTTGTAAAAAGTGATTGACTCTTTTTGATATTGAATCCTTTGAGGTGATTCATGCTTTATCTGTTCTCTTGACTATCTTGTGTGGGATGTTAGTTGTTTTGAGAATACTCTTTCCACTATTATTGATTGTAATTATAATCTTTTGGTTATATATGGGAACTTTTTTGGTTTTATTTATTTATAATCGTTATACATAGTAAACCAAGGGTGATTTTGGAGGAAACCAAGAGGTAGTTTTAGTTATGATCTAATGTTTTGGAAAATTTAATGGGAACCTATTTTAGAAAATCATAGTCCTAGGATACCCTCAATTTACCCAATGATACTCTATATATTTCTTTTTGAGGCATGATTCCATTTGAGTGATTTCCAATAGTAACCCATTATTCTCTTGAGTAATATAATTGAGTTTCTTTGTTTAATTTGGTAATCCGTCTAGGCATCTTTTTAAGTGTAATTTCTAAGAATTCTCCGTCATGGAACTTGATTATTCATTGAGTTGTTGAGGGTTGTGTTCCAATGACGTGATTAATAAATATTCATCATGATTATTTAGTAAACTATTTAGTGCAACACCTTTAAATATTTTTCATTATTGGTGATTTTTTCCACTATATGTTCTTCGGAAGAGGCTAGATATTTTTATATAGCCATGAATTTATTTGAATTATAATATAATTAGGAGACTTTCATTACTGAGTGTATCACATCTACTAGTTTTCACACTCCTGTTCATATGGTTAATTAAGTGTGTCTTAGTGGGCCGTGAATTGAATTATTGGTACATTTGAACTTGTGCATTCCTTATTACTTCTCAAAAAAGTTAGGATATTATTACTAGAGAAATTATTTGTTGCTCTCACCAAAGTTCACTGTGTAGCATAGTGGATACACCTATGTGGGGTGTCTTGGGGGTCTCATGTTTGAGATAATCCAATGATGTGTTTTATTTTTAAAAATGCAAAAATTATTCATGTTTAGAAAGTTAATAAAGGGGTGAATATTAGGATTTTTACTTAATATGAATCTTGAAAATCCATAAAAAAATAAAATGTTTGAATATAAATATTAAAGGGTTGTGTTTAAAAGTTTAGCACTTATTGAAAAGTGATAAATTATATTTTCTAATGATATTTAAATGGAGGAAAGGTAATTTGATTCCTCAATGGTTTCAAATTATGGATTTGTTTCTCTTGGGTGTAACAGATGTATGCAATGGTTAGGGATATATTAAAACATCATTTAATATTCATTTCCAAAAACCATGAGTGAGGATATTTAACATAAAATTTATAATAAGTTAATTTAATATCTGATTAAAGGAATACCAAGGATTATGATATTTCTTCATTGATTAACATTGATCATATGAAAATACCCTTCTATATTTCCTTCAGTGAATTTTTGAGGATCCTAAGGTAGAATTCCTTAAGCGGTGATCCAAATATTTTGTAATGATATACAAGCAACAACACTCAATCTATGAGTGATAGTGTGAATGGTCAAATCTCTTTCCTCACCTAAAAGGTACTTTTTATTTTGCAAACACTTTTATGGGAAAGTGAGAATCAAATCCAGTACAAACACAAATCATCAAACATCATAAGAAATAGATGACCGATTGAAATCTAATTTAAGTCTATTACACGTGGTATTCCTAAGTAATTTTAAAATCATTCGATTTACCATTAAATATGGATCATCCTTGATAATTTATTCAAACCACTTTGAAAACTTGTCCCTTGTATGAGTGAACTCCTCCATGGTTAACCTCCATGCATTGAATATGATCACCAGAATACAATATTTCTTATTAATACACACTGTATGAACCTAATTAGAGTCCACACGTATCTATCATTCTATTATCTTATCACCATGATCTTTCGAGGCTTTGATCGAAATAAATTCCTCTATAGTTTCTTAATAATATTTAATAATGCATCCCCATAACTCACCATCACCAATAACCTCAACTCGGTCATAGTTAAATGTGTTAGAAGAAAGCTTAATCTCCATAGAATCCCCCAAATGGATTCCTCCTTGCTCCATAGCCTTTTAGTTTCTTGAGAATCTTGTATAAATTGGTTGGGGAAAGAAGGAATATCTCTTACACCCTGTTGAATTATATTCATTAATTCGGGTACAACTTCTTGCTTTCCAGTTTCCCCTATGAACCTTTTTTCTCAACAGGCTGAGAATCACTCTATCATAAAATTCCTCTGCATAACACTCTGAATGATTACAATAATATTCATCACTATATTCTTTTATTTGGAAACTCTGATCTTAAATTAGACTCTCTTCCTAGGCTGCATCATCCTCCATCACTTCACTCACCAACCCTTCAAATCTATTATCCAACATAATAGGTGAATCCTCTCTTCTCATCATAACCCCATTACCTATTATTTAGAATGTCTAAACCTGATCAAAAGTTTCTCCATCCTCTATAACCTCATGAAAATCTTGATTAGGGCCAGGTATATTTGGTACTGGCTACCTCTCTGACCACACAACCGTTGTATATGAAGTTGATTTGGGATCAATATTGTTCTGGTTCATCTTCTAAGAATTACAAGACCCATCAAAATATTCTAACTTTGTACGACCTTGAACCTTCCAAGAAATACCACACTATAGTCTCCTAAAAACATCCGAAACTATCAGATTAAAGGACACTAGGTAAGCCTTTTCCAATGGAAGAGTATCCCTTGAATCATGAAATAATGGAACCTCTTTCTAGATGACAGGAACCTACCCCTTCTTGTTGTTTCCCAAATGTTTCACCACAAGGTCCTTTAATGATGAAACAAACTTAGAGAAATTTATTCTAATCTAATTACCGGCCTACAAAGTGTTGTCCAATCCCATGGTGTATGCTTGGAGGGACACCCAAGATTTCATATAAATTCTTTACATGAATCTATGAAAGTCATGTCCAAAATTCCTACATATTGAAAAAATGAGACCCAAGACTCATAACAAACCTTTTGAGTCCACCACTACTCACCTTCAATCATGATGCCAATATAATCAATCAGGTATTTGGAAATTTCAACTTTATCACAAATACTCAAAGAAACTGGATGACATACAACATGGGTAAGATGATCCGAGTATATGTAGTGACCCAAAAGATTTCTGATCAACTGTAGAATAGCCAGATTTTGGAACAAAAATGGAAGTCTAGGGAGGGATATCCAAATTTCTGTGATAGGGGGATCATGCTTCAAGTGAAAATCAAAAGACCACCGAAATAGGGAACATCGTGAACATGAATCGATACATGGAGTGTTCCCCAAGAAAAAATTAACTAATCTTACGTCGAGAGTCAGATCATGAAATGCATCTGGTCTAAAATCCCTATAGTTACTTGATCTTGCAGTTTCCAATAATAAAAAACGAATTAGTCAAAGACATCAATAGAAGGTTGTCCCATGTCGAAGTGGGCCACCAATGATAGATCCAGTAATGCAGAGGCATTGTTTGTTATTGATCACTCATTATTTGGTATTGAATAAATCTTTCTTTAATTCTCATTCCTGAGAGGATGAGAAATGGAGGATTCTAAAGGGAAATCACTATGTACAGCAATTTTCATTATTTTAATTTCACCCCGGTCAATATTTTGAATACCCTACACAATTTAAATAACCACATAATTATAGAGATATGTTTTAGGTTAAAATAATTATTTAATCTATGTTTGCCATTAAATAATATAATAACATTTAATAAACCCCATGAAACATAATAATTATAATATTATTTTGTGATGCATACCAACTTTTGTTAAATTTTAAATAATATATACCAACTTGTAAATAATTATTTTATAATCGGACATGGTCTTAGTCCATTCTAACTCTTCATTATTTGTTGAATACCTGAATAAATAAATTATTCATAAATAAATATTTCATTCACATACAAGTGAATATATCTTTATTAAATATTCTATAAAAAAATAAAAATATTTTAATTCATAGACCGGGGAATAAATATTTATTTAATTTTTGAGATCAATAGAACTTGAATAAAATTATTTCTTACTGTTGAGAATAATATTTATTCCATTAATTAAATTTAAAATAAATTTAATTGAGATCAATGGAGAAAAACCACATAAAAATGAAAATAGTGTAATATAATCCATTTGTCACAAAATATCAAAAATCATGTTTCATATTTGTTTTTGCAGCCTATATTCTTGAAATTACTTTCATCGACTATCTCGAATAAGTATGTAATTACACAATTTCCATGGAATTCAGGATGTCAGTTTCATTCCAATGAAAGGGATGATAAATTAGCTTCCATTAAGATGGAAGTGACAAATCCTTCTCTCACATATCCATTAATGACATGTCAATTGTGTCACACCAAACATAACCCATTTCCAATCAACATATGTTATGATTTTTGTTAGTATATCTATGTGCGTGAGTAATGAAATTCACTAATGAAAATTTTAACGTCTAAGGACCATTACACATTCTCGAATTTTGTAATATCCTACGACCCCAAAACATGAATAATTCCAACTAGAGGGTGTTTTATAATAATATCCCATATTGTACACTACCATGTTTGAACTTCCTGAGAATAATACTCATCCTATTACAAGTACTCATACCCAATGTTCTAAATACTATGTGTCCCATCATAGTTCAATATCTAACAAGAGAACTATATTAAGAATATTTTAAAAACACTTCAAGGTACTCATAATAGAGGGGAACTTCTATGGCCTTACCAATGATACAAATACTTTAGGATATTATTACATTAAATCCATGAATAACAATGAAAAATATATAATAATATGTTCAATTAATATTCAACACAATGATTATAAATGAAATAAAATCATAATCACTTTGTACAAGGAAACCAACTCCTAAAACTCCCCCTTGGACTAGAGCCAACTGCCTATGACTTTGACACTACTAGACCTCTCCTGATTAACATGTTTCTAGTGAGTCAAGGCATTAGTAAAGTGGTTGAATATGTTATATTGTATGTAAATAATAATAAATTCAACCTCACCTCTATGAAGAAAATCCTTCAAGGTATGATTCTTCTAAAGTGTGCTCTTCATCTACAGATGTGAACATGGCTCATTTGTGAGAGACACCACTATAGTATTATGATAATAGATTATTATAAGATCTTTACTACTATGTACCATGTCATGAACTTGGATAAAGCTTCACATCAATAATTATTCCTTGGTAGGATTATATGTCTAAATATACTCGCAATCTACCATAGAATATATGATAAAATAATTATTTGATCTTGTGAAATTAACATCACCTCCATTTAAAGTGAAGATGAGTCCCCTTTGAGACTCAATGTCATCTTAATCAGTTTGTAAAATATAATTTTCATATCTCCTGATGAATTGTTCCCCATATACTCCATATACATGTGACATATCCTTAGTACCCCTAATATACTTAAGAATAGTACAGACTTCCATCCAATGGCAGTTAACTGGATCAACTTGATATCTACCTACCATACTCATTGCATATATATCATCTATCCAAGTATATATCATATCATATATGACTGAATCAATTGTTGATGTGTATAGAGTCATTTCCATTCATTTTTATTTCCTCATCCTTTTAGGAAACATTTTTTAAAAAGATGAATTCCATGTGATAGTGGTAAAATATCCTTATTGGATTGTTCTATGTTGAATCTATTTAGTATATTGTCAATGTTTTTTCCTTGAGCATGGCCGATAAGTCTTTTGGATCTACCAAGATGGATTTTGATCTCCAAAATATGTCCTACCCATCCTAAATCCTTCATACAGAAGACTTTAATTAACCACATATTAAGAGACTGTAAGAATGACATTTCATTTACTAAGAGTAATACATTATAAACATATACTATTAAGAAAATTATTACACTCCCACTAATCCATTTATAGACATAATGATTTCATTGATTCATTATGAAACCAAATTCCTTTATGGCCTCATAAAAATTAATTCTCCTAGACCTGGATGATTTATTTAGTCCATAAATGGATATTTAAATCTTATATCCTTTCTAGAATCCTACAAAGTCACAAAAACTTTTGGTCGTGTCATATGAGAATATTACTAAAGGTTTTTATTAAGGAAATCTATTTTAACATCTATTTTCCAAATCTCTTTATCATGGAAGGTAGTAATGTCTATTAAAATTATAATTCATTTTATCATTGTAACTAGTGAAAAGGTTTCATCATAGTTAATTCCATAACACTATTTAAACACTTTTTTAACCAGTCATACCTTATATGTAATAAATTATCTTTTCATGTCCAATTTGATCTTGATTATCCCCTTTATACCAAATAGATAGACATCTACTAGAGGGTAGACCTTAATCTAGACATGAATTTGGTATATAGAAACCACTTCAGAATACATGAATTTTTGAAGCATGGAAACATCTATGATATTAATTATTCATTTTAGATTATAGTATCATTATTATCCAATAATAATGAATCACGATCATTGGTGACTAGAAAATATAAGTCTCTATTTCTGTAACCACTCCTTTACTCTTATGCTCTACAAGTTTCTCAAAAAAATTTTTTTTCTTCCATGGGGCTCTGTGGAATATATTAATATACCAACTCTTTTGTTCCAAGGGCCTTGACTTCATTGAAGTCTATCTCTCTTCCATTATCTATTTTATAGTTGTGTTTTAACTCAAGGAACTTGGAATGTTTTACAACTATAAACTTTTTTGTATGAGGGGTTTTAAATTTAATATATGATCAGTTCCATAGGGTATTTTATAATGGTACACTTCGTTAATTATGGTTTATATTTGATACCTGATGAGGCCTTTAGAAATGTTTCCATTCCGCGTACATGTAAATTCAATAACTTGGTTTTTCTCCCACTTCAAAATTCATATGGAATACCATTTATAGATTACGTTGGATCCTGGTTTAGCATATATTCTTCTATTTGTAATGCATATTTCCATAAAGATAATTAAAGGATCTCAGGACTCATCATTGATCTAATGATGTCTAACAAGGTGTAATTCTTCATTTCTCTTACACCGTTCCACTATTGAGTGTAAAGAAAAGTGAGTTGGGACAAGATCCCAAACTATAATAAGAAATTAATGAATTTTTTATTAAGATAGTCTCCATCATAATCTGAGTGGAGTTTCTTAATCATCATAAAAAAAATCGTTAACAAATTCATTCCCATATTACTTAAATTTTTCAAAGGAATCATATTTCTACCTCATTAGGTAAAAATATCCATATATGCTGAAATAATAAGTAAAATTTATGAAGTATCAATATTCACCCCCTAAATCAATATGAAATGGTTCAGATAGGTATTCATTAACTAATTCCAAAACCTCTTTGGGCCTTAAACATTTCCCCCTAAATGGGGCTTTGGTTATTTTTACTTTTAAACACCCATGACATACAACAAGTGGTTTTAGTTCAAATGAATCTAAATATCCATCTTAAAGTAATTCAGTTAAGATGTTTTTTTAAATGACCTAGACAGTGATTCCAATGATGGGTGTGGTATGAGTCATGTAATGTAACTTTATTATCAATTTACACTACTTGATTTATGTAATCCACCACATAAAGTCCATTAGTTAAGTGTGCCTTAGGCTAAAAATGGTATCTTTTTAAAATAAAAAAAATTATTTGAAATTTTTAAAATAAATCCATCTGTATCATTTTTGGATACGTAAATAATGTTTTTAGTAATAAATGAAACATAATAAATTCTTTTCAAAACTATGATCATTCTAGTTGGCAATGCGAGGTTGTATTCCCCGATAGCTACAAGAGAAATTATAGATCTGATGGATTCTCATAGATCTACCTCCACTTGGTTAATCTTTCTCATTCTAGTTGGTTCATGTATTTTACGAAACATGTGAGCACCATAGGATATATCTAATTCTAAAACTTTAGATATAGGTGAATTACACTTGATAAAAAATTAACTTGAATGTTACCCTTGCTTCTTTTATTGGGTTGAGTTTTTCTTCAAGTGGACCTTCTTTCTACATGTGAAATAGAGAGGATCACCTTCCCTTTAATTCCCCAAGATATTACTCTTCTTGGAATATAGTAAATCAACATTGGGATTAATGCTCTTCAACTTCACTTTCCTTTTTTGTATCCTAAGGATGAACAATTTTTCATGTTTTGTATCCTTATTTACTTGGTGAAGAAGAGTAGGTACATTTGGTTGATTCTTATAATTTTTTTTCATATTAAAATTAATAAAAAATAAGGATGCGCTATTAGGGCATAATTCTAGAATGAGATCAGTGCCTAGTTCTTCGGGGAGTCTAAACCCTATAACATCTAAGTGCTCAATGTATAGAATAAGCTTGACTATGTGATGTATATATAGGGAACCCTATCCAAGCCCTCTCTAATAGAGTGCCTTGGAAATATCAAATTATTCTAATATATATCTATCCAACTAAAGACCAAATTGGGACTCAATCATGCTATGCACATCATTTTTTTCATGATACTTCATCAGTTTAGTAGACAAAGATGAAATAATTAGACATTGAATTTCAACCATGTCATTCATATGTTTATCAAATACTGGGAACTCTTTATCACTCACCTACATAGTAAGAGTATCTAGAAATGAGTATTCTAGAATATATGATTTAAATTCATGGAAGAAAACAACCCAAAGGATTATGTACCATTAGTAGAAGTAACTTCTTGATAGAAGGTTGACTTTATCTAATATTGATCACAAGGATAATATAAATGAAGAGATTTACATTTTATTATAAAAATATAAAAGAAGATTATTATAACTTTTCTTTATTTATAAATTATGTGATAAATAATAAGTTAATTGATTTTATTGACTGTTAAATATACAATAATTCTATTAAGTCCCAATATCCATTGCCATTGAACTCAGAATGTCTATTTTCTTGGAAATTTTAGTGGAAATGTTCTATATTCACCTTTGCATAACAAATCCCAAGGGTTGTTCAAGATACAAGGAGGTATTTAGGTTGGTAATAATTTTTCATTTTGGTCTTGTAACTCCTAGATCTATTGAGCGGACTCCCCTATCCAGAAATCCTGACTTGGATTTCCCTAAAATGTTTCTCCAAATTATACCAAGTCTAGTAAGGGATACTCCTCTTGATGTAAAATGATTAATTAAAAACAAAAATCAATGTTTCGTGCCCAACATCTTTTTTTGTCATGATCTATTATCAATATTAGATTTATACAATGATAAACATCATGATAAACACAATTTAATCAATGAATACAGACAATTGATAAAATGCTGGAACTAGAGTGTATGATCATCAAATATTAATTATAATTAATTAATGAAATTAAATAATTTCCATGTGATAATTCTTTATTTTTTGGTTGATATTAAAATGGATCTATGTTGTACCATCACCATGTTGTAGGAATCAATGGAAAATTCTATCTAATTTTGATCCACACGTGTTCCACAAATCTCCAAACATCACTCTAGGAATATCCTATTGCTAGTATGGTATATCCCAATGCTTTAATTTTTCACCATTGATTCCCTTGATAATTGAGTCTAAAGGATTATTATAGATATATCTTGACTTTGCATTGGACGGTGGATGAATATTTCCCTCTATTCTTGAGATAATTATAAAATAAGAGTGTTCTGAAAGGCTTTAAGATGATTCTCTAGATTCATTGTGCACAAAAAATAGATCCATTGAAAAATAATATAATTGGGTATTCATAACTCTAGGGTTATAACTAAATAATTTCAAAAGTGGATTTTATTATTTATTTAGTCCATATAGAAACCAATATCCATAATAATAATAATAAGATTTTTTATGTAACTGTTCTGAACATGAAAATTAAAATTAAATTTTATTTAAATAAATAATATTCAATATATATTATTTATCACTAGATTATTAAAATCGGTCACAATTCATCCCATAATATTTATCATGTCTTGAATAATTAATATTTATATAGTAAATAAACATCACATCAATATTCACCAATAAATATATAAATAATATATTTACTAAAGAGAAAATAAATATTTACTAAATATTCCACTGGAATTATATTTTGTCTAATAATTGGTGAAGGAATATTTGAGATCCATAAATAATGAATAATGATTAAACCATGTGTGAGAATAATATTTATTCAACAGAATAAATAATATATAATAATACATTCTTTAACTATGATTCTGGATACACTAAGTGTGCGACTGTCTAGGGCTCTTTCTCGGTGGAATTAGGTGAATCAACCTAATGTTCTAGGATAACATCTAGAAACATTCCAAGGAATCCATAATGAAATAATTTAATTCCACAATGACACAATTCCTCATATGAATGATCAATGTGAAATAAAATCCAGTTGTCATGATATCTCTTATCAAGAAGGTTTCATGCTGGTGACATGAACCTATGTGATCAATGTCACTTTTTTTGAATTTTCAGAAATCAATCTTTCCTATAGAACCAATGGACATGGATTTATTTAGGATATATCATTTACATAAATGGTCCTAAGATATCAATATCCATTAAATAACATGACGGTCAAATCCTTTCTCACATTATTCATTAATGAAGTATTACTAATGACACACCCACCATATTGTACCTCACCATGAACATATGTCTTCCATGTTTTAACCAATACATCAAATAATGTGACTTATAAAACTCATTAATAATATTATTAAAGTATATGGATAAATATACACACCTGTATATAGAAACAACCAATGAAACACATATATATAGATTCCCAACTGGTTGGTCTCGTTCTAATAATATTATACATAGGATATTACTAAGGAAATATACCATGAGTAGGTTCCTCAATGTCCGTTGAGTATCCAACCTAGATAGCCTATATCATTGGTGTCCCCAAAATGATATCATCCGACAATAGAACATTTACATAGGAATAATTTTGTGGAAATTTTGTGTTCTTATCTTAATATTGAATTTCTATGAACTTTCAGTGCAATATATACTCATAAGCCATTATCACATACTATGTCACATTGAAGAACAATCATGATGTGATAAGAAGTTTGTTAATATTAAAAAAATATGGAAACAAGTTATCATAAAGCACAAAAATATTTTTTGGAACGAAACTGTAACAAAACCTTCATAATAACCCCCTTATAATAGTATATGTCCAAACAAAGGTTGGTCAAGCACTTATTTCTATTGAGTTTCATATCTAATTTAGTAATGAAAGGCCAAGTCTAACTTAATATTTAATTGAGAAATTTGAATTTATTATACATAAACTTTATCTTATTTTAACCTTTATAATTATTGATAATATTAAGTTAATGTTACTAAATAAATTAACAATGTTGGGTAAAATATTTACGCATAATTAATCTTTTCAATTTATTTATTTTGACAATAATTCATTTATTTATGAGATCTGGGATTTGAATCCATAGAATAATTGTTTTTATAAACAAGAAATAAATAAATAATTAAATGACCCATTGATGAGGATTATATAATTGTTGATCTAATGAATGGTTATTAAATCTACATTTGAACATGGGGGAAAAAATCATATTTTTGGTCTTGTCATGAGTTTCAACAGTGCACCTTTCCACCTATGTATCACTAATGTCAACATCATAATAGATCCAGCATGAACTACTACCATAATCCTTCTGATACTATATGAATTAATTGTATTTATGACCCACACACTGGTGATGGGAACTAAAGTATTTCTTAAATTTACATAAATATCCTTGGGAACATAGGTCTTACATAATAATGGAGGGATGGATAATTCACAATCCATCATTTACTTTCACATTATATAATTGTCAACCCATACAATAAATTAAATTAATATATCCAACAAATAAATAGCTCTTGATCAGGCTCATGAATGACCATACATTAATATAATTCAAAAAATTAAATAGTTATAATTAATTTCTATATTGGTTCTTTATTATTAACATGAACACATTTGTATTAACCAATGAATTTAGGAATTAATTAAATAATTTTTTCATCTTAATTATCATACAAAATTAATAGGAGACACTGATCATTTATTGAATTCATGGAAAATAAATGAAAGCACTAATAGTGGAATATTTATTATAAAAAATTTATTGATCATTTAAAATAATTTAAAAACAATATTAAATTTTAAAAACCAAAAAGTTGTGACAATCAATAAAATAAGGTTTTAATGCTATAATTTTACTATTTAATGTAATTTTTAATTTTATCCATTAATATGAGAATAGATGGTGTATACATCCAGACACACATTTAGTCTCTTAATTTCCATTTATCAAGATCAAACGCCTAGTTCTGTATCATGTACCTCATCTTGACAACATGACATATACATTCTAGCTACATGTTGTGTATGCACATTATGGATTGTTGAGATGCATGTTTGGGTCTTCGATGTATGTCTTGGTGGTCTAAATGACTTGAATAGGCAAGTTACACACAGTGCATCTCTATGAGAAATGTTTCTATTTTATCATTGAGTGGATCATAGTGTTCTTTTTATGTGATATTGAATGAACACCATGTTATGTAATCTACATATGCATAATTTATATCATAAATGCTCTAGGTTTTCATTATCATGTGATTTTTACCACGTATTATAACCACACAGATTTCACGATTTATGCCACTAACCCATGTAAACTATAGGGCATGTATGCTGATACAAACTGGGTAATGTACCAACCGTGTTCTAGGTTGTTTGATCAAAACACCGCATACACCATATGTAATAACTCCCCAGAATTATGTGTATCTTTCATTGCATTTAAATTCAATGCATATTAGTATACATCATGTAATTCCAACAACATGTTGTGTAACCTTATTTTAATGACCAAAAATTGGGAGTCTCCCAATGGAATCTCTATCCATTTATCATATTTTATTAATTAAAATTAAATATTAAATGAATTATGATTAATATTTTAAATAACGATAATTTAAATCTCCTTAAAGAACAAATAAAATGAAATGAAAATCTAACCCCAATTGAAAACTTATCAATAATCAAATAAATAATTATAAATTTAAATATAACCCCGCTAATACCACTCTTTTGTTTTGTGTATAGTGGAAGAGTGTAATGGCGATGACACTTTATAATTTATTTTAATTATTGCTTCCCAAAATGATGAGGGAGGATCTTTCACATCAAATTTATAATTAACTTATTTGTTATCCTAAAAAATGAAAACCTAGGATTAGGAAGTTTCTACATTGACGAATGTTGATCATCCAAAAAGTTAATTCGTTATTTCCTTCACTGTGATTATGAGGATCCAAGGGAAGATCCCTCTAGAGAGGATCCTCATATTCTCAAATGATCTTTGAGTAACACCACTCTATATCTTGGTGATAGCATGGAAAATCAAATATCTTTTATTATTCATTCTTGATTAGTCATTCTTAGATCTTGGATAAATCTATATTTATTTTTCATTCTTCAATGGGAGAGATATTGGAGAGTCTAAGGATAATGATTTTTCTAAAAAATTATATTTGTTTCAATTTCACACCAATATATATTTTGTATGCCCTACAAAAAAAGAAATAACCACATATTTATAAGGATGGGGTTTATGTTAAAATAATTATTTAATTGTAATCCAACTTCTAAATAATGTAACAACCTTTTATAAACCTCATTCTACAAAATAATAATTACTATTTTTTTGTGTGTGACAACTTTCAGAAATTGATAAATAATATTTAACAACTTTTAAGTAATTATTTTATCACTAGAAACGATCTTGGTCCGTTCAAACACCTTTATATTTACAAAATACACAAATAAATATTTAATTCTTATATAAATATTTCATTCAAAAGCAGAGAAATTAATTTTTGTTAAATATTAAATAAAATAAAAAAATATATTTTTATTCTCATGACAGTGAATATATATTTAATTAATTAATAAGTTCAATATATCTAGAATAAAATTATTCCTTAGTCTTGTGAATAATATTTAGTCCATTTATTTAAATCAACTAAAATTTAATCAAGATCATAAGAAACACTTAGTGTGTGACCCTCTAGGATTCTTTCTTGTTAGAATTAGGCGATCATGTGAAAGGTCCAAGACTTCTATCTAGAAAGATGTCAAGGAACCCAATAGAAAGAACTTAATATCATAATGATGAAAACAAAATACAAATTCTCACTATGTAAGAATATTTCTTTGTACAAAAATCACATCAATCTGGTTTCACATCTATGTCACTAACCTATACGATTGATACACGATTGTTTGACTTTCTAAAAAAAATATCATCATTACACTATGGTCATGAAATTTAGGGCGATAGTTTTATTCCAATCAAAAGTCTAAATATCATATTTCATAAAGATGGATGGTAAAATCCTTCCTCAACCTTTCCATTAATAATGTGTCAAAAGTGATTTATCCAATGTACCATACTTATTGTCATTATTTGGAAGGATGGGTTTTCTCTGCAAATCTAAGTGTTCAATTCCTAACATGAACCGCTATTAATCATAATGTATAATAAAAATTACATATTCTTATAGATTTGAATATCTAATGACAGAGAAACATGAATAATTTATAATGGTGGGTATATTATAATAATCTCTTATCATATAGATTACCATGTGTGTGCTTCATGAAAAGAATGCTCATCTACATTTGATTAATCAAACCCAACATTATAAATACTATATGCCTCATCATAGTACTTTATGAAACTACAAAACCATATTAAGTATGTTGTCATATCACTTCAAAGTTCTCATCATTATGGGTATCTCTAATGAAATAATTAATGTAAAAAATATTCTAGGATATTATTACATTAAATCCATATAGAAAAATGAATAACATGTAAAAATATTTTTAATTAATATTAAATACAGTAAATATACATGTAATCAAAGTACAATGAGTGGGTCATTGAACCCAAAATACCATAGTATTTATGATAAAATATTTAAGTGAAATTTGAAATTAATAAGGGTAATTTTTAAGATAAATTTAAAATTAACTAGGTATCTATATTTTTGAAAGAGTGTTGACTTGGGAATTATTTTGGTAATATTATATTTAAATTAAAATTTGAAACATCCAAATAAATATGATATAGTTTTGTAATTAAAATTGTGATGTTGATTTATATTTATAGATATGAGTATTTAAAAACTTATTTGTTCTAGTAGAATTTTTCAAAATATCCTTTGACTTTTTTTATGACAATTGTAATTTGAGTTTGATAGTGGTTTTGTGTTTGATTTTTTAGGGTAATGGTGTTTGAAAACTTTTTCTTTAGGATTTTATTATTCCTATATATTACTCGTTTTGGGATGAGTTTATTAGCCTATGAATCTTTATTTTAATTTATTATTATTGTATTGAGTGGCTTTTCCCATGAAAAGTTCTTGGGAAATATGGGAAGTACATGTCTTTGAATGTGTTCTTGTTGTGTATCATATGGTTTGGGTGTGTGTTAATATAATTCATCATCTTTATCCCGAGCCACTAGTTGATTTTATGTCTTATTTTGGTATGTGGATTATTTTTATAGATTTAATGGTTACGAATTCATTGAGTAGTTGGAGTTTTTTAGTATTGGATTGGTGTTGGGATTTAGAATTATTGTTATAGTTGATTTTTTACCATTATATTTATGATTTTTTTCTTCTAATTAATCAACTATTGTCCTTGGGACATTATAGGGAAAATGTGATATGCTGGGGATAATAGTCATACCCCAATGTTAGTTTTATGTAATTATTATTTTTTGATGGCCCTTTTTTCCTAGTATTTATCGGTTCATTTTGGGTAGTTTTTTGGAGTGTTTGGGAAAGTGCATATTTAAAACATGATTAGTGGAAACTCGGTGTATTTCTTAAAAAACCGTGCGGAAGGTTGTGTTTTTGTGTGTGTGTTGGAGGGGGGGGGGTGATGAGTTGTGAACAATTGGGGATATTATTGAAACTCTCTCTTGGAAAACATGATTCACCAGACAATGAGGTTTTTACGGTTGGTTAATGGTCCATTAACAATTAAAAAACCTCATGGTTCTATTAAGTGATAGTGAAACTCATAATGTTGGCACAAAATTTGTCTAACTATGTAGCCAAACCATTTTTTTGGATTTTAATAATCAAAAAATAAACTTTTTATCTGAATTGCATCCCAAAACCCATATTAATTATCTTGTATCATATAGTCTTGATCTTAAGGCTGTCACTTGTTGAATTTGATGATTTCTTCCTCTAAGAAGAGAGATTCCATTTATCTTGAGAGTGGTGGATCTAAGAAATTTAATTTATGTTTTTGGTATTTCAAAACTCAACTTTTTAATTTTAGATATCATATTATCTCTATGAATGGAATGATATATCTAGACTATCATGGATAGAGTTATGTTTTTGTATAATATATAATGGAAATTATTGTATATCAATTGAAGGGGGTGTATATAAAATTAATTTTTTATTAGATCATGTGTATTTATTTCAGAACATGACCGTTGATTTATGTGGTTTTGTATGTTTGATTTTATCCATAAATATGGGAATGATGAACATTTTTTTAATTATTTATGCTTAATATTTTTTTCAATAATGTCAAGCTTCCATGAGATTGGTTTTGAATAATGATTTTTTTGAGTAAATTTTCATTATCAATAGTTTTATATTGAAATAGAAAGGCATGAAAAAATAGTTTTGGGTCAACTATTTTTTCTTTGATGAACTGCTTGTTTTTGAGGAAATCCCAAAAATTAAATGTTTGAATATGTGATGCGGTATCACATAGGAAGCTAAGTGTTTAGGTGGGAAGGTTCGGATAAGGAAACTATGATTTTTTAAATATACATAGAAATTTATTTATGATACAACCTTATCTAAAAATTTATTAGATATGAAGGTGAACTACTAACCAATGTTGTATCCTTCCTTATGGATTGTGGTTACCCAACTTAGGGGGTTTGTTCATGAACATGAAATGTCACTGGTCATTGAGGTGTATAGATCCTAGTTGGAAAATAAGTAACTTACAAAATGGAATTACCCCATGGTGCATACTTGATGAAATGTTCATTTATTTATTCTTTTTAGAAACTATGTATAGATTTTTTCTTTTAAAATGGGAAACTTTCATATCTTTTAAAAAAAAATTATTTTGTTTAGATTTTTCAAATTTTTCTTCGATACATATATATCTAAATGATGTGAATTTTTTTATTTTTATATAAATTATATAAATATATAAAAAACATGTATCCATGTATTTTTTCCCATCAAATTAACAAAAAATTTTATGTATTAAAGTCTTCTTATAAAATAATTTCTTGGAACCTATTTGAATGTTTTTTCACATGCCCAGAATGTAACATTTGATATATTAATAACATGTTTTTTTTGGTTTAATTAAATTCAAATAACTTCTTGATAATGGATAGTAATTTCCCAAGAGGTTGTGGGATGTTGGTGGTGGTTTGGTTGGTTACAAACACTCACGTCACATAGAGTTTTGCATTTAGTTTGTATTGTTTAGTATTTTCTGGATCATCTTCTATGTTGACTCTTGTCGCAGTATAGACATGATTTTGTATAATACATCAATGTAATTTCTTCTTAGTTATGTTTTATGTTACTTTAATGTTTGATATCTTTTGTATTATAAGAAAATAATTAATTCTGAATGATTTTATTGATTCCCATGAACGATTTTCCAACTTGTGGGGATACTAAATGCCATTCATGACTTGTTTCAAGTAGGTTCAAGGGCTAGTTTAATGGGATACCAAAATTTGTTCATGGTAGGTGGGAGAGATAAAAAATCAAATAATTATAGGGTAAAAATATTTATATAGATGAAAGGACATTCCCCAACTCCTTAAGACACTAAAAATTGAAAAAGACCCCCACACCATGCTTAAATTGGTATTGAGTGGACTAAAATTCTAAAATGAACTTTATATATGAATTAAATTAAGAGGTTTGATGAGGGAAAATTAATAGTAATACCATATGGAGAGTGATAAGGATTTATAAAGAGGCATCATTGACATATTAGTTTGTATATAGTTCCATGAGTATTACTAAATGGTGATAGGTGGTGTTGAAAAAGTAGATTCACCAATTGATTTTTGAGATATTGGGTAAAACATAGTTATAGAGGAAAGTGGATAAGCTTCCACTCTATTATAATACATTAAAAAAATACTCCAAGCATGTATATATGGTATAAAGTAAAATAACTTTTAAAAAATTAATCATTGAGTAAAATAAGAATATATGTAATAGAAAATATAGAACTTTATCAATTTACACCTTATATTGAATTTCATGAGGAATTTTGAATACAAATTATAAACTAGGACACAATAAATTTATATAGAACCCACTCTACTTAATCATTACAGGATTTACAAATCATTGGACATGTGTAATTTTCTCTATGTAAAAGTAAAAATGTTGTTTCTTATCATCATATTTGACACCTTCATTTGTTGACTCGCAATTATCCATTTCATATTTTTCATTTTTGGTGTAATGTTATACCCTAGTATTGGGTTCCAATAAGAGAGATTAAAACTGGTAAGGAAAAGGAAAACATGAATTTATTTCTTAATTTCTCATTCATTAGAAACAACAAAAATATCAATATATATTAATATCTAACATCATATTTTAAAAAACTGTATAAATCATTCCACATTAGTCTTACTACAAATTTAATATTTTTTTTTCAAAATAATATCATATGTATATACTTATTAAGGGACACATTAATAGTCCAAATCCACATTAATTGCACTGGGTTACAATTATTTCATAGAAATAATTTTATGAATCCTATATAGTAATTTGAGTTTCAATGATTGTATTGAACCATATATTTCATTAAAGATGATAAATTTTAGTAAATATTTATTTTTTAAAATATAAACATGAAAATTAATTGATTATCTTATCTTCAAAAGCATATCGATATAATTTTTTTTATTTGATAGAATGATTTGATCATAATTTCTCTAATTTTGGATTTTTGAATGAAGTCAGATTGCTTAAAATGTAATCTAAAAAATATTGAAATTTATTCCAACAAATTTTGAATTTAAATTATATTTTATTTATTTAAACAAACGTGGCTGTAATTTTTTCACAATTCATGGGATGAATAATAATTGAAAAAGATAAACTTATAAAATTCACTTGATCCATATTTAATGTTACATAAATGGAATTGTCATAAACTCTAATATATCCATAAAACACTTGATACAAACAATAAGTTTCTTTTCTATATACTGATCACAATCAGTATACTGTCGCACTTATATGGAATCAAAAATGAACTATAAAGGGTATTGTTTCAAGAATAATTAATTCCGAAAATCTACAACATGGAAGGAAAAGTGTTTCAAAAAATTATGAAAAATCAATAAAAAATGTAATTTTAAATCCTATTAAAAGTATAATGTTATTGAAAGACATAGATAAAACCAGTTATTGGTGCCCCCTAAAGAAATGATAAGTTTGTAGGTGAACATAGTTTTTGAAAAATCATGTCTTTGGAGATTTTATAATTTACCAACTTTATCTAGATTTGAATCACAAATGGAATTACTATATACCTATCTACTGAACTAAGAAAATAACATCAATTCATAAGGAATATAATAATAAAGAACCTGAACCTATAAAACATATCTATAATTTTGGAATGTACATTGATTTTGTATTGATGTTAACTTACCCATTAAATATAGATGCACTTAGGTTTAAATTAATCTTCTTTAAATTGTAGGGAGTATTCATATATTTTATTTCTTAACATCTTAAACTTGGGTGCATGCCGGTTAGATGAATTTTTATGGTATCCGAACAAAAAATTCTCTAAGTATACACACTCAAAAAATAGAGAATATTTCTGTATTTAAATCTTTATTCATGATTAATAATAGTTTATAATAATATGATGCCATAAAAAAACATTAACTTTCACAAATAAAATAAACACCTCAGATGAAAAATCATGACTGGCACCTCATTGTTTCCACAGAATTACTAAAAATAGAATAATATGAAATAGGTATGTCTGTCATTAGAGAATTTTTTTAAGTGTATAAATAAAAAAAAACGATATATTAAATCAACTATACATTTGATTTAAAACCAGAAAATTTTAAGATAAGGGAAAAAGTCTATTATGTTAGTAGATGGAGTTAAAATAAACACTACTTTAGATTTTTGAAATCCATTATCACATAGATCCTATAAGAACCAAAATCATTAATTCATAAATAGAAATTTAACAATTATTTTAAAATAAATAAAATATAAACACAGACATTATATAAGGAAAAATTGTAGTACAATCTAAAATAAATATTATATACTTATTTTCATAGACAGTGTAATAATTTTAGTGTCATAAAAAAATAGAGAATGTGGTTTGAAAGATTTAAAAATTGATGAAATTTTTTAAATTACAAGTTATATATTCTCAATTAAATAATATTTTGTAGAAGATAAAAAATGGATGTAATTCTAAAAATATATCTATATGACATAAACCACGTCATAAATTTTTATAATTCCTCTTTTATCAAGGATTAAGGAATAGTGTAACAAATCTAAGATAAATTGAAGATTATGGGATTCTTAAGAGAGATTGAAAGTTAATAAAAGGAAAAAATAGATTTAAATTTTGATTTGTAATACCCAAATTAAAAATAAAATGATCCTTTTTATATTAAAAGTACCCTTATCTGATTCATTTTTAAGTAATTTATCTTATGTTATAGGTTGATTAATAATATCAAAATTGTGATAATATTTCCTAATATAATATTATAATAATAATAAAAGTGGTATCTTGGAATAAAGGATTATTATTGTATTTCCAAAATTACCATCATATTATTTTGAGTCAACTTAATAAAAAGATGTTATGGGTTTACAATTAATGTCTTGATAAATGGTCTGGATGAAAATAAAGTGGGTAGGAGATCAGAATAGAGGAGTGTTCCATGGTGTTATTATAATATGGGATGTCAGTATACAATTATTTTGAAATCAGATAAAAATAAATTTTTAAATAAATGTATGTAATCATTTTTGAATACTTTTTTAATATGTAATAGAGAATTTGGAAATATGACAAATAAGATATAAAAATTTCTTTTTCTCAATTCATTACATCCTATGAAATATAAATATATTGAAAATGCAATGAAATTAAAATTTAAAAGAGAAATTGAACATGATCCTCTTTCCACAAATCATCAAAGGGATGAAAAGATAAATAAATTACAGAAATATATTATAAAAAAATTATTTATAAGTCTTTAAAATTAATAAAAACAAATATTTATAAAGACACATTCCAATGAAATTACATATAACAATTTTATTTAATAAAATAATTATTTTTCTTGAGTTATGAAGATTAAAAACCTAATCTTCAGATAATACTTAAACATAAAATAATCAAAAAATGGTAGACCAAAGGCATATTATGTTAGTTGAAATAAAATTTTCATATTAATTAAATTTATTTCACAAAGTTTTTTTTGTTATTTAACTCATATGATGAGTCTCATGAACCAGTCTATGTAACCTGGAAACACGATAACTAAGCCAACAATGATATAGACTAAAGGGTGTTCCCAATTTCCTTAGGTTGGCGACTATGACTTGGTATCATACAAAATAAAGGTGGGAATTATTTTTCCACAGACATTTCATATGTAAAGATAAAAAAATCAGTATGCACATAAGATAAACCATATAGATAGAATTTTACCAGAAGTCAAATAGGTATAAGCAACACAAATTACTACAATAAAGTAACAAAAAACTAGAAAAACTTCCCAATTCTCAATATACAAAACTCTCCAAGTCTTTGTATCAACAACTAGAACCACGTCCAAGTGTTACGTTATACCTTCTCGAACCTGGAAGGAGATAATCAATAAAAACTTTGAGGCACAATTGGGTTGTGAGATAAAATCCTAGTATGATCTCAGTAAGGATTCCATAATGGATGCCAACATTTAATTAACCATGTAAATTACTTTTCAATTTAAAATAAACAGGATTGGAATATCAAGAGCACATTTAAAACAATTATATTTTACATTTGAAATGATGGTAATAAATTAAAAAAAAATTTATACAAAAATTTTATATAAAATAGATTATATAAGTTTAGAATCATGCAAAATAGCTCACAATAATGGAATATATTCATTTTTAATACAAAAAGTGAGAAACATGGTCATATTCCAAAAAGGTACAAAATATTTATGCTATAAGACACAAAAAACTGAATATGACAGAACAATATGTGTATTCACACACCCCTTTGGTACAACCAATGGTGAATTAATCACTATCCCTTCACTGATGTGATGTTTTACACTAATTTTCTAGAACATTGTAAGTTGTAGGGTGAAATACAAAAAAATCACTAATTACCTATGTTTGTATGTGCTTTAATATGAAATGAATGATGGCGAATTTATTTTAATAATTATTAAATAAAATTCATCATGTTCTTCATTAAAATTATTCTTATTTTCTATTCAAAAACTAAAATTCCTTTTTAATTAAAACAGACCTTTAAAAAATATAAAATTGAAAGGTTTATTTTAAAACCATTTAAATCCATTTTTCACAAATACAAATTTGAAATCAATTTCACCTAAAAAATTTTCCAATTAAAATACCACAATTAAATTCAATAATTTAATTGAAAAATTTTGATCAATTTCACAATTTATATTCAGCAATTTAAATCTCCACAATTATCCATTAATTTCATATTCTCACCTCAATTCAATTGAATTGGGAGTTTTCCCAATTTCATGCACTAAAATGAATTTCGAAAAAACACAAGTCAACATAATTAGGTTTTAATCAATATATTGAATGTAATTTCATTTATAACAATAATTTAATTTTAATCAAAAATTGAATTTAAATCAATAAATTTGGAGTTAATAAAATTTTTCATTACAACAGAACCACCTATTATAGATCACTGGATCATGAATCTCTGAAACCAAAATGGGATATGCCAATAGTGAAAGATAGAAATGGTAATATGGAATCCAACTTAGATTTAATATTCATAATAGATGTTATGAGATTCTCCAAACAACATGGAGGTCTATAAAACTCTAGGGAGAAAAAGAGAGGGAGCAGGAGGGAGAGAATTTGAAGAGGAAACCTAGTGAGAGAGGATCAAATGTTATTTTACTAGTTTCAAATATCTTCTCGAGGGGTGCTTAGGGGCTAATATCTTCTCTTGGGATATTTTAAGGAAGAACAAAATCATTTTGTGTCAAAGAGGTCTATCCAGCACTTTAAACAGGGGGGCATAGGTGTTTTGGAAAATAATTTTCAGATTAAAAAACTTCTATTCACGGTTTGCTGGGAAACGATTCATGGTTAGAACAAAAATGTTTTCTCATGATGTACACCACTTTTATATCTATGTTAATGGTATTAACTTTGTGGGTACATGGTTTTTCAAACCGTATACCAACTATTCGAATTCCCACTACATTGGGTGGCTCCATTTTCTCTAGTAAGACGCACTATTTCAGAAAATCCTGTGCCAACCATGAAATATTCCAGAAACATCCAACATTTTCAATGTTTCTCATAATAAAACTTTAAAATAAACAAAACAAATAATGGTTAAAATATGGGTTTAGTAATACATAAAAATAATAGTAGGATGTTACAACCTCCCTAACGTCGAAACATTCAATCCTAAGAAATCCTACTCAAAATCTTCCACGAAAAAATACGAGGCTACTTCTCTCTCATTAGTGCCTCCATCTCCCATTTATAATGATTATTAAAACATTGATACCATATAAATTTAACCAAAGATATCATCCTCTAATTACTTACCTTGGTTTTAGAATCAACTATCATGACTATCCACTCAGTCATAGATAAATGAGGCTCGACATCGAGATCACCCCAGATCAGAACTTGAGATGGATCCAAAGGATACTTTTGGAAATGAGATACATAGAACATGTTATGTTCCAATGTCACCAGTGGTTGAAGTGATAAATGGAAATGAACTTTTCGCACCTGCACAAGAACCTCAAAGGGTCCTACAAAAATAGAAGCAAGCTCCCATTGCCTCTAAATCTGTCGATGAACCAAATATGGTTGAACTATTAAGAACGCGTGGTCACCAGCTGATAATTCCAATAACCAATGACACAGATAAAAACAAGATTTATATCTTATATATGAAATCAACATCCTATAAAAAAATGAATATTTTTTATCATCTCTTGGTCCATGCCTTTTCTAACTAAGGAACATTTAACAATCTCTGAACAACACAACAGAGATCTTTAAGGCCAGTCATACAAGCCTCAATAGGAGCCTTTCGGATCTCAGACTAATAACTATTTTCATAAGAAAACTGATCCATACCCATGTAATTATCTCAATCCCCCAAAAATTCAAGAACAAAATAAAATATCTTATCCTCAAGTATTTATATATCTCTTTATATTTAGAAATTAGAATGAAAATGGTATTCCCTGATCAAATGGATATGAGATATTAGTTACTTATGATGGCCTCTCAAAAAATGAGGAGTGGACCATTGATCTCTTTCAAAACCTATATTAGATAAACTCCATACAAGTGAACAATATCTTTTACATACAAAATTCCCACCTCCTCAACTTTGTTAGTATCACGAATGGGTATAATGTGAGCTCATTTCATTAACGGATTGATCAAATGCAATATTTATTTAGTCTTTAACTGGGTATGTGGAAACCCAACCAAAATTTCTATTGAGATATCATCCCACATCCAAGTAGGAACTGTTTATGACTGAATCAAACCTAAAGGTTTCTGGTGTTCAACCTTGACCTTTTTGCACATACAACAATGGGAGAAAAATTTAGTAATTCCCAATCTCATTCCTAGAAACTAGAATAAATGTCGTATGTAATAGAGCAACATCCTAGTTTCAGGGTGCACTTCCCACTAGGAGTTATAAAAATCACTTATCACATCTGTCCTTACCACTATAAGAATAACCATGTAATTCCAATATCATATAATTCCCTCCTTGGAGAATGAGAAATCAAAAATGGTCTCTCCACTATAAAGAGAGTCTCTAATTATACGAAACACATCATCAAGATAGTGGTCATAAATAATCATCTTGAGAAGAGAGGATGTCAATTGAAGACTGGATAAATATTCCTCAACCCAAACTTCCTAAACTCCAATATACAAAAGAGATCCATCAAGTTCCACTCTTCCAAATCATATTTCATGCTCTAGGTTAGATGATTACTCCTCAAAACATTATTGATAAAATTACCATTCCATGAGGAATATCCGATGTTAATGTTGAAATATTTCAATTATCCCAGCAAAAGACTCTTGAAGAGATTCAATTTTTTTGCAAGGAGATATAGCTCATGATTTGGTGGTCTGAAAACATGGTAAAACTTTCTTGATAAAATTAATTCTTACCACTCTTAAGTGCATTCATCACAAATTCATGTTTAAGTTCAGGGGTTGGGTAATTATTCTTATGTTACCTAAGTTGATGAGATCCATAAATGGAGACATGATCACCTTATATAAGAACATAATCCAAACCTAAAACAATTTCATCACAATAGACCACATAACCCTACGCAGCCTCTAGAAAATTCATCCCCAGTGAAGTAGTAAAATTATTTTTCTTCTCAATAAAATACTTCTAAATTTTTCCTTTTAAGAGAAACTTTACTCCATCATTGATAGAGCAGTCATTATAGAGTCTAACATTGATAATTCCTTAAAGAACTGGGGATAATACCCAACTAGATATAAGATTCTCATAATATAGAAAACATTCCAGGGTTCTTCCCATGTCATAACAATCGTTAACTTTTTCAGGGTCAACAAAAATAACATGTACTGACACTACGTGTCCCAATAATTTCACGTCCTGAATGCATAAATATTATTTTGGATGATTGGAATTAATTTTTTGATTTCTCAGCAAGATCGACACTATTATCATCTGATGGACATGATCCTCCATTTAATTAGAGTATAAAAGGATGTCACCCACAAAGGCAACCATATAGGGTATGAGATACTCATGGAAAATACTATTCATTAAATCCATAAAGACTATAAGAGAATTGGTTAGACCAAAGGGTATGAAATGATACTCGTAATGGATATACCTGATCCAAAAGGAAGCCTTTTAGATATTTGATTATTTTATCCCCAACTACTGGTAACCAGATCGAAGGTAAATCCCTCAGAACCACTTTTCACCTTTCAACTGATCAAACAGATCATCAATCCATGGAAATAGAAACTTGTTCTTTATCACGTGTCTATTGAGATTTCTGAAATCAACACATAGGAGGATTGAACCATAATATTTCTTAGTGAATAGAACCAATGCCGCCAAAGGGGATATACTCATGTGTATAAATCATTTTTATAAAATATCAACCAATAAGGTCTTTATCTCTTTCATTTTAACTAGATCTATGTGGTAATAAGGAATAAAAACTAGTTGAGCACCATCCATTAAATCAATATAAAACTCCACTTCATTTACCAGTGGAAAACAGTGAATTCAAAACGAAAATTTCATGGAAACTCAAAAAAACTGGAAGGAGATCACCACACAATTATTCCCACTACATATAAAAATTAAACATATATATCACTTTACCAGACTATCAGGTGTGGTAAAGAAGGCCCATCGAATATAACACTCTATCTCGGACTTTTTAGTAGTGGTCCAATCAATCCCAAATATGACATCTAGAGGTTTCATTTCTAGAACTAGAAAACTCCAAACACGATCAACATCTAATATAGGGAAAACACAAGTAGGACTATGGAGACACTTCTATCTCTTCATACCAGGTGTTTAGTAATATGAATCAATTAAGAAAAAAGATCTATAGAAATATTTAGAAGATAAAAAATACAGAATGATATAAAGGAATGAGAATATCAAATATCAAATAGATCAGTCACTAATTATGACCCTATAGTAATGTTACCTCTCGCAGTTACTGGACTCAAATCCGCTTCCTCTAGAGGCTCTTCCACGATGTGATGAATCATTGTTCAAGATACCAGTAGTTGAAACCATTTTTCATTTGAAGCATCTGATTAAACTATATTTTTAGAAAGATTTTATTATCCCATTTAACTATAAGGATTGTAATAGATATGGAAGAACTTTTATAGGTGACATGAGCATCCATAGAATCCCTATATCATGGGTGCCTTAGTGAAAATTATCTTTGAATGTACTAACATCCCATACTAGTAAAAAATCAAAGGATATATACTAGTAACTAAAGGAGGTTGAGGAAAAACCTACTACCGAGAGCCACCATGATAATAATCATAGTTATTATTTCCATTGAAGGAACATGCACCACCATTGGTAGAGAAAGAAACTCCTGAAAAACCAAACTTTCAGGAAAGGTCCATTTCGACCATCCAAACTCTATCTAGAAAATCAGCATAAGATATAAGCATCAATGAGAAAAAATGAGAAATACTATCAGATTAATGACCCAAATCAAACTTTTGAACATTAGTCTTCTTATTTGATACTATCTCTGGAGAAAAATGAAATAGTTAAGAATGTTTTTTTGTAAACTCTATCACGGTCCTGTCATCCTACATAAGTATGAAACACTCCATTTCCATGGACAACAACAACTACTCTGGATAGATATAGTTTTTGGAAATAAAATTAAATCCTTAACACTCTAAACATTTATGATTATTCACCATCACTATATTGTCCCACCATCTTCTTCTTTGTCCATCCATCATGAAGTTGTCACACTTCACCTTGATTTCATCTGGTGTCTCCAAGAACCCAACAAATGTTCCACCCCAATCAACCATTCATCATCCTCTTAAGGATAATTTGAGACATTTAATGATAGTAGATTATGGAGAATGAATTTTGGAGAATGATTCTTGGGATCATACCATTGAGGTTCAGCAAATAAATCCTAAATAGAAACTTGTGGTGGTGCCTACCACAGATTGGGGACCATGCACATGATCACCTCAAACAAATTTGAGTCACCATGAAGATTTAATTTCATAGGTTCTTTGAAACATCCTCCTTGATCCAATTCACACGTCTTCTTAACAGAAAGACGCTACACCACATCAGCAGAAAATAAAGAAGACACCGGATAAACCCTCAAATTTGGAAACAAGGGAAAATTAATTCCAATAGATATACAACCATGATTTGGATTTCACACAGTCCATTTCAAAATAAGGTAAAAGACTAGAATAAATCCAAAAGATGTATTTCTAAACCCACCCCTAGTGAATTAAGGTTCATTAAAGAAGGATCTAGATAGAAACTGAATCAAACTACCTCCTAAGTATTGAAAAGTTTACACAATGCAAACTAACTTCAATACAGGAAGCTCAACCTAGAACATTGATACAACTATTTCAGGAACTAGTTCAGGTACCCTGGTATCCCGATAATCGAACATTAACAAACATTACTCTGAGGGCATTCCCAATCTTTATGGGTTGTGGAATAACACCTTCCATCTTGAAAAATAAATGTGGGAATGGCTTTATCACAAATATTTTAGAAGTAATTACAAATAAATTAGTATGCATACCATATAATTTTCATTGAGAGAAGTGTAAAAGATGTAAAACTGGTATAAATAACCCAAATTACTATTTAAAATTACAGGAAAATAGGAACAACTTCCCAAGTCCTGACAGACACAACTCACAAAGTCCACAATACCACCAATATATTTGAAATGAACAAATTAAATAAAAAGTGGAGGAGGCAGAAACCTCTTGCGGTCAAAAACATCATGACACATTCTTTTGGAGATCCTAAAGACTCTAAAAGCACACGGTGACATGTACGACTCATCTTACAAAAGATCACTGGCATTTCCTCCTCATCCCATGAAGAGCCTCAAATATCTTTAGGAAACCTCACCCTCCCTCTTTGGCACAATAAGGGAAAGAAAATGGTATTTTCCCAAAAATGCTCACACATTTCTATATAACATTTAATTGGTCACATGACACCTCACCAAAAGGTAGATTTATTTTCTTATAAAACACTCTTACAACCTCATTAATTCCCCATCCTTTGTCAAATAAAAAAATAAATAATGTGGGGAATGACATGAGCGTCTCGTGGTCATAAAACTCTCTCAACTCACCCACGATATTCGCATCACTGTCTCGCATGACCCCTTAACAAGTCAACTAGATCTTGCGAATTCCCCATGAAAGTTCATCCTTATCTCATAAAAAGCCCTTGGTAAGTATCCTGAGATCATAAAAAGGCCTTCCAATGAGCATCTTGATCTCACAATGACACATATACATGTCATCTTGACAATATAAAAGAATTTTGAAATTACAACATGATTCAATAAAATTCCATCAATTAGAAATAATACAATAAATGGGTAATTGAAGGAATTGTTACACAGTAGATGAAAATCATGTGAAAATTCAAAGTAGACTATTTCAAGACCTTTATAGTACATTTGACACTAAATCCCTCCACCAAATTTATCTTGGATTTATGTGTCTTACACTACACAAAGTGATGAAAAACCGGGGTAAAGAGTCCTATAAAACCCCCACCATAACATCAAATAGCAGGGGAAAATTTTTTGCATCCAAACATGGATTTACCATGCACTGTAGTAGATTTATCATATTGTATGAATTAATGATCAGAAAATATTACCACCAAGTAAGATCCAGGGAAGAACCAAAGAAATAATGCAACATGCATAATGTACTTCACGTGATCATTCATAGGCCACATGAAGAAATTCTAAAAAAAATTGTGAATAAGATTCGACATGTCTAGTAAATCAAACAATATCTAAGACAATATAATAATGAATAAATCTAAGTAATTTTTAATAAAAATATGGAAAAAATACTAGAAGAGGGGATTCTTATGTAAAGAACATATGCGATGATCCTCACGTGCTTTGCATGAACCACTGAAAACAAGAAACATTACAAGGAAATGTTTCCTATATCTTGTGATACTACTTTGGTAAACTACATGGATAATGTGAAGTCCCCCAGACATCTAAAATAATGTCACATAGATACCTCCCACATATTCTAACAAATTATTTAGAAACAGTCTAGGCTAGCCATCAAAGCCCTCAAATTTCTTCTAGACGTGTCACCCAAATCATTTGATGGAACCAGTACATGATGACTGGGGCTTGTGGTAGAAACAAGGTATGTCAGATCACTCTTGAGGAACCCATTTGACAAGTCATCTAGTTATCATGATGACACCTGAAAAAGTCATCTAGAATATTCAGCACCCTCTGAGACATGTCACATTAACTCTCGAAACTTCCCCCAAGCGTGTCATCAATCTTTTAGGTTGGGAAAGTTAGATGGATCATTCAACACCATCTAGAAAAGATAGATAAAATCATGCGATATCTATATGGAAGAAACTAATATGTCTTGTGAAGTCTTCTGGATAAGCCAGATGAAATAATGCATAGGCTTTTGGGGCAGGTCAACCGGCCAGGTCTTGCGATGACCAATAGACAAGTCAACATTGATCATATGACAACCTACAAACATGCCATCGAGGTTATATGATATCCTTAGGAAAGTTGAATCAGATCATTTGATTGATTATGGACATGTCACATGTCTGACAAACTAGTAGGCTAGGTCAAATGGGCTTCCCAAGACATGATAACCTTGTCCATCCTCAGTGTGTATCCCTGTATCAAAATAACTATGATGAATCTAATTCCTGCCACAACCCGGATATATATTACACATTTTGAAGGCCTGACCTCTATGTTAAGAATCCAAAGACAAATCTGAATACATAAGTCCCTCATCCACAATCAATGACATAGATTGTTTTCCAACCCTTTTTTCTCAAACCGAGTATATCTCACTTGGGCCTAGGGTGATTCAATGATCATATCCTTCCCATGACATTAATCTATCAGGATAAGGGAGACATCAGTGTCTATGCCCCAACCAGTGAAACAATATGATATGTACCACATACAAGGGAAACATCTGCATTTATCCTCTGACCAATTTAACTACATGAAATCTGATTCTTTTGATAACTAGGATATGTAGTATGCCTTCATAAATCCCAATTCTGAACTCAAATGGGCATCCATGTCAATGTAAGTCCCAACATGTCTCGGAAATTTCAACCATCCATACACAATCACTAATGTATGATGATTATTATACGTCATCAATCAGTAGATTGAAAAGCCATCTGAACTCTAATGACTCTAATTTCTTCTATGAAAAGGATACAAAGGACACCTCCCTAGGGACCGATCTCTATATTAAAAATATCAAGGGATATACCAGTACATAATACCTACATCCACATGCATTGAGACTAATTACATTTTATCCCTTGTTTTCCACACTGTTCATAGATAAAGTGGAATTAAAGAATTTCAATTTCTAGATCATCCTCATCC
The DNA here is from genome assembly GCA_963277665.1 of Viscum album. Lineage (NCBI taxonomy): Eukaryota > Viridiplantae > Streptophyta > Magnoliopsida > Santalales > Viscaceae > Viscum > Viscum album. The sequence goes on along the minus strand of OY728129.1, from coordinate 276,989,693 downwards.
ATAATCTCTAGCACCTAGGGAAATATCAGTATGTCATACCTAATCAGTTGAATGATACAAAACACCCTCATATAAGGGATTCTACCATGGGTCCTATAACAAGGGCATGAATGAACTATGGTAACTATGATTCCTAATATAACCAGGATATGTAAAACATCCCCTCAATACTCGAGCTTAAATATCATGTTCCTGATGGCCCACACATACATACTTTTCACATGATGCTAAACTGCATGAGTTTTAACAAATTATTAGGGTTTTTATTCCTTCTATAAAAATGATACATTGGATACCACATAATTTCAAAATTCCCTCCTTGGAATATTAAAACACCTCTCTTCATGATAGAAAATTATGATGTTTTTGGTTATACGACTTTAATATATAATCATATATTCATTATTGGGAAAAAAATAAAAAACCTTAGATATATACAAATGGATTCACCAATTAGATCCCACATTTATTTTTCACATAAAGAGTCTTAAACTATAGTCATTTTTAGTATAATTGGTCTAGTATCTAGATTAGGGAAAGATGGTTGACCATATCTTAAAACTATAATATATTCATAGAGTGGGAAAAAATTCCCCTAAAAGGGTGTGATGAGCCTAACCTCTCATCCACTCAACAAATGAGAGTCCCTAAGAATCATTAGGTCTGAAACACCAATTGAACACCTTCATATGGAAAGAATGTTTTCACCTATTTCTGGATGATATAACTATTGGGACTTTCTAGGGAAGACCAAACAAATGGTAAACCTAATCTGAGCGATTAAGCAAGGAATTAAATCCACCACAATCAAACCATATGGAAAATCCCATTTATGATATTCCCTAATGAAATATTAGGTCATGGGGAAGTTTATTTCCTATGTGATAGAAAAAATATACATAATGAAGTTAATAGAGGGAAATATCCACAAAATATACCACCCAAACACCATTTTATCATATATAAGAAGTGTAGCAATTATACTAACTAGTTCCAAAATCCGATAGTTTACGATGATGATTAACATTGAAAAAAATTTAAGCTATGAAATAAACAGAAATTTCATGCAATCATGATTACAGATGAGGGGTGTGATAACAACCAGCTGAAAGGTACAGATACCATTCATTCTAGAACTGTTAACATCTTATTTGACTATGGACCTACCAAAGTTTTTATATATAAATAATTTTCTGAGGGTATCAAATTGACACCACAATGATAGGTGTTGAATTAGTAATGAAAATCCCAAATGGTACAATGATAACATCTCAAGTATATGATTCACCCGGATTTTAATTTTATAGGAATTCACTTCCTGTAAATATATTTATTCCCCCTCGATTCACATATGATGTTATATAAGGAATATAATTTCATTCTCTATATAAATATCATATTTATTCCAATATAAGGAAAGCCACATTTTATAATACAAACCAACCCATGATCACCAATCTGTGTGACATAAAATATGGTATTTTTATGAAGATCACATCAATTGTAGGGTTTGATTTCCATTTAAATGAGGTGTTAATATCATATGGTTGGGGAGAAGCAAAAAATAAATGTCATGTCTATTATATGTGATTTTTTTTATGTATTTATAGAATAGTTTCATTATCCTCCAATGAATCTTAAATTTGAGTTCTCAATAGAATTCATACATCATGCCGCACCTATTTCAATGACTCCTTATAGAATGACCCCGATTGAGTTGTATGAATTAAAGAAGGAACTCCAAGAGAACCTTGATAAGGTATTAATTATTCCTTGTTCTTATCAATGGGGAGAAGCTATTGTATATTTAAAAAATTAATATTGATCGATGAGAATATTTATTGATTATCTAGATTAGAATAAGATCACGACCAATAAAAAATATCATCTTCCCTATATTGATGACCTTTTTGAACAACTACATGGAGAACAATAATTTTCCAATACTAAATTTCATTATGGATATCATTAACTGAGGGTCAAGAAGGAGTATATACCAAAGAAAAGCATCCATAGACGGTATGAAAACTATGAATATATAGTCATTCCATTTTTTCTTATTAATACCCCCACTATCTTCATGGATTTAATGGATAAGGTCCTTAGAGATTACCATGATCAGTATTTGGTAGTATTTATAGATGATCTTTATATATATTCAAAGGGAAATTAAGATCATAAATATCACATAAGAATTGTATAGAATATAATGATAAAAGATTAACTATATGAAAAACATATAGTATGTTAATTTTCATTACAAAATGTTTCATTTTTAGGTCATATAATCTCGAGAGAGGGTATATCGATGGATCTATTAAAGATGAAAGTTATTAAACATTGTCCGAGAACAACCAATGAGACTAAGATATGATGTTTTCTTGGTTTTAGTGGATATTTTGGATGGACTTTGGTGAATTTATCATGACTATAAAATCTAATAAACAATTTAACTTTAAAGGTATATAAGTTTCTCTAGTAGGATGGATTCAAGAAAAATTTCGAGGAACTGAAGAGAAGTTTAGTAAGTACAAAGTTCTTACATTACCTTATAGTTGATAAGGGTTTATAATTTAAAGTGAATTATACAAGAAGGGATTTGGATAGATTCTTTTGAATAATGAAATGGTTATATATTATGCCCTATTAAACATTAAGTTTTTGATAAAAAGTAACCAACTCATGATTTAGAGTTAGCTATGGTAAAATTTTATTAAATATTTGGAATAATCATATTTATATATAAATGTGTGATAAATATACCAATAAAAAAATTAAAAGGTATATATTCATCCATAATTATTTGAATATATACCATTGAAGATGGTTGGAACCGATTATGGAATATGACAACTCAATACATCACAACCCTAGGAAAGTGAACACAGTGAATGGTGATTTCAACAAAAAGGATAGTGCTAGATTATCCACAATGAGGATCAATAGAGATGCGATATTTCAATATTTACAAAGGATAGATCTAGAAATATTAAAGGATGGGGATAAATCTAATCTATCTCAAATGAGTGTTCAAGCATCTATCCAAGTTAAGATAAAAGAGGCAGAGAAAGAAGATGTAGAACTGCATAAGAAGGTGAGAAATATTACAGAGTTTAACCGTGATCATGATGGAATGATAAGGTTTAAGAACCATGTATGTGATATATCCATAATATTTTTGAAGAAATATATATGAGATAAAGTGGATAGTTCTTAATTATCTATTCATCATGGAAGTCCAAATTTGTATAGAGATGTGAATGGCTATTTTTGATGGGATGTAATGAAGAGAGATATTGTTGAGTATGTATCTCAGCACCTAGTATATAAGAAAGTGAAGCATGAGAGAAAAAACTCTAATGGGATGTCCTGATTTTTACCCATACCAGAATGCAAATGAGAAAACATCACTATTTATTTTGTCATTGGACTTGCCAAAACATCTAAAGGGAATAATGCTATATGAGTTTTATTCAATCTTCCTATAAATCCATCAAAAATTATCAATATCATATAATATATATCTTTGGATGATCATACCTCGATATAAATTAAGTAAGTGGTTATGTTTCATGGACAACCTTATTAAATTATACTTGATCGGGTTCTATGGTTTACCTTGATGTTCTGGTGATGTATTCAACAAGCTCATGATATGGAGCAGAGTTTCACCACTAAATATCATACTAAAACAAATTTTCAGTGTTATATATAAATATAAACCCTATATTATATGTTTAGATCTTGTTCTATGTATTCCATATGTCTTTAGGGTCAACACTCCTCTAGTTTATTTTTATCACAACAATAGCTAGCAATCAAGAAAACACATGGCTTATTATGAAGACTAGTATGGAAAGGGTAGAAAATATACAATGTATTGGGATAAAGTTAGAGAAATAATGATGTTGAAACCTACTATATATGATGAAATATTGGATAAGGTTAGAGCCATTTATCAACACATAATGGAAATAAAAATGTCTAATGATAAGATATAATGACAATCATTAGTGTGATATGGAATTTGAAGTTGTTGACTGGGTGTTTAAAAATATTTCTACAAGGAATAAGTTAATAAGACTCTGAAATGAGGGTAAACTAATACCTAGATATATTATCCCCTTTTAAATTCTTGATCATATTGAAAATGTATCTTATCATTTGGAACTTCCACCAAACCTCACTCAAATTCTTGATGTGGTCCATGCATCTCTCCCGAGGAAGTGCATAACTGATCCATCACATGTTTTAAAAATAGATGTTGTGCCACTAAAGAACTATATATCATATTATTAAAAATTAGTAAATATTATAGATCATACACTGAAATTTCAATGAAACAAGACTGCTCACCTGGTGAAGGTTTTGAGTTGAAACTAGCAGCTTGAGGAAGCTACATGGGAACTCATGGATATAATGAGGTAGAAGTATCTTCAATTGATTTTACAAATGTTTTCAAATTTCTATGGATAAATAAAGTTTAACGAAGTTGGAATTTTACACCGCAATATTTTTAGATATTGTTTTTTAGAAAAATTTAAATTCTTTGATAGGTTGCATAATATGCTACTTTGAATTTTAATGAACCACAATATATTATTAACATTATTATATAATAAAGACCATTATAACACAGATAATGAACTTTGTTGTATGTATAGGTGTAACCATTTTTTAGAAATAAGTTATAATATTTTTATAAAATGAAACCATATTGATAAAAGGATATAGTATTTAGTAAAGTATTTATAGGTTTTGAAAAAGTCTTTTTCCCTAAAATATAATTTGTATTGATTTTTAAGAAAAATTAATGAAATTAATTTTTGAAAATATTAGAAAATATATTTGAAATATTTAAATTTAAATTTAAAATCAACATATCAATATTATCATAGTGTTAATTTTTTTTTGGAATTTTATGAAAAGATTAATTTTTTGGATGAATAGAGAAAAATAATGGCTTTTATTGAAAACTACCTTTTCATTTAATGAATTCATATAGATCTATTTTTTTAAATGGTTTTCAAAGAAAAATAATATAATTCATGTTATAATTAATCGAAATTATTTAATTGGAATAATTTATATATAAAGTTTTGATATAAAATCCTATTAAAATTTTTAAATAATTCACTTTGAAAAACTGCATTTTCGTCGCTTATGCGGGTTTAATTTTAAATATATTTTTACCATTATGTGAATATAATTGGGAAAATTTTATTCCATAATTTTAAAAATTATAATTAATATTATATAATAATGTTAAATTAGTTTTTTTTTCAAAATGAATATTGAATATAGTTAAAATTAATTACCGAGGTTAAAGTTAAAACTGATTTACTGGGGGGTTATAATAGAAAGATAATGGGTAAAAAACCTCAAAAAGTTTCCATGAGAAATTTTATAGAATTTATTTTAAATTATATCTTATATTTTTTTGGTAATGATCATTTTAGATACTTTTTCATGTGAAAAATGTGGTCACACTTTACGCTCTTCAAAACATCCAAGTGTGTCTTCTTCCCTACATATAAAAGGCCACCCACTCCTATCCACTATACAATTGCAATAACCATTGGTTAATATAATACAATAAAAATACATTACATAATTACCTACCCAAATAATATAGTTTTTTTAATTATAATACACTCCAAATAAGGATTTAGGTATAAACATAACGTGGTTCTCCAAAGAAGAGGTAAAATTATTAACCTTGTATTTTGTTCTATTTCGTCCTCCACCCCTATGAAATTTGATTCAAATGTGATGATATAGTGACAACAATATCTTACATACACTAATATTTTAATATGTTAGTTTAATTACTTATTTCTATATCCTCTTCCATCAAATGATAAATGAAACCATTGATCATGTGTATGACAAAATACTACCTCCCAAACCAATGTTATTAGTTTTCCATAACCAATTCCCATGGATGCATATTATAGAGGGATTTATGTTTATGTTTAATATTTATAAAATTATTATATTTTCAGAGTTATAAAATTACATATATGTAACACTCGAGATTTTTATGAGAAATATTTTGTTTTTATATTATATACATCATCAAAGGAATCTTTCACTACACACAACACTAGCTTGGCTTGCTTTACACGCAATAATGACCTTCCTCGATAGCTTGCGTTGTATGCAATACCGAGTTTCACTAAACAACGATATGCTATTAAAATATTATTAAAACTAGCCGTTATGAATAGTAATACCCACTTTATGAATTTTTATCTTTCAAAATGGACTTCATTTTTGGATTCGGAATATTGAAATTAGCCAAGGGTGAATTTTGGGTATTTTTTTGAAAACTTTCAATTTTTGATGAATAGTGAAAACACTGGTTACTATTTAACAACATACTTTTTATTTAAATAATTATTTTTTTTATTTAAATTTATTTTAGGTCAAAATTGATACATAATACCTATATAAGTTCAAAGAAATTCATTGGAGTCATTTTATAATAATTTTAGATATATATAAATTTTTATTGAACTTTTCACCGTCTTTTACCCACCTCCTAGGAGAGTTTGAAAATTTACATAAAACATAATTTTACCATTTCTGTGTGTGGAATTTTGAAAATATGAGAGACACGGTTAACATCAAGGAGTAAAATGTGGTTCAATAAGGTAAAAATAATTTTTGGTGAATAATAACTTTTTATTTTTTCTACCACGGTTAAAAGTAAATTGGGCAATTAAGGGTAAAAATGGTATTATTATTACCCTACAACATGTCTTAATTCTATTAGATAGGTTTAATTAGACCAAAAACAACCTTAAGAATAAAATATGACCATTTAGGTCCACTTGGATTAGATTAGGAAACATATTATTATTTTATTTAAAGAAGAGTTAAAAGAGTTAAAAACAATGTTTAATAACTAAAATATTTTTAATATAGGGTTATACATAAAATAAATTTTACTATAAATATTTATTAGAAATATAAAAATATAACCTAGATAATGTTATTTTATTTATAATTTTTAGACTTTAAATAATTTAATTTATTTATGACACAATGATGATGTAGTAATTAACTTATTAAGGAAATATTAAAATAATTTATATTATAAATAACCAAATAAATGTAATTTGAGACTTAATTTTCTAGGTTAATATGAATTGTTAGTATTTATTTAATTAAATTTGTTTGAACTAATCATGCTGATATGATTTTCACAAAAATCAATTACCAAATAGTGTCAAAAAGTGCTATAAAATAGTTTTTAAAACAAATATTATATTATTAATTGTTATTTTATTCCTAAAAATATATGTTTCGCCCAAATTACATAGATAAAGTTATATATATTAATAATTAACAACTTGGGGTTCTTTTGTCTTGTTATATTAAGTGTATTAACCATATAGTGTAAGAAAACAAGAAGACACAGTAAAAGTTAAATAATTTAACTTTTAGTTAAATCTAAATGATAAGTTTAAATTAGTAACCTAAACTTGTCTAAAATCTATTTGTTGAGAGTATTTAGACCCATAATCACCTTATCTTTGAAATAAATCAGTTTGGAGCTATTAAAAACCGAATATGACTTTATTATAAAATAATATTTTAAGTTTTTCCTAAAGTGCCACTCTCCTCCCTTATAAAAGGGAACCTCCTCCCTCTCCTCATAAAACCACTTTGAACCTTCAATCTCATCCAAACCCTGACCAATTACCTTATCAACATCACTAGAAATATACTATAGGTCCTGGTATTCTTCAAAGACCATATTTAGTGCCCTAAGAGTAGGTTAAGAAGAGGTGCTTCAAAGAAGAGGTAATGTCCATTACCGATTCTTTCAACTTTATTTATTCTTCTACTTATTATTATTTATTTGTTCCATTATGAAGAAATAACATCAGTATAAATCATATATTTATATGTTATTATAAATATGAAACAACCCTATTTCATCTTCTATCCATCCTATAGAAAACGAAGTCACCGTGCATGCATACGTAGAGAATACCGTCCCCACGTCGTGGTGTAATCTATTTTCCACCACCACCTTACTTGGATGGGTATAATGGTGTAAAGAATAACTATATATTATTTTTTGTAAAGTGATATATATTCTGAAATAGTATACATACACTTCAATACAATTCCACAATCATGGGAACGATATCATCACTCGTGCGTACGTACGGCCTACCGTCTCCACGATATGATGCGACTCGTTCTACATGGTCTTCAATGCATAATGATTTTATAAATTAATTTAATGAATAAATATGATATATATGATACTAATAAAATTCTGGAAATGAGATATCTATAACCTAAAAATAATAATAAGAATTTATTTGACAAAACATGCATGAGAACAAAAAGCAATAAACACCTGAATAACAAGTAGCGTTGAAATATTACTAATAAGAAGCTATGAAAATGACCATATATGATATCATAAAAATGAGTAAGATTCTGTAATAAGTCAATAACATTATTTAAATCATTTTACAGGAGGTTCAGACACGTATGAAGAAAATTGGACCTTAGGTAATGGAAAATATCGCAATCTCATTTTTATACGAGATTGTTTATACTTCAGAATTTACTGGGGAATATTTATCATCCACATCCATGTTTCCTCAATAATAAATATTATTTCTATCATCTTAAATTGTTTAAATCCAATTTTAAACTTCGGTGAGTTTTTAGTAAAATATATGCAAAGAATCTTTTTTCGTTTTTAGTACGAGGTACTTTTTTGACTTTTCCGGCCAAAGTACGAGAAGAATGTTATTTTAACATATAAGGCCTAAATGGATTTTTAGAACATTATTTCCATGATGCTTCCTTTAAAAGTATTCATGTTTATTTTTAATAAACTTCTTTTAGTTTAAAATTTTATGACATTTTAAGAAAGAAAAAATGTTTTTGAAGTAGAAAGGATATTTTCCTCAAGAATGGAGTTCAAGTATTTTATCAAAATTATTTTCCATCTAAGATAATATAGAGTTATTTTTCTATCCCTATTTTTACATTCATTTTATTATTTTAGGATTGAATTATTTTTATGAATTCCTTTTATCTTATATGGATTATGTAACGATGGCATGTTGTTTAAGAATCCCATTTTTATTACATGGGTTATGCTATGATGTATGATTTATGATTTTGTGGAACACATAAGAATGGTTTCATTATGAGATGGGTGGGACTTATATCTACCTCTAATTTATTGGGTAATGATTTATATCTCATGAGTTAGACATGGAAGGAATGGCAGGTTAATCCGGTTCAGTGATACACGACTGAAACAAGGAGTGAACTCGGTTCAGAAATGGACATTGTCCGCTAAGATAGTCCTGTCAATGAGTCTGGGATAAGAAATGATTCTCTATGATTCTGTGTGTATGCCAAAAAGTTTTAAGTGATGATTATTGGGATTACATTTCACTACTATGATTTATCTAATGTTATGAAATTAAGATCTCTTTTGCAGGTTAATATTTCCAAAATGTTATGTTATTATGAATGTGATGTGATTTATATTTCTTTTGTTAACCCTTACTGAGCATTTGAGCTCAGCCCTTTGTATGTTTTCTTTTCCCTAGGTCAGGAAGAAGGGTATTAAGTAAGATATTCCAAAATAGACTATAGATATGAAAAAATAAAAGGGCGATAGTGTAGATGATTTATTAACCAGTTGTTTATGTTTCCCAGTCTCTAGACACTATACATATACGGTCCTTTCATGGTTTTGTTATATGTTTTAATAAGTATTTTCAATTCTGATGTAATAACAATGTATGTAAAGTATTGGTCATTATAGTTGGTATTAGAGGCAAAAGAGGTAGGAATGTATCCGATCCTTGGGAACTCTCACATGTGAGCATTGGACGAATCATGGCTCTCCACCCAAGGGATTCATGAGGAAATGGTTTCCACTGGGGATGGTGTTTTGTCCCACCCAGGGGGTGTAGCCACCCATGTAGTGCCCTGATAGGTATCAATTATAGTCCACTGGAAGTAATTCCAGACCACTATATTTGGTATCAGAGGAAAGGTATAGTCAAACATTGGAAACTAGGATGTGAAAGCCTTAGTAAGAACACTAGGGATATATCTAAGCATTGAACATTCATAGTGTTTTAGAAATGGACATGAAAAACCTATGATAAGACCTTATGTGTGAAATTTTATTCTTGCCTATGTGGTTTTCCTATTATGATTAGTGTTTCTCACACTATGCTTATTGGTTTTAGTCAATGGATTGAACCCAAAGGAACCGTGTTAATGCTGAATGCGATGAGCACTACAATGATTGTCTCCCTGAGAAACCAAATGTTATGGGAGATGGAATGAAAAATCTTGTAGCCATGCTCACACAACTTTCTCAAGCTATGAATCATGCAAGACATCCAAACGAGCAAAGGAGCAACATTCTATTGAATCCTTCATAATTCAGCATACACCCTCATTCAGTGGGTCTATAGATCCATTAGTGGCTGAACAATGGATTAGTACCACTGAAAAGATATTTTCAGTTATTCAATGTTCTAAACATGATAAATTCATCTTAGTAGTATATCGTTTGGAAGGTGAAGCTGATCAATGGTGGAATCTTATCAAGAATACGAGTCCAAGAGATGAAATTTAGTCTATGGAATGGGATGAGTTCAAGAACTTATTTTTCAATAAGTACTTCCATCGTATTCTTCAAAAAAGGATGGAGAAAGAGTTTCTTGAACTAAAGAAAATGGATGATGAATCTGTTGTTACCTACGAAGAAAATTTTACAAGACATGCAAGGTATGCTTCTGGGATTATTATCCAACCTGAGAGTAAGATCAATCAATTCTTTAGTGGCTTAAAACCAAGTCATCAAAGGGTGTTAGCCATAAGGGAATTCAACAGCTACGAGGAAATAGTTCGATGTGCTCTCAAGGTTGAGATGGAGATTGGAGTAACCCATCAGTCATATGCATTTGATAAGAAGAGGAAAATGAAATTCAAAGGGAAATCTAAAGACCACACTAAAATGAATATGAGTTTTCCCTTATGATCAATGTGTGGAAAGAATCATGGAGGGAGTTTTATTAAAGGGACAAGTAAATGCTTTAAATGTGGAAAACAAGGTCATTGGTCTTTTGAATGTCGTAATGATGGGAAGAATATGTCTAGTGATATGAACAAAGAAAAGGCTACACAGATTGCACCTCCTACACTTCAATGTTACAAGTGCATGAAAATGGGGCATTATGCAAATCAATTCCCTAATCCAAGGGTTTTTGACGATGATCGATGTGAACAAACTCTTAAGGTCAAAGACAAAGGAATGTCACATACAATTTCTATCAGCGATGTGGAATATGATAATGAAGTGGTGAAAGGTACACTTACCATCCACTATAAAGTAGAAAATGTTTTATTTGATTCTGGATCCACCCACTCTTTTATTTCTGATGAATTTTCTAAGGGTATCACCGTATTACCTCAACAATTAGATGTTGAGTTAGTTGTGGAAACCCCTAATGGCACAACAGTTGCATCAAAAGTTTACAATTCTTCTCCGATTGAAGTTTGTGGGAAAGTTCTTCCTGAAAATCTTTTGATCCTTCCTATAGTGGAATTTGATGTGATTCTTGGCACGAATTGGCTTTCTTTATATGGAGCTCATATCAATTTCCAAATAAGGGAAGTCATATTTCATATTCCAGATCAATCTATGATCGTCTATCGATGAAAGGATGAACAAAACCTTCCAGTGGAAATTTCATCCATCCTATGGGTCTTGATTCCACTAAATGAAGGTTATTTATCTCAAATGGTTGGAGAGAAACTCACGATTAAGAATATGCCCATTGTAAAGGAGTTTGATGATGTCTTTCCAGAGGAATTGCCTGGTCTTCCACCAAATCGTGAAGTTGAGTTTTTAACCTGTACCGTCATTGAAGTCAGTCAAAGGTTAAAATTTATATACCTACTAACTAGAATATATGTGGCAAGTAGGGTTGAACCCACAGGGAAGGTAAATTTGGCCACTACTAAACTAAAAACTTGGAAAACTCCACTATTGTCAGTAGTAGAGTGGTTTTTCTAATTTTCAATTTTTATATATTTATATCTTTTAATCTTTTTTATGATTTTATGTACTGTAAATTGAAACTACAAATCTGTTGTAAACTTGTTATTCCTATACTAAAATAGATTATAGCTATAAAAAAAGATGAAATATAGAAAATAAGAAGCTGATAAAGGACAATAGTAAAGAACGCTTGGGGTTCATTCTAGTCTACTGGTTTCAATTGTTTTTCCTTTTCATGTAAAAGTACTGCTTCGTACCACTGAAAATAGCCGACTTACTTCCCTCGCCAGGAGTTAATCTGTGGAAATTGTACATCTATAGTTCGCCACTCCGAGAAGTACAATTCTCGAAAGATGACTTAAGATGAAAAACATTACAAACTCACCGTAAGTACTGATGTTTTCAATTTGAGTTTAATGTTTTAAGAAAAAGGTTCTACAATAAAAATCGTCAAAAGATTATAGGTTCTTGAAATTCAGTATTTCGGTGCAGAACAGATGTATGTATTTAGAACTGATCTCACCGATCACTTCTGAACACATTAAAATGATAACTGAAAAGGATGAAAAAGATACCAGTAGAGCTAGAACTCTCCCCGAACTAGAAGAATTATCTAACTATATTATTCATTATCACTATATCAAATACAAAAATAATTCTAATATAGAGGTAAAGATTTGATAGAAAACAGAAGAAGAAAACTCCTTCTGCTCGCATCAAATTCTGCTCCTGGACCTCTACTCTGCTCCAGGACCTGAGTGTTCGATGAGTGCGTGTCTCCGAGTGAATGAATGAATCTACTCCCTCAACCCCCCCCCCAATTTTGCTGCTTTCTTTAATTTAAGTACCTTGCTGTCATACATTTCATGTCACTGCTCCATTTCCACCGACTTGGAACGTCCTTCATGAGTGCACCGCACACGTGCGCGTTTTCCGCGACTGGCACGTCACACGAGTTTTTCTCATGTAACTAACATTTGTTAAGTTAGTTGCACGAACATAGACATGTTTCCGACTTTGGAATGAACCTAGACAAGTTAGAAAAAAAATGAAAATGAAATGAAATGTAAGTAAGACAAATTAACTTCAGTAGATTGATAAATATATTATTTAATAATTATAATTTACTTTTATAAATCATTATTATAAATTTATCAAACGCTATCGATATAAATAAATACTAAGTACTAATTTTTTTAAGTTTATCAAATTGAACTAAATCATTAAAATTAAACAACATAACTGAATAAGTAATTACAAATTTGGTAATTTAGATTATATTAATAATTTTATTATTACTGTTAAAGAAATTAAATTGTTAGGTTAATTAATTAATTTGTTAATTTTAATTTAGTAATTAAAATTTAAACTTTTGTTCTTAAAATATTTAAATTAATTAGTATAATTTATAGTTTTATTATAAATATTATTAATTATATATGTTATACTATAATTAATAAATTAATTTACTATTACCATTAATTATTAATTTTGTTTAATATTTTAATTTATAATTTATCTATTGATTAAAATTATAATTTTTTAAATCATAAATTTTATAAATTTAATTATATTAATTTGAATTGTAAAAGTTTATCTACCTTAACATTAATATTTTTTTCTTTTTTTCTTTATACTTTAATTCTATATTACTTTTATTATTATATCTTATTTGATTATTATTATTATTATTTTTTGTCTTCTCCCTTCTTCCTCCCCTAATTCCCACGCTACGCAGGGGGGGGGGGGGTTTCCGCATCTTTAGAGTAGCAACTTCTCGCTACTCCTCCAGCATTGCGGCCTCTTCAGCTCCTCAACACCGGCATATCCCGGCTCCACTAGCAGGTGCGGCACCCTCTTCACAATAGCGGGGTGACTCCCTCCTTGCAGCGACGGAAAACAACAATATTCCTGTAGTAGCTTGGATATTTAGTTTAACAGTAACGAACAACAAGCAGCGGAGGCAGATTTGGTTTGCAGCAGTAAACAGCGCCTTCAGCCTTCAACAGAACCTTCGAAGCGCAGCTTCTCTTATTCGGCTTCCACGGTGTCGCAGAACTCCAGCAGTGATGGAAAGGTCTGGTTCACAACCGGCGGCTTGCGGTTTGCGATAGCAGAATCATCTTCGGCTTCTCCTCTAACACACGAGGTCCTTCAATCGCAATAGTGGTGAACCACTGTGTTGCCGTGGAATAGCGGCTCGACTCGAGCTTCTCACAACAGCGCATAGATTCTTCGTCATCTCTAGTAGAAGACGATGCAGCTCTGGTGGAGGTCCCTCTAGCAACAGCGCAACAGATGGAAACGAAGTTCAGATCTGAACGCGACGAAGGCTTCGGAACTCCACAATGTGGCGGGAAAACCGGTTACTTCTACTCTGAATCTCAATGGTTGAAGGGGTGAAAATAAATTTTTCATTTTGTGGCGGAAGACAGAGGAGGTGAAAAAGTGGGAAACAATGTATCGGTGAGAAGGAGCTACCGATACATCGGTAGCTACATGGTGGGAAGGAATCGATTGGTATATAGGCTACTGATGAGGTGCAACAAGATGTCAGTGAGGATAAAAGGGGGTATCAGTGAGGAAATTAGGGTATCCGTGAGGTTAAAAAAAACAAAGGCAGTAGCAAAGCAGCTGCTACCGGTGAGGTTTGGGACATCAGTTGCTGCAACGGTGAGGGATATCAGTAGCAGAAGCTACCGATAGAAAAAAATTAAGTATCGGTAGCTTAGCTACCGATAGTACCTAAAATAATAGTTCGGTGAAATAATATAGAATTAAAACATAAATAAATTAAATAAAAAGATTTAAAATAATTAATTAAAGTAATGCTAAATTCCATTAATTAAAAACAAGATATTTATTAACCTTTAAAACATTAAATTTATTAATTTAAAAAAACTAGATGAATACAATTAAATTAATAAAATTGATTATTGTTAATCTAAATTAATAAGAGACTTAAAATAAAATAACTAAATAAATTTATTAAAGAGTAACATCCAATAAAAATAAAAACAACGGTGACCCAAATAAATGACACAAACTCTTAATTACCTCACCAATAGGCTAAAACAATTATAAAATGAATCAAAATTCAATATGTATACATAAAATAATATAATTAATGTTTGAAAACTATTAATTAATTAATTAATTAACTATTTGAACCAATAAAATTAAGGGAGAACCAATTTAATTAATTTAAAAGCAAACATAACTTACTTAAATTACGATCGGGAAGACTAAACACATAAAATAATAAAATTAACCTATTCTAATGTAGCTTAATTAAAAGATTAATTAATAAAATAAATTCTAACTTAATTCATTAGAATTATGTTTATTAAATAATTTTTTAACTAGAAATTAACTTATTAAAAAGTTGAGCATAATTAAATTAGCCAAACTAAATACTCACCGTTTAGGAATTCACCAGTTATAGTTAAATGAGAGCTACCGGTAGGAAAGAGTATCAGTGACTAAGGACACCGATATAGGCAAGGTCACCGATAGAGGCAAAGTCACCGATAGATAGTACTAGTAACCTGCTGTCGGTAGCTAAGCTACCGGTAGTCTGGCAAGCCGAACAAAGTTATATAAACATTAAAAATCAAAGGTAAATTAAATAGCGAACTCAATAATTATTAATGATGTAAAATTAAATAAAAATAAACAAATATATATTTAATGAACAAATTGGAAATTAATTAAATTAAAAACAAAGAAGGAATAAATCAATTATTTATGGTTCTATAATTAAAAAAATGTTATAAAAATGAGTATTTGACAAATTTAATTATAAAAATAAAAAAGTACAAATATTTAGCATAAATTGATTAAATAATTAATTAAATCATTAAAAATTAAGTAAAAAGATGTGGCAAAACATGTGGTTTAAAGGCCACGTCAGTTTTCAATAGAACTCGTACCGATGGATTTACCCATTTCAAAGACACCTTATAGAATGTCCCCAATTGAGTTGCAGGAATTGAAAACGAAACTTCAAGATAATCTTGATAAGGGATTCATACGCCCTAGTGCATCACCTTGGGGAGCACCTGTTCTGTTTGTTAAGAAGAAAGTTGGATCAGTGAGACTCTGCATTGATTTTAGAGAACTTAACAAGATCACTTTCAAGAACAAATATCCTCTCCCACGCATTGATGACTTATTTGACCAACTACGCGGAGCTCAGTACTTTTCCAAGATTGATCTTCATTCAAGGTATCATCAATTAAGGGTCAAAAGGGAGGATATACCAAAGATGGATTTCCGTACAAGATATAGACACTATGAATTTATAGGTATGCCATTTGTCTTACTAATTCCCCTGCTATCTTCATGGATCTAATGAATAGAGTCTTTAGAGACTATCTTGATTAGTTTGTGATAGTCATTATAGACGATATTCTTATCTATTCAAAGAGCAAGGAAGAACATGAAGATCACAAGAGAATTGTATTGAAGACCCTGAGAAAGGAGAATCTTTATGCCAAATTTACCAAGTGTGAATTTTGGATTCAAAAAGATGCATTTTTGGGTGCCATAATCTCCAAAGAGGGGATATATGTGGATCCAAGAAAAACAGAGGTTATCGAAAGATGGTCGAGACCAACAACAGTAACTGAGATCCGAATTTTTCTTGGTTTGGCTGGATATTATCGAAATTTTGTGAATGATTTTTCATGATTATTTAATCCACTCACCATGTTGACTCGAAAATGAGTTAAGTTAGTTTGGATGGAGGAGTGCGAAGAGAATTTCAAGGAGTTAAAAACAAGGTTATCCAGTGCACGTATGCTCACACTACCTTGTAGTAGAGAAAGGTTTGTGATCTACAGTGATGCATCCAAGAAGGGAATGGGGTGTGTTCTCATGCAAAATGATATGGTCATAGCTTATACCTCACGACAGTGGAAAATCCATGAGAAAAATCACCCAACTCTTGATTTGGAGTTAACTGTGGTAATATTTGCATTAAAAATATGGAGGCATTATCTTTATAGTGAAATGTGTGAAATTTATACTGATCATAAAAGTTTAAAGAATATTTTCACACAAAATTATATAAATATGCTCCAAAGAAGATGGTTAGAGCTGATTAAGGATTACGACTGCTCAATTCATTATCACTATGGGAAAGAAAACAAGGAGGAAGATGCATTAAGTCGATAAGACCATGCTAGCTTATCCATGATGAGGATCACAAAAGATCCAATATTTATGGATTTACAAAGGATGGATCTTGGAATTATAATGTAAGGGGAAAATATTATCTTTCTTAAATGAATATTCAACCATATATACATGTGAAGATTAAATAGGCACAAAAAGAAGATGTAGAGTTACAAAAGAAGGTGAGAAATGGTGCTGAATTCAACCTTGACTATGATGGAACAATAAGGTTCAGGAATCAGGTTTGTGTTCCTCCCATCCCAGAATTAAAGAAGGAGCTATTGGATGAGGCTCGTAGTTCTTCATTCTCTTTTCATTCGGGAAGCACAAAGATGTACAGGGACCTGAACGAGTACTTCTGGTGGGATTACATGAAAAGAGATGTTGCTGAATATGTCTCTCGATGCCTGGTTTGTCAGCAAGTTAAAGCTAAGAGACAGAAGTCTAGGGGGATTTTACAACCATTACCCATACTCGAATGGAAATGGGAAAACATCACTATGGAATTTGACACCGGACATCCTAAAACATCCAAAGGCAATAATGTTATCTTGGTCATAGTTGATCATCCTACGAAGTCGGAACACTTCATTGCTATTAGAGAAGATTTCTCTCTGGATCAGCTTCCCAGGATATATGTAAAGGAAGTGGTAAGATTGCACGGAGTACCACTTTCCATTATATCTGATCGGGATCCGAGGTTTACCTCAATGTTTTGGCAAAGTCTTCAGTATAATATAGATACATAGTTGAGTTTCAGCACTGCTTATCATCCTCAGACAGATGGTCAGTCTGAGAGAACAATTCAAACTCTGGAATATTTGTTGAGATCTTGCTCTATTGATTTCAAAGGTGGATGGGATCAACACCTACCTTTTGTGGAATTTTATTATAATAATATCTTTCACTCCAGTATTCAGATGGCTCCTTATGAAGCTCTCTAGGGAAAGAAATTCCAAACTCCAACTTGCTGGGATGAATTTGGGGAAAGAAATCTATTAGGACCTGATCTTGTTGATGAGATGGCAGAAAAAGTCTAATCTATTCAACAACACAGAAGAGTATCTCAAAGTTGACAAAAAAGTTATGCCGATAACCGAAGAAAATACCTAGAGTTTGAAGTGGGTGATAAAGTGTTCTTACAAATATCTCCTTGGAAGAGAGTAATGAGATTTGGAAAGAAGGGAAAGCTGAGCACTCAGTATATTGGTCCTTTCGAAATATTGGATCGTGTTGGGAAGGTAGCTTACCGATTGGCTCTTCCACTGAATCTATCTCAAGTTCATGATGTGTTAAATGTATCTCTCCTGAGAAAGTACATACTCGATCCTTCACATGTACTCAGCTCAGAAGTTGTACCGCTGGAGAAAGATCTTTCTTATGATGAACAACCAATAGAGATTCTGGATCGTAGCGAAAATGTCCTACGAAACAAGACCACTCGCTTGGTGAAAGTTTTATGGAGGAACCACCATTATAAGAAGCTACATGGGAGCTTGAGGATATTATGAGGGAGAGGTATCCTCATCTGTTTGTTACAAAGTGACAAATTTCGAGGGTGAACTTCATTTTAAGGGGGGTAAAATGTAACACCTGAGATTTTTATGAAAAATATTTTGTTTTATGTTATATACATCATCAAAGGAATATTTCACTACACACATCACTAGCTTGTCTTGCTTTACACGCAATCACGACCTTCCTCGATAGCTTCCGTTGTATGCAATACCAAGTTTCACTAAACAACAATATGCTGTTATAATATTATTAAAACTAGCCGTTATGAATAGTAATACCCACGTTTTGAAATTTTATCTTCCAAAATGGACTTTATTTTTGGATTCAGAATATCTAAATTAGCCAAGGGTGAATTTTTGGTATTTTTCTGAAAACTTTCAATATTTGATGAATAGTGAAAACACTGGGTTACTATTTAACAACAGACTTTTTATTTAAATAATTATTTATTTTATCTAAATTTATTTTTGGTCAAAAGTGATAAATAATACCTATATAAGTTCAAAGTAATTTATTGGAGTCATTTTTTAATAATTTTAGATATATAAAAATTTTATTGAACTTTTCACTGCCATTTTCCCACCTCCCAGGAGAGTTTGAAAATTTACATAAAACATAATTTTACCGCTTCTGTGAGTGGAATTTCAAAAATCCGAGAGACATGGCTAACATCAAGGAGTAAAATGTGGATCAATAAGATAATTTTTTTTGGTGAATAATAACTTTTTAATTTTTTTTACCACGGTTAGAAGTAAATAGGGTAATTAAGGATAAAAATGGTATTATTATTAACCAAACACATGACCTAATTATATTGGATAAGTATAATTCGACCAAAAACAATCTTAGGAATAAAATATGACCCTTTTTGTCCTCCTCGATTAGATTAGGACACTTATTATTATTTAATTTAATGAAGAGTTTAAAGAGTTAAAAACAAAGTTTAATAACTAAAACATTTTTAATATAGAGTTATACAAAAGATATATTCGACTATAATTATTCATTAGAAAGATAAAATTATTTCATAAATAATGGTATTTTATTTATAATTTTTAGACTTTAAATAATTTAATTTATTTATGACACAATGATGATGCGAAATATTAACATAATTGATATTATAAATACCCAAATAAATGTAATTTGAGACTTGTTATGAATTCAACTAATTTTTTAAGTTAATATGAATTGTTAGTATTGATTTAATTAACTTTTTTTTAACTAATCATGCTGTTATGATTTTCACAAAAATCAATTACCAAATAGTGTCAAAAAGTGACATAAAATAGTTTTTAAAACAATTATTATATTATTAATTGTTATTTTATTCTTAAAAATATAAGGTATGGACAAATGAATTAGATAAGGTTATATTTATTAATAATGAACAAATTGGTGTTCGTTTGGCTTGTTATATTAAGTTTATTAACCATATAGTGTCAGAAAATAAGAAGACACAGTAAAAGTTAAATTATTTAACTTAGAGTTAAATCTAAATGATAAGGTCAAAATATTAAACTAAACTTGTCTAAAATCTATTGGTTTAAAGTATTTCGACCCATCCCCACCTTAGCTTCGAAATAAATCTGTTTAGAGCTATTAAAAATAGAATATGACTTTATTATAAAATAATATTTTATGTTTTTCCTAAAGTGCCCCTCTCCTCCCTTAAAAAAGGGAACCTCCTCCCTCTCGTCCTCACACCACTTTGAGCATTAAATATTGGCCAAAACCTTCCCAATTCCCTTAAAAACTTCCCTAGAAACATCATAGAGGTCCTTGTCTTCTTAAAACACCATCTTTAGAGCCCTAAGAGGAGGTTAAGAAGAGGCACTTTAAAGAAGGGGTAATGTCCGTTACCGATTCATTCAACTTTATTTTTCTTCTACTTCTTCTTATTTAGTTGTTTCATTAAGAAGTAATAATATCAGTATCAATCATATACTTATATTTTATTAAAAATATGAAACCACCCTATTTCACCTTCTATCCATCCTACGGAAAAAAAAATCACCGCGTGTGCGTACGTACAGAATACCATCTCCATGCCGTGGTGTAATCTGTTTCCCACCACCACCTTACTTGGATGGGTATAATGGTGTAAATTATAACTATATATGATTATTGTAAAGTGATATTGATTCTTAAATAGTATACATACACTTCAATACAATTCCACGATCTTGGGAATGATATCATCGCTCGTGCGTACGTACGACCTACCGTCTCCACAATGTGATGCGACTCATTCTACATGATCTTAAATGCATAATGATTATATTAATGAATTGAATGAATTAATATGATATATGTTATACTAATACCATTCTGGAAATGAGGTATCTATAACCTAAAAATAAGAATAAGAATTTATTCGACAAAACACACATAAGAACAAAAAGAAACAAACACTCGAATAACAAGTAACAATGAAATATTACTAATAAGAAGCTATGAAAATTACCAAATATGATATCATAACAATTATTAAGATTCTTAAATAAGTCAATAACATTATTTAAATCATTATACAGGAGGTTCAGACACGTACAAAGCAAATCAGACCTAAGGTAAGGGAAAATCTCGCAATCTCATTTTTATCCAAGATTGTTTATACTTCAGAATTTACTGGGGAATATTTATTATCCACATCAATGTTTCCTAAATATGTAATATTATTTATGTCCTAAAATTTTTTAAATCTAATTTTACCCTTCGGTGGGTTTTTACTAAATGATATGAAAGGAATATTTTGTCATTTTTAGTACGTGGTGCTTTTTTGACTTTTCCGGCCAAAGTACGAGAAGAATGTTTTTTAACTTATACGGTCTGAATGGATTTTTAGAACATTATTTTCATGGATCTTCCTTTACATGTTTTCATGTTTATTTTTAATCAGCTTTCTTTAGTTTAAAATTTAATGACATTTTAATAAAGGAAAAATGTTTTTGAATTAGAAAGGATATTTTCCTTAAGAATGGAGTTCAAGTGTTTTATCAAAATTATTTTCCATCTAAGACAATATAGGGTTCTATTTATATCCCTATTTTTACATTGATTTGATTATTTTAGGATGGAATTATTTTTATGAAGTCATTTTATCTTATATGGATTATTTTATGATGGAATGATGTTTAAGAATCTCATTTTTATTACATGGGTTATGATATGATGTATGATTTATGATTTTTTGGCACACATAATAATGGTTTCATTATAAGATAGGTGGGACCTATATCTCCCTCCAATTAATTGGGTAATGATTTATATCTCATGAGATATAGAAATGGCTGGAACGACAGGTTAATCCGATTCAGTTATATAGGACTGAAACGAGGAGTGAACTCAGTTCATAAATGGACTTTGTCCGCTAAGATAGTCTTAGAAATGAGTCTTGACTACTATGAAATGATTATCTATGATTATGTGTGTATGCCACAAAGCTTTAAGTTATGATTATTTGGATTAAATTTCACTACTATGATTTATCCAATGTTATGAAATTAAAATCTCTTTTGCAGGTTAAGATTTCCAAAATGTTATGTTATTATGAATGTGATGTGATTGATATTTCTTTTGTTTACCCTTACTGATCATTTGAGCTCACCCCTTTGTATGTTTTTTCCCCAGGTCAGGAAGAAGGGTATTAAGTAAGATATGCCAAAAGGGACTCTATATATGATAAAATAAATGGGAGGTAGTCTATATGAATTATGAACCAGTTGTTTATGTTTCCCAGTTTCCAAAGACACTATACCTATACGGGCCTTTCATGGTTTTGTTATATGTTGTAATACGTATGATTCAATTATGAAGTAATAAAAATGTATGTAAAGTATGGGTCATTATAAAATACATTCTTACATTTAATTCTATGGGAATATAATAACGTTTACCATTTGAGAGGTGGACTATCGCCTTATGAAGCGATGCGATTCATTTTTCATGCTATTGTACAACCAACCATCCACATGAATGATGTATTTCATTTTCTATCTCTAAATTTAATGGATTAATATTAATAAATATATCTTTAATATATATTATATTTATATCAATTTTAATATTCTATCGATTATATAACTATGATCGTATTATGTGGACCAAAAATACCAAATCGAAACATACACGAAAAACAAAGTAGTCATTACAAAAAACGTGAATTTAATGAGGAATTGTAAATAAAAAAGTAATAAAAGGTCATAATTATATTATATATATAACTATGGTTCTAAAATACTTGTATAGTTAATCTATATTTTCTTATAAATTAGTTTTAAATTTGTGATAAGAAATATGAGACATAAGGTAAGAGATTTTTTTCTCAATTTTTCTTCTTTGGGAAAAATATTATGTTATGAACCTATGTTATTTTATGAGGAGTATACATAGCCAATTAAAAAATTTATACCATGAAATTATTTATTCTCATGATATTTAATGTTTCATTTAATGTTATTATTACATGGGGGTTATGATTCAGAATTTACCAATGTGGTAAGGGATTGAAGTTAAAATCTTACTGTTTATCGTGATTATTTATGATTGTGATTTAAATGATGAAAAATTGTAATATATTTATGTATAACTTAATTAATTTACCTCAACATTGTTTATTTCTTGAGACTAATTTTTTCTCTTTCATTATAATATTTCTAGGTATTAATTATTCGAAAATAATTTATAAAATAAAACTGACTTGTATTTATCTCTTTGGTCGAATACCCTTTTTCTTCCACATCCATGTTTTCTAAAAATGGTTTGACTAATGTTTTAATTTTCTTGTATGATTGTTTAAATCCATTTTAAACACTTTTATAAACTTAAATTTTTTTCATTGGAATATTTATGTCATTTTCAAAACATTTCTTATATGGATTTTATCAAAAATGTTAAATGAATAATTGTTTTAATATGTATGATGTGAAATGTATTTTTTCCCATTATGCACAATAATAATTTTAAATATTCCATTATTATTTATTATTTTTACTTCCAAAGAAAATTATTTCCAAAATTTTGTTAGGTTTTTATTTTAAAAAAATTTATTTTTAATGTGAAATGGGTATTTTGATCATGAAATGTTCCATGTGATCTTTCAAAATCATTTTACATTTTAGATGAAATCCTTTAACATTAATTAAGATTTAATTGGGATATGATTCAAAGATACCATCCTTATTATTTCTTTGTATGGTTTATTTTTATTATTCCAAGATGTTTATCAAACCCATTTCTTTTCCTCAGATTATGCTATGATAATTTTTTTATGAAAACACTTTCTTTTCTACAGGTTATGATATGATAAAATGCCTATGAAATCAAAATATTTCCATAAGATCTCATCTGAGAAATTTTTAATGATATTTTTATGGACATATTTATGATTTTCATTTTGTTATGTATGGGATATATACCTACCTCCAATGCATTGGGCAATTATTAGGATATCATGAGATAAACATAACTGGAATGGTGATTGAACGAGGTTCGGTAAGGGAAATTTTCCAATATGATTGTCACAAGAGTGAAACATGACTACTATTTTGATTTAGATAGTTTATATAAATCAATATTATATTCTTGGGAGTTAATCATGACTACCTAAGAAATTATTTTCAATACTTACGAGTATTCCAAAATTCCATGCCATCTGCCAATGTTATGATCGCTTGACTCTTGCTATCTAATTCATTTCTGATTCATGTCTTATGAAATTTGTAAAATTATTTTATGAATTGATATTATGTTATTTTATTTTTATGGAGTGGTATTAAAATTTATATTTCATGTTCCCATACCTTTATAGTCATATTATTCTTATGTGATCATTGATATCTCCCATATTTACCCTTACAAAGAATATGAGCTTACCCTTTCTTATATTTCTATTCCATATGTTACGAATAAAGGAATTATGTATAATATTTAAATGAAATATTATTTCATTTATGAAATCGATGGAAATATATTCAGTACACTTATGAACCTATTGTTTAAGTTTCCATTTTTCCAATAGAAATAGAACTAAACAATTTTATTATGGATCATAATATAATGTAATGAATATTATTCCATTAAGTTTTAATATTTATGTATGTGAAATTTGTGTCATTTTATAATCCTATATGAAAAATTGGGGATTCATTTTTTAATCCATTCTATAAATTTTTTTTGATAATTTTTTTTATTTCATTTGATGTTTATTTTATCATTTTTTTTGAAATGAAATTCACCCCCATATTTCCATCATCTAATTCAAAAATTTGGTATCAAAAACAACATTGTTTTCTAAAACATTAATTGTTTCATGATTGTTTTGGATGGGCTCTACCTATAACACATAAGGTGTTCATTAAGAATACTCAATTTTAGGTTTTCTATTTGTTATAGAGTAGAAAACTAGAATTGTAAAAGTTGAAATTTTAAATTTATTAGAATAATTTGATATCTTTTTAGGAAATTTTTAGGCATGGTAACACACTGACTAAGGTAGTAAAGTAAAATTTGTCTCATGATAATATAACGTAACACCCTAAGATTCCACTATCTGTTTCCCTTTGAATAGTGCAACAACTTCTGTTGTACGTAACTTGGTGTTTTAACACACCACGACCAATCAAACAAGCCGTTATGAATTGTAATACCAAATTATTGAAATTTTATAAATTTTATTTTTCAAAATGGAATTATTTTTTTGTTTAGGAATATCAAAATTAGCTTAGGGTGATTTTTTGGTATTTTTTGAAAATTTTCAATTTTGGATGAATAGTGAAAACACTACGTTATTTTTTAAAGCCAACATTTTATTTAAATAATTAGTTATTTTATTTAAATTTATATTATGTAATAATATATAAATAATACCTATATAAATTCAATGTAATTAATTGGAGTCATTTTATAATAGTATTAGATATATAAAATTTTATTGAACATTTTACCGTCTTTTACCCACCTTCTAGGTGCATTTGGAAATTTTCATAAAACATAATTTTACCACTTTTGTGAATTGAATATAAAAAATCCGAGATAAAAAATTGAAATAAGTAAGTAAAATGTGGTTAAATAAGATGAAAATAATTTATGGTGAATTGTATCTTTGGAATTTTATTTACCTTGGTTAAAAGTAAATACAGAAATGAAAGGTAAAACATGATAGTATAATTACACTAACACATGTTTTAATTCTATTGGATAAGTGTAATTAAACTATAAATCAACCTTAGGAATAAAGTATAATCTTTTTCATTCACTTGTAATAGATCAGGACATTTATCATTATTTTATTTAAAGAAGAGTCAAAAGTGTTAAATTCAATGTTTAATAATTATACTATTTTTAATACAGGGTTATACATAAGATAAATTCAACTATAAATATTAATTATAAAGATAAAAATATTTCCTATATAATTTTATTTGATTTATAATTTTTAGACATTAAATAATTAAATTTATTTATTATACAATGACGATGCAGTAATTACCTTACTAATGAAATATTAGAATAATTGATATTATAAATATGCAAATAAATGTAATTTTACACTTATGATGAATTAATCTAATTTTATAAGTTAATATGACATGTTAGGGTTGGTTAAATATTTTTTTTTCAAAGTGATAATGTTGTTATGACTTTCACAAAAACAAAATACCAAATAGTGTCAAAATTGAAATAAATGGGTTTATAAAACAAATACTATATTATTAATTAATATAATGTTGGTAAAAAATATAAGGTTCATTCAAAGGAATTATATAAGGTTATATATATTAATAATGAACCACTTCAGATTCGATTTTAGTTTTATTGTAAGTTTATTAACCATTTATTATAATAATACAAGAATACATGGTAAAAGTTAAACTACTTAAATAAGAGTTGAATATAAAAGATAAGCTTAATATGGTAACCCAAACCTATCTAAAACGTATTGGTTGAGATTTTTTCAACCCTTCCCAACCTTAGACACTAAATAAATATTTTTGGAGTCATTATAAACCGAATATGATTGTATAATAAAATAATATTTCAAGCTTTTCTTAAAGTGACTGTCACCTCTCTTATAAAATGGTACTTCCTCTTCTCTCACAATCACACCTCCAATGACATTTGGATTAGTCAAACCCAGCTCAAATATCCTCCCAAAAACCCACAATTCAACCTATAGGCCTTAATTTGATCATAAATCCAACATATAGATCCCTTTTGATCAACTCAAAAGGAAATACACGAAGGATAGGTAATAATTTCACCACCTCTTTCAAAGTTCTTTTCTTGTTCCACTTTCAATTTCTTTGTTGTTTCTATACCAAAATAGAAAATCCAGTACCTTATACATACTGTGGTGTTATTATATATATTTTACAACCATATTCATTATTCTATCCATCCTATGAATGACATGTCACTATACGTGTGTACGTAAGACTTACCGTCTCCACGTCGTAGTGTAGTTTGTTATTGAAACACCTCATTATTTTTATGGGTATAATAATGATTATAACTGATGTAAATAATAAATATAAAATTTTAATGATTTCTTATATATGATATAACATCCAATTACATACTATTTCACAACCAATAGAATGATATTGTCACTCATGCATTCGTACGGATTACTATCTCCACAAACGCGATGAAATTCATTCCCCATCATAACCATTCAAGAATTATTTTCCTTTTTTGATTAAAAATAATGTTTAAGAAGCTAATATCATTCTGGATATGAATCTAATACATCCTATCCATAAAAAATATGGCTTACATAACCAAGCATATAAAGGAAAATGAATTAGTTAACACCCGAAACAAAGATACAACTGTAATATTATTAACTAAGAAATATTAGATGATCATATATGATATAATATTTATGTATTTGGTTCCTATATAATTTAATAACAATTATTTGACTATTATACCAGAGGTTAACAAAACCTCGATGAAGTAAAAGTACCGGGTAATTGTTAACTCTATAATCTATTCATTATACGAGGCTGTTTATAAGTGAGTATCTACTAGGACCTCTTTATCATCCACATCCATTTTTCTTTAAAATGTGTTTAAAAACATTTTTACTATTTACTAGACAATGGTTTAAGGTAATTTATACCATTTTTTGACTTTTTATGAGATGTTTATAAAGGAATATTTCCGTCAAACAATGTCCTTTATGACGTTTTTGACAAAATTATGGAATGAATGTTTTTTTAACTTATACGGAAGATGCGGCTATTTACTGCTTTAGTAACACCTTCGAAGCTTCCCTTACAAGATTAAAAGAATATTTTAAAAATAAATGTTTTCTTTTAAAATTACCGGACTTTCAAATGATTTCAAAATAGAAAGATATATTTCTATGAAATAGTTTTGATTTCATCTATGTCAACATCCTTTGTTGGATTTTATGGTTTCTTGAAGTTGATTTATTATGATTCCATCTTCCATAGTGTATTGATGGTTTTATGATATGTTTGACTGTTGATGTGATATTTTTATACCATTCATGGTTTAGGGTTAATGTGTTTACATTTCGTATGCTAATTTTAATACGAATGTTTATGTTATATTTCAAAATTTTCATATGATGAAAGTATTGGACTTAGTATGTGACGGGTGGAGCTCGCTATAGATCCTTAATGCATCCGTAGGTCTCATGAGACAAACAAGTGTCATGGAACACGACCTTGAATAAATCTTTTTTGCATTCTTGGAATGAGGCCTTGACTATGTGGTTATGATGTTCGGCATTATGCATTACATCATTATGAAATTGGATACTAATATTACATGTGATCATTTGACCACTAGAATATCCAAATGTATAAGTCAAGGGGATTATTTGATTTATGTTTTCCATATTATATCGATGTTTAAGTTTAAAAGTATTTTGTTTTAGTTTTATATATTTTTTGTAAATTTTTATACTTACTTATTAATTGTTTTGCTATATTGTTATCCTTACTGAGCACCTGTGATCACACCTTTCTATGTTTTATTTTTCCATTGATGTGAAGAGGTATATTATGACTGATCTGAAGGGACAGTCTATGGAAGTTGATAGTGTTAAAAGGTGACACGATGTTGTAGTTTTTAAATTCAAAATGTAATGCAAAACTTATGTTTGTATCTAGTACTTCCAAGGCAACTAAACTGATCAGTCTTTTGTGATTTGAACCCTATTGATCATGCCAATGTTATGAAATAATGCACCAACACTGGGTAACTAGGGATGAGGAGTTACAGTTGGTATCAGAGGAAGTTTAGTAAAAACCTTGGTTATTAGATTTAACAAAACTATGATTAGAGAACATTACCCTAAGATATACTTTGAGGATTAGTATAGAAGAACATCCTATAATATTGTAAATGTAGATATTTTGTGTGTTTTCCAAGAAATACATCCCTTTATAGATATGAGTAGGTAGTGCGGCTATGTCGTAGATGTACTTAGAAATAAAAACTCTAGTAAGGAGTTTCATGGTTGACCTGGGGTATCCTAGTACACGATAACGATCCTTGCTTGACTCTTTATTACGACACTCCAAGGGGATATTCTTAGGATAATTCACATTTTCTTTACAAACCATTACAAAGAATTTATGAGTATATATATCCTAAAAGAATTTTATTATTATTATAGATTATATCCATAAACATTTCAATTTATGTTAACTGTTTTACAAGTTTGGAATTATGTTTTGCGATTTGTATACTAATCTACTGTATGGAATTGTTTATAGCACCTATTAGAAGGAATGGAAACTATAACAATGCATGTAATACATTTAGTGATTTCCCTGATACTAAATATAACTATAGTGGAGATGGTGATGCAGCTAGTGCTGATCCTCTTATCACCATACTTGGAAAACTCACTCAGGTTATAAATAAAAACCTATCCTATATGGAGCACCCTGATCCACAATGTAGAGGATCAACGTTAGACCACTTCATGAGGAAAAAAACACTAACATTTAATGGGAATAAAAATCCAATTGTAGCTGAGCAATGGATATGTTTCATAGAGAAAATAATTCATGCTTTTGGGAGTAGAGAAAGGGAAAATGTCGTTATGGTAGTTTATCACATCACGGGCAATGAAGATCAATAGTGGTCATTAATTAAAAACACAAAGGAAGATGAATAGGTATCAAATATAGAATGGAGGGAGTTTAAAGTTATTTTTTTTAAAAATATACTTTCCTCGTGACCATCATGTGAATATGAAAATAAAATTTTTGAGAATGAGGAAAAATAAGAACGAGAATGATGCAAAGTATGGGGATAACATTACATGGATTGCATGGAATGCAGCTGATTATATACGTAACCCCAGGAGTAAGATTTATTGATTCTTTGATGGGTTAAAACAATATCATCATCAAGAATTAGTCTCACAATAATCCCCATCATACAAAGATATTGTCTCATCTGCTATCAAGATAGAAAATAAATTCTCTAAGTCTTACGACATTAAAGTAAAGCAACAGAGAAAGAGATCTACTGAAAACTCTTGAAATGGAAATAATGGGAATAAGTGAAAAGTTGATTTTCCATTCTATAATAAATGTAGGACGAAACACCCTAGTATATGCCTGAAGGTAATGGGAGTCGATTACAAGTGTGGTGAAAAAGGCCACCAAACTCACGATTTCAAGGGAAAGAAAAAGGTTGTCATTGTTGAATTCTACAAGTGTAAAGAAATGGGGAATTATGAAAATGAATGTCATAAGAGCAAAGGAAACATACCTTATAAAAGAAAATGGAGTAGGGCCAAACTTATGTGATCACTACTGATGAGGTTGAATATTCAGAAGGCGTGGTGGTAGGTAATTTAAGGGTTTCCTCAAGTTTAGAAAATGATTTATTTAATTTTGGATCATCTCATTATTTCATATCTTCCCAGTTTTCTAAGAAAGTTAGATATTACCAATTATATTTAACAAGGGAGTTGTCAATAAAAAATCCTAATGGAAGTATCATTGAGACAATGTTTTGTGAATCAGTCCTCATTAGGGCATAAAAATGTTCTTTATCTGCTGATATCATCATCATACCCATGATTAAATTTTATATAATCCTCGGTTTGGATTGAGTTTTGGACCATGATGCGAAAATGTATTGTATGAAGAAAGAGGTTGCAATTTTCAATGTGAATAAGGAGTACCTTATCTTTATAGCTGAAATTTCACCATCTGATTCTTATCTTGATCCACCCCAGTAGCATAACTAAATTCAATTATTAGGGAGGAAATGAATGAAATAACTATGGTTTATGAAAGGAATGTTGAAATAGAGGATGTGCCTATTGTGCAAGAACATGCTGATGCGTTTCTAGAGGATTTACCTAGACATCCTCCAGAATGATAAATTTAGTTTTCCATTGATTTAATTCTCAGTTCAAGTCTCATATCGAAGACCCCTTATTTAATGTCTACTATGGAATTAGTGGATCTAAAGAAACTACTAGATGAATTGATTAATAAAGTATTTTTTCATCCTAGTGTTTCTTCATTAGGATCCCATGCTCTTTTTGTTAAGAAGAAAGATGGATCTATGAGGTTGTGCATTAACTACAGGGAGATCAATGCAATAACAATAAAGAACAAGTTTCCCCTAATTCAAATTAATGATTTATTAGATCAACATAATGAATCTCAATATTTTTCAAAGATTGAACTTCGATCTGGATATCATCAGTTGTGCATGAAGAAGGAAGACATTTCAAAAACTACATTTCTTACCAGGTACGGGCATTACGAGTTTACACTAATGCCATTTGGACTGACTAATGCACCAACTGTTTTCATGGATCTAATGAATATAGGTTTGAAGGAATATCTTGAAGAAATTTTATCGATATTTATTAATGATATCATTTTTTACTCCAAAAGATATGAAGATCATAAAAATCACTTGCACACTATTATGAAAACCCTCAGAAGAAACGAATTATATGCGATGTTTAGCAAGATTGAATTCTAGCATCTAGAAATTTATATTCATGGGAATATTGTCTATAAGGATGGAATATTTGTTGATCCCTCTAAGGAAAAATAAATAAAAGAATTCCCAACACCAGTGAGTATAACTGAGGTCCACATCTTTATTGGTTTAGCAGGTTATTATTGGAATTTCTTCCAGAGTTTTTCCAGATTAGAAAACCGATTAACCAAGTTCACACATAATGGGGTAAAATTTATTTGGAAAAAAGGTTGTGAAGAATGTTTTGATGAACTGAATAGAATATTTGTCAATGATATTTTCTTGACTCTAGCATGAGGTAATGATGAGTTTGTTATTTATAGTGATGCTTCAAAGAATGAACTTTGTTTTTTTACTTATAAAGAATGATAATGTTATTGCCTATGGCTCATGACAAATAAAAATTCAGAAACTACACTATCCCACTCATGATATTCAGTTAATAACTGTAATATTTTATTTGAATATATGGATACACTATCTCTATGGTAAAAAATGTGATATATATACCGATAAAAAAGAGTTTTAGTTATATTTTCTCACAAAAAGAACCCAACATGAGGAAAAGATGATGGATTAAACAACCCAAAGATTATTATTTCACTATAAACTACCTCTCGGGGAAGGAAAATAAGGTCATAGGTGCTTTGAGCAGAAGGGATCATGGATTTTTGAACAAGATGAGATTTAAAAGGGATCTTATGTTCATGGATATAGTAAATATTGATATAGGAATAACCAAGGAAGGTGAAACATGAATGCTTTTTTCAAATGGTTGCCACACCATCTTTACTAGAAAGGATAAAAAGTTATCAGGATGATGATAAAGAGTTTCAAAATAAGATTAATACTGTGAATGATAGGAGATGGAGTGACTTCTCATATGAAGATGGGATTTCAAAATTTGGAAGAGACTTTGTGTTCCCAATATAACTGATCTAAAAAGGGAATTGTGGGATGATGCTCACAGATCCAATTTTAATATACACCCTCATAGCACTAAGATGTATAGAGAATTGAAGAAAAATTTATGGTGGGACAACATAAAGATAGAGATTGCTGATTATGTGTTAGGATGTATGGTTTATCAGTAAGTGAAAGTTGGAAGACAACAACCTAGAGGAGTCACACACCCTCTTCCCATACTTGAGTGGAAATGGGATGTTATTTAGATGGACATTGTTATTGGGCTACCAAAGACTTCTAGAAGGAATGATGAAATATGGGTCATTGTTGATCGTCTTACCATGTCAACACATTTTCTTACTATAAGAAAAGATTTACCACATGATCATCTAGAAAGACGATATATATTAATGAAGTTGTAAGATAATATGGAGTACCCCTATAAATTATTTCTGATCGTGATCCTTGTCTTACATCAAGATTATGGAAATTTCTTCAGAACGCCTTGGATATTGAACTTCGTTTGAGCACTGCCTGCCACCCTCAAACTGATGAACAATCAGAATAGACAATTCAAAACATAGTAGACATTTTTAGATCTTACTCACTTGACTTTGAATGTATGTGGGATCAATATTTACCTCTGGTATAATTTTCCTATAACAATAGAATCTATTATAGTATTTTGATGGCACCATATGAATCATTATATGGAAAGAGATGTTGCACACCAACTTGTTGGGATGATGTTGGTGAAAGAAAACTCATCGGCCCAGAACTTGTTGAGGAAACAATTGAAAAGGTAAAGGTTATCCAAACCCACATCAAATCAGCTCAAAGTAGGCAACCGATCTATGCCGATAACCAAAGGAAGGATTTTGAATTTCAAGTATGAGATCATTTTTTCTTGAAGGTATCTCCATGAAAGTGTGTTATACGTTTAAGTAAGAAGGGTAAATTATGTCCTAGGTACATCAGACCATTCAAAATTCTAGAATGGATTGGAGTTGTATATTATTATTTGAAAGTGCCACGAAGTCTCTCTAAAGTTCATGATGTGTTCTACGTATCACTGTTGAAAAAACACATGCTTGACCCAACACATGTACTGACGTATGAAGAAATAGAACTGGAACCTAAATTGTATTATTGAGAAGAGACTATAAGAATTCTTGATACCTGAGAACAAGTGTTGAGAAACCGAACGACTCATTTGGTAAATGTTCTATGGAGAAATCACAAGATGGAAGAGGCAATGTGGGAACCCAAGGAATTTATGATAAAAAACCACTCGAATCTTTTTACGTAGCAATATTCTAGAAATTTTGAGCCTGAAATTATTTGAAGGGGGGATAATGTAACAAACCAAGATTCCACGATACATTTCCCTTCGAATAATGAAATATCTTGCGTTGTACGCAACTTGGATTTTTAACACACCACAACCAATCAAACTAGATGTTATGAATAGAGAAAAACATTGCGTTATAGATCAATTTTTTTTAAATAATTAGTTATTTTATTTAAATTTATATTAGGTAGAAATAGTTACATAATACCAATAATTTTTCCATGTAATTTATTGGAGTCATTTTATAATAATATTAGATATATAAAATTTTACTGAATATTTTACCCTCTTTTACCCTCTTTCTAGGCGCATTGCCAAATTTGCATAAAACATAATTTTAACGCTTCTGTGAATTGAATTTCAAAAATATGAGAGACACTGTTGAAATTAGTATGTAAAATGTTGTTCAAATAAGATGAAAATAATTTTTGGTTAATAGTAACTTTTGACTTTTATTTACCACAGTTAATGGTAAATAGGGTAATTAAAGGTAAAAAATGTTATTATATTTACCATATCTCATGTCCTAATTCTATTGGATAAGTGAATTTTGACCACAATCAACCTTAGGAAATTTTTTTTATCCTTTTGGACCACTTGGATTAGATAAGGACATTTATTATTATTTTATTTAAAGAAGAGTTAAAGTGTTAAATTCAATGTTTAATAACTAATCAATTTTTAATATATGGTTATACATAAGATAAATGCGACTATAAATATTAATTATAAATCTTAAATTATTTATACATAATGATATTTAATATATAATTTTTATACATTAAATAATTAAATTTATTTATGATAAAATGATGATGTAGTAATGATCTTATTAATGAATGATTAAAATAATTGATATT
Source organism: Viscum album (assembly GCA_963277665.1). NCBI lineage: Eukaryota > Viridiplantae > Streptophyta > Magnoliopsida > Santalales > Viscaceae > Viscum > Viscum album. Next base: position 276,954,805 of record OY728129.1, on the reverse strand, counting down.
ATAAATATCCAAATAAATGTAAATTGAGACTTTTGATGAATTTCACTAATTTTTAAGGTTAATATGACATGTTAGTGTTAGTTAAATAATTTTTTTTTCGATGTGATAATGTTTTTATGATTTTACATAAACAAAATACCAAATAGTGTCCAAATTAACACAAATGAGTTTTTTTTAAAAATAATATATTATTAATTGATATAATATTCCTAAAAATATTAGCTTTGACCAAAGGACTTATATAAGGTTAGATCTATTAATAATAAAAAACTTGGGGTTCTCTTTGATTTTTATAGTATGTTTGTTAACCATTTATTATAATAAAACAAGAATACATGGTAAAAGTTATACTATCTAACTAAGAGTTAAATCTAAAAGATAAGGTTGATATGGTTACGTAAACATGTCTAAAAGATATTAGATGAGTGGTTTTCGACCCATCCCCACCTTATCCTTGAAATAAATAATTTGTGATCCATTATAAACCAAATATGATTGTATAATAAAATAAAAATTCAAGCATTTCTGAAAGTGACCCTCACCTCTTTTTTAAAAGGTTATTTCCCCTTCTCTAAAAATCTCACCTCTTAATTCATTTGGGATTCCAAAAACCTACTCAAATATCCTACCAACAACCCTAACATCGACTTAGAGGACTTACATTTATTAGAAAGTCATTTTAGGGACCCCTTTTGATCTACTCAAAAAGAAAACACCTGAAGAAGAGGTAATAATTTTACCACCTCTTTCAAAGTTCTTTTATTGTTCCACTTCTTATTTCATTGTTGTTTCCATATAAAAATAATAACTCGAGTACCTTATACATACAATGATTTTATTTTAAATATGGTACAAACATATTAATTATTCTATCTATCCTATGAATGACAAGCCACCACATGTGCGTACATACGGCTTACCGTCTCAACGTCGTGGTGTAGTTTGTTATTCAAACAATTCATTATTTGGATGGGTATAATAATGAGTATAAATGATGTAAATATTAAATATAACATGTTAATAATTATATATATATTACATAAAATCCAATTATATATGATTTCACCACCAAGAGAATGATATTGTTGCTCATGCGTACATACGAATTACCGTCTCCACGAACGTGATGAAATTCATTCACCATCATAACCATTCAAGAATAATTTTTATTTTATGATTTAAAATAATCCATAAGAACTGATAATTTAGGATATGAATGAAATAAATCTTATCCATAACAAACATGGCTTACGTAACCAAGAATATAATGGAAAATGAATCAGGTAACACCTAAAACAATGATAATACTAAAATATTATTGACAAAGCAATATTAGAAAATCATATATGATATCATATTTATATATTTGGTTCTTTTTTAATTTAAAAAAATTATTTAAGTATTATAAAAGAGGTTAACATACCCTTTATCAAAGAAAAGTACATGGTAAGCGATTATTATATAATATCTTCATTATCTGAGGTTGTTTATATGTGAGTATCTAATGGGACCTCTGTATCATCCACATCCGTGATTCTTAAAAATCTATTTCAAAACATTTTACTATTTCCCAAACTGATGTTTAAAGTCTTTTATACCTTTTTTTGACTTTTTATTAGATTTCTATAAATAAATATTTTTGTAGTTTTCCAAACAAGGTCCTTTACGACCTTTTCGACAAAAGTAAGGAAAGAATGATTTTTTAACTTATACGACGACAAAAACTATTTTCCACCATTATAACACCTTCGAAGTATCACTTACAATATTATAAGAATATTTTCAAAATAATTTTTTTCTATTAAAATTACAGTATACTTAAATGATTTCGAAATACAAAGAGGTATTTCTCTCAAATAGTTTTGATTTCATCAATGTCAACATCCTTTGTTTGATTTTACGCTACATTGAAGTTGATTTATTATGATACCATATTTCATATTGTATTGATGGTTTTTTGATATGTTTGAATGTGGATGTGATATTTTGAAACCATTAATGGTTTAGGGTTACACTATTGACATTTAGTATTCTAAGTTTAACACGAATGTTTATGTTATGTTTCCAAATTTTCACATGAGGAAGGAATTGGACTTAGTAAGTTATGGGTGGAGCCTGCTATAACTCCTTGATGCATCGGTAGGTCTCATGAGAAAAAATAGTGTCTTGGAACAAGGCATTGAAAAAATATTATTTCTTATCATGGAATGATGCCTTGACTATGTGGTTATGATGCTCGACATTATGCATTCCATTATTATGAAATTGGCTATTGATATTACATGTGATTATTTAACTAGTAGAATATTCTTGTGAATAAGTAAATGGGATTATTTGATTAATCATTTCTATATTATGATGATGTTTATGTTTAAAAAGATTGTGTTTTAGTCTTATACATTTGACTTAAATTTTTATTCTTATTTAGGAACATTTCTGCTATATTTTTATCCTTATTTAGCATCTGAGCTCACCCCTCTCTATTTTTTATTTTTCCCAGGATGCGAAGAATTATATTATGACTGACCTGATGGGATAGTATAAGTGTGATGATTGTGTTAAAAGAAGACACAATGTTTTTGTTTTTCAATTCATAATTTATTTTAAAACTTATATTTGTATCTAGTACTTCCAAGGCTACTAAATTGATCAGTCTTTCAGGATTTGATCCCTTGTGATCATGCCAATGTTATGTATTAATGCACCGAATCTGGGTAACTTGGGTTGGGGCGTTACAGATAATCACTTTTTATCTTGATGTAAAATCCATGAATGGTCTTAAATATGGAATATATAGAAATTAGTTGAATCATGATTCTATATGTGAAACAACTCATGAAATATGGAAAATTCTCAATGAAAAATAAGAATAAATTAAAAAGTAATGTTTTGTAGAGTTGACAAGTATATATATGAATTTTAAATTTTTTTCCTACATACTAATGAATCAATTACATAAATATTTACTCATTTTATCATCCTTATAAATGGTATAAAATCACTTAGTGATGTTCTCTCTTGAAAATATCTTATGGAAAAAAAATACTTTGATCAATTATATGACCCTTTTCACCCAAATAAATGATTATTCATAAGAAAATTACATTAAGAAATTATCATTTAAGAATTCAATAGGAATCTCAAAATCTATGAAATTGTAATTAAGAGTAATGTTAAAAATGATTAAAATAACATCAAAAAAATAAATAATGTTACTTTAAAAGTAATTTTAGGAAGAAATTCTAAGATTGAAACGTATTTTAATCACCTAGTGTGAAAAGATAAACAATTTCATTTCAAAAAATAAATAATACCAATGAGATAAAAAGAAATATTAATATACAGAATCCAAAGTTACTTTCTATTAATGTAAGAGAAAGATAAACATTAAATGATAATGAATCATACTAAAGAAAATGTTGAAAAGAATGAAAAAAAGAAGGAAATACCTAAAGGACATAGTATGGATTGTATGTGATGACACCCTCTCTTTATCAGTATCAATTAATAATATATTTAAATGTCTCATTGTTGTAATTCGGGTAAATGATGATATTATTCACTATAATTTACAATGTTATTCCTGTTATTTTATTTTTTATTATTTTAATGTTTCAAGATATGGACTTAATGATGTATTTTTTTAACTCACCGTAAAAATTAAAAGAAATGAAAAATAAATATGTTAACATTTTTAATGAGAAGAAGTAACACTTCAAACAAAAAAAGTTTTTACCTTAAAATTAAAATATTAATCAAATGTGGATCACTTTTGTACAAATTTTAATGATAATTTAGAGTCCATATCAAAATACAACCATGTTAAGGAAAATATTGATAAATATTTAGGTTCATAATATCTTGGAAAGAACAATTTAAGAATTCATTTCACTAATTATGCGAGTTCCTAAAAAATAAACAATTATAAAAGAGGAAAATATAATCATAAAGTTGAAAATTATTATCATAAAATTATACATTTAAAATATGAATAAGATTATGAAATGTGTCAATATAGTGGACCAAATGGGATTATATATCTTCTAATGTTTTAAGAAAAAACTTTAAATTAATGAAAATGTGGATTCCAAAATCATTCTTGTATAACATTATTTGTCCCAACTTCATTTTAGTATCAAAATATTTTCTATTTTGGATTATTTTGAATGAAAAATATATCAATAAAAAATATCTTGATGGTACATGGAATACATATTTTTTATTCTCAAGTCATATGTGTAGTGACTACTCTGAGTAGAATAATATAGAAAATATTGATGTGGGACATGTCTGTCCCCTTAGGTGAGAACTCATGGTTATAAGTCATTAGTATATATATTATTGGTTTTAATAATTCCAATATTATAAAGGATGTTTTATATTTTTATTAACTTATAAATGATTGACTATGTATTAGTAAAATGCATGATAACTATTTTGGGGCTGTCTTTGAGAATTAAAATTTAACTATAGTTGACATTAATGATAAACTTTTATTTTCTACATCTTCTTCTCCAAAAAAGATATATTATTGATATAAAATCCCTTACTATCAAACATTTACAATTCTTGGGTGTACAAGGAAATTATTCATGATCATCTAATAGATTATTTGGTCATTATAAAACATACAAATTCACTAGAAAAGCTCAACCAAAATAGACTTATAGATTATTTTGTTAAATTTCTCTTCTAAAAGCATATTGTGTGTAATCATTAACAACTTAAACTGTAAAAAAATATTCCTTGAAAATTTAAAAGGATTTATCCACTTAAAAGTCCCTTGAAAATCACACACCTTGACTTATGCAACCCCACCAACATTTCTAGTAAACGATGAAAATATTACTCTATAATAATTTTTTATTATTAAAAAATAATCATGGGTTTATTTAATGGTTCACAAAAATTAAAATTGTAAATATTTTATAAAATTTACAATGAAATTAAAAAATAGAAATTTTTTATGGTTATATATATTTAGAGTGATCATAGGGGAGAGTTTCAATAATAAAACATTAATGTATATTGTATTTCATATGGTTAAAATATTTATTTTTCTACTCATATAAATCCACAATAAAATGGGTCTTTTTAAACAAAGAAACTAAAAAATAAATGGTATTTCAAGAAAAATAAATATTTTATACAAAATATCTTAATAGGTTTAGGTAGAGGTGGTCAATAACACTTTTTTATACACTTAACCATATCTTTGTAAGCCCCTTCTTTAAGAATACACCCTATGTAATTTTTAATGGAAAAACATGAAAGGGTAACTATTTTAATGTGTTTATAAATAAATTATATATTCATATCCCCAAAATACAACTTAGGAAAATTTGAGTCTAAACAAATCATGGAATATTTATTTAATATTCTAAATAAAGAAAAGCATATTGAATTTTCAATTAGAGGATAAAGACTGTTAAGGAACCAATTCATGTCATGTTTGATAGAAATTTTCCTAAAATTCAACCACAAATTGATGGTATTGAAGAAGTATTACAAAATTTGAATACAAGTGTTTTTATTCCTTATAATAAAGTTGATATTGAGGATAAATTAACCTTATTTTAATTTCTAAAGACATGAGTTAAATCTAATGGATATCCCATAGATAATGTTATCGGTGATTAATAAGTTAGTACATGAACTTAAAGATTGATCTTAAATGAGTCTGAGAATAGACATTTTATTTTAAACCTAGAGTGTTTAAATAATGGTGATTCCATTAATGATTAATAATGGGTACATGATATATAAGAATGGCTAAACCAATTTAATAGAAATAATGTTTGAACTCTAATTTAAAGACCTAAAAATAATATCTGTATCGTATTAAAGGTATTTTTATAAATAGGTGAGATAGGAAAGTAAATATTTTTATAAACAAATATTCTTATATAAAAAGTATATAATCAATAGGAACATGTTTATTATGTTGAAATTTTTTCTCTCATTGAAAAATTTGAATCAGTTAGAATATTTTTTTACTTATCTACTCATATTTACATTAATCATTTCTAAAATGGATATAAATAAGTTATTTCTTAAATGGATTCATTTTGAAAAAGTTATATTACAAGAAACCTACCATTTTTAAGTATTTAAAATTTAAAAATCATTTATTTATATTAACCAATGATCCCTATATATTGAAACAAGACGCTTGAGTTTGGTGTGAGTAGTTGATTAAATAATTCATTTATAATTAATTCAATATAGGGAATCCAATTATACCTTGTTTTTACAGGATTTTTCAAATGATTGGTTTGTTGTTAAAATTTATGTCAATGATTTCATATTATTATAAACTAAAAATATCTTTGTTTTATGTTTTCATATGTAATGGGAAAAGAGTTTGATTTCATTTTTCTGGGTGAGTTAAATTTTTTCCTAGATTTTTTAACCAATCAACACTAAGGTGACATATTTTCAATCAAAAAATAAAACAACTACATAATTCATAACAATATCATAATGTAAATTATTAAGCAAATACATACATGTATTGGTACTTTGTTTAAACTAACTTTAGATGAATTTGGAAAAAATGTGAATTATAATATTAATAAATGTTTTATTTTTGGTTTCTACTTTATTTTATCATGATCTTGTTGGAAATTATGTTCATAATTTTCCTATATAATAATTTTCAATACAATCCAAAAGAATTATACTATAAATATCTCAAAAATATCATTAAATATGATAATATTCAAAAGAGTTTTGGTTTTTTATATCTAAAAGAAATATATTTTGAACTAATAGGATATTTTGATGAGGACTTTGGAGGATGAAAAATAGATAGAAAAATATTTTTTTTGGGACTTGGTAATTGTAAAATCCTCCATCTCTTGGATTAATAAGCCGAAAAACTCAATTTCCATTTTCATAGTTGGAGCAGTATTCCAAACTATAGGTATTTTCCATGCTCAACCCATTTGGATATGGAACAATCTTCTATACCATAATATATTTAATGGTAATGTTCCCATTAAATTTGATAACATTAGTGTAATTAATATCCCTAGGAATACCTACAACAGTCAATATCTAATCAAAATAACCTTGGGAATCAATTATTACATGATCACTATGAAAAATTCAACATATTTCTTGATCTTATAAGAATTAATCACCCACTAGATAACATATTTAAGAAACCCCACACTCAATAAGATTTTATTCTTAACAAGGGGAGATTATAATGGATAGAATATGACAATTCCAATGAAACTATCTTAATTGAATGTTATATCAAAACAATTATATTATGAAAAATTAAATGTCTTATATTACATGAATATAAGTTAAAATTAATAAAAGTGTTTTGAGATTAATATATTAATTTATATGTGTTTTTAAAATATTAATTATTTGGTTTTTGAAAATATTTTTTTTTAAATTAAATATTCCAATTGAAATTTTTTCTAAATTCATAAGATTCTTGAATTATCATCATATTATTTTTGGTTTTCATTTTTTCCTTAATTATTCCCAGTTAATGATTGTTTTAGGCTAATTTTATGGATGTTTAAACCCCAATTATTTCAAATTTTTTGGGTTTGTTTTTTTTGTTATTATAGTAGTAAGAAATCATTTGAATTCTGATATATTAACACCAGAGTTCTGATAGTGGAGATATTGGATACTATCATTCTCATTAGACCTCCAATGTATCGCAATAGAGTTCTAGTAAATGGAGCAACAATTCATTAATTTACTGGAAACCCTAATTTTTTTGTAATCCCTAACTTAATATTAGTTAGGTGGATGCCCATTTATTCCCCCATGGTCTCTAGTAACTCCAAATTCAATTTCATATTGTTTTTCTAATTTTTTGTAATTTATTAAGCATTATATTTTCTTGTTTCATCATTATCTTAAAGTTTCTCTATGTTTTTATAGGTTTCTATATTCTATATGAATAAAATTGTTATTCATAGGAAACTATAAATACAGTAATGGGTCTTTGATCAGTATGAATTACTAATGAAATATTCTTCTCAAGATAATTATGAATTTAAAAATAGGTATTTTTCACTATCCATATGTGCTAACTTTCATATTGGTCATGATCATAAAAAATTAACGATTGACGACAATGAAGAAAACCATTTCAATCAAAAGTATCATGACAAATCAACTAATGATGAATTTAGTTTTTGAATTTTTTGAAACTTTTGAACCACCACTATCAAGGCTCAAATTTATTAAAAATCATCTAAATAGTTTTAAATCCTTTATGTGTCGATGATTTTCTATCCTAGGGTTTCCTATAGAAGAAACATGGGAAATATTTTATTCCATGAAGTATAAAATCACTCACGGACACTCTCAGCATGCATGGAGCACCTAGAACAATTTTAATCTCTGTTAAACTCCATTGGATTTGTGGAATGCTTCAAATTTATAAAATGATGTCATGTTAACTATTATATTATGATTGGATTTATATCAAATAACATTACCTAATTCAAATTAATTATTATGATTGACCATTACCATGTGTTTTATTTTAGTTTTTAATCACGTATTGGGTATTGAAATTAAATGTCCAATCTACAATCACCTTACTTTTTTTTCTACACTAAATAATTGTTAAAAATAATTACAGAAAGGTAGAAATTAAATTTACAATGGAATACTTGAGATCTACATTTTTTGGTTTATCTTAATCTATTATCTAGACTTAAACCAGAAATTAGTTTATTCTATAATGAATTATTTTTATTAGATTGGTTTTTTTAAATATATATTACCTTATATATTATTATAAGATAAAATTCCTTATTTTTATGTTTAGGATTATTATATAAATCATTTTTGGTCATAAAAAAGAAAAATATAATTATGCATGTTTTTTATACGATCCATTTTGTTTAAATGATAAAAAATATTTACATGCATAAATAATTATTTTGTTAAGAATTATAGTATAAAACAATACATATAAATCCTAAAACACCAGTTTATGTGCCTCTCATTCATCAAGGAATACAACTATATGTCAAATTAAAATATTAATTTGTCGCCCTAACCAATGGATGGTTGTTATGAAACTAATTGAGGGTTTGTAGAAGAGGTAGTGCATACTTCCTCCTACACCATAACTTTTGTGAGTTGCACCAATGCACATGCAATGTCCATCAAAATTCCCTCCCTCAATGTGATGAGAAATATACATTGATAGATGGTAACTATACTTGGATAGGAGTTTCGGAAAAAACCAGTTAGCTCAAATTAAAATATCCAACAACTATATATTTCTACCAATATACCTACTTGACTTCCATTGGATCCCATCACTTAAAATATTCATGAAAATCTATAAATATAGCATAATGAATCTATTATAAGTTTTAGATGATTCTAGTTGATGTTATCTACTAAAATTTCACTTTTTTGTGGGATTTTGTTTTTTAGTACTATTATTTTCATTCCATTTTTTTACTTTTTCCTAATGTAAATAAAAATTACTTATGATATTAGAAAGTTTTCTTTGAAAGGATTTAAAACAATACAACCTATTTCCTTTGAATTTTCTTGGGTGATTACTACTATTAAGGCGTGGGATTGATTTTATAGCTACAACCAAAAAAATAAATGCATAATTATTCTACATTTCTGTTTACTAGATACCACTAAATCCAAGTGTTTAGAATAAATCAGAGACTATTGAGTATAAGAAAAACTGCTATAATAAAATAAACATTTAATAATATATATTTTAAATTATTAAAAGTGACTTAGAAAGAACCCTCGAGTGTTGTAGAGACTAGGTGGTTAATTTTTTTTTATTAGAAACAAAAATTATTATTTTTTATATATTTTTTACAACACATATCATGTGTTTCAAAAAACACAAAAAAATCACATAAAATTATAAAAAAATGTTTTCAATTTTTATATCATTTGTAGAAATATTTTTTATGTGTAGTTAAAAGTGAATAATTTTAAGAAACAAAAATTAATTGAATATATTATTAAACTCCTTATAGATATTGTATATATAAAATATTAATAACATAAAAAAAATCTGAATTTAAAAGATTCTATAATTTGGAGAACATCCATAATACAAATCAAATTTACTTGTGCATTAATAAAAATTCATATCATAATTTTAGCCAATTAAAAATTTCATCATAAAAATTTCTCGTTATATATACACCAAACAATATAATTAAACATCACCATTTAAACAATCAACAAAAATTTTAGTAATATTCCCACCAATAACCAAGGGGAATAGAAATCAAAAGATGATTATTGGTACCATTTGAACAAAAAATTCAGTAAACAATATCATGCAATAAATGAATATGGGTATTTTTTACATTAGAAAACAATATAAAAATCTATATTAAAACTTAAAAGTTGAAATTTAATATATAAAAAAATTTATAACATGATTTTTTTAACATATGAAAAGGATGTGCCACACCTTGGTGTCACATTAAGGTACTAATGTACTATATTTTGAACATATTTTATTCCAAGTTATCTTTAGTAATTTTTGGTAGTTTTTCAGAGAATTAGAGAATATGAATGGTTATCATAGGGATAGTTGAAACTATGAATCTTTCTTAGTAAACCATGTTTTGGGTTGAGGTCTCCGTGGGAGGGGGGGTGAACAGGTAGTGTAATATTTCAGTCAACAATGTGTCCTTATCAATGAAAACATGTATATTAGTGATGTAGTGTTAGCATTGTTCGTATACAATTCATCTAACTATATTATGATACTATGTGGGTATCATGATAGATATCACTCCTCATTTAGTTTATTTAACTATTCACCCAAACCTTACTGATATGTTTAAAAATCATAAAATTATATAATTATTCAAATTGCCACCCAAAAACGTTAATTTTACTACATTTTCATAGGGTCTCAAATCTAGGGAAAACCCTACATTGGGGGTTGAGGTCTCCGTGGGAGGGGGGTTGAACAGGTAGCATAATATTTCAGTCAACAATGTGGCCTTATCAACGAAAACATGTATATTATTGATGTGGTGTTAGCATTGTTCGTATACAATTCATCTAACTATATGATGATACTTTGTGGGTCTCATGATAGATATCAATCCTCATTTAATTTGTTTAACTATTCACCCAATCCTTACTGATATGTTTAATAATCATAAAATTATATAATTATTCAAATTTCCACCCAAAAACTTTAATTTTCTTACATTTTCATAGGGTCTCAAATCTAGGGAACACCCTAGATGACTTTGTTTATTTTTCCTCTCTATAGGGTGATTAAATTGATTTTGAGGGTGATGGATCTTAAAAATTAAAGTCATGTGTTTTTTCTTTACTCATTCTTCTTCACACTTCTAGATCTCCTCTTATCTCGTTGAATGGAACAATATATCTACATTATCATAACTAAATATATAGTTTTGGGTAATATCAAATGGGAGTTTTTGTTGACAATTTAATGGAGAAAGAGTTACAATTAAGGGTTTCTTAGATCAGGTGTTTTTTCTTCTGGTAGATGATTCTTGAGTTAGGTGGTTCCCTAAGTTAGATTTTCTCTATATTATTATGAATTTGTTCATGTTTGAATTTTTTTACTAATTTTTTTGAATCATTTTATGGTTTTTTTGATTGGTTCTTATTGCTGAAAATATTTAAACAATGTTTCATTTAAATTTGTTATAAGTTGAAATAGAAAGGCATGTGAAAATGGTTTTGGGATAATTGTTTTATAATTGATAAACTACTTGTATTTTGTAAACTGAGATAATTAAATGTATGAATATGTTATTATTATAGCTCATGGGATCCCAGATATTTATGTGGGAAGGATAGTACAAGTATGATTGAACGTTTTATAGCTCCCCAAAATTCCATTTATACTATAAAATTCACTATTTGTTTTGAACAGGATAGTGAACCACTAGCCCATGTGGTATCATTCCCTAGATATTGAGGTTACCCACCATAGAGGATTTTCAAAATCACTTTATATTTCACTAATCACTAAGGTTTGAGGATCCTACATAACTGATATTTGATATACCTAATGGATTTACCCTATGGTGATATATTGATAAATATCTTAATCATTTTTGGATTTCGAAATGTTTAATGGATTTTGTATTTGAAAAGTAAAGCTCACATATAGTATTCAAATTACTAATTTATTTATCGTTTTAGAAATTATTCTTTGATACTTGTTTCTCTAAATTATTATAAAATGGTTGTTTCTCCATGCCATAAATAAAATTATAAAAAACGCATTTTCTTGTATTTATATCTTTAAAATGATAACGTTGGATTATTTATTAAAGTCTTATTGTGGAACAATTTGTGGGATCCTATGAGTCTTATAGTACTCACACCACACATGTGACATTGGGTATATTAATACCTTGTTTTTGTAGGTATAGGTAAAGGAAATTCACTTATTTGTGATGAAGGGTATGCAAGCTGAGAGGTTTTGGATGTCGGCATTTTCAGGGCGGGATGTATACTATCATGTCACATGAATTTGGGATTTTTTTGTCTAGTTGGGTTTCCCATTTTATGATACCTAAGTTTCCAAGTTTTTCTGGGATGTTTCCTCTTGTGATTGGGTATTTTTCTCAGCTATTTTGATAAATTTTCTTCAAATGTTTGTGGTTTATGAGATTTAAAAGATATATAGATGAAGTCAAAGGTATGTGGTACCAGTAAAATGTTTGTAAAATATTGGTTAGAATGTGTGACATGGGTTACTTCTATTATACTTTCTATGGATAGTGTATATTTGTGTAGAACATGTCGTTAATCCTTGGATTTGGAAATATTCCATTATCTTGTAATTTTTCATTTTTTATATATTTTATCTATTTATATTTAAATTGAGTTCATCTTGTGGTGTATTATAAGATTTTATGTTATCGTATTTAAATTGAAATTGAATGTTTTTATGTAACAATTTTTTTTGAAATGGAAATGATTTTTATAGAAAAAATTAAAAATATTTTTAGAATGGTATTTGGTTTTGGAAATGTGTCGAAAATTCATTATATTTAAAATTATGAATGGTTTTTGGAGATTTCGTTAATACCTTCGAAAAAAGTGGGATGGTGTTAATTATTTTCAAGGGTATCTTGTAATATTTAGAAATATTGATAGGCAATTTTTTATGTTTTTAGTGGGAAGTACTTTTAAAATATATAGTTTTGAATTATTCTAATGTTTGGAGTGTTTTATTAAGATTTTTAAAAAAGTTTAAAATTGTTTCCTATATAATGAATGTTTATTTTAATTAAATTGTCTATTTTAAAATATTTTGTGTAAAACATTGTTTTATTAATGGAAGTTATATTTGAAATGATTTTTAATAAAACCTTATTTTTGTAAAGAGTTGAATTTATTTCAATTATTAAAATAAATAAAGATTTAAACATCTTCTTCTAAATTTTGAAGACACCGAGTATCAGAATCATTTAAATGGGTTCTTGATATTTATTGATGAATTGTAATTTTTCAATGATGTTTATGTTTTGGGATTTTTTTGGATGTTGTCCTTATTTTTTATCTATAGAATTCACCCCATATAGATTTAATTAAATAATTGGATGATCAATGTTTTCTTGTGGTGGTTGTTCTATCTACTCTAGTCTCATATCTTAGTGTTCTCTATACCTTTTATTAGAATAGGTATTTAATTTAATAGGATCAAAACAAAAATCCACCTATTTCCACTGGGAAATGAAATTATCAAGATGTAGTGGCATCAATAATCGGAGTTGAGAATGTTTTATTTTAACTTAGCTTCAAGAATCCTTCAAGTTTACATTTGAAATATTTTTTTAGATAGTGTGAATTCGATGTGATGGAAGTCCATTATTCAGACAAAACCATAGATAAACCACTCTTGGGAGGGGTTTAAGGCATGATTCATTCAATATTTATATTCTAATGTCATTGTACATGCCATTTGGGTTTTATTTTAATATATAATATTTCCTAATATTGACATTGTGATGTTAAGATATTCATTTTGGTTCATTAAAAATTCATATGATAATGTTTTGAAATTTCTTATCATCATTAACGGATACTATCATGATGATTAAAGGATCAAATTTATTTTTATTCACATGAATTATTTTTCATTTTTTATTTATTTTATAGTATTTTTTGAAATGATTTTGAAGTATTTGAACCTATGGGATTGCAAGAATCAGTTTGTAAAAGAGATAGAGTCCTTTTAGTATTATAACTTTTGAGGTGATTCATGCTTTATCAGTTCTCTTGACCATCTAGTGTGGGATGTGGGTTGTATTGAGAATAATATTTCCACTATGATTTATTGTAATTATATTCTCATGGTTATATATGGGAATTTTTTTTGTTATATCTATTTATAATGGTTACACATAGTAAACCATGGGTGTGTTTGGAGGAAACTAAGTGATAGTTTTAGTTATTCTCTAATGTTTAGGAAAATATAATGGGAAACTATTTTCAAGAAACACAATCCTAGGATATGCTCACATAACCCAATGATACTCTATATATTTATTGTTGATGCATGATTCCATTTGAGTGATTTCAAATAGTAACCCATTATTCTCTAGCGTAATATAATTCAGTTTCTTTGCTTAGTGTGGTAATCCTTCTAGGCTTCTTATTAATGTGTAATTTCTAAGAATTACCCGTCATGGAACTTGATTATTCATTAAGTAGTTGATGGTTGTGTTCAAATGACGCGATTAATAAATATTTATCCTTATTATGAAGGAAACTAGTTAGCGCAACACCTTTAGATATTTTCCATCATTGGTGATTTTTTCCACTGTTGGTTATTCGGAAGAGGCTAACAATTTTTACAGAGCCATGAATTTATTGTAATTATAATATAATTAGGAGACTTCCATTACTGAGTGTATCACATATACTAGTTTTCACACACCCTTTCATGAAGATCATTAAGTGTGTCTTAGTGGGCCTTGAATTGAATTATTGGTTCATTTGAACCTGTTCATTTCTTAATATTTCTCAGATAAGTTAGGATATTATTACTAGAGAAATTATTTGTTCCTCTCACCATAGTTCACTATGTAGCATAGTGGATACAACTCTGTAGGGTATCTTGGGGTCTCATGATTGAGATTATCTGATGATGTGTTTTAGTTTTAAAAATGAAAATATGATTCCAGTTTATAAAATTAATAAAGGGGTTTATATTAGGATTTTTATTTTATATGAATCTTGAAAATCTATAGGAAAATAATTTTTTTGAATATAAACATTAAGGGTTTGTGTTGAAAATTTTAGCACTCATTGGAAAGCGATAAATTATCTTTTCTAATGATATTTAAATGGGGGGAAGGTAATTTGATTCCTCAATGGTTTCAAATGATGAATTTGTTTGTCTTGGGTGTAACAAAAGTATGTAATGTTTAGTGATATATTGAAACATCATTTAATTATCGTTTCCAAAAACCACGATTGAGGATATTTAATATAAGATTTATAACTATTTAATTTAATATCTGATTAAATGAATACCTAGTATTATGATATTTCTTCATTGATTAGCGCTGATCATATGAAAATACCCTTTTAGATTTCCTTCAGTGCGTTTGTGAGGATCCAAGGGGAGAATTCCTTATATGGTGATTCAGACATGCTCTAATGATATACAAGAAACGACACTCAATATATGGGTGATAGTGTGAAAAATGAAATCTCTTTACTAAAGTAATATGTACTTGTTATTTGGAAACACTTTTAAGGGAAAGTGAGAACTAAATCCAGTACAAACACAAAACATCAAACATCATAAGAAATAGATGACCAATTTAAATCTAATTTAAGTAGATTACAAGTGGTATTCTTAAGTAATTTAAAAATAAGTAGATTTACCTTTAAATATGGATTATCCATGATAATGTCTTCGAATGAGTCCGCCAACTTGTCCCACCTATGAATGAACTCTCCCATGGTTAACTTCAATGCATTGAATCATATCACCAGGATACAGTCTTGCTTATTAATCCACACTATATGAACCTCATTAGAGTCCACACGTATCTATCATTCCATCAATGTATCACCATCCTCAATCGAGGATTTGATTGGAATCAATTCATCTAAAGTTTATTAATCATATTTAACAATGAACCCCCACACCTCGCCATCACCAACAGCCTCAACCTGATCATTTTTAAATGCATTCTAAGAATGGTTCCTATCCATAGAATCCCACAAAAGGATTCCTCCCTGCTCTATGGCCTTTTAGTTTTTGTAGAATCTTTTATCCATTGTTTGGGGAAGGAAAGAATATCTCTTACACCCGTTTGAGTTCTGTTCTTTAATCAGGGTACAACTTCCTGATCCCCAGTTTCCCCTATGATCCTTCTTTCTCATCAGGTTGAGAAGCCCTCTATCATAAAATTCATCTGCATAATTCTCTGAATGATTACAAGAACAGCTATCACTATATTATTTTATTTGGAAACTCTGACCTTAAATTAGTCTCTCTGCCCTGGCTGCATCATCCTCCATCCCTTCACTCACCAACCCTTAAAATCATTTGTCCAACGTAATAGTTGAAACCTCCCTTCTCATCAAAACCCCATTACATATTTTTTGGAGTGTTTGTACCTGAATAAATGTTTCTAAACCCTCTCTAACCTCATGAGAATCTTGATTAGGGCCAGGTCTCCTTGCTACTTTCTACTTACCTGACCTAACAACAGCTGTATATGAAGTTTATTTGGGATCAATATTGTTTTGGTCCAACTTCTATGAATTACAAGCCCCATAAAAATCTTCTAACTTTGTTCCACCTTGAACCTCCCGAGAAATACCGCACTGTAGTCTTCTAAAAACATCTGAAACTATCGGATTAAAGGACATTGGGTTGGAATTTTCCAAAGGAAGAGTATCCTTGGAAACATGAAATAATGAAACCTTTTTTTGGATGACAAGAACCTACCTTATCTCGCTGTTTCCCAAATGTTTCACCTCAAGGTCCATTCATGATGAAACAAACTTGGAGAAATTTATACCAATCTTCTTACTGGCCTACAAAGGGTAGTGTTATCCCAAGGTGTACGCTTGGAGGGACACCCTAGATTTCCTATAAATTCTTTGCATGCAACTGTGGAAATCATGTCCAAGATGCCTACATATTCAAAAAAATGATACCCAAGACTCATTTCAAACCTTTTGAGTCCACCGTATAAGGCCCCGACCTTAAACCTTACTTAATATTGAATTAAATGAATAATTCACATTGAGGATCTTTTCAGGTTTTGAGTTTTAGAGAATTAGGACATAACTATTACTTCTCAAAAGATTACAAAGTAGACACTTCTACTAAGTTTCCATAAAATAAAAACTCTTAAAAAGAAACATGTTTAGTTCCATATTTTAGATAGCATGACTTTTCCTTGATCCCATCCTTGACCCTATTCCACATTATGTCCTGTGAAAAACATTTCAAAAACATGGGATGAGCATAAAAATATCAGTAAGGGATATAAAAGTATGAAATGAAAACATTAGTCCATGTATGAAATCATACTTTACACATAGAACATAATCATTTTAACATACCTCATCAAATCATGAATAAATCATAGAAATCATAAGACATAAAGGTAACTTGAGGCATTCATAACATTCTTACGTAGGGAGTAACCCTCATGGTTTCGTTTGGAATACCCGTCACAATATATTACATAAATCTCTTCAGAGAAACCTTAACGTTTAACTCCTTTGCATTACCCAATGCATTGGAGAGCTATATCGGGCTCACCCGCCCTTAGTTTATCACGGAACCACCCGTCTTCATAACAATGCCCAAGAACCATAACATAATTGTATCATGTAAAACATGCATAAAGTAAACATAAAATTTCCACATATCAATCCCAATATATCAATATAACACATTGATATAATTAAAAAATTATGAAAACCATTTTAAATACCAAAATAAAAAAAAATTAATACATGGTATTTATTTTTCATTTTTTTAAACAAGTTAGGTTATGGCTTGTAGAGGAAGCCGAAACACAAATAATTGTCACGGTGATGGAGATGTCATTGTTACCGCATACGTACGACAAAAAAACATTCCTTTTTCTGTTTAGTAAAACGCTTCGTATAAAAAAAAGGATCCTTTTGAATAAGCGTAAAAGTCAAAGGGGTTTATACACCGTATAAAAGAATGTTGTGTATAAAAAAAATATGCCTCAATGAATGGAGATTGAGATGAAGTCCCTTACCTCGTGTCCGACGTGACTCGATTGCTCTTTAATTTCCTGAATAATAAACTTGAGTTAATTTATACTTTCTTAATAATTGTTTTCAAGTTCATTATTGCTTTTATATCACTTATTACCATGTCATGAACACTGTGTAATTATTTAAGTTAATAATAGTCATTTTAACGATCATTGGTACTTGATTCAAAAATAAACTCTTTATAATTACAATTTTTTCATGTATCTATTATATCTAGAGTTATATTCATTATTTAGATATCATATATATCATATATATCCAGTATATACATTCATTTATAATATTACATAACATTTGGAGGTAAGAAATGAAATGCACCATTCATGGAGACGGTAAGCCGTACGTACGCATGGACGCTACTTTTATTTCTATTTCGTATTTTATGGAATGGAATAATAATTACATAAAGGTATATTATAATTCCAGTATAATGTAATATATAATATCATTAACTCCATCCTTTATACGTCCCACATATGGCATTAGCGAATCAAATCACTTTGAGGGGGCGGTAGTCCGCACTTCCAAAAATGAAGATATCACGTATACCCATAATGGAAGCCATAAAGGTATGCCATAAATGAAAAATACAGAAGCTTAAGGAAAACATAAACATATTATATATAATATATAAATATAGTGTAATCTTAATGGCCACCTTTGAAGGTGTTAGAAGAATATTGAACAATCATCGTTTCGTGAGGCAGAAATTCGCCATCCATGGAAACAGTATGATCTTTAACCATTAGATGAAGGTGTGTGTAAGTGTAGCTCTAATAAATATCATAAAAACATCCTAGTATATTGTTGATACTGGTTTCATTACAAAATAAAGGAATAAAAATAGTTTAGGGTGTTGGATAAGCAAAATAAAACATAAGAACACAAGAGAAGACACTACCTTTAAAACGGGTAACTCTTTTTGATTTGAGCTCAAAGGCTTCCTTCAAAAGACTTCTACCAAAATTGAGGGTTCTAGGAGTAATAGAGGGATGTGGAGAGACAAAATGGGCAGGGTTTGGCTGAGTGAAAGGCTTGAGAGGTGTGGGTAAGGTGGTAGAGGTGGGGGCCTTTTATAAAAGGAGAGAAGGGGAACTCTTGGAAAGTTATAAAAGGTTACTTTATTATAAAATGCCTTTCAGATTTTAAAGGTCCAAAAATTATATATTTCGAGGATAAGGTGATAAGACTTCGAAATACACCAATCTAATTGGTTTTTGACAAGTGTAGGTCTTATATTTTATATTATCTTTTCATTTTATTTAAATCGTTAAATAATGAGGTAATCGCTGCATCATCATGGTGTCATAAATAATTAAATTTATTTAATCTCTAAAAATTATAAAAAAATATCATGATTTAGGGAAGATTTTTATATTTCTAATGAATATTTGTAGTCAATACTATGACTTTTATTACCCCATTTAAAAATTGTTTTAGTAAAACAACACATGTTTGTGACATTTTTATTTTAACATTAAATAAAAAGTTATTAATGTCATTTTCCTACCAAAGTGGATCCAAGGGGTCCTCAAGTTGACCCATGGATTTTATTGGTTGGCCATGACACATCCAATAAGGTTAGGACATGTGTCAAAGTCATTTCATATTATTAAAACATTATTTTTACCTTAAATTACACTAATTACCTCTAATCGCGATTAAAAACATAAAAGTTACTATGCACCAAAATATTATTTTAATCACATTGACCCACATTTTACTTCCTAATGACAACCATGAATTTTGGATTTTTGAAATTCAAAACATAGAGGTGGTAAAATTTCATTTAAACGAAAAATCAATTTTTTAAGTACCACTTAGTGGATTCACTATTCATCAAAAATTGAAGTTTTTCCAAAAAATACCAAAACATCACCTTAAGCTATATTTGATTTTCCGAATTCAAAAATGATGTATATTTTAAAAAATTCAAAACATATAAGTTACATTAATTAATATAATAATTAATTCCCGCTGTCAGAACAAATAACGTGTTTTTATGAAATAATATTTATAAAAAGATTGACAGTAGTTTAAGTCCAATTTAGAAGTGAAATTAATTCCAACGACCACTATTGGATTTAATGGTAAAATATATTCTAATTTCACTTTAAAACCAATTAAAAAGATAATCAAATCATATAAATAAATTAGATTAAAAAGAGGGTTTGAATTAAAATACAACATTTTCACTATTCATTAAAAAAATAAACTTTATCGGAAAAATACCAAAAATTTACACAAAGTAAATTTTGATATATCGATTCTAAAGAAGAATTTTATTTGGTACAAAAGAATGTATAAGAGTAAACAAAACTATATTTAAAGAGGTTTCTCCATCAAAAGGTGATAAGTGGACCTTTAGTGAAAATTAGAGTATATATGCCTAAAATTGAATTTTTTTCGTATTTTAAGCATTTATCATTTATTGGATAAATGTAAAAACATTTAACAAACATATATAATCATATTTTAGTTATTTATATTCATTCCCACCAATACAATGACTATGTGTTAACTACCATTTAAAATAATATTATTTTATTACTAGTGTGCAACGTAAGATTTCAAAGAAACTATTTATTGCGTATCGGGTACGCTATCGAACATAGCAACCCATTGAAAGTAAAATTAATATTTAATTCGTAAATATTAATATGTATAAAAATGTATTATTCTTTATTTACCTTGGATGATACATCCTTCCCTCCTTTTGGGAATTGCGTCCTCGTAATTTTATTCACTTATCAAAATAAGTGGGGGTATTTATCCCTCATAGCATTTTAGATTCCCACGTTGCCTCTTCAACCATATTGTTTTCTGCAAAACCTTTACCTGATGAATTACCTTATTCCTCAACACTTTCTCTCTATGGTCAAGAATTTGGACTGGTTGTTCTTCATAACAGAGATTCTCTTTCAACTGAACTATCTTTGGGCTCAAAACATGAGATGGATCTGGCATATACTTTCTCAACATCGAAGCATGAAAAACATTGTGTACCTGAGATAAACTCGGAGGTAAAGCCACTCGGTAAGCAACTGATCCAACTTTTTCCAGAATTTCATATGGTCCAATGAACCTTGGACTCAGCTTTCCTTTCTTACCAAATCGTATCACATGTTTCCACGGTGAAACTTTGAGAAAAACATGATAACCTACCTCGAAAGATAGATCCTTCCTCCGGTTATCCGCATAACTCTTCTGCCTGCTCTGAGATGTTCTCATATGTTTCTGAATCAATTGAACTTTTTCTGCCATCTCTTCTACCAATTCTAGTCCCATCAACTTCCTTTCACCCACTTCATCCCAAAAAGCTGGAGTTCGACACCGCTTCCCATATAATGCCTCAAACGGTTCCATCTGTATACTGGAATGAAAACTGTTATTATATGAAAATTCAACCAAAGAAAGATGTTGGTCCCAACTTCCTTTAAAATCCATCGAACAAGAACGTAGCATATCCTCCAAAGTCTGAATTTTTCGTTCTGAATAACCATCTGATTGAGGATGAAAAGCTGTACTAAAATTTAATTCAGTACCTAACGACTTCTGAAGGCCTTTCCAAAAGTTAGATGTAAACTTGGGTTCATGATCAGATACAATGGATAGGGGAACTCCATGCAACCTGACAATCTCTTTAAGATGGAATCTAGAAAGTTGATCTAGATAGAAATTAAATCTAATAGGAAGGAAATGAGCATATTTAGTCAAGCGATCTTCAATAACCCATATTGCATTATTACATCGAGATGTATTCGGTAATCCCACAACAAAGTCCATGGATATATTTTCCCATTTCCACCCTGGCACTGGTAATGGCTGAAGCATCCCTTTTGGTAACTGTCGCTCTACTTTATCCTGCTGACAAGTCGAACACTTCACAGTAAAATTAGCAATATCTCTTTTCATTCCATCCCACCAGTAATACTCCCGCATATCTCTGTACATCTTAGTACTGCCAGGATGAACTGAAAACGGAGAACTAAGAGCATCACATAACAACTCTCTCTTCAACTTTGAATCACAAGGCACCCACAATATCTTCACAAATCTCAAAACACAATCATTATCAATGTTGATTTCAGGAAACTTTCCCTTCTGAACCAGCTCTACCATTTTCCGCAACTCACCGTCTTGCTTTTGTGCTTGCTTGATTCTGTCTGATAGAGAAGATTTCACTGATACCTGAATCAAAACAGAAGGACTTCCTACACCAACAACTTCAATGCCAAAGTTCATCAAATCCTTAACCAAAGGATAATGTTCCAAACACAACATTGTTAACGAAGCATTACTTTTTCGACTCAAAGCATCAACCACTTTATTTTCTTTTCACAGATGGTAAGGAATTGTACAATCATAATCATTGATTAATTCTAGCCATCTCCTATGTATCATGTTCAATTATTTCTGAGTGAATATATACTTTAAACTTTTTTGATTAGTATATATTTCACACTTTACTCTATACAAATGATACCTCCAATTTTTTAAAGCGAAAACAACAGCAGCTAATTCCAAATCATGTGTAGGGTAATTTACCTCTTGAGTTTTCAACTGAAGTGAAGAATATGCAATTACCTGATCATTCTGCATAAGGACACACCCAAGTCCCTTAAATGAAGAATCACTGTATATAACAAACTCACCATTCTTGGAAGGAAGTTCCAAAACTGGAGTATTCACCAATCTTCTTTTCAACTCCTAAAAACAATCATCACATTCTTTTGTCCAGATAAACATAACACCCTTGAGAGTTAACTTAGTCATTGGACTAGATAACCATGAAAAGTTTTCAACAAAACTTCGATAGTAACCTTCCATACCATGAAAAATACGGATCTCGGTTACATTTGTGGGTCTTGGACATTCTTCAACAACTTTTGTTTTTGCAGGATCCACAGTTATTCCATCTTTAGAAAAAATAGGACCAAGGAAGAAATTTGTTGCAACCAAAACCCACACTTAATGAATTTCCCATACAATTTATTTTCTTTTAAGGTTTGCAAAATAACCCTTAAATGTCTTTTATGCTCCTATTTACTTTTAGAAAACATCAAAATATCGTCAATGAAAGCAACCAAAAACTTAACCAAAAACTCATGGAAAATTATATTCATATGGTCCATGAATACATTAGGTGCATTGGTTAGCCCAAAATGCATTACTAAAAATTCATAATAGCCATATCTTGTACAAAACACGGTCTTCGGAATATCTGCTTCCTTTACCTTCAACTGATGGTACCCCGATCTCAGGTCAATCTTTGAAAAAAACTATGCTCCCTAGAGCTGATCAAACAAATCATCGATATGAGGCAAAGGATATTTGTTATTAACAGTGATGTTATTCAAGGCTCTATAATCAATGCAAAGTCTCATTGTACTATCTTTCTTTTTAACAAATAAAACAGGAGCACCCCATAGTGACGTTCTAGGTCGAATGAAACCTTTCTATAATAAATCATTCAATTGCTCCTTCAAATCTAAAAGTTCAGTTTGAGCCATTCGATAAGGGGGTTTCGAAATTGGATTAGCATAATGAACCAAGTAAACAGTAAATTCAACTTCTCGATCTGGTATTATTACAGGAAACTAATCAGGAAAAACATCAGGATACTCATTTACCACTAGCACATCATTAATCTGAACAGTTCCCTTGTTTTCAATGATATGTACAAGTTAATATTCATTTCCGTATTTTACAAGTTTCTCGTCCTCTTGATATGTTATCAACAATAAGGTTTCATTCTTATACACAAACTGAAAGTCTTTCTGAAAAGAAACTTCTTTAGCTCTATAGTCAATCTTATCATGGTAAATAGAGAGCCAATCTATACCCAGGATAACATCAAACTCTACTAGATATAAAACAATAAGGTTTTCAAGTAGGTTCTTTCCACGGATAAGGATAAGAAAATTATTATAAATTCTTTTTGCCTCAACATTTCCGCCAGGTGTTTTTACCACAAGATCAGGAGTCATTTCATGAGATGGTATTCCCATTTTACTAGAAACGTTTTCAGAGATGAAAGAATGTGTAGACCTCGAATCAAACAACACACTGGCATAAATTGAAAAAACAAACAAAGTACCTGATACAACTTCATTTGATGGCCCGACATCTGCTGAAGTAGTTGCAAAGGATTTCACCACCCCTTTCTACTTGTAGTCTAACTGCTTCCCATCACTCAAGCACTTTTTCGGACACTCGTTTTCATAGTGACCCATCTCATTGCACTTAAAACATTTCACTAACTGTAAATCAAATTTGGACTTACCATCCCCGTGATCTTTTTCAGTGCAGTCACGAGCCTTATGTCCCATCTTACCACATCGGTAGCACTGTCCAGAATTCAGAAGACATTCCCCAACATTCCTTTTACCACTTTTATCACAAACTAGAAACCTAGTTTTCTTACCGTCAGACCTTTTTGAATAATTCTTTCCTTTCTCCTACCACCTCGGTCTCTTCTTCTGCTGGTTGTTATAGAACACTTGATCATCGAAAAACTCCATTTCCACCTTCTCATCACATCGAACAAGATTTTTATAACTATTTAACTCGCGAGGAGCTAATTCCCTTCGATATTTTGGCTTTAATACTGAGTAAAAATGATTGATTTTACTATCACGGTCTCGGATAAAATTTAGAGCATACCTTGCCAATCGAGTGAACCTTTCTTCATAGGCAGCCACTGTGTCTTCCTCTTGCCTCAATTCCAAAAATTTCTTTTCCATCCTAAGTCGAACAGCCTTAGGAAAATAATTCTCAAGAAACCTACCTTTGAATTCATCCCAGTTGAGAGCATCAATCTCATCAGCGTCCCTGCTATTTTTAACCATCGACCACCACTGATCTGCTTCACCCTGCAAACGGTAAATAACAAGACTAACCTTTTGATTTTATGAACACCCCATGACATCAAAAATCTTCTCCAGTGCTTTAATCCACCCTTCACCTAGCACATGGTCCGATGATCCTCTGAATGATGGGGGATGTTGCCTCATGAAATGTTCCACCACTGACATGTTCCTCTGCGGTTGATCTGGCTGATCTCGTGCATGGATACCGCCACCATTTATCGCTTGAGTCAACTGCGCCATTACTGCAACAAACTGTTCAGTTCCAATTCCGACCATCTCAGGATGTTGATTCGGAAGGTTATTTCCATCTGTATTCCTTCTTAGAACAACTTCCCTGTTTCCTATATGGAAAACCATTCTGAACAAACATGTCTTAGATGAAGCAACATGGTAATCTTCAAATGCTATATCATTTCAATTTTACAATAAAAAAATATTTTTGGATAATCATTTAATAGAATTCTAACTCCTAAAGTTATCTAAACCTACCTCTGATACCAATTATAAGGCCCCGACCTTAAACCTTACTTAATATTGAATTAAATGAATAATTCACATTGAGGATCTATTCAGGTTTAGAGTTTTAGAGAATTAGGACATAACTATTACATCTCAAAAGGTTACAAAGTAGACACTTCTACTAAGATTCCATAAAATAAAAACTCTTAAAAAGAAACATGTCTAGTTCCATGTTTTAGATAGCATGACTTTTCCTTGATCCCATCCTTGACCCTATTTCACATTAAGTCCTATGAAAAACATTTCAAAAACTTGGGATGAGCATAAAAAGCACAGTAATGGATATAAAAGTACGAAATAAAATCATTAGTCCATGTATGAAATCATACTTTACCTATAAAACATAAGCATTTTAACATAACTCATCAAATCATGAATAAATCATATAAATTATAAGACATAAAGGTAACATGAGGCATTCATAACATTCTTACGTAGGGAGTAACCCTCATTGTTACGTTTAGAATACCAATCACAGTATATTACCTAAATCTCTTTGGAGAAACCTTAACATTTAACTCCTTAGCATTACCCAATGCATTGGAAAACTATATCGGGCTCACCCGCCCTTAGTTTATCACAGAACCACCAGTCTTCATAACAATACCCAAGAACCATAACATAATCGTATCACATAAAACATGCATAAAGTAAACATAACATTTCCACATTTCAATCACAAGATATCAATAAAACACATTGATATAATAAAAACATTATGAAAACCATTTTCAATAGAAAAATAAAATAAAATTAATACATGGTATTTATTTTTCATTTTTTTTAAAAAAGTTAGGTTATGGATTGTAGAGGAAGCCGAAACTCAAATAATGGTCACATCGGGGAGAAGTCGTTGTCGCCGCATACGTACGACAAAAAAACATTCCTTATGTCATTTAGTAAAACGCTTCGTAAAAAAAAATATTCCTTTTGAATAAGCATAAATGTCAAAGGGGTTTATACACCATATAAAAGAAAGTTGTGTATTAAAAAAAATATGCCTCAATGAATGGAGATTGAGACGAAGTCCTTTACCTCGTGTCCGACGTGACTCGATTTCTATTTAATCTCTTGAATAATAAACTGGAGTTAATTTCTACTTTATTAATAACCTTTTTAAAGTTCATTATTCCTTTTATATCACTTATTACCATGTCATGAACACTATGTAATTATTTAAGTTAATAACGGTCGTTTTAACGATCATTGGTACTTGAGTCAAAAATAAACTCTTTATAATTACATGTTTTTCATGTATCCATTATATCCAGAGTTATATTCATTATTTAGATATCATATATATCATATATATCCAGTATATACATGCATTTATAATATTACATAACATTTAGAGGTAAGAAACGAAATGCATTGTTTATAGAGACGGTAAGCCGTACGTACACATGAACGCTACTTTCATTTCTATTTTGTATTTTATGGAATGGAATCATAATGAAATAAAGGTATATTATAATTCCAGTATAATTCCATATATAATATCATTAAATCAATCCTTTATACGTCCCACATATGGCATTAATGAATCAAATCACTTTGAGGGGGCGGTAGTCCGCACTTCCTAAAATGAAGATATCACGTATACCCATAATGGAAGCCACAGAGGTATGACATAAATGAAAAATAAAGAATCTTATAGAACAAATAGACATATTATATATCATATATAAACATAGTATCATCTTAATGGACACTTTTAAGGTGTTTGAAGAATATTGAACAATCGTCGTTTCGTGAGGCAGAAATTTTCCATCCACGGAAACAGTACACTCTTTAACCATTAGATGAAGGTGTGTGTAAGTGTATCTATAATAATTCTCATAAAAACATCCTAGTATATTTTATATACTGGTGTTTCTACAAAAGAAAGTAATAAAAAGAGTTTATGGGGTTGGAGAAGCAAAATAAAACATAAGAACACAAGAGAAGACACTACCTTTAAAACAGGTAACTCTTTTTGATTTGAGATCAAAGGCTTCCTTGGAAAGACTTCTGCCCAAATTGAGGCTTCTAAGAGTAATAGAGGGATGTGGAGAGACAAAATGGGCATGGTTTGGCCGAGCCAAAGGCTTGAGAGGTGTGGGTAAGGTGGTAGAGGTGGGGGCCTTTTATAAGAGGAGAGCATGGGCACTCTTGGAAAGTTATAAAAGGTTACTTTATTATAAAATGATTTTTGGATTTTAAAGGTCCCAATATTATATATTTCTAGGATAAGGTGATAAGAGTTCGAAATACACACATTTTATAGGTTTTTTACAAATTTAGGTCTTAGATTTTACATTATCTTTTCATTTTATTTAAATCGTTAAATAATGAGGTAATCGCTAAATCATCATGGTGTCATAAATAATTTAATTTATTTAATGTCTAAAAATTATAAAAAAATATCATGATGTATTAAATCGTTTTAGCTTTCTAATGAATATTTATAGTCAATATTTTGACTTGTATAACCACATTTAATATTTTTTTTAGTAAAACAAGACATGTTTGTGAAATTTTTATTTTAACATTAAATAAAATGTTATTAATGTCATTTTCCGACCAAAGTGGCTCCATGAGATCCCCAAGTTTACCCATGGATTTTCTTGGTCTTCCATGACACATCAAATAAAGGTAGGACATCTGTCAAGGTCATTTCATAGTATTAAAACATTATTTTTACCTTAACATACACTAATTACATCTAATCGCGATTAAAAACATAACAGTTACTATTCACCAAAAAATTATTTTAATCCCATTGAACCACATTTTACTTCTTAATGACAACCATGAATGTCGGATTTTTGAAATTCAAAACACAGAGGTGGTAAAATTTAATTTAAACGAAAAATCAGTTTTTTTAATTACCACTTAGTGGTTTCACTATTCATCAAAAATTGAAGTTTTTCAGAAAAATACCAAAACATAACCCTAAGCTATATTTGATATTCCAAATTCAAAAATGATGTCTATTTTAAAAAATTCAAAACATATAAGTTACATTAATTAATTTAATAATTAATTCCCGCAGTCAGAACAAATAACTTGTTTTTATGAAATAATATATATCAAAAGATTGACACTAGTTGATGTCCAATTTCAAAGTGAAATTAATTCCAACAAACACTATTGGATTAAATGATAAAAATATATTGTAATTTAACTTAAAAACCAATTAAAAAGATAATTTAATCATATAAATATATTATATTAAAAAGAGGTTTTGAATTAAAATACAACATTTTTCACGATTCATTAAAAAAAATTAACTTTATCGAAAAAATACCAAAAATTTACACAATGTAAATTTTGATGTCCTGATTTTAAAGAATAATTATATTTGGTCCCAAAGAATGTATAAGAGTTACCAAAAATATATTTAAAGAGGGTTTGCCATCAAAAGGTGATAAGTGGACCTTTAGTGAAAATTAGAGTATATATGCCTAAAATTGAATTCTTTTCGTATTTTAAGCCTTTATCCTTTATCGAATAAATTTAAAAACATTTAACAAACATATATAATAATATTTTAGTTATTTCTATTCATTCCCTCCAATACAATGACTACGTTTTAATTACCATTTAAAATAATATCATTTTATTACTAGTGTGCAACGTAAAATTTCAAAGAAAATCTTTATTGCGTATTGGGTATGCTATCGAACATAGAAACCAATTTAAAGAAAAATTAATATTTAATTCATAAATATTAATAAGTATGAAAATGTATTATTCTGTATTTACCTGGGATGTTACACACCGCTACTCACTTCTAATCATGACGACAATAGAATCAATCAGGTATTTGGAAATTTCAACTTCAACAAAAATCCTCGGATAAATTGGATGACATACAACATGAGTATGATGATCTGAGTATAGGTAGCGACCCATATGATTTCTGATCAATAGTAGAATTGACTGATTCTGGAAGAAAAATGGAAGTCTAGGGAGGGAAATCCAAATTTCTGTGACAGGGGGATCACGCTTCATGTGAAAATAAAAAGACCCCCAAAAGAGGGAAAATCACGAACATGAATCTTTCGGCGGAGCGTTACCCAAGAAAAAAATGAGTCATCTTCTGTAGAGAGTCATATCTTGAAATTCCCCTAGTCCAAAATCCCTACAATCACTTTATATTTCATTTTCCAATAATAAATAAATAATCAGTCAAATACATCAACAGAAGGTCTTCCCATGCCGAAGTGGGCCACCAATGACAGATCCAGCAATGCAGAGGCATTGTTCAATATGGATCACTCATTATTTGATCTTGAATAAATGTCTCTTTAATTCTCATTCTTGAGAGGATGAGATATGGAGGATTCTATAGAGAAATCATTGTGTGCAACCTTTTCATTATTTTTATTTCACCCCAATAAATATTTTGGATATCCTACAAAATTGACATAACCACATAATTATAGAGATATGGTTTATGTTAAAATAATTATTTAATCTATGTTGTCCATTAAATAATATAATAAGCTTTAATAAACCCCATGAAACATAATAATTATATTATTATTTTTTGGTTCATGCCAACTTTTGTTAATTTTTAAATAATATTTACCAACTTGTAAATAATTATTTTATAACTGGACAAGGTCTTGGTCCATTATAACTCCTTTGTATTTATTGAATACCTGAAAAAATAAATTATTCATCAATAAATATTTCATTCACATACAAGTGAATAAATATTTATTAAATATTTTATAAAATAAAAAAATATATTTTTATTCATAGACCGGGGAATAAATATTAATTTAATTTTTGAGATCAATAGAACATGAATAAAATTATTCATCACTATTGAGAATAATATTTATTCCATTAATTAAATTTTAAATAAATTTAATTGAGATCAATGGAAACACTTAGTTTTTGACCCTCAAGGATTATTTATCATTGGCATTTGTCAAGATTTGCTAATACCAAAATTGCTATCTAAAAATGGGTAGTTATATCTAATAAAAATAACTTGATATCATAATGAAAAAAACCACATAAAAATGAAAATAGTGTAATATAATCCATTTGTTACAAAATATCAAAAATCAAGTTTCATATTTGTTTTACCAAGCTATATTCTTGAAATTCCTATCATCGACAATCTCGAATAAGCATGTCATTACACAATGTCCATCGAATTCAGGATGACAGTTTCATTCCAATGAAAGGAATGATATATTAGCTTCCATAAATATGGAATGGACAAATCCTTCCTTGACATATCCAATAATGAAATTTCAATTGTGACACAGTCAACATACCCGAATTCCAATCAACAGATGTTATGATTTTTGTTAGTGTATCTATGTGCATGAGTAATGAAATTCACTAATGAAAATCTTAAAGTCCAAAGACCATTACACATTCTCGATGTTTGAAATATCTTATAACCCAAAAACATGCATAATTCCAACTAGCAGGTGTTTTATAATAATATCCCATATTATACACTTCCATGTTTGAAATTCCTGAGAATAATACCCATCCTTTTACGAGTACTCATACCCAATGTTCTGAATACTACGTGTCCCATCATAGTTTATTATCCAACCAGAGAACTATATTAAGAATATTTTCAATACACTTCACTGTACTCATCATAGAGGGGAACTTATATGGGATTACCAATGATAAAGATACTCTTGGATATTATTACATTAAATCAATTAAGAACAATGAAAAATATATAATAAGATGTTCAAATAATATTTAATTCATTCATTATAAATGCAATAAAAGTATAATCACTTGGTACTAGGAAACAAATTCCAAAAACTCCCCCTTGGACTAGATCCAACTGCCTATGACTTTGAGACTACTAGACCTCACATTATTATCATGTTTCTGGTGAGTCAAGGCATTAGTCAAGGGGTTGAATATGTTATATTTTATGTAAATAATACTCACTTCAACCTCACCTCTATAATAAAAATCCTTCAAAGGATGATTCTTCTAAATTATTTTCTCCATCTACAGATGTGACCATGGCTCATTTTTGAGAGACACCATTGTAGTATTATCTTACTATATAATTATAGGATCATTACTACTATGTACCATGTCATGATCTTGGATGAAGCTTCACATCTATAATTATTCCTTGGTAGACTTAGATGTCTAAATATACTCACACTCTACTATAAAATATGTGATAAAATACTTCGTTGATCTTGTCCAACTCACAAAACCTCCATTTGAAGTGAAGATGTGTCCTCTTTGAGACTTAATGCCATATTAATCCATTTGGACAATAGAATTTTCATATCTTCTGGTGACTTATTCCCCATATCCTCAATAGACAAGTGATATATCCTTCATACCCATCAGAAACTTAAGAATAGTACTGAATGCCATCCAATGTCAGTTAACGGGATCAACTTCATATCTACCTACCATACTCAATGCAGAGAGAATATCTATCCTAATATATATTATATCATATATGACTGACTCAATTGTTTATGTGTATATAATTATTTCCATTCATTTTTATTTCCCCATTTTGTTTAGGAAACATTTTTTTAAAAGATGAATTCCATGTAATAGTGGTAAAAAATCCATTTTTGATTCTTCTATGTAGAATCTATTTAGTATATTGTCAATTTTTTTTAAATTGATCAAGGTTGAGAATACTTTTGG
The DNA here is from genome assembly GCA_963277665.1 of Viscum album. NCBI lineage: Eukaryota > Viridiplantae > Streptophyta > Magnoliopsida > Santalales > Viscaceae > Viscum > Viscum album. The sequence goes on along the minus strand of OY728129.1, from coordinate 276,922,481 downwards.
ATCTATCTAGTTGGATTTTTTCCCCTAAAACATATCCTACCCAACCTAAATCCTTCATATAGAAGACTTTGGTTAACCACATATTAAGAGACATTAAGAATGAAATTTCATTTCCTAAGAGTAATATCTTATCAACATATACTATTATGAAAATTGCTACACTCCCAATAAACCATTTATAGAACTAATGATTTCAATGATTCTTTATGAAACCAAATTCCTTTATGTCCCCATCAAAATTAATTCTTCTTGATCTGTATGTTTTCTTTAGTCCATAAATGGATCTTTGAAACTTTTATCCTTTCTATAATCCTTAGGAGTTTCAAAACCTTTTGGTCATATCATATGGGAATATTCTGAAAGGTTTTCATTAAAGAAAGCTATTTTGACATCTATTTTCCAAATCTCTTCTTCATGGAAGGTAGTAATATCTATTAAAATTATAGTTGATTTTTGCATTGTAACTAGTGAAAAGGTTTCATCATAGTTTATGACATGACACTATTTAATCAATTTTGTAACCATTCATACCTTATAGATAATAAATTGTCCTTACATGTCCTATTTCATCTTGAATATCCATTTTATACCAATCAGATTGACATCTACAAGAGGGTAGACCATAATACATACATGGTTTTTCTATATGGAAACCATTTATAAAAACATGAATTTTTAAAGCATGGAAACATCTATGATATCACTTCTTCATTTTAGATTATAGGATCATTATTATTAAATAATAATGAGTCACCATATTTGGTGACTAGAAAACTATAACGCTCTATTTCTATAACTACTCTTTTACTCCTATGCTCTACTTGTTTCCCCAGAACATTATTTTTTTCCATGGGGATCTGTGGAATCTATTCATATACCAAATCTTGGGTTCCAAGAGCCTTGAATTCATCAAAGTCTATCTCTTTTCCATTATCAATTTTATATTTGTGTTCCCTCTCAAAGAACTTGGAATGTTTTACCACTATAAACAATTTTATATGATGGATTTTATAGTTAATATACTGTCAGTTCCATAGGGTATTCTACAATGGCACACAATGTAACTTATGGTGAATGTTTTTTACCTGATGAGGCCTTTATAAATGTTTCCCTTTTGTGTACATGTAAATTTGAAAACCTAGTTTTTCTTCTACTTCAAAATTAAAATGGAATACAATTTATAGATTTAGTTGGAGCCTGGTTTAACATATATGCTTATATTTTTAATGAATATTTACATAAGGATAATTGAAGGATCTCATGACTCATCATTGATCAAATGATGTCTAACAAGGTGTAATTCCTTATTTCTTCTTCACCATTCCACTATTGAGTGTAAAGAAAATTTAGTTTGGATAGGATCCCAAACTATAATTATTAATCAAAGAATTGTTGATTAAGATAGTCTCTATCATAATATTAGTGGAGTTTCTTAATATTATTACCAAAATGGTTATCAAGTTCATTCCCATATTACTTAAAATTGTCAATGGAATTATATTTATACCTCATTATGTAAAAATATCCATATAATCTGAAATATTTAGGAAAAGTTATGAAGTATCAGTATTCACCCCCTTAATCAATATGAAATGGTCCTGATAGGTCTTCATGAACTAATTAGAGAACCTATTTGGGCCTTATACCTTTCCCCCTAAATGGGGCTTTGGTCATTTTTCTTTTTAAACACCCATGACATACAATAAGTGGTTTTAGTTCAAAAAAAATCTAAATATCCATCTTAATGTAATTTAGTTAAGAAGTATTTTACATGAACATGATAGTAATTCCAAATATGGGTGTTGTATGAGTCATGCAATGTAACTTTATTATCAATTTCCATTACATGATTCATGTAATCCAACACATAAAGTCCATTAGTTAAGTGTTCCTTAGCCTAAAAATGATATATTTTTAAAAGAAAAAACAATTATCACCAAATTTGAAAATAAATCCATTTATATCATTTGTGGATATGTAAAAAATGTTTTTATTAATAGATGACACATAATATATACTTTTCAAAACTATGATCATTCTGGTTGGAAATGTGAGGCTGTATTCCCCAATAGTTATAAGAGAAAAATATAGATCAGATGGATTCTCATAGATCTACCTCCACTTGGTTAATCATTCTCAAAGTAGTTGGTTCATGTATTTTACTACATATTTTATCACCATAAGCTATATATAATACTAAAACTGTAGAAATTGATAAAGTACACTCGACAAAAAATTCACTTGAACCTTACCCTTGCATCTTGGATTGGGTTGAGTTTTTCCTCAAGTGTCCCTTCATTATACATGTGAAACAAAGAGGATCACCTTCCCTTTCATTCCCCATGATCTTATTCTTCTTTGAAGAGAGTTAATTAACTTTGGGATTAATGGTCTTTAACTTCACCTTCCTTTTTATTATCCTAAGGATTACTGGTTTTCATGTTTTGTATCATTATTTACTTAGTGAAGAAGAGTAAGTATATTTGGTTGATTCATATAATTTTTTTAATATTAAAATTAATAAGAAATAAGGATATTCTATTAGGGAGTAATTCTATAATGAGATCGGGGCCTAGTTCTTTAGGGATTTGAAACCCTATTACATCTAAGTGCTTAATGTATAGAATGAGCATGACTATGTTATGTCTATATAGGGAACCGTATATAAGCCCTCTCTAAAAGAGTACCTTGGAAATCTTAAATTATTCTAATATATTTCTCTCCTAGTAAAGACTAAATATGGACTTAATCATGCTATAAACATCATTTTTTCATGATACTTCATCAATTCAATAGGCATATATGAAAGAATTATAAATTGAATTTAAACCATGTCATCCATATGTTTATCAAAGACTGGGAATTCTTCATCACTCACCTATTTATTAAGAGTATCAAGAAATGAGTATTATAGAATATATTATTTCCATTCATGGAATAAAACAACCCAAAGGCTTCTGTACTGTTACTAGAAGTAACATCTAATTATAAGGTTATCTTTATCCAATATTGATCATAAGGATGATATAAATGAAGAGTCTTCCATTTTATTTTAAAAATTTAAGAGATGATTATTATTACTTTTCTTGATTTATAAATTATGTGAGAAATAATATGTTAATTGATTTTATTGATTATTAAATCTCCAATAATTCTATCAAGTCCCAATATCCCTCACCCTTAAACTCATAATGTCTATTTTCTTTGAAATTGTAGTGGAAATGTTCTATATTCACCTTTTCATAACCAATCCCAAGGGTTTTTCAAGATACTAGAATGTATTTAGGTTGGTAAGAATTTTTCAATTTTGGTCTTGTAACTCCTAGATCTATTGAGTGGACTTCCCAATCTAGGAATCCCGACTTGGATTTCCCTAAAAATTGTCTCCAAATTATACCAAGTCTAGAAAGGGATATTCCTCTTGAGGTAAAATGATTAAGTTAACCCAAAAATCTATGTTTCATGCCCAACATCTTTTTTTCATGATCTATTATCAACATGAGATTTATACAATTATAAATATCATGATAAAAACAATTTAATAAAAGAATATATACAATTGATAAAATGTTGGAACCATAGTGTATGATCATCACATATTAATTATAATTAATTATAGAAATTAAATAATTTCCATGTGAGAATTATTTATTTGTCGATTGATATTAAAATGGATCTATGTTGTACCATCATTGTGTTGTAGGAAATAAGGGAAAATTCACTCTAGTGGTGATCCACACGTGTTTCACAAATCTCCAAACATCACTGTAGGAATATTCTGTTTCTAGAATGGTATATCCAAATTCTTTCATTTTTCACCATTGATTCCCTCAAGAATTGATTCTAAAGGATTCTTATTGATATCTCTTGACTCTAGAGTGGATGGTGGATGAATATCACACTCTATTATTGAGAGAATTAATAAGGATGGGTGTTCTCAAAGGCGTTAAGTGGATTCTCTAGATTCATTGTACACAAAAAAATATATCTATTAAAAAATAATATAATTGGGTATTCATATCTTTAGGGTTATAAATAAGTAATTTCAAAAGTGGATTTTATTATTTATTTAATCCATACAGAAACCAGTATCCATAATAATAGTAATAATATTTTTTATTTAAATGTTCTCAACATGAAAACTATAATTAAATATTATTTAAATAAATAATATTCAATATATATTATTTCTCACTAGATTATTAAAATCGGTCCACTATTCATCCCATAATATTTATCATCTCTTGAACAATGAATATTTATTTAGTAAATAAACATCACATCAACATTCAAAAATAAATATAAAAATAACACATTGACTAAAGAGAAAAAATATTCTGAAAATATTCCACAGGAATTATATTTTGTTTAATAATTAGTGATGGAATATTTGTGATCCACAAAACATGAATTAGCATTAAACCATGTACATGAATAATATTTATTAAAAATATTAAATAATATATAATAAAACATTATATAACTATGATTCTGGATACACTTAGTGTGTGACCATCTAGGGCTCTTTCTTAGTGGAATTAGGTGAAGCAACCTAATGTTCAAGGATAAAATCTGGCAACATTTCATGGAATCCATAATGAAATAAGTTAATTCAAAAAGGACATTATTCCTTATATGAATGATCACTTTGAAATATAATCCATTTGTCGTGATATCTATAATCAAGAAGGTTTCATGCTGGTGAGATGAACCTATGTGATCAACGTCACTTTTTTTGAATTTTCAAAAATAAAACTTTCCTATAGAACCAATAGACATGGATTTATTTAGGAAACAAAATTTCCTCCAATGGTCCTAAGATATAAATATCCATTAAATAACATGAGGGTCAAATCCTTTCTTGCATTATTCATTAATAAAGTATTACTTATGAAACACCCAACATATTGTACCTCACCATGAACATATATCTTCACTATTTTCACAAATACATCAAAGAATGTGACTTATGCAACTCATTAATAATATTATTAAAGTCTATTGATCAATACAAAAATCCTCATACAAAAACATCCAATGATATATATATATATATATATATATATATATATATATAGATTCCCAACTGGTTGGTCTCGTTCTCATAATATTATACACAAGATATTACTAAGGGAATATACCATGAGTAGGTTCCTCAAATTACTATGAGTATCCAACCCCGATATCCTATATCATTGGTGTCTCTAAAATTATATCATCCGAAAATAGAACATGTACATAAGAATAATGTTGTGGAACTTTTGTGTTCTTATCTTAATGGGGAACTGCTATGAACTTTCTGTGTAACATCTACTCTTAGGACATTATCAAATACTATGTCACATTGAATAACAATCATGATGTGATAAGAAGTTTTGTAATATTAAAAAAATATGGATACAAGTTATCATAAATTACACAAAATTTTGTTTTTGGAACGAAACTCAAACAAAACCTTCATAATAACCCCCTTATAAATGTATTTGGCCCAACAAGGGTTGGTCAAGAACCTAGTTCTATTTAGTTTCATACCCAATTCTCTAATGTAAGGCCAAGTATAACATAATATTTAATTGAGAAATTTGAATTTATTATACATAAAGTTTATCTTATTTTATCCTTTATAATTCTTGGTAATATTAAGTGGAAGTTACTAAATAAATTAACCATGTTGGGTAAAATATTTAAGCATAATTAATCAATTAAATTTATTTATTTTCACAATAATTCATTTATTTATGTGATATAGGATTTGAATCCATAAAATAATTAATTTTATAGGAAGAAATAAATAAATAATTAAATGACCCATTGATGAGGTTTATATAATTTTTGATTTAATGAGTGTTCATTAAATCAACCTTTGAACATGGGGAAACAAATCTTATTTTTGGTCTTTTCATGAGTTTCAACACTCCACCGTTCCACATATGTATCACCAATGTTGAAATCATAACATTTCCATTATGAACTGTCTCCATACTCCTTGTGATAATATATTAATTTCTAGTATTTATAATGCACACACTAATGATGGGAACTAATGGATTTCTTAAATTTACATAAATATCCTTGGAAACACAGGTCTTACATAATAATGGAGGGAGGGTTAACTCACATGCCATCATTTAATATCACATTATATAATTGGAAACCCGTTCAATAAATTAAATTAATATATCCATCAAATAAATAGATCTTGATTATGCTCATGAATGACCATACATTAATTTAATACAAAAAAGTATCTAGTTTTAATTCATTTCTATATTGGTTATTTATTATTAAGATGAACACATTTTTATTAAAAATTTAATTATGTAATTAATTAATTAATTATTTTTTATCTCAATTATCACATGAAATTCATATAAGATACTGATCATTTATTGAATTCCTGGAAAATAAATGAAAAAACTAATTATGTAATAATTATTATAACAAATTAATTGATCATTTAAAATTATTTAAAAACAATATTAAATTTTCAAACCCAAAAGGTGTGAAAATTAATAAAATAAGGTTTAATGATATAATTTTATAATTCAATGTAATTATTAATTTTTTCCTTTAATGGGGTATAAATAGTGTGTATATCCAAACACACATTCAGTATCTCAATTTCCATTTATCTAGATCAAACGCCATGTTCTATAGTGTATACCTCATCTAGACAACATGGCATATACATTCCAGCTAGATGTTGTGTATGCACATTCTGGGTTCTTGAGATGCATGTATGGGTCTTTGATGTATGTCTTCGTGGTTTAAATGACATGAATAGGCCAACAACACACAACATATCTTTATTAGAAATGTGTCTATTTTATCATTGAGTGGCTTGTGGTGTTCTTTGTATGTGGTATTGAATGAACACAATGTTTGTTACACTGCATATGTGTCATTTATATCATAAATGCTCAAGGTTTTCATTCTCTTATGAATTTTACCATGTATTATGGGCACACATATTTCACGATTTATGCCACTAAACCATGTAAACTATAGATCATGTATGTAGATACACATTGTGTAATGTACTAACCATGTTCCAGGATGTTTGGTCAATACACCATATACGCCACATCTACTAACTCTATGGAATGATGTGTATCCCTCGTTGCATCAAGATTCGATGAATATTGATATACATCATGTAATTCCAACAATATGTTGTGTAAACCTATCTTACTGACCAAAAATTGGGATTTTTTCAATGGAATCCCCATCCATTCATCATATTTTATTAAATAAAATGAAATATAAAATGAATTATAATTAATATTTTAAATATTGTTAATTTAATTCACCTTAAAGAACAAATAAAATGAAATGAAAATATAACCCCAATTGAAAACTTATCAATAATCAAATAAATAGCTATAAATTTAAATATAACCCTACTAATACCACTCTTTTGTTTTTGGTATAGTGGAAGAGTGTAATGGTGGGTGATATTTTAGAATTTATTTTAATTATTGCTTTGCAAAACCCTGAGGGAGGATCTTTCACATCATATTTATAATTAACTTATTTAATATCGTAAGAACCGAAAACCTAGGCCTAAGAAATTTCTTTATTGATGAATGTTGACCATCTAAAAAGATAATGTGATATTTCCTTCATTGTGATTATGTGGATCCAAGGAAATAATCCCCCTAGCGAGGATCCACATATTCTCGAATGATCTTTGAGTAACACCACTCGATCTCCTGGTGATAGCATGGGAAATAAAATATTTTGTTTTATTCATTATTGATTGGTCATTCTTCAATCTTGAATAAATCTATATTTTTTTCATTATTTAATGGGGGAGAGGTTGAAGAGTTGAAAGATAATTATTTTTCTAAAACAATTATCTTTTTTTCAATTTCACACCAATCTATATTTTAGATACCCTACACAAAAGATATAACCACATATTAATAAGGATGGGGTTTATGTTAAAATAATTATTTAATTGTAATGACACTTCTAAATAATGTAACAACCTTTAATAAATCTCATTCTAAAAATAAAAATAACTAATTTTCTGTGTGAAAACTTTCAGAAATTGATAAATAATACTTAACAACTTGAATGTAATTATTTTATCACTAAAAATGATCTTGGTCCATTCAAACACCTTTATATATCGATTAAATTTAGAGTTTTGATGAGGGAAAATGAAAAGTCATACCATATAGAGAGTGATGAGGATTTATGAAGAGGCACAATTAATGAAATAGTTTTTTTAGAGTTCCATGAGTATTACTAAATGGTGATAAGGGGTGTTGAAAAATTATATTCACCAACATATTTTTGAGATATTGGGTAAAAAATAGCTATAAAGAAAATAGGATAAACTCCCACTATATTATGATACATTTAAAAAAAATACTCCAACTACGTTTGTATGGTACAATGTAAAATAACATTAAAAAAATAAATCATTGAGTAAAATAACAATATATGTAATAGAAAATATATAACCATATCAATTTACACATTATAATGAATTTCATGAGGAATTTTGAACAATAATTATAAACTAGGCCACCATACATTTATATAGAACCCACTCTACATAATCATTACAGGATTACCAATCATTGGACATGCATAATTCCTTCTATGGAAAAGTAAAAGTTTTCTTCTCATCATTATATTAGACACCGTCATTTTTTAACGAACAATTATACATTTCCTATGGTGCCTTTTTGGTCTAATGTTAGACCCTAGTGTTGGGTTCCAATAAGAGAGATGAAAACTAGTAAGGAAAGGGAAAAAAATATACTTATTTCTTAATTTCTCATTCATCAGAAATGAAAAAATATGAATATATATTTATATCCAACATCATATTTAAAAAAACTGTAAAAATCATTCCACATTAGTCTAACTAAAAATTTAATATTTTTTTTCAAAATAATATTATATCTATATTCTTATTAAGGAACACATTAATAGTCTAAATCCACATTAATATAACTGAGTTACAATTATTTCATAGAAATAATTTTATGAATCCTATAAATTAATATGGGTTTCAATGATTGTATTGAACCATATATTGCATGAAAGATGATAAATTTTAGTAAATATTTATTTTGTAAAATAAAAATATTAAAATAAAATGATTATTTTATCATTAAAAACATATAGATATATACTTTCTTTATTTTATAGAAATATTTCATCATAATTTCCATAATTTAGGATTTTTGAATGAATTCAGATTTCATAAAATGTAATATACAAAATATAGAAATTTATTCCACTAATTTTTCATTTAAAATATATATTATTTCTTGAAACAAACATGAGTACAATGTTTTCACAATTCTTGGTATGAATAATAAGGGAAAAAGGATAAAATTATAATATTCACTTGATCCATATTTAATGTTACATAAATGGAATATTAATGAACTCTAATATATCCGAAAAAAACACTTGATCCATATAATAAGTTTTTTTTCTATATACTGATCAAAATCATTATACTCTCACACTTATAGGGAATCAAAATAAAAGGATCTATAAAGGGTATTGTTTTCAAGCCTCCTTAATTCCTAAAATATACAACATTAATGAAAAATTGTTTCAAAAAATTATGAAACATCACCAAAAAATGAAATTTTAATACCTATTAAAAGTATAATGTTATTGAAACACACAGATAAAACTAGTTATTGGTTCCCCTTAAATAAAATGATAACTTTTTAGGTGAACATAGTGTTTGAAAAATCATGTCATTGGAGATTTTATAATTTACCAACATTATCTAGAATAGAATCATAAATGGAATTGCCATATACCTATCTACTCAACCAAGAAAATAACACCAATTCATAAGGAATATAATAATAAATAACACGAACCTATAAAACTTATCTATTCTTTTGGAACTTATATAGATTGTGAATTTATTTTATCTCTATTATTTTTTTGTGAAATTTCTAGTTATATTATGGACTAGTAGTCTACTGAGAGGTAAAAAAATATCTTTTTAGTTTAGAATTTGATTATAAACTAAACCAAATACTTGATGTTAACTTACATGTTAATGATAAATGAACTTAGATTTAAATTAATCTTCTCTAAAATGTAGGGAGTATTCATATATTTTATTTCCAGACATCCTAAAATTGGGTGCATAACGGTCAGATGATTTTTTATGGTATCCAAAAAAAAATAATTGAAATATACAGACTCAAAAAATAGAGAATATATCTCTATTTAAATATTAATCATTATAATTAATATGTTATAATAATATTATTCTACTAAAAACCATTAACTTTCATAAATAAAATAAACACCATAGATGAAAAATGATGACTAGCGCCACATTTGGTCCACATTATCACCAAATATAACATAATATGAAATAGGTATGTCAGTCATTAGAGAATTTTTTTAAGTTTATAAATAGAAAAAATTATTTAATATATCAACTATAAATTTTATTGAAAACTAGAAAATTTTAAGATAAGGTAAAATGTCTTTTGTATTAGTATATGGAGTTAAAATAAACACTACATTTGATTTTTGAAATACACGATAACATATCTCATATAACAACCAAAGTACTTAATTCATAAATGGATATTTAACAATTATTTTAAAATAAATAAAATATAAACACACACATTTTATAGGAAAAACTACTTGTTCAATCTAAAATAATTATTATATACTTATTTTCATAGTCAGTGTAATAATTTTTGTGTCTTGAAAAAATAGAGTAAGTGGTTTGAATGATTTAAAAATTGATGAAGATTTTTAAATTAAAAGTAAAATATTTTCAATTAAATAATAAAGTGGAGAAGATAAAAATGGATGGTAATTCTAAAATATAGCTATATGACATAAACAAAATCGTCAATTTATATAATTCCTCTTTTGTTGATGATTAAGGAATAATGTAACACCTCTAAAATAAATTGATGATTAGGGGATTATTATGAGAGATTGACAATTAATAAAAGAAAAATAGAGATGAAAATTTTGATTTTTAATACACAAATTAAAAATCAAATGATAATTTTTATATTAAAAGTACCCTTATCTGATTCATTTTTAGGCAATTTATCTTATATTTCTGGTTAATTAATAATATAACAATACTGATAATGTTTCCTATTATAATATTCTCACAATAATAAAAGAGGTAGCTCAGAATCGATGATTAATATTTTATTTCTAAAATTACCATCGTATTATTTTGAGAGAACTTATTAAAAAGAGGTTATGGGTTAACAATTAATGTCTTTAGAAATGGTCCTAATGAAAATAAAGTGGGTGGGAGATCAGAATAAAGGAGTATTCCATGGTGTTATTATAATATGGGATGTCAGTATACAATTTATTTGAAATCAAATTAAAATAAATTTTGAAATAAATGTATGTAATCATTTTTTAATACTTTTTAAATATGTAATAGAGAATTCTGTAATATGAGTAATAGGATATGAAAAATAATTTCTTTTTATCAATTCATTACAACCCATGAAATATAAATATATTGGAAATGAAATGAAATTAATTTTTAAAAGAGAAATTGAACATGAACCACTTTCCACAAATCATCCAAGGGATGAAAAGATAAATAAATGACATTAATATATTAAAAATATTATTTATAAGTCTTTAAAAATAATAAACACACAAATTTTTGAAGAAACATTACAATGAAATTACATATAACAATTTTATTTATTAAAATAATTATCTGACTTGAGTTTAAGAATATTAAGAACCTAATATTGAGAAAATACTTAAATATAAAATAATCAAAAAATGGTTGACCAAAAACATATTATGTTAGTTGAAATAAAATTTTATATTTATTAAATTTATTTCATGAGGGTTTTTTGTTATTTTACTCATAATATGAGTCCCATTAACCAGTCTGTGTACCCTGGAAATACAAAAACTAAGCCAACAATGACATAGCCTAAAGGGTGTTCCTAATTCCCCTGGGATGGCAACTATCACCTAGTATCAAACAAAATAAAGGTGGGAATTATTTTTCAACAAACATTTCAGATGTAACGATAAAAACATCAGTATGCACACAAGATAAAATATATAGGGATAAGTGAACGGAAAGTCAAACATGTAAAAACCCAGAATTTCCATATAATGTTTTTAAATGAGAATTTTACGAGTCTGTGAAAATTGACAGCATGTGATTCTGTGGCCTGGAGTGTCTGTAATCAATTTCTAAAGTTTTTTTCAGGTATGTTCAGTAAACGTACGAGATGGTTTTTATAACATTTGAACCAGAGCTCGTAATTGAAATTTTAGGCCAGCGTTGAACTTGTAGCACCGATATTCACTTAAGGATACTTTCACCTCGACGACAGTCGATTGGGAATAAAATATATTTTTGGAGTTTTAGTGAAAGAATTAAATAAAAATAAAGTTGTGTAGCTTTATTTTTATTGTGTTGGCTAAATCCTCCATGTGGAAGTTGGAGGTGCTGACCACGACAACTTAACCTTCCATGAGAGGTTATGGTGGTGGGGCCCACCTAAACCTAACCTTCTCTTCATGTTTATTATGGTGGGTGCCACCCGGGTTTTTAACCCCATTGAAACTCTCCATTAATGGGAAGAAACCCTAAAACTTCCATTAAGTGTTGGGGAGCTTCTCCAACTCACCTAACCCTTAATTATGACAAATCAACTTTATTAATTATTTGAGCCAACAATTTCAACTAATTGTTTAACCCATTTTAATTTTGTGCCAATAATTAAATAATAGATAAATTTAATCTATTATTTTTGCATGAAATATTCATCTTGGTGGAACGTTGGAGAGGAGAGAGCTTAGGGAGAAAAGATCTCGCCAAATAAAAATGAAGAATGCATTCTTCTAATAAGGAACAACGGATAGGAGTTTATTTGACTTTATTCCACGGAACCTCCTTCGATGTAGGACGTCTTCGACTATGACGAGCCACCACACAAACTGACGATTGAGGAAAAAACCAACGTCTCTTTTTTTTCCAACGATCTTTCTTCTTCCCCGCGACTCCATCGACGAACAATGATCAAGTAGGGGTTCAATTTCATTTAAGTGTCATGTTATTCCTTTCTTTCAAAATGACGATTGAGGATTTTTTCCTTTTTTGAGTGGGTTGTTGTGATCCGTTTTTATGAACCGATTGCTACCACCCAAAACACGGAGGGTGCGAGCCAAACTCACATGTCCTGTCTCCCTCCGTCAATCTCTTTTGTGATGTTCTTTGACAGGGCGACAAAACGACGAGGTGCATAAAGAGATAGGAAACGACCGTGCTACCCGCGGTCTCCGCAACCCGCACCGCCCTCACGGTGCTTTGGCCGAACTGGCCTCCCGGCCGCCGACTGGCCTCCCGGCTGCCTACCAGCCATCTGGTTGCCTAGCTTCCTGCCGACCTCTCGACTCCCAGGACGAGCTACACGAGCCGCACCCCTCGTGGAGCCACGACCGAGTCGACCTCCCGTGCCCCTCGCAACACTCTGAGCCGAACCATCTCTACACCACCGAGTATAGCCACCTACGTGGCTCCCCTCTGGGCCGAACCCAATGGGACGTCTCTAATGGGTTAGGTTGGGTCGACCCAAACCGGGTCGGTCCAGACTAAGATGGGCACGGTCGGTCTGACCGGGTCGGACCGGAACCAAGCCTACTATCGACCCTTTACTTTCTTTTAGCCATATCTTTGGCACCAGACATCTATTTTAAAAACCATCAGTGGTGATGGTAATATTAGAGCATGGAGGCACCTTTGAGTATACCCCACTAGAGTTTGGGGTATAGTTAAGATATGGTAAGGTTGGATCGTTCAAGAATCCAACCGGGCCCATGGGACTAAAAGGCTAATAACTCACAGACCGGGCATCCGATTGACGTACCTTCTATTGTGTTGAGACCTCTATAACGTGGAAGAACTTTGAGATACTTCTTCATGGGACTGCTGACAGTTGGAGTCTTGACCAGTAGCTCAGAGAGAGGATCCATCCAGTGACGAGCGAGCAGAGCGCGGAGACCTAGTAGCTGGCTGAGACTTGACGACTACTGACCGATTGAGTCAGAGTGACATGACTAGCCCAGTGGGGAGAGCCTTGGTGCCGCGACAGACCCACAGTGGAGGAGCGGTTGGTTGTGGTGGAAGACCCGCAGTACTCGACAAGAAGAGTACCTCTGCAAGCTATTAGGGGGAGTGCCTAGTTATGGAATCAGACCCACGGTGGAGATCCCCTTGGTGATGTAGCAGACCCACAACACTCGACAGGAGGAGTACCTCAGCAGACTAAGGTTAGTGTGAAGTTCCTCGGTTTCATGGAAGGCCCACTGTACTCGACAAAGGAGGAGTTCTTTAGCAACCGTGGTTTCGATAATGCGAATAAAAATCCTGGTTGAGCTGGGTCAGTAACTTTTTTGTTTACCACATGATTGAGATGGATTACTTGATTACTTAGGTATATCTATGGGCATATACCTAAGTGGGATTATCTATTGGTTTCTTACTTTCTGGTTTATCCTTGTTGGATTTTGTGAGACCATGAGTGTCTCGGGGTCCCTACTGAGTATCATTATACTCACCCCTGCATGGGCTATGCCCACACCTCGTTGTGTTGGATGCAGATGATAGACAATGCTGATCTGAGGCTTAGAGTACCAGGACTGGACGGTACCCCGAGGTGGACTATACAGCTAGTCGGTACATAGAGGAGACTGACAGAAGTGGAGTACAGAGAAGGTTATCTATACCTACCCTTCAGGTAGGACCCCCAGAGGATGACCCTGTGGATGTTTTTATTTTATTTAGTTGTACTTGTACTTTTCGTTTTCTTGTACTTTATAGTTGGTCTTGTATTTCTATCCCCTTCTATATTCAACACTCTTTTGTTATACATTCTTACTTTGTGTTTCTTATCTAGCTATGTGATCTGTTGTCTATTTATAGGTAATAATGGAAATTCCTTCCCAGTTTTATGGAATTACACCTTTGGTGCCACTCGCCAGCCCCTGGCCTATGGAAGGCGGGCTTGGGGTAGTCACGATATGGGCCCTCGGGGACGAGTCGTGACAAATTTGTATCAAAGGAGTCGGTTCTACCGCAGAACTTAGGACTTTGATCTTTTCTTATATGAATAAATAGTGTTAAGTGTACTAAGTGTGGTTTTTAGTTTAGGGAGTCCAGTGTTGGTGTGGAGGCCGATGTATCCATACAGCAGGACCCTAACTTCTGATTTCTGACTCAGTGCACAAAAACACTGATTGCGCGCGTGTTTTCAAAAGTTTTCTTTATGTCAGCTCAACCAGGTCAGCTCACCAGGTTTAATCTTTTGGCCATGTCGTATCTGTTTCTTTCAGGATTCCTCCCAATTGATGAACATCTAGTGTCCCAAGAGTTGTACACACAGATAGCCCACCGAGCGATGAGGCCTCGGTGTAGGGCCCTTTTCGAGCCGAGGCACCAGCGGTACTACTTTCCGTTGGGCCACCGATGCCACCTGAGCTAGCAGTAGACGATGCATGCCGCTTGAGTGCTTTTCACAGGTTCCAATGCTAGAGGAAACCCAATTTTAGGAGAAAGAAGGACCCCCAGGAGTCTACAGATTGGATGGAGGCTGTGGTGAGAGTTTTCCAACTGTTAGCGACACTAGATGACCTCATGGCGATTCTTGGTACCAGCCTTCTATAGGATGCAATGGGCAGATGGTGGAGCATGATGGTCAAGGTTCACAATTAGATGACACTTTTCTAGGTAGAATTTGAAAGCCTATTTCGGGCAGAGTTTATTCTAGTCACTCTCCAGGCAGTGTGCATATAATAGCTTTTTGATCTACAGCAGGGAAACATAACTGTAGCTCAGTACTCAACTAGGATCACATACCTCTCATGCTACACCACCGATATGGTACATGACCCTTTATTTAGGGCCCATAACTCTATGTAGGGACTCAGGTGGGAGATCAGAGCTTCGGTGATCTCACTCAGCATCCCAACGCAGGAAGGGGTGTTAGAGAGAGCCCTCATAGTGGATATTTTCTTTGTTGAGCAGTCTTAGTAGTGAGATCCACCACCAGTCGACATGTAACAGAGTCTCTTGAAGCTGGAAGCAAACAGATGCCTCAAAATTTCAAGAGGACCAGACCTACAGGTGGACGATTGCATAAATTAGGATCAGTTGTGCGGGGAACCCAGAGTAGAGACATACATGCTAGGAGCAGGTAGTGTTTCACATGCGGTGGGAAGAATCACATGGATCATGACTGTCTCACCCATCATTCGTATGATTAGGAGATGGTCGAAGGACCTCCCATATAGAGAGAGTGATTTGATCGAGGCGATTCATAGGGCACATGCGTACGTGGAAGAAGAGTTGGTCATGTAACTAGTGGTGGACGACATTACGAGGTGTTACCACCACCACCACCACCAGGAGGTCCACCCCAACCGCATGGAGCAGGTGGACATGTGAGAGCTCATCTCCAGGTAGCTGAGGCTTATGATCATGGCTCTACGGAGATGATTCAAGGTACGGTGTTTGTCAAATACATCATAGATATAGTAATTATAGACACAGGATGCAGTCATTCTTTCATTTTCACTACCCTCATTTGGAGCTCAGAGATTCTGATGGAGGTGTTGGCTTGGTCCTTATGGCTAGAGACTCCTACGGGAGAATCTTTGATGATTATGCATTGGTGCCAACAATGTGAGATTAATCTACTAGGTGAGTTCTTTAGCTGGGATCTTCTTGTAGTGGAATTGAGGCCTTACAACGTTATCTTGGGTATGGACTGGTTATCTATAGTCCATACTTAGATTGACTGTATTAGGTGCATTGTGGGGTGTGTCCGCACGAATTCGACCAGGTTTACCTTCACCTGTGAGAAGGGAGCCATTGCAGCATAGGAAAAACTTACCCGGATGAGGGTGTAGACAATAACTCATCGGCTGTGTTACCTTACCCTCGGTGTAGTTGATGTAGAGAGTCCGATCTATTCTGTAGTGGTGGACTAGTACACGGATTTTTTCCCTGAGGATGTCCCAGTTCTACCTCCTTGCATAGAGGTGGACATTAACATTGAATTGTACCCCGATATGGCACTGATATATACTCTAGAATATCGAATGGCTCTTGCGGAGCTTCGCGAGCTACATGTATAGCTTTAGGACTTGTAGGGGAAGGGATTCATCCGACCCAGTGTTTCTCCCTAGGTAGCCCCGATTCAATATGCCATGAAGGCAGATGGGAGCTTGAGGCTTTGTGTTGAATACCAGTGCTTGAACTAGGTGACCGTGAAAAACAAGTACCCACTCCTGAGGATTAATGACCTATTTGATCTATTGAAGGGAGCACAGTGGTTATCGAAGATAGACCTTAGATCAGGCTATCAACATCTCAGAGTTTGAGATGAGGATTTGTAGGAGACGACCTCCAGATGTCGGTACAACCACTAAGAGTTCTTGGTTATTCCATTCAGCATAACTAATGCTCCAACAGTGTTCATGGGACTCATGAACATGATCTTTCAGCCATATCTCGATTGCTTTGTCGTAGTCTTCATCGACAACATTCTGATCTACTCGACTACTGAGGAGGAGCATGCCTATCAGTTATGGGTAGTACTGGACACACTCCGAGAGAACCACCCTTATGGTAAACTCTCGAAGTTCTAGTTCTGGATCCAAGAGGTTCACTTTCTAGGACATGTCATATAAGAGTCTGGAGTTGAAGTGGATCCACTGAAGATTTAGGTGGTACTTTCTTGGGAACTACCTAGGAGTGTGACAGAGGTACGTACTTTCCCGGGTTTAACTGGATATTACCGGAGATTTGTTCCAGATTTTTCCAGAGATAAGTGCTACTATCAACCTTGATGAAGAAGGGGAAACTCTTTGTGTGGTCAGAGAGATGCCAGTAAAGCTTTCAGGAGATGAGGCAGAGGATGACTAGTTCCCCCATCTTGAGGCTTCCAGAGGAAGGCGTAGGTTACGTAGTCTATTGTGACGCATCCGGGACCAGACTCAAATGTTTCTTGATGCAGGAGCGAGCAATGATCGCTTATGGTTCATGAAAACCGAGACAGCTTGAGAATAACTATGCTACCCATGACCAAGAGTTAGCAGCAGTGGTCTTCACCTTGAATATGCAGCGAAACTATCTAATGGGAGGGAATTTTAATGTGTACTCTGATCACAAGAGTCTTAGGTATATCTTATCTCAGAATGACCTAAACCTGAGACAGCGACATTGTCTTGAGTTCCTCCAAGATTATGACTTTGAGATATCCTATAATCCTAGGAAGTGTAACATTTTTGCAGATGCGCTCAGCAGGATATCTGGTATACAATTGCTTGGTGAGGCGACAGAGCAGCTGGCTGATTTACAAATATCCTTTGTAGATAGAGATGGAGTAGCCTTTCTTCAGTATCTTATGATCACTCCCCCACTTCTTTAACGATTCAGGGAGGCGCAACATGGGGACGCTGACTGCGAGACTCGATGTGCTCAAATATCCATAGGGCAGGCACCTAATGAATTTTATGAAGGTGGGGAGCACATCATTCTCTTCAGTGGACGTACCATAGTACCAGTGTTGCTTCAAAAGGAAGTTTAGAGGGAGTTCCACACATCCCCTCTAGAAGTACATCTAGAAGTGGAAAATATATACCAGGATCTCTGACGATATCACTTTTGGCTGGGAATGAAAAAGGTAGTTGCAGAGTTTGTCTCATGATTCCTCACTTTTCAGTAAGTGAAGGTAGAGCATCAGGTACTAGCAGGCTTGGTTCAGCCTTTAGAGTTTCTAGAGTGAAAGATAGATGGGATATCCATGGATTTAGTGATTTGAATTCTATGTACATCCATTGTTCATGACTATATGTGGGAGGTCGTTGACCGAATCCCCATGTCGGCCCACTTCCTACCGATCAAACAGAAAGATTCAATAGAGAGCTTGGGAATACTCTATGTGGAGGAGATTGTGCGGCTAAATGGATTACCATATTCTATTGTCTTCTATCATGACACGCGATTTAATTCCCAGATATGGAAGGGGTTGTTGGAGGATTTTACGATGTAGCTTTATCTGAGAACCGCCTTCCATCCTCAGATAGATGGTCAGACCGAGCGGACCTTTCAGACCCTCGAGGACATGAAGCATGCTTGTGTCCTGAACTTCGGTCGTAGTTGGGAGGATCACATACCTTTGGTGGAGTTTTCATACAACAACAAATATCATACCACCATTGGGATGACACCTTTTGAGGTGTTATACGGACGACCTTGCAGATCACCTCTATGTTGGACTGACTCAGGGGAGCCGACACTCATGGGACCAGAGATGGTACGAGCTACCACAAAGAAGGTTCATATCATACATGAGCAGATGAAGACTGAACAGAGTAGGTAGAAGTCATATACTGATAGGAGATGGAGACCTCTAGAGTTCAAGGATGGTGACAACGTCTTTCTACGGGTCTCACCTCGATGAGTTTTATGGAGATTTGGTCGAGGAGACATGTTATCTATAGGATTCATTGGACCTTTTTAGGTCCTCAACAAAGTTGGCGAGGTGGCATACCACTTAGCTCTTCCACCTCAGTTGCACCAGGTGCACGACGTCTTCCACGTATCCTAGCTAAGGAGATACATGCACGACCCTTATCACATCATTGACAATGGAAAGCTGGACATTGACAATGGGGAGACATTTATGGAGGTTCTAGTGGAGATTGAGGATCGAAAGGAGCATGTCTTACGTGGATGGTCGATAGCTTTGGGGCATGTTCGTTGGCAGCACGGGAACCTCTAGGAGATTATATGGGAGTGAAATGATTAGATGCGTGCTCAGTACCCCTACTTGTTCCCTTAGTTCAATTTGTAGCTTACAGGGATGTAAATCCCTAAGGTGGGGAGAATGTAAAGACCCAAACTTTCCATGTAATTTTGTTTCTAAATGAGAATTTTTCGAGTCCGAAAAAATTGATGGCGTGGGATTACTTTTCCCAGTGTGTCCGAAATCAAATTTTAATGTATAGTTTGGATATGTTCAGTGAACATACGAGTGAGTTTTTATAACTTTTGAACTGAGGATAAGAATTGAAATCTGAGGGCACCGTTGAATTCGCGTCATCAGTATTCGCTTAAGGGAACATTCACCTCGATGGAAGTGGGTGGAGAATAAAATATAGTTTTGGGTTTTTAGTGACAGAATTAAATAAAAATAAAGTTGTGTATATTTCTTTTTATTTTGTTGTCTAATGCCTGAATATGGATGTTGGAGGTGGGGACCACCACACCTTAACCTCTCATAAGAGGTTACGGTGGTGGGGCCTACCCAAACCTAACCTTCTCTTTATTTTTATTATAGTGGGGACCAACCGGGTTTATAACCCCCTTGAAACTCCTCATTAATGGGGAGAAACCCTCAAATTTCCATTAAGTGTTGGGGAGCCTCTTCAAATCCCCTAACACTTTATTATGCCAAATCCTCTTCATTGTTTATTTGATCTAGTGCTTTCAATTAATTATCTAACCCATTTTAATTTTATTCCAATAGTTAAATAATAGATAAACTTATCATATTATTTTTCCGTGGCATATTCATCTTGGTGGAGCTTTGGAGAGGAGATAGATTAGGGAGAAAAGCTCTCACCAACGAAGAATGAAGAACACTGGTGAGGAGTGTCTTTGACTTTCTTCCTTGGAACCTCCTTCGATGTAGGAAGTCTTTGACTAAGACGAGCCGACACACAAACCAATGATCGAGGAAAATGCCAACGTCAGTTTTTTTTTCAATGATCCGTCTTCTTTCCCATGACTCCATCAAAGAAAAATGATCAAGTAGGGTTTTAATTTCATTTAAGTTCCATGTTCTTCCTTTATTTCGAAATGAAGAACAAGGATGTTTTTCATTTACGAGTGGGTTGTTTTGCTTCGTTCTTATGAACCGATTGCTATCACCCTATACGCGAAGGGTGCGGGCCAAAATAACATGAGCCGTCTCCCTCCGTCTATCACTTTTGTGACGTTATTTTTCATGGTGATGAAATGACAAGGAGACCAAGGTGATAGGAAATGACCGTGCTACCTGTGGTCTCTGCCACCCATTCCTCCCTCATGACACTTCGGCCGAACAGGCCTCCCGGCCACCCGCCAGCCTCCCGGCTCCCGGCCGCCCACCGGCCTCCTAGCTCCTGGCCGCCTGCCGACCTCCCGGATCCTGGGATGAGCTGCCCGAGCTGCGCCCCTCACGATGTCTGACTGAGTCGGCCTTCCGAGCTGAGATGCCCTCATGGCACCCCTCGCGGCACCCCGACAGAGTTGGCCTCCCGCACTCCTCATGGCGCTCTAGGCCGAACCGGCTCTACGCCACAGGGCTGAGCCCAAAGGGCCGGCCTACCCAACCGGTGAGGCCCGACCCAACGGGTCAGGCTGGGTCGACTTGAAATGGGTCGGCCTAGACTAAGACGGGCCGAGTCGGTCTGACCGGGTCAGACCGGACCCGGGACTACTATCGACCGTTTACTTTCTATTGGCCATATCTTTGGCACCGCACATCCATTTGACGAACCATTAGCAGCACTGGTAATCTTGGAGAATGGAAGTCCCTTTGAGTATACCCCACTGGTGTTTGGTGTACAGTTAAGATACTATCCGGTTGGATCATGCATGAATCTAAATAGGCCCCCGGGATGAAAAGGCTAATAACTCACAGACCAGGCATCTGATTGACGCACCTTCTATTGCGTTGAGACCTCAATGACGTGGAAGACCATTGAGATACTTCTTCATGGGACTTCGTGACAATTTATAGTATTGACCAGTAGCTCATGGAGCATATCCTTCTGGTGTCAAGCGAGCAGAGTGCGAAGACGTAATAGCTGGATGAGACTTGATGACTGCTGACCGATTGACTCAGAGTGAGTCGACTAGCCCGGTGGGGATATCCTTGGTGTCATGGAAGACCCACGATGGAGAATTTCCTAGTAGTGGTGGCAGACCCGTGGTACTCGACAGGAGGAGTACCTCTGCCATCCATTAGGGGGAGCACCTGGTTGTAGCCACAGACCCACGGTGGGGAGCACCTTGGTGACGCAGCAGACCAACAGTACCCGATAAGAGGAGTATATCCACAGTCCAAGGTTAGTAGGAAGCGCCTTGGTGCCACATCATGCCAACTGTACTCAATAGAGTAGGAGTTCTCCAGCAGCCGTGGTTTTGATAATGTGAATAAAATTCCTGGTTGAGCTGAGTTAGTAAAATTTGTGTTTACCTCATTATTGATATGGATAACATGATAACTTAGGTGTATATATAGTCATATACCTAAGTGGGGTTATCTGATGAATTATTACTTTTTGGTTTATCCATGTTGGATTTTGTGAGACCGTGAGGGTCTTGGGGTCCCTAATATTTATCGTTATACTCACACCTACACGGGCTATGCCTGCACCACTTTGTGTTGGATGAAGATGATAGACAATGCTGATCTGAGGCTGAGAGTACCAGGACTGGACAATACTCGTAGGTGGACTATATAGAGAGTTGGTACACAGAGGAGACAGATGGTCGTGGAGTGCTGAGGAGGCTATATGTACCTACCTTTTATGTAGGACCCTTGGAGGACGACCTAGTGGCTGTTTTTCTTTTCCTTAGTTGTACTTGTACTTTTCAGTTTCTTGTACATTACAGTTGGGCTTGTATTTCCGGCCCCTTACACTTTCGTCACTCTTTTGTTATATAGTTTTACTTAGTGTTCCGTATCCAAATTTGTGCTATGTTGTTCTTTTACTGGTTATAAAGGCAATTCCTTCCCTATTTTAGGGAATTATGCCTTTGGTGCTGGTCTCCAGCCCCTGACTAATGGAAGGCGGGCTTGGGGAAGTCACAATACGGGCCCTGAAAGATGGGTCATGAAAAAATAGGTATAAACAACCCCAAATACTACAAAAAAGTACAAAAAACCCAAAAACATCCCAATTCCCAAAATATGAAACTCTCCATGTCTTTGAATCAACAAATAGAACCACCTCTAATTGTTAATTTACACCTTCTTGAACATGGAAGAAGATAATCTACAAACACCTGAAGGCACAATTGGGTTGTGAGATACAATCCCATTAGGGTCTTAGCAAGGATTCTATAATGGATCCCAATATTTAATTTACCATTTAAATAACTCTTCAATTTAAAATAAACAGGATTGGAATTTCAAGAGAACATTTAAAAAAATTATATATTACATTTTAGATGATGAGAATACATTATAAAATTTCTTATACTAAAATTTTAAATAAAATAGTTTATATAAATTTAGAAGCACGAAAATTAGTTCAAAATAATGGAATATATTCATTTTAAATACAAACATGTGAGAAACATGGTCATATGCCTAAAAGGTATAACATTTCTATGCTATAAGAGACTAAAAACTCAAGATTGCACAACAATATGTGTATGTACACGTCCCTTTGGTACAACCAATGATGTATTAATCACTATCCCTTTATTGATGTGATATTCTAAATTTATTTTTTAGAACACTGTAAATTGTAGTGTGCTATTCAAAAAAATCACTAATTACCTATGCTTTGTATGTCCTCAAATATGAAATGAATGATGGCTAATTTATTTTAAGAATTCCTAAAATAAAATTCATCCAGTTCTCTATTTCAAATATTCTTATTTTATATTAAAAACTAAAATGAGTTCTTAATCAAATCATACCTTTTTAAAATATAAAATTAAAAGGGTTCATTCAAAACCATTTATAGCCATTTTTCACAAATACCAATTTTAAATCAATTTCACCTAAACAATTTTCCAATTAAAATACCACAATTAAATACAATAAATAAATTAATTTTTTTTATCAATTTCACAATTTATATTCAGTGATTTAAATCTCCACAATTATCCATTAACTTCACAGTCTCACCCCAATTTATTGGAATTGGGAGTTTTCGCAATTTCAAGCAAAAACATCAATTTCCAAAAAACACAAGTAATCATAATTGTGTTTTAATCAATATATTGAATTTAATTTCATTTATAACGACAATTTAATTTTAATCAATAATTGATTTTAAATCAAGAAATTTAGGGTTAATAAAAATTTGGCATTACAACAAAACCACCTATCATAGATCACTAGATCATGAAATACCAAAACCTAATTGGGATCTGCCAAAAGTGAAAGATAAAAATGGTAATAGGGAATACAAACTAGGTTTAAGATTCAAAATAGATGTGATGAGATTCTCCAATCAACATGTAGGTTTATAAAACTCTAGGGAGGAAAAGAGTTGGAGTAGGAGGGAGAGCATTGGAAGCAGAAACCTATCCAGAGAGGATCAAATGTCATTTTACTAGTTTCAAATATCATTTAGAGGGGTTCTTAGGGGATAATATATTATTTTGGGAGATCGGAAAAAAGAATAAAATTATTTTGTGTCATAGCGGTCCATCATGCACTTTAAATGAGGGGGGGGGGGTCAAGTATTTTGAAAAATAATTTTCGGATTAAAAAACTTCTATACACGGTTAGCTGGGTAGGGATTCATGGTTTGTACAAACCATTTTCCCATGATGCGCAGCACTTTAATCTCTAGGTTAGTTTTTTCTACTTGGTGGGTTTATTGTTTGTCAAAGCCTACCCTAACTATTCAAATTCCCACTACATAGGGTGGCCAAATTTTCTCTAGTAAGACGCACTATTTCGAAAAATCGTGTGTCAACCGTGCAGAAGACCAAAAAAATCCAATATTTTCAATGTTTCTCCGCAAAAAACCTTAAAATAAAACCAATCAAAGAATGGTTAAAATATGGGTTTAGGAAGACATGAAAATAATACCAGGATGTTACTACCTCCCTATTGTAGAATCTTTCAATCCAAGAAATCCTACTCAAAAGCTTCCATGAAACAAATATGAGGCTACTGCTCTCTCATTAGAGCCTCTCTATCCCATTTCTAATGATTATTAGAACATTGATTCCGTATAACTTTAACCAAAGATATCATCCTCTAATTATGTACCTTTGTTTTAGAATCAACTATCATGACTGTCCACTCAGTCACAAATAAATGAGTCACAACATCGATATCCCTCCAGATCAGAACATGAGATGGATCCAATGGATACTTTTAGAGATGAGATATATAGAACATGTTATGTTTCAACATCAGTAGTGGTGGAAGTGGTAAATGGAAATGAGCTTTTCCTACCTACTCATGAACTGGAAAGGGTCCCACAAAACTAGAAGCAAGCCCCCATTGCCTCTAAAGCTTTCGATGAACCAAACATGGTGAAACCTTCATGAACACTTGGTCACCAGATGATAATTCTAATGACATATGATGAAGATAAAAATAAGATTTATATCTTATCTATGACATCAACACCCTCTAAAACAATTGCATCACAATATACCACATAGCCCTATGTGGCCTATATTAATGAAATTACCATTCCCTGAGGTATATGAGATGTTAAAGTTGAAATATTGCAATTATTCCACCCAAAGACTCTTTAGAAGATTCAATGTTTTTGCAGGAAGATAGAGCTCATGATTTGGTGGTCTGAAAATATGGCAATCCTTTCTTGATAATATTAATGCTTCCCACTCTAAAGCGCATACATCACAATTGCAAGTATATGTTCTAGGGTTGGGTAATTATTCTTATGTGGCCTAAGATGATGATATCCATAAATGGAGACATGATCACTCTGTATAAGAACACATTCCAAACCTAAAACCATTGCATCAAAATAGACCACATAGCTCTACACGACCTATAGAAGAGTCAACCCAGTGTAGTAGTAAAAATATGTTTCTGCTTAATAAATTATTTCTGAAATTTTTCTTCTGAGATAAACTTTACCCCATAAATGATAGAGAAGTCATTGGAGAGTCTGAAAATGAGAATTCATTATCTAACTAGTAATAATACCAAATAGATAAAAACATTATCTAAATATTGAAATAATTCCATGGTTTTCCCCATGTCATAAAAATCATGACCTTTTTAGGGTAAAAAAATAACATTTCCTGACACCACATGTCCCAATAATTTCACTTCCTAAATCCAGTATTCATATTTTGAGTGATTTGAATTAATTTGATGATATCTCAGCAAGATTGGCACTATTATCAGTTGATGCACATGATCCTCCATTTACGTAGAGTAAAAATGTATGTCACCTACAAAGACTACCATAAAGGTATTGAGATACTCATGGAAAATCCTATTCATCAAATCCATAAAGACTATAGGAGAATTTATTAGACCAATGGGAATGAAAAGATACTCATAATGGATGTACCAGATCCAAAAGGAAGTCTTCTAGATGTTATATTTTTTTATCTTCCACTAATGGTAACCAGATCGAATGTTAATCTTTGAGAACCACTTTTCACATTTCAACAGATCAAACAGATAATCAATCCATGTATATAGAATCTTTATCTTTATCATGAGTCTATTGAGATTTATAAAATCAACATATAGGAGGACTGAGCCATCATATTTCTTAGTGAATAGATCTAATTCTGCCAAAGGGGACATACTCGGGTGTATAAATCTTTTTTCTAAAAGATAAACCAATCAGGTCTTTATCTATTTTATTTCAACGATCTCTATGGGGTAATAAGGAATAAAAACTATTTGAGTACCATCCAATAAATCAATATAAAAATCTACCTCCCTTACAAGTGGAAAACCAATGAACCAGAAGGAAACATGTTGGGAAACTCAAAAAAACTGGAAGAAGATCACCGCCCAATAATTCCAACTAAATATAACAATTAAACATAGATATCACTTTCCCCGACTCTGGATAAGTACACATGACTCTACTGAACCTTGATTCCCATTATCATTGTAAGATATAACATTGACCATCAGGTGTGGTAAAGGAGACCCATCGAATATAACACTCAATCTAGGCCTTATTAGTTGTGGGCCAATCAATCCAAAGTATGACGTCCAGATGATTCATGTATAGAACTAGAAAAATCCAAACAATATCAACATATAATATAGTGAAAACACATGTAGGACTTTGGAGACCCTTATATCTCTTCATACCAGGTGTTTAGTAATATGAATCAAATAAGAAAAAATATCTATAGAAATTTTTAGAATATTAACAATACAGATTGGTATAAATTAATGAGAAGATCCAATATCAAATAGATCAGTAACTAATGACGAACCTATACTAATGTTACCACTCACAGTCGCTGGACTCATATTTGCTTCCTATGGAGGCTCTTTAATGATGTGATGAATCATTATTCAAGATGCCTCTGGTTGAAACCATTTTTTTACTTGAAGCATATAATTGAAATGTATTTTTAGATGGAGTTGATTATCTCTTTTAACTATGAGGACTGAAATAGATATGGAATAACTTCTATAGGTGACCTGAGCATCCATTGGATCCCTATATCATGGGTGATTTAGTGAAAAGACTTTTTGAATGTACTAACATCCAACAATAGTAACAAATCAAAGGACATATACTATTAACTAAAGAAGGTGAAGGAAAACCCTACTACCGAGAACCACCATGATAATCATCATAGTTATTATATACATTGAAGGAACATGCAACACCATTAGGAGAGAAAGAAACTCCTAACGACCCTAACTTTCAGGCTAGGTCCATTTAGACCATCCACACTCTATCTTGCAAATCACCATAAGATATAAGCATCAACAAGAAAAACTGAGAAATAATATCAAATCAACGTCCCAACTCAAACCTCTGAGCATTGATATTCTAATTTGATACTATCTATAGTGAAAAATGCAATATCTGGGAATTTCTTTTGTAAACTCTATCACGGTCCAGTCATCCTACATAAGTATGAAATACTCTATTTACATTGATGACAACATCTACTCTAGATAGATATAGTCAGTGAAAATAAAATTGAATCCTTTCCAATTCAATCTTTATGATTATTCACCATCACCATAGTGTCCCACCATATTCTTCTTTGTCCTTGCATCATGATGTTGGAACACTTCACCTTGATTTCATCTGGTGTCTCCAAGAACCCAAAAAATGTTTCACCCTGATCAACCATTCCTCATCCTCTTAAGGATCATTTGAGACATTGAGTGCTACTAGATTCTGGTGAAGGAATTCAGGAGAATTATTCTTGGGATCATACCATTGAGGTTCAACAAATAGATCCTAAACAAGAACTTGTGGTGGTTCCTACCATAGAGATGGGACAGTTCACATGATCACCTCAAACAGATTGGGGTCACCAAGAAGATTTTATCACTTAGGTTCTTTGAAACATCCTCTTGGATCCAATTCACACATCTTATCAACGGAAAGACGCTACACCACATTAACAAAAAATAAATAAGACTCCAGATAAACACTCAAACATGGAAACAAGGGAAACATAATCCTAATAGATAGACAACCATGATTTGGATTTCACACATTCCATTTTAAAAGAAGATAAAATACTATAATAAATCCACAAGATGTATTTCGAAACCCACCCCTAGTGAATTAAGGTTCATTGCAGCAAGAGCTAGCTAGAACCTGAATCTCACTACCTCCTAAGTATTGAAAAGATTACATAATACATACTGACTTCAATACAAGAAGCTCAACCTAGAACTTTGATCCCATTATTTCAGGAACTCGCTCAGGTAACTTGGTAACCCAGTAATCGAAAATTCACTAACATAACCAGAAGGGCATTCTCAATTTTCATGGGTTGTGGAATAAAACCTTCCATCTTAAAAAATAAATGTTGGAATAATTTTATCATAAATATTGTAGAAGTAAATACAAATAAATTTTATTAATACCATAGAATGTTCATTGAGAGAAGTGTACCAGAAGTAAAAATGGTATAAATAACCAAAATTTCTATAAAAAAATACAATAAAATAGGAACAACTTCATAAGTCCCAATTGACACAACTCACCAAGTCCAAAATACCCCCAATATATTTGAAATAAACAAATTAAATAAAAAATGGATTAGACAGAAGCCTCTTGCAGTCAAAAACATCATGGAAAATGCTTCTGGAGATCCTCAAGACTCCGCCGGCACAATGTTACATGTACGACATATCTTACAAAAGACCACTGGCATGTAATCCTCATCCTCTGAAGAGCCTCAAATATGTGTATGCAACCTCACCCTCCCTATTTGGCGCAATAATGGAAGAAAAAAGGTATTTTCCCTCATATTCTCACACGATTATATATAATATTTAATTGGTCACATGACACCTCACCAAAATGAAGATTGATGGTCTTAGAAAACACTCTTACAACCTCATGAATTCCCATCCTTTGTAAAATAAAAAAAGGAAATAAAGTGGGAATTTGCATGAGCCTCTTGCGGTAAAAAAACACTCTCGAATCACCCGCGATATTCATATCACAGTCTTGAAAGACCCCTTATAAAGTCAATCAGATCTTGTGAAGGCCCCCTAAAAGGTCATCTTTATCTCATAGAAAGTCCTTGGTATATAACCTGAGTTAATGAAAAGGCCTTCCAATGAGCATCTTGATCTCACAATGACCCTTATACATGTCATCTTGAAAATATAGAAGTATATGAAATTACATCATGATTCAATAAAACCGCATCAATTAGAAATAATCCCATAAAAAAGGCATTGAACGAGTGGTATCATGGTAGATGAAAATCATGTAAAACCTCAAAATAGATAATTTCAAGACCTCTATAGTACATTTGATACTGGAACCCTCCACAAAATTTATCTTGGATTCATGTGTCATACACTACAAAAAGTGATGCCCAACCGGGGTGAAGAGGCCAATAAAACCCCCACCATATCATCAATGAGCATGGGAACCTTTTTTACATCTAAACATAGATTTACCATGAACGATTGTGGATTTTTCATATTGGATGATTTCATGATCAGAAAATATTACCACCAGATATGATCTAGGGAACAACCAAGGAAATAATGAAACATGCATAAATTACTTCGTGGGATCATTCATTGGACACATGAATGAATTCTAAAAAAAAATCATGAAGAACATTCAAAATGTCTAATAAATCACACAATATCTAAAACAAGATAATACAGAATAAATATAAGTAATTTATAATAAAAAGATGGAAAAAAGACTAGAAGAGGGGATTCTTATGTAAAGAATATATGCAAAGATCCGGATGTGCTTCTTATGAACCACTCTGGACATGAAACATTACAAGGACATATTTCCCATATATCATGATACTACTTTGGTAATCTAAATGGATCATGTAAAGTCCTATGGACATCTAAATGAAATTCACATAGATCTCTCTGGCATATTCCACCAATGTCTTTAGAAACCTTCTAGGCTAGCCATCGAAGCCATCCAATTTCTTCTGGACATGTCACCCAAATCATAAGATGGAACCAGTACATGACGACTGAGTCTTGTGGAAGCAACAAGGTATTTCAGCTGACTATTGAGGAACCCATTTGACATGTCATCTAGTTATCATGATGACACCGAAACAAGTCATCTTGGATATTCAGCACCCTCTTAGACATGTCACATTAACTCTCGAAACTTCCCACAATAATGTCATTATTATTTCACGATGACACGAGGGAAAGATAGATGGATCATTCAATACCCTCTAGAAAAGACAGATAAAATCATGCAATGTATTCAGGGAAAAACATAATAAGTGTTGTGAAGTCTTCTGGATATGCCAGATGAGATAATTCATAGGCTTTCGGGCCAGGTCAGCCGGTCATGTCTCGCGATGACTTATAGAGAAGTCAACACTGATCATGTGACAACCTAAAGACATTCCATCAAGGTTATATGATATCTCTAGGAATGTTGAATCAGATCATTTGATTGTATATGGACATGTCAAATGTCAGACAAACTAGTAGGCTAGGTCAAATGGGCTTCCCAAGACATGATATCCTTGTCAATCCTCAGTTTGTATGCCTGTATCAAAATAACTACGATGAATCAAATTCTTTCCATAACCAAGATATATATTACAAATTTATAAGGCCTGATCTATATGTTATGAATCCATGGAGAAATCAGGATATATAAGTCCCTCATCCACAATCAATGACATATATTGTTTTCCAACCTTTTTTTCTCAAACCGAGCATATCTCACATGGAATTAGGGTGATTCAATGATCATATATATTACATGAAATTAATATATTAGGATAAGGGATGAATCATTGTCTAAGCCCCAACCAGTGGAACAATATGATATGTACCAAATACAAAGGAATCATCTGCATTTAAGCCCTGACCAATTAAACTACATGAAATCTGATTCCTGTGATAACTAGGATATGTAGTATGCCATCATAAATCCCAATTATGAACTCAAATGGGAATCCAGTTCAACGTAAGTCCCAATATTTATCTGAAATTTCAACCATCGGTACCCAATCACTAATTTCTGATGATTATTGTACATCATAAATCAGCAGATTGAAAAGTCAGTGGAATTATGATGATTCTAATTCCTTATACAAAAAGGATACGTAGGACACCTACCTAGGGACTGATCTCTATATTAAAAATCTCAAGGGCTATCCCAGTACATAATACCTACATCTATATGAATTGAGACTAATTACATTTTATCCCTTGTTTCTTACACTTATCAAAGATAAAGTGGAATTAGGGAATTGAAATTTATAGATCATCCTCATCCATAATCTCCACCACCTATGGAAATATCAGTATGTTAGACCTAATCAGTGGAATGATACAAAACACCCTCATATAAGGGATTGTACCGTGGGACCTATTACCAGGGCATGAATGAAGTATGATAACTATGATTCCTTCTATAACCCGGTTATGAATGACTTCCCCTCAATACTCGAGCTCAAATATCATGTGCCTAATGGCCCGCACATATATACTTTCCACATGATGTTAAACTTCATGATTTTAAACATAATATGTGGGTTTTGATTATTCCTATAAACATGATACATTGGATACCACATAATGTCAAAATTCCATCCATGGAATATTAAAACACCTCTTTTAGTGATAAAAAATTCCAATGTTTTTGGTTATACGACTTCAATATATAATCAGATTTTCATTATTTGGAAATGGATAAAGAACCTTAGATACATACAAATGGATTCACCAATTCGATCCCCCATTTATTTTTCACATAAATAGTCTTAACCTATAGTCATTTTTATTATAATCAGTAGAGTATCAGGATTAGGTAAAGATGGTTGAACATATCTTAAATCTATAAGAGATTCTTAGAGTAGGAAAAATTTTCCCTAAAAGGGTGTGATTAGCCTAACCTAGAATCCACTCAACAAATGGAAGTCCCTAAGAATCATTAGATCTAAAAAACCAATTGAACTCGTTAATTTGGAAAGAATGTTTTCACTTATTTATGGATGATGTAACAATCAGGACTTTCTAGGGAAGACCAAAAAAATAGTAAACCTGATCTGAGCGATTGAGCAAGGCATTGAGTTCACCACTATCAAACCATCTGGACAATCCCATTTATGATATTCCTGGATGAAATAATAGGTCATGGAGAAGTTAATTTCCAATGTTATGGAAAAAATATAGCTAATGAAGTTAATAGAGAGAGATCCACAAAATATAACACCCACACTCCATTGTATCATATATAAGAAGTATTGTAATTATACTAACTAGATCCAAAATCTGATAGTTTACGATAATGATTAACATTGAAAAACATTTAATCTATGAAATAAAGGGAAATTTCATGAAATCATGATTACATATGAGGGGTGTGATAAAAACCTGATGAAAGGTATAGATACCATTAATTCTAGAACTGTTAATGTCTTATTTGACTATGGACCTACCAACTTTTTTATATCTAAAGAATTTTCTGAGGGTATCAAAATGAAACCATAGTGATAGATATTAAATTAGTAATGAAAACCCCAAATGGTACAATGGTAACATCTCAATTATATGATTCACCATGATTTGAATTTTATGGGAATTCACTTCATGTAAATCTATTTAATCACCCTCGATTCAAATATGATGTTATATAAGGTATATATATATTTTTTAATATAAATATAAAATTTATTCCAATTTAAGGAAATCCAAATTTGATAATAAAAACCAACCCATTGTCACCAATCCATGAGACAAAAAATGTGGTATTTTTATGGAGATCACATTAATTGTAGGATTTGATTTCCATTAAAATGGGGTGTTAATATCAGATAGTAGGGGAGAAGCTAAACATAAATGATATGTCTATTATATGGGATTTTTTTGATGTATTAATATAATAGTTTAATTATCCTCCACATAATCTTAAATGTGAGTTCTCAATAGAACTAATTCCTCACTCCACACCTATTTCAAAGACTCTTTATAGGATGACCCCGATTGAGTTGTACGAATTAAAGAAGAATCTCCAAGAGAAACTTGATAAGGGATTCATTATTCCATGTTCTTATCATTGGGGAGAAGATATTATATTTTTAATAAATGAATATTGATTGAGGAGAATCTATATTGATTATCGATATTAGAATAAAATCCTGACCAATAAAAAATATCCTCTTCCCTGTATTGATGACCTGTTAGAACAACTACATGGAGCTCAATACTTTTACATTACTAACCTTCATTCTGGATATCATTAACTGAGGGTCATGAAGGAGGATATACCCAAGAAAAACATCCATAGAAGGTATTGACACTCTGAGTATATTTTCATTTTAATTTTTCTTATTAATACCCCCACCACCTTCATGGATTTAATGGATAAAGTCATTAGAGATTACCTTGATCAGTTTTTAGTCGTATTTATAGATGATCTTATTATATATTCAAAGGGAAATGAAGATCATAAATATCACATAGTAATTGTATAGAATAGAATAATAAGAGATAAACTGTAGGAAAAACTTACAATATGTTAATTTTCATTAAAAAATGTTTCATTTTTCGGTCATATAATCTCAAGAGAGGGTATATCGACGGATCTATTAAAGTTGAATGTTATTAAACATTAACCTATAATAACCAATAAGACTAATATATGAGGTTTTCGTGGTTTTAAGGGATATTATTGAAGTCCTATGTTGAATTTATAATGACTATCAAATCTAATAAACAAGTTAACTATAATGGTATATAAGTTTCTATGGAAGGATAAATTCAAGAAACATTTCAAGGAACTAAAGAGAAGTTTAGTAAGTACCAGTGTGCTTACATTAACTTATAGTGGATAAGGGTTTATAATTTAAATTTTATTTTACTATAAGGGATTAGGATGCGTTCTCTTCAATAATTACATGGTTATATCTTATTCCTCATGAAACATTACGGGTTTTGATAAAAAATAACCAACTCATGATTTAGAGTTAGCTATGGTAATTTTTTATTAAATATTTGGAGGCATCATATTTGTATATAAATGTGTGATAAATATACCAATAAAAAAAGTAAAATGTATATAAGTTAATCGAGAATGATTTGAATATACTTCATTGAAGATGGTTAAAACTAATTATGGAATATGACAGCTCAGTACATCACAACCATAGGAAAGTGAACATAGTGGATGCTAATTTGAATAAAAAGGATAGTGAAAGATTTTCCATAATGAGGATCACTAGATATCCAATATTTCAATATTTACAAATGATGGATCTATAAATATTAAGGCATGGGGATAAATCTAATGTATCTCAAATGACTGTTCAAACATCTATTCAAGTGAAGATTAAGGAGGCAGAGAATGAAGATGAATAACTGCTTAAGAAGGTGAGAAATATTCCAGAGTTTAACCATGATCATGATAGAATGATAAGACTCAAGAACCATATATGTGTTATATCCATAATATATTTTAGGAAATATCTATGAGATAAAGTTGATAGTTCTTAATTATCTATTCATCATGGAAGTCCAAATATGTACAGTGACGTGAATGAGTATTTTTTATGGGATGTAATGAAGAGAGATATTGTTGAGTATGTTTCTCAGTACGTAGTATGTAAGAAAGTTAAGAATGAGATAAAAAACTCTAAGGTGATGTACCAATTGTTACCCATACCAGAATGCAAATGAGAAAACATCACCATTGATTTTGTCGTTGGACTTTCCAAAACATATAAAGGGAATAATGCTATATGAATTTTATTTGATCTTCCTATAAATTCATCAAAAATTATCAATATCATATAATATTTATCTCTGGATTATCTTACATTGATATAAATTAAGGAAGTGTTAAGGTTTCATTATGAACCTTATTAAATTATATCTGATAGGGATCCATGGTTTACCTTGATGTTTTGTGGATGTATTCAACAAACTCTTCATATGAAGATGAGTTTGACCACTACATATCATCCTAAATCATATGGTTAGTCTTACAGATAAATATACATGCTAGAGTATATGTTTATATCTTGTTCTATGTATTTTGAATGTGTTTGGGGTCAACACTCCTCTTGTTTATTTTTATTACAACAATAGCTAGCATTCAAAAAATCACATGGATCATTATGAAGACCACTATGGAAAGATAATAAAATATGCAATGTATTGAGATGAAGTTAGAGAAATACTGATATTGAAACCTAATATATATATGATGAAATACTGAATAATGTTAGAGCCATTTATCAACACATAAGGGAAATAGAAATGTCTTATGATAAGATATAATGACAATCATTAGTATGATATGGAATTTGAAGTTGCTGAATGGGTGTTTATAAATATTTCTACAAGAAATAAGTTAATAAGATTCCTAAATTAGGGTAAACTAATACCTAGATATATCATCTCCTTTTAAATTCTTGATCATATTGGGACTCTAGATTATCATTTGGAACTTCCACCAAACATCACTCAACTTCTTGATGTGGTCAACACGTCATTCTTGAGGAAGTGAATACCTGATCCATCACATGTTTTAAAAATATATGTTTTTCCAGTAAATAATTATATATCTTATTATAAAAAACTTTTATAGATTCTAGGTCATATATTGATATTTATATGAAACAAGACAACTCATCTGGTCAAGGTTTTGTGGTGAAACTAATATCTTAAGGAAGCTACATGGGAACTCGAGGATATAATGAGGTAGAAGTATCTTCAATTGATTTTACAAAAGTTTTAAAATTTCAATGGATAAATTAATTTTAAGGGATTTTTAATTTAACACCACAATATATTCAGATATTGTTTTTTGCAGAAAAATTTAAATTCTTTGATAGCTAGCGTAATATGCTACTCTTAATGTTAATTTTTTTTTTCACAATTAATATTGAATATAGTAAAAATTAATTACTGAGGTTAAAGTTAAAATAGATTTATAGGGTGTTATAATAGAAAGATAAGGGGTAAAAACCTCAAAATGATTCCCTGAGATATTTTAAAGAATTAATTTTACTTTATATCTTCTTTGTTTTGATAATAATCAATTCGGAGCCTTTTTTCATGTGAAAAATGTGATTGCACTTTATTATTTTCAAAAAATCCAAGTGTGTCCTCTTCCCTACTTATAAAAGTCTACCCACTCCTCTCCTCTTTAAAATTACAAAAACCATTGATTAATAGAATACCATACAAATACATTACATAATTACCTACCCAAATAATATAGTTTTTATTTTAATTATAAAACACTCCAAATAAGGACTTAGGTATAAACATAACATGGTTCTCTGAAGAAGTGGTAAAACTGTTAACCTTGCATTTTGTATTATTTATTCCTCCACCTCTATGAAATTTGATTTAAATATTCAGATATAGTAACAAAAATATCTTACATATACTGATATTTTAATATGTTGATTTAATGACTTTTTTATGTATCCTCTTCTATCAAATGATAAATGAAATTGTTGATCGTGTGTACGACGAAATACTACATCCCAAACCAATGTTATTAGTTTTCCATAACTAATTCTCATGGATGTATATAACAGGGGGATTTATGTTTATGTTTTAAATTAATGAGAATATTATATTTGTAGGGTTATAAAATAACATATGCCCTCTGACTTTTAATTCTATGGGAAAATGATAACGTTTACCATTTGAAAGGCGGACTATAGCCATATGAAGTGATGCGATTTATTTTTCCCTTAAAATTTACAAGAAATATAATAAGAAAAAATTTATTGAATATGACTTATATATATGAAATTATAATAAATATTTAAAGGTGGTATAACATTTACCTTCCATTATTTCTAATATTAGAG
The DNA here is from genome assembly GCA_963277665.1 of Viscum album. Lineage (NCBI taxonomy): Eukaryota > Viridiplantae > Streptophyta > Magnoliopsida > Santalales > Viscaceae > Viscum > Viscum album. Next base: position 276,885,214 of record OY728129.1, on the reverse strand, counting down.
AAAATGTAAATAGCGTTCATGCGTACATACGACCAACCATCCACAAGAATGATGTATTTCATTTTCTATCTCTAATTTAATGGATTAATATTAATAAATATAACTTTATTATATATTATATTTATATCAATTTTAATATTCTATATATTATGTAATTATGATCATATTATGCGGACTAAAAATATCAAATCAAAACATAAACGAAAAATAATGCAGTCATTACAGAAAACGTGAATTTAATGAGGAATTGTCAATAAAAATTTAATAAAAGGTCATAATTAAATAATATATATAACTATGGTTCTAATATATATATATATATATATAGTAAATCTATATTTTCTCATAAAGTAGTTTTAAATTTGTGATAACAAATTTGAGACTTAAGGTAAGATATTTTTTTCTCAATTTTTCTTCTTTAGGAATAATATTATGTTATGAACCTATGCTATTTTATGAGAAGTATACATAGAAAATTTGAATGTTTATACCAAGAAATTATTTATCCTCATGATATTTAATTTTTCATTTAATGTTATTATTACATGGGGGCTATGATTCAAAAGTTACCAATGTGGTAAGGAATTGATGTTTAAATTTTAGTGTTTATCGTGATTGTTTATGAATGTGATTTAAATGATGAAAGACTATGATATACTTATGTATAACTTAATTAATTTACCTATACATTGGTTATTTAATGAAAATAATTGGTTTCCTTTCATTATACACTCTTTATTTATTAATTATTTGAAAATAATTTTTTAATTTAAACTAACTTGTATTTATCTCTTTGGTTGAATACCCTTTTTCTTCCACATCCTAGTTTTCTAGAAATGCATTGGAGAATTTTTTAATTTTCTTCTATGATTGTTTAAATCGATTTTAACCATTTTTTTAAATTTAATTATTTTCAGAGGAAAATTTATGTCATTTTCGAAACATTTATTATATGGAGTTTATCGAAAATGTTAAATGAATCGTTGTTTTAATATTTATGATGTGAAATGAATTTTTTTCCATCCTGAACACTCATTATTTTAAATATTCCATTATAATTTAATATTTTTATTTAAAAGAAAATTATTACCAAATTTTGTTTATATTTTTATTTTAAAAAAATTTAATTTTAATGTGAAATGGGTATTTTGGTCATGAAATGTTCCAAGTGATCTTTCAAAATCATTTTCCATTTAATATGACATCCTTTATTGTTACTTAAGATTGAATTGGGATATGATCCAAGAATATCATCCTTATTATTTCTTTGTATGGTTTATTTTTATTATTCAATGATGCTTATCAAACACATTTATTTTCCTCGGACTATGCTATGATATGTTTTTTATGAAAACCGTTTCTTTTCTACATGTTATGATATGATAAAATGCCTATTAAATTCAAATATTTTCATAGGATCTCATGTGAGAAATTTTTAATGATATTTTTATGGACATATTTATGATTTTAATTATGTTATGTGTGGGATATATACCTATCTCCAATGTATTGGTCAATTATTGAGATATCATGAGATTAAAATGATAGGAATGGTGAGTGAACTGGGTTCAGTAATGGAATTTGTCCATTATGATTGTCATAAGAGTGAACCATGACTACTCTTTTGATTTTGATAGTTCATATAAACTACTATTATAGTCTTGGGAGTGAATCGTGACTACCTAGGAAATTATTTTCTAAACATACGTGTATTCCAATATTCCATGCCATATGCCAATGCTATGATTGCTTGACTCATGCTCTATAATTTATTTCTGATTCATGTCTTATGAAATTCATAAATTTATATTATTAATTGATATTATGTTATTTTATTTTTATGTAATGGTATTCAAATGTCTATTTCATGTTCCCATACCCTTATACTCATATTATTCTTATGTGATAATTGATATCTCCCATATTTACCCTTACAAAGCATTTGAGCTTACCCTTTCCTATATTTATATTCCATAGGTTATGAATAAAGGTATTATGTATGATATTTCAATTGAAATATGATTGTATTGATGAAATCGACGGATGAATATGTATTACACTTATGAACCATTTGTTTAAGTTACCGTGTTTCTAATGGAACTAGAACTAAACAATTTTATTATGCATCATAACGTAATCTAATGAATATTATTCCATTAAGATTTAATATTTATGTATGTGAAATTTGTGTCATTTAAGATGCCTCTATGAAAAAATGGGGTTTCAGTTTTAATCCCTCCAATAAAAGTTTTTTGATCTAAATTTTTTATTTCATTTCATGTTTATTATATCATATTTTTTTTGAAATGAAATTCACCCCCATATTTCCATCATCTCATTCCAATATTTGGTATCAAAACCAAAATTGGTTTTTAAACCATTAATTGTTTCGAGAATTTTTTCTTGGATGGGCTCTACCTATAACACATAAGGTGATCATGAGGAATACTAAATTTTAGGTTCTCTTTTCTTTATGGAGTTGAATACTAGAATTGTAAAAGTTGAATTTATAAATTTATTAGAATAATATGATATATTTTTTAGAAATTTTTTATGCATGGTAACTCACCTACTAAGGTAGTAAAGTGAAAATGGACTCATGATGATATAATATAACACCCCAAGATTCTATGGTACATTTGCCTTTGAATAGTGCAATAGCATACGTTGTACGCAACTTGGAGTTTTAACACACCACAATCAATAAATCTAGCTGTTATGAATATAATACCCACACTTTGAAATTCAATAAATTTTATTTTAAAAAATGGGAATTATTTTTGGATTTTTAATATTAAAATTTTCTTAGGGTTATGTTTTGGTATTTTTTGAAAACATTCAATTTTTGATGAATAGTGAAAAGCATTGTGTTATTGTTTAAATCCAAAATTTTATTTAAATAATTATTATTTTATTTAAATTTATATTAAGTAGATATAGATACATAATACCTATATACATTCAATGTAATTCATTGGAGTCATTTTATAATAATATTAGATATATAAAATTTTATTGAACTTTTAACTGTCTTTTACCCACCTTCTAGGAGCATTTAAAAATTTGTATAAAACATAATTTTACCACTTCTGTGAAATGAATTTCAAAAATATGAGATACACAATTGAAATCAGTATGTAAAATGTGGTTCAATAAGATGAAAATAATTTTTGGTGAATTGTACTTTTTGAATTTTATTTACCACGGTTAAAAGTAAATTCGGTAATGAAAGGTAAAAAAAGATATTATAATTACCCTAAAACATGTCATAATTCTATTTTATAATTGTTTTTCAACCAAAACTAAACCTTAGAAATAAAATATAATCTTTTTTTTCACTTGAAATAGATCAGTACATTTATTATTATTTTATTTAAAGAAGAGTAAAAAGTGTTAAATTCAAAGTTTTATAATTAAACTGTTTTTAATATTAGGTTTACATAATATAAATTAGACTATAAATATTAATTATAAATATTAAAATATTTCCTATATAATGGTATTTTATTTTTAATTTATTGAAATTAAATAATTAAATTTATTTATTATACAATGATGATGCATTAATTACCTTACCAATGAACGATTAAAATAATTAATATTATAAATATCCAAATGAATGTAAATTGAGACTTGTGATGAATTTATCTTAGGTTTCTAAGTTAATAGGACATGTTAGGGTTGGTTAAATAATTTCTTTTGAATTCATAATGTTGTAATGACTTTCACAAAAACAAAATACCAAATAGTGTCAAAATTGACATAAATGGGTTTTTAAGACAAATACTATATTATTAATTGATATATTATTTCTAAAAATCTATGGTTTATACACAAGAATTATATAAGGATAGATATATTAATAATGAAAAACTTTAGGTTCGCATGTTTGTTTATAGTAAGTTTATTAACCATTCATTATAATAATAAAAGAATACTTGGTATGAGTTAAACTATTTAAGTAAGAGTTAAATCTAAAAAATAAGGTTAATATGGTGACCCAAATCTATTAAAAACATATTGGTTGAGTGGATTTCGACCCATCCCATTCTTATCCTCAAAACAAATCATTTTGGAGACATTATAATATGAATATGAGTGTATAATAAAATAATATTTCAAGCTTTTCCTAAAGTGACCCTCACCTCCCTTATAAAAGGGTACTTCCCGTTCTCTCAAAATCACACCTCCAATGAAATTTGGATCGGCCAAACCTAGCTAAAAAATCCTTCCAACTAACCTCACTTTTACCTAGAGGCCTTAATTTGATTATAATGCCTACCTATGGATCCATTTTGGTCAACTCAAAAGGAAATACATGAACAAGATGTAATAATTTCACCCCATCTTTCGAAGTTCTTTTCTTCTTCCACTTCCCCTTTCTTTGTTGTTTCCACACAAAAATAATAAATCTAGTATGTTATACATACAGTGATGTTATTATAAACATTTTGCAACCATATTCATTATTATATCCACCCTATGAATGACAAGTCACCATACGTGCGTACGTACGACTTACCATCTCTACGTTGTGGTGTAGTTTGTTATTCAAACATTTCATTATTTGTATGGGTATAATAATGAGTAAAACTGATTTAAATAATAAATATAAAATTTTAATGATTATGTATATATGATATACCATCCAATTATTTACGATTTCACCATCAATAGAATGATATTCGCTCATGTGTACGTACAGATTACCGTCTCCATGAACAAAATGAAATTCATTCCAAATCATAACGATTCAAGAATAATTATACTTTTATGATTAAAAATAATGTTTAAGAACTTAATATAATTCTAGATATGAATCAAATAAATCCTATCCATAAAAAACATGGCTTATGTTACCAATCATATAATGGAAAACGAATCAGTTAACACCCGAAACAATGATACAACTGAAATATTATTAACAAAGCAATATTAGTAGATCATATATGATATAATATTTAGGTATTTGGTTCCTATATAATTTAATAACAAATATTTTACTATTATACCGGAGGTTTACATACCCTCGGTGAAGGAAAAGTATAAGGTAATGGTTCATTCTACAATCTCTTCATTATCCGAGGCTGTTTATAAGTGAGTATCTACTAGGACCTCTTTATCATCCACATATGTGTTTATTTAAAATTTATTTCAAAACATTTTTACTATTTCTTAGACAATGTGTTAAAACATTTATACCATTTTGAAGTTTTATGAGATGTTTATAAAGGAATATTTCCTTCATTTTCCAAACAAGGTCCTTTATGACCTTTTCGACAAAATTATGGAATGAATGTTTTTTTAACTTATACACCAGGTGCGGTTATTTTTTCCCATAGTAACACCTTTGAAGCTTAACTTACAAGCTTATAAAAATATTTTAAAAATAATGGTTTTCTTTTAATATTACTGGACCTTTAAATGATTTCAAAATAGAAAGAGATATTTCTCCCAAATAGTTTTGATTTCATCTATGTCAACATCCTTTGTTGGATTTTACGCTTTTTTTAGGTTGATTTATTATCATTCTATCTTTTATATTGTATTGATAGTTTTTTGATATTTTTATCTATGGATGTGATATTTTTATACCATTCATGGTTTGTGGTTAAAGTGTTTACATTTTATATGCAAATTTTAATATGAATGTTTGTGTTATGTTTCAAGCTTTTTATATGAGGAAAGTATTGGACTTAGTAAGTGATGGGTTGAGATCACTATAGAAACTCGACGCATCGATAGGTCTCATGAGAAAAACTAGTTTCTTGGAATAAGGCCTTGACTAAATCCTACTTGTATTCATGGCATGTGTCCTTGAATATGTGGTTAAGATGTCCGAGATTATTGATTCCATAATTATAAAATTTTCTATTGATATTACATGTGATTATTCAACTAGTAGAATATCCAAATGAATAATTCAATGGAATTATTTGATTTAACTTTTCCATATTATAACGATGTTTATTTTTGAAAGGATTTTGTTTTAATTTTATACATTTTTTTTGTAAATGTTAATGATTATTTATGAAAATTGCCACTATATTGTTATCCTTACTGAGAACCTGAGCTCACCCCTTTCAATGTTTTATTTTTCCATGGATGCGAAGAAGTATATTATGACTGTTCTAAAGGGATAGTCTATGGAAGATGATAGTGTAAAATTAAGACACAATTTTGTTGTTTTTAAAATCAAATTGAAATGTAAAAATTATGTTTGTATCTAGTACTTCCAAGGCAACTAAATTGAGCAGTCTTTCAGGATTTGATCACTTATGATCATGCCAATGTTATGTAATAATGCCTAGAATCTGGGGAACTAGGGATGATGAATTATAGTTGTTATCATAGGAAGTTTAGTGCAAACTTTGGAAATTAGATTTAGCAAAACTCTGATTAGATAACATTACCCTAAGATAGACCTTGAGGATTAGTATAGAAGAACATCCTAGACTTTTAGAAATGTGAAAATTTTGTGAGTTTTCCAAGAAATACATCCCTTTTTGGATATGATTAGGTAAAGGAGGCTATGGAACAAATCTACATAGAATTTATAACTCCGGTAAGGTGTTTTGGGGTTGACTTGGGGTATCCTGGCACACGACAACGGGCCTTGCTTCACTCTATGTTACGACACTCCAAGGGGATATTCAAGGGATAATTCAAATTTTCTTTACAAACCATTATGAAGGATGTAACAACATGATATTTTATGATAAGTATTCTCTTTAATTTATTTTATGTCAAGTTTTTTATGCTACAACAAGATTACCTTGTGCTATATGTCACACTGTATTAGCTTTAAGTATACACAACACTATTCTTAGATTGTGTTACACATAATTTCAAGTTCATTTTATAATAGTCATTCTACGCAACATTGAGGGTATATATACATATATATTCAATGTATAAATGAAATATGTTTGGATTCTGTTATACGAAATAATAAAGGAGTCTTGCACAACACGCAACCCTGACTTGTCTTGCATTACACGCAATCGTGACCTTCCTCGATAGCATGTGTTGTACGCAATACCAGGTTTTACTAAACAATGACATATTATTATAATATTATTATGAACTAGCTGTTATGAATAGTATTAACTAAATTTTGAATTTTATAACATTATTATTCATCTTAAACATTTTCTAGAACATGGTATAAGAACAAAATAAAATTTTCGGGTAAAATATGTATTTTTTAAAAAATGCAGTTTTGCCGCCTTTTGATGGATCACCCACTTTAAATCTAGCTGTTGACATGTTTATAAGTTCAATTTTTCAAAATAAAATTCTTCTTTGGAATCAGGATATAAAAATTTACATTGGATAAAGTTTTGATATTTTTCTGATAACTTTCATATTTTAATGAATAGTAAAAACACGCTATATTTTAATTAAAAATAACTTTTTTTCATCGTAATAATTTATATGGTTAAATTATAATATTTAGTGGTTTTAAAGTATAAATAGAATATATTTTTACCATTTAATATAATTTATGTCATTATCATTGATTTTACATTGAATTCGTAGGTTAAATCAATTCAATCTTTTTCAATGTTTTAAACAAAAACCTGTTTTCATTCGACAACGAGATTAATTTTAATTTAATTTCTGCAACTTATGTTTATTGAATTAAAAAAAATGGATTCCATATTTGGAATCATTGGGTCCAAATTATGTTAATAGGCTACTTTTTTATTTTTGGGAATTATGAATAGTAACTACGGTAAATTTTATTTACCATAGTTAAAGGTAAATCAGGTAATTAAGAGTAAATATAATATTATAAAATTACCCTAACACATGTCAAAATTCTATTGGATAGCTAAAAGTATACCCATATCACCTAAGGGTCGGATTAGATTCATTTTATGGACTTTTTACCACGAAAATAATTTAATTATTATTAAAACCAAAGAAAGTGACAACATGTCACTCTCTTAAATATTATAAGTATAATAATTTTAATTTAGTGATAAACATCATAAAACTTTAAACAGGAATAGTCTCCAGAAATCTAATAACATTATCTATATCATGATAATATATTTAGAATTTTTTGGTATTAAATAATTGTCATTAATAGTGATACATTAATGATGCAGAAATTATTTATTTAGTGAAAAATCAATAATATAGTTTTTATTGAAATCGTAATACATATAAAAAGTCCCAAAAAATCAGAACAAAACTTATTATTAGTGTATATATAAACCCTAATCATCCACTGGACAAATTGTTGACCATTTGGATCTTTATTACGGCAATTATGACACTTATATTATTTTATTTTAAATGATTCCAAAGTTATCACCTTCATAATTTAATAAATATAAAAATTTACATATTGTGATTTGAAGATGATAAATTCAAGTAAATGTATTATTGTGAGAGTTAATAGATTTATATTCATCATAGGATTTTATTTTTAATTTTTATGCAACAAATAAGTATATTAAATAATTATAAAAAAATGTTGTAGTAATTATTTTATTAAGAGATAAACCAAATAAATGGTTTTTAAAAATAATAAAATAACTATTATATGAACTATTTAATGTTCTCCACTAATTTTATAGATACATATGACCTTTTATTAATCTATTAAAGATTTTATTTCGAACATATCTTCTGTATATATTTTATTTAAATTAAAATAAATGAATAGTGTCAAAATTGACACTATTGTAATTTTATAAAAATAACTTATTATAAAATTGTTTAAAAATCAAAAAAATATTTAAAAATTATAAATTTTAATTTATATGGTATAAAATGTTGTAACTTATCCAATTATGGAAAATTCACAACAAATAAGTAATTGTTTGTTATAATTTAAAATTTAGAATTTTATTACCATAAATAAAATTAAATTGATTAAATAAGGATAAATCAAGTTGATAATGTTTAAAATAAATTCCTAACATGTCTAAATTTGATTGGCTGATGAGATTAAAACCTTATACCATATAATCTTCAGATATGAGTCATTTTTGGAGGTTTTTAAGTGGGGTTAGATTTATTATAAATTAATAGTTTTAAGAATTCCAAAGGTGCCCCTCTCCTCCCTTATAAAAGGGCACCTCCTCCCTCTCCTCCTCACACCAGTTTGAGCCTTAAAGCCTGGCCAACCCCTTCTCATTTCACTTCCCCACTTCCTTATAAACATCCTAGATGTCCTGTTCTTCTTCAAAGTCCAATTTTAGTGCCCTAAGAGGAGGTCTCAAAGAGGCGCTTCAAAGAAGAGGTAATGTCCGTTAACGATTCTTTCAACTTTATTTCTTCTTCCACTTCTTATTATTAGGTTGTTTCATTATGAAGTAATAACATTAGTATCACTCATATACTGATATGTTATTATATGTATAAAACAACCCTATTTCACCATCTATCCATCCTACGGAAAAAGAAATCACCGCACGTGCGTACGTACGGAATACCGTCTCCACGCTGTGGTGTAATCTATTTTCCACCACCACCTTACTTGGATGGGTATAATGGTGTAAATAATAACTATATATGATTATTATAAAGTGATATTTATTCTTTAATATTATACATACACTCCAATAAAATTTCATGATCATGGCAACGATATCATCGCTCGTGCGTACGTACGGAATACCGTCTCCACGATGCGATGAGATTCATTCTCAATGATTAACCATTCATAAATGATTATCATGTATATATAATAAGTAATCATGAAATATATGACATAATAATGATACTGGATTTATGTATATATATATATATGTATTTCATCCAACTAATTATATTCAATTCAATGAGGAAAGGAAAACAACGTTCATACGTACGTACGACCTACCGTCTCCATGAACGGTGTATTTATTTCCATTTATCGATCTATTATATATATGTATATTATGAATATATATTATATATAAATCATATTTTACATTATGGATGTAATTAATCATGATCTATGTAATCATATGAATAATTACAAGTCAAAACACGGACGAAAAATGAAACGATTTTACCCAAAACGCTCTTTAACAAGGATTTTACAAAATAACGGGTAATATAAAGTCATAAGTGAACCATATATGATATCATAACAATTAATATGATTCTATAATAAGTCAATAACATTATTTAAATTATTATACATGAGGTTCAGACACTTACGAATCAAATCGGCCCTAAGGTAAGGGATAATTTTGCAAATCTCATTTTTATCCGAGATTGCTTATTAGTAAGTATTTACTGGGGTTATTTCTATCATCCATGTCCATGTTTTATAAAAGTGTTTTCATATATGTTTAATGTCATTTTTACCCATTTTTAATTTTACTACATGGTATGTAAGGAATATTTCTTTTGTTTACGTAACGTGGAACTTTTTTGACTCTTCCGGAAAAAGTACGAGAAGAATGTTTTTTTAACTTATACGGAATGAAAGGATTTTTTCGGGTTTATAAATCCTTATTTTCATGAAGATTACTCTAAACGATTTCATTAATATTTTCAACAAAATCTTTTCTTTTAAAATTTCATGACATTTTGTGAAAAGAAAATGTTTTTAAAGAAAAAGGGATATTTTCCTCAAGAATTCAATTCAAGTGTTTTATCAAAACCATTATTCATTTAAGATGACATTATTTCATATGTGTATGTTTCAAGTATAATGTCTTTATGATTTACATGGTTTCAGTTCTCTCATTATGAAATGATATCCATTTCTTTTATATGGATTATGTGATGGTGGGATGATGTTTACGAAACCCATTTTATTTATTGGGTTTTTATGAATGATGTATGTTTATTTTGTGGAACAAGTAAGAAGGATTTCATTATGATATGGGTGGGACCTATATCTCCCTAAAATGTATTGGGTAAAGATTTATATCTCATGAGATAGACATGGCTGGAATTTTATGTTAATCCGGTTCAGTATTACAGGACTGGAACGAGGAGTGAACTCGATTTAGAAATAGACTTTATCCACTAAGATGGTCTTGGAAGCTATGCCTTGGCTACTATGGAAATAATTACATGTGATTAATGGATTCCAATATTACATGTTTTATTCCCATGCTATTTTATCATGATTTAGGTTCCATTATGATCTATGCCTTATGTACTTCCATGTTTTATGTCGTTTCTCAAGATTTTTAATATTCATGTTTTTTTTAAGTTCAAATGTATATGGTATGTTTTATTTTATCCATGCTTACCCTTACTGAGCATTTGAGATCACCCTTTTTATGTTTTCTTTTCCCCAAGGATTAAAAGAAAGATTTTAGGTAAGGAAACAAAAATGCGAAGATCTTTTTGGGAGATGTTGAAGATCTTTCACCACGATTAGAAGATTACGTTCCAAGTTTCCAAAGACACTAAACTATTACGGTCCTTGTGTGTCTGTTTTTGTTATGTACTAAGTATTCCGCAAAAGTAATGTAATGTATATGTATGTCAAGCTTCGGGTCTCTACAAAGGATTTATGAATATATACATCCAAAAACAATTTATTATTATTATTATGGATTATATCCATATACTGTTCAATTTATGTTAACTGTTTTACAAGTTTAGAATTATGTGTTGCGATTCATAAACTAATATACTATATGACATAATTTAGAAATAGCACCTAGTGGAAGAAATGGAAACCATAACAATTCATGTAATCCATGTAGGGATTTCCCTCAAACCCAAGATAATTATAGTGGAGATGGTGATGAAACTGGTGCTTACCAGCTTTTCACCATACTAGGAAAACTCACTCAGGTTATTATTAATAACCTTACATGTATGGAGAACCCTGATCCACAACGCGAAGGATCAATGTTAGACCACTTTATATGGAAACAACCACCAACAGTAAATTGGGCTACAAATCCATTTATAGCTAAGCAATGGATATGTTTCTTAGAGAAAATATTTAATGCTTTGGGGAGTAGCAAAAGGGAATACATTGTCATGGTAGTTTATCGCCTCACGGGGGATGTAGATCAATAGTCGCCATTAATTAAAAATACAAAGGAAGATGACAATGTATCAAATATGGAATATAGGGAGTTTAACGAGATTTTCTTAGAAATATACTTTCCTCCTTACCATCATGTGAATCTGGAAACACAATTTCCGAGTCTGATGGAAAAGGAGGATGAGAATGTAGCAATGTATGAGGATAAATTTACATGGATAACAAGGCATGCAGCTGATTATATACGCAACCCCAGGAGTAATATTGATTGATTCTTCTATGGGTTAAAACCATTTATCCATAGATAAGTAGTCTCACAATCCTCCCCATCATACGAAGATATCGTCTTATGTACTATCACGATAGAAAATAAATTCTCTAAGAATTATGTCTTTAAAGTAAATCAAGAGAGAAAGAGATCTGCTGAACACTCTAGAAATGGAAGTAATGGGAATAATGGAAAATTTGAATTTCCATCCTGTAATAAATGTTGGATGAGAAACCCTGGTATATGCCTGAAGGTTATGGGCGTCTATTACAAGTGTAGGGAAAAGGGCCACCAAGCACGCAATTGTTAGGGAAACAAATAGGCTATCAATGTTTAATTCAATAAGTGTAGAGAAATGGGGAATTATTCAAATAAATGACCTAATATCCAATGAAACTTATATAAAAAAACTCAAGGGAGAAAGTCCAAGCTTATGTGATCATTACTGATGAGATTGAAGATTCAAAAGACCTAGTTGTTGGTTATTTAATTGTTTCCTCAAGTTTAGCCAATGCTTTATTTGATTTTGGATCATCTCATTGTTTCATACCTTCTGAGTTGTTTAAGAATATTAGATATTACCAATTTGATTTAACAAGGCAGTTTCTAGTCAAAAATCCTAAGGGAAGTATCATTGAAACAATGTTTTGTGAAGCAGTCTCCATTAGGGAATATAAATGATCTTTATCTACTGATATCATCATCTTAACCATGATTGAATTTGATATAATCCTCGGTATGGATTGACTTTTGGACCATGATGTGGAAATTTATTGTAAGAAGAAAGAAGTTACAATTTTCTATGTGGATAAGGAGTAACTTATCTTTATAGCTGAAACATCACCATCTGATTCTTATCTTGATCGACCCCTAGTAGCTCAAAAAAATTCAATTATTGGGGGGGGGGGGGGGAGGAAGATAATGAAATAACTATGGTTGAGGAAAGGAATGTTCAAATAGAGTATATAACTATTATGCAAGAATATGTTGATGAGTTTCCAGATGATTTTCTGGGACATCCTCCAGATTGAGAAATTGATTTTTCCATTGATTTAATTCATGGTTCAAGGCTCATATCGAAGACCCCTTATAGAATGTCTAGTGTGGAATTAGTAGAACTAATGAAAAAACTAGAGGAATTGAGTAATAAAATATTTATTCGTCCTATAGTTTCTCAATTAGGAACCCCTGATCTATTTTTTAAGAAGAAAGATTGATCTATGAGGTTGTGCATTGACTAAGTGGAGATCAATACTATAAAAATAAAGAACAAGTTTTCCCAAATTCACATTGATGATTTATTCGATCAACTTAATGGGGATCAATATTTTTCAAAGATTTACCTTTGATCTATATATCATCAGTTGTTCGTGAAGAAGGAATACATTCCAAAAAAAACATTTCGTACTAGTTACGGGCATTACGAGTTCAGAGTAATGCATTTTAGACTGACTAATACACCATCTATTTTCATGGATCTAATGAATAGACTTTTGAAGGAATATCTTGATGAATTTTTAGTGGTATTTATTAGTGATAACATTGTTTACTTCAAAAGAAATGACGATCATAAAAATCACCTACATGCTATTCTAAAAAGACATAGAAGAAATGAATTATATTAGATGTTTACCAAGAGTGAATTATGGCTTCATGAAATTTCTTTTTGCAGGAATATTGTATTTAAGGATGGAATATGTTTTGATACTTATAAGGAAAATGCAATAAATGAATGGCCAGAACCGGCGAGTATAACTGAGGTACGCAATTTTATTGGTTTAGCAGGTTATTATCGGCGTTCCGTCCAGAATTTTTCCTGATTGGAAAATGAATTAACCAAGATCACACATAAAGGGGTTAAATTTATTTGGAAAAAAGAGGGTGAAGAATTTCTTGATGAAATGAATATAATATTAGTCAATGATCCTTTCTTGACTCTACCATCAGTGAATGATGGGTTTGTTATTTATAGTGATGATTCAAAAATGGATTTGATTTTGTCTTCATGTAGAATGATAGAGTTATTGCCTATGTCTCACGACAACTAAAAATTCACGAACAACATTATCCCACTGATGATATTGAGTTAACAGCTATAATATTTTCCTTGAATATATAAAGACACTATCTCTATGGTGAAAATGTGAGATATATAATGATCACAAGAGTTTGATGTATATTTTCTCAAAAAAAAAAGAACTCAACATTAGGCAAAGACGATGGCTTGAACAACTCAAAGATTATGATTGCACTATACACTACCAACTGAGGAAGGAAAATAAGGTGGCAGATGCTTTGATAAGAAGGTATGATGGAGTTCTGAACAAAATGAGAGTTAAAAGGGATCCTATGTTCATGGATCTAGTAAATATGGATATGGGAATAATCATGGAAGGTGAAACGTCAACAATTTTTCAAATGGTTTACAAACCATCATTTCTATAAAGGATAAAATGTTATCAGACTGATGATGAGGAGTTTAAAAATAAAATTAAAGCTATGAATGATGGGAGATTGATTAACTTCGTATATGAAAATGAGAATTTGAAATTTAAGAAGTGATTTTGTGTTCCTAATATACTTGATCTAAAAAAGGAATTGCTGGATGATGATCACAACTCCTATTTTAGTATACACCCTGGTATCACTAAGATGAATAATGATTTGAAGGAACATTTATATTGGGACAACATGAAGAGAGATATTACTGATTTTGTGTTAGGATGTATGGTTTATTAGCAAGGGAAAGTTGGAAGACAAAATCCTAGAGGAGTCATGTACCCTCTTTCCATACCTAAGTAGAAATGGGATGATATTACAATGGACTTTGTCATGGGGCTACCAAAGAATTCAATAAGGAATGATGCAATATGAGTCTTTTTTGATCGTCTTACCATGTCAGCACATTTTATTGCTATAAGTAAAGGTTTACCACTTGAACATCTAGAAAGACTATATATTAATGAAGTTTTAAGACTTCATAGAGTACCCATATTAATTGTTTCTGATCATAATCCCTGTTTTACATCAAGATTTTTGAAAAGTCCTCAGAAGGCCTTGGATATTGAACTTCGTTTGAAAACTGCCTACCACCCTCAAAATGATGTAAAATCAGAACAGACTATTCAAGCCTTAGAAGACAAGATTAGATCTTTCTCACTTGACTTTCAAGGTATGTGGGATCAATATTTACCTCGGGTAGAATTTATATATTACAATATCTTCTATTCTAGTATTTAGATGGCACCATATGAATCATTATATGGAAAGAGATGTCACACACTAACTTTTTGGGATGATGTTGGTGAAAGAATACTCGTTGGCCTAGAACATGTTGAGGAAACAATTGAAAAGGTGAAGGTAATCCAAACCCACATCAAATCCTCTCAAAGTAGGAAAAAGAGCTATGCCGATAACTGAAGGAAGGATATGGAATTTAATGTAGGATATCATGTTTTCTTGAAGGTATCTCCATGGAATGGTGTTATAAGTTTTGGTAAGAAGGTTAAATTAAGTTCAAGGTAAATCAGACCTTTTGAAATTCATGAACGAATTGGATTTATAGCTTATTGTTTGGAAATGACACCATGTATCCCTAAATTTCATGATGTATTCCACGTATCACTGTTTGGAAAATACATGCATGGACCAACACATGTACTCACCTATAAATAAATAGAACAGAAACCTAACATGTATTATTATGAAGAGCCTATTAGAATTCCTGATACCTGTGATCAAGTGTTGAGAAATAGGACGACTCATCAGGTGAATGTTATATGGGTAAATCATAATATGGAAGAGGCAACATGGGAACCCAATGAACATATGATAAAAAACAACTCGAATCTTGATACATAGTAATATTCTAGAAATTTTGAGGATGAAATTATTTGAATATGGGACAATATAACACCCTATGATTCCATGGTACATTTCCCTTAAAATAATGCAATACCTTGCATTGTACGCAACATGGAGTTTTAACACATCATGACCAATAAAACTAGATGTTATGAATAGAGAAAAACATTACATTATTGTTCAAAACAAAATTTTTATTCAAATAATTTGTTATTTTATTTAAATTTATATTAGGTAGAAATAGTTACATAATACCTATATACGTTCAATGTAATTTATTGGATTCATTTTATAATAATATTAGATATATATAATTTTATTGAACTTTTTACCCTCTTTAACCCACCTTCTTGGCGCACTTACAAATTAGCATAAAAAGTAATTTTAATGATTCTGTGAAATGAATTTAAAAAATATGAGAGATATGTTGACATCAGTTTGTAAAATGTGGTTCAATATGATGAAAATAATTTTTAGTGAATAGTAACTTTTGACTTTTATTTACCACGGTTAAAAGTAAATTGGGTAATTAAAGGTAAAAAATTATATTATAATTACCCTAACACATGTACTAATTATATTGGATAAGTGTATTCTGACCAAAATCAACCTTAGGAATAAAATATGATCCTTTTGGACCACTTGAATTAGATTATGACATTTATTATTATTTAATTTAAAGAAGAGATAAACGAGTTAATTTCAATGTTTAATTACTAATACATTTTTAATATAGGGTTATAGATAAGATAAATACGACTATAAATATTAATTATAAATGTAAATTTTTTTGATACATAATGATATTTTATTTATAATTTTTATCAATTAAATAATTAATTTTCTTATGATACAATGATGATGTAGTAATTAACTTATTAATGAATAATTAAAATAATTGATATTATAAATATAGAAATAAATGTAAATTGAGACTTATGATGAATTACACTAATATTCTAGGTTAATATGACATGTTTGGGTTGGTTGAATAATTTTTTTTTGAAGTGATAAATTTTTTATGACCTTTACAAAAACAAAATCCTAAATAGTTCCAAAATTGACATAAATGAGTTTTTAAAACAAATACTATATTATTAATTGATAGAATATTCTTAAAATTATATGGTTTGAAAAAAGGACTTATATAAGGTTATATATATTAATAATCAACCACTTGGGTTCTTTTTTCAATTTATTGTATGTTTGTTAACCATTTATTATAATAATACAAGAATACATGGTAAAAGTTAAACTATTTAACTAAGAGTGAAATCTAAAAGATAAGGTTGGTATGGTGATGTAGACCCGTTTAAAACCTATTGGATGAGTTTTTCTTGACCCATAACCACATTATCCTTGAAATAAATCATTTTGGAGCCACTACAAACCGAATATTATTGTATAATAAAATAAAATTTCAAGCTTTTCCTAAAGGGACTCTCACCTCTATTATAAAATGGTATTCCCCTTCTCTCAGAATCACACCTCCAAATCCATTTTTATTTCCAAAAACAACTAAAATATAATTACAACTACCCTCATGTTGACTTAGATGCCTTATGTTTATCATAAAGACATCCTAAAGATCCCTTTTGATCAACTCAACAGGAAACACCCAAACAAGAGGTAATAATTTCACAACCTCTTCCAAAATTATTTTCTTCTACCACTTCTTCTTAAATTGTTGTTTCCATACCAATATAATAACTCCAGTACCTTATACATACTATGATGTTATTATAAATATGGTACAACCATATTAATTATTCTATCTATCCTATTAATGACAAGTCACATCATGTTTATACGTATGGATTACCGTCTCCACGTCATGGTGTAGTTTGTTATTAAAACACTTAATTATTTGGATCAGTATAATAAATGAGTATAGCAGATGTAAATAATAAATATAACATGTTAATAATTACGTATATATTACATACCATCCAATTACATATTATTTTACCATCAATAGAATGATATAGTTTCTGGTGCGTATATACGGATTACCGTCTCCATGAACGCGATGAAATTCATTCACCATCATAACCATTCAAGACTAATTTTTATTTTATTATTAAACATAATTTTTAAGGACATATCATTCTGGATATGAATCAAATACATCATATCCATAATAAACATGGCTTACATAAACAAGCATATAATGAAAAACGAATCAGTTAACACCCGAAACAATGATACTACTGAAATATTATTAACAAAGGAATATTTAAAGATCATATAGGATATCATATTTATGTATTTGGTTATTTTTTAATCTAATAAAAATTATTTACGTATTATATAAGAGGTTAAAATACCTTCTATCAAGTAAAATTACATGGTAAGGGTTAATTCCATAATCTATTCATTATGCGAGGTTGTTTATACATGAGTATCTACTGGGACCTCTGTATCATCCACATCCATAATTCTTAAAAATGTATTTCAAAACATTTTTACTATTTCCTAGACTATGGGTTAAAGTCATTTACACCCTTGTTTTACTTTTTATGATATGTTTATAAATTAATCTTTCCATAGTTTTGCAAACAAGGTCCTTTACGACCTTTTCGAGAAAATTAAGGAAATAATATTTTTTAACTCATACGACAGGTGCGTCTATTTTACGATGTTGTAACACCTTCGAAGTTTCACTTACAATATTATAAGAATATTTTCAAAGTAATTTTTTTATTTTAAAATTATAGGATTAGTAAATTATTTAAAAATATAAAGATATTTTTTTTCTCAAATATTTTTTATTTCATCTATGTTAACCATCCTTTGTTGGATTTTACACTTTTTTGAAGGTGATTTATTATGATACCATATTCCATATTTTATTTATGGTTTTTTGATATGTTTGAATGTGGATGTGATATTATTATAACATTCATGGATTAGGGTTACAATATTAAAATTTTATATGCTAATTTTAATATGAATGTTTATGTTATGTTTCCACCTTTTCATATGAGGAGAGAATTTGACTTAGTAAGTGACGGGTGGAGCCTGCTATAACTCCTCGATGCATTGGTAGGTCTCATGAGACAAACTAGTGTGTTGGAACAAGGCCTTGAACAAATATTATTTTTTATCTAGGCATGAGGCCTTGACTATGTAGTTATGATGCCCAACATTATGCATTCCATTATTATGAAATTGGATTTTGATATTACATGTGATTGTTTGACTAGTAGAATATACATGCGAATAAGTAAATGGAATTATTTGATATGATTAAGTTTAAGTTTAAAAGGCTTTTGTTTTAGACTTATATATTTGCCTTAAATTTTTATTCTTATTTCAGAAGTTTTTTGTATATTTTTATCTTTATTGAGCTTTTGAGATCACCCCACTGTATTTATTATTTTTACCAGGAAGTGAAGATGTATTTTATGACTGATCTTGTAGGATAGTATATGGGTGATTATTGTGTTAAAAGGAGAAATAATGTTGTTGTTTTTAAATTCATAATGTAATGTAAACCTTTTTTTGTATCTAGTACTTACAAGTCTACTAAACTGATCGGTCTTTCATGATTTGATCCCTTGTGATCATGCCAATGTTATGTATTAATGCACTGACTCTGGGTAACTAGGGTGGGGGCGTTACGTATAATATATTTTTAGCTTGATGGAAAATCCATGAATTGTCTTATATATGGAATATATATAAATTAGTTGAATCATTATTTAATATGAAAAACAACTCATGAAATATGGAGAATCTTCAAAGAAAAATAATAATAAATAAAAAGGTAGTGGTTTGTAGAGTCGACATGTATATATAAGAATTTGGATGTTTTTTCATGCATACCAATGAATCAATTACATAAATATTTACTCATTTTATCATCCTTCTCGATGGTATAAAATCACATAGTGATGTTCTCTCTTAAAAATATCTTATGAAAAAGATACTTTGATCAAATATATGACCCTTTTCACCCAAATCAATGATTATTTAAAAGTAAATTATATTAAGAAATAATCATTGAAGAATTCAACATGAATCTCAAAATCTATTAAATTATAATTATAAGGAAAGTTAAAAAAATATTAAAATAATATCATGAAAATAAATAATGTTTCGTTAAAAGTAATTTTAGAAAGAAATTATAAGGGTGACATTAATATTATTCTCATAGTGTGAAAAGATAAACACGTTCATTTCAAAAAATTAATAATATCAATGAGATAAAAACAAATATTAATATACAGAATCCAAAGATACTTTCTATTAATGTAATAGGAAGGTACAAATTGAATGATAATGAATCATACTAATGAAAAGGTTGAAAAAAAGAAAAAAATAAAGAAATACCTAAAGGACATAGTGTGGATTTTATGTGATGACTCCAATAGAACCCTAGCGGCGGGTCACCCCTTATGGCGGCGATGATGGCCATCCCACCCTCCCTCCTCCGGCATCGCCATTCCCAATTCTCTGATCCTTCCCTTCTCCCTGACATTCCACAGATTCATCTTTCCCTAAAGTCCCGAAACTCCACCGAGGGTCCCCCTCCCTCCCCCTCTCACTGTTGGAGTTCTCAGTAGCGTGTTCTCTCCATGGGCTATCTCTAATATCTCGGTTTGGCTGACGACGTCATTCCCTTGATAGCTTTTCTCATTTCATCAATGATTCTTGGTCCCTACAAGATCATGTAACCGTCGGTCTCCTCGACCCTCGACACTTCTTTATGCGGTTATCCAATGATGATGATCTCACCGCTTTTTGGTCCAAAAGGCTTCGTTCCTACAAAGGGAACCACTTCTTTCTTATGCGATGAAGCTATGGTTTCCATTGGAAGATGGATTCCCCCTCTGTGGTGATCTGGGTAAGCTTTCCGGGTCTTCCCCTACCATTTCAAAATCCAACTATCCTTCAATTGTTAGGCAATATGGTCGGAATATTTTTGGATTTTGAAGAGAGTTCGAGGACTTTGTGCCATCCAATTGAACCCTGGATTTGCGTGGAAGTCGACGTCTCCAAACCCCCTATTGAAGAAGTCTGTATTGAGGTTGAAGGCAAACTACGATGCCTCCAACCAGTGGTTTTTGAGAACTGGTAGGATTTATGTGCTTTGTGTTGTCACCTGGGTCACCTTCATCAGGAATGTTGTTCATCGCTTCGTAAACCTTCTCATGCGGTTGATAGCGGAAAGTTCCCCCGAGGTTTGCCTGAGGCTCTTTCTGTGCTTTCAGATAGTGGGGCATGCAATGAGGCTCCTAAATATTCGGGTGAGGATTTGATTCCTTCGGAAAAGATAACATTGGGTTCGAGGAAGGGTATTTCTTCTGGTGTAGTGAAGGGATCAATGCCTAAGGTCCCCAAACTGAGGGTTGCAGAGGTTTTTTCCCGTTTGAGGCATGTTCTGGGTGTTTCCCCCTTGTCAAGAAGTGCAGGGAAGACTGTGCAGGTCTGTGAGTTACAGGATTTTACCTCCACCTCAATTGCAGTTGAGGGCCATGTAGTGACCTTGGATGTTGTTCCGGCCAAGCAGCTCATTTTAGCTGAGGCGTGTATGGAAGATTTCAATGCATCGGGTGTTGGTGCCCATCAAAGTTCGGTTTTGGAGGACAATAACCAGGATGCTCAATTAATGGGATGTGGATTTGTGCAGCCCAAAAGTTCAAATCTGTCTGAAATGGAACTTCTGGAAAGACCATCCTATACCGAGGCAGTGAAGTCGGAAGGAATGGATATTCCATCCCACAATCGATTCACAGTGCTTGGAGAGGAGTGTCATGCACCTGAGGAAGGGGACGATGTAGAGTCTTCTCAAGAGGATAATGATTCTGATTTGGAATCCATCCTTGAGTCCATGGAAGTGGACATTTCAGAAGACTATGTTAGATCCTCTTCAAGGAAGGTTAATTACACCATTATTGATTCAGATGGGTTTCTTAAGCACTCTCGGAGGTCGCATAGGAGGAAATACTATTCCTCCTTACCAAGTCCTCCCGTATCTAGAACCACAAGTAAAGGTAATCTTCCCCCGTAGGGTCCCAAGAAGGTGGAGGAAAAGTCTACTGAGGAGCTTGATTCATTAGAAAGGGAATCATTCATCATTGTCACATCGCATGATGGAAATGATCCTTATGAATCTAATTTCCACCCGAACAGGAGGGAACTGATAGAGTGTGATGAGTGGGATACCATCATTTATGGAAATGAATAATTCTCCGAAAAAGGAATATAGGTCATCACTACACAAGAAGAGTTTGACAGACTGGTTGGCATGTTCCTTCAGGGTAACCTTTCTATGGACCAACGTGACTGTTATTAAAAACAACTTGGAATTCTAGCTCGTGGATTCAACAAGAATAAGATATCTGTGGAAGAGCTCATCCTTACCCAGTAAAAGATGGCATAAAATTGTGAAAACCTACTCAAGGAGGATTCAGATCAGAAGACTATCATTCCTCAATGGAGTCTTCACAGAGGTATGATCTGTAACAGGCTAAAATTGCAAATCCTAGATTCGGCCATGACTTATCATATTGTCTAATTGTTTTGTGTACTTGAATGGTTTCCCACTTTTCCTTAAATGTGTGTTTTTCATAATAAAAAACTAAATATTTTGAGGATAGTTAGTATGTTATTCATGTAATTTTAGTTTTTAAGATCCCAATGTTTCAAGCTATGGATTTAAGGATGTATTTTTTTACTCACCATTTAAATTAAAAGAAATGAAGAAGAAATATGTTATCATTTTTAAAAATGAGGAGTAACACTTAAAAAACGTTTTTATCTTAAAATTAAAATATTAATAAAATGTGGATCAATTTTGTAAAAATTTTAATGATAATGTAGAGGCTCTCTCAAAATTCAATTGAGGTAAAGAAAATATTGATAAATATTTAGGTTCAAAATTTCATTGGAAGAACCATTTATGAATTCATTTCACTAATGAAGCGAGTTTGTAAAAAATAAAAAAAATATAAAAGAGGAACATATAATCATACATTTGAAAATTATTATCATAAAATTATACAGTAAAAATATGAATAAGATTATTAAATCTATCAATATAGTAGACCCAAAGGGTTTACACATCTTCTAATGTTTTAAGAAAAACCTTTAAATTACTGAAAATGTGGGTTCCAAAATCGTTCTTGGAAAACATTAGCTGTCCCAATTTCATT
This sequence comes from Viscum album, assembly GCA_963277665.1. Lineage (NCBI taxonomy): Eukaryota > Viridiplantae > Streptophyta > Magnoliopsida > Santalales > Viscaceae > Viscum > Viscum album. The sequence continues at coordinate 276,861,957 of OY728129.1, read as the reverse complement.
TCAGTATCAAAATATTTTTTATTTTGGAATATTTTTAAAGAAGAATGTCTCAATAAAAAATCTCGTGATGGTAAATGGTATACATATTTTTGATTCTCAAGTCCTATGTCTAGTGACTACTGTGAGTTGAAAAACATTGAAAATATTGATGGGGGAAATGTCTTTCCCATTGGGTGAGAACACATGGTTAAACGTCATTAGTATATATATTATTGGTTTTAATAAATCCACTATTATTAAAGATGTTTTATTTTTTATTAACCTAGAAATGATTGACTAGGTATTATTCAATTACATGATAACTATTTTGGTGTTCTCTTTGAGAATTACAATTTAACTACATTTGACATTAAGGGTATACTTTTATTTCCAACATCTTCTTCTCCAAAAAGATATATTATTGATATAAAATCCCTTAATATCAAACATTTACAATTCTTATGTGTACACGGAAATTATTTTTTCCCATTTAATAGATTCTTTTGTCATTATAGAACATACAAATTCACTAGTAAAGCTCAACTAAAACTAACATATTGATTATTTTCTTAAATACCTATTCCAAAATCATATTGTGTGTAATAATTGACTACTTAGTTTGTAAAAAAATATTACTTGAAATTTTAAAAGGATTTATCCACTTAAAAGTCCCTTGAACATCATACACCATGATTTATGCAATCCCACCCAAATTTCTAGTAAACGATGAAAATTATACACTCTTATAGTTTTTTATGATTAAAAAATACACATGGGTTTATAAAATGGTTCAAAAAATTTAATCTTGTAAATATTTTAAAAAATTTACAAAGAAATTAATAAATAGAAAATTTTATATGGTTATATCTATTTAGAGTGATCATTTGGGAGAGTTTCAATAATAAAACATTAATGGATTTTGTATTTTATATGGTAAAAATAATTATATTTCTACTCCTATAAATATTCAATAAAATGGGTTTTTAAACAACAGAACTAATAAATAGAAGGTATTTCAAGAACAATAAAAATTTGATACAAAATCCATTAATAGTTTTAGGTAGAGGTGGTCAATACCGCTTTTTAATACACTAGACCATATCTTTGTAAACCCTTCCTAAAGAAGACCCTATATGAAATTTAGAATAGGAAAACATGAAAAGATAACTACTTCAAGGTGTTTATAAATAAATGTTATATTCCTATCCCCAAAATACAACTTAGGAATATTTGAGTATAAAACAGATCAAGGAATATTTATTCGGTATTTTAAATCTAGAAAAGTATATTGAATTTTTAATTAGTGGATAAATACTATTAAGAAACCAATTTATTTCATGTTTGATGGTAATTTTCCTAAAATTAAACCACAAATTGATGATATTGAATTAGTCCTAGACAATTTGAATACCATTGTTCTTATTCCATATAATGAAGTTGATATTGAAGATGAATTACCCTCATTTCTATTTTTAAAGGCTTGAGTTATTTCTAATTGATATCCCATAGATAATGTTATTAGTTATTTATAAGTTAGTACTTGAACTTAAAGATTTATCTTAAATGAGGTTGAGAATAGAAATTTTATTTTCAACCTAGATTGTTGATATTAGGGTGATTCCATTAATTTTAAAAATAAGGTACATGATATATAAGAATGACTTAACAAATTTACTAGAAATAATGTTTGAACTCTAATTTAAATACCTAACAATCATATCAGTATTGGAATTAAAGGGAATTTTATAAATAATCTAGATGTGAAAATAAATATTTTTATAAAAAAATATATACTTATATAAAAAGTATATAATTAATAATAAGGTGTTTATTATGTTGAAAATATTCCTGTCATTGAAAAAATTGAATCAATTAGTATATTTTTTTCCAATACTCATATTTACATTAACCATTAATAAAGTTGATATAAAGAAGTTCTTTATTAATTGGATTCATTTTGAAAAAGTTATATGAAAAAAATACCATTTTTGAGCATTTAAAATTTACAAATCATATATTTCTATTAACCAATGACCCCTTTGTATTGAAACAAGACCGTTGAGTTTGGTGTGAGTGGTTGATTAAATAATTCATTGATATTGAATTCAATATAGGGAATCCAATTATACCTTGGTTTTACAAGATTTTTCAAATGATTTATTTGTTGTTAAAATTTATGTCAATGATTTCATATTATTTTCAACTAATAAATCTATTTTTTTTATGTTTTCATATGTAATGGGAAAAGAGTTTGATTTTATTTTTATGGAAGAGTTAAATTTTTTTCCACGATTTTTTAACTAATCCACACCAATGTGACATATTTTCAATCAAAAAATAATACAACTATAAAATTAGTAACAATATCATAATGTATATTATTAAGTTAATACGCACATGTATGAGTACTTTTTGTAAACTAACCTTGGATAAATCTAGGAAAAATTTGATGTATAATATTTATCAATGTGTTATTTTTGGTTTCTAGTTTACTTTATCGTGACCCAGTTAGAAATTATGTTCACAATTTTCCTATATAATCATTTTCAATAAAATCTGAAAGAATTATACCATAAATATCTTCAAAAATATCATTAAATATCATAATATCCAGAAGGGTTTTGATTTTTTATATGTAAAATAAATATATTTTAAAATAATGGGATATTTTGATGAGGACTTTGGAGGATGAAAAATAGATATAAAAAGATTTTTTTGGACTTAGTAACTGAAAAATCCTTCATATATTGGATTAATAAGAAAAAATACTCAATTTCCACGTGCATAGTTGGAACAGAATTCATAACTACATGTATCTTCTATGCTCAAACCATTTGGATATAGAACACTCTTCTATACCATAATATATTTTATAGTAATGTTTCAACTAAATTTAATATCATCAGTGTAATTAATATCTCTAAGAATCCCTATAACACTCATTATCTAATCAAAATTACCTTGGGAATCAGTTATTACAAAATCACTATGAAAAATACAACATATGTCCTGAGCTTAGAAGCACTGATCACCAACTAGCTAACATCTTTATGAAACTCCTCACTCAAGAAGATTTTATTTTTTATAAGGGGAGATAAAAATGGATAGAATATCACAATTCCATTTAAATGAGATTAATTGAATGTTATATGAAAACTTTTATATTATGAAAAATTAAATGTGTTATATTACATGAATTTCATTTAAAAATAATAATAAAAATTTGAGATTAATATATTAATTTATATGTATATTTAAAATATTAATTATTTAGTTTTTGAATATATATATTTCTAAATTTAATATGTTAATTAAAATATTTTCTAAATTTTTAGGATTCAGGAATTATCATCATTTTAATTTTGGTTTTAATTTTTTGCTTAATAATTCCCAGTTAATGATTGTTTTGAGGTACTTTTATGTATGTTTAAACCCCCATTATTTCAAATTATTTGTTTTTTTATTTATTTGTTCTTATAGTAGTAAGAAATCATTTGAATTCTGATATTGTAACACTCGAGTTCTGATAGTGGAGATAATTGATACTATAATTCTCATTGGACTTCCAGTTTATCACACTATAGTTCTGGTAGATGGAGCAATAATTCATTAATTTACTAGAAACCGTAATTTAGTTTGTAACCCCAAACTTAATCTCAGTTTGGTGGATGCCCATTTATTCCCCCATGGTCTCTAGTAACTCCATATAAAATTTCATCTTCTTTTTCTAATTTTTTGTAATTTATTAAGAATTATATTATCTTGTTTCATCATTCTCTTAAATTTTATCTATGTTTTTATAGGGTTATATATTCTATATTAATGTTTTTTATTCATAAGAAACTATAAATACAATAACTTGTCTTTGATATGTACGCATTAATAATAAAATATTCTCCTCAGGATCATCATGAAATTCTTGAATAGTGTTTTTTTCACTATCCATAGGTGCTAACATTCATATTGGTCATGACCATAAACAATTAACAATAGAAGAAAATGAATAAAACAATTTCAATCAAAAGTATCATGACGAATCAACTAATGATGAATTTATTTTTTAAATTTTTTTGAATCATTTGAACTACCACTAAAAAGGCTCAATCTATTAAAAATCATATAAATAGTTTTAATGCCTTGATGTGTCGATGATTTTCTATCATAGTTTTTCTTATAGAAGAAACATTAGAAATATTTCATTCCATGAAGTATGAAATCACTCATGGACACTCTCAGCATGCATGGAGCACCTAGCTCAATTTTAATCCCTATTAGACTTCATTGGTTTTGTGGAAAGCTTTAAATTTATGAAATGATGTCATGTTAACTATTATATTTTGATTGGATTTATATCCAATATCATTACCTAATTTAAATTAATTATAATGACTGAACATTATCATGTGTTTTATTGTATTTTTTAATAACATATTGGGCGTTGAAATTAAATGACCAATCTGGAATCACCTAACTTTTTTTTCTACCCTAATTAATTGTTAAAAATATTTAAAAAGAGGTAGAAATAAAATTTACAATGTAATACTTGAGATCCAATTTTTATTGGTTTATCTCAATATATTATCTAGACTTCAACCAGAAATTTGTTTATTCTATAATTTCTTATTTTTATTAGTTTGGTTTTTCAAATATATATGACCTTATCTATTATTTGAAGATAAGATTACTTATTTTTATGTTTAGGATTATTAGATAAATGATTTGTCTTCATAAAAAAGGAAAATATTATTATGCATGTTTTTTTACAATCTATTTTGTTTTAATGAAAAAAATGGTTACTTAAGTAAATAATTATTTTGTTAAGCATTATAGTATAAAATAATATATATGAATCCTAAAACATCAGTTTCTGTACCTCTCATTCATCAAATGAATACATCTATATGTCAACTTAAAATATGAATTTTCACCTAACCAACGGTGGCTTGTTATGTAACTAATGGAGGGTTAGTAGAAGTAGTAGTTTTCACTTCCTTTCACACCATAACTTTTGTGAGTTGCACCAAAGCACATGAAAAGTCCAACAAAATAACCTCCCTAAAAGTGATGCGAAATATACATTGATAGATAGTAACTATAATTAGATAATAGTTTCAGAAAAAACTAGTTAGCTCAAATTAAAATATCCAACAACTATATATTTCAACCAATATAAGTAATTTCCTTCCATTGGAACCAATCATTTAAAAGATTCATGATAATATATAAATATACCATAATGAATCTTTTATAAGTGTTAGATGTTTATAGTTGATGTTATTTACTAAAACATCACTCTTTTTGGTATTTTTGGTTTATATTGCTAATATTTTCGTTTAACAATTTTTTTTTTATTTTTTCCTACAATAAATAAAAACTACTTATGAGATTAGACAATTTTCATCAAAAGGATTTTAAAAAACTCAACCTATTTCCTTTAAATTTTCTTAGGTGATTACTGCTATTAAAGTATGGGATTTATTTTATAGCTACAACCAAAAAAATAAATGAATAATTATTCAATTTTTATGTTTACTGGATACCACTAAATCCATGTTTTTATAATAAATTAGATACTATTGATTATAATAAACACCACTATAATAAAATAAACTTTTAACAATATTTATTTTATATTGTTAAAAGTGACTAAGAAGGAACCATCAAGTGTTGTGGAGACTTGGGGGTTACATTTAGTATTTATTAGAAAAACAATTATTTTTATTAAATATTTTTCCCAACACATATCATGTGTTTCAAAAAACACAAAAAAAATCACATAAAATTATAAAAAAATGTTTTCAATTTTTATATCATTTGTAGCAATATATTTCATGTGTAGTTAAAAGTGAAGAATTTTAAGAAACAGAAATTAATTGAATATAAAAATAAACTCCTTATAAATAATGTATATAAAAAATATAAATAACATAAAATAAAATCAAAAATAAAAAGATTATAAAATTTTGAGAACATCCATAATACAAATCATATTTACCTGTACATTGAGAAACAATCATATCATAATTATAGAAAATTAAATATTTAATCATAAAAAATTCTAATTACATATAAATCACAATATATAATGAAACATAATAATTTAAATAATAAAAAAATGTAGAAATATTCCCACTAATAACCAAGGGGAATATAAATTAAAAGATAATGATTGGTACAATTTGAATAAAAAAATTAGTAAAAAATGTCATGCAATAAAAAAATATGTGTATTTTTTACTTTATAAAACAATATAAAAATATATATTAAACCTAAAATGTTGGAATTTAATATGTAAACAAATTTATAATCTAAAAACACAATTACCATATGAAAAGGATGTGCCACACCCCAGGGTCACATTCGGGTACTAATGTACTTTCTTTTTAACATATTTTATTCCTAGTTTTCTTCAGTAAATTTTGGTAGTTTTGGGGAGACTTGGGGAAGATGAATGGTTAACATAGTGTTAGTATACACTGTGAATCTATGTTATTAAACCAATGTGGGGGTTGAGGTCTCCGTGGGGGGGGGGGGGGTGAACAAGTAGCGTAATACTTAAGACAACAATGTGGCCTCATCAATGAAAACATGTATATTAGGGATGTGGTGATAGCATAGTTTTTATACAATTCATATAAATATATGATGATACTATGTAGGTCTCATGATAGATAACAATTCTCATCCATTTTATTTAACTATTCACACAATCCTTATTGATATGTTTAATAATCCTAAAATTATATAACCATTCAAATTTTCACCCAAACCTATAATTTCCTATATTGTCATAGGGCCTCAAATCTAGGGAAAACCCTTGACGATGGTTATTTTTCCTCTCTATAGGGTGATTCCATTTATTTTGAGGGTGATGGATCTTGGAAATTAATGTCAGGTATTTGTTCTTTACTCATTCTTCTTCAAACATCTAGATATCCTCTTATATACTTGAATGGAACGATAGATCTACACAATCATAACTAAATATATAGTTTTGGGTAAGATCAAATGTAAATTTATTAGGAAAATTTAAATTAGAAATATTAAAAATTAAGGGTTTCTTAGATCAAGTGTGTTTTCTTCAAGAAGATTATTCTTGAGTTAGGTGGCTCCCTAAGTTAAATTTTCACTATATTATTATTATTTTGTGCATGTTTTAATTTTTTCTACTAAATTTATTTTGAATAATTTTATGGTTCTTTGTGATTGGATCTATTTATGAAAATATTTTAAGAATGTTTCATTTGAATTGGTTTTATGTTGAAATAGAAAGGCATGTGAAAATGGTTTTGGGTTCATAATTTTATAATTGATGAACTGCTTGTATTTTGTAAAATGACATAATTAAATGTATGAATATGTTATGATGATAACACATGGGAACCTGGGTATTTAGGTGGGAATGACATGAAAATCCTAATAGAATGTATTAGCTCTCCAAAATTCCATTTATACTATAACATTAACAATTTTTTTTGAACATGATAGGGACCCACTAGCCCATGTGGTATCATTCCCTAGGACTTGAGGTTACTCACCATAGGGGATTTTCAAAATCAATTTATATTCCACTGATCACTGAGGTTTAAGGATCCTATATAATTAATATTTAACATACCTAATGGATTTACCATATGGTGATATATTGATAAATTTCTTGAACATTTCTTTATTTCGAAAAGTTTAATGGATTTTTTATTTTAAAAGTGAAAATCACAAATTGAATTATAATTATTAACTTATTTATGGTTTTGGAAATGATTCTTTGATAACTATTTCTATAAATTATTTGAAAATGGTTGTTTCTCTATGCCATAAATAAAACTATAAAAAACATGTTTTCTTTTATTTATCTCTTTATAATGATAACATTGGTTTATTTATTTAAGTCATCGTGTTGAACAATTTATGGGCACCTATTAGGCTTACAGTACTCACACTATGCATGTATCATTGGTTATATTCATACCTTGTTTTTCTAGGTACAGATAAAGGAAATTCACTTATTGGTGATGAAGGGTATGCAAGGTGAAGGGTGTTGGATGTCAGCATTTTCATGGAGAGATGTATACTATCGTGTCATCGGAATTTGGGATTTATTTGTCTAGTTAGTATTTTCATTTGATCAAATTTTATGTTGTCTCTTATTGTAGGCTGGATATATTATTGTTTCCAACATCTATCTTGTTTCTTTTTGGTTGTGTTACATGTCACTTGTAATTTTTTTATCTATTATATTCTATAAGAAAAAAAAATTCATATTGGTTTTTATCGATACCAATGATATATTTTTCAAATTGTGGTAGACATGAAATCACTTCGGGCATGATTTTGAGTTGGTTTAGATGCCTCTTTTATGGGTGATGTTGGTTGGTTCTTAATAAATTGGTATGAGATATATTATTTTATATTTATCTATGAATTTTTTGTGGACATGAGTTATGATATTTGGAACAGGAAAGTTAAATCATGTGTAGGTTCTTGGTCACCATCATTCTTCATGATGCCTAAATTTCTATGGTTTTTTGGGATGTTTCATCTTTTTATTGAGTATTTTTATTAGCTATTTTAATAAATTATATTCAATGTTTTTGTGGTTTATGAGATTTAAAAGAAATATAGATGAAATCAAAGGTATGTGGTACCTGTAGAATGTTTTTAAAATAGTAGTTAGAATGTTTAACCTGGGTTACTTCTATTATAGTTGTTATGGATAGTGTATAGTTGTGTAGAACATGAGGTTAATCCTTGCATTTTACAAGATTCCATGATCTTTTAATTTTTTATTTTTTATGTATTTTATCTATTTATATTTAAATTGAGTTCTTATTGAGGTGTATTAAGAGCTTTTATGTTTTTGTAGTTAAATAGAAATGGAAATTTAATATGTGACTATTTTTTTGAAATGGAATTGATTTTTATAGAAAAAATTAAAGATATTTTTAGAATGAAATTTGGTTTTGGAATTGTGTCTGAAATTCATTGTATTTAAAATTATGAATGGTTTTTGGAGATATAATTAATACCTTTGAAAAAAGGGGGATAATGTTAATTATTTTCTAGGTTTTCATGTGATATTTAGAAATATTAATAGGAATAATTTATAGGTTTTATGTGGGAATTAATTTTAAAAAATATATTTTTGAATTATTCTAATGTTAGGAGTGTTTTATTAAGAGTTTTAAAAATGCTTATAATTGTTTCCTATATAATGAAAGTTTAATTTAATTGAATTGTCTATTTTAAAATATTTTGTCTAAAACATTGTTTTGTTAATGGAAGTTATTTTTGAAATGAATTTTAATAAAACATTATTTTGGGAAAGAGTTGAATTTATTTCAATTATTCAAATAAATAAATATTTACACACTTTCTTGTGAATTTTAATGACACTGAGATTTAAAATCATTTAAATGGGTTCTTGATATTTCTTGATACATTCTTATTTTCCAATAACATTTATTTTTTGAGATTTTTTTGGATGTTGTCCTTATTTGTTATCTTTAGAGTTCACCCCCATATAGATTTAATTAAATAATTAGTTGATCAATGTTTTCTTGGGGTGGTTGTTCTATTTACTCTAGTCGCATACCTTAGAGTTCTCTATCACTTTTATTAGAATAGGTTTTTCATTCAATAGTTTCAAAACAAAAATTCACCCATTTCCCCAGGGAAATGAAATTCTCAGAATGTAGTGGTATCACTAGTAAGAGTTGAGCATGTTTTCTTTGTTCTTAAGCTTCCAGAATCGTTCATGTTTACATTTGAAATCTTTTTTTATATAGTGTGATTTCGATGTGATGGAAGTCCATTATTCAGACAAAACCATAGATAGACCACTCTTGGGAGGGGTTTAAGGAATGATTCATTCAATATTTATATTCCAATGTCATTGTACATACCATTTTTGATTTATTTTAAAATATACTATTTCCTAATATTGACATTTTGATGTTAAGATATTCATTTTGGTTCATTCAAAATTCATATGATAATGTTTTAAAATTTCTTATCATTATTAAAGGACACATTTATGAAGATTGAAGGATCAAGTTTATTTTTATTCTTATGAATTATTTTTCATTATTTATTGATTGTATAGCATTTTGTTAAATTATTTTGAAGTGCTTGAACCTATGGGATTGCAAGTATCGGTTTGTAAAAAGAGATAGAGTCCATGGGAAATTGAAACCTTTGAGTTGATTCATGATTTATTTGTCCTCTTGGCTATCTAGTGTGGGATGCTGGTTGTATTGAGAATACTATTTCAAATATGATTGATTGTAATTCTATTCTCCTGGTTATATATGGACATTTTTTGTTATATCTATTTATAATGGTTATATATAGTAAACCATGGGTGAGTATGGAGGAAACCAAGAGGTAGTGTTAGTTATGCTCAAATGTTTAGGAAAATTTAATGGGACCCTATTTTCAGGAAGCACAGTCCTAGGATACCCTCACTTAACTCAATGATACTCTATATATTTCTTGTTGAGGCATGATTCCATTTGAGTGATTTCCAATAGTAACCCTTTATTCTCTTAAGCAATATAATTCAGTTTCATTGTTTAGTGTGGTAATTCTTCTAAGAATTGTAGCAGTAACTGTAGTAGGCACTATAGTAGTTACTATAGAAGAACCATAGTTTGTGTTGTAGTATTACTGTTCGGTATTGTATTAGCAAGAACTATTCACCTTCGGCCATCGGTTTGGGCTTGGAGTTCTGAAGGCCATTGGGCCAACCAAGGCCTTTGGGTCAGTAAGAATTTCAGGCCACCTCAAGGCCCTTAGGGTCACCTGATTTATAGTTGCACAAAAAAATTCTACAAGGACCACTTCAGAGGAGGAAAAAAGAGCAGGGGAAATCCACCAAAGCAAGGCTAAATGGACTTTGGAAGAATGAGAGGGTATGGAATTTACCATCGGTACTGCGCCAATGCACCCCTGCACATGGACATGCTAGCCAAACAGTCATGCAAAGTTGGAGAGTTGATTATGATGCAGATGCTGAGGAGGAACAGTTTCAAGTAGTCATAGTCTGTATGATTTACCCAAGACCTACGAGTCATGTAATGTCTCAAAGCTTATGGGAAATTTAATTCCTAAGCCTACGGGCCTTGTAAGGGTTCCCCCTCATCCCTTGAAGGGGGGGGGGGGGTTAGCAGATAATCAATAAAAAAAGAAGGCCTTCGGGCCATTCAGTCAGTCATTGAGTTGTTGGGGGTTTTGTTCCAATGACGCGATTAATAAATATTCATCCTAATTATAAAATAAACTATTTAGTGTAAAACCTTTAGATATTTTCCATCATTGGTGACTTTTTCCACTGTTGGTTCTTTGGAAGAGGATATCAATTTTTATAGATCAATTATTTTAATGGAATTATAATATAATTAGGATACTTCCATTATTGTGTGTATCACATATACTAATTTTTACACTCCCTTTCATGAGGATCATTATGTGCGTCTTAGTGGGCCTTGAATTGAATTATTGGTTCATTTGAACATTTGCATTCCTTATTATTTCTCAGACAAGTTAGGATATTATTATTAGAGAAATTATTTGTTGCTCTCACCATTGTCCACTGTGTAGCATAGTGGATACACCTATGCAGGGTTTCTTGGGGGTCTCATGTTTAAGATTATCTGATGACATGTTTTAGTTTTGAAAATGAAAATATGATTCCAGTTTAGAAAATTAATAAATAAATTTATATTAGGATTTTTATTTAATATAAATCTTTAAAATCTATAAGAAAATAAAATGTTTGAATATAAACATTAAATGTTTATGCTGAAAAGTTTAGCACTTATTGAAAAGTGATAAATTATCTTTTCTAATGATTTTTAAATGGAGGAAAGGTATTTTGATTCCTCAATCATTTCAAATGATGATTTTTTGTCTTGGGTGTAACAGAAGTATGCAATGGTTAGTGATATATTAAAAAACCATTTAATTATTAGTTCCAAAAATCATGATTGAGGATATTTAATATAAGATTTATAACTAGTTAATTTAATATCTTATTAAATGAATACGTTGGATTAGGATATTTATTCATTGATTAACGTTGATCATATGAAAAAACATTTTTAGATTTCTTTCAGTGTGTTTGTGAGGATCCAAGGGTATAATTCCTTAAGTGGTGATCCAAACATTCTCTAAAGATATACAAGCAACGACACTCAATCTAATAGTGACAGTGTGGAAAATCTAATATCTTTCCGGGCCTAAAAGGTACTTTTTATTTTGAAAACACTTCTAAGGGAATGTGAGAACCACATACGGTACAAACACAAAGAATCAATCATCATAAAAAATAGATGACCGATTGAAATCTAATTTAAGTCTGTTACATGCGGTATTCGTAAGTAATTTACAAAGAAGTAGATTTACCTTTAAATATGGATCAACCTAGGTAATGTCTTCGAACCAGTCCACTAACTTGTCCCATGTATGATGGAACGCATCCATGGTTAACTTCAATGAATTGAATCCTATCACCATAATACAGTCTTGTTTATTAATCCACACTGTATGCACCTCATTAGAGTCCACACGCATCTATCATTATGTCATCTTATCACCATCCTCTTTCGAGGATTTTATCGAAATCAATTACTCTAATGTGTCTTAATTAGATTTAATAATACATCCTCAGAACTCACCATCACCAACATCCTCAACCCGGTCATTGTTAAATACGTTAGAAGAAAGGTTCATCTCCATAGAATCCCCCAAAAGGATTCCTCCCTGCTCAATGACCTTTAAGATTATGGAGATTATTGTATCTATTGGTTGGGGAAAGAAGGAATATCTCTAACACCCTTTTGACTTCTGTTCACTAATTAGGGTACAAATTACTACTTCCCAATTTCCCCTATGAACATTCTTTCTCGTCAGGCTCAGAAGCCCTCTATCATAAAATTCATCTGAATAATCCAATGAATTATTACAAGAACAGTCATCACTATATTATTTTATTTGAAAAATTTGATCTTAAATTAGTCTCTCTGCCTATGCTACATCATCTTTCAACCCTTCACTCACCAACCCTTCAAATCAATTTTCCAACTTAATAGTTGAAACATACCTTCTCATCAGAACCCCATTACCTATTATATGGAGTGTTTTAACCTAATCACAAGTTTCTCCACTCTCTCTAACCTCATGAGAATCTTTAATAGGGAATGGTCTCCTAGGTACTGTCTAATTCCCTGACCACAAAACCACTATATATGATGTTTATTTGGGATCAATATTGTTCTCGTCCAGCTTCTATGAATTACAAGCACCATAAAAATTTTCTAACTTTGTTTGACCTTGCACCAACCAAGAAATACCACACTGTAGTCTTCTAAAAACACTTGAAACTATCAGATTAAATGACATTGGGTATGGATTTTACAAAGGAAGAGTATCCCTGGAAACATGAAATAATGGAACCTCTTTCTAGATGATAGGAACCTGACCGACCTCGCTGTTTCCCAAATGTTTCACCTCAAGGTCCTTTCATGATGAGACAAACTTAGAGAAATTTATACCCATCTCCTTGTCGGCCTACAAAGGGTGGTCCTATCCCTGGGTGTATGCATTGAGGGAAACACTATATTTCCAATAAATTTATTGCATTCAACTGTGGAAATCATGTCCAAGATGCTTATATATTGAAAAAAACGAGACCTAAGACTCATAGTGAACCTTTTGAGTCCACCACTACTCACCTTCAATCATGATGATAATAGAATCAATTAGGTATTTGGAAATTTCAACTTCAAACCAAATCCTCGGAGAAACAGGAAGACATACAACATGGATATGATGATTCGAGTATAGGTAGTGACCCAAATGATTTTTGGTCAACTGTAGAATAACTGGATTCTGGAACAAAAATGGAATTCTAGGGAGGGAAATCCAAATTTCTGTGACAGGGGGATCACGCTTCCAGTGAATATAAAAAGACCACCGAAAGAGGGAAAATTAGGAACATGAATTGATATGCAGAGCATTCCCCAAGAAAAAATTAAGTCATATTCCATCGAGAGTCTGATCTTGAAATGAATATGATCTGAAATCCCTACAATTACTTGATGATGCAGTTTCCAATAATAAAAAATGAATTAGTAAAAGACATCAACAGAAGGTTTTCCCATGCCGAAGTGGGCCACCAATGATAGATCCAGCAATTCAAAGGCATTGTTCATTATGTATCACTCATTATTTGGTCTTGAATAAATCTCTCTTTAATTCTCATTCTTAAAAGGATGAGATATGAATGATTCGAAAGAGAAATCATTGTGTGCAACAATTTTCATTATTTTTATTTCACCCAAATCAATATTTTGGATACCCTACACAATTGACGTAACCACATAATTATAGAGATATGGTTTAGGTTAAAATAATTATTTAATCTAAGTTGGCCATAAAATAATATAATTAATTTTAATAAACCCGACAAAACATAATAATTATAATATTATTTTGTGGTGCATGCCAAATTTTGTTAATTTTTAAATAATATTTAACAACTTGTAAATAATTATCTTATAACCGGACATGGTCTTGGTCCATTCTAACTCCCCAGTATTTATTGAAAACTAAATAAATAAATTATTAACAAACATACGTTTCATTCACATACAAGTGAATAAATCCTTATTAAATATTCTATAAAAAAAATAAATATATTTTTTTCATAGACATGGGAATAAATATTTATTTAATTTAAGAGATCAATAGAACTTGAATAAAATAATTCATCACCGTTGAGAATAATATTTATTCAATTAATTAAATTTAGAATAAATTTAATTCAGATTAATGGAAACAATCATTGTCTGACCCTCAAGGATTATTTATCATTGGAATTTGTCAACATTTACTTATACCAACATTGCTATCTAGAAATGGGTAATTTTACCCAATAAAAAGAACTTGATATCATAATGAAAAAACGACAAAAAAATTCAAATAGTTTAATATAATCCATTTGTCACAAAATATCAAAAATAATGTTTCATATTTGTTTTACCAACCTCTATGCTTGAAATTCCTTTCATCGACTATCTTGATTAAGAATGTCATTACACAATTACCATGGAATTCAGGATAACAGTTTCATTCCAATGAAAGGGATGATATATTAGATTCCTTAAATATGGAAGGGACAAATCCTTCCATGAAATATACATTAATGACATGTCAATTGTGACACACCCAACATACCATAATTCAAATCAACATATGTCGTGATTTTTGTTAGTATATCTATGTGCGTGAGTAATGAAATTCACTAATGAAAATCATAAAGTCTAAAGACCATTACAGATTCTTGATGTTTGGAATATCTTATGACCCCAAGACTTGAATAATTCCAACTAGCATGTGTTTTCTAATAGTATCCCATACTGTACACTACCAAGTTTGAACTTCCTGAGAATAATACTCATCCTATTACAAGTACTCATACCCAATTTTCTAAATACTATGTGCCCCATCATAGATCATTATCCATCTAGAGAACTATATTAAGGATATTTCCAAAACACTACACGGTACTCATCATATAGGGGAACTTCTATGACCTTACTAATGATACATATACTCTAGGATATTATTATATTAAATCCATGATGAAAAATGAAAATTATATAATAAGATTTTAAATTAATATTCAATACATTGATTATAAATGAAATAAAAGTATAATCACTTGGTACTAGGAAACCAACTCCAAAAACTCCCCCTTGGACTATAGACAACTACCTATGACTTTGATACTACTAGACCTCACGTGATTATATTGTTTTTAGTGAGTTAAGGCATTATTCAATGGGTTGAATATGTTATATTGTATATAAATAATACTCACTTCAACCTCACCTCTATGAGAAAAATCGTTCAAGGGTTGATTCTTCTAAAGTATGTTCTTCTTCTACAGATGTGACCATGGCTCATTTTTGAGAGACACCACTGTAGTATTATCATACTATATTATTATTGGATCTTTACTACTATGAACCATGTCAATATCTAGGATTAATATTCAAATATATAATTATTCCTCGGTAGGCTTAGATGTCTAAATATACTCCCACTCTACTATAGAATCTACGATAAAATACTTCTTTGATCTGGTCCAACTCCCACAACCTCTATTTAAAGTGAAGATGTGTCCTATTTGAGACTTAATGTGATCCTAATCAGTTTGGATAATAGACTATTCATATCTTGTGATGACTTGTTCCCCATATCCTCCATAGACAAGTGACATATACTTAGTACCCCTCAGAGACTTAAGAATCGTACTTACTGCCATCAAATGGGAGTTAACTGGATCAACTTGATATCTAATTACCATACTTAATGCATAGAGATCATCTATCCTAGTATATATCATATCATATATGGATAACTCAATTTTTGATGTGTATATAATCATTTCCATTCATTTTTATTTCCTCATCTTTTTTAGGAAACATTTTTTTAAAAGATGAATGCCATGTGATAGTGGTAAAAAATACATATTGGATTATTCTATGTTGAATATATTAAGTCTATTGTCAATGTTTTTACCTTGAGAAAGGATAAGAAGTCTTTTGGATATATCAAGATGGATTTTGATCTCTAAAATATATCCTACCCAACCTAAATCCATCATACCAAAGACTTTGGTTAACCACATATTAAGAGACTGTAAGAATGAAATTTCATTTCCTAAGAGTATGCTTATCCACATATACTACTAAGAAAATTACTAAACTCCCACTAAACTATTTATAGACATAAATATTTCATTGATTCTTTATTAAACCAAATTCTTATATGGCCCCATCGAAATTAATTATCTTTGACCTGGATTATTTCTTTAGTCCATAAATGGATCTTTGAAACTTGTATCCTTTCTAGAATCCTTCGGAGTCATAAAACCTTTTGGTCATGTCATATGGGAATATTCCTAAATGTTTTAATTATGGAAAGCTTTCTTAACATATATTTTCCAAATATCTTCATCATGGAAGGTAGTAATGTATATTAAAATTATATATGATTTTAGCATTGTAACTAGTGAAAATGTTTCATCATATTTAATGGCTTGATGATATTTGAACACTTTTGTAACTAGTCATACATTATAGGTAATAAATTGTCCTTCCATGTCCAATTTCATCTTGAATATACATTTTATACCAATCAGATTGACATCTACTAGAGGGTAGACCTTAAACTAGACATGGTTTTGGTATATGAAAACCATTTTTGAATACATGATTTTTTTATCATGGAAACATCTATGACATTACTTCTTCATTTTAGATTATAGGATCATTATTATCAACTAATAATGAGTCACCATCATTGGTGACTAAAAAAATATAATGGTCTATTTCTCTAACCACTATTTTACTCATATGCTATACTTGTTTCAATAGAACATTTTTTTCTTCCATGTGGCTCTATTGAATATAGTCATATACAAAATCTTGGATTTTTAAGAGCCTTGACTTCATAGAAGTCTATCTCTCTTCCATTATCTATTTTATAGTTCTGTTCCCTCTAAAGAAACTTGGAATGTTTTACCACTATAAACTTTTTTGTATGTGGGGTTATATAGTTAATATACTCTCGGTTCCTTGGGGTATTATATAATGGTACACTTTGTTACTTATGGTGTTTATTTGTTACATGATGAGGCATTCACAAATGTTTCCTTTCTGAGTACTTGTAAATTTGATAACTTGGGTTTTCTTCCAATTCAAAAATCATATAGAATACCATTTATAGATTTAGTTATAGCCTGGATGAGCATATATGTTTCTATTTTTAATGCATATTTACATAAGGATAATTGAAGGATCTCATGACTCACCATTGATCTAATGATGTATAAAAAGGTGTAATTCATCATTTCTCTTACACCATTCCACTATTGAGTGTAAAGAAAAGTGATTTGGCATAGGATCCCAAACTATATTAAGTGATTTGGGATTTGATCATTTTTCTTTTTAAACACCCATGACATACAATAAGTGGTTTTAGTTAAAAATAATATAAATATGCATCTTAATGTAATTTAGTTAAGAGGTTTTTGTACATGACCTAGATAGTGATTCCCAAGATGGGTTTGGTATGAGTCATGTAATGTAACTTTATTATCAATTTCCATTACTTGATTCATTTAATCAAACACATAAAGTCCCTTAGTTAAGTGTTCCTTAGCCTAAAAGATGATATCTTTTTAAAATAAATAACAATTATTAAAAAATTTGAAAATAAATCCATCGGTATCATTTGTGGATATGTAAATAATATTTTTAGTAATCTATGAAACATAATAAATAATTTTCAAAACTAGGATCATTATTGTTGGAAGTGTGAGGCTGTATTCCCTGATAGATAAAATAGAAAATATAGATATGATGGATTCTCATAGATCTACCTCTACTAGGTTAATCTTTCTCAATCTAGTTGGTTCATGTATTTTAATGCATATGTGAGTACCAAAAGCTATATCTAATACTAAAACAATAGAAATATATAACTTAAACTCGATAAAAAATGCACTTGAATCTTACCCTTGCTTCATTTATTGGGTTGAGTTTTTCTTCAAGTGTCCCTTCTTTGTACATGTGAAATAGAGAGGATCACCTTCCCTTTGATTCCCCATGATCTTCCTCTTCTTGTAAGAGAGTTAATCACATTTGGAATTAATTCTATTTAACTCACTTTCATTTTTCTTATACTAAGGATGAATAGTTTTTAATGTTGTGTATACTTATTTACTTTGTGAAGAAGAGTAAGTATATTTGGTTCATTCTTATAATTTTTTTAATATTAAAATTAATAAAAAAGTAGGATATGCTATTAAAGAGTAATTATAGAATGAATTCAGTTCCTAGTTCTTCAGGGTGTTTAATCCTTATAACATCTAAGCGCTCAATGTATAGAATGAGATTGACTATGTGATGTCTATATAGTGAACCCTATCCAAGACCTCTCTAAAATAGTGTCTTGGAAATCTCAAAATATTCTAATACATCTCTCTCCTAGTAAAGACCAAATATGGACTCAATCTAGTTATAAAAATTATTGTTTTCATGATACATCATTAGTTCACTAGACATTAATGAAATAATTAGACATTGAATTTCAACCATGTAATTCATATGTTTACCAAATACTGGGAACTCTTAATCACTCACCTACTTAGTAAGAGTATCTAGAAATGAGGATTCTAGAATATATGATTTCCATTCATGGAATAAAACAACCCAAAGGCTTTTGTACCATTATTATAAGTAACTTCTAGTTAGAAGGTTGACTTTAAAATATTTTTATCATAAAGATAATATAAATGAATATATTTCCATTTTATTAAAAAAGTTTAAGAGAAGATTATTATTACTTATCTTGATTTATAAATTATGTGAGAAGTAATAATTTAATTGATTTTATTGATTATTAAATATCTATTGATTCTATCAAGTCCCAATAGCTCTCACTATTGAACTCAGAATGTCTATTTTCTAGGAAATAGTAGTCGAAATGTTCTATATTCACCTTCACATAACCAATACCAAGGGTTGTTCAAGATACCAGAAGGTATTTTGGTAGTTAATAAATTTTAAATTTTTGTCTTGTAACTCCTAGATATATTGAGTGGACTCCCATATCCAGAAATCCCAACTTGGATTTCCCTAAAACATGTCTCCAAATTATACCAATTATAGTAAGGGATACTCTTTTTGATGTAAAATGATTAAGTCAACCCAAAAATCATTGTTTCGTTCCCCGTTTCCTATTTTTTCATAATCTATTATCAATATGATATTTATACAATGATAAACATCATGATAAGCACAATTTTATGAAATAATACATACAATTGATAAAATGCTGGAACCAGAGTGTATGATCATCACATATTAATTATAATTAATATAAGAAATTAAATAATTTTCTTTTGAGAATTCTTTATTTGTTGATTGATATTAAAATGTATCTTTCTTATACCATCATCATGTTGTAAGAATCAAGGGGAAATTTTCTCTAGTGGTGATTCACACATGTTCCACAAATCTCCAAACATCATTGTAGAAATACCCTGTTTCTAGCATAGAATATCCTAATGCATTCATTTTTGACCATTGATTTCATTGAGAATTGATTATAAAAGATTTTATTCATATCTATTGACTCTAGAGTGGATGGTGGATGTATATCACCCTCTATTCTCGAGAAAATTATTACAGAAGGGTTCTCTCAAAGGGTGTAAGTGGATTCTCTAGATTCATTGTGCACAAAAAATATATCTATTGGAAAATAATATAATTGGGTATTCATAACTCTAGGGTTATAAATAAATAATTTCAAAAGATTATTTTATTATTTATTTATTCCTTTCATAATTCAATATCCATAATAATAATAATTATATTTTTTATTTAAATGTTCTAAACATGAAAATTAAAATAAAATATTATATAAATAAATAATATTCAATATATATTATTTCTCACTAGATTATTAAAATCAGTCCTCCATTCATTCCATAATATTTTTATTGTCTTGAATAATGTCTATTTATTTAGTAAATAATCATCACTTCAATATTCACCAATAAATATATAAATAATATATTTGATAAAGAGAAATGTAATATTTACTAAATATTCCACTGGCATTATATTCTGTCAAATAATTGGTGATGGAATATTTGCGATCCATAAAAAATGAATAATGATTAAACCATGTTCAAGAATAATATTTATTCAACATATTAAATAATATATAATAATAAATTCTTTAACTATGATTCTGGATACACTTAGTGTGTGACCATCTAGGTCTCTTTCTTAGTGGAATTAGGTGAATCATCCTAATGTTCAGGGATAACATCTAGCAACATTCCTAGGAATCCATAATGAAATAAGTTAATTACACAATGAAATAATTCCTCATATAAATGACCACTATGAAGTATAATCCATTTTTCATGATATCTCTAATCAAGAAGGTTTCATGCTGGTGACATCAACCTATGTGATCAATGTCACTTTTTTTGAATTTTCAGAAATCAAAAATTCCTATAGTAACCATAGAAATGGATTTATTTAGGCTATATAATTTTGGTCAATGTTCTTAAGATATCAATATCCATTAAAGAACATGAGAGTCAAATCCTTTCTCACATTATTCATTAACGAAGTATTTCTTATGAAACACGCAACATATTGTACCTCACCATGATCATATGTCATAACTATTTTCACCAATACATCAAACAATGTGATATATAAAACTCATTAATAATATTATTAAAGTATATGGATCAATACTTACATCCTCACACAGAAAAATCCAAGGAAACATATATATAGATGCCCAACTGGTTGGTCTCATTATCATAATAATATACACAAGATATTACTAAGGGAATATACCATGAGTCAGTTATTCAATGTCATTTGAGTATTCAACCATAATATTCAATATAATTGGTGTCCCTAAAATGATATCATCCAACAATAGAACATGCACATATGAATAATGTTGTGTAAATTTTGTGTTCTTATCTTAATGGAGAACTGCTATGAACTTTCAGTGCGACATCCACTCTTAGGAAAATATAACATACTACATCATATTGTAGAACAATCAAGATGTGATAAGAATGTTGTTAACATTAAAAAAATATGGATACAAGTTATCATAAACTACACAAAATTTGGTTTTTGGAATGAAACTCCAAGAAAACCGTCAAAATTTGGTCAAGCACTTAGTTCTATTGAGTTTCATACCCAATTTAGTAATGGAAGGCCAACTATAACTTAGTATTCAATTGAGAATTTTGAATTTATTATACATAAATTTTATCTTATTTTATCCTTTACAATTCTTGGTAATATTAAGTGGATGCTACTAAATTAATTAACCAAGTTGGATAAAATATTTATGCACAGTTAATCTATTCAATTTATTTATTTTCACAATAATTACATTATTTATGTGATCTAGGATTTGAATCGATAAAATAATTATTTGTATATATAGAAATAAATAAATAATTAAATGAATCATTGATGAGGTTTATATAAGTGTTGATTTAATTAATGGTCCTAAAATCAACCTTTAAAGATGGGGAAACAAATCCTATTTTTGGTCTTGTCATGGGTTTCAAAACTCTACCTTTCCACCCATGTATCACCAATTTTAACATCATAATTGTTCCACCATGAACTGCCTCAATACTCGTTGTGATACTATATTAACTACTTGTATTTATGACTCACACACTGGTGATGGGAACTAATATATTTCTTTAATTTACATAAATATTATTGGAAACATAGGTCCTACATAATAATGGAGGGATGGATGAATCAAATTCCATCATTTAATCGCACATTATAAAATTGAAACCCATGCAAAAAATTAAATTAATATATCAAACAAATAAATATCTCTTGATCATCTTCATGAATGACCATACATTAATTTAATACAAAAAATTAACTAGTTATAATTCATTTCTATATTGGTTATTTATTATTAAGATAAACACATTTGTATTAACCAATTAATTAAGGAATTAGTTAATCAATTCTTTTTAATCTTAATTATGATATAGAAGTAATAAGAGATACTGATAATTTATTGAATTCCTGGAAAATAAATGATTACACAATAATGTCATATTTATAATAAAAAATTAATTGATCAATTGAAATTATTTAAAAACAATATTAAATTTTCAAACCCAAAAATGTGTGACAATAAAAAAACAAGGTTTTAATGCTATAATTTTACTATTTAATTTAATTATTAATTTTATCTATTAATGGGGGAATAAATGGTGTGTACATCCATATGCACATTAGGTATCTCAATTTCCATTTATCTAGATCAAACACCTAGTTCTGCAGCATGTACCTCAGCTAGACAACATGGCATATACATTCCAGCAACACATTGTGAATGCACATTTTGGGTTCTTGGGATGTATGTCTAGGTCTTAGATGTATGTCTCAGTGGTCTGGATTACTTGAATAGGCCAAGTACACATAATGTATTTCTGTGAGAAATGTGTCTATTTTATCATTGAGTGGCTCATTGTGTTCTTTATATGTGAGATTGAATAAAAACCATATTTTTTACACTACATAGCATCATTTATATCATTAATTATCCTGGTTTTCATTATCATGTGATTTTTACCGTGTATTATGACCACACAGATTTCACAATTTATTCCACTAACCGGTGTAAACTATAGAGCATGTATGCTGATACACATTGTGTAATGTACCAACCATGTTCTAGGTTTTTTGGTCAACACACCACATACACCACATGCAATAACTCCATGGAATTATGTTTATCCCTCATTGCATCTAGATTCAATTAATATTAGTATACATCATGTAATTCCAAAAACATGTGGTTTAACCCTATCTTACTGACCAAACATTCGGAGTTTCCCAATGAAATCCCTAGTCATTGATCATATTTTCTTAAATAAAATAAAATATTAAATGAATTATGATTAACATTTTAAATCAGGTTAATTTAAATCTCTTTAAATAAAAAATAAAATGAAATGAAAGTCTAATCCCAATTGCAAACTTATCAATAATCAAATAAATAATTATAAATTTAAGTATAGCATTACTAATACCACTCTTTTGTTTTGGGTATAGTGAAAGAGTGTAATGGTGGGTGACATTTTAAAATTTATTTTAATTATTGCTTCCCAATACCATGAGGGAGGATCTTTCATAACAGATTTATAATTAACTTATTTAATATGGTAAGAAATTAAATCCTAGGCTTATTAAGTTTCTTCACTAATGAATGTTGATCATCCAGAAAGATAATTCGATATTTCCTTCATTGTGATTATGAGAATCCAAGGGAAGAATCCCTCTAGAGTGGATCCACATATTTTCAAATGATCGTTGAGTAACACCACTCTATCTCCATGTGATAGAATGGAAAATAAAATATCTTGTATTATTCATTCTTGATTGGTCATTCATCTATCTAGAAGAAATCTGTTTTTCTTGTTCATTCTTCAATGGGAGAGATATTGAAGAGCCTAAATATAATTATTTTTCTAAAAAAATTCTCTTTGTTTCAATTTCACCCCAATCTATATTTTGGATACCATACACAAAATATATAACAACCTATTTATAAGGATGGGGTTTATGTTAAAATAATTATTTAATTGTTATACAACTTCTAAATATTGTAACAACTTTTAATAAACCTCATTCTAAAAAATAATAATAACTATTTTTTTGTGATTCATATCTTTCAAAAATTGATAAATAATATTTAACAACTTGTAAGTAATTATTTTATCATTGGAAATGATATTGGTCCATTCGAACACCTTTATATTTACTAAATAATGAAATAAATATTTAATTCATATATAAATATTTCTTTCACATATGGAGTAATAATTTTTTGTTTAATATTAAATAAAATTTAAAAATATATTTTTATTCACATGATGGTGAATATATATTTAATAAATTAATAAGATCTATAAATTTGGAATAAAATTATTCCTCAATCTTGTGAATAATATTAATTCCATTTATTAAAATCAACTAATATTTAATCAAGATCATAAAAAACACTTAGTGTGTGACCCTCTAGGATTCTTTCTTATCAGCATTAGGTGAGATTGTTAAAAGTCCAAGACTTCTATCTAGAAATATGTCAAGGCACCCAATAGAAAGAACCTAATATCACAGTGATGACAACCAAATACGAACACTACCAATATAAGAATAATTCATTGTCAAAAAATCTCATCAATCTGATTGAACATCTATGTCACCAACCTATATGATTGATACACGCTTCTTTGAATTTCTGGTAAAATCACATCATCACACCATGGTCGTGGAATTTAGGGTGACGGTTCGATTCTAATCAAAAGGCTAAGATATCATCTTTCATAAATATGGAAGGAAAAATCCTTCCTGACCATGTCCATTAATAATGTGTCAAAAGTGATGCATCCAATGTACCCTACTTATTGTCATTATTTGGAAGGATGGTTTTTCTCTGGAAATCAAAGTGTTCAAGTCCTAACTTGAACTGATGTTAATATTAATGTATAAAACAATTACTTATTCTCATATATTGTAATATTTAATGACAGTGAAACATGAATAATTTATAATGGAGGGTATATTATAATAATCTTTTATCATAGAGATTACCATGTTTGTGCTTCATGAAAATAATCATCATCTACATATGAGTACTCACACCCAACAATATAAATTGTATATGTCTCATTATTGTACTTTATCAAACCACAAAACTATATTAAGTATGTTTTCATAGAACTTCAAGGTTCTCATCATTATAAGGAACTCCTATGAAATAATTAATGTGACAAATAGTTTTGGATATTATTACATTAAATCCATGAAGACCAATGAATAACATGTAAAAATATTTTTTATTAATATCAAATACATTAAATATACATGTAATCAAAGTAAAATCAGTGGGTCATAGAACCCCAAATCACATTGTATGTATGGGAAAATATTCAAGTGAAATTTGAAATTAATAAGGGTAATTTTTAAGAGAAATTTAAAATGAACCAGGTACCTATATTATTAAAAGAGTGTTGACATGAGAATTATTTTTGTAAGATTATATTTAAATAAAAATTTGAAACATCCAAAAAAAATATTATATAGTTTTGAAATTTAAATGTTCAAGTTGATTTATAATTATATAAATGAGGATTTAAGAACATATTGGTTCTAGTAGAATCATGGAAAACATATTTTGAATTTTTTTATGACAATTGTAATTTGAGTTTGATTGTGGTT
The DNA here is from genome assembly GCA_963277665.1 of Viscum album. Lineage (NCBI taxonomy): Eukaryota > Viridiplantae > Streptophyta > Magnoliopsida > Santalales > Viscaceae > Viscum > Viscum album. The sequence goes on along the minus strand of OY728129.1, from coordinate 276,836,101 downwards.
TTGTGATTGATTTTTTGGGGTAATTGTATTTGAAAATTATTTCTTTAGGTTTTTATTATTCTTATAGATTACTCGGTTTGGGAAGATTTTATTATCCTAGGAATATTTATTTTAATTTATTATTGTTATGTTGAATGGATTGTCCCTTGACAAGTTCTTGTGAAATATGGGAAGTTCATGTCTTAGAATGTGATCATGTTGTGTCTGATATGGTTTGGGTGTGTGTTAATTTAATTCATCATCTCTATCCTAAGCGATTGGTCAATTTTAAGTCTTATTTTGGTCAGTGGTTTCCTTTTATAGATATAATGGTTAAGGATTCATTGATTAGTTGGAGTTTTTTAGATTTGGATTGGTGTTGGTATTTTAAATTATAGTGATATTTTAATTTTTTACAATAATATCTATAATTTTCTTCTTCTAATTAATCATCCATTGTCCATGGGAAATTATGGGGAAACATTGGATATGGTGGAGATAATTGTCATACCACGGTGTCACTTTAATGTACTTATTATTTTTTGATCTCTATTTTTTCTTAGTATTTATCGGTTCATTTTGGATAGTATTTTGGAGTGTTTTGGAAATTTTATAGTTGGAACATGATTTGTGGAAACTGTGTGTATTGTTTAAGAAAACTTGTGAAAGGTTGTGTTTTTTAGGTGTGGGGGAAGGGGTGATGAGTAGTCAATCATTTGAGCTATCATTGTAACCGTCTCTAGGAAAATATGATTCACCAGACAATGAGGTTTTTATGGTTGAACCATGGTCCATTAACCATGAAAAAACCTCACGTGTCTATTAAGAGATAGTGAAACTCATATTGTTGGCACAAAATTTGTCCAACTATGTCGCAAAACCAATTTTATGGATTTTAATAATCCCAAAATTAAAATTTTATTTGAATTGTAACCTAAAACCCATATTAATTATCCTCTATAATAAGGTCATGATATTAAGGATTTCACTTGATGAATTTGATGATTTCATCCTCAAAGAAGAGATATTTCATTCATCTTGAGAGTGGTGGATCTATGAAATTTTATTTATGTTTTTGGTATACCAAAACTTCTCATTATAATTCTAGATATCATCTTATCTCCATGAATGTAATGATATATCTTGTCTATCATGTCCGTAGTTATGTTTTTTATAACATATAATGGAAATTATTGTATATAAATTGAAGGAGGTGTATATAAAATTCATTTTTTCATAGATCATGTGTATTTCTTCCAAAATGTGACCATTGAGGTAGGTAGTTTTTTATATTAGATTTTATCAATAATCATGGGAATCTTGAACATGTTTTAATGATTTCTACATTAATAGTTTTTCAATAATGTCATGGTTCCATGAGATTGGTTATGAATGGTGACTTTTTTGAGGAAAAGTTCCTTAATAGTAGTTTTACATTAAAATATAAAGGAATGAAAAAATAGTTTTGGGGACACTATTTTTTCATTGATTAACTGCTTTTTTTTTGAAATCACTAAAATTAAACATTTGAATATGCATTGATGTTGCACATAGGAACCTAAGTATTTGGGTGGGAGGGATAGGATAAGGAACCTATGAATTTGTAAATATGCATAGAAATGTATTTATAATACAACCTTATCTAATAATTTATTGGTTATAAAGGTGATCCACTAACTAATGTTGTATCCTTCCTTATGAATTGAGGTTACTCAACCTATTTGGTTTGAGCATAAACATGATATGTCACTGGTCACCGAGGTGTATAGATCCTTGTACGAAAAGAAGTAACTTACAAAAGATAATTACCCCATGGCGCATAATTGATGAAATGTTTATTTATTTATTGTTTTCAAAATTATTTGTATATTTTTTCTTTGAAATTTGAAACTTTCATATCTTTTAAAAATTTTTTATTTTTTCTGGGTTTTTAAAAATTATCTTCGATTCATATATATCTAAATGATGTGAATTTTTTTAATTTTTATATAAATTATATAAAAATATGAAAACCGTGTATTTTTTTAGATTTTGCATCAAATTAACAAAAAGAATTTGTATTAAGGTCTTCTTATAAAATAATTTCTTAAAACGTATTTGTATTTTTTTCACACACCCATAATGTACCATTTAATATATGAATAACATGTTTTGTTAGGTATAAGTAAATTCAAAGAACTTCTTGATAATGGATAGTAAGTGTCCAAGATATTGTGGGATGTTGGTGGCAGTGTGGTAGGATAAAGACAATCACATCAAAAAGAGTTTGGCATTTAGTTTGTATTTTTTAGTATTTTCTGGATCATCTTATGTGTTGTCTCTTGTCACAGTCTATACATGATTTTTTGAATATATCAATGTAATTTATTCTTAGTTATGTTATATATTACTTGTGTGTTTGATATCTATTGTATTCTATGGGAATAATTAATTTTAAATGATTTTATTGATTCCCAGGAAATATTTTCCAACATGTGGGGACAAAAAATGCCCTTCAAGATTGTTGCGAGTTGGTTCAAGGGCTAGTTTGATGGGTTTCCGGGATTGGTTCATTGTAGGTGGGAGAGATAAAAAATAAAATAATTATAGGGTAAAAATATTTCTATATATGGAAGGAAATTCCATAACTCTTAAAGACACTGAGAAGTGAAAAAGACCCCCACACCATGTTTAAATTGGTTTTGAGTGGACAAAAATTCTAAAATGAACTATATATGTCGATCAAATTCGGAGGTTTGATGAAGGAAAATGATAAGTCATACCATATGGTGAGTGATGAGGATTTATGAAGAGGCATAATTAATGTCTTAGTTTGTATAGAGTTCCATGAGTATTACTAAAAAGTGATAGGGGGTGTTGAAAAAATAAATTCACCAACTGATTTTTGAGATATTGGGTAAAAAATAGCTATAGAGGAAAGAGGATAATCTCCCAATCTATTATAATAAATTTAAAAAAAAATACTCCAACCATTTATGTATGGTACAATGAAAAATAACTTTTAAAAAAAATCAATCATTGATTAAAATAAGAAAATATATAATATAAAATAATGAACCTTATCAATTTACACCTTATATTTAATTTCATGAGTAATTTTGAACAATAATTTTATACTAGGACACTATACATTTATATATAACCCACTCTACATAATCATTACAGTATTTACCAATCATTGGACATACGTAATTCCCTCTATGGAAAAGTGAAAATGTTGTTATCATTATCATATTATACACCTTCATTTTTTAATGCACATTTATCCATTTCATATGTTTCCTTTTTGGTGTAATGTTAGACCCTAGTGTTGGTTTCAAATATGAGAGATGAAAACTGGTAAGAAAAGGGAAAACATGAACTTATTGCTGAATTTCTCATTCATCAGAAACAACAAAAATATGAATATATATTTATATCAAACATCATATTTAAAAAAATTTAAAAATTATTACACATTAGTCTTACTAAAAATTTAATAATTTTTTTTTCAAAAATAATATTATATCAATATACTTATTAAGGAAAAATTTAATAGTCCCAATCTACATCAATATAATTCAGTTACAATTATTTCATAGAAATAATTTTATGAATCCTAATAGTAATATGGGTTTCAATGATTGTATTGAACCATATATTGCATGAAAGATGATAAATTTTAGTAATTTTTTTTTTAAAATATAAATATGAAAATAAATTTTTTATTTTATCTTTATAAGCATATTGATATATAATGTTTTTATTTGAAAGAAATATTTGATGATAATTTCCATAATTTAGTATTTTTGAATGAAGTCGGATTGCCTAAAATGTGATATAAAAAACATAGAAATTTATTCCAAAAAAATTTTCATTCAAATTATATTTTATTTCTTAAAAAAACGTAGTTTTATGTTTTCACAATTCTTTGGATGGATAAAAATTGAAAAAAGATAAACATATAAAGGGTATTGTTTTCAATAAACCTTAATTCTTAAAATATACATCATTGAAGGAAAAGTGTTTATAAAAATTATGAAAAATCCCCAAAAATGAAATTTTAATACCTATTAAAAATATAATGTTATTGAAACACATAGATAAAACCATTTATTGGTTCCTCCTAAGGAAATGATAACATTTTAGGTGAACATAATGTTTAAAAAATCATGTCTTTGGATATTTTCTAATTTACCATCTTTTTCTAGAATAGAATCATAAATTGAATAAATATATACCTATATACTCAACCAATAAAATAACACCAATCCATAAGGAATATAATAATAAAAAACATGAAACTATAAAACTTATCTATTCTTTTGGAACTTACATAGATTGTGAATTTATGTTATCTATAATATTTTTTGTCAAATTTCTTGTTATATTATAGAATGGTAGTCTACAGAGAGGAAAAAAAATAATAATTTAGTTTAGAATTTTATTATAAACTAAACCAAATACTTTATGTTAAATTACACATTAAATATAGATGCACTTTGGTTGAAATTAATCATCTCTAAATTTTAGGGAGTATTCATCTATTTAATTTCCTAACATCCTAAAATTGGGTGCATGCCAGTCAAGTGAATTTTTATATTTTGGAAAAAAAATTATTGAAATTTACACACTCAAAAAATAGAGAATATATATCTATTTAAATATTTAATCATTATTAATAATAGGTCATAATAATATGATTCCATAAAAAACCATTAACATTCACAAATAAAATAAACACCTCATATGAAAAATCATGACTAGCACCTCATTTTTTCCATAGAATCACCAAATATAGAATAATATAAAATAAGTATGTCTATCATTAGAGAATTTTTTAAGTGTATAAATAGAAAAAATGATGTAGTATATCAATTATACATTTTATTGAAAACTAGAAAATTTTAAGATGAGGGAAAAATCCTTTTCTATTAGTATATAGAGTTAAAATAAATACTACGTTAGGTTTTTGAAATCCCCGATCAGTTAGCTCATATAAGAACCAAAATCATTAATCCATAAATGGAGATTTAGAAATTAGTTTCAAATAAAAAAAATATAAACAGAAACATTATCTATCATAAACTAGTAGTGACATCTGAAATAAATATTATAAACTTATTTTCATAGTCAGTTTAATAATTTTTGTGTCTTGAAAAAATAGAGAAATTGGTTTGAAAGATTTAAAAATTGATGATAATTTTTAAATTACAAGTAATATATTCTCAATTAAATAATAAAGTGGTGAAAATTAAAAATGGATGCTAATTCTAAAAATATATCTATACGACATAAACCACATAATCAATTCTTATAATTCCTCTTTTGTTGATGATTAAAAAATAGTGTAACACCTCTAAAATAAATTTAAGATTACAAGATTCTTAAAAGGTATTGAAAGTTAATAAAAGAAAAATAGAGATGTAAATTTTTATTTGTAATACCCAAATTAGAAATCAAATGATACTTTTTATATTAAATGTAACCTTATCTAATTCATTTTTAGGTAATTTCTATTATGTTATAATTTGATTAATAATATCACAATACTGATAATATTTCCTAATTTAATATTGAAACAAAAATAAAATTTTTAGCTCAGAATAGAGGATTATTATTATATTTTCAAAATTACCATCATATTTTTTTGAGTCAACTTATTAAAAAGAGGTTATGGGTTAACAATTAATGTCTTGAAAAATTGTCCTAATGAAAATAAAGTGGGTGGGAGATTAGAATAGAGGAGTGTTCCATGGTTTTATTATAATATGGGACGTTAGTATATAATTATTTTGAAATCAGATTAAAATAAATTTTGAAATAAATATATATAATCATTTTTTAATACTTTTTAAATATGTTATAGAGAATTCAGAAATATAACTAATAGGATATAAAAAATAATTTATTTGTATCAATTCATTACATCTTATGAAATATAAATATATTGGAAATAGAATGAAATTGAAATTTAAAAGATAAATTTAACATGAATATCTTTCCAAAAATCATCAAAGTTATGAAAAGATAAATAAATGACATAAATATATTATGAAAAAATTATTTATAAGTCTTTAAAAATAATAAACACAAAAATTTATGAAGACACATTCAATTAAATTACATATAAAAATTTTATTTAATAAAATAATTATCTGATTTGATTTTAAGAAGATTAAAATCCAAGTCTTGAGAAAATACATAAACATAAAATAATCAAAAAAAGTTGGACCAAAGGCATATTATACTAGTTGAAATGAAATTTTTATATTAAGTGAATTTATTTCACAATGCACTAGTGCAGAAAACGTTTTTTACGTCACCATTTTTTACGTCGGTTATATAAAACCGACGTCATAATATGTAAAACGAGGTTTTTTACGTCGGTTATTTTTATAACCGACGTTATTAATCGCGCGGCTTCGTTTTTTACGTCGGTTATACATTAACCGCCGTAAAAAAACAGAAGCGGGGGGCGTTTGTTACGTCGGTTATTCAATAACCGACGTAAAAAACGCGGTTTTTGAAGGCCTTTTAAGTCGGTTATTTTATAACCGACGTAAATAAAGAATCCTCAGATGTTTTTGACATCGGTTATGGAATAACCGACGTAATAAAACGCGGATTTTGAGCCCTTTATAACGTCGGTTATAGAATAACCGACGTAAAAAAGAATCGGAGGAAGGTTTTTACGTCGGTTATTGAATAACCGATGTTATAAATGTTTTTAAAAAAATTATAACGTCGGTTATTGAATAACTGACGTGATAACTCATTTAAAAATTTACCCAGACCCGTGGATTGTCATTCGCGAGTTTACCTTCGACAGTCGCGACTCGTCTCTCTCGCGCGTAAACCCGAATCGGCTCGTCCATTTCGTTGGTTTAGATTCGTTTTGCGATCATCGTTTCTCATATTTAATCTCCTGGGATCAATCATCTAAACTCGCAGCACTCAGGTAATCCTCCCACTCGTTCGTTTTTTTTCGCGGATAGTATATATATATGTGTTGTGATTTTTTTGTTGAAACTAGCTAAGATTCTTCGATTGCGAACCCTTTTAACTCGTTTTGGCACCATAATCTTATTTATCATCCCTAGATCTATTAGTTCGACTTGCAATATTGACTAATTTTATGATTTCACTAATTTTTCATCGTTTTCTATAAATCCCCGAGAGGGATGGGGCGTGTCCATTTGGATGGGTTGCCCTTTTACAGTTGTTACTACTTTATTCAGTGATTCCAGGGGGGTGGGAGGGCTATCAAGAGGGTTGGGGGGTGTCCAGGGGGGTGTCCAAGGGGGTAGGGTGTGGGGGGTGGTGTCCAGGAGGGGTGGGGGGATGTCCAGAGGGGTCGGGGGGTGTCCAAGGGGGTTTACAAGGGGGTGGGTGGGTGTGGGGGGCTGTCCAAGGGTGTGGGTTGGTGTTGGGGGGTGTCCAGGGGGGTGTCCAAGGGGGTAGGGGGTGGGGGTGGTGTTTAGGAGGGGTGGGGGGCTGTCCAGAGGGTTGGGGGGTGTCCAGGGGGGTGTCCAAGCAGGTCGGGGGTGGGGGGTTGTGTCCAGGAGGGGTGGGGGTGCTTTCTAGAGGGGTCGGGGGCCGTCCAGAGGGGTCGGGGGTGTCCAGGGTGGTGTCCAAGGGGATGGGTGGGTGTGGGGGGCTGTCCAAGGGGGTGGCGGCCTATCCAGAGGGGTCGGTGGGGTGTCCAGGGGGGTGTCCAAGGGGTTGGATGGGTGTGGGGGGTTGTCCAAGTGGGTGGCGGCCTCTCCAGAGGGTATTTGGGGTTGTCCGGGTGGGTGGGGGGCTGTCCAGAGGGTTGGAGGATGTCCAGGGGGGTGTCCAAGGGGGTAGGGGGTGGGGGGTGGTGTCCAGGAGGGGCGGGGGGCTATCCAGAGGGGTCGGGGGTGTCCAGGGGGGTTTACAAGGGGGTGGGTGGGTGTGGGGGGTTGTCCAAGGGTGTGGGTGGGTGTTGGGGGGTGTCCATGGGGGTGTCCAAGGGGGTAGGGGGTGGGGTGGTGTTTAGGAGGTGTGGGGGGCTGTCCAGAGGGTTGGGGGGTGTCCAGGGGGTGTCCAAGCAGGTCGGGGGTGGGGGGTTGTGTCCAGGAGGGGTGGGGGTGCTTTCTAGAGGGGTCGGGGGCTGTCCAGAGGGGTCGGGGGGTGTCCAGGGTGGTGTCCAAGGGGATGGGTGGGTGTGGGGGGCTGTCCAAGGGGGTGGCGGCCTATCCAGAGGGGTCGGTGGGGTGTCCAGGGGGTGTCCAAGGGGGTGGATGGGTGTGGGGGCTGTCCAAGTGGGTGGCAGCCTCTCCAGAGGGTATTTGGGGTTGTCCGGGTGGGTGGGGGGGCTGTCCAGAGGGTTGGGGGATGTCCAGGGGGGTGTCCAAGGGGGTAGGGGGTGGGGGGTGGTGTCCAGGAGGGGCGGGGGGCTGTCCAGAGGGGTCGGGGGGTGTCCAGGGGGGGTGTTATATCTTACTATATTTTGTTTAAAAAATAATATTCAAGCATATTTTTTTAAATACACATCGATTTGTTTTATATTTCAAAATTGTTTACATTCAAATTATGATTTTTTTCATATAAACATATATTTGTCTTATGTAAAAAATATATATATTTTTGCTATTTGTTATAGGTAATAATGAGTCGAAGTTGGATTATGACACATCGAATGAGCAATGAATATGAGGAAGGTGTTGATGCCTTTTTGGAATTTGCTAAACGAAATGTTCCAAGTAGTGACATTTTTTTCTGTCCATGCCTGAAATGTCTGAATATAAAAAAGTTGAAAAGTAGAGAGATAAAAGATCATCTTATTTGTCATGGTTTCAATCCGAGTTACAACCCTTGGATTTGGCATGGCGAAACTGGACAGAATGTCACTGATGATAATGAATCGCAAGATGGTAACTCCGATGGAATTGAAGAAATGATTCACGATATTGTAGTAGAACAAATTGCGATAGAACCGACAGTTGCACGTCTATATGGTGATGCCAAAAAACCATTAAATCCTGGTTGTACAGATTTTACGGTTTTGTCGGTGGTGTTAAGATTGATTAACCTGAAGGCGAAACATGGATGGAGTGACAAAAGTTTTACAGAGCTGCTACAATTGATGAAAGACATTCTTCCAAAAGATAACGATCTTTCAGATTCACATTATAAGGCCAAAAAAATATTATGCCCGATGGGATTGGGATACAGGAAAATACATGCCTGTCCGAATGACTGCATTATATATAGGAAGGAATATGAATTTCTGAAAGAGTGTCCTAAATGTGGGACATCACGGTATAAGGTGAAAGAAAAATCACAAGCTGATGTAGAGATTACAAAGCTCCCATTCAAAGGTATTTTGGTATCTTTCTATAATTCCTCGTTTCAAACGTTTATTTGCTAATTCACATGATGCAAAAAGGTTAAGATGGCATGCTGATGAGCGGGTATGTGATGGAAAAATACGTCATCCAGCTGATTGTCCACAATGGAAGAAAATTGATGCCCAATACCCTACATTTGGAAATGAAATTAGAAATCTGAGACTAGGCTTGTGCACAGATGGAATGAATCCATACCGAACCCTCAGTAGCACACATAGTTCATGGCCTGTTTTATTGGTAATTTACAACCTCTCTCCTGAAGTTTGTATGAAGCGCAAATATGTCATGTTGAGTATCATGATCTCTGGTACAAAGCAACCCGGCAATGATATTGATGTATACTTGTCACCGCTGATTGATGATTTGAAACTGTTATGGGATGATGGTATTAGGGTGTATGGTTCTTATAAAATGGAATATTTTCAACTGCATGCAGTGCTTCTATTCACTATAAATGACTTCCCAGCATATGGAAATTTGTCTGGATACAGGGTTAAAGGGCATAAAGCATGTCCAATTTGCGAACAACAGACGTCATATTGTCAGTTGCATCATGGGAGGAAAACAGTGTACATGGGTCATCGAAAGTTTTTGCCTATGGATCACCCTTATAGAAGACTAAAAAAGGCATTCAATGGCTCACAAGAATTTTATACTTCTCCAAAACCTTTATCCCCAGATTTGTATTTTGAGAGGGTGAAAAACCTTGATGTGACATTGGGAAAGACACAGAAATCTAGTAATGATAGACATATTTGGAAGAAAAGGTCAATATTTTTTGAGCTACCATATTGGAGGTATCATGAATTCAAACATAATATTGATGTCATGCACGTGGAGAAGAATATCTGTGATTCTTTGATCGGAACATTGCTAGATATTAAAGGAAAGACAAAAGATGGGTTGAATGCAAGGTTAGACCTACTATCAATGGGAATACGTTTGGAGTTAGCTCCCACTCCTAAAGGAAGACAAACATTTCTTCCCCCGGCTTGTTATACATTATCGAAGAGGGAGAAAAGTAGCTTCTGTCAGTGTATTCATGATATCAAAGTGCCTCAAGGTTATTCTTCAAATGTAAAAAATGTTGCCTCATTGAAAGACTTGAAGTTGATAGGTATGAAATCACATGATTGTCACGTCATGATGCAACAAATTATACCAGTTGCACTGCGTGGAATATTGCCCATCCGTGTCAGAAAGATTATAATGAGGTTGTGTTATTTTTTCAATTCAATTTGTAACAAGGCGATTGATGTGAATGCTTTGAACATTTTGGAAAAGGATGCAATTTTTATACTTTGTCATTTGGAAATGTATTTTCCTCCAACTTTTTTTGATATGATGGTGCATTTAATGATTCATCTGGTTCGAGAAATAAAGCTTTGTGGACCTGTATATCTTCATTGGATGTATCCTTTTGAAAGGTATATGAAAATATTAAAGGGATATGTTAAAAATCCATATCGACCTGAAGCCTCCATTATTGAAAAGTATATTTCTGAGGAGGTAGCAGTGTTTTGTATGAGCTACTTGGCTACGGCGCAACACATAGGTTTGCCTCCATCTCGCCATGAACGGGTTAATAATGAGGGAAAGGGGATTCGTGGCTTGAAAGTCAAATCATTGTCAGCTGAACATATGAAGAAGTTAGAATCATACATCTTGAATAACATAGATGATGTTCAACCGTATATCACATTGCATATTAATGAGTTGAAACAATGTCATCCAAAGAAGAAAGAAATGTGGATTTTGAATGAGCACAACAAAACTTTTTTGCCATGGTTTAAAAAGACCTTGCTTGGTAGATCAGATGTATCAGAGACATTAAAATGGATAGTGGGTGGTCCATCTTTAAATGTGATAACATGGTCCGCTTATGACATTAATGGCTATACATTTCATACGAAAGCTCAGGACAACAGAAGTGCAGTTCAGAATAGTGGTGTATTGGTGTTTGCAGAAGCAATGCATTTTTCGAGTGCTAAGGACAGAAACCCAATTTCGGCATCAAGTGCATATTATGGAGTGATTGAAGACATATGGGAGGCTGATTACTTCAAAATTAAAGTTCCTGTTTTTAACTGTAAATGGTTTATCGGTAACAACATTGTCAGACACGATGAATTTGGAATGACACTTGTTAATCTGAATAGATTGGAAGACACAGCTGATTCTTTTATAATGGCAACACATGCCAAACAAATTTTCTATGTAGTAGATCATTCAGATATGCAGTGGGCTGTTGTTTTAAAAGGGAAAAAACAATATGTTGGTGAGGATGAATTTGATGAAGACGCTGATTTATGTGAGACCCCTACTTCCATGGAAAGATTAACAGAACATAATGATGAGTATGTTGAAGACATGGTTTGTGCCATAAGGAACGATCACGACGAATGAATTTGGGAAAACAATCCAACTGTACATTCGTAAAATTACAAGTAACACATGTTTATTTCTTGTTTACATTTAGTTTTTTCATATAATGTTACATATTGTAATTTTTTTACTTATTAAAACATGTATCAAACCAAAACGATAAAACAATAAAAATCGTAAAGAGGAGAAGTCCTGGGTGCACCGGCTGGCCGGTGGTGGATCATCGGTTGGCCGGTGGTCCAGAGCAAAGCTCTGTCTGGTCCACCGGCCGGCCGGTGATGAGCCAGCGGCCGACCGGTGGTCCAGACAGAGAGGAAGGCTCTCTGTCTGGTCCACCGGCCGGCCGGTGGTGATCCAGCGGCCGGCCGGTGGTCCAGACAGAGGAAGGCTCTCTGTCTGGTCCACCGGCCGGTGGGTGGTGATCCAGCGGCCGGCCGGTGGTCCGGACAGAGCAAGGCTCTGGTCCACCGGCCGGCCCGTGGTGATCCAGCAGCCGGCCGGTGGTCCAGACAGGAAGGCTCTGTCTGGTCCACCGGCCGGCCGGTGGTGAGCCAGCGGCCGGCCGGTGGCACCAGGAAGTGGGCAAGTCTACTGCCTGGGTCCTCCGGCTGGCCGGTGAGCTCACACCGGCTGACCGGTGGCTCAGTGAGTCCATTTTTCAGCTTTCTTGGGCCAACTCCTTGGCAACCTTTTGCCTGTGTTTACCATGTTTATCATTGTTTAACATGCTTACCATATTACCAATGTTTACTATTATGTAATTTAGTACACTTTTCTATTTTCTGTTTAAGTAGTACTACAATATTTGAATTTGTATATTTGTGAACTAATGTTTGTTTTTTTGATTTGAAGGAAAATGACAGATCAATCAGTTGATCAGCCACATGATTCTGGAGATGAGCATATTGGTCATACATCTGGGGAGGAACATTCACATGCTCCTATTACAAAAAAGAGTTCAAAGGTTGGTAAGCGTGGGTGCACACGTTTACCAAAATTAACACTTGCCCGTACGAAGGAGGAGAGGATAGTCGTGGAGTTTGATGATGATGATCTTCCTAGAGGTCCAAATGCTAAAGATTTTAAGGGTTTTGTAGCAACTCAGGCTAAGAGCAAAGTAAGCATTCTCTATGATGATTGGAGAAGTGTGGATAAGGTGAAAATTTCTCAGCTGTGGGAGACCATTTTGGTAAGATCTTTTTCTATTGTTTGACTGTTCTTTAAATGTTTCTAGTATATATAATATTTTTAACCTCTTTTTTATCAGATGACAATTGATATTCCTGACACTGGAGGAGTCAGGAAGAAATGCTTATCGTTGGCTGCTAGGAGATGGAGGGATTTCAAATCAATCCTCTCATCTGATTTCATTTATGGTCATAGGAGTCGTGAGAATCCATGTCGTATATATCCTTTTATATATGAAGACACATGGAGACAATTTTTTGAAATTAGAAGAAAAGAATCATTTTTGGTAAGGGCAATGTAAACTTTTATAAGCTTTCTTATATAAATGATCTTATTATTGTTTTGTTAATGATTACTTATTCTTAATTTACAGCAAACAAGGAAAGCTCATCAAGAGATCCAATCTAAAAATGTATACCCTCATAGTTTATCTCGGGGAGGATATGCATTATTGGAAGAACAAATGATGGAAGAAAAATTTCAACAACTAAGAGCTGAGTCTTCAAGCTCTGGAGAGGTGGCCCCTCCATCCCCTCCATCTAGACATGAGAAATGGAAAAGAGCTTGGAAGGGAAAAAAGGACAATATCTTTCGGAAGAATCGAGACTCATAGTCAAGAGGATTGTAAGATATCTATTTTATTTATTTAAGTTTACTATTTCCGTCATATATTTCCAATCATTATAGAAATGTTCAATTAATTATTACAGGACTCTCTTGAGGAGCGGAGTTCACAGGGGACATTTACACCATCTGGGAGGGAAGATATTTTATCTGTGGCATTGGGAAAGCCCGAACATCCTGGCCGTGTAAGAGGATATCCGGCAGGTGTATCGGTAAGAAAAGTGTTGCCACGTTCCTCAACTTCTAACGTTGAGGGAGTTTATAAAAAAAAATAGAATCCATGGAGGCTGAAGTCCATAATATTAATGCGACAATGGAGGACAAGATTAGAGCATAGGTGCAGTTTATGTTTGCAGACTTGCAAAGTCAATTTCAGGGTGCAGCTCCCACTCCACCTCTCCCAGTAGCTCCCACTCCCCCACCTCAGCCTGCGGACCCCATTTTTGATCCTCCTCCTCCGCCGCAGCTACCTACTTATTGTGAGTTGTATGTTGATGATCCTCAACATCATATAGTTGCATATGGGATGGTATATTGTATAGGAGATACAGTTCATCATCAACAGTTAGAGGTAGAGAATCAGAGGGTCACTGTACAGGATATTATAGATAGATCAGCTCGGATACCATTACCTACAGATGAGGTGATGACAGTTGGACATAGTATCGGCCATTTTTTACTTTCGCCATCCAGACTTTTTCGACTCATTACCATAGAGGTATGGATGTTATATCTTTTATTTTATATTTTTATTAATGTTTTATCATTTGGAAACTAATTTATTTTTCAATTTATTTTTACAGGAATATTTCAAAGGTAAAGAAATACTGTATAGACAACAACAAAGACAGATAGCTATGACATCAGATGCAGATACTAGCAGTCTTGACAAATTGTCAAGATATTCAAATTCTTTGGTGGATCATTATGACTTTACAATGGAAGCTCATGTCTGTGGATGTGAACTAAGTGAGGGGATTATGAAAACTGATATCATGGAGTTTGTCACTGGAGATAAGTTGGGCATCAACGTGGTGCAAATTTTTATCATGTAAGTCTGAACACCTTTTCCTTGCGTTATATTTATTAAAAATGTATACATATGTCTGCTTTGTATTAGGTATCTGTATAACATTTGTGAGAGGAATGAGCTGACAGATGTATATGGATTCGTGGACCCACAATTGATTTCCCCTGAAGCATGTGCATTGGATGAGGAACAAAGAATGCTTTATATTGCTGATAGATTTGAAAAGAATGTAATCACACAGTGTTGGATGATGCCTTTTTGTGAGTGGAATGAAACACATCCCTCTCAAAGAGTTAATTATCTTTTAACATAAAAAACCACTAACGTTAAATTTCCTTTTATCAGGGATCATTGGATGTTAGGGGTTTTTTGCCCTAGGGAGAAAACACTTTATTGGATATGCTCTCTCCATGATGATGTGCGAGAAAGTTTTAAGAATATATTGGAAACGTAAGTTTCAATTTCACAATAGTTTTATATATTATAATGAATTTTAAATTTACCCCATTCGTATTATTTTCTAACAGGGCATGGGTCCACTTTCGAAAAAGCACAAAGAAAAGGAATTTCAAGATCAAATATGTACATGCGAAGGTAAATATCCATTTATATTTTGTACATTTTGATTTATTACATAAAAATAATATATTGAATTTACACTCATTCAAACAGAAATGTCATGAGCAACAAGGCATCATCGAATGTGGATATTACATGTTAAGATTTATGTATGAAATAATAACAACTGGGACAGTTCTGAGTTTTGACCTGGTAAGATTTCCTCTTTCTCATAATATTTCAATTTGATTTATTCATTATACACATTGACTACTATCCTTTTCCTTTGTAGCTTTTTGATGACCCTCAACCCTTTACTGCTGAAGATATCAAACACTTACAAGTGGAGTGGTCAAATTATTTTACTGGTTTGATTGACTTTTAGTTGTTTGTAATGTAAAATGTAATTTTGAATATTGTCAATGTAATTGTGTATTTCGTAGTCGTTTAGGTTGGATTTAGTTTTTTTTGAAGTTGACAGTGTAAGTTTTGAATGTTATATAAGTGAATGTTTAATTTTTCTCTACTTATTGTTTTGGTCTACTGTTGATGGTTTTTCTGGTCTGGATTTTGGTATGGGGGGAGAGGTTCCAAGGGGGTGGGTGGGTGTTTGGGGGTGTCCAAGGGATATGGGAGGGGTGTCCAAGGTGTGTTTGGGGCTGTCCTAGGGGTCGGGGGGGGGGGGGTGTCAATGAGGGTGGGGGTGTCCAAGGGGTGGGGGGTGTCCAAGGTGTGTTTGGGGCTGTCCAATGAGTCGGTTGGGTGTAAATGAGGGTGGGGGGGGGGGGGGCTGTCCAAGGGGTGGGGGGGTGTCCATGTGGTGGGGGGTGTCCAAGGGATATAGGAGGGGTTTCCAAGGGGTGTTTGGGGCTATCCAAGGGGATGGGGGGGGGGGGGGTTTCCAAGGGGTAGGGGGGTTTCCAAGGTGTCGACGGGGTGTCCAGGGGATGGGGGGGGGGGGGGGGGCTGTCCAAGGGGTGGGGGGTGTCCAAGGGGTGGGGGGGGGGTGTCCAAGGGATATGGGAGGGGTGTCCAAGGGGTGTTTGGGGCTGTCCTAGTGTTCGGGGGGTGTAAATGAGGGTGGGGGGGGGGGGGCTGTCGAAGGGTTGGGGGGGTGTCCAAGGGTGGGGGGGTGTCCAAGGGATATGGGAGTGGTGTCCAAGTTGTCTGGGAGTTCTGTCCAGGGGTCCGGTTGGGTGTAAATGAGGGTGGGGGGGCTGTCCAAGGGGTGGGGGGGGGGGTGTCCAAGGGGTGGGGGGGGGGGTGTCCAAGGGATATGGGAGGGGTGTCCAAGGGGTGTTTGGGGCTGTCCAAGGGCTCGAGGGGGTGTCCAGGGGTCGGGGGGGGGGTGTCCAAGGGGTCTGGGAGGGCTGTCAAGGTGTGGGGGGGGGGGGGTGTCCAATGGGTGTTTGAGGCTGTACTAGGGGTCTTGGGGGTGTAAATGAGGGTGGGGGGCTGTCCAAGGGGTGGGGGGGGGGGTGTCCAAGGGGTGGGGGTGTCCAAGGGATATGGGAGGGGTGTCCAATGGGTGTTTGAGGCTGTACTAGGGGTCGTGGGGGTGTAAATGAGGGTGGGGGGGCTGTCCAAGGGGTGGGGGGTGTCCAAGGGTTGTGGTGGGGCTCCAATGTGGTGGGGGAGGGCTGGCCAGGTTGTTAGGTGGGTATAGATGAGGGTGGGGTTCAGTTGGGGCTTGGGGGAGGGCTGGCATGGTTATTTTTGTTTGGTTTCTGGTTGTTTTTTGGTGAGAGCAGTGCAATTATTTAAAAAACAATATCACTTTCACGTCGGTTATTTTATAACCGACGTGGTAAATAAATCGGTAGGGGTTTATCACGTCGGTTTTTTCGAGAACCGACGTGATAAACCGTTCCCGGGCCTTTTATCACGTCGGTTCTTAATATAACCGACCTGATAAAAGGTCTGGGAATCGATTTACCACGTCGGTTATTAGATAACCGACGTGCTAAAAAGTTTCCCAGGCCTTTTTATCACGTCGGTTATTTAAGAAACCGAGGTGATAATAGGCCCGGGGAAGGGTTAATCACATCAGTTATGTCATAACCGACGTGATAAACGATATCCCAGGCGTTTTATCACGTCGGTTTAGAAAATAACCGACGTGATAAACCCCCCCCCCCCCCGGGCATATTTATCACGTCGGTTATTAATGAAACGACGTGATAAACACCGTGATGTTAGGGATGTTACGTCGGGTTTTAAATAACCGACGTAAAAAACATTATTTATAACGTCGTCCGTATTAACGTCACCTAAAAACCGACGTAAATAATGAAAAATAACCGACATAAAAAATGTTTTCTGCACTAGTGATGTTTTTTTGTTATTTAACTCATAAGATGAGTCTCATGAACCAGTCTGTGTACCTTGGACACACGATAACTAAGCCAACAATGACATAGGCTAAAGGGTATTCCCAATTCCCCTGGGTTGGCAAATAACACCTAGTATCATAAAAAATATAGGTGGGAATTATTTTTCCACAGACATTTCAGATGTAAAGATAAAACAATCTATATGCACACAAGATAAACTCTATAGGGAGAAGTGTACAGGAAGTCAAACAGGTATAAAAAACCCAAATTACTACAAAAAAGTACCAAAAAACTAGAAAAACTTATTAATTCCCAATAGACAAAACCTTCTATTTTTTTTAATCATCAACTAGAACCACTGCCAAGTGTTACTTTACACCTTCTTGAACTTGGAGGGAGATAATCTACAAACACCTGAAGGCATAATTGGGTTGTTAGATAAATCCCCAGTAGTGTCTTAGCAAGGATTCCATAATGGATGCCAACATTTAATTAACCATGTAAATATCTTTTTAATTTAAAATAAACAATATTATAATTTCAAGATCACATTTAAACAAATTATATTTTAAATTTGAAATTATGGGAATACATTAAAAAAGTGCTTATATAAAATTTTTATATAAAATAGTTTATATAAATTTATAAGAATGAAAAATAGTTCACAATAATGGAATATATTCATTTTAAATACAAAAAAGTGAGTAACATGGGCACATGCCTAAAAGATACAAAATTTCTATGCTATAAGTCACCAAAAACTCAATATGGCACAAGAAAATGTGTATGCACACATCCCTTTGGTACAACCAATGGTGAATTAATCACTATCTCTTCAGTGATGTGATGTTCTACATTTAATTTTTTAGAACACTATAAATTGTAGTGTGCTATACAAATAAATCACTAACTACCTAAGATTTGTATGTTCTCTAATATGAAATCAATGATAGCCTATTTATTTTATGAATAAATAAAATAAAATTCATCTAGTTCTTTGTTTCAAATATTCTTATTTTCTATTCAAAAACTAAAATGAGTTTTTTAACAAAAACATACATTTTTATAATATAAAATTGATAGGTTTCTTTCAAATCCATTTAAATCCATTTTTCACAAATACCAATTTGAAATCAATTTGACCAAAAAAAATTCCCATTAAAATAACCTAATTAAATTAAATAATTTAAATAAAAAAAATTCCATCAATTTCAAAATTTATACTCTGCAATTTAAATCACCACAATTATCCATTAATTTCACAGTCTCACCCCAATTCAATGGAATTGGGAGTTTTCAAAATTTCATGCAAAAAAATCAATCTCCAAAAAATAGATATCAACATAATTGGGTTCTAATCAATATATTTAATGTAATTTTATTTATAAAAATAATTTATTTTTAATCAATAATTGAATTTAAATCAATAAATTTAGGGATAAAAATAATTTGGCATTACAAAAAAACCACCTATCATAGATCACTGGATCATGAAACTCCAAATCCTAATTGGGATATGCCCACATTGAAAGAGAGAAATGGTAATAGGGAATCCAACCTAGGATTAAGATTTAAAATAGATGTGATGAGATTCTAAAAACAACATGGAGTTCTATAAAACTCTAGGGAGGAAAAGAGAGGGAGTACGCGGGAGAGAATTGGTAGAGGAAACTCATCGAGATAGGATCAAATGTTATTTTACTAGTTTCAAATCTCTTCTAGAGGGTTTATTAGGGGCTAATATCTTCTCTTGGGAGATCTGAAGAAAGAATAAAATTATTTTGTGTCATAGATGTCCATCAAGCACGTTAAATGGGTGGGGGGGGGGTCCAGGTGTTATGAAAAATAATTTTTATATTAAAAGACTTCTATGCATAGTTAGCTGGGCAGGGCTTCATTGTTAGAACAAACAATTTTCCCATGATGTGCACCAATTTGATCTCTAGGTTAATGCCATATACATGGTGGGTTCTTGGTTTGTCAAACCGTACACCAAATATTGAAATTCCCACTGCCTTAGGTGGAATAATTTTCATCATTAAGACACACTATTATGGAAAATTGTGTGCCAACCATGCAGTAGTCCAGAAACATCCAATATTTTCAATGTTTCTCCTGAAAAAACCATAAAATAAAACCCAAAAATGCTTAAAATATCACTTTAGGAATACATGAAAATAATATTATGATGTTACAACCGCCCTAATGTAGAAACGTTCAATCCCATGAAATAATACTCAAAAGCTTCCATGAAAAAAATATAAGGTTATTGCTCTCTCATTAGTGCCTCCCTCTCCCATTTCTAATGATTATCAAATAATTGATTCCATTGAACATTAACCAATTATATCATCATCTAATTATGTACCTTGGTTTTAGAATCACCTATCATGACTTTCCACTCAGTCACAGATAAATGAAGCTCAACATCGAGATCACTCCAGCTCAGAACATGAGATGGATCCAATAGATACTTTCAGAGATGAGATACATAGAACATGTCATGTTTCAGCACTAGAAGTGGTGGATGTTCTAAATGGAAGGGAACTATTCCCGATTTCTCAAGATCCTAAAAGGGTCCCAAAAAATTAAAGCGAACTCCCATTTCCTCCAAAGCTATCGATGAACCAAAAATGATGAAACCTTAAAGAACACTTAGTCCCCAACTAATAATTCCAATAAACTATTATGAAGATAAAAATAAGATTTACATCTTATCTATGACATCAACACCCTCTAAAAAACAAGTGAATATTTACTATCATCTCCTGGTTAGGGTTTTTCTAACTAAGGAACATTCGACAACATGTAACACCCCAAGCTTCCACGATACGCTTGTCAATCAATAATGCAATAGCTTTCATTGTATGCAAGTTCGAGATTCTAACACACCGCGACCAATCAAAATAGCCATTATGAATAGTAATACCCACCTTTTGAAAATATATATATTATATATTGAAAATGGAATTCATTTTTGGATTCGGAATATCGAAATTAGCCTATGTTGATGTTTTGGTATTTTTCTGAGAACTTCCAATTTTTTATGAATAGTGAAAAATATTTAAAAACAACTTTTTTAATAAAAATAATTTGTAGTGATAAATTATACTATTGATTGGTTTTAAATTATAATTATAATTTATTTTTACCGTTTTATCCAATGGTGGTCATTATAATTAATTTCACTTTGAAATTGGACATAAACAATTGTCAATCTTTTGATATATATTGTTTCTTAAAAACACATTATTTGTTGTGACAAGAGGAAATAATTAAAAAATTAATTAACGAAAATTATATGTTTTAAATTTTGTAAAATAGACATCATTTTTTAATTCGGAATATCAATTATAGCTTAGGGTGAAATTTGGGCATTGTTCTGAAAAACATCAATTTTTGATGAATAGTGAAACCACTAAGTGGTAGTTAAAAATTTGATTTTTCGTTTAAATGAAACATTACCACTTCTGTGATTTGATTGTAAAAAATCCGACATACATGGTTGTCATTAGGAAGTAAAATGTGGTTCAATGGGATAAAATTATTTTTTGGTGAATAGTAACTTTTAAGTTTAATTAATCGCGATTAAAGTTAATTAGTGAAATTTAAGGTAAAAATGATATTATAAAAATATGAAAATACCCTTACACTTGTACTAACTCTATTGGATGAGTCATGTCCGACCAGGACAATCCATGGGTCAAGTTGGTGACCCCATGGAGCCACTTTGGTAGGAAAATGACATTAAAAACTTTTTATTTAATGTTAAAATAAAAATGTCCCAAACATGAGTTGTTTTTCTAAAACAATTTTTAAAGGGGCTTATACAAGTAATATTTTTTACTATAAATATTAATTAGAAATATCAAAAGATTTCCAACATCATGATAGTTTTTCTATAATTTTTAGACATTAAATAAATTAAATTATTTATGACACCAAGATGATGTAGCGATTACCTCATTAATTAACGATTTCAATAAAATGAAAAGATAATGTAAAATCTAAGACTTACAGTTGTCAAATTCCTATTGGACGAGTATATTTCGAACCATTATCACCTTATTTTTGAAATATAGAAGTATGGGACCTTTAAAATCCGAAACTCATTATATAATAAAGTAACATTTCATGACTTTCCAAGAGTTCCCCTCCTCTCCTCTTATAAAAGGCCCCCACCACTACCACCTTATTCACAACTTCAAATCCTTTTTTCTCGGCCATCCTCTGCCCAAATACTATCTCAACTTCCATCTCTTACCCCTAGAAGCCTCACATTGGGCAGAATTCTTCCCAACGAAGCCTTTGTCTCAAATCAAAAAAAAGAGTTACCCGTTTTAAAGGTAGTGTTTTCTCTCATGTTCTTATGTTTGATTTTTCTTCTCCAACCCCTTAAACACTTTTTATTCATTTATTTTGTAACAAAAACAGTATACTCAATATACTAGGATGTTGTTATAAGAATTATTCGAGCTACACTTACACACACATACACTTAATGGTTAAAGAACATACTATTTCTGTGGATGGTGAATTTTTGCCTCACGAAACGATGATTGTTCAACACTTATATAACACTTTCAAATGTGGCCATTAAGATGTCACTATATTTATATATGATATATAATATGTTTTATGTTTTACTTAAGATTCTGTATTTTTCATTTATGTAATACCTTTATTGTTTCCATTATGGGTAAACGCGATATCTTCATTTTAGGAAGTGCAGACTACCGCCCCCTCAAAGTGATTTGAATCGTTAATGCCATATGTGAGATGTATAAAGGATGAAGTAAATGGTATTATACATTATTTTATACTGTAATTATATTTCACCTTTATATCATTATGAAAGTCCATTAAATACGAAATAGAAATGAAATTAGCGTTCATGCGTACGTACGACTTACCGTCTCCATGAACGGTGCATTTCATTTCGTACCTCTAAATGTTATGTAATATTATAAATGAATGTATATACTAGATATATATTATATATATGATATCTACATCATTGATATAATTATGGAGATAATGGATATTCTACCACATAAACAACTTGTAATTATAAGAAGTTTATTGTTGACTCAAGTATGCGAGATCGACAAAACGACCGTTATTAACTTAAATGACTACATAATTTTTGTAATAATGTAATAACTGATATAAGAGGTATAATGAACTTGAGAAAGGTTCTTAATAAAGTAGATATTAACTCTACTTTATTATTCAGGAGGTTAAAGAGCGATCGAGTCAAGTCAGACACGAGGTAAGGGAACTTCTTAACCCAATTTTTGTTCTTTGGGTTAATCTCCTACTTTCAAATTATGTCATGATATTATTATGTACTCTCTTGTATTTGTACTTTCTTTATGTGTAATTATAGTGAATACACAAAATACATCTATTTTATTTAAAAATGATCTTTTTATGGGACTTCATCTCAATCTTCGTTCATTGAGGAATATTTTGTTTTATACACAAATTTCTTTTATACGGTGTAAAAACCCCTTTGACTTTTACGTTTATTAAAAAGAAATATTTTTATATGAATCGTTTTACTAAACGAGAAAAAGGAATGTTTTTCTTGTTGTACATATGCGGCGACAACAACTTCTCCACTGCCATGACCATTATTTGAGTTTCGTCTTCCTCTACAAGCCATAACTTTTTTTTAATGAAAAATAATTACAAAAATTTAATTTTCTTTTATTTTAGTATTGAAAATGGTTTTGAAAATGTTTTTATTATATCAATGTGTTGTATTGATATCTTGTAATTGAAATGTGGAAATGTTATGTTTCCTTTATGCATGTTTTATGTGATACAACTATGTTATGGTTTATGATATGTTTAAACCTGTTCATATGAGGAATGCATTAGAATTAATAAGTGACGGGTGGAGCCCGCTATACCTCCTTGATGCATTGGTAGGTCTCATGAGAAAAACTAGTGTCTTGGAACGAGGCCTTGAGAAAATCTTATTTGTGGTCTTAGCACGAGGCCTTGGCTACGTGGTTATGATAGTCTAGCATTATGCATTCCATAATTATGAATGTGGTTATTGATATTGCATGTGATTATTCGACCAGTAGAATATCCATGTGAATAAGTAAATGGAATTATTTCATTTTACTTTTTCCATATTATGTTGAAGTTCAAGTTTAAAAGGCTTTTGTTTTAGTTATACATTGCCTTAAATGTTTATGTTTATTTATGAAAGCTTCTGCTATATTGTTATCCTTACTGAGAATCTGAGCTCACCCCTTTCAATGTTTTAATTTTTTCCAGGATGTGAAGAAGTATTTTAAGAATGACCTGTAGGGATAGTCTGAAGGGGATATGAGTGTGGATAATGGAGACTATGTTACTGTATTTTTTCACTTTATGATGTAATGTAACATTTATTAATGTATCTAGTGTTTCCAAGGCTATTAAACTAATCAGTCCTCCGAGACTTGATCTTTTGTGATCATGCCAATGTTACCAAGTAATGCACCGACTCTGGGTAACTGGGGTCGGGGCGTGACACAATCTATGACCAACGAAACATAGATCTGTAAGGCCAGTCATACAAGGCCTCAATAGGATCCTTTCAGATCTTTGAATAGTAACTATTTTTATAAGAAAAATGAACCATCCCCATGTAACTATCCCAATCCCCAAAAAATTCAAGAACAAAATAACAGATCTTATCCTCAAGTATCTACATATCACTTTCTATTTAGAAATTTGACTGAAAAATGTATTCCTTAATCAAATGGATATGAGATCTCAGTTACTTCCAAAGACCACTCAAAATATGAGATGTGAACCATTGATCTCCATCAGAAACTATATTAGATAAAATCCATACAATTGCACAATATCTTTTACGTATAAAATTCCCAACTCCTCAACTTTGTTAGTATCACGAATGGGTATAATGTGAGTTGATTTCATCAACGGATTGATCAAATTTTATATTTACATTTTCTTTATCTGGGTATGTGGAAACCCAACCACAATGTCTATTGAGATCTTATCCCACTTCCATGTTGGAAATGCTTTTCACTGAAGCAAACCTAATGTTTTTTAGTGCTCAACCTTGACCGTTTTTCACATAAAACAATGAGAGGAAGATTCAGTAATTCCCAATCTCATACCTGGCCACCAGAATCAATGTTGAATGTAATAGAGCATCATCTTATTTTCAAGGTGTACTGCCCACTAGGAGTTATAGAAATCCCATATCACATTTGTCCATACCACTGACAACATAACCTTGTAATTCCAATATCATATAATTCCCTCTTTGGAGAATAAGAAATCAAAAATAGTCTCCCCACTATAAAGAGAGTCTTTAGTTCTACGAAACACATCATCAAGCTGGTTGTCATAAATAATCATCTCGAGAAGATAGGATGTCAATTGAAGAATGGATAAATATTCCACAACCCATACTTCCTGAACACTAATAAACAAAATATATCAATCATGTTCTACTCTTCCAAATCATCTTTCGTGCTCTAGGTTAGAAGATTCATGATCAAAGTATCTGTGATGAAATTCCCATTCTCTGAGGTATATGCAATGTTAAAGTGGAAATATTGAAATTATACCATCCGAAGACTCTCGATGAGATTAAATTTATTTTGTGAGAAGATATGGCTCATGATGTGGTGATCTGAAAACATGGTAAACCTGTCTTGATAATATTAATTCTTCCCACTTTTAAGCGCATTAATCACAAATGCATGTTTAAGTTTAGGGGTTGGGTAATTATTCTTATGTGGCCTAAGTTGATGAGATCCATAAATGGATACATGATCACCCTATATAAGAACACAACCAAAACCAAAAACCATTACATCAAAGTAGACCACATAGCCCTACGCGACCTCTAGAAGTGTCAACCCCAGTGTAGTAGTAAAAGTATGTTTCTCCTCAATAAAATACATTTGAAAAATTTTCTACGGAGAGAAACATTAATCCATAAATGATAGAGCATTCATTAATGAATATAACATTGAAAATTCCTTAACGAACTGGTGATAATACCCAACCAGATCCAATTTTCTCTGAATCTGGAAAACATTCCATGGTTCTTTCCCATGTCATAACAATTGTTACCTTTTTAGGGTCAATAAAAATTACATGTCCTGGCACCATGTGTCCCAATAATTTCATATCCTGAATACAGAAATCATATTTTGAATGATTTGAATTAATTTGATGATTTCTTAGCAAGATTGACACTATTATCAGCTAATTCACATGATCCTCCATTTACATAGTGTAAACAAGGATTCCATCCACAAATACTACCATAATGGTATTGAGATACACATGGAAGATCCTTTTCATCAAATTCATAAAGACTATAAGAGAATTGATTAGACCAAAGGGCGTGAATATATACTCGTAATGGATGTACTAAATCCAAAAGGAAGTCTTCTAGATGTTAGATTATTTTATCCGCAACTAATGGTTACTAGATCGAAGGTTAATCTTCATAAACCACCTTTAAACTTTCAACAGATCAAACAGATATCAATCCATGGAAATAGATACATGTTCTTTATCACAAGTCTATTGAGATTTCTGAAATCAACACATAGGGGGACTGAACCATCATTTTTATTAGTGAATAAAACCAATTCTTCCAAAGGGGATATACTCGGGGGTATAAATATGTTTTATGTAAAAGATCAACCAATCAGGTCATTATCTCTTTCATTTCAACTAGCTCTATGTGGTAATGAGGAATAAAAATTAGTTGAGTACCATCCACTAAATCAATAGAAAAATATTCCTCCCTTATTAGTGTAAAAACAAGAAATTCAGAAGGAAACATGTTGGGAAACTCAATAAAATTGGAAGGAGATCACCACATAATGATTCACACTACATATAAAAATTAAACATAGATATCACATTCCCCAACTCTGGATAAGTAGGTATGAATCTACTAAACTGTGATTCCCATTCTCGTTGTAAGACATAACATAGACCATCAGGTTTGGTAAAGGAGACCCATCGAATATAACACTCAATCTAGTCCTTATTAGTAGTGGGACAATAAATCACAATTATGACATCCAGAGGTTTCATGTCAAGAACAAGAAAACTCCAAACAATATTGACCTGTAATATAGGGAAAACACTAGTAGGACTTTGGAGACCCTTCTATCTCTTAATACCAGGTGTTTAGTAATACAAATCAAATAAGAAATAAGATCTATAAAAATATTTAGAATATTAACAATACAGAATGATATAAATGAATGAAAAGATCCAATATGAAATAAATAAGTCACTAATGAAGAGCCTATAGAAATGTTACCTCTCATGGTGGCTGGACTCATATCTCCTTCATTTGGAGGCTCTTCTATGATGTGATGAATATTTTTTCAAGATGCCTCTCGTTGACACTATTTTCTACTTGAGGAATTTGATAGAAATATATTTTTAGAAGGAGTTGATTATCATGTTTAACTATGAGGAGTGGAATAGATATGGATGAACTTATATAGGTGACCTGAGCATCCATAGGGTCCCTATATCATGGGTGCCTCAGTGAAAAGTCTTTTTGAATGTACTAACATCCCACACTAATATCAAATCAAAGGACATATACTAATAACTAAAGGAGGTTGAGGAAAACCCTAATGGTGAAAACCACCATGATAATCATCACAGTTATTATTTACATTGAAGGAAGATGCACCACCATTGGGAGAGAATGAAACTCCTAACAACCCTAAATTTCTGGCTAGGTCCATTTCAACCATCCACACTCTATCTAGAAAGTCAGCATAAGATATAAGCTTCAGAAAGAAAAACTGAGAAATAATATTAGATCAATGTCCCAACTAAAACCTTTGAGCATTAATTTTCTTGTTTGATACTATCTCAGGTGAATAATGCATTAGTTAAGAATTTTTTTGTAAACCCAATCACGGTTCTGCCGTCCTACGTATGTATGAAATACTCCACTTCTATGGACAACAACATCTACTCCATATACATATAGATAGTGAAAATAAAATTGAATCCTTTTCAATCTTATACATTATGATTATTCACCATCACCATAGTGTCCCACCATCTTCTTATTTTTCCATCCATAATGAATATGGACCACTTTACCTTGATTTCATATAGTGTCTCCAAGAACCCAAAAAATGTTTCACCTCGATCAAACATTCCTCATCTTCTTAATGATCATTTGAGACATTGAACACTATTAGATTCTTGGTGAAGGAATTCAAGAGAATGATTCTTGGGATCATACCATTGAGGTTCAAAAAATAGATCTCAAACAGGAACTTATGGTGGTGCCTACCACAGAGCTGGGACAGTGGACATGATCACCTCAAACAAATTCAGGTTACCAAGAAGGTTTTATTAGTCAGGTTCTTTGAAACTACCTCCTAGATCCAATTCACACGTCTTCTCAATGGAAAGATGCTACAAAAAATCAACATAAAATAAAGAATACACCAAATAAACACTAAAATGAATAAACAAGGGAAAATTAATCCCAATATATAGATAACAATGATTTTGATTTCACACAGTCCATTTCAAAAGAAGGTAAAATACTAGAATAAATCCACAAGATGTATTTATAAACACACCCCTAGTGAATTAAGGTTCATTGTAGAAGGATATATATAAACATTGAATCACAATACCTTCTACGTATTGAATATATTACATGCTGCATACTGACTTCAATACAAGAATCTCAACCTAAAACATTGTAACCATAATTTCTGGATCCAACTCAGGTACCCTGGTAACCCGATAATCGAACATTCACTAACATAACCCGAAGGGCATTCCCAACCTTCATGGGTTGTAGAAGAAAACCTTCCATCTTAATAAATAAATGTGCGAATGATTTTATCACAAATATTATAGAAGTAAATACAAATAAATTAGTATGAATACCATAGAATGTTCATTGAGAGAAGTGTACCAGAATTAAAAATTGTATAAATGACCCAATTTACTATAAAAATGTACCAGAAAATTGGAACAACTTCCCAAGTCCCAATAGATACAACTAACCAAGTACACCTATATATATATAGAACCAACTCTTAGTGGTCCATTGCCTTTTCTCAAACCTAGAAGAAGATAACCCACAATCTCCCAAAATAATAGGTAGGGCCTAAGCTAAAATCCGACTAGGGTTTCACTAAGGATTTCATAATAAATTATAATTGTTCATTAAACAAGTAATTTGATTTCAATTTTAAATAAATTTGGTTTGTAATTTAAGGAGATTATTTAAACAAATCATTCTTTACATTTGAAATGATGTAAATACTTTAAAAAATTGTCTTATGTAAACTATTTATAAAAATTATTTTATATAAATTTAGAAGCAATATAATTTATTATACAACAATAGAATATATTAATTTGAAATAAATTCTAGAGAGAAACATGGTTATAGTCTTAAAAGGTATGATATTTCTAGGAAATATGACTCCACACACTCAAGGTGACACAAAAATATGTGTACACACATTTCACTTTTGTATGGGAAAAGTTGACTTCATCGCCATCCTGTCAGAGATGTGACTAGGTGTGATGCTATTTTAGAATGTTGTAAATTGTAGAGTATTGTTAAAATAACTCACTAAATAAATAAGGCTTTCATGTTTTGTAATAAAAAATCAATGGCGGTAATTTATTTTAAGACTGTTTAAAATAAAATTTAAATTAAAAAAATTAACAATCACACCATAATTAAATGGAATTGTGGGTTTTCCCAATTTCATGCTAATGTAAAACTTATAAAATCCCCAATTCAATGGAATTAGGTTTTAATAAATTAATTAAAATCAGTTTAATTTATAATATAAATAGTATATAAATCAAAAATAAAACTTAAATCAAGAAATGTTGGGTAAACAAAAATTGGGCATCACAACAGAAACGCCAACCATAGATCACTAGATCACAAAACTAAAAACCCGAATCACAATTTTATAATGAAGAAGGATGAAAATGGTAAATGGGAATCAAATTTAGGTTTAAGATTAAAGGAAAAGGTGATTAGATCCTCCAACCAACATGTAGATCTACAAAACCAATGGGAGGAAAAATAGATAGGGGGGAGAGAGAACATGAAGATGAAACCATTTGAGAGATGATTTAAAGGTTTTATTCTAGATTCAAATCGCTTCTATAGGGGTGATAAGGGGCCACAAACTACTATTGGCTGCTCTAAAATAATGAGAAAAGGATTTTGGGTCCTAAAGATCTGTCAGGTGCATTATAATGTGGATTTGAGTGTTTTTAAAAATAATTTTTGGAGAAAAAAACCCATATGCAGAGTCAGCTGGAAAGGCCTCATTGTTAGACGAAAAAGTGAACCTTATCCATCATCCCCTATTTTCTCCAAGTTCAAGGTTTCTACTAGGTGGGAACATCTGTTTTCAAACTATACACTAACCATAAAAAATCATACTTCTTTTATTTTCATGGTTTTCTCTAGAAGGCCCCACAGTTTTGGAAAACTGTGTCCCAACCATGCACTTTTCTAGAAATGTCCTAAATTTTCAATATTTCTCCCAAAAATATCCCAAATGAAACTCAAAAAAAGAAATATTAAAATTGGGGTTTATGAATAATTAAAAACAATAATAGGACGTTCCATCAAGCAAGAAGAATCAAGAGTCTATACCCCACCCTTCCCTTTTATTATTCATACATAATTGAATTATAAAATGTTTTTGTCATCTAAAGTCTATTTTTTTAATAAACCATGAATGGTAAAATTGGTTTAATCTATATCCTTACCAAAACAATTATTTTTGAATAGTTTTGAAGTTAATATGAAAAAAGTAAAATCCACCAAGCCAAAACTAAATTTGATTCATTTAATTCTTGTTTAAACTCACCAAATAGACCATAGGTTTGATATAGTGTTTTATAGTCAATATGTATAATCAATTTCCAAAAAAGTCAATTTTTTTATTTTTTACACTTACATATGCCCACACCCCTTTCAAATTAAATGTCTATTGGTTAATATAAATGTGATGTTTAAGGGAACATACAACATATTTAATCAAAAATATAATTTTAAAAAAATAAAGATAATCGTAAATACAAGAGTTTCATAAGTTACCCTAGAGACAATATATAAATAAAATTAAAAAATAAATATATTTTTACATAATTCTCATACTTGTGAAAAATAATACAATAATTTATTTTTATATATGGAATTTCGGAGAAAAAAATAGTTCCAAGAAAAAAACCAATGACATAAGAATAATAAAATAATATCAAAAAATCTAAATTCATTAGGGTAAAAACATGGTGAGGGGGAGAAAAAATACAGCAAAATACACCAAAATTAAAAATTTAGCCAAAAATAATAATATTGATTAACAAATTAATACTTGTAACATATCAAAAAAATATATATAAAATATTTAGTTTAAGTTTGAATATATTTTTTGATTAATTTATCTAAATTTTATTTTGTGGTGAAAACAACTAGCTTATCAAATACTTCTTAATGGCCATTCTTTTACTCAACATCACAATTTTAGGTTATATAAAAAAGAATTGAAATTTTTTTATTCACCAAAATATTAGATGATATGAATGAGAAAAATACATGATCTGATATTTAATTATCTTGAAATGGTGTATGAAAGTCTCTCTATATGAATATGTGAGCACAATTATACTAGATGACATATTATGAGAGAGAATAAAATTTGTAGAGGGGGATCTACATTGTAATTCCAAATAATTCAATAGAATCATTCCTAAATTATACATCTTCTACCATACTTTGATAGATGAAATACTATTTCAATATATGTTAGGAAAATATATGCTACATAGGATATAAAATACAAATATTTAAACCATAAAAAATTTCAAAAAATTATAATGCACTAATAATGTAAGAAACACCATATTTTGTGACTTTTGGCCATATTTTTTATGTTATAAAGAACACAAGTTCATGTTTCCATTGTGAAATAATTTTTAGGATTATAGAAAATGAAGAACCAACGATACAAAATTAAAGAGAGATAAACACACCCAAACTATTGATTTAATGATATGACCATTATTATATATTATAAAAAGTTCATACCACTTAATATATTTAGGAATATGACCCACAATTATATCAATAGAAAAATTATTTTTTCCTCTTGGAAATGAAATCTAATCAATGTTCCTAATATATGGAAGATAAAAAACATCAAATAAAGGCTTAAAAAACCTAGAACACTTCTTAAGAACTGAGTGTATGTGCTTATACATTTCAAAAGTTACACACCGAAAGACAAAAGAAAATTATATAATAAAATAGACAATTTAAAACTATAAATTATTTTAATATCATTAAAAATAAAATGAGAAAATTGGTATACCATAAATTTAGTTAAACACAGAAAAATAAACAAATAATTCATGAACCATTTATAAAATTGACACTTGATTTAATAATAAATATAAATTTAAATATAAACATATTTAATTAATAAATCTTATAGTCAATATCTATAAAATTTTAATGAAATTATATATAAACCTAGAAAAAAATTCAATAATAGAAAAAATTACTATCAATCAGTGATTTATAAAAAATAAAAATAGGGTACAAAAAAACATAAACATTTAATATAAAAATATATGAATTTATAAGTTTTAGTTTATCATAAAAATGAAATTTATCCAAAAAGTTGAAGAATAATTGTTGTGTATTTACATTTCTTATCAAAATTTTTAATAAAAATTTCATAGATAAGAATATTTTCATTCAAGGAAACAAGAAAATGATAGATACTAAAATGAACAATAAAATTAATTAATAGAAATAATTGTGTGACATGGTGGAGTTTTTATAATAGTTAACATTAAAATAACATCTGGTTTTATGTAAAATTAACAAAGTGAACAAATAAAATCTCTTAGTTTGTTATTTTAGATTCATAAATGGTGAATTTTAAGGCAACCTCACTCTATACGAAATCATTTTTTTGGTATCGATTCCAAATTAAATAAAAAGAAGGAAAAAGGAAGAGGTATTTATTATTTTAGCTTAAAAATATGAAATTATTTTTATTGGACGGTATATGGAATGGTTAATTCCATACTCTCTATTTGAATGTCATCATATAAGATGATTGTTTTATAGGGTAAGAGAACATACTGAAGGATTAATTATAAGAGCTCGAGGTTATATCACTCTTCAGTCCCATCTCATAAAATATACAATGCACATCCTTACACATCTCATATATATATATTTTAAAAATCATATATTATAAACTATGTCCATTATAAATATGTTATTATTGAATTTTAAATTTAATTATATCATATAATTTATTGTAATTATTAATATTATTTTTAAATATATTTTATTTTCGCACGTAGCGTGTGTTAGTTATATTTTAAGTAATAATATAATAAATTATATAGTTAGGAATAATATATTAACTTAACCAAAATATAAAAATAATAAAATAATTCCGTACGTATAACAATATACTTATAACACATGATATTAAATCACATGGAATTTATAAAATTACAACATGAAAAATATTTATATTTTTAAAAATAAGGCCTAAAAACCTATATATTTTTCCTGTTGTTGAATATAGATTTTAATAATACATGTATAATTACTTTGTAAATGTTGTGTTTCTAAAGATTATGTTTATTATATCATGTAAGCAAAGTGTGATCTTATTTTAGGTAAAGTTAAATAATAATTTTTCTTTTCATTTTATTATTTTTGGCATGTTATTTATTTTACATCGATTTTTATTTTTATTTATTCGTGTTTAATTTGTTAGATTTTGTTTATAAATGAAATTGAACACCATTACATTCCTCCTTTTACAACATGAAGAATATTTAGTGGCATATTGAGTTTTGAACTCTTAATGAGTTCATTTAATATTGTAATTTTTGTTAGGATCATGTGATATTGAAAGTTTGATTAGATATTAATATTTTATGTGATGAATCTCTTGATTCTTCATAATCTATAGTATATGTGTTTAGTGTGTGTAGTTTCATCTCACACTATGTTAGTGTAATCTAATTATTTAATATAAAATAATGTTGCGATAAATTATTTGAAAATGGAATTGGTTTCATTTGTCATACCACTAACCAACTTGAGTAACTATAGGTGATGATCCAGTATGTTTCATTACCATAGATATTGGTTTTTATAACATATTCACATATTGATGAATCATACATCCTTTTTCAATTTTCTTTTGGAAATGTCCTTGGAAATGATAACTTTTGTATTTAGATCAAATATCACCATATGATGGAGTTATAAATTGTTGACACTAAGAAAATTTTCCAATTATTGATGACTTTATGAATGAAATGATTTTAAATATATAAAAATTTATATTATTTTAGTGATAACACCACATTTGACCTCTTCCTTGAGTTAATATTTGTGAAACCCAAATATGTGGACATTATATCCAGTGACCACCCTTAGATTCATATTTATTTTTAGTGTTGGATGTTCCTCTTGTATCACCATGTTTGGAACTATGTGATCCTCTATTGAATAATGAATTAAATTTAGAAATATTTTCCAAATATCTTGCTCATCACCACGTGATCATCCCAGATGGGAATTGTTATTGTTTTGTTATAATTTCATACTATGTAGAATTATTTCTTATGTATGTCGAGGCATTATTTAATGCCTAACTGTTTGATCTATTTTTTTGTTTTTTTGGTATTCATGTCAATATAATCTTTATTATTTAATTGGATATTTACCATTATGATCATGGGTATAAATTGCTTTGGAAATTTTGACACATGAATGGTGACTTTAAGATGTTTTTGATTATCCTGGGATAAGATTGTATACCTTTTAAGACCTTGAAGATAAGATACAATCATAGTTGATAATTTAATTACTTTATCCATAGGTGGTGTTGGATATGTTAGTTCATGACTATGTATTATTATTTAGTGGGATTTGATTATTATTAAGGCAAGATCTTGAATTTGGTGTTGTTTGACACTTGGGATGTCTTGTTATGTCTATTTACTAACCTATATAAGAGAAATTTCGTGGTAATGTAATGATTGATGTGTAATTGTATAAAATTTTATTTTTAAAAATGGTTTTCTCAAAGTTAGTGGTCTTAGTTTATAAATATGGGTCAACAATGATTATAGGGTGTTTCTTTGTTTATGTGCTTTTAATTTTTGATCAAGATATTTCATTTCATTATGTAATTCATGGGAATGTATAAAATATAATAGATTTTATTTTATTCATCATGAATTGAAAGTAGATATGTGTTATTTATATCTTTTCAAATGAAGTGACACACGAAAACATAAAAACACAAAGTCAAAAATAAACACACACGCTCTCACACACACACACACACATGTATTCATCCATTTATTGTTCATGTTTTGATTTTTCATTTCATATATTGTACGTATTGGTGACTTTTTATTATGATTTTTATGATAGAATACCTCCCATTATTTTCATTTTCCCTCTTATTTAGAGTCACCAACCCCTATCCTATTGGAGTTGGCCTAAAGAAGGCACATCGAACCTTATTTCTGACTCAAGAAGTGTTTCAGTGTGTATGGTTTTATCAGTGTGGTTTCAATGTCAAATTGTATTAGTTATAATTTTTAGAGTAAAAAAATATATTTATTTGGTCTTGTGAACTATGAAAAGAATAATAGAGTGACCAGAGTTCAGAACATCAGGATTGGGGACCCAATATTAGGCTATAGAAACTAAATGTTTCCTTATAAATCCCTCTTGTAATTTGATGATTGAGTCAAGTAATTAAATAACAGGTAGAAGAGTACAATTAGGTTGGTATATGACCATATAGAAATCAAAATATGATTTATGTACATTATTAATTGTGATATGGGATCTATTCAGGTATTTAACAATGACAAATTTCAATGATATATTTTTAATCACTTTCACCATTACATTTTAAAATTACTCATGAATTTTTTTATTTTTTCTAAACACTATAAGTTTATCATATGAAACTTCAATATGAAGTTATATTCCAAGAAAAAACAAATTATCACCTATTATTGTATCACTTGAGATTGATCATGTTGATGACGAGATATTTATCAATAAAATCGAGCATGATGTAATATCCTGACCCAAATCACCTGGTTTGGACTAATGTTCCACATGAGCACTTTTGCACCTCCCCGTATGAATGAGATTTCGAACAAGTAGTGAGGGTACCAATTGTACATTAGGGTGACTATACCCCATGTATAAAAATCCATACACTAGAATAAAAACATGAAATGTATAATAACACATAAAGGAATAAAAAACATAATAAAAAAAAGATTCAATATCATATAGAATTTCTTGTATCATAGAGGCATACATAGTAATAAACCAATGACCTCTAATGTGTCTGGTAAAACCATAGAATAAGAAAAGGAACAATAAAATAAAGAAGGAACCCTTGAAATCACTATGGTTTCTATTATGAAAACACCTTTGAACACCATGATAAATTTCCCCAGCTCTCTATTATTGGGACCTTTTCATTTCTTGAATTATTGATCATGAAGTTTATATTTACATCATGAAATCCATGTTGGGTATGAGTATAATCCATGTAGCACACCACCAAGAACTCAAACCGTACCGTCTTCTGCACTATTTTAGAAGAATGGTCCTAAGAGATGCCACAATAAAGGTTCATACAGAAGGATACCCAATATATAGGAGCATACACATGAAAAAAAAGACTTGGGTTGGTCTACAAGGCCATTGAGCATCCTCTCTATCGTGAGTCGGGTTATAAGTCCATTAAAACCATTGTCTATCATGGGTCATGAAATAATTCCATCATGCGCTATCTATGTTAAGGGTCCGACCATAAGGCCATGCTACCTCCTCTTTAGATCGGTCTAGGAAACAACATTTTTATACACCTGCCATATTTTTTTTCCATTATTGTGATATTCACATGCCACACATGCTCCCCATATAAGGGCTAACCAAGCAACGATGGTCCACCAATTACTTGATACCTGATTAAAACCTCCATTGGACATAAATTCACACATAATAGGTAATTACACATAAGGGAACATAATATCTTATCCAGATTGAGTCTTATAAACCAAAAACAAACATTTTATCATAATAACACATGGGTCTATGAGGACACACACACACAAATGAAACCATTATCAAGGGAATAACCTTATACAAGTGCTCTACATGAGAAATAAATTCCTACCTAAATATTTTTATACCAATAACCAATACATTCATGTCCTAATACCCAAATCAAACCCATTTTTCATCCCAATCAAACCCACATGAAAAGGATCCCTATAACCAATCCCAAAACATCAAAAATGTGTTCTGAATCAGCACTTTAGAGACCAATTCACAAAGATGATGTGAATAGAGGAGACCCATAATGATAGAACGCCACTAAAGAGAGTTAAAAAAATAAATAATTGCACCACCTACATAATTATATTACTAATGCATCACCAAAACTTATTGTTTCCTTGAATGAGTACCTATCTGTGTGAATAACTAATAGAAAAGAACAATAAATAATGGGAAAATTACATAGATTGAAGAAGTAGTTATCTAGAAAGGACACGGGTTAAGGTCAATAATATTTGGATAAAATTACTCCTATGGATTCCCCTATGTCACCCAAAAAGCAAGTGTGAAGTTGGAAGAATTATACTATTCAATGTTGTTTGGTAATTTATCAAAAATATGGAAAACAAAACATAAAGACACAAATCCCTACACCACAACATATAGGTGATGGCATGAGGCAAAGCTACTATTCAATGGAAGGGACAACACCACATTGGGGCCTATAAAAACAAAATATAAGAAACATGGTGTGGATGATTATTAGGTCCTATAAGACTGTAAAAGATTCCACACCTCAAGGGAACCACCAGACCGTATAATTCATGTTCTAGAGAAGAATTTAATGTCTTATCTGACCTGCATGGCACAACTACCCCAAAATTGAAAAACCACACAAAATCTTCACTCAAGGACTTAGACTATAGTTCTTCATCCACATTATACAGCCATAACCCATATATAATATATAACATATCACAAATATGTACAATATAATACTACCCTACATGGGGAAACATAATCTTCCATGACACAACATTGCTCCACAGCTAAAATTTCAGCTCTCCTATACTATGTCTTCATCCAAGCCGTTTATCATCCCTTGAAGACCTCTAAGAAGTATATGAATCGCCATTAAATTAGTACTAAATATAAATTAATCCACCTTTTAAATTTAATGGTGTTTTAAATATCCCACTCTAGTGACTTGTAATTACTAAGAGGTGTCTCTAGCAGTCTTTTTCAAACAATTTAGGTCATTGAGAATGATATTCATAATATCACTCCCAATTTTCCATATGGATCCATGTATCAATACAATAGACTCTAAATAGTGCAACTGTCTTCCCCCTCAACAAAATTTTTCTCTATTTTCTAATTCACATCGGGTGCACCACAACCGATGAATTTGGTTCCAGCTCATTTTCTTTGTAGTCGATAAAATGTACCTGGTTTGGAACATACACCAAATACTAAGAGACATGGAACATGTAATTAATACATATATATCATGTATTATTATTCAATTGGTAATTCACTCCAAAAACACATATGATTATCTCAAATAAACCCGTAAACTATGGTACCAGCTTCAATTTCGACCAAAAATGATGATGCCCCAACTGAGGTGGAGCACCCAAGAAGACCTATTCACCAAAAAAGACATCAATGGTTGTTTCCATTAGTTTTAATATAATAATTTTATACTATTATAAGTATCCAAACACTTGTTAATCAACATATCCCTCTCGAAGGTCTCTGGGACCATACTCGACCCAATGATAGCAGCCTCACTCCCCACATTCCAATACAACAATGAGTAACACAAATAACAATAAAAATCCTTACAACATTAAATATGAATATTTTTATGGACAATTGTGTTGTAAATGTATGGAGATGATTCCAAATTATATTCATGTTATCCACCAAAATTGATAACACAAGCTCATAGCTTATCTTCTATGATTTGGATAGTCTGCTCCGACATTCCATCTATTTGCAGATGATACTCTATAATCTATTTTAACTGAGTCCACCAGGTTATGTAAATGAATTTATAAATATTTGATTAATATATGTATCCCTATATAATATAATACAATAATAAAATCCATGAATTAATATAATCTCATGGACATAAATCTTTCCTAACTCATCTGTAGTTTGAGTCTCTCACATCAGCATGAAATGTGCCACAGTTGTTAGCAAATCAACTGTCCCTGAAACCACATACTGAATTTATATTGTCCTTGTAAAACCACCATTAAGGCCATCATCACCTCATTCCACTTCCAAATATGTATGATATGTGTATTAATTAATCCTTATTGTCACTAAAGACCCTTATTGAAGCTATGAAGGGTCAGGAAAGGAGGGATAAATACCATAATGTATCTTCTAATTCCCAAACACTAGAATCATCACCTAATATCCCAACACATATCTTTGAACCTAGGTTCACTTTACACTAAGTAGCATGGGATTCCACCAAATTCTCTCCCCTTATGGTATCATGAACTACTACTCTCCCATAAATAGTGATCACTTCATCACTATCCATCAACCAACCTGGAACTAGGAAACTTCTCAAAAACTAAACCTTCATCACTATGAATTTGGGACATAAATCCTATATATTATTTACCAATACCACCAACATTGATGTTATAACAAAGGTTGTACAATCCATCAACCCTTGTCCCTCAGATGCTTCTACCTACCATTCATCTAATAAGATCATCCACCGTCATTCCTCCACTGCTGGTTACTTACATCAAATAGTCATCTCAAACTACAACCCATTCATAGTAAACCCAATAATTGGCACTATAATATTAGAGAAGTAATAAATTAACTATCTATAATGTCAATCTATAAATATCAATATCTTGATCTCAACATGTTTCGAGGGCATTCCCAAGACTCTATTCAATCTAGTTTATATGGGAAAAAATAAATATTACCACAGAGATTACATTCCCATGAAATCATAATTCATTGAGCCAAAGGTTACAATTACAGATATTTTCACAAAGCCTATGTGAATAATGTTTAATTAATAAAATATCTAGATGTCCAATGTTCATATCCAAGGTCTATGTGGTTATGAGAATATCATTAAGAGGTTCCACAATGATGGAGTCGCGATATGGATAGAAGATCCTATTAATTAGATTCAGGAACACCACTGGTTCATTTTTCAACCTAAAATGTATGAAAATATACTCATATAGTCATTATATAATACTAAACCATATCTTTAGAATATCCTCCTCTCTGACCAAATTTTCGTGGTAGCCTAATAAAAGGGTAATCTTGGAGAATCACCAGGCTCCCCAAAAATGGTCATGAAAGTCAAAAATCCATGAAATTTCATTTGATAATTCCAAAATTATACATATTTTAAATAATGGCTTCCGCCAATTTCCAAATAGAGGTTTGAAGAACCCCTTATATTCTCTAATTTGCTACAACTTCCATACTGAATCTTCTTATCCTTCCTTCGTTTTCTACCAAAAGATGTACTTTCTACATCACTAAAATGTCCAACCACCAATCCCATAATAGATGGAATAAGTCCTAAATATTTTTCCTCCTCTAGACCTTTCTAAATTGGTATGTCCTTGATAATAACATATAAATATGTTGTTTGGTCAAAGCTCATGACATGTTGCCTCAATTTAGGCCTGAGGTTTATTTTAAACTTCTATGAATTTATGCCTCATTCCCAACCAAAAAAGAATTCATGTGAATATACCTAGTGAAATTAGCATTGTAAGAAGATACCAATACCCCCATATGAAATATTTATAATCTCTCAAGCACAACCATCTTCACATTATTTTGGATGAAATTTAATAAGAATATATTCTATTATGTCACTTATTTGAGACCCTCAGATGTTATCTCCTAGTTCATGAAACCCACTAACTCCTGGTGGGTTCTTAAAGCATGAAAATTTAAATCAATACCCATCAATATTTTATGGAATCTACTAGATCAAATATTAACTCAATAGCTTCATTCAATTCTTTATCATCCCATGGGACACCCGTTCCTTGGATGTATTAAAAATGATGATGTACGAAGTCCTAGGAATAATCAAAAATTGTCTTATAAAATCATCAACCTTAAAAAGGAATTATGAGAAAGACACTTTCCAGTAGTGTTTGTAACACTTGAACCAATTGAACAAAAATATGTGTATGCTCAATGTCACCCTTCTATATATCTAATAATGAAACATAAGAAACCTCTATAGCGAAAGAATGATGACATACTTTTTTCTGTGGACATATCGAATGACTTCCAAGTGACATTATCTATACTGATAAGAAGATTCTTAGAAATCCAATAATATCTAATTTAATATATCATCTCAAGAATTTTTTATGAATAAATAAGATATTTCTATTGAAAAATAAATCCTAGGAGTCTACCCATAGCGATAAGGAAAAACCATCCTATTACCACACCAGGATCAAGGATAGTTCTCTATACCTGCATATTAGTCATATTTATTTACATAATAAAAAAGAATGATCATGTTTAAGGAGTATAAATTTCATTACATCAAATAAAAAATCACATTTCATAAAATTTAATTAAATTAATCACCCTGCATAAAAATAAATATTTATATATAAAATGTGATCCTACGCAGGGCATCGTGATGATTGAATATACCCAAATACCATATACTATAACTACAAAACTTTTTCTAGATCAATAATAAACCATAAAACCAAAACCATAATAGTAGTATCATCTATATAAACTTATAGGTACATCACATAAGATCTATCTAGGATGTTTTGTAACTCCCTTGAAAAAGTTCCACAAAAACTATTCCCTTTCAACCATGACCCATATAAAACCTGTATGAATGAAAATAAAACTTCCCTTTATACCACTTTGTAATTCCTCAACCTGAATCACTCGATACGAACTAATCTTACACATGAAATCATGTGCACTTCACCAAATGAAATTGGTTTCTGATGATAAGGGAAGGCCCAAATGGTAAATTTGAGAAAGTATACCCTCAATATCAAATTCCATACATGAGAATAACAATAAAAAGACTATAATAACCCATAGAGTCATAATTGAAATTGATAATAAAATTTTAAATATCAGATTTATTGTTGGATACAAAAGTGTCATAAATACTAATAAACTAAGGAACTAAAACGAGGAATCTAAAATTAGAGTATAAACAATGAAATGAAAAATAAATTAAAACACAATGACATCACTCTGGTGTCCGTTTCAGTACCATAAATGGAAACTAAGATACATGTACCCATCTCCATTTCTATTTTCCCTAGCCATTTCCTAGATTCCTAATCATGACATCAACATGAATATTGTGATGCCTGTGTTGGATGTGAGTACAAACCCTTTCGGACACAAACCCTTTCGGACACAAACCCTTTTGGACACAACTATTTGTCTTTCGGACAAATAGTATCCCATATCAGTCACGTGACAATTCATCACACTTTGTCTTTGACATGGGAAAATATACAAGGGCACTGAGCCACATCTTTGTCTTAGGTATGGACACAAGGCCATCACATAACTACCATCTGTCTTATTCCATCACCGTCATGGTTTCATGTATAACATTCTCCCCCTATATGGGATAACTAAGTCATGATGGTCTACCAGTCACTTTTTACCATTAGAAAACCTATTATGGACATACATCCACAAACAACATGTTGTATCACATAACTAAACAACATAGTATATCAATCACGTCTCTCAAAATCCATACACACACATATTAATTCATCATTAAATAAGGGTCTCTCACGAAATATAAATACATTAAATCATTATCAAGTTAATTAATTTATAGAAGGGCTTAACATGGTAAGGAATATACTACCACAAGCCTGTGAATACGATTACCAATATGTTCAACTGAAGATAACCAAATATTGACCATGATCTAACCAAATATGACCACAATACCTTGGATCTATAGTACTAATCCTAAAAAATCAAAGGGGTTCTTAACCAGAACATTACAAATTAATGGTCAAAGATGATGTTAATAGTGGACATCCACACGAAGTAAACCACACCATTGAGTGATAAAAAATATAGAATCATAAATAGACCTAATAAAAACATGAAATAATTGAAACATTTGTCTAATGATTTTGGTAATACATATCATAATTGGGCACATAACCCAAGTACCAATAGGTTTAGTGTCTTACCGACTAATTGTATAGACATTTAATTTTAAAACACTTGGAAGACTATCTCTATACTCGTGCACATCAAAACCATTTTCATGAAATATAACATTTTATAATAATATCTATAACCTAGGTAATCAAAACATAATAAATGGGCGAGATAATATTCTCAGTAAGGGGAAAACATATCAAAACATAATGGTGAACATAATGAGGACATAAATATCATAATAGAATATCAAAGACCTTAGATAGAAATCAAGAAACATGTTTGGGTAAAATAATATCATAAAAGTATTTTTAAGTAAGATTAAAATGTATTACATGGCTCAACAAACATCTCAATAATGATATAACATAGATAATGACATAAAAGTGGGGAATACTTTGAAGTAATGTGTAATCATGAAAACATGGAATTTCATGAAAATAAAAGTCATCTAGAAAATTTTCCCTATCAGGACCAAAAACATGGAAATGCGGTTAAAAAATATTCCTAAGAAAACCTTTGTCGAAAATCACATCATGCCCATTCCTATGTTAACAAACTAATTATGTCCATGCCTAAAATTTTGAGGAAGCCCTTCATGTCCAAACCTTTATAAAGAAACATATTTTGTCTATGCCTGACTATCTCATGCGATATAAAATAAAAGAAATTCATTGGGGGGTGATATAGGATTTCACCCACCATCGTCCATTCATATGTCTGTCACATAAAATCAATTATAAATTTATCTGTAGGAACCGATTTAAAATGAACAGGTTTCCAAAGCATTCAGATAATATCACACAAAATAATCCAAAATGATCATATGAAATAAAAAATTTATGTATCCATATGGAAATATATCATAGTGAAATATAGAAGATTATTTAAGCATCAATTCAGGATATGTATACCTTGGAGGAATAATAAAAGCTAAAATACAAAATCTTCACAAAATCTTTCAATAACTGTTATAAAAGATGAAGTGAAAATTAATTCCTAAAACATTTATAAGGAGGGAAAGATAGGAATTTTGAAAAAACATTATAAAGGGTTCAAAGTAAAATATATTTGAAAACACATTAAGGTTATAAAAAAATTTTGAGTGGAAGAAATAACATTATGTTATGAAAGGATGGAAGCACCATGTTAGTAGAATTTTGAAATGAATTTTCTTAAAACCCCCACAGAGAAAAAACGTGTACTAAAAATTAATTTTGAAAAGGGGTAAATAGATTTATTTTGATAATAAAAAATATTATATATTATGTTTCCTATAAATATAGGATAATTTAGGGCTGAGGGAAAATATAGACATGGAAGGAAAATTTTATTTTTTATAATGAGAGTAATTATTAAATACAATACACTTTTTTGGAAAACATTTTCTCAATGAATTGGTTATTGATGATGAGTAGTTTACAAAAGAACAAAAAGAAATACCATAAAAAACATGTTAAGGGTTGGATCAATGAATACGAAAGAAATTGTGTAGGGAATTTACCATATATAATAATTTATGACACATAGTATCAAACATTTACCAGAGAGTTGATACCGAGACAAATAAACCAAATAAAAATTTCATATATATCCATGGTAAAAAACCATGGATATAGGTATAAAAAATGTGACTATAGATTATAGTCTGATTTCCACTAAGCCATGGATTCTATTGGCATGGTTATATGTTAGGTCCACTAGGTTAGATATGATGAGAGGGGGTGAATTAGGGCATGATATATTGAAACAACTGCCACTATTGATCTTGTTTCGTTCTTAGAAAAAACCATATCCTCTCTCCTTCCCAATGAAGAGAATGAAAAAAAATATTAAATCAAGAATAGTATACAACAATTTTACATGGTTAATCCTGAATTGGCTATGTCCAAGGAGCATACACCAGAGATATGCTGATCTACCAAATTCACTAAATGCACAATTCTATTTATAATGTTCAGAGAGAACTCATTGCCCCTCATAGTTTACAACCAATCACAATTTGAAATCTCACTGCTATCTCAACTAAAGAGAGCTCACGTTTTCTTTAGAATATCTAATAACAATTTAATGACTTGTAGTTAATTTCATTATCTCAAATTAAATC
Source organism: Viscum album (assembly GCA_963277665.1). Lineage (NCBI taxonomy): Eukaryota > Viridiplantae > Streptophyta > Magnoliopsida > Santalales > Viscaceae > Viscum > Viscum album. The sequence continues at coordinate 276,791,157 of OY728129.1, read as the reverse complement.
ATCCTCCACTGTTTGTAGATGCTCAGTTGAAGTCCAATTTTCATCCAGTGACTAATACCCCTAACCAGAAGTATAATTGTAAATTTCCAACATTCACGCAACCCTAGGGTGACTTGTGTGCAACTTAAACTTGTGGAAAACTCTATCTTTGTTGTGGGAAGACCAAATTTCACACAAATTTTATACTTGTGTGCCACTTTATACTTGTGTTTCACTGATTTCATGCCACTACTTGCACACAACAACTTGTGTGCCACTAACTACATGACTCACTACTTGCATGCCACTCAGAACATGCACGCCACTTCCACTTGCATGATCAGAGCTCGAATTTTCTCTAAGTTTTTAGTTACTTATAAAAGGGGAGGGTATACATCTATTTATTGGAATTTTAGAGACCATGTGTATGAGGTGCACAACTCACATTGTGAACCACTTCGTGACATGCACGCCTATCCATAACATGCATGCAACTCCATGAATGGGGCACCCCTTAATGACATTCATTCTCCTTATCAACTTGCGTTCGACATTATTTATATTATTTTTATTTTGGTGTGATGAGATTTGACTTGAGCACAACTAATTCACTTGCGTTCCACTTAATGTCTTGTGCTCCAATTGTTAACATGAACGCCAATTTTATTCCTTTGTCATATTTTGATGTGATGATCTTGAAATATGAATTTTGTGCCTATTCATAACATGCACACCACTTAATGTCTAGTTCAACAATTCTTCACATATGCACCACTTAATGAATTTCACACCACTATTTAACATTCAAGCCACTTTATTTCCTTTTTCATATTTTGATGTGATAATCTTGAAATATGTCTTGTGTTCCACTTAATTACTTGCGCGCCACTTATTTACATGCTTTCCAAATAATTAATTGGACACCAATTTTTAACTTGTGCAAAAATTTATTTATTTTGTTATATTTTGATGTTGTGATTTTGAAAAAATACTAGTGCACAATACTCCAACCACCCTGTTTTTCAAAAAACACAATGACCTAAAAAATTATACAATAATACCTTGTGAGATTTCCCAATAATCTCTTGATTTGGGTTTTTTTTAAAACACTTTCATAATTCAATACATCATTAAATCTTATTCCATCAGAAACCACCATTCTCCTATTGCGATTCTGATAGCGATCAAATATTTGCTCAACATATACTATAATCCCACATGAGAAATGCTCGACATGAGAAACAAGAGCATAATAAAAGTTCATCAATGAATCACTTCATTCCTGACAATAGTTCATGAAACCATTCAACTAATTTCATCATGATCCTCAGATATTGTGATATATCTTATGTGACCAATCACTACTAGCATCATCAGATTTAATCCTCCTCCTACTATCTCATTTCTCCCATATCTTGCTGGTTCATCTGTCATCTTCTCTCTATGTCTTGAACAGGAGTATAATTTTTTTCCCATTGAATATTCACACTTCCCCCCTTTTCAACGAACCCAAAGTTCAATCCTCTGTGGTCTACACCTTTGGAAAGCGCACAGATTAGTACATAAGAGAGAAATTCACCATACCTCGAGGAGGGGTGGGGGTGTCCACATCCATAGTATTTCAAGTAAAGGGAGTCAATTGAACTCCCAGAGCCAGTCGATGCCCATCGAATGCTTACTTTGGTATGGAAATTGTCATAATATTAGCAACATGTAGCTCTGATGGAACACAATCTAGAATCACTATCCTTTTAATCCACCTTCTCCATAATAAAATGATATTTGATTTCAATGTGTTTGGTCCTTGATTGATGGATGTTATTTTTGCTAAGATTTATAGCACTAGAGTTGTCACACTAAACTCGGATCAGAGACTATATTGTCACGCTATAACGACCCATACTTTACATACATTGTCATTACTTCAGAATTTAAGCACACTTATTACAAAATATAACAAAACCAGTAAAGGACCGTATAGGTATAGAGTCTTTAGAAACTGGGAAACATAAACAACTAGTTCATAAAGAATCTACTTTGCCTCCCATTTATTTCATCATATATAGAGTCCCTTTTTGGAATATCCTACTTAATAACCTTCTTCCTGACCTGGGGAAATAAAACATACAAAAGGGTGAGCTCAAATGCTCAGTAAGGGTAAACAAAAGAAATATCAATCACATCATATACATAAGAACATAACTTTTTGAAATCTTAATGTGCAAAAGAAATCATAATATCACAACATGGGATAAATCATAGTAGTGAAATGTAATCCCAAGAATTATAACATAAATCATGAATCTTTGTGGCATACACACATAATCATAGAGAATCATTTCCTATTAGTCAAGACTCATTGCCAAGACTATCTTAGTAGACAAAGTCCATTTCTGAACCGAGTTCACTCCTCATTTCAGTCCTGTTTCACTGAACCAGTTTAACCTGCCGTTCCAGCCATGTCTATCTCATGAGATATAAAATATTTACCCAATGAATTGGAGGGATATATAGGTCCCACCCATTTAATAATGATACCATTCTTATGTGTGCGACAAAATCATAAATCATACATCATTGCATAACCCATGTAATAAAAATGGGATTCTTAAATATCATGACATCATAAAACAATTCATATAAGATAAAGGAATTCATAAAAATAATTCCATCACAACTTAATAAAATCAATGTAATAATAGGGATAGAAACAGAACCCTATATTATCTTAGATGGAAAATAATTTTGATAAAACTCTTGAACACCATTCTTGAGGAAAATATCCTTTCTAATTCAATTTTTTTTCCTTTCTTAACATGTCATAAAATTTTAAACTAAAAGAAGTTGATTAAAAATAAACTTGAAAACATGTAAAGGAATATTCTTGGAATTTTTTTTAAAAAATCCATTCATGCCATATAAGTTAAAAAAACATTCTTCTCGTACTTTTTTCGGAAAAGTCAAAAAGTACCTCGTACGAAAAACGACAAAAGATTCATTTCATATCCATTACTAAAAACTCACCAAAGGGTAAAATTGGATATAAAATATTGCAGAAGGATATAAATATTACATATTTAGGAAACATGGATTTGGATGATAAAATACACCCCAGTAAATACCAAAGTATAAACAATCTCGGATAAAAATGAGATTGTGATATTTTCCCTTACCTTAGGTCCGATTTGCCTCGTAAGTGTCCTAACCTCCTGTATAATGATCTAAATAATGTTATTGACTTATTAGAGAATCATAATTATTGTTATGATATAATATATGGTCATATTCTTAGCTTCTTAGTAGTAATATTTCATTGCTACTTGTTATTCGGGTGTTTATAACTTTTTGATCTTATGCGTGTTTTGTCAAATAAATTCTTATTATTCTCTTTAGGTTATAGATACATAATTTCCAGAATGGTATTAATGTACTATATATCATATTTTTTCATTAAATTCATTTATATAATCATTATGTAATAAAGATCATGTAGAACAAATCTCATCACATCGTGGAGACGGTATTCCGTACGTACGCACGAGCGATGATATCATTCCCATGATCGTGGAATTGTATTGGAGAGTATGTATACTATTTCAGAATCAATATCACTTTAATATAATCATATATAGTAATTATTTACACCATTATACCCATCCAAGTAAGGTGGTGGGGGAAAATAGATTACACCACGACGTGGAGACGGTATTCCGTACGTACAGACGCACGGTGATTTCATTTTCCATAGGATGGATAGATGTTCAAATAAGGTTGTTTCATACTTATAATAACATATCAGTATATGAGTGATACTGATTTTATTACTTCATAATTAAACAACTAAAGAAGAAGATGTTGAAGAAGAATGAATTTGGAAAGGATCAGTAATGGATATTACCTCTTTTTGACGCGCCTCTTCTTAACCTCCTCTTAGGGCACTAGGGTTGGTCTTTGAAGAGGACCAGAACCTCTAGGATGATTCTAGGGAAGTGGTTAAGTGAAATGGTCAGGGTTTGGCCGAGCTTGAAGGCTCAAATTGGTGTGAGGAGGAGAGGGAGGATGTGCCCTTTTATAAGGGAGGAGAGGGGCACCTTTAGAAATATAAGAAAAATTAGGTTATATTAAATCCCAACCCCACTTAAAAACTTCCAAAATGACTCATATCCAAAGATTAGATGATATAGGGTTGTAATATCATCAAACAATAAAATTTAGACATGTTAGGTATTTATTTTAAACATTACCAACTTGATTTATCCTTATTTATCGATTTAATTTTATTTGTGGTAATAATATTCTAAATTTTAAATTATTATTAATAATTCCATATGTGTTGTGAATTTTCCCTAATTTGAAACTTTATGACATTTTCGACAATATAAATTTTAATTTATAATTTTTAAATATTTTTGTAATTTTTAAACAATTTTATAATATGTTAGTTTTATAAAATAACAATAGTGTCAATTTTGACAGTATTCATTTATTTGAATTTAAATAAAATATATACAGAGGATATGTTCGAAATAAAAGCTTTAATAGATTAATAAAATGTCATATGTGTCTAGAAAATTAGTGGATCACATTAAATAGTGCATATAATTATTATTTTAATATTTTAAAACCATTTATTTGATATTTTTATTAATAAAATAATTTCAACATCACTATTGTGTCATAATTAATGATAATTATTTAATCCTTAAAAATTATAAATAAATTACTAAGATGTAGATAATTGTATTAGATTTATGGAGACTATTAATGTTCGAAGTTTCATTAAGTGTATCACCAAATTAAAATTATTATACTTATAAGATTTAATAAAGTGACATGTTGTCACATTCTTTGGTTTTAATAATAATTAAATTATTTTCATGGGAAAAAGTCTATTAAATGAATCTAATCTGAACCTTAGGTGATATGGGTCAACTTTTAGTCATCAAATAGGATTTTGGCATGTGTTAGGGTAATTTTATAATCTTATATTTACCCTTAATTACCCGATTTACCTTTAACTATGGTAAATAAAATTTACCGTAGTTACTATTCATAATGCCCAAAAATAAAAAGTAGTCTATTAAAATAATTTGGACCAACTGATTCTGAATATGGAATCTATTTTTAAAAATTCAAAACATATAAGTTGCAGTAATTAATTTAAAATATATCCCGTTGTTAAGAAAATGGGTTTTAGAAGTTAAAACATTGCCAATGATTGAAATGTTTTTACCTATGAATTCAATGTGAAATTAATGCTAATGACGTACATTATATTAAATGTTAAAAATATATTCTATCTATAATTTAAAACCATTCAATATTATAATTTAACCATATAAATTATCTCAATGAAAAAAGTTGTTTTTAATTAAAAATTAGTGTATTTTTACTATTCATCAAAATATGAAAGTTATCAGAAAAATATCAAAAATTTATCCAAAGTAAATTTTTATATCCTGATTCAAAATAAGAATTTTATTTTGTCAAATTGAACTTATAAATGTGTCAAAAACTAGATTTAATGTGGGTGCGCCATCAAAAGGTGGCAAAACTGCATTTTTTGATAAATACTTATTTTACCCAAAAAAAATTATTTTGTTCTCTTACCGTGTTCTAGAAAATGTGTAATATGAATAATAATGTTGTAAAATTTAAATTTCAGTTAATACTATTCATAACGGCTAGTTTATAATATTATAATAATATATTGTGGTTTAGTGGAACTCTGTATTGCGTACTACACACGCTATCGAGGAAGGTCGCAGTTGCGTGCAGCGAAAGATTTCTTTGATGATTTATATAACATAAAAACAAAATTTTTCTAATAAAATTATCAGGTGTTACATTCTACCCCCCTTAAAATGAATTTCACCCTCGAAATTCGTCACTTTGTAACAAACAGATGAGGATACCTCTCCCTCATCATATCCTCAAGCTCCCATGTTGCTTCTTCTAATTGGTGGTTCCTCCATAATACTTTCACCAAGAGAGTGGTCTTGTTTCGTAGGACTTTTTCACTACGATCTGGAATCTCTATCGGTTGTTCTTCATAAGAAAGATCTTGCTCTAGCGGTACAACATCTGAGCTGAGTACATGTCAAGGATCAGGTGTGTACTTTCTCAGGAGAGATACATGGAACACATCGTGAACTTGAGAGAGATTCGGTGGAAGCCCCAATCGGTAAGCTACCTTCCCAACACGATCCATTATTTTGAAAGGACCGATATATCTAGGGCTCAACTTCCCCTTCTTTCCAAATATCATGACCCTCTTCCAGGGAGATATTCTTAAGAACACTTTATCAACCACTTCAAACTCTAGGTCTTTTCTTCGATTTTTGTCATAAGTTTTTTGTCGACTCTGAGCTGCTCGTATGTGTTTTTGAATAGATCGGACCTTTTCTACCATCTCATCAACAATATCAGGTCCTAATAGCTTTCTTTCCCCAACTTCATCCCAGCAAGTTGGAGTCCTACATTTCATTCCATAGAGAGCTTCATAAGGATCCATCTAAATACTGGAGTGAAATCTATTATTATAATAAAATTCCACCAAAGGTAGGTGTTGATCCCAACCACCTTTGAAATCCATAGAGCAAGCTATCAACATATCTTCACGAGTTTGAATTTTTCTCTTAGACTGACCGTCTGTCTGAGGATGATAAGCAGTGCTGAAACACAACTCTGTATCCAGAGTATGCTGAAGACTTCTCCAAAACTTTGAGGTAAACCTCGGATCTCGATCAGATATAATATAAAGTGGTACTCTATGCAATCTTACCACTTCCTTCACATATAGCCTAGAAAGCTGATCTAGAGAGAAATCCTCTCTAATAGTGATGAAGTGTGCATACTTTGTAAGATGATCAACTATGACCTAGATAGCACTATTGCCTTTGGATGTTTTAGGAAGTCCTGTGACAAAGTCCATAGTGATGTTTTACCATTTCCATTCGGGTTTAGGTAATGGTTGTAACATCCCTTTAGACTTCTGTCTCTCAGCTTTAACATTCTGACAAACCAAGCATAGAGAGACATATTCAGCAACATCTCTTTTCATGCCATCCCACCAGAAGTACTCTTTCAGGTCCCTATACATCTTCGTGCTTCCAGGATGAATAGAGAATGAAGAACTATGAGCCTCATCCAGTAGTTCCTTCTATAATTCGGGGATGGGAGGAACAAAAACCTGATTCCTGAACTTTATTATCCCATCACAATCAAGGTTGAATTGAGAAAAATTTCTCACCTTCTTTTTTAACTCGACATCTTCTTTCTGTACCTCTTTAATCTTCACATGTATAGATGGTTGAACATTCATTTGAGAATGATATGATTTTCCCCTTTCATTATATTTCCAAGATCCATCCAATGTAAATCCATAAATATTGAATCTTTTGTGATCCTCATCATGGATAAACTGGCATGGTCTTGTCGACTTAATGCATCTGCCACCTTGTTTTCTTTCCCAGGGTGGTAATGAATTGAGCAGTCGTAATCCTTAATCAGCTCCAACCATCTTCTTTGGCGCATATTCAGCTCCATTTGTGAGAAAATATACTTTAATCTTTTATGATCATTATAAATATCACACCTTTCACTATAAAGGTAATTCCTCCAAATCTTTAATGCAAAGATTACCGCAGCTAACTCCAAATCATGAGTTGGGTAATTTTGATCATGTATTTTCAACTGTCGTGAGGCATAAGCTATCACCATAACATTTTTCATAAGAACACACCCCAAAACATTCTTGGATGCATCAATATAGATCAAAAACATATCTCCACTACAAGGTAGTGTGAGCATAGGTGCACTAGATAACCTTCTTTTCAACTCCTTGAAATTTTGTTCACACTCCTCCGTCCAAACAAACTTAACTCCTTTCCGAGTCAACTTGGTGAGTGGATTAGATAATCGTGAAAAATCTTTCAAAAAACATCGATAATATCCAGCCAAACCAAGAAAACTTCGGATCTAAGTCACTGTTGTTGGTCTGAACCATCTTTCGATAACCTCTGTTTTTCATGGATCCAAAGATATCCCCTCTTTTGAGATTATGTGACCCAAAAATGAAACTCTTTGATGCCAAAATTCACACTTGGTAAATTTGGCATAAAGCTTCTCCTTTCTCAGGGTCTTCAATATAATTCTCAAGTGATATTCATGTTCTTCCTTTCTCTTTTATTATACAAGAATATCGTCTATAAACACTACCACAAACTGATCAAGATAGTCTCTAAAGACTCTATTCATCAGATCCATGAAGATAACAGGGGCATTAGTAAGACCAAATGGCATCAATATAAATTAATAGTGTCCATACCTTGTACGGAAAGCCATCTTTGGTATATCCTCCCTTTTGACCCTTAATTGGTGATTCCCTGAACGAAGATCAATCTTGGAAAAGTATTGAGATCCTCGTAGTTGGTCAAATAAGTCATCAATGCGTGGGAGAAGATATTTGTTCTTGATAGTGATCTTGTTAAGTTCTTGATAATCAATGTAGAGTCTCATTGATCCATCTTTCTTCTTAACAAACAGAACAGGTTCTCCCCAAGGTGATGCACTAGGGAATATGAACCCCTTATCAAGATTCTCTTTGAGTTGCTTCTTCAATTCCTGCAACTCAATTGGGGCAATTCTATAAGGTGTCTTTGAAATAGGAAAAGAACATGGTACGAGTTCTATTGAAAACTCAACATCACGATTTGGTGGGAGACCCAGTAATTCCTCCGGAAAGACTTCATCAAACTCCCATACAAAGGGAATATTCTTAATCGTGATTTTCTCACCCACCATTTGAGATAAATAAACTTCATTTAGTGGAATCAATACCCATAGAATGGAAGAATTTTCCACTGGAAGGTTATGTTCATCCTTGCATCGATAGACGATCATCGATTGATTTGGAATATAAAATGTGACTTCCCTTCTTTGGCAATTGATATGAGCTACATGTAGAGAAAGACAATACATGCCAAGAATCACATCAAATTCCACTATTGGAAGGATCATAAGATCTGTAGGAAGCACTTTCCCACAAACTTCAATCGGAGAATAATTATAAACTTTTTATGTGACTGTTGTGCCATTAGGGGTTATCACAGCTAACTCAAAATCTAACTATTGAGGTAATACGGTGATATCCTTAGAAAATTCTTCATAAATAAAGGAGTGGGTGGATCCATAATCAAATAAAACATTTTCTACTATAGAGTGAATGGTATGTGTACCTTTCACCACATCGTTATCGTACTCCACATCGCTGATAGAAATTGCATGTGACTTTCCTTTTTCTTTAGCCTTACGAGTTTTTTGACGTCGACCATAATCATCAAACCTTGTATTTGGGCCTTGATTGGCATAATGACCCATCTCCGTGCACTTGAAACATTGAAGTGTAGTAGGTTCATTCTGTGTGTCCCTTCCTTTGTTTTCATCATTAGACATCTTCTTCCCATAATTGCATCATTCAAATGCCCGATGACCTTCCTTTACACATTTGAAACATTTACTTGTCCCTTTAAGACAACTCCCTCCATGTTTCATTCCACACATTGAGAATAAGAGAAAGCTCATATTCTTTTCAGTGTGCTCTTTAGATTTTCCTTTGAATTCCATTTTCCTCTTCTTATCAAACCTATATTACTGATGGGTAACTCCAATCTCCATCTTGACTTTGAGAGCACATCGAACAATTTCCTCGTAGCTATTGAAGTCCCTTATGGATAACGCCCTTCGAAGACTTGGTTTTAAGCCACTAAAAATCGATCGATCTTACTATCAGGTTGCATAATAATACTAGAAGCGTACCTTGCAAGTCTTGTAAAAATTGCTTCATAAGTACCAACAGATTCATCATCCTTTTGCTTCAGTTCAAGAAACTCGTTCTCCATATTTTTTCAGAGAATACGAGGGAAGTACTTATTGAAAAATAAGTTCTTGAACTCGTCCCATTCCATAGACTCAATTTATTCCCTTTGCCTCATATTATTAATACGATTCCACCATTGATCAGTATCTCCTTCCAAATGATACACTGCTAGAATGACATTATCATGTTCAGAACATTGAAGTACTGAAAATATATTTTCAGTAGTACTAATCCATTGTTCAGCAACTAATGGATCAGTAGACCCGCTGAAAGAAGGTGGACGCTGCCTCATGAAGGATTCAACAGAATTTTGCTCCTTCCTTTGCTCGTTTGGAAGTCCTGCATGATTCATAGCTTGTGAAAGTTGTGTGAGCATGGCTAAAAGATTTTTCATTCTAGCTCCCATAACATTTGGTTGCTCAGCGGGAAAATCATTGCATTTCCCATCGCATTCCACATTAACATGGTTCATTCGGGTTCCAGCCATTGACTAAAACCAAGAATAATAGTGTGAGAAACACTAATTATAATAGGAAAACCACATAATCAAGAATAAAATTTCACACCTAAGGTCTTATCATTGGTTGTTCATGGCCATTTCTAAAACACTAAGATTGTGTTATATGCTTAGACTTATCCTTAGGATTCTTACTAAGGCTTTCACATCCTAGTTTCCAAAGGTTGACTATAACTTTCCTATGATACCAACTATAACGACCCATACTTTACATACATTGTCATTACTTCAGAATTTAAGCACACTTATTACAACATATAACAAAAACAGAAAAGAAGTGTATAGGTATAGAGTCTTTAGAAACTGGGAAACATAAACAACTGGTTCATAAAACATCTACTTTGCCTCCCATTTATTTCAACATATCTAGAGTCCCTTTTTGGCATATCCTACTTAATAACCTTCTTCCTGACCTGGGGAAATAAAACATACAAAAGGGTGAGCTCAAATTCTTAGTAAGGGTAGAAAAAATAAATTTCAATCAAATCATATACATAAGAACATAACTTTTGTAAATCTTAACCTGCAAAAGAAATCATAATTTTATAACATGGGATAAATCATAGTTGTGAAATGTAATCCCAATAATCATAACTTAAAACATGAAACCTTGTGGAATACACACATAATCATATAGAATCATTTCCTATTAGTCAAGACTCATTTCCAAGACTATCTTAGTGGACAAAGTCCATTTCTGAACCGAGTTCACTCCTCGTTTCAGTCCTGTTTCACTGAACCGGTTTAAACTGCCGTTCCAACCATGTCAATATCATGAGATATAAAATCTTTACCTAATGAATTGGAGGGAGATATAGGTCCCACCCATATCATAATGATACCATTCTTATATGTGCCACAAAATCATAAATCATACATCATTGCATAACCCATGTAATAAAAATGGGATTCTTAAATATCATGACATCATAAAATAATTCATATAAGATAAAGGAATTCATAAAAATAATTCCATCACAACTTAATCAAATCAATGTAATAATAGGGATAGAAACAGAACCCTATATTATCTTAGAAGGAAAATAATTTTGATAAAACTCTTGAACTCCATTCTTGAGGAAAATATCCTTTCTACTTCAAAAAAAACATTTTTCTTCCTTTCTTAACATGTCATACAATTTTAAACTAAAATAAGTTGATTAAAAATAAACTTGAAAACTTGTAAAGGAAGATTCTTGGAAATTTTGTTTTAAAAATCCATTCATTCCATAAATGTGAAAAACATTCTTCTCGTACTTTTGTCGTAAAAGTCAAAAAGTACCTCGTACGAAAAACAACAAAAGATTCCTTTCATATCCTTTACTAGAAACTCACCGAAGGGTAAAATTGGATATAAACTATTTTAGAAGGATATAAATATTACATATAGAGGAAACATGGATGTGGATGATAAAATACACACCCATTAAATACCAAAGTATAAACAATATCCGATAAAAATGGGATTGTGATATTTTCCCTTACCTTAGGTCTGATTTGCCTCGTAAGTGTCTGAACCACCTGTATATTGATTTAAATAATGTTATTGACTTATTCCAGAATCATAATTATTGTTATGATATCACATATGGTCATATTCTTAGCTTCTTAGTAGTAATATTTCATTACTACTTGTTATTCGGGTGTTTATAACTTTTTGTTCTTATGCGTGTTTTGTCGAATAAATTCTTTTTCTTCTCTTTAGGTTATAGATAAATCATGTACAGAATGGTATTAATGAACTATATATCATATTTATTCATTCAATTCATTTATATAATCATTATGCAATGAAGATCATGTAGAACGAATCACATCACATCATGGAGACGGTATTCCGTACGTACGCACGAGCGATGATATCGTTCCCATGATCGTGGAATTGTATTGGAGTGTATGTATACTATTTCAGAATCAATAACACTTTACAATTATCATATATAGTAATTATTTACACCATTATACCCATCCAAGTAAGGTGGTGGGGGAAAATAGATTACACCACAGTGTGGAGACGGTATTCCGTACGTACGCACGCGCGGTGATTTCGTTTTCCATAGGATGGATAGATGTTGAAACAGGGTTGTTTCATACTTATAATAACATATAAGTATATGAGTGATACTGATGTTATTAAGTCATCATTAAACAACTAAAGAAGAATATGTTGAAGAAGAAAGAATTTGGAAAGGATCGTTAATGGATATTACCTCTTTTTGACGCGCCTCTTCTTAACCTCCTCTTAGGGCACTAGGGTTGGTCTTTGAAGAAGACCGGAACCTCTAAGATGATTATAGGGAAGTGGGGAAGTAAAATGGGAAGGGTTTTTCCGAGATTGAATGCTTAAATTTGTGTGAGGAGGAGAAGAGGAGGTTCCCTTTTATAAGGGAGGAGAGGGGCACCTTTGGAAATATAAGAAATATTAGTTTATATTAAATCCCAAACCCACATAAAAACTTCCAAAATGACTAATATCTGAAGATTAGATGAGATATGGTTGTAATACCATCAACCAATAAAATTTAGGCATGTTAGGAATTTATTTTAAACATTACCAACTTGATTTATCCTTATTTATCAATTTAATTTTATTTATGGTAATAATATTCTAAATTTTAAATTATTATTAATAATTATATATGTGTTGTGAATTTTCCATAATTTGACACTTTATGACATTTTTGACCATATAAATATTAATTTATAATTTTTAAATATTTTTGTGATTTTTAAACAATTTTATAATATGTTATTTTTATACAATAACAATAATGTCAATTTTGACACTATTCATTTATTTGAATTTAAATAAAATATATACAGAAGAAATGTTTGAAATAAAAGATTTAATAGATTAAAAAACTGTCATATGTATCTAGAAAATTTTTGGAGCACATTAAATAGTGCATATAATAATTATTTTAATATTTTAAAACCATTTATTTGATATTTTAATTAGTAAAATAATTTCAACATCACTATTGTGTCATAATTAATGATAATTATTTAATCCATAAAAATTCTAAATAAATTCCTATGATGTAGATAATTGTATTATAGTTCTGGAGAATATTCATTTTCGATGTTTCATTAATTTTATCACCAAATTAAAATTATTATACTTATAAGATTTAAGAAAGTGACATGTTGTCACATTATATGGTTTTAATAATAATTAAATTATATTCAAGGAAAAAAGTATATTAAATGAATCTAATCCGACCCTTAGGTGATATGGGTCGACTTTTAGTCATCTAATAGGATTTTGGAAGGTGTTAGTGTAATTTTATAATCTTATATTTACCCTTAATTACCCGATTTACCTTTAACTATGGTAAATAAAATTTACCGTAGTTACTATTCATAATGCCCAAAAATAAAAAGCAGCCTATTAAAATAATTTGGACCCACTGATTCTGAATATGGAATCCATTTTTCAAAATTAAAAATATATAAGTTTCAGTAAATAATTTAAAATAAATCCCGTTGTTAAGAAAACGGATTTTAGAAGTTAAAACATTGCCAAAGATTGAAATGTTTTTACCTATGAATTCAATGTGAAATTAATGCTAATGACATAAATTATATTAAATGGTAAAAATATATTCTATATATACTTTAAAACCATTCAATATTATAATTTAACCATATAAATTATCTCAATTAAAAAAGTTGTTTTTAATTAAAAATTAGTGTATTTTTACTATTCATCAAAATATTAAAATTATCAGAAAAATATCCAAAATTTATCCAAAGTAAATTTTTATATCCTTATTCAAAAAAAGAATTTTATTTTGTCAAATTGAACTTATAAATGTTTCAAAAACTAGATTTAATGTGGGTGCTCCATCAAAAGGTGGCAAAATTGCCTTTTTTTAAAAATACTTATTTTACCCAAAACAATTATTTTGCTCTCTTACCATGTTATAGAAAATGTGTAAGATGAATAATAATGTTATAAAATTTAAAATTCAGTTAATACTATACATAACGGCTAGTTTATAATATTATAATAATATATCGTTGTTTAGTGGAACTCAGTATTGCGTACTACACACACTATCGAGGAAGGTTGCGATTGCGTGCAGCGAAAGATTAATTTGATGATTTATATAACATAAAAACAAAATATTTCTCATAAGAGTCTCGGGTGTTACAGACGCCCTTGTCATCAAGCTACTGCTTCATCCACAATAACTGTATGCATGCTTGCATGGCTACAATATACTCACCTTCTATAGTGCCCAATGAAATTAAATATTATTTCTTTCATAACCAAAAATTACACAGTACACCAAGATAAAAAACACCATGCGACGTTGATTTTATAGCACCTGATGAACAAGCCCAATCTGCATCTATTTATCCCAAAATCTCTGGCTGAGATTTGTTAGTATACATTAAGTTGAAATCAACCATTCACTTAATATAACTAATAATTCCTTTCACTGAAAGCATGTGGATTTTGTTGGGATTAAATTGATATCTCACCTCTTAGAATGTGTAGAATAAAATGTTAGGCCTTTTCAGGGTCAGGTATAGTAATATTCTAATAATTTTACAATATTCTATGATATTAACCGCCTTTCCTTCACAATATTTCGACAGTTTCATCCGAGTAGCAACCATATTCTTTATTTCCATGTAATTTTCCTTCCCAATCTCCTCAAAACCTCGAGGGAATATCTGTATTGAGAGATAAATGTACCATTCCATCCTTGTGTTACCATTAAACCAAGGAAAAACATCAGATCGCCAATCAAAGGCATTTCAAACTAATGTTTCATGAATTCTGAAAAACTGTCTGCACTATGCTCCATATGATCCTTTAAAGATTATATGATCAACACCTATCAGCGATATCAAACATTTATTACTATAATAGTTTACATTTGAATTGTAATAAAATCCACCAAACTGGAAACCATGCTTCTTCCAGAACTGATCTAGCCTTGAATACCATTCTCTTGGTACTTGCTTCAACCCATACAAGGCCTTCTTCAGCCGACAAACATTTTTATCAGCTTCATGAATGAGAAAACCAAATGGCTGTTCAATATAAATTTTTTCTTCCAGAACCCCATTACGAAATGTTGAATTCATATCCATATCGAACACTTTGATCTTATATTGCGCTATAGTGGCTAAGAATAATCTGATTGTTTCCAACCTTACTATAGTTAAAAATGTTTCATCAACATCAATACCCTGTATTTTGGATTCTACATTGTACATGAGACATGATTTTTTTAGATCACAACACCATATTCATTAATTTGGTTGATAAATACCCATTTGTCCCAATTATATTCTTATATTCTAGCCTCAAAGAAATCTCCCAAGTTTTATTGTTCTCAATATGTCATAGCTCTTCATTCATCACCTGAACCGAGTTTTCTTTTTCAGCTGCATCAACAAAACATTTAGGTTCAACATTATATAAGAGAGATGTCTATTGCAGTGACTTAATTCTTCTTATCTAAACTTGTACTATTTGATCAACAATGATATTCTTCCTGTCAATTTTGACTTGACTCTTTGGATTCTTTGTAGATACAGACTTGGATTATTATTTTTCGTCATCAATATCTTCTTCTGAGTTAGAATATGTTACTTATTCACCCACTGTGTTACTTTCCTCTTGATCACATTCATTAGGAAACCATTCACTATGATATTGATTATTCTCTTAATTTTCCACCACTATGGCATCATTTCCATCAACTAATTTTCCCAACCTATTGTTAAAGAATTTGTATTATTTTCTTTTTCTTGAGTGGCCAAATAATGTCCCCTCATCTTCTCATGACTCAAATTTCCTATTTATTTCATTGTTGAGAATGAAGCATTCACTTCCAAATATTTGAAAGTATTTCACTATTGGATTCTTTCTATACCACATCTCTTATAAATTCTTTTCTTCTATCAGACACAACATATCCCTGTTATAAATGTAGAATGATGTCAATACTACATCCTTCCAAAATTTCTATGGTAGGAATTTTTCTATAAGCATTATTCTAGATATGTTGTTGATGATATGATTTATCATTTCAACGACTCTATTCTGTTAGGGTTCTCTTACTGAAGAAACATGATTCATTATCCTGTGTTTTTAGAGAATTTCTTTTACCTGACTATTTGTGAATTCTGTACTATTTCCAGTACAAAACATTAGAAATTTCGGCCCAAGCATCCTTTTAGATTCCCTCCGATTCTTTTTTAGGTAACTAGACACATCAGGATTATTGTAAATGGAGAATACCCATGGAATTATTCTATAATAATCAATTAATAGAAGGTATTATCTATTTCCATTAATGTCTCTTGATGGGATAGGTCCATAAACATCAGCATAAACCAATATAGGTACTCTAGTTGACTTATTTTCCTTCTCTTAGTATGTATTTTGGATGATCTTCCGCTGTTGATAGGCATCACATGTTTTTTATGATTACATGATATTTTAGGGAGATATCTATCTACATTAAACATTACCAAATCTTATTGGGATGGTTGGCATAGATGAACAAGTAGTTTATGCTATAACATTTTTCCTCCTCTCTAGATAGGAAGCTGACATCTTCATGACCACTTACAAGGTAAAGATTTCCATTTTTCAATTTTCTATATAGAATCACTACACCATCTATTCCATAGATGAAACAAATATTCTTAGTAATCCTTATAGAATTACACGAGTCACATTATTGTCCGGCATTGAGCAAAAAGTGACTAAGACATTATACTAATAATACATCTGTATATCTTATTTCTTTCCCCTCAAACTTGGACTTTCATGAGCCAATAATATTCAAGAATTCATCATTTCCAATCTTGAAAACTAATTATTTGTCGAAATTTCATGTCTTTAACAATATCCTTATTACCTGTCATTTGAGATGTGAAACTAAAGTCAAGGATCCACACACCAGAACGATCTTATGCTTTAAGGGAAAGTTCAACATCCAATGCCTTCTCAAATATCTACTTCATGGTCCATGTTTTTTTCTTCATACTCGACATAGAATGATATTTGTTAACCTTTTTGGATTATAATGGACCTTCTTCATCTTGAAAGGCTTCAAATATATTTTTTACTTTCAACTCGCATGTTGGTTCATTGATCTTCTACTAGAGAACATTATGGTTCAATTTTAGCACATTCCTCTATATGGTCGATGTACATTATCTATCCATGTGTCCAAATCCTCCACAACAAAATATGTGTCCCTTGGATGATGTTCTATAGTACCATTCTCTATTTTGATTCCACTACTGTTCCAGTGCCCTTTGGTATCTTCTCGCTATAGAACAAACATTTTGTTAGAGTAACATCTTTTCACAGCAATAACACTTGTTGAAGGGTGTATTCCTGCATGTTACTTTTATACTTCTAGTTGCCCCTTGGGTTCCAGGAATATTCTGATTTTTATTCTTACCCACACCAATCTATATTCTTAGAATGAGTGCTTGTGGCCTTACTTCATCCTTGACTACTTTTTATTTTTTATCAAGCCCCACACCAACCTTAACATCTAAAAATGATTCTTTCTTATTTTTGATAGGACCACTATGCCCCTATCATCTTTTCAATATCATGAATGATCTATTTTCCTGATAACATGATAGGGAATCAATAGTTTTTCTTGGTCATTAACTTTTCATCGCAAAATGACAACTTCCTATTAATGTTCTTTGATACGCTCGACTTGATCTATTACTATGTTATTCATACCATAAATCTCCATATTCTGTTCTTATTTGGAATTTATGATCATCAACATCATAATATTCAAGGATAATTTTGGGGAACCTTGCTATAATATGACCATCCTTTTTATTTCTAGAGCTAGAAAGTTGATTTTTTCCTTTAAACTTTCATTTTCCTCATTGACGATTTGAGGAAAGGAATGATGTCACCTCACCTGTATCTTATTCATCCTAAGAATCTTCAATAATGAGCTTATTTATGGCCTATAATTCCACTTATTTGGATTTACACTTTTAAAATGAATCATTATCATCATTAAAAATTTCATATTCTACCAGGGTACTTTGAAAGTAATCATACGTCAGCTCTTTCAGGTTTTTGTCTTCAAATAAAAAACCTTTTGATTGAAGTGAGGTATGTGTTTACCCAAGATGCACTACAAAATCAGTATAATTTCAATAATTTCACCAAGGCCTCACATATCCTCTACTGAAAAATATATCATATCAAAGAATTCATCAACAGACTCATTCTGGTTCATTCTCAGATATTCATACTTGTTCCACATCACTTGCAGCTTCACCTCTCTGACCTTTGAATCTCCTTCAATATATTCAACTACTTTTCCCACATATCATGTGATGTTATTAATGAAATAAACTTAGTATATATATCATTTGATATGGATCCCCTATATATATTTATTCCCTTGGCATCGACATCCAATTCACTTTTATCATCTTCTGACAACACACCACTATTGATGTCAGTAGTGATACCATGCATCACTGCTGTGAACACATCCACTCCCAAAGATCAGATGTAGTGTTCCATCTATTTCTTACATAACTAAAAATTATTCCCCTCAACGATCAGAATCACTTTATGATTGATATCCTTCATTTAGAGAGAAAAACCGATATAAACCTCCATGTGATACAAATTGTTAGACCTAACAAGCCATATACCCTAAGAGGGAGGGTGAATCTGGGTATGACAGATTAACACAACTACCCCTATTTAACTTGTTTCATTTTTATAAAAAACTCTCTCCTATCTCTTTAAAATTTCTATGTATGAAAAAATACTAAATATAGAACATGACACATGAATTTATCTTAGTTCACCCTCACTAGGATACCTCCAAGGAGCATACACCAGTGATGTGCCGATTTACAAAATGCACAAAGATCACACTGCTATTTACAATGTTTCAAGTAGAATCACTTACCCTCATGGTTTAAAACCAATCTCAATTTGAAAGTTCACTACTCTCTCAACTGACAAGAGCCCACTACTTCTTCAGAAGATCCACTCATAGTTTAATGACTTGTAGGACCTTTCATTATCTATAATGAATGCATCCTCCACTGTATGTAGATGCACTGTTGAAGTCCAATTCTCATCCACTGATATATACCCCATTACCATAGGTGTACTGGGAAACATAAAACTTTCACACAACCCTACGGTGAATTGTGTGCCACGTTAACGAGTGCACAACCTCTACATTTGTTACGGGAAGACTAAATTTTGTGATAATTTTATGATTTCTCACCACTTTATTCTTCTGTGCCACTACTTTAATGACACTACATACATGATACTCCTTTCAAAATACTACTTGTGTTCAACCGACTATGCGACTCACTACATGTGTGCCACTCAAAGCTTGCACAAAACTTCCACTTGAGTGATCAGGGATCAGATTTTCTCTATGTGTAGGGATACTTCAAAAATAGGATGGAAGATGTCTATTTATAGGAATTTGGAGACCCTGTGCATGAGGTACAAAACTCATCTTGCATGCAAATTCAGGAATTTTTTGCTGCTCCATAAATTGCTTGCCAATTCATGACTCACGTACCCCATAATGACTTACATGCCCCTTGTTGAATTTCATGACACTTTATTTCCTTCATCATATTTTTGTGTGATGAAATATGAATTGCGTGCCACTTCATCGCTTACACATCACTTAATGACATGTGTAAAACTTCTTAACATGTGCACCAATTCCATTCCTTCATCATATTTTGATGTGATGATCTTGAAATATAAATTGCAAGACAATTCTTATCTTACGCACCACATAGTGACTTTCAAGACACTTATTCACTTAAGAGAAACTTAATGACTTGTGCACCCGTTATTAACATTCTAATCACATTAATTAATTTTTTATATTTTATGTGATTATCTTGAAATACGACTTGTGAACCACTTCTTCACTTACAAACAACTTAATGATTTTCACACCACCTATTCTCTTAAGCACCACTTAATGACTCAAGCACCACTTTTAAACCTGCACACCAATTTATTTACTCTGTCATATTTTTCTATTTTGATTTTGAAAAAAACCGGGTGCAAAATATTCCAATCACTCGTTTTGTCAAAAACACAATCACCTAAAAAAGGCTTTAATGATACCATGATGGATTTTTTCCCAACACTATAGGTCATAGCTATAGCCACGAGTTTTCACACCGAAAATATAATCTATATCCATTGATATTAAAACTATAGCTATAGACCTCTACCATGTAATGGTCTATAGCCTTGGTTTGAATGAATATAGACACAGTTCTATAAACTATGGCTATAAGAATTTGAAAATAAAATGACACATGTAATAATTTTACCCTACAACTTCTCTACTTGTACACAACCACTTTACCACCATGATATCTACTTTAATTATTATATATATATATATATATATATATATATATAATTTTATATTATATTTACATATATTTTTTAAAACTGTGGCTATAGAAGTGAAATTGTGGCTATATCCACTACATGTGGAATTTATATCCACAGTTTTATAAAACCATGGATATAGCCCATGCACGGTGAGCCTATAACCACTGTTCATTAAAACCATGGCAGTCAGTATGGTCTATAGGCACATTTTTATAAACATTTGGCTACATAAAATTCATGGGGACCCTATATGCATGATAATTTAAAATTGTGGCTGTAGGTATATTTATATATCCATAGTTTTTTCAAAAGGTAGCTATAGATTTTTCAACCTTCTACTTATGGTAAATTTTATTATCCTGGGAAATCTACATCACCAATTTTAGAGAACTATGGATATAAACCGAACCTATAGCATGGGTTTTAGAAAATAATGGATATATTAATTGTTTTCTAAAAACAGTGGCTATATGTGGGGTCAATATATCTAGTTGTTTGAAAAAATGTGGCTATAGAGTTGTTTTTTAGTAGTGAAACCCTTACCTTTACTCTTGAATTAGATGGACATTATTGGAACTCATATATAGAAACATAAATATCTTATTAAATATATCTATAATTATATTTTTAGCTATCACTATTTATAATTTTCATTTATAATCATTTTTTAAACGTATATTAGTTAGTTTTTACCTATTTTCCCACATTATGTGTTTATAGTTTTAACCCTCAGTATTATTATCATTAGATTGGTGTCTATATTAATTTTTTTACAAAATTTAATGATTAAAATTTTATAATATTATTTGTAATGGATTTATTCTAAGGATTCACGAAGTTTAAATTTCCTTTTATGAATGTTCAATTTATTATCCTTGAGTATGAAATTGACAATAAGTATACTTTTGTGATATGTTTAACAGTAAATATGTTTTATTAATTATTAAGTAAAATATTATTTCATATATACTAGAACCAAAATAAATTCATAATTACTATATTTATATCATATTATATGATTAATTATGTCCTCATAGACCTCAATGACTGAATTTTGTTCCATTGGTTAAGTAATTGTTCAAACTAACCCAAACATTAAAATACCATGATTCATGGATTATCATCAGGTGAATTATTTGAAATATCATTATAAAAGATGAATAATGATCATATTTATTTTTTATTAGGGTAATGTATCATAATTTTAAGGATGTTAGAAAAATAATTAATGGATATGAAAATATAGAATAATATGATCAAATTATTTTTTCTTAATAGTTTTTTTTTGTTTGAGATCAATAGTTTTGAAACAATTTTTTAATCATTCATATTTCTAATAGTTTATTAAATTTTCATTAAAAAAATTATACATGACATAAAAATCATATTTATCTATTAAAACTATTCTGAAGTCAATCCATGTAAAGCTGTTATGAAATGATATACGAAATATGATTATTCCCTGAAAGAGAGAGTCCACAAGTTTCCATGGTTAAGGAGTTCATTTTCCCCAAAATAAGAAAAATGAGTAAGATGATTTATAATTTAGGAATATAAAATATGTAATAAAAATAATAACAATATATTAAATTACGCATTAGTACCACCCTTATAATGTGGTGATTTAAAACAAAACATATTGTGTCATGGAGGCAGTAGTCGTCACAATGCATGATTCACATTTAAATTTTTCTTATTGGAAAAGGGGAGAGTGGTTAATTATTTCAAACTAATAAAAATAATATATGGTATAATAATGATAATTATTTTATTATTATAATATGGTGAAAATAAATTTAATTGATAAGAAAATGACCAAAAGATGGTGGAAAGAGCGAGGATCTGTTAGAAATCTATACCTTAATACTAAGATTAACTCCTTTGTAAAAGGGATTAAAACTTTTATGGATGGTATTTTAAGAATTAAATAACCTCATTGATGTTTAATTGATTGTTTAAGAGATGTTTGGGATGTATTTAGGCAAACAATATGGTATTTTCTATAAGGGTAAGTGAGTAGAAGAGAACCTCTGTTATAAATGAAAAGAGATGACATTTTTGTAAATACCCAAATATTAAATAATAAGAAGCCACTTTTAAGGGATGAATCTCCAAAATTGAGAAATAATGGAGAAGATAAGATATATAAACTATATATATCTCAACCACTCAATTGGAAACATTTTTTAATATACTAGGCCTTTTTCTTCATGGGAACTCATGTTTACTATGTTAGTTTTTTCCATAGTGGTTTTACTTAGGCAATTTATCATTTTTGTCCTCAAATAAATGAGTAACTATTATATAATTTAGAAAAAATTATTCAAAATTTTAAATCCAATTTCATAGTTTTTTTTAAGTGTGATTAAATGTAACTTTAAAATATTAAATGTATAATGTATTAAAAATATTTTATTTTGAAAAATATAACAAAAGTTATAATATTTGAAATATGTGTTTATTACTTTACTTATAAATACATATTTGGCCTTATAAAAATGTTTCATATATTTATAATTTATACCTATACAAAAATAATTTCATAAAATTCATGATATTTGTAAAAATTTAATGTTTAACTATTCAACTAAAAATTAATCTTTCTTGAAAGATCACAAGAAATAATAATAATATAATATTTCAATGATAAATCACAAAATCAATTTATTTTTTTTCAGATCCATATAATATTCTTTTGTATTTAATAGATAAATTAAAACCAAAAAGTATGTATATATATATTTTTGAAATATTAATTATCATATTTCTAATAAACTACCTATTAACATATTTATAATATATCTTAATTCCATTCAATATTAATATACTTATTGACTTAAAAAAAATACCAATTTACGAAAAATATATATTAAGCATAAAAGGAATTTAACAAATATAAATTTTTAAAAAGTACAATAATTTATGATATAACTAAACTTTTTGGTATTTTATTACATTTATATATATATATATATATTATTGTCTACATATATAACACCTTGTTAACATTAAATGATACTTACGAATAAAAAAATCTATTATTGTAATTTCAGGTGGTGGTCCAGTTTGCATGGATCTTGTGGAGATGTCCATGAGCTTCAAATTTTCTTGAAAATAGTTTTTATCAGAATTTATTTTCTCATGTTCATCATGGGATTGGGAAATGGAAAACCCTAGTGAACCTACCTAACTTTAGATTTTGGAAGAATGAGATCCATAAGGAAGACATATGATTTTAGGTAACATTTCTTACATTATTTATTTCTTTTATGATATGATTACTTCAATTAATACTAGACAGTTTAAGGTCATATTTAATATTTAAAATATATTATGGGTTTCCATTTTATTTTGGTGTATTGTCTTAAAAATTATATTTAATATACTACTTATTGAAGAAAAATATAAAGTGAAATTCTGGGGCGTTACATTCCCCTCTTAAATAAATTGCATCGTTACAATTTTATTTATTATTTATTAATGAATTTAATCAAGGGGATTTATAATAATGTTGAAAATTTAGTTTTTAATGATATATCTATCAAATCTATTAACTTATAACAATAATATGATTATTTCATTTTTTAAACCATTTGAGTTAATTAACTCTCATGGTTTGGTGTTATAACCTATTTTATTTTTCCTTGAGTTTTTAATTCATACCTGAAGTAACAAATATTCATAAATTAGTCGAACATATGAAGTGTGATTACATATTTTTAATATATATATATCTCATACAACCATCTCTCATCCCACACGTTTCTTTAACCTAGAGGTTCTAAAAGAAAGTTAAGGTAATGCGATGAAGTCATCGAAGAGTTCTCCTCCTCCTTATAAGGCTCATTGAGATCCATGTTCAAAACCCTCATATCCCTTCTCAAATTATATTCTTCCACCAAACTGAATTTAAACCTCTGTATCTTATAATTATTAAGAATCACTTTATTTAGCTAAAAACACCAATATCTCCATTGGTTCATTGTTCCATTCCATGTACTACCCGCACAAAATAACTCACCCACATAAAGCTTGTCAGGGAAACTATCTCACCATATTTAGTTTGGTAGGCTCTATATGTTCCTTAAAATGGAAATTCAAGATTAAAAATATTTCCCAAATACACTACACTATGTCACATTATATGGGCCATAAAACCTAAATTTTGAGGTGCTTCTAACCCATTGGTCACTAGGAATCTTATCTTTTTACATAACCATGATATCCCATGGGACCTGTGAAGGTAGATTGGGGTTTTATTCTACTTCCATCATTGGAATGGTATTTTCAACATCCCAAAGAACCTTGGGGGTAACACATAATGGTGGTGAATTGATGGATGATGATGATGTAAATTCATTGATTTCATCAACTATTGTAGTGACAATAAAATCTCTCTTTTGCATAAGTTTGTTGTTTTTTCCATCCCCATTTAATTTTTTTATTATGGAGTATTTTTTTGGTAATTAACCATGATCACTGAATATATATTCTATATTGAAATATTTAATATATTACATTTAATCCATCTAAAAGACCTATACTAAGATTTATATTCTAAAGAACATAAATTTTGAAACTCAACCATTGTATGACAAGATATTTTAGTTGATAAAAAATATCAAGGTAGTACACTTATAAAACATTTTATAAAACATAAAGTGTCTGGAATAAATATCCCAATATCATAATTCTAATGTAGATTATTTAGTTATCATAATCCACATCATTGGAAGTCTTTCAACATTCTCAACATTTTTCCCATGGACATGGTGGTTGTTTACACCTACCATGCTTATCATCCCTGTATTTAGGACACTAACTTGGGTAATGTTAAAGTTTTTCACACATATGGAATTAGACCATTATTTGTGGTTTTAGATATATGATTCCCACTCTCATCAAGATAACTAGACTCTTAATTTTTCCTATTCTAGTTTTGATGCACATTGTCCCCATATTACACAAGTAAATAATATTTCATTCCCTTTGTGTGACAACCATAATTTGATATAAACCTATTTTAAATTTATATATAGGTGTTTAATTTTTTTATGTGTTTAATGGTGGGACTGAGATATTCAAGTGGTTAGAAACAACTTGATTAACTAACGATGGACTTTATAAAGATTATACATCTGCAAAAACCCCAATGGCTTTCCAAGAAGGCTCTTGGATAGCGATTATTATATCTAGAATCCATCAACCATCCAATGGTTCTCCTTGGAACATTTATATCTTATTTTCATCCACTGAGTAACTAGTGGAGTCCATAAGCTATAAAAGGGAAATGATCTGGGCCTAGTCAGGCCCACTACATTTTGGGAATTTTTTTATAAAATCAACCCCATAATCATTATATCATTATAATTTTCACTCCCAATTTTGAACAAACGATGATATCTCTCTTGTTGATTTAGAGTGCTCTGCTCCCCTTCTAAGTCATCAGTTCAACACCCAGACAATGATTCAATCCAATGTTCTTGATCCAAAGAGTTCCTTATTTATATAGATGACCTACCTAATATTTTTCATGATAATAAATGATAATATTTGTAATGTTTTTATGAAAGACAAGTCTTTTGGGATGATCTAACAAGGGATACAATGATTATTGATAGAATCAACACCCAAATTTAGGGATTCAGTGTCTGTCTGACCTATTGACCGTGATCATTATCTGCAGTTGATCATATTAAGAATGTTGGAACTTAAAAAATATTTATGGTGTGGCTAATTATTATATTTTTTTTCCCTATTATTATAAATCATATCAGTTTAGGATTGGTTCTAGGTTTCAGTGGTTATTTTAAACTCAGACGGTGACATCGTCATCTATATCGTCATTATACCAAAGCCGAAATCCCTTGAATTTATATGATTTTGATAAATTATTGATTTTAAGTGATTTTCGATCAATAATTTTTATTTTCTATCATATGTATGTGATATTCAACAATCTTATACTGTTGGGTGTGCAAGTTGAGTCCAGTGGAATATCCCTAGAGTGGGACGCGTTAGATGAGTGGTCTATACGAATTAGACTATCCCATAAAGATGGATGTGTCGACTAGATTATCAGACTATCTAATAAATGGTTATGTTTCAATATGGTGGACATTGTTACTTCTGTAATTCCACATAAAAAAATTGATCTGGTCATTGAGGATCCGACATTTGTGGTGTACTTGTATAAAATATGTTTTTTATATGTTCTATTTACTTTTATGGAATGAACCAACATCTCTTTTGAAATTTTATTAAGGTACATTGGTGGTGTCCAACTAAGTCTTTTACTCACACCATACTCAGGAATTTAGTGTTCTTGTAGATTTCCAAATTAGATATTTGATTAAGGGAATGGTCTTGTGGAAGGTTGAGCAGGTTGACCCGGAGGAAGCAAACATTGCTAGATGGTGTTGATGAGAAATTTCTAATGTTTATTTTATCTTATGGAATTCCCTAATAATTTGTATCATTTTTTAATTACGTATTATATATATGATATTCCATATTTTTACAGAATGGGATAGTTTTACTTCTATACACTGTTACTTAGATGGTTATTGATTTATTTATTATTTATGGAACATTATTATCGCTTTCATTATTATACTATAATTTTCACCTAGTAGTTATGGAATAGTTTCTTGATGATATTTGACAATCCCTCACCTATAGTCGATAAACTATTGCATATAGAGAAGAAAAAACGAGGTCATGTTTTATCCCTGGCATGGACTTAGAGGTTCGAATCGATATGTGACAAATTTTTTTAGAGGTTAAGGTTCAATAACTTGTCTTTTATATTTTAATTCAATTGTGATAGGCGAGATTTGAGTTATAATGGTTGGGGCTCATGTTGGGTGACTATGTTAGTTCCTATTCAGCACTACGTAGTAGAGCTATGAGTTTCCATAAAGTGGGAATTGGTGTTATTTCTGTTTGATGTTACCTTTTTTTAAATTCACCTTAGGTGATACACATGATTTTTTGTGTATTGATTAATGGGATTTGGTTTGAATTTATATATTATGTTAGGAATGGTGGGTCATATATTATATAGTTTTATATTTTTTATATATTGATCCCAAATAATCAATTAAAAATTAAAACTATGTTATGGGGTTTTGTTTCATTATTCTTGAGTTATTTTATTTGGTTTTCTTGTATTATATTTTTGAGAATATATATTTGGATATGAATAATAATAATGTAAAGAAATAGTTTCGTGGGTACTGTGTATTTTTTCGGGGGGTTATGAAATTTTTATATGGGTATCCAATTATATTGAACCTTGTTGTGAAACACTTTGTGTGCCTATGATTGTTATATGTTCCCTTTTTAAACTACTATATTTCTATAAAGTATGTTTTACAATTTTATTAAATGCAACCTCACATAAATATTGCATAACAAGTTTCACCCTTTTTAGGTTGGAGGACATAATTGTGTACGTTCCTTTACTTTATCCAGTGGGTTTTTGAATAAATCTGTTCTAATCGGGGATATTTTTGCTCATGTCTGTTCATGGAAAATATGGGTGGGTCGATGATAGTTGATTCTGATCATTACATCATGCTCAATCATCATATTCCTTTCCAATAAACTAGATACACTTAGGGTGAAGAGGATTGGATATGGATAAACTAGAGGATCTTTAGATTGGTTGAGACCCTAAGGGATTGAATAGTCATTCTTGTGACCTTTATACTTTAAGGCATAGATAGATGATGGTTGGATGACATATGGTAGACTGGATGTTGGTAAATTCTATGTTGGGAAACTATAAAATCTTTAATATTCAAGGAGTATTTCATTGATTTACTAAAGCTAGATTGTTCCAAGTATTTCATTAAACATCAAATGGAAATCATAGTAGGGTATACATTTTCAAAATATTTCATAAGGTTGATTCAATTTACTCCACTTCTAGAAGGGAATGTGGTGAATAAGGAAGGAATGATTAAAACTATCTATCACCCAAGATTGAATCATCATTCCAGATACTTTCATCTAATGACCTATGCTAAAATACATCATAAGTAAATGCAAATTTAGATTGGATTTGAAGAAGATAAATAAACATGAATTATTCTAGTGACAAGTAGGATAATGGGTACATACTCTAGTATAATACCAGTTGGATATTCAATGAATAAGTGGATGTAATAGTATTGGAAACAGGGAGGTGGTATTTAGTTTGAGTTAAGAAGAGGTTCCTTGACTCCCTCTAGAGGGACTGGCTCTAATAAGTGCTAAAACTATTGGAGGAAGGGAAAGTTTCTCAAATATTGTATGCATTTTATCAAGACATTTCACCAGTGTGGAATGAAATGGAATATGATGTGGATCTCTAAAAGGTATTTGAGGATACACACTATATTGGATGAAATATTACCTCAATAGTCTATAATGACCCCGTAAGGGATAGATATACAAGAGACTCATGAGCTTTTGGGTTTCATGGAGTGGTGGCTGGAGGGGCCTGTTTATTTGACCAGGCTCTAATAAATGGTGGAGAGTGACTTTCTAGAGTATGAGGTATGGTACTCATTTATTCTACACTATTTATTACTTTCTTGACACTTTATCATCCTATTAATTTATATCGAATCAAGTAGATGATAGGTAGTGTTTAATGTTAAATTATAATCTAAGCTATTGTATATGAATACAAACCTATTAAAGAAATTATAACTTCACTATATTTATCCACATTATTTGATTGTGGCGGTAAGATTTAATCATATTTGGACCTTAAATATTTTGGAGATGATAAGTTTTAAGAAAATATTTTTCATGTAATGGTTGAACAAAATCGATCCCCACATTCATTATAATCAGATACGAGTGAATTTTTTGTCTCCTAAGGGGAACATTTTATATTGATTATTTTATTGTATATTAAGGAATGGAAGGTGGGTCTCGACCCTCATTCAAGAGAATTATTTTCATAAAATGTGGCTAGTATGATCTATGTTATAGATCAAGCTACGACTCCCTACTCTTTCTCTAGTTGTATACTTGTACCAAGATATATTTCGTAAGTAATTATATGGGTAACATTCACATAGTTGAGTTTATTTTGAGATCAAGAATGTTCTAGGTGCATGAACCATGTTGATTCCACCATACCACAAAAGACCAATCATGTTGAATGAAATAATAGTGAAACTATATGTTATTGAGTCTAAAGGATTTATTATACCATGAACTTCTCCTAAATTAGATCAGGTGTTATTCTATATAAAGGTGTATGGTATTATTCATATATGTGTAGACTACCTGAGAAAAATTTGATCACAATAAGGAAAATATAACAATTGGAAATAATTGATTCTTTCTTATAAATTTAGTGGAGTGTTCTGGGTTTCAAATATGTATCTATGTTTTAGGTACGATTATCTTCATGTTAAACATGAAGACATACCAAAGACATCATTTACTAGTAGGTATGGGTTATATATGTATTTTTTATTCCCTTTAGATTGAATAATGATCTATAAATGTTCATGGACCTCATGAACATGACATTTCTTGACTAATTTTTATCCTACATCGTTTTATAATTTATGATATCCTAAAATATTCCTAGATTTCAAAATCACAAGTCAGACACCTTGATATCATATTATCAAGCTTTATACACAATGGATTCACTCCATGTACTCGATGTGACACGTTTGGATATAGGAGGTGTTGTTCAATGGGAATGCATTTTCTAAAGTGGGAATATGAGTTGCTGTAGAGAAGGTTGATGTTGTAATGTCTTGGGAATGATTGCAGATTATCTTTGAGATATAGGGTTTTCTTGAGTTGGATGGGTACCATAGAAGTTTCATTTAATAATTTTCTTA
The DNA here is from genome assembly GCA_963277665.1 of Viscum album. Taxonomy (NCBI): domain Eukaryota; kingdom Viridiplantae; phylum Streptophyta; class Magnoliopsida; order Santalales; family Viscaceae; genus Viscum; species Viscum album. The sequence goes on along the minus strand of OY728129.1, from coordinate 276,760,495 downwards.
CATTGTTGGACCCCTGATCATACTGAATAAGAATGGATTCATGTATTAATGGATAGATTAGTGTGAAAAAATATTATTATAGTTAAATTAATGTTTGATTTTGGATCTGGTTACGATTCATCCCAACACTATAGTTGGGGACTCGATTTATTACAATGCTTCTAGGGTAAGCCTTTGAGTGATCCTAAAATAGGGTGATAATGCAATTTCTTACAGGTCATAGTAGTGATACCCACCAACGAATAACTACAACAATCACAACTTATAGTTGGATTCTATGTTCCATGAATTTAAATATTAGTATAACTACATATGTTTTGATATGTTATTTGTGTATGCTAACCACAAGTGTCTAGGTTATATCATTTCCCAGTCTGACCTAAATCTTAATCAGAGGTATTTGGTAGAGTAATTATAGAAATTTTACATTGCGATATAATACACTCTTAGAAAATTTAATGTAGTTCTAGATGTACTGATATATAAGTCATAAAAAGTGGGAGATGGAATGTCATAAGAGGGATGTAAGCTCATAGAATTATTTGCTGTCTGGAAGGTGGGAATAGTTATGGATCAGGGCCTAGTGGTTTATAAAACATTAATTATTAATTCCACATTGTTATAATGGGTGATGTATTATATCAAACTTGATATGAAGTGTAGGGAGATGCAAGAGAGGTTTGAATCTTATTTTCCCATTTTAGGATAGTATTGGGATAGATGTGGAGTGCATTTAGTACATGGTAAAGTGATCATTCCATCTTCCCATAGACAAGAACTGATGGGAGCCTCTCATGATTAATAGTTGGTAGTGGAAAAATGTTCAGCCAATACATATCATGAAGTTAAATAGTAGTTCTGATTACTTGGAATGAAAAGACACATTGTTTGATTTATCTCCCATTGTCCAAACATTCATAAGATGAAATATGTGCATCAGATACCAAGAGGGTTTCTATAACCACTTATAGTGTTTTTGTTGAAGAGGGATATGGTGATAGTATATTTTGTTAAATGTTTTCTAGGGACCTCAAGAGGTTGAGACACTACGTAATTAGTTGTGTAAGGGTTGACCAAGGTGTCTCACTTTTTAATGATCCAAGAGATTGACTCAATAGCTCATCTAGTAAATATCTATTTTTGAGAGATCATGTAGACTTATTTAATGCCTTCAAAATTATATTTAATAGATATGACTGGTTAAACATGTATTTTTGGAAAGGATTATAGATAGTGATGTGAACTCAGTTGATTTGGATTATGAACTTTCATCCTTAGACTGACAAGAAGTTTGAGTTAATGATCTAGAATTTTGATCATATGATTTAAACATTCATTTTAGATTTTGTAGGATCTTGGGGTGATTATTTTTCAAAGGTATTTTTCTCCTACATTAGAAATTTTTAAATCATGGATTTATATTTTAAGGGAACAACCTTATACATTACATATTCATGCGACTTTAAACAATAAATTGCTTTATTATAATCTGAAAGTGGGTTTACGTTTAGTGTTTTATAGAGTTAGGTCATAAATATTATATAATAAACAACTATATTATAATTGAGAGAATCCTATTCAGAAACCAAGTTTTCCATAAAACAAATATTTTAAAAAGAAAAATGTTTTATTATCCTCAAATATCTTCACACATTTTATATTGACCTTACATTGGTCCATAATCATACTTAAAAACCTATCAAAAACATTTGAATATATGGGGTGAGAATTTATTTTTATCCAGGATCATAAAAATAAATAAAGAAACTGTCAGTCTAAGGGTACTTATAAAAATGATCTTTTTTCAAAAATAAACATTCAGGTTTAAAAAAACATGTTCTTACCCATGAAATTTACTTCTGTACCATAAAATTTTAATAAAACATTTGATAGTAAATCATAACAAAAAAATAAAACAAAAAAATGTTTCTTTGAAACCATGACAAACTCATAATATCATTTTCACCAAATTTTTAATTTTCACCCAAAGAATTAGATTTTTTTTCAAACACATGACCATTATATCTTTTTTAGAAAAATTAATATTCCCATTAAAAAACCATATAAATAATAAAAAATAATTTCATGTAAAGTGAGGTATCATATTCATATTACTTTTAAATGTAGATTGACCTTCACAGTTACACATTAAGTAACCATCACAGTTACACGTGGAGTATCTATCAAAGTTAAATATAAAATAACCATCATAGTTATACCTGGAATAACCATTATGATAAATTCCCAATATTTCTTATGAGAGACTTGATCGGTTTAATCCATCCCATTAATCAATGAATTATAGAGTTATAATGGGATCACCTAACCTTGGTTTATAATGAAACCACCGATCAATATATGTAATTCCCAAGAACCATAACAGAATAAATAATATCTAGCATCATAAAAACATTATTTTCACTCATAAGAACAAATCTTAAGATATTGAAATATCCCTTTACATAAAAATTCATATTAAAAAATTAACATTTTCATATAAAAGGGAAATGGGATTTTTATTTGAATATGTAATTAAATCTTATAAAGGAATAAAAACAGAAAAAAATCGTTAAGGCAGAGAGAACATTCATTGACATCATATACATTAAAATAGAACATTCCTTAAGAATTTTATAAAGAATATCAAAACATTATTTAAAAATATTTCTTTTGAAAACCTATGAAAGAAATGAAAAATAAAAATAATATGTACTTTATAATATTATTATATCTATATAAAAACTTTAATGATACATTTAAAAAATATGTATATAGAATAACAATATTTGGAAGGGATGTTTTAAAAGTGGTTTTTTAAAAAGAATGTCTCTTACCATGAGTATGACTTTCCACATATGTTTATTATCTTTCTGATTAATAAACATAAGTTAATTACTTAAAATATTAAAAACCTTTTCAAATTTATTATTCCATTTATTTTATCCATTTTAGGGTAATATTCAACCACTTAATCAAATAATTTCTGGTTAGAAGTTTTGAAAATATTCGATTTATAAAACCAAAATAAGATTGATCTGTTCACTATGGTCAAACTGGTAATCATTACATCATATGTAGAATAATAATTATTAAATAATAATCATTTTTATATATAAATTATAATTTTAAAACAAATTGTTTACTATGGTTATGAAAAATGGATTATGTTATAATTATGGAGATGATAGGCCACACACACCCATGAGTAACTTTTCCATTTTTGAAATATTATCTTGCAAAGAAGATAAGTCTTTATTTTATATTAATGTAATTATAATCATATCATATATATAATATAAAATCTGTAAATATATTTATATATATACTCTATGTGAAGTTGTGGTGACCAAAGAATCACATTGCTTTGTGGTGGTGGTAGTCCCACGTATGCAAGAATGCAATTATTAATTTTTTTTTGTGAATGGAGAGGTAAAAAACTAAGTGATATATTATCTTATAAGAATTATAGATATGTCATGAATATAATATATAATAATTAATTCCATTATTATAACACGCCTTTATAGGTGGTGATGGAAATCTAATTATATCTAACCGCCAGGTGGTAGATCTCTATACACATGAATAATGAATTAATCTCCCATTTGATAGAGGTTAGAGATGGATATAGGCTATTAAATTAAAATAATAACGTCTAATTATATTTAGGTTAATTTTATTATTGTTTAAGATTGGTTTGTAAATATTTATAGGAGGTAGAAGAATAAATAAAACTAAAACATCTGGTTAAAAACTATGCATCTTCTTTGGAAAGTCTCCTTTTTAACACCTTAAGCCCCAAAAGGCTAGTGTTATGACCTATATAAGAACTGTAGAATGTGTAGATGGATTATAGGATTTTATTTAGGAATTAATTATCTAAAACAAATGTTTATTGTGTGGTGAATAAATGAGAAGAGGTTACCTTTTACTCTAAATATTCTTATATAATTTTTTTGATATCTTTGGAGAAAATTTACCATTATAATTTTGTTTTAACCCATTATTGACTGTTTCCAAGCTTACTATGACAACAATTTTGTTACTCTTTGTGGTTCACGAGAGTTGTAATAAATGGTTAAATGCCACATAAATGGACATGAGTTCATAATTTAAAGAATTTAATCATAACTTGGCCAAAATAGTATTTTATATATCATTTTACAAAATATTATTTTCATAAAATATCAACAATGTCAGTTTTAGAATCAGTCATTTACATTTTATTTAATAACAGGAATAAAAAACTAAACTTGAAAAAAACTATTAACACATCCCTAAAATGTCATATTTATCTATAGAATTATCTAATCTTATTAATTATTTTAAATATTATTACTTTTTATATTTTTAATTTCATATATTTTATGCTTCCATTAATTGATAAATAAAACTTTAGTGTTGTTTAAGAATTTGTGGTTGTTATTCCTTTACTAAGAATTAAAAATAAAATTTCCATGGTAAGGTAAAAAAATTTATATTTGAAATGAATATTTATAGCTTAACATATCCTCTATTTACCCCCATGTTAAAAATATTATATTTATTAAAAACAACTGTGTAAATTTTTTGACATTTCATTATAGAAAATATTAAAAATGTCATAATCACCTAAAAATTGGAAAAATTTCAAATAACTTAATATTCAGTGATTATGAATAAAATATAATTACGTAATAAAATTAAGATATTTATGGTCTTTTTATAGTCCAAATGTTATTATTGGTAACCATAATGATCAGATTTAGCTTTTACTCCCGTAATAATAAATACTACATTTTTTTTAAAATAAAAAGGTAAAAATTTAAAAAATTTGGACCACATTATTTAAAATATGGAATCATATTTTTAAAATAAAATTATTGAATTGGCAGAATAGAAATTAAATTTATACAGGAAAATACCAATGAAATTATTTTAAAAGTCATTATTATGTACGAAATTTTTTTATATTAAAATCCAGTACAAAATTCTTTCAAAATACTATAATTGGAATAATTTTAATCAAAAATAAATATATAAATTATAAAACTGATGGAAAATAAAATTTTACTTTAAGAATACTTTAAAATAAAATACAGATTTCAATAAAAATAAGTATTTTTAATTATTCACTTGTAAAACAAATTTCTTAAAACATTATAAATATTTTACATTAGGATAACTTTGATATTATAAATTTAAAAAATAGGTTTATTTTTTCGAATTGATTTTTAAAAATCTCTAGAAATTAATTATAATATTTTATCCTAAAAATCAATTAAACCCATTCTTGAAGAAAACTTATTTATGATGAGTAAGATGACATAAATAAAAATTGAATAAATATTTAAATTAATTAATAAATAGTTTTGTATTTATTAGTAACAATATATATATTTCAGAAATTGTTAAATCATATTCAATCCCGCCAATTGAATGACTAGGCTACAACGATCACATTTAAATAAAAAAATTTCACAATTCATTTGTGCATGGTGTGGCATGTCATTCACATTACCGAACATAATGTCATTATTTAAAATTATTAGGATATTACATTGTTCCACAAAAATAAATATATTACTATCTATTTGAAACTGTTATTGGTAGAAAAAGGGATTAAAAATTTAAAATATCTTTATAGTAACCGACATCATAAAAAGGATTACTGATAATTTCTTTTGATCAGAGAAAAAGTGAAATATGAAGGTTACCTATAATTACATGTAACTATGTTTTCAAGTACGATAACATTAGTGTAAAGTGAACATATGGATATAGAAGATAAAACTAACACCATAGTGCTGATAGAGTTTAATAGAGAACATTTTTATGAGGATGTTAATGATCTTAGAATAATTAGTGTATTGTTGGTGAATAGGCCATTGATTCATCAAATATGAATTTAATAAGAATAAATTTTTTTGAGTTCCCTTTATTTAGACATGTGGAATTAATTTATTATCTATAATAAAATAATAATAAAATATACTTACTATCCTTATAGAATTTCACCTTTAATCAATTTCCACCAGAACATCGAATTTCCTTCAATTGATTAGTATTCAACATGAATTATTCATTCCTAAAACACTAAATTTAACTTCTAATGATTAAAATAATCCATAAATGGATAAAAATACATTCCTAATATATTTAGATATGAATAAAAACTAAAATGATTAAAAAAGGAAAATATAAATCCCAAAATGAATAAACCGTAATATGAAGAAAAAAATACCATAGTCTTCTAAAATAAAATGTAATACCCAATGTCCAGAAAATATTATTCTCTAAGTACATAAATATAATGTTATTAAAAATATTAAAGACTATGTTTCAAACCAAAATATTATAATATTAGGATCACATATTCCTTCTATATATTGTTCAAATTTATCTCAAAATTAAATCAGTAACTCTAAATGTAAAATGTTATAAATTTATGTTACCTAATAATATAATCTCTATGATATAGTAATAAATTCGATAAATGACCTATGTCACAAAAAATAAGATTAATTTCATATATTCATCCAAAATCTAATTCAACTTTTATTCCTAGAATAAAATCCTCTAATTTTCTATTTACCATAATCATATAAGGTTCCCAAATTATTGATGTTCTCCTTATGAAATAACAATAATCACTTTATCACCAAATCATTTTTCAATAACATGGTAATCCATTATATACAAAATATATTTTCCAAATAAATATAATAATTAATTTAAAAAACTTTATTAGAAAAAAATGTCATTCTAAATTGGAAATCATGTAATTCAGTCGTAGGTGTTTTACCCTTGTTTCCCTTTGATTGTGGGTTATATCTCTGAAACCTTAACGGACGCGAAAAGTAATCCATCAACCTGGGTGTTTTCATTTTATTTAAACTGTATCAATATAAGTCATAAAAAATTTGGAAAAATAAGATGTACAACCTAAAAAATAATATTAATTATCAAAAATATTATTAACCTTAATGGATATGAATACCTTTAGTCTTATGTCCACAAATTAAAATTGGAATTTTTCATTAAATAACTTTTTCACAAGTTATTCTTAAGTGTATATATACCTCATAATTATATAAAAAGTAAATAAATATCTCCCAAAGTCTTCCAATCTCATTAAACCTCAAAGGGGTGTATTAACATTTGAACTATTTACCATCATTAAATATTTAACAACATAATTACTATTGAAAACATAAATGTCGATACCTTAATCATTCGATGATATTCAATAACTATTCTTCTCCATATTTTTCATTAAAACATATTTCCTAAAAATAAATTAGAAATCATGTCCGAAAATATAGAAATATCAAAACATTATCCAAGATATAATCCATAACTTTCAATAGTATTTTTCAGATTCATAATCATCAATAAATATGTCATTAATAATTGATAAACATTTATCTATATAGTCTTACTAATATTATTATTGATATTTAACCGTAGGAAAAAAATTCTTATAATTCCCACACTCCCCAAAATTAAAACACCCGATCGATTCATTTGGAAGAATATTGTTCCTCTACATGGTGTGAACTGAACACTTCCATTTTTATTGGCATATTATTTATTTATTCCCTCTTTTATGACAAAAAAAATTATCACATTATATTAATTTTATTACTAGTTTCTTATTCCAACATTTTTGACAAATAGGTTATTGAATATTTTTTTCTTTATGATATTTATCACCTGAACATCCATAGAGATTAATTTATAACTTGTTTGATGTGTTAATTAACTAAAAATGGAACACGTTGTTAATCATAAATTGTGATATATAGGTATGGATAACCACAAGATTTATTAATATAGCCCCCATATCATTCAGTTGACCATTAAAAAACAACCACATTTTTTTTCATATCCTTCACAAACAGGATTAGGTGCCCCAGTAATCTGATATCCAAGAGGATCCTGACATAGCCCGAAGGGTATTCTCAACCACAAGGGTTGTTTAATAGAACTTAGGATCATTCAAATTGAATGTGGGAATTATTTATCTACAGAAATTGAGTCAATAATATTAATAAGATAATATGAATAAAATAGATACTCTAAATGGAGAAGTATAGAAGAATTCAAACAGGTATAAACAAAACAATGTACTAACAAAGTACCAGAAAAGAGGAAAAACATCCCAAGTCCCAATGGATGCAACTAAACATTTCCACCGATCAAAAGCTAGAACCACCTCCATATTGTGCTTTATCCCTACTCAACCCTAGAAGGGGATAATCTAAAAACACCCGAAGGAACATGCATGGTATTAATGAAAATTCCTAGCATGGTTTAACCAAGGATTCCATATAGTATCCTTAATGTAATTAACCATGTAAAGATATTTTAATTTTATACAACCTTGTTTGGAATTTCAAAATCATATTAAAAAATTCATCCTTTACATTTCAAATGATGGAAATATTTTAAAACAAATTTTGAACATTTCAAATGATGTAATATTTCTAAAAATATTGGTCCACAAAATGTTTTACATAAAATTTTTTATATAATTTTACAAGTCATGTAAAGTACTTCACAAAAATTATAAAACATTTATATCCCAAATATAAATAAGTGAGAAACATGGTCATCAGCCAAGATGTATGATTATTCCAGGATATGAGATCCTTACATACTCATGTGATAATAACTACAATGTGTACACACGTCCCTCAATACTAGCAAGGGAGGAATCATCTATATTCTATTGAAGAATAATATATGAAAAAATAATGTTTTTTAGTGTTGTAAAATATCAATCAGGTTCCTAGGAATTACCATCCAAGCGTGCCTATCCCAAATAACTAACTAACCACCCATGATTTCAGGAACTCCTATAAAAACCAATGATGGAGAAATAATTTAAAAAAAATAAAAAAAATTAAACCCATTACCCCATTTCAATAATTTAAATTTTCTATTTAAAAAAAATTGCATTTTAATCAAAAAATTAATTTATCCTAAGATAAAACCCAATAGTTTCTATCAAATCAATTTTATAAAATTTTTTCCCATGTAAGAATTTGAAATAAATTTTACAAATTCATATTTTCAATTAAATTTCAACAATCTAATTTAGTAATTTAATTGAAACAATATCTATCAATTTCATAATTAAAATTAAATAATTTAAATTTCCATAATTTCCATCACTTTCACAATCACACACCAATTCAATAGAATTGTGTTTTTTCAAATTTCATTTCAAAAAATTAATTTCCAAAAACCCGAATTCAATGGAATTTTGTTTTTTAATCAATTAATTGAAAATAAATTCATTTATATTTCGAAAATAGTTTAAATATAAAATTTAATTTAATTCAAGAAATTTATGGTTAATAAAAATTCGTCATCAAAATAAAATGACCTACTGAAATCGCTAGATCTCAAACCTCTAAACATTGTTCTGGAATCACCAATGAAGAATTAAGTCAACCAGATCCAGAAATCAAAAATAGGTTTAAGATCCCAAAATAGAGGGTATCAATTCCTCAAATCAACAAATGGATTCATACAACCCTTGGGATGAGAAGATAGATAGTGGGAGATCGAGAATGGGAATGCGAAACCTACTGGGTGGAGATAGAATATTGTTATCCAAGCTTCAATCCACATCCATAAGGGTGTACAGGGGCCCAAATCATCATTTGGATGCTCTTGGGGAAGAAGAAGCTGTGGGGGATTGTGCTAGGTTTATCCGGAACTGAAATTAGATGATTCAGGATTTCAAAAATAGATTTTTGGATCAATTAAAAGTCATTAATGGTTTTCTATTTAAGGTCACATTGTTAGTCCAAACCATGAACCTTGTCCATGTGCCTAGTTGAAATGGGCTTTATAGTCTCTCCTAAGAGGTAAAAAGGTTTATCAAACCATGTGCATGACCAAAAAAACCCACTCTCTTGGATTGTTTGGTTTTCTATGAGAGGGTTAACAGTTTTGAAAAAATGTGTGCCAGCCATGCATTAAACCAGAAACAACCAATATTTTCAAAATTTTACTGGATTCACCCTTGAACGAAACCCAACAAACGAATGGTAAAAAGAGGGGTTTAGGAATACCAAAAAATAGTAACAGGATGTCACAATGTCCCCACCACAAAGACATTTTGTTCCCAAAAAACATATGAAGAAGAATATATTCCAAAAATATGACTCCAATACACCCAAATTAGTGCCTCCATCTCCCATGTGTCTAGAACATTATAAAATTAATTCCATATCAATAAACAAAATGAATATTTATCCTATAAAGTTCCTAGGTTTCAGAATCATCTATCCTGAATGTCTATTCAGTCACATATAAATTAGGCCAAACTTCAAGATGAATATTTCTCAGAATTTCAGATGGATCAGATAGATACTCTATTATATGAAATACATGGATTACATTATGTATCGATGTATGCTTTGATGGAAGTGCTAAATGATAAGAACCTTTTCCCACCTTCCCAACAACCTAAAAAATTCCCAAAAAGAGAGTTTCACGTTTACCTTGCCTCCAAAGCCTTCGATGACCTAAATGGGGTGAAACTTTCATGAAAACATTATCACTAATGGATAAATAATATGGTATGTGATGATGATCTTCGTATGATTTATACCAGCTCTGAGCCATCAAAATCCTTTGTTGAATCAAAAAAATATTTTCTGTCATCTCTTGAACCAAGATTGGTCCATCTAAGGAACTTTCACGATTCTCCGACTAACATAATGGAGATTTCTAAGGCTGGTCATAAAAGGAATCAAAAGGATCCAATATTAATGCTGACTAGTAACTATTGTTTTTGAGAAATCTCAACCAGTACCAAATGATCATCCCAAGCCCTACCAAATACTATAACATTAGCACATTTCATATCCTTGATAATTTGTATAGATATTTCTATTTGGATATCTGAATGGGTATGGTATGTCGTTCTTAAAAGAACCCAAGAACGAAGTGCCAATTGAATGCCTATCCAAAAACAAGAAGTGAACCGTGGATCCCTATTTTAGACTACAATAGATGGATCTCCCATAAAATGAAAAATATCATTCACATAGATTTATTACAATTTCTAAACATTGGTTGTATCACAAATGGGTACAAAGTGAGCCATGTTGATCAGCTGATTAATCACATCCCATATTATATTCTTCTATCTCTGGGTGTAGGGAAACCAAACACAAAATTCCATTAAGGACTGACACCATTTCCAATTGGGAACTGTAAGTGGATGAATCAAACCTGAAGGTTTATGGTGCTTGACCTTGACCTGTTGGAATGTATAATAATGAGATAAAAACTCAGAAATTCCATGTCTCATAACTAGACACCAAAATATACATTGTATGTCATAGAAAATCTTGGTGTTTCCTGGGTGTACTTTTCATTGAGAGTTATGGGAATCCCCAATTACATCTTTATGTACTGCTAATTGGACAACAATGTGCCTCCGATAGTACATAATTCTCACTTTTGAGAATTTCCACCCAAAAAAGGTCTCCCCACACTAAAGGGCATCTCTAATTATACAAAAATCATTATCATGATGCTGTTCTTGAGGAATTATCTTGAGAAGATTATATTACAGTTGAATAATAAACAAATAAACCTCAACCCCTACTTCCAGAACTCTAATAAGAAACTATGAAAATAGATTCATTTAATTCCCCTCTTACAAAGATTATTTCATGGCATTCGTCATAGTTTTTCATCTCAATTCATTTGTGATGAAATTACCTTTTCCTAGGGTATAATAAATTTCAAAATTGAAACACTGTAAGTATTACACCCAACACCTCTTGTGAAGATTCAAATATTTTTGTGAGAAGATGTTACTTAGGCTCCTATCTTCTAAAAACATGGTAAACCATTATCCATATAAGAAATGCCGCAAACTCTTAAATGTGTGCATCATAATTTAAAGTTCATGTTCATTGGTCGGGTAATTCTTCTCATGTTTCTTAATCTAACAAGATTAATAAGCAATGATATGATCACCCTACATGAGAACACATACCAAACATGTACCCGATGCATCAAAAAAGACCATATAGCCCTGAAATGCCTTTGGATGACTCGATACTAGAGTAGTATATAAAATATGATTCATGTCAACAAAATAATTTTGAAATTTATTATCACAATGAAAAATTAATACCGTCTATGTATTATATTTCAATGGACAAGACAACTTTGAGAAGTCTGTAATTAACCTCCGATAATTCCTAGATAAACCCAAGAAAATCCAAATCACAAAAACATTTCGTGGTTGTTCCCATTTCATAAAAACCTTTACATTTTTAGGATAAAATATAATACCAAGTTATAACACAATGTTTCCCCATAATATCACTTCCTAAATCCTTAAATCACATTTCTAATGATTAGAATAAGGTCGGTGGTTTCTCAAAAATTCCATAACTTCTCCTAGTTAAATCACATGATCATCCTTGGATATAGATTAAATGAGGATTTCATCCAAAAATACCACAAAAAACTATCATGACACTCATTGAAGATTGTGTTCATTAAAATCATGAAAAATTAAAGAGCATTTCTTAGACCAATGGGATTAACAATGTACTCATAATGGTCAAACCTACTCTGAATGGTGGTTTTCAGATTGTTAGATCCTTTTATCCTCGACTAGTGGTATCCTTTAGGAAGATAAATCATAGAGACACACTTTTCCTCTTTGAACTGATCAAATAGATCTTCAATCTCTGGAAAAGAATATTTTTTCGTCACTATGACTATATTTTTTCAGTTATCAACACAAAGGTCCAATAAATCATCATCCTTCTTAATAAAGAGAACATGAGCCACCCAATGCGACATAATCTGGTATATAAATACTTTCTCTAGAAGAACATCCAACTTAGTATTCAACTCAGTAATTTCATATACTTCCATAAGTTAAGATGAAACTAAAACTTGTTAGGTACTAGGAACTACATAAATAGTGAAATCTACCTCCCATAGAGATGAAAAAATGAAGAATTAATTATAAAAAAACCTATGAAAACTCGATGAAAACTGGTTGGAGATCACCTTTCAAAGTTTCCTCTACCATATGAAAATAAAAAAATCAGTTTAACCAACAGAAGGTTAGAAAGTCTGACTCTGATCAACCTTGTGTTTCATTCTCCTTGGAAGACATGGCACACCCCATTTGGTGCAGTGAAAGAGACACATCTAAGATAAAAATAAATATGGTATTTTTTTTTAATAAAATTAATGCATCCTAAATATGACGCTAAGAGATTTAATGTTAAGAATGTGGAAGCTCCATCAAATATCAACACATAATAGAGAGAGAACATATGTATGATGACATAAACCCTACTCTCTCTTTATACTAAAGGTTGTAGTAATATTCATTACATAAGATAAAATCTATGTAAGAAGGTTTAAAAGATTGAAAATACAAGTTGAAATATACAATTGAGATAAAGAGACATAAAATAGAGAATTAACTAATGATGAAGCTATAGTAATGGTACATATCATACTCGTTGGAACCATATCCTGTTCCTTTGGAGACTCTTCCACAGTGTGAATAAGCATAATTCCAGATTCCAATGGTTAGAATGATTTTTAATGTGAAGAAACTAATTTATCTATAGTTTTAAACAAATCTAATGATACCATGATATTATAAGAAGTGGAATAGATATCGGAGAACTTCTATAGGAGAACTGAGATTTCGTAAGAGCTACATATATTGGGTTCTTAAATGAAAACCCTATTTGAATTCACTAGTTTTCCATTGTGTTAACAAATTAAATTCATATTCTAGGAACTATTAGAGGGTTAGAAAAATCCTTCTATCAAGAATTTCCATGAGAATTATAATTCTTAAGCATTGCTTTGAAGGAACTTGTACTGAATCTCGGATTGAAAGAAACTCCTAACAACTCTGAATTGCAATCCATGTCCATTTTTTCCATCATTTCACAAATGAACACATCAACATAAGAAGGAATCTTCAATAAGAAAATGTGGGATGGAATATCCCATCTAAATCCCAACTCAAACCTTTTATCCATTGTCTTTTAATTCAATACGATTTAATGTGAATACTACACATGTTTTGAAATGTAGTTTCATACTCAATCATGTTCCTATCATCCTTATCATGTTCGTAAAACTCTATAGCCATGACCAATCACACCAACTCAAGATATAATTTTTAGGTTAAAAGAAAAATTAAGTCCCTCCACTCTAATACATAATGACTCCTCAACTAACCATTAAATACCCCCATCTCCTACTCGTTCCTTCAAGAAAATAGGTGGCACACTTCACCTTCATTTTTTCATGTGTCTCTAAGAAATAAAAAAACTATCAATCTTTCTCAAACTTTCCTCATAATCATTAGGATCATTGGGTCCTTTAAACACTATTGTATTATGGTTAAAAAATTATTGAGAATGATTCTAAAGATCATCTATTTGAGGAGACACCACTAGATCCTTAAAGAGAGCTGGTGGTGGTGCCAGGGAAAAGACTAGAACTAGTCCTCAATATGTATTTACCAATCGATACCAACTGAATTATGGTTCCTTGTAGGGAGGTATTTCCATGACACAATCATTACTACCTCCACATTCTCATAAAGATTACAAACATTCATAATGACTTCAAGATAAGGAGTTCAACTTAGAGCTCTAATACCACAGTATCTGGAACCCTCCATTGTAACTTGGTAACCCAATGCCTAAGCTTATCACAATAATATCTCTAAGTATGTTACCAATCCAAACGAGATATAAACTAGCACCTAGACTCAAAAAAATAGAATTGGGAATTACTTTTCCACAAACATTATAGAGGAATAATAAATAATACGGCCTACATACAAGATAAAATTCATATGGAGAAGTGTATCCAAAGTCAAATATGTTGAAAAGAACCCAAATTACTAAAATAAAGAGTTAAAAAATAAGGAAAATTCACATGTACCAAAGGATGAAACTGAAAAAATCCACAAATCAACATCTAGACCCACCACCAAGTGGTTCTTTACACATGTTCTAAATTGGAAAGAGATAATCAACAAACACCAAAATGAATAGGTCGGGTATGAGATAAAATTCATAGTTGGGTCTCACCAAGGATTCCATAATAGATTTAAAAATTTAATTAACCAAGTTAAGAGCTTTAAATTTTAAACAAACATGTTTGGAATTTCAAAATCATATTTAAAAAAATCATGCTTTACATTTCAAATGATGGAAATATTTCAAAACAAGTGATTAACATTTCAAAAGATTGATTATTTAAAAGAAAATAGACCAATAAAAAATTTTATATAAAAATTTCAATATAAATTCATATGTACTGAAAATCTAGTTTCTAATAATGGAAAATATTTATATATCAATAATAAAAATGCGAGTAACATAGTCATCTTTGAAGAGGTATGATAGTTTTCGATTATGAGATCCTTATAAACTCATGAGATAAAAACAGAAATATGTACACATGTCCCTAAACAATATAAATAGAGGACTAATCGATTTATTGTAGAGGAATGATATGTAATTAAATAATGTTTTATTAGTGTTTTAAAATTCTAATATGGGGCTAGGGAATTACCATCATTATGTTCCTCTCCAAAATAACTCACCAAATTCTTTGGATTTCATGTGATAGGGTACCAATAAATGATGAGGAATTTATTTTCAGAAACCCTAAAATAAAACTAAATCAAATTAACTCATTTATAAAATGACTAATTTCCATTTAAAACCCTAAACATGTTTTTTATCGAAACATTCACCTTTCTCAAGATAAAGTCAAATGGTTTCTATCAAAACCATTTTAAGACATTTTATCCCAAATAATAATTTGAAATCAATTCACAAATTCAATTTCTTAATTCAATTTGTATATTTAAATTCTAAAATTTATTTGAATCTAGTTCCTTTGATTCCAAAATTTAAATTCAATTTTTTATAAATCCAAAAATTTACATCATTTTCATAATCATAACCATATTCATTAGAATTTTGGGGTTTTTACTAATTTCATTCCGAAAAATCAATTTCCAAAAATCCCAATTCAATAGAAATGGGTTTTAATAAATTAATTTAATGAAATTTATTTTATAATATAAATTTTATTTAAATCAAAAAATCATTTTAAATCATGTATTTTATGGTTATCAATAATTGGGCCTCACAACCAAGGCACCTAGCCAAATCGCTAGATCCTGAAGATGCAAACACTAATTGGGATTATCCAATGATTAAAGAATAAAATGGGATCCAAGAATCAAACCTAGTTTTACGATCCTAAACTAAATGGAATTAAATTCACAAATCTACATGGGGCTCTGTATAAGACTAGGGAAGAGAAGACGGGTATCGAGAGATGGAGAATGGAAAGAGGAAACCTACTGGGTAGAGATTGAATGTATTTCATAAAGCATTGATCTACTTCCGGAGGGTGAAAAAGGGCCAATGTGACCTCATGAGTTCTCTTTTGGAAGAGAAAACATTAACAGATCTTGCTAATTCCGTTTGAAACCTAAATGTAAGGTTTTAGAATTTAGAAAATATATTTTTGGATTAATTAAAATCCAGGCATGGTTTCTTATGTAGGGTTACACGGTTATTCCAAACCATCCACCCTGACCATGTGCCTATTTTAAATGGGTTACACAATTTCTCATAAGGGGGTTCAAGGTTTTTCAAACCTTTTAGTAGCCTAGAATGTTAATGTTTTTTCAAAAAATCAGCTAATTCACCCCTAAACAAAACGTAACCAAGTTATGGTAAAAATAGGGGTTCAGTAATACTCTAAAAATATAACATAATATTAAAAAATCGATTATTAATTTAGATTATGTTAGATCTATCCAGATACTAAAACCAAAAAGGGCATGTTTGAGAATATTAATAAAATCACAAAAAACCATCTTATGAGTATTATAAACATATGAAATATCCTTAACCATGTTATATTCAAATAAATATATTTATTTAAATAATAAAAAATCTTAATAAAATATTACCCTTTTATATTATAGATATATTTTAACTTATATTCAAATAAAAACATAACCTTTATTTTTTTCTCAACCCTTCTCTGATACAAAATGTATGTACCTGACCAGATAAATTACATATTCATGTGACTTTAAACAAGAATTCACTTTCTTAATATCCAAAAATATATTTTATATTTAGAGTTATAGAGTGTTTGGTTATAAATATTACATGAGAAACATATATATATTAAAAAGTGGACATTACTATTCTAAATCCATTTTGCCAAAAAAACTACACTTTTAAAAACAAATAAGTTTTCTTTTCATGACATATTATTAAAAATTTGATCTTGACTTTATTATTATCGAAAAAAATAATTAAAACTAGTGTAAAAAACATTAAAACGTTGTTAGATAACACAAATATTAGAAACAGACATGAAAATACCGAAATAATCATTAATCCATGAAAATTTATATTTTTTTCCTTTTTAAAATATAAACATTGAGGTTTAAAATGAACATTTTCTTAGCCAATATATCAACATCTCTACCCAAAAATTTTCATAAAACATTTCATAAGAACTATTAAAATAAAAAAATATATTATAAAGTGTTTTTTTAAATCATTAAAAACTAATAATAACATTATCAGAAAAATTATACTTTTCACCCATAAGAAGTAAAAAATTATTTTTTTGAACATAAGATCAATGTATCACCTTGAGAAATAAAAAATATTCTTTTAAAAACCCATAGAAACCATAGATAATACATGTGTGTAACATGTGGAATAATTTTAATATCACACTTAAATATAGAGTAACCTTCATGGTTAAACATGGAGTAACTACCAATGATAAACATTGAGTAACTATCATAGTTACACATAATATAACAATCATGATTATACTTGAAATAACCTTCACTGTAAATTCCCATTATCTATTTAAAGAAACTTTATTGGTTAGATCCACCCTTTATTAAATGTACTGGATAGATATAATAGGCCCACAGAACCTTGGTTTGTAACGAAACCATATGTCATCATAAAAAATTCCCACAAATAACAAGATAATAAAATTAATCATGAATCATTAAAATATTGTTTCCCCCCATAATAAAACATTTTTTGATATAGATATATTCTGTTGCTTTAAAACACATTTTTCTATTATAAAATTCCATTAACATAGTGATGAAGCATTTTTACTTGTAAAAAACATGAATTATTATATAGGAAAAAAAAATAAAATAACTATTAGGGAAGATATAAGTGTTTTCCCATACATTTAAAATTGAAACATTACACTTTTATTTTGTAAATAAATTCAAATCATTCTGTAAAATGATTCCTTTTGAAAAAAATCAAATAAAATATAAATATTCATAAAATTTACTTTATATTTATTTTATATCCATATAAACACATTACATATTCAATTTAAGTAAATAAACATGAAATAAAATGTTTTTTAAGGGAAACCATAAAAAAGGATTTTAAAAATTAAATTCCCTCACCCCGAGTTTGACTCGTATTGTGTGTTCATTATCTTCATAAATAAATAAGTAATGTTAATTATTTATTTATACAAGAACCCATTTAATATTTATTTTTCCTTTTATTTTATCTATTATAATGTTATATACAATCATTTAATGAGTTAAGTTCACGTTGGATATTTGACGAAATTTAGTTTATAAGACCATAATGACTTCTGTTGGTTTTCTATATTAAAAGAGCCCATTATTCCATCATATATAGAATAATTATTATAAAAAATATCATTTTTACACATTAAACATAATTTTAAAATAAATCATGAAATTTGGATTTAAAATAATTAAATATGTTACAGTCATAAAGATGCTTGGGCGTACTTACAAATGAGCAATGTTTCCATTTTTTTTGATTATCATTATGGAAGGAAATTAAGGTTATAGTTATTATTTAATGAATTATATTGATATAAAAAATATAATATTTTCCTAAAATATATTTATATATATCACCTTTGTGATTTTGTGATGGAAAATGAATCACATTGGTTCGTTAAGTTTGTAGTCCACACTTACGCACAAACATCATTATCATTTTTAGTGAACGGATTGATAATAAATTAAATGACATATTATAATCTAATAATGACAAATAATTCATGAATATCATACATAAACATTAAATACATCATTATAAGAATCCATGTGTGGCGGGCATGGAAAATTAATTACATCGTTCTGCAGGGCAGTAGTCTGCCGTACACATGAATGATTAAGTACTCTTCCATTTGATGCGGGATGAGAATGGATATAGGTTGTTTGATTAACATAATAACGTATAAGTATATTTAGGATATTTTTCTATTTAAAGTTTTCTATATAACATTATAAGTTGTTGTAAAATGAAATAAAAATAAAACATGTTGTTAAAACAATACCTCTTCTTTAGAAGGAATCATTTTATTATTATATGTTCCCCAAATTTTTAGTATTATAACCCAAATAAGACTCATAAAATTAGAGATTCTATTCTAGGATATAATATTTTTGTTCTCTTTTGAACCAAATGGTTCTTTATTAGTGGTGAAATGGGAAAAAGAGGTTCCTTGTTAAATGAGAGGGGAGGGGCACTATTGGTTTTCTTAAAATATTCATTTAATATAAATGACATTTTATTATAAAATGGTTCAATATTGATAATATTATAATTTCATACTATTATTGGTAGAAATAATATCATCCAATAAAATTTGTGCAATTTTGGGACACATTTGTACTCTTATCATTACTATTTGTTAACTCTTTCTACACTTACCACGACATCAAGGTTTTTACACTTTTATGGTAAAAATAATTAATATAAATGAGAAAAAGGTATGTAAATGGAAAATAAATGATATTTAAAACCATATCTTAATCCCTTGGATGAATATATTTTTTTATTACCTTTAAAACGTTTTTATAAAATATTATTATCATAAAATGTCAATAATGTCAAATTTTAAACAATTCATTTTCTTTGAATTTTAAGACTTCAAAAAAAAATTATAATAAAAAATTTATATAAATACATAATATGTTATATTTATCCATAAAATTTTTGTATCATATTAATTATTTTAAATTAAATTACTTTTAATTTTTTTTAATATCTTTCATTTTATTTTCCCACTAATTGAATAATTATTGTGTCGGCATTGTTTGAGCATTTGAAGTAATTATTAATTCACTATAAATTAAAAATAAAATACCATGACAGATATAAATCCTTTCTATTTAAATAAATATTCATTACTGGACATATAATCTATTTATCAACTTGTAAAAAATATTATAGTCATTAAAAAGAAGAGTGTAACATTTTTGAGTTTTGTTTACATTAATTATTATTAAGGTGAAAATAACAATAAAATGGAACAAAATTTTATATTAAAAAATTATTATATTTTTGTGGATATAAAATACTCATCATCTAAAAGTAAGGTAGGTTTTAGGGTCATTTTATAGTCCATTTCATATTATTTTTAACCCTTAATTACCTAACTTCTTTTTACTATAGTAATCAAAATTAATAATGTTTCTAGTCATTTTGATAAAAAGGGAAATAGTTTCCAAATTTAGACCCCTTGTTACACATATGAATTTAATTTTTCAAAATTAAAAAAACAAATCATGAAATTTTAAATTTCATATTAAACTGAAAAATTTGAAGGGAATTGAGTTTTCAGAAAAAATATTTTTATGTAAAAAATATTTTTATACTAAATTGAATAGTAAGATATATTACAACAACTATAATTGGAATATGTTTTATAAAAATAAACTAATTAAATTATAAATCAATCTAATATATAATTTTACTTTATAAATACATTAAAAAAATACGGTTTTTAAAAAATCGTTATTTTTTGACTAATCACTGCAAAATCATTGTTTTCTGAAAATTAAAAAAAATTCACCTTAATATTAATTTTATATTATTATTTAAAAACTGATGTTAATATTATCAAATGAATTTAATTTAATTTCTTGAAATTATTGTTAACATTTGTTTATGAAATTAAGTAAAAACCATTTTTGAATAAAACTTATAAATGATGAATAAAATGGATTTACTAAAAATTTATTGAATTTTTTCTATGATTAAATAAATAAATAATTATTAATTATTTGGAATATATAATTTTAAAAATTTGTTAGATGATATTCATACCCACCAATTCAATCAATAGATATTAACTATAATATTTAAATAATAATATTTCTTAGTTCATTTGAGGCTGGTGTTGTGTACCATTCGCATTATCAAAAAATATACATCTTTTAAAATATAATTCTATTTCACAGATGGAATCATTTGAGGCTTTGTATGGGTGACCATATAACTCACCACTATAATGGAATGAGTCAAGTTATTTGTTTGTAGTTTGGTTGAGTATTCTACAATAGAAATTTGGGTGGATTCAGTTGATTCGTAAATGGGTAGTTATAAAATAGAATAGCTAGATTAATTTTACTGACTGAAGGGGAAGAAATTTTGAGTTCACTCTAGGAAATGATAACTTCTTTCATGTGTCCCCTCATTTTGGGTATAAGTTTTTGAGAAGGAAAATAAATTTGGAATTGTAGTATTTTGGGTTTTTCATTATCATACAACACATCAGGATGATAGCCTATCGTCTGGACCTTCCTCTAATGTATGATGGTATGAAGAGTTTACTTAGTGTGTCCCACCTTTAGAGTTATTATCCCATTCCTATTCATGTTCTTAACTTTAAGGATGCTGAGCTGGAACATGATGAAACCTTTTGTGGAATGACCTATTTGGATGGTCCTCTAAAGCGACTAAGTCCTCTGAGGAATGTATGTTCCTCTGCTTTGACTTCTATGGAAATGTGATCTTTTTTATGAAGAAAAAAGGGAGTTGGACGCTAGTATTTAAGAACAGTGGAATAAAATATTCATGAAGAACACAAGAAATACTTATTGATGAAGAGAATTCATATGAGAGGGATAATTTTGGCACTTATACATTTAGGTATGCCGCTTTTAAATTTCAAATAGTTTTTCAAGAAAGTTTTGAAATGTTTAGATGCAGGATGATGACATTCACAGTGGTTAAAATGGGATGAGGTATCGATGGGGGACTTGATATGGAATCTTAATCTTCTGAAATCCCACTATTCAAATGGTGGCAGGCTACTAGCTCACTAGTAAGGCTTCTAAAAATATTACAGTCTACCTAGAAGCCAATTCATAGATGATATAAAAAAACAAACCCCTACATGGTTCTCTTGTGAATAATTTGATTTTCTATGTATTTACATTGTAGATGGTGGATCCCATCGGCTAGCCAGTGGAATCATCTTGTGCATAATAAGTTTCATCAATTAATGTGGAATTTTTAAAAAATAAACCCCTCTACCTTTTTATATCATTGTCCCATAGTATCTTTATTTATGTGACTAAATATCCTTCTATTAGTGATTTGGACTACTATACTCCCTATCATACACCTCTGTTCGACACCCACATGATGAATTGATCACATGATATCGATCTAATGAGTTACTTGTTGATCTATAACACTTACCTTCAATTATTATTGATAAATACCAATTGGATTCTCTATATATTTATTGAATCAATGGTCTTTGTCATATGTGAAACCTTTGGACAATTATTATTTCAGAAGTGGATCATATTAGGTATTTTTTACATTGAAAACCGTTTATGATATAGTTTCTCTCAGTACTTAATCCTAGGATTATAAATCATGCTCATTCAGAATTATTTTTAAGATCTTGTCCTGATTTTTAACTCAGATGGGGGTCCTTTCCTCTGAATCATCATTTCACTTAATTAAAGAATCTCTAAACCATATAATATGTTTTATTGGTTCTTGAAATGATCTTGGGTGTTCCTGGGCAGACTCATTAGACCTATGTTGAATTTTAATCATATTATCGTTAATTTTATCATGTGTTTCATGCTTCTAGATTTATATGATTAGGATAGTTTCTTTATTTGATGTGATTCTTGATCTGTCATTTTAATCATGTATTGTAATTTTTTTCTGTTCTATTATATTCTATAGTTCATTTTGAAACATGGACATTGTGAAATATCCCATGAGTAGGATGTGTTAGATGACTAGTCTACATTAATTAAACTATCTCATTTCGGGATGTGTTAGAAAGGTTTTTTACTATCCCATCGATCTGGATATGTCAGGCTAGTGGTTTTTATTCCTTTAGAATTGTAATTAAGTAGGTAGATCTGGTATCTAAGAACCAGAAATATATTGTGTACTTGTGTGAGAAATGTTTTTTTATCTCTTTAATTTAATTTCATGGAATCCACTTTTATCTCTTAAGTACTTATGTGACAAAAAATTTGTGTTGCCTATAAAATCTTATATTCACACCTCCATAGGTATTTTGGTGCGCTTTTAGATTTAATGATTCATGATTCAATGAAGGGAATGTTCTATATGGTCTACAGTATAGCCAGTTTAGTATAAGGATACTGATGATCCAGGATAGAGTTTGTGAAAGAAGTTCAATGCTACTTTTATCTTTCATATTTACCCTAGTATTTGGATGTTTTTATTAATTATAGTTTATATATATAGACTATCATATTTTTACAAAATGGGATGGTTTTACTTCTATGTGGTACTAATCTAATTATTCCTAATTTACTTATTATTTATTGATTATTATTATCACTATATTTAGTGTACTCTTATTTTCACCTAGTACCAAGGGCATATTCTCCCCACGATATTCCATTGGACCTCACCTCTAGTCGATAACGTTATGTACATGTGGAAGAGTTCATGAGGTTGTGTAGTATACTTGGATCTGACTAAATGGTTGGGGTCTGAGAGTTACACCATGTGGAAATTCCTTTAGTTTTTCATCCAACATTTTTTACATATAAGAGATTATAAATTCCTTCCTTCATCATCTTTATTACTTGATCTTTCCTAAGACTCAATCTTTCTCTTATTTATTGTGTTTAGGGTTTCAAATATATTTACATTGTTAATCATATTTCATGAGTTCTGGTTTGATATAATCATAGGGTTTCTCACTCAACCTCCCCTTCAAATAGGTTGTATAGTGATGTAATCTTTGTGTCTTCCATCACACACATTGATCATTATTGTTATATCCATTACTAAAACAAAAATTGTTGATATAAGTGATGTAACAATAATAATATATTGATATTATAAGAATAATCATATTAATGTAACCTTAAAACATCATATTATTTTATATTTTTATGTTGGATGACAGTTCCTTTATTTCAACCTATATCCATCACTCTCTAAACTGTGTAACATTAAGTTGTTTTTTGTGACACTTTTCAAACTAATCCCTAAAATTAAATAGGAAATAAATACTTTATAGTAGTTCACAGATATCATTCGATCAACTAAAGTATATCCTCAATGAGTTTCACATAATGTGTGTAATTAGGCCTCTTTTTGATGCACCAAGAGATGTTTGAGTTAATACCCAATGCATAGTTTCCAGAGTTATTTCCTTAAGGTACATCTTTACTAGAGCCTATATCCACTTTTAGTCTCCAAAAAAGGATTTTTAATATGTAAAATTATGTACCCAAGACATTAGTAATATTTCTGGATGTCATCATATATGTGACTCATCTCTAGTGTTTTCACTATGTTTATAAAACATTATTAAAAAAGGTAACAAATTTTTTTTTAAAAAATAACCCCTAATATTATTCCAACTAAGGTGAACCACTCTAAACATTAATTAAACAACTCATTAATTCGATGATTTTAAAAATGCATATGAAATTCATCTTAAAACCCCATTGACTTAAATGTTTATTATTTTGAACATTAGTTACATTAAATTATTATTTTACAGTACATAAAAACATGTTTATATGATATTGTTTCTATATTACCATTTCTATGTATATCACATGATCTGATAATTTTCAAAAACTAGGGAATGGAAACATTATAATGTGGTGATATCAGAGACTCTGATGGGAAAAAATGTTTCAGAACATGATGGAGAAAAAGAAGAATACATAAGTATTATATTAATTAATACCATTGACTTATATGATAATCATAAAACATGATATAGAAATATATTATCATAAAAAACATTTTTAGTGAAAATTAAAATAAAATATGGTTGAAAAAAAACCTCAAAAATCATATAAAATTTTACCAAGACATAAAAATGTTGAATAATTTAAAAATAAGGAAAAATCATGAAAATGTGTAATTTAATGTAAATTAAATTCAAATTTAAAATAAGATATAACTTGATAAAAAAGTTTTAAATGTAGAACATCTACAAGAATCAGAAAACCATTTTTTCAAAACAAATTATTCCCATTGATATGAGAACAATCTCATTATGTCCACACAAGAAAATGTAAGAGAACCCATCTTTACCCTGTATATGTGAACAAACTCATTTTGTCTATTACTAACTATCTAAATAGATATAAACTTAAAAAAATGAATTTTATGGTGATATAAGTCCCCCAAACATCATCATCCATACATATTTGTTCTAATTAAAAACATTTATAAACAAATATAAATAAAAAAATGAAAAAGGAACAAGCTTTATAAACTTTCTAAAAAAATCACATAACATATACATAAAAGATTGTAATATAAGAAAAATGTAATTTTATAAAAGGAATCATGTTATTATAAATTTTAGTGTATAATCAAAATATCACTTAATGAGGGAAAAATCAGAGAGGGAAATGGAAACTGAAAATAAACAAAAAATTCACAAAACCATTCAAACAATATTATAAATATTGAAGTTAAAAATCACTTTTAAAACATTTAGGGGATGTAGTGATAAAAATTTGGAAAAGATAATTATAAATAGTTAAAAAATAAAATATCTTTGAAAATAAATAAAGGGTATTAGAAAATTTCAAGTGGAATAAAACCCAGTTTAATTTGAAAGGATTGAAGAATTATTATTTAATATTTTGAAATACATTTTTTTAAAACCCACATCATAAAAAGAGTATTGGAAATTAATTTAAAAAATGGTAAATGATAATTATGAAATTCATAGAAAATATTAAATATTATCATTCCAATAATTATATGAGAACATTTATGGGAAGGGAAATATGTACATGGATGGAAAGATTAGTTTTTAATAAAAAAAACTATTTATACTGATGGTAAAACATTATTACCAAATATTTTTATCCAAAAAATGGTTATTAATGATGAGGATTAATTTAACTATTGGATAAAAAGTAATCCCATGTAAAAAAATTATAATTATAGTATCAAAGTAATATTTAATTGTATATTCATGTAAAAATGACTATGACCAAATGAATAAAAATATGTTTTAGTGACACTCTTAAGAAATTGTTAACAATATAATCAATGGGTATTAAGAGAAATATCATGAAATGGACACTAAAATATCCTTAAATAGAAGAAAATTTAATACGTAAAATAAATTAGGTAGTGAAATAACCATATAAAAAAATTTACGTCACATAATATCATGAATTTCCACTAGTATCAAAATTGAGGAAAATATACCCTCACTATTACTCTTGATTTCCTAGGACGTGATTTAACCTATGGTACAAAAAATATAAATATCTTAATAAATAATGTTAGAATCATTTTAATACCTAAAAAAATTAATAATTTTCATTCATAATCATTATCTACATTTTTATTAGTTAGTTTTTATTCATTTTCCCACATCGGGTGCCTATATTTTTGATTAATTGTACTAGTTTCATAGAAGTGGTTTTAGTTTTGTTTTCTACCAGTGTTCATCACTACAAAGTCATTAAATTTTATACAATTATGGAATGATATTTATTAATTATGTTTCATTTTTTGAAGATTATTTAATTCTTTATCCTCAGTGATGAAATCATCTACAACCACACTTCAATGATTTTCTTATCCAACTAAAGGGGTTTTATTAATTATTGAGTTAAATAGGTATATTTCTATTCCAGAACAAAAAATAAGTAATTATTTAAATATTTATACAATATTATACAATTAATTATGTTTTCATAGTCATCTAAGATATAGTTTGATAGTGTTGTTGAACTAGGTGGTCAAACAGACACATTCATGAACATACCATGATTAATGGATTATTATGAGGTGTTTTTATTGAAATATAATAATACTAGAATACAAATATTCTAGTTTATATTTATTAGTATAATTTAATGATATTAAATAAAGAAAAATAATACTCAATTGAAATTAAAATAATACATAATATTAAGAAATAAATTTTCTATTTTTAGTCAGTTGGCATGAGACAATTAATTTTATATTTATTGTTAATCCTTTATATTGTCAATATTATATTAAATTTATATTACTAGAAATTGATTAATTCTAAAAAAATCATATTATTCTTTTAAAACAATTTCATTACCATACATTTATGGAGGTGATTAAAATTATAATATAAATCAATCTATAAATGGAAGTTGTATCCTAAAAGTACACATGGTTTGTTGGATTCTTTTTCAATAGAATTATGAAAAAAGTTACATGGTTTATTTATTAAGAATATGAAATATATAGGGAATATAATTATTATATATATATTAAACTTCCTTTTTTACCATCCTTATAATGTGGATGTGGAATAAAATATGTATCGTCATGGAGGTGGAATTCCACACAACGCATGATAAATGTTTTCATTTTTCTTAATAGAAAAGTGGAGGGTGGTTAATGATTGTCCCATAAATATTTTACCATAGTAGTATAATAATTATATTGATTTTATTATTATTATGTATTGAAAATATATTTTAGGAAGAATAAAATACCATAATGAAATAGGAAAGATGGAGAAGTTGTTAGAAATCCATATGTAACTATATGTATTAAACCCATTGATAAGGGGATTTAACATTTAAGGGTTGGTTTTTTGAGAATAAAAGAACCATACTAAGGGTCATAATAGTTTTTATAATAGTTTAGGGTATATTTTGTACCAAATATAAAAGATTTTGTTGTGAGGGGAAGTGAGGAGAGGGGATCTCATTTTATTAGTGAAATGGGACAACATTGTTTAAATACACAGAAACATTCAATAATGAAAATTAACTCTCAAGAAAAAAGATAGAAATGGATAAATAATGGGGAGGAGAATATATAAGGACAAGAAAACCATAAAAGAATAAATTAAATTATTATTCTTTAATATGTTAGGTCATTTACCTCTAAGGATACTCATTTTTTCCATTTTTTGTTTCATTGTGTTTACTATATTTTACCTAGTTATTTTATAATTTATACCTAGAATAAAATAGTAATTATTATATAATTTGGATTTAATTATTCCAAATTTAAAATGAATTTTATTTTTATCAATTATTATATTTTCTATAAATTAATTTGAAATTACTAAATGTATAATATATTAAATCTAATTTGTCTTTTGGAAAAATAGAACTTACATTCTAAAATGCCAGAGATGAGTTTATAAATAAAAAACAATTTTAAAATTATAAACTCATTTATATAAAAATATCATATCTTAGAAAAAGGCCCCATAAATTTTCAGTATATAATTATATACAATAATGACATAAAAGTCATGTTATTTGTAAAAATAGTATTTTGAACTATTCACATAAAAATACTTCAATTAAAAAAATAACTTTTAATGTAATATTTGAATTAAAATTATAAAAATGAATTAATTTTTTTAAATTTTTTATTATAGTATTTAGAAATTATAGTTTTATATAAAAAAAATACAATGAAAAATATTTTTATAGATAATGAAATTTTGGAAAATTGAATATTATAATTCTTATAAATTACTAATTAATATAGTTTTAATATTTTTTTGTTCAATGAAAATAAAACCAGTTCCTTAAAAGAAAATACAAATTTTTGGTAAAATTAGTTTTATAAATAAATTTAATTGTACAAAAATTATCATTCAGAAAGTATGAAGTTCATGATATATATATATATATATATAAATATTTTATTACATTTTGATTTGATCCTAGGTTCTACTAAATAACCCCACATGATATCTATATAGAGCCTAAGCCTAAGATAATACCATGTTGTAGTTTTAGATGGTTGTTTAGCAAGAATGAATCTTGTAAAAATCTCCATGAGGCTGAACATAACCCATATACTGCTTAATAAATTCATAATTACTTGAGAGTTTGAATTAGTATTCATCAAGGGAAGAACCTAGTGAAGATACACCCCTTCAGTGTTTAGATAAATGGGCTTTGTCATGAAAAATTATATGACTGTATTCCCTTTCTTATTAATTTTATTATTTATAATGTGATATGGTTAAATTCATCTTATGAGTTAATTTAACCTATATATTTAATATTTTAAATATATCAATGTTGTTATTTTTAGTTAGTTATATTGTGTGATGCTTTATATTTAATTTATTATTTATTTATATAGAAGACACTAGGATTTATTTTCTCATTTCTAATTACTCATTATATTACGAATTAATAACAAAATCCTTTTGTTCCTATGACATAAGTCCTTTGATAATGAAGAAATGAGTGAAACAAATGAAGAAACAATGGGGGAAGTCACCTAGAATAATTGAGGATCGATCTCCTGAGGGTTGAGTTAAGGTATAATAAAATTGGGATACGATTATGCCTACTGACACAACTATTTTTCCCAATAATCAATATTGAATATGGAATAATGATCAATTTTTAGGGGGTTTCATAATTTATATGCAGTATAGAAATATAATATCATAGAGAATGTTTATATTACATGATTTAATGTGTATAGCATGTGAAAAAACGATTGAAAAAGGGAATGGACTATGCCATAATGGGGTCAGTCAAAACCCATTTTGAGAAACGTGACTTGGACCATAATGAGATACAATTGACCAAAAAATGACAACGCCATAAGGGAGAAACCATGACACAAAATTAAGATTCCAAACAATAAATCCCCATTGTATCCCATCTCTATAGTATAGAAACCACTAAATTCGTAGTCCACCCAAAATAAGTTCTCTAAGACTCATGTAGTTTATTTTTATCGACACCAACATCACATTTCCCAACTAGACTTCATGGTACAACTCTTCATGCACATCGTAGATTAATATACCATTTGGAATTAATGTTTTCTCCCAATCCTATATTCTCTAATAGCACCCTATAAGAAAAAAAAATCCTCAATCAGAAACACTTCTCTAAAGAAAAGATTAAATCTAAACTCCACCCTCCCCCTTTGAGACTCCTATAGACTCTTAAACAACTCTGAAAATTAAAAAAAACACTATTAAGGTATGATAAAACATATATTAGCACACATTTTAAATTTTACTTTTTTTACTTATGATGACCTAGATATGCTACCATACTGAATATGTAACTATTATGGAGGCTGAGGCACTACCAGATACTAACACACTATCTTAACTTCATTATTATATTCTACCAACATTCTAGGTTGACCCTATTAATAATATTGGAAAAATTTTGATAGATGTGACTATTAGGGTATTCAATCATATGATAACACATTTTTATCAAATATTACATATCATAAAAATTATTTAATATGATTGGAGGGTAGGTTGTGGAGGTTTATCTTATGGATTAATAAAGGGTAAAGTTGACTTTGCGAGTTTTTGACTTCCATAAAGGGAGTGTGTCTTTCCATCCCGATGTGACATATTGATTAGAAGATAAAGAGGTTTGTGATAAATTTACAAAATATTATGGCCTACAGTTCTTTTAATTCATGATAAATTCTAAAAATAAAAGTAATATTTCATTATTATATGAATATGAAATGTAAATTCAAAAATACATATTCTCAATAAATTATAAAAGTAATAATGGTTAATTAATAAAGATGAATAACATAACTACAATGTTAAACTCTATCTTCTTGGATTCCTTAATAAACATCATGACTATATCATAATTAATATTTTTCACCCAATAAACATCAAACCTATACAAATATTGATTAAAAATATATTAAAATTCATAAAATTTATATTATAGGACATGAAAAATGGTTATTGGGAAGTGTTATTTGAGGAACTTGTATGGATAAATTTATAGGATGTAATATTCTAAATTGTCCACATATGATAGATGGGATATATATCCATTGGTAATTATGGATATTTATAATATGGCCATTATAAAGTGAGAGTTAGAAATGGATTATTATAATGTGTATAATGGTATTAGTTAATTTTTATATATGATTGAGACCTTGTACAAAACTAGTACAAACACATTATATGATATATTTTTTCTTATCATGGGTTGGAGTGACATAAAAAGGGTTTTCACAAGACTTGGAGTTACCCATGCTTTTGTAATTCTGGATAAATGAAATAATTTATTAGAGAATTTTAATCTTGGGGAAGTCACTAATAGATTAATATCGACTAAACAACTATATAAAATTACCACTATTCCTCACTTTAACCTCATATATTTTACTAGTCTAGTAATATGTTATGTATTCTGATGTTAAAGTAGAATCTATATGTAAATTATTTTTATAATAAAAATATATTCATCAAAATACTATTTTCTAAAGAAATTATTTATATTAAATAATAGAACAATTTATCCTAATTATAAGTTTAATATGTTAAAATGAATTTAATATTTGAAATAAGTATTTCAAAATTATATTACAGGATAAAATAGTTTATTTTTGGTCAAAAGGGAAAATAAGATAATTTTTTTGAAAATAATAAAATATGCTAAATAGAACATCAAAAAAAGTTTAATCATAATAAGTATCCACCAAAGACAGTGACCATGGATTAAAAGTTTTAATAAAAATATATATGGAGAACTAAGTTGTATAATATATAATTATGGGTTGAGAAGCCCTAGATCTATACAACCATATTTAGTGATATATACATATTCTCTACATAATATATTTGATAAAAACGGACAAAATACAACTTTAAAAACTCATAATTACAATATAAATAACAAATATTGAGTCTCTTAATTATTAATAAACATTTAGCTTTCGAATTTTAAAGAGTTAGGTTATAACTTTTTCTAAAAAAATTCATATATTTTTTACTTAAATGGTAATTTTTTCTCTTTATACCATGACTTTATTATTTCCAATAATGTTTTCAACATCTCCATGAACAATTCGTTACAAAACATGTACTTCTAGAAATTTCCCAAATAAAATCACTCTAAAAACATTTGGAATTGGAAACATATGAAATTGTGATCTAAAACGTTCAATAAGTGTAACCATAGAAATTATTAATATATGATCATATGTGATCATAACATTAATATTTGTATATGACTACATAGTTGAAGCTCATCTTCATAACATATGAGAATAATATGAAACACAAATTGAATCATAAAAAATGTTTTAAGGGTTAAATATTTTTCATAAAATATTACATGATTCATAAGAGAATCATCTACTCTAAGACATATGATCATAATATAATCATAAAAATATATCCTAAGAGTATGGCATAAAAATATGTATATGAGATATTTTATGTTTTCAAGGATGGATGTCCAGTCCATTATCACATAGTAGACATATCCCTATAGTATAATGGTCTATCTATATATCCCAATTAATATTGGGTGGATTTTTTCCCATAGAGTAATGGGTTCACTCCCTATTCCTCCTAAAATTATAGTGTATAGAGTCATGTATTGGATTAGGTTCAGTTACCATTTCCTTTATACTTTTAATGGATAGGGTCCCATAGTGGATTGGGTTCACACCATAATCCCTAAAACATTTTATGATGAGATATATTTCTTAACCCAATGCATTGTATGTATATAATGTACCCACCCATCAAATAGTAATAAACTATACATATGTATTCCATAATAATAAAATATCATTATTCTTTCCCTCATAGCATTATTAACCCCTGATAATGAAAAGATTTGTTCAAAAATCTCCTTAAAACATCAATATAATCTTTACAGTGAATGAATTATAATGATATACTAATAAAATATACCCAGTGGAACATAATAATAGTTAAAGGATATTGAAAATATAAAAATTATTTTATACAATAATTAAAATTATGAATTGAAAAATAAAAGGAAATATCATTTTCTTATTATAACTTTTAAAATAAAAAATTTCATAATAGAATAGGAATATTATTTTGATTGAAAATCATGGAAAATTGAAGAGTAAAATTGAGAAATAAATACTATCATAATGATTGAAATATATGGTCATGCAGTAAACAATAAGAAACATTCTTTTCATGTTTTTATAAGTAAAGACAAAAGTAACCCATAAAGAAAAGGTTAAAATTATTTATTTTAAATCCCTTTTAAATAAATTAATAGATAATTAAAAATTAATCTAAAAAATAATCTAAATGTATATAATAACATTATTAAAAGTTATAAATAATATTTATATTTAAGGGGAAGAGTTGGGTAAAATACATCAAATATTTCAAAGCAATGGTTTTAAATATACCTCATACGAATTTGGTAACCATTAAATAAAAATACCATCGATGATAAAACCTAAGATGGGTCATTAAATCCCTAAAATTTTATTTAAAATTTTTATATTATAAATTCTTCTGTAATATATACACCACATAAAATAAATAATGTTGTGAATAAAAAAATATTTTAATAAAGGGAAATTGTAATATGAAAAACTCTTACCTCATAGTTCTAGTTAGTTTGAAACCCTATAAAATTAAATATAATAAATTTATATTTACTATATATCTATATAATAAGCATAATTATTCTTATATAAGTAGATACCATTCAGTTATAATTTCTTATTACATACTTAGTAATAATTATATATTAAAATCATTATTTTGTGTTAAATATTCCGTTTTCCAAACGTGTTTCAATTCATTGATTCCATTTATTTCACCATTTAAAAGATTTAATAACATGAGAAATATTTTCTGTAGGTTTTTAATTTATATATTTATATTTTCTATATTCCCATGGACATATGATGGAACTTATTGTGATGATTTTGATGGAATGCATAAAATATAGGTTTTATGAAACTTTGATTCAATAAAAGGGTTAATATTATTTGGGAATAAAAATATGTATATAAAAAATAAAAAATAAATAAATAAAATAATACATTCATTAATATATTAAAATATTAGCAACAGCTAACATTAATTAATAATGCATTTCATAAATATTACTACATCGTTCTTGTAGGTGGTAATACCGACGAAAATATGAACACATTATAACTATTGAATGAGTAAAAAATGGTATTATATAATGATAGTATAAGTTTTATAGAATCTTAGTGTTGTTAAAAATATTCTAATTAATAATTAAATACATTTTTAGAAACATCCAATTAAGGAGGCTATAAAAAATGAAATATGTCATTCATGGATTAAGTAATCCACACATACACACATGTAATTTTTTAATTTTTCAATTAATGAAAAAAAGAATATTGATAATGATTTATATATAAAAAATAAAAATATATTCATTTATATAATATATATTCATTAAATACATATTTATAACCATCCATTTTAGGTGGTTATTAAAAATTAAGTACGTCATTTATGGAGGGGTAGTCACCATGTATAGACTAGCGTAGATTTCATTTTCCAGTAGAAGGAAAGTATGTATATGATATTTGACACCTAAAATTAATACAATATCAATAAATTAATATAACTTATGTTATTATTTTTATCTAATAATAGAATATTTTGAAGCACCAGAAGAAGAATAAAACCCGAATGAACTCAGTTAAGATTATTACATCATCATCGAGTATCTTCCTTTGAATCTATAGTTAAGAGTTTTTATTCCTCCTTTGGAAATAAAAGTACATCTACATCATGGGTTAGGATTTTTAGAAGTGTTTTTGGAATATCTTAGTTGTTTTAAGGTGCTATATGTGGGTGGATCAGAGAAGGGAAAATGGATCCTTTTATAAATGAGTGTAGTGGAAACCATGCAAATATTTATAACTATTAATTATAATAAATGAAATTATAAACAAAAGTGGTGGAACGTTATCCCAAATTATTATATAATATGTTGTAGGCATAAATACACGTAATTAATCCAATAAAGATAATGTTTATGTGATATTTAATGCCTTGTTACTTAATTTTAATACCTTTTCACCTATTTTAACCTTTACCATGATGGTTTAACTTCTACTAAGGAAATTATTCCTTTTGAATAAAAATAAAATGGGGGATTATATATAATTTTAAAAGTATGGTTCTAAATATGAAATAAATTTTATAAAATTCAATTTATACAGGTGATAAAATTTAATTTTAATATTAGTATACATTATGAAACATAAATAGTTTTTAGAAAAAATCTCTTTTACGTATAAAAATGAATTTACAATAAAATCATGTATAACATTGATTAACATAAAATTTATTGGTTTATTATTTAAAAATATATAGATATTTGAATTTATAGCATAATACAAAACCGAATGTACCCATGTAAATAATTCATTATAAAAATGAATAAACAAATATTTTTTTGAATTTTTATTTTGTAGTTATTAAATTGACAAAAATTGTATTTGAAATTAAAAAAAAAATTATTTATATTAGTCTAAAAATATATATATTTTCTATAAATAGGTTTCATAAAAATTTTACTCAGAATTATATCTTTACAACTTCATAAATGTTACTGTATTTTTAAAAATAACATTTTCATTATATACCTAAAAATCAACCATTTCAGAAAAATATAAAAAATTCAACTTAATTAAAATTTTTCATGATGAATTAAAAAAATATTTTCATTCAATAAAATTAAAATTTAATATTTTTAGGAATTTAAATTTTTAATAAAAAAATACAATAATAAACAATTTTTTATTAAAATTTATTTTTAAAATATTAATTGTTCTTTGTTCATATTAAATAAAAATGGGGGATATTTTTATTGTTTTTAAAATTAAAATGCTTATCAGAAAACTACTTTTAAATTTATTTATTCAATTTAGTATAAAATAGCAAGACACCTTAAAAAACACTTCTTCAAAAAATAATATTTTTTACATTAATTGATTTTAATTACATCTCATTTATTATTTAGATTATAATCATTAAATATACTCAATAAATAATTATTAAAAAATAAAATATTTTAAAAAAAAACAAATAATAATATATAAGTATTTCTAGGAATTTTTTTATCATCAATCATTTTAATATTTTTTTATTTACTTGAAATTTTATTCGTTTGTTAATTTTCTTAATGATGTTTTATATTTAATTTCCATAATTTATTTGTATTTTCCTCAATAATATGTATCATTGTTCACCTTTTCTCTATAGTGTGGGAAATAAAATCCACTCAATAAATATTATTTGAAGGAAAACACATACTAAATTCTTAAATTTTTATATTGGGAATAATCAAGAACTTAATACAATAATAATTTAAAATATTAATTTTTTTACATTAAAAAATTACACTCACCAAACTAATAAGTACCCACCCTTCCCCAAATTTTACCATGCACCAATATCAAGTTATATATCTGAAGAAATTTCTCCCATAACATTATCTTTAATTAGGACGTCTTGGTGGTTATAATGCCAATTCTATGCTTAGATGCTTATATGAGGTAACAATTTTTATTCCTCTCTCTTTATTACCTACTATTGTTATTTTAATAAATTATCAATTTATATTAAAAAATTATTCTATATCCGTTGTAGTATCATTCATTTATTTAATAATTCATGAAATATTACTTATTATCTATCATTATTTCCATTTTTTTCATTATTATTCCAAATTAATACCATGATTCATGTAACTAGACCTTTATTAATATCTAAAATTATTTGTGTATCTTGTATATGTGTTGTATTGAATATAAAAGTTTTTATATGGTTACTTTATTTATATTTGGAAATGATATATTTGGCTAAACTATTATTGGTATTCGAATACTAGTACTCCTTATATTTCTATAATTGAACCATCTATATCTATGTTTCTAGTACTAAGAGTTCATTATCAAAGGATTTTATATCCCCACAATAAACTAGATATAAGGTTTACAAACTCGTATTTTGGAGGAAATTTATCCATTACAAGCTTTAAAATTTGACAATCCTTTTTAAATCACAAACTCTTTATAATGATAAATTTTCTTCCAATACCTTTCCTCTCTCAATTTATAAGAATAATCCATATCCATGTCATTTTTTTGCATCTTTTTGAATAGGGGAGCTAATATTTATTTATGAAATTTTAATTATATGTATTTATGTGGTAACATAGCTTTTATGGAGTTCTATGTAAAGACCACATGTCCTGTGTACACTTTACCAGGACATATTTTGGATTTTTGTACTTGCCTTCTACATCCATAGGAATACATTCAAATGATACCTTGAAAATTATTTCATACAATATAATATAATTTTTCAGTAAATATTAGTTTTATATTATAAAAATAAAAACTAATACCATATAATTTAGTATACTTTTTAAATGGTATTTTTCTCTATATCTTTAACATTCTATTGACTGAAGAACATTATTTCCATTGTTATTTATTAATTAATTCAATATGGAGAAATTTTAAGAGGTAATATTTATTGAATATTATTCTATTTAATTATAGTTAATTAATATTTTATATTTTTTCAAGTACTTTGTATGTCATTTTATTCAGTGAAGGAATATATATTTGATGATATATGTGACATATAAGATTAAAAAATATATAGCGCTTTGGATGAGGTCTATGTTTTTGGGTAACTAGTATGTTTAATTTGACGTTATATATATTTTATTTTCATGGTATAAAATTACTTAAATGTTTTCTAATATATATATATATATATATATATATAATTGAACGTTTTATACTTTGTTGATTTTATGGGTGTTCGAGAAGAAAAGGTATATTGAAATGTTGAGTTTAGAAACATATTCAACATAACATTAAAATCACACTATATGTTAAATAATACACTTAATGGACAATTGTAAAATTGGATAATTATGGTAAATTTTATATGGTTTATATGATATGATATTTAAATGGCTATCTTTTGACATGAATTAGGAAATAATTCATGGTCATCTTGAAAATTTCCTGGTTTTATTATTAATTTTTTTGATTATAAGCATGGGTTTAAGGGATACTTTGTATACATATAATTATTTTGGAGTATATAAACATGTTTTTCAAATAAAACCCATATTG
Organism: Viscum album; assembly: GCA_963277665.1. Lineage (NCBI taxonomy): Eukaryota > Viridiplantae > Streptophyta > Magnoliopsida > Santalales > Viscaceae > Viscum > Viscum album. The sequence continues at coordinate 276,722,213 of OY728129.1, read as the reverse complement.
GTGAATTGTAATGAGTTTTGGGAGTTTTTGTCTAGTTAATAAGAGAATGGGGAAATTATTTTGGATTCATGTCATGGGATATGGAGGCGCTGATTAACTCAATATTTTTTAAATGGGAATATCATTGTAAAAATCAGTTTTATCAAAATTTAATTTATTATATGGTTATTTATTTTATAAATCTTATATTATACCTAATTTAATATTTATATCGTGCAATAACTAGTGAAATCACACCATGTTGGTGATTGATTTCCCATTGTTTTTAGATGTTAATTTTTAAATATTAATGATAATATAGAAATAACACATCTACTCTTGTAATATTATCTAGAGCCCAAGATTGATTTTCAGAAACCGGAGATAAATTTTTGATGTTTTTTAATTTCCATTGAATAATTTTATAAGATATTGATATAATTGAAACATGGATGAAGGTTTAATGAAATGTTATATATATTCCTTATGATGGCTCGTAGAATCCTTATTTACGTACATTACTATGATGAAGCAATATATGGATGATGAATTGTGGGAATATTTATCTTGTTCAAGTACTAAATAATTCTAAGTATAATATCTATAAAAATTCATTGGTGAAATAAATCATTAATGAAGTAGGTGATACAAAATTTTAACTTATAAATATAAATTTATATGGATTTAACATTCTTTATTTATTAAGAGTGGATATATAATTGTAGTTATATTTTTAAGATAAAGATATATTTGGTTAACTGGGTATTATTTATACGTTATTTATTTTATATAGTTTAATTTTTAAATAATTTAGATTAATTCCTATGAATTGGAAGTGGATGATATTAATGGGTGAATATATATAATATTTTGAATTTTATATTTATTTAATTTGATATCCTATTTTAGATTGGTAAATAGATGTTTCATTTTATCTAAATATTGGAGAGATTGGGATTATGAAAATATTAATATTTTGTCTTGTTATAGGGTTGAATTGATCATCATTTCTAAGAGAATAATTAGAAGCGGTATTTCAAAGAGGTTAACGTTACATGTTATTATTAATAATTGACCGGATGTTTCTATCTAAAAAATATTATTCGGAAAATAATTTTTAGTGGTTGAGAGATTATGATATAAGATAATGAAGGAGTTGTGATATTTAGAAGAGGTATCAACTATATAAAGAGTAGATGTTGAGATAGAATTTTTTTATTATATTAGATAAATCTAGAGTCATAAATCTGAAACCACATTGTAAAATATGTTGATTAACATTGAAGTGTAAGATTAAAATTTTATGATTAATTAATTAAAATGAATCTGTAGTTTAAATGTAATGGTATTTGGAGGACATATGGGTATTGGGTGATGAAATATTTTATTGTGGTTTTTCTTACGACACCTTTTAAAATTTTATTATTTCAGTGATGGTTGAAGTTAAAGTCACAATTCTATACCCGACCACTACATGAGTTTGATCATGATATATCTAATATCCATGTTGTATCTAAGTCCATTTTATCCCGAAAGTAATTTTTTATTGGATTAACTATTATATACCATTCATGTTACTTATATGGGAAATTTTATCCCCCCCCAATTATTGTATTATATTATTATATATTTGATTTTCTAGATTTTATTTATTTCATTAGTGTTATATTCAATGGTAAATAGGTTATTGGGGGAACTCTTTACCATATTATTATTATTTTGATGTGTTTATTCATATACAATGCTTATTATATTTGAGAGAGTGTTATTAGGGTGATATGGGGTGTGTCTGAACTTACTTTTTGATGAATTGGTTTATTCTCTTATTATATTTATTTGGAAGAGGATTTAGTAAGATTCATTCATAGTTTTAAGAGGTACAATAAACTAAAACTACATAATTTTTATCATTTATATGTTTTTAGGATTTAGTTTTTAGTTTTCTGGGAAATATTTTAACTTGAATTATTTAGTGTTTTACATGATTTGATGGAGTTTCACTTATATTATCTTTCTAGATTGAGTACACTGGGGATTGTTATATTAGATTTTCGTCGAATGGATTGTAATTATTTATCTTGTACTGATATAACATGAATTTTTGGTCTCATATGGTTTTATTATGAGGTTGGGTTTTTGTCGGTGTTGAATTTTGTGTTTTGAACTCTAAATTTAAATATAACTTCTTCCCATAAAGTGAATAGTATTCCCCATTTTTTAGTTTTCACCTCATGTATTATTTTAAGAATGCTTCATACGTCACTCTTGATCGCTCTAAGGACTCAATAGGAGTGTTGGAGAGGTCAAGATATAATCGAATGATCATAAATTTTTGTTTTACATATAGTTGGGACTATGTTCTTGTAAAGATAACATTGTTTTAGTCAGTCAATGGTATTATTGAAAATAATAGAAGAAATAAGATTATGAAACCCTCCATCAACACATATCCCCCAATTATTCTATGTTACAAACTGGATAACCTAATAATATTTACTAAGAGAGAGTGTATTGACTACATGGATAGTCTATAGTATTGAGACTCATGATTTATTTGTTATTTCTTCATGGTGATTTCTTTGGTGTATTGAATTTGATTAATGAAATGTGTATATTTTATTGTGATGTTTAAAAATTGTCATATATTTATATATTGTTTTACTATAAATATATTATTTTAAGCATGTTTTCATATGGATCATTTAGAAGAGTGGTAATAGGAACTTGTGATGGTTTGTTATATGATATATTTAAGAGATGGTTATAAATTTAAGGCCACTTAGTAATATTTCTAGGGGTAGATACTATTGTGGTACAAAGGGTATATTTTTTATAAGAAAAAATGGGAAATGGATTTAATAATTAGACATATATTTTTAGTTGATTCAGGCAGAAGAATATCACTAGATACTGATCGTAGTTAATTAATCGTTTTGAGTAGCTAATCCTTACTGTACTCATTATCATGGAGATCAAAATAATTTTAATGTATCATTGGATAAATTATTATGGAAGTTCATGTGATAAATTTTTTAATTAAATATCATGGTGGGAAAATTAAAGGATTTTATAATAGATATGTAGGATTGATATAGACTGTGAGAATTAGGAGTTCGGTTCAATAAATTTTTAGGATACTAAAAATTTTTTTGTGATGAAGATATGTGGGATCACTATTTTAGTAAATATTTATACATATAGGTACAACACGTAGTTATAATATTATACTATATGATTTTACATCAGTGACTATGAATTTTAAGGTAATTGAGAAAACCCAAGGATTAATATAAGTTGTTGTATAATAGATTTATTTGGCTACGACATTGAATTGGATTATAGAATTATTGATAGTTTTTTCTCATTCATATTAGGGTGAATAGTTTCTACTTAGTGGTGTATTAGTTGATTTCACTCTTCAGTTTTATGTTATTCTAAAGAAATATTTTCCTTATTAAATATATATTGAATAATGAAAATATGATTAATTTACCCAAAAATATATGTTTCTATTTGGTATATATAACTAGGAGACTCTACATTAATTTATAGACCCTAAATAGGGTGAGAACTAGGTGGTAATATATAAACAAAGAATTAAGGGATGGTAATTCTATGTTGATAACCTCATTTAGGGGTGTTCATTTACCAAAGGTTATATGAGGTACTATATTCATTTGTTTTACATTGTATTATACATTTATAGAAAATTAAACATCCAATTATTTAATTACTCCTATGTTATTTTGTGGATTGAGACACATTGAGGAGAGTCATCATTGAATTTTAGTTTTATCTACCATTAGTGGAGGTTAAATAGTTATAATGGTAGCTTCGTATTTATGTTAGTTCCTAATGGGATGATAATATTCCACCAAGGAGTTAAAATTAATATAAACATAACCATAAAATCTCATCCTTGGAATGGGTTTTTGTTCAGTCTATGAAATTATTAATTGATTTCTATCAACATCAATTGGTTTTAAATACTATGTAAGGTGATTATGTATATTTACTTGGTTTTTGTGACCATTAAATGAATCATTCATGGGAGGTTCCTATCAATTCCTAGTTTTACAATTTGATGTTTTTTTAAATTCATCCATTGAAAAAGTGATTTCCTTTAGTTGTGGATGAATTTGTTGATGTTTTTCTTGAAAAGTTTGTAACTTTACCTCTTCATTGTGATATTGATTTTTGAATATAACTTTATATTTGTTTCTCTTTTTTCATTATGTTACCTTATAAAATAATTCCAATGGATAAATTCATGATTTTTTTTTGAAATTAATGATTTTAAAAAATATTTTATTCATTATAGTTAGTCTCTATGGTGATTTTTTATTAATTTTACTCTAACAGTTGATGGTCTCTTGATTTTTCATATCGAATATAAAAGTTCAAAGTAGTTTATAGTGAATAAATAATATCCTTTAACAAATATTGATAACTTATTTAATGACTTGACGGAAGATAACTAGTATTTAGATGTATATCATTGTTTAGAAAATATCCATATGAGGATGATATACCCAAGTAGTCATTTTGATATTGATACGATATTAATACATGATGTTTTAGTTTCCAGTTATCCCCTTTGAATTTTTAAATTAACACATGGTGTTTATATGGTTCATGAACAAGTTATTCTATCTTTATCTTCATTAATTATTTGTAGTGTTTATGGATTACATATTAATTTATAAGGGATAGGGGTAAAATATAAGGATCATTTGCGTATTTTGTTTGGAATTGTTCAATAAAAAAAATTTATGGACGTTTCTTAGGTGAGAAGTTCATTTTTGTGGTCATCTTATTTCATAATTACATATATCAATGGATATATGAAATATTTGGAAAATTATTTAATTTTAAGTTATGAAGAACATGTTATAATTTGTACTATATATTATTCTAGAGATATTTTTACCTTAATTAAAATATATGTATGAAATTACTATAATATAATAATTTTAATATTAAATAAACTCTAGGTAATGGTAATGTGGATTAATGTAAAAATCATGATCTATGTGATCACTATAAGGGGGAGGGGTGAATGAGTGATTTTTCTTATTTTTCAATAATTTTATCAACATTCACATCTTGTTAAAGAGATATAAATTTTATAAAAATAAGAACCCATGAATAACCTCTGGAACATAAGTATCTACAAGGTTCAATACCCAATAAGAGTATATATTACATGTAATGTCATAGAAATAATCCCATATGATAGAATATAGTATAAAAAAAATTCATTTGAATATGGTTTCAAAAAGTAGGCAATATCCATACATTTTCATTTTACTATAATAAAACAATAGTTCATCTGATTTCCTTAAAGGAAAAATATATGATGATGATTTAAATAAAAGATATTAAAAATCATAACCAAAAGGATTAAAAGTATTTTCACTTGGATTCTTGTAATTCATCACCCATGTACATCTTTATAGTTGTTCTTCTTCCATCCAACATTACCTTTTTATTATTATTTAAAGATGGGAAAATCCTTACACAGAAAAAAACTAAGGAGGTGTAAAGTATTGGAGACCCAATGCATCTACCCTAAAAAAGTTACCACATGCATGTAGAAGAGACTCCAGCCTGGAAAACAAAAAATTACGATCACCATTAGTAATTATTTAAGCGAGGAAGTCAGCCACCATGTTCCCCTCACACCATGTCTGTCTAATAATCACTTGTGGATCCAATAGACGTTTGCACTTACGAATGACGTAGACAATGGTACAAGGGATTTGGAACATTCCCTACAGTGAACCATGGAGGACAGCCAAGTTCGTCTCGACCGATTCTAAATTAATATTGTGTGAGTGAAAAATCTCAATACCTTTCAGCATCGCGGAAGCTTCGTCTATGAGGGAATCTCCCGCTCCAAAGCCATCACTGAAGGCCAGAATCACTGCCCCCACAACATGAAAAGAATATCATTAGTCTATTAGACATTAATTTGATGGGTTCATACCACATACTCTACCTATTGAATATCCATCATAATCTATTTTATGATGGAAACCTTCCAATAATCTACTTATCTACTAACCACAACATTTTATCTTACTATTAACACCTTTTATGAAGACCTCTTCAATTATCCTTCACCCGAAGAGACTTCCAAATATTCAACTAATCACTGGTTCTCACTATCATTATGATACTAACTTGATGAAAAAATATGACTGATATCTTCTGGACACATTATTACGTAATCAGGTTATCAAATCACCTCAATAATTTTTTAGTGCTACAATCACTTAAAAAAATCATCGAATATAATTTCTCAATGCATCAACATCCTTTATATAATCATGGCTTATCCATGAAAATAAAAAAACCTAGAATATATTAAAAATCTAACACTAAATATTTTCAGTCTCCCACTTTAAAAACAACCTTTTAATTACTAAATTGAAACCTCAAAGAAAGTAGAAAATTCCCCTAAGTCTTGATATCTTCAAGATTCTTAAACCTTCATTCATACTTGATAAAAATCACATATATTTCTTCTATGGTATTTGGAAGATTAAATGATTCGTGTATAATCATCACATTTTTATACCTATATGAATGATTACTAAATTCCTTCTAGATATTGAAACATTATACCAATTATTCATAAAAATAAGATTCATTGAAACACTTCTATAAAATGATATTATATTTTATGTCCCTATATAATATTTTAAAATTTAATAAATATTTTTCTAGAAATAACCACTATCTAATGACATGAATGAGAAAACATTTTTTGTTTCCTTTTCACTCCACACATTTACCAGTGTCAAACTATATAGAAATATCCATTAAATGAATTCAACCGAAACAATTTTCAAGATTACTCAAAGACATCTATTTGATCATCCTTTAACATATTAAACATTGAAACATTGAATCTTTTTACATATCTATCCAATATAAAATATTGACAAGGTTCATCCAATTTATTCACAATGATTATACTAAAATATTTTCCTATTGTCATCATCTAAGATGAATGATATACAAAATCAACCGATGATTTTATTATGATCAATACTTTTCCATATAAATTCCTTAGCATCTTCAATTTTAATATTACACAAAATTACTCTATCTAGAAAACCTCAAAAATATTTAACACAAACATAATATAATTATTTTTACCTTTATTCTGTATATGTGAATTGTGTATTAACCTTATGTAGCATCCTTGAAAACCATAATAGAGGAAACTCATCAGATTTTTAGATATTAATGACATGTAAATCTAACATTATGCTATGATTCCAAACACATCATATAAGAGAACAAAAATCTACTCATCCAAACCACTCTTTGTTAAAATCAATCCAATGAACTCCACAGAAGGTCATAGTATGAAATTTGGCGATAAAAATGAATTTATTGAACTTTTTTATTATGCATAGATTATGATATCATTGAATAATCATGATGTTTGAAATATTAGGACCAATAAAGGATCACCATATTAACCTAATTTGAACATTTTTTCTGATTGGACTTATTAGAATAATAGGATAAACATTATGCAAAAAACCTTGTTTGGTAACTCTAGTTTGATAACTTCAATCTAATAGACTCAGTATAGAAATATTTTGGTGATAATATATATATATTATCATAATTATTGGATAATTAAATAAGGATAGGTGATTTATTGATTTAAAATAAAATACAACAATGTATTAACATGTTCAAAAACATCTTCTATTTTTTTAAAATACCCTTAACTATCTTGGTCCCAATAATACCCACCTAAGTATTTTTTTCATACAAGAAACATGAATCCTTGAAATATTATTATTCATGTAATGGATTATATATCTATTAATTCTAAACCGATGTGAGAGAACATAGAGTATCTAAAAATACAATTATTGAACAACAATACCATGCTGGTCTTATGTAGTGACTTAAGAAAACTTTTTATATATCTCTTAAAAAAATTTATTACAAAAACAAATTCATATTTCAATAATTTTTTATCATGTATCCACTTTTCCATCCTATTGAAATAGTTCACACATAATAAGATTAGAGAATACCCCATTTAATAATCCCGTAAAATACATGATTTACCTCTAAAGGTAGACATATAACAGTGGATAGATTTTTGTTATATCAAATTCCCCTCATTTAAAACACTATCCAAAAGAAGTTTTTGAGGGAGAAAAACATAACATATCCTTAGAGTGGGTGAGGTTATACACCCATGATCAACCTTATTTTATGAAATGTTTTCCTTGACAAGGTTTTTTTGAGAATATCAGCAAATTAATTCATTTGGCGAACAAAATCCAACTTCATTTCATTATTTTCTGCATGCTATTTTTTAAAGTGATATTTGATATCAATTTTCTTAGAATACGAATATTTCACAGGATTATTATTTATATTTTTAGAGAACTAATTATCAAAACCCAAGAAAAATAATAACTTCATATTAACCAGAATAACATCCACTTATATCTTCTTCTAGGACATCTGTGTTATGCCTTGATTAAAAACTATAAATTAATATTCAACAGTATGATGAGTTACTAAAATTTCTTCATTTATATTATAGATAATTCATATTTCCCCATGAAAATTACACCAATAGATATGGATTTATTATCATATATACTTCTTTCATAACCTAAATATTTTTTTAATTAACGTACAATAAAATTCCATCCCAAAATCAGTTTTCCTTTAATAAATATATATAAAAAATTTTTCCAACCCTGATATGAGATTATTTTGGTTCTCTGGGATACAAGCAACAAAGAATAAAGGCATACACTATATCAATTATTTAATCCATCAGAGAAAATAAACTTCCAGAATACATTCAAAACACTTTTGGATCTACCTCATTTACTTCCCCACCCATTACAAACATTTTTCCTAATAAAAATAATTTGGATACTATCTTTTAATATTCGATGGTAATTTTTTTTAATATGACCATTAGAAAACATCCCTTGTTATAGGAAAATGAATTTCTTCTTTTAATATATTTTTAGGCCGAAATAGTATTTCATTTTTCCTGTAATGAAAATTTATAATATCGTTTTCATCTCATTTGTGATTTTCTTCACACATTTCATTATAACTCACTAATACTATAATGTCATCAAAATATAGAATCACAATGAGGGAATCTAATTTAGTTTATATTTTCAGTAACACTGATCTTCTCAGGAATTTTTGGTGTACTAATATCAAGATGAGTTCCACAATTTTCAAGATAATATCAATGTTCCTACCCATATATGCACTATAAATATCAGTAAGAATCATCTTCTCAAAATATTAATAATATTTTTCTACAATTATTTTGAATGTATTAAACATATTGAGAGCCTATAAAACTTATTTCAATATCAAAATACATTCAAGGTTAGTAAATTAATAAATAAAAGTAATAAAGTAATTTTCTCTATTCATTGACTACATACTCATGGGATCAAAAAAATTAGAGTGAATCAACTCCAAGAGAATATTTTATTGTTTGTTAACATTATCATTAACTATGTTTGTAATATTACCTTTCTATCAAATGGAGTAACACTAATCACTTCCTATTGTAATGTTAGAAATTCCATGATTAATATTTTGTTATTTTTCATCTTTCCAATATTCCTCTAATACTAATAAGCCACCTCTTTATTCAATTACTGATTTTATTATATGATTATCTTATAGAATGAAATACGTAAATCAATAAAATAAATAAAATTCACATTAGTTCAATGGAATATTGGAACAACATTCCTATCTCAAAGTTATTTTTAAAAAATAGTATTTTTAGAAAAAACATGTTTAACATCATTACATAGCTATGAGTCACTTAGAAAATTGTGTTTCATCCCACCAACAAATAATGTTCCTTGGGATTTAACTTTTCTTAAAAAATGATAGATGATCTAAAATCATTTATTTGTTGTGAATCATCATTTAAAAGATTCAATTTTTATTCTTTATAATCATTAAAATTATTTTAAAACATTAAATATTCTATAATATAGGAATATTACCCACTATCCAAAATCCACTGTCGTTCTCTATTTATTTCTTCTAGTGTAGTTTCAATAATTTTGGCCATTTACTTTCCCTTTTCACCATTTTCATGTGACCTTTGATTTTTTTTTGTAAAAACTATTTTATGCCAATAACACAACAAGGCTTCCACTAACACTGTGTACATGCTTATCACACCTTCGAAAATAGTTTCTAAATGTTGAAATCTATTTTGAATCATCAAATTGACATTTTCATGTTGTCTTTACTTAGTGGGATAACTCCCACTCAATGTTTTCCTACATTTTCTCTTGTATTATTTATATAATTGTTCATTAAATCAAAAAATATCAATTGTATTCCCAAAGACTCCACAACGAAGTAGTAAACATTGATAGATTACATCCCCTGTTAACTAACTTACAATATGGAGTTATGTACCTATTTATCATTACAGTTCATGCATTTAAACTTAAGAAATTATTGAGAACCAAACTTTTAGTAAATTTTTGAGATATTCTTCATTAAATTTCCTTTTTTATGAGCCATAACAGAAACTCCATTAGTATAATTTTTTGGTTTAGACTTATAATTTTTATAGACATCAATATTTGTCACATTTTTTAATTTTTATACAAAAAATATATCATTCTATTACTTTTTCTTCTAAAATCATGCAGTCTTCTTCTTATTATTTAAGTATTTTGTGGTTATTCCCACTAACATTTATACTTCATTATTATTTTATTAACTTTTGTCACTCAGTTTTGGAAATATGGATTTCTTTATACAGATTATGCATGTTTTTTTGTACAAGTTACAACTCTTTCTCTTTATTCTATTACATTTAATCAATAATGATATAAATTTTTTATTTTCATAAAGAACTTTGTCAAACCATGAATTTATTATATCAAAATTAACATTTATTATATAGAATATTATTTATCTTTTGTTGAATGATAATATTTTTTAAACTTCTTGTTATCTATAACAAGTATTACAATCTTATAAACACATTATTTCAAATCTCTACTTAGTCACATATTATTTATATTTAGAGAAACATATTTCATCATTGGTGAAATTTTTATTATTATCTATTGTGATAAGAAGTTTTTTAAATATCATCATAACTAGAGTTCTGCATTTCTTCTTCACTAAATTCATCTTCCACATACTAAGAAAAAAGGTTTATATTTTTGTATATAGAGAACTTATTATTCTTTCCCATAGAATATGAATTTTATTTTTATGTATTATTTTTATGGGATAATTTATAATTTATTTTCAATTTCATCACTATATCCATATTCCTATTATATAATTTGTATAAATATTTTAATCATATCCAAAATAATAGAACATCAAGGAAAACATGTATTTGCACATTATTATTCTTTATTCACTTGAAAAAATAGAAAACAATGAATCCAATTTCTTATTAACTTCATATTCTATATTGGTTTCACTAAATTCTTCTTGAACTGTAGCTTTCAAGATAATATTTTTTATTTTCCTCTCTTCAGTGATAAGAGTTCTGCGTTGATCATCCAATAATAGAATTTTAGGATATATATCTTCTATGAATTAAAATTTCTTATAAAATTTCATAGTAAGTATTCATAAAATATTTGGAAAAAAAGATTGAATCTTCCATATTCCCACCAATACATATTATGGGGTGGATAATATCATTAAACCTTGTAATGATGTCACCAACTAATTCATTATCACCCATATTAAGTTAATAAAACATCTATATCTATATTTTCATCTTCTTTTCTTCACATTATTATTTCCTTGTTATATATTATTTAAATAATCCCATACTTTTTAGTGGTTTAAATTCCTTAAAAACTATGAAACTCACTATCCTAGAATAAGGAAAGTATTAATATTATAGATTTCGTATCATTCGAAAAATTTTCATTATCAGAAGATGTCAATGGAACACATTTATCCAAGAGAGGAAAACAAATTATAGGATCCACTTGAACATCATAAAAAATGAAAATAAGATAAGTAACCATTAAATCATTCTTGATAGGGTAGTTCATTCCATATAAGAAAATAATACCCTTACTTTAAAAAATTTATGAACATCTATAACAGTTTATATTTTATACAAACATCATAAAATATCTAAATAAAGGAATATTGCCTTAAAAAAACATGAAATGACCAACCAGGACCTATGATACCACTGATATGGTGTGGGGATAAATCAATGTTGTCCAATTTTTTATATTGTCCTTGATGTGAAACAAACTTCACTTTCTACTAAAAAGATACAACTTTAATGAAAGAAATAACACACCATAACAACATGGACATAAGCATTTTTATGGGTCACTATTTAATGAGAGTATATATTCCTTATAATGGTTTTAAAATAATATATTACCATAGAATTCACTAGAAAAAAATACATTTAGGTTGGTTACAGTAAGTATAAAATATACTTACACTTACATTTTACTATAATGAGAAAAAAAGAAATGTGAATTTTGTAAGATAAGAGATATATAGATGAATTTAATAATAAATAATAGAATTCTCTTACCAAAAGGATTTGTGATGTGGTCACTTTTATTCTATTACTTCTTCACACTTTATCTCCCTGTAATTACATCCCCTTAATTTTCTTTCATAGCTGCAGGAAAAAACATCCTATAGTCTGTTGGCTATCCTTCCGTTGCGGACATCTTGTATACCCAATACAATGTCTATCCATTATGATATATAAGGTTCCATTGTGTAGAATAAAACCTTCTAACCCACTATTCATATGAACACCATTAAATATTTATTTCAGATATGAATTTTTTGGAATCCTCTATCTGGTATCCTTTGACTGACGAAACATCTATATTTTTGTTTGATCACCTTTTTCACTATCATTCTAATACTAACACAGTGAAAAAATTTACCTTGTATATTTATTTATAATACTTATACAATTAATTATTCATATCTACTCTACACATTGATAGTGACTCTCCCTAATTAATAAATCATCAATCATAATTCCTTGGCGCATTGAGCCCATTACTATTAGCTAGGATTCTTCTAGTAAATAAGAAATTATTTGGACTATAGTAAAATATTCCCACGTAATATTTCAAATTTCTTTGTCTAAAAATTCCATCAAATAACTATTAATAATCCTCATAGAAAGTAAAATCTTCGCACATGCCCCAATTTAATCATGATTCTTCAAACAACTTTATGACTCTAGAAGTATGACATATCTTTCCTCTATGATATTTAGAACAACCAATGATATGGGTATAATTATAACATTTTAATACCTTTATGAAATTTTTATAAACTCATAAAAATTAAAAAAATATATACAGTCAATTATTCCTAAGAAATATTCAAAGAACTTTTTCCAGTTAATGAGAATATATCAGATGTTCTTGTATAAAATTTTAGGAACATTTCACAAATATTTCTCTAGAAACAAACATTGTCCAATGATATGAATTACAAAATATTATATATTTCATTTTCACTACATAATCTGACCACTGTATCTACATATATAAACATATATATGATTACTTTAACTTAATCAATATATCTAACAAATATAATATTTCCATATGATTATCCATCAATAGAATTAACATTGAAATAATGAAAATTCAAAATATCATACATGTCTATCTGATAAAAAATTTATTGAAGGTTCATCTGATGGACTCCAACTGAAGATACTAAATGATCATCTGATGGTCTTCATCCATGATATGTGATGCAAAAAGATCACATGATAATATTTTTCTGATTGATATTCATTCAGATAAATTCCTCATCATATTCGATTTTAATATTCCACAACATTACTTTATTTGGAATTATTTATAAACATCAACAAAAAACATTTTATCTTCATATATATCATTACATATTATATAAAAAGTGGGCATTAGCCTTTTGTATTATTATGAAAAACCATTACATATATCCCAACCTAGTTGTTTTACCTTTATGAAATATATCAATATACCCTTACATAGTCATTTCAAACTATTTATATACTATAAACAAAATATTTTAATCTTCCAAACCTCTATTGGATAGAATCTATTAGGTGAGGTCCATAAAATTACATAGTATGAAATTTGTATATAGAATTAAATTTCACCCCATTTCAACTTAACTTGGATCAGGAGATCATTAAATACTCATGAAGAATGAATCATTACAACTAATAAAGAAGAACCATATTTCTTTCATCAAACACTCTTTACAATGAAACTTATAAAACTGTAGGATAAATATTCCAAAAAAACATTATTTAAAATTAATTGTTTGATTGAATCGATACATAATATTCATGATATTCATAACATTACCATCAACCTTTTTGGAGAACATAACATAGTAAAGAGATTTAGGTTTAGAAAACTAAAAAAAATACTTTCTCAACATCTTGAATATTTACTTCAAGCTTATTCAAATAATTTTCATCGATCTTGGACCCTATAGTGGAAATTGATGCATTGGGTTGAAACACCCATAATGAATTTACTCAATATGTTTTTGGTGAATAGAAAACAATGGGTTAGCTAAAAAAATTTAATTTATAAACGAAAGATTATAGTGGTGGAGGATACTTATATCAAAAGACTTTATAGTCGAGCTTGTTTTTATAAGTAAATGAATATAAACTAGGAGACCATAAGGTTGATGTATAGATATATTTAATAATAAATGGATATTGTTATGATGGATGGATATAAGGTGATGAACATAACCAATTTTTCATGATATGTTTATTTTTTAGGATACACAAGGATTAGTTTTGAGATAGTTTCATAGTTTACAATTTTTAGTGTATTTTAGCATTAGAAGATTCATTATGCCTTTAATAATCTTTTTATGTCATAGGATGATGAAATAAATAACTTTATTTATTCATAGAGTATTTAATGTCTGGTGGTGAATGTGAAACGTTGAGTTAAAGTAGTTTGGTTTCACACCTAGAACATTTAATAATTGAAATAAGGATACATATCTATAATGATTGTGATATGATTTCCATTTGTGGTGTATGAGAACCAATATCAATAATACAAATTGTTTCGTGATTTATAGTTTTAATAAACTTGATACAACCCCATAAGACAGTGAGTCATAACATATTAGGGTAATTAGGTACATAACATAATAAAATTAAAAAAATTATTTAAAAAGTCCATAACATTCTCTTAAATTTAATTAATATTCTAAATCTACACAGGATAACCTAGTGATATAATTATGAAAGGGGTGATATGTGAATCCCAGTAAGGGAAAAATAAAAAAACATTATGAAACTAATACATATGATTAAATAGTTATATCAATGATACATAAAAGGGGTAATAATCATTTACATAGAAATTGAATCATTCTATACAATATTAACATGAAGTAAACATTGGAATGTGGAAACAAAAATGGAAATGAAACCATAAACATAAGTCAAGGATAACCACCAAGAAATAATAACATAGTGTTATTAGGATGACCTTATGTGAACCATACATGGAATTTCCTGAGATAATAACATTACCCAATTCATTGGAGGTCTATATATGTCTTTTCCCCCCGTCACAGTCATAAGATATACATCTATAAGTGTTACACATACGTCATACAACATAATGATGTATTTTAACACATTAAATCTAATGAATAATAAGTGTGAGTTATATAAAGGGAATTCTCAAATAATGATTTATAGCTACACCTAGGAGAGTACCCTTGAGTATGAATGGGGTTGGGTATTCATTAAATAAATTTTCATCATGGAAAATCGTAGGATACTTTCAGCGGCATAACATGGGTATATAGTGTTTAATGGAAGGATTTAATGAGTTTGAAATGGGACAATCATAACTTGTAAATAATAATATTATAATGAGGTATGTGTAAGAACATATCCCATCATGCAAAAATTTGGGATAAAATGGAATAATATAAATAATTTGGTTAAATAAAGATGAGGAGATGATCCCTTACCATGAAAGGGAGGTTCTAAAATATTGGGAGGTCCTTAAGAGCCCCAAGGAACCATAAGAAGAATCTAGAGTGGGAAGGGAACAATAAAATCATTATCCAAGGGGTTTGAGTGAACATTATTTTGATATTTGAAGGGTTTTTATAGAAAAATAAAGGGCAATCCTTTATTAATGTGAAAACATAGGTTTTGGACTCTATATAATAAATTTAACCAAACCAAAAACCATACCATGAATTTTGAAAATGGTTTCTACCAAATAGTGGTGTATTAAAATATTAAATAATTATAAGAACTAAAATCATCAAAATAATATCCTTGGTGTTGTGGAAGTGTGTCATATTTATAAATAATTTATTTTAATATATTGTAACATTCAATTGGTTTTAGAGGATTCATTAAGGGTTTATAAAAATAATAAAATCAATTAAAAAAATTATATTAAAGGGAATATATAAACATGATTTTGGATACTATTTATAGTATTAATATCACAACTTTTTATATTATATGATATCATAAAACAAACTTTATATTTATACCATATTTAATTTCTACCAAAAATTCTGTTGTCTATAAAAATTATGAAAAATTAAATGTTGGATAATTTCAATGATTTGATGTAAAATATAATATATGTTTTATCTAAATAATTATCTAAACAAGATAATGATCACTGTTAAATATAAAATCCATATTTATTAAAAAACACGTTCTTTAAAAATTATAGTTTTATAACCCTTATAAATATTTTAATTGACTTCTTAAAATTATATTATCATTTCAATTTAATAAATTTTAATTAATAAGAGTAAGTAATTAAATTTTTTTCTAAAATTCAAAATAATATCAAAAATTATTTCTTGATTAAAACTACATATTTTTTAAAAAATACAATTCATATTTCATAATATCAAAATCAATTTTTTATCAAAATTATTAATTAATAATTATAAGTTAACACGAAATAATTATATAATTATAAAAATTCATACTGTTAGGGTATTGAAAAATTTCCCATTATTTCAATAGTAAATTCTCTATGGGTGAGGTGTGCAATGGTAAAATTTTCATGGGGTATTTCAATTAACATGGTTTGGGTTGTGATAGAGATGATCTTGAAATTCTATTATAAATGGTTTCACTCACACTTTAGTTGATAAATATTCGCTTGGGATTTTGTTTGGAGAAATCCCAATGATTATATCTCACTTAGAATATCTTATAAATGGGGTTTATAGGTTATGATTATGTTGTTTTAGGCTATAAATGTTTCTCTATATGTAAAATGAATTTATCACAACCATTAATAAATTATAATCACATTATAAATATATAATAGCTATATTATCAATGGTTATGAATGTTAATTGTCATTTAAATCATACATGATATGACTTATAGTGGTCCTAAAATAAACAATTTATGTAAATGTATTTTCTATAACAACATTACTTGATAAAGAAGTCATTCATTTAGATATTGAGTTTCGTTTATAAAAATTTAGTTCATTACATGATGAGATGTCTTGATTTTATATGGGACATTGTTAATCTATTAGTGAAATTTAATTATTTTTTATCTCATAAAGTCAATATCATTAGTTTTTTTAAAAATAATTTACTTTGAAATTTTTATGAAGATTCATCGAATTTAATATATGATAATTTTAGACCATGCTACTCATTTTACATCGAATATTTGGAGGATATTTTAGTATGAGTTTGGTACACAATTTTTTTGTATTGCATCATTTCTTCCATTGATAGATGGTATGATAGGGTGCACAATTTCGACACTGTATTTCATATTAATAATTTTTATTCTTGATTTTAGAGGATCCTAGGATAAAAATAAAAGACCAATGGATTTTTATAATAATAATATCAATCACCTAACAATTGATATTGAATTATTTTACACATTTTATGGTAATAATATTCTATTACATTTAAATTGGATTAATATAATAAATGTGTAGATTATTAGATAAGATTTTCTGCATGATAAAAATTAAAAGGTTAAAATCACTCACCCATGGAATATGATTTTGGAGACACATAATATGTCAAATTTAGATTGATTAAGGTGAAAATCCAGGTTTAATATTTGTCATAATGTGTACGTAATAGTTTTACATTATTGAGGATAATATAGGTTTTTTATAGGTACTAAGATATCATGAAGGTTTGCTGGACCTATAAAAGTGTTTAAACATATTAGTGAGACGAAACATCAATTATTACATTCAAAAAAGTTTATTCATAATGATTTTCATTTAATTAATTATGAAGATATATATACTGAGTGAGATAGGATATTTATTGAGTGATGGGTGGAAATTCTAGATCACTGGATGATGGTGTTGTGCGGATAGATCATGCCTTTAGTTCTTATTTTATGGAAGCATGATGGATTATATTATTGATCATGGAAGTGAGAGGTATATATGAAAGATTTGTTTAATTATTTTGGAATTTTTTATGTTGTAATTATATAAAAAACATTTAATTTGAAATTATATATATTTATATAAGACATTTGATGTTGTGTTATGGATTTTCAAGGATGAAAATAATTTGTGCGAAATTTAATATAATTTTCTAGGTTTTGAGTTCTTTTGATGTTATACCCAATATAATTTCAAGGATAATTTTATTTAGAGTTATCTATTTAATATATTTATAATTTATAATTATTTAATTTTGGTTTAATAGGTATCATATGAGAAATGGGATGGTGAAAAGTTGAGTTTTGATTTTTTTTGATCCTAACACAAAAACAACAATGTGTTTCATAGATCCATGATTTGGTTAGTTCCATAAGAATATGATTATAGTAATGTATTTTAATTATTATAAATGAAGATATTTATTTAGATATTTATCAGAATTGTATATTTAAGACAACATAGATATATTGAACATTTCACAATTTACATGGAAACACTAAGGTTTTTTTAGAATTCATTTAAGTTATATTTGATAAAGATAATTAAATTATCTATTAGATCAACCTAACATGTTTAATATATTATAAATTGTGTTGTGTTTTGATGTGAGTGTGATTATTTGGATAGATATAGTGATAATGGGTACATGTTGTGCTAGCACGTCTTGGTTTATATAGGAGTTGAAAAATGCACAATGTTTTTTATATAAATGTTTTTTTGAGGATTATATATACAAAAATTTAATTTTTTATATAGTTTTTAAATATATTTATTTCATAGTAAACATAGTTAAATTCTAATATTGTCCTTTGGTCAGTGAAAATACACCATGTAAAAGGTGTATATGCTATGGGTTTTAAAATTTTTGATTAAAATTTTTAATTACCACCTTAAACGTTATATTTTATCTTATAACATCACCTGGAACCTGGGATGGACTTATAATCTCCTTGGGAGATATTTAAAAGTTAATTTCAATATCCATTAATGAATTTATTTTTGGGAGTTATTTAATCAAATATTAGATCAATATAAATTGAAATATTTGATCATTTTCAAATAATTTGTGTGGGAATCCTTATTTATCTCTATTTTTATCAAGGATCAGATGGGTGGATGATGAATCATGGGGCTTATTATCATTGATTGTGAATCCAATTATTTAAAGGAAATATTAATTAATAATCAATGAATAATATTTTTTTGAAAATATTTACCATATATTAGTGTTTTTACGGGTAGATTAATTTGGAAATGTATTTAAAAAAAATTAATTTGATTAAGTGGGGTTTATTATTGTACTATTTATTTTATTATATAATTTTTAATAATTTGTATTTCACCATCATGAATTTTATAGGGATGATGTTTATTGAAAATTATGTAGTAGATCCTATATTTCAAATTGATTAATCAGATGTTGTATTTTGTATTTGTAAATAGATGTTGTGTTTTGTATGATTTAAGTAGAGAAAACCAATTTAGAATATATTTGTATATTGTTTTACCATAGATAATAATAGGTTTTTTATTCAAATAATATGATCATAATTTTTATTTTGAATAGATTTTATTGAAAAAACATTAAGAGTAGGT
The DNA here is from genome assembly GCA_963277665.1 of Viscum album. Lineage (NCBI taxonomy): Eukaryota > Viridiplantae > Streptophyta > Magnoliopsida > Santalales > Viscaceae > Viscum > Viscum album. The sequence continues at coordinate 276,702,141 of OY728129.1, read as the reverse complement.
GATAAAATATCATATGGTAGAGATGATGATTAGAAAAATAATTATTAAAGGGTAAGAGGTTGTAATATGAGATAATTATGTGGTTATGATATACATATGATGTAATGACTATGTGTAGATAACTTTTTTTGCAGAAATAATTTTATTTACACAAGATTGTTCTAGATCTCTGAATATTGAAGAACTTTAGTGAATCCAATATATAATATTTGACGTATAAGATAAAATATTTATGGTAATTATATTAAAATGACCATATAGTAAAGATATAATGGGTTTTTATGATATCTTAAATATTTATTTATGTGACATTGGGTTGATTTTATTGTATTAATATATATATATATATATTATTTTAGTGATGGAAAATGTTGTGTTGTCCATTAAATATGTGGCCACCAATGGATTTGGATTCAGTTAGACCCAACATCAATGTTTTATTATATTCTATGTGACCCAAAAAATAAATTTTTTATTATAGTAACATCTATAAATATCTGATGTCACTCATATGGGATGTTTTATTCTCTTATATATGTAGTATTATGATGAGATATTTCATATGGGGTGTTGTATTACCTAGTGATATTGTTTCCTATCAGAGGTATATTTGGTGGGAAGAAGGGTGAATGAACCTTCCTTATATTATTATTATTACTATTATTATTATTACTATTATTATTATTTATATGAAATTTATATATTCATATAATACGTGTCATTTTTGGATGAGTGTGACAATATTGAAATGAGATGTGTCGGTATTACCATATGATGAACTTGGTTATCTTGTTTTTCATTTTCATTTACTAGGAATTTTATATAATTTATCTACATCGATATAATGGTTTCCAAGTAGAAATATACATAATATATTTGTATTGTCACTATAGAGACCCAGACTTGACATACATGGAAATTACATTACTTTTGCGGAATACATAATACATTACAAAAACAGACGCCCAAAGACCGTATTAGTTTAGTGTCTTTGGAAACTCAGAACATAATCTTCTAATCATGGTGAATGATCTTCAACATGTTTTATAAATATATTCCTCTTTTGTTTTCTTTCCTAAAAAATTATTTATATCCTAGGGAAAATAAAAAATAAAAAGAGTGAGCTCAAATTCTCAGTAAGGGTAAACATGGAGAACATAAAAATAATCCATAAACATTTGAACGCAAAAAACATGAAAATAAGTAATGAAATAAATATTGGCAGTACATAAGGAATAGATCATAAAGAGAAATTAATCATGATAAAAATATCACTAGAATAAAACATGTAATTGTGGAAAACCGTTAAGCACATGTTATGATTTCCATAGTAGCCAACACATTGTTTCAAAGACCATCATAGTGGACAAAGTCAATTACTGAACTAGGTTTACTTGTCGTTCCAGCCCTATATTAATGAATTGGATTCACTTGTCATTCCAGCCATGTCTATCACATTAGATATAAATCATTACCAAATGCATTTGAGGGAGATAGACATCCCTCCCATTTCTTAATGAAATCATTCTTACTTGTTCCACAAAATAAACATAAATCATTCATCATAACCCAAATAATAAAATTGGTTTCATAAACATCATCCCATAATAACAAAATCCATATAAAACAAATGGATATCATTTCATCAAATTAAGAATCAAATGATGTAAATAATAGAGACATTATACTTGAAACATAATCATACTAAATAATGTCATCTTCGATGTATAATAGTTTTGACAAAGCACTTGAAATGGATTCTTGAGGAAAATATCCTTTCTTATTCAAAATCATTTTCTATTCACAAAATTCCATGAAATATTAAAAAAATAATTTTTTTTGAAAATAATCATGAAATCTTGTAGGGGTAGCTTCATGAAAATTAGGCATTATAAAACTGTGAAAATTCATTCATGTCGTATAAGTTAAAAAGACATTCTCCTCGTACTTTTTCCAGAAAAGACAAAAAGTTCCTCCTATGGAAATAAAAAGAAAATATTCCTTCAATAAGAAAATTTAAAAGTTAATGATAGGTAAACATGACTTTAAAAATACATGGAAGAATATTAACAACTTTATGAAAAACATTTTTATGGACCTGGATGAAAAATATAACCCTAGTAAATACTTAGGTATAAGTAATCTCAGATAAAAATGAGATTTGCAAAATTATCCATTACATTACGTCCAATTTTTATCATATGTGTCTGAGACCCCTATATAGTGGGTTTAAACATATTATTAACTTTTAACATAACCGTTATAATATTTATGATATCATATACGATTCACTTAAGACTTTATATTACCCGTTCATTTGTCAATTCCATGTTAATGCAGTGTTTTTGGTAAAATCGTTTCATTTATCGTCCGTGTTTTGACTTGTAATTAATTATATGAATACTTAGATCATGATTACTTAATTAAAGAATGTAAAATATGATTTATATATAAAATATATTCAGAATACACACATATATAATAGATCAGTAAATGGAATGAAATACACTTTTCCTGGAGACGGTAGGTCGTACGTACACATGAACGCTGTTTTCGTTTCCTTATAAAATTGAATGGAAGTAAGTAAATAACATATACATAAATCCAGTATCATTCATATGTAATATATTTCAGGATTATTTAACATATATACTTTACAATCATTTTGTAATGGTTAAATTGGGGAATGAAACTTATTGCGTCGTGGAGACGGTAATCCGTACATACGCACGAGCGATGATATCGTTATCATAATTATTGAATGGAATTAGAGTGGATGATATTATATCTCATAATTAGTATCATGTTATAATAACCATATATAGTTATTCTTTACACCATTATACCCATCCAATTAAGGTGGTGGTGGAAAAACAGATTACACCATGGCGCAGAGATAGTATTCTGTACGTACGCACGTGCCGTGATTTCATTTCCCATAGGATGGATAGAAGGTGAAATAGGGTTGGTTCATATTTATAATAACATATTAGTATATGAGTGATGCTTATGTTATTACTTTATTATGAAACAACAAAATAAGAGGAAGTAGGAGAAGAAATGAACTTGAAGGAATTGGTAATGGATATTACCTCTTCTTTGACACACCTCTTCTAAACCTCATCTCAGGGAACTAAAGTTGGTCTTTTAAAAGGCCAGGACCGGTAGTATATTTTTAGAGAAGCGTAGAAGAGAAATTGTCAGGTTTTTCCTGAGATTTAAGGCTCAAAATTGTGTGAGGAGGAGAGGGAGGAGGTTCCCTTTTATAAGAGAAGAGAGGGGCACTTTTCGAGACCTCTAAAATATTAATTTATAATAAACTCAAAACCCACATAAAAACCTCCAATATATGACTCAACTCCTAAGATTAGTTGAGATTTTGTTGTAATCGCATCAACCAATAAGATTTATATATGTTGGTAATTTATTTTAAACCTTATCAACTTGATTTATCCTTATTTAATCTATTTAATTTTATTTGTGGTAATAATAATAAAAATTTTAAATTGTTATAAATAATTACTTATGTTTTGTGAATTGTTTATAATTGCATACTTTATGAAATTTTATATCATATAAATTTCAATTTATAATTTGTAATTATTTTTGTGATTGTTAAACAATTTTATAATATGTTATTTTTATGAAATAACAATAGTGTCAATTTTGACACTATTCATTTATTTGAATTTAAATAAAATCCACACATGGGATATATTCAAAAAAATATTTAATAGAATTATAAAATGACATATTCATCTATAAAATTTGTTTATAACATTAATTAGTTCATATAATATTTATTTTAATATTTTTAAAACCATTTATTTGATATTTCAACCAATAAATTAATTTATACATAAGTATTGTGTTGTCATTAATGATAATTATTTAATACTTAAATATTATAAATAAATTTACATAATGTATATAATTTTATTAGCTTTCTGGAGACTATTTATATTTGATGTTTTATGAGGTTTATCACAAAATTAAAATTATTACATTTATAAGATATAAGAGAGTGATATGTTGTCACTTTATTTGGTTTTAATAATAATTATATCATTTTCATGGTAAAACGTCCATGAAATGATTCTATTACGACTCTGAAATGATATGGGTCGACTTTTATTCATCCAATAGAATTTTGGAAGTTCTTAGGATAATTTTATAATCTTATTTTTACCCTTAATTACCCGATTTACCTTTAACTGTAGTAAATAAAAATTATCATAGTTACTATTCATAATAACAAAAAACCTACTAACATAATTTGGACACAATGAATACAAATGTGGAATCCATTTTTCACAATTCAAAACACAAAAGTTGCAGTAATTAATTTAAAATTAATCCTGTTGTTATGAAAATGGGTTTTAAAATTTAAAACATTGTCAAAGATTGAAATGTTTTTACCCATGAAATGAATTTAAAATTAATGATAATGATTACATTATATTAAATGGTAATAATATATTCTATTTATACTTTAAAACCATACAATATTATAATTTTACCATATAAATTATATCGATGAAAATTGTTGTTTTTAAATAAAATTTAGCCTACTTTTACTATTCATCAAAATATGAAAGTTGACCGAAAAATATTAAAAAATAATCCAATGTAAATTTTTATATGATTATTAAAATAAATAATTTTATTTCATCAAATTGAACCTATAAATGTTTCAAAAACTAGATTTAATGTGTGTGCGCCATCAAGAGGTGGCAAAACTGCATTTGTTTAAAAATACTTCTTTTATTCCAAAAATTTATTTTGTTCTCATACCTCATTCAATAAAATGTGTAAGATGAACTATAATGTTATAAAATTAAAAATGTGGTTAATAATATTAATAATGTCTAGTTCATAATAATATAATAACAATATATTATTTTTTTTGTGAAACTCAGTATTGCGTACAACACATGCTATTGAGGAAGGTCGCTCATGCTTGTAATGAAAGCCAAGTCAGGGATGCATATAGGAAAATATTCCTTTGTTAGTGTGTATAATATATTCAAAATATATTTCAATTATAAATTGATCAAAATCTATATATAATGTTGTGTAAAATTAATTTTATTCAAAATAACTTGAAATTTTGTGCATCACAAGCCAAGAATAGTGTTGCAAATACTATATGATAATATGGTGTCATGTATAGCACACACTAATATTGGTGAAGCGTACAAAAAAAGAAATCAAATAAATTAAAAAAAATAATTCTCATAAAATCTCATGTTGTTACATTCTACCCCCCTTAAAATGAATGTCACCCTCAAAATTCGTCAGGGTTATAAATGGTTTTCTACTTGAATGTTTCTTTCTAGATACCCACATCGTAAAAAGGAATATAAAATCATTATTTTAAAAAGTAATGTTAGAAACATAATAGATACCAAAAGTTACTCATCACTGGGTTTTCACATAGAATAATATAGGTGAAAATATGGATATTGAAGAGAAATATAACCATCATTTTTGGATGAAGAGTGGTAGAGAACAGGGCTATGAGAAATCCAAAAATCACAAATCAATAAATTTGTGATGATCTAAGTTACCATATGATTCATCATATATTAGGGAACTATGAAAACATTTTTGGGTTTCATGATCATTTCTCTAATGTTGAAGAATTCAAAGAAATACTTACTTGATTTTGGAACAATCTCACTGTTGTTTGTGCCTTGAACAATTTCCACTTCATCTCTTAAAGAAATGAAGTTGAATTTGTATAATATGAAGTGTTAGCAGATCATGCTATAGAATGATAGATTATTCCATCTAATTCAAACATAAGGTTAGAAAAAGTTATATACATAAGTCCATCTTATGGTGAGATTAACTGTATATGATTCCAAAAATGGACTTATACATCAACTATCATAGTGCATAATAAAATAAGACTAATTTCTACTAACCAGGTACTTCCTGTAGGCCAGTGGAAGGAGATAAAGGCTTGTCGCACTTATGTTGTGGGTTCGATTCCAAAAACCTTGTGCAACGCGACGGGTTGTCACCCGTCCTGCAGGTTGACCTTTTTCTAAAAATATACTTTTATAACATTCCAGAAATAATATCGAAAAAAATATTTAAATAATATTATAATATTTCCAACACAATCTATTTAGAATCATTATCTTTATCCAAAATACTTCTATCCAAGCTCATAGTATAAAGAAAACGATTACTAGAGTTTTCATCAACCAAGCATGTGAATACCATCATTTATCCTTTATATATCATAAGATATATCTTGTTGATCACATTAAAAACATGTACATACCTTAGTCGTGTATTCTCTTGAAACATGAATTACCATAGAACCTTATTGAAAACATTAATTCTTTCAAAAGTAAACTCTTTACACATACCAAAATCCCAAAAATTATTTATACTCAAACCATGATGTCACTTTGTCCTTATATCAGTCATGATCTCATTAATAATATCAAACATATTATTTTGTCCTTATTCCTTCATTATGAGCATATCATATGATTTCCAAAAATATTTAAATCACTTTTCATGGTTACCGGTACCATACAATTATTTAAAACCAATACATAGATATTCCCAAATTCCATAATACTATAAATGAGATTCCATGATACTATTTTGAAATCCCATTACATAAACACTTAATCATTCCACAACATCATTTTCATAATCGACATCACAAATAGTGATCGCATGTTACTTCCCTTTGTCCTTTTCCTTAAGAGTTTACTCACATCAATAATCTTTAACCGTTTGATTAGGTCATTTATTAGAAAAACGCCCCATTTCCTTGAACTTGATGCATTGAAGTGTTGGTGTGGTGTTTTTTGTAGTCTATTGTTTATTCACGTAATTAGAAACTTTTTTCCCATTAATTCGACACTCAGCTGCTCGATGACCTAATTTTCCACACTTTAAACATTTTCTAGTAGCTTTTAGACAATCTTCACCATGCTTCTTTCCACACTTTGTGCATAAAGAAACATTTGCCTTCTTTTCACCATTTTTCTATGAATTTTCATTGAACTTCATCTTTCATTTTTTGTAAAAAACATGAGATGGGTATGTAACTCCAACTTCCAGTTATAGCTAGATAGCACATTGCACAATTTCATCATAGCTGTTGAAGTATATTATAGCTAATTCCCTTCAATGATTTGGTTTTAATCCACAGAAGAATCAATCAATTTTACTTTCAGGTTGGATGATAAAGCAAGATGCATACCATTCAAACCTTGTAAAATTCGCCTCATATATACCAACAGATTCATCATCCTTTTCCTTAAGCTCAAGGAACTCCATTTAAATTTTAGTTTGAAGAATACAAGGGAAGTACTTATTTAAAATCAAGTTCTTGAACTCGTCCCATTCCATGGATTCAATTTCATCTTGGGGCCTTGTATTCTTAATTAGAGTCCACCACTGGTCTGCTTCACCTTCTAACTAGTAAAGACTCAAAATTACTTTTTCGTGCTCTGTACAACGAAGTATGAAAAATATCTTTTCAATGGTACTGATCCATTGTTCAACAACCAGTGGATCAGAAGACCCGCTGAAAGAAGGTGGTCGTTGCCTCATGAAGGACTCAATAGAATATTGTTCTTTTCTATACTCATTAGGAAGTCCAGAATGATTCATAGATTGTGTAAGTATAGCATTAACATTATTCACTCCATATCCCATCACATTTGGTTGTTCAAGAGGACAATCATTGCATTGTCCATTACATTGATCAACAAAGTTCCATCGGGTTCCAACCATCGTCTAAAACCCAAAAAGAAAAATGTGAGAGGAAAAAATCATGCTAGGAAAACAACATAAAAAATGGGGAGTACCTTCAATATATAACATCTTAGGTCTAATTATAATATAGTTACCGCAATTCTAGGATTATAACTTATATGTATACTAATCCTTAGGGACATCCCTAGACATACCTTAGAAATATCTCTTGGGACTTCACTAAAGTTTTTTCATCCTAGTTTCCAAAGGTTAAATAAACCTTTGCTCTGATACCAACTGTAGAGACCCATACATGACGTATATAGACATTACATTACTTTTTTGGAATACTTAATACATTACAAAAACAGACACCCAAATATTTTATGTGTTTAGTTTCTTTGGAATCTCGGAACATAATATTCTAATCATGGTGAAAAATCTTCAACATCTCCCATAAATATCTTTCCCTTTTGTTTTCTTACCTAAATTATTTATTTATATCCTGGGGATAAGAAAACATAAAAAGGGTGAGCTCATATTCTTATTATGGGTAAACATGGAGAACATAAAAACAATCCATGCACATTTGAACATAAAAAATGAACATAAGCAATGACATAATTATTGGTAGTACATAAGGAATAAATCATAAAGGAACATTAATCATTAATAAAATATCTTGGGAATAAAACATGTAATTATGGAAAACAATTAAAACATGTTATGATTTCCATAGTATCTAAGGCATTGTTTCTAAAACCATCATAGTGGACAATGTCCGTTACTGAAATGGGTTTACTTGTGGTTCCAACCCTGTATTACTGAACCAGATTCACTTGTGGTTCCATCCATGTCTATCTCATGAGATATAAATCTTTACCCAATTCACTGAAGGAAGATATAGGTCCAACCCATCTCATAATGAAATCATTCTTACCTGTTCCACAAAATAAACATAAATCTTTCAACATAACCCTAAGAATAAAATGGGTTTCATAAACATCATCTCATCATAAAATAATCCATATAAAAAAAATTGATATCATTTCATCATATGAAGAATCAAAACATAAAAATAATAGAGACATTATACTTCAAACATAATGATACTAAATAATTTCATCTTAGATGGAAAATAGTTTTGACAAAACACTTCAAATGAATTCTTGAGGAAAATATTCTTTCTCTCTTAAAAATAATTTTTTTTACAAAAAATGACATGAAATTTTAAAAGAAAAGTATTTTTTTTGAAAATAATCATGAAATCTTATAGAGGAAGCTTCATTAAAATTAGGCTTTATGAAACTGTAAAAATATATTCATACCGTATAAGTTAAAAAAAACATTCTCCTCGTACTTTTGTCGTAAAAGTCAAAAAGTTCATCGTTTTGTAAAGAAAAGAATGATTCCTTCCATAACATAATTTAAAATTAAAAGAGGGGTAAACATGAATTTTAAAATACAATGAATAATATTAAACAGTTTAAGAAAAACATTTTTATGGACATGGATGAAAAATATAACCCCACTAAATAATTACGTATAAGCAATCTCGGATAAAAATGAGATTTCCAAATTATCCCTTAACTTATGTCCAATTTCTTCTGTATGTGTCTGAGATTCATGTATAGTGGGTTTAAACATATTATTAACTTGTAAAAGAACCATAATAATATTTATGATATCATATATGATTCACTTAAGTCTTTATATTACCCGTTAATTTGTCAATTCCATGATAAAGCAGCATTTTGGGTAAAATCGTTTCATTTATCATCTGTGTTTTGACTTTTAATTATTCATATGATTACTTAAATCATGATTACTTAGTTAAAGAATGTAAAACATGATTTATATATAAAATATATTCAGAATATACATATATATAATAGATCGATAAATGGAATGAAATACACCATTCATGGAGATGGTAGGCCGTACGTACGCATGAACGTTATTTTCGTTTCCTTATTAAATTGAATGGAAGTAAGTAAATAACATATAAATAAACCAAGTATAATTAATATGTCATATATTTCATGGTTATTTAATATATATACTTTATAATCATTCTTGAATGGTTAACTTGGAGAATGAATCTCATCGCATCTTGGAGACAGTAATTCGTACGTACGCACAAGCGATGATATCGTTACCATAATTATTGAATGGAATTAGAGTGGATGATATAATGTCTTAGAATTATTATCATGTTATAATAACCATATATAGTTATTATTTACACCATTATACCCATCCATTTAATGTGGTGGTGGAAAAATAGATTACACCATGGCGTGGAGACAGTATTCTGTACGTACGCACGCACGGTGATTTCATTTTCCGTAGGATGGGTAGAAAGTGAAACAGGGTTTGTTTATATTTATAATAACATATAAGTTTATGAGTGATACTGATGTTATTACTTTATTATGAAACAACAAAATAAGAGGAATTAGAAGATGAAATGAACATGAATGAATCGGTAAAGGATATTACCTCTTCTTCGGCGCGCCTCTTCTAAACCTCTTCTTAGGGAACTAAAGATGGTCTTCTAAGAATACCAGGACCTCAAGTATGTTTCTAGGGAAGTGGAGAAGAGAAATTGGCATGGGATGGCTGATATTTAAAGCTCAAAATGGTGTGAGTAAGAGATGGAGGAGGTTCCCTTTTATAAGAGAGGAGATGGGCACTTTTTGAAACCTCTAAAATATTAATTTATAATAATCTCAAACCCGACTGAAAAACCACCAAAAAATTGACTCAAATCTGAATCAAAGATGATATAGGGTTTTATTCTCATAAATGAATAAGATTTTGACATGTTGGTAATTTTTTTGAAACCTTATCAACTTGATTTATCCTTATTTAATCTATATAATTTTATTTATGGTAATAATATTCTAAATTTTAAATCATTATAAATTATTACATATGCATTGTTAATTGTCCATAATTGGATAATTTATGACATTTTAGACCATATAAATATAAATTTATTATTTTTAAATATTTTTGTGTCTTTTAAACAATTTTATAATATGTTATTTTTATAAAATAACAATAGTGTCAATTTTGACAGAATTCATTTATTTGAATTTAAATAAAACCCACACAGAGGATATATTTGAAACAAAATATTTAATAGACTTATAACATGTCATATTAATATATAAAATTTGTGTAGAATATTAATTAGGTCATATAATATTTATTTTAATATTTTTAAAACCATTTATTTGATATTTCAATCAATAAAATAATATATACATCACTATTGTATCATCATTAATGATAAATATATAATCCTTAAAAATTTTAAATAAATTATCATGATGTAGATAATTTTATTAATTTTCTGGAGAATATTTATATTTTAAGTTTTATGTGTTTTATCAATAAATTAAAATTATTACACTTATAATATATAAGAGAGTGACATGTTGTCACTTTCTTTGGTTTTAATAATAATTATACCATTTTAATGGTCAAAGGTCTATGAAATGATTCTATTATGACCCTGAAATGATATGTGTCGACTTTTATTCATCCAATAGAATTTTGGAAGGTCTTAGGGTAATTTTATAATCTTATTTTTACCCTTAATTACCCAGTTTACCTTTAACTGTATTAAATAAAAATTACAGTAGTTATTATTCATAACATCAAAAAAATAAAAGTAACCTATTAACATAATTTGGACCAACTGAATCCAAAAATGGAATTTTTTTTTCAAAATTCTAAACATAGAAGTTTCAGTAATTAATTTTATATTAATCTCGTTGTTAAGAAGATGAGTTTTTAAAGTTGAAACTTTGTCAAAGATTGAAATGTTTTTACCCATGAATTCAATGTCAAATTAATGCTAATGACTTACATTGTATTAAATGGTTAAATAATGTTATATTTATTCTTTAAAACCCTTAAATGTTATAATTTAACCATATAAATTATCTCGATGAAAAATGTTGTTTTTAATTAAAATTTAGCGTGTTTTTACTATTCATAAAAATATGAAAGTTAACAGAAAAATATTAAAACATTATCCAAAGTATATTTTTATATACTTATAGAAATAAATAATTTTATTACATCAAATTAAACTTTTAAATGTGTCTAAAAATAAATTTAATGTTGGTGCACCATCAAAAGGCGTAAAAACTGCATTTTTTTTAAAATACTTCTTTTATTCGAAAAATTGATTTGGTTCTCATACCTCATTCTATAAAATGTGTAAGATGAAATATAATGTTATAAAATAAAAAATACAATTAATAATATTCATAACATCTAGTTCATAATAATATTATAACAATATGTCGTTGTTTAGTGAAACTCAGTATTGCGTACAACACACTCAATTGGGAAAGGTCGTTGATGCATGTAATGGAAGCCAAGTCAGGGTTGCGTATAGGGAAAGATTCCTTTAGTGTTCCGTATAACATACAAAAAATATAGTTCCATTATACATTGATCAAAATTTATACCTAGGGTGGTGTAAAATGAATTTTATTTCAAGGAAATTTAAATTTTGTGCATCACAAGCCAAGAATAGTGTTGCGTATAGCGCAAGCTAATCTTGGTGAAGCGTACAATAAAATAAATCAAAGAAATTAAAAATAATAATTCTCATAAAATATCTGGGTGTTACATTCATGATACTTTTATCATTTCTTGATTCGTGGGGTCTAGTTAGTGGTTGTGTTGGACCATGTTATCATGCAGTATGTGGGGGTTAACCGGGGTTATATGAGTTAGTTTATTTATTTTATTTCTACACTGATTATAAAAGGGAGTATTTTATTATTATTGATTTCATGGATTCTATTGATATTTTATCTTATGGTATTTACCATAAATATTTGGTCATTAATGAATTTTTTTAGGACAAGATTTCATTTTTAGTGGTTGGCGAATATTTTTTTCTCAATAAAAACATATATGACTTATATAATGTGAATTCACTACAATTTAAACTATTTTATATCCCCTAACCTATTTTATATTGGATTTGGGGTTAATATCTAGTCACTAATGATTTGGAAGGAGAATATATGTTGTCATGATGATAAAACCATATTGAATTTGTGGCCATCATGGGATAACTAAGATAGAGTAATAGGAGAATCCTTACTCTTAATATAAGATTTGTTGGAAAAATGATTCAATGATATAATTATAATGATTATATTATGCTTTAAATAATTATATTTCCCATCCTTATGATATCCATTCGGAAACATCCTAACATGACACATCACCCCTCAACGTCAGCTAGATTGTGTCAGATTTTTACTAGGCCTTTGTTGCATCTCTCAGATCACTAATGGATGGAAATAATTTTCTGGGTATTAAAAAACAATTGTGGGATGGTTTAATATTATAACTAACAATCTCCCAATGACATCCATTACTAAAATTTAAATATAAAGTGTTTATATCATAGAAACATAAAACCTCTAGGAGAAAACAACAAAAATAACCGAAATAAAAATCATATAACGTAATATATATTATTTTAAATAATAACCCATCTAGAAACCAATAAAAATTAATGTTTTATACAACTCAAAATTAGTATCATGTCTTCCAAAAAGAATAACTCTAAAATATAGACTACACCATCTCCCCTCATCCTCTTTAAAACATTGTAAGTGATCCCATTAATTGAAACTCCACCACCACCATAGCCTCTGCTAAATAAAAAAGATTCACTTATAATAAATTAGTAAAAATCTTCCATACATGTTAAATATTGTATAAAATATAACCATCCATCAGAGTAGGTGAATAAGGGGGTGTACTAGACCTAGTTGGATTTCATCTAAACTCTCTAGTGTAACAAAATCGAGCCCAGTATCCTACATTTAGTGGTTATTTTATTATTCTTACATAAATACAATATATCACATAACCAAGGATTGATTATTTTATTAGTCATGAATAACTAGACACATACATGGAACCCTGTTACATTGATAATTACACATATAACATAATAAATAAAAATAAACTACTTCCTTGACACTTATTAAATGTTTACATCTTCATAACCTGGGAAAGGAAAAATAAAATGGTGAGATAGAATGAATAGTAAGGGTCAAATGAATTAGTAATAAGTGAAGGAAATTCGTTAAGGCATAATCCTTATGATAAGGTAAATAACTGAAAAACTAATTCCATTAATAAAATGACAATGAAAATGCATCAATAGATTTTTTCACAGTTAAAATCTAATAGGGAGTAATAACTGAATAATTAATAAAGAAAATTCTTAATAATTGTATGTTATCTATCTAGAACATGTACCATTATACCATAATTATGGTTTAATTCTAAGTGTATAAACCTTTCAGATGCTTCTTGGGAATACACTTGATGTGTTTTTCTCTAAATATTTTGCTCATGAGATATGTTGATGCATCAATGTGTTATCTATAATCAGGATCCACTCATCATTGGAAGTCAAATGAATTATTCAAAATTATATTTAATTCAGGAACAATATGAATTATTATATTATCCATATTCAATAGTGGATATAGATTTATCAATATTTTCACAATTAAAACAACATTCAAAGTAAAAACTCTATATAAAAATGGTATACGAATAAGACAATAATAATATCCATGATAAATGAAATTTGGATAATTTGGAGAAATATAATGAGAAATGATGTCAATGGGTAATTATATACACTACATGAATATTATTAGTCATAAAATTCCTAATAATTCTCAATTAAATGAAAATAGAGGCGAAGCCCCATGCTTTATTTTCTGCTTAATTTTGATGCATTTGAATCTCCTGAATAATAAACATATATTTTTTAAAACCCTTATGTTGAATTAAATTATAGAAATTTATATTAATATATATTAATTATAATAATTATATTAATTTTATTAATTTTTTTATGAAATATAATTGTTTTGATAGACAGTTTTTCTTAAATATTTCTTGTTTTGCATCGAATTGACAATTTTGTTAAATGTAAATAAAAAATTATTATATGTAATATGAGAAGAACATAATAAATTCAATTATATATTTATGTAGTATATATAATTCATAATATCCATATTAGAAGTGGGTTATAATAATTCTCTTGGAAATGTCTTCGTAGGCAGTTAACTGACCATTAACGGGACGTTGTGAAAAGAGTAGGAAAATGAGTACCAAATTTATATATTTCATATATATGATGCTTTTAGTAAGTTAAGATAATTAATGTCATGTAAAATTATTATATATATAATTTTATAGTATATAAGTTTGAATGGAATTGGGAAAAATATGAACGAGAAGAAGAAAAAAAGGAAGCATTAGTGTAGACTTACTCTTTTCTTGGTTTGTATTCCCATAAATGACACTATACATCCTTGGATTTTTGGGTTTGGATTAATATAGGACATGAATATGGATTCATGTTTTAATAGTATTATTTAAATATATATGGATTTCTAATTGGGGGGATGAGTGGCTATCCATGGGAATGATGAGATGTTATTTATACTTAGAGGTTTTTTGATAATTTAAATCATATATTAACATAAAATAATTAATTTAATACATTAAAACAACTTTATATGTTTTATTTATTAATTTTTGAAAAATAAATGGGCAATGAAAGAAAAATTATTATTTGAAAAAATCACTTTCGACTTTAGGTTCTCGAAAATAATTTTTTGGTTTGGAAGTTAAGTTTATTGTATTTTAAGGAATATTGTTTCCAATAAAATATATAATATCCTAAATTTAAGTTCTACAAATCATTATTTGACTAATGTATCATGAATTATGCAATTTAAGTTACATCAATTACTTGAAGACAATATTTTTACTATTCATTGGAAAAATGAAGTATTTTAGAAAATTACTAAAAAATAACCATTATAAAATGTTTACATTATGATTTAAACACTGAAATCCATATTTTAAAATTAATATCCCATTTATAATGAATTTAATTTTTTATAAGTCATTATTTATTCTAAAAATACCAATTTTAATGTTATAACATATTTTATGACAATTTGAAAAATTATTTAATGTATTATAAAATTATATTATCAATAAATTAAAATCGTAATATATGAATGCATTTCGTGAATTATCTTTCAAATAATTTATTTATAATATAATTTTAAATAAATATTAATGTTTCAAAAAAAATATTAATTATTAACATATTCTATTATATAAAGATACCATATTTTAATTTATGAGATACCAAAATTTAATTTATACATTCATAAGTGGGGTAACTATTCTATTTGTTGTGTAACGCCCCGACCCCAGTTACCCAGAGTCGGTGCATTATTGCGTAACATTGTCATGATCAAAAAAGATTAAGTCTCGAAATACCGATTAGTTTAGTAGCCTTGGAAACACTAGATACATTCATAATTGTTATATTACATCATAAAGTGAAAAACTACAATAACATAGTCTCCATTTTCTACACTCATATCCCCTTCAGACTATCCGTACAGGTCATTCCTAAAATACATCTTCACATCCTAGAAAAATTAAAACATTGAAAGAGGTGAGCTCAGATGCTCAGTAAGGATAAAAATATAGCAGAAGCTTTCATAAATAAACATTAACATTTAAGGCAATGTATAACTAGAACAAAAGCCTTTTAAACTTGAACTTCAGCATAATATGAAATAATAAAATGAAATAAGGCAATTTAGTTATTCACATGGATATTATAGTTGTCAAATAATCACATGCAATATCAATAACCACATTCATAATGATGGAATTCATAATTCCAGATTATCATAACCATGTAGCCAAGGCCTTGTGCCAAGACTAAAAATATGATTTTGTCAAGGCCTCGTGCCAAGACACTAGTTTGTCTCATGAGACATGCCGATGCATCAAGGAGCTACAATGGGCTCCACCCGTAACTTATTAAGTCTAATGCATTCCTCATATGAATAGGTGTAAAGATATCATAAATCATAACATAATCGTATAACATAAAACATGCATAAAGGAAACATAACATTTCCACATTTCAATCACAAGATATCAATACAACACATTGATATAATAAAAACAATTTCAAAACCATTTTCAATACCAAAATAAAGGAAAATTAAAACTTTGTATTTATTTTTAATATAAAAAATAGTTATGGCTTATATAGGAAGCCAAAACTCAAATAATAGTCACGGTAGCGGAGAAGTCGTTGTCACCACATATGTTAGAAAAAAACATTCTTTTTGTCGTTTAGTAAAAACGCTTCGTATAAAAAGAATCATTTTGAATAAAAGTAAAAGTAAAAAGGGTTTAAACACCATATAAATGAATGTTGTGTATAAAACAAAATATGCCTCAATGAAAGGAGATTGAGACGAAGTCCCTTACAAAATTTTTTTTTTAAGTAAAACACATCTATTATGTGTATTCACAATAAGTACACATACAGAAAGTACAAATAGAAGATAGGACATAATAATATCATGACATAATTTGAAAGTAAAAGTTTAACCCAAAGAATGGGAATTGGGTTAATAAGTTCCCTTACAAAGATTATTTTTTAAATAAAATAGATCTCTTATGTGTATTCACTATAAGTACACATAAAGAAATTACAAATACATGATAGGACATAATGATATCATGACATAATTTGAAAGTAGGAGGTTAACCCAAAGAATAGAAATTGGGTTAAGATGTTACCTTACAAATATCAATTTTTTAAATAAAATATATTCACTATATATACACATAAATTATGTATAAATACATGATATTACATAATAATATCATGACCTAATTTGAAAATAAGAGATTAACCCAAAGGACGGAAATTGGGTTAAGAAGTTCCCCTACCTCATGTCCAACTTGACTCGACCACTCTTTAACCTCCATAATAATAAACTATAGTTAATATATACTTGCTTAAGAACCTTTTTCAAGTTCATTATCCCTTTTATAACACTTATTACAATGTTACGAAAATTATGTAGTCATTTAAGTTAATAACGGCCGTTTTGTCGATCTTTGGTACTTGAGTCAACAATTAACTTCTTATAATTACAAGTTTTTTATGTCGTAGAATATCCATTATCTCTAGAATTATATACATGATTTAGATATCATATATATCCTATATATCTAGTATATACATGCATTTATAATATTTCATAACATTTAGAGGTAAGAAATGAAATGCACCGTTCATGGAGACAGTAAGCCGTACGTACGCATGAATGCTACTTTCATTTATATTTCATATTTAATGGAATGAAGTTATAATTATATATAGGTATAATATAATTCCAGTATAATATAATTTATAATACCATTTACTCCATCCTTTATACATCCCACATATGGCATTAACGATTCAAATCACTTTGAGGGGGCGGTAGTCCGTACTTCCTAAAATAAAATTACCGCGTTTACCCAAAATGGAAATCGTAAAGGTATGGAATAAATGAAAAATACAGAATCATAAGGAAAATGAAAACATAATATATATCATATATATAAATAGTTTCATCATAATGGCCACCATGAGAGGTGTTAAAAGAAGATTGAACAATCATCATTTCGTGAGGCAGAAATTTTCCAACCACAGAAACAATATGTTCTTTAACCATTAGACGAAGGTGTGTGTAAGTTTAAATCAAATACATCTCATAAAAACATCCTAGTATATTTAATATACTGGATTTTTTACAAAATAAAGGAATAAAAATAGTTTAATGAGTTGGAGAAGCAAAATAAAACAAAATAACAAAAGAGAAGACATTACCTTAATAACGGGCAACTCTTTTTGATTTGAGCTCAAAGGCTTCCTTGGGAAGACTTCTACCCAATTTTAGTCTTCTAGGAGTAATATTGTGATGTGGAGAGACAAAATGGGAAGGGTTTGGCCGAGACAAAGGCTTGAGAGGTGTGAATAAGGTGGTAGTGGTGGGGGCCTTTTATAAGAGGAGAGGAGGGTCTCTTTTGGAAAGTCATGAAATGTTACGTTTTTATATAAAGAGTTTCGGATTTTAAAGGTCACAAACTTATATATTTAGAGGCTAAGGTGATAAGTGTTCTAAATATACTCTTCCAATAGGTTTTTGACAAGTGTAAGTCTTATATTTTACATTATCGTTTCATTTTAATTAAATTGTTAATTAATGAGTTAATCACTGCATCATCATGGTGTCATAAATAATTTAATCTATTTAACATCTAAAAATTATAAAAAAATATCATGATGTAGGAAGTCTTTTTAGATATCCAATTAATATTTATAGTCAAAAGTTTACTTTATATAACCCCATGTAATAATTGTTTTAGTAAAACAACTCATGTTTGTGACAATTTTATTTTTACATTAAATAAAAAGTTTTTAATGTCATTTTCTTACCAAAGTGTCTCCATGGGGTCCCCAAGTTGACCCATGGATTTTCATGTTCGACCATGACTCATCAAATAGGGGTAGGACATGTGTGAAGGTCATTTCATATTATTATAACATTATTTTTACCTTAAATTACACTAATTATCTTTAATCGTGATTAATTAAACTTAAAAGTTACTATTCACCAAAAATTATTTTAATCCCATTGACCCACATTTTACTTCTTAATGACAACCATATATGTTGGATTTTTTAAAATCAATTCATAGAAGTGGTAATGTTTCTTTTAAACGAAAAATTGGTTTTTTAACTACCACTTAGTGGTTTCACTATTCATCAAAAATTGATGTTTTTCAGAACAATGCCAAAATTTCACCATAAGCTATAATTTATATTCTGAATTAAAAAACGGTGTCTATTTTAAAAAATTCCAAACATATAAGTTGCATTAATTAATCTTATAATTAATTCCCGCTGTCACAACAAATAGCGTGTTTTTAAAAAACAATATATATCACAAGATTGACAATTGTTTATGTCCAATTTCAAAGTGATATTAATTATAATGTCCACCATTGGATAAAATGGTAAAAATATATTCTAATTTTAATTTAAAACCACTAAATAGTATACTTTATCCCTATAAATTATTTTGACTAAAAAAGTTTTTTTTAAGTATTTTTCACTATTCATAAAAAAATGGAAGTTCTCAGAAAAATACCTAAAATTCAACATAGGCTAATTTCGATATTCCAAATCCAAAAATGAAGCCCATTTTGAAATATAAAATATATATAATTTAAAAAAGTGTGTATTACTATTCATAACTGCTACATTGATTGGTCACGATGTGTTAGAATCTAGAACTGGCGTACAATGCAAGCTATTGCATTCTTGAAAGAGAAGCATATCGTGGAAGCTCAGGGTGTTACATTCTCCCCTCCTTCAAAAAATCGTGTCCTCGTAGTTTGAAATTTTTCTTTGAGAATAAAAGGCTGAAAATAGAAAATAACTTTGTGGAAAACCCACATCGTAAATAAGGTTAATAAAATTTATCCTTAATAAGAGGGAAAGGGAAAAGAAAAAGTCACCACTGAATTATGATCTCGATAAAAAGAACATTGGTGGAAATTTGAGACATATAATTGGAGAAAAAACGTAAATATTTGTAGGGAGTGCTTGAGGTCATCAATCACAAACAAGTGTAAAATTGAGGGCCTCAAAGCCTTCAATCATGTTGATTTAAAATATTATCAGTTCAACAGGACATAAGGTATTAGGATAACACATTTTTTTGTTTTAATATCCCATTATTAAAGTTTAAGAATTAATTTATTCATATAATAAGAGATAGGTATATATATATTTATGCCTGACAAGTAGAGTTTCATCCTTCAACTAATTTCTACCACAAACTAATCTTTCACTCAAAAAGATAATAGAACTCAAAAATATTCTATTTATCCTAACCGTAGAGGGTTAAAAATATAAATTTATAAATCATCTATCATAACTAAAAAAACTACCTTATAAACACTAGGGACTTCACGTATTCCAGTGGTAGGCGATAAATCCCAATCACACTATGGTTGTGGGTTCGATTCCCACATCTTTGTCTGACGCGATGGGTTGTCACTCGGTCTGCATGTTGTCCTTTTTATAAATATCAAAAAATAACCTTAATAATAGTTTCCAATATAAAATATAATCCATTCCAACCTTTATAGTTATCCAAAATACCTATGTCTATAATTTCTCTAAAAGGTCTCTAATTTCCAAAATCAATTATATCATCAGATTCCTCAGACAAGGTAAAGTTTCTCTTATTGTCACATACAAAAATATGATTACCATCATCATATTAAAACCTTAATGAAAACAAAAAGTACTGTAGTACATTCCTTATATATATCACATTATTCATATAACCAGAACATAATCCTTGAGTCCAAAAACACCAATACATTAATTATTCCACTTCAAGTGTAGTAACAGCATAAGATTGTCCTTGATCCCTTGGCCTTTTCTTAGGTAAGTTTCCCTGATGCTTAGGACATCCATTTTCATAATGCCCCATTTCCCTACAATTGTACCATTCAAAATTTATAGCCTCTTTCTTTCCCTTGCAATCACGAGCCTGGTGACCTTTTTCTCCACATTTATAACAAACTCCCATTCCTTTTAGGCAAGTACCGGGGTGATTCTTCCCACAATTATCACATAATGGAAGATCCTTCTTTCCCATTTTCCCTTTATCTGTGTCTTGTTCCACCATTCTCTTCTTCTCTTGCTTTACTTTATTGTCATGAGATTTAGATAATTCCTTTTCTGTCTTGATAGCACATGAGACAATATCTTCGTACGATGAGAAAGATTGTGAGACTAAGGCGCGATGGAGAAACGGTTTTAACCCATAAAAGAAAAGATCAATCTTACTTCTTGGGTTACGTATATAATCTGATGCATGCCTTGCTAACCTTGTAAAGTTAGCCTCATACATTGCAACATTCTCATCCTCTTTTTGCCTCAAAGTCGGGAATTGCCTCTACATATCTGCTCAATGGTCATGTGTTAAGTATTTTTCTACGAAAAGCTCTTTGAACTCCCTCTATTCCATATTAGATACTTTTTCATCTTTGTTCATGTTTTAAATTAGCGACCACCATTGATCGGCATCACCAGTGAGGCGGTAAACTGCCATGACAACCTTCTCCCTTTCACTAATCCCCAAGGCGTGGAATATTTTCTCTAAGGAGTTTATCCATTTCTCAACTACTAATGGATTTTTACCCCCATTAAATTTTGGCGGTTGTTGCCTCATGATGCAGTCTAACATTGATCCTCCACATTGCGGATCCGGGTGCTCCATACGAGTGAGGTTATTATTCATAACCTGAGTGAGTTTTCCTAGTATGGTAATAAGTTGATCAGCACCAGGAGTATCCCCAGCTCCACAATAATTATCATCATCAGTAGGGAAATCCCTACATGGAGTGCGTGCATTTATACAGTTTCCATTCCTCCCAATAGGTGTCATTTCTAAACAATGGCATAAACTAGATTAGTTTATGAATCCAAATACATAATTCTATACTTGTAAAACACTTAACATAAATTGAACTATATATGGATATAATCCATAATCATAAAAATGTTTTCATTGAGGAAGTATGTACTCATAATCCCTTCATAATGGTTTGAAAATAAAATGATAATTATCCTAAGCATATCTCCCGGGAGTTTCGTAACCAAGAATGTAGCAAGGCCCATTGTCATGCACCAGTTCTTATTCGATTCTAGCTCAAAGCGGTGTTTTCAGGTTTTACCACTAGGTACATCTGTGCCAGAGCCGCCTCTACCTGCTCGTATCCAGACGAGGATGTATTTTCGGAAAACAAACAAAATATATATAATACCAAAATTCTAGGAAGTTCTTCTATACTAATCCTCAAATTCTATCGTCGGGATATTTTCTCTAATTAGAGTTTATCAAAATCTTGCATCCAAGGTTAGTACTAAACTGCCTATGATACCAATTTTAATGCCCCGACTCCAGTTACCCAGAGTCGGTGCATTATTTTGTAACATTGACATGATCACAAAAGATCAATTCTCGAAAGACTGATTAGTTTAGTATCCTTGGAAACACTAGATACATTCATAAATGTTACATTACAGCATAAAGTGAAAAAATACAGAAACATAGTCTGCATTTTCCACACTCATATCCCCTTCATACTATCCCTGTAGGTCATTCCTAAAATACTTCTTCACATCCTGGAAAAATTAAAACATTGAAAGGAGTGAGCTCAGATGCTCAGAATGGATAACAATATAGCAGATGCTTTCATAAATAAACATTAACATTTAAGGAAATGTATAACTAGAAGAAAAGCCTTTTTAAACTTGAACTTTAGCATAATATGGAAAAAATAAAACGAAATAATGCCATTTACTTATTTACATGGATATTATACTAGTTGAATAATCACATGAAATATCAATAACCACTTTCATAATGATGGAATGCATATCCAGACTATCATAACCATGTAGCCAAGGCCTCGTGCCTAGACTACAAATAAGATTTTGTCAAGGCCTCGTGCCAAGACACTAGTTTGTCTCATTAGACCTGCCGATGCATCGAGGAGCTATAGCGGGCTCCACCCCTCGCTTATTAAGTGCAATGCATTCCTCATTTGAATAGGTTTAAACATATCATAAATCATAACATAATCGTATAACATAAAACATGCATAAAGGAAACATAACATTTCCACATTTCAATCACAAGATATCAATACAATACATTGATATAATAAAAACACTTTCAAAACCACTTTCATTACCAAAATAAAGTAAAATTAAAACTTTTATTTATTTCTCATTTAAAAAAAAGTTATGGCTTCTAGAGGAAGCCGAAACTCAAATAATAGTCCCGATGGCGAAGAAGGCGTTGTCGCCGCATATGTAAGAAAAAAACATTCTTTTTGTCATTTAGTAAAAACGCTTCGTATAAAAAGAATCCTTTTGAATAAAAGTAAAAGTCAAAGGGGTTTAAACACCGTATAAATGAAATTTGTGTATAAAAAAAATATGCCTCAATGAAAAGAGATTGAGATGAAGTCCCTTACAATGAATTTTTTTTTAAAAAATATATCTATTATGTGTATTCACTATAAGTACACATAAAGAAAGTACAAATACATGGTAGGACATAATAATATCATGACATAATTTGAAAGTAGAAGATTAACCCAAAGAATGGAAATTGGGTTAATAAGTTCCCTTAAAAAGTTAATTTTTTATATAAAATAGATCTCTTATTTTTATTCACTATAAGTACACATAAAGAAATTAAATATACAAGATAGGACATAATGATATCATGCCATAATTTGAAAGTAGGAGATTAACCCAAAGAATAGAAATTGGGTTAAGAAGTTCCCTTACAAAGATAATTTTTTTAAATAAAATAGATTCACTATATATACACATAAATAAAGTATAAATACATGATATGACATAATAATATCATGACATAATTTGAAAATAGGAGATTAACCCAAAGGATGAAAATTGGGTAAATAAGTTCCCTTACCTCGTGTCCGACTTGACTCGACCGCTATTAAACCTCATGAATGATAAACTAGAGTTAATATCTACATTCTTAATAACATATTCATGTTCCTTATCCCTTTTATATCACTTATTACAATGTTACGATAATTATGTATTCATTTAAGTTAATAAAGGTCGTTTTGTCGATCTTTGGTACTTGAGTCAATAATAAACTTCTTATAATTAAAAGTTGTTTATGTGGTAGAATATCCATTATCCCCAGAATTATATTCATTATTTATATATCATATATATCCTATATATCCAGTATATACATGCATTTATAATATTACATAACAATTAGAGGTAAGAAATGAAATGCACCGTTCATGGAGACGGTAAGCCGTACGAACACATGAACGCTACTTTCAAATCTATTTCGTATTTAATGGAATTAAGTTATAATTATATAAAGGTATAATATAATTCCATTATAATATAATGTATAATACCATTTAATCCATCCTTTATACATCCCACATATGGCATTAACGATTCAAATCACTTTGAGGGGGCGGTAGTCCACACTTCCTAAAATGAAATTATCGCGTTTACCCAAAATGAAAATCATAAAGGCATGCCAAAAATTAAAAATAAAGAATCATGAGGAAAACAAAAAAATAATATATATCAAATATAAAAATAGTTCCATCATAATTTCCACCATGAGATGTTTTAAAAGAATATTGAACAATCATCGTTTCGTGAGGCAGAAATTTTCCAACCACAGACACAGTATGTTCTTTAACCATTAGGCAATGGTGTGTGTAAGTGTAAGTAAAATAATTATCATAAAAACATCCTAGTATATTGAAGATACTGTTTTTGTTACAAAATAAAGGAATAAAAAGGTTATAAGGGGTTGGAGAAGCAAAATAAATCAAAATAACATAAGAGAAGACATTACCTTAAAAACGGGTAACTCTTTTTGATTTGAGATCAAAGGCTTCCTTGGGAAGAATTCTGCCCAAAGTGAGTCTTCTTGGAGTAAGAGTGGGATGTGTAGAGACAAAATGGGCAGGAGTTGGCCGAGCCAAAGGCTTGAGAGGTGTGAATAAGGTGGTAGTGGTGGGGGACTTTTATAAGAGGAGAGGAGGTGCACTCTTGGAATGTCATGAAATGTTACTTTATTATATAATGAGTTTAGGATTTTAAAGATCCCACACTTATATATTTTGAGGATAAGGTGATAAGTGTTCTAAATATACCCATCCAATAGGTTTTGGAAAAGTTTAAGTCTTATATTTTACATTATCTATTCATTTTATTTAAATTTTTAATTAATGAGGTAATCGGTGCATCATCATGGTTTCATAAATAATTTAATCTATTTAATTTCTAAAAATTATAAAAAAATATCATGATTTAGGAAATATATTTATCTTTCAAATTAATATTTATATTCTAAATTTTACTTTATATAACTTCATGTAATAATTGTTTTATTAAAACAACTCATGTTTGTGACAATTTTATTTTTACGTTAAATAAAAAGGTTTTAATGTCATTTTCCAAAACAAGTGGGTCCATGGGGTTCCCAAGTTGACCCATGAATTTTTTTGGTCGTCCATGACTCATCCAATAGGGGTAGGAAATATTTCAAGGTCATTTCATATTATTATAACATTATCTTTACCTTAAATTACACTAATTCCCTTTAATCGCGATTAATTAAACTTAAAAGTTACTATTCACCAAAAATTATTTTAATCCCATTGAACCAAATTTTACTTCCTAATGACAACCATGTATGTCGGATTTTTGAAAATAAAATCACATAAGTGGTAATGTTTCATTTAAACGAAAAATCAGTTTTTTTACTACCACATAGTGGTTTCACTATTCATCAAAAATTGAAGTTTTTCAGAACAATGCCAAAATTTCATCATAAGTTATAATTGATATTGTGAATTCAAAAATGGTTTCTATTTTAAAAAATTCCAATCATATAAGTTTCATTAATTAATTTTATAATTAATTTCTGCTGTCACAATAAATAGCGTGTTTTTAAGAAACTATATATATCAAAAGATTGACAATTGTTTATGTCCAATTTTAAAGTGAAATTAATTATAATGACCACCATTGAATAAAATCGTAAAAATATATTCTAATTATACTTTAATACCACTCAATAGTATAATTTATCACTATAAATTATTTTGACTAAATAAGTTTTTTTTAAGTATTTTTCACTATTCATAAAAAATTGGAAGTTCTCAGAAAAATACCAAAAATTCAACATAGGCTAATTTCGATATTCCAAATCAAAAAATGAAGAACATTTAGAAATTTAAAATATATATAATTTCAAAAAGTGGGTATTAATATTCATAACGGCTACTTTGATTGGTCATAGTGTGTTAGAATCTCGAACCGGCATACAATGCAAGCTATTGCATTCTTGAAAGAGAAGCGTATCGTGGAAGCTCGGGGTGTTACATGATGGGTTTGTATTCATTATGGTCATGTTTCTATTCCAACTACCACGTTAAATTTTAATAGTATATAATGGTTCTTTTGGGCTTGTTTTTGCATGACAGATAAGTTATCAAGTAAATCAATGTTACTTAAGAAGATATACCATTAATTTTTGGGTGTTATTTTCTTCCCTCTAGAAATTTAATTATCAAAATTTTTTAATAAATATTTCTTTATAAATATATGTGGGTGGTTCTTCATCATAACATTATCAGGTTACCCATTGGTTATTAATTTTTACGGTTTCTACAAAAAAAATTACCAGTCGAGTCATCTGATTCTGCAATTCTTGATATCTAGTTTCAAGATTCTTGATATGCTATTTATAGTATGACAAATAAGGTTCCAAATATATTTATTTATTGGTGAGTACATATGTTGGTTCTCACATGTACTTCTTTAACAGTGATATGTGGAAAACATCATGAACTTTGGATAGACATGGTGGATTTGGTTATTACTATTGAACAACTCTAAAATTTATAATGGTACGATCTACCTAGGGATCATTTTACCATTATTACTGAACCCTAGGAAACCCCTCTATGGAGATACTTCTATAAAGACTTTATATTCATCATAAATTTCCAAATATTTTATTTGGTTGTTAGAATAAATCTTTTACCAACTTTGAGCTACATTAATATGACCCTAAAAATTCTTAACATTTTTAATTTTAACTTCAATATAATCTATGACCATATGTTTCCCCTCACCAGCTTCATTCCAAAAATATAGAGAATGAAAAGTCTCTCCATATAATCATTTATATTGAACCATTTGAATACTATAATGAAAGCTATTATTATAGGAAACCATTCCCAAAAATAAATACTAATCCTACATTCCTTGAAAGTAAAGTGAGCATGATTTCAACATGTGATCTAATGTTTGAATAGTTCCTTCAAAATTTCTATTAGTTTTAGGGTGGTTAGAAATTATAAATAGAATCTATGTATCTATATCCTTATAAATACTCATCCATAATTTTTAATTCAAATGGAAATCTCAATTATACACAATCAGTAGATGTTTCCCATAAAGGCTTACATATTCGGTAATATAGAATTTTTCTAGGTGCTAAAATGGTGAATCTTATCTTATAGAAGGAAAATTTTCCCTTTTTTTATGATGATAAATAATAACCCTTATCTTATCATTCCTTATAGGGATATTTGGAAATCCTGTGATGAATTATATTGTAATTTCATCCCACTTTGACATAGTAATAACTAATTGTTGCTTGACTTCTCCAGGATGTGGTTTCTCAGCCTTCACTTGTTAAAATACTAGATATCTAGAAAATATTTTGCAATTTCCTTCTTCATATTATCCCACCAAAAATGTTCGTTCACATCCTTACACATCCTGGTACTACTGGGGTTTATAGAGAGAGTTGGGCTTTGGGAGATATCTAAATGTTTGTTTTTAGATAAGAAGTTGATGGAACCCATAAAATCTTCCCAAATTTCGTCATTTCATCCTCATACATGATGTCTTCCAATTTATATCCTTAACATCTTCAATTTTAATTTGAAAATAATCATCATCTGATTGAGAACATTTTATCTTCTCTAGTAATGGTGGTTTAGAAATCATTTGAAAAAGGAGGGTTAGTTCTAGTTCCATAAACATTTCCATACCCATATTTTCTAAATCAATTAACATATAATCATTCTCAATCCTAATTTGGGTTAAAATTACATGATCTTTCACACTTGAGGAAACTGCTACCTTATTTTCTTTTTTTAGGTGGCAGAGTGTTGAGAAATCATAATATTTAAAGATATAAAGTAATCGTGTTTACCTCATGTAGATTTTTTTCTATGTAAATATATATTTTAAACTTTTTGGATCCACATATATATATATATATATATGAAATCTTTAATAATAGAGACATTGTTTCCATATCTTTGGATAAAATATTATGAATACTAACTCGAGATCATGGGTTAGATAGTTTTTTCATGAATATTCAATTTAATTGAAGTACATGCAATAAATTTATCATTTATATTAAGGAAACAAAGTTGTACTTTATTCGATGCATCACTGTGTATCAGAAAAACATCATTTCTTGATGATAGAGTAAAAATTGGATCTTTAACTATCCTCTTGTAGATTATTCAAAACAATCTTTACATTATTTTATCTATATGAGCTTAACCCCTTTATGTATGAGCTTTGTCAATGGGTTATCCAAAAGAAAATAATTATAAACAAAATGCCTATTGTATCCTGGTAAACTAATGAAACTGCATAACTCATTTATGTTAATTAGTTTATTCCATTCTTTTATTGAATCTTTCTCTGGTAAATTATCTATGATTCCATCCTTAGGATAAAAAATTCCAAGAAACGAAATTTTTTGATTAAAAAATTCACAACTTTTACATTTTATATATAACCATTTCTATATTAGAATCTTAAGAATGATCCAAATGTTATTAACATGGTCTTAATAGCTTTTATAATACAACAAAATATAAAAAATCAATACTAACAAAACATTTTACATATATTCTTTGAATACCTTGTTCATTAGATCTATGAAAACGAACGGTGCATTTGTCAAACTAAATTGAATTACTTTAAACTCCTAATGTCCATAACTAATATGAAAATATGTATTAGTTATATTATCCTTTTGAACATGGAATTGATGACACCCAAAATAAAGGCCAATCTCTGAAATATATTGTGCTCTATGAAGTTGATCAAATAAATCAACAATCTGAGGAAGAAGATACTTGTTCACTATTATAATAACATTTATTTCTCTATAGTCATTGGAAAACCTCAAGGATATATCATTCTTCTTAACAAATAATATAGGGGATACCAATGGAGAAACAATAGCGTAAATAAATCTCTTATTACCCAACTCCAATAGTTGTTTCTTTGGTTCCATTAATTCCATAGGGACTATTTTAAAAGGAGAATTAATATTGGCCTTGATTATGGGATTAGATTACGGAAAATTCAACTTCACTCTCTAGGGGGGGGGGGTTGTTTGTAATTCCTCTGAGAATACATCAATGTATTCTATTAAAATCACTAAATCCTTAGTTTATTGATTACTTCATCCAACCCAAGTGTTGTTTTATCTTCTCCTTAAATAATTTCATTCATTAGTGCTACTAGGGATGGATCTAGTTAAGAATGAGTACTCTAATGATATTGGATTCTACATATTCATAAAAAATCATAATTATTTTATTGCAATAAATGTTCATGTCATATTCTGAAATTCAGTCTATATCGATGATCATATAAACTTCAATCATTGGTATGACGAAAAGGTCAGAAAATAAGGCACATTTAAATGTTATAACATGTTCTCCATGTCACATTTTTGTTACCATTAGAATTACCTTAGGGGTTTTATTAAATCAAAAGTAAAATAACAACTTTCCCTAGAAATTGGGTATATATTAAAGAGTGTGATGACTTGGAATCAAATAAATAAATGGATAAATTTTAATATTGGATTAATGTATCTACAAAAAAATTATTTGGTACATTTAGTTCAACAATGTTGATCACATAATCATGTACATAACCCCATGGCCTCTTCTATGGTATATTCCATTGATGCCTGGGACATTGGTTCAAAAAATTCCCCATTTCATTACAATTGAAGAATTGAAAATCATTGATTTTTTCATCCCCTCACCTTTGTTGGATTGATTACCCATTTCCATGGACTTATAACAAACTCATATTTCATCCAATAACTTTATAGGATGATTCATTCCATAATTATTGCATAATTGGATTTGATTCCTTTCCCCCTTCTTCATCGACACTTCAAATTTTCAGGGCTATCATAAGACCCCTTCTTCTCTTAATTTCCATTGAACATGTAGGATCTAAAAAAATTATTCATCATTTTGATTGTACATAATAATATTTCATCATATGATGAACATTTTTGAGAACCTAGTTCCCTTTAGAGACTTGTATTAAGAACATTAATAAAATGATCAATCATATTTTCCTAATCACATATATAATCAGTAACATGCTTCACTAGTCATGTAAAGGTAGCTTCATACTCTATAACACCATCTTCTTCCTTTTGATTTAAGGTAAGGATCAGTATCTTCATTTTTGTTCATTGCTCAAGAGGGAAACATTTATCTAAGAGTGTTTCATTAACGGTTTTATACTCCTTCTGGTACATGTTATCATCCTTATTTGTGTTTTTGAAAAATGAGAACCGCTAATCAGTATCTTCCTTGAGAATATATACTTCCAATAATACCTTTTAATTTCCATTGCATACTAATTCTATAAATATCATTTCAAAGGACATGATCAATTACATAGTGACATGACCATCATGGATGTCAATCTATGTTTATAAATTTATATTCCTACTAACAATTGTATATGTTTCAAGTCAGGTCAAACTCACATTGATGACATGTGACCACTTTTCTTAATAAAACATTTCAAAAATTCATACTCTAGACTCCAGGGAGGATACCATGCTTTTCTTTTTTCCTTTTTTATATTTTATTGTTTAATTTTTATAGTAGTAAATTAACTAGTAATTTTTTGGGTGTTTTTTATAAAGTATATTAAAATATTAAAATGGAAAAATAACAAGTGTAACATAGGTTAATAATGTTGATAAATGAATTATCAAGAGAAATATGCCCCTTGAAAATCATTTTTCTACTCGTTTTGAGAAAGGATTCCAAGTAACATTTATGTTTCTATAAAGTACCAATGTAAAATGTATGACTCACTTCCAACGCCATGAGATGAGCCAATTAGATTGATCAATATTAGAGTTTTCTACTCTATGAAAGTTTTATTATGAAAAGTTATCTACAAAAATGACAACATAACAACCTCTTCACAAGTTATGAAGTTTTCTGACTTTAAAATCTTTTGAAAGATGTATCCACAGTAATTCTCACAAAATGAACATGGATTTAAAAATTAATTACTAGTGGTAAAATGAAATTGAATGAATTGGGTATTGATCTCACGAATCAATTCTGGATACATTTAAATGATAGTGTGAAATGAATAATTTAAAAGTAACCAGCCGAACTTAAATTTCTCCCTGAACTCAAAGGTTTGGCCAAAAATCTTGTTCATTAAATTTATCAAAAATTAAAACATACTAGAATAGAATACAAAAATTCAAACATGAGGGAAGAAGAACTCCCCAAATTATGCCCTCCATTCGATCTCCTTTGACTGTAGGGATGCCCAATGGGTCTACAGGAAGTCCTCCAAGTATCTTCTCCAAAGTCAGATAAGTTTTCAAATGTCGAATGGTGACCCCCATTCAAATGATGGAATGATTCCCCTCATATTTTGATGCTTTCTTTAGTTTAATATTTATTATCTTCTACTATTCTTCAACACATTTTTCCACCAACATACTTTGGTTGTTTAACCAATGACCACACACATTAACTTTTTACTAAATGACAAGTTTCTTTTCCTTACCCAATGTATCAAACTCCGTTCCAGTTAGTTGGATGATCCTGGATGAGATTTCAACACGTCAATGAAAATTCACATGAAATAGAAAACAAATAAAATTTAAATAAACGATGTAAATAAAAAAATGAAAAAATATAATTAATTCTATTAGTTTATTAAAAAATCTATAATAGAATTAATAATTTTAAAAATAATTCTATATAGATAGAATTGTTATTTACTGGTAATTATATTTTAAAATTAAATTTTTATTAATTAAAATGAATTAAAATTATTTTTAACATAGTTATAAAAGTTAGGTTATAATAATTTAAATAAATATTTAAATATTATTAAATAAATTTAATTATTTAATAATCATTTTGATAAATCATTACTAACATTAAAATTTTAATATGTTTTATTAAATTTAAATTTCATTATTATTAATATTAATGTTATTATTTTTAATAAGTTAATTATTTTTATTAATATTATTAATGTTAATTATAATTATTAAACTTGTTAGTATTTATAATATTAAATTATTAACAATTTCTTAGATTATTTTATTCTAATTTTATTTATAAATTAATTTAGTATTTTATATTATATATTTTGTTATTATACAATTATTTAATATGAAACGTTAAATAATAAATTATTTAAATTTAATTTAGAAGTTATTATTAATTAATTTAGTTTAATTAATGTTTTATTAAATTTAATTAAACTAACTATTCGATTTTATTATCTTATATTCATTATCTTATATTAATTAATTATTTACAATTATCATTGTTTAATATTTTGATTTTATTTTGATTTTATATTTGTTCTTATTTTAGTTTTATGTTAATTTATTTTATTTTATGTCTCCTTCTTCCCCCTTAAAAATTGACGCAACAGGGGGATTCTTCAACATAGTAATCCTGCCACTGCAGCAGCTCGTCCTCCCAACGGCATCTCCACATTGGATTGACCCATCCACAGTGGCAATCCGAGTCACCCTTCACACTAGTATTGTGTGATCCCCAATGTAATGTGGAGGTTAGAGTTCTAAAATCTCCCCACACTGACTTCGGCTAAGATCCATAACAGCACGACTCCTCACCCTCAGTGCATCCAGTAGTTGGACCCAGTTTTCTCCAAGTAGTGGCATAGCCTAGTTTTGGTTGAGAATCGGCAAAGGGTTGCAACAATAGTAGTGTCCGCTCCCTTCTATTGTTTCATCAGCTAAAAGAACCCTCCCCAAGCACCGACATGGTTCCACGACCCTCTGCTATACTTCAAATCTAGAAATGGGGAGATCAAAATTCAAGTATGTAGAAATTTTCACTTATATGAGTTCAGATTGATTACAATCCAATAAAGAATAACATTTTTATATTTCGAATTGAGTTGATTTTGTGAATTTCTAGTTGGAGCCTTTTTTTGATTTTGTGTCTTGTGGTGTGGATCTGAGGTTGATGACTGGGAATTTTGTCTATGAGTGTGGTGGTGGAAAGGTAGAGGAGGTGTGGTGTTATTGGTGAGATGATGCGAGTAGAATAATCATCATCCGTAGAGAATAATGGTTGCAAATGAATCGGTGTGAGGAAGGGTGGGAGAGACCATTGGGGAAAATGGGAAATCAATGAGTGGTGAGGATTGATGAGTCACCTGCAACCAATAAAAGAATGTAAAGAGAGTCACTGATTAAAAGGTTGCACTGATGCTGTCGCGCTTCGTCATTGGTATCGTAAAAAAATAAAACTATCGGTGAGTTGTATTACCGATACAGATGGGTAAAGATCGATTCCACATTGTCGGTAGTAGGATGCTACCATTGGTTAAAAAATTAACTAACAGTGAGAAACAAATATAACTTCATAATCAATCATAAAATAAAAAGTTAATTTTATTAAATAATTTTACATACTAATGAACAACTTTTTTTTGAATTAGAATTTTAATCTAAAAGTAAAGAAAATAAGTAATTTTCAACTACATTATTGTTAAAACTAAATATACAAAATTAAAATATAAATGTTTTAAAGAAGTAAATTAATTAATTTAACAAAAAGGTATTCTCTTAGAAATAAAAACACAATAGTTTATCAAATTATATCTTAAGAACATAACTTATATAAATCATTTACTGAATTATTTATAGTATAACTACTAAACATAAAAAAGAGTAAATAAATTAACTAAAAAAGATAATTAATATTAAAAACCAGTAATATAATAATCATAATTATATTTAAATATCTAATCAAACTAATTAATCAAAATTAAGAGGTTATAAATTCAAATTTACGACTGAGTTAACTGGGTAATTATGTAATGATTAAGTAAAAGTGTCAAATTATTTAAAAATCATGAAGATGGATACAATTGAGCTAATTAGAAAAACTAGTATAATTGATTGAACTATTTTAAATATTAAAATTACATATATATTTAAAAAAATAATTAATAAATACAATTAGTGAGAAAATTTTAAAACATCCAATATTTAACCAAAAAGTGAAGAATTATTTAATTAAATTGTTAAAAATTAAATAAAAATGATGTGCAAAACTGTGTGAAATAAATGAGACATCAAATTCCCCCACAAATAAACATTTTTTCCCCAAATAATCCCATGTTTTATTGTATTTAAGAAATAAAATTTTGTGTTTATTACAACTCCAAAATTAGAATGTTCATAACTTTGAAAACAGATGACATGAAACTATATTTATGCTCAGGAATTTTTTTTCAAATCAAGTCTTTCCTAGAACAAATACAGAAAGAGTAATCAAGATCACAAAGATTATCTATCAAATAAGGTGTTCTGCCTCATATATGATACTAATTAATGAATCATTTCAATCCAAGATCATGTTCTATGTCTAAGAGGGACAAGAGGTAAAATATCAGTAGAATTACACACTTAACTAGAGGAACTTTGTAGTTTTAATTTTCTCATAGGATCCAAAAATAATTTTTTTTATGAATCACTTTATTGATACATGCTAAATAATTCATATATAAACAATTAGTCCCCATATTCATTTGAAATTCCTCATTCCCCTCACCTTTTTGAACTCATTTTTGACCCTAGACATGTTATTTAATTTTTTCCAAGCCATATATAATGTGATAAGCACTGTGAAATTCACTTATTCAAGGTGTACATAGGGCTTATAGTAAACAAAAATGTACCCAGGATCTGGGCTCTCAAAGATTCACCGTGGGATCCTAGATTCCCAAATCTAATCAATTTTCAAATTATTTTTATGAAAACCAATTACATTATCTAACTAAGGTAATAACATTAATAATTAAAATAAATGTATGTCCCCTAGTATCAATTCAAACTTCACATTCCAAGGGTTATGATCATAAATCCACTAATAGGTTTCCTACATCAATCTAAAAAATTATTCCTAAACCCAAATTTCATAATACCACTATGAAATGATTACTCAGTGATCATCCACCCACATTAATATCAGATTCAAAGAACGTTTTAAATATCATCAAGTCACTATCCTTAGGAAATACCCATTTGTGAAATTGTGCAAAGCCTAAAATTGTTATAGAAATTTGAAAATATTTAACCATTTTTTACAAAAAAAAAGAAATTTTAGTGGGAATTGATGTAATTATCATTAAATAATGTTCATCTCAATCATGAATTGACCCCTCCCCCACACATAAAACCCAACACTATCCCCAAAGTTAAATTATAAAGTGAATAAGAACAATTTATCAATTAAAGATCAAAAAGATTTTCAATTTAGTAGATTTATGACATGTTAAGGGTATTATTGATGTCCACAAGAATATATTTTCCACAAAGATTAATTTAAATATGTTCAAATACAAAGGTATGAATTGACATTTACGATAATAAGTAATTTATAATAATGTTAAAACAATTGCATGTAACCAGTGATGGTGCATTGTGAAAGGATGAAAGAAAGTTCACATATTGGTTTTAATAGGATTTTTTGTAAAATACACAAAAAGAATATAAACACCCCATCCAATATAAAAAGATTAAAAAACTCAACAACTAACAAGCATGTACCCCCATGCTTATGTTGAAGCAGTGTGTGGATTTAATAAGAATGAAATTCATTTTTAGTAGTGAATCACTAGAATAATTTTATAAAATCAAGGAAAACAAACATACAATAGGAATTTCTAGTAAAATAAAATGAAGTAGATTTTTTTAAACATCTCAAGTCATGCATTAGAACTTTTTTAAAAGAACTCTAACACATGTAGCAATAATTTCTAGCTAAGGGATGTAAGTAGAATTTTTAATAGCACTAGAAAAAATTTATAATGTAACAATTACCAACACACCAACATTACTATCAATGATGCATTAGTGAGTCAATGACTCACCGATAGTAGTAACTGTGACTTAGTAGTAAATTTTTATTAAAATGAATAGGTGCAGAAAAATTGAATACACGAATTAAGACACATCCCTGAATTAATGTTTTCTATTAATAATTAATCTTGTTAATTCCACTCCCTTGTGATATAACAATAGTATCCAAACACAGTAAACATGAACCAGAGGAAATAACAAAAAAATAATCGGAATTTCCCAAAAAGAGAGCATGCATCAAATTTATTCAACTAACAAAATGAATCTAAAAGGAGGCAAAATCAAGAAAAATGGATTTCCCCCCATGCACATCTAATTTTAATGTCTTCATCCAGACATTATTCAAGATAAGTTCTCAAGAATAGGGAAAGCTAACATTCCCTTCTACTATCCCTCAAAATATTGTTCCACTATATTCTCATTAATCAATATGGGTTTGTTTTCTTCACCCATAATTTCAACATCTCCATTCTTAAGGACTTGCACAATAATAAAAGGCCCAGACCATTTGGAATTAGGCTTTGTTGGAAAGAGTTTGAGTCTAGAATTAATGATAAGGACATTATTTCAAGGTTTAAACTCTTTGGTTTGTATGATCAAACAATGAATGATTTTAGTCTACTATTTATAAATCCTTAAATTATAATAACTCTCTATCCTAATCACATCTATCTAACCCAGCTCAAGTAATCTCCTCTCACTAGGAATCATAAAATCAAAATCCAGAGCCTTTCCTTCCCAATAAGGAAAGTTTTTCAATTCCACTTGAAAATGAAATCACATTCCAAACAAAATATTATAAGGACACCTACCTATTGGGGCCTTGAAATTAGTTCAATATGCCCATAATGATTCATCCAATTTAAGAGAAAAGTCTTTACGATAATATGACATAGGTTTATCAAGTATTTGTTTTAGTTATCAATTTAATGTTTACACTTGTCAATATGACTATGGATGATAAAGAGTACCCGTTTTAAAAACAGAAACATATATTTCCATTAAGGACTTAAATATTTAGTTCATAAAGTATGTTCTATTATCATTAATAAAGGCTTTTGGGAATCCAAATATTTAAAAGATAATCTTTTTGAAAATTTTTATTACATTGTTGGATTGTTTTTTGCGTCATTCCACTGCCACAACCCACATTGACATATAATATATAGAAACATGTATATTCTCATTACCATGAGATGAGGGAAATGGACCCATGAAATCTAAACCGCAGAAATAAAAAATTTCTACCTCAAGGAAACTTTTTGGGGGTAACTCCAACTTCATACAATCATTTACTATCCTTTAACACTTTTCATAGCTAACTACACAGCTACTAGAATCATTAAAATGAGTTGGCCAATAAAAACTAGATTGTATGACTTTCTAAGAAATCCTTTCACCAATATGGTGACCTCCCCATGGTAAGGAGTGGAAAATCCCTAAAATAGGAAACATCTATTCCTCAGGCACAAATATCATAAGGATATCATCAGTACATCTCCTAAATAGTATTGGGTCATCCCAATGGTATTTCTTAAGTTCATAAAGAAATTTCTTCCTTTGGTTATTGAAAAAATATTTGGGAAAGTTTCATATTTCCAAGAAATTGGAAAAATCTACATACCATGTAGACGACCAAATTGACATAGTGAGCTATTTTTAATTATGAAAGGAATATTTTATCTCCCTTTGGTCTTTAGAATGAGTATGAGGAAGCCGAGATAGTTTAGTAGAAACTGTGTTTTTTTCTCCCTGATTAACCCTAATCTTTAAATAAAATTCTAGTAACAATAGATGTAATCTAATATGTCTGGTTTTTGTTTCTATATTAGACAGAAAGTACATCATAGAAGAATGATCCGTAGTGATATAATTCTTTTAGATCTTATCTAGAAACCTGCTAGCATAATACACCAAATGTTGCTTCTTATGATTCCAATTTCCAAGGAAAAAACATATAGCCATATCAGTAGCATCACACATATGTTTGAAAGGTAATTTTTAGTTAGGTGTTGTGATAATAGGTGATTTAGTTTGTTTCTATTTTAACATATTAAATGATTTCAAATAGTTTTCATTAAGTGAATCCTTATCAATCAAAGAACCCAATGGCATAGTTATTTTTGAAAAGTCTTTTATGAAACTCTGGAAGAAAACATAATAACCTAAGAAACCTTAAATATATTTAACATTTTCAAGAGGTTGCAGTTTTTGAATGACATCTACTTTAGCAATATCAACATCCAAACCTCTCTCTAACAGTTTATGACCTAAAACAATACCTTCTCTAACCATGATTGATAGTTATAATTTTCAAGAACAATGTTGGTTTCAATGAATATATCTAAAA
The DNA here is from genome assembly GCA_963277665.1 of Viscum album. Taxonomy (NCBI): domain Eukaryota; kingdom Viridiplantae; phylum Streptophyta; class Magnoliopsida; order Santalales; family Viscaceae; genus Viscum; species Viscum album. Next base: position 276,663,246 of record OY728129.1, on the reverse strand, counting down.
CCAACTCATGGTTTCTTAAACAAGTATCAATAGTATAACCCACAGTGGAGAAATCATCCCTAAACACCTCAATGATTTTTTTAATCATGTCTAAAAATATATCCAGCATACACCTTTGAAAGGTGGTTAGAGAGCCACAAAACCCAGAGGGAATCCTCCTGTATTCAAATATCCCAAAGAGGCATGTGAATGTAGTCTTTTTCTGATCCTCTGGAGAAATAAGAATCTGGTTATAACCAAAATACCCATATAGAAAATAGAAAAAGTTTATTTCCATCAAGTCACTAAAGCATTTGATCAAGGATGGGCATTGTAAAATGGTATTTTCTGGTGGATTCATTTAGTTTACTATAATCAATACACACTCTCCATTTTGTGGCTTTATTAACATGGTTCTCTTCATTCATTTCATTCTTTTCAACACTTAAACCTCCCTTCTAAGGGATAACCTAGGCAGGGCAGACCCAAGAACAATCAGAAATGTGATAAATGATACTAGTATCTATAAGTTTGATTATTTCCTCCCTCACATCCTATTTTGTGTTTGTATTTTGTCTTTAATAGACACTATACCTTAGGATTATGATCTATCTCCATAGGAATTTTGTGAATGAAAAATGACAGACTAATACCCCTGATATCAGATATGGTCCAAATTAGGGTAGATTTAAACTTTTTAAGAATATTCAGAAATCCATCCTCTAGATATTTATCATGTTTAGTAGAAATAATAAAAGGAAAAGTGTAATTCTCAACAAAAAATGAGTATTTAAAATGACCAGGGAGTGGTTTTAGTTCAAGAGTGGGTGGTTCAATTCTTGAAAGAAGACACTTTGTCCTAGGAGGACCAAGATCTTCAACAAAAATATTAAAATTATTATTAAATGGTGAATTATTTTTAATATAGAGCTGAGATTGTGACTCCATAATTCTATTGTCCAAAGTGAGCATCACATAGTCGAGATTTTCTAGAACAGAATTTAAAAAATTAATCAGAGTATGAAAAATATAGTTGTATTAGAAGTTCTCCCTCAATATCATAAAAGTGATCGGTAGTGATGGTGATAATAGAGTCACCAATAATATCCCTCAAAAATACGTTATGTTTATAAACAAAGGACTCTCCTACAGCAGAAACTGGATAGGTGTCCCATTATGTAAAATTTTCTAGATTTAGTTTCTGAGAAGAATTTTAAATCTATGAGACATATGAATCATGATTTTTATCTTCCAAATTAGTTTCTTAAACAGATAATTGATTTTCAGATTCTTCAGTGTTTTCAGTTGAGTTTTCATCATTTAAGGACTCTAATATTATACAGTTTTAATAAAAGTTCATCCTTTGACATTTTTAAACACATTAGACTCTTATTGTTGTTCAAAAATTTTGAAAGTTATTTATCCCTTAAAAACAAAAATAAAAACACTATCTACGAACAAGAAGGTCCTACCCAAGATGATGGGAACCTCATGATCACAATCTATATCCAAGACTAAAAAATAAGCTAGAAAAAACAATTTCCCTACTCTAACTAGAAAGTCATTTACCCTACCAACATGATGAGGGAAAGATCTATCAGTTAACTGATGTATGAATGTGGATGGTTGAAGATCACCCAACCCAACTGTCAAAATAATGAGTATATGTGAAAATTTATACTAGCAATTAAATAACATAAGAAGTTGAGTTGATCAGAATTTCCAAGCGTTCAGGGGATAGCAAAGCTACCTAGGTATTTAAGTTTGGGGTTGGATTGTATTTTTATGTACACCACGACACTCTTTAGTGTAGATGTAGGTAGAAAATTCATCAAGGGTTTTTTTGAAATATATTTCTTAAGGTATTTCATGTAATATGGAATTTGAATTAAAGACTGAATGAACGGATTGTTAACATGGCGTTTTTTTAACAATATCAAGGAACTGAAGTTTTCCATCATTGGTGAAACATTGATGTTTTTGCTTGTAAGGGAAATGGATTGGTGGGGAATGTATTTCAGAACCTTGGGTATATCTATCATCTCTTCCAAAAAACTTTCTTTTCCTTCATTCAATTGATTTTCAGAATAATTTTCATCATGATTTTCAGGTGGAAAACTCAAATTTTGATCATTTTCAAGACCATTCTATGAATTTATAGATAGTGTAAAAAGTATATTTTTGATACCAGTTTCATGGAGATTCCCATTTTGGGAATTTTTAGTGGGGTTTTCATTAACATTTTGAGTATTTATCCCACTCCTATTTACTACCACCATTTCATTCTCCCTATGTTTTATTTTCGATGTACTTGTAAGTCTATCTTTTTTCCCTAGATGAAAAATATCTAGCATTCTGGACATGTTTTCTTTCCATATTTTTTTATTATAACATCATTTTGAAATTTATCTAGCTCAATTTTATTTTGATGTTTGGTTAGTTGAGTCATGTATATTTCTTATTGAGAGTTATTTTTGTTCAATAATTGATATAGTTTAGAAGACATTTGATTATCATTGTTTCATTGTTCATTTGAAGACTCACCCTGGTATTGATTTTGAATGGTCAATATTAATTGGTTCTGATAGTTAGGGTAAGTGGATTGTTTAATTAAACCATGATCATTCTGGGATAGGTTTGGATGGTTCTAATATCCTGGATTGTAGTTGTTTGAAAATGGATCCTCCATGGGTGGCATCCTTGGAATATTATTGACAATGTTTGAGTTTTCTTGTTCTTGGGTTGGCATATCAATTTCTGGACAATATTTTTTAGTATGCTCAAACATTCCACACTGTGAAAATTGTTCACTAATAGATTGATTGGTTTTTTGACAACCAGATTGGTTAGCAGTTTTCTTAGAGTTATGGTTCATTAAATATTCATGTTGTTAGTTATTTCAACAAGTTGAGTTTGAGTTTCATTCATTGAACCGGTGTTAACATTTGAATTTTTATTGAATATTTTTCTTATTGAATTATTATGTTTAGAGTTCAGTGTAGGATTCTTAATGATTTATCTCAACTCTTTATCAGTCTTATTGTTGTAAATGCCCACAATAGCATGGTCAACTAAATTATAATCACAGGAGGACAAACCTTCATAAAAGGTATCCATGAGATGGTGGGATAGGATTTGATAATGGGGACACTGCCTAAGTAGGTCCCAGAATCGGCTCATGCTTTATGAAAGGATTCAAAATCCTCTTGGTAAAAACTAGTTATTTTTGTTCTAAGTTCACCTTTCAATCATTGGGGATAATATTTTGTTATGAATTAATTGTACACTTGATCCCAATTTTCAAAAATGAATTTACATAATCTTAAAAACTAGTTCCTAGGATAATTTTTAATGAAAAAGGGAAAAACTCTCATTCTCAGCTATGTTTATGTGATTCCTAGAAGTGGTAATTATTGTACAGTATTTTAGAAATCTCTAATGAAGGCTAGATAGTCATAATTAGAAATTTCAACAATGGAAGGCAACAATGAAATATGTTACTGTTTCAGTTCATTATTTTGGGATCATGGAGATAACGTAATTGAAGAAGGATTTCTTAAAACTTGATGAAGTTGGAACTCCCTCATCCTTGGAATCAAATTTTATTCTAATACTTCTGAATGTTTTTGGAATTCATTATATAAAGGAAACTTATTTTCTATATTCTCCAATTCAAATTTCTATTTCTTTCTTAGAACATCGAGAAGTTTTCCTAATTCTGGGATTGAATGATCTATTCTATCAGCAGTAGACCTATTGTTCATGGAATAAGTGATAAAAAGTGAAATTTAGAAAAAAAAAAGAAAATAGAAGCACAGAAAATAAAAAAATAGTATAAATTCAGTAGAAAGTGGAGGATTCTTTTTGTATTTTTCTACTTTTTTAGATTTTTTGGTGATTTTTATATTTTTTTTCTTGTATAAAAAGAATTTCAAGAGTGTTCTCCCGAAACGGCGTAAAAAACATGTCATGAACATCTTTAAAGATGGTCAATTATTAAGAATTTATATTACTACTAACTACTGTATATGTGGAAAGTACAGTCAAACCCACAGAGAAGTCTTGTGACCACTTTTCTTAATAAAAATTTTCAAAAAGTCCTATTGTTGTCAATAGTGAGGATAACTTGCTTTTATTTTATTACTTTTTAATTTTTTTTATTTTCTAAAGTAGTAATGTAACTAATTTTTTTTTGTGTTTTTGTTCTAAACTATATTGAAACAGGAAAAGGTTAAAAGACAAAGAGTAACAGAGATTATGAATGATGATAAATGAATGATCAAGAGAAATATGCTTGGTGAAAACATTATTCCACTACTTTTGAAAACGACTCATTGTCACTTGTATGGTTTTGTAATGTAACACTATTAAAAGGATAAATCATTTCCTTCGCCTGCAGATGAGCCAATTAGATTGGTCAATCTTGGAGTTCACCACTTCAAGAATGGTCAATTGTGAAAATTTATCATTGAAAATGACAATAGAATAAACAATCAATATGTTCTAAAGATTTCTGAGTTTAAAATCTTTTGAGAGATGTATCTATAGTCATTCTCACTGAATGAACTTGGATTTAGAAATTTATTACCTATGGTACGATGAAATTGAATGAATTCGGTATTGATATTTCTGATCAATTTTGAATACATTATAATGATAGAGTGAAAAGTATGAATTAAAAAACAACCAGAATTTAAATTTCTCCCCAGACTTGAGGGTTTAGAAAACAATCATGTTTACTATCTTTATAGAAAATTAATTCTTACTAGAAAATAGTACAAAAATTCCAACATGAGGGGAGAAGAAATCCTCGATTGATGCTATGATTTTGATCACCTTAGACTCCACGACTTCCCACTTGTTCAACAAGAACTCCTCCAGGGATCTGATTTGATGTTAGAGAAGTTGTCTAAATTCAAATGATAACCCCCTTCAAATTATGGAATGATTCTCCCCTATTCTTCTGCTTGCTCTGGTTTAATATTTGATGTCTCTGCAGCTTGTCAACACATGTTTCTACGTACATAATTTGGTTCTTCAACTTTTGACTACACATGTGTCATTTTTACTGAATGACATGTTACCTTACCTTACCCCATGTAACAAACCGGGCGCCAATTAGTTGGATGAACTAGGATGAGATTTCATATCTTGAATGAACCTTCACAAGAAATACAAACCAAAATCAGTAAAATACCAGAAAGAAAGAATGAAATAAATATATATAAATAAAGTTATTAATTTATAAATATTTCATTAATAGAATTAATACATTTTTGAATAATTTCATTCAATTCACATTATTATTTAATAGTAATTATTTTTTTAAATTAAATTTTTATTAACTAAAATGAATTATAATTATTATTAATATAGTTATAAAAGTTATGTAATCATTAGTTAAATAAATATTTAAATACTATTAAATTAATTAAATTAGTTAATTATCAATTTTATATATCATTATTAAATTTTAAATTTTAATACATTTGTTAAAATTTAAATTTAATTATTTTTTAATATTAACGTTATTATTTTTATTAAGTTAAGTATATTTATTAATATTATAAAAATTTATTATAATTATTAGGTTTATAATTATTTTGAATATTAAATTATTTAATATTTATTAGATTATTATATTCTAATTATATTTTTAAATTATTATTAGCATTATATTTATATATGTTATTATTAAACAATTATTAGATATGTGAAATTAAATAATAATTTATTTAAATTTAATTTAGATGTTATTATTAATTAATTTAGTTTAATTAATTTTTTTAAAATTAATTAAATTAATAAATCTTTTTTATTTTCTTATATTAATTATATTTGATTTATTATGTATTTATAATTAAAATTTTTAATATTATGATTTTATTATTATTTGATTTTAGTTATTATTTTAGTTTAATTTTAATTTATTTTAATTTTTATATCACCTTCTTCCCCCATAAATTTGGCGCAACAGGGGGATTCTTCTTCAGTGTTGTAATTAAGCCGTTGTAGTGGTCCGTCCTCCGGACGGAATCTCTATGGTGGCTAGACCCATCCTCATTGTTAGTTGGGGCTCCCTTCAGCACTACCAGTGCATGATCCTCACTGAAATGTGGCGGTTCGAGTACGGAAAACTCTTCACAGTGACTTCAGCTCAGATTCGCAGCAGCATGGAACCTCACCCTCGTCATATCTAGCTAGTGGACTCAGTTTTCTCCATGAGATGACATGGAATGGTTCTGGTTGAGAGGAGAAAAGGGGGTACAAAAGCAATGATATTGGCTCCCATCTCTAGAGTCATCAGTTGGACGAACCCTACCCAAGCACTAGATTGGTTCCATGAACCACTGCTACAATTGAAATATGGAAATGGGGAGCTTGAGATTCATATCTGTAGAAATTTTTACTTACAAGGGTTCCAATTGATTAAAATCCAATGAATAATAGTATTTTTTATTATTATAAATGAGTTGATTTCATGAATTTCCCATTTGATCTTGTTCAATGATTTTGTGTGTTGTGGTGTGGATATGTGGTTAATGACTGGAAATTTTGTCTGTGAGTGTGGAGGAGGTGAGGAAGAGGAGGTGTGGTGGAGTTGGTGCGAGGATGTGAGTAGAAGAAACCTCATCAGTAGAAAAATTGAAGGAGGAGGCTGAAACCGACACCGTCAGAGAAGTTGGATTCATTAGTGGCATAAATTTGGGTGAAAATCAGTAATAAGAAAGGCTAGAGGAAATGGATCAATGAGTGTAGTAGGGAAAATATGGAGTAATTTATCAGTGGAATGTATCACCAATAGTCATCAATAATACCGATAAGTGTGTAAAGATTGATGATTTGAGAGAAGAGCGGTTTTGTAGGCATCAGTGTGAGGAAGGGTGGGAGAGACCATTTGGGGAAATGGGAAATCAATGAGTGGTGAGGATCGATGATTCACATGCTATAAACATAAGAAAATAAATAGATTCACTAATGGAAATGTGAGACTGATGCTGACGTGCGTCGACATCATTAGAACAAAAAATATAAAACTACTAGTGAGTTGACTTACTGATAGAGGAGTGGAAGGATTAGTGCCATGTTGTCAGTTGCAGGATGCTACCATTATTTAATAAAATGAACTAATAGTGAGAAAAAAAATTAACATCATAATTAATCTTATAATTAAAACATAAGTCAATTCAATAAATTAATAGAGTAATGAACAATAATTATTTTAATTATAGAGAAAAACTAAAATTAAGGAATATAAATAATTTCCAAGTGGATTTTTATCAAAACTACATATACAAAACAAAAATATAAATGTTTTAATGAACTTAAATAATTAATTAAATAAAAATATAAACTGTTAAAATTAAAAACACATTATTTTATCAAATAATATCTTAAAAACCTACCTTATATTAATAACTAACTAAATTAATTTGAGTATAATTATGAAATTGAAAAAGCGTAAATAAATTAACTAAAAAGTAAATTAGCATTAAAACTCAAAAAATAATTAAAAATATATATATTTTAATAGGGGATAAAATTAATTAACTAATATTTAGTGGATATAAATTTAAATTTATGACTATGTTGACTGGGTGATAAGGTAACTATTAAGTAAAAGTATCAGATTATTTAAAACTCATGCAGATCAATACAACTGAGCTAATTAGAAAAACTAGTTAGATTGATTTCACTATTTTAAAGGTTAAAATTTCAAAATTATTTATAAAAATTTATTAACTATTAAAGCTAGTGATAAATGTATAAAACGATGAATATTTAACCAAAAAGTGAAGAATTAATAAATTAAATTGTTATAAATAAAATAAAAAAGATGTGGAAAACTGTGTGAAATAAAGGCCACACTACATAGTAACCACTGGATTGGTAGTACCACTAATATATATTGAATTCTACTGTATGAAATGATCCAAAATATGGGTAGTATGTTTATTCATCATAACCTAAGTAAGATGTCCTAATATAGTCATGATCTTTTAAGATAAAGCACCAACTATGTTCACTCGCTTTAGTAGGGAAATACCCACATTGTCCTAAGGTATTGATTCCATTTCATCCATAAAGATTCATAAATAAATAATGGAGCACACTATGCATTCTTATAATCATTATGATAATTGATCCAACATTTCATTATGAGTGATAATTATAATTCTCATGTTTACATAACATCTAGTTCCACGGGTTTATACTGCACCTATTCTTATACCAACTGTAACAACCACTACCCCCGTAGACTAGATTTAGTGACAATTTAACTATAATGGCTTAGATATAAGAGATAAAATCTCCAAGGATCGATTTGTTTAGTATTAATATTGCAATTGATATATACACGGTTCCCTTATAACATTGATAATTAAACATAGAACATAAAAATGGAAAATAAATTACTTCGTGGAAACTTTTTCAAATATTACATCTTCATAACCTGGGGAAGGAAAACACATAAGATGGAGATCTTGAATGCTTAGTAAGGTTTACATTAATAAAAAATATGTGAATACAAGTTAATTAGGAATAATCATTATGAAAAGGAAAATAATTGAAAACAATATTCCATCAATAATTTGATAATGAAAATGCATCCAAAGATTTTGTCATAGTGAAAATATCACAGAGAGTAAGAAATGAATATTGAATGAAGAAAATTATTAAGAATTGGATGTTATTTATCAGGAAAATTAATCACTATAACATTAATATAATTTAAGTCTTTGGGTAGAAATGTTTCCGATACTTCTTGGAATTAAAAGTGAAGGGTATTTCGCCAACTATTTTGTCTCATGTGACATATCGAAGCATCTATAGGCTATCTATAATCAGGCCCCATCCATCAATAAAATTCCAAATAATTATTCATATATAGATTTCATTTTTGAACTATGTGACTTATCAAAATATCCATATTGAGTAGTGGATAAAGTATTATCAATATTTCCATAGTTAAAACAACATTCAAAGTAAAAACTATATGATTAAATAGTATAAGACTTAGTCAATAATCATATACATGATACTAGTAATATATATATATTTTAGAGAAATATTATTGGAAATGAGTTCAAAAGGTTACAAGATACCCCACATGAAAATTATTAGGTTCACAATACCAAGTAACTCTCAATGAAATATAAATTTAGACAATGTCCCTAATATTAATTACTACTTTATTTTTTCATGTTTGTGCCCCCGGAATAATTAATACATGTTTATTAAAACACTGTTAAAGATTTTAATTATTCTAATTTATACAATTAATCATCAAATATAATAATTTAATTACATTTTTATAAATTTTTTAATTAAATTGAGTCATTTGATACCATGTTTTTCATGAAAATTTTGTTATTTTCCTAAAATTTTCTATTTTGTTAGATATAAATAATAAATTGGTATAAGTAATTACATAAGAATATAATGCATTTGCTTACATAATTATTAATTATATACAATTCATAATATACATCCATTAAGATGGTTATAACAATTATCTTGGAAATGACTCCATTAGTGGTTAACTGACCATTAATGGGACATTTTCGAAAGAGTGGAAAATGGAGTATGAATGTTATATTTTTCATATATATGATACTTTTATTGGGTTAAAATAACTAATATAATGTTAACTTTTGGAATAAATAATTTTAGAGTGTATGTTTTTTAATGTAATTGGGAAATAAAAGAAGGGGGATGAAAAAAAGAAGTGTTAATGGAGACACACTCTTTCAACAGTGTGGATTCTCTTATACGACAGTATATCTCCTTTGAGTATTTGATTTTGATTAGATCATGTCAGGAAAACATATTCTAATAGGATTAAGAGAGATATTTTGGCATAGATAAGGCTTTATAAAAGGTGGGATGATTGGTTTTCGAAGGTAAGGGAGATGTGTTATTTATACATGAGGGGATGAGTTTTTTAGAATAAAATATTAAATAAAATTTAATATCAATGTTAAAACTTGTAATAGTGATTTTTTTGGAAAGATGAATAATATATTAATAAAAAATAATTATTTTATGAATTTAAAACCCATTTATGATGCAAATTAAATAATTTAATAAAAATATAGTGGAAGGAAATAAAAAAGTTTTATTTTAAAAATTTCATTTACCTTTAGGTTATGGAAAATAAATTTTAGGTCTGTAAATTTATTTTATTTTATTTTAATGAATAAATTTTCAAATTAAATATATAACAGTGGAACTTGAAGTTATAGAAATCATTATGTCACTAATACATCATGAATTATGTAATTTATGTTACACTGGTTTCGTGAAAAGTGTAACATCCCAAGTATTTAAAAATAAACTTAATATTGAATTCATGAGAAATTGAGTCTCTAAAATACATCACTTTGTTAAAATTATTCCAATTAACATAATTTTTCATCTTTTTTTATTTGAATTTATCGAATCATACATACACATTTGCGATCAGTGTGATATTTATAGTCTACCTAGAGAGACAAAAATTTTAGTGAATTTCAACCTATCCTTATTAATAGTAACATACACTTATATAGAGTAATATGACTATAATTAATAGTAAATTTTCCAAATTAACAATGATTGTATAAATAAAATGTAGTCACATTATTAATGAAGGTGAAATTTTTAATTAATTATTGGTATTTTTGTGATTAATAAATATTTCATTACAATATTATAATTAGTTAGTTTATTTAAAATATAATTAATTTTCATGAAATGTATTCATAAATGAATATTTATTCCCCTATTATTTTAGGATAACTTAGTGAGAGATTATTTAATTTTTCAAAGTGGCATAAAATCAGTTATATTTTTAAAATTGGTATTTTTTAGATTAAATGATTATTTTAACTAAAAATTAAATTTCTCATATTTTGAAAATTATTTTCAAAAAATTTAGTTCATTATTGGATTCTCTACATCAAAAAATGGTTACAGTGAATTTTTTGGATTTTTCTAAAATACATGAATTATTCATGAATAGTGAAATATGATAATATACTATAAAATGCTAAATACAAGGCTTATTGGGTCATAGGTGATATAGGTCTAATATTGGAACACATGGTTCTATATCACATGAACTTATTACTATTTTTGATAACATGTATCATGACTATTCGTTGTCTTGATAAAAAATATTAAACTAAGGATTAACATAATGAGAAACCCCTCCTCTCCTCCACAATAAATACCACCCCTCATTACCTCTTATCTTCACTCCTCTCAAGCCTTGTAAATTTCCAAAATTCTATTAAAATATCCCCCTGAGATCACCCCTCATGTATATCAGATCCTGTTTTGATAAAAAACCAAATCGTCTCCCCTAATGAGGCTCTCAAGGAAGATTAATTCAAGAGGTAAATTCCACTTTTTAATTATTTTACATTCTTTTAAAATTCCTTTATTTTCTTTTATATCCACACCTCTACTCACACAGATGTTATGAAAATTAAAATACCTTACATTTAATTTAATTTTTTAATGATTATGTAATATGTTATTATATTCTCTCATTTTCCCTTCTTTTATGACAGTAGTAAACAACACAATTTGAGATATGATAATTTACCACAATCAAGGATGATGGGTTTTCAATTTCTATTACCATATTAAATTTTTGTCATGAAACAATTATTATTGTTGAAACATACTATAATATTTGAATTATATCTCATATATGGTTTTGGAATCTTTTTTTACTCATGGTTTTTATTTATAATGAAAAATGAGTTTGTAGTGTTCAAAAAAACTAATTAACCAAAACCATTATCATTAAATAATTTATATAATGATTTATGTTCACTCCAAGAAAACAAATGAGATTTACAACAATATAACCTACTGTATGTTATCGAATAACATATAATTTATTTATGGAAACTATCCTCATTTTACATGATTCTCTATTCCTATATATTAGTAAACCGGTCATGAATACAAAGGAAGAAAACGCTCCAAAACAATAAAATTGAACCAATTAAAATGATGAAGAAGTCCATGAATGAACATAGTAATGATATAATAAATCATTTAAATAAATCAAAGTTTCGGGAAATATTAATTAATGAATTGAATTTGGTTTTCCTAGACATTAAAATCAAGTGAATAACACCATCAGACAAAAGGTAAGGTTTTTCGACCTGAACCTCTGTTTTCATTCAGGTCACTTTTATTCTCTACATAGATCATTAACATTATTACTTTTTCTTATATAATCCACATAAATTTTATTTGAATTTTATATATATGTGTATCAAACAGATTACTTATTTATTTTATTGGGAGTTATAGTTTTAAAAAGGATCATCAAAAAGCTCTTCCCGATAAACAACCCCATTTCAAGGGAACTTCTCGAATTCTTACCTATTTTCATGTTCACTATGTAATAAATTCTAAGAAATTATTATTATTATTTAAAAAAAAATATTATCATGAAAAATTATCTTGATTCATTTCTGGTTTTATGAAATAAAACACACGTTTCCTCTTTAGAATCTGATTAATATTTTTCAAAAAACCACAAAAAAATGTTTTATTTCTAAAGTCTCCAAAAAAAAACTTTTTACCTGATTTAAATTCACTAGTACAACATTTATGACCAAAATATAATTTCAATGTTATTACCTATTATTTTATACAATTTACACGTTCAAAAATCTAATTTCATGACCAATATAAATGATTTTCCTAAAGAACTCTTCTTTCCAAAGTAAAACGGATTTCTTCTCGTCTCACTTTATCTTTTTTGAGATATACGATTTTTTTCACCACTTAGTCCTTGAATGTGGTTTTTCTAATTATATTTTTTATTTCATATAATGATTATTCTTATTCTAATGATATTCTAAGGGATTATAATTTGATGGTTTCAAGATTGTATTGGAAACCTTGGAATGTTTAAGGAATATTTCTCAATAATTTTTTAATGGTCTCATTTAAAAGTATCTTTATCTATGTCAACATCCTTTATTATAACTTTTACTAAATTTAGGTTTATCTCTTATGATATCATCTAGAACATTTTTTTAATGTTTTATGATTAGTATCACTATGGATTTTCTTTCTTGATACCATTCACCATATTACCTTGAATGGTTAGTGTTTATGTTTAATGATTCAGGAATGTTGCTTTAACTATGGAAATGTTGATGAATCCTTATCCTGTACTCAACACAGATGTTGAAAAGAAATATTTTTATGGTATTAAATATTTTTATTAAGAATTATTTGTAATGGAAGTGATGGGTGGGCCCCGCTATAACCCATCGATGCATCGAAAGGTCTCATGAGACAAAATAGTTAGCGACAAACCCTTCGAGTTTGTTTCTAAAAATCAGACGTGTTTCTAACCAAAAATTTAAACCATATTTATGGTATAATGGTTCATGTTATAAATAAATTTCATTCAAATAATAATCATTCTATTTATTTATTATTTAGTTATTACTATCAATGGGGTTTTCATTATGTCAAAATCTATGGATTCACATTCATTCTCAGTTTATTGTGGGTGTGTGTTTCTCAATTATACAACATGACATAATGATTATTTCCAATTGATTATGATCAAATTATTATTGTTTCGTGGTTCCATTATATTTAACCCGTACGTAGAATTTGAGCTCACCCCTTCCAGTTTTCCTCTGGTTATGAAGAAGAGATTACTTTTTTAGTTTTCATGGATGCAGTTTGTTATATTTTGTTATGTATAGTATGTGATTTTAGTCTCCCAATATAAATTTTTTTTAAAGTATGCATATACTTTCTTTAAGATAATTAATCGGATTAGTCCTTTTGGACATGATTCTTTGTAATCAATCCAATGTAACAAAGTAATGAACCAGCTCTATGATTCTTGGTTTGGGGCATTACAGTTGGTTTCTGAGTAAGTTTTGTAAAAACCTCGGAAACAAGATTTAGAAAACATAGATTAGGGATCCCAACCTTAATATTGAACTTGAGGGTATGTATAGAATAAAATAATATAATTATTGAATGTTAGTTATTATTTTGGAATTTATAGCAATATATCATTATCTGGATAATATAAGTGGACGTGGTTTTGGAACATATGTACATAAGAGTAAAAAATCTGGCAAGGTGTTTCGGTATGGACTTAGGGTAACTTGTGACACAATAATGGGCCTTACTACATACCTAGTTTGACACTTCCGGGGGATATTATTTGGATAATCAATATTTTATTTACAAACAATTATGAAGTATTTATGCTTCCAATATAACCCAAGTATATTGTTCCAGGATTTAAGATGCATAAATGTATGTTATATGCTATTCGATATTTAGCGTTTTAGATAGTTATTAATTTTATGATCTATATTATTATATGTAATTGATTAAAATAATGAAAATATGAAGGAATGAGAACATCCCCATTGCACGTGACCGAAAGAGTAAGAAAGATCATATCTTTCATGGTCGTAAGCCAAAATTTGGAAGGGAAATAGTTTCCAAGGAATATTAATCATATGAGGAAATAGTATCATATATTAACAAGGTTTCTAAAGAATTATCTGAGTCCTATTGATTTTAAGGGAAGCAAAGAAACAGAATATGGTAGGGAAAAAGATGGATAAAGGGAAGACATGAATGAAGGGTTATACCATATGTGATATCTATTGGAAGAGTAATACTATAGAATTATTTAAAGGAATATGAGTTTGTTATATTTGTGGAGAAAAGGGTCACTGATATAATGAATGAAAAAGTAATAGACTAATCAATGATCATTAATGTTTGAACTGTAAGAAGATGAGACACTATGCGAATCAATTTCCCAAGATTCATGGAATATTTCCCAAATGATGTCACTAGATTATGATTATGAAATTATACTACCAAAGATAAAGTGGAATTATTAATATGGCTCATCATGAATCATGTAATTGAAATATTTTATCTACAATTTATTCATTATAAGAATAAGGTAATATGTGAGTATTGTACTACAAAACTATTTCATTAAGATTTTGAGGTAGTGTGATAAATTGAACCAATGAATAGTGACTGGTTAGAAAGTTAATATACTGGAAAATAATATTGATGAGGAAAAGACCCCAAAATATATTAATGATGATTAAGAAATGATAAAGAAATTATTTATTTGGACATGTACTCACTTCCTCAAAACTGGTTATTGACTTTTCTACAAGTGGTATATGATATCATTAATGAAGTTTCCAATATTAATTGATATAACGAATATATCCAATAGCATGTTTTAGGATGAGTTCATTTTTCAAATAAGGTTTAATGGTAATTTTAGTTATTACCATATTTTAATAGGATACTTGATGAATATATTTTCATGATTGGAATGTGAAAATTTAGGGTTTATTCATGTTGATTAAAGAAAAATAAGGTAGTAGATGCATTTAGAAGGATGTATCAAGGAGGTCGAATCAAAATGAGGATTTCTAAGGATCTCATGTACATGGATATAACAAATATGGATATGGAAAAGATTATAATGTGTTGGATCATGATTTTTTGAATGTTAAACAATTTATTAAATTGTTTATGTTGATTAATTTATGATGATTTAGAGTTTAATGTCACCACATAATGCAACCTGTGCCAAGAGATGAAGTATAGATTGTTTAAGGCACCAACAAAGGATATGATTGTGTTTATAAAATAGACAAGTATATTTATACTCTTATTAATGGGACTAATTCATCAACTCTAGGAAAGTTTCTTAATCAAAAATGTTTTCCAATTATCATTTTTTTTATAACTGTAGTGTATGGTTTTGTGGTAGTGATCTTTTTCTTGAGCATGTTGTCTATCAATTTCCATCAAAACATGATGGTTTTTTTATTCTTACACGACAATGCTATCCAATTATAATGGGTTGTTTTATATTAATATATGCATTTTCATTTCCATCTTATTAAGACGATGATTTAACCATATTGATGATGTGGGTTTCCCCTATGGGAATTTTTTAGTATCAAGCAGCAAATTTATAAATTCACATTCAAAAATTTGAAGGAGAATATATTTTATGTAGGGGAGAATGTAACACCCAAAGGATTTAAAAATAAATTTAAAATTTAATACAAGAAACTCAATGTCTCTAAAAACAACACTGTGTTACAACTGAGCCAATATACATTATTTTTTCTCTTATATGATTCGAATTTCAAAAATATGACATACATAGTTTCCATCAGTATGATATTTAGAGTTTTATAGAATCAACATAATTTTTTCTGAATTTTAACCCACCCTTATGAATTTTAACACATCCATATTAATTGTAATATGAACCTTATGAATAGTAAATAATCCAAACAAATAGTAACCTCACCCATTTGTGTAGAAATAATATCTAGTCACATTGTAAATGAAGGTGAATATTTTTAATTAAGTGTTTTTATTCTTGTGTGTAATCAATATTTAATTCCAATATTATAATTAATAAATTTATTTAAAAGATAATTAATTTTCATAAAATGTATTCATAAATCAATTTTTCTTTCCTTATGATTTTAGGATAATTTAATGACACCTTAGTTAATTTTTCAAAGTGTCATTATATCAGTTATAATTTTCAAATTGGTGTTTTTCGATTAAATGATGATTTTAATTAGAAAATAAATTTCACATATTAAGAATATTTTTTCAAAAATTTAGTTAATTTTTTGATTCTACATATTGAAAAATGGTTAAGTAATTTTTTGGATTTTTCTAAAAAACATTAATTTTGGATGAATAGTAAAATGTTGTAATTTATGATAAAATGCTAAATATAAGGTTTATTGAATCATAGGTAATAAAAGGATGATGTAGGAACACTTGTTTCAAACTCACATTCACGTTTTGCTGTTTTTGGTCACATTAATCAAGACAATTCATCATCTTGATCAAAAATATTATACTAAGGATTAAAATATTTAGAAACCCCCCATCTCCTCCACAATAAATACCACCCCTCCATACCTATTCTCCTCACTCTTATAAAGACTTTTGACTTTTCAAAATTCTTCCAATATATCCTCCCAAGCTCCTCCCACACTTCCAACATCCATTGTTTAGGTAAAAAACAAAATCCTCTCCCCTAAAGAGGTTCTCAAGAAAGATTAATTCAAGAGGTAAAATCATCTTTTCAATTCATTCACTTTCTTTTCAAGTTCGATTTTCTCCATTTCTATCATAAACTCTTGACACTAAAATGTAATTAAAACTCTAGTAACTTAAATGTATTATAATTTTTTTATAATTATTGGATAATTTATTATCATCTCCCTTTTATGCTTCTTTTATGATAGTAGAAAACAATGAGCATCCGAGATGTGCTAATTACCACATTGAAGGATGATGGGTATTCAATTTCCATTACCATCTTCAATTATGCTCATGAAACCATTATTATGGTTGAATTAGAATTTAATATATGTATTATTTCAAAAACATGGTTCTAGAATAATTTTTTACACATGATTTGTATTTACAATGAAAAATGAGTTCGTTGTGTTCAATAACTGCTAATTAACCCAAACAGTTATCGTTATATAATTTATATAATGATTCATATTCATTAAAAGTAACCAAATGAAATTTACAACCATATATTATTTTGGTTGTTCACTAATAACATAAAACATCAATTATGGACAACCATCTTCAATTTTCATGATTTACCATTAATGTATATATGTAAACCAGTCATGAATACTAAGGAAGATAATGTCACCTAACCATAAAACTTTACCTCTAAAACACATCAAGAAGGCCATGAATGAACTTAATAAAGATATAATAAATCAATTACATAAATAATAAATTCTTTAAATATTAATTAATTAATTTAATTTGGTTATCCAGGAAACTAAGATAATGTAAAGAACACCATCAGACTTAAGGTAGGGGTTTTCTACCCAAACCTCTATTGTCATTCAAGACAAACTAATTCTGTACTTATATCAATTAAATTATTATTTATTCTTATGTACTCCTCATAATTTTTTTTTGATATTATATATATGTGTATCTAACAAAATAGTTCTTTTTTTATGGGGATTTATATGTTTTCAAAGGATATTTCAATGATTCTTTTTGATAAACTACCTCATTTCAAAGGACATTTTTGAATTCTTACCTATTTTCATGTGAATTATGTAATCTGTTTAATGCCATTATTTTTTTAAATAGAATATTTTATCATGAAAACCAAACATTATCAATTTCTACTTTTAGGAATGAAAAAATCCCTTTTCACTTTAAAATCTCTTTATTATTTTCCTAAAACCACACTAAAATGTTTTATTTCAAAAGTTTCTTTTAAAACCATTTTTACTTGATTTTGCATCAGTAAAAAATCATTTATGCCTCAAATAAAATTTCAATGTAATTCACCCTTATTTTCTAGTATATACATGTTTAAAAATATGATTTCATGACAAATATAAATGATTTCCTAGAAGAACTCATCTTTCCAAACTAAATAGGATTTTTTTTCTCGTCTCATGTAAACTTTTCTGAGATGTACACCTTGTTAAACACTTAGTCTGTGCATGGAGTGTTGGTAATACCCTTTGGTATTTAATATTATGATTATTCTTGTTCGAATGATATTTTATGTAATTATTATTTGAATGTTTGAAGGTGGTATGAGAAAATTTGGATTCTTTAAGTTTATTTCCTCATTAAATTTTCAATAGTCTCATTTAAAAATATATTTATATATGTCAACATCCTTTATGAAACCTTTTACTACATCAATGATTCTTTATTATGATATCATATAAATATCATTTCCAATACAATCTGATTATTTTGAATTTGGATGAGTTATCTTGATACGATTCACCATATTACTCTGAATGGTTAGTGTATATGTTTAATGAGTGGGAAATGTTTCTTTAACTGTGGAAAGATTGATGAATCTGTATCCTCAACGAAATAATGATATTGGGAATGTATATTTTATTTGTATTAAATATTTTTATTAAGAATGTTTCGGCCTAGTTGTGTCGGGTGGGGCCCACTATAGCCCCTTAATGCATTGATAGGACTCCTGAGACAAACTAGTTAGCGACAAACCCTTCGAGTTTGTTTCCAAAAATTAGATGGGGTTATACCCACAGACACAAACCATGTTGATGGTATTATCGTTTAAGTGCAATATACACAATGTCCAAATAATAAAAACTCTATTTATTCATTATTAATTAATTATTATCCCTGGGGTTTTTTCAATGAAAAATTATCTGGATACACTTTCATTCTCATATTATTGATGGGGTGTGTTTTTCTATTATCCACCATTCCTAATGATTATGTCCAATTTATTATGATTGAATTATTATTGTTTCATGATTCTATTATATGTATCCCTTACTGACCATTTGAACCCACCCATTAAACTTGTTTTTTTCCCTAGGATATTAAGAAGAGATTAATTTTTGAGTTTTTGAGGATATATTTTGTTAGATTTTTTATGTATAATATGTTATTTTAATATGTCACTGTAAAATGGATTCGATGTATATACCTAGTTTCATCAGTACTACTAAATTCAGTGGACTTTAAGGACATGATTTTATATAATGAAACCAATTTAAAAAAATAATACACCGACTCTAGGCTTCTGGGGTTGGGCCATTAAAAAAAATTTCTTTTATAATTCATAAAAATATAAGTATTTCCAAAAATTAAAAGAAAATAAACTTAGAAATTTTTTGACATTATGATTTAAAAAAACGGATTCCATTTTCTAAAAATAATTTTATTAACATGCGAAATGTAATTTTTCATTAAAATAATAATTTATTCAAAAATACTGATTTATATTTTATAAGTGATTTTATGAAAATTTAAAAAATAAATTAAAGTAATATAAAATTATATTATAATTAAAAAAATATTGACATATGAATATATTTTATAATTTTTATTTTAAACAATTTTATTAATAATAAAATTTTAAATAAAAATTCATGTTTCTAAAAAATACTAACACGTAATTTATCATTTTCATTTAATTATTTCATTTTAAAAATATATAACTTTTTAATTTATTAGAAAGATAATTTTTATTTATAATTTCATAGGTAAGGTTAATGTTCTATTGGATGGGTAACTATTTTTAATTGAACCATTTGTATTCCAACAGTCATATTATTTTGTAATAGTATATAAGGGTTCATCTAGGCTTGGTTTTGCGTACAAAAAAATCTATCGAATAAATTGAATTTATTTAAGAGGATACATACCATAACTATTGGAATGTTATATCTAGTGTACAATAAATATGTGAAAATCAGTAAACCAAGATGTTTTTTTATAAATCATTCTCTAACCCATGAAATATTATAAAAATTCATAAAAAAATGATTACATGATCCATAATAATTAGAATAATAATAAAAAGTATATAGTCTTGAAAAGTACCATAACTGAACAGAAAAAATAAGGAGGGTTACAAGAGTTAACCCACACACCCATTCCATCAACTAAATATGATGTAGACCTATGATATGATTAACCATGTTAATGTTATGTATAACCAATTCCTGAGAGGACTAATTACCCCCCAAACCTTACTTTTTTTCATCCAATAGGGCCCCCATTATGAAAAACGTTGTAAAAATGAACACTCTTGAGTTATTTTTCAACGATTATGTGTACCTTAAATTTTTTATTGAGATTTCTGGGGGCTAAAAAACCATAATTACTAGACATTAAGGCTCAATTGGCTGGTTTTTTGACTATAACAAGGCCATCAGCTAGCATGTGAGAGACGTTAGCTAACCCACAATACTATAATTTGGTTTAAGATTTTGAAAAGACAAATCATACAGTTATGGTCAGGTAATAGAAGATACATGATGGTTTTTGGAACAATGGAATCATGGTTCGGATAACACCCAACTTTGATTATTACCATGCTCAATGAATATTCGGAGATCAATACTACAATGAGAACCAATCTCGATGGAATATAATTAATGATTTAGATAAATAAAGAGGAGGCATGAAACCTTTAGATAGGATCTTGCACATCATATTTACAATTAAATTAATTAATTTCATAAAGAAACTAATACCTTTATCTTTGATGTTTTTTTCATTGTTCATGTAGATCATTCAGAATGACCTTTCCAGATTATCTCATAGTTCCTAAAATTATACAAACTAGAATTCCTCTAGTGGTGATCTATATGTGTTTTGAAGGCCTCTGATTGACACTGCTTGTTCTCCGAGTGCTAGCATGGTGAAGTGAGTGACTTGTGTCAATCGTTCTTGATCACTTGTTCTTCAGCCTTGAATAAAGTTTCTCGTTCTAGACAAGGGTGGGAAGAGGATTCGAGTGAGAAATTTTTTTGATCAACAATTCTCAATTCACTGGGTGTGCAGTTCGGTACCTGGTACAATAGAAATATGTGTCTATTTATTAACATGGGGCTTCAGTTATAATATTTAATTGCTTTACAAAAATTAATTACATTCATAACCGTAGATAAAACGAATGCTATTAATAATAATAAGGTGTCATTATTTATGGGGAGCCAACATGCGCAAAAGGAAATTATAAATAAAATTTTTGATCAAAAAATAATAGAAGAATTATTATAATTTGTGCCAAGTAGTTCAATAATTTTTTATCATTTTGTAAATAATTATTTTACTACCTCACCAGCATTTTTCTTCTTGAATTCCACTTCATTTATTGAACACCTAATTAAATTAATAAATAATATATTATCTTAAATAAATATTTTATTTTCAAACTAGAAAATAAATATTCATTAAATGTTCAATAAAATGAACAAATAAATTTTACCCACAATCCAGTGAATAAATATTTATTTAATTTATGCAATCATTTTCACTTGAATAAAACTATTCCATTTTATAAAGAATAATATTTATTAATTAAATCCAAAAAGAATTTAACCGAGACTACAAGAAACACATAGTGTGTGGCCCTCTAGGATTATTTCTCATTGGCATTAGGCAGGTTTGCCTAATGTCCAAGAGTACTGTTAAGAAACTAGTCAAAGAACCCAATAGAAAGAACAAAAAGTTGTAACAACGAAATCCACATATGAATTCTCACTATGTGATATAAAACCATTTTCACAATATCTCATCAAGCAGGATTAATGATAGTGTTATCAACCTTTATGCTCTATACATCAATCTTTGACTACTTGAAATAAACTCATCATTACACCATGTCCATGGAATTTTGCGTGATAGTTCTATTTCAATAAAAGGGCCAAGATTTTTAAATCCATAAAAGGAAGGGAAAATAACTTACTTGACTTATCCATTTATAACACACCACTTGTGATGCACCCAACGTATCCTACTTCCCACCAACTGTCTACGTGACAGTTTTCATGGGTAAAACAAAGTGCATGAGTTGTGAAACGTATTAATGATAATATTAGTGTATAATATTATTACATGCTCTAAAATATAGGAATATCATATGACACTAAATCATGTAGAATTCCTACTTGTGGGAATGTTCTCATAATATCTTGTCTTGGAGATTACCAAGTGCAGACATCATGAGAGTAAGTGTCATCTGATTTCGAGTACTCACACCTGACTATCTATATTCTATAAGTCTCATCATATTATTTCATCCAACCACAAAACTATATTTACGAATATTGTTATAGAATTTAAATGTTCTCATCACAGTGAGGAACTACCATGAACTTATCAATGCAATAAATACTCTATGACATTATTACACTGTAGACTAGTAGAATAATGAAAAATATGTAATACATTAAATATCCATGTAATCAATGTGAAAATAATTGGTTCCTGGACACCAACTCTAAGAAACTCCCACTTATTATTTAGTCAACTACCAATGACTTTCAGTCTACTAGACCTCACGTGATGATCATGTTTCTCCTGATTTAATGTTGTAGTCAGGGGGTCCACCATGTTAGCTTCTGTGGAAATAATGCTCACTAAAACATCACCTCTCTATGAAAAATATCTCAAGAAATGATTCTCACAAATTATATGCTTAGTATGTTGATGTATCCTTGCCTCTTTTCTAAGAGCCACTACTGCATTATTATCACAGTATGGTGTGATGAGATCTTTACTTCTAGGCATCACATCTAGTTTCTGGACAAAGCTTTGCAACCCAACTGCTTCTTTAGATACCTAAGAAGCAGCGATGTACTCGGAATCTGCTATAGAATCTACAACCACACTCTACTTTTAGCTCTTCCATCTCACTACACCTCTATTAAATGTGAAGATGTATCCCGTTTGTGACTTCATGTCATCATGATCAGTTTGGAAACTAGCATCTGCATATCCTATGATGAACAGTTCCCCCTATCTTCCAAAAACCAAGAACATATCCTTAGTAAGCCTCAAATACATTATCATAGTCTTGACTACCATCAAATAGAGGTCTCCTGAGTTAGCTTGATATCTTCATAGCTCAATCAATTTGTTGGAGACATCCAGCCTAGTACATAGCCTGACATACATGACGGACCCAATTGCTGATGCATATGGAGTCTTTTCCATTATAATTCTTTCCCGTGTGTCTGAGGACACATTTTTTGGAATAATTAATGCCATGTGATGTTGGAAACAATCCCCTCTTTTATTATTCCATATAGAATCTCGCCAGTATCTTATAAATGTATGTACTTTGAATTAGTCCCAACAATCTCTTGGATTTATCATGATGGATCTTGATACATTGAAATATATGATGCCTCTCCCTAGTCCTTTATGGAGAAACATTGATTCAACCATTCCTTAAATGGCTGTAAGACTGTTGTCTCGTTTTCAATAAGTAGTATGTCATCAACATATACTGTTAAGAAAATTATTCCACTCCCACTATATAGTTTGTTGACACAAGGCTCACATTATTTCTTGATAAAACCAAATTTCTTTATGGATTCATTGAAACAAATGTTCTAGGACCTGGATGCTCGCTTTAATACTTAAATGGGTTTCTGCAACTTTCATAACTTATTGTCATTCTTTGGAGGCATAAAACATTAAGGTTGTGTTATATTGACATCTTCCTTAAGGTTCCCATTATGGAAGGATGTTTTAACAACCATTTTCAAAATCTCATATTCAAGGTAAGCATCAATGTCCAACAAAATTATGATAGATTTTAGCATTGTAACTTGTGAAAAGGTTTATCACAGTAAATAAATTGCTGCGGTTTGAAGCCTTTTGAAACTAGTAATTCTTTATAGGTATTGAATTGTACTTCCATGTACAGTTTCATCGTGAATACCCATTTACAAACAATAGGAATTACATTAACTGGACGATCTACCAAAATCTAGAATTGGTTTTGGTACATGGAATCCATTTCAGCATTCATCGATTCTTGCCACTTGGCAACATCTGTGCCACTTACTGCTTCTTTGAAGGTTAAAGGATCATTATTATCAACTAATAATGACTCACAATCCCCAGTAACACGAAAACCATGATGTTCTAGTTCTTTAACCTCTAATGTACTCTGACACAACTCTTTGGTCTCTAGAACAGTTTGTTCATCCATGGGGATTTGTGGAATCTATTCATGTACCAACTATTGTGTACCTTGAGCCTCGACTTCATCGAAGTCTATCTCGCTCCAACTATCTATTTTCGAGATGTGCTCCTTCTCCAGGAATACGGTGTGTCTTTCCACAATAAAATTTTTGTCTGAGGTGTTTTATAGGTAATATCCCGTTATTTATTTAGGGTATCCTATGAAGGTAATTTTTTTGTCTTGGGGTTCTAGTTTGTTACCTAGAGAGGCCTTAACAAACACATCTCTTCCCCGCACAGGTAAATTCGATAATATTAATTTCTTTCCACTCTAGAACTCATATGAAATACCAATTATCTATTTAGTTGGTACTTGTTTTAGTATGTGTGCCACTGTTCGTAATTCATATCCCTATAAGGATAATGAATGATTCCCATGACTCATCATTGATCTCACCATGTCTAACAGGGTGTGGTTACTCCTATTGTTGTTACCATTCCAATGGGGCGTGTATGGAAGAGTGAGTTGTGATAGAATCTCAAACACCCATAAGTAATCAATAAAGTCTTTATTATGATATTATTCACCTCATTCTGAGCATAGATTCTCAATCTTCTTTCCAAGATGGTTCTCAACTTCATTCTTGTATTCTTTGAACTTATCAAAAGAATCCGACTTATACCTCATTAAGTAGTGATATACATATCTACAAAAATATTTAGTAAAATTTATGAAGTATGAGTACCCCCCTTGAATTAATTGGAAATGATCCACACACAATAGTATGAACTAATTCAAGAAGTTCTTTATCCCTTTAACATTTCACAATAAATAGGGGTTTGGTAATTTTTTCTTGTAAACATGCATGACATACACCAAGTGGTTTTAGTTCAAAAGAATATAAATATCCATATTGATGTAATATTTTCAATCGTTTCTTCTTTACATGTCCTCGCTGGTGATGCTAATTTTGGGTGTGTTATTAGTCATGTAAAGTATCTTTGTAATCGATTTCTATTAATTGGTTTGGGTAATCGAAAATGGAAAGATCGTTATATAAATGTGACCTTCCAAAACAAATTATATCATTGTAAAAGAAGACACATTCATTTACAAATATGAAAACGAATCCATTTGTATCTAATATGGATATTGAAATAATGTTTTTATTAATAGATGGAACATAATAACAAAACATTAACACTAAGATCATCCCAACCAGAAAACGGAGGTGGTATTCCCCGATAGAAACAACATCAAGTCTGGCTCTGTGGGATGATCATAGATCTACCTCCCCTCCGAAAATCTTCCTAAATCTACATGGTTCCGATATTTGGATACATATGTGAGTACCAAAAGATGTATCTAACACGCAATTTTTAGTAACAGATAGATTTCATTCGATAAAAAACGCACCTAAAGCTTCCCCTTGATTCATAGACTGTGTGCAGTTCAACATTCAATGGAACTTCTTGACACATGTGAAACAAACATCCTTATGTTTCCATGCCTCCCCTTTGATCTTCCTTTTATTGGAAGTCCATTAAGAATAATTATGCTTAAAGCTCTTCGCCTTCCCATTTGTCTTATTCACCACAAGGACAAACGGCTTTTCAGGCTTCATATATTTGTCAGCTTTGAGAATGGCGATTTGAAGATCCGATATAGACTTTTCAATGTAGTTAATATTGAAATTGATAAAACATTTATAGAAGCTTAGTGTGAGTGATGTGAGAATGTGATCAGTTCCCAGTTCTTTGGGAAGTTTAAATCCTAGAACCACCATATGCTCAATATAGCTAATGAACATGACTACATGAGACCCAATTGGAGATCCTTCTCCAAGCTTACTTTGGAAGAGTGCCTTAGAGATCTCAAACCTTTACTATATTTCTCTCTCTTGGAAAAGACCACAGAGGTGATTGATCATTCTATATCAATCCATGAGTTCATGATAGTTCATGAGTTCACTAGATATTTATTATAGAATCAAACATTGAACATCGATTACGTTATTCATATGTTTCTCATAGACCATGAAATCCGCATCACTTGCATCTTTGGTAGGCAAATCAGGTAATTCTGAATCCCTCACATAAGACTTCCATTCATGGTGCAAAATAACCCGAAGGCCTCTAAACCATTCCTAGAACTTACTTCAATTGAGTATGTTGCCCATATCCATAATTAATCCAAGGTATTTTGTGGTGGATGAGCTTTTTCATTTTTATTATAAAATTAATGGAGCAGATCATTTTAACATTCTTGATTCCATTTTATGACAAATAATAATGTTCATTAAGTCTCCCACTATTTTATCAAGTCCCAATGGCCCTCACCG
Source organism: Viscum album (assembly GCA_963277665.1). Classification (NCBI taxonomy): domain Eukaryota; kingdom Viridiplantae; phylum Streptophyta; class Magnoliopsida; order Santalales; family Viscaceae; genus Viscum; species Viscum album. The sequence goes on along the minus strand of OY728129.1, from coordinate 276,636,382 downwards.
TATAACTCACAATGTCTAGTTTCCACGACATTCGAGTGAAAAGGATCCATATTCCCCTTTTCATAACCCCAAAAATGGTTGGTCAAGCTATTGAAAGAGATTTATATAGGATGGTCTTTTCCAACTGTGGTCTTGTAGCTCATTGATATATTGAGTGGACTCCCCAATCCTGAAACCATGAATTTGGATTTACTCAACTATTGACTCCAATATTACACCAATTCTATAAAGGGATACTCTTATTGATGTAATAGGGTTATGTCAACTCAAAACCATAAATAAGGAATTCCTATATAATAGTAAGTGTCCCAAAAACGGTTGGTCAAACACATAGTTTTATTGAGTTTTTCCCTTAATCATGTAACCGAAGGTTTAGTCTGACTAAATTTTTTATTTGACAGATTGTTATCTCATATGTGTGAATATATTATAAAAACTATTTCATGATTTTTAATAGCAATTGGAACATACTTAAGTGGTTAACATTGAATTGATAATATTTACATATAATATTGGTTTATTTTTATTCCATATTTAATTCTTGTTTAATTCATTAATTATGTGAACATGACAACACAACAATTATGACAAACCATGCATCTGACAGAAATAAAATAATGCAATGATCATGAGCTTTTCAAATTTTTATTTTATCTGGTGGTTGATAAACTTACCCTGACATAGAAGAGAAATACCTTAAACCTTTTGGGTTCATGTTTACAGCTTTCCACCTGTCCACCTCTGCATCTCCTAGGATTGATTTTGTCTCGACTCCAGCTTGAACCGCCTCATCTAGATTGGGAGTTCTATCCATTACAAATGATTTTAAACTATCACATATAAGAGGGGTGGGGGGGGGGTACAAAAAAGAAACCATGAGTATGCATTCCCTTCATATTAATGAGGAGAGATGGATCACATGCCAACAAATTTAATTTAAATAAATTAGAAAAACCATCCACATATAAAGGTCTTAGCCTTGATCAGGGAAATCCATACATGCAACGATGTTTACACATAAATAAAAAATACATTCAATTATTTAATCATTATTATTTAAGATAAATCATGCTCGAGTAAATTAATTATAATATTTAATTAAGAAATCATTTTATCTTAATCCCATTTTATGAACATCCTTGAGATTCTCCTCCATCATAATTTTAAACAAATAAATTCATTTAAAATTATCTTTGTACGTAACATGTACCTTGGATTAAACCTGATGAATTTATTTTCATAACTACCCAATGAGTAGAAATAAACAATACTCAGATGTTAAATTAAACACAGATATATAAAACACCTATCACATTGTGTGGATTAGCTTTACGGTTTCACAATGGTACACGTCTCAATGGTTCGTATAATATAATAATAAATTTTATTAAATCTGTGTAATTTGGATTATTACATGGTGTGTAGTTCTAACTAAAAGGATTGTACTATTTTTCACGATCCATATGAAGTACTCAACCAGGGAAATGATGTATGAGCATACCATGAAATCCTTTGGAGTACATGACCTGTTCAGTGGGTCACATGCTGTGTAGTGTCCGCATTATATGGTTTTTAGCTGGGTAAGCCATATACAGGGTACACAGTCCAAACCTATCCCTAAGGGACTACACAACATGTCCAGTGGACTACATAGTGTGTAATCCATAAAATGTGTTCCACCTGTTCATGGTCAGAACATGGAGTCATTTAAGACTTAGAATGAATCCAACAGACGACTTGGTTTGGTGGACATGTCCAATGCATTGAATCTTAACAACCCAAAATGTACTTCCGAATACATTCCCTATGTTATGGTGTTGTATGGACAGTTAACTATGGAAAATTTAGAGAGATCCTCTATTTTATTTTATTAAAAATTAAAATAAATGATCATTTATATAAGGTGAACGTGAAAGGAATGTGGAGGAATAGATATCAAGATACAGATTTGCAGAATGATTAACTTGAATTAAAACAACTAAATTATTAAATGTGTAAGTCATAAAAAATATTTAAATAATTATAAACTATGATGTAACCTACCTCTGATACCACTAGAAGGTTACATTCATAGCAGTAGCATGGTTGGAATGATACCCAACATTGATTTTGATCATGATCAATGATTATTCTGGGATGAATACGATGATGAACACCAGTCTCCACAGAATATAATCAGTGATTTAGATAATGGAATAAGTGACCCGAAACATTTCAATAAGAAGTTTCACATCATGTTTATTATTATTTTAATTAAATTCATAAAGAAAACAATACTAGGATCTTCAGTTTTTTATTCGTTGATGTTGTTGATCATCCTGAATGACCCTTACAGATTATATCTTTGTGATTGTAAGGATCTAAACTAGAATCCCTTTATTGGTGATCCACACATGCTCTGATGGCCTCCAATCGACACCACTCTTTCTCCGGGCACTAGCGTGGTGAAGTGAGCGCCTTGTGTCGATCGTTCTTGATTGCTTGTTATTTTCCCTTGAAGAACGTCTCTTGTTCTTGATATGTGTGGGAAGAGGATTTGAGAGAGAATTTTTTAGCTTAAAAATTCGCAATTCACTGAGTGTGTGGTTAGGTATCTTGCACAATAGACATACGTGTCTATTTATTAACATGGGGTTTCAGTTACAATATTTAATTGTGTAATTTCAATTAAATAAATTCTTACCTTATAAAAAACCCATCCTAATAAGAATAATACAACCTCTTTATTTATGGTACACGAACCTGTGAGAAATGGAATTATTAATAAAATTATGCATTTTAAAATAATAGTTGTTTTATTATAATTTGTGCCAAATAGTTAAATAATTATTTATCATCTTGCAAACAATTATTTTACTACCTGACCAGCCTTCATCCACTATAATTCCACTTCTATTTATTGAACACCCAATGAAATAAAAAAATAATTTATTATCGTAAATAAATATTTTATTTACAAACTAGTAAATAAATAATTATTAAATGTAAAATAAAGTAAATAAATATTTTTTCCCACATTCCAGTGAATAAATATTTATTTAATATATGAAATCATTTTAACATGAATAAAATAATTACAATGTCCTGAGAATAATATTTATTAATTAAATTCAAATAGAATTTAATCGAGACCACCCAAAACACATAGTGTGTGACCCTCTAGGATTCGTTCTCATTGAAATTAGGTGGGCATGCCTAAAGTCCAAGAGTACTGTCTAGAAATGTGTCAAGGAACCCAAGAGAATAAACATAAAATCATAAAAATGATATCCACATACGAATGTTCACTGTGTAATATTATCTCATTGTCACAATATCTCATCAACCAGGTTTCAAGATAGTATCATCAATATTTTGTGCTTGATACGTCATTCGTTGACTACCTGAAATAAACTCATTGTTAAACCTTGTCCATGGAATTTTGCGTGACAATTCTATTTCATTGAAATGTATGAGATATCAGCTTCCATAAATAAAAGGCACAAATCCTTCCTCGAATTATCCATTAATAACATGCCACTCAAGACATGCCTAATATACCCTAATTCCTTACAACTTTCTACATGAATGTTTTCATCAATAAATCAAAGTGCGGAAGTCATGACATATATTAATGATAATATTAAATTCTAAGGATATTTACACATTCTCGCAGATAAGAATATATGATGACCCCAAAATACGTGGAATTCCTACTAGCGGGTCTGTTCTCATAATCTTCTGTCTTGGAGATTAACAAGTGATAACTTCATGAGAGGAAGTCTCATATTCGTAAGAGTACTTGCACCTGACGTTCTGTATTCTATGCGTCCCATCATAGTATTTCATCCAACCATAGAACTATATTTAGGAATATTGACATAGAATTTTAAGGTTCTCATCATAGCGGGGAACTACAATGAACTTATCAAAGCAACAAATACTCTAGGACATTATTACATCGTAAAGATGCAGGACAATGAGAAATATGAAATACATTAAATATACATGTAATAAAAGTAAAAATATTTTGTTCTAGGACACCAACTCTAACAAAACACATATTCCAGGAACATTGGACAATCATAGGCCCAACACAGGCAAGCCAGTGCAACCACCACCCAAGTGGTGGTTCCCAGATGATATTTTAATTGAGTTCACCCTCATATTTTTTTCCATAAATTATATTCATACTAATAACCACTCTAATATGAGCCCATTAGATTAGAAAAAACCAAACTGTTCTCTCTTGGAATTGTCAACTCTTCTTTGATCTCTTTTAAGATTCGATGCGTGATCAATTTTATGGATATGAATAGGTTATTTTTTCTTACTCTAAATATAAATAATTTGTTTAATCATGAATTTTTCCTTGATCTATTCTATGATGTCTAGATCTATGAACCCATTATGAATCCCACAGAGGATTATTTGTTCATTGTTATATAGGTATCCGATCAAGAGTCTGGATGACATTTCACTTAAGAGAATTAAGTTCTACTATTGACGGTGAATCAACCTGGAAATTTTTATGTGTTTCTACCCTCCAAGAATGATCAACTTTAAAAATATCACTCTAAAAACCTTTTTATGATGAATTTAAATCAATTTCAGGGGATCCTTAGTTTGGATAATTTTTCTAATTTGTTTCAAATACGTGAAACTAATGATGATGTACTTAGTGGAACATGGAAATTGGTATTAATGAACATGATGTGGCATGATTGTTACCACATAAGACCCTTGTATTTTGTTTTTCTCATGATGTGATGGTATGTTCTTCTATGATGGGAGGCACTCTCTTAATATGTGTTACTTGTGTGTGTATCACCTTAGGAGAGACATTCTTGATATGAATAGTTGTTCATGCAAATATATGAATTTTATTGTGGGTGTTTGATAGCCTCTACTTATTTTCCTCTAGTATAAATGTGGGAGGGTTTCTAGGAATATGCTAGAAAACCCTTTATAGTGTGAGAAAGGTGATTTGATGAAGGGTAAAGAATTGATATCACATGATGGTACTTGATGGACATCTGATACACGTTACGTCGACGTGGGTGTTGACTATGCAGGGGAGATGTCTATCCAACATGTTTAAATGAATACATGATAAATAGACCATGTATGGGTGATTTTGAACTAAATTAACATGCAATTTTGGTGGGAATACTATCATGCAAGGACAAAAGACATCCTTTTGGTGGGGCTGAGTAGTATTTAAAAGGTGGAACAAAGAATTATGAGTATTGGGTATGGGGTGAGTAATTGATATGTGTAGCTTATGCAATGTTCATCAAAATGAAGTGACTAATACTAGAATACTTACAAGAATAATGTTGAAGTAGGTGGGGATAATGTTTATGGTATCTTAGTTTTCACATGATGAACCATCACTTTAGTTATTAATAATTTATTTGTAAATAAAATTTTTGTTATGGAATTAAACCTATGTATATGAACTTGTTTAAAGATTATGTATTTTAATGTCCTACAATTATTAATACTGACACCATATATGGGAATCATAGTGTGTGTGTAGACTTCCTAATCAAGGATTCACTTGTTCCCAACACCAGGTCATTGAGGAGACGAATAATGGGGATGGTGGAAATATCAGTACACCCTTTACATTGACTCTACAATGACTATTCATTTATCTTATTAATATTAAGGCTTGTATTGACATTCCACATTTTTTGGGCATGGAATATTACATGCATGATTGGAATGAATTATGTTATAGCATTTTGATTCTATTTTATGTTCTATAGTAAAATTCAATATTATAACTTATATTTGTTATTTTTTGGTGTATTGTTGATAAACAAGGGTATAATATCCCCATTTAACTACATAAACCCCATCCATTAGTTTTTTTACACCACAATACTTTTTAAAGATCCATATGTTTTTATTCTTATACAACATGATACACCATGCTTAAGAAACCATGAGGTATAATTATTTTATGACTGTTATAAGATAGCCATTTAATTGGAGAGTACAGATAGTAGATATAAAATAATATAATATTAAAATGGTCAAAATAAATAGATTTTTTATTTATAAATGTTTATGAAATTTCCACTCAGTTTTTAAGATGATTATTTATTCATCAGAATGCGTTTTTTCAAAAAAAAATGAAATTTATTCCTTTTTATGAGGATATAATAATAAATGTCAATAAATTTTATAATTTTTTCTATAAAATTGATTAATTTTTTAAATAATCATATAAAATTTATATTGGGGGTTAAATTTTTGTTTTCTTATAAAAATATTATTATTTTAGTGAATAGTGTAAAATACTAAATTTTCAAATACTTCCATTCCATTTCATAAAGTTAAATAAATTAAAAGTCAAATTATATTTTGGATTCAGGTTTATAGTGAAATATTATCAGTATTATTTATAATAATATAATTATTTTCATATTAATCATAAAAAATAAATATTTATATATAAGTTTATTTTTATTCTTAAAAAAATGTTTTACTAAAAACTATATCTCATTGCATTTAACATATTTATAATAACATTTATTTATTACACTTATAGATATTGAATCATTAAAAAGGGATACCATATTTGGAATCATGAGGTTGAAATTTGGTAATTATGTCCCTATTAATTTTTGTCATTATTAATAGTAACTCTGGTAAATATGTGTCACCCATAGTAACTGAAAAAAGTGTAAAATTGGGGTAAAACCATGATATAGGGTCCCAAAATCATCACACACCCTTAATTTATTTTAGTGGATAGAATCTATTCAACCATAGACATACCAAATTCAAATATATGGCATTTTGATTCATTTTTGTGACACCCCATTCCCTACCTTCAGGTACGATTGGTCTATTGTTTATAGTTTCACTTCTTGACTAGGTTCACTGCGGGATTTATAGGAATAAAGAGCTTTTTTATGAAAAAATGATCTCAATTTTAGGTATGTATTATTTATGAATTAATGGAGTCTATTTATAAATGTGGATGTGGATTTAGAGTGTTCTCATTGATATCGAAGATCCCTATGTTTTGGATCTGAATACTTTTTGTTAAAAACATGGCTGAGCATTACCTACAGGACACATTTTCATTGTGAATGAGTTACATGTTGTGAATATAATATAGGGAAGATTCTATGGAACTCGTCACGTGTATGAAAATTTTAGACACCATGAAATCATTACACATCATGAAAACATCAATCAATATTTCACTTAATATGATGTGATTCCCTTTTCGATGTATTTTAATTAAGTGTTTTTTCAGCTCATGAAAGTAATTCCTGATGTGAATTCCTTACGTCTAACATTATTATACACGTAATCCCAGATTCTTTGATTGTCTAGTGCGTAGGCCTCCTGATCGAACCCTACGTTAATTTTGGTCAATATTGGGTGATATCCTTCCATTAGGATCACTTTGATCGATATTTGATCCATGTGTTCTTTTCAACACATATCTCTGGTAAGTGTTTTTTCTACTTATTGATTGATTTTTTTGGGGTGACTTCATTTTCATCATTTTTCACTTTATGGATCTATTTTTTATTCTATCGATCCTTTTCAGTTTCTTTTCATTCTATTATTTTGACGGATGATATGTGGTTTTTTATTATCTATTATCGAAGAAAGTTAGGTTTCCATCATTCTGGAGGTTGGATAGTCAATGAAATGTTTCTAATTATTGAATTTCATTATGTTCCTATGATACCTTTGGATTTTTCATCTAAAAGGATTTATTTTAGAGAATTATTTTTTAAATTGAATTTGAGAACGGTTTTGGAAATCATTTTGAATAAAATAGCACATTAGGAATGTTGGGTTTACTAGGAAATATAAAATACAGATACTAATGTGTGTGACACCACTAGGGGTAAATTTTGTGACATATATAGACTATATTAGGACATGATATCAGTTGTAACCAACTTATTCCTTGTTTATTATTCCATTTTTTTAATAGGCATCCACCTACGATAGGTCTCAAATGGTGTGTTTGTTTATTAATACCTAGTTTACCACATGATGGTTTATTTCATGGATATTATCTCACATATTTAATTTACATAATTTTTTATACCTGATATATTTATATATTTGTCAATAAATTATGAATTTATAGAATAAAAAGGTAATGTTTAGAAATTATTTTGTTTATCAAGATTCCTTATAAACTAGTTTTTTTTAATTCTTGTACTTGTGCATTCTAGATACTAGAACTTGTATAGATTGTTTGGTGGTTTTGTTATCATCTCTTTTCTTAAAACCTAATTTCCCCTAGGGTGGTTGTTTTGTTTTTTTAGGACTCAGGTAGATGGAATAGAATCATGTAGCATGTCAGGCTATCTTAATGTTTTTAGCCTTTATATTGGGAAGGTTTAGTGGCGATAAATAGTCACATGGGGAATTGTTGGTATTTTCTTTCACACTTTTCTATTTTTTCTTGTTTGGATTTAGTTGTATTGATCATTTTTTATCTCATTCTTCCCAATTATATTGTAGTTGTATGTATTTTTTTTGTTATCTTCAAGACTTGTTTTAGTTATCTTTGTTATACCTCAAAAAGTAGAAAACCTCCTTGGGTGACTTGTTTAGTTGACCCTTCGTGGTATATTATAAGTTCTTATTAGAAGGAATACCAATCCTAAAGTATTTTAGATTTTTCATGGGCGTGGTTCTGTGCCTTTTATTGAATGTAGTTAAGACTATTTGAATTTGGGTAGTAAGTGAAGCAAAGTACCTTGATAGCTCACTTCTGTGTCTGAGAAAGGTTTACCATTCGTTGTAAAAAGTTTTTTTTCTTCCATTTTTGATACTTGTTATTTGTGTTTATTTGAATGAAATGTGTGGAATGTTTATTTAAATGGATCTATTATCTTTTTAAGTCATTTTTTTGTTTGAAGAATTCATAATTGGTTTAAATTTCTATCATTTTAAAGAATTTATATCAGTACCAAAAGTTGGTTAAAGGATTCTAAAATATCATCATGACTAATATTTATAACTTGTGATTGTTAGAAAATTACTTCTATAGGAGCTCATCCAATCCAGTGTGAGGAAGCTGTGAGATGGGTTGGAAAACCTAATCCTTTGATGGTCCCTTCTTCAGTAGTAGCTGTAATCCGAACTATAGATATTTTGAATAATTAATGTGTTGGGATCATATGATAAGATATGGATCAAGGTTCATAATTTTTAAATAATCATCCACATGTCTTACATTGTAGAAAAACACCATAGAAATTTTATGAATGAATTGAGTGGATTGATAGGACCATCAAATTTCAGAAGACTCTTGATGACTCAAAGGTGGATTTTGTCATTTTATGATAGAAGGATAGGGAATGATATGATGAGACTCTATTATTAAAGATAAATTTCATATGGATCTTACTAGTTCTTATTTAAGTAAAAAATTCAAATAGAAACTTTATCCTAAGAAATTATGTCAAAAAAATACACTACCATAAAACAGGGCAAGGGAACTACTGCCCTTTATCAGCAATAAATAGAAAGCGCTGATAATGGGGTATGCTTTTATCTATGCTAGCTAAAAGTGATGATAATCATTTATTTTTTAGCGCTGATAAAAGGTATCATTTATTAGTGATTTTTTAGCGCTGATAAAGTAATCTATTTATCATCGCTAAAAAAGTGCTGATAAATGAGTGTTTTATCCGCACTTTTATTTTAGCACTAATAAAACATACCTTTATCAGCACTTTTAATGAGCGTCGATATAGGTTCCATCGGTTATTATTGAATAACCCTAATAGTCCCTCCTCTCTCGCACACGGTCAAGCTTTCGCAGAAGCTGAACCAGACCCCTCTCCTGTCGCGACCTCATCCTCCTCCTCCTCGTCCTCGTCCCCATTATCCTCCTCCTCCTCCATAGCCATTTCAACCTTTGCCCTTACCCCAGCTGTTGTGACCACTACTGCCTCTACCACCGCCACAGCTGCCTCTGCCCTTGCTGCCGCGACCTTCGCTGCCTCTTCCTCTGTTGCTTCCTCGGCTGCTGCCACTGCCTCTGCCTTAGGCGCTGCGTCCGCCATCACTGCTACCATTATTGATATTGATTTTTAGGTAAATGTTTTTTTTCTACCGCTTGAATTGAACGTGTGATTTTCTTTTTTATTATGTAATCAGTTATGAAACTCTTTTTGAAACCCAAAAGGATTTTTTAGTTCCATCTCATGTATATAGGAACCAGGGTATCAGAGCTATTTTGTGACGAATTTGTAATAGAGGTGTAGGGTCAACATCTTACATTAAAATCAGTACACAATTTTTGATATATTTTGGGGGAATATGTGGTAATTTTTAGCAACTATTTATCCAGGATTCATCATAATGATCCTTAATTGACTAGGGTGGTTTGGGAAAGGAAACTGTAGAAATAAACTTGATATAATTTTTTAAATTTAATTTATTTTTAACTTTGATAGATTAATAATCCAAATATGGTTTTGTTAGGTAATGAGATTTATCTTACCGTTTCTCTAGTCTGAGTTGTTAATCAGAGTCATATTTTGATGTCACCAATGATTTTTGTAATGTTTTTTTGCATCATTCCTCTAAGAAGACCTATGAATATGCTCTTTGAATAATATTTTTATGTCACACAATGGGATACTAATCATATGGACCATCATCTTATTGATATTATTGTATGTGTTGTTTAAACATAGGTATAAGTGACTTCACTCCTTCACAATGAGTCACCAATTTTCGAACATTGAAGGGATGAATCATGGAATATTTCCTATGAGTTACTCTTCTATAATAGTTTATTTACACGATTATAATGATCCATAAATTACTGTGTATTTTTTTAGAATGTTAAAGCTTTTGTACGAGTACTTTATATTCAAGATTTTCATAAGGTGAAAATTTTCCCCTTCATGTTAGAAGGCCATAACAGTAGATGGTGGGATTCAGTTTTTATGAAAAAGTAGCATGCCAGATTTGAGTAGCAGGATCATAGATTTATATTCAAAAGAAAAAACCCTTCAACAATTTTTTGGGATGGAAAAGGATATTGATAGTTGGAATGTCGAATAGTCTAATAGGACCATTATGATGTATGTCAACACTTTTTCTAATCTTTTTTAGTTTTCACCTACGATTGGGTCCAATTAGAAGATGAATATTTGATGGTTTAATATGTGTATTCGATATGAATTTTTTCTTAGGTTTTATTAGTGAATCTATCTTATTATGATGATTCGATGAATAGGATGTTGATGGTTGAGATTGACCGAACTAGTATGTCAGGGTTGAAGGGAGTTTATTTTATCCCATTGGTTGTTCTGTGAGTTCCTTTAATCTCAATGTAATGATTTATGCTTGATTCCCTTTAATGATGGTATTTCTTGCAAGAGTGTGAGTAGACCTGGAAACTTGTTCTTTATATATGATCTAATGGTTAGTTTTTATCCCCTTGTGAACTATTCTTGATATTCCATATTATTCCTTTATATAGTGTATGTTTTTTCTATCTAATTACTTGTATAACATGCGTGGGTCATGAATCCGTCAGATATAGGATGAGGTGGGAGAATTTCATTTAAGGGTGATGTGTTATCTAATTAGGTCAAACAATTTGGTTGGTACATTCCATCATCTAAGTATAACAACCACCATCAGGGTGGGATTGTGGTGATCTTAATAATGACCATCATTAGGATAGGGCATGTCATGAAAGGCATGATAACATAGGATTGAATAGGTCTTACTCATTTCTGATATACTATTTAGAATAACTTGGGGATTATACCTATTAAGGAGGACCTATTGGTCCGGGATTACCCATTGTATGTTCATCTTTTATATTTTAAATGTCTATTGAACTCGTTCTATCGAAGGTGGGTTCTATAATTTATTGTTATATTATGGTGTGTTTAACCATGGTGTGGGTTGATTTCAGTTATAGTGGGTTCTTGGGGTTTGTGGGATGTGGTAAATGGTGTACTCAGTTTTAGATTATTTTATTCTCATGGGTTTCCCCTATTTTATGTTTTCTTTTCAGTTGGAAATCTCCTCTACTATGTGACTTTCCTCTGCCACGATCATACCTCTGGCGTGTGCTTAACGACACCTTCGTGGTGAGTTTTCTCCTGTTACTCATTGGTTTCCTCTTGTTCACATGATATTACTGTTTGATATTGATGGTTATAATGTGAAATGTACGGCTAAAAACGCTGATGAAAATCATAGTCGTTGGTGGTCCTTGTTTTCGCACAAAATGAATTGAATGTTGGTTGGTTCTTGTTGAACATTGGAATATAAATATTGGTAATTTAAGTATACTTGACTTATGAATTAACACCCCAGGATGATAAAACATCTGTGATAACCTCTAAATTAAAAAAAATAGAATAATGGATGCTTTGTAGAATCGAAAATTATAATTGTTTGTTTTGTATGGTGTTGAGATTATGATCACGATTTTGTTTTTGTATGGTGTTTCGGTAGTTGGCATGATTGATATGCCATTTGTTTCTATGTTGTAGTTCTTCCACCATTAAATATCAATCTAAACATTACCCATTTCAATGGAACCACCACTTTGTTACTAGTGCAATTCCATTGAATCCTAGAAAACCACTTTTAGAGGACTCTTTGAGACTCTTTAAAATACATGGTATGTAGTCTTGTTAAATGGAACATGCTTCACCATACATGGATTTCATATAGATTTTAATGCTACACAACATTTATTTCCAAAATTTACACAACATGACTAATCTTCTGAATGAACTTTGTAATAGGTTTCATTTTAAATGTTACATGTCATGTGAACCTAGGTCACACACAATGTATCTACAAGACATATAATTCAGCATGAAACTATGTACATGCCATGAAATAATGGTAGAACCATATGAAATTTCTTTTACTTCACTCAAACCATGTATAGATACCATAGAAACATGATGTGTATAGACTATACACACCTAGTGGTCATGTAAGGACTACACACCATGTATTCCAAAAAAATGTGATGCATAGCTACTGAGGTGACTCAATATGTATCTAAAGTACACGCCTTTAGCTTGTGTTGTTCTATATGTCATGTAATTTCAAAGTAATCATTCAGTGTTTGTAAGACTATATTGGAATAAATTTGAAATATGTCATATTAAATCCTTTATCTTATCTATACACGATGTTCACCCTACTGGACACACCATGTATATAAATTTCACATGAGTTTAGAGGCATCTGTACGATGATTTGATTTTATGAAACCCAAAAAATGCTACCTGATTAATAAAAACATAATATTAGGCAAGTTCAAGATCGAACCCATCAAGAAGATGAATATTAATAAATAATGGATGAATGTCAATCGGTTGACAAAAGAGTATGAATATATCGTGAAAGAGTTTATCAAGTTTTCAGATGATCATGCATATGACCCTTCTCTAACTTCTTTCTCAAAGATTTTTATTCAGTTTTTAGGGTTAAAGATGTAATTATTATACCATAGTATGGATAAATAATTTTTCTTCATGGGACTTTAATATATGACTCTTAGAGAATGTCTCAAAATTTCATAAACTAGTAATCAATCATTATTTGACGCATATTATATTTTTTTTGGAAGATTTATTTATGTGTTTTAAAATATTTAGGCTTAATTTTAATAAATTTAGTAATTAATATTGGGGATATAGTTTTTTCAAGGATTAGGGGTACGTCAGGAGTGTATTGCACCTAGTTTCTTAGCATTCTGGTTTTGTTGGATTACACGATGAATTTGGCGCCTATTATACCTTGCTGGATTTTTGGTTAAAATTAACTAATTATGTAATTTAATGTTGTTGGACATTAATACATGAGATCATGGACACATTTGTTGTTGGTATGAACTAAAAATAGTTTATTGGACTTCTGGTTGAGGTAAGGGCATTGACCTAATTGTGTCTCTTGGTTAATTGGTTATTTTATGTTTTGTGCCTCACTAGTATAACTCCATTTACCAACCCCATTCATTAACACATATTATTTGATTGTTTTTAAAATAAAAATACATTAATTACAACCTAAATATGTTGATTCATAGTTCCTTTGTGTATTTTTCAACCTAGAAGATATCAACAACAACAACCTATCATCCTCACTCTGGTCGCCTTCTCTTTTATAGTTCCTGAAGGTCTCTCTTATACGTTGAAAATATAATTTTTTATATACTCATTAGTTTGTCTAGTTTTTACATCCTATATGAAGATTATAACGGTTTATCTCCTTTATACCCTTTTATGGTTAGTTTGTAATCAGCTGCTGAAAGAACTCTTCCTTCTTTAAGGGATAAGCCTTACAGAAGGCATAAATGGAGTCATTTTCTAGCAGGGTATCCCGATCAAGTATATTAACAAGGAGTCACTTCTAGAGGGAAATATTAATATAATTATGAGCATTATATCTGAGTCCATAACTATTTTTTTACTAGAATAGGTATTTCCCCTCTGATCCCAAATGAGCTCCCCAAGTCATCCCTCTCATACCGCTAGTCAGGAATACAGTGACGTGAATCCTGTATGTGTGCTAAGTACTTCCCTTTCTATTATCTAGGTATCTGGCTATAGAGGTCTTTCCCTACCCACCAATCTGAGTACTAAAATCGATTGTGTAAGAGTCCTGGTGCTCATTTCTCTTTGCTATATTTTATAGGCATTCATTAGTGCATTTCCTTTGTAGGACTTCTCCCCTAGTATCCACCTCTATTTTTATACAATCTCTTTTGGAATAGAATCTGTATTTGAATCTAATATGATGTACATAGCCCAGGATTATCTAAATGAAGGATGAAACCATCGTCTAGGTATAACTATAGTGAGTCCTCTTCTACCATCTAGGCATCCCAGTAGTTTGCTAGCAATCTGAGTAAATAAGGGTCCCGTTTCATGAGTGTTTTTCATTTCTTATATTGAATAACATGAGAGCATGTATCTTGGAAATGTTCGTGGGTCCTCTATGTGTCATCATAGCCTGAAATCCTCATGAATGTTCCCACAATCCACAAACCATCCCACAAATATTTACCTACCCAAGTCATCCCATCACCATGTGGAAGGAACTCTCGATCTATAGTCATCTCTCCTAGACATATGAACTAATGAAAATAAATGTTGTAACAGGTAAAAATTCCCATTTTATTAATGTATTATTTCATATTAATGTATAATTTATTTCATTATTGTATTAATAACAAAATATTTGTTTTCTTATGTAGGTGAAATCTTTTTCGTGAGTTCGAATGCTTTGTTCGGAAACTACCGCCATGGATGACAAATTTTTAGAGCGGATGGATGCAAAAAGGATGAAACATAAATGTTTTTAACTGTTTGTTGGATAATTGTAATTTTAACCAAATTAAACATTGTTTGAAGTGCATATAGCAGTGTTTTGTTTTGTATTCAAGATTTCATGTAAATTTATGTAGCATTTTATTTTTCTTCTGTGCTTTTTTGTGGGTGTTGTTTGTGCTGGGTATAGGTGTTGTCATGTGTGTAGGTTTTGTGTATGTTTTGGCTTTTCACATGATCTTCGGCCTTTATCAGCGCTAGTTGAGTGCTTATAAATGGATAATATATCAGCGCTATTTTGAGCACTGATAAAGGTAGTTTTCATCAGCTCTCAAAATATTGCTCATAAAGATAGTGTTTATCTGTTTTATTTTTAGGGATTATATATTATACATTTCTCAGCACTGAAAATAGCACTGATAATGACTACCTTTACCAGTGCTAAGCAAGCGTTGATAAAAAAGGACTTTTATTAGTGCTTTTTTTAGCACTGATAAAGGCCCCCCTTTATCTGTGTTATTTTTAGCACTGATAAAGGGGTCCCCCCTTTATCATCGCTGAGATCAACAATGCTTATATGCTCTGTTAAAGGCATTTTTTAACACTATTACAAGCCCTATTTTTAGTAGTGATACTTGGGAGTTTTTGACCTTATAAAAGGGGGAGCATACTATCATGGAGTATTCCTACAATTTTGTTGAGTTGGTACACTTGAAACAATATCTAGTCACCAATGGTTACCTGAAGTAATATTTGTTTATTATGGGTTTGAGAGATAAAAAATTTTCAATGATTATTATCATGTTCTTTATAACCATTGCATAAGTAGTTGATATGTCAACTATAGTATAGGCTGACATAGTTGAAAAAACTAGTTTGAGAGGATCTTTAGTTGGTACTATTATTATCCAGTTATATTGTTTGGAAATAAAATAATCACAAGGGTAGAAAATTTTATTTAGGATATGTTTTGGGGGCTTCATATAGTCAAACATATGTTGTTTTCTATCATTGTGGGTGATTTTTTCATATCAATCCTTATTGTCAAAATTCTCCCAAGTCATGTCATTATAGTGGAAAATCAGGCCAATTGAAAATTTTTGGTGGATGGATGTCCCAAGGCAGTGTGGTTTTATACACATCCACTAAGGGATAAAAGCTTAATAGAAATGATTCCATTGGTGGTGGGTCTTATCAATATTATAACAAGAATGTTAATGTGTAAAATAATGTTTAGAGGGGAGACGAGGATGTGTATCTTTTAGTGGTGGAGTATACACAAGAGGAATCTGAAGTATTTCCAACCAAAATTATAGGTTTGGTTCTTATTTAATATCTAATAGTTCTATATTTATTTTATCCATGTGTTACTCATTATTTCATATAGTCAATGATAGTTATCATTTTTGGGTTGTGTTTGAATATTATTCCTTTATTTTGGTATCTTTCCATAACTTTGGGAAAGCAGTAAAAATAGGGTTTCATGTGACTATCTTGTCGAGTGATGATAATAGATCATAAGGAAGAGTTGGACCAATTAGTGATCAATATTGTAACACCCCAAGATTTTATAGTGTGTTATTTCTTCAAAATAATTCAATAACTTTCACTACACACAACACCAAGTTCAATTGCACCATGACTTACCAAAAAAAAATCC
The DNA here is from genome assembly GCA_963277665.1 of Viscum album. Taxonomy (NCBI): domain Eukaryota; kingdom Viridiplantae; phylum Streptophyta; class Magnoliopsida; order Santalales; family Viscaceae; genus Viscum; species Viscum album. The sequence continues at coordinate 276,619,417 of OY728129.1, read as the reverse complement.
ATTAAAAGAGGTCATGAATAGCATTAACTACATTTTTAACTTTATATAATCCTTATAATTTTAGAATCCATATTATGAGTTTCTTAGTCATAATGCAAGAACAGATTCATTTTCAGTATTGCACTTTTATCAAATTTTGATAGTGAAACCTTTTTAGATACTATATTTTAAACTTGTTGACTAAATGGGGACATCAAAAATTTAAAATGAAACATCCCAAGCTTCCACGGTACGCTAGCGTGTGTTGTACGCAACACCGAGTTCTAACACACCGTAACCAATCAAACGAGCTGTTATGAATAGTAATACCTACTTTTTGAAGTTATATATATTTTATAAAATGGTCTTCATTTTTGGATTCGGAATATCAAATTTAGCCTAAGGTGAAATGTTGGTACTTTTCGGATAAATTTCATATTTTGATGAATAGTGAAAATTACTAAATTTTAATTAAAAACATCTTTTTTAATCAAAATAATTAATAGTGATAAATTATGAATTTGAGTGGTTTTAAAGTATATTTAGAATATATTTTTACTATTTAATATAATTTTGGTCATTGGACATAATTTTACAATTAAACCGAACATAAACAACTGTCAATCTTTTGATAGTTATTATCTCTTAAAAACACGCTTTTTGTTTTGACAGCGGGAATTAATTTTAAATTAATTTCTGCCACTTCTGTGTTTTGAATTTAGGAAAATGGATTCCATATTTGGAATCATGATGTTCAAATTGTGTAAATAGGTAACTTTTATTTTTAGACATTTTGAATAATTACTGCGGTAAATATTTTATTTACCATGGTTAAGGGTAAATCCGGTAAATAAGGGTTAAAAAATAATATTATAATAATAATAAATTACCCTAAAACGTGTCTTAACCCTATTGGTTGATACATGGTCGACCATGGGCATCTTTGTGTCAATTTTGGGACCCCATGGATCCACTTGTAAGTGATAATGACACTTTATTTTAATTAAGTCAAAATGAATATAAAAATGACACAAGCATATATCTTTTAGAAAAACAATTGTTACATAGGGTTATATAAGTTGTATTTTAGATTATAAATATTAATTAGAAAGATAAAAAGATTTCCTACATAATGATATTTTATTTATAATTTTTAGACATTAAATAATGTTTTTTATGTATGACACAATGATGATGCAGTAATTACTATAATAGTGAAAAATTAATATAATTGATATTATAAATACCCAAAAAAATATAATATGAAACCTTTAATGAATTAAACTAATTTTCTAGGATAATATGATATATTAGGATTGATATAATTGACTTTGTTCTAAGTAATAAATCTGTTATGAGTTTCAAAAAAATCAACTATTGAATAGTGTCAAAATTGACATAAAAGAGTTTTTAAAACAAATATTATATTATTAATTGATATTAAATTCCTAAAAATCTAAGGTTCGGCCAAGAGACTTATATAAGGATAGGTTCATCATTAATGGACCACTTGGGGGTCTCTTGGATGTATATAGTATGTTTATTAACCATATTATATAAAAAAACAAAGAGACATTGTAAAAGTGAAACTAATTAACTTAGAGTTAATACTTAAAGATAAGGTTAATATAAGTACCCAAACCTGTCTAAATTCTATTGGTTGAGTGGTTTTCGACCTATCCCCACCTTAAACTTTGAATAATAAACTTTGGAGCCTTTATAAACCGAATATGAATTTATTATAAAGTAATATTTCTAACTTTTCCAAAGGTGCCCCTCACCCCTCTTATAAAAGGGAACTCTTCCTTCTCATTTCTTCACACCTTCAAAGCCTTTTGGCTCGGCCAAAATCTGCCCAAATACTATCCCAACATCCCTAAATACAACCTAGAGGCCTTAGTGTGATCAGAAAGCCAACCTAAGGAGCCCTTTTGATCAAATCAAAAGGAAGAACCCGAAGAAGATGTAATGATTTCACCACCCTTCTCCAAGTTCATTTCTTCTTCCACTTATTCTTCCTTTGTTCTTACCATTCTAAAATAATAACTCCAGTATCTCACATATACTGTGATGTTATTATAAATATGGTACAATCATATTCAGTATTCTATCCACCCTTTGAATAACATGTCACCATACGTGCGTACGTACGGCTTACCGTCTCCACGTCGTGGTGTAATTGTTATTCAATATAATATTATTTGGATGGGTATAATAATGATGTGTAACTCATGTAAATAATAAATATAACATGTTAATGATTCTGTATATATGATATACCATCCATTTATATATTATTTTAATATCAAAATAATGATATTGTCGCTCGTGCGTACGTACGGACTACCGTCTCCACGAACGCGATGAGATTCATTCTCCATCGTATCCATTCAAGTATAATTATCATTTGATGATTTAAAAATGATGTTTAAGGACTGGATATCATTCTGGATATTAATAAGATACAACAACCATGGATTATGTAACAAAACATATAAAAGAAAATGAGTAAGTTAACTCCCGAAACGACGATAATTCTAAGATATTATTAACAAATCAATGTTAAAAGATCATATATGATATCATATTAATATATATGATTATTGTATAATTTAATAACAACTATTTCACCATTATACAGGAGGTTAACCTACCCCAACCAAGGAAAAGTACAAGGTAAGGGTTTACTTTACAACCTCTTCATTATCCAAGGTTGTTTATACGTAATAATCTACTGGGATCTCTTTATCATCCACATCCATGTTTCTTAAAAATGAATTTCAAAACATTTTTACTATTTACTAGAATATGAGTTAAATTCATTTATACCCTTTTTGACTTTTATAAGTGGTTTGTAAAGGAATCTTTCGGTCGTTTTCAAAACAAGGTCCCTTTTTTAACCTTTTCGACAGAATTAAGGTAAGAATGTTTTTTTACCTTATACGGCGGGTGCGGCTATTTTCCGCCATTATAAAATCTTCAAAGCTTCCCTTACAAGATTATAAGAATATTTTCAAAGAAAATGTTTTATTTTATATTGATCTTAAATTATTTCAAAATAAAAGGAGATATTTCTTTAAAAAAATTTTGATTTCATCTATGTCAACATCCTTTGATGGATTTTAAGATTATTTGAAGTTGATTTATTATGATACAAAACTTCTATATTGTATTGAAGGTTTTGTGATATGTTTGACTGTGGATGTGCTATTTTTATACCATTCATAGTTTATGGTGAATGTATTTACATTTCGTATGCTAGTTTTAATACGAATGTTTATGTTATGTTTAAACCTTTTCATATGGGAATGCATTGGACTTAATATGTGACGGGTGGAGCCCTCTATAGCTCCTCGATGCATCGGTAGGTCTCATGAGACAAACTAGTGTCTTGGCACAAGGCCTTGACAAAATCTTATTTGTAGTCTTGGCACGAGGCCTTGGCTATGTGGTTATGATAGTCTGGCATTATGCATTCCATCATTATGAAATTGGTTATTGATTTTTCATGTGATTATTCGATTAGTAGAATAACCATGTGAATAAGTAAATGGAATTATTTCATTTCATTTATTCCGTACTATGTTGAAAGTTCAAGTTTTAAAGGCTCTTGTTTTAGTTATACATTGCCTTAAATGTTTATTCTTATTTATGAAAGTTTCCGCTATATTGTTATCCTTACTGGGCATTTGAGCTCACCCATTTTCTATGTTTTATTTTTCCCAGGAAGTGAAGAAGTAAATTATGAATGACCTGCAGGGATATTATGTGGGGATATGAGTGTGGATTATGGAGACAATATGTTGTTGTAGTAGTTTTTCATTTAATGATGTAATGTAAACCTTATGAATATATCTTGTGTTTCCAAGGCTACTAAACCAATCGGTCTTTCGAGATTTGATCTTTCTTGTGATCATGCCAATGTTACGAAGTAATGCACCGACTCTGGGCAACTGGGGTCGGGGCGTTACAGTTGGTATCAGAGTGAGGTTTAGTACAAACCTTGGAAACTAGATTTAGATAAACTCTGATTAGAGCACGTAGACCTAAGATGAACTTTGAGGATTAGTATAGAAGAACTTCCTAGAATTTTGGTATTGTAGAGATTTTGTGAGTTTTCCGAACAATACATCCCTGTCTGGATACGAGCAGGTAGAGGCGGCTCTGGCACAGATGTTCCTAGGGGTAAAACCCGAAAACACCGCTTTGAGCTAGACTCGAACGGGAACTGGTGCACGACAACGGGCCTTGCTGCACTCTTGGTTACGACACTCCCGGGGGATATGCTTAGGATAACTCTCATTTTCTTTACAAATCATTATGAACGGTTTATGAGTATATACTTCCTCAAAGAAAACATTTTTATGATTATAGATTATATCCATAAATAGTTAAATTTATGTTAAGTGTTTTATAAGTAGGGGATTATGTATTTTGATTCATAAACTGATCTAGTGTATGCCATTGTTTAGAAATGGCGCCCAGTAGAAGGAATGAGAACTCCAGAAATGCACATGATCCAAAGATAAGGAAGGATCATATCTTTCATGGTCTTAAGATAGAATTTAGAAAATAAATAGTCTCCCATGTATTATCATCATATGAAGAAATAATATCATGTGTTGATAAGATAAGTAAAGAGTTTACTGAGTCCTATGGCTTTGAAGGGAAGCAAGAGAAGAAAAGGATGGAAGAGAGAAAGATGGATAAAGGGAAGAGGGAAAATAAGAATTTTCCCATATGTGGTAACTGTGGAAAGAAACACCCTGGAACTTCCTCAAAGGAATGAGGGTTTGTTATAAGTGTGGAGGAAAAGGGCACAAAGTACGTGACTGCAAGGGTAAGAAAATGGTTTTAAATGTACAATGCTTCATTTGCAAGGAGTTTGGACACTACGCGAACCTATGTCCCAGTCATCAGACTATGCCGCAAATGATGTTATTGGATAATAATCAAGTTATGATACTACCACAGATGAATAGGAATGATTAGAGTTCTTATGTTGATTATGTTAATTGAGTGTTGTATCAACAATGTACTTGTTATAATAATTATGGAGTATATAAGGATTGTACTGCAGTACTATTTCATTAAGGACTTGAGATTGTGTGGAACAAAGAAAAGTGACTCAATAGAAGGTTAAAATTTTGGAAAATACATGGTTGAGAGAATGATAAATCATAATATAGTTATGATACTGAGGTAGTGATTTTGGAATAATATGTGATTGTTTTGGATAAATTATATTGGATATTCTTGACTACCTTGGAATTGATTAATGATTTGTATATTCCATCATTGTTGGGGTTTAAACCATTTTTGGATTAATGAAGTATATCCAGCATTCTATATGGAATAAGGGAGCATGAATGTAATCAATAAGGAATATGGTAATACATGATGAAGGTATTCATATGCTATTACGGGGTAAAAAGGATCTATATTATGTTTACCTTCCTTATAAATGTTGTACTGTGGGTTTGGACAGAAGTATTTTGGATAGTTCTAGTTTGGATTATTTTGGATTACCATAAAAGGAAAACCCGGAGGTCGGGCGGCAACCCGTCGCATCCGGAAAGGCTGCGAGACTTGAACCTGCAACCGAAGGGCGACAAGGGTGTATCACCTACCACTAGCCCACGAGATGTCCTGGATTAAATAATGTAGTTTTTATTAAAAGATCTTTTAGATGAATTATAAATTCGTTTATTTTGGAACCCTATACGAATAGTGTAAATAGATTTTTTTTACATTCTATTATCTTTTAGAGTGAAAGATGAGTATGTGGTAGAAATTTATTAATGGATAAAACTCTAATTATAAAGTAAGTATATCTCCATATGATCTTATCCAATCTCATAAAAAATTCCTCAATATTAAGAAAATCAAATTAGAACAAAAATGTTTTCCTAGATGGTACCTTAAATCATCACTAATTTATGGCTTTGGGATTGTTGGCCTTTTCATAGCCATGTTCTCTACCACTCTCCATCAGGTAATTGATGGTTAGATTTTTCTTCCATATCCATATTTTACTACATGGAACCCTAGTATGTGTTATTTTCAGTAATCTTCATACTTTCGACTCATTATTTTAAATAGAGGCCTCATTAATTCATTTTTCGATGTGGGATTTCAACTAAGATATTTTGAAACATAAAAAATGTGTTATCCCAATACCCTATGTTTTGTTGAACCGATGGTATTTCAAATAATCATAGATTGATGATTTTAAGGACCTCAATTTTATACTTTTTTGTGATTGATGACCTCAATCACTACCTATAAATATTTACGTTTTCATCCAATTATATGTCTCTAATTGCCACCAATGTTCTCCTAATCAAGATCATAATTTGGTGGTGACCCTTTCATTTATCTTTTCCTCATATTAAGACTAAATTTTAGTAACCCAATTTCCTATGTGGGGTTTCCCACAAATATATTATCTATTTTCAACCTTTTATTTTCAAAGAACAATTTCAAATTGCGAGGACGCAATTTATTGAAGGAGGGGAGAATGTAACACCCCAAGATTTTATAGTGTGTTATTTATTCAAAATAATTCAATAACTTTCACTACACGCAACACCAAGTTCAATTTCACCATGACTTACCAAAAAAAAAATCCATTAAAAGAGGTCATGAATAGCATTAACTACATTTTTAACTTTATATAATCCTTATAATTTTAGAATCCATATTATGAGTTTCTTAGTCATAATGCAAGAACAGATTCATTTTCAGTATTGCACTTTTATCAAATTTTGATAGTGAAACCTTTTTAGATACTATATTTTAAACTTGTTGACTAAATGGGGACATCAAAAATTTAAAATGAAATATCCCAAGCTTCCACGGTACGCTAGCGTGTGTTGTACGCAACACCGAGTTCTAACACACCGTAACCAATCAAACTAGCTGTTATGAATTGTAATACCTACTCTTTGAAGTTATATATATTTTATAAAATGGACTTCATTTTTGGATTCGGAATATCAAATTTAGCCTAAGGTGAAATTTTGGTACTTTTCGGATAACTTTCATATTTTGATGAATAGTGAAAATTACTAAATTTTAATTAAAAACAACTTTTTTAATCAAAATAATTAATAGTGATAAATTATGAATTTGAGTGGTTTTAAAGTATATTTAGAATATATTTTTACTATTTAATATAATGTTGGTCATTGGACATAATTTTACAATTAAACCGAACATAAACAACTGTCAATCTTTTGATAGTTATTATCTCTTAAAAACACGCTTTTTGTTTTGACAGCGGGAATTAATTTTAAATTAATTTCTGCCACTTCTGTGTTTTGAATTTAGGAAAATGGATTCCATATTTGGAATCATGATGTTCAAATTGTGTAAATAGGTAACTTTTATTTTTAGACATTTTGAATAATTACTGCGGTAAATATTTTATTTACCATGGTTAAGGGTAAATCCGGTAAATAAGGGTTAAAAAATAATATTATAATAATACTAAATTACCCTAAAACGTGTCTTAACCCTATTGGTTGATACATGGTCGACCATGGGCATCTTTGTGTCAATTTTGGGACCCCATGGATCCACTTGTAAGTGATAATGACACTTTATTTTAATTAAGTCAAAATGAATACAAAAATGACACAAGCATATATCTTTTAGAAAAACAATTGTTACATAGGGTTATATAAGTTGGATTTTAGATTATAAATATTCATTAGAAAGAGAAAACGATTTCCTACATAATTATATTTTATTTATAATTTTTAGACATTAAATAATTTATTTTATTTATGACACAATGATGATTCAGTAATTACTATAATAGTGAAAAATTAAAATAATTGATATTATAAATACCCAAAAAATATAATATGAAACTTTTAATGAATTAAACTAATTTTCTAGGATAATATGATCTATTAGGAGTGATTTAATTGACTTTGTTCGAAGTAATAAATCTGTTATGTGTTTCAAAAAAATCAACTATTGAATAGTGTCAAAATTGACATAAAAGAGTTTTTAAAACAAATATTATATTATTAATTGATATTAAATTCCTAAAAATCTAAGGTTCGGCCAAGAGACTTATATAAGGATAGGTTCATCATTAATGGACCACTTGGGGGTCGCTTGGATGTATATAGTAAGTTTATTAACCATATTATATAATAATACAAAGAGACATTGTAAAAGTGAAACTAATTAACTTAGAGTTAATACTTAAAGATAAGGTTAATATAAGTACCCAAACCTGTCTAAATTCTATTGGTTGAGTGGTTTTCGACCTATCCCCACCTTAACCTTTGAATAATCAACTTTGGAGCCTTTATAAACCGAATATGAATTTATTATAAATTAATATTTCTAACTTTTCCAAAGGTGCCCCTCACCCCTCTTATAAAAGGGCACTCCTCCTTCTCATTTCTTCACACCTTCAAAGCCTTTTGGCTCGGCCAAACTCTGCCCAAATACTATACCAACATCCCTCAATACAACCTAGAGGCATTAGTTTGATCAGAAAGCCAACCTAAGAGCCCTTTTGATCAAATCAAAAGGAAGAACCCGAAGAAGAGGTAATGATTTCACCACCCTTCTCCAAGTTCATTTCTTCTTCCACTTCTTCTTCCTTTGTTCTTACCATTCTAAAATAATAACTCCAGTATCTCACATATACTGTGATGTTATTATAAATATGGTACAATCATATTCAGTATTCTGTCCACCCTTTGAATAACATGTCACCATACGTGCGTACGTACGGCTTACCGTCTCCACGTCGTGGTGTAATTGTTATTCAATATAATATTATTTGGATGGGAATAATAATGATGTGTAACTCATGTAAATAATAAATATAACATGTTAATGATTCTGTATATATGATATACCATCCATTTATATATTATTTTAATATCAAAATAATGATATTGTCGCTCGTGCGTACGTACGGACTACCGTCTCCACGAACGCGATGAGATTCATTCTCCATCGTATCCATTCAAGTATAATTATCATTTGATGATTTAAAAATGATGTTTAAGGACTGGATATCATTCTGGATATTAATAAGATAAAACAACCATGGCTTATGTAACAAAACATATAAAAGAAAATGAGTAAGTTAACTCCCGAAACGACGATAATTCTAAGATATTATTAACAAATCAATGTTAAAAGATCATATATGATATCATATTAATATATATGATTCTTGTATAATTTAATAACAACTATTTCACCATTATACAGGAGGTTAACCTACCCCAACCAAGTAAAAGTATAAGGTAAGGGTTTACTTTACAACCTCTTCATTATCCAAGGTTGTTTATACGTAATAATCTACTGGGATCTCTTTATCATCCACATCCATGTTTCTTAAAAATGCATTTCAAAACGTTTTTACTATTTACTAGAATATGAGTTAAATTAATTTATACCCTTTTTGACTTTTATAAGTGGTTTGTAAAGGAATCTTTCGGTCGTTTTCAAAACAAGGTCCCTTTTTTAACCTTTTCGACAGAATTAAGGTAAGAATGTTTTTTTACCTTATACGGCGGGTGCGGCTATTTTCCGCCGTTATAAAATCTTCAAAGCTTCCCTTACAAGCTTATAAGAATATTTTCAAAGAAAATGTTATATTTTATATGGATCGTAAATTATTTCAAAATAAAAGGAGATATTTCTTTAAAAAGACTTTTGATTTAATCTATGTCAACATCCTTTGATGGATTTTAAGATTATTTGAAGTTGATTTATTATGATACAAAACTTATATATTGTATTTAAGGTTTTGTGATATGTTTGACTGTGGATGTGCTATTTTTATACCATTCATAGTTTATGGTGAAAGTATTTACATTTCGTATGCTAGTTTTAATACGAATGTTTATGTTATGTTTAAACCTTTTCATATGGGAATGCATTGGACTTAATATGTGACGGGTGGAGCCCGCTATAGCTCCTCGATGCATCAGTAGGTCTCATGAGACAAACTAGTGTCTTGGCACAAGGCCTTGACAAAATATTATTTGTAGTCTTGGCACGAGGCCTTGGCTATGTGGTTATGATAGTCTGGCATTATGCATTCCATCATTATGAAAGTGGTTATTTATTTTTCATGTGATTATTCGATTAGTAGAATAACCATGTGAATAAGTAAATGGAATTATTTCATTTCATTTATGCCATAATATGTTGAAAGTTCAAGTTTTAAAGGCTTTTGTTTTAGTTATACATTGCCTTAAATGTTTATTCTTATTTATGAAAGTTTCCGCTATATTGTTATCCTTACTGGGCATTTGAGCTCACCCCTTTTCTATGTTTTATTTTTCCCAGGAAGTGAAGAAGTAAATTATGAATGACCTGCAGGGATATTATGTGGGGATATGAGTGTGGATTATGTAGACAATATGTTGTTGTAGTATTTTTTCTTTTAATGATGTAATGTAAAGCTTATGAATATATCTAGTGTTTCCAAGGCTACTAAACCAATCGGTCCTTCGAGATTTGATCTTTCTTGTGATCATGCCAATGTTACGAAGTAATGCACCGACTCTGGGCAACTGGGGTCGGGGCGTTACAGTTGGTATCAGAGGGAGGTTTAGTACAAACCTTGGAAACTAGATTTAGTTAAACTCTGATTAGAGCACGTAGACCTAAGATGAACTTTGAGGATTAGTATAGAATAACTTCCTTGAATTTTGGTATTGTAGAGATTTTGTGAGTTTTCCGAACAATACATCCATGTCTGGATACGAGCAGGTAGAGGCGGCTCTGGCACAGATGTTCCTAGGGGTAAAACCCGAAAACACCGCTTTGAGCTAGACTCGAACGAGAACTGGTGCACGACAACGGGCCTTGCTGCACTCTTGGTTACGACACTCCCGGGGGATATGCTTAGGATAACTCTCATTTTCTTTACAAATCATTATGAAGGGTTTATGAGTATATACTTCCTCAAAGAAAACATTTTTATGATTATAGATTATATCCATAAATAGTTCAATTTATGTTAAGTGTTTTATAAGTATGGGATTATGTATTTTGATTCATAAACTGATCTAGTGTATGCCATTGTTTAGAAATGGCGCCCAGTAGAAGGAATGAGAACTCCAGAAATGCACATGATCCAAAGATAAGGAAGGATCATATCTTTCATGGTCTTAAGCTAGAATTTATAAAAGAAATAGTCTCCCATGTATTATCATCATATGAAGAAATAATATCATGTGTTGATAAGATAAGTAAAGAGTTTACTGAGTCCTATGGCTTTGAAGGGAAGCAAGAGAAGAAAAGGATGGAAGAGAGAAAGATGGATAAAGGGAAGAGGGAAAATAAGAATTTTCCCATATGTGGTAACTGTGGAAAGAAACACCCTGGAACTTGCCTGAAAGGAATGGGAGTTTGTTATAAGTGTGGAGGAAAAGGGCACAAAGTACGTGACTGCAAGGGTAAGAAAATGGTTTTAAATGTACAATGCTTCATTTGCAAGGAGTTTGGACACTACGCGAACCTATGGCCCAGTCATCAGACTATGCCGCAAATGATGTTATTGGATAATAATCAAGTTATGATAATACCACAGATGAAGAGGAATGATTAGAGTTATTATGTTGATTATGTCAATTGAGTGTTGTATCAACAATGTACTTGTTATAATAATTATGGAGTATATAAGGATTGTGCTGCAGTACTATTTCATTAAGGACTTGGGATTGTGTGGAACAAAGAAAAGTGACTCAATAGAAGGTTAAATTTTTGGAAAATATATGGTTGAGAGAATGATAAATCATAATATAGTTCTGATACTGAGGTAGTGATTTTGGAATAATATGTGATTGTTTTGGATAAGTTATATTGGATATTCATGACTACCTTGGAACTGATTAATGATTTGTATATTCCATCATTGTTGGGGTTTAAACCATTTTTGGATTAATGAAGTATATCCAGCATTCTATATGGAAAAAGGGAGCATGAATGTAATCAATAAGGAATATGGTAATACATGATGAAGGTATTCATATGCTATTACGGGGTAAAAAGGATCTATATTATGTTTACCTTCCTTATAAATGTTGGACTGTGAGTTTGGACAGAAGTATTTTGGATAGTTCTAGTTTGGATTATTTTGGATTACCATAAAAGGAAAACTCGGAGGTTGGGCGGCAACCCGTCGCATCCGGAAAGGCTGCGAGACTTGAACCTGCAACCGAAGGGCGACAAGGGTGTATCACCTACCACTAGCCCACGAGATGTCCTGGATTAAATAATGTAGTTTTTATTAAAAGATCTTTTAGATGAATTATAAATTCGTTTATTTTGGAACCCTATACGAATAGTGTAAATAGAATTTTTTTTAAATTCTATTATCTTTTAGAGTGAAAGATGAGTATGTGGTTGAAATTTATTAATGGATAAAACTCTAATTATAAAGTAAGTATATCTCCATATGATCTTAGCCAATCTCATAAAAAATTCCTCAATATCAAGAAAAGCAAATTAGAACAAAAATGTTTTCCTAGATGGTACCTCAAATCATCACTAATTTATGGCTTTGGGATTGTTGGCCTTTTCATAGCCATGTTCTCTACCACTCTCCATCAGGTAATTGATGGTTAGATTTTTCTTCCATATCCATATTTTACTACATGGAACCCTAGTATGTGTTATTTTCGGTAATCTTCATAATTTCGACTCTTTATTTTAAATAGAGGCCTCATTAATTCATTTTTCGATGTGGGATTTCAACTAAGATATTTTGAAACATCAAAAATGTGTTATCCCAATACCCTATGTTTTGTTGAACCGATGGTATTTCAAATAATCATAGATTGATGATTTTAAGGACCTCAATTTTATACTTTTTTGTGATTGATGACCTCAATCACTACCTATAAATATTTACGTTTTCATCCAATTATATGTCTCTAATTGCCACCAATGTTCTCCTAATCAAGATCATAATTTGGTGGTGACCCTTTCATTTCTCTTTTCCTCATATTAAGACTAAATTTTAGTAACCCAATTTCCGATGTGGGGTTTCCAACAAATATATTATCTATTTTCAACCTTTTATTTTCAAAGAACAATTTCAAATTGTGAGGACGCAATTTATTGAAGGAGGGGAGAATGTAACACCCCAAGATTTTATAGTGTGTTATTTATTCAAAATAATTCAATAACTTTCACTACACGCAACACAAATTTCAATTGCACCATGACTTACCAAAAAAAAAATCCATTAAAAGAGGTCATGAATAGCATTAACTACATTTTTATCTTTATATAATCCTTATAATTTTAGAATCCATATTATGAGTTTCTTAGTCAAAATGCAAGAACAGATTCATTTTCAGTATTGCACTTTTATCAAATTTTGATAGTGAAACCTTTTTAGATACTATATTTTAAACTTGTTGACTAAATGGAGACATCAAAAATTTAAAATGAAACATCCCAAGCTTCCACGGTACGCTAGCGTGTGTTGTACGCAACACCGAGTTCTAACACACCGTAACCAATCAAACTAGCTGTTATGAATAGTAATACCTACTTTTTGAAGTTATATATATTTTATAAAATGGACTTCATTTTTGGATTCGGAATATCAAATTTATCCTAAGGTGAAATTTTGGTACTTTTCGGATAACTTTCATATTTTGATGAATAGTGAAAATTACTAAATTTTAATTAAAAACAACTTTTTTAATCAAAATAATTAATAGTGATAAATTATGAATTTTAGTGGTTTTAAAGTATATTTAGAATATATTTTTACTATTTAATATAATTTTGGTCATTGGAAATAATTTTACAATTAAACCGAACATAAACAACTGTCAATCTTTTGATAGTTATTATCTCTTAAAAACACGCTTTTTGTTTTGACAGCGGGAATTAATTTTAAATTAATTTCTGCCACTTCTGTGTTTTGAATTTAGGAAAATGGATTCCATATTTGCAATCAGGATGTTCAAATTGTGTAAATAGGTAACTTTTATTTTTATATATTTTGAATAATTACTGCGGTAAATATTTTATTTACCATGGTTAAGGGTAAATCTGGTAAATAAGGGTTAAAAAATAATATTATAATAATACTAAATTACCCTAAAACGTGTCTTAACCCTATTGGTTGATACATGGTCTACCATGGGCATCTTTGTGTCAATTTTGGGACCCCATGGATCCACTTGTAAGTGATAATGACACTTTATTTTAATTAAGTCAAAATGAATACAAATATGACACAAGCATATATCTTTTAGAAAAACAATTGTTACATAGGGTTATATAAGTTGGATTTTAGATTATAAATATTCATTAGAAAGCTAAAACTATTTCCTACATAATTATATTTTATTTATAATTTTTAGATATTAAATAATTTATTTTATTTATGACACACTGATGATGCAGTAATTACTATAATAGTGAAAAATTAAAATAATTGATATTATAAATACCCAAAAAAATATAATATGAAACTTTTAATGAATTAAACTAATTTTCTAGGATAATATGATCTATTAGGATTGATTTAATTGACTTTGTTAGAAGTAATCAATCTATTATGAGTTTCACAAAAACCAACTATTGAATAGTGTCAAAATTGACATAAAAGAGTTTTTAAAACAAATATTATATTATTAATTGATATTAAATTCCTAAAAATCTAAGGTTCGGCCAAGAGAATTATATAAGGATAGGTTTATCATTAATGGACTACTTGGGGGTCGCTTGGATGTATATAGTATGTTTATTAACCATATTATATAAAAATACAAAGAGACATTGTAAAAGTGAAACTAATTAACTTAGAGCTAATACTTAAAGATAAGGTTAATATAAGTACCCAAACCTGTCTAAATTCTATTGGTTGAGTGGTTTGCGACCTATCATCACCTTAACTTTTGAATAATCAACTTTTGAGCCTTTAGAAACCGAATATGAATTTATTATAAATTAATATTTCTAACTTTTCCAAAGGTGCCCCTCACCCCTCTTATAAAAGGGCACTCCTCCTTCTCATTTTTTCACACCTTCAAAGCCTTTTGGCTCGGCCAAACTCTGCCCAAATACTATCCCAACATCCCTCACTACAACCTAGAGGCCTTAGTTTGATCAGAAAGCCAACCTAAGGAGCCCTTTTGATCAAATCAAAAGGAAGAACCCGAAGAAGAGGTAATGATTTCACCACCCTTCTCCAAGTTCATTTCTTCTTCCACTTCTTCTTCCTTTGTTCTTACCATTCTAAAATAATAACTCCAGTATCTCACATATACTGTGATGTTATTATAAATATGGTACAATCATATTCAGTATTCTATCCACCCTTTGAATAACATGTCACCATACGTGCGTTCGTACGGCTTACCGTCTCCACGTCGTGGTGTAATTGTTATTCAATATAATATTATTTGGATGGGTATAATAATGATGTGTAACTCATGTAAATAATAAATATAACATGTTAATGATTCTTTATATATGATATACCATCCATTTATATATTATTTTAATATCAAAAGAATGATATTGTCGCTCGTGCGTACGTACGGACTACCGTCTCCACGAACGCGATGAGATTCATTCTCCATCGTATCCATTCAAGTATAATTATCATTTGATGATTTAAAAATGATGTTTAAGGACTGGATATCATTCTGGATATTAATAATATACAACAACCATGGCTTATGTAACAAAACATATAAAAGAAAATGAGTAAGTTAACTCCCGAAACGACGATAATTCTAAGATATTATTAACAAATCAATGTTAAAAGATCATATATGATATCATATTAATATATATGATTCTTGTATAATTTAATAACAACTATTTCACCATTATATAGGAGGTTAACCTACCCCAACCAAGGAAAAGTACAAGGTAAGGGTTTACTTTACAACCTCTTCATTATCCAAGGTTGTTTATACGTAATAATCTACTGGGATCTTTTTATCATCCACATCCATGTTTCTTAAAAATGCATTTCAAAACATTTTTACTATTTACTAGAATATGAGTTAAATTCATTTATACCCTTTTTGACTTTTATAAGTGGTTTGTAAAGGAATCTTTCGGTCGTTTTCAAAACAAGGTCCCTTTTTTAACCTTTTCGATAGAATTAAGGTAAGAATGTTTTTTTTAACTTATACGGTGGGTGCGGCTATTTTCCGCCGTTATAAAATCTTCAAAGCTTCCCTTACAAGCTTATAAGAATATTTTCAAAGAAAATGTTTTATTTTATATGGATCTTAAATTATTTCAAAATAAAAGGAGACATTTCTTTAAAAAGAATTTTGATTTCATCTATGTCAACATCCTTTGATGGATTTTAAGATTATTTGAAGTTGATTTATTATGATACAAAACTTCTATATTGTATTGATGGTTTTTTGATATGTTTGACTGTGGATGTGCTATTTTTATACCATTCATAGTTTATGGTGAAAGTATTTACATTTCGTATGCTAGTTTTAATACGAATGTTTATGTTATGTTTAAACCTTTTCATATGGGAATGCATTGGACTTAATATGTGACGGGTGGAGCCCGCTATAGCTCCTCGATGCATCAGTAGGTCTCATGAGACAAACTAGTGTCTTGGAACAAGGCCTTGACAAAATCTTATTTGTAGTCTTGGCACAAGGCCTTGGCTATGTGGTTTTGATAGTCTGGCATTATGCATTCCATCATCATGAAAGTGGTTATTGATTTTTCATGTGATTATTCGATTAGTAGAATAACCATGTGAATAAGTAAATGGAATTATTTCATTTCATTTATGCCATACTATGTTGAAAGTTCAAGTTTTAAAGGCTTTTGTTTTAGTTATACATTTCCTTAAATGTTTATTCTTATTTATGAAAGTTTCCGCTATATTGTTATCCTTACTGGGCATTTGAGCTCACCCCTTTTCTAGGTTTTATTTTTCCCAGGAAGTGAAGAAGTAAATTATGAATGACCTGCAGGGATATTATGTGGGGATATGAGTGTGGATTATGGAGACAATATGTTGTTGTAGTAGTTTTTAGTTTAATGATGTAATGTAAACCTTATGAATATATCTAGTGTTTCCAAGGCTACTAAACCAATCGGTCTTTCGAGATTTGATCTTTCTTGTGATCATGCCAATGTTACGAAGTAATGCACCGACTCTGGGCAACTGGGGTCGGGGCGTTACAAATATATCCATCTTCTAATTGATTATAAACAAGGATTGGATGAATAGTGTTATAGCATTTATATAATGTTATAATCTTCAACTTTATTTCTTATATATTAATGGTGAAAATCATGTTTTTTGTGTGAGTGGGTTAGTAGATCAAGAAGAGTGGGGATAGTTTTTCTTTATACTAAGAAAAAATTGTTCATGTTTTAAGAGATGTTTAATGATGTGTTTGACCATTATTTGGTAAATCATCTACCTACATAGGTATGTGCGTACCCTAATGTATTTCATGATTATTATTATTTCGGTTTATTGAACAATATGAAGGTTAAGAGTACTATTTAAATACTCTTTAGTACGTTGCCAATTTCTATAGGATCTTACTATTTGGTTCTTTTTGATTTGGTAGAACTTAAGGTTCAATATTCCCATATTGAGGCTCTGGGACTTTTTCAAACAAATGTGACACTATGTGATTCACCTATCCTATTTTCTTATAAATTATATGAGATCCTTGGACTTTTTATTGGATAATGGAAGTTAAATTAAGTGATTGTCATGAAAAAATATCCAATTCCCAGGATTTATGATATTTATTATTATATTAGAGGGACCTATAGTTTTAAAATATTGAAATGTGGTTATGGTACCACCATTTGTGAGTTTGAGAATAGGATATACCTATGATGATATCTTGGAGTTGGTATAGGAATTACGAGTTTATGGTTATTCCATTCAGAGTTACAAAAAATCAAGCAGTCTTTATTGAATTAATGATCCAAATCTTTCATCTATTATTAGTCTCAATTTTTGTGGTGTTCATGGATGAAATTATGGTTTACCCAAATTCAGAGGAGGTTCACATGGCCCATTTGGATATCATTCATAGAAATTTATGGTAACATCATGTGTATGGTAAAATTTCCAATTGCCAATTTTAGATTAAAGAAGTAATATTTCTGGGCCACGTTACACCTGAGAGGGGAATCATACTAAATCCTAAAATGGTATAGGATGTTACTTCATGGGAGTGGCCCACAAAAGGGTTTGAGAACCAAATATTTTAGGGGTTATCTATTTATTATTGGTGCATATTTTTTGAATTCGTTAAGAGTAAAAATCTAATGATAAAACTAATCCATAGGGGGGAATGTTTTAGTGTAATGACATGTTTCAGAGATATTTTGATGAACTGAAGGTGAGTTTCACTTTGTCTCTAATTTTTATTATTCAATAACAATGTTCTGGTTGTGATTATTTCTTCGATGATCCAGGTGTGGGTTTGGGTGTATATTTATGCAGGGGGAACAATATGTAGTCTATGAATCTTTATGTTTATTCCCCAATGATAATAATTACCCTATACATGATAATGTGTTGGAATTGGTTATAAATTCACTAAAAATGTAGAATCACCACCTCTTTGGGGAACATTTTATGGTATATTATGATATTAAAATCCATACATATATTTTCAGTCAGAGTAATATGAACTAGAAAAATAAAAATTGTGAAGAGTATCTACAGAATTTTGATATTGATATTGATTATAATCATTGAAAGAGGAATGTGGTCACTGATGCACTGAGCATGAAATTACCAATATAATCTATGAAGGACTTATTGGATGGGTGGTCCTTGATTATTTTTTATGAAATGGGTGTGGAAATGGAAGAATTTGGTTGGAATATATGTTTGGATTTAATGATGTATTAATTTTCATTAGGTTACTGAATTCATCACATGAAAATGTATAACCCAGAGTTCTATATCTTTAGTACAATCCTTTATAGTGGGGAGACCTCGAGTGAGTGGTCTCATACTGCTAGTGGCACTTCGTGTTTCTAAAATTGGTTGGCTGTTCCTTTTTTCGTATGTTAGAAGTTTTTTGATTGGGGGAAGAATATTTTACATTACATACACGAGGGTACAACCGAGATGTATCATGACTTGAGACATCAGTATTGGCGGATTGGTATGAGATGGATGATTATGTATTTTGTTTAAGGGTGACATATTGTGAAAAAATTAATATTGAATAATAGGGACCCTCTAGTTTATTACAACCCATTTATCATTCTGGTATGGAAATGTTATGATATTTTGATTGATTTATTCATTGGTTTACCAAAGAATCATAGTGGGATGACTGTGATTTTGGTGATCATTGATTGACACACAAAAAACATTGCATTTCCTCCACATCAAGGAGAATATTAAGGTGGAAAAACAAGGGGAATTGTATGTTTGAGAGTTTTTTAGAAATAATTGGGTTCCCTATATATTTTTTTCTGATTGTGTCTTGAGCTCCCCATAAAGGTATCATAATCATTTTCCAGAGATGATCGGTTCACATATGAAATTGAGCACAGAACATCATCATAGATGGATGGACCAACTGAGAGGGTTGTCCAGGTTCTTATGGATTTTCTCATGGATTGTGTGCATTGTTTTCCTAGTTTTATGTAAAATAATTTTCTTTTAGTCATGTTTTCCAATAAAAATATTTACCAGGCCTTGATCAAAATTTCTCCATTCAAAGACTTTTAGGGGAGTCCATGTAGATCTCCATTGTGTAGGGTATAGTTGGGCAAGTGGTCCTCGGTTCAGAAAAGTATTGTTCAGAAGATGAGGAGAGAAAGAAGTTGATTTGGAGGATATTTATCATGAAACAAATTAATATAAATTCTAATACTAACCTACATGACAATCCACTAGTGTTTGAGGTTAGTGATTGGGTTTTTTATAGATTTTCGAATCAATTGGTATATCATTGGTTGGTTAACTAGGGTTTGATGACCCTGAGGTTTGTGTGACCTTTCTAGATCATTTTATTTCTAAGAGAAGGAGCCAATCTGTTGGACATAGCATATCAGTTTACTTACATCCATAACATGTTTTAGGCTTCCCAACTAAGTAGGTATCAATCCGATCCATGTAATTTTTATGAAGGGAAGAATTTCAATCATGAACCTAACATCACCATTGGCCCATATGATAATGTTGCTCCCTATCTAGTATTAATTGATTTAATAATTTCTAATAATTTCAAATTTTATTAATTACATCAAATCATTTCAATAATGGTTATTTACATTTCAATATGTGTAATTATTATTATCTATTATCAAATATAAGTATAACACACTGTTAATATTTATGTTCATATTTATGTTGTAAGATATACCGAGAAGAAATATTTTCTATGTATGACATATTGAAATAGATATTTAAAATGAGTCTCCGAATAATGGAATGATCGAAATAACGACACAGTGATTGTTCAAACGAGTCACTGACAACTCAATTGACTTACCGACACATGGTGCAATCGAATAATGGAGATACCAATGCAAGGAATCACTGACAATGCAATTGACACACCGACAAACTAACTGTCTCATCGATAATTTAAAGGACCTACTGACGCAAGGACCAACTGATGAAAGGACATATGGATGGAAAGACCCACCAATGCAAGGATTTTTGATCCATAGATTGACAGATAGAAGTAGACACTAATGGAATGAGTCACTAACAGAAGGAGATACCGACCGAGGGATCACCAATAGACTATTTCAATTTACTTTATTTAATATTAATTCTAATGGTCATATTTTGAGTATTTAAATTTTATTTATTAAATTAATGATTTTTCCATACATCTTAAATGAGGATGCTAGAAGTATGGGTTACATCATCTACCTTAATACATGCACATTTTTGGGCATGAAGAATATATATATACAAAGAAGAGAATATGAAAGAGACAAACATACCCAAGAAGATATTAGTTGACACAGTAAAATACCTATGTGAGAAAAATACAGAAATGAAGAATGCAACACCCCAAGCTTCCACGATACGTTTCTCTTTGAATAATATAATAGGTTTCCCTATATGCAACTTCGAGTTCTAGCACACCAAGACCAATCAAACAAGCCATTTAATAAGTAATTATGAAAAGTAATACCCAATTTTTGAAATTTTATAAATTTAATTTTTAAAATTGGACTTCTATTTTTTGTATTTTGAATATCAAAAATATATTAGGGTGAATTTTTTGTATTTTTTATGAAAAAATTCAATATTTTATGAATACTGAAAAAAAACAACGATATTGTTTAAAACCGAATATTTAACTGAATAATTATATTTAAATATAAATTTATTTTAAAATAAAAATTGATACATAATACCTATATTAATCAAATTCAATTCACTAGAGTCATTTTAAAATAAGATTATATATATAATTTTATTGAAAATTTTAATGTATTTCACCCACCTTAGCGGCACATTTTCAAATTTGCATAAAACATAATTTTACCACTTCTGTGAATTTAATTTCAAAAATCTAACAGAAACAATTTTCATCATTAACTAAAATGTGGTTCAATAGGATGAAAATAAGTTTGGGTGAATAGTAACTTGAATTTTATTTATCATGGTAAAAAGTAATTAGGGTAACTGAATGTAATGAAAATATTAGAATAATATCAAATTACCACAACACATGTACTAATTATATTAGATAATTTTTTTTCAACCATAGTAAACCATAGGAAAAAAATAAGATCCTTTTGAAACATTTGGATTAGATTCGGACATTTATAATATTTTATTTTAATAGGAGTTAAAAGTGTTAAATTATATGTTTATTAATTAAACCATTTTTAGCATAGGGTTACACATAAGATAAGTTAGACAAAAAATATTCATTAGAAAGTTAAAAATATTATCAACATCATGGTATTTTATTTATTATTTTGACACATTAAATAACTAAATTCATTTGTGACACAATGATGATGTAATAATTACATTATTTACAAATGATTAAAATAAATGATGATATAAATATTAAAATAAATGTAAATTGAATCCTATGAATAAATAAACTAATTTTATAGTATAATATGGAATTTTAGGGTCAACTATATGTATTTATTTCTATTTATTAATGTTTTATGACTTTATGAAAAATTAACTTCTAAATAGTGTCAAAATTGATAGAAACGAGTTTTCAAAACAAATACTATTTTATTAAAGGATATAATATTCTTAAAAATATACTATTTGAAAAAATAACTTATATAAGGTTATATATGTCATTAGTGAACCACTTAAGGTTTTATTGTCATTTTAGAGTATGTTTATTAACCATGTAATATAAAAATACCAGAAGACATGGTATATGTTTAACTTTTTAACTAAGAGTAAAATCTAAAAGTTGAGGTTAATATATTTACCTAACCTTTTATAAAACATATTATTTGAGATAATTTACACCCATACCCACCTTAGTCTCTAAATTAAATTATTTGGAGCTATTATTAATAGAAATATATTTTATAATAAATTAATATCTCAAGATTTTCTTAAAGTGCCCCTCACCTCTCTTATAAAAGGGTACTTCCTCTTCTCTTATATTAACACCTCCAATGCCATATGAAACGTCCTAAACCTGGTAAAATATCTTGAAAAATATCATTAATTCAACCTAAAGGCCTTACTTGTGTCAGAAATCCAACCTAAGTAGCCATTTTGTCCAAATCAAAAGGACGAACCTAAAGAAGAGGTAATTATATCATCACCACTTTCAGTGTTCTTTTCTTCTTCCACTTACTATTTCATTGTTGCTTCCATAAAAAATAATAAATTCAGTACCTTCTAAATAATATTACGCTATTATAAATATGTTACTACCTTATTAATTATTCTATCCATCCTATGAATCAAAATGTCCCCATACGTTCGTACGTACGACTTACCGTCTCCACGTTGTGGGGTAGTTTGATATTAAAGACTTCATTATTTGGATGGGTATAATAATGAGTATAATTGATTTAAATAATAAATATAATATGTTAATGATTCTATTTATATAATATATCATCCAATTACATACAATTTCACCATCAATAGAATGATATTGTCACTCATGCATACATACAACTTTCCATCTCCACAACGTGATGAGATTTCGTTCCCCATCATAACCATTCAAGAATAATTTTAATTCGATGATTAAAAATAATTTTTAATAACATAATATCATTCTTTATGTAAATAAAATTCATCCTATCCATAAAAAACATGGCTTGCGTAACAAATCATATAAAAGTTAAACTAATCAATTAACACCCGAAACAATGATACTACTGGAATATTATTAACAAAGAAATATTAGAGGATTATAAATGATATCATATTTAGGTATGTGGTTATTTTATAATTTAAATATAATGATTTAAATAATTTATAAGAGTGTATCATACCCTTAAATAATGAAAAGTACAAGATAAGCATTAATTTTACAATCTGTTTATTATCTGAGGTTGTTTATACATAAGTATCTACAAGGACTTATTTATCATCCACATATATAATTCATAAAATGCATTTCAAAACATTTTTATTATTTTATAGACTATGGGTTAAAGTCATTTATTACCCTTGTTTTAAATTTTTTATATTTTTTTTAATGTAATCATTTTTTAGTTTTCCAAACAAGGCACTTTATGTCCTTTTAAAAAAAGTAAGGAAAGCATGTATTTTTAACTTATACGGCATGTGATTCTATTTTACTATGTTATAACAACTTTGAATCATATCTTACACGATTATAAGAATATTTTCAAAATTAATATTTTTTTATAATTACACGACTTTTAAATAATTTCAAAATAGAAAGAGTTATTCCTATCAAATAGTTTTTTTTCTTCCATGTCAACAACCTTTGTTGGATTTTACGCTTGTTTGAAGTTGATTTTTTTATGAGACAATATTCCATATTATATTGAAGGTTTTGTTATATGTTTAACTGTGGATGTGTTATTTTTATACCATTCATGCTTTATGGTTAAATATAAACACTTGGTATCATAGTTTTAAATACGATCATTTTTTGTTATATTTTAATCTTTTTATATGAGGAATGAATTAGAATTAGTAAGTGACGGGCATGGCCTGATATAGAACCTCGATTTATCAGTAGGTATCAGGAGATAAATTAGTTTCTTGCAACAAGTCCTTGATTTTTTTTTTAGTCATGGGACGAGGCCTTGACAATGTTGTTATGATGTCTGGTATTATGCATTCTATAATTATGTAATTATCTATTGAAATTAAATGTGATTATTATAATAGTATATTATCAATGTGAATAATAAAATGGAATTATCTGATTTATATTTTCCATATTATGCTGAATATTATGTTTAATAGGCTTCTATTTTAATATTATACATTTCCTTCATTGTTTATTCTTATTTATGAATGTTTCTACAATATTTTTATCTTTACCAAACATCTAAGCTCACCGCTTTATTTTGTTTTATTTTTCCCTGGATGTGAAGAAGTATATTATGACTGACCTACAGGGATTGGCTAAGGGAAATTAATGTGTTCTATAGAGACACAATGTTGCCTTTTCATTCCATATTGCAATGTAAATTTTATATATGTATCTAGTACATCTAATGGTAATAAACTGATTTGTATTTCGGGACATGATCTTTTGTGATCATTCCACTGTAATGTAATAATGAACCGACTCTAGGAAACTAGGGTTAGTGCATTATAGTTGGTATCAGAGAAATTTTTCTACAATCATTGGAAACTAGATCTAGATAAACTATGATTAGGGAACATTACCCTCAGATAGAAATCGTTGATTAGTATAGAAGAACATCCTAGAATTTAAGTAATGTAGATATTATATGGGTTTTCCAAGAAATACATCCCTATATAGATACTTCAAGAAGACTTGGTTATGAAAGAAATGAACCTAGGAGTGAAAACACCAACAATGAGTTTTAGGCTTGACCCAGGGTATCCTGGTACACCATAATAGTCCTTACTATGCACTTGGTTTGACACTCCTAGTGGATATGATTAGGATAATTCAAATTTTCATTACATACCATCATGAAGGATTTATGAGTAAATACATCCCCATAAGTATCATTTTTATTATTATGGATTATATACATAAACAATTAATTTTATGTTAAATATTCTACAAGTTTGGAACTATGTATTTTGATTCATAAAAAAATATAGTGCGTGCTATTTTTTAGAAATGGTGCCTTGTGGAAGTAATGAAAACGATGTCAATGCACATAATACATGTACAGATTTCTATCCTACTAAAGTTAATTATAGTAGAGCTGGTGATGCAACTATTATCAATCTACTTATAACCACACTAGGACAACTCACTCAGGTTTTTAATAATAACCCTACCCGTATGGAGAAACCTAATCCACACTACAATGGATTAATTTTAGAATGCTTCATGAGGAAAAAACCACCAACATTTCATTGGAATACAAATATATTTGTAACTCATCAATGGATAAGTTCCATAGAGATAATATTTCATGATTTGGGGAGTATAAAAAGGAAAAAAATTCATGTCATCTTATCACCTTATAGGAGATGCAGATCAATGATTTTTATTAATTCAAAACAAAAAAGAGGATGAAAAAGTATGAAATATAGAATGGAGGGCGTTTAAATATCATTTAATAGAATCATTATCTCTTATTGAGTATCGAGCGGATATGGAAAATAAATTTTTTAGTCTAAAGAAAAAGGAGGATGAGAATGTCCCAAAGTATGAGCCTAAGTTTACATGATTAGAAAGGCATAATACAGATTATATATGAATCCCAAGAAGTAATATTGATCGATTATTTTATGGGTTAAAAACTTTTCTCTGCTGAGATCGAGCGGATATGTATTCTAATGTTCTATCAAGATAGAATATGAATTATCTATGTATTATGAATTTAAATTAAAGAAAGAGAAGAAGAGATCTGTTGAACATTCTGAAAAAGTAAATAATGGGAAGAAAGAAAAAGTTGACTTTCCACCCTACAGTAAATGTGGGAAAAACACCCCAGTACTATTATGATGGGGATGCGAGTCTGTTACAATTGTTGAGAAAAATTCCACCAATCTCTTGATTTCAAGGGAAAGAAAGTGGCAATCAATTTTGAATTATATAATTTTAGAGAAATGGGTAATTATGCAAACAAATGTCCTAAAAGCCAAGGAAACTTATTTCATAAAAGGCCAAGGGATCAAGGCCATGATTATGAGATCACTACCGTAGAGGTTGAAGGTCCTAATGATGTGGTGGTAAGAACATTAATCATTTCCTAAAAAATAGGAAATGATTTATTTGTTTAAGAATCATCACATTATTTCATATAATCTCAATTTTCCAAGAAAATTAGATATTTCCAATTTTACTTAACAAGGGTTTTATCAGTCATAACTCTTAAGGGAAGTATCATTAAAATAATTTTTATCCAATCAGTTACCATTATTTCATATAAACGTGCTTTATATAACTATATTATTGTCATACCAATGATTTAATTTGATATAATATTTATTATGGATTGTCTTTCAGGCCACAATGAAAAAATTTATTTTAAGAAGAATGAGGTTACAATTTTTGATGATGATAAGGAATACCTTAAATTTAGAGAATAAACATCACCCTCTGATTCTCATTTACATCCACCCCCAGTAGCTCTACTAAATTAAAATCTTTGGGATGAATTGATTGAAATAAATATGGGCGAGGAAAGGAATATTCAAATAGATTATCTACATATTCTTTAAAAATATGATAACGTCTTTCCAAAGGATTTACTTGGACATCCTCCAAAATAGGAAATTGAATTTATCATTGACTTAATTCCTCGTTCAAGGCCAATATCGAATAACCCTAATAGGATGGACACTGTGTAATTAGTGGAACTAAATAAAAACCTAGAAGAATTAAATAATAAAGGAATTATTCTCAGTGTTTCTCCATGGGGAGACCCTGTTCTTTTTATCTAAGAGAAAGATGGATCTATGAGTTTTTGCATCGAATATAGGGAGATCAACTCGATAACAATAAAGAAAAAGTATCCCCTACCTCACATTGATGATTTATTTTATCAAATTCATGGAGCTCAACATTTTTCAAAGATTGAAATTCGATCTGGACATCGTATGTTTTCCATGAAAATGGGAGACATTCCAAAGATAGCATTTCAAACTAGGTATGGGCATTAAATGTTTATAGTAATGCCTTTTGGACTGAATAATGCAACCTAGGATTTAATGGATATAATGAATAGGGTTTTCAAGGAATATCGTAAGGAATTTTTATTGTTATTTATAGATGATATCTTGGTATACTCGAAAGGCTTTAAAGATCATGAGAATCACATGATCAATTTTCTAAAGACTCTTAGAAAGAATAAAGTACATGGGAATTTTAGCTAGTGTGAATTCTTTCTCTAGGAGATTTCTTTTGTTCTCCATATTGTCTCTAAGGATGGAATCTCTATTAATCTTTCGAAGACATTGGAAATTTATGAATGGCTAGCACCAATGAGTATAACTAATGCACACAGTTTTATTGGTATAGATAGTTATTAACATTGTTTCATCTATAATTTTTCCCAATTGACTAACCCATTAACCAAGCTCACATGTAATGGGGTTATATTTGTTTGAAAAACAGAGTGTGAAGAATGTTTTGAAGAATTAAATAGAATATTCATCAATGATGTTATCTTGACTCTAATATCAGGGAATAATGGGCTTGTTATTTATAGTGATTCTTCAAAGAATGGACTTTGTTGTGTCCTTATGAAGAATGATTGAGTCATTTCTTTTTCATGGTAGATAAAAATTCAATACCAATATTATAATACTCACGATCTAGATTTAGCAGCTATAATTGTTTTTCAGAAGATATGGATACACTATCTCTATGGTAAAAAAATGTGAGATATATATTGCTCACAAGAGTATAAAGTATATTTTATCGTACAAATAATTCAAAATGAGGTGAAGGAGATAGCTCAAACTACTCAAGGATTATGATTGCACAATACACTACCACCCGGGGAAGGCAAATAAAGTGGAAAATGCTTTAAGCATTAAGGATCATTGAGTTCAGAATAATATGATAGTCGAATGGGATAATATGTTTATGGATTTCATAAATATTGATATGGGAATAATCATGGAAGGTGAAACATCAATACTATTTCAAATGGTTGACAAACCGTCTTTTCTAGAATGGATTAAAATTTATCAGATAGATGATGAAGAGTCTCAAAATAAATTTAAAGCTATGAATGATGGGAGATTTATCGAATTCATATATGAAGATGTAATTTTTAAATTTGGGAAGAGGCTTTGTGTTCCCAATATACAAGATCTAAAAAGAGAGTTTTTGGATGATTCTCGTATCTCCAATTTCTCTATACACCCTAGAATCATTAATATGTATAGGGATTTGAAGGAACATTTTTGGTGGGACAACTTGAAGAGGTAGATTGATGATTATTTGTTAAAATTCATGGTTTGTCAATAGGTTAAGGCTTTAAGAAAACATCCTGGAGGAGTGATGCAACCTCTTCCAATACATGATTGGAAATGGGATGATATTATGATGGACTTTGTCATGGGGATACCAAAGAATAATACACGGAATGATGCAATATGGGCCATTGCTGTTCATTTGACAAATTCATCACATTTTATTACTATAAGAGAAGATTTACTACTTGAACATTTAGAGAGAACATATATTAATGAAGTTTTATGACATCATGGTGTACCCCTATCGATTGTTTCTGATCATGATCTCCATTTCACATCAAGATTTTGGAAAAGAATTTAGAATTACATAGATACTAAACATCATTTGAGAACTTCCTACCACCCTCAAACTGATTTAAAATCCGAATGAACTATTCAAACCATAGAAGTCATGTTGATATCTTGGTCATTTGACATTCAATGTATGTGGGATCAGTATTTACCTCGAGTAGAAGTTTTCGATTTGAATATCCTCCATTCACGTATTTAGATGGTACCATATAAACCATTATATGGAAAGGGATGTCGCACACCATCTAGATGGGCTGATGTTGGTGAAATAGAACTTGTAGGCCTAGAATGTGTTGAGGAAACAAAGGAAAAGGTGAATATTAACCCAATGCACATCAAAGAAGCTCAAAGTAGGAAAAAAAATCAATGCCAATAACCAAAGGAATGATATGGAATTTCAAGAAGGATATCTTGTTTTCTTGAAGGTAACTCCAAAGAAGGGTGTCATACGATTCTGTAAAATGGGTAAATTAAGTCCCAGGTACATTAGACCTTGTAAAATTTTAGAAAAAATCATAGTTGTAGCTTATCATTTGGAAATCCCACAAAGTCTCTCCAAAGTTTGTGTTGTGTTCCATGTATCACTATTGAGAAAATACAAGCATGACCCAATGAAAGTACTCACCTATGATAAAATAGAACTAGAACATGATTTATCTTATTGTGAAGAGCATAATAATATTCTTTATACTAGATAAGAAGTGTTGAGAAACCAAAACATAAGAAAAACATTCTTTGGATGAACAATATAATAGAAGAGGTGATGAGGGAACGTGTGGAACTTATGATGAAGAACCACCAAATTCATTTTATGCAGTAGTATTCTAGAAATTTGGAGGAAGAAATTATATAAAAGAGGGAGTAATGTAACACCCCATGATTCCACATTATGTTTCTCTTTCAATAATACAATAGCCTGCGTTGTACGCAACTTCGCATTCTAGCACACCACGAACAGCCAAACTAGCCGTTTAAAAAGTATTTATGAAATGTAATATCCATATTTTGAAATTTTATAAATTTTATTTTTCATATTGGACATCATTTTTGGAATCGGAATATGAAAATTATCTTAGGGTTAATTTTTTCATATTTATTTGAAAACATTCTATTTTTTATGAATATTGAAAAACAATGTGTTATTGTTTAAAACCAAATTTTTATATAAATAGTTAATTTTAAATTTAAATTCATTTTAAAATAAAATAAATAAATAATACCAATATTAATTAAATGTAATTCATTGGATTAATTTTATAATAATATTATATATAATAAATTTTATTGAAGTTTTTAACGTCTTTTAACCACCTTCTATGCACATTTGAAAATTTTCAAAAAACATAATTTTTCCATTTCTGTTAATTGAATTTAAGAAATCTAACTGAATCTATTGGCATCACTAAGTAAAATTTGGTTCAATAGGACGAAAATAATTTTTTGTGAATAGAAACTTTTGAATTTTATTTACCATAGTTAAATGTAAAGAGTGTAACTCAAAGTAAAGATAATATTATAATAATATCAAATTACCCCAAAACATGTACTAATTATATTGGTTAAGTGTATTTCGACCAAAACCAACTTTCGGAAAAAATAATATCATTTTGAATCATTTTCATTGTATTAGGAAATTTATTATATTTTATTTAAAGAAGAGTTAAAATTGTTAAATTCAATATTTAATAACTAATCCATTTTTAATATATGCTTCCACATAAGATAAATTCGATGATAAAAAATCATTAGAAAGGTAACACGATGTAAAAAATAATGGTATTTTATTTATAATTTTTAGACATTAAATAATTAAATTTATATATGAGACAATGATGATATAGTAATTACATTATAAATGAATGTTTAAAATAATTGATGTTATAAATATTATAATAAATGAA
Organism: Viscum album; assembly: GCA_963277665.1. NCBI lineage: Eukaryota > Viridiplantae > Streptophyta > Magnoliopsida > Santalales > Viscaceae > Viscum > Viscum album. The sequence goes on along the minus strand of OY728129.1, from coordinate 276,588,658 downwards.
ATTTAAAATTTTGATTCCATATTATAATTTTATAGTTTAATATCACATGTTAGGTTTGATTCAATGTATTTTTAATAATGTTTTTATGAATTTAACAAAAATCAATTACTAAATTGTGTCAGAATAGGGATAAATATGTTTTTAAAACAAATACTCTTTTATTAAATGATATAATATTCCTAAAAATCTATGAATTTTCCAAAAGGACATAGATAAGATTATATATGTAATTAATGAACCACTTTAGGTTCACTTGGAATTTTATATTATGTTTAATAACCATGTATTATTAAAATACATGAAGACATGGTAAATGTTAAACTATTTAACTAAGAGATAAATCTAAAAGATAAGGTTAATATGGTTACCTAAACTGGTCTAAAACCTATTGGTTGAGAGGATTTAGACCCATAACCACTGTAGGATTAAAATAAATCCATTTTGATCTATTAGAATCTTAAAATGATTTTAGAATAAATTAATATTTCGTTCCTTTCCTAAATTACCCCCCACCTCTCTTCCATATCTTAAATTTACATCTCATAAGACATTTGGCATGGTGAAACCCAGTTCCAATATCCTACCAAATACCCTCACATAAAACTTAACTCCTTATGTTGATCATAAAGCCACCTAAGGATCCATTCTTCTCAAGTCAAAAGGAAGAACCTGAAGAATAGGTAATTATTGCATCACCTCCTTCGAAGTTCTTTTATTCTTCCACTTCCAGTTTATTTGTTGTTTCTAATAGAAAAATTATTAATACAATACCTTCTAGATATTGAGATTTTATTATTAATATGTTACAACCACATTCATTATTCTATCCATCTTATGAATGTTAATTTTCCCATACATATTTACGTAATACTTATTGTCTCCACGTCATGGTGTAGTTTGTTATTCAATACTTCATTATTTGGATTGGTATAATAATCATTATAATTGATGTAAATAATAAGCATAACATGTTAATGATTCTATATATATTATATAAAATTCAATTATATACTATTTCACCATCAATAGAATTATATTGTCGCTCGTGTGTACATACATCATACCAACTCCACGACGCAATGAGATATCATTCCCCATCGTAACCATTCAAGAATAATTTTCATTTGATGATTAAAAATAATGTTTAAGAACATAATATAATTATGTATATGAATTAAATAAATCCTATCTATAAAAAAATTACTTATTTAAAAAAACATATAAATGAAAATGAATCAGTTAACACTGGAAACAATGATACTACTGAAATATTTTTAACAAAGCAATATTAGAGGGAAATATATGATATCATATTTATGTATGTGGTTCTTGTATAATATAATAATAATTAATTAACTATTATAAAAGTGGTTAACATACCCTTAACCAAGTAAAAGTACAAGGTAAGGGTTAATTTTACAATCTCTTTATTATCCAAGGTTGTTTATACGTAAGTATCTATAGAGACTTCTTTATCATCCACATACGTGTTTCATAAAATGTATTTCAAAATATTTTTCCTATTTCCTAAACAATGGTTTAAAGTAATTTATACCCATTATTGAATTTTTATAATTTTTTTCTTGAGAGGAATCTTTCTGTTATTTTCCATACAAGGTACTGTATGTCCTTTTTAACAAATTCAAGAAAGAATGTTTTTTAACTTATACAGCAGGTGCGAATATTTTCCTCTATTACAACACCTTCAATGATTCTTTTATAATATTATAATAATATTTTTAATATAAATGTTTTATTTATAATTACATTAATTTTAAATTAGTTCAAAATAAAAAGAAATATTTCTCTCAAATAGTTTTGATTTCATCTATGTCAACAACCTTTTTGGATTTTACATTTGTTTGAAGTTGATTTATTATGATACAATATTCCATATTGTATTAATTTTTTTTGGATATGATTGATGCTGAATTTTATTTTTTTATACCATCCATGGTTTATAGTTAAATTATTATCATTTCATATGCTAGTTTTAAATAATAATTTTTTTTGTTATATTTCAATATTTTCATATGAGGAATGTATTCGACATAGTACGTGGCAGGCTGGGCCTGCTATAGCCCCTTTATGTATCAGTAGGTATCATGAGATAAATTAATGTATTGGAACAAGGTCTTGACAAAATTCTAATTTTAGACTTTGCATGAGGACATGACTATGTGTTTATGATGTTCAGAACTATTCATTGCATCATTATGAATTTATCTATTTATATTACATGTGGTTATTCGACTAGTAGAATATCCATGTGAATAATTAAATGGAATTATTTGATTTAAATTTTCCATATTATGTTGAATTTTACGTTTAAAAGAATTGTGTTTTAATCTTATACATTTCCTTCAATGCTTATGCTTATTTATGAAGGTTTCTGCTATATTGTTATCCTTATTGAGCATTTTAGATCTCCCCTTTCTTATGTTTTATTTTTCCCAGGATGTGAAGAAATATATTATGACTTCTCTACAAAGATATGCTAAGGGATATTAGTGTGTTATATGGAGACAAAATGTTTCTTTTTCATTTCATAATATAATTTAAAATTTATGTCTGTATCTAGTACTTCCAAGGCTACAAAACTGATTGTTCATTAGGGACATGATCTCTTGTGACCATGCCAATGTTATGTAATAATGCACGAACTATGGGAAACTAGGGTTTGGGTGTTACAAACAACACATGAGGAACTCTTAATTCCTTATTACTGTGAATCATTGGACTGTTTCCATCAAATTTTCACTGTATCTGTAGCATTCAACTGAACGAAAGGAGAAAAACATCTCACCCTCTTAGAAGGAAGATCACAATTCACCATGACACTATTTTTTCAGTGGAAACTTGTATAATAGGACTCCAGCTTCAACTCTAGTACATCAATGAGTCTAGAGATTAATTTCATAACACACATGGCTTTCTAAACTCTATCAATTTCTTATTTAACTCATGTGTCCCTTTTATTATATTTTTGAAAAATGTCTGCATCTATTTGTAAAACACACACTGTATCTTGATCTAAACTTGATGATACTGGATATCGTCAAACCAATATCTCTTTACACATGTTTATCCCATAGAGAACATTCAAATAGGTCTTGTGTGACATGATTGTGTTTTTGTTCCCACAATGAACTGTTATATTGGACTTGGGACCAGTACAACTAGTCTATTATTATGTTAGCCCCAATATAATGTATTGATCGATACATTTATCTATATTGATTTATTTGTGACATGTGAAAACCAAGTAGATTGGAATAAGTCTTACCTTTAGATTGGACCCCTTTTTTTATATTCAATGTGTTTTTAGATTTAGTTTTCATTGTTTTTACCTTTATTTCAGATAACTGAATTTTACTTTTATAGTTGTTATTTTATTGTATTTATAACTATTTTGGATTGTTAGAATATTTTATAATTTTTTATTGATATCTCATATTGTTATAATTGAGAAACAATCAATCTTATAAGAAACTTGTCAAACAGCCAGACATAAAAATTCACTAATTTGGTTAAATGGCTTGTTTTGTTTTAAATTGGGGGAATATTTTAAATAACCCCTTTAATATAAATTTTTATAGGAACTCAATTGACACCCCTCTTGTGTTTCATACTCCTACTAAAATTTGGTATCAGAGGGATTGTTTTTAACTAATATTTTCAATGGTTCCAAAACGTTTTCAAATATTTTCAACTGTTATTTTAGTTTTGTTTTAATGAACTCTAATTTTCTTCTAGTTCTAAATTTTATGTTTTTTTAAAAATATTTTCATTAGTATGGATAATTGATTAGAAGGTCCTACTACAAACATTCTGCCCAAATTTAATCGATCAAATACTGCCTCGTGGAAGACTATGACATATATTTAACTATAAAGTATGGGTTTGATATTTGGACAGTAATAAAAGTAAAATATGAAATACCAGAAATGAGAAGACTACATGGAGTGAATCTAAAAACATACTTATAAAAATAATACCAAATCTATGATTGCTATGTTTTCTGCTCTAGGGGATGAGTGATTAATAAAATATCTTCTTGTAAATATTTTTACGAAATTTGGGATAATTTAGCTGTCTCCCATGAAGGTACATATAATGTTAATGAAATGAGATTTAATACATATAATATTAATTATTATAATTTTAAGATGAAGATTGATGAGACTATTTCATATATTTTTCGCAAGTTTAATAAAATTTTGAACACGATGATCTCCTGGGGAAGATTTGTGATAGGCAAGTAGAAAATCATGATAATTCTCAGATGCTTACCAAATTGATGGAGAGGGAATTCTGTATTAATTAGGGTGTCCTATGACATCAATGAGATTCCAGTAAATGAGCTTATATGAAAGTTGATGATGTATGAAGAAGAACTCAAATTAAATAAAGAACGATATGATGATCCCAAAATAAAATTGGTTTTATTCAAATCCACAACATCCATGAGAAAGGAAAAAGCTCAAGATGAAACTGAAAGTTCATGTGATGAATAGTCTACAATAGACAGTGATAAAGAGATGGCTCAAATAGCCAGAAGGGTTACAAAATATTATAGAAATCATAAATTCTATAGAATTACCAACTAAAAAGGTAAAATTAATCAAAAGGGCCATTAGAAAAATGATTTGAAATAATGTGACGCTTCGAATGAAATCATATTCTATGAGTGAAAAAGAAGTGGACATGTAAAGGCTAACTGTCCCAAGTTAAAGTTCAAGAAAAAGGAAGATGATATAGGCATAATGTATAAAAATTCCATGAAATAAACTAGGTGTGCTTATGAGGACATATAAATTTACTCAAAATCCACTAATGATGAAAATCCTAATAATAAAAATATGTGTTTTATGAAAAATACATTTGAGGTAACACTTAACTCTCTTGAACAAAAGGTATACAATTCTAGATAATTAGGTAAATCTAAAAAAATAAAAAATGAAGAAATGTATGAATATTGTAAAATGAAATAAGTCACTTGTAATGAATTAAAATATAAATAAAAATCATTAAGGAAACAACGTGCTTTTACAACCGCTATTAAATATCAACATGCTGTAGAAGAAGAGAAAAATTATCAACTTCTTAGGGATAATAATGAAACAAAATTTTCAAATGAGAAATTGAAAAGTGATTCAGAAATATTTTCCAATGGTATGGAAATATTATATCTCAATATTCGTGAACAATATATTAAGTATACTAATAGAATAAGAGACTAACTAGTAAAGTGGAATATAACTAAAACTCATTATGGATTAAAATATGGAAAATCTAGTTTTATTCCCAATTTTGGGAAATTTACTACAACTTCCTGCTATGAAACATGTATCATCTAAGATAAATAATGAATAATAAGTATTTCATATTTATTAATATTTGTGAATTAAATAATAATTTTACTTTAAAAGGTTATCTATGTTCGATAGCGTACTCGATATGCGACAATGGGTTTCACTGAAATATTACACTGCACACAAGTAATATATTATCATTATTTTAAACGGTAGTTGACTCCTAGTCATTGAATTGGTAGGAATGAACCAAACTAACTATTATATGATTATACATGTTTGCTAAATGTATTAACATTTATCCAATAAAATGTTAGAGGCTTAAAATATGAATGAATCTAATTTTAAACATAATTTACATTAAAAGGTCGATTTCCCACCTTTTAATAGAGAACCGTATTTAAATATAGTTTTGGTAACTTTAATAAATTATTTATGAAAAAGTAAAATCCTTCTTCAGAATGGGGACATAAAAATTTACTTTGTGAATTTTTTTGGAATTTTTTCGATAAATTTCATTTTTTAATGAATGGTGAAAAATATTTTATTTTAATTCAAAATTTCATTTTAATCTTTTTTATTTATATGGTTAGAATATATTTTTAATTTGTATTAAAGTTTTAGTAGAATATATTTTTACCATTTAATTTGATGTTGGTCATTGTAAATAATTTCACTTTGAAAGTGGACATAAACAAGTGTCAATCTTTTGATAGTTATTGTTTCTTAAAAACACGCTATTTTTTGACAAGAGGAATTAATTTTAAATTAATTAAATCACATTATATGTTTTGAATTTGTAAAAATAGAAATCATTTTTGAATTTGGAATATCAAATAAATATTAGGATTATTTTTTGGTATTTTTCTGAAAAACATCAATTTTTGATGAATAGTGAAACCACTTAGTAGTAGTTAAAAAAACTGAATTTTTCATTTAAATGAACTATTACCTCTTCTGTGAATTGAATTTTGAAAATCTGACATACATGTTTGTTTTTAGTTGGTATAATTTAGTTCAATAAGATGAAAATAATTTTTGATGAATAGTACATTTTGACTTTTATTTACCGCGGTTAAAGGTAAATATGGTAATTCAAGGTAAAAATAATTTTATAATAATTTAAAAATACTTTAACACTTGTCCTAACCTTATTGGATGAGTAATTACCAACAACATGCATCCTTGTGTCGATTTTGGGACCCCATGGAGCCACTTATGAAGGATATTGGCCCTTTAGATTAATTAATTTAATGTTAAGGCAAAAATGATAAAAACAATAATCTTATAGTAAATTAATTTTTAAATGGTGTTATATACGTAATATGTTTTACTATAAATATTAATTGGAAATATAAAAATATTTCCAACATCGTGGAATTTTTTTATAATTTTTATACATCGAATAAATTAAATTATTTATGACACAATAATGATGTAGTATTTACCTCATTAATAAATGATTAAAATAAAAAATATTATAAAGACTAAAATCTTATCCAATACCTATACAATTCTTATTCAATGATTTTATTTTGACCATGAGTCATCGTATCGTTGACTTTAATGTTTTTTGGACATTTAGAAACTGAATATCATTATATAATAAAATAATATTTTTACACTTTCCAAAAGAGCCTCTCCTCCCCCTTGTAAAAGGAGACCAATTCTAACCAATTACTCACACCTATCAAGCCTTTAGATTCATTCAAACTCTACCCAATTAAGCTCCCTATATCCATCTACTATTCTTAGAAGCCTTACCTTAGGTAGAAGACACTTCAAGAAAACTTTTTCGTTCAAACCAAAGTAAGTTACCCAAATTAAAGGTAATGGTTTCTCTTAACTTCTTTTATTTTATTTCACTTATCCAACCCCTAAAATATTTTTATTCCTTTATTTTATAGAAACAAAAGTATACTAAATATACTAGGATGTTTTTATAAGAAGTATTAGAACTATACATTCACACACCTCCATCTAATGGGTGAAGAACATACTATTTTTGTGGATGGCAAACTAACGCCTCACAAGATGATGATTGTTCGATTATCTCCTACCGCCTATCATGGTGGCCATTATGATGACAATTTATTTATATATCATATATATTATGTTTATGTTTTCTTTATACTTCTGTATTTTCCAGTTATATCATACCTTTATGATTTCCACTATGGGTAAAAGCGATAATTTCATTTGAGGAAGTGCGGACTACCGCCCCCTCAATGTGATATGAGTCGTTAATGCCATATTTGGGACATATAAAGGATGGAGTTAATGATGTTATATATTATATTATACTAAAATTATAATATACCTATGTATCATTATGTTTTAATTCCATTAAAATAATAAATAGAAATAAAAGTAGCATTCATGTGTACGTATGACTCACCGTCTCCATGAACGTTGCATTTCATTTCTCACCTATTAATGTTATGTACTATTATAAATACATGAATATACTAGATTTATATGATATATATGATAACTAAATCATGAATATAATTCTGGATATAATGTACTATTGACCACATGGATGACTTGTAAATATAAGGTGTTCATTTTTTACTCTTGTACCAAATATCGAGAAAACGGCCATTATTAACTTGAATGATTACATAATGTTTATAACATGATATTAAGTTATAGAAAAGGAATAATAAACTTAAAAAATGTTCTTAACCAAATATAAATTAACTTTTGTTTATTATTCAAGAGATTAAATAACGATCGAGTCAAGTTAGACACGAGGTAAGGGACGTCGTCTCAATCTCCTTTAATTGAGGCATAATTTATTTTGATACACGACTTTCTTTTATACTCTGTATAAAAACCCATGACTTTTTAAAGGGAATATTTTTATACGAATTGTTTTACTAAATGACATAAATTAATTTTTCTTTTAATGTAAGCGGTGACAACGACCTTTCCACCGCCGCGAGTATTATTTGTTCTCTGGCTTCCTTAACAACCCGTATTGTTTTTTAAGGAAAATAAATACCGTGTATTATTTCATGTATTTTGGTATTGAAAATGGTTTTGATAATGGATTTTTATGTCAATATATGTAAGTGATATATTTTTATTGAAATATGGAAATTTTTTCTATCCTTTAAATTTTTTCATTTGTTATTATGGTACTTGGACATTTGACGGGTGGTTATGTGATAAACCAAATGACGGGTCGTGCCGTGAAAAATAGGATGGGTGGTTACGTTATAACCTCCAATGCATAGGGTATGAATGTCAGCCATATGGCTATTCCATTTAGTGATATGTGTGGAGGTCGACCGTATGGTTATTCAATTTAAGTATGTGAATGTCCCAAGTTACTGTTATATTTCATCTGTTCTTTATATAGGTAATATTTTGGTACAAAAGGGTAATTAGTGATCTCTTATTTAGTGAAGATTATTTACAACTTTATAAAGGTGAAAAGTATTACTTATGTTAGAGTATTCGTGGTTTTTTTTTGTTTTGAAAAACTTACAGTTTTACTTCACTGTGTATCCCTTACTGATATTTTTATACTCATACCATGTTTTTGAAATGTTTTTCACAGGAAATAATGTGGAATAGGGTCAAGGATAAGATCAAGGAAAATTCATGATGTCTTAAACATGGAACAAGACATGACTCTTTTTTTCAAGAGTTCTTGTTTTTTTGATGAAAATTGAATCTGAGTAGATTTTTCTACTTTGTATTTGAAATGAAATGTAATTGTCATGGCCTAATTCTCTAAAAATATAAACCTATAAAGATCCTCAATTTGAATTATTCTTTTAATTAAATATTATGTAATGTTTTAAGGTTGGGTCATTACAGTTGGTATCAGAGGTCAGTTTAGACAACTTTAGGAGTTAGTGTATAGTTAAATTAATATCCCCAAAGTAATTTATGATAATATTTAAATGATATAGCATTTAAATATTACAATGTTTCTTCACCTAAGATATTTTTGTCTTCAGAATGGTTTTCCGAAGAGGAAAAAAGGAAACTATGTTGGGAGGACATCAGGAGGAAGACAACCTTCAAAATTATCAACCTGAGATAGTTGTAATCGAAAATGAATAGTTTTTTGCAGTTATGGGACAATTGAATCAAAATATAAATGGTGGGGGTATTCATACACGAGTTCATCCAGATCAACCATAGAGGAACATGTCAGTAGTGGAGCATTTCATGAGGCAACATGCCCAATCATTCAGAGGATCATCTGACCTTGTGCTAGCAGAAGGGTGGATTAAAGCACAGGAAAATATTTTCGATGTCATGGGTTATTTAGAACATCAAAAGGATAGTCTCTCTGTTTACCGTTTTGAAGGTGAAGGTGATTAGTGGTGGTCAATGGTGAAAAATATTTGGGATAGTGACGAGATTGATTCTATTGATTGGGATGAATTCAAATGTATTTTTCTTGAGAAATATTTTCCTAAGGTGGTTCGTCTTAGAATGGAAAATCAATTCCAATAATTGAGGTAGGTGGGTGACTCAATGGCTGCTTATGAAGCAAAGTTCACTCGACTGGGAAGGTATGTAACAAGTTCATATGATATCTTTATAGTAAGATAAATAGATTTTACTGAGGACAGAAGCCACGATATTGAAGAGCATTATCTTCTCGTGAGTTCAAAAAGTTATGAAAAACTTGTTCGATGTGAGGATAAGGTGGAAATGGATTTTGCTGATGATCAGGTGTTCGTTGACAAACAACATAATAAGAGGTCCAGTTGGAAGACAAAGGGAAAGAATTCATCAAAGAAGCCTGGAGGTAAGAAAATTAAATTTACAACTTATGTGAAGTGTTGTAAAAAGAATCCTGGAGAACATTTATCAAAGTCTGGAAAGTGCTTCCGGTGTGGTAAGTCTAGTCATATTGCTCATAACTGTAAAGAAGATGATCAAGAGGGCAATGAAAATCCATTGGTAAGATGTTTTAAGTGTAATGAAATTGGTCACTATGAAAATCATTGTCCAGAAAAGGACAGAACTAAGGGAAAGTAGCTATATTACAAGCAGAAAGGGGTGGTGATATCCTCTGCAACTACATCAGCAAATGTTGGGACATTAACCTAAGTAGTATCAGGAGCACTGTTTGTTTGTTTAGATTATTCCAATGTGTTGTTTGATTCAGGGTCTACACACTCTTTCTTTTCTAAGAAGTTTTATAATAAATTGTAAATTCCATCTCAAGTTATGAATACAGATCCTATGGTAAAAACACTTGGAGGAAATGTTGAGACAAAAAGAAAACATCAGAACCTTCTTGTCCTTGTGTGCTGGAAGAATCTACCTAGAAACATTATTGTTTTTCTCCTAGTAGAGTTTGATGTTATTTTGGGAATGGATTGGCTGTCTGTTTATCATGCTATGATTGACTGCAGATCTTAAGAGGTTTCATTTTAGAAAGATTAATAGTTTGTGTTCAAGTATTAACCCTTTCATTTGATAACAACCAGGAAGCTATGAAACTAGTAAAAGATGTAAATGAATGTTACCTTGAACATATTGTTGAAAAAAATGAAACTGTTCACAAATAAAGATGTGCCAGTTGTAATTGAGTATCTATATGTTTTCCTGATGAGTTTCTTGGTATTATACCTGATCCGGAAGATGAATTTACTTTTGAATTAGTTCCTAATACTAAGACAATTTCAAAACCCCTTTATCGAATGACTCAAATTAAACTTTTAGAGTTAAAGAAGAAATCGCAGGAGTTTTTAGATAAAGGGTTAATTTGACCTAGCACATCACCATGGGGCGCTCTTGTCTTATTTTTTAAAATGAAATATGGTTCAATGATACTTTTCATTGATTATAGAGCATTGAATAACATCACTGTTAATATCATGTATCCTTTTCCTCATATCAATGATTTGTTTTATCAGATCGAGGGAGCTATGTATTTTTCATAGATTTATTTGAGGTCAGGGTACCACCAGTTGAAAGTAAAGTAAGAAGACATTTCGAAGACCACATTTTTTACCAGATATGGCCAATTTGAATTATTAGTTATGAATTTTGGTTTAACCAATGCAAGTTTTGTATTCATAGATCTTATGAATTGAATATTACGTGAGTTCTTGGATATGTTTGTGGTTGTGTTAATTGATTTTATTTTAGTTTATTCCAAATGTAAAGTGGAACATGAAATTCGGTTAAGGGTTTTCTTGCAAACCGTAAAAGAAAAGAAACTGTATGAGAAATTCAGCAAGTGTCAGTTTTGGTTTAATTTGTTTTCCCTTGGTCACATTGTTTCAAAAAAAGTCATAACAGTTGATCCTGATAAAACAAAAGTTGTGGAAAAATGGACAAGACCCACAAATATAACCGAGATCCAAATTTTTCTTTGTTTGGCATGTTACTACTGAATGTTAGTTGAGAATTTTTCACTGTTATCTAGTCCAATGACTATTTTAACTCAAAAAGGTGTTAATATCATCTGCACAAAATAATTTGATGATTGTTTTAAGGAATTTAAGAAATGATTATTGAATGATCTAGTTTTGGAACTGCCTTCCAGAAATGGTGAGTTTGTTATTTATAATGATGCTTCATTGAAAGGACATGGATGTGTCCTTATGCAGAATGATCGGGTAATTGGTTATGATTCACATCATTTTAAACCTCATGAGTTAAATTATCCAACACATGATTTTGAATTAGCTGCTGTTGTTTTTGATTTAAAAATTTGGAGGCATCATTTGAATGGAGTAAATTGTGAAATATAAACTGATGAAAAAAGTATAAAGAATATATTCACTAAAAAATAATTGATCATGATAAAGAGTAGATGGTTGTAATTAATCAACGATTATGATTTCATGATCCATTACCATCTAGGAAAAGAAAATAATGTGGATGATGCTTTGAGTCAAAAAAGTAATGCTTCATTAACCATGCTTCGTTTAGAACATGATCCTTTGGTTTCATATTTGATGAACTTTGGCATAGAAGTTTTTGGTATAGGAAATTCTTTTTCTTTTCTTCAGGTGTCAGATAAATCATCTGTATCAAATAGAATAAATCAAGAACAAAAGGAAGTTGATGAGTAGTAGAAAAAGGTAGAGTTGGTTCAAAAGGGTATGTTACCTGATTTAAATGATGATAATGATTGTGTTTTGAGGTTTGGGAAGAGATTATGTGTGCCTTGTGATTCATAGTTGAAGAATGAGTTGTTATGTGAAGCACATTGTTCTCCGTTTTCAGTTCATCCTAGAAGTACAAAGATGTACAAAGATCTTCGGTAGTATTACTGGTTGATTGGAATGAAAAGAGATATTGCTGATTTTACTGTGAAGTGTTTGACTTGTTAGTAGGTTAATGCAGAGCGGTATATACCGAATTGGATTTTACAATCTTTACCGGTTCCATTGTGGAAATGGGAAAATAAATCAATGGACTTTGTTATGGGATTACCGAAGACATATCGAGGTAATAATGCAACATAGGGTACAATTGATCGATTGATTAAATCTGCCCATTTCCATTCTATTCGAGATACTTTTTTTGTAGATCAACTTGCTCAATTGTATGTTAAAGATACACTCAGGTTTCATGGTGTTCCCTTATCCATTGTATCTAAGCATGATCCCGGGTTTACATGTATATTTCGGAAAGGCCTTCAAAATTAATTGGGTAATAAATTAAATGATAGTACAGATTTTCATCGTCACTCAGATGGACATTTAGAATGAAAAATTCAGACCTTGGAGGATATGTCGCATGCTTGTTCACTATATTAATAGGGATGTTGGGACCAACATTTTTCTTTGGTTAAATTTTATTATAATAACAGTTTTCCGTCCATTATACAGATGGCTCCATTTGAGGAACTATTTGGAAAGTGTTGTCGAACTCCATCTTTTTGGGATGAAGTAGGTGAAATGAAGCTAATGGGACCAGAATTGGAAGAAGAGATGGAAGAGAAAGTTCAGTTTATTCATAAAAACATGAGAACAACACATTTCATACAGGAAAGTTTTGTTGATAACTGGTGGAAGGATATTTCTTTTGAGATAGGTGGTCATGTCATTCTCAAATTTTCTAAACGGAAAAATGTGATACGGTTTGGTAAGAATGGAAAGTTGGGTCTGAGGTTCATTGGACCATATGAAATCCTAGAGAAAGTTGGATCAGTTTCATATAGAGTGGCTTTACATCCATGTTTATCGCAGTTACATAATGTTTTTCATGTTTCGATGTTGAGAAAGTATATTCCAGATCGATGTCATGTTTTGAGCCTAGAGTTAGTTCAGTTGGAAGAGAATCCCTCTTATGTGGAACATCAGTATAGATTCTTGACCAAATAGAGCATGTGTTGCAGAATAAGGCAATTCACTAGGTAATGGTTTTGTGAAAAAACCATATAGTTAAAAAGGAAATGTGGGAATCTGAAAATTCTATGAGGGTCAAATACCCCACTTATTTGGATCAGTAAAATTGTGAGGATGCAATTCCCAAAAGGGGGAAGGATGTTAAATCATAGATAAATAAAGAATAATATGTATTTCATAATTATTAATAATTTTTAATTAAATATTAATTTTACTTCAAATGGGTCTCTATGTCTTTTAGCGTACCCAATACGCAATAACGGGTTTCTTTGAAATATTACGTTACACACTAATAATATAATATTATTATTTTAAACAGCAGTTAACTCCTAGACATTGTATTGGCGGGAATAAATAAAACTTACTACAATATGATTATACATGTTTGGGAAATGTATTTACATTTACCCAATGAAAATATAGAGGCTTAATATATGAATGAATCAAATTTTAAGCATAATTTACATTAAAAGGTGGATTTACCACCTTTTAATGGTGAAACCTCATTAAATCTAGTTTTTGTACTTTAATAAATTCTATATGACAAAATAAAATCTTTCTTCAGAATTGTGACATCAAAATTTACATTTTATAAATTTTGGGAATTTTTCGGATGAAGTTCATTTTTTAATGAATAGTGAAAAATATTGTATTTTATTTCAAAACTGCATTTTAATATAATTTTTTTATATGGTTAGATTATTTTTTTAAATTGGTTTTAAAGTTTAATTAGAATATGTTTTTACCATTTAATCCAATTTTGGTCATTGGAATTAATTTAACTTTGAAAGTGAACATAAACAAGTGTCAATCTTCTAATAGTTATTGTTTCTTAAAAACACGATTTTTGTGTTGACAACGGGAATTAATTTTAAATTAATTAACACAGCTTCTATGTTTTGAATTTGAAAAATAGACATTATTTTTGAATTATGAATATAAAATAAATCTTATGCTGAATTTTTGGTATTTTTTCTGAAAAACATCAATTTTTGATGAATAGTGAAACCACTTTGTAGTAGTTTACAAAAATGACTTTTTTCATTTAAATTAAAATTTACCACTTAAGTAAATTGAATTTCGAAAATCAGACATACATGGTTGTTATTAGTAGATAAATGTGATTCAATAAGATGAAAATAATTTTTGGTGAATAGTAACTTTTGACTTTTATTTACCGCTGTTAAATATAAATATGGTAATTCAAGGTAAAAAGAATATTATAATAATTTAAATTTGTCTTAACACTTGCCCTGACCATATTGGATGAGTAACGACCAACCATGGGCATCCTTGGGTCAATTTTGGGACACCATGGTGCCACTTTTGAATGATAATGACACTTTAGATTAATTAATTTATTGTTAAGGAAAAAATAACAAAAACAATAATATTTTAGTAAATTAATTTTTACATGGTGTTATATACGTAATATTTTGGTCTATAAATTTTAAATGGAAAACTAGAAATATTTCCTACATAATCGTATTTTTTTATAATTTTTAGACATTGAATAAATTAAATTTTTTATGACATAATAATGATTTAGTATTTACGTCATTAATAAATGATTTAAATAAATAAGATTATAATGATTAAAATATTATCCAAAACAAGTCCAATTCATATTGGATGATTTTATTTCGACCATGAGTCGTCTTATCTTTGACTCTAATGACTTTTGGACCTTTATAAACTGAATATCATTATATAAAAAAAATATTTTCACACATTACAAAAGAGCACCTCCTCCCCTTATAAAAAGAGACCACTTCTAACCAATTCTTCACACCTCTCAAGCATTTTGGTTCGTCCAAACTCAGCCAAATTAAGCTCCATACATCCATATAATCCCTTTAGAATCCTTATTTTAGGTATAAGGCACTTCAAGAATTTTTGTTTGTTCAAACAAAAGGAAGCTACCCAAATTAAAGGTAATGGTTTCTCTTAACTTCTTTTCTTTTATTTTACTTCTCCAACCACTAAAATCTTTTTATAAATTTATTTTACAGAAAAACATAGTATCTATAATATACTAGGATGTTGTTATATGAATTATTCTAACTATACTAACACACACCTCCATCTAATGGGTGAATAACATACTGTTTCTCTGGATGACAAACTTACTCCTCACGAGATGATGATTGTTCGATTATCTCCAACCACTTATAATGGTGGCCATTATGATGAAACTGTATTTATATATGATATATATTATGTTTATGTTTTTTTATGATTCTCTATTTTTCATTTATATCATACCTCTATGGTTTCCATTATGGGTAAACGTTATAATTTCATTTTTGGAAGTGCGAACTACCGCCCCCTCAAAGTGATATGACTCGTTAATGCCAGATGTGAGACATATAAAGGATGGAGTTAATGATGTTATATATGATATTATAATGGAATTGTAATATAACTATTTTCTCATTATCTTTAAATTCAATTAAAATAATAAATATAAATGAAAGTAGGGTTTATGCGTTCGTACGTGTTACCGTCTCCATGAATGGTGAATATCATTTCCTACCCTCAAATGTTATGTTTTATTATAAATACATGAATATAATGGATATATATGATATATAATATATCTAAATCATTAATATCTTTCTTTATATAATGGACTATTGACCACATGGACAACTTGTAAATATAAGGTGTTAATTTTTCACTCAGGTACCAAATATCAACAAAACGATCACTATTAACTTAAATGATTACATAATGTTTATAACATGATATTAAGTGAAATAAAAGTAATAATAAACATGAAAAAGGTTCTTAGTAATGTATAAATTTACTTTAGTTTATTATTCAGGATATTAAAGAACGATCGAGTCAAGTCGGACATGAGGTAAGGGACATCGTCTCAATTTCCTTTCATTGAGGCATATTTGGTTTTAATAAATGACATTATTTTATACACTGTATAAAATTCCTTGACATTTCAAAGGGAATATTTTTCTATGAAGTGTTTTATGAAATGACAAAAAGGAATGTTTCTTTTAATGTAAGTGGTGACAAAAACCTTTCCACCACAGTGAGTATTATTTATTCTTTGGCTTCCTTAACAAGCCGTAATGTTTATTAGGAAAATAAATAACATATATTCTTTTCTGTATTTGGGTATTGAAAATGGTTTTGATAATTTATTTTTTATGTCAATATATTTTAGTGATATATTGTGATTGAAATAAGGAAATGTTTTCTTTCCTTTATATTTGTTTTATGTGTTATGATGGTACATGGATATTTGATGGGTGGTTACATGATAAACCAAATGACGGGAGGTTCCATGAAATCTAGGACGATTGGTAACGTTATAACCTTCAATGAATTGGGTATGTAAGTCAGCCGTATGGATATTCTATTTAGTGATATGTGTAGAAGTCGAATTTATCATTATTCCATTTAAGTTTTTTATGTCCCAAGTTACCTTTATATGTTATGTGTTCTTCATATGAGTAATATTTTGGTCACAAAGGGTAACTAGTGACATTTTTTTAGTGAAGAGTATTTACTACTTCATAATGGTGAAAAGTAATAATTATGTTAATGTATTCATGGTATACTTTTTGTTTTTAAAAACAAATAGTTTTCCTTCCCTGTATATCCCTTACTGTGCGTTTTAGGCTAATCATATGTTATTGAAATGTTTTTCACATGACATAATGTGGAATAGGTTCAAGGATTGGGTCAAGGAAAATTCATGTTGTCTTAAACATGGAACTTGACATGACTCTTTTCTTCAAGAGTTCTTGTTTTGTGAAGAAAATCGAAACTGAGTAGAAGTGTCTACTTTGTATTTGAAATGAAATGTAATAGTCATGGACTACATCTCTAAAACTCCAAACTTGAAAAGATCTTCAATGTGAATTATTCGTTTAATTCAGTATTATGTAATGTTTTATGGTCAGGTCCTTATAGTTGGTATCAGAGATCGATTTAGACAACTTTAAGAGTTAGTGTATTGTTTAATTAATATCCATAAAGTAAATTATGATAATATTGAAATGATATAGCATTTACAGATTACCAT
This sequence comes from Viscum album, assembly GCA_963277665.1. Lineage (NCBI taxonomy): Eukaryota > Viridiplantae > Streptophyta > Magnoliopsida > Santalales > Viscaceae > Viscum > Viscum album. The sequence continues at coordinate 276,570,953 of OY728129.1, read as the reverse complement.
GTTTCTTTGCCTATGATATTTTTGTGTTCAGCATGGTTTTTCGTAGAGGAAGAAGGGAAACTATGTTGGGACGACATCAAGAGGAAGACAACCTTCAAAATTAGCAACCTGAGATGGTCGGAATCGGAACTGAATAGTTTGTTGCAGTGATGGGACAGTTGAATCAAGATTTAAATGGTGGTGGTATCCATGCACGAGATCAACCAGATCAACCACAAAAGAACATGTCAGTAGTGGAGCATTTTATGAGGAAACATCACCATCATTCAGAGGATCATCTGACCCGGTGCTAGCAGAAGGGTGTATTAAAGCACTGGAACGAATTTTTGATTTCATGGGTTGTTCAGAACATCAAAAGGTTAGTGTCGTTGTTTTCCGTTTTGAAGGTGAAGTTGATCAGTGGTGGTCGATGGTGAAAAATATCAGGGATAGTGACACGATTAATGTCGTTGATTGGGACGAATTCAAAGGTATGTTTCTTGAGAAATATTTTCCTAAGGTGATTCGTCTTAGAATGGAAAAAAATTCCTATAATTGAGGCAGGAGGATGACTCAGTGGCTGCTTATGAAGTAATGTTCACTTGACTGGCAAGGTATAAACCAAGTTTCATCCGAGATCTTGATAGTAATATAAATCAATTTTACTCAGTAATGAAGCCTTGATATCGAAGAGAATTAGCCTCTTGTGAGTTCAAAAGTTATGAAAAACATGTTCGATGTGAGGAGAAGGAGGAAATGGAGATTGTTGATGATCAGCTGTTCGTTGAAAAATAGCAGAATAACAGGTCCAGTTGGAAGGCAAAGGGAATGAATTCATCAAAGAAGCACGTAGGTAAGAAAATTAAATATCCAACTTGTGAGAAGTGAGGTAAAAAGCATCCTGGAGAATGTTTATCAAAGTCTGGAATGTTCTTTCGATGTGGTAAGTCTGGTCATATTGCTCGTAACTGTAAAGAAGATGATCAAGAAGTCAATGAAAAGCCATATGTAATATGTTTTATGTTTAATAAAATGGGTCATTATGCAAATGAATGTTCAGAAAAGAACTCAACTGAGGGAAAGTATCCAGACTACAAACAGAAAGGGGTGGCGAAATATGTTTCAACTACTTCAGAAGATTTTGGGCCATCAAACGATGTGGTGTCAGGTACACTATTTCTTTGTTCAGAATATTCCAATGTGTTGTTTTATTTAGGGTCTACAAACTCTTTCATTTCTGAGAATTTTTCTAATAATTTGGGAATTACATCTCAAAATATGAATACAGATCATATGGAAAAAACACCTGGAGGAAATTTTTAGATAAAAATAAAACATAAGAACCTTCATGTCCTTGTGTGCGGGAAGAATCTACCTGCAAACCTTATTGTTTCCCCCAAGAATAGTTTGATATTATTTTGGGCATGGATTGGCTATCTGTTTATCATGCTAAGATTGACTGCATAGATAAAGAGGTTTCATTTCAAAAAGATAAACTGTTTGTGTACAAGAATGAACCCTTGATTTTGATAACATATCAGGAAGGTGAGAAAATAGTAAATGATGGAAATTAATTGTACCTTGCCCATATTATAGAAAACAAAGGAACTGTTCAAATTAGTGATGCGCTAGTGTTAAATTATTATCTTGATGTTTTTCTTAATGAGTTTCCAGGTATTATACCTGATCAGGAAGTTGAATTTACTATTGAATTAGTTCTTGATGCTAATACAATTTCAAAACCCCCTTATCGAATGGCTCAAATTGAACTTTTAGAGTTAAAGAAACAATTACACGAGTTATTAGATAATGGTTTCATTCGACCTAGAACATCATCATTGGGTGATCCTATCTTGTTTTTTTTTAAAAAAGATGGTTCAATGAGACTTTTCATTGATTGTGGAGCATTTAATAACATCACAGTTAAGAACAAGTAATCTTTCACTCGTATCGATGATTTGTTTGATCAGCTCCATGGATCTTAGTATTTTTCGAAAATTGATTTGAGTTCTGGGTACCATCAGTTGAAAGTAAAGGAAGCATACAATCCCAAGACAACATTTTATACTAGATATGGCCATTTTTAATTCATAGTTAGGCCTTTTGGTTTAACAAATACACTTGTTGTATACATGGATCTTATGAATAGAATTTTCTGTGTGTTCTTGGATATGTTTGTGGTTGTGTTCATTGATGATATTTTGGTTTATTCAAAAAGTAAAGAGGAACATAAAATTCATTTAAGGGTTGTTTTGAGAACCTTAAAAGAAAAGAAACTGTATGGGAAATTCAGAAAGTGTGAGTTTTGGTTGCAACAAATTTCTTTCCTTTGTTACATTATTTCCAAAAATGGAATAACGGTTGATCCTGCTAAAACAAAAGTTATTGAAGAATGGCCAAGACCCACAAATATAACTAAGATCCATAGTTTTCTTTGGTTTGGAAATTTATTACCGGAGGATTGATTATAATTTTTCACTGTTATCTAGTCCAATGAATAAGTTAACTCTAAAAGGTGTTAAGATCATCTAGAAAAAGAATGGGATGATTGTTTTCAGGAATTGAAAAAAAATATTGGTGAATTCTCTAGTTGTGGCACTGCCTTTTCAAAATGGTGAGTTTGTTATTTATAGTGATGCATCATTTAAAGGAATTGGATGTGTACTTATGCAGAATGATCAGGTAATTGCCCATGCATCACGTTAGTTGAAACCTCATGAGTTAAATTACCCTACACATGATTTGGAATTAGCTGCTATTATTTTTGATTTAATATTTTGGAGGCATCATTTTTATGGATTAAAATGCGAAATATATACTGATCACCAAAGTTTAATGTATATATTCACTCAAAAATAATTGAATATGAGACAATGGAGATGGTTGGAATTAATCGAGGAATATGATTGCACGGTCCATTACCATCTAGGAAAAGCAAATAATGTGGCTGATGCTTTGAGTTGAAAAAGTAATGATTCATTAACCATGCCAAATTTGGAATGATATCCTTTGGGTTTTTGATTTGATGAACATTGTGATAGAAGTTTTTGTTATAGGAAATTATTCTATTTTCTTTCAAGTGTTAGTTAAATCTTCTCTATGAGACAGAATAATGCAAGTACAGAAGGAAAACAGTGAGTTGTAGAAAAAGGTAGAGTTGGTTCAGAAGGGTATGTTTCCTGATTTTAAAATTGATAATGATTGTGTTTTGAGGTTTGGGAAGAGATTATGTGTTCCTTGTGATTCATAGTTGAAGAATGATTTATTATGTGAAGCTCATATTTCTCTGCTTTCAGTTCATCCAGGTAGTACTAAGATGTTCAGAGAACTTCGGGAGTATTACTGGTGGGATGGAATGAAAAATGATATTGCAGATTCTACTGTGATGTGTTTGACGTGTCAGTAGGTTAAAGTAGAGTGGTAGTTACAGAAAAGGATTCTTTAGTCTTTACCAGTTCTAGATTGAAAATGGTAAAATATATTCATGGACTTTTTTGTGGGATTACCAAATAGATCTCGTGGAAATAATGCAATATGGGTTATAGTTGACCGATTGACTAAATCTAGTCATATCCTTCCTATTAGAGACAATTTGTCTCTAGATCAACTTGCTCGGTTGTATATTAAAAAGAGATTCAGGTTGCATGGTGTTCTTTTATCCATTTTATCATATTGTGATCCTAGGTTTACTTCTACCTTTTGGAAAGGCCTTCAGATGTCATTGGGTATCAAATTAAATTTTAGTACAGCTTTTCATCCTCAATCAAATGGACAATCAGAACGAAAAATTCAGACCTTATAGGATATACTACGTTCTTGTTGACTGGATTACCAGGGAAGTTGGGACCAACATTTTTCTTTGGTTGGATTTTCGTATATTAAAAGTTTTCATTCCAGTATACAGATGGCTCCATTTAAGGCCTTGTATGGAAAGAGATGTCGAACACCATCTTTTTGTGATGATGTAGTTTAACGGAAGTATATGTGTCCAGAATTGGTAGAAGAGATCGTAGAGAATGTTTAGTTGATTAAAAATAACATGAGAACAACTCAGAGCAGACATAAAAGTTATGCGGATAACCGGATGAAGGATATTTCTTTTGAGGTAGAAGATCATGTCCTTCTCAGAATTATTCCATGGAAAAGTGTGACGCGTTTTGGAAAGAAAGGAAAGACGAGTCTAAGGTTCATTAGACCATATGAAATCTTGTATTAAGTTGGATCAGTTGCGTATAGAGTGGTTTTACCTTCAAGTTTATCCCATGTGCACAATTTTTTTTTCGTGTTTTGATGTTGAGAAAGTATATTCCATATCCATGTCATGTTTTGAGCCTAGAGGTAGTTCAGTTGGATGAGAACCTCTCTTATGGGGAATAACCAGTCTATATTCTTGAATGAAGAGAGAATGTGTTTCAGAATAAGGTAATTCACCAGGTATAGGTTTTGTGGAAAAACCAAATGGTTGAAGAGGCAACGTGGGAATCTGAAAATGCTATGAGGGATAAATTTCCCCACTTATCTGGATAAGTAAAATTGTGAGGACGCAATTCCCAAAAGGGGGGAAGGATTTAACATCCCATAAATAAAAAGAATAAAATGTATTTCATATTTATTAATATTTGTGAATTAAATATTAATTTTACTTTAAAAGTGTTTCTATGTTCTATAGCGTACCTGATACGCAACAACGAGTTTCTTTAAAATCTTACATTCTACACTTATAATAAATTTTTTTAAAATAGTAGTCAACTCCTAGATGTTGTATTGGCCGGAATGAAAAAACTCACTACAATATGATTATACATGTTTTTTAAATTTATTTACATTTATAAAATAAAAAGATAGAGGCTTAAAATACGAATGAATATAATTTTAAGCATAATTTACATTAAAAGGTCGATTTACCACCTTTTAATGGAGAACCCTCTTTAAATATTTTTTTGTAATTTAATAAATTCTATAAGACAAAAATAAAATCATTTTTAGAATGGGGACATCAAAATTTACTTTGTGTAAATTTTAGGAATTTTTCCGATAAAGATCTTTTTTTAATGAATAGTGAAAAACATTGTATTCTAATTTAAAACTGCATTTTAATCTAATTTATTTATATGGTTAGATTATATTTTTATTTGTTTTTATATTGTAATTATAATATATATTTACTATTTAATTCAATGTTGGTCATTGGATTAATTTCACTTTGAAAGTGGAGATAAACAAGTGCCAATCTTTTGATAGTTATTGTTTCTTAAAAACACGCTATTTGTTATGACAACGAGAATTAATTTTAAATTAATTAAAGAAACTAATATGTTTTTAAATTGGAAAATTAGAAATTATTTTTTAATTCAGAATATCAAATAATGCTTAGGCTGAATTTTTGGTAATTTTCTGAAAAACTTCAAATTTTGATGAATAGTGAAACCACTGAGTACTAGTTAAATAAACTGACTTTTTAATTTAAAGGAAAATTTTTCCACTTCTGTGAATTGAATTTTGAAAATTCGACATACATGGTTGTTTTTAGTAATTCAAATGTGGTTCAATAAGATGAAAATAATTTTTTTTGAATATTAAATTTTTAATTTTATTTACAACGGTTAAATGTAAATATGGTAATTCAAGGTAAAAATAATATTATAATAATTTAAAATTAAATTAACACTTGTCCTCAACTTATTGGATGAGTAATGGCCGACCATGGGAATCCGTGAGTCGATTTTGGGACCCCGTGAAGCCTCTCATGAATGACAATGACACTTTAGATTAATTATTTTAATGTTAAGGAAAAAATAACAAAGATAGTAATCTTTTAGTAAATTAATTTTTACATGGTGTTATATTAGTAATATTTTTGACTATAAATATTAACTGGAAAGATAATAACATTTCCTATATCATGGTATTTTTTTTAATTTTTAAACTTCGAATAAATTAAATTATTTCTGACACAATAATAATGTAGTATTTAACTCTTTAATAAATGATTTAAATAAATAAGAATATAATGATTAAAATATTATCCAAACTCTGCCAAATTCCTATTGGATGATTTTATTTCGACAATGAGTCATCTTATATTTTACTCTAATTATTTTTGGACCTTTATAAACTGAATATAATTATATAATAAAATAATATTTTCACACTTTACGAAAGAGCCCCTCCTCCCCCTTATAAAAGGAGACCACTTATAACCCATTCCTCACACCTCTAGAGCCTTTAGGCTTGTCCACAGTCTACCCAATAAAGCTCCCTACATCCCTATACAACTCCAAGAAGCCTTACCTTTGGTATAAGGCACTTCAAGAAGTCCTTTTGGTTCAAACCATAGGAAGTTACCGTAATTAAAGGTAATGGTTTCTCTTTACTTTTTTTCATTTATTTTACTTCTCCAACCCCTAAAATCTTTTTATTAATTTAATTGGCTTCATAAAATATCTGTATTGTTTTTTATGGAAAATAAATACCATATATTCTTTTATGTATTTTGGTATTGAAAATGGTTTTGATAATGGATTTGTACTGTCAATATATTTAAGTGATATATTGTGATTGAAACATGGAAATGTTTTCTTTCCCTTGTATTTATTTTTTATGTTATGATGGTACTTGGACATTTGACAGGTGGTTACATGATAAACCAAATAAGGGGTGGTTCCGTGAAAACCTGGATGGGTGGTTAAATTATATCCTCAAATGCATTGGGTATGGAAGTCAGCTGCATGGCTCTACCATTTAGTGATATTTGTGGAAGTCGACCGTATGATTATTCCATTTAAGTATGTTTATGTCCCAAGTTAGCTTTATATGTTTTGTGTTCTTTATATGTGTAATATTTTGGTTATAAAAGGTTATGTAGTGATATTTTATTCAGTGAAGGATATTTACTACTTCATAAAGGTGAAAATTATTACTTATGTTAAAGTATTCTTGGATTTCTTTATGTTTTAAAAAACTAACAATTTTCCTTCTTTGTTTCTCCCTTACTGAGCTTTTTAAACTCATCCCATGTTTTTGAAATGTTTTTGACAGGACGAAATGTGGAGTATGGTCAAGGATGGGATCATAGAAAATTCATGCCTTCTTAAACATGGAACTAGACATGACTCTTTTTTTCAAGAGTTCTTGTTTTGTGAAGAAAATAGAATCTCAGTAGAAGTGTCTACATTGTATTTGAAATGAAATGTAATAGTCATTGCCTAATTCTAAAAAACTCTTAACCTTAAAATATCCTCAACGTGAATTATTCATTTAATTCAATATTATGTAATGTTTTAAGGCTGGGTCCTTATAAAACAACTTCTACTATTTCAATTTTAATGGGCCAAATAAAGATTATTTTTAAAATAAATTACATACAGTTTATAAAAAACCCATAAATAAAATGTGGGTTCCCAAAGCTCTTATTATTAATGTTACTAGACCCAAAAAAATCCATGTACCAAAATATTTTCTTGTCTAATCTGTTTTTATATGAAAAATATTTTAAGAGCTCCTTTAAAAGCTTATGGTACATTGATACTGGATGTTCAAGAAAAATGACAGGATATAACTCATGCTTCAAGAACCTAAGAAAAATTTATGTTGGGCATGTCACTTTGAGTGACAATGCTAAATAAAAAATAAATGTCCTCGGCAAGATTAGTAACTCTAACTCAGTTTTAATTTCTAAAATACTTTTTGTTGATGGATTAAAATTAAAACTTTTTTGTTTCACCTAATTATGTGATAATGGTTTTAATGATAAATTTAAATATGATGCATGAAATGTATTTAATTATATAAATGAGTTAGTCTTTTTTACCCTTATAAATGAGAATTTTTAAACAATTAACATATATTCTTTAATTTCTGAAATTATTTCTTGTTTGATGGCTTTTAATAAAGAGTCTTGTCTTTGGAATATGTGATTAGGACACTCTAATATACACTCAATTAGAAAGATTAAAAGAAAATTCTAAGTCAATGATCTACCCAAACTTGAGTTTCCAAATGAAAATGTCTATAATCCTTGTCATAAGGGTAAAAAAGAAAGAATATATTACAATCTAAAGAAAGAGTTTTAAACTTCTCAAAATATTGAGTTGGTACACATAGACTTGTTTGGACCTTCTAGAGTTTCATGTATAAGTGGTAAGCACTATGTCTATATTCTTATAGATGAAAACTCTAGACTGACATGGACCTCCCTATTGGATCACAAAACTAATGCTTGATCTTTTTTCATTAAGTATACGAAGACTGTAGAAAATATCAGTGGTCATAAAATTAAAACCCTAAGAAGTGACAGTGATCATGACTTCCAAAACCTTGAGTTTGAATCCTATTGATGAAAAAATGTCTATATTCATAAACATTCTTCTACTAGTACACCCCAAAAAAAATTATTTTTAGAAATATTAAATAGAACCCTATAAGAAACTTCTAGAACCATACATAATGACTGTGACCTAACTATAAACTTTTTACTGGAAGCTATCAATAAAACATGCTATATAATTAATATATTCTTGACTAGACCTATGATTATGATAAATACTTTTTATTTTTGGAAAAATAGAGAACCCAAGGTTAACTACTTCAATGTTTTTATTTTTGTAGTATTTATTCTTAAAACTAAGGTTAATCTGGAAATTTTTCATCCGAGAGTGATGAAAGAATTATCCTAGGTTATTCAATTTCAAGTAAAGCCTTCTGAGTCTTCAATAAGAGAACAAAATGTGGGGAAGTTTCAATTCAATAAATGTTTGATGATATATATCCACATGAGCCAAATATCTCTCTAGAAAATATTTAGGATGATATGTCAAATATGGACATTAATAGTAAATCCATATACGATCTTGTGGAGAAGTCTTTTAAAACTTCTTATTCTAAAAATTCTCTAGATTCTAGTCTTGATTAACCTGAACCTATTAAAGAACCTAATGTGACTAGCCCTTATTTTTCTCATCCTATTATAACACTCAATAACCATCCTTTAAATGCTTTAGTTAGAGATTTGAACAAAAGAACCCAGATTAAAGGTTCTTTTAGAAATCAGTTTGAACATCAAGCTTTTTTGTCACATCATGAACCTATAAAAATAAATGATTCTATCAATGATGAATTTTTGGTGATGTATATGAAATAATAATTGAATTTGTTTAAAAGAATCAATGTTTGGAAAATTGTAGACATACCCAAAGAAAACCTGACTATAGGAACTAAACATGTGTTTTGGAATAAATTACATGATGCTAGTAATATAGTTATAAATAAAGCTACATTAGTATCACATGGTAATTATAAAGTGAATGAAATTGACTCTCAGAAGACCTTTTCACTAGTAGCTAGATATTTGGCCATTAGAATCCTACTTTCCAATGCAATAGATCTAGATTTCAAACATTATCAAAGGGTTTTCAACAGTGAATTCTTAAATGGTTATATAATTCATGATGTTTTTGTTAAAAAAGCATGGTTTTTTAAATCCCCACTTTCCAAATCATGGTTTTAAATTAAATAAAGATTTGTATGGTTTAAAGCACGCTCCAAGGGCTTTTATGATAGTCTCATAATTTTTCTTATTTATAAAGGTTTTACAAAAGGCATTACTGATCCTAAACTTTTTATAAAACGAATTTCCAAAGATATTTTAGTAGTAAATGTTTATTTATGTGATATTATTTTTGGATCCTCTATAAATTCTTTATGTGTTTTTTCAATTATGATGAAAAATGAATTTGAAATGAGTTCAATGGGTTAACTCAGATTCATTATTGGATTTCGAGTATTTAAAATTAAATATTGTATTGTTTTTAATCAATGTAAATATAGTAAGGAACTTTTAAAAAGATTTGGATTTGAAAGTACTAAGTTTAGTGGCACTCCAATGAGTACCAATTTTAAGTTGTACCTCAATGAATATGGTAAATCTATTGATCGAACCACATATAAGGGAATGATTGGGAGTCTACACTACATAACTACAAATAGGCCCAATATCATTTTTAGTGTGTGCATGTGTGCACTTATTCAGGATAACCACAATGAATATCATTTAAAATCTATCAAAAGGATTTTCAAATACCTAAAAATATGAAACCAATTAAGGATTTTCCTATCCTAGAATACAAACGTTGTATTTGATGAGTTATTTAGATAACAGATTTGGAGGCTGCAAGTTAGAAACTTAATTGAACCTCTTGCACGTGTAAATTTTTGGAAAATTATCATAGTTCATGGTGTCATAAGAAGCAAAATTTGGTTTCCCTATCTACTCTGAAAGAATAATATATATATCTACTGGTCGTTTTGTGCACATATTTTGTGGATGAAACCCACATTTTTAGATTATGGATAAAAATTCAGAAATGTCCTTATAAATTGAGATAACATAGGTTCTATTTATATTTATAATAATCCCATTTCACATTTTAGATGTAATACATCAATTTTTGAGAGTCCATTATCAAAACGGTGATATTACCTTAGAGTTCCTTGGCAGAGAACATCAGCTTGCTGAAATTTTCACTAAGCCACTGAACACTGAAAGAATGAACAACACCAAAAATGTGTTAGGAATGTTTAATCTATTGGACGATAAGTTGTTATTCATATGTTTATTTTTATGTAATGTTTTCATACCGATACTAGAGAATGAAAATAGACAGTTACAATATGAAGCTGATAATGTCATGCCGATAACAATAACATTGTCACAATGACACTATGTCATGCTAAAACATTTTTCAGGCAGACACCAAGGATTTTTCATGAAAATCCTTTTCATGACAACATCAACACCTTGTCATGCCAACACCATTAGTGTTATGAAAAATCATTCATGAGGAAACCTATTACTCACTATTATATCTGTTTTATGTTTTTATCAAAATGACATTGTTTCATTTATTTTGTCGAACCCGGTTCACAATTTCATGACATTGTGATTTCTAAATCCCTAAATGATATAAATTTGAGTTGATCCACTCTACATCGTTACCCTTAAACTCACTCATCTATTTCTCTCTCTACCTTTTCCTTTCACCATATAACCTTCAATCCGAACTATTCGAATGGGACCTATAAATTGAGATCCTAAATGTAGAAAGTCTCATGGATCTACAAAAACATAGGGTAATCAGGATAATATTCGAGACCAGTGAATACTTCTCTGGTGAACCATTTAGTGAATCCATAATAATAGGTTATTGTATAATGGATATTGGAAAGAAATTCTTTTCTACTCAGGGTGTTAGAGGATGAGGGATGTCTAGAGTAGTTATCATATAATGATAGACCATTCTACCTAAATAAAATTTATTAATATTACATGAATATAGAGTTCATACAAAAAGGAAGTGAATTTTTATAGATTATGTCCATATTGAAATGAAAGAGAATTTATTGTTTATCAAGTAAATGGGTTAAATGTATTAATGTAGCACATGGGGGATTGTTTTATGACTATCAGGGTAGTTCTCTACCTGAGAGTGATATTTTATTCTTTGAGACAACTATAAATTAGCATGATAATAATGATGATCACATGAGACCCATTTATATAGAGTTATATGTATAGTGCATAATTTTATTCAAGTTTATATATCATAATATATTTCTCACGAAAGGGGAATTTTCATCTCTAAAGTATCAAGACATTTACTTTGTTTATCTATTGAAAAAATGGATTATGGTAAATCGTTGTAGATACCATTCTATTCACATAAATTAAATGATCCAGCCTTCTTTCAAAACCAACTACCTATTTTATCCAAGGTTAATCTCAATTATGATTAAAGAAAAAGTTTGTGTTATTAAAGGAGATGAAATTGATTCTGAGCGTACTGCAATCTGACTATGTAAGGAGATCTTTTAATGGATGATGTTCAATTGAAACCCATGGAAGAAAGAATGGGTTGATGATAAAGATAGGATTTATGATAAGATTACTCTAGTGGGAAATCAAACTAGGCCTTAGAAAATGTATTATCATACTCTGGAACTAGAAGAAGAAGTTCTTTACTTATCAGAAGAAGAAGAAGATCCTTCCACACAAGTCAAAGATCAAGGGTCACCTATCGATGATAGGAGTTATCCACACACCACTGAATATCACAAATGTTTTTCTTCAGGACCTCCTATTCCTCCACATAATTTACCTTATGATGATCCCACACTTGAGGAAAATAGAGATGAGGATACATAAGTCTGTGGAAGTGTGGAATATGTATGTAGATATAGTGGCCTTGAAGAAGTAAAATAAATACATTAAGAATATGAGACTTTCAGTCGTAGTGAAGAGGTAGAAGGTGAAGTAAATGATAATAAAAATTGAAATAAAGAGAATGTATCTGGACATGATAAAGTTAGTGATGATGGAAGTGAAAGTGATGATGAACATCATGAGGATAATCAAGGTGGAGATGTATAGATTGTTGAAGTTGAGGACAATGAATTGTTGGAAGAACATCTTTAAGTAGTGGAAAAGAATGGTAAAATTTTGAAATTCATGTTGAAGTGGAAGTTCATCCCATCCCTAAAACTAAAATAGTATAAGAAATAAGTAGACCTCGTGATGAAGGTGATAAACTAGAGAGGAGACCACAAATTGAGGTGGAGCCTCAACAAGGAGAGATCAAGCTGATGAGAAGCATCAACTAGGAAGAGTAACACTTGACACTCTCACTGTTACAGATTATGATGTTATGATTGAATGGGAATAGAATCCTAGATATGTACCACTAGGTTTGGATTATTAATAATATGATGATGAGGTATTTGTACCTATTGGAAAATAATTAGTGGCTGAGACCAATCCTAGTGACTCTATCACTAAAAGAGACTTTGAAAGGATTTTGGAGGAAGTTTTTGTTTTGTTGTAAGTGTATCATTTAAATTTCAGATGGTGCATGTGACTCAAGTAGCTATAGGGGAAAACACAGACCGATGTGATGAATTATACTCTCTCAAATCTTCAATAGTAGAAATGATGTAGTTGGGGAAATCTTTTTATATTCCATGATAGATAGTGTGTATGAGTGAAGATTATACAACTAATGTTCCAAATAATGTGATAGATGAGATCCAACCCAACATAGTCACAAATGTTGACATAGTTGTTTCAAATACTTCTATGTTGTGAAAAGAAATTATTGTTCTTGTATATACAATAAATAATTTGACCCTTGAGTGTAAAAGAGACATAGAGACTATTCTTAAATATTTGAAGACTCATGCATCATCTCCTGGTGTGGCCCTTCTACCTCCGATCAGACTTCTAAATCCTTGGAAATTATGGCAGTAATAAATGTTGTTAAGGAAGAGCTACAAGATCTGTTTGATGATTATAGTTTTTACAACCTTTCAAAGATTGAAATGAATAGAGACTATGTTCATGATATGGAAAGATTATATTATAAGAGTGTAGAGACTGATAATGCTCATATCACAAATAGGTGGAATACTATTTCAAGAAGATCATTACAAAACATCAGTTGACCAGTATTTTTAAGTATTTTTCAGAGAACCTATCATTACCTCATGTGACCAGATCCTTTTTAGAACAAGTATATAATTTGAAGGACTTCACCCCTATTTTTGAAAAACTCATGGAGAATAAAGATGAAAAAATATCTATGAATTACGGTGGTGAAACCATTAAGGATTTCATCAAGATATTGAATGCATACCTTCTTGTCAAAAGTGAAGAGATTGTGGTTCTTATTGCTACACCTATTGGATATGTTAGATTAGTTCCTCCACCATATATGATAGTTTCCTAGGCTTTCAGTTAGATTTATCTAGTGATTCAAGAGAAGATTCAACCTCTTGTGTTGTCATAACAGAAACGCAAACTTTCTCTAAATGTTTCAGAAGCAGTGTTCCTACCTACTCTGAATTTTTTTCCTACCCTCTAGCATCTAAGATACCACATACCAGACCTTCTATTTAACACTCTAAGAATGGTAAAGAATCTCTTATTCCTATTAAGTAGTGTAGATAACTATCTGATAGGGTTGTTGGTTTTCTTTTGTTTTTTCCCTAAAGATATGTAATACATTTTACATAAATGCTTAATTAAAATTTTTATGTTCTTTTCTTTCATCTATTAATCTTCTATCTAATATTATATGATAATTTTCATTCCTTTGATCCATATTTCCTTCTTGATTATAATATAAAGGGGTAGAATGACTTTTTATACCCTTTCACTAATTGTTAATCACAAAAGTGGGAGAACTATTTAAAATTATCCTTATTTATTTTATCCTTGATATCACTCTAATGAATTTTAATTATCTTACCCTTGATTACATATAGTAACAGAAGTAATTAGTGTTTTATTGTATTCTTTTTATTTTTTATTTTTTATTTTTCAAATTTTGAAACTATTTAAATTTAATTTACCTCTGATCCTTATCTACATAATGATAAAATTCATAAATAATGGTAGATGATAAGTAGAATAATTATATTCCACATAAAATTATTTTTATTTATTATTCCATGATTTTGATCAACAAAAAGGGATAAATTATTGGCCTATAGAACACTGCTAGCCACCTTATCTAGTATTAATGGTTTTAATAATCCCAACTCAAGTCAAATATTATTAATTATGTAAAATCATTTCAATCGTGTTTATTTAGGTTTCAATATTTGGAATTATTATTATCTATGATCAAATATAATATTGAATAATTCTGTTAATATTTATGTTGATATTTATATTATAATATAGCCCATGTAGAAATCTTTTCAATGTATGACATACTGACACTAACAGTAAAAGTGAGTCACTAACACATGCAATGAGTGACATAATGATACACTGATATTTCGAATTAGTCACCAACTTCCCAATTATCTTACTGGAACAGAGTCCAACTGATTCACGGAGTTATTGATGAAAGGAATCACTAAACGTCCAATCAACACACCGATAGGATGAATTTATCACCAGTAGTTCATAGGACCTAATTACAGAAGGACCTACGGATGAAAGGACTGACCGATGCAAGGACATACAAACGTAAGGAATTACAAACACATACACATACCAATATAAGGAGACATCGATGGAATTCGTCACCAACAAAATGAGATACTGATCAAGGACTCACTGATAGACTGTTTAAATTTCCTTTATTTAATATTACATCCAATAGAAATATTTTTAGTGTTTTAATGTGATTGATTATTTTATTTATTTTTCAAGACATCTTAAACAAGGATTTCAGAGGTACAATGTACATCATATATCCTTAATCATTCACATTGTCGAGCATTAAGAATATAAATATATAAATAAGACTAAATGTAAGAGAAATTAATTGACAAGAAGATATATGTAGACACAGTGGCATACCAATGTGAGAAACATATAAAAATGAAGAACGCATAAGGAAATATTCATTTCTACTTGTTCTGAACTAGAGGACTTTTGTCAATCATAGTTCCATCATCTCTACAGCATTCAACTAAACCAAAGGACAAAATCATCTCACCCTCCTAGAATATATAACACAATGCTCCATGAAATATTGTTTGGAGACTATTTTACTAGTAGTGGACTCCATCATCAACTCTGAAACATCAAAGAGCTCAGAGCTAAACTGCATAACACACAGAGCCTTCTAAACACTATCTAATTATTATTTCAATGTTTAGTACCTTTTTATTCTATTTTTGAGATGTGTGTGTATCTATTTGTAAAACATAATTCCTCCTATACTAAATTTAGAGATACTAGATATCCTAAAATAACTCTCTCATTACACTTGCATATCCCTTGAAGACAATGGAAGATGTTCTCTATGACCTCATTGCATTTTTTCCCACATAGAACTATGGTAGAGGTATTGTGACCTTGAAAATTTGTGTTCTATTGGGTGAACACCCATCCAGGGTGTGGATTAAAATCTTTATCTATATATATTTCATGGTTGAATATGATCACCCAGTGGAGAGGACTATGTATCATCTTAAGATTGAACCTCTTTTTTAATATACATTGTGTTTTAAAATTTAGTTTTCTTTATTTTTATCTATATTTTAGAATAATAAATATCACTTTGATTATTATTATTGGTTAGTGTTTATAATTTTTTTGACTTATTATATTTGTTTCAAAATATGTTTCAATATCTAATATTGTTAAAACTGAGAAATTAGCAGTATTCGTAGAAAATAGTTGAACAAGTAGTGTATTATAAATTCAACACATTAATTAACTAGCATGTTTTGTTTTAAAAGGATGGAATCATTTAAATAAAATTTTTAAAAGAAAATTTTTTAGGAACTCATTTCACCATCCTTTTATGTATCCTACTCTGACCAACAATCACTGTGATTGATAAACTTGTTCCTAATTTGAAACACTAAGAGATGGTGGTTCATGGAAAAATAATTCATTTGGTATGTATACTATAGAAGTGAGGATATGATCTCCATGAGATATGAATTGGGGATTTTTTAGTTGGAAGTAGTGGAAAACAATTTTTTGAGTTGAGGATGTTGAATAAATTATGGGGACAGAAAAAATTTGTGACCGAGACATTGTAATACCCCATTAAGTTCCTTTGAGTATTCGTTGAATTTTGTTTATGGTTTCCATTCTTGGTTGTGATCATTTGAACACTCTACGAATTAGAGATAATTTAATGGGGAAACTAACATAATGTTTGGGGATTTATATTTGTTTTAAATAATAGACTATGAGAATAAATGTGGAAATGGATTTAGAGGGTAATTACATAGATGAAAGAGACATATGTATTCTTTTAGAGATTCTATGTATAAAATTGTGCTAAAAAATTTTGGTTGGACACATTAACATCATGAATGGGTTTGAAAACATGAATATGATGTTGGAAAGATACTGTGAATCTCATACATGGAATAAAAATATTACATTCCATGAAATATTTACACATCACAAAATTTTTGATGTATATTTATTTTAATCTTTGGTGATTTATTTTTTTCTTATTTTTAACCCATGACATTTCACAGTGTGAAATGAATTCATGGTGTGATGTCCTCACATCCTATAGTTTAAGATGTTCTCCAAGTGTGATTATTTTATCATTTGGGGATATGATTCCCTGTTTTACCCCACATTGATTTTGATTTATTTTGGGTAACCTAGATTTTTATAGACAACTTCTTTTAATTTTTTATTCATGTATTGGTTTCTCCACATATCCCTGGTAAGTAATATTTTTTATTCATCATTTCCTTTGATTGTAACGATTGCATTGTCTATGTCTGTGTTTCATATTCCTTATCTATTAGTGTTTTATAAATATACATTCCATTGCCTTGTGATTCCTTGAGTTTTTATGTTTTATTCATGTTTTTAAATCTACATTGTCAAAGGAATTTATGTTTCCATTTTTATTGAGGTTGGTAGATCTATGAAAGTGTTTCTGAATATTTAATTTTTATATGTTTTTATTGAACACTTTGATTTTATTATTTAAATGGATTTTATTTTGTGATAAAGGGGTTTAAATCAATGTGATCATGGTTTTCTAAATATTATTTAATAAACAAAGTACATTGGGAACCCTGAATGTATTAGAAAATTGACATTGGTGACCCTTGTTTGTGTGGAACTGGTTACTTTTGTGATATCAACAGTCTTTGGCATTACATGATTTGAATTGTATACAAATTATACCTCATTAAGGATTATTTTATGTCTATTATGTATTACCATAGTATTGAACAAAATGGAATATTTTGTAATTTATATTTGGGTTATAATGTGATGGTTTATTTCATCGATATTTTCGTACATGATTAATTTACTTGTTTTTATTTTATATCTAATAAATGTCAATATTTGTTGAATGTGGTATGCATTTATGGAAAAAAATAATTTATAAAAAAATTTTTGTTTATAAATAAGATTTATAAACTAGATTTTTGTTTAAATATATAACTTTTTCATTCATGATATTTGAAATTGTATATATTCTTCTATAGTATCCTATTGGGATCTTTGCTCACAGCCTAAATTTTCTTTTGGGTGGTTGTGGACCAAGTTTTATAGGACATGGTGAAATGGTATTACATCGTGTAGTATTCAAAGTTCTATTATAGTCCATGGAATTCATAATGGAATGGTTTGATGATCATGGATGGTCACATAGAGACTTTGTGGTATTGTCTTTCATACGTTTCTAGTTTATCAAGATTGAATTGTGTTGTATAGATATTGGTGTATACCTTGATTCAACATTGTACATAGGTTGAATGTCTCATTTTAGTTATATTAAATACTTATTTTCATTATATTTATTATACCTCACCAAATAATTAAAAACCATGGTTGAATTATGTAGTTTACCATGATTGGATCATTATAATTTCCAATTGATAATGATATTTATATTATTTAATGTAAATAAAATTACAAAATGTCACTATCTTGAATTTAATATCCATCAGTTTTTGACAAAAGAATAAAAAGAGTATAAGTTTGGTTATAAACATTTGTTTCATATAAAATTTAATTTTTTAAAAATTTTAATTTATTTATAAGTTTTATCGATTTATTAATTACCATAAACTCTTAAGCAATGATCACATAATGATCATTAAATTAATAGAAAAATAATATAAATTATTTTAAAAATATTATAAGTAAAATAATTTGGGAGAATTATTTTTTTAATAGAATTTTTCAAATTAATAAAACATTTAAGAGGTGTTCTGAAGGTCTATTTTTTAATTCCATCATTTTAATTTTGATTACAATGTAAAATTATGTGAATAGTTCTTAACAAAACATTAATAGTTGTTTACGATAAAAATATTTTTTTAAATAATTTAAAATCATAAAAATATTGTAAGTGGAAAAGTGGGATTATAATGGTTTGAAAATTTCATCCCTTATTCATTTATGAGAAAAGTTTTACCTAATAAGTATAGTTATATCACTTTAGTATTTAAGAATTCATTACCTCGAATAAGTTTAAAATTTGTTAACCAAGGGGTGAAACAAACATATAAGGTTAAAATTGAAACTAAAATCATTCTATATTTTTTTGAAGATTACATTACGACTTTAGTCACATTTTCTATGAATATATGGGAATTTGGAAGAATTTTTATAGTGGATGACTCATTTATATATTAATATTTTTGGTAATTCTATGTGTGTCCCTTCCCTTATTTATAAAAGGAAAGCCTTATCTGTTTTCTTCACACCATGTAGAGCCATAAATATCAAAAATACCACACTAAATACTATTACCGAATTATACGACCATCAATTATGGTATCTTGTTTTCTTAAAAGATCATTCCAAGGGTACTTATGTAGGGATATAAAGATGGCCTACAACGAAGAGGTAATCTACCTAACCAACCATATTAAATTTATTTCTTCTTCAAAATTCTATATATATACGATATTTATAATTAAATAATAAATTAATTAACCTAAATATACTGAAATTTTATTATGATTATGTAACTACTCTTAATCACCAACATTTTCATCAAATGGGGAATTAAAGTATCACTCGTGCATACGTGTGGACAACCACATCCACATAGAAATACAATTCATTTACTTCAAATTATTTTATGGATAGTTGTTATAAAGAGTTCATAGTTTATATTTGATATTTAAAATATATTTATTATAATATAAATATAATATCATAGATATCTTTAAACCATCACATATGTAGGAAGACGATAATGTTGCTCTTGCATATGTGTGGACTACCACTTCCATGGAGCGATGTGATTTGTTTTACATCTATTTCATTACATGGATGGTAAAATATATATTTATTTAATTTACCTGATTTATATGATATAATTATTATTCAATAAAGGTTCTTTTTTATTCAGCATTCATTAATTCTATCTATAGAAAAATTAATATTGTCTGCATGTGTATGTATGATCTACCATCTCTATAAACAATTCCATTAATTTTTCTATTTATATATTTTTTAGATGAAAATATATAATGAATATATATTATATTTATATCATGTTTATAATTATATAGATGATGGAACCAATATCAACATTCATGGACCAAAACATTCAAAAAGAAACTCTCCTCAAGAGCCAAACAACTATCACCCAAAAAATGAAAATTTTAATAACGGATTATTAATAAATGGGTGTTAATATTTTATAAGTGGATCATATAATATATTATAATTATTTAAATTAATATTATATAAAATTAAATGATTTTGAAATTTCTTATACATTAGATTAAATCACTGTATAAGAAATTCAAGCTCGAGGTAAGGGATTTTTGACACACTTTTATATTTGTGAAACACCTTCCATATTAAAGACTTTATTCTATTATGTGGTGTAATTCTAAATATTTTTTTATTTTTATAATTAAAAATATATGGATTTACATATCCATATATATCTATCTATTTCATGAGGTTTTTATTCAAAATTTACCAATCTCGCAATAGATTTATGTTACAATCTCATAGTTTGTCATAATTATTTATGATTTAGTTTCTGTTGATGAATTATTATGAGATATGTCTTAAGAAACTCATATATTTTATTATAATCTAATTATTTCATGGTAATACATTTTTTCATTTCATATTACTCGCTTTTAAAACTCTTCAGATAAAATGAATGACCTTAAGTAAAATAAATGTATTTCAGTAATTAATCGACATTACTTTTTCATACACGTCTAGTTTTTCTAAAAAATATTTTAAATAAGGATTTTATATTCTGATGTAATGTTTTAAAGTCATTTTTACCAAGGAAAAGTTTTTTACAAATGTTTTTATATGAATCTTCTTATCATTTTTTGGATGAGGTTCTTTTAAATTTAATAAAAAATGGGAATGGAATAATTATTTCATCATACACAGAATGAATATAAATTCATGTTGTCATGAACTATAAATATATTAAAGTGTCCTTTATATTCTTCCATGATTATTTTTTAAAGAAACTTTTTCATAAAATTTATTAATTTTTTTTAAATATGTTATTAAAAAATGAAAAAATATTTTCCACATGAAATATTTGATGTTATCTTTTGATGGTGGTTTCTTCTAAGATTTAACACTATGTGGTTTCGTAGGTTTTATTGGGGATAATATCCAATGATACCATATTTATGATTTTTACTATGGTTTTTGTCATTATGAAGATGAAATATTAATAAAACCCAGTTTCATTTCCATGTATTAATTTATAATGAATGTTTTTATGGTCTTGTGGAATAAATATGAAGGGATTTATAATTATATGATGGGTGGGTTTAGAATTATATATCCATATAATTAATTGGGAAAATATTAATGTTCTATAAGATCAAAGTGAACATAGAAGGTTATCTCAATCACAAAATAGGGTATATAGAAGGTTATTCCATGCCCGAAAGTGGGTACACTAGAGGCTATCCAAATCCCAAAGACAGTACATGGATTGTTATCATAACCACACATGTTTTATACCTATTAGTGGGTATCCTTTACATAATATTTCTATGATTATTATTATTCCACACTTTATTAAACTCTTTTAAGGCATGACTTTATTCCAATGTTATGAGCTAATGGATATTTTTTTGCTCACTTTATTATTAATGTCTTATAAAATCTTATGAATTATTCAATGAATCATGTTTATGATCTATGATTTTCAAGGTGTGTATTATAAAGGATTATTTATTGTTCTCATATTCTTTATGATCTATTGATTTTTAATTTTCCATTGATATCCCCCTCATTTACCCTTAGAGAACAAATGTGGTTATCCATTATTATGTATTATTTTCCTCTAGATATAAAGATGTGTTTTCATTGTGATGTGTCTATTAAGGGTGGTTGTTGTGAAAAAAAAGTGGGAGATTATGTTGATATTTTATGAACAAGTTTTTTATGTATTGAGGTTTCGAAATACACTAAACCATTACAATTCAGGCAGGGATCATAATATTTTGTAATGAGTATACTTATAATAAGAGGTAATATTTATGTAAGAACAGTATGGTTCTTTATAGATTTTAAAGGAGAAGGGTTTAGTCAATCCTTAGAAATTTGGATTAGATAAATTTAGTTAAAACCATAGTAATAATACCATCTATAAGAAAACTTCATAATGTTTTTTTAAGATAAGGATTATATTTTTTTCCATAGAAATAAATCAATATCTAGATATTAAAAGTGGATGGGGTTTTAGAACTGATATACCTTGGGGTAATAACCAAAAAAATACTCTGTTGAGTATATATCATCCATTTTTCTATTTCACACTAAGCATTTCATCACTATTCACATGATATAACTATTCAATGAGATATTCTTAGGTTAATTCATATTTTATTTTTGAATATACATTAAGGATTTGAATATATGTTGATCACAAATGAACTACGCCAAACCTTTGATCTTATATATTAGAATGATGGTGTCAAAATTTAGTCACTTTATAAATGATTTTTCATGATATTTCACTACGACTATTCTCATTGATTGTATATTTTCATTTAATACAACTGATATAACTAGAAGGATTCATGATAATAGTTAATGTGATAGACAATGGAATGATTTTCCTAATGAGAAACTAAATGAAATCTCAATATTTAGGATAACCCCTATTATTATTCTTAATTTGTTATCAAGATACAGGGTTAAAAAGATAAAAATTGTTCTGTTTACTAACATGTTAAATTAAGGGGAGATAATATTTTATTAAAGTTCAGGTGATATTGACCATAAATGAAATAAAGTTAAATTTTATTCGCTTCAATAATTTGTGAAGGGAAACACATGAAAATGTCTTGAATAAAGGGGAAGATGTTTTCTTTGTGTAAATTAAGTCCATATATTAAAAAATCATAAATTAATTTAATTAATAATTTATGTGGAATTGGGAAATATATAAGTCAGTACGCTAATTGTTGGGTTAACACATAATCCAAATAAGGACCATTGTTTTTCCAATAGTTGATGTTAATAAATTGAAGTCTGTCTGTATTTGGATTCCAGAATTATGTTTTGAAACTATAATAAAAATGATTTTATGGTTATAACAATCATCAAACCTCAAAGGATTGTTTCATAATATTTTTCCATTATGAAATTTAAAACATTTGAGAATGGTATTGGTTATAAAGACGATTTAGCAGTAAGGTGATATTCATAGAGAACAAATGATTAATGGAAATATAACCCCCAATTTTTCCCTTTTGTTGAGTTTATAATGTTTATTTTGGATAAAAAAGATTATATAATAATGAAGTAAATTTTAATATATTTTTCACTTTGATATTGGTTAGTGGTTTGATAAAAAAGTGACTTACATCACATTAGATGAAGTTTATGGAATTTTTGGATTTAGAAATATATTTAATAGTATATAATTTGATTTGATTGAAGAGGAATGTGTTAATTTTTGTAATCAAATATTCTTTCATGTGATTTTAACTTAGGAGCTATGGATACTATCATGGATTTATATGTTTAAGATTTAATATTTCTTCAAAGGCAAAGATAAAACTTTTTAGGTTTTACATTATGAAAATTAAAGGTGAATTAAAATTTTTTCCATTTGTTTTAGAAGTATTACTATATTGTGGCTTAAATAACCCATTGGAATAATATATGATTTAATGTTATGTTAATTATGGTATATTAGATAGTTGTATATACATAATATGGATTTTTTATAAGTGATTCACTGATAAGGATATATTTTTAGAGATATTTGTCTGATAAGATAAGTATTACCATTTAGGTTAGTAACTAAAAAATAATCATGATATTTTGGTGACCACCACTACATTATACGATAATATATTTACTTATACTAGTGAGTAACGATATGTTGAGAGATGTTTCATTTGGTTGAAGTATATGTAATCCTTGGGTTTGACAAGAAATATTATATTTGAAGAATGAAATTAATGTTCTGGTGATGTATTTTAAAAGGTGTGAGGCCACATTTGAGTTTAAAAAACATTTTAACGTTGCTGTTATTAAGGTAATTTGAGATGTTTGGTGATTTATTTGTGAAATTATCTATGATAAAACTTTTCATTAATTGTATAAACATTTGGTTAAAATTCATTATTTTTTCAAAATAAAATTTTTTACATTTTGGATATTATTTTGCCTTGTTCTCACAATTTTGGTTTTGTTTAATGATTATGATCGACAGAATATCTTGTCATTCTTTATTTGGATTATATGATCCACTCGAAGTTAATTTTAGTGTTTTAGGAAAGAAAAATTAATATTGATTTATTCATCATTTGTAGAAACGAGTATATTATGTTGAAATTCATTAATGTATGACATTAAACATTTCAGGTAACTATATTTCCATATGCTAATAGTATATATGGGTAAAGGATTCCTCAACACTAGGAAAATGATCTTGAGAATAAAATTTTATCCTATTACGATCTTTTCTAATGAATATATTTTCTTTTTCAGACATAATTGATTTATGTATTTGCATATGATAAATTTTTTATGACTATTCACAATCTTATAATTAATGTTCTTTGCAACTTTCCATCATTATTTGGACATTTATTTTCTCCCCATGACTCTGTTTTCATTGAACATTATTTTTCCCTTATTTGGAAACATGATCATCTGTTATTCTTGATAACCATTCTATTTTACATTCCCTAACCCAAAAAAGGAGGATTTATAATCCCTTTTTACAGTGTGGGTTTTTAGAAAAAGAGTTTTCAAATATAATGACCTTTATTAATTGGAAGAATTTAAAATTATTAGGATGAAATTTATGAAATAGGAGGTAATGTAACACCCTGAATTTTTTAATGGAACACTATGTTTGATATCATATAAAACTTGTCACACCTCAGTTAAATAAAATTTAAAATATTATTACTTTACGACAATTTTAACAAATCCACTGAATTAGAGGGTGATAATATTAATAAAAAAATTATAAAATATATAAAATGAATATATCATATTAAAAAATATTTTAAAAAAATCCTATGAAATATACAATCAATTTTATAAAGCAATTTAATTTTCAAAAATATGATTTACTAAAAAATTAATTTTGTCTTTCTTGTAAGATAATTTTATAATTAAGTAAAAAAAATTTGATAAATTTTGTTTTATAAAAGAATATAACTTTATATATATATATATCAAAATTCTCTTTGAGTGAAATTGTTTTTGAAAAAATTTATTTCTTAGTGAATAGAGAAAAATTACAAAATTTCCAATATAATCATTTATTTTCATAAAATATAGCAACCCAAAAGTACCATAATATTATTAATTTAGTATTAAAGTGATAGATATTCAATTTGATTTATAATAGTCTAGCTATTTCGATTTTCATCTTTAATATTCCTGAATTTTATATAAGATAATTATTAAGCCATTTTTTATAAAAATTATTTTCATTGTGTTTTATGAATTTATATTAAATTTTATATCTATTACATTCTGATATAGAATCATGAAAAATGTATACCGTATATTAAAAATGGGGGTTCAAATTTGTTAAATAGTTCTTTTTTATTTTTGGTCATTATGAATAGCCATAGTGGAAATTTTTTTTCATTAAATTAATGGTAAAATGGGTAAAGAAATGTTAAAATCATGAGATAAGGTATCAAAAAACTGTTATTTACAATGTCTAATGGAATAAATCCATCTATAGACATCCGAAATTTGAATATAGTGCAATTTCTATTTGACATTGATAAATAAATTTATATTATATTAAGTAATAAATTTACAAAATGTCACTCTATTGAATGTAGTATGACTAAAATTTTATATATGGATAAATGTATGATATATTCAGTTTGAAATCCTTTTTGGAGAGAATACTGTTTTTTACATTATAAATTACTTATTATTTTTAGTGATTGAATAATTACCTTAAATTCTTATAAATGGTCAACAAATCACTTATTTAACGAAATGAAAAAAATATATTTTTACAATAATAAAAAAATGCATTTTGGGATAAGAATTATGTTCCAAATATTATTTTGATAAATAAAAAATGTTAGGGATGTGTGGAAAGAATATATTCAAATTCCATTACTCTCATGTTGTCTTAAATGTAATTTTTTTGAATAGTTAATAAGATGAGATTAATAGAATTATATGATAAATGTTTCTTATTAAATTATTTTTAAATCCTAATAATATATAATGGGGATTATTAGGATTATAAAGGGTATAAAATTTCATCCTTTTACCATCTATGAGCTAATTTGTACATTATAATTCAATTATATCACTTTATTATAAAAAAATTCATTACATCTGTTAATATTAATGTTGGTTAACCAAGGGGTTAAACAAAATTAAATTGTTTAAAATAACTCCAAAACATATCTAAATTTAATTAGAAGATGATATTTATTCCATAATATATTTTTATTTAGACATCATTCCATTTAGGTCATTTTGCATGATAATGGCTTAAATATATTTTTATTCTTCTTGTAATTCCAAGGTCACACTTTCCCTCCCTTGTAAAATGAAACCCCTCCTCTTTTTTTGGTACACTGATTTGATCTTTCTAGATTACAAAATTTCATTATAATTATATTATAATCCTTCCTAACCATTAATTAGTGGTTATGTTATTCTTGATATACCATTATATGTTCCATTAAGAGGGGATCTATTAGAGGCCTACAGAAATTGAGGTAATGAACCTACCTGACCTCATTGAATTTATTTATTATTGTTCCTTATCTAAATATGTAGTATTAATAATAAAATTATATATTTTTTATCCCAAATATAATTAAATATTAGTATTATTACCAAACTACAATTATTCACCATCTTTTCTTAGGAATGGAATGTGAAAGTATTGCTAATACATGCGTACAAACTACAACCTGCATGTAACAATACAATTAATTTTTCATCACAAACATTCATGGATGGTTATTGTGATGGGATAAATATTTATATATTACATTTATGATATAATAATTATTACAGAATTATAATATCATATCTACCATATTACCTTTCTATCCAAATAAGAAACTATAATGTTTCTCAGCCCTATGTATAGACTTCCACCTCCACAATGTGATGTGATTTTTTATCATTAATGATTTAAATGGATGGAGAAAATAATAAATTGTATAAATATATATGATATATATGAAATAATAATTATTTTTAAGGTTAAATATTATCTAGCTTTATTTCATTCCATCCATTGAAAACTAAAAACAACATTCGTGCATACGTACTACCTACCATTTCCTTGAATGATATAATTCATTTTTAATCTCTATATTTTATATCATACATTAGTTATATATATATAATTATTAGATATTTTACTTATATCATGATTATAATTTGGGATATTATTTAAGAATGATCAAATTTCGAGGACCAGAACTTCCTAATGGAAACTCCATTGTAAAAAAGAAATAGTTAACATCTAGAAAGTATGTTTTTAATATAGAATTATTAAAAGTGGGGTTTAAAATGTTATAAGGGGATAATATATGATATTATAATTATGTACATGAATAAATTATATAATTAATATAATTTTAAATTTATTAAAAATGAGGTTAAATTTTTTTTCGAATCAAGTCAAACTCGAGGTATGAGACTTTTTTCTCACTTTTATTTCTGTAAGAAAGTTTTCATATTCACCATTTGTTTCCATTGCTTAGTGTATACACTGACCAAAAATTTATTTTATGATTCTTCTAGAAAACTAATTTTTATTTAAATATTCTTATGAGGACTCACCCTTCATGATGTTTGTTTTAAAATATTTCTATAATGGTACAAGATTTATGGTACCAACTCATTGTTTATCAGGATTTTTTATGATTAAGTTTCTAATGATTAATTTTCATATTCTATCTCTAATTAAAATCATGTGTTTTCATTTCCTCGAGTTACTTCTAAATAATAGATTTTTTCTCTTTCATTTTCCTCAATTTAAGAACTCATGATACCAAATAATGTTTTTAAATAAAAATGACTTTATTTCACCATTTGATCAAAAATATATTTTCTTCAATTTTTGTGCTTTCCATGAAGGTTTAAATGAATTTTTTAATATTATAATTTAAAATTTTAATAAATTTTATCCATAATTTTATATATAATAAATTATTTAAAATTATTCTTCTTATAATTTGAAAAATTATTTACATTTTTACTTTTACAAAAAATGTAAAAGAAATATTTTTTTTAAAATTCATGACATAAATAAAAGATTCCACCATTTTGACTACTCAATGCGTTAGATCATAAATTATATGTTTCTTGTTTTATTTTCAATGAAAATTTCTTACAATGTATTTTCTAAATTTTTAGTTTTTAAAGTATTAATTTCCAAATAAAAAGTTTACTTTCTTTAGGAAATATTTCAAGTGATATTTTAGTGGAATATTGATATATGATTCAATCATTTGATGTTATATATGATTTAGTTGGGATATTTTACAATACTACAATTTTTATTATTTTTTGGATGGTTTATATTTACGATGATGTAATATCGATGAAAACTAATTTATTTTCCATAGGTTAATTAATGATGAAATTTTTTATGATCTTTTGGAAACATAAGAATGAATTTATAATTATGTGATTCGTGGGTCCATTGATTTATATATCTCTAATTAACTGGGTAATGATTATTCTTCTACGAGCTCAATGTTTACATAGGTGCTTATCCTGAGCATGAAATACTATTTAAGAGAGGTTATCCTGAGACTAATAGATGGTTTATAAGAAGATATACCAAGCCCAAAAGAGGGTATATGATAGGTTACACTAATCCCATAGATGGTGCCTGGGGGTTATACCAAGATTAAAATGTTATAAATTTATTGATGGGAAACATTAACATAATATTTATATGATTATGATTATGACACACTTTATGAAAATATTTTCTAATATGATCTGATGCCCATATTTAGAATTGATGGCTCATGTTCTTTGATCCATTTTTTTATGCTTGTTTTATGAACTGCCAATATTTATTCCATGAAAAATGATTGTGATCTATTAATATCTGGGTATGATTTTCAAATGATAAACTCTTTTTCCCATACAATTCATGATATTTTTTTATTAACTGATCGTTGGTATATTCATTATTTACCCTTACCATGTATCTGATCCCAACCTTAATTATTTTTTTTCCTAAGAATTTGATGGAATGTTTTACGTATGATGTTTCTAAGAAGGATTCTAGTTGAGATAAACTATGTGAGAGTTTATTTAGATGTTTTATGATCTAGTTCTATATTTATTCCAGTTTCTAAAGCTATAAATCCTTTATCATTTTAACAGGGACTATAATGTTATGTAATGAATTTTCATCTGATATGATATAATATTTATGTATAAAAGGTATGGGAGGTTATTGTTGGTATCAGATAAGGGTTTATCAAATCAGTAAAGTCAATTATTTCATATGATTAGTTAAAACCATAAATATAAGCCTATGTATAGGAAAATATTATATATATATGGTCAAATAACGATTCAGTTGTCTTACTTGAAAAAAATATTATTATTAATAATACAAGTGGGCATGGTTTTATAAAAAAAAATCAGAAGGGGTTAATAACCATGAAAAGAGTTGGTGAAGCACATCATAACCATAATTACGGTTCATGGAGAGTGTTTATTTAGTATGCACCTGGTATGACTCTGTTATAGGATATTCATAGGTTTATTTACAATTTCATTATAAACCATCAGAGAAGATTTGACTAGATGATGATCACAGATTACCTATGATAAAATAATTGTATCATAGATCATAAAGAAGGTGTCATAATGTATAAATTATTTAAAAAAATTTCAGGATTTTTCACTATTTTTTTATGTTACATTTTCTTAGAAAATGGTTTGAACCATGAGTATTCATGTTAACAGAGAATATGGTAGACAACCGAAAGATCTACCTTTTTAGAAAATAAATGAAATGGAAAACAAAAGGTAAAACATAATGAATATTCCCAATGATCCTTCACAATATATAATAAACATTATAAACATTGATGAGTTTCCAAAAAAATTAAATAATAGTGAGTTGTAATTATATTAATTTTCGGGTGTTAATGAACATAGATGAATTAAAGATCATTTTTCTTCACATCATGAATGTTGAAAGGGTAACCCTAGAGAATTTATCAATGGAAGGGATAATATTTTCAATATAAAAATAAAGGTCATAAAGATTTTTTTTTCAAGTAATTCAATGTATAATGTATGGGGAACATGGAAATTATCTATTTCAATACCATATTCCAATGGTTAATTCCAAGACCAAGGAAGGATATGTGCAATGAGAATTGATTAATTGAATTTATTGTTGTGAATATTAATTGGGTTTAAAGAATTGCCTTTTAGAGGTGTTATTTAATTTATATACTAGTTTTATGAATTTTGAAATAGCTAATGAATATTCCAATGTATTTATTCTTTATGGAGTTGATGATATATGTATAATAGCACTGATAAATATAAAATGTGATTTTGTGGTAAGGTAGATTTTTTGGGGAACAAATGATTTCTGAAAAAGCTAACCCATAATATATTAATGATGCTAACTAGATAGTTATTGGTAGGCATTAATATATGATTTAAACATATTAAGTAATTTTGAAAGTTTCATTAACTATGAAATTGGACAATTAATGATGAAAATGTAATTTAGGTCTTCTAGGATGAAGTTTATGTCATTTTTTATTTATAAATATATTTAACATCCAGTGGTTTTAATTGAGTAATAAGGATTTATTTAATTTTGGGAAGCATATATTTAATCATGTGAGGATAGAATTAGAGTAATGGGAACCATCACTAGGTTATAAGTTTAAGGTTCATCATATATTCAAACACATTTTGGAAGGGGTAGTCCATTTTTCAGTATGGGATCATGTTGTGATGTCTTCCAAATGGAGTTGTGGAGATGATCTTGACTAGGGGAATTATATGGTGCTCAATTCTAATTATGGGCCTTTGGCCCACTCTTTGACCTTCAATGGGCTAGACCCTCAGGCCATGTTGCATTAGCCAATGTACCAATGAGCCATCTTGTCTTGAAAGGGACAAATTTTTTCTATGTTTAAAAGAGGACTTGACTTTTTTTCATTAAATTTATCTTGGTTCCAATGAGTAAAAAAATATATTTAAATACATAGATACCCCATTGGAGGTTTTAGGTAATGAGGTTTTAATATTTTTTGAACCATTTACTAGGTTTTAGGAAAAATAATTTATTAAGATCAAAATCACCCATTGGGATAATATATAATCCAATGTAAAGGTAATTATGGTATATTTGATAGTGGGATATAAAAAATCGTGATTGTTGATAAAAAATTCTTTAAAAATGAGATATTTTCATAGATATATGCGTTCAATCTAAGAAATACCTTTCATGTTAGTATCTTAAAATGAATAATTATATTTTTTTTATCTGACTACATTATAACATTTTATGGTGACATATCATATTCATTAATTATATTTTTTGGAGATATTTCTTTCTGTTGAGGTTTATGATACCCTTTTGGTTTTTCATGTGGTTTAACATTAAATTATTATTTTGGAATAAAGAAATTATTTTTTAAGGATATAAGTTAAAAGGAATTAGATCACCATTGAATTGAAAATATTATTTAATGTTTAGATAATTTAGATAATTTTGGAAGTGGGGTTATTTATTTTTGTAATGATATAATTTGAACCTGTAGTGTTATTGTGGAAGTTTTAGAGTATATTATATTAATTCATCATAATATGAATTATAATTTTTGGAAATTAATTTATACCATGCTACCCATTTTGTTTTTTAGTGTTTAATAATAGATGAAATATCATGTTATCATTTTGTGGATTATTTGATATATTAAATGACGATTTTAGCATGAGACATGAAGATTTCATTTAGAATACTCATCATTTGGTGAAATATTTTATTGTAAAAAATGGGAAGTTGGGATTTCTATTATAGGTTAATTATGATGGTATCCTAGAATAATTGTTATGTGAATAAAAATAAGCATCTCAAAAGATTCTTTTTATGATAGATCATCTCAATTGTTTTTTCCAAGGATGAGTTTTCCATCACTTCTATTTTTTAGCCGCATAAATAATGAATTTTTATATTAAACGAAATATTCATTTCACCTATAAAAAAATATTTTTAATGAAATAAATATCTATATAAAATAATCTTATATAATATAAATCTATTTTAAAAAAACAAATAAACAAAATCAAAAAATATATTAAAAAAAGAAATTTAGAAAATATAAAATATATTTTAAAAATATATATAAAAATGTTAAAATTTGAATTAATAGACATATTAAACATAATATGTCTATCCAAAACTAACCATAAAATGTTTTTCTGCAAAATGTATCATCAATCACTATAGAGGTGGTGGGTAATATATAGGACCATGTAGAAGAACATCCATTACTATATACTTCACTAGTTGTTGCATTAAGTTCATCATCTACTCATGCTATTTTTACTTCCAACAATTCTACTACTCCTCCGAGTACTATTGGTTTGAACGAAACTCGTTATTCTATATAAAAAGCCCATATATAAATATATTTGATTCTAACAACTTCTCTATATACTCTTTTGATAAAAATTATTACTAGGAATGATATCCCCTATAGCTGTAAGATTTCTACACAATAGTTCTATAATCACTGAAAGTCATGAATCCAGAAGTGATACCAACCACTCAGTCATCAATCATGAAATGATAAAATATGACCACAATCCAACCTAGAAATGAGATGAGATTTGGTTGATTGATACAACAAGTCTGATAAAATGTTGTGGCTCTAGATTTCTCTAGGGATATTTTTCCCATAATATGAAAAAACTGATGACATCACTCATACATATAGATCTCCCATGACTCAACATTATTATATATCTTACTATTATTTATATGATATGAAAAAACCTAAAAATAGTTATTAATATAGATTTAATAATTTAAAAAATTTCAACATAAGTATTATTTATTTACATAACATCCATTTAATAAACATGCGATGAAAAAAATCAATCAGAATGAGATAAATTGTCACTCATTTCCCAAATAACATCATTCCATAGAATCACACCACTGATCTAAAAGCTATTTGTAAAAAAATTTGGGAAAAGGAACAAATAATAAATCAATTAGTATATAAAAATAACTAATTAAAAATAAGTAAAATATAAAATTTAACATACCTTCAAGTTAATGGATCAAAATAAAGTGGGGACCTTACTCATGAATAGGTTTGTTAATCATCAATCTCTCTAGACCATCACCAATAATAAATTTACTTTACCAGTCTTAAAAAATAATAGGAAAATTAAATATCTAGTATACTTCAACACCAACATTTTTAATTTATTTGAACTATTTATGGATATTATATTCATATAATCTAAAAATGAAATAATGCTTTCTTAATTTTATAAATTTGTAAAGAATATGTTAAAGTTTCATTCTCTATAAAAATTATTTCAATTGTTCAAAATTGAGCAGAACATGTGTATGATCATTTGTTGTTAGTAATCTGAATTCCATCACTCATGAACTCCACTAAATCCACGTTTCAGGGGATTAAAAATTCATAACTTATGGTTCATTGCATCCTCATAAATTCACTAATTATAAACCATTTGAGTTCTTTTGAAGGATTTCCTGGTTAAAAAAATTAATAGTAGACAAATGATGTCTTATATTGGAAATAAAATTATGAAATTGACCATTCAACTAATTCTATATCACATACCTTTTTCAACAATGAATATTAAAAAAATAATAATATTAAAATAATATACTTTATTTTCATTGATTCAAGTAAGTTAAAAAAAATAATATTTTGGATTTGGTCTTATAGATAAATATGATCCATTTTATTCAAAATAATCTAATTATCTCCATTTGAATTTTCAATATCCATAGTTTTTATATAAGTTAATTTGTATAGATAAAATCATATTTTAAAATGTACCATTTTTTATTTTATTTTATTAATTTATTTTAAAATTTATTTCTTCTACTTATTCATATTTAATCATTAAAAATGGATACAATATTTGAAATTTTGATGTTGCAATTTGAAAATTAGGTCCCTTTTCCTCTATCATTATGAATAATAATCATAGAAAATAATTTTCACATTGATATGGGTAAAATGGGTAAAATTGGGTAAAGCCCATGATATAATGTCTCATAGTAAATCCAACACTTGAATTTATATCAAAGGACGAAAAACATACACCCACAGACATACCTAATTTTAATATGTCATTTTATAAAATTTTACCTTAATAATGAAATTTATGTTATTTTATGGAAAGCAAATATCATACATTCACTCAGTTGAATTTAATATCTCCAAATATTTTTCATAATGATAAGACATGATAGGTTAGGTTAATAAATTTTAATTGAAAAATGAATTAAAATTTTAACATTGTAATTTATATGTAATTTTTAGGGGTTGAATAATTATATGAAATTCTTATTCAATGATAACATAGTATTTATTTAATTAATACAAAAAAAAAATTATTTCGAAAATATTAAATGTAATATAATTTTTGAAAATTAGTATGTTAAAAAATATGTAGATATGCATCAAATTTTATGGATGTGTGATAAATTTACATTCAAATTCCATTAATTTCATGTTGTTTTCAAAGATAAATTAAGTGAATAGTTTTTAAATTGTCATTAGTTTTATTTTATGATAAAAATATTTTTTTAAATTATTTAAAAATAATAAAAATTATTGAATATGACCAAAATGGTGAAAATGGTA
Organism: Viscum album; assembly: GCA_963277665.1. Lineage (NCBI taxonomy): Eukaryota > Viridiplantae > Streptophyta > Magnoliopsida > Santalales > Viscaceae > Viscum > Viscum album. Next base: position 276,536,129 of record OY728129.1, on the reverse strand, counting down.
AAAAAAACATCATCCATTCGTAATTTATGTGATAATGTATTCCTTATAAGTAAAATTATAAGCCTTCATTTTTTTAAAAATTCAGTACCTCAATTAAGATTATAAACGATTAACAATCTGCTTAAACCGAAAATAGAGGATTAAAATGACAACCCAAACTATATAAATTTAATTTAGTAGTGAAATAAAGAGATTATAAATTTTAATTATAATACCAATCCATTTAGATTCATTTAGATTGATAATTACATAACTATTTTTTAATATTTTTTGTAATTCCAAGTGTGTCATTTCCAATACTTATAAAAGAACACACATTATATCTTTTATTAACACCGCATTGATTAATTTACATAAAAGAAAGCCTTCCCATTCTTTAAAGACTATTCGAAGGGTATTTCAGAAGGGATCTAATGGTATCCTACAGGAGAAGATGTAAGCTGACTACCTAACATCTTTCAATTTATATCATCATCTACCATTTCTAAATATTTATTATTGATAATAAAATAATAAAAATTATATTATAAAAATATTTAAATTATTTTATTATTATATTACTACTATTATTCACCATCTTTTCTGTCAAATAAGAAGTGAATGCATCTCTCAGGCATACATATGGATTTCCACATCCACATACGTTACAATTCTTTTTTCTAAAATAATATTCCTTACATGTTTGTTGTTATGTTTTTACGATTTAGAAATGGTAGTTATTTTATAATTATTATTATGTTTTTATAATATCATATATATCTTATTACCTTCTCGTTTATACAACAATGTTAATATCATGTGTGCGTACTTGAATAATTAATTTGTATTTATGATATCATATCTATATTATCCCATATCATGGTTAATAATTAAGAATATATTTCCCTAAATATTTTTATTGTTCTTTGAATTGAACTGAGGTATAATGTTACGAGATGCGACTTAATGAAATATTCAGAAGTACTTTGTACGACCTTGTCCTTTTAGAAGGTTCTGGAGGAGGAAAAAGATTTAGGTATTTTTATATTTAAATAGATCAATTATTGGACTCTCCATAGATGATATTAATTAATTTTTCTATAGTAAGTAGATGAATGAAGATGAGTAATGCTGGGGTGGTATTGGGAAGACATAGAATAACAGGATTTCTTTAGATACCATTGTAAGAGGTGGTTCCATCAGGTTCATCAACTATGGGTTTAAATGAAAACTAAAAAATAATTATATAAAAATACATATAGAATATCATCATGTTTCATGTCAGTACCTCTAAAGTGTTATATTTAGATAGTTTTTCTGATGAGTTCTGGGAGGATAGACCATAATTTGGGTGGATGACTGCTGAAGATGATACAAACACCACACACTATGATTCATTAGTTGATCCGGAGGACATAAGTGCAAGGATTTTGATCTAATACTAGTAGGATATATACCAAGGACCAGAATCTCATGGACTATCTGGATGGTCCTTCAATTGTTTGAGGTACATTCATGATTATATCTATGCTCTCAACATCATTATTTGACACTTGAGATTCCTAGTCATTCATATATTCTAATATTATTTCAAACCCTGAAAAATTACATAATGTATTTTATGTGTCTATATCCCAAAAATACCCATTTGGGATAAATTGAAACATCTATAAAGATATCAAGAATATCCCATTGTAGTTTATTTATATAAAAATATGTTGATCTTTATGATCACATGGATGATTAGATTTTAAATGATCTTTGGAATGGAATTACTGAGTTGTTATTTGGATCACATATACTACATTGGAGATGAGTATCCTATTTCACATCCATAGATTAATATATTGTGATGGAAAGTAAAATTTATTATATTATTGAAAAAATAAGACCAGACCTGAAAATTATTGGAGCTATTACGACATAGGTAATTGTCCTAGCTCTTGTGGTGAAAACAACACTTGCCTGTTCTTATCTTCATCATTATGTAGATAACTATCCAAATATTGTTCTAGATGACATTTCATGTAATGAAATAAACCAAGATATATTCAAATCTTGTACTCAAACCAATCCACCACGTACTTGAACCGCATTCTTGATCCTCACAGGTTGGCGACTAGAACCCATGCTTCAAACAAAAATAGATTGAATGATTTATCTCAACTTAAAACAAACTACATGGAATATATATATACGATGGAAAGTAAATATAACTAAAATAAATATATGTCATAACAAAATATAAATATCAGTAGCAATATAAATCAAACAATATAAACCAAACACTAAGGTACATGTTGAAAAATAAATGGTAACTAAAATTAAAACATGCTACACCATGTGATGGGTGGAAAACATCCCTCCATATAACCATCAACTATATATACCATGCTAATATAATCCTCACTATCTCACTATAGTTCCCTGTGTTTCTTTATATCAAAATAAAATACGAGATCTACACACATCCAAATGGGTTTACAGGTTGTGAGATAATGAGCCTCAATTGGATCCCACTCTGCTGTTCCATATAAAGTCCCTATACAATGATCCCAAGTGTTTTATTTATAAAACATGTCATGATAATATGAAAAATTGATTTAAATCAAATACATGGTAAAGAGATCACTATTTTCTATAGTTCCAAAAAATATTGTTAAAACAGTTTCAAAGCATGATAATAACTATCAATTTATATTTCCTAAAAAAAATATATAAAATGAACGTTTCTCAAATCCATCACACAATGGATAAAAATGAAAGTGATAAATCACAGTTAGGTAAGTTGGTTCCCTGATATATCAGTCATGAATAATGTAAACTACAAGTCCCATATATAAATCATCAATGTCTAGAGAACAATGATACACCTTAGAAAGTGAACCCTCTTACAATCTCAGTTCTAGAAATAAAGTCAAACACATCTCTATTGACACTCAAAAAATTTGAATCGAGAAATCTATAATTGAGGAAATACCCTATGAATGGGTATTATTTTAGACGCAAAACAAAGAATAGTAAGTTGATTGAATAATGTAGATTATGTAACCTTTTTTTAGTAACTGCATGTGGATCAAAGGCCCTATGGTGGCCCGAGGGCCTAAAAGGTGGCCCAAAAGCCCTACTAACCCGAACGCCTGGGTGACCCAAAAGCCCTAAGGACTCCATCCCCAAACCGGTGGCCCAAGGTCAATAGTTCCATCTGATACAGTATCGAATAGTACCTTCTATATTTACTGCTATAGTGCCTGCTATAGTACCAACACATTGTATAGTTCTGCAACAGTACATGTGTTGTTTACAATTCTGCTATAGTCCAGCAAAGTGTACAATACTACTACAGTACTGCTATAATGCCTACTACAGTACCTACTACAGTACCTGCTACAGTACCCCGGAAATATGCCTCTACCTGATTTTGAACCAAGGTCTTGTTGATGAACATTAGGATATGTCACCAAATGGAATCCTAGCCAAACAACCATGCAATGGTTGAGAGCTACTATCATGATGCAGATGCTGGGGAGGGGCAGTTCCATGTGGATTTTCTGGTTTATTTCCCTAAGACCTTCGGGTCATGTAATATTCTAAGCCTACGAGCCTTGTAATCACTAAGCTTATGAGACTTGTAAGGGTTCCAACTCATCCCTTAAAAGAGGGTTTATCAAAAATCAATAAAAATTAAGGCCTTCAGGATATTCGGGTAGACTATGTAACCTTTAAAAAGACACATGGTCATATAAACATTGGAATTTCATGTGAGTGTAACATGCGGTGTGCATGATCTGCGTATAATCATGAAAATCCCCTTCCCAAGACCATCATGTTCCAAAAAAAATCATCTAGAAAAGCACATATGATCGTGTAGAGGCTACCAAGAATGTTCATCTGGTCATGACACATTTTATATAAAAAATTATTGAGAATCATCCAAATACCATGGTAAAATAAATGTGAACAAAAGGTGTTTGCATCATGTGATGAAGATTTATATTGATATTTATGTACTGTGATCATGTGATTTTCAATACCTCCTGAATCCCTAGGTAATGTGTCGATCATTTCACGTAATAGCATGTGGGAATTCCACCCCCATTATATAAAGGTCATTAGGATTTTATATTTTGATTATGTGATTACCCTTCATACCCAAAGAAAAATGGGGATATTTTCCATGACAATGCTCGTAGATCATCATGTGATCCGCCATTGATCACACAATGTATGAAAAATTGGTGGATGGGATGTCTGTGAAAATGATCTAAAACCATCATGATATCTATCATTTATTATGTGATGCATCAAAAACAAGAAGAGTGACTACCAAAAAAATTCTGTCATAATGTCATGAGACTCCCAATCCGTGAAAAATAAGGCGGGAAATAAATTATTAAAAGGAGAAAACCTCTCATGAATGGAGGATGTGGTGATCTTAATGCAAAAGGGGTCTTGTGCCTATTGTGATCACAATTTATCACAGTATGGTCCTTTTAAAATCAATAATTGTCTCATGAATACTCCCCAATATATCAGAATAATCCCATGAGAGGCCCTAGATATGCTATCTCCGTCTTTCAAAGTCACTATAAATAGTCTTCTTCGATCATGAAAGAGCATTTTCATAGGTGTCATGATCTCATGAAGGTTATCAGGCATGTCATGTCAATGGTGTAAAGATCATGTGATAGGTAAACATGGTTATGAGAAATACCTTTGATCAGATATGGTCTACTTATAATGGTGATGGTGGAGTATTCTTATATTCACTATTATCATGCAATGCCATGGATGACCCACAATAGGATAATTTGAAGCATGTGATTCAAAAATCCATCAACTAACTCAAACTCATATTTTCTTGATATGCGTAGTAGAAGGAAGTGTATAACCGGGCCAAAGGAGCCTATAAATCCCCCCCACATGAAAAAAATCTATACACCCAATGGAGAGTGATACAGGGGAGAATGAGAAGTAGACTTATCAGAGTGGAAAAGTCCCATGATCGCAAGGGTCTTACACTAGGTAAAATCTGGGGAATGACATAAGTGATCATGAAAAAGAATCCTCTTCTTCACATGGTCTCTCCATTGATCATGGAATGTAATTACAACATGTCATCCCAATCATGCTACGAAGTCCCCATATGTCTATTGGGTCATGTCAAACATACATAAGATAATTATTGAAAACATTTTAGGCACATATTTAATGAAGACAAAGAAATATTTATAAAGATAAAAGACTTATAAAAATGATATGTTAATGTTCATGCTCTTTACATGAACTACCAATATCATATGATAGTACTAGGAAATATCATCTAAATTGTTTCACAACACCATGACACATATTCAATGTAATGAAACACCATATTGACATGTCATCGAGATCATGTGATTCACATTGGATATGTCAAAATGTGAAGTCCTCAAGACATGCCAACGAAATCTTGTGAAACCCTCTAGACATGATATCCATATCTTTAATTTCCCTATGGACATGCCATCCAAATCATGATATTACTAATAGACATGTTATATAGATAATTCAATGTCTTCCATCCATGTCAGTAAGATTATGCAATGTCCTTTGGACATGTTTTCAAGATCATGTGACATTATCCAGACATGTTATCCTGATCATGTGACGCCCTATGCATAAGTAAACTAGATCATTCGACAGTATTTATATATGTTCTAAAAGTAACAAATACATATCCAAACATCCTTAAACATATCATATAGAAAACCCAGAAATATTAGACCGATAATAAGGATGTTTCAGGATAATACACTGAGACATGATAATCTTATCCTCTGGACATATTCAGACATAACCCAAATGAACCATGAGACCTATGATTCCTATCCTAAAAGGATACACAGGATGCCTTACTATGTTCGAAGCTCCAATAGTTATCCAATTCAGTTTATGTCCATCCATTTATCTTTCACTCAATCCCACAGGACCTAAACTCTCCTATGGGTTCAACCCCTTACTCATCCCCTAGCGCATTGAAAATTCATCTGAACTAAAATATATCTAATAGATTTCATACATGGAATACACAAGAAACCTTAATATGTCCCAATAAATATATAAAACACCCCATTAGGGCCTATCAATTGTATATTTCCCAAATCAATATTCCATGACGCCGATCACATTTTATCCCTTGTTTCTCAAGCTAAGGATGAATCATGTGGGATTAGTGATTTTCAAAGAATATATAATTCGCATCAAGAATATCACCCATCCTGGGAATCCTCAGTGTGAAATCCCCATTCAGTGGCATGAAATGGTTACCCCGTAATAAAGGGATTCAACCTTGGGGTAATTCCTGAGGGTGGAGTGAACTATGACGAAATAGATTTATACTATAAAAAAAGAAATGTAATAAACCTTCATAAGGATCAATATATATACATGATCTATATGTAACATCAAATATTACATTCCCTATAATGTTAAAATTCATGAATGAAATGAAACATTTTATTTTTTATTCCCTTCATTAACAAAAAACCTATGACTCCCCATAAAGGATCAATACTGTCTTGAAAATACTTATCTCTTCAATGGATGGAAGTAAAATCCATAGTACCTAGTTTTATGGATTCCTAATATAAGTATCCACACATTTCTAATAAATAATTGGGAATAGAAGAATAACATCAGATATATATAGTTGAGATCATTAGGGGAGCCTCCCTTTGTGCAAAAAAATGATTCATCACCAAGCCTCATACACATATATAAGTGGTATAACCGATGTAAAAACCAATGTAACTATGGTTCCCATGAGATAATTTAATTCTTACAAAACATTTTACTACGAAAAAGTCGCTAAATAAAGAATAATAATGGAAAATTATATTACCTAGGAAAATCTGATTGAGCACGTTCCTTTCTTTTAATGATGAACTGATCAGTGACCTTGTTCATTGTTATCATCATGATTGTAGATACAGCTCTCACAAACATCACCATGACCCAATACCATCTCATCATCAAGTGAATATTCTAAAAAATAATATTTGACTGCAATTCAAGTTAGTTGAAAACCAAACTCACCCACCAAACTCACTTATATTCGGGTGGAAAACCTGATAGTTCAAGAATATAATTGACATGGTATGATCCCAACCCTTTAAGATGATCAAAACGGTCTCAAGATGTTGAATTCAATGAGTCAAACTCATTCGAAGAAAGTTGTCATAAAACTAGTGGTAATCGTCACCACCTATAATCACATCATAAGCTTATATCTATAGCACAAGAATCAACATCATTCTTATTAGTGGATGGTGGAAAAATGATTCATATAAAACTATATTACTATTTAGGATCAACTGATGAGGGATCGTGTAAACTTCCACCTCCCGCTTACTTCGACTAGTGCACAGTAGTCACCAGTTCGGGTAAACAACCTGACACATTTCCACCTTGGACTCTCATGAATAGGTACCAAGAAATTAACATAAGGTGGATCAATCAATGGATAACAAATATTGGGTCAAAATACCAACTTATAATCATAATGACCATTAGCATATTTCAATAGTAGTAAGATACCAGGCTCATATCTCATCTTACTAAGATGAAGTGTACTTTAATATTCCTATAAAAATCATGAGGTTGGAAAATATTACATCCGACATGCACATAACCCATCAAAATATTTCAATAAAACAATGGGGAAAATAGTGGGTGGATATCCTTACATCAATAGAAGATATCTACCTAGTATAGATATTGGAATATGAACATATTCTTATCCCGGTAATTAGAGAAGATCAACACTCTGTTCAGCATGAACATGTGGCTTCTCTAGCGAAAGTGTACATTCATGTCTTTTCAGAGTTGATTATAATCATATTCTAGTAAAGGGTGATGTACTGGATGAGGATCATATTCCTGTTCCAATTAGGGATCACCATGTGAGAACAGAACATGCCTTAGGTATGGTGCACACACCAATTGAAAAGACCGAATAAATAAACCGAAGGCACCGAACCGGGTCCATAATCCCATTCCAACTATGGATCACTAAGTGATAGAGGCACGTTCCTCAAGAAATAATCATATTACTATAAAAAATATTGGTGTAATACTCCGAAGTCATAAGTTCGGGCTCATATTATTTATCCAAACAATGATTACCAATCGAGATTGGCACGTGGCTCAGGGTTGGATCATATTTTTAGCAGTGAATCAAAATGGAATATTCTAGTAGCTCAAGAAATCATGGCTTAGATACCTACTTCCTTCATTTAACAAATACATAATAATTCTTCAGATGATATATAGTATTATGAACATATCCTTTCTTCCATTCCACTAGTCCGATGGGACATTCCATTAAGGAATTCTTATTTGAACAAATCCGATAAAATCATTTTTTCTAGAGTCAATAAAAATATTTAGGAAACCACCCAGATGAAGGATCATATTCTAGTTGAGAATTAAGAATCTTACTTGTATTATCAAACAGCTTAATGGTTTTGGGATCAAATTTCCACAACATCAAAAAATTATCAACAAATTTTGGAATCCTTCATACAACAGGCTCATACTCTTGCACAACACAAAAAAGGAAGGTCGACATATTTTGACCCCAATGTATAATGAGGATTATATACCTTGTATTATAAATTCTAGTGTATTTAAGGATGTTTGACACATATCAGAAAAACCTCATGTTTCATTTGACTCTTCAACCAAATCAAAAGGGGATAATTACCATGATCTTCTTCCTTGCGGTAGTGTGGGGACAGTTGATAGAGACTCTACTCCTGATATCATCCGTGATCAACCACACCATGGTGATATCTCCCCCTACCAAAGATATGTCCCACTTTTCTAGACACCTTTATATAGATAGTTTTTCAAAACTCGATCACCATTTTATAGAGAGGTTCATGAAAATTTTGGTTCAACCATATATAGTTACACATCAACTACAAGTAAACCATCACCACCATCTTTGGGAGACCTAGAGAATAGATATTTGTGGAATTACCTTGTTTATATGTGTAATTTCGATAGAGATGAGTCCTTCATGGATATATGGATATATTTAGCTGGAAAAAACATCCACACCATGTTATGTACCCTTGATGCTTCTAAAAATGAGATCCCATATGAGCTAGAAAAGGAATGCAAGCCTAACCTATGACAAAATATTTAGTAAAATCATAAAAAATTGATGAAATGAAACTTCCCATATCCACAATGCAAGGCCCAACTTAAGAACCTAAACATACTCAATTTTCAAATGGACCTAAATTCTGTCTCCATGGACCAGGACCTGATATCCGAAAAAGATCATCATAAATCTATTGCACGATTTCCCCCATTGCACCCAAACTCTTTAGAAACTGATTATCAACGTCTTGTTAGGTATCCATATCAATGTTTGGTTATGTATGGATCATTTCACATTACTAAAATACTAGAATAGAATAAATCACTAGATATAGAATATTTTAATGTCATAGACACTATAATAATTGTGGGACTACATAATGCACATGAAAATTGGTTTATACGATATAATTACCATATTTTAAATATGGAAAGATGTCATGAATGGAGATAAAGGACTAAAAAAATATTTCTAATATGGGCCACTCAAAACAATGGAAAAAAAATTTAGATATGAATGCTGATGTGGAATCCAACCCAATAACTCCACACAGAAAAAAGTCTCATGGAATTCTATTGCATCCATTTCTTTGTAAAACAAAAGTGCACCAAATGATAGTGGTATAAATAGAAGTAGACATTGTATAATTCCATGATAAAACCAATCATAAAGGGAAAGGGGATATTTTCCACTGCCTCCACCTCTCAGATCAGCATCTATAGAGAGGATTCAAAACATATCTACTATAGTTCCAAACCAACCCATCCCACAAGGCTAGAGCATTTTTATCTCAATCACTAGGATAATCACAATTTATTATTGTCTTAAATAAATTAGTATGTTTTCTAGATCAAACCCATACCACCTTGATAGTGAAATATATATCTCAATTCACTTCCTAGAGTTCATCAAATCCTTGATCTAAATCCTCAAATGTTAAATAGTTGGATCAATCAGTGACGAAAATGACCTGAAATAGTCCCTAGCCCTACGGTTGTGGGGAATTTTAATTTTTATCATCACCATGAAGTATATAAATATATTCTTGGTTTGGAGGTAAATATGGGAGAATGACCTCACCTCTGTTCCTCCTACAATAAAGAAAACATTTTCTATTTGCTGTCCATTCAACAAATATGAAACCAACTATATCAATTTAACTAGTCATAGACCAATACTAAAGAAACATATGGAAAAGGAAATCATAAACCAAAATATTCATAAGAAAAAAAGTTGAAATATGGAAAAGAGTTAGAAAAGTGACCCTCAAATAAGTAGTATAAAATCACCCTATCACATGGAGATTATTGAAAGAATTAAAATTTCTTGACAAAACTCCTTGAATAGTGTCACCATTAACACAACAGATAATATGGATCATTACAAAAATGATGAGTGATGGAATATTGGATTCATACCTCAAGTGGAGGGTGATCTAGATGCCTCGACGTTTGATACTTATACCTAGCACCGTAAGATAATTTTAAACCCGGAACCTTCGAATTTTGAGTTTACACCTCTATAGTGGAACCCCACCAAGGATAAAGGGAAAGAAATTATTATGTACCACATGTCACATTGAAGATATTAAATTACTTCCATGAAGGAATTATCAGAATATCACGAGTATGAGATAAAAAATATCAGATAGATCAGTGATGAGGCACTCATGGGAAACAATCCCATTGTTTATCATCTTCAGACTGGTATAAATATCCATCCTTCTAAAAATTATAACATAGTAAATCTAACTTTAAGAGAAGAATCTAATCATCATGACAACTCTAGATTGAGGAAGTCATCCTACGTAAAAGTGGAAGTCATAAATGACCTCGAATTTCATCCATTATAGTGATAGCGTCTCCCCCCACTTGGGAGATAAATCATTCTTAGTATGGATCAAGAATCAATGTGAGATGAAAATTGGGCCACCTCATGAAGCCATTCATACTCTCTATAGATAGAATGAAAACAAAATAATAGTACCTCAAGAAATTCTTAGTGCCATTGAATTCCAAGAAACTAGAAATAAATCCATGGAAGGGCATCAAACATTCATACAACCTAAGAAGAATAATTTTACTACATAGTTGGATGAAAAAATTCCCCCTATAATTATTTGTGATGTAAACTTCTCCACCAATGATGACGTGGTACATCCATATCATAATTTCACAGAACATGTTCTGTAATGAAGATTGATGAAGGGTCCTCAAGGTCAAATGTAGGTGACCAAGATGATATTTTATGGGTATACTCTGATAGGGAAGAAATTTTTTTGGTACAAAACTCATACAACATGATCTACTACAGGATGGGATGACCTTTTTCATCAATTTAGTTATCAGTTCATCTCCAATATAAGTATAATGATAATGGTTGACCTAATAAAATTCAAGTTGTGTGAAAATGTGGTGGTTTTTAAATTCATAGATATATAAAAGGGGTTACCTATTCAATCAACCACATTCTCAAATAAGATAAATTTATGGAAATCAATTCTAATGATATTAGTAATGAGTTATAGAAACCTCTGACCCTGATGAAATATCATGGTGGATTTGGTTTGTTTGGAGAAAGTGATACCGACCTAGATGACACAATTCAGCATACTCAAAATGAATACCAACTGGTTCTCTTGAAATAGTGAAAAATTCTTAGTAAGGAAGAAACAACTACTACTATGTAAAAACTACCAGTGACCCCCCATCAAGCTCCTAGGTTGGCACAAAAATGTCTAGAACCTCTTGTCGAGTAGGAGTAAAAAAATGGACATTGGACAGTTGAAAAAGGACACCAGGGTAGCCTATAATTTTCGGAATTGGTGATCAAATCAAACTCCTTCTGAAATGAGATGGTCCTATTTTGTTTTCTAGAAACAAAAATAAAATACTACAAACACTACAACATCACATGAACCCCAATGAGGTCAACCTCTGTGATCGCACCTACTATATCCCTTTTATATGATACAAGGTCACACTATACATGATTTATTTTTCCTTAAATATATTATGTAAATAATATTTGATTCAAGATATTTTATGATGTAAAAAACTTCATCACAGGTGACTTGTGTCACCTTTAACAGAAATTAAATAGAGGGTTATTGGAAATATTTTCCCACTAGGAATGGGTAGAATATCGATATTTGGATGAATAAAAAATATTTGACTAATATCAAGCCACATTAAGGGTAGAGCTTCAAAAATAGATAAAATCACCATCACATTGGTAGGTGAAGTAAAATATTCTTCCTAGAGGTGGTGATAATTATTGACACTGAATCATATAGAAGAGGAAGATTCAAATTTAGTGCCAATCCAAACTTTTCCACTTGTAGAAATATTTCATTCAATGTTTTATGCATGGCCACCACCCAACTAAATTAGACCCTTTTTAGATAAAGCGATCATATTTGGTTGGATTTATGAAATAAACTTCGGAGAACCCATCATAGATAATGAATATTCTACTATATAAGAGTTCGTCGTACGTGAATAGGGAGCCTAATGGTAATGGTAGATGAACCAAGGATACTGGGGAAATCACAGGTGTGGTGAAACCCAATATCTCAGTCACATCCCTATAATGGATGTATATAGATCTAAAACCTATGGGAAAGAAATCTACAATGCCCAATTGAAAACTAGAGGTGTCCCAGATCCCTATAGAGGTTGTCTAAGACCAAATATTTTATATGATATTATGGAACGGTTGAGAGTATCTTATTAGTCTACAAAAAGAGATGTTTGGCGTTACCAAAGCCACTAAATGAAGACGATCCCATAACCTCTATAAAATCACCAGACACATCATCCTCAAATTCATCATCTCTTAATCTATATAAAATGAAGTAACCCCACATTGTGATGGGTATAAATTTTTCTCTAAAGTATAATATTCTGAAATAGTTAACATTTGTTCTAGAAAAACACCTAGTTATGGATGTAATCAACCTTTTAAAAGAACTCAGATAGGTACTCAAAAAGGACCTCATGTTCCAAATGGGAATTTGATATTGAATTCTTTTATTTGAGGTTCATTGAGTGGAGACTATTCCATCAGATTACCAGGTCTTTATCTCGTTCGAAAAGAAGTATTAGGTAGAGTTCAACCTAGGTCACATTGAACCCAAATACATTCTTTGAAATCTCAAAGATGTTGAAATCCAGTGGGATCTGACTAAAAATGGTTCTAAGATGAACCGCATCCTGATTTTGACCCTTTAATGTTTGGGATATAGGGAGGTGGATTTATCTCCCCCAAATATAACCATTCAAGGTTATGATAAAAGAATGTAAAGACATATTAGGAATGTCCTACTAAAATATTAGTTGGGGATCTCATATATAGTTATATGTTAATTGTTATCCAACATAATACAACATTTAATGTTCTATTCAGAAGGCTTTGAATTTATATCCACGTCATGGTACCTTAAATATTTCATCAATTCTCAAAATAACCAATCGATGGGATGTTTAGCATACTACATGGTGATAGTCCCCCAATTGATTCATGGGAATACACAAATTATGGGGAATGTTTAAGAAAAATGGTACTAAAGCAACCAATTATTGGTGAAATGATATAGCTTTTACCTAACCAATGTCTTGGGGACTACGCCTTTAAATCCCTAGCGTATTCTGAGTAGTGACTGTGTACCACCCATTAACATGATTGAGTGTAATGTAATTATATTTTATGAATAAAATTCCCATACTTTTAATGTCTAATAAATATAGAAAACACATGGACATTTATTGGGTTTGAATTCCCAATAATTATCATTACCATTGATAATATATTCATTGAATAGTGATCACACAACTGATATAAATATAAGGCTTTCAAAAATCCTTCCTACCAAGAAAAAATAGAGGATGAACTCATCCAGAAGGCTCAGGCCGCAAAAAATCTCATTTTTTTAATCTAGTAAATGAGGTAACAACTTGTGTTTACTCTTGAACAAGCTCAATCAAGGCTTAAAGAGCTTAATATTGACCAAAATTTCATATAGGATAAGTTCAAGGTAATAGAAGTTACCCACCAAGTGATGTTATCCAAGCCTCCCCAAGAGTCTGTCACCATAAAAAACCATACCCTTAGGTACTATAAGAGTGTTTCAAGGGGTTATGAAATAATGTATTAGTTTCATATTGTGTAATTCCATTTTATAAATAAAAATCTTATACCATCAATTCCATTTTGAAAATAGTCTTTCTTAATAAAATTATGAATTAGAAAAGTTTATTTTTCAGGAAAAAATTATACATTTGATAAATATATACATTATTATAATAAAATAAGGTTGTTATTAATAATATTATAAAAACAATTCTTAAATATAATGACTATATCAGTTCCTTATCTATAAATGATTGCGTAGTTTGTTTGATAAGAGTTATATTTTTTATACAATAAAATAAAGAGTAATTTTAAAGAATTTATTTTAAGGTGATAATTAATTTTAAAAATAATTAATATTTTAATAAAATAATATTATAAAATCACATTTGTGAATAATAAATGTTTGTTTAAATTTTATGAAGTCAAAATTAATTTTTATTATGTTTTGAAAACATTTTTTGTCAAAAATCATGAATTTTCAATAAATGTCAGTTTTTATTTGAAAAGTGAATATTCAAATATATATAAAACTATGTAGATAAAATTAATATTATTTTTGGAATTAGGATTTCGATTTTCTCCAATAGTAAAAGTCTCATAATTTTCTGAGGCAGTTGAAATTTTGGGAAAAAATTAGATACTGTATAAATTAAATATAAGTTTTATGACATCATAATAACCACAAAGTGATGTAATAAAAAATATAATGGGAATTATAGGACCAATATATGCTTCCCCATTAAAACTAGGTGATTTTAGAATTTTTTTTATTTACATTATAAAGCCTTAGGGAATCTTCCAAAGATAGATACAATATTTTAAGATTTTAAAATCATTTTCTTGAAAGTGTGACTCACCTCCATATAAGCGTAGACAATATTTTAATATCTTCAGAAATTTTCCTTATAAAATACTTTTTTCCAATTCTATTTGAAAAAAATACATGAGTAAAACACATGTGAAGTTTTTTTGTTTTGAATATTTAAGTATATATATTTCAAAACCTAAGTTTGTGAAATATTAAAGAATTACCCACACATTTCATAAATAAACCCACATTATCTCTCACTTATCTTCACTAAAAATCATTTTAGCACGTCCCAACTCTGATCTCACTTATCCCTAATCATCCAAAGGAACTACAAGCTCTCAAGAAGCCCCCATTGAATCTTATTATGTCACACAATCAAGTAAGGGATTCTCACTTTCATTGCTTTCTCATTTTTATCCATTTTCATTACATTGTTACACACTTTAATTTTCAATTACAAATGATGGGGTATGTTTTTTAACCTCCAAAATACATCCATTATTATTTCGTATGATGGGATACAACTTTCTCTCTCATTAATCCCTCCCTTTTTCAACCATTACCATGCCAAAATTTTATAAAAGTTATTCCATTTCTCCACTTTCCTGAAGTTTATTTATGATGCTATGACTTCTATTTCAAAATTACTTGTGTTTGGGCATGTATATATATTATTCCCTTACTTTCAATTTAATTTATATTTGATGTGAGACCAATTTATATCTCATCAACAATTTTTATGAATTTTTACTTCGCGGTGTATGACTATCGAAATTGCACCGTGGTTTTCCATTACAAAATTATCTTGTAGTGAATACCATGATAATTTATATATCAAGGGTATTAAAATTTATGAATATATACTTCATTTTTATAAAAATTAATGTATTTACACCATATAACTTTATAATTTAATAAATTATTATTTTTATTGATTCTGTTTACTATGATCTATGTGGCTCACTTAAGCATGATATTGAAATGTTTATGAATGGTGCGCGCTGATAGCTCTCCAATTCATTGTGTAATGCTTAGTATCATGATAATCCATGTGAAATGAAGGTTTATTCATGATAATTCATTGGAAATTTTGGTCTAATCATGCTAATTCATGTGCAATGATTCTTGTATCATGATAATATCATTTTATATGTTGTTTCCACACATCCATGTTATGATAATCATGATATATGATGTCTTTATATTTATGTTTTTCTTATGATCTATTGATATGATATTTTCCTAACATGTATTCTATTCTTAATGCTATACTTTGTTTATTAACCTAATGGGATTTATAACTCACCCCTTTTGTATTATGTCCTCTGGTTATCCCATGCAATGGTATGTACGAAGGAATGTTGTGGTCTTGTAAAAGATGTTTCCAATAAAGATGTTTTATTTTATGTCTTAGGTTGTCATTTAATGTTCTTAATCCTCAATGACACTAGAAATATTGATATTTCTGGGTTGAACTAAGTGCATATATATGTAATAAATTATGTTTATGTGTGTAATTAAGATATGGGTGGTTATAGTTGGTATCAAAGAATAATTATAGTTATTATTGGGATTAGGATTAGAAAGAATCTGGAGAAATACTTAAAGATAAGACTAAGTATAAGAAAATAATCCTTAAATTTAGGTTATTATAGAGTAAGGGGTTTATAATGTAAATTCATCCCTGTATGGATAAAAACAAGTATAGGTGGCTCTAGAACATATGTGTCTAGCGATAAAACCTGAAAAAACTTCTTTGAGATAAACTCGAATTGGAACTAGCTCATGAAAATGGGACTTGTTGCACTCTTGGGGCGACACTCCTAGGGGATATTATTTTGAAAATTTATAAACATAGTATGAACCATTATTAAGTGAGAAAGAAAAAAAATCCAATAATAATATTTATTATTAAATATATTATGGATAACCAAGAACGAATCATAGGGCATCAAATGTGAGGATATAATATCCATATACTAGTTTATCCTTCTATGTCCAATTTTTTCTTTTTTACATTATTATTAGAAAATTATTACAACCCTCTAATTGTATTTTCTTTTTCATATTTAAAACATGGATGCAGGAAGATCAAAGACAAATGTTCTCTCTCTTTGTGAAGTACTACATGGAATGATTATTTTGAAGTCATACCCAGATGACTTTGAATCCGTATAAAATAACCATGTTATTTGAAAACAAAATTATGAGGCATCCAATACATCTTGCAGTGAAAAGTTATTTCGAGGATCAAGTACCTTCTATTTGATAATATTGTGATCTCATCTTTCTTACCATGATTATCATAGGAAGTACCAATATGTTCATTTCAAATTCATCAATTTATTTCAAAATTATGATGCAATAAATGATGTTATAGATTCTAGAGAAGAGGTAACCCTCTGAGCTGCCTATATGTATCAAATTATAAATTTTTTTCTTTTCGGATATAGAAAACATGATTTACCAAAACCCTATTATGAAATATTTTAATATTAATTTGTAATACTTTTTTATAAAAAAAACATTTTCAAGACAATGACTCAAAATTATACATATTTAGTAACTTCTTTAGGATTTATCGATTCTTTCATCAATATTATCCAAGATAGATAAAGTGTTTTTGGGAAAATGAAGTAGTTGATTTTGAAAAAATTCTGCGGTACCATTATGATGCATGAAAACATACTACATAAATGTAATGATAATAGGAAAGACTGAAGTCCATGATGAAGAGACGAAGGAGGTGTACCCTCAGTTATTTTCTCCTTAGTTTGAAAAACAAAAACTTGAGGGAGAAATTTCATTAGGGTGGAATGTTGTAAATACACAATCATTTATGAATAAAATTCCTTTTATTTTAATGTCTTATAGATATAGGAAACACATGAACCTTTTTGGTTGAAATGATCATTAAGAATCATTACTATTGATAATATAGTTGCACAAATATCACACAACTGATATAAATTTAAGGCTTTAAAAATCCTTTCAACACAGAAAATGGAGATGATGGCCTCATCTAGTAGACTCGATCCATAAGAAGCTCATTTGTTCAGATCTCGGAAATGAGGTAGCATCATTGGTCATCACTATTGAATAAGCCCAAGCCAAGAATCAAAACGTTAAGATTGAATATGATTGCATAAGGGAGAAGTTCAAGTTAATATGGATCACCACCTAGGTGATGTTATCCAAGCCACCTCAACAGTCTATCACCATCACACACCGTACCCTTGTGTCTTATGCGGTTGTTATAAGTTGTTATGTAATAATTTATTTGTTACTTGTTTTTTAATCCCTTTTTATAAATAAAATTATCATTCCATCAATTCCATTATGATAATATACTTTCTAGATAATGATGAATTTAATAAATTGATTTTTACGTAAAATTGGTACTTTGGAGAAATATTTAAATTATTATATAAAAAATAAGGTTTTTATTAATAATATTATACAACCGGTTCTTATAAATTATGTTTATATCAGTTCCTTATCTTTAAATGATTAGGTAGTCTGTTTGATAAGATTTATATTTTTTTATCGATGAAAAATGTGTATTTTTAATGAATTTTTTTATGGTTTAAATGAATTTTTGAAATAATTTATATTTTAATAAAATATTATTATAAAATTACATTTATGATTAATAAATGAGTATATAATTTTTATGAAGGAAAATGTAATTTTTATTAGGGTCTGAAGAATATTTTTTGTCAAAACCAATGAATTTTCAATAAATGTTAGTTTTCATTTTAAAAGTTAAAATTCACCTATTTAGAAAATTATATAGATTAATAAATTTTATTTTTGGAATCGGGATATTGAAATTATCCAACAGTGATTTTTTCAAAAAAAATTTAGACGGTCAGATTTTTCTGTAAAAATTAAATTCCTTTTATATAAAATATTGGTGTGATGACATCATAATGACCCTAAAATGATGTAACAAATATTATAATGGGCATTATAGGCCCAATATATGTTTTATCATTAATATAATGTAATTTTAGATGTTTTAGGTAGTTTATAAATCCTTAGTGAATCATCCAAGACATATATAATATTTTATGATTTTAAAATCATTTCTTTCAAAGTGTGACTCACCGACACTTAAGCAAGGGAAATATTTTAATATCATAGGACCTTTTCCTTATAATTTTTTTCATCTCCTATTTGGAAAAAACCATGGGGAAAACCATGGGATTTTTTTTGGTTTTCAATGTAATATTATATTGATTCCAAAACCAGAGTTTAACAAATATTATAGAATTCCCTTATCATTTACTATATTAACCCACCCAAGAACCCACTAATCTTGAGTAAAAAACATTAATAATGTCCCCACTCTTTCTTCCCCTCTCCATAATCTTCCTAAGGTTCTCCAAGCTCTTAATAATCCCATATTCACTCTTTTGAAGTCACACACTAAAGTGAGGTATCATCACATTCCTTCCTTTCCTATTTTTATCCCAGTTGTTTTATATTGTTACATCATTTTATTTTCAATTACAAATGAAGGGTTATGATTTCAAAACTTTCCCATAATTGCCTTATTATGTTTCTATAATGGGATTCCTCTTTATCTCTCATTAATCAATCACATGTATAGTAGTTACTATGCCAAAATTTTGGGAGAGTTATTCCATTTGTCCTATTTTTTCAGGTTTCATTATAATGTTATGCATTCTATTTTCAAATTCCTTGTGTTGGGACATGTATCTTTATGATCAACTTACTAAACATTTCCATTATAAATTATGTGTGACCCCTTTTCCTCTCGTCAACCATTAGTATGAATTTTTATGTCCTGTCATTAGGATACCAAAATTGCATGGATTCATTCCATGCCAAAATCATAATATAGTTAATACCATGCCAATTTATCGATAAAATGTATTCCCCTTTATGAATATATACTTATTTATTATAAAATTTCATTAATTTATTCCACATTCCATTATCTCAGAATAAATGATGATGTTTAATAAATCCATGTTTTATGATCTATGTGGCACACTTTAGTGTGCGATTGAAATGTTTTTGAAGGGTGTGGCCTAATAGCACTACAATGAATTGGGTAATGTTTAGTGTCATTATAATCCATGTGAAATTAGGGTTTACTCATGCTAATTCATGTGAAATTATTGTTTACTCATTATAATCCATGTAAAAATATCTTTGTCTCATGATAATATCATGTTGTATGTTTTTTTCCAAATTTCCATGTCATTATAATCATGTTATATCATGCCTTTATGTTCCTTTTTCTCTTGTACTGCATTGATAATAATATTTCCTAACGTGTATTTTATTCTTTATGTTATTCCTTGTTTAATCCCTTACCAAGCTATATATCTCACACCTTTCTTATGTATTTCCCCAGGTTATCCCATCCAATGCTAAGTACGAAGGAATGTTGTTGCCATGTAACAGAAGTTTCCAATAAAGATTTTTTATTTTATGCCTAAAGTTGTCATGTATTGTTCCTATTCCTTAAAGACACTAGAACTCATGATATTCTGGGTTTTATTAAGTGAATATTTATGTAATTAGTCAATTTTAAGTTTGTAATAAATAGTAGGTTTGTTATATTTAGGTAGTAGACTTAATCCTAGATATCCTAGATATTTTTTCCCTTGTGATAGTGTAATAGAAATCAATTAATTCTTAAATATGTCTTTCATGACTCTGTCAGTTAATGGTGTCAATGTTTCTTTCTATGTACTCTCATACCTCATAAAAGATATAAATTCCATCATATTTCCTACCATTACTGAATACACCTCAAAAAACACAAAAACAGAGGAAGTATATGATGAAATTAGGAATGAAACTCTCATATTTTAAAAAGGGGTCTCCACAACCATCAATGTGCACATGAAAGTATATTTGGTAATAGAAGAAGGTCCAAAACCCACAATTATTTTTTCATCCATGCTTCTAAAAGAGAAAGTGATATAAATTAAATTTCAATAGTCATATCGAGAGACGTTTTCCTTTTAATTATAAATAAATCCTCAAATTTAACACCAATGTAGCTATACACTATCTAGTCATAACTGATGACCATCGACGACTCATTATGGTAGCTAGGAGGATGCACCCCTCTCATGGTACTAATGTACAGTCATATATAGATATAAATATCAAATCATATTTTTTTTAGGAAGTGTAATACTGGTGATTGTTTTAATTTTTTTTCCCTATAATGATAATAAATGAGAAAACTTGGGTATGCATCAATTTTAAAGACATTAATCAATGATTCTCAATGGAAAAATTACCCTTACTAATAGAAAACTATTGATTTATGAAAATGATGGATTTCATGACCATTTCTTTATTGATGGGTATCTAGGGTATAAATAGATAAAAATGGACCCTGAAGATGATGAAGTCACATACTTTAAATCATCTTAGTGTATCTCTTTTTATCAGGTCATTCCCTTTAAATGAATGAATGTTGGTGCTACTTATCTATGTTCCATGTATCATATATTGATTCCCTTATTGGGATGTATGTTTAAATGTTATTTTAACTGCCTAACATTCAAACATTATTTGTGAATTTATCACCTCAAGGATATTAAAAAAAATCATTGACCTATTACAAAAACATTGATTGATGATATACCCACTAAAGTGTTATTTTGGGGTAAAATCTAGGAAATCCCTTGGCGTTGTGTTATTTTACCATTACATTGTGGATGACCTCGAAGAAGACTCATGATATCTAGGCGATGTCACCCCCTAAGAATATCAAACAGATGAGGGGTATCAAAGGAAACCTCACTAAAAATTTTCAGATTACAGATAACCTATTAGAAAAATGCCCCCCTTTACCAAGTTAATAAACAAGGGAGTCCCCTAATGATTGTATGAAAAAAACCAATATTACTTTTCAAGTCTCTACATTACATTTTCCCCCACCATTATTGATTCCACTAATGAAACGAAGGTATCTTATCTTATATGTGGCTTCCATGGAATGGTCATTTGCTGAATTCCTCAAATAGAAAAATTATGTGGGGAATGAGAACAGCCAATACTAACATATTTGAATGATTCTAGGTACAAAGGCTTCATATTATAATATCGATAAGAACATCCACATGCTCATATTTTTATTGAAAATTAAGATGAATTACATAAAATAATATTAAGTCCAATTATACTTTTTTACTGACTCGCTGAAGTATATCGACTTCCATCCTATGTTGGATGGCCATTAGGACTGATGGGTAGTAATTTTGAAACAATATGACATACATTTCATGTCATATAAGGTTGTTAATGTGTAGGATTTATCTAATTTTTAGTGTAACATCCTACCCCAAAGTGTACAACAGTGTAAATCGATCTTCCTGAAAAGGAGGTTTTTTATTCTCTTGACACTCCTTGAATATAAGATATTTGTTTTGATGGTTTCTAAAAAATTAAAATCATCAGGAGGATGAAAAATATAAATCTCAGTCAGTTTGGTCTAGAGATTTTATTTCTTGCTCTATATAAATAACCATTTTCCTACTCATTCTCACTATCTATAGGATGAACTAATAATGGGGCTAAATACTAGGCCCCCATTATTGTTTTTGAACTAGAAGTACATCTAAAAATATCCCAACATAACATGAAAGGGAATTTAGATCATGTGATAATGAAAATTAGTGAATAATATTATCTAAAAAAGAATATTTTTCCCATATTTTCAGTTATATCATATGAATGATGGATGGGTTCCCTTTTAAACAAATATTTCATCCTTTACCTTGATAAAACAATTCTAATGCTGAATTAATGCCTAATGAAGAAAAAACTATGGCCAACCCTAATCTGAATGAGGTGTCAATAATTATAACACACAGTAGAATGATATCATAGATCATCATAAAAAATGTGGAATACATAAATTAAATTAATACCACCCTTGAGTTTTATGAACAGATATCCAACCCTTGATGGATGGATCCCATATTTGATTACCTCTAGAATGGGACTCTCTCGATGGACTAAGCTGAAAGGGAACAAACTGTATTTTGATTAGAGAACATTACACTTTGGGATGGGTTGAATGAAAAAATACCTCTAATATTGAGACTTATATTCGATCCTCCCCATATTCATATTATAAATAGAGATTCCATCCATTAGATAAGTTTTCCAAACAAGATCTTTCTTAACTCATCAACCTCAGACCAAACACTCCCAGCAAATCATGATGATCGATTATTACTCAAAAAATGATAGAGAACTATATGGATTTGACCAAGAAATTAAATAATTTCATGCCTTATGAAATATTCATCCTAAAATGCCAAGATTGTTTTTATAAATGTAAATATTCCTAGGTGTTTTCCATATGGGGAACAGATTTTGTGTGGCCATATACACCTTCAATAACTCAACAGTATAATTATATTCATACTTCTACTAACATATTTTCCATACAGGATGAGGAAATATCACTTAAGGAACTTGGGATGAATAATATAATTAACATAAAAAATTATAATATCCTGACAATATATTATTACCCTCACACTATATTTATGGAAAAGACACCGCCTTCTGTTCTACTAGGTTGTCTATATTTTACCAGGAGTAAAAAATATAGTCCAACCATTCATCCTACTATCATATAGTGTAAAATTATAAAATAGAGTCCTTTAAGAAGAATTTATCAAATATATAAGATAATGATTAATGACATGATTTCTGAGCTGAAAAAAACTTTTATGCATTATGGGAGTAACGTACAACCATGTGTACTAATATACAAGAAACCTCAAATTCCATGGTGTATGGAATAGAGAAAATGTCAACCATAGATGTCAAATTTACATTGTATAAAATATCTCTCTGTGAACAACTCTCAGACGATGAGAAATCATAAAGGAGTATGGATGAGTTAAAATAGGTCGATCGGGAAAGGTTACATGCACTGAAGAACCTTTATGTTCGCCAGAATCGTATCAACTGGTCCTTCAATAAAAATGTTCACTTCCTCTCAATCATTATGGAAAGAAGATTATTGTGTCACATAACCCCAATTATACCAAGCAAGAAACCTCTAAATCTAGAACCCATGTGATAATGACCTTACATCATAGATTATGTATGTTTTAATAGAAATTATTCATTTTCCTCAATTGATTGGATGGGAATCAAACACAAACCAATGTAAGGTTTCTCAATAAATTATTTTCATATAATTTTTAGAGCATCCAATTTCCTTGTTTCAGGTCATTAAACTACATAATAAATCCTTACCACATGACATTAAATATAAAAAAAATATGTCTTTATCCCATACCATTAAAACATTATGGAAGTTTCCCTAATGGCATGAAATTAAACTACAGAGATAATAATTTATTTCTTATTCTCATGATGTTAACCTCCATAATACTTCATGACCATATGATGTTAAGACTATATGGTTACAACATGATGTTAAACTATATAACAAAGGTTACTTCAAAGATGGCCAGATGCACATGAGCAAGATCTATGAAAAAGAAAAATGAATTTCCCCAATCCCTATTTCTAGTTTAGATCCACATAAGGAATATCCCCATTCAAAAACAACATGTGGATTAATTCATGCCATCATAAGATACATAGTGATGCCCAAATCCCAAATTCTGGGTCTAGTAGAAATGTATCTATCATGGTCAAAAAACATAATACTGTGAGGTAAATTCTATAGAACATGACATTGAAATGTACTTTTACAATGTGTATTAAGAATATTATATCATGGGAATCAATCATTGGAGGACTCATATAAAAAATTAGATTCTCCTTGAGAGATGATTTTCTGAAATCTTAGACAACATTTGTGGAGCTACATGCATTGTTTTTTTCATGTTGGTTAACCTTCATACTTTGTGTATGACATTAAACTTCTTGGATAGAGTCTTTACCACATGAAATTAAACTTCTTGGTTTTCCCCAAAAAATATAGGGATTGATTCACAAACCAATGAGATATATAGAGATTCCTAGATCATATATCCTGATCCATCCACCACATAATATGAAATTCCCCTTCCCTTTCATCTAATTGCTTCTGTGTTGTGAAAGAAACATTATCCTTTCTTTATTTATCACACTCATCAAAGCCCATGTTGTTTTAGTAATTCTAGTAAATGATTCCACACATGATCAATACATATTAGTTCATAATAGGGATAGCATGTTTCTAGATAGAAGTCCATAAAGGCATACTATATACCCTTACCACATAATGTTAAACTCTGTGGTTGATGCTTCTTACGTGTCATAAAAAGATGCATTATTATATGCCTCACCTGAGAGAACAACTATCCTTGTTGTGGTTCTCCTAACACGCCTCCATTCAATAAATTTTCCTAGATGGATTTATATTATCACATGATATGTTTTGAAACCTTGATCTTGAATTTTATGACCTTCTATGATGATCAACATAAATAATACCCACCCCCTCCTCAACGTATGGTCCATTCCTATTTAATGTGTTTCCCATTAACATACTACATGTTTCCTGGTTCCTGAAATTATTTGAAACATAGTGAGGAATAGTTCTTTAATCCTTGGTTAATGTACAATAATTAATAGGAAAACATCCACCCACTACATCTGGTTCTAACATGCATGGAGTGTTTCCAAATAAAGAAAAATATTTGGTTTGATTATTATCATTAAATGATACATTGTGATGCCTATATCTCAAATACCTCGTATATATACAATCATAAATATAAAAAATGCCCCCTAGTGTATGATTCACACATATGTGGACAGTATTCCATTCATGAACTATGTGTGTGTTGATTCTGATCATCATATTATTTGTAGTGATGGCCGGATCTCCAATCACGGGTCTATCCACTACAATAAATGGTGAAAATTATACCCACTATGTATGGTTTTGACATATAAATAGTGTTTTCCATTCAGAAACTACAGATGGATTGATTCATGTCCTCACATGATGTTAAGTGACACTTGTATCTCCAATCGTTGGTCCAACCCGATTAATTAATGGGAACAATACCTATATATGCATATTGCTTAGAATAGCATGGAACATTTTCTATTCAATAACTTTTCTTAGCTTTATTATAATCATCACATGATATTTAGTGATGAATGGATCTCCAATCCTTGGTCCAATCATAAAAATCAATGGGGACAATTCCCCCTACGCATATGGGTCAAAACTGTATGGAGAGTATCCCATTCAAAAACATTGTGTGAATTGATTCTAGAAATCAATGGATAAATTGAGAATCCCTAATATTCAATCCTGTCTCTACCTAAAACAATTAATGTTAACAATTCCCCCTATGCATATGGATCAAACCTATGGGGAGAGGTTCTCATGTAAGAAATATATACAGCTTGAGCCCTACCATAAAAGATTACGTAGTGAAATCCGAATTTCTAAAATCAGAATTACCAAAAAATATAAATAAAATATTAAAAATGAATCCGTAATTGCATATGGGACAGACAAATGTGTTGGGATTCATGGGTCCCATAATTGGAAATATCATTAAATTTCCAAGTTTCCTCTCTTTCTCAAATTGAGAAAGGGTAATGTGTGCTTAGGGAACCTGGAAGGCCTCTATGGACAATGCGATTGAGTCATATCTTAGATCAGATACCATGTCCTTGAAGTAATAATTTAAATTTATTATCATATTTAAGTTCTTACAATATGATTATAAACTGAAAGTAAAAGAAATCATCCTAAACATATTATTTTATACACCAAGTAAAACATCCTCATCATATGACATTAAACTACAAGATAGATCCATCCCCAGTACAGGACATAATAAAGATTAGGACATTATCCATTATAATTATTTATCAAAGGTCCATGACAGCCGATCCTCAATTTACCATAGAATGTGGTGTTTCTATTATCTTTTTAGAACCTGAGCCCATACATCACACATCATGTTTTGAGCAGCTCAAGTTGCTGAAAAGTTTCCATATTCCTTAGAATGGAAAATATATCTCTATGTTTGAAAATTATAGTGATACATAAGGGATTTTTCCAACTAACCAAATACATATTAGTCTTTTTTTAAGGGCTCTATGATCCTTGTATTCATGAAATATCTATGGTGAACTCAATACCATTGGGTATTCTAGGTAATCCTCAACATGATTTTACCATATCACATCTCATTGATCTAGAACTGCGAGCTATAATTTAACACATTTTCAACTCCTTCACCAATGGATTCTAGAGTACTATTGAACCTATGTATCCTAGATAGGTTTTCCTTTAACATTCCCCTCCTACTAAGTTCATGTGGGTCATGGAATTAAACTACATACTAATTATTCAAAGATATACAACCATGCACTATAACCCGTAATTCTCCCACTCAAATTACCATAAACTAATAGTAAAAGACACATAATATTTTATAGTTTGAAAACTAAAAAAGGGAATCCTAATTAATAGTCAAGTCACTGCTTTCAAAACTCATTATATCCACTTTTTAGAAAAAAGATAGAGCATAAATGAAAAAGTTATAAAGATCACATGGCCAAATTTACTGGATCTAGTAAAATTTTACCCATTATCACTAGAACCGTTGCACTAAAATATTTTTAGTGTAATGATTTTCCATAGATCCCCACCATGATAACATCATCACAAGAAAGTGATTTAATTTTACTATGCTCAAAAACTTCTTGATTATTTCTTTTCTATAAATCACACTTCCTATGTTTAGTGACATATGTTGCTGCAACCTTCTACATCCCCTTGAATGGAAAAAGATATACATGTTTGATATATCTATCATTACCTAAAGGATTTTACCATCCAATCAAAGACATTTTGAGCTTACCAGAAGGGATTTATGATCATCTTCATCATGACATCAGCCTCAAACTACCCCGCACCTTAGGTTTTTCTGGATCATCCAGGACTTTATTGTACTATATCATTACTCATGACGTAATAAGATTTGACAACAATTTACAATATCTTTAAGAAGACTATTAATGTAGATTTTACATCAATGATGTTATGAAATTTTGTTTTGTAGCCTTTCTCAAAGTAAAATAGCATTATTCTATCCTCAAAACATTGGATGGCCCACACCATGTGACTGAATACAACATATAGTAGTCCCCAATCCTCCCAACAGAAAGCTCAACATTCCTAGAGTAGAAGAACACTTTCTAGATAGCCCTTTACCTCGTACCCCACGTCATTGTCCATATGTCTTAGACTTTACAAATATTTCATTGACCTTCAAAAAGAGAGGGGATCATCTTTTCTTGGAAATGCATGTAATTTGTAAGGGGTCATGCATTAGGGCTTGTGACCCACCAATTGGAGGCATATCCTCCTTTCTGAAAAAATAAATCCAATTCTTGCAAGCCCTATAAATACTATGATGGAGGTAGAGGAATTTGGTTGTTTTGTTTCTTAGCCTACATGTCCTCCCTATTCTTTATTCCTTGATTCTAACCTCGGGTTATTGAAAAACTCATTCCCTAAATAATGACATATATTTAGCATCCATAATATTTCATTATCCACAAATACACTCTCCAAAATCATTCTTTGACCTTGTAAAATAGTGGGGACACCATTGTTTGACAATTCTATCGACTCATATGCGATTTGACCTACCAACTAGAGGAAACCGGTTTTAAGGAAGGAACTCAAATCATCGTGTTCCCTGATAACATAATGGCCAAACTTATCATGTAGGGTGTTTTGGGTTATCCTTGGAATGTATTTCCCATTATATATATTCACCATGAATGAGCTAGTATCATGGAATTAATCTGGATATCATATGTACTTTGATATTAAATGATGTTAAACTATATGATAGATGTGTTTATGTCATAACATGAAAATATATAATGAACATTAAATCTCAAATGGTATATTAGCAGCTTCAAAAAGTTCAATCTAGAATACCTTATAATAAAACTACATAATGTCCATTCCAGATGAAGATAAACAACCATAATAGAGGGACCATGAAAGAATACTCCAAAGTACTAGATGTATAAATTATGAAGTAGAGGAATCATAAATACTAAAATAATAAGGGGAAAAATATAATAACATAAACTAAGGGGGAAAATGGTACAGCACACAATACATTTAAACATTCTATTGATAGAGTCACAATGCTCACTAGGTTGAGAGCTTGAAAAGGGGAATCCTGGGAAAAATTCAAGTATCTTCTCACTATCCATGCACATTACATGATCAATGGAATATTGAGAACTCATAAAAAAATGCACAAAACATGTTATGTTAAAAAAAATTATGTGGGTGGACTGAAAAAATTACATTTAATTTAGAAAATGATAGAGAAATATCCCTTCCAGAAACATATTTTACCTAAATTATCATTTTGAATTATCTAATCTCATGAAAACTAGATCCTATATATAAATTAATAATCACATGATAGTTGGAATTCCTGAGAAATTTTAAGGAGAAAGATATATAATTATATGAACATTCAAATATATGTGTGTGGATTTTGATGGTGTTATGAAGAGGATGGGAATCATTGTTGATATATGAGACGTCAGATCAGTGAAATGTCATAGACTTCCAAAATGAAAGAAATAAGGAGAACCATATGAAATATACATAAGATTATTTCATAATATGTTTAAAAAATGGAGCAATATCTACATTTAAGAGGCTCTCCAAGGATTCAATCATAACAAAAAATTTGTTTAGACTATAATAAAATTATATTGGATTAATTTTATGAATCAGATAGTGTCGGGGGAGAATTGTCTATTGAGATTTTAACTTCTATTTACCCCTATTATTATAATAATTCATGGTAATTAATATTAATGGGTGATGGTCCTGAACACATTTCTCAGTAGTCGACAATAATCATGATGATGTTGAAAGATCAAACTCTATGAGATCTACGATCTCATACTATTTCACTATCTTCCTAGTCAATTCGTCCATCTAGGTGTGAAATTGATAGATTATCTAATATATTTTTTCTAGAATCTCTAATGTTTACCTCATGTACTATTTTAGAGAACCTTCATCATCAAAACTATGAAAGTAAATGTCACCACTAACACATTGTTTCCTAGTATTGAAAATTTGGTACATCATGTCATATAACGGTCGACAATCAAATAAGCCTTCTCTTGAATCATGGAAACACTAGTGAAGGTTGTAATATTAGTCATGATATGTTTTCAAGGGAGTTAGAGTGATCATCGTGTGAATCTTCTACCTAATTATTGTATATTATTCTTGGTCTTCTAAAAATGAGAGAGTATTTACTTCAAAAGGCGGAATGAATGGTTGAGTATAAGAATAAGAAAGAGAGAAAGTTCCATGTACTGTTATCTCATATGTTTCATCATCATTCACTCATACTAAATGACCAACATCCTCAAAAAAATATTCCCCACTAATGTAATGGTCATCGTGAGGATGAGGATACTTCCTTGAAGGCTCTCATGAGTCTTGAATCCACTACATTATTTATATATATAATATATTCATTGAAGAAAAGGATTTATCCATAATATGAACTAATCTATTTAGTAAACCACCTAGGTAGGATTGAAACCAAAGAACGAATAATTACAAGATATAAAGACAGGGGTTCTGATTGGAGGAGGAATAAACTCTGTGTTTTTTCCCTCACTTATATAATCAAAATATTGGTGGATAATCATCAGATATCATTCTCACTACATGACTACAGAAGGTGTAGAATAATTTTTTCTGAATGGAATTGAAATATATAACAAAACTATAAGTGTAATACGACTCAAAATTAATCATATCATCTATATGAACCATTTGAAACCTACCCCGAATGTTGCTTTTGTATGACCATTCATTGGTAGAGCAATTTACATTTTCAATAATTGGATCAGTCAGTATAGGATATGGATTAATCTTGAAATTATTAGGTCAGATGAACATTTCATTGTCATCATTAGGTCCTAGTGACATCACATAAACCGTGGAAATATTTATAATCCTTAGAAGAAATTATTCTTTATGGATCCTAGTAATGTTGTGATATTTGTAACAACTGAAATTCTGTCATATATTGGCAAATAAGAAATGAAAAGGGATGCTAATTTTGTTAGGGAAGATTCCTTATTTGATATTTCCTATGAGTTGGTAGAGGCAAGGAAGAGTCATCATATCTATAATATGAGGCCTCTCATCTACTAATCATGCTCCCATCACCAGTGTTCCAACTCAGATTCCCCAAAATGCATCCCTAGCTGAGAAAATCAATCCACTAAATAATATGAAAAAAACCCATCCTACTAAAGAATCATGGATACCTACTGTCTAACAAGATGTCCCAATGGGGTATGACCTCTAAACTCATGGATATCCTTATATGATCATGCACTATCTTGGACCTATCACGAAGGGAACCGATGAGGGTGTATAGTGGTTGGATGAATTCATTTATAGGAAATAAAGATTTTGATCTAGTCCTTAAAATAAATTAGTGAGAATAGAATTATAACCTACCTTAAATTATCCTTCAAAATGTTATTAATGTCCATTTTCATGGATGGATACTATGTGCGGTCATCCAAAAACTCTACGAATGAAAAAAACACGACATTCATATCCATAAGAAGAAATATCCCACAAATTGTAAATGTCCTAGAAGATGATCCCTACACCCCCATGTGATAGATTAATGAAATTAAATCCACAGAACCAGTGCATAATCATTTATTTAATAATTTATGATTGATGATATATGATTACTAGGAAATCTAGGTTTCCTCTCAATGATTATCATATTATTCAATGAGGAGATGAGTATGCTAAAATAATATTGAACAATTGGTTGGTCGATGAAATAACAACTATTTGAAACTCCTGGGGATTTCACCAATATATAAAAATACCCCTAGGATTGTACTATGACAAATTGAATACCATTGGAAATAATCATTGGAATTTAATAAAGGAAATATGATAGCTATAAAGATAGAATATTTTAATTAGGAAAGGGAAAGACAACATTATCCTTCAGACTAAATATACACAATAGAATCCAGTGTGACAAGGGGAATAATTGATGTTAAAATGATAGAAGTCTCTTCAAAATATTTTTATTGGAGTTCATGTGATTTTTAGGGTCAAAATTTTCATTATTTAAACATATGGCCCTCTGGTAGGCTGTAGTGGAAGATATATAGTAATGAAAAGAAAATGGAATAAAACAATGGAACACATGATAAATGAGTGAGAAATTATACCAAAAGAGTTTCACGACTCCAAAACCACCTGGATAATCACATATACCATTAGATGATTATTGATCACATTACCAGATATAGGTATCATGATTAGAAAACCAGATATAGGTTCCTCAATTGCATGAAATCATATAATTCTCACAATCTCACAATCTCATACAGTTCTCGTGAATCATATGACAAGTATCTTATATCCTGATCATGTAATTTTTTATAATACATGTCATCATGGGACCTTGAGATGTTCATAAGAAGTACATGATGGAAAACTGACCACATGACTAGAGTATCAGATCATGCGAAGCATTCAAGATAGAAATATAGATGAGGAACTAGGTCGAGGTTCAAGTAATTACCGAAAATTAGTTGTTGATTCATTTAAACAAGTGCTGAGACAAAGTAGTCATGTTGTGTAAACATATGATCAAATATTGTGAAATAGATTTCATGAGACATTACTATGATAACATCTTGATATTTATTCCTATGGAGGGTTCATGAGGATGAAATATTTCTATGAGGTCTTATTAAGGAGTCACATAATGGAAGAAATTATGAGAGATTTTAAATGTGAGATCACTAGTGGAATGTGCCTCCCTATTCAACCAAATTTATAGAGTTCTCCATAGAATGAAAAAGGTCACTTGGAAGACTAATCGCCACCTCTAACCATGATCAGTGAAACCCCAATGGACTCAGTAGTGATTATTAGTTCATTTTAACTGAGTCCTTATCCTTACAAATGTCACTCATATGGGATGTTTGTTAACTCCCTCCATATGAATAGTGACCATTGTAGAATTGAATAAATACATAAATCATGAGAATTATTTTATGTAATTAAAAAATGAAGGGATTGAATCTAAATCATCTGGATCACATATCTTTCAAAAGGAAATGTGATCATGTAACATTTGGATATTTATGAGTATCAACCATGTACTGCAAATGTTTTGATTATGTTATTGTGAATCCCCATTGAAAAACCATCCTATTCCTCTGAATTCATATGGACAAGAATTTATGATCATGAAGAAGGTTATAGGTGATTCCCACAAATACTGGGACTTTTCAATCAATAGATTCCTAAAAATCATCCAATTATCATTCTAAAATCATGGTGTAAAAATGATAACGCCCCATGTGATGGAAAGTTCTATTGATATTCGTTTGATGTGTACAGGCAATTCACAAGACTACACAAATCCCCTAGAAGTGTGTTGACCTTGTCATGTGAGAGTTATTAGCATTCTACCATCATTTTTTAGAGGAAATAAATGACTTCCATTAAGTTATGATGAACCCATTAATCTATATAGATAAATAGAGTGAGTGTTTATGATAAATCTCACACTATATCATGAGAACCACCATCGATCCGGCGATACACAATATATTGGAAGCAGGGTTGTCTGTGATAATGCTTACACCCCATGTTGAGATCTATAGTTTTTCTTGAAAAACATTGTAGACAACCAATGATATTTTCCTGGATAACACGCACATAACATCACGAGATTCTCTTATCCTTGTAAAATAAAGAGTTAAATAATATAGTAAAATGAAAAACCCTCTCTTGAAGAGAGGATACAATGATATTCTTGAAGTGAGATTTATAAACCATTGGTGATCATCATTAATCACCCGAAGGCCCTTTGAAAATATTGCCTGGTCTTACAAAGACTCCCCGACAAATCTGATAGATCTTGTGAGGGGTGCCTACCAAGAAAGATCAATATTGTGAATAAGCCCATTAATTTATTCAAAAATCATGTGATTACCATTCTGTGGGATTTATAATCTCATTAAGGCTATCAGTCACATTAATTCAATAGTGTAATGATTATTGAAAAATTCTAAATTGTTACGAAAAATACAATTGGTCAGTTGGGGTCCAATAAACATAGAGATAGAAGAACGTTCTTATGGTCATTTTTATCAGGCAATACCATGGATGTATAATGAGAGAATCATACGATGTATAAGATAAAATAGTCACTCCACATAATCCAACTCATATTTACAAGATACATTCCACCTAAGGCTGCGCATAATTGGGGAAGAGAGGCCTTTAAATCCTAACCCATCGACAGAAATGTCACAAAAGTGATGATGACTGGAACTCAGGATTGAAGGAGTTAACTTGTTGGAGTAGAAATTAACCTAAGTGCAAGGTTATTCCATCAGGTAAAATATGTTGATTGATCTAAGTGATCATATGACATGAACATGTTCTTTATATAATCTCTTTATAGATTAGGTGGTGGACTTACAGCCAATCTTGTACATTATGTGAAGGAATTCCATTAAGATGATAGGGTTACATGAAACCTATATATGCCAATTTTTAAAAAATCTTGAGAAACATATGTGATAAATATTAAAAAAGACAAAAAATATAATACTTATTAAAAGAATAATATGATAATCCTCATGTTCTTTATATGACTTACCCAGATTGTGCCACAACATTAGGACATGTCACCCAGATCATGAAACAACACCCGAACATTTCACTGAAGTCATGAGACACTATCCAAACATGACATCATTATTTTGTGATGTCCAGTTTCTATATCAACATAGTCTTGATAATTCCTGAAAACTTGTTATCCATATCTTGCGAAGCCCCATGGACATGACAACCTAGTATTGATAAGTCCTCTAGATGTGTAAATCATATCCTGTGAAACTATCTATACATTCTATCAAGATCATGTGATACCCTCCAAACATACCACAAAAATCATGAAATTACCTCTTTAAATGTCATCCAAATCATGTGACATCCTCTAGCCATGTCAGCTAGATCATACAACATCTTCCATGCATGTCCGCTAGATCACCCGATGTCTTTTGGAAACACTACAGAAATCATGCTATACCCACTAGAGAGGTCAACTAGATCATTTGATTGTCATTAGACATGTCCTATAAGAATCCATTACTTGTGCAAACATCCTTATACATTTTATACATACACCACATACATGTTAGGTAGAAAATCATGATATTCAAGGAAGATACCTTGGGATATGATAATATTATCCTTTGGATATTTTAGGGCATACCTGTAAATGAAAAATTATTATTCTTATTCCAATACAAAAAGGATTCATAGGATTTATTACGAAGGAATATGATAAAATAAGTAATCACTTTCTTGTAAGTCCCTCTATATCTTTAAAACTAAAACCCATGGGACACAAACTCGCTTATGGGTTCATCTCCCTACGACATTCACCTAAAGATTGTGAAGTCTACGAAACATTGGGAACATTGATTATTTTCGTAAATAGGATATGTAAGATTCCATCGGAAGGCCCCAATTCTACTTTAAAAACCCCATTAGAGCCACCCTAGTGCACATTTCCTAAATCCATATGTAATGTGATTGATCACTTTCTACCCCCTATTTCACACACTGAGCATGGATAACTTGGTAATATATATTTTAAATGATCACATAATTCACATCTTCAATCTCCCATATCTAGGTAAACCTTAGTGTGTAATACCCATTTAGTTTCATGACATGGTTATCACCATATCTGGGAATCTTCCATGGGTTAAGTCCCACATGTGTGATCAAAATATGATGATTCTTATTCATACTATAAACATGATACATAAGATGAATTCCTAATGCCCAATCTCTATACTGGGTGCCTATATTCCTTCATATATGTCTTTTATAAAAGATATAAAACATTGTTTCTATAATAATGTACATTGGTTTTGATTATTTAAGTAAATAAAATGAATTAATTTCCCCATAAGGGTTAAATCCCATCATCGAAATATCAATCGTCTCCCTATATGAAAATAAACTTCAAAGTGGATGGTTATGTGGCTTCATAATATAAGTATCTACCCAATTCAATAAAGTATTGTGAAGTGGATGAAAAACCTATGATATGTATAAATGAACTATTTAATGGAACCCACTTTTGAATAAACACATTTAGAACCTGATCATTTTGGTATAGTAATTAGTTACAAATTGGGATTAGGAAGTGATTCATGAACATAAATTAAATGGTTAAGAGAGTTTTAAAGTTGTAAATATTCCCCCCGAAAGAGTATGATGAGACCAACCTCCCATCCTCTCAACCAATGTGAGTTCCTATGTGTCATTGGTTCTAAAACTCTAAATGACCTCCTGCCTTTAGAATTTATGAATTTTCTCTGTTACGGATATGGAAAATATTGGGGTTGTCAATTAAAAATGAAAAATGGTGAAATTAATGTGAAATCATTTAATTATGGTATTGTCATTATGGGGCAAAAATCATATACTTCCTAGATCACATCAGACCATCTCATTCAAACCATTCATTATATTTCTGTGAAACAATATCTATTTAGGAAAGGAAGAACACACAAAAATTTGAACCTTACTAATAAATATCAAAATATAGACCCTAATATTATACCTCCCACCTATGCACCCAAATCTGTAATGACCAAGATTTTTATCAATATATTTTTCCGTCTGAAATTAAAATTTTCTCGTATTTTTTGATATAATATTATTTAATGTAAACTTATGACATGAAGAAACAAACCAATTTTTTATAATATTTCTAATATTAAATTTATAAAATAAAAATGGCCTTATGAATTGAATGTATAAAAATTTGAAACTAAATAGAATAGAATTAAATAATAAAGAAGAAATTTGGATCTGGTTGATCCTCCAAAAAAATCTCACTCACGAAAACAACGTAAAAATGATGCAGAATATTATTAATTCCAAAACCATTTTGAAAATAAAAAATATATATATCCTTATGGGAAATATATATATGAATTATGAAATAATTAGGTTGGGGGAATTCACAATAATAAGGAAACCCTTATGACCATTACAAATCTGACCATTAGAATAGTAATATGATCATTGGAATAACAATCCAACCATAAGGATTAGTAACCTCCTCGATAGAATAGCATAATCACATATGGAAAGGCAATATAATATTTATGTATCTTATAAACTGATAATATTCCATATTTATGTAATGAAAAATTTAAATATAGTTTTTAAAAATTGTAAAATAAGTGTTGTTATTTTTTCAAAACAAATATGTTTCATTTTAATTTTAAAACAAATATAATGATTTAAAAGAAAGTATATATATTCCATAAATGGGTTTAAAAATTTATATTACGTTTTAATATAATGTTAATAAAATTTTATGATACCTTATGATATTTTCAAAGAGTTTGTAAATTTCTCAAAATATTAAAATTGGTATTTTTTATTTCAAAAATGAATTTTTTTAAAAATTACATTTACCATATTTAGAAAATTATATTCATAAAATGGAATAAAATTTTGAAATATGAACATTGAAATATGGATAGGGTGAATTTTTTATTTTTTTTTATAAAATGGGTGAATTTTTTATGAACAATGAAATTCTGTAAAATTAGATATTTAATATTACGAGCTAAATACTTGAATTTTCGAGTCATGGATAATGTAAAAAAACATTGATTGAAAAAAAAATTATCTATATAGTTTATATAGAAACCAAATTTATCACTATTTATTGCATCTAGTCAAAAAAATAAAAAAACAATATAATATTCCAAAAAACAAGTCACTACCCCATCTCCTCTCACCTTTTAAGCATTTGACCATAGAAAATATTTGCCCAAATGTATAATCAAAAATCTCCCACACATTATATTACTTCTTGTCACACGTAAAGACTAATTCCATATTACCTAAGTATTATGTCAAGGAGGATTCATTTAAGAGGTAATATTGTCACATTACTTCTTTTTGAATTCATTTATTCTTATATCTTCCCCACACCACACATATTAACAATTAATTAATGTCTATAGTATCTTATATATAATGTAATTTTATGGTATCATTAGAATATCTGTATTATATCATCTCATTTGAACCTATTATTCTATGAATTATATCATTATCCATATTAGGTCTGCTAACCATCTTTATTGATAATAAGTTTTATTTTCCCATTACCATATTTAAGGATAGTATGAATACTATTATTATGGTTAAATTTAACGAAAATAATTATATTAAAACTTATTTCTTATTTTGCAATTAAAATATAGACATAAAATTATGTAAATTTAAACTAGTTTGTGATGGGTAGTAAAAATACCAAAACAAACTAACAATATAACACTAACACTTTAACTAAATTGATCATCAATAAGTCGGAATGGAAAAATTCATCTGAGACCATATCAATTTATATAAATGTATGAATAATTTTTTTAACATCTGGTGTTTTATTCCAACATTATATGAACTTCCATAATTATACACAATTAATCTATCTTTGAAATAATGAAAGGGACAACCCCAAAAAATTAAATAGAACTACACTTCTCATTGAAATTATTATAAATATATATTATAAAAATAAAATAAATAAAAATTAGATATAAATTATTTATGAAATTATTAAAGAAGGAATATTATTTAATTATCATTCACATTAATGTCAAATAAAAATTGATTCAGAAACATAAGGTAGGGTATATATCCTAACACCCCTATTTTTTGGATAACTCATTCCTAATATTTATAGTAATTTATCTCTTATTTATTCATTTATAATTTTCAAAAATTCTTTATATATGTCCCATTAATATATATATATCAAGTTTATTTAAACATTTTGTGATGGGGATATTCATGTTTTAAATATTCCCTTCTCAATTAATATTGAAAAAACAGATTAAAATGAACATATTTGTTTTCATTTACAATTTTAAATTTCCATTCCGTGAAATGTTTTAAAACGTAATTATTTTCTAAATCACACATTATTTTTAAATAAAATAATTTAAGCTCTCTTTTTGTTTTATGAGGTTGATTATGATCATACCCTTTGGAAATACACTTCACTCTTTTCCTTACAACCTCTATAAAGTGTAACATTTCCAAAGTTACCTCACCACCATTTTTTGTGTAATATATTGTGATGGAAAAAATTTATCATGATATATGATTATTTTTCCTTTAAAAATATCCTAAAATGATTAAATCACTTATTTAATGGAAACCAATATGATACACACATTGGTTAATGCTTATGACATGACTATGAAACCTATTTTATTCCATAGGTAATAATTATATCCCCGACATCTGTTTGACTTCTTTTTGTAGAACACATATTCATGTAATTTTTATGATGTGTGAACCTCTATAGTGGTCCAATTTGTATGTTAATATTTGTTTGAGATGATATGTATGGGGTTAGGTAGTAAACCATATCTATTATAGGACTCTATTCACCATGTGATATAGTATTGGAAATTATCCTTGAATCATGTTTATGTAATTTTACATGTTGTTGAGAAGATACTATATTTTTGTTATCTTATTATTCCGGGTTTTTATATTATTCAACCATATGTGTATTCATGATACATCTCTTTTATTTGGTCATTGTATCCCTTCCAACTCATATGCAATGCTATACATTATGGTTATTCCACTACGGGCATTTTTAGCTCACCACGTTTGTCTATGTATTTCCCAGGTAATTTTAAAATGATTTGAGAGTTTTAGGGAAGTGAGGAAGGAATTATGGAAATTATAATAAATATGTTTTATTTTAGTTTCATTTTATCTATTTATTTACCTATTATATTAATGAACCCATGGCTTTCAATACTAATATTATATTTAATGGATATTTATGTTAAAAATCATGTAACCATATCAGTTAAAGGTTTGTGTTTCTATAAAGGATCCAATTTTTTATATATAAAATCATTTGAATGGTATTACACATTTCCCAATATAAATTCAAATGTCTTTTTTCCATCAAAACCTTATTTGAAAGTCCATTTCAAAATCCTTAACACAACTCATTGAAAATAAAATTTCTTTTACCAAAATTAAGGGAAATAAATATTTTATCAAAAACCAATTTCATGGGATTGTTTTTATATCCCGATGATTATTTTTTATAACCATTGAAAATAAAATAGAAATCAACTATTACAAAAACATAGGATAGATACAAAACTACACACCTCAAAATTGGGATGGACAATACCTACATCAACATGATTCAATACTAGAAGGGATGGAAAGAAAAAAATGATGTCCTAACAATAGTTCACCCTTATTAGAATCACATTCCCAAAATGAATAGTTCCAGAAGAGAAGTTAGATCACTGATAACTTGAAAACCAAAAATATCTCACCGAATCCAACATGAGGGTTAAACATCAGAAGAAGATCACTCATGTGATCTAGAAGAATCAAATATAAATCAATATGTTATCATTAAATCCTAATAACAGCTCCCAACCAAGCTACCACGACCATTGTAAATAAAGAAGTATAAATGTCAATTTCCGAGAGATATTTAGTGAAACCCCCATCGAGAAGGACACTATGCAAAGTGATCCGGAAGGAGAGGAAGTAGCCAAAACTTCCAAGAAGAATAATATGGTATCAAGGGGAAGGATGGATAAAAAAAGGAGGAGTTTTGTGAGTAGTGAATAAAACAAGCTTGCATGTCTCATTCACATCATAAACTAGAAATTTATGACATAAAAAACCCAAAACTCATTTATGGTGAAACATTAATCATAATGGGTTAATTTATTCTAGGTGATACAGTTGAAATGTAAAAATGTGATTTATGGTGTAAATCAGTTTACACCAAATTCCGTCTTAATACACTATTCCTTCTAACCCATTTATTATGTAAACTACACATTTTGCCTCTAAATCTGCCATTCAAGATAAAAAATACAATGTTGTACCAAAAAATATAAAAAACAATCCTTTTTCCCTTTGAACCTGAGAAAGTCACTCTAAATCATAATGGATAGTGTACCTTTAGAATAAATTTTGTCACAATATCCTTACTATAAGACTTTCATTCCATGAGAAGTGATGTTGAAGTGGGATGATTTATAATGAGGTGAGGCCAATATACCCTCATATATGATTCCCATCTCCCATGTCATGTGATAATGAGATCTATGTTTCCATCGAAGTTTTTCCATTAGAATGGAATTTCCATGAATGAATTTTACCTTATAATTATTGATATCAATTTATTCCTCCACTATTCAAACATCTAGTTATATGTTAATTTTTTCCCAACTCAAAATATGAGAAAGATCAAGATGATATTTCCAAAACTGTGATATGTGTAAAGCATAAAATTTATTCATCAAATGAGTTGAAAATTCCAACCATTAAAAATCATTCCCTTGACATTAAATGTCCTAAAACAATCCACCATATGTCAGAGCTTGCATCCCATATTTTCCAATCCCATGGTGACCCAATAATGGAGAAACATTCAATAAAAATCGACCAACATTGGAAATATAAAATGGTTGATGGAAAATATCTTCATAAAATTACTACCAACAATGTGTTGTAACAATATATCAATTTGTATCAAGAATCCTCACTAATGACTCTTGAATTAGACTTTGTCCAACAAAGGTGGCCTTTCCCACCACTTCTCCAAAAATAGGTGACCTATTAGAAATGTGAACTGATCCTCTAAGGGTTCCACAATGATTGAAAAATGATAACTATTATTATATTAAAACACAACTAATTCTAGATGGATATCGCATGATCAACAAAAATCTTTGAAAGACGAATATAAAATATCTTAAAAAATAATAATTTCATGCTTTTTCTAACCACTTAACAATAGTAGATAAGAATTAAATAGCCTAACCTAATTCCCCATCACCTCTTTGTGAATATTCTAGAATATGGAAGTAAAACTGTGATCCTTATTTAATGTATGGGTAGAGGGAATCCAATGTAACCACATGATCTCTAGAATATGCACCTTCCAATGTTCTTCAAACTAAGTTGTAACACCCCAGGTAAATAAAGAATATGAAATTTTTATATTTATCCATATTTTTGAATAAAATATTAATATTACTTGAAAGGGGATGTTATGCTCGATGGCGTACCCAATACGCAACAACGAGTTTCTTGGTAATCTTACGTTGCACTCTAATAATAAAATAATATTATTTTAAATGGTAGTTAACGCCTAGCTGTTGTAAAGGAGGGAATGAACTGAACTAACTACAAAATGATTATATATGTTTGTCAAATATTTTTACTTTTTACAATAAATGTTAGAGGATTAAAAATGTAGATTAATTCAATTTTTAAGCATAAACATTCTAATGTTCTTTAGAAGTTCGATTAACCGCCTTTTGATGGAGAACCTCTCTTAAATGCACATTTTGACAATTTTATGTGTTATATTTGATAAAATAAAATTCTTCTTTAGAATAGAGACATCAAAATTTACTTTGTGTAAATTTTTCGTATCTTTCCGATAAAGTTCATTTTTTTAATGAATAGTGAAAAATGTTGTATTTTAATTCAAAACCACTTTTTAATCTAATTTATTTATATGATTAGATTATCTTTTGAATTGTTTTTAAAGTAAAATAAGAATATATTTTTACCATTTAATCCAATAGTGCTCATTTTAATTAATTTCACTTTGAAATTGGACTTAACTAGTGTCAATCTTTTAATAGATATTGTTTCATAAAAACATGCTATTTGTTTTGACAGCGGGAATTAATTATTAAATTAATTAATGCAACTAATATGTTTTGATGTTTGTAAAATAGACATAATTTTTGAGTTCATAATATAAAATATATCTTAGGGTGAATTTTTGGTATTTTTTCTGAAAAACATCAATTTTTGATGCATAGTGAAACCACTATGTGGTAGTTAAAGAAACTAATTTTTTAGTTTAAATGAGACTTTGCCACCTCTGTGTTTTGAATTTCAAAAATCTGACATACATGGTTGTCATTAAGAAGTAAAATGTGGTTCAATGGGATTAAAATAATTTTTTGGTGAATAGTAACTTTTATGTTCTTAATCGCGATTAGAGGTAATTAGTATAATTTAAGGTAAAAATAATGTTTTATTAATGTGAAATGACCTAGAAACATGTCCTACTCTCATTGGATGTGTCATGACCGACCATGAAAATCCTTGGGTCAACTTTGGGACCCCATGGAGCCACTTTGGTTTGGAAATGACATAAATAACTTTTTATTTAATGTTTACGTAAAAATGACACAAACATGAGATGTTTTACTAAATCAATTTTTTACATGGGTTTATACAAGTCATATTTTTTACTATAAATATTCATTAGATATCTAAATAAATTTCCTACATCATGATATTTTTTTTATAATTTTTAGACATTAAATAAATTAAATTATCTATGACATCATGATGATGCAGCGATTACCTCATTAATAAAGGATTTAAATAAAATGAAAAGATAATTTTAAAACTACAAATTAAACTTATAAAAAACCTATTGGATGAGTATATTTCTAACCCTTACCACCTTATCCTTGAAATACATCAGTGTGGGACCTTTAAAATCCGAAAATCATTTGAAAATAAAGTAACATTTTGTAACTTTACAAGAGTGCCCCTCCTCTCCTCTTATAAAAGGCCCCCACCTCTACCACCTTACCCACACCACTCAAGCCTTTGGATCGGCCAAAACCTGCTCATTTTTCCTCTCCACATCCCTCACTTAATCCTACAAGCCTCAGTTTGGGCAGATGTCTTTCCAAGGAAGCCATTGAGCTCAAATCAAAAAGAGTTACCCGATTTTAAGGTAATGTCTTCACTTGTGTTCTTTTGTTTTATTTTGCTTCTCCAATCCCATAAACTCTTTTTATTCATTTAATTTGTAACAAATCTAGTATATTCAATATACTACGATGTTGTTATAAGAAGCATTCTAGATACACTTACACACACCTACATCAAATGGTTAAAGAACATACTGTTTCTGTGGATAGCGAGTTTCTGCCTCACGAAATGATGATTGTTCAACACTCATATAACACCTTAAAAGGTGGCCATTAAGATTTCACTATACATATATATGATATATAATATGTTTATGTTTTAATTAAGCTTCTGTATTATTCTTTTTTGGCATACCTTTATGGTTTCCATTGTGGGTAAACACGATAATTTCTTTTTAGGAAGTGCGGACTACCGCCCCCTCAAAGTGATTTGATTCGTTAATGCCATATATGGGATGTATAATGGATGGATTTAAAGTTATTATATATGATGTATTTTACATATAA
This sequence comes from Viscum album, assembly GCA_963277665.1. Classification (NCBI taxonomy): domain Eukaryota; kingdom Viridiplantae; phylum Streptophyta; class Magnoliopsida; order Santalales; family Viscaceae; genus Viscum; species Viscum album. Next base: position 276,491,613 of record OY728129.1, on the reverse strand, counting down.
ATTATTAATATAAATATTTAATTAAAATATACATACCTATCATTTATTTTTAATTCCATTAATATGACATAGAAATGAAAGTAGCGTTCATGCGTACGTACAGCTTACCGTCTCCATGAACGGTGCATTTCATTTCTTACCTCTAAATGATTATGTAATGTTATAAATACATGTATATTTTGGATATATATGATATATATGATATACAAATCATGAATATCATTCTGGATATAATGAACCTTTGACCACACAATCAACATGTAATTGTAAGAAGTCCACTTTCGACTTAAGAACCAAATATCGACAAAACAAACATTATTAACTTAAATGATTACATAATGTTTATAACATGGAAATAAGTTATATAAAAGGAATAATGAACTTGAAAAAGGTTCTTATGCAAGTAGAAATTAACTCAAGTTTATTATTCAGAACGTTAATGAACTATCAAGTCAAGTCGGACCCGAGGTAAGGGATCCTACTCCTCTCTATCATTTTAAGTACACTCTTTTATATCATTCCTTTTAAGATCATCTTTCTTGTGATTGGGATGTTATTTTATATTAATCTTACTGTAATTTTTATGTTCATAGGATGAGAGACCCTATTCTCTCTCATCAATCCATTTTGAATGTTTTGAGTGGCGCCGTTAAGCTGCCGATTTTTTGTTAGAGATCATACCTCTCTCTTTCATTGTAAGCACTCTCTTTTATGTCATTTCCTTTATGATCATCTTTCTTATGTTTGGGGACATTCTTTTATATACCTCTTACTGAAATTTTTATGTTCATATGATGATAGAACCTATTTGATCTCATCATACCATTTTCAGAAGTTTTAAGTGGCGCCGTTAGGCTGCCGAGTCTTCGTAAGGGATTTTTCATCTCACTTTTAATTCCCATGAGATTTATGCTACATTTGCCACAATTTCCTTTGAGTGGTGTATCTACTGACCATTATTTTACTCATTGTGTAATATACTTTCATTTATGAGTATTTACATCAATGTTTTATTTTCCTTCTTTCACAGGGTGTATGTTTCGAAAGATACCCATGTCGGTAAGGGAACCCTTCACCCTCCTCTTTTTAAAAATACTTATTTTGTTATGTCTTTTAAATTACATCTTATTATGTTGGGATATGTTCTTATATATCCTTATTGATGTAAATTCTATGTCCAAGTGATGAGATAGCCTTTTTTATCTCTCATCAACGCATTTTGATGTGACACCGTTAGGCTGTCAATGGAACTTCTAAACCCAATTTTTATTTCTTTGGGTTCAACATGTAGTTATTGAATATGTCATCCTTTGAATATGTGTGAATGACTTATGATTATTTTACACTAAATATCCACTTATATTGGGTGTATTGTTTTGTCACACATAATTATGTAATTGATTTGTCCTTAATCCAAGGATACCATCTTTGTATGGGACTTCGTCTTATTCTCCTTTCAATGAGGCATATTTTGTTTTATACACAACCTACTTTTATACGGTGTATAAAACCATTTGACTTTTACGTTTATTCAAAAGGAATCTTTTTTATACGAAGTGTTTACTAAATTACAAAAGGGAATGTTTCTGTCGTACGTATGCGTCGACAACGACTTCTCCACCACCGTGACCATTATTTGAGTTTCAGCTTCTTCTATAAGCCATACCGTTTTTTTAAAAGAAAAATAAATACCATGTTAACTTTTCTATTATTTCGGTATTGAAAATGGTTTTCATAATGTTTTTATATCAATGTGTTGTATTGATATCTTTTGATTGAAAAGTGGAAATGTTTTGTTTCCTTTATGCATGTTTTATGTGATACGATTACGTTATGGTTCTTGGGCATTGTTATGAAGACGGGTGGTTCCGTGATAAACTAAGGGCGGGTGAGCCCGATATAGCTCTCCAATGCATTGGGTAACGCGAAGGGGTTAAAAGTTATGGTTTCTCCGAAGAGATTTAGGGAATATACTGTGATGGGTATTCCAAACGTAACCAAGAGGGTTACTCCCTACATAAGAATGTTATGAATTCCTCAAGTTACCTTTATGTCTTATGATTTCTATGATTTATTCATGATTTTATGGGGTATGTTAATGTTCTTATGTTTTATGGGTAAAGTATGATTTCATTCTAATGTATACATGTACTCATGTTTCCCTTCCATATTTTTATATCCCTTACTGAGCTTTTTATGATCATCCCAAGTCTCTGAAATGTTTTTCACAGGTCAAGGGAAGGGTACGTGATATGATGACAGTGTCATGGATGTGTTAAGAAAGAATCCATGTTTTATTTTAAATATGTTTATGTTGATGGGAAAAATGAATACTATCTTTTATGTAACCACTTTGTTTAAATATGGAATGTAATGCATGTTTTATGATCTGATTCTCTAAAACTCTAAACATAAAATGATCCTCAATGTGTAATCTTGTAATAACTCAAGATTAAGTAAGGTTTAATGATGCGGCCTTATATAAGTGGTGTCCCTAATCAAAATAAAATGTGCTTATTTCAAAAAATGATCAATCAATACCTAGATATAATTATTCCATTTTTGTGTTCGTGGAAATCTAACTAAAACATCCATGGAAAACTCTTACTAATTTCAAAAAAAGTACTAGATGAATATGTGAAAAACAAATGGTTTTATATGTTATGCTTTTATATGTTGGGATGTATAACAGCCAGACACAAAATAATCAATTTCATGATTTATACACAGAAAATTGAAACACAATCTCATGCCATAATACATCTTCATAGAACCCAATTGAATAGATCATGATGAAATTTGACTAATAAAATGATATCCTCAAAAAAATGGGATGGAAAAAAATCCCCAAAGAAGGGAACACCGTCAGAAGGGCGACCCAACTTGAAATTGTTTCCATACAGTAAATAGTGTCCTTGATTCCTCAAAACCCAACATCCTTCTACTAACCAATAATGTAAATAAGGCCTTTTAACATATGTTTTTTATTTATACCATCAATTAATAGGAAACATTGTTCTTCGGGTTATTGTAAATATGCTTATATTGTCAATTAAAAATGATAGACTTTTGAAATAATTTTTTATGGATGTTATTCACATTTTTCAATTAAAAAAAATGTTTAAAATGTTTTTTCACAATGTTTCCCTGAAATAACAGAAAAATAAAAATATTTTCACATTGTTATTTTCTAACTGATATGAAAGACATGATATAATTCTTCATTCAGATCGGTTATTTAAAAAACCGATGTGAATGATCAATACGATCGATTTTCCACATAATTTATTGAATAATAGACATGAACAATCAATATGATACCCTTATTTCATGCCAATTTTATAAAATAAACAATGTGGAAGAAGGTTTTTCACATTGGTTATTTGAAAACAAATGTAAGAATTCGACATTATTGATTTTGCATGTCGATTATAAATTAACCGATATGAAAAATAATTTTTTTAAAATTATGTTACATTCAACCCCTATCATGATTAAATAAGTAGAATGTTATCATAAAAATAGAAAACATCATAACCAACAAAAAATTAGGAAAACAATTAAAATTGTACCTTTCAAGTTTTAAATATATAATACTAATTTACAAAAATAGATACAAACTAGTGAAACAATTCACCTATTAATTTTTATGGTTCTCAAACCCTATAAACTATAATGAAGAGGGACCTCAAAATGATACAAAATATAATTAATTAACTTAACGTATATGTATGCAGAATAAAATGAATGAGATACTATGTAAATGTTTATAAATAAATCTAACCTTATTAAACTTCATAACTATCCATGTTTAAATTATTTCATACATAAATTTTAATACATATTATCAAAATCATTTTACACCATTTTTTAATGAAATTTGTATTCGAAATATTTTTTCAATTCTAAATGACATTTATAAATAATATATAGAAAATTTAAAAATTGTAATTGAAATTTTACATTTTCCTTTACATAGTTAATCTTGGAACTCTTCTTTCTTGTGGTCTCTATAAAAAAATTACTAACACAATTTAATTTTATTTATTTATATAATTTAATGTCATTATATATAAATATGTATGAAAATTTTCAATCCTAAATGCTCAATAAATTCCTAAAATCTTCTCACACATCGTAGGGGATTGATCACAGCCAGTAATGTGACGTATCTCATGAAAAAACACCAAAAATATAATGTAATATAGTATATGAGAAAATTTCATGTTATTGGTTTGTATGTTATGATATATAAAATAATGTGTGAGAAATGCGTTTCATACTCATGAAGATAAGAAAAAAACCACCACTAAATAATTTCATTATTTTGAAATGTTTCATCGATATAAATTATTCTTTATGTGTCATTCATTATCTTAGCTATTGATGATATATAATATGGATCCATAAATTCATTTACATCTATTTTATCATTATATTTCTAAATTTTATAAATATACCTAATATAAAAAAATCATAAGTATAATTTTTTTAATAAATTAAATCAATGCAATTTTTTTGTTAATTGAGTTAATTAAAAAAATCATCATTATTTTATTTCCCAAATAATCTCCATATAAAAAATCCATGATATCATCTGTCAAAATCCCCACATTCATTTAATGTCCATAAACAACATCTTTAATTATGATTCCCATTTACATCAAATAAAATTTTTGAATACCTTTACAATATTTTATAAATTGTATAATCTATATCTGAAGTTAGAAAAATTTATATTTTTTATTGTCTATACAGTATTTATATACCTTTAATGTAATATTGAAGAAAATTTATAAGTATATAATCATTAAAATGGTGAAAAAATATAATATTAAAATGAAATAAAATTTAAAATATACACATACCTATATGGTATTATATCAAACAAGTCTAGATGGACAAGATAAAAAATGGCTAATACATTGTCCAAATATATTCACATCATCTGCAGGACATGGTATTATTGATGATCAATCTATAATATATTTTACAATGAACATATTATGATCTATCTGTATATTTTGATGATGAAGGGTATCAATAAAATAAAATTACATCCCTTGTGCATCAATATAGAAGATATCATTAACATATAACTCAAAATAAGTAGGAGGATTTGGAGGAGGTGGGGGGGGGGGGGGGTAGGAGTAAAATTTTAAGGATAGGAGTATACTGAAAGGGATGTATGTGTAGGATAATATTGTTGGAAATTTGGGTAGTAATTGCAGAAGGGTACCATGATAGCTCACTTCTTTGTCTAATCATGAGTTACCATGGGTTGTCATTTTTTTTTTACAATTTCTGATACTTGGTGTTTGGGTTTATTTGAACAAAATGTGTGGGATGTTTATTAAAATTGATCTATTATCTTCTTAAGCCATTATATCTGTTTGAAAAAATCATAATTGGTTTAAATTCCTATCATTTTAAAGAATTGATATAAGTACCTAAAGTTGGTCTAAGGATTTTATAATATTCTCAGGACTGATTTTTTTAACTTTTGATTGTTATAAAATTACTTCTATTGGAGCTCATCCAATATAGAGTGAGGAAGTTTTGAGATGGGTTGCAAAACTGAATCCTTCAATAGGCCCTTCTTCAATAGTAGTTGTAAACGAAATTGTAGAGATTCTGGATAATAAATGTGTTAGGAACATAGGATAAAATATGGATCAAGGTTCATAATTTATAAATCATCATCCACATGTCTTACATAGTGGAAAAACAACATATTAATTTTAAGAATGACTTGAGTAATTTGATAGGACCATCAAATTTTTAGAGACTCTTGATGACTCAAAGGAGGATTTTTCTTTGTCATAATCAAAGGACCTGGAATGATATGGTGAGACTCTATTTTGCAAGATAACATTCACCTAGATCTTACTAGTTCTTATTTAAATAGAAAAATCTAAAAGAAACTTTGTTTTAAGACATTATGTCAAAAAACATACTGGGGAGATTTTAACCTTACATAAGGGAGAGTGTACTATCATGGACTATTCCTTAAAGTTTCCTAAGTTGGACCACTTAGAACAATATCTAGTCAACATTGGTAACCTGGAAGAATATAGGTTTGATTTTTGTTTGTGGGATTATAGTTTTTCGATGATGATTATCATGTTCTTTTTGACCGTTGTAGAAGTAGTTGATTTGATAGATTTAGCATAGGTAGAAAAAGTTTAAAAAACTGGTTTGAAAGGATCTTTTGTTGGTACTATCAATATCCAGCTGGTTATTCAGGAAAAAAATTAAGAACAAGGGTAAAATATTTTATTCAGGACATGTTTGGGGGGATTCATCTAGACAGACGTATATTTTTTTTATCATTGTTGGTGATTTTGTCAAACCAATCCTTATTGTACTATATATCCCAAGTCATGTCATCATAATGGAAAATCAGGCCAATATAAAATTTTTTGTGGATGGACGTCCCAATGAAATGGGGTTTTATCCACATCCACTAAGAGATCATATCTTCATAGAAATTATTCTGAGGTTGATTGGTCTAATAATTATTATAACAAGTATTTTAAATTGGATAATAATGTTTAAAGGGGAGCTGAGGATGGGAATCTTTTAGTAGCAGAGTATGCACAAGAGGAATCTAATGTATATCCAACCACATTTAGAGGTTTGGTTCTTATTTAATATCTATAAGTTATATATTTATTTGATCCCCGTGTTACTCATTATTTTATATAGTCAATGATCGTTATCATTTTGGGGTTGTGTTTGAATATTATTTCAATCCTTTGGTATCCTTCCACAATTTTGGGAAAGGGTTACAAATAATGTTTCAAGTGACCATCATGTTGAGTGATAATAATAGATCATGAAGAAGAGTATGACTTCTTAGGGATCAATATTTCCATCTTCAACTTGATTATCAACAAGGATTGGATGATTAGTATTATATCCATTATAAAATTTTATCAACTTTAATTTTATTTCTTATATATCAATGGGGAAATCATGTTTTTAGCATGAGTGGGTTAGTGGATTGAGAAGAGTGAGGCCAGTTGTTCTTTGTAATGGGTAACATTGTTCGAGTTTTTAGAGATGTTTCATGATGTTTTTGACCGTCATTTGGGAAAACATATATCTACAGAGGTATGTGAATACCCCAAGGAATTTCATGATGATTTTTTTGGGTTATTGAACCATTGGAAGGATAAGAGTACTATTTAAATACTCTTCAGTACGTTGCTAATTTATATGGAATCTTACTATTTGGTTCCTTCTGATTTGGTAGAACTTATGGGTCAACATTCCCATATTGAGGCTATGTAATGTTTTCATATAACTGTGTCACTATATGATTCACCTATCTTATTTTCTTATAATGAATATGAGAGACTCATACTTTTTATTGGACTTTGGAAGTTAAATTAAGTTATTTTCATGAAAAAATATCCCATTCTCAGGTTTTGTGATATATATTATAATCTCAAAGGGGCTCATTAGTTTTAAAATATTTACATGTGGTTAAGGTTCCACCAATTGAGAGTCTGAGAAGAGGATATACCTAAGAGGATATCCTGGAGATCGTATGGTAATTTCGAGTTTATTGTTATTACATTTAGAGTAACAAACAATCAATCAGTTTTTATTGAATTGATGAACCAAATATATTATTATTTATGGGTCTCTATTTTTTTCTGTTCATGGATGACATTTTGGTTTAATCCAATTCAAAGTAGGTTCACATGTGTCACTTGTATATCATTCATAAAACTTTAATGGAACATCATATGTATGGTAACATTTCCTATTATCTATTTTAGATTCAAGAAGTAGTTTTTTGGGGCATGTTACATCTGAGAGGGGCATCATACTGGATCATAATTTTTATAGGATGTTACTTCATGGGAGTGTCCCATAAAAGTGTTTGAGAATAACATATTTTCGGGTTTGTCTTTTTATTATTGTTGTATTGTTTTGGAATTATTTAATTGTACAAATTTGATGATAAAATTAATCCATAGGGGTGTAATGTTTTAGTGTAATGACATGTTTCGTAGATATTTTGATGAACTAAATGTGGGTTTCACTTTATCTCTAATTTAGTTTATTCAATAATAATGTTCTGGTTGTGATTATTTCTTCAATGATTAAGGTGTTGGTTTTGAGTGTATATTTATACAGGGGAGACAAGATGTAGTCTATGAATCATTAAATTTATTCCCTATTGATAATAATTACGATATGCATGACCATGTATTGGAATTGGTTATAAATTTACTAAAAATGTTGAATCACTAACTCTTTGGGGAATAATTTATGATATATTATGATATTAAAATCCATACATATATTTTCACTTGGAGGGATATAAAATAATGAAAAGGAAATTGGGAAGTGTATCTGCATAATTTTTAATTTGATATTTCTTATACTCATGGAAAAAGTAATGTGGTCGCTGATGCACTGAGTATGAAATTTACAATATAAGCTACGAAGGAATTATTGGATGGGTGGTATTTTATGATTTTTTTATGATATGGGGGTGTAAATGGAAGAATATGGTGGGAATATATGTCTGGATTTAAGGACGTATTAATTATCATTAGGTTACGATATTCATATCAAGAAGATGTCTAACTCTGAGTGCTAAATCTTTAGTAAAATCCTTTATAGTGGGGAGACCTCAAGTGAGTGGTCTCAGAATGCTAGTGAAAGTTTGTGTTTCCAAAATTGGTTGGTTGTTCTTTTTTCCATATGATAGAAGTTTTTTGATTGGGGGAACCATATTTTATATTACATACACTTGTGTACAACCAAGATGTATCATGACATGAGACATCAGTATTGGTGGATTGGTATGAGATGGTCGATTATGGATTTTTTATCAGGGTGACTTATGGTGAAAAAATTAATATTGAATAATAGAGACATTTTAGTTTATAATGAACAATTTTTCATTCTGGAATGGAAATGGGATGATATTTCTATTGATTTATTCGTTGGTTTACCATCGAATCATAGTTGGATTGTTGTGATTTTGGTGATTATTAATCGACTCACAAAAACAGTGCACTTCCTCTATATCAAGGAGAATATTAAGGTAGGAAAACATGGGGACCTGTGTGTCTGAGAGTTTTTCTGAATTAATCAGGTTCCCTATATATTAGTTTCTAATTGAAACTTGAGATCCCCATCAATTTTTCAGAATGGTTTTCTAGAGATGATGGGTTCACTACTAAAATTGAGTGTGGAACATCATCATAGATGTATGGACCGATAGAGAAGGCTATCCAGGTTCTTATGGATATACTCAAGGATTGTGTTCATGATTTTGGTGGTTCTATGTAAAATAATTTCCCATTAGTCATGTTTTCCTACTAAAATATTTACCATATTATGATCAAAATTTCTCCATTCATGGATTTTTATGTGAGGCCATGTAGATATCTATTATGTAGGGCATTGTTGGAGGAGTGGTCCTCGGTTCAGAAAAGACTTTTTCAGAAGATGACGGAAAGAGAGAAGTTTATTTGGAGGATATTGATCATGAAACAACATAATATAAAATCTTATACTGACTTACATGACTTTCCACTAAGGATTAAGGTTGGTGATTGGGTTTTTTATAGACCTTCACCTCACGTGTTACATCATTGGTTGGCTAAGTAGGGTAATATGACACTGAGTTCTGTGCGACCTTTTTAGATCATTTTATGACTGAGAGATAGAGCCAAACTATTTGAAATAACATATCATTTTACATACATCCACAACATGTATCATGTTTCCCAACTGATGATGTATCTATCAGATACTAGTTATTTTATTGATGGGGAGGATTTCAATCGTGAACCTAACATCACCATAGGCCCATATAAGAATGTTTCCACAATAAAATATTAATGGTTTCAATAATTTCAAAAAAAATCAAATTTTATTAATTATGTAAAATCATTTCAATCATGTTTATTTATGTTTCAACATGTGTAATTATGATTATCTATGATCATATATAAGTATAAAACATTCTGTTAATATTTATGTTTATATTTATGTTGTTAGATAGTTCAAGAAGAAATATTTTCTAAGTATGACAGATTGACAATGATAGTTAAAATGAGTCTCAGAGGAATGGAATGATTGAAATAACTACACCTTGACTATTCAAACGAGTCACCGACATCACAGTTGACTTAATGACACATGGTGAAACCGAATAATAGATCTACCGATGCGAGGAACCACCGACAGTGCAATTGACACACAAAAAAACTAACCATCTCATCGATAATTTAAAGGACCTACCGATTCAAGGACAATTGATTAAAGGACCAATGAACATAAGGTACTACCAATGAGGGGACTTATCGATGCATAGATAGAATTATAGAAGGAGGCACTGATGGAATGAGTCAGTGATAGAAGGATATACAGACCATGGTATCACCAATAGACTATTTAAATTTACATTATTTAATATTACTTTAAATGGACATATTTTGAGTGTTTAAATGAGATTGATTAAATTAATGAATTTTTAGTAGACATCTTAAATGAGGATGTAAAAAGTATGAGTTAAATCCTCTACCTTAATACATGCATATTGTCAGGCAACATGAATATATATATATATACACACACACAAAGAAGAGCACATGAAAGGGACACATATACACAAGAAGATACGAGTAAACACCGTTGAATACCTATGTGAGAAACATACAGAGATGAAAAATGTAATACCCCAATATTTCATGGTACGTTTCTCTTTGAATAATACAATATCTTTCCCTATACAGAACGTTAAGTTCTAACACACCACGACCAATCAAACAAGCCATTTAAAAATTAGTTATGAAAATTAATACCCACTTTTTAAAATTTTATAAAAATTATTTTTAAAATTGGACTTCATTTTTGGATTCGGAATATCAAAATTAGATTAGGGTGAATTTTTTGGTATTTTTCTGAAAACCTTCAATGTTTTATGAACAGTGAAAAACACAACAATTTTGTTTAAAACCGACTATTTATTTAAATAATTATATTATAATTGAAATTTTTTTAACAATAAAAATTAATGCAAAATACCTATATTAATACAATTCAATTCATTGGAGTCATTTTAAATTAAGATTAGATATAGAAAATTTATTGAACATTTTAATGTATTTTACCCTCCTTCTAGGGAATTTTTCAAATTTTCATAAAACATAATTTTATCTCTTTTGTGAATTGAATTTAAAAAATCCAACAGACATGGATTACATCAGTAAGTAAAATGTGGTTCAATAGGATAAAAATATGTTTTGTTGAATAGTAACTTGAATTTTATTTTCCACGGTAGAAATTAAATATGGTAACTAAAGGTAAAGAAAATATTAGAATAATATCAAATTACCCCAACACATGTTCTAATTCTATTATATAAGAGTGTTTCAACCATAATAAACCGTATGAATAAAATATGATTCTTTTTATCCATTTTTATTAGATTAGGACATTTATTATATTTTATTTAAAAAAGCGTTAAAAGTGTTAAATTCAATGTATATTACTTAAACCATTTATAGGATAGGGTTACACATAAGATAAATTAGACTCTAAATATTTATTATAAAGATAAAAATATTTTCTACATCATGGTATTTTATTTATAATTTTAAGACATTAAATAACAAAATTTATTTGTGACACAATTATGATGAAGTAATTACTTTATTAATGAAGGATTAAAATAATTGATGATATAAATAATAAAATATATGTAAATTGAATAATTTGATGAAATAAATGAATTTAATAGTATAATATGACACTTTAGGGTCAGATAAATATATTTATTTTGATATGATCAAGTTTTTATGACTTTAAGAAAAATTAACCACTAAATAGTGTCAAAATTGACAAATATAAGTTTTCAAAAAAATTACTTTTTTATCAAATGATATAATATTTATAAAAATATACTATTCCTCCAAAATACATATATATAGTTATATATGTCAATATTGAACCACTTTTGGTTTTATTTTCATTTTATAAATTTTTTATTAACAATTTTATATAAAAATTAAAGAAGACATGTAAAATGCTAAACTGCTAAACTAAGAGTTAAATCTAAAATATAATGTTAATATGTTGACCTAAAAATATCTAAAACATATTATTTGAGGGAATTTACACCCATAACCTCCTTAGTATCTAAATTAAACCAATTTTAGCTATTAAGAACAGAAATATAATTTAGGATAAATTAATATTTCAAGATCTTCTTAAAGTGCCCCTCACCTCTCTTATAAAAGGGTACTTTCCCTTCTCTTAAATTCACAAATCAAAATAATTATGACATGGCCTAAAATAGCTCCATTATCCATGAAACTACAATTATTTTAACCTAGAGGCCTTACTTGGGTCAGAAATCCATCCTAAGGATCCCTTTTGTTCAAATCAAAATGAAGAACCTAAAGAAGAGGTAATTATATCATCACCACTTTCAAAGTTCTTTTCTTATTCCACTTCCTCTTTCATTGTTGCTTCCATACAAAAAAATAATAAATTGAGTAACTTCTACATACTATTATGTTATTATAAATATGGTACTACTTTTTTCATTATTCTATCCATCCTATGAATGAAAAAGTCACATTACGTGCGTACGTAGGCTTAACGTATCCACATCGCGGTGTAGTTTGATATTCAAGACATCATTATTTGGATGGGTATAATAATGACTATAATTGATTTAAATAATAAATATAAAATTTTAATGATTATATTTACATAATATACCATCAAATTACTCAAAATTTCACAATAAATAGAATGATATTGTCGCTCTTGCGTACGTAAAGCTTTTCGTCTCCACGGTGCGATGTGATTTCATTCCCCATTGTAACCATTCAAAAATAATTTTCATATGAGGATTAAAAATAATGATAATGAACATAATATCATTATTTATGTGAATAAAATTAATTCTATTGGTAAAAAACATTGTTTGCATAACAAAACATATTAAAGAAAATGAATCAATTAACACGCGAAACAATGATACTACTAAAATATTATTAACAGCGAAATATTAAAGGATTATCCACATCTATGTTTATTAAAATGAATTTGAATTTTTTTTTAATATTTTTTAGACTATTGGTTAAATTCATTTATAACCCTTTATTTAATTTATATATATATTTTTTAAAGTAATCCTTCCTTCATTTTCCAAATAAGGTACTTTATGTCCTTTTCAACAAATTAAGTAAAGAATGTTTTTAACTTATACGGTTTGTGAGTCTATTTTACTATGTTATAAAAACTTCAAATAATATCTTACAAGATTATAAGAATATTTTCAAAATAAATATTTTCTTTTATAATTATAGGACTTTTAAATAATTTCAAAATAGAAAGAGTTATTTATGTCAAATAGTTTTGATTTTCTCCTTATCAACATCCTGTGTTGGGGTTTACGATTATTTGAAGTTAATTTTTTATGAAACAATATTCCATATTATATTGAAGGTTTTATTATATTTTTGACTATGGATGAGCTATTTTTATACCATTCATGATTTATGGTTAATGTATAAACATTTCGTATCCTAGTTTTAAAAACGATTTATTGTTATGTTTAAATCTTTTTATATGAGGAATGAATTTGAATTAGTAAGTGATGGAAGGGGCCTGCTATGCCCCCTTGACGAATAAGTAGGTATCATGAAAAAATTTAGTTTCTTGGAACAAGTCCTTGAAAAAAAAATATTTTTTGTCCTGGGACAAGGCCTTGGCTATGTGGTTATGATATCTGGTACTATGCATTCCACCATTATGAGGTTATCTATTGACATTATATGTGATTGTTAGAATAATAAAATATCAATGTGAATAACAAAATGGAATTACCTGATTTATATTTTCCATATTATGCTGAAAGTTATTTTTAAGAGTCTTGTGTTTAAATCTTATACATTTCCTTCAATGTTTATGCTTATTTATGAATGTTTCTACAACATTTTTAACCTTACTAAGCATCTGAGCTCACCACTTTCTTTTGTTTTATTTTTTACCAGATGTGATGAAGTTTATTATGACTAACCTACTGAGATAGGAAAATGGATATGAGTGTGTTATATGGAGACACAATGTTGCATTTTCATATTATTTTGAAATGTAAAATTTATGTATGTATCTAGTAATTCCAAGGGTTCTAAAATTATCGGTATTTCGGGACATGATCTCTAGTGATCATGGCGTTGTTATGTAATAATACAAAGTCTCTAAGAAACTGAGGATGGGGTATTAAAATTGGTATTAAAGGAATTTTAGTAAAAACCTTGGAAACTAGATTTAGAAAAAAACTGATTAGAGAACATTACCCTAAGATAGACTTTGTGTATTAATATAGAACAACTTCCTAGAAACTTGTTAATGTAGAAATTATTTGGGTTTTATAAGAAACACATCCCTGTCTAGATCTGAAAATTGGACATGGTTCTAGAACAAATATACCTTGGAGTGAGAAATCCATCAAGGAGTTTCATGCTTGAACCGAGGTATCCCCGTAAATGATAAAAGGCTTTAATTCGCACCTTGTTTGACATTCCTGATGGATATGATTACGATCATTCATATTTTATTTACAACCCATCATGAAGGATTTCTGAGTTAATATATCACCATAGAAATCATTTTCATGATTATGGATTATTTTCATAAACAATTAAATATATGTTAAATATATTACAAGTTTAGAAATATGTATTGTGATTCATAAACAAATATAGTGTGTGCTATTGTTTCATAATGGTGCATTGTGGAAGTAATTAAAACTGTATCGACACACGTAATACATGTAGGTAATGACCTCCTAATCCAGATAATTATAGTAGAGTTGGTTATTCAACTAGTGCTGATCAGCTTATAACCACATTGGGATAATTCACTCATGTTTTTAATAAAAACCTTAAACATATGGAGAAAAATAATGCACAAAGAAATGGATTAATGTTAGACCTCTTTATGAGAAAAACCACTAAAATTTAATTGAATTAAAATAGATTTTTTGCTGAGAAATGGATATGTTCCTTAGAGAAAATAGTTAATGCATTAGGATGTAGCAAAATGGAAAAAGTAATCAGGTTAGTTTATCACCTCATAGGAGATGCAGATCAATGGAGTTAATTAATTCAAAACCCAAAAGGGGATGAAGAAGTAAAAAATATAGAATGGAGGGAGTTTAAATTTCATTTAATAAAAATATACCTTTTTTGTGAGCATCGAGTGGATATAGAAAGGAAATTTTTGAGTCTAATGCAAAAATAGTATTAGAATTCCCTAAATTATGGGGAAAACTTTACAGTTTTAGCAAGGCATGATACATATTATATACATAACCCAAGAATTAATATTGATCGATTCTTTGATGGGGTAAAAACATTTCTCTGTCGATCATTATTCTCACAATCCTTCTCATCATATAAAGATATATTCTCATGTTCTATCAAGACATTATATGAATTCTCTAAGTATTATGAATTTAAAGTGAATCAAGAGAAGAATAGATCTGTTGAACACTTTGAAAAAGTAAATAAGGGGATGAAGGAAAAAAGTTGACTTTCCACCCTACAGTAAATGTGGGGAAAAACACCACAGTACTTTTCTGATGGGGATGTGATATTGTTACAATCATAGAGAAAAAGGCCACCAAGCTTTCGATTTCTTGGGAAAGAAAGAGGCCATCAATGTTGAATTCTAAAATTATATGGAAACGGGGAATTATGCAAACTAATGTATTAAACACCACAGAAACATATCTCAAAAACGTCCAAGGGAGCAAGGCCAAGCTTATGTGATTACTACCATACTGGTTGAATGTCCTAATGACGTGGTGGAATGAACTTTAATCGTTTCCTCAAAATTAGGCACTGGTTTATTTGTTTCGGAATCATCGAATTCTTACATATCATCCCAGTTTTGCAAGAAAATTAGATATTTCCAACTTGATTCAAAAAGGGTGTTGTCATTCGAAACTCCTAAGGGAAGTATCACTGTAATAATTTTTTGTCAATCAGTGAAAATTATAGCATATAAACGTGCTTTATGTATTGATATTATTAATATACACTTGATTGAATTTTATATAATTCTCGGTATGGATTTTATTTCAGGCCATAATGAAAAAAATTATTTTTAAAAAGAGGATACAATTTTTGATGATGATAAGTAATACCTTATCTTTAGAGAAGAAACTTCACCATATAATTCTTATTTTGATCCACCACCAATAGCTCTACTAAATTTAAATATTAGAGATGAAGGTATTGAAATAACTATGGGTGAGGAAATGAATTCTCAAAAATATTATCTACCAATTCTTGATGAATATTTTGATGTTTTTTCATAGGATTTACTTGGAAATCCTCCAGAATGGGAAATTGAATTTTCCATTGACTTAATTCCTGGTTCAAGGCCCATATCAAAGAACCCTTATAGAATGGACACATTGTAATTAGTGGAACTAAATAAACAACTAGGGTAATTACGTAATAAAGGATTTATTCACCCTAGTGTTTCTCCATGGGTAGCCCCTGTTCTTTTTGTTATGAAGAAAGATGGATCTATGAGGTTGTGCATTGACTATAGGGAGATCAAATCTATAATAGAAAATAAAAAGTATCCCTACCTCACATTGATGATTTATTTGACCAAATTCATGGATCTCAACATTTTTCAAAGATTGAACTTCGATCTGGATACCATATGTTTTGTGTGAAAAAGGAAGACATTCCAAAGATAGTATTTCGAACTAGGTATGGGCATTACAAATTTATAGTAATGCATTTTGGACTGACTAATGCACCCTAGGTTTTTATCGATATAATTTATAAATTTTCAAGGAATATCTTGATGACTTAGTAGTGGTATTTATTGTTGATATCTTAGTATACTCAAAAATCAATGAGGATCATGAGATTCACATGAGTACTTTTCTAAGGACTCTTAGAAGAAATGAATTACCTGGGATGTTTAGAAAGTGTGAATTCTGGCTCAATGAGATTTCTTTTCTTGGCCACATTTTCATTAAGGAAGGAATCTCTATTGATCCTTCAAAGACATGGGAAATCCAAGAATGTCTATAATCGACATATATAAATGAGGTATGCAGTTTTATTTGTATACCTAGTTATTATCAATGTTTCATCCATAATTGTTATTAATTGAAAATCCCATTAACCAAGATCATACATAAAGGGGTTAAATTTGTATGAAAAAATAGTGTGAAGAATGTTTTGATTAATTTAAGAAACTATTCTTCAATGATCATATCATAACTCTACCATAGGGGAATAATGGGATTGTTATTTACAGTGATTACTCAAAGAAAGGACTTGGTTATGTCTTTATACGGAATGATAGAGTCATTTCCTTTGCATGGAAGCTAAAAATTCATGAACAAAACTATCCTTCTAATGATATAGATTCAACATTTACAATATTTTTTCAGATAATATGGATACACTATCTCTATGGTGAAAATGTGAGAAATATTCAGTTCATAATAGTTTAAAGTATATTTTCTCAGAGAATGAATTCAAAATGAGGAAAAGGAGATGGATCAAACTAATCAATATTTATGATTGCACAACACACTACCACATGGGGAAGGCAAATTAAGTGGTAGATGGTTTAAGCAGAAATGATCATTGAGTTCTGAATAAGATGATAGTTGAAAGAGATACTATGTTTATGGATTTAGTAAATATGGATATGGGAATAATCATGGAAGGTGAAACATCAATACTTTTTCAAATGGTTGAGAAACCATCTTTTCTATAATAGATAAAATGTTATTAGACTGATGATGCAGATATACAAAAGAAAATTAAAGCTACGAATGATGGAAGATTGATCGAATTCATATGTGAAGATGGAATTTTGAAATTTGGTAAGAGACTTTGTGTTCCCAAATTACATGATCTAAAAATAGAATTGATGGGTGATGCTCATAGCTCTAATTTCTCGATACACTCTGGTAGCATTAAGATATATAATGATTTGAAGGAAAACTTTTTGTGGGAAAACATGAAGAGGTAGATATCTAATTATGTTTAAAACTCAATGGGGTTTCAAAACGTTAAAGCTATAAGAGAACATCCTAGAGATGTCATGAAACCTATTCCCATACATGATTGGAAATGGGATGATATTATGATGAAATTTGTCACAGGGATATTAAATAATCAGAAAATGAATGATTTAATATGGGTTATTTTTGTTCGTTTGACAAAGTCATCACATTTTATTACAATAAGAGAATATTTACTACTTGAAAGATTAGTAAGACTGTATATTAAAGATGTTTTAAGAGTTCATGGTGTACCCCTATTGATTTTTTCTGATCGCGATCCCCATTTCACATCAAGATTCTGGAAAAGGCTTTAGAATGCCTTATATACTAAACTTCATTTGAGCACTTCCCACCACCCTCAAACTGATAGTCAATCATAATGGATTATTCAAACATTAGAAGACATGTTAAGATCATTATCATTTGACATTCAAGGTTTGTGGGATTAGTATTTACCTCTGGTAAAATTTCCTAATAACATTATCTTCCATTCAAGTATTTACATGACACTATATAAAGCATTATATGGAAAGAGATGTCGCACAACAACTTGTTGGGATGATGTTGGTGAAAGAATACTCGTAGGTCTAGAACTTGTTCAGGAAACAAAGGAAAATTTGAAGATTAACCAAACCCACATCAATGAATCTCCATGTAGGCAAAAGAGAAATGCCAATAACTGAAAGAAGGATTTTGAATTTCAAGAAAGAGATTATGTTTTCTTGAATTTAACTCCAAGTAACGGTGTTACATGATTCTATAATATGGTCAATTTATGTCCCAGGTACATCAGAACATTCAAAATTCTTGAACAAATCCAAGTTGTTGCTTACCATTTGGCAATCCCACGAAGTCTCTCCAATGTTCGTGATGTGATCCACATATAACAGTTGAGAAAATACTTGCATGAACCAACACATGTACTCATATATGAAGAAATAGAACTGGAACTCGATCTGTATTATTGTGAAGAGTCCAACAGGATTCTTGATACCAGAGAAGAAGTGTTGTGAAACCAAAACATAAGATAAAAGTTTTTTTGGAGGAACCATATAATAGAAGAGGCAACACTGGAAGCAGAGGAACTTATGATAAAGAACCAACTGATTTTTTTTATGCAGTAGTATTCCAGAAATTTTGAGGAAGAAATTATTTAAAATAGGGAAGAATGTGACACCCCAAGATTCTACAATATGTCTCTCTTTGAATAATACAATAGCCTGTGATGTGCGCAACATCACGTTCTAGCACACCATGACCAGTCAAACGTGCTGTTTAAAAAGTAGTTATGAAAAGTAATACCCATTTTTTGAAATTTTTTAATTTTTATTTTCCATATTGGACTTGATTTTTGGATTTAAAATATATGTATTATCTTAGGATGAATTTTTTCGTATTTTGTTTTTTGAAAACATTCAATTTTTTATGAATAGTCAACAACACTGTGTTATTGTTTAAAACCATCTTTTTATTTAAATAGTTACTTTTAAATTTAAATTCATTGTAAAAAAGTAGACACACATTGCCTATATTAATTCAACATAATTAATTAGATTCATTTTATAATAAGATTAGACATATAAAATTTTATTGATGTTTTTAACGTGTTATAACCACCTTCTCGGTAATTTGAAAATTTCCATAAAACATAATTTCATCATTTCTGTGAATTGAATTTCAAAAAATTGACAGAAATTATTGACATAAGTAAGTAAAATGTGGTTCAATAGGATGAAAATAATTTTTAGTGAATAATAGTTTTTGAATTATATTTTCCACAGTTAAAAGTAATGAGTGTAACTAAAAGTAATGATAATATTATAATAAAATCAAATTACCCCAACACATGTCCTAATTATATTGGTTATGTGTATTTCGACCAAAATAAACTTTAAGAAATGAATAATATCATTTTTACCCATTTTTATTAGATTAAGACATGTATTATATTTTATTTAAAGAAGAGTTAAAAGTGTTAAATTTTGTGTTTTATAATTAATCAGTTTTTATTATATGGTTCCACAAGATAAAATCAACTATAAAAATTAATTAGAAAGCTAAAATTATTTCCTACAACATGGTATTTTATTTATAATTTTTATACGTTAAATAATTAAATTTATATATGACACAATGATGATGGAGTTATTACCTTATTAATGAATGTTTAAAATAATTGATGTTATAAATATTAAAATTAATTTATGTTGAAAATTTTGATTCCATATAATAATTTAATAGTTCAATATGACATGTTAGGGTTGATTCAATGTATTTTTTCAACGTAATAAAGTTGTTATTAATTTATCAAAAATCAATTACTAAATGGTGTCAAAATTGAGATAAATAATTTTTTAAAAACAAATACTATTTTATTAAATGAGACAATATTCCTCAAAATATATGATTTCTAAAAAGTACATATATAAGGTTATAATGTCATTAATGAACAACTTGAGGTTCACATGTAATTTTGTATTATGTTTATTAACCATGTAATATTACAAAATAAGAATACATGGAAAATGTTGAACTATCTAACTAAGAGTTAAATCTAAAAGATAAGGTTAATATGGTATCCTAAACTTTTCTAAAACCTATTATTTTAGAGGATTTTGACCCATAACCACCTTAGTCTCGAAGTATATCCATTTGGAGCTATAAGAAACTGAAAATTATTTTAGAATAAATTAATATTTCATTATTTTCCTAAATTTCCCCTCACCTTTCATATAAAAGGATACTTCATGTCTCTTAAGTTAACAACTCATAAGACATTCGGATTGGCCAACCGTAGATCACTTCTCCTACCAAATACCCTCACTTCAAACTAGAGGCCCTAAGTTGATCATAAATCCACCAAAGGAGCCATTCTGTTCAAGTCAAAAGGAATAACATTAAGAAGAGATAATTATTTAATCACCTATTTCAATGTTCTTTTCATCTTCTACTTCATTTTTATTTGTTGTTTCCATACCAAAATAATAAATCATGTACCTTATACACATTTAGATGTTATTATTAATATCTTACAACCATATACATTTTTCTATCAATCCTATGAATGATAATTTCACCATACGTGCGTATATACGACTTACCGTCTCCACGTCGTAGTGTAGTTTGTTATTCAACACATCATTATTTGGATTGGTATAATAATCATTATAATTGATGTAAATAATAAATTTAACATTTCAATGATTCTGTTATATTATATAAAATCAAATTACTGTAAATACCCATAAATTTCATGGGATTTTTTTTCTTAATTTTCTTTGGGATTTTACGAGTACGTAGTTTCTAACGGCAGCTGATTCTGATGCCCGGCGTGCCCAGAATCGTGTTCCGAAGTTTAGCTCGGGTACGTTCAGTGAACGAACGAGCGGGTTTTCCTAAATTTTGAAACAGTGTTCAGAATCGAAATCTGAGGACACCAATGAAACCGTAGTGCCGGTAATTGCTTAATAACACTTTTTTTGGAGTTGCATTTGCTCGGGTGAGGTTATTAATTAAATGGGTTAACTAAAGAATAAAATAAAATTTGGTGCTACAAATTTTATTTCTATTCTAAGTAATGATAACCTAGGAATGATGGTCGGAGTGGGACCCACTAATATTCTAACTCCACTAGGTAAGATATTAGTGTGGTGGGTCCCACACTAGCCCCACCCCCTTTATTTCCTTTCAACCTCCCACGTGAATTTAATTTTGTAACTCACCCGCAACCCCCTTTTAAATTCCAAGTCAACTCTCTTAATTAATGAATTGAATTAAGTTATTCAATGTAATCAATTCTTGAATTCATTTTGAATTTCGAATTGAATGTTTCCTTGTGTGTGTTAATTAAATACGACAATGTCTTATTTCTTTAAGGGTTATTTCGTTGTGCGAGAAGTTTTGAGAGGAATTGCTCAAACCTTGGAATATTCATCTTCCTCCTTGAAGAATGCGAAGAACGCACCGTCACCGACGAAGAATGCCGGCCTCCGACGAAGGACGACGAATAATGTTGATTCCTCGGAGATCGATGATGTGACGCCGTGTACCACGACGCCGACAGTCCTCTTCTCCGTGATGCTCTGTACCGCGACGTCATGTACCGCGACACCGACGATCCTCCTTCCACGATGCCATCTTCCATGACGTCCCTTTCCCGCGGCAAACCTCGTTCGACGACTTCATCGAGGTAGGGATTTTCTTTTGGTTCATGAATATTCTTGATCATCCAAACATCAATTTCTTAGCCAATTGATATCAGATTAACGGGAGGGGGTCAGACCGCAAGAACATGACCGACCCTCCTCCCGCATTGATGATGTGTTTGTCACGACATGAATAAAGGTTGTGTGGTGCAACAACACCACGCAGAAACAAAGAAGAAGCGCGGCGCCGTCGCGTCGTGCCATCGAGGCTGAACAATGCCACGGTGCTGTCGCGCCACGCCGGAGAACTAAGAAGAGGCCGCGGACGGAACGGGACCGCAACGGAGGGGGGCGGCGCTGTCGCGCCGCGCTGGTCGCACAAGGACGCGGCTCAAAGCCATGGCGGTGCAAGGCGGGGCGGGACCGCGGGGTCCCGCGGCGACAGCACCGGCCATCCGGACGGGGCCGACCATTTCAAAAAAAAAAAGTCTGGGGGTCATAACCCCCTGCTGGAAAAGGAGCGGCCCCACGTGGGTCCGCTGTTTCAATCAAGGGGGGAAGCCCCCCCCCCCTTCCGCTCCGCTCGGCCAGCACCAAGCTGGCCAAACCCGGCCGCGCCCGTGCCAACCAACCGGCCGCACAGAGTCGGGACGAGTTGGTAGGGATGGGCTATGCCCTTTTGGGCCGGACCCGGACCCAGGTCAGGTTGACCCGGTTCGGGTTGACCGAGGGGGTCTTGGGCCGGGTCGGTCCGGGACCAAAACCCCCTAAAACCGGATAGGTTTGTTTAATTGCCCGTAAAATTGGCTACGGTACTCCGATCAACGCACTGTCAGTTGCGATGTGATCCTTGGACCGAGACGATCATTTAGGTATATTACACTCAAAATTTCTATGAACTTTGTGTACCTCCGGGTTGGTTTGAACACGAAACCAACCGGGCCCTCGGAGCGGAAACACTTATAACTTGAGGTCTGGACGTCCGATTGATGTGTCGTCGACTTTATTGGATTTTTCTTAGTGAGACAGATCTTTTGGCTTACTAAACTCGAGGTTTGGATGCAGTTGGATTGCGGTCAGGTTGTTTTTGGCTTAAAACCCAACCGGGCCCCTGGAACGAAAAAGCTAATAACTCTCATATCGGGCGTCTGATTGACGCGTCTTCTGTCGTGTTGAGTTCCCTATGACGAGATATAACTTTGGGATACATAAACTCCGGACTAGATGTCAGTTGATGTATCGAACCCCTTGGCTCGTGGACGGACACTCCCAGAAATGATCATGCTGTGTACGGGAACCCTAGAGCTGGCTGTGACTGCGACGATGATGACGACTGCACTGAAATCCTCCATGGGTTCGACAGCAATGAAGACTGCACTGAAATCCTCCGTGGGTTCGGCAGCAATGAAGACCGTACTGAAATCCTCCGTGGGTTCGACGGTGATGACTACTGTTCTTGTATCCTACGTGGGTCTGACAACACTACTGTTCTTGTATCCTACGTGGGTCCAGCAGTGTTTGACTATGTTCTAGTATCCTACATGGGTCAGGCAGAGTAGCTGGTCTGTATCCTATGTGGGTCTGACAGCTTAGCTAGTTTAGTATCCTACATGGGTCCCAGCTTAGATGAATCAGTGGGTACATCTGATCATATCTATCACCTTACGAAGAAGTATAGCTGTGGGAGATAAGTCTTGAATTTCAATCATTATCTTTGATATGACTGAATTGCTTTCCTATGTGGATTGTGTTGTGCTTTCATGTGTGTATTGGGTTGTACTATCCTCTGTGGACATGATCGAACATGGGCTCGGATGTTGGAGGCAAACTGTAATAGACGACTTAGGTATATGTATTTGAATATACCTAAGTAGTGTTGGATGTTACTTCGTGATTGTATCATTCCATTGTGGATTGTCCTCTGTGGATTCTTGGAGACCTTTGGGGGTATCAGGGTCCCTACTGAGTAGCATATACTCACCCCTGCATGGGTTATGCCCGTACTATGTTGTGTTGGATGCAGACGACGAACATCACTGATCGTGGCTGAGGCTTGTGGAGCCGGTCGGTACCTAGATGTGGACCACTGGGCGGGACATACACGGAGCGGACGGCTGGACCCTTGGAGCTGAGGAGGCTATATGTACCCACCCTTCAGGTGGGACTTCTAGTGGACGACTTGACGTTGCTTCTTTACATTCAGTTGATGTACTTTCTTTCCATTTGTACTTTACTTTCAGTCTACGTTTGTATTCTGGCCCATTTACTTTTTTCATTTACTAATTTACCCAGTTTTACTTAGTGTTTACTTCTTCTGGCTTACTCTGTGGCGTTTGTTTACTTTATAAGGCAATGCATTCACCTTTTTATCGGGTTTTATGCCTTCAGTGCTAGTCGCCAGCCCCAGGCCTATGGAAGGCGGGCTTGGGGTAGTCAGAGCATAGGTCTCGATGATGGGTTGTGACAAATTGGTATCAAAGGAGTTCGGTTCTACCGCAGAACTCAGGACTCTGATCTTTCTTCTATGTGGAGCAATAGTTTTAAGGGTATTGAGTGTGGTTATCAGTCCAGGGAGTCCAGTGTTGGTGTGGCAGCCGACTTATCCGTACACCAGGACCCTAAATTCTGATTTCTGACTCAATACATGAAAACATTGATTGCATGTGTGTTTCAAAAGTTTTCTTTGTGATTACTTTGTGTCAACTCCCCAGGTATACTGTTTTGACCATGGTGCACCTGTTTCTTTTCAGTATGGCCCCACGATGGCAGCTAGCTAGGGTTTCGAGCATTGTGGGAGACGACAGCCCACCGAGCAACAAGGCCTCGATGCAGGGCCCTCTTACAGCAGAGGCACCAGTAGTACCTCTACCAGCCGAGCCACCGATGCCACCAGCCTAGCCGCTGAGAGTGCACGTCGCCTTAGTGCACTGTACGAGTTTCAGCATTAGAGACCGCTCAGGTTCCACGGGGAGATGGACCCTCAGGCAGCTGAGGATTTGCTGGAGGCTGTAGTTCGAGTTTTCAGGTTAGTGGGGACACCATCTAACCTCATGGTGATCCTCGCAGCGAGCCTCTTACACGTGGACACATGCAGATGGTGGAGCTTGATGCTCTATGTGAACGACGAGGCATCTCTCCTCTAGACAGACTTTGAGAGCCTCTTCCGCTCGGAGTTCGTCCCAACCACCATCCGTGCGGTGCGCATTCAAGAGCATCTACAGCAGCGGCAAGGTAGCATGATAGTCGCCATGTACTCAGCGAGATTTACTGATCTCTCATTCTATTTGACGGATATGGTACGAGGCCCATTTTTCTGGTCCTGGACGATCGAGCAGGGACTGAGGCATGAGATCAGGGCATCGATGATCTCCCTCAGCATTCTGACGCAGGCAGGAGTACTGAAGCAAGCCCTTCTCATTTAGAGCTTTCTTTCTAAGCCTACACCAGCAGTGAGACCTACTGCAGGGTGGAACGTAGCAGAGCTGTCTGCAGCTGGCAGTCAACAGACATCACAGGGGTCTAGGAGGACCAGACCATCAGGCGAACGACCTCAGGACACTGGCTCAGAGGTGCGGGGAACTCGGCGTAGAGCCAGCCTTCCGAGGAGCAGACAGTGCTACGCTTGCGGCGGGCAGGGTGACATAGCTCGTGACTGCCCATCCCGCCGTGTAGAGGAGTAGTAGACGGTTGAGGGGCTAGCCAGGAAGATGCAGAGTGTCGACCGTGGCGGTCCGCCGAGAGCAGGCGGGCAAGGCAGGGGAGCTGGCCGAGCAGCAGGTGGTGGGCGACACTTTGAGGCTTTACCACCACCACCACCAGGAGGTCCACCCCGACCACATGGAGCTGGTGGGCAGAGACAAGCTCAGCTTCAGGCAATGGAGGCCTATTACCACAGCGCGCCAAAGATGATTCGAGGTAATATCTGTGTCGACTCCACCCTTGCATTTGTTCTTATAGACATATGAGCGAGTCATTATTTTATTACCGCTTCCCTTGTTTGGAGCTCGGAGATTCTGACAGAGCCTTTGGCTCGATCCTTATGGCTAGAGACTCTTTCAAGATCAGACTCGACAATTACGCACTGGTGCCGGTAGTGTGAGCATACTCTAGGAGGCAAGAGCTTCGGATGGGATCTTCTTGTAGTGGCGTCGAGGCCTTACGACGTCATCTTGGGAATGGATTGGTTATCTACAGTCCATGCTCATATCGACTATATTAGGCACAAGGTGCGATGTGTTCGCACTAATGGGAGAAAGTTCACCTTCACCGGCATGAAGGAAGCCTTAGCAGCGCCGGATGGACTCACACTGAGGAGAGGACAACCGATCACTCATCAGTTGGATATCCCCATCCTAGGAGCAGTTGACATGAAGAGTCCAAGTTTTCCTGTAGTGGTGGATCAATATGTGGACGTTTTCCCTGACAACGTTCCAGGACTACCTCATCACAGAGAGGTAGACTGTTATATTGACCTGTACCCCGAGATAGCCCTGATATCCACTCCAGCATATCATATGGCCCCCACTAAGCTTCGAGAGCTACGGGTATAGTTGGAGGACTTGCAGGGTATGGGAGTCATCCGACCCAGTGTTTCACCCTGGGCTTCCCTGATATTGTTCGCCTAGAAGGCGGACGGGAGCTTGAAACTGGGTGTCGACTATCATCGCCTGAACCCAGTGACCAGGAGTAACAAGTATCCACTACCGAGGATTGACGACCTCTTCGATCAGCTCAAGGGAGCATGGTGGTTCTCGAAGATAGACCTCAGATCAGGCTATCATCAGCTCAGAGTTCGGGATGAGCACATGTAGAAGATGGACTTCAGATGTTGTAATGGCCACAATGAATTCTTGGTTATTCTATTCGATGTAACCAATGCTCCATCAGTGTTCATGATTCTCATGAACATGATTTTTCAGCCATACCTAGATCGATTTCTCGTGGTCTTCGTTGACGACATTTTGATATACTCGACCACTGTGGAGGAGCATGCCTACCACTTGCGGGTCGTACTGGACACACTCTGAGAGCACCAGCTTTATGGTATGCTCTAGAAGTTTCAGTTCTTGTTACGTGAGTTCCACTTCTTGGGACACGTCATCTCTGAGGTGGGAGTTGCAGTGGATCCTACGAAGATCGAGGAAGTGCTAGCTTGGGAGCCACCAATGAGCGTGACAGAGGTGCAGAGTTTCTTGGGAATAGCTGGGTACTACCAGAGATTTTTTCTAGACTTTTCCAGAGTTGCGACACCAGTTTCAGCTTTGAAGAAGAAGGGGAAACCCTTCGTGTGGTCAGATAGATGTCTGCAGAGCTTCCAGGAGCCAAGACAGAGATTGACCAGCACACCTATCTTGAGTCTACCAGAGGAGGGAGTAGGGTACGTAGTCTACTGCGATGCATTAGGGACTGGACTCGGGTGTGTCCTGATATAAGAGCGAGTAGTGATTGTCTATGGATCACGACAATTGAGGCAGCATGAGCAGAACTATGCTACCCATGACCTGGAGTTAGCAGCAGTGGTCCTTGCTCTAAAGATGTGGCGACACTATCTTATGGGAGAGCTCTTTATAGTCTATTCTGACCACCAATGTCTCGAGTACATATTCTCGTAGAAGGACCTGAACATGAGACAGAGGCGATGGCTCGAGTTTTTCCAGGACTATGACTTTGAGATAATCTATACTCCTGGAAAGGGGAATGTAGTAGCCGATTATCTCAACAGGAGGACGAGAATTCAGTTACTTAGAGAGGCGACAGAGCAGCTAGAAACATTTCAGAAATCCTTCGGGGATAGAGATAGAACAACCTTTCTTCAGTCACTCACAGTCACTCCTCCACTACTACAGCAGGTCAGAGAAGCACAACGTGGGGACGTTGTGTGTGAGATGCGGCATGCAGATATATCCTCAGGACATGCACCTGATGGAATCTCTATAGGAGGAGAGCACAATTTCCTTTTCAGAGGACGTACCATGGTACCAGCTGCTTTCCAGGAGGAGGTTCTAAGAGAGTTTCACACTTCCCCTTTAGCGGTACATCAAGGAGTGGCGAAGATGTACCAGGATCTCAGACGAAATCACTGCTGGCCGGGTATAAAGAAGGTTGTAGTAGAGTTCGTTTCTCGATGCCTCACCTACCAGTAGGTGAAGGCGGAGCACCAGGTACCAGCAAGCTTGGTACAACCCTTGGAGGTCCCGAAGTGGATGTGGGATGAGATATCTATGGACTTCATGACTGGACTTCCACGTATATCCAGAGGTGACGACTCCATTTGGGTGATTCACGACCGACTCAACAAGTCGGCCCACGTCTTACCCATCATAGAGCAGGGCTTAGTGGAGATCCTGTGACATCTCAAAATTTTGGAGATTCTAAGGATTCATGGTGTGCCATAATCTATCATCTCTGATCGAGATTCTCGCTTTACCTCTGGGCATTGGATGAGGTTGCAGGAGGCATTCGGGACGCATCAATATCTGAGCACCGCCTTTCACCCTCAGACGGATGGTCAGATGGAGAGGACCATTCAGACTCTCGAGGACATGCTCCATGCATGTTTCCTCAACTTTGGTCGCAGCTGGGAGGACCATCTACCATTGTTGGAGTTTGCGTACGACAACAGCTACCACTCCACAATTGGGATGGAACCATATGAGGCATTGTACGACCGACCATGAAGATCACCTCTGTGCTGGACTGACCTTGGGGAGTCAGCACTTGTGGGACCAGAGATGGTCCAAGCCATGATAGAGAAGGTCCACATCATCCAGGAGTAGATGAGGACAGCTCAGAGCCGGTAGATGTTTTATGCTGACAGGAGGCGGAGACCACTAGAGTTCGATGATGGAGACCACATCTTCTTGCGGGTGTCACATCGACGTGGATTACGGAGATTTGGCCGAGGTGGAAAGTTGTCTTCGTGCTTCATCGGACCTTTTCAGGTACTCATCAGGATAGGCGAGGTGGCTTATCGCTTGGATCTACCACCTCAGTTGCACCGAGTGCACGACGTATTCCACGTATCTCAGCTGAGGAGATAAGTGAATGACCCGACGCATATCATCAACCATGGGGAGCTGGACATCGATGAAGGGACGACTTTAGCAGAGGCCCTCGTGGAGATCGATGATCGACAGGAGCTGGTCCTACATGGGTGGTCAATTCCTCTAGTGCGCATCAGATGGCAGCACGAGAACCTCCAGGAGAGCACTTGGGAGCGGGAGGCTCAAATTCGTGCTCGATACCCTCATTTGTTCCCCTAGTTTGTGATGTATCTTTAGAGGGACATAAATCCCTGAGGTGGGAGTAATGTAAAGACTCGTATATTTAAAGGGAATTTTTTTATTAATTTTCTTTGGGATTTTACGAGTACGCAGTTTCTGACGGCACCAGATTCCGAGGCCCTGTGTGCCTGGAATAATGTTCCGAAGTTTAGCTCGGGTAAGTTCAGTGAATGAACGAGTGGGTTTTCCTAACTAATGAACTGTTGCTCGGAATCGAAATCTGAGGACACCGATGAAACCGCAGCGCCGGTAATTGATTAATAACACCTTTTCTGGAGATGTGTTTACTCGGGTGAGATTATTAATTAAATGGGTTAACTAAAGAATAAAATAAAACATTGTGCTACAAATTTTATTTCTATTCTAAGTAGTGATAACCTAAGCATGGTGGTTGGAGTGGGACCCAATAATATCCTAATTACACTAGGTAAGATATTAGTGAGGTGGGTCCCAAACGAGCCCCACCCCATTTATTTCCTTTAACATCCCACGTGCATTCAATTTTGAAACTCACCCGCAACCCCCTTTTAAATTCCAAGTCAACTCTCTGAATTAATGAATTGAATTAAGTTATTCAATGTAATCAATTCTTGAATTCATTTTGAATTTCAAATTTAATGTTGGTTTTTGTGGGTTAATTAAATAAGACAAAGTCTTATTTCTTTAAGGGTTATTTCATTGTGCGAGAATGTTGGAGAGGAATTGCTCAAGCCTTGGAATCTTCATCTTCCTCCTTGAAGAATGCAAAGAATGCACCGTCACCGACAAAGAATGCCGTCCTACGACGAAGGAAGATGAATAAAATTGATTCATCGGAGATCGACGACGCGACACCATATACCGTGACACCGATGGTCCTCTTCTCCGTGACGACGTGTATCGCAACGCCGTGTACCGTGACGCCGATGATCCTCCATACGCGACGCCGTCATCCGCGACGTCCCTTTCCAGTGACAAACCACATTCGACGACTTCATCGATGTTGGGGTTTGATTTTGGTTCATGAATATTCTTGACTGTCCAAACATCAATTTCTTAGCATCTTGATATCGGATTAACGGGAGGGGGCCGGACCACACAAACACGGCCGACCCTCCTCCCCCTTTAATGATGTGATTGTCGCGGCACGAACAAAGGTAGTGCGGTGCAACAACACCATGCAGAAATAAAGAAGAAGTGCAGTGCCATCGCGCCGCGCCATTGAGGCCGAACAAATCCGCGGCGTCGTCGCACCGCGCTGAAGAGCCACGAATAGGCCGCGGCCGGAGCGGAGGGGCACGGTGCCGTCATGCCGCGCCGGTCGGACATGGTCGTGGCTAAAAGCTGCGGCGGTGCAAGGCGGGACGACCGGAACCGTCGGCCACCGACACCTCGGAGGGGCAGGACTACGGGGTCCCATGGTGGTGGCACCGGCCGGCCAGACCGGGCCGGCTATTTCAGAAAGAAGCACGGGGGTTCTAACCCCCGGCTGGCAAAGGAGCGACCCCACGTGGGGCCGCGGTTTCAATCAAGGGGGAATCTGCCCCCCCCCCCCCCTTCCACGTAGCTTGGCCAGCTCCGAGCTGGACACACTGGGTCGCGCCCGTACCAAGCCAACCGGCCGCACCGGGCCGGGCTGCGCCGGCCGGGCCGTGCCGCTCCGGCGGGGCATGGCCGTGCCCTCACCAGGCCAACCAGCCGCACCGGGCCGGGCCGCGCGGGTGGGGCCGGGCCGCGCCCACCAAGCTGGGCCGCACCCTGTTGGGCCATACTAGGACCCGGGTTAGGTCGACCCATTTCAGGCCAACCCCGGGGGTCTTGGGTTGGGTCTGTCCGGTCCCAAACCCCCCTAAAACCGGTCAGGTTCGTTTAAATGCCCGTAAAATGGGCTACAGACCTCCGATCGATGTACCATCAGTTTCGATGAGATCCTTGGATCGAGGCGGTCGTTTCAGTATATTACACTCATGGTTTCAGAGAACTTTGGCTATGGACGGGTTGGTTCGAACACGAAACCAACCGGGCCCTCGGATCAGAAATGCTTATAACTTCAGCTCCGGACGTCCGATTGACGTGCCATCGAATTTATTGGATTCATCATTTTGAGACAGACCTTTTGGATTAATCCTCTCGTGGTTTGGAAGCAGTTGGAGTGTTGTCGGGTTGGTTTTGGATTAAAAACTAACCGGGCCCCTAGAACGAAAAAGCCAATAACTCTCAGACCGGGCGTCTGATTGATGCGCCGTCTGTCGTGTTGAGTTCTCTATGTCGAGACGGAACATTGGGATATGTCAACTCTGGAATACGTTTTAGTTGATGTATCAACCCCCTTGAATGGTGGAGTGGACCCTCCCGGAAATGAGCATTCTCTGTACGAGAACGCTAGAGCTAGCTGCGACTGCGACGACGATGACGACTACACTGAAATCCTCCGTTGGATCGGCATCGATGAAGACTGCACTGAAATCCTCCGCGGGTTCGACAGCATTGAAGACCGTACTGATATCCTCCATTGGTTCAATGACAATGACTACTGTTCTTATATCCTATGTGGGTCCTATAGTACTACTATTCTTGTATCCTAAGTGGGTCCGGCAGTGTTTGACTCTGATCTTGTATCCAACATGGGTCTGGAAGAGTAGCTAGTCTGTATCCTATGTGGGTCCGACAACTTAACTAGTTTAGTAACCTACATGGGTCCAAGAATAGATGAATCAGTGGCTACATCTGATCATCTATATAACCTTACGAAGAAGTATAACTGTGTGAGCTGAGTATTGACTTTTAATCATTATCTTCGATATGATTGAATTTCTTTTCTATGTGGATTGTGTTGTGCTTTCCTTTGTGGATTGGGTTGTACTATCCTGTGTCGATGTGATCGAACATGGGCTTCGATGTTGGAGCCAAAATGGAATTGACGACTTAGGTATATGTATGGGAATATACCTATGTATTGTTGGATGTTACTTTGTGATTGTATCATTCCTTTGTGGATTATCCTTAGTGGATTCTGGGAGACCTTCGGGGGTCTCGGGGTCCCTACTGAGTAGCATATACTCACCCCTGCACGGGCTATGCCTGCACTACATTGTGTTGGATAAAGACGACGAACAAAGCTAATCATGGTTGAGGCTTGTGGAGCAGGTCGGTTCCTAGAGGTGGACTACTGGGCGGGACGTAGACGGAGCGGACGGCTAGACCCGAGGAGCTGAGGAGGCTATCTGTACCCACACTTCAGGTGGGACTTCCAGTGGATGGCTCGACGTTGTTGTATTACATTCAGTTGATGTACTTTTTTTCTAGTTGTACTTTACTTTCAGTTTGTGTTTGTATTCCGGCCTATTTAATTTCGCACTTACTACTGTTCCCAGTTTTACATAGTGTTTACTTCTCCTAGATTACTCTGTGGGGTTTGTTTAATTTATATGACAATTCCTTCCCCTTTTTATCAGGATTTACGCCTTTTGTGCTAGTCACCAGTC
Organism: Viscum album; assembly: GCA_963277665.1. Classification (NCBI taxonomy): domain Eukaryota; kingdom Viridiplantae; phylum Streptophyta; class Magnoliopsida; order Santalales; family Viscaceae; genus Viscum; species Viscum album. The sequence goes on along the minus strand of OY728129.1, from coordinate 276,458,621 downwards.
CCTGGCCTATGGACGGCGGTCTTGGGGTAGTCACGACATGGGTCTCGAGGACGGGTCGTGACAATTACATACTATTTAACCATCAATAGAATGATATAGTCACTCATGCGTACGTACGACTTACCCTCTCCACGACGCAATGAGATTTCATTCCCCATTGTAACCATTCAAGACTAATTTTCATTTGATGATTAAAAATAATTTTTAAGAACATAATATCATTATTTATATGAATCAAATACATCCTATCTATAACAAACATTACTTATGTAACAAAACATATAATGGAAAATGAATCAGTTAACACCGAAAACAATGATACTCTTGAAATCTTTTAACAAAGCAATATTAGAGGATCATAAATGATATCAAATTTATGTATGTGGTTCTTCTATAATTTAAATATAATTATTTAAGTATTATACAAGATGTTAATATACCTTGAACTATATAAAAGTACAAGGTAAGGGTTAATTTTACTATCTCTTTATTATCCAAGGTTGCTTATACATAAGTATCTACAAGGACTTCTTTATCATCCACATCTGTGTATCATTAAATGTATTTCAAAACATTTTTTATATTTCCTAGACCATGGGTTAAACTAATTTATACAATTTTTTTTTAATTTTTATAGTTTTTTTGAAAGGCATCTTTTGCTTGTTTTCCAAACAATGTAATATATGGCCTTTTCTATAAATTCAAGAAACAATGTTTTTTAACTTATATAGAAGGTGCGTCTATTTATCGCTGTTATAACACCTTCAAAGATTCCATTACAATCTTATAAGAATTTTTTTAAAATAAATGTTTTATTTTCTAATTACATAAATTTAAAATTATTTAAAAATAGAAAGAAATATTTCTCTCTAATAGTTTTTATTTCATCTATGTCAACATCCTTTTTGGATTTTATGCTTGTTTTAAGTTGATTTATTATTATACAATCTTTTATATTGTATTAAATGTTTTGAGATATGATTGACCATGGATGTTCTATTTTAAAACCATTCATGGTTTATCGTTAAATTATTAACATTTCATACACTAGTTTTAAATACTAATGTTTATATTATGTTGTGATCTTTTCATATGAGGAATTTATTGGACATAGTAAGTGGTAGGCGGGGCCTGCTATAGCCCCTCAATTTATCAGTAGGTATCATGAGACAAATTAATGTCTAGGGACAAGGTCCTTAAAAAAAATTTATTTTAGTCTTAGCAGGAGGACTTTACTTTGTGGTTATGATGTATAGAACTATTCATTACATCATTATAAAATTATCCATTGATACTACGTGTGGTTATTCGACCAGTAAAATACCCATGTGAATAATTAAATGGAATTATTTTATTTATATTTTCCATATTATGTTGATGATTATGATTAAAAGGATTGTGTTGTAATATTATACATTACATTCAAGGTTTATGCTTATTTGTGAAAGTTTATGCTATATAGTTTTCCTTATTGAGCATATAAGATCACCCCTTTCCTACATTTTATTTTTCTAAGGATGTAATAAAATATATTATGACCGACTTACAAGGATAAGCTAAGGGATATTAGAGTGTTATATGGAGATAAAATGTTTCTTTTTAATTTCATAATATAATTTAAAATTTAGGTATGTATCTAGTACTTCCAAGGCTACAAAACTAATTGGTCATTAGATACATGATCTCTTGTGATCATGCCATGTTATGTAATAATGCACCAAAGATGGGTAACTAGGGTTGTGGAGTTACAAATAACAGAGGAGGAACTCTTAATTACTTTTTACTGTGAACCATTGGACTATTTTCCATTAAAGTTTCACCATATATATAGCATTAAACTGAACCAAATGAGAAAAACATCTCACCCTCTTAGAAGAAAGATCACAATGCTCAATGACACTATGTTTTCAGTGGATTCTTCTAGAATATGACTCAATATTCAACTCTAATACATCAAAGTGTCTAGAGCTGTACTGCATAACACACATGGCTTTCTAAACTCTATCAAATTCTTATTTCACTCTAGTGTCCCTTTTATTATATGTTTGAGAAATGTGCACATATATTTGTAAAACACACACTGTCTCTTGCACTAAACTTGAGGATACTAGATATCCTCAAAAAAATATCTCTTTACACATGTTTATCCTTCAAAGAACTGTCGAAGAGGTCCTGTGTAACATGATTGTATTTTTGTTCCCACATAGAACTGTTATATTGGACTTGTGACCTGGACAGTCAGTCTATTATTGTGTAAACCCCGACCCATTGTGTTGATCAATACCTTTATATAAATATATTTCTTGGTGATAGGTTACAATCAAGTGGAGAGGAAAAAGGCTCACCTTTAGACTGGACCTATTTTTTTTAATATCCGATGTGTTTTCAAATTATTTTTTCTTTATTTTTTCCTGTATTTCAGAAAACATAATTTTACTTTTATAGTTATTTTGTCTTGTATTTAGAACTGTTTTGGATTATTATATTATTTTCAAATGTTGTATCCATATCTCATATTGTTATAACTGAGAATCTATCAATCTTATAAGAATCTTTTCAAACAGTTAGACTATTATAAACTCACTAATTTGATTAAGTGGCATGTTTTGTTTAAAATTGGGGGAATATTTTATATAAATATTTTAATATAAAATTATATATGAACTCAATTAACACCCCTCTTGAATATCATACTCCAAAAATAATTTGGTATTAGAGGGGTTGTTTTTAACTAAAATTTTCAATGGTTTGAAAACATTTTCAAAAAATTTCAATTGTGATTTTAGTTGTGTTTTAATGAAATCTATTGTTAATCTAGTTATAATTTTTTATTAATTTAAAAATTATTTTCATCAGTATGGATAATTTATTGGATGGTCCTCATAAAAACATTCTTCCCTAATTTAATGGAACAAATTATTCCTAGTGGAAGTCTCGTTAAAAAATTCACTTAGAAATTATGGGGTTGGATATTTGGACAGTAATAAAAGTAAAATATAAAATACCAGAAACTCAAAGAACTATATGGATTAAATCTAAAAATATACATATAATTATAATCTCAAATCTATTATTGCTCATTTTTTTGCACAAGGGGATGAATAATTTAATTAAATATCTTCTTGTAAATATTCCTATGAAATTTGGGATACCTTAGTTGTCTCACATTAAGAAACTTATAATGTTAATGAAATGAGAGATAAAAATTATAATATTAATTATGATGAATGATTAGCCTATTTCAGATATTTATTGCATGTTTAATGAAATTTTGAACACCATGATATTTTTGAAATGATTTGTGATAGGCAAGGAGAAAATCATGAAAATTCTCAGATGCTTTCCAAATAGATGGTGAGGTACTTCTATATCAATTAGGGTGTCCCGCGACATCAAAGAGTTTATAGTAAAAGATATTATATGAAATTTGATGATGTATGAAGAAGAACTCAAATTAAACAAATAAAGGGATGATGAACCCAAAAGAAAATAAGTTTCATTAAAATCCACTACATCTAGGAAAAAGGAAAAATCTCAAGATGAAACTGAAAGTTCAAGTGACGAATAATTTTCAACAAACAGTGATAATGAGATGTCTCAAGTAGCCAGAAGGTTTAAGAAATTTTATAGAAAACATAAATTCTATATAAATCCCAACTAAAAAGATAAATATGATCATAAGGGCCAATATAAAAAGTATTTGAAAATAAGTGACACTTCAAATGAAATCATATGCGATGAGTGAAAAATAAATGGACATGTAAAGGTGGACTGTCCGAAGCTAAAGTTCAAGAAGAAGTAAGATGATATAGACAGAATGTATAGAAAGTCCATGGGAGAAACTTGATGCACTTATGAGGACATCTCAAGTTACTCAGAAAACTTTCATGATGGAAATCCTAGTAAGAAAAATATGTGTTTTATGAAAAATACATCTGAGGTAATACATAACTCTCCTAAAAAAATTTATAATATTATAGAGAATAAAGTGAATATAAAAACATAAAAAATGTTGAAATGTCTAAATATACTAAAATTAAAGAAAACACTTGTAATTAATTAAAATATAAATACAAATCATTAAAGAAACAACATGGTTTGACTACCACTGTTAAATATGAACATGCTATGGAAAAAGAGAAATATTCTTAACTGCTCAGGGATAACAATGAAAACAATTTTTAAAAGAGAAATTGAAAATGGATTTATGAAAATTTACCAACGGTAAAGAAATGATAGATCTAATTCTTAGTAAACAAGTATCTATTAAGTATAGTAATGGAATAGGAAACTAACTAGGAAAGAGGAATATAACATCAACCCATTATGTATCAAAATATGTAAATTCTATTTTTATTCCTAATTTTGGAAAATTTACTTCATCTTCCGGCTATGAAAAAACTTCTACTATTTCATTTTTTATGGGCCAAATAAATATTCTTTTTCAAACATGTAATATACTATTTATAGAAAACAAAATGATGAAAATGTGGGTTCCCAAAGCTCTTATTATTAATTTTAATGGACCCAAATAAATCTGGGTACCAAAATCTTTTCTTGATTAATCTGTTTTTGTCGGAAAAATAATTTAAGAGCTCCTTTAAAATCGTATGTTACTTCGAAAGTGGATGTTCAAGAAAAATGATAGGATATTAGTCATTCTTCAAGAACATGATAAATATTTATGTTTGGCATGTCATAATTGGTGAAAATTCTAAATAAAAAATAATTGCCCTTGGCTAGATTTGTAACTCTAACTTAGTTTTAATTTCTAAATTACTTTTTTTATGGATTAAAATTAAAACTTTATTAGTATCTCCCAGTTATGTGATTATGGTTTAAATATTAAATTTGAAAATGATTCATGATTTTATTTAATTCTAAAATTGATTTACTATTTTTTTATCTTATAAATTCGAATGTTTATACTATTAACATAGATTCATTAATTTCTGAAAATATTTATTGTTTGATTTGCTTTCATAGAGTCTTGGATTTGGAATAAGATATTAGGACACTCTAATATACACTCACTTAGATAGATTACTATTAAATTCATAGTCAAGTATCAACCCAAAAATGATTTTTCAAATGAAAATGCATGTAATCCTGGTCAAAAGGTTAAAAACACTAAATTAATTTCAAACCAATGAAAGAGGTTTCAACTTCTCAAAATCTCGAGTTGGTTCGCATTGACTTTTTTGGACCTTCTAGAGTTTAAAGTCTAAGTGGGAATCACTATGTCAATATTCCTATAGATGGAAAATCTAGATAGTCATAGACCTTCATCTTGGATCACAAAAGTGATGCTTTCTCTTATTTCACTAAGTATGCTTAAATTGTAGAAAATATCAGTGGTCATAAAAATAAAACCCTAAAAAGTTACAATGGATATGAGTTCCAGAACCATGATTTTGAATACTATTGATGAAAAAATGTCTATATTCATAAATTTTCTTCTCCTCGGACACCCCAACAAAGTTGAGTTTTTGAAAGATTAAATAAAACCCTATAAAAAAATTCTAGAACATTACATTTTGTGTATGATCTACCTATAAAATTTTTAATAGAAAATATCAATAAAATATGCTATATAATCAGTAAAGTATTTATTAGAACTTTTCTTAAGATAACTCATTTTGATTTGTGGAACAATAGAAATCCCAAGGTTAACTACTAGAACATTTTGGTTTGCATAGTCTTTATTCTTAATACTAATGTTAATATGGAAAATTTTCCTCCAAGGGTGATGATGGAATTTTCCTAGGTTATTAAATTTATCGTAAATACTATAGAGTCATCAATAAGAGAACAAAATCTAGGGAAGTTTATATACAAGTCATGTTTGATGAGACAGATCCACATGAGCCAAATATCTCTCTAGAAAATATATAGGATGATATTTCAAATCTGGAGATTAATAATAAATCTATAGAATACCTTATAGAGAAATATTTTAAAAAATCCAGTTCAAAAAATATTTTAGAATCTAGTCACGTTAAACATGAACCTATTAATGAATCTAAAGTGACTAGACCTTATTTTTCTAAACTTATTACAACCTTAAATAACCATCCTTTAGATTCATTAGCTAGATATTTAGACAAAAGAACTCAGATTAGAGGTTCCATTAGAAATAAGATTGAACATGATGCTTTTTTCTCACATCATGAACCTATAAACATCAATGATTCTATCAATGATAAATTTGGGTGATGTCTATGCCAGAATAATTGAATCAGTTTTAATGAAACAATGTTTGGAAACATGTAGATAGACCCATATACAACCTCATTTTCAGCACTAAATGTGAATTTTGTGATAAACTAGATGAAGCTAGTGACATAGTTTTAAATTAAGCTACATTAGTATCACATGGTTTTTATAAAGAGAACGTAATTGACTATTAGGATACCTTTTAACAAGTAGAGAGACTTGTGGCCATTAAAATCATATTTTCCAAAGCAATACGTCTAGATTTCAAACACTATCAAATGGATGTCAAGTGTGAATTCTTAAATCGTTATATAATTCAGGATTATTTTGTTAAAAACCCATGGTTTATCAAATCCCCACATTCATTGTTTTAAATTAAATAAATCTTTATATGGTTTAAAGCAAGATCCAAGGGATTGGTATGATAGGATCATCATTTTTCATATTTTTAAAGGTTTTAAAAAAGGTATTACTAATCCTACACTTTTTATAAAAATAATTTCCAAAGATATTTTAGTAGTAAAAATTTATTTAGATGATATTTTTTTAGATCCTATAAAAATTCTTTAAATGCTTATTTTTCAATGACGAGGCCAATTGAATTTGAAATTAGTTTAATTGGTTAACTGATATTCTTTCATGGATTTTGAGTATTTAAAAATAATTAAGGTATTGTTTTGAATCAACGTAAATTTACTAAGGATCCATTAAAAAGATTAGTATTTGAATGTACTAAGTATAGTGGCACTAAAAAGAGTACCACTTTGTATGTTGGTACTCAATGAAGATGGTAAATCTCTATATCGAACCTCATATAAGGGAATGATTAGGATTCAACACTACATAACTACAAGTAAGCCCAATATCATGTTTAGTGTGTTCATGTGTGCACATATTCAAGATAACAAAAATGAATATCATTTAAATTCTTTCAAAAGGATTTTTAAATACTAAAAATATACAACCAATTTATGATTTTTTCTATCTTAGAGGAAAAACATTGGATATGATGAGTTATTCAGATGATGGATTTGGTGGCTGTATGTTATAAAAAAATAGAACCTCTTGTACATGTCACTTTTTGGAAAAGTCTCTAGGTTCATGGTGTCGTAAGAATCAAAATTTCATTGCACTATCTACTCTTGAAGTAGTATATATATATCTATAAGTCGTTGTTGTGCACATATTTTGTGGATGAAACACAAATTTCTAGATTATGGATATCAATTCAGAAATGTACCAATAAATTGTGATAAGAAAAGTTCTATTTATACTTATAATAATCTTATATCACATTGTAAAAAAATAATCTACACGAGATATGTGTTGGAAATGTTAAATCTATTGGACCGTATGTTGTTATTCATCTATTTATTTTTATGTAATGTTTTCATACCGATACTAGAAAATGAAAATAAACAGTGACAATATGAAGCTGATAATGTCATGTTGACACCAATAACATTGTCATACAGACACTATGTCATGCCAAATCTTTTTTCATGCCGACACCAAGGGTTTGTCATGTAGATACCTTGTCATGAAAACACCGAACACTTGTCATGCCGACACCATTAGTGTTATGAAAAATTATTCATGAGGAAACAGATTACTCACTATTATATCTGTTTTTTGTTTTTATCAAAATAACAATGTTTCATTTATTCTGTCGAACCCAGTTCACGATTTCATGATTTTGTGATTTCAAAATTCTGAAATGGTATAAATTTGAGTCAATCCACTCTACATATTTACCCTTACACTGAATGATATGTTTCTTTCCCTTCCTTGTCCTTTCACCATATGACCTTCAAACCGAACTGTTGGAATGGAACCTGTGAAGTAATATATTGAAGGTATAAAGTCTCATGTGGCTATGAAAAAAGGGGAATCAAGATTATCTTTGGGAACAGTGAATACTACTCTGGTGAACCATGTAGGGACTCAAGAAAGATAGGTTCTTGTAGAATGGATATTGGAAAGAAATTATTTTCTAAAAATTGTGTTAGAGGATAAGGGATGTCTTGAGTAGTTATCATATAATGAAAGACCATACTACATAAATCAAATTCGTGAATTTTACATGAATATGGAGTTCCTACAATAATGGAGTGAATTTTCATGGATTAACTCCATAGCGAAATGAAAGAGAATTTATTTTTTATCAAGCACATGGGTTTAATGTATTAATGTACCCCATGAGGGTGTGTATTATGACTATCATGGTAGTTCTCTACCTGAGAGTGATATTTTATGCTTTGAGACAACTATTAAGTACCATAATACTAATTATGGTCACATAAGGCCCATTTTTATAGAGTTATATAAATATTGTATAATTTTCTTCTGGTTTATATAGAATAAGATCTTTCCTAGGAAAGGGAAATTTTCATCCTTACTATATGAAGTTGTTTACTTGGTTTATCTATTGAGAAAATGGATTATGGTAAATAATTATACATACCATTCTAGTCACATAAATGAAATGATCAAGCCTTATTTCAAAACCAATTCTATATTTTATCCAAGGTTAATCCTAGATATGTTTAAATATAAAGGTTGTGTTATTGAAGGAGATAAATTAGTTTCTAAGTGTAGTGGGATATGATTATGTAAAGAGATTTGTAAAAGGATGAAGATCAATTGGATCCCATGGAAGAAAGAATGGGTTGATGATAAAGATAGGATATATGATAAGTTTAATCTTGTGGAAAATAAAAATAGACCTTAGAATATAGATTATCCTACTCTAGGAGTAGATGAGGTAGTTGTTCACACTTCAGAAGAAGAGGAAAATCCTTCCATACAAGTCAAAGATCAAGGGTCACCTATCGATGATAAGAGTTATCCTGACACCACTGAATCTCACAAATGTATTTCTTCTGGACCTCCTAGTCCTCCACATAATTTACCCTCTGATGATCCCACTTTTGAAGAAAATAGAGATCAGGAGAGAGAAGTCTGAGGATGTGTGGAATATGTAAGTAGATCTAGTGGATTTCAAGATGTAAAAGAAGGAAGTTAAAAATATGAGCGTGGTAGTGGTAGTGAAGAGGAGGAAGGTGAAGTAAATGCTAATAGAAATGGAAATTAAGTGAATGTATTTGGACATTATGAATGTATTGATAATGGATGTGAAAGCGATGGTGACCATCATGTCGATGATCAAGGTGGAGATATATAGATGGTTGAAGATGAAGTTCATGAATTGTTGGAAGAACGTCCTTATGTAGTTGTAAAATAAAAGTAAAATGTTGAAAATCATAATGAAGTGGAAGTTCACGTAATCCATGCACCTCAAATAGTATATGAAATAAGTATCCCTCATGGTGAAGGTGAGAAACTAGCGTGGATAGCACAAATTGTGGGGGAGCCTAAAAAAGGAGAGATCAAGCTGATGAGAAACATCAACCAAGAAGAGTAAGACTTGAATTCCTCACTCTAATAGAAGATGGTGTTATGATTGAATGGGAATTGAATCTTATATATTTACCACTAGGTTTGGATTATTAAGACTATAATGATGAAGTCTTTGTAACTATTGAAAAATAATTAGTGGATGAGACTAATCCTAGTGACATTGTCACTATAAGAGACTTTGAATGGATTTTGGAGGATGTTTGTTCAGTTGTAAGTATATCTGTTCAATTTAAGAAGGTTCATGTGATTCAAATAGATATTGGGTAAAACACTTACCTAAGTGATGAATTATACTCTCTCAAATCTTCAATAGTAGAAATGAAGTAGTTTGGGTAGGCTTTTTCTATTCCATGTCAGACAGTGTGTGTGAGTTAAGATGATGCAGCTAATGTTCGAAATAACATGATAGAAGAGATTTATCCCAAGATAGTCACAAATGTAGAGACAATTGTTTCAAATACTACAAAGTTGTGAAAGGAAATTATTGGACTTTTATCTGCAATAAATAATTTGACACCATAGTGTAAAGGAGACATAGATACTATTCTTAAATCATTGAAGACTCATGCCTCATATCCTACTGAAATCCCTTCTACATCCGACCAGACTTCTAAATCCATGGAAATTCAGGCAGTAAGAAATATTGTTAAGGTAGAGATACAAGATCTGTTTGATTCTTCTAGTTTGGCCAACCATTCAATGATTGAAATTAATAGTTATTATGTTCATGATATGGTCAGACTATATTAAAAGAGTATAAGGACTGCTAATGCTCTGATCACAAAAGGTGGAATAGTATTTCAAGAAGATCATTACAAAACATCAAGTGACCAGTATTTTTTAAGTATTTCATAGAGAACCTATCATTACCACATGTGACCAAATCATTTATATATCAGGTATATAATTTTCCGTACATTACCCCTCTTCTGAAAAAAATCATGGAGAATAAAGAGGAAGAAAACATCTCTGAATTATGGGGGTGCAACCATATAGGATTTCATCTAGATATTGAATACATACCTACTCTTCCAATGTGAAGAGACTGTGGTACCTGTTGTTGCACCTATTAGATCAGTTGTATCAGTTCCTCCACCACATATGACAGTTTCTCAGGCTTTTAGTCAGATCAGACTAGTGATTCAAGAGAATATTCAACCTCTTGTGTTGTCATAGCACAATCCCAACCCTACTCTTAATGTTTTAGAAGGAGTGTTCCTACCTACTCTGAAAATTTCTACATACCCTTGAGCATCTAAGATATGACATACTGGATCTTCTATTTACCACTCTAAGAAATGGAATAAACCTCTTTAGCCTATGAAGTAGTGTGGATAACTATCTGATAGGGTTGTTGGTGTTCTCTTGTTGTCGTTCCCTAAACATATGTAATCCATTTTACATAAATTCTTATTTAATTTTTTATGTTCTTGTCATTCATCTATTAATATTATATCTAATATTCTATGATAATTTGTATTCCTCCGATCATTATTTCCATCTTGATTAGAATCAAAAGGGGTAGATCATATTTTTCTACCCTTTCACAATTTGATAATCACAAAAGGGGGAGAACTGTTTGGAATTATCCTTAATTATCTAATCCATGATATCACTCTAATGAATTTTCATTTTTTACCTCTGATTACATATGGTAAGAAATGGTATTAGTCTTTGATAATATTCTTTTTATTTTTTATTTTTCTTCCTTTGAATATATTACAATTTATTTTACCTATGATCCTTATCTACATAATGAGAAAATTAATAAATAATGGTAGATGATAAGTAAAATGATTATATTCCACATAAAGTGTTTGTTCATTATAATTCCATGATTTTTGATCATCAAAAAGGGATATGTTATTGGCCTATAAGAGACTGCTGGCCACCTTCTCATGTATTAAAGGTTTTAAAAATCAAAAATCTTGTCAAATATTATTAATTATGTAAAACCATATCAATTATGTTTATTTTGGATTCAAATATGTGTAATTATGATTATCTATGATCACATATAATATTGAAAAATTATTTTAATATTTATGTTGATATTTATGTTGATATTTATATTGTAAGATAGACCAAGTGGAAATATTATCTATGTGTGACAGGCTGACACTAACAGTAAAAATAAGTCACTAACACATGGAATGACTGACAGAATGATACAATTATAGTTCAAATTATTAACTAACATCTCAATTGACTTACTGATGCATATTTCTACCGAATCATAGAAAAAAAATTACTGAAAGTGAAATAAACACACCAACAGACTGACTGTCTCACCAGTAGTTCGTGGAACTAACGACACAAGGACCTACAGATGCAAGGACCAATCGATGCAAGGACATAACAACATAAGGAATTTCAAACACATAGGCATACCAACCTATGGAGACACTGATGGAATATGTCCCCAACAGAATGAGATACCAATCAAGGATTCACTAATAGACTGTTTAAATTTCCATTATTTAATATTACTTTTAATTGGTATATTTTATGTGTTTTAATGCGACTCATTAATTAAATTCTTTTTGATGACATCTTAAACGTGGATGTCAGAAGTACGATGTACATCATATATTCTTAAACATGCACATTGTCGACCAGTAATAATATAAATATACTAATAATACTACATGAAATAGAAATTCATTGACAATAAGATATATGTAGACACAGTAGCATACCTATGTGAGAAATATAGAGAAAGGAATAAAAAATGAGGAAATATTCATTCCTACTTGTTTTAAACCAGAGGACTATTGTCAATAAATGGTCCATCATCTATGTAGCATTAAACTAAGCCAAAGGAAAAAATCATCTCATCCTCCTGGAAGACAGAAAACAGTTCCCCGTCAAACATTGTTTTGGGATTCATTTACTAACAGAGGACTCCAACATCAACTCCGATACATCAAAGAGCCCAAATCTAAACTGAATAAAACACAGATCCTTCTAAACAATATATAATTATTATTTGAATGTTTTTTACCTTTTTATTCTATTTTTGAGATGTGTGTGTATCTGTTTGTAAAACACACACTATCTCATACACTAAATTGGGGGATACTATATATCCTCAAATAATTATCTTTTAAATATTTTATATCCCATGAAGACTATGGAAGAGATTCTCCATGAGTTGATTATATTTTTGTTCCCACATAGAACTGCGATAATGGTATTGTGATATGCAAAATCTTTGATCTATTGTGGGTACCCCGATCCTGGGTGTGGATCAAAACCCTTATCGATACAGATTTCTTGGTGGAAGATGATGACCAAGTGGAGAGGACTATGTCTCATCTTGAGACTGAACCTCTTGTCTTATATGGACTGTGTTTTAAAATTTAATTTTTTTATTTTTATATATATTTTAGAAAACTAAATATCACTATTATTGTTATTATCGGTTTGTATTTAATTTTTTTTTCTTATTAGATTTGTTTCAAAAGTTGTATCAATATCTAATATAGTTACAACTGAGAAATTATCAGTTTTCTAATAAGATAGTAGAAAATGTAGTGTATTATAAATTCACTACTTTAATTAACTGGAATATTTTGTTTTAAATAGATGGAATCCTTTAAATAACCTTTTGTTTTTGAAAAAATTTATAGGGACTCGTTTCACCACCCTCTTATTTGTCCTACTCTGACCAACAATCACTATGATTGATAAAACAGTTCATAATTTAAAACACTAAAGGATGCTGCATCATGGAAAAATAATTCATTTGGTCTATATACTATGGAAGTGAGTATATGACCTCCATGTCACATGGAAATTGGTATTTTTTTTAGTAAATTGTAGAAATATATTTTTCTTGATTCGAGGACATTGAGGAAATTATAGGGACAGAAAAAATTTGTGATTGGAAAATTATTACACCCCATTACGTTCTTTTGGGTATTTATTGAATTTTGTTTATAGTTTCCCTTTTAGGTTGTGTTCATTTAAAGACTCTATGAAATAGTTAAAATTTAATAGGTAAACTGACCAAATGTTTAGGGATTTATATTTTTTGAGTTAATTGATTATGTGTATAAATGTGAAAATTTATTTAGAGGGTACATATATGGATAAAAGAGTCTTATGTTTTCTTTTAGAGATTTTATGTATAAAATTCTGTTAAAAAAATTCGGTTGGACACATTCAAATCCTGAATGGGTTTCAAAACGTAAATATTTTGTAGGAAAGATATTCTGAATATCATACTAGGCATAAAAATATTACATTCCATGAAATATTTACACATCATGAAATTGTTGATGTAGATTTATTTTAATCTTAGGTGATTCCTTTTTGGATTATTTTTAATACAAGAGATTTCACATTGTGAAATTAATTATTGGTGTGAGTTCCTCACATCCTATAGTTTTAGATGTTCTCAAAGTGTTATTATTTTATCATTAGGGGCATAGAATTCTATACTGATCCCTACATTGATTTTGTATAATTTTGGGTATCCAAGCTTCTTCTTGTTGACTTCGTTTATTGTTTGATTCTTGTATTGGTTTCACCACATATCCCTGGTAAGTAATCTTTTTTATTCATATTTTCCTTCGGTCTCAACAATGGGATTCCCTATGTTTGTGTTTCAGTTTCTTAATTTATTTGTTTTTTATAATGATCCTTTTCATTTTCTTGTGATTCCTTATATTTTTATGTCTTATCCTTGTTTTTTGATCTCCATTGTCAACGGTAGTTATGTTTCCATTTTTATTAAGGTACGTGCATTGATGAAAGTGTTTCTAAATATTTAATTTTTATGTTATTATTGATCATTTTGATTTTATTATGGAAATAGATTTTGTTTTGTGATAAAGGGATTTAAATAAATGCGATAATGGTTTCAGAAATATTATCTAAGAAAAATTGTAAATTGTGAACCTTGAATGGATTAGAAAACTGACATCGGTTACCCGAGTTTTTGTAGAACCACTAGTGGTTACATTTGTGATATCAACAGTCTTTGGCATTACTCGATATCAATTGGATCCAAATTATGCCTCATTTAGGATTATTTTATATCTATTATGTATTACCATAGTATCAGGACCAATTGTAATGTTTTGAAATTTATACTTGGGTTATCATGTGATGGTTTATTTCATCGATATTTTCTCACATGATTAATTTACTTGTTTTTATTTTATATATAATATATTCCTATATTTGTTGAATATGGTATGCATTTATGGAAAAAAATAATTTATACAAATAGTTTTTTTATAAAAAAGATTTATAAACTAGAATTTTGTTTAAATATATAACTATTGCATTATTGATATTATAAATTGTATAGATTATTTTTTAGTGTCCTATTGGGATCGGTGCCCACACAAAAAATTTCTTTTGGGTGGTTGTAGACCATGTTTTATAGGACGTGGTGAAAGGGAATTACATCATAAATTATTCAAAGATCTGTTTTTTCTAGTGAAATTTATAATGGTATGGTTTTACGGTCATGGATGGTTACATAGAGACATTTTCGTATTTTCTTTCATAATTTTCTAGTTTATCATGTTTAGATTTGATTGAATAGATATTGGTGTATACCTTAATTCCACATTTCTCTTTTGTTGTATGTCTCATTTTAGTAATATTAAATACTTGTATCCATTATAATTAGTATACCTCACTATATAATGGAAATCCTAGGGTGACATATGTAGATTACCATGGATGGATCATTAAAATTTCCAATTGATTATGATTTTTAAATTATTTAATGTAAATAAAATTACAAAATGTCACTATCTTGAATTTAATATCCATATGTTTTTGAAAAAAGGATAAAAAGAGTATAAGTTTGGTTATAATAATTTATTTAATATAAAATTTAATTTTTAAAAAATGTAAATTTATTTATATGTTTTATTGATTTATTAATTACCTTAAATTCTTAAGCAATGCTGACATAATGTTTATTCAATTAGTAGACAAATAAAATAAATGATTTTAAAAATATTATATGTAAAATAAATTTGGGAGAAATATTATGTTAAATGATTTTCTCAGATTAATAAAACATTGTAGAGGTGTTTTGAAGGTTTAATTTTTAATTCCATTATTTTAATTTTGTTTACAATGTCAAATTATGTGAATAGTTATTAACAAAAAATTAGTAGTTGTTTATGATAAAACTATTGTATTACATTGTTTATGATCGTAAAAGCATTTTAAGAAGAAATTTGGGATTATAAAGGGTCTAAAACTTCATCCCTTAGTCATTTATGAGAAAAGTTTTACCATATATGTATAATTATAACCCTTTAGTATTTAAGAATTCATTACCTCGATTATGTTTAAAATTTGGTAACCAGGGGGTCAAACAAACATATAAGGCTAAAAAACACACTAAAATCATTATATATTTTTTTGAAGATGATATTATGCCCGTAGCCACATTATCTTAGAACATATGAGAATTTTGAAGCATTTTTCATATGGATGATAGATTTATATTTTCATCTTTTTTGAAATTCCATGAGTTTCCCTTCCCTTCTTTATAGAAGGGAAGCCTTATCTATTTTCCTTACACCATGTAGATCAATAAATATCAAGAATAACCCACTAAATACTATTACCGATTTATATAACCATTAATTATTTTATCATATATTCTTGAAAGTCCATTCCAAGGGTCCTTAAGAAGGGATATAAAGAAGGCATACAACGAAGATGTAATCTACCTACCAGACCACTTGAAATTTATTTCATTATCAACATTATATAAATATATGGTATTTATAATTAAATAATAAATTAATTACCCAAAATATAATGAAATTTTATTATGATTATGTAACAACTCTTATCTACCAAATTTTTCATCAAATGGGGAATGAAAGTATCGCTCGTATGAATGTGTGGACAACCACCTCCACATAGAGATACAATTCATTTACTTCAGCATATTTTATGGATGGTTATTATAAAGGGTTTAATGTTTATATGTGATATTTAAAATATATTTATTATTATATAATTATAATATTATATGTATCTTCATACCATCACTTCTCTAGGAAGACGATAATGTCGCTCTTGCATATGTGTGGAATACCACTTCCAAAAAGAGATGTGATTTCTTTTATAGTTATTTCATTACATGGATGGTAAAATATATATTTATTGAATTTAAATGATATATATGATATAATAATTATTATATAAATGATCATTTTTATTCACCATCCATTCACTCTATCTATCAAAAAATTAATATAGTGTGCATGTGTATGTATGATGTACCATCTCCGTGAACAATGCCATTCATTTTTCTATTTCTATAATTTTTAGATAAATATATATATAATAAATATATATGATATTTATATCATTTAAATAATTATATAGATGATGTAATGGATATCAATTTTTTTGGACCAAAAAATCCATATAGAAACTCTCATGTAAAGAGAAACAACTATAAAAAAATGATAATTTTAATAATGTATTATTATAAAATGGGTGTTAATATTTTATAAGTGGATAATATATTATATTATCATTATTTAAAGTAATATTATATAAAATTAAGAGATATTTAAAAATTTTATACATTAGATTACATCACTTTATAAGAAATTAAAACTCGAGGTAAGGGATTTTTGACACACTTTTATATTTGTGAAAAACCTTCCATATTAAATACTTGATTCCATTATGTCGTGTATATGGATCTCAATATTTTTATATTTTTATAATCAAAAATATTGGGATTAACATATCCATATATGGTGATCTATTTTATGAGGTTTTGATTAAAAATTTACCCATGTTGCAATGGATTTATGTTACAATCTCGTTGTTTATCCAGATTATTTATAATTTAGTTTATGGTGAAGAAATATTATGATCCACGTCTCATAAAACTCATATATTTTATTATAATCTACTGATTTCATGGTAATACATGTGTTCCTCTCATTTTACTCACTTTAAATACTCGTTATATAACATTAATGTATTTAAGTAAAAAACCATTATTTCACTCATCAATCAAAATTACTTTTTCATACATGTCAATTTTTCCAAAAAATATTTTAAGTAAGGCTTTTATATTCTGATAAAAAATTTTAAAGACATTTTTAACACTGAATAAATTTATACAAATTTTTTCATATGAATCTTCTTATCATTTTTTAGATGTGGAACTTTTAAATTTCACCAAATATGAGAAAGGAATTATTTTTTCATGATACACAAAATGAATATAATTTCATGTTGTCACGAACTATCAATATATTTAAGCATCCTTTTTATTCGTCAATGGTTATTTTTTATGGAATATTTTTCATAAAATTTAGTAATTTTCTTATTTTCAATATTTTATTTCAAAATGAAAAAGTAATTTCCTCATGAAATATTCGAAGTTATCTTTTGAAGGAGTTTTCTTCTAAGATTTCATGCTATGCGGTTTCATAGGATTTATTAGAGATAATATCCAGCGATACCAAATTTATGATTTATTTATATGGTTTATGATTCTGATGATGAAATATTTATAAAACCCAGTTTCAATTCCATCTATTTATTTATAATGAATGATTTTATGGTCTTGTGGAATAAATATGAATGGATTTATAATTATATGATGGGTGGGCCTAGAATTCTATACCCTTATAATGAATTGGGTAAATATTAATGTTCTTTAGGCTCAATGTGTACATAGGCAGTCATCTCAATCCCAAAATAGGGTATATGGAATGTTATTCTATTCTATAAAGACGATACACTAGAGGCTATCCAAATACCAAAGACGGTACATGGATTTTAATCCCAATCCAAACATGCTTTATCACTCCTGGTGGGTATCCTTTAAATAAGATTTCTATGATTATGATTATGCCCCACTTTATGAAACTCATTTAAGACATGACTTTATTCCAATGTTATGAGCTCATGGATCATTTTTATCCCTTTATTATTAATGTTTCATAAAACTTTATGTCTTCTTCAATGAATCATGTTTATGATCTACGACTTTCAAGGTGTTCATTACAAAGGATAATTCTATTTTCTCATATCCTTTATGATATTATTATTTTTAATTTATCATTGATATCCCTCACATTTAACTTTAGTGAACATATGTGCTCTACCATTATTGTGTCATCTTTTAACATAGATATAAAGAATGGTTTTAATTATGATATTTCTAATAAGGGTGATTGCTGTGAAAAACAAAGTGGGAGATGATGTTGATCTTTTATGAACATGATATTTATGTATTGAGGGTTATAAATACACTAAACCATTACAATTCATGAAGATATCATAATGTTTTATAATGAGTGTACATATAATAAGAAGTAAAATTTATTTATAAACCATATGGGTTATTATAGATTTTATAGGAGAAGGGTTTAGTCAATCCTTAGAAATTAGGATTATATTACTTTAGTTAAAACCATAGTAATAACACCATCTATAAGAAAAAATCATATTGTTTTGTTAAGATAAGGATTATGTTTTTTTCATAGAAATAATTCTTAATCAACACATTAAAAGTTGGTGTGGTTTTAGAACTGATATACCTAGGGATAATAACAAAAAAAATTATTTGGTTGTGTATATATCATCCATTTTTCTATTACACAGTGCGTATTTAATTACTATACACATGATATGTCTATTTAATGGGATATACATAGGTTAATTCATATTTTATTTCTGAATCTTCATGAAGGATTTTAATATATATTGATCAATGATGAACTACATCAAACCTATGGTCTCATATATTAGAATTATGGTGTCATAATTTAGTCACTTTATAAATGATGTTTTCTGATATTTCACTATGATTATTCTCACTAAAAGTATATTTTCATTTAAGACAATTGACAGAACTAGAAGGATTCATGATAATAGTTAATGTGATAAAAGATTGAATGATTTTCCTAATGAGAAACTAAATGAAATAGAAATAGTATGGAAAACCCCTATTATTTTTCTTAATTAGTTACAAAGATATATGGTTAACAACATAAACATTGGTCTATTTCTTAATGTGTCAAATTAAGGGACGATAAGTTTTTATGATAGTTCATGTGGTAATGAACATAAATGAAAGGAAGTTAAATTTTCTTCATTTCATGAATTAATGAAGGGAAACCCATGAAACTATCTTGAAGAAATGGGAAGATATTTTCTATGAGTAAATTAAGGCCATATAATATAAAAATATAATTTAATTTAATTTATTATTTATGGGAACTTGGGAAATATATATGTCAGTACCATAATCGATGGTTTAACACCTAATCCAATTAAAGACCATTTCTATTCCCATAAATTATGTTAATTTATTGAAGTGTTTCTGTATTAGGATTCTAGAATTATGTTTTATAACTATAATAACAATGATTTTATGGTTATTCCAATCATCAAATCTCTATGGATTGTTTCATAATATTTTTCTATTTATAATTTTAAAACATTTGGTGAATGGTGTTGGTTACGAAGATGATTTTGTGGTAAGGTGATATTCATAAAGAAAAAAGGATTAATGGAAATATAGACCTCAATTTGTGCCTTATGTTGAGTTCATAATGTTTATTTTGGATAAAAAGATTATATATAAGGATGGAGTAAATTTTAATGTATCATTCACCTTGAGATTGGTTAGTGGTTTGATAAAAAATTGATTTAGGTCACATTTGATGAAGTTTGTGGAATTTTTGGATTTAGGAATATATTCAATAGTCTGAAATTTTATTTTATGCATAAAAAATGTATAAACATTTGTAATGATATATTATTTCATGTGATTTAAACTTCAAAGGAATGGATAATATCATGGTTTTATATGTTTCTTTTTTAATATTTGTTCCAAGGCACTAATAACCCTTTTTAGGTTTTTAGTGATGAGAATTTAAGGGGAATTGAAATTTTTTTCCTTTTGTTGAGATGTATTACTATATTGAGGTTTCAATAACCCTTTGGAATAATATATGATATAATTTTAAGTTAATTATGGTATATTAGATAGTTGTAGAAACATAAAATGGATTTCTATAAGGGATTCGATGATAAGGCTATATTTTTAGAGATATTTTGGGATAAGATATGTATTACCATTTAGGATGGTAACTAAAAATGAATCATGATATTTTAGTGATCATCACTACATTATAAGATTATATATTTAATTATACTAGTGTGTAATGATATATTGCGAGATGTTTCATTTGGTGGAGATACATGTAAACCTTGGGTATAATAAGAAATATTATTTTGGAAGAATGAAATTAATATTATGGTGATGTATGTTAAAAGGTGTGAGGAAACATTTGATTTTACAAAACATTTTAATGTTGAGGATATTACAAAAATTTTAGATGTTAGTGATTTATTTTAGAAATGATATATGAAAAATATTTTCTACAATAATATAAATTTTGGGTTAAAATCCATTATTTTTTCAATAGATTATTTTTTAAATTTTGGATATTATTTTTTCTTGTTCCCACGATTTTCGTTTTGTTTATTGATTATGATCGAAGGAATATCTTGTTATTCTTTTGTGGATTGTATGATTCATTAGATGTTAATTTTAGTGTTTTAGGAAGGAAAAATTCATCTTTAATACACCATCATTTGTATAAATGAGTATATTATGTTGAAATTAATTAATGTATTCCATTAAACTTTTCAGGTAAGTATATTTCCTTATGTTAATAATATATATTGGTAATGTATTCCAAAAATTCAGGAAAGGATCTTGAAAATAAAATTATATCATATTACAATCATTTATAATAAATCTATGGTCTTTTTCACACACTGTTGATTTAAGTATTTTCCTATGTTATGTTTCTCACGACTATTCACATTCTTATTATCAATGTTTTTCAAAACTCTTCATCATTATTTGGAAATTTATTTTCTCCCCATGACTATGTCTTCATTTAATATTATGTTTCTTCTATCTGGAAACATAATCACGTGTTATTCTAGATGACCATTCTTTTTCACTCTCCCTAATGTAAAATAGTGGTTTCATAATTCCTTTTTACATTATGGGTTTTTAGAAAAACAATTTTCCAATATCACAACCTTTATTACTTGGATAAATTTCAAATTATTAGTATGTAATTTACGAAATGGGAGATAATGTAAGACCCTAAATTTTTTAATGGAACACTATATTCGATATAAAATTAAACATGTAACAACCAACTTAAATTAAGTATAAAATATTATTACTTTATGACCATTTTATCATATCCATTGAATTATAGGGTATTAATATATGTAAAATAAATATAAATATATAAAAATTCCAAAATAGGTAAAAAAATATTTTTAAAAAATATTGAAATATACAACCAATTTTATTAATCCATTTTATTTTTAAAAATACGATTTCATAAAAAATGCATTTTTTCATTCTTGTAAGATAATGTTATAATTAAGTAAAAAAAATGATAAATTGTTTTTAAAAAAGGTTATATATTTTTGAATATGTATATAAATAATATCTTAGAGTGATTTTTTTTGAAAATATTTATATTTCAGTGAATAGTGAAAAATTATGAAATTTCAAATACTGTCAATTATTTTTAATAAATATAGTGACCCAAAAGTACCATGTAATTTTTAATTTAGTATTAAAGTGATAGATGTTCAATTTTATTTATAATAATATAGCTATTTCCATTTTAATCCTTAATATTGATGAATTTTATATAAGTTAATTATTAAGCTAATTGATTTATAAAAATTATTTTCATTCTGTTTTATGAATTTATACTATATTTTATATATATTACTTTCTAATATTGAATCATGAAAAAATATATACTGTATTTTGAATATGGAGGTTCAAATTTGTTAAATAGTTCTGTTTTAATTTTGGTCATTATGAATACCCAGAGTGGAATATATTTGTCACTAAATTAATGGTAAAATTGGTAAAATAATGTTAAAAGCATGAGATAAGGTAAAAAAATTGGCTTGTATTTAAAACACAGTATGGAATAAATTCAACCATTGACTTCCTAAATTTGAATATAGTGCAATTTCTATTTGACATTAATAAAAAAATTTATATTATATAAAGTAAAAAAATTATAAAATGTCACTCTTTTGAATGTAGTATCTCTAAAATTTTATATACAGATAAACATATGGTAAATTCAGTTTGAAATACTTTTTTAGAGAAGATTGTTTTTAACATTATAATTTATTTATTATTTTTAGTGATTTAATAATTACATTAAATTCTTATAAAATGGCAACAAATAAAATATTCAACAAAATGAAAAAATATATTTTTAATATAATAAAACAAATGAATCTTAGGATAAGAAGTATGTTACAAATATTTTTTAGATAAATAAAATTTTTTAGGGATGTGTGGAAAGTGTATATTCAAATTACAATACTCTCATGTCGCCATCAATGTAATTATTTTGAGTAGTTATTAAGTTGAGATTAATAGAATCATATGATAAATATTTTTTATTAAATTATATTGAAATCCTAATAATATATCACGAGGATTATGATGATGGTCATCTATGAGCTAATTTGTTCATTATAATTCAATAAAACCACTTTATTGTAAAAAAACCATTACTTCTGTTATTAATAAAGTTAGTTAACCAAGGGGTTAAACAAAATAAAAAGGATTAAAATAACTCCAAAACATATCTAAATTTCTTTGGATGATGAAATTTATACCTTAATTTATTTTTACTTAAACATCATTCCATTTAGATCAATTCACATGATAACAGATTAACTATATTCTTATTAATCTTGTACTTCCAAGTGTACACTTTCCCATCATAGTAAAATGAAACCCCTCATCTCTTTTTGTACACTTATTTAATCTATCTAGAATGAAAACACCATTATAATTATATTATTAACCTTCCTAACCATTAATTAGTGGTTATTTTTTTCATGATATACCATTATATGGTCCATTAAGAGGGTATCTAATAGAGGCCTACTGAAAATAATGTAATAAACTTACCAACCCTCATTGAATTTTTTTTTAATGTTCATTACCAAAATATATGGTATTAATAATAAAATTAAAGATTTTTTTTCACAAAAATAACTAAATATTAGTATTATTACAGAACTACCACTATTCAACGTCTTTTTCCTTGGAATGGAATGTGAAAGTATCGCTAGTACATGCGTGCGAACTTCAACGTGCATGTTGCAATACATTTTATTTCTCATAATATACTTTCATGGATGGTTATTATGATGGGATAAATATTTATATATTTTATTTATGATATAATCATTATTATAGAATTATAATATCATATCTACCTTTTTTAGGATTCTATCCAAATAAAAAACTATAATGTTGCTTATGCCTATGTATAGAATTACATCTCCACAATGTGATGTGATCTGTTTTTCAATAATGATTTAAATGGATTGTGAAAAGGATATATTTTATAAATTTATATGATATATATGAAATAACAATTATTTTTTAAGTCTAATTATTATCTACCTTTCTTCCATTCCAACCATTGAAAACTAAAAACAACATTCAGGCGTACGTACTACCTACCATTTCCTTGAATAATATAATTCATTTTTTATCTATAAATTTTATAACTTACTATAGATATATAGATATATATAATTATTATATATTTTATTTATATCATGATTATAATTCTGGATAATATGTAAGAATTGTCAAATTTCGAGGACCGAAACTTCCTAATGGAAACTACCATGAAAAATAAGAAATAGTTAACACCTAGAAATAATGTTTTTAATGAGTTATTAAAAAATTGGGTTAAAAATGTTATAAGGGGATAATATATGATATTACAATTATTTACATGAATCAATAATATAATTAATATAAATTTAAATTTATTAAAAATGAGGTTATATTTTTTTCAAATCCATTCGAACTCGAGGTATGATACTTTTTCTCACTTTTATTTCTATAAGAAATATTTCATATTCACCACTTGTTTCCTTTGCTTGGTGTATACACTGACCAAAAATTTATTTTACAATTATTTTAAAAAACTAATTTTTATTTAAATATCCTTATGAGGTCTCACCCTTCACGGGGTTTTTTTTCAAATATTTCTAATGTGGTACGAGATTTATGGTACAAACTCATTGTTTATTAGGATTGTTTATGATTAAGTTTCTGATGATGAAATTTTATATTATCTCTCTAATTAAACTTATGAGTTTTATTTTCCTCTAGTTACTTCTATATAATACATTTTTCTTTCATTTTCTTCTATTTATGTCCTCATGATACCACAAATTATTTTTAAATAAAAATTACATTATTTCACTATTTGATCAAAAATCTATTTTCTTTAATTTCTATGATTTCCCAGAATGCTTAAATGTATTTTTTAATATTATAATTTAAATATTTAGAATATTTTATCCATAATTTTATATATAATAAATTATTTAAAATTAATCTTTTTACCATTTTGAAAATTATTTAATTTTTTACTTTTACCTAAATTGTAAAAGAAATATTTGTTTTAAAAATCATGAAATAGATAAATGTTTCCCCCATCTTGACTGCTCAATGCGTTCAATCATACATTATATTTTTCAGAGGTTATTTTCAATGAATTATTTTACAAAATATTTTCTATATATTTATTTTTTAAAGTGATAATTTCAAAATCAAAAGGATATTTTCCTTAGGAAATATTTCAAGTGGTATTTTAATGGGATATAGATATATGATGAAATCATTAGATTTTACATATGATTTAGTAGTGATATTATACAATATTACCATTTTTATTCTTTTTTGGATGGTTTATTTTTATGATGATAAAATATCGATGAAACCTATTTTATTTTCCATAGGATAATTAATGATGGAATTTTTTATGATCTTCCAGCATACATATGAATGAATTTATAATTTTGTGATTTGTGGATCCATTGTTTTATCTCTCTCTAATAAATTGGGTAATGATTAGTGTTCTATGAACTCGATTTTTACATATTTACTTATTCTGAGATTGAAATAATATATAACGAAGGATATATTAAGACCAATAGAGGTATTTTAAGAAGATATACGAAGCCCAAAAGAGGGTATATGATACGCTATACTGAGCCCATATATGGTGCATGGGAGGTTATCCCAAGATGAACATGTTATGAATTTATTGATGGGAATCATTAACATAGTATGTATAATATTTTGATTGTGACAAACATTATGAAACTCCTTTTTGAGATGATCTGATGCCCATATTTAGAATTTATGGATCATGTTCTTTGATCCATTTTTATGCTTGTTTTATAAACTGCCAATATTTATTCCATAACAAATGATTATTATCTAATAATATCTGGGTATGATTTTAAAATGATAAACGCTCATTCCCATAAAATTAATGATCTTGTTTTTTTAACTGATCATTGATATATTAATTGTTTACCCTTACCAAGTATCTGATCCTAAATTTCATTATTTTTCTTTTCCCAAGGCTTTGAAGGAATGTATTAAGTATGATGTGTCTAAGAAGGCTTCTAGTTTAGATAAACTATGTGGGAGATAATTTAGATATTTTATGATCTAGTTTTATATTTATTCCGGTTCTGAAAGCTACCAATCCATTACAGTTTTAACAGGGACCGCAATGTTATGTAATGAATATTCATCTGATATGATATAATATTTATTTATAAATGGTATGGGAGGTTATAGTTAGTATTAGAGAAGGGTTTATCTAATACGTAAAGAAAATGATTTCATAAAATTAGTTAAAAACTAATATATAAGCTTATGTATATGACAATATTCTATATATATGGTCAAATTGAGATTCTTTTGTTTCCTAGAAATACATATTTTCATGAATAATAAAAGTGGACATGGTTTAATAAAAAATAAAATGGGGTTAATAACCATGAAAAGAGTTAGTGAAGCACATCATAACCAATATTATGGTTCATGGAGAGTGTTTCTATACTATGCACCTAGTATGACGCTCTTGTGGGGTATTCATAGGATAATTTACATTTTCATTATGAACCGTCTCAAAAGATTTGAATAGATGTGGATCGTGGATAATCTAGGATTAAATAATGGTATCATAGATGATAAAGAAGGTGTCATAATTCAAAAATTCTATAAAAGAATTTCTGGAAATTTTTCTATTTTTATATATGTTGATGATATATTTTCTTAGAAAATGGATTGAAATATAAGTATTCATCTTAACAGAGAATGTGGTAGACAACAGAAATATTGACCTTATGAAAAACTAAATGAAATAGGAACCAAATGGTAATACATAAGGAATATTCCCCATAATCCTTCACAATATATAATGAACATTATAATCATTGATGAGTTTCCAAAAAAATTAAATAAGAGTTTGTTGTAATTCTATTAATATTAAGGTGTTAATGAACATAGATGAATTGAAGTTCATTTTTCATAACATCACGAATGTTGAAAGGATAACCCTAGAGAATGTATCAATGAAAGGGATAATGTTTTCAATATGGAAATAAAAGTCATACTAAAATTTTCATCATGTAATTCAATGTGTAATTTATGGGGAACATGGGAATTATCTATGTCAATACAATAGTACAATGATTAATTCCTTGACCGAGGCAGGATATGTCTGATGATAATTTATTAATTGAAATTATTGTTATGTGTATTGATTTGGTTTAAAAAACTGTGTTTTAGAATCGTTATTTAATTTATATTCTGATTTTATGAATTATGTAACAACTAAAGAAATGTTCCAATGTATTTATTCTTAAAGTATATGAATATACTTGTATAATTGTATTGATAAATATAAAATGTTATTTAGTGGTAAGTTTGAATTTTTCAAGAACACATTATTTAGGGAATGGTAACCATTAATATATGAATGATGCTAACTAGATTGTTATTGGTTGGAATAAATATATGATTTAAACATATTATGTAATTTGGAAAGTGTCATTAAGCATGAAATTTGTCAGTTAATGATGAAAATTTAATTTAAGTCATCCATAATGAAGATTATGTCATTTTTTATTTATAAATACATTTAACATCTCGTGGTTTTATTTCAGGAATAAGGATTGATTTAATTTTTCAAAGCATATATGTAATCATGTGAGGTTAGCATTAGAGTTATGGACACCATCACCGGTTTATAAGTTTAAGGTTCATCATATATTCAAATGATTTTTGGAAAGGGTAGTCTATTTTTTAGCATGGGATCCGGTTGTGATGTCTTTCCAACGTGGGTATAGAGATAATCTTGACTGGGGACATTATATGGTGCTCAATTCTCATTATGGGCCTTTGGGACATGCTTTGACATTCTGGTGGCTAGACCATCAGGCTATGTTTCATTAGCCAATGTGCCTATGAGCCATCATGTCTTGTAAAGTTTAACTTCTTTCTACGATTAAAAGAGGTCTTGAATTTTTTCATAAAATTGATCATGTTTCTAATGAGTAAAAAAATATATATTCAAATTCATAGATACCCCATTAAGGTTTTTCGGTAATAGGGTTTTAATATTATTTGAACCATTTACAGGGTATTAGGATAAATAATTTATTATGTTCTAAATGACCCGCTATATTAATATATAATCTGATGTAAAGGTAATTTTTGTATATTGGATAGTGGGATATAAAAACTCTTTATGGTTGATAATCGATTCATTAAAATGATATATTTTCATATATATATTTGTTCAATCTAAGGATTACCTTTCATGTTATTATATAAATATGATTAATAATCTTTTGGTGATGTTTATTACATTATAATATTTTATGGTGACATATCATATTGATTAATTGTATTTTTGGGGATATTTATTTCAGTTGATGTTTATGATACCCTTTGGTTTTACATGTGGTTTAACATTAAATTATTATTTTGGAAGAATGAAATTATTTTTTGAGGATATGTGTTGAAAGGTACGAGATCACCATTGAGTTGAAGATAACATTTAATGTTTAAATAATTTAGCTAATTATGGAAGCATGGCTATTTATTTGTGTAATGATATTATTTGAACCTGTAGTGTTATTGTGGAAATTTAAGAGTAAATTATATTAAATTATCATAAGATGTATTATTATTTTTGGATATTTATTTATACCATGCTAACCATTTTGTTTTTAGTGTTTAATAATAGATAAAATATCATGTTATCCTTTTGTGGATTATGTGATATATTAGATGATGAATTTAGAATCTAACCTGAAGAATTCATTTAGAATACTTTTCATTTGGAGAAAAATGTTATTGTGAAAAATGGGAAGTTTAGATTTTTATTATAGGTCAATTATGATGGTTTTCTAGAATAATTGATCTACGGACAAAAATAGCATCTCAAAAGATTCTTTTTGTGATATACTGTCTCGTTTTTTTTCTTCAAATAATTAATTTTCCATCACAACTAATTTTTAGCAGCATAAATAATGAATTTTTATATTCAATGAAATATTATTTTCACCTATAATAATATATTTTTACAGAAATACATATCTATCATAAAATAATCTTATTTAGTAGAAATCCATTTTTCTGAAAATGAATTAAATGAACAAAAAAAAAATATATTAAAAATAGAAATTTAGAAAATATGAAATATATTTTGAAAAAATATATAAAAATGTTGAAATTTGAATTAATAGACATACTACACATTATATGTTTATCCATAACTAAAAATAATATGTTTTTCTACAAAATTTATCATCAATAACTATGGAGGCGGTGGGTCATCTATATGACCACGTGGAGGAAAATCCGTTCCTATATACTTCACTAGTTGTTTCATTGATTTCATCATCTACTCATGCTGATTATCATTCCAACAATTTTACTACTCTTTCGGGTACTGTTGGTTTGAACAAAACTCTTTATACTCTATATAAAGGCTCTTTATAAATATATTTGATGCTCACAACTTCCTTATATACTCTTTTGAGATCAATTATGACTATGAACGATATCCCCTATAGTTGGAATATTTCCACACAATAGTTCCATAAACACTGGAAGTCATTAATCAGGAAATGATACCAACCACCCAGTCATCAATCAGGAAATGATACAGGAGAAGCTCAATACATCCAAGAAATGATATGAGATACAATTATGTTGATTGATACAACAAGACTAATAAAATACTGTGGCTCTATATTTCTTTAGGGATATTTTTCCTATATTATAAAAAACTGATGAAATCACTCATACATACAGATCACCCAAGACTCAACGTTATTAGATATCTTACTATTACATATATTGTATGAAAATACCTAAAAATAAAAAATAATATAGAGTTAATATTTTAATAAACTTCAAAATAAGTATTACTTATTTACATAACATCTGTGGAATAAACATGCGATGAAAAAAATCAACAAGAATCTAATCAATTGTCACTCATTTCCTAAAAAAAATCATTCCATAGAATCACTCCACTAATCTAAAAGCTATTTGTGAAAAAATGTGGGAAAAGGAAGAAATAATAAAACAATTATTATATAAATTAACTAATTTAAATTAAATAAAATATAAATTTGAACATACCTCCAAATGAATTGATCAAAATCAAGTGGTGGACATCACTCAAGAATAGGTTCATTAATCATCAATATCTTTAGTCCATCACCAATCAATGTAGAAAAAATACTAGTAGTAAATTTTAGGTTAGATTATGATGCATCGAGATGATCCCCAGGAATCAGAAAAGTTTCAAGGGTATAGAAACTCACATTCAAATCATTTTTATCCATCTAAAACATGAATGGAATGTAGTCTAAAAATAATTTAAATTATTATTATATATTTATTATATTTATAACCAGCATGTAGTTGTGTCATTCTAAAAATTGATACTCAACTTCATATTTTATTGTGTCATTATCTTCATGTACCATCTCACTAAAAATTATTTCTACTCGATAGTCAACTTCATTATCTCTTAATATTTCAAATAAATTTCCTTCATTTTTGAAATCAGCATCACCATTTTCATTTATTTATGGGGTTTTATCAGGGATATCTGTATCTGTTCTGGTAAAATATGTATTTGGTCATTTCTTTAAGAAAATTTCAATTCCATACACTCCATAAAATCCAATTTCAATTGGAATAAACTAATTCTCAGAAGATTTAATTTTATATTTCTCTTCCTGTAAATGAAATCTCCTTAAACGAACACACTAATCTTTAAAATAAATTTCATAATATTGATGAGCCACCCTAGATAGTTATTTTAATAAAATAAGTCTTTTATAATTGTTTTTAATGATTCAATATTGTGGATGAATGTTAAATAATCTACCGATATTAAACTAGTGGAATATAAGTAGTGTTTTATAATTATATCAATGATAATATAACATAATTTTTTTATCTACTATGTTTCAAAAGGGAAATTTAATTTCTCTATGATCAGTTCCTTTCAATAAAAAACCATGATTCTTTATGTTTTTGTTAAAAATTTCAAAATAAATGAAATTGAAATGCATTCACCACAAATTCATTATAATATTTAACCAATTTCTATGGTGGGTTAATCAATAAAAATAATCAATTATCAATTATATAGGCATGTTGGGATACCTAAAAAATTGAAATCAATTATTAATATAAAAAATTATAAATATATTTCATATATTAATCCATAATAAATTTATGTTACGCGTCTTAGAAACTAATTGGAAAATTAAATATCTAGTATTCTTCAACACTGACATTTTTAATTTATTTAAACTATTTATGGATATTATCATCATATAATCTAAAATTGAAATAATGTTTTCTTAATTTTATAAATATGTAAAGAATAAGTTAATGTTCCATTATCTATAGAAATTATTTCAATTGTTTAAAATTGAGAATAACATGTGTATGCTCATTTTTTTTGTAATCTGAATTTCATCATTCATGAACTCCACTAAATCCATGTTTTGGTGGATTAAAAACTCATAATTTATAGTTCATTGAATCATCAAAAGTTCAAAAATTATGAACCATTTGTGTTCTTTTGAAGGATTTTATGGTTAAAAAAATTTATAGTAGAAAAATGACGTTTTATATTGGAAATATAATTATGAAATTAACCCATCGAATAATTATCTATCACATACCTTTTTCATCAAGGAATATTGAAAACAAAAAAAATTCAAATAATATAATTTATTTTCATTGATTTAAGTAAGTTAAAATTCCAATTATATTTTGGATTTGGTCTTATACTTATATACGATCCATATTATTTAGAATAATCTAATTATCCCCTTTTAAATTTTCAATGTTCAATGTTTTTATATAAGATTATTTTTTATGTTAAAAACATATTTTTCAATATACCATTTTTTAAGTTGTTTTAACAATTTATATAAAAATTGATTTATTCTACTTACTGATATTTAATCATAACAAATCTACACAATATTTGAAATTTACATGTTAAAATTTGAAAAATAGATCCATTTTATTCTACCATTGTGAATAATAATCATGGAATATAATTTTCACATCGATTCGGGTAAAATAGGTAAAATATTGTCAAACCAATGAGATAATGTCTCATAGTAAATACAACACTTTAATTTACATCATTGGATGAAAAAAATATGCCCATATACATAATAAATTTTAATATATGTCATTTTATACAATTTTACCTTGATAATAATATTAATATTATTTTAGGGAAAGAAAATATCATACTTTCACTCTATTGAATTTAATATTTATAAATATTTTTCATAATGATAAGACATGATTAGTTAGGTCATAAGATTTTAATTGAAAAATGAATTATTTTTTAACTTGGTAATTTATTTATAATTTTTAGGTGTTGAATAATTATATTAAATGCTAATGCAATACTGACATAATATTTAATTAATTAATACATGAAATAAAATAAATTATTTAGAAAATATTAAATTTAATAAAATTTTGGAAAGTTAATATGTTAAAAAATATCTTGATAAGTATAAAATTTTATTGATGTGTGATAAATTTATATTCCAATTCTATAAATTTCATGTTGTTTTCAAAGATAAATTAAGTGAATAGATTTTAAATAGTGATTACAAGTATTTTATGATAAAAATATTTTATTAAATTATTTAAAAACAATAAAAATTATTGAATATGAAAACTAGGGTGAAAAATGGTAAAAAACATCATTCATTGGTAATTCATGAGATATTTTATTTCTTATAATTAAAATTATAAGCCATCATTTTTTAAAAAATTTGATACATCAATTAAGATTATAAATGGTCAACCAAGTGGTTAAACCAAAAGTGGAGGATTGAAATGATGACCTATCCTATATAAATTTCTTTTAGTAGTGAAATGAAGAGATTATAATTTTTTTATAATACCTATCCATTTGGATTCATTTGGATTGATAATTACTGAATTATATGTTAATATTTTTGTAATTCCATGTGTGTCATTTGAGATAATTATAAAAGAACACCCATTATATCTGTTATTAACACCACATTAATAAATTTACTTAAAACAAACCCTACCCATTTGTCTTCTAAATTTACCTACCAATGAATTTTAGGTTATAGTCTTCTTCAAAGACCATTCGAAGGGTCTTTCAGAAGGGATCTAATGGTGTCCTATAGAAGAAGAAGTAAACTTCCTACCTGACCTCTTTCAAATTATCTCATCATCTAAAATTTATAAATATTTTTTCTTAATAATTAAATAAGAAAATGTATATTTTAAATATATTTAAATTCTATTATTATTATATTACGTATATTATTCACCTCCTTTTCTGGAAAATAAGATGTGAATGCATGTCTCTGGCTTATATATGGATTTCCACATCCACGTACGGTACAATTCATTTTTCTGAAAAAATCTTCCATACATGTTTATTTTCATGTTTTTACGATTTATAAATTTTATTTATTTTATACTTATTATTATGTAATTATAATAACATATCTATCTTATTACCTTCCTGTCTGTACAAAAATGATAACATCATGTGTGTGTACATGCAGACTACCACCTCCAAGAATGGATACAATTAGTTTTCCATGTCCTATTTACATAGATGAAAAAAAGGATATATTTAATTAATATATATCACATTTATGATATAAAAATGATTATTTAAAGGTTTATTTTTATCTATCTTTTTTCATAAACATCTATCTTAAAATGAAAAAAAACATTCATGCATACGAATAACATACTCAATCTTTGAATAGTGTAATTAATTTTTATATATTTTTATTTAATGGATGAATATAAAAATATTCAATTAATATATATGATATTAATTTCATTTTAATCATTACGATGACTATGGAGCGATTAATAATGTTCATTTATTTGAACTACCGAACAAAAAAATATCCTATAAATGAAACATTTAACAAATAGAAATTACTATTTTATTAAAGAGTTATTAATGAATAATTGTTAAATTGTTATAAATGAACCATAATTTATATTATAAGTCTTTAAATAACTATATAATATATTTATAATAAATTTAAATTTATTATAAATGATGTTAATTCTCTTTAGGAAGAAGTCGAACTTGAGGTAAGGAATTTTTGTCCCACTTTTATTTATGTGAGACACATGAGGTATTAATAACTTGTTACATATTATTGTTTATAAAAATTCTATGAGTTTATTTTATGATTATTATTATCAAAATTATAATTATTTTCATTTATATCAATTTTTTTCTATTTGATGAAGTTTTTCTTCTAATTTTTCCATAGTTACAATGGATTTATGTTACCATCTTATTATTTATCTGTATTGATTATGATTAAGTTTTAAGTGATTAAATTTTGTGATAAAACTATCATGAAACAAACTAAATTATATAACCTATTATTATTTGAATATAATAATTTTTTCTCTCATTTTCCTCAATTTATGTTCTCGAGATACAAAAAAATGTATTTATCGAAAAAAATATAATTTCAGTACTCAATCGAAAAACCATTTTATTTTCAATGGGATACGTTATGATGAATGTTTTTTTGATCATATGGAGTATATATAAATGTATTTTTAATTATTTTATGGTTGGTCCCAAAATAATATTCCCCTTTAATTTATTGGGTAAATTTAAATATTCTATAAACTGAGAGGGTAAATAACAGGTTTTCTAAAGACTGAAATATGTCACATAGAAGGTTATCTCAATCCAAAATGATGGTATATTTGAGGGTATTTAATGATGTAAATTGGTTAAATGAGAGGTTATTCCAATCCCAGAGTGGGTACATATTCAGTTTTCTCAAGCCATCCTATTATGAATATCCAGGTTGGGATACTTGAAAAAATAATTATATGACCCTGATTAAGCCACATCTATGAAACTATTTTATGTCATGATCTAGTGATAATGTTATGATCTTATGGATCATGATAATTTATATCTATATGATTTGTTCCTTATGAAATAAAAATATTTATATTTTGAGTCATTTTTATGATATAATAATTTCTAGGTATGGTTTTTAAAGGACAAGATCTTGTCCACATATTTTTTGTATTCATGTTTTTCTGAAGTGATAATTGATATCTCCCTTTTTAACCTTGGTGATCATATGATGTCACATATTATTATGTTTAATTTTCCATAGGATATGAAGAAATTATTTATTCATTCTATGATAAAGAAGTGTTGTAGTTATAAAGCGCTAAGTGGGAGATGATTTAAATCTTTTATGAACAATTTTTGTATGTATTATATATTACAATTAAACAAACTCCTCACTGTTCAATAATGAATCATAATATAATGTCATGAAAATTAATTTAAAAATATATAATATTTATGTATGAAATTTATGGATTTTTATTAGTCAAAAGCCTCTTGTATACACAGTGGAGTGTATGAGGTCATGTAGAATTTCAGTTTGAATTCGGTGTTTTGAGCTATGGTTTTAAAAAATAATATTAGAGGGGTTACATTGTTGTTTTATTCCTTATTATATTTTTTATCATGGTAGAAATTAATTTGAATTTTTGGAACACATTATGGGAATTTTGGTGTTTTTATGACTTACACATATGTAATAGACCTCTAAGATAATAGTGGAGGGACTACTATTACAACTGAGGATTTATGGTTTCATAATGATTCTAATTATAATTTATTTTATAGTTTTTGGGATTTTGGAGTTTTTTGGAATCATTAATTGCAATGTAGGGACACATTACATATATACATATTTCTTATAGGCATAAATGTTCAATTAATTAAATTACTGTTTCTATGCTTTATGCTTATATGATATTTTTGTGTTATGTGATTGTGTGATATAAAAATTTTGAAATATACATTTCTTGAACATATTAATGATTATTTTTTATATATATGACTGTGAATAATGTGCTGGTTCATATGACTAGGTGTGGGACTTGGGTAGTTCTAAGAGTGTTAAACCATATCATTTTGAGTAACCTCTGAGGAAATGTATTCATATACAGTCCCTTCATATGCCTATGAATTGAACAGGTTTTTAACATAAGAGCACTATTTTAAATTTACTATTTCTTGTGTAATTCCAGATAATGACACCTTAGAGACATTTAATGGGAATGCATATCAAGACCAACCAAAACCTGACCAATTAGGAGGAAATAAATATTCTAGTACAAGTAATGCAGGTGCATGAAATTGAGAATGATCAATCTCCTTCTCCAGTGGTTCAGGCAGTGAAACTGATATATCTGAGAGTCTTATGGTTATATATAGTTCTTTTTGGTTGGGAATACTGAATAATTATTGATTCTTACTAGGACTTTCACCTTTAACATCCTCCATCCGTCTATGGTATTTTGGTTCTATAAGAAGTTGGGGACTACATCCACATAATTGATGGTGTATTTGACTGGGTTGAGACACTGTAGGATAAATGGGTGATGTTAGGACCATTTATGATTCATCAATTTTTCAGGAGATAATGGTATGTTATCAGTTAAAGAAGATAAGTGTGAGGTTCTTCTATGGATGATATGTATGGATCTGTTCTTCACAGAGTTCTTCCAAGACAGATTAATTTTAGACTACACTCAAGATTTTGTTGAACTATAATAAGGGATCATGACAATAGAAACATATTTATCTAGTTTCCTTGATTTACACCACTTATCCCATCTCTTAGATAATAATTAAGCATATATGTTGCAAATTTTTGATATTGGCCTTCGAATTGAACTGAGGTATAATGGTACATGACATGACTTAGTGAAATATTCATAAGTACATTGTATGACATTGTCATTTTAGAAGGTTCTGGAGGAGGACAAAGCAATATGTATTTTTTATATTTATATAAGACTATTATTGGACACCCCATAGATGATATGAATTACTTTTTCTATAGTAAGTAGATGAATGAAGATGATTCATGCTTGGGTAGTAGAGGGAAAACATAGTATATCAATATTTCTTTAGATCCCTTTGTTGGAGGTGGTTCCCTCATGTTCATAAACTATGGGTTTAAAGGAAAACTAAAAAATTATTATGTAAAAATACATATATAATATCAAAAAGGATTCATGTTTGTACCTATAAAGTGTTATATTTTGATTGTTTTTCTGATGAGTTCTTGGAGGATAGACCATAATTTGGGTGGATGATCTCTGAAGAGGTTATGAACACCCTAAAAATTGATTCCTTAGGCGATCTTGAAACCTTAGGTGAAAGGCTATGGATCTAATACTAGTAGGATCTACACCAATGACCAGACTCTCATGGACTACGTGGATGTTCCTTTTGTTTGAGGTACATTCATGATTATACTTAAGCTATCAACATCATTGTTTGATACATGATATTTCTAGTCATTCATATATTCTATAATTTTTTCTAACCTTGACTAATCTGTATATGTAGTTTATGTGTTTCTATCTCATGAATAACCATTGGGGAGAAATTGTAACAGCTATAGAGATATCCAGAATATCCCATTGGAGTTTCATGGTATGAAAATATGTTGAACATTATGATCACATGGATGACTAGATTTTATATTATCGTTGGCATGGAAGGTGTAATGATATGGAAATTTCAAGGAAAATTTTTTTCTTAATTTTCTTTGGAATTTTACAAGAACGCAGTTTCTGACGGCGCCTGATTCTGAGGCCCGATGAGCCCGGAATTAATTTCTGAAGTTTGGCTCGGGTACATTCAGTGAACGAGCGAGCGAGAATTTCTATCTTTTGAACTGGTGCCCGGAATCAAATTCCAAGAGCACCGATGGAACCGCAGTGCCGGTAATTTCTTAAGAACGCCATTTCCGGAGTTGCATTTATCCGAGAGAAGATGATAAAAATTGTGAAAATTTAATTTATAACTTATCTACAATTTTTATTTTCTTGTTAAGTAGATTAAGTGTTATGTTACAACACTTGACCCTCTCTTAAGTGGTTTTAACCTATGTAAGGGAGTTAGGTGTGGGACCCACTTGGAGTTAACCACCCATGGAAGGATTTAAGGTGAGGTGGGGCCCACAAGAACCCCACCCCTTCACTTTTCCCATAACCCCCTAACTCCCTCTTTATTTTGAAACTCCTCACCTCCCTCTTTATTTTGAAACTCCTCACCTCCCTCGTTATTATGAAACTCCTCACCTCCCTCTTTATTTTGAAACTCCTCACCTCCATCATTATTTTGAAACTCCTTCTCTCCCTCTCTCCCTCATAACTCATGCCAACTAGAACTTAAATTAAGTTATTGAAACTCTTAATCAATTAAGTGTTTGAATTTTGAACTTACAATGCATGGCATGATTAAAATAAAATAAGGGGAAACCTTGTTTTATTTGGAGGTTGAATTGTGGTGGGAGGATTTTTGAGAAAGAGCCTTTGTGTGATAGAAGAAGGAAGCTCCTTCTTCGTTGAAGAACGTCGTCCTCTCTGTGAAGAAAGGTTCTTCTCCGATGAAGAACATCGATCCCCCAACTTAGAACGACTCGGTGATCACGGTTCATCATCCTCTTTTTCCTCCACGGCAAGGGAGAAGACACCGACGTAGGGAACTCTCCAACGACAACGCGCCTTCATTATTCATCTCCGCAACAAGTGAGGAATGTCGTTTCCTCCTCGGACGTACCCCAACATCCATGGAATCGACGTCCAATCTCCGCGACGTCGTTCTACGCGACGCCGATCTCCGCGACGCCCGACGTGCGATGTCAAATATCCAAGTAGGGGTTTGTTGTTGCTTTATTTAATTATTTTTCCGTTCTTGGTTCTAGCATGAAAAACTTGAGGATGAACGTTTAAGTGTTATCGTCTAACGAGAGGGGGACCGGACCGCACAAACACGGTCGAACCCCCCCTCCTTTTTTCTTGAATGTTTCTTGCGGATGAAACGAGATAGCGTGGTGTCGTCGCACCATGCGGGAATCACACGGAAATTATTGCGCGGCGCCGTCGCGCTGCGCCGTGGAAAGAATTATCATGAACACGACGCCGTCGCGCCGCGTTGAAGGAAACCGAAGACGCCGCGGCCGGAGCGGGGCCGCGGCGAAGGGGCGTGGTGTCGTCGCACCGTGCCGGATGACGAAGGCCGCGGCTGGTTCCCGGCCGCGGCGGATCGTGATGACCGGAGGCCAGCCGGGCCGTCGGTGCCGGAAGACGGAAGAGGACCGGCCCTTGCCGGTCCTCTTGACAAGAAGCTGGCCAGCCAGGTCAGGCCGGCCAGGTTGGTGGAATCCAGGGGAATTTAATTCCCCCGGGCAGTTATTTGGCCCCCCATTATGAGGGGGGCCGGTTTCACAAAGGGGGGGCAGGCGGCCCCCCGTTTCCAGCGAGCTCGGCCTTCGGCCGAGCTGGCAGCGCGCCCAGCGCGCTGTCTTCCGCCGAACCGGCGCGCCTGGCCGGGCCGGGTCGACCCCGTCCGGGGCGGGTCGACCCGGTTCGGGCCATCCGGGGGGTCTCGGGCCGGGACGGCCCGGGCCCGAAACCCCCGTTACCGAGCGGTTTGGTCAAATGCCCGTATCTTGGGCTACAGGCCTCCAAACGACTCGCCGTCAGCGGCAACGCGATCCTTGGATCGAGACGGTCGTTTCAGTATACTATACTCAAGGTGCCCCTTCCTTTTCGGGAGCCTACGTGGTTCAAACTCCATAGTTAAGCGTGTTTGGCCTAGAGTAGTGATCAGGATGGATGACCTCCTGGGAAGTTTTCCAGGGTGGGTGTGAGACGGAAAGGCCAATAAATAACAGACTGGGCGTCCGATTGACGCGCCATCTGTTTCGTTGAATTCCTCTAAGTGAGATGGATCTTTTGTTATACTCCGCTCGAGGTTTTGATGCCGACGGAGTGCGTTCGGGTTGGATCGCACCGAAATCCAACCAGGCCCCTGGAACGAAAAAACCAATAACTCTCAGACCGGGCGTCCGATTGACGTGTTGTCTGTTGCGTGGAGTTCCTGTTGAGGATACGGAACTTTTGGCATCCTCCACATGAGTTTTGGATGCAGATGGATAGAGGCTGGGTTGGATCGCACCGAAATCCAACCGGGCTCCTGGAACGGAAAAGCTGATATCTTTCTGATAGAACGTCCGTTTGACGAAACGTCAGCGGTGTTGGTGATCTCGTTGGGAAACGGTCCCTATGAGTATACCCTATGAGAGTTCGGGGTACATTTGAGATACGGCCGGGTTTGGTTCGCTCATGAAACCAACCGGGCCCCTGGGACGAAAAGGCTAATAACTCACAGACCGGGCGTCCGATTGACGTGACGTCTGTTGTGTTGAGACCCCTATGACGAGGCGGTCCTTTGATATACTTATTCGGGGGACATTGAGATTCTTGGAGTATCGACCTGTAGCTCGTGGAGCGGACCCTCCCAGTGGCGAGTGTGCGGAGTACGGAGACCGTGTAACAGGCTGAGACCTGACGACTACTTGTCCGACTCGACTTGGAGTGAGTCGACTAGCCCAGTGGACGGAGCACTGCTTTCTGAGGCGCAGACCCATGGCGGACAGAGCACTACCTGTGTCATAGTGCAGACCCGCGGTACTTGTCCGGAAAGTACCTCAGCAGGCTACTAGGGGGTGTGCACTACTGTGTTTGGGTGACATACCTCGGCGGGATGAACTACTGTGTCTGGGTGGCTGACCCGCGGTACTCGACAGGAGGAGTACTTCAGCAGTCTTAGGTTAGTGAGCAGTACCTCGGAGTCGTGACAGGACCACTGTACACTCCAGAGACGGAGCTCTTCAGCAGTTACGGTTTCGATAATGAAAATCCTGGTTTGAGCTGAGACTTTTGACCTTGTGTTTACCTCATGATTGAGATGGGTCACTTGATAACTTAGGTATATGGATGGGCATATACCTGGGTAGTAGTTATCCGTTGATTTCACAATCCTTGTGTTTCATCATGATTGAGATGGGTTACTTGATAACTTAGGTATATGTATGGGCATATACCTAAGTAGAGGTTATATGTTGAGATCTTCTATGTGGTTATCCTTGTTGGTTTTAGTGAGACCTTGAGGGTCTCGAGGTCCCTACTGAGTATCGTTATACTCACCCCTGCATGGGATATGCCCGCACCTCGTTGTGTTGGTTGCAGACGATGGCCAGTACTGACAGAGGCCGAGTGTTCGAGGACTGGACGGTACCTGGAGGTGGACTATACGATGTGATGGTACCAAGATGTGGACGTGACGACGAGGCGGTACCCGGAGGTGGACCACTGGGCGGGACATACTCGGAGCGGACAGCGGGACCCGAGGAGCAGAGGAGCTGTCTGTACCCACCCTTCAGGTGGGATTTCTAGTGGACAGCTCGGCGTAGCAGCTTTACTTTTTAGTTGTTTTTTTCCCTTTCGAGTTGTACTTTACAGTTGGGCATGTATTTCCGGCCCCTTTTTACTTTCCGCACTTACTGTTGTACTCAGTTTTTACTTAGTGTTTACTTCTTCCGCTTGTACTCTGTGTGATTGTTTACTTTACAATGGCAATGCCTTCCCTTTTTACCGGGATTTACACCTTGGTGCTAGTCTCCAGCCCCTGGCCTATGGAAGGCGGGTTTGGGGTAGTCACGGCACGGGCCCCGAGGACAGGTCGTGACAAATTGGTATCAGAGGAGTTCGGTTCTACCGAAGAACTTATAACTCTGATGTTTAATTTTGTGAAGCAATAGTGTTAAGGGTACCGAGTGTGGTTTTCAGTTCAGGGAGTCCAGTGTTGGTGCGGGTGGCCGACGTATCCATACACCAGGTGCCTAACAACTTATTTCTGACTTTGTGCACGAAAACACTGATTACGTGTGTGTTTCCAGAAGTTTTTAAATGTTAGCTCAAACCAGGTCAACTCACAAGGTATAATCATTTGTCTGTGTTACGTTGTTTCTTTCAGGATGCCTTTTCACAAATGACCAGCAAGAGCCCAGAGGGATGTGCGTATTGACAGCCTGTCGAGCGACGAGGCTTCGGTACAGGTCCCTCTTGCAGTTGAGGCACCAGCGGAGGCACCAACGATACTACCATATGTTGGGCCACAGATGCCACTAGCCCCAGCAGTAGGCGATGCACGCCACTTGAGTGCGCTATACGAGTTCCACCGCCAGAGGCCACCCAGGTTCCGAGGAGAGACGGACCCGCAGGCGGCTGAGGATTGGATGGAGGCTGTGGTGGGAGTCTTCAGGCTAGTGGGGACGCTGGCAGACTTCATGGTGATCTTTGCTGCCAGCCTCCTTCAGGAAGCAGCAGGCAGGTGGTGGAGCCACTTGTTTCAGTTTTGCAACGGGATGACCTTCGCATGGGAAGACTTCGAGACCTTCTTCAGGGTGGAGTTTGTGCCAGTGGCTCTACACCCCGAGCGTGTACATGAACTTCTACCTTTGCCGCGTGTTTTTCGATCAGTAGCCGAGTCATCTGTGGGCAGTAGACAGATGATGCAGAGGTCCAGGAGGACTAGACTAGTTGTTGGACGATCTCGGGTTTTAGGACCGGTGGTGCGGGGCACCCGAGGTGGGGTCAGAGCTAGGCATGCCAGAAACGGACAATGTTACTCCTGCGGCCGGAAGGGTCACCTAGCACGTGACTGTCCGACTCCTCGTACGATTGATTAGCGGGTGTTGGAGGAGCCACCGAGACAGAAGCAGCAGTGAGTGCTTGAGAAACAGCCGAGCAGTGGACATGGCAGTAGAGCTCCGAGAGCCGGTGGACAGGAGAGGAACTAGTGGATGCATCACTTGTACTTATAGTTCCATTTTTCTATTGTATTCGTGTCTTGTACTATGAGCTGCAATAATAAAAAGACACTTATCTTTGTTTGCTTTACTGTCCTTTTGTTTGGTTGATACTGAGTGGTCCCGGTTAAACTGTTGACTTGACCCTCACTTTCGAGATTCTAACTGGAGGGGACCCATTGAACTCACACTGATGCCGACAGTGTGACTCGACCCTTGGAGGAGAGAGTGACAGTTGGATCTCTTGGTAGTTATGTCGAGGCCTTACGACGTCATCCATGGCATGAATGCATCATTCATGTTGGAATTGACTGTATTAGGAAACGAATGTGGTTCATCCATGGGATGAGACCGGATTTCTTTTATCGGAAAAGAAGAAATCATATCAGCTCTTGTGAGAATAAAGGAGGTCCAGGACATCCAAGAGAGGATGATGACTGCACAGTACAGTAAGAAACAGGAAACCGATGCCAGTCTTAGAGACTCGGGCGTGTTAAAGAAGAGGAAGCTTAAAGGAGAGATGAGTCTACGAAGCAGCAGACATGGAGGCAGAGATAGGAGAGCAGCATGAGGTGGTGTACATCCTAACTTTGTACAACCAACCACCTTAGTTATTCCTGCCAGGCTCAAGGAGCTAGAGGGCGGAGGAAGAGTGCGGCTGCCTGCGGTCAAGGAGTGTAACCCAATGGCTCTAGAAATTATTCAAGGGATAGTCTGTGTCCATTACTGGCTGCTGTAGTAACAGACGTCGATGTGAATCATTCCTTGCTTTCACAAATCTTGTTCCAGACCTAGAGTTTCCGGTAAGCCGTGGACTTGACCCTCACGTCTGGAGATTCCTTCGGAGGAGATTCGATATTCACACTTACGCCGATGGTGTGGTCAGACCCTCGAGGAGAGAGTTTCGGTTGGAATCTCTTGGTGGCAGCGTCGGGGCCTTATGACGTTAGTTTGAGTATGGAATGGGCAATAACTGTTCATACTCAAATTGACAGTTTTAGGCAAACGTCGGGATGGGTTTTCCTTGGTCGGCGGAAAAGGAAACCCCAAACAGCGCATGGTAACTCTTGCACAGGAGGGTGCAACCGATCACTCTTGAGTCAGTCAACCTTACCCTCATGGCAGCAGCCTTTCGAGTTCCAGTTCTAACAGAAAATGGAGATCTCTGGAGTTCGAGGATGACGATCACGTCCTTATACGGGTCTCACCTCGACGAGGTTTACAGGGATGTGGCCAAGGCGACAAGTTATCTCCGGGGTTCAGCGGACCTTCTTAGGTCCCCAGCTTGGTAGGCGGGGTGGTTTACTGCTTGACCCATTCACCGCAGTTGTACCAGGTGCACGACGACTTCCACGTATCTCAACTGAGGAGATACGTGCTCGACCCTTCACATACCATCGACCATGAGGAGCTGGACGGTGGCGATGGGGTGTCTTTCACAGAGATTCCAGTGGGGACCGAGGATCGACAGGAGCAGATCCTACGAGGACGATTGATTCCTCGGGTGCACTTTCTTTGGCAGTACGAA
The DNA here is from genome assembly GCA_963277665.1 of Viscum album. Classification (NCBI taxonomy): domain Eukaryota; kingdom Viridiplantae; phylum Streptophyta; class Magnoliopsida; order Santalales; family Viscaceae; genus Viscum; species Viscum album. The sequence goes on along the minus strand of OY728129.1, from coordinate 276,414,226 downwards.
ACCTCCAGGTGAGCACATTGGAGAGGAAGGCTCATATGCGTGCTCGGTACCGCTTTTGTGACACTAGTTTGTGTTGAAGCTTTACGGGGATGTAAAGCCCTGAGGTGGTAATAATGTAAAGATCCAGAAATTTCAAGGAAATTTTTTTTCTTAATTTTATTTGGAATTTTACAAGAACGCAGTTTCTGACGGCGCCTGATTCTGAGGCCCGGTGTGCCCGGAATTAATTTCCGATGTTTGGCTCGGGTACGTTCAGTGAACGAGCGAGCATTAATTTCTATCTTTTGAACCAGTGCCCGGAATCAAATTCCGAGAGCACCGATGGAACCGCAGCGCCGGTAATTTCTTAAGAACGCCATTTCCGGAGTTGCGTTTATCCGAGAGAAGATGAAAAAAATTGTGGAAGTTTAATTTATAACTTATCTACAATTTTTATTTTCTTGTTAAGTAGATTAAGTGTTTTGTTACAACACTTGACCCTCTCTTAAGTAGTTTTAACCTATGTAAGGGAGTTAGGGGTGGGACCCACTTGGAGTTAACCACCCATGGAAGGACTTAAGGTGAGTTGGGGCCCACACGAACCCCACCCCTTCACTTTTCCCATAACCCCCTAACTCCCTCTTTATTTCGAAACTCCTCACCTCCCTCTTTATTTTGAAACTCCTCACCTCCCTATTTATTTTGAAACTCCTTCTCTCCCTCTCTCCCTCATAACTCATGCCAACTAGCACTTAAATTAAGTTATTGAAACTCTTAATCAATTAAGTGTTTGAATTTTGAACTTACAATTCATGGCATGATTAAAATAAAATAAGGGGAAACCTTGTTTTATTTGGAGGTTGAATTGTGGTGGGAGGATTTTTGAGAAAGAGCCTTTGTGTGATAGAAGAAGGAAGCTTCTTCTTCGTTGAAGAATGTCCTCCTCTCCGTGAATAACGGTTCTTCTCCGATGAAGAACATCGATCCCTCAACTTAGAACGACTCGGTGATCACGGTTCATCATCCTCTTTTTCCTCCACGGCAAGGGAGAAGACACCGACGTAGGGAACTCTTCAATGAAAACGCGCCTTCCTTCTTCATCTCCACAACAAATGAGGATACATCGTTTCCTCCTCGGACGTACCCCAACATCCATGGAATCGACGCCCGATCTCCGTGACGTCGTTCTCCGCGACGCCGTTCTCCGCGACGCCCGACATGCGACGTCAAATATCCAAGTAGGGGTTTGTTGTTGCTTTATTTAATTATTTTTCCGTTCTTTGTTCTAGCATGACAAACTTGAGGATGAATGTTTAAGTGTTATCGTCTAACGAGAGGGGGACCGGACCGCACAAACACGGTCGAACCCCCCTCCTTTGTTCTTGAATGTTTCTTGCGGATGAAACAAGATCTCGTGGTGCCGTCGCAACATGCGGGAATTACACGGAAATTATTGCGCGGCGCCGTCGCGCCACGCCGTGGAAAGAAATATCATGAACGCGACGCCGTCGCGCCGCGTCGAAGGAAACCGAACACGCCGCGGCCGGAGCGGGTCCGCGGCGGAGGGGCGCGGTGTCGTCACACCACGCCGGATGACGAAGGCCGCGGCCGGTTTCAGGCCGCGGCGGATCGTGATGACCGGCGACCAGCCGGGCCGCCGGTGCCGGAAGACGGAAGAGGACAGGCCGTTGCCGTTCCTGTTGACAAGAAGCCGGCCGGCCAGGTCGGGCCGGCGGGGTTGGTGGAAACTGGGGGAATTTAATTCCCCCAGGCAGTTATTTGGCCCCCCATTATGAGGGGGTCCGGTTTCACAAAGGGGGGGCAGGCGGCCCCCCGTTTCCAGCAAACTCGGCCTTCGGCCGAGCTGGCAGCGCGCCCAGCGCACAGCCTTGCGCCGAACCGGCACGCCTGGCCGGTTCGCCAGGCCGGGCCGGGCCGGGTCGACCCCGTCCGGGGCGGGTAGACCCGGTTCGGGCCATCCGGGGGGTCTCGGGCCGGGACGGCCCGGGCCCGAAACCCCCGTTACCGAGCGGTTTGGTCAAATGCCCGTATCTTGGGCTACATGCCTCCAAACGACTCGCCGTCAGCGGCAACACGATCCTTGGATCGAGACGGTCATTTCGGTACACTATACTCAAGGTGCACCTTCTTTTTCGGGAGCATACGTGGTTAAAACTCCATAGTCAAGCGTGCTTGGCCTAGAGTAGTGATCAGGATGGGTGACCTCCTGGGAAGTTTTCTAGGGTGGGTGTGAGACGGAAAGGCCAATAAATAACAGACTGGGCATCCGATTGATGCGCCGTTTGTTTCGTTGAATTCCTCTAAGTGAGATGGATCTTTTGTCATACTCCTCTCGAGGTTTGGATGCCGACGGACTGTGGTCGGGTTGGATCGCACCGAAATCCAACCGGACCCCTGGAACGAAAAAGCCAACAACTCTCAGACCGGGCGTACGATTGACGCGCCGTCTGTTGCGTTGAGTTCCTGTTGACGATACAGAACTTTTGGCATCCTCCGCCCGAGTTTTGGATGCAGATGGATAGTGGCCGGGTTGGATCGCACCGAAATCCAACCGGGCCCATGGAACAGAAAAGATAATATCTTTCTGAAAGAACGTCTGTTTGACGAACCGTCAGCGGTGTTGGTGATCTCGTTGAGAAACGGTCCCTATGAGTATACCCTATGAGAGTTCGAGGTACAGTTGAGATACGGCCGGGTTTGGTTCGCTCACGAAACCAACCGGGCCCCTAGGACGAAAAGGCTAATAACTCACAGACCGGGCGTCCGACTGACGCGCCGTCTGTTGTGTTGAGACCCCTATGACGAGGCGGTCCTTTGAGATACTTCTTCGTGGGACTTTGAGATACTTGGAGTATCGGCCTGTAGCTCATGGAGCGGACCCTCCCAATGGCGAGTGTGCGGAGTACAGAGACCGTGTAACTGGCTGAGACCTCATGACTGCTTGTCCAACTCGACTTGGAGTGAGTCGACTAGCCCAGTGGACGGAGCACTACTTTCTGAGGTGCAGACCCATGGCGGATGGAGCACTGCCTGTGTGACAGTGCAGACCCGCGGTACTCGTCCGGAGAGTACCTCAGCAGGCTACTAGGGGGTGTGCACTACTGTGTTTGGGTGACATACCTCGGCGGAATCACTACTGTGTCTGGGTGGCTGACCCGCGGTACTCGACCAGAGGAGTACTTCAGCAGTCTTAGGTTAGTGAGCAGTACCTTGGAGTCATGACAGGACCACTGTACACTCCAGATACGGAGCTGTTCAGCAGTTACAGTTTCGATAATGAAAATCCTGGTTGGAGCTTAGACTTTTGACCTTGTGTTTACCTAATGATTGAGATGGGTCACTTGATAACTTAGGTATATGTATGGGCATATACCTGGGTAGTAGTTATCCATTGATTTCACAATCCTTGTGTTTCCTCATGATTGAGATTGGTTACTTGATAACTTAGGTATATGTATGGGCATATACCTAAGTAGAGGTTATCTGTTGAGATCTTCTATGTGGTTATCCTTGTTGGTTTTAGTGAGACCTTGAGGGTCTCGGGGTCCCTACTGAGTATCGTTATACTCACCCCTGCACGGGCTATGCCCGCACCTCGTTGTGTTGGTTGCAGACGACGACCAGTACTGACAGAGGCAGAGTGTTCGAGGACTGGACGGTACCTGGAGGTGGACTATACGACGAGACAGTACCAAGAGGTGGACGTGACGACGAGGCGGTACCCAGAGGTGGACCACTGGGCGGGACATAATCGGAGCGGACGGCGGGACCCGAGAAGCAGAGGAGCAGTCTGTACCCACCCTTCAGGTGGGATTTCCAGTGGACAGCTCGGCGTAGCAGCTTTACTTTTCAGTTGTTGTTTTCCCTTTCGAGTTGTAATTTACAGTTGGGCTTGTATTTCTGGCCCCTTTTTACTTTCCGCACTTACTGTTGTACTCAGTTTTTACTTAGTGTTTACTTCTTCCGCTTGTACTCTGTGTGATTGTTTACTTTACAATGGAAATGTCTTCCCTTTTTACCAGGATTTACGCCTTGGTGCTAGTCGCCAACCCCTGGCCTATGGAAGGCAGGTTTGGGGTAGTCACGGCACGGGCCCCGAGGACGGGTCGTGACAGAAGGACTGACTTGTTATTGGGATAACGTATACAAATATTGGGTATCACTATATTTTCTGACATCCACATATTAAAAAATTGTGATGGAAAGTAAACTTGATTATAGTTTTTGAAAAATAAGACCAGACATGACCAATATTAGAGCTATTACAACATCTGTAATTGTCCTGGCTCTTGTGGTGAAACCAACACTAGCTTCTTCTTCTCTTCATCAATATATGTATCATTATCCAAATATTTTTCTAGAATACTATTCATGTGATGAACTAAAGTATGATATCTTCAAATCTTGTACTCAAACCAATCCACCATGTACTTGAACATCGTTCTTGATCCCCACGGGTTGGTGACTAAAACTCATGCTTCAAACAAAAATATATTGAATGATATTTCTCAACTTAAAACAAAATACATGGAATATATATATATATACAATGGAAAATAAAGATAACTAAAATAAATATATGTCATAACAAAGGAAAAATATAAATTGCAATAGAAATCAAATAATATAAACCAAACACTAAGGTACATGTTGGAAAACAAATGATAACTAAAATTAAATCTTGCTACATCAGGTGATGGGTGTAAACCATCCCCCCATCTATCCATCAACTATATATGCCCTTCTAACATAATCCTCACCACCTCATTGTACTGCCTTGTGCTTTTGTATATCAAAATAAAATATGAGATCTACAAACATCCAAATGGGTTTGTAGGTTGTGAGATAATGAGGTTCAATGGGATTCCACTCTTGAGTTCCATATCAAGTCCCTATACAATGATCCCAAATGTTTAATTTATAAAACAAATCATGATAATATCCCAAATTGATATATATCAAAGCCAGGGAAAATAGATCTATATTTTTTATAGATCCAAAAAAATATTGGTAAAATAGTTTCAAATCATGATAACAACTATAATAAAAAACAAGTACATAAAATCAATGTTTCTAAAATCCAGCATACAAAGGGTAAAAATGAAAGTGATAAATCACAGTTAGGTAAGATGGGTCACTGATATATCATTAATGAATAATGTACACTACAAGTCCCATATACAAATGCAACAATGTCTAGGGAACAATGGTACAACTCAAAAAGTGAACCCTCTTACAATCTCATTTCTGAAAATAAAGTCAAATAAGTCTCTATAGACACTCACCAAATGTGAATCGAAAAATCTATAATTGAGGAAATACCCAATGAATGGATATTATATTATCTTAAAAACAAATAATGGTAAGGTGATAGAATAATGAAGATCATGTAACCATCAAAAGGACACATGATCATGTAAAAATTGTAAGTTCATGTGAATGTAACAAGCATTGTGCATGATCTTCATATAATCATAAAAATCCCCTTCATAAGACCATTATGTTCCAAAAAATGCATCTAGACAAGCACATATGACCATTTAGAGGCTACCAAAAAATTCATCTGGTCATGAACAATTTCATATAATTTTTTTTGAGATTCATAGAAATACCATTGTAAAATAAATGTGAACAACATGTGTTTGCTTCATGTGATAAATATTTACATTGTGATTTATGTTAAGAGATCATGTGATTTTCAATACCTCGTGAAGCCCTATGTAATGTGTCGATCATTTCATGTAATAGCATGTTGGAATTCCACCCCATTATATAAAAGTCGTTAGATATTTCAATTTTGATTATGTGATTACCCTTCATATCCATAGATAAATGGAGATATTTTCCAACACAATGCTCGCAGAGCATCATTCGATCCACCATTGATCATATAACGAATGAAAAATTTGTGGAGGCGATGTCTATGAGAATGATCTAAAACCATCACGATATTTATCATTGATTATGTGATGCATAAAAAACTAGCAGAGTGACTACCCATGAAAATTCTCTCATAATGTCATGAGTCCCCCAATCCTTGTAAAATAATATCGAAAATAAATTATTAAAAGGAGAAAACCTCACATGAATATATGATGTGATGATCTTAATGAAAAAAGGGTCATGTGCCTAAAGTGATCACCCTTTATCACACTAGGGTCCTTTGAAAAGCTAGACATGTCTCATGAAATTTCATCAATATATCAGAATAATCCCGTGAGAGACCCCAGATAAGCTGCCTTAATCTTTCTAAGTCACTATAAAAAGTCTTCTTTGATCATTCTGGAGTCTTTTCATAGTTGTCTTGACCTCATTATAGCTATCAATCATGCCATATCAATGGTGTAAAGGACAAGTGATTGGTAAATATGGTTGTGTGAAATACCTTTGATCAGATGTGGTCTAATAAGAATGGTGATGGTGAAGTGTTATTATAGTCACTATTATCATGTAATTCCCTAGATGACCCATGATAGGATAATGTGAAGTATGTGATAGAAAAATCCATCCACCGAATCAAACTCATATTTTCTAGATATGCGTAGTAGAATGTAGTGTATAACCGGGCCAAAGGGGCCTATAAATCCCCCCCACCCACAAGAAAAAAAACAATACACCCAAGGTACAGTGATAAATTGGAGAAAGGGAAGTAAAATTATTAGAGTGGAAAGTCCCATGATCCCAAGGGTCATACACGAGGTAAAATCTGGGGAATGACATAAGGCATCATGGAACACAATAATGTTCTTCACATGATCACTTTATTTATCCTAGAATGGAATTAAAATGTGTCATCCTATCATGCTAAAGAGTTTCCATATGTATATTGCGTAATGTCAAACCTACATAAGCTAGTAATTGAAAACATTGGAGGCACATATTTAATGAAGTCGAAAAAATATTTGAAAATTTAGAAGACTTATAAAAAATGATATGTTAATTTCTACGCACTTTGCATGACCAACACAGATCATATGATAGTACAAATACATATCACCAAAATCATGTGAAAACACCATGACATGTCTTCAAGGTAATGAAACACCATCCAAATCTTTTGATTCACTTTGGATATCTTAAAAAAGACATGTGAGGTCCTCTGGACATGTCACCCAAGTCTTGTGAAACCCTCTAGAAATGCTATTCATATAATTCATTTTCTTATGGGCATGACATCCTAATAATGAGACTCCCACTAGACATGTTTTCTAGATCATGCAATGGCTTCCATATATGTAAGAAAGATCATGCGATGTCCTCTGGAAATGTTTTCTAGATCACCTGACATTCTCAATACATGTTATCGTGATCATGTCACGTGCTCTAGATAAGTCAACTAGATCATTCGGCTATCTTTATAGATGTTCGTTAAGTAACCAAGACCTGTCCAAACATCATTAAACATATCTTACAGAAATCCCATACATGTTAGGCAGACAAAAAGTTTGTTTCATTATGATACCTTGAGACTTGATAATCTGGTCATATAGACATATTCAGACATACCCCAAACAAACCCTAAGAACTATGATTCCGACCCTAAAAGGATACATATGACACCTTCATAATATCAGAGATCCAATAGTTATCCAATTCAGTTTATGTCCATCCATTTATATTTCACTCAATCCCATAGGGCCTAAACTATCTTAGGGGTTCATCCCCCTTACTCATCCCCTAGTGGATTGAAACATCAACTGAACTAAAAGATATTGATTTCATCCATAAGTAGGATACACAAGAAACCTTCATAAGTCCCAATACATATATACAACACCCCATTAGGGCATCCCCATTGTATATGTCCCAGACCAATATTTAATGAGACCGATCACATTATATCCCTTGTTTCTCTAACTAAGCATGAATCATGTGGGTTTAGGGATTTTCCAAGAACATATAGTTAACATAAGGAATATCCTCCATCCAGGGAATCCTCGGTATGAAATCCCCATTCAGTGGCATGAAATGGTTACCCCCCATAAAAGGGATTCTACCTTGGGGTATTCCCCGAGGGTGTGAGTGAACTATGATGAATTAAATTTATATAATAAAAATGATATCTGGGAAACCATTATAAGGATCAATCTATATACTCGATGTCTATGTACCATCATATATTACTTTCCAGGTAATGATAAAATGAATGAATGAAATGAAACATTTGTTTATTCAATTTATAAACAAAAAACATATGACGCCCCATAAAGGATCAATACCATCCTGAAAATAATTATCTCTTCAATGGATGGAAGTAAAATCCAGTGTACATGGTTTTATAAATTCAAAATATAAGTATCCACTAATTTATAATAAATAATCGGGAATAGATGAAGAAAATCATATATATATATATAGTTGACCCAATTAGGGGATCCTCCCTTTATGCGAAAAATGAATCATCACCTAATCATTCTTTTAGGGTAACTGATTCTTCATCAGGATTATGAATTGATCCAAGAAAATATCAAAAATCTATAACATAGATATAAATAAGGAAATTATTACCCCTATAAAAGGGTGTGATGAGCCTAACCTATTATCCACTAGAAAAATGTGATTTCCAAACCATCGTTATGTATGAAACACCAAATGACCACCAGCCTTTGGTAATTAGGTATGTTCCCTATAATCGATGTAGGAACTTTTGATAATTTTCATAAAATATGGTAATAGTGTGATCAAAGGGAAATGATTCAACTATTCCACCACATTCATGGGTTAAAAAGTATAGACTACCCAACTAGAATCAGAATATTTCATTCCCACCATTAAACATCTTTCCACATGAAAGGGTTCACATGATGTCAATTGCTCAAATAATAAAAATGACTGGTTGATAATGTTTCTGACCATTGTGTTTCGTGCCAAAAGTGGTATATCTGATGTAAAAACCAATGTAATTGTGTTTCCCATGATATAATTCAATTATTTCTAACAAATTTACTAAGAAAACGTTTCTAAATAGAGAACAAGAACGGAAAATTATGTTACCTAGGATTATCGGATTGAGCACATTCCATTCTTGCAATGACGAATTGATAAATGACCTTGTTCATTGTTATCATCATGACTGTAGATATAGCTGTCACAAACAGCACCTTGACCCAATACCATCTCATCATCAGGTGAATATCCTAAAAAATTATCTAGGACTGCAACTCATGTAAGTTGGAAAACGAACTCACCCACCTTACTCATTTATCTTCGGATGGAAAACATGATAGTTAAAGAATACAAATGACATGGTATGATCCCAAACCTTGAAGATGACCAAAAGGGTCTCAAGATGTTGATTTAAATTATTTTAACTCCTTCGAAGAATGTTTTAGTGAAACCAATGGAAATAATTACCACCTATAATCACATCGGAAGCTTATCTCTAGAGCACAAGAATCAACACCATTCATATTAGTGGATGATGGATAAAGCAATAAGCTAAAACTGTATTTCTATTTTGGATCAACCGACTCGAGATCTTGTAAACCGCCACCTCGATGTTACATCCACTGGTGCCCCATTTTCAATGGTTGGGGTGAACAACCTGACACATTTACACCTTGGAATCTCATGAATAGTTACCAAGGAATTCACATAAGGTGGATTAATCAATGGATGAAAGTTATTGGGTTAAAATACCCTCTTATACTCATAATGACCTTTAGTATATTTCAATAGTAGTTAGCTACCAAGCTCATATATCAACTTACTCAGATGAAGTATAACTTAATATTCCAATTGAAGTCATGAGGTATGAAAATATTACATCCAACATGCACAAACCCCGTCGAAATATTTCAATGGAACAATGGGGAAATAGTGGGTGTATATCACTTCTTCAATTAAAGATGTCTACTTGGTATATATATTATAATATAAACATATTCCAATCCCAGTTACTAGAGAATACCAATACATTGATTAGTAGGACTAGGTGGATACTCTAGATAAAGTGAACATTCATGCCCATTTCCAAGTTGATTATTAGAATATTCTCGTAAAGGGTGATGCACTGGATGAGGCTCATATTCCTGTTCCAATTAGGGATCACCATGTGAGAACAGAACATGCATTAAGAATGGTGCACACACCTATTGAAAAGATCGATGAAATAATCCAAAAGCACTGAACCGTGACCATATTCCCATTCCAACTATGGCTTACAATGTGAGAGGGGCTCGTGCCTCTAGACATACTCATATTCCTATAAAAAATACTGGTGTCATACCCGGAATTCATAAGGCCACTACCACAAAAACAGTTTTTCACAGCGCCCCCCCTTTATCAGCGCTAATGAAAAAACGCTAATAAACGGGGTGCCTTTATCAGCGCTAAAAAAAGTGCTGATAAACGCACCCCTTTATCCGGGCTTTTTTTAGCGCTGATAAAGGGACCCCTCTTTATCAGCCCTTTTTTTAGAGCTGATAAAGGGACCCCCTTTATCATCACTTGTTTTGTAGTGCTGATAAAGGGGGGGGGGCTTTATCAGCGCTTTTTTTAAAAGCGTTGATAAAGGGTCAACTTCAAAAAAAACATATATTAATATATATATATAGTTATATTGATATAAGTATAATATATAATTTTTAAATATATTTTAGATAAGTATAAATGTACATTTACATTTATAATATACTTAATATATATGATATTTAGTGAAAATGGTTTATAAAAAAATTGTAAAAATATTTTTAATTAATAATTTGATAATTTTTATGAAGGAATAGTCATTTAATAACAATTTGAAGACTAAAAAAATAAAAAAAGTTAAAAAAAAGATCCAAAATATGTTGAAGACACAACTAAAACTTCAAATGGCCATAACATTTGATCTGGGTGTCCGTTTGAGCTCCACCACATATCAAATCGAAGCATGTGATGCGCTCTACATCGCTATGATCTTAGAGGACCCCATTAATGGGATATTAGAGGCAAAAAGAGGCCTAGAAGGCCTCCAAAACTGTGTTTTTTATCGGGGTACTCTGATTTTTTAACATTTTGTGGATTTTCAGCCTCGTTTAAGGGGGTATTATTGGCTTTTTTTGGAGGGGACTGAATTTATTACAAGGTATTACATTCATATTGATATTATGTCTTTGAAATTTCATTTTTTTATAATGCACTGCTATTTATAATCGAACATATAACAATATATACATATTTTTTATATATTCACACATAAAAATTTAATTATAAATATAAATAATAAAATATATATACATATAAAATATATTTGCTTTATGTAAATAATAACTACATCCATTTTATTTAAAATACAAATATATGAATATTTATATACCAATATATTAATCTAACTATATATATATATTTATCTAGCTATATATATATATTAATCTAATAACTATATATATATATATATTAATATAACTACATATATATATATATTAGTATTACTATAAATATATATATTAATATAACTATAAATATATATATATTAATATCACTATAAATGTATATATTAATATCACTATATATATATATATTAATATAACTATATATATATATTAATATAACTATATATATACATATTAATATAACTATATATATGTTAATATAACTATATATATGTTAATATAACTATATATATGTTAATATAACTACATATATGTTAATATAACTATATATATATTAATATAAATATATATTACCATACGAATAAATATAACTATATATATAGATATATATTAATATAACTATATATATATATATATATTAATATAACTATATATATATATTAATATAACTATATATATATATATATATTAATATAACTATATATATATTAATATAACTATATATATATATTAAAATAAAACTATATGTATTCTAATATGAACATATATTACTATACAAATAAATATAACTAAATATATAAATAAATAAATAAATATATATCATGAATTGGAAGACAAATCAAAATAGAGTAGTGGTAAACGCTTAGGCGTGCATGGGGGAGGTCTCCAGTTCAAATCTTGGTGGAGGCAGGGGCGCGCGCGCATGGGGGAATATGGGAGCAAGCGTTGTTGAAGGGTGTAGGGGGTGCGTGGGGCGCTGTACAGGGGCAGAAAAGCGCTGTAAAGGGGGGGGGGCTCAAGGGCTATAAAAGCCCCGCCGATTGGCAGTATTTTTTAATTTTTTTAATTTTTTTAAATTTTTTTTACATTTTATCATCTCTTTGTTTTAGTGCTGATAAAAGACCACTTTTATCATCAGTTTTTTTCCGCTGATAAAAGGGGTCTTTATCAGCGCTTTTCGGAGCGCTGATAAAGGGGACCCCCCCCCCTTTATCTTCACCAACTTTACCTGCGAAACAAAATGGAATATTTTAGTAGCTCACGAAATATATTCTTAGATACATACTTCATTCATCTAACTAATACATAATCATCCTTCAGCGGATATATTGTATTATGCCTATATCCCTTCTTCCATTCCACTAGTCCAATGGGATATTCTATTAGGAAATTATTATTTGAAAAAATTCCATATCATCATTGTTTCTACAGTCAATTGAAATATTTAGGAAACCACCCAAATGAAGAATCATATTCTAGTTGTTAATGAAGAAGCTAACTGAAATTATCAAACAAATTCATAGTTGTGGGGTCATGTTTTTGCAACATCAAAAAATTATCAACAAATTTTGGAATCATTCATACAATTGGCTCACATTCTTGCACAACCCCAGAAAGAAGGACGAAATATTTCGGCCCCAAAGTAGAATGTGGATTATATCCCTGGTATTCTAAATAACAGTGTCTTTTATAATGTTTGACACAAATCTGAAACACCTCATGTTTCATTTGACACTTCAACCAAATCATAAGGGATAATTACCATGATAGTCCTCTTTGATGATGTCTGGTGATAGTTGATAGAGACTCTACTCTGGATAGCTTCCGTGATGAACTACACCATGGTGATATCTCCCTCAACCAAAGATATATCCCCATTTCTAGAAACCTATGTATAAATAGTTTTTCAAAACTCGATCACCATTTTAAAGAGAGGTTCATGATAATATGGGTTCAACCATATATAGTCACACATCAACTTCCAATAAACCTTCACCACAATATTTAGGAGACCTAGAAAAGTGATCTTTATGCTATTACCTTATGGATATGTGTAACGTTGAAATAGATGATGCCTTCATGGATATATGGATATATTTAGCTAGAAAATACTTCCACACCATGTTCTGTACCCTTGATACATCTAAACATGTGATCCCAGAGGAGATAGAGAAGGAATACATGCTTTACCTATGCCAAAATATTTAGAAAAATAATAAAAAATTGATGAAATGACACCTCCCATATCCACAATGTGATGTCCAACTTAAGAACATAAACATAATCTTTTTCCAACTACACCTGAATTATGTCTCCATGGACCAGGACCCGATATCTGAAAAAGATCATCATAAATCTATTGTACGATTTCGGCCATTGCACCCAAACTATTTAGCAACTGATTATCAATGCCTTGTTAGGTATCCATATCAATGTATGGGGTATGTATGGATCATTTCACACAACTAAAATACTAGAATAAAAGAAATCACTAGATATGGAATATTGTAATGTCATAGACATGATAATAAATGTGGGACTGCATAATACACACAAAAATTGGTCTATACGACATAATTACCCTGATTTAAATATAGAAAGATGTCATGAATGGAGACAAAGGACTAAAAACATATTTCTAATTTGGACCCCTCAAAACAATGGAAAAACATTTTTGATAAGTTGAATCCAACCCAATAACTTCCCATAGAAAATGTCTCATGGAATTCTATTGCATCCATTTCATAGTAAAACAAAAGTGCACCAAATTAAAGGGGTATAAATAGAAGTTTACATTGTATTCTTCCAATATCCAAACTATACTAGAGGTAAAGGGATTTTTTTACACCGCCTCCACATCTCAAATCAACAGCCCCGAAGAGGATTCAAAACATATCTACAATACTTCCAAACCAACCCATCCCATAGGGCCAGGGAATTTTTATCTCAATCACTAGGATTATCACATTCTATTATTTCCTGCAATAAATGAGTAGTGTTTCTAGATCAAACCCATACCACATTGATGGGGAAATTTATATCTCAATTCACTTCCTAGGGTTCATCAAATCGTTGATCAAAATCATCAAATGTTCAATAGTATAATCAATCAGTGCTAACAATGAACCCAAATAGTATATAGCCCCTACGGTTTGGGGGATTATTAATTATTATCATCACCCTAAAGTAAATAAGTCTTTTCTTGGTTAGGAGGAAAATATGGGAGAATGACATAAACTATGATTCTCCTATAATAAATAAAACCTTTTCTATTTGTGGTCCGTTCAAAAAATATTAAAAAAACACTATCAATTTAACTAGTCACATACCAATACTAATGTAACATACATATATTTAAATTAAAAACCACAGGATTCATAAGCCAAAAACTTGTAATATGGAAAGCATTCAGAAAAAAGACACTAAAATAAGTATTATAAAATCACCGTATCACTTTAAGAGTAATGAAAGAATTAATATTTCTTGACAGACCTCATTTAATAGTGTCACCATTAACAAAATAGATAATGTGGATTGTAACACAAATATGGAGTTATGAAATATAAGAATCATACCCAAAGATGAGGGTGATGTAGATGCCTCGACATTGGTTATTTATTCTTAGAACCATAAGAGAATTCAAAACCTGGAACCATCAAATATTGAGTTTCCACCTATATATTGGAACACAACCAAGGATAAAGGGAAAATATTATTATGTCACACTTGTCACATTGAAGATATGAAATTACTGCAATGAATGTGATATCAAAATATCATGAGTATTAGAAAAAAAATATTAGATAGATCGGTAGTGTGAAACATAGGGGAAACAATCCCATTGTGTATCATCTTCAGATTAATATGAATATACCTCGTCATTAAAATTATAACATCATCAATTTACCTATAAGAGATGAATCTAATCATCATGACACCTTCAGATTGGGGAAGTCTACCTACATAAAAGAGGAAGTCAAAAATGACATTGAATTTCTTCTATTATGGTGATAGCGTCTCCCCCCACTTGGGAGATCAATTATTCCTAGTATGGATCATGAATCAGTGGGAGATGAAAATTGGGCCACCTCATGAAGCCATTCATACTCCCTATAGACAAGATTCAAACCGAATAATAGTACCTTAGGAAATTGTTAATGCCATTGAATTCAATGCTACTAAAAATAAATCCATGGAAGGGCATCAAACACTCATACAACATGAGAAGAATACTTTTACAAAATAGATGGATGAAAAAATTCCCCCTATGATTTTTTGTGATATAAACTTCTCCACCTTTGATGACGTGGTATATCCAATACATAATATCACAAAAAATGTGCCCTTATTTGGATTGATGAAGGGAACTCAAGGTAAAATAGTGGTGACCAGGATGATATTTTATAGGTATACTCTGATAGGGAATACATATGATTGGTACAACACCGATCCAGCATGTTCTATTACGGGATGGGAAGGCCTTTTCCATCAATTCATTTATCACTTCATCTCATCTGTAAGTATAATGAAAATGGATGACCTAATAAAATACAAGTAGTGTGAAAATGTTGGGGGGGGGGGGGTTTGAATTCATAGATATATTTAAGGGGATACCTATTCAATTAACCAGCTTCTCAAATAAGATAAATTTATGGAACTCAATGATGAAGATATTAGGAATGAGTTATAGAAACCTACAACCCCGATGAATTATCATGGTGGATTTTTTTGATTGGAGAAAGTGATCGCAACATAGATGACACCATTTAGTATACTTGAGATAAATATCTACTGATTCCCTTGAAACATTGTAAAATTATTGGAAAATAATAATTAACTACTACTATACTGAAACTAGCAGTGATGCCCCATCAATCTCCTAGGTTGGATTTATATTGTCAAGAACATCTTGTTGAGTATGATTAAAATAAAAATTGACATTGTTCAGTTGAAAAAGGACACCAGGGAAGCCTATAATTTGTTGAATAGGTGATGAAATTAAACTCCTTATGAAATGAGAAGGTCCCCATTTGTTTCCTTTCAAACAAAAAAAAACCACAAACACCACAATATCACATGAAACCCAATGAGGTCAACCTCTATAGTCTCCCCTACTACACCCCTTTCTATATGATGAATGGTTACACCATCCATTATTTATTTGTCCTTAAATACATCCTCTAAATAATGGTTGATTCAATATAGGTTATGTTATAAAAAACTTCATCACAAGTGACTTGTGTCACCATTAACAAAAAAGAAATATATGGTTATTGGAAAGATGTTCCACCAAGCAAGGGTAGAAGATCGATAATTGGATGACTAAAAAATAGTTTATTAAGATCATGTCATTTTAAGGGTAGATCTTCAAAAATAGATAACAGTACAATAAAATTGATCAGTGATGTCAAATATGCTTCATAGAGGTCATCATAATTATTGACACTGAATGAGATAGAAGAGGAAGATTCATATTCAGTTCCAATCCAAGCTTTCCACTTGAAGAAATATTTTATTCAATGTATAAAGAATGTACACCACCCAACCAAATTAGAACCTCATTAGATTAAGCGATCATATTTGGTTCTATTTATGAAATACACATGGAAGAATCCATCATACATAATGAATATTTTACTATATAAGAGTTCCCCATAAGTGACTGGGGAGCCGAATGGTGAAGGAAGATGAACCAAGGATACTGGGGACAACACAAGTGTGGAAAAACCCAATATATCAGTCACATCCCCATAAATGATGTATATTGATTCTAAACCTATGGGAATGAACTCTAAAAAGCCCAATTAAAACCTATAAGTGTCCTAGATCACTATTGAGGTTTTCCAAGACAAATTATCATACATGATCTTATGGAAGGGGTGTGATTATCTAATCTGTCTAGAAAAAATGGAAGGGGGGCGTGACCAATGCCACTAAAATTATATCCCTTAACCTCTATAAAATTACTAGACACATCAACCTAAAATTCCTCATCTCTCAATCTATATAAAAAGATGTAACCCCACATTTTAAAGGGTCTAAATTTTTCTATAAAGTATAATATTCTAAAATATTTATCATTTGGTCAATAAAAAATCCCAGTTCTAGATGAACTCAACCATTAAAAAGAACTCAGATAGGTACCCATCAAGGCCCTAAAGTGTTTATGGTAATTTGAGATAGAAGTTTTTTATTAGAGGTTTATAGAGTGGAGACTATTCCATCTTAATACCATGTATCTATCTCATTCTAAAAGATGGATCAGGTAGAGGTCAACCTAGGTCACATTGAACCCCTATACATTCTATGAAATCTCAATGATGTTGACATCTAGAGGGCACTTAATGACAATGGTTATAAGATCAACCACATCCTGATTCGGACCCTTCAATGATTGGGATAGAGGGAGGTGGATTTATTTCACACAAATATAACCATTCAAGGGTACGGTAAGACCAAGTAAAGACCTATTAGGAAGATCATAATCAATTATTAGTTGGGGGATCTCATATATAGTTATATTTTCATTGTTATCCAACTTCGTACAACATATAATGTCCTATTTGGAAGGCTTTAAATTTATATCCACATCATGGTATATTAAATATTTCTTCAATGCTTGAAGTACCCCATCGATGGGAAGTTTAGCATACTAAATGGTGATTATCCCCCATTTGATTATGGAAAATCCATATATGTTGGTGTTTGTTTTAGAAAAATTGTACCAAAACAACCAATGCTTGGTGAAAATATATAGGTTTCACCCAACCAATGGCTTGGGGACTACACCTCCAAATCCCTTGGGTATGCATAGTAGTGACTGTGTGCCCCCCATAAACATGATTGAGTGTAATGTCATGATATTTTATGATTAAAATTCCCATACTTTTAATGTCTTATGGATATATAAAACACATGGAATTTTTTTTTGTTTAAATTACCATTAAGTATCATTAACATTGATAATATATTCATTGAACAATGATCACACAACTGATAGAAATATAAGGCTTTCAAAAATCCTTCTAACAAAAAAAAAGGAGAGGATGGCCTCATCCAGTAGGCTCATACCACAAAAAATCACATTTTTCGAATCTCGAAAAATATGTAACAAATGGGATTTACTCATGAACAAGTCCAAGACAAGCTTAAATTGGTTAATCTTGACTAAAATTTCATATAGGATAAGTTCAAGTTAATAGAGGTTACCCACCAGATGATGTTATCCAAGCCTCCCCAAGAGTCTCTAACCATCACAAACCTTAACCATAGGTATTATAAGTGTGTTAGAAGGGGTTATGCAATAAGTAATTAGTTACTTATTGTGTAATATCTTTTTATTAAAAAAATCTTATTCAATCAATTCCTTTTTGTGAATAATCTTTCTTAATAAATTTATAAATTTGAAAATTTAATTTTTCAGGTAAAAATTGTACATTTGAAAAATATATACATTATTTTGTTAAACTAAGGTAATTATTAATAATATTATAATAAAATTCTTATAAATAATTATTATATCAGTTCCTTATCTCTAAATGATTAGGTAGTCAGTTTGATAACAGTTATATTTTTTATACGATAAAATAAAGTGTATTTTTAAAGAATTTATTTTTGGGTGATAATGAATTTTTAAAATAATTAATATTTTAATAAAATATTATTTTGAAATTAAATTTATGAATAATAAATGATTGATTCGTTTTTATGAAGTCAAAATTAATTTTTTTTATGTTTTGAAAACTTATTTTGTCAAAACCCGTGAGTTTCCAATAAAATCCAGTTTTCATTTAAACAGTTAATATACACATATTTAGAAAATTATGTAGATATAATGAATATTATTTTTTTAATTATTACGTGTAAATTCTCCAATAGTAAAATTATCATAATTTTCTGAGATAGTTGAATGTTTTTCTAAAAATTAAATACTATATAAATAAAATATAAGTTTTATGACATCATAATATCCCCAAAGTGATTTAATAAATAACATAATGGGTATTATAGGACCAATATATGTTTCCCAATTAAAACTATGTGATTTTGGTTTTTTTATTTACATTATAAAGCCATAGTGAATCCATCAAGACAGATACAATATTTTAAGATTTTAAAATTTTTTTCCTAAAAGTTTGACTCACCTCCACACATGAATAAACAATATTTTAATACCTTCATAGATTTTTCTTATCAAATAATGTTTTACACTCATATTTGAAAAATTCCATGAGCAAAAACCATTTTATGTTTTTTTGTTATGAATATTTAATTATATATATTCCAAAACCAAAGTTTGGGAAATATTAAATAATTTGCCTCTCATTTCCTATATAAAACAACATTATCTCCCAGTTCTCTTCACTCAAAACCCATTTATAACGTCCCAAATTTGATCTCACCTATCCAAAATCATCCTAAGTCACCACAAGCTCTTAGGATTCCCCCATTCAATCTTTGGATGTCACATACTCCATTTAGGGATCCTCATTTTTATCCATTTTTATATATATAGTTACACCATTTAATTTTCAATTACAAATGATGTGGTAATTTTTTGAACCTCCCCCATAAACCCCTAATTATTTTGTATGATTGGATAACCCTTTATCTTTAATTAATCCCTCCCTTGTACGCTTGTTACCATGCTGAAATTTTATGAGAGTTATTTCATTTCTCCTCTTTCATGAAGTTTATTTATGATGTTATGACTTCTATTTCATAATTCCTAGTGTTTGGACATGTAACTATATGAACCCATTAATTTCCATTTCATGTATATATAATGTGAGACCCATTTCCCTCTCCAAAACAATTTTTATGAATTTTTATGTCACGCTGTATGGATACCAAAATTGCACTGCGGTTTTCCATTACAAAATTATCTTGTATTGAATACCATGCTCATTTATCTCTCAGGGTTTTCAAATTTATGAATATATACTTAATTTTTATAAAACTAAATGTATGTATTAAAAATTCCTTTATCATTTAATAAATTATTATTTTTATTGATTCTATATAATATGATCAATGTGGCATAAAAAATCATGATATTGAAAAGTTTATGAATGGTGTTCCCTGATAACACTCTAATGCATTGTGTTATTCTTAGTATCACGAAAATCCATGTGAAATGTGGGTATCATCATGATAATTCATGTGAAATGATGGTTTAATATTTCTAATTCATTTGTAATGATTCTTGACTCATGATAATATCATGTTTTATGTTGTTTCCACATTTCCATGTTATGATAATCATGCTATATAATGTCTTTATGTTCATGTTTTTATTATGCTCCATGGATATGAAATTTTCCTAACATGTATTTTATTCTTAATGTTATACCTTTTTTATTACCCCAATGGGATTTATAGCTCACTCCTTTTTGATGTATGTTCTCTGGTTATCCCATGAAATTCTATGTACGAAGGAATGATTTGGTTATGTAAAATATATTTCCAATAAATATGTTATACTGTATGTTTTAAGTTTCCATTTAATGTTCTTAATCATCAAACACACTATACCTCTTGATATTTTTGGTTGTACTAAGTGCATGTTTATGTAATAAATCGTGTTTATGTGTGTAATAAAGAGATGGGTTGTTATAGTTTGTATCAAAGGATAAGTTTAGTTATATTTGGGATAAAGATTAAAAAAACTGGAGAAATACTTACGGATAAGACTACGTATAAGAAAAGAATCCCTAAATTTTTCTGATTATAGAGTATGTGGTTTATAAAGTAAATACATTCTTGAATGGATAAAAACAAGTATTGGTGGCTCTAAATCATATGTAATGGTGATAAAACATGAAAAAAACACTTTGAGCTAAACTCAAACGGGAACTAGAACATAACAATGGGCTTTGTTGCACTCTTGTTGTGACACTCCTGGGAGATATTATTTGGTAAATTCATAAACATAGTATGAACCATTATTAAGTGAGAAAGGAAAAAACCCATCATAATATATGTTATGAAATAGATCATGGATAACCAAGATTGTAACATAGGGCATGAAATGTAAGGATATAATATTCATATACATGTTTATCCTTATATATCCAATGTTTTCTTTTTTACATTATTATTATAAAATTATTCAAACCACCTAATTATATTTTTTCCTAGTTAACACATTGATAGAGGAAGATCACAAAAAACTCTTCTCTCTCTTCATGAAGAACTTCTTTGAATGATTATACTTAAGTCATACCCTGATGAATTTGAAAACTTTTCAAATATCCAAGTTACATGAAAATGGATTTAGGAGGCATCCAATAAATCTTACAGTGAACAATTATTTCAAGGATCAAGTACCATCTATTAGAGAATATTGTGATCTCAACTTTCTTACCATGATAATCTTGGGAAGTACCAATAGGGTCAATTCAAATTAATCACTTTATTTCAAAATTATGATGCACTAAATGATTTTATAGACACTCCAGAAGAGGGAGACCTCTGATTAACCTATATGTGTCAAAATATAGATTTTTTTAGGATATAAAAAACCTGATTTTCCAAAAAAATGTTTTTAAACATTTTAATATGAATTAGATAGAATTTTTTATAAAAAACATGTTCAAGAAAATGACTCAAATTATATATATGAAGTACCTTTTGTATGATTTATCAATACTTTCATCGTTATAATCCATGATAGAAAAACTGTTTTTGGGAAAATGAAGTAGATTATTTTGAAAAATGTTTGTGGTACAATTTTGATGCATGAAAACATTCTACCTAAAGGCAATGATAATTGGAAAGACTGAAGTCCTTGATGAAGAGATGAAGGAGATGTACCCTCAGTTATTTTCTCCTTAGTTTGTAAAATGGATACTTGAGGGTGAAATTTCATAAGGGGGGATGTTGTAATGAACCAATCATTTATGAATAAAATTCCCTTCATTTTAATGTCTTGTGGATATAGAAAACCCATGAACTTTTTTGGTTTAAATTATAATTAAGAATCATGACTATTTATAATATTGTTGTTGCAAAAATATCACACAACTAATATAAATTTATGGCTTTAACAAATCCTCTCAACACAAAAAATGGAGATGATGGACTCATCTAGTAAACTAGAGTCATACGAAGCCCATTTTTCAGAGCTCGAAAAGGAGGTACAATCATTGGTCATTTCTCTTGAATAAGCCCCAACCAAGCATCAACATGTTCATCTTCAACATGATCAACTACAGGAGAAGTACAAGTTAATAGAGATAACCACCCAGGTGATATTATCCAAGCCACCTCAATAGTCTATCACAATCGCACACCGTACTCTTGAGTCTTATGTGGGAGTTATAATTGGTCATGTAATAATTAATTAGTTACTTTTTGTGTAATCCCTTTGTATAAATAATATTATCATTCCATCAATTCATTTTTGAGAATAGTCTTTCTAAAAAATGATGAATTTGATGAATTGATGTTTTAGGTTAAAATGGTACTTTTGAGAAATATTTACATTATTATATATAAAATAAGGTTTTTATTAATAGTATTATACAATCAATTCTTCTAAATTATGATTATATTAGTTCATTATCTTTAAAGGATTAGGTAGTCGGTTTGATAAGATTTATATTTTCTATGTGATAAAACAAAATTTTTATTTTTAAAGAATTTATTTTAAGGTATTAATGAATTTTGAAAATAATTAATATTTTAATAAAATATTATTATCAAAATAATTTTATTAATAATAAATGAGTATATAATTTTAATGAAGGAAAATTTAATTTTTATAATGGTTTGAAAAATATTTTCTGTCAAAACCTATGAATTTTAAATAAATGTTAGTTTTCATTTTAAATAGGAAAATTCACCTATTTATAAAATTATTAATTTTAGTAAATGCTATTTTTGGAATCTAGATATTGAAATTATCCGATAGTGATTTTTTCATAGTTTTTTTGAGATAGCTGAATTGTTGGGTAAAAATTAAATACCTTATAAATAATATATTTGTTTGACGACATCATAATGACCCTAAAATGAAGTAATAAATACTATAATAGGTATTATTTTCCTAATAAATGTTTTATCATTAAAATAATGTTATTTTATATTTTTTATGTAGTTTATAAATCCTTAGTGAATCATCAAAGACATATTCAATATTTTATGATTTTAAAATCATTTCCTCCAAAGTGTGACTCACCATTACATAAGCAGGGGAAATATTTTAATATCATAGCACCTTTTCCTTATAAAATAATTTTTCAAATATTATATGGAAAAAGACCATGGGGAAAATTACGGGATGTTTTTTGGTTTTGAATATATTATTATATTGATTCCAAAACCCAAGTTTGTGAAATATTATATAATTCCCCTCTCATTTATAACATTAACCCACCCAAGCTCCCAATAACCTTTAATAAAAAACTTAAATAACGTCTCTACTCTTTCTTCCCCTCTCTATAATACTCCCAAGGTTCTCCAAGGTCTTAATAATCCCATATTCTATCTTTTGAAGTCACACACTCATGTAGGGTATCATCACTTTCCTTCCTTTCTCATTTTAATCAATGTTTCTTTATATTGTTACACCATTTTATTTTCAATTAAAAATGATGGGGTATGTTTTCAATCCATCCCCATACTTCCCTTATTATTTTCCATTATGGAATGCCTCTTTATCCCTCATTAATCACTCCCATGTATAGCTGTTACCATGCTAAAATTTTGGAA
The DNA here is from genome assembly GCA_963277665.1 of Viscum album. Taxonomy (NCBI): domain Eukaryota; kingdom Viridiplantae; phylum Streptophyta; class Magnoliopsida; order Santalales; family Viscaceae; genus Viscum; species Viscum album. The sequence goes on along the minus strand of OY728129.1, from coordinate 276,390,416 downwards.
GAGTTATTACATTTGTCCTTTTTTTCAGGTTTCATTTTTATGTTATGCCTTATATTTCCAAATTCCTTGTGTTGGGACATGTATCTATATGAAATTATTACTATACATTTCCTTTATATATTATGTGTAACCCCTTTCTCAATCATCAGCCATTATTATGAATTTTTATGTCATGTCGTTAGGCTGCCAAAATTGCACGACAGTTTTCCATGCCAAAATCATAATATTGTCAACACCTTGCAAATTTATCGATAAAAGGTATTCAACATTATGAAAAAATACCTATTGATTATAAAATTTCATGAATTTATTCCAAATTACATTATCTTTGAATAAATGATGATTTTGAATACATCAATGTTATATGATCTATGTGGCGCATTTTAGTGTGTGATTGAAATGTTTATGAAGGGTGTGGCCTAATAGCACCACAATGCATTGGGTAATGCTTAGTGTCATTATACTCCAAGAGAAATGAGGTTTTACTTATGGTAATTTTAGTGAAATTATTTTTTACTCATTCTAATCAATGCGAAATTGTCCTTGAATCATGATAATATCATGTTGTATGTTTTTTTTTCAAAATTTCCATGTTATAATAATAATGATATATCATGACTTTGTGTTCATATTTCTTCTGTACTCCACTGATATAAATATTTCAAATCATGTATTTTATTCTTTATGTTATTCCTTGTTTACTCCCTTACCATTCATTATATCTCATCCCTTTCTTTTGTATTTCCTTAGGTTATCCCATCCAAATCTAAGTAAGAAGGAATGTTGTGGTCATGTAAAAGAAGTCTCTAATAAAGATGTTATATTTTATGTATTAAGATGTCATGTTATGTTCCTATTCCCCAAAGACACTAGAACCCTTGATCTTCTTGGTTGTATTAATTTAATATTTGTGTGATAAATCATTTTTAATTCTGTAATAAAAAGCAAGGTTGTTATATTGAGGTAGTATACTTAATCCCAGATGTCCTGGATCCTTCTTTCCCTTGTGATAGAGTAATAGAAAACAATTAACTCTAAAATCTGTCTTTAATGAGTCTAGTAGTTTAGTGTGTAATGTTTCTTCCAATGTACTCTCATACCTCATAAACAATAAAAATTCCCTCATATTTCCTACCATTAATAAAGACTCATAAAAAGAAGAAATAGAGGATATATTGAATGAAATTAGGAATGAAACTGCCATATTTTAATAAGGGGTCTCCACAACCATCAATCTGGACATGAATGTATATTTGGTAATAGGAGAAGATACAAAACCCAAAATAATTTGTGTATCAATGATTATCAATGAGAAATAAGTATACATTAAATTTCAATTTTCATATCGATATATGATTTCATTTTAATTATACATAAATCTTAGAATTTAACCCCAATGTTGGTATACACTATCTAGTCTTACCTGATGACCATCGACGACTCATTCTGGATGCCAGGAGGATGCACCCCTCTCATGGTACTAATGTAGAGTGATATGTAGACATTATGATCAAATCATATTTTTTCTAGGAAGTGTAATACCAATTATTGATTTAAATGTTTTATCCATAATAATAAATAATGGAAAACATTGGGTATGCATCAATTTTAACGACATTTATCAATGATTCTAGAAGGAAAAATTCCCATTACTAATCAAAAACTATTTATCAATGATAATGATGGATTTCAAGACCATTTATTTATTGATGGGTATCTAGGGTATAATTAGATAAAAATGGACCCTAAAGATGAAGAAGTCACATATATTAATTCATCCTTGTTGATATTTTTCGATCCGGTTATTCACTTTAACATAATGAATACTAGTTAGTACTATTTATCAATGTTCCATGAATCATATATTGATTAGCTTTTGGGGATATATATTTTAATTTTATTTTAATTGCCTAATATTCTAATATTTATAGTGAATTTATCACCTCATGGATATTCAAAAAATAATTGACATGTTAAAAAAACATTGATTGGTGAAATACCCACTAATGTGTTCGTTTGGGGTAATATATAGGAAATTCCCTGGTTTTGTGTTATTTCACCATGGAATTGTGGATGACCCCAAACAAGAATAGTGATATCTAGGTGATGTCACCCCCTAAGAATATCAAACAGATGAGCGGTATCAAAGGGAACCTCACTTAAATTTTTCATTTTATAGACAACCTCTCGAAAAATCACTCACCTTTACTATGTTAATAAACAAGGGAGTCGCCTACTGATTGGATGAAAATAACCAATATGCATTTGAATATATCTACATTAGATTTTTCACCCACCATTATTGATTCCACTAATGAAACTAAGGTATCTCATCTTATATGTGGCTTCCATGGAATAATCAGTTGCTGAATTTCTCAAGTAGAAAAATTATGCGGGGAATGAGAAGAGTCGATACTAACAGATTCGAATGATGCTAGATACAAAGGTTTTATATTATAATATTGAGATGAACATCCCCATGCTCATATTTTTATTGAAAATTATGAGGCATTACATACCATAATATTAAGTCCAATTATCCTCTTTTACTGGCTCGCTCAAGTATATCCATTTCCATGCTATATTGGATGGCAATATGGACTGATAGGTAGTCATTTTGAAAAAATATGACAAACAGTCCATTTCCTAGAAGGTCATGAATGGGTAGGCTCTAGTTGATTTTTTGTGTAACATCCTAGCCTAGAGTGCAAAAAAGTGGACATAGATCCTCATGAAAATGAGATTATGTATTCCCTTAACACTATTTGATGATAATAGATTTGTTATGATGGTTTTTTAAAAATTTAAATCGTCAAGAGGATGAAAAATACAAATCTCAGTCTTGTTGGTATAGGGATCATATTGGTTTCTCTATATATAAAAAATTTCCTACTCATTCTCAATATATGAAGGATTAACTTATAGTGAGGTTAAATAATAGAACCCCATTATTGTTTTTTAACAAGTAGTATATCTACAGATAGCCTACCATAACATCAAAGGGGATTTAGATCTTGTGATATTGAAAATCAGTCAATAATATTATCTAAAAAAGAATAATTTTCCCACATTATCCATCATATCATATGAATGATGGAAGGGTTCCCTTTTGGACAAATATTTCCTCATGGTCCTTGATAAAACAATTCTCATATTTATGTAATGACTAATGAAGGAACAATTATGGCCTACCCAAATCTGAATGAGGTGGTATTCATTATAACACCCAAAAGAATGGTATCATTGATCATCATATTAAATTATGAATAAATAAATTATAATAATACTACCCTAGTGTTTTATAAACCAATATGAACCCCTTGATGGATGGATCCCATAACTGAAAACCTCCATAATGGGACTCACTATGATTGAGACATATATTGGATCCTCCTAATATTCAAATTATAACTATAGATTCCATCCATTAGAGAGTTATTCCATAAAATATCTTACTTAACTCATCAATCTCAGACCAAACACTCCCCACAAATCATGATGATCAGTTATTACTAAAAATTATGATACAAGAATTTGTGGAGTTGACCAAGAAATTAAATAATTTCTAGATTTAGGAAAAATTAATCAAAAAACCCCTATATTTTTTGTATAAATTTAAATATTCATACCTATTTTCCATATGGGGAATGTATTTTGTGTGGCCATATCCACCATTCACAACTAAGCAGTATAATTATATCCATACTTCTACTGACATATTTTCAAAGCAGGATGAGGAAATATCACTTAAGGAACCTGGGATGATGAATATTCTTAACATCATGAATTATAATATCCTAACAACATTTTAAGTCCCTCACACTATATTTAGGGACAAAGACACCACATTTTTTTCTACTGAGTTGGCGATATTTTACTAGGGGTACAAAATCATGTCCAACCATTCATGCTACTATCATATAGTGGAAAATGAGAAAATAGAATAGTTTAATACGAATTTAAAAAATCTAGGAGATAGGGATTAATGACATGATTTCTTGGATGAAAAATATCTTTTATGCTTTACGAGAATAATATACCACAATGTGTACAACTATAAAAGAAACTACATATTCATTAGTGTTTGGAATAGAGACAGTTTCAACCATAGATTTCCAATTTCTATTGCATCAAATATCTCAATATGAACAACTCTCAGATGATGATAAATCACAAAATAGTATGGATGAGTTCAAATGGGTCGATCATGAAATGTTACATGCACTGCAAAACCTTGACGTCCACCAGAATCAGATCAAATCAGTGTTCAATACAGATGTTCACTTCCTATTGATCATTTATTCAGAAAAATTATTGTCTCACAAAGCACCAATTATATCAAGAAAGAAATATTTAAATCTAGAACCCAAGTGATAATGACCTCACATCATACAATATGTATGTTTTAATAGATATTATTCAATGTACACAATGGATGAGATGTGAATCACAGCCCAACCAATGTGAGGTTTCTCAAGAAATTATTTTCATATCATTTATAAAGCATCCATCTTCCTTGTTTCAGGGCATTAAACTGCATAATAAATCCTTACCACATGACATAAAACATCAAAAATATGTCTTTACCAAATACCATTAAAAATATATGGTAGTTTTCTTAACTGCATGACATTAAACTACATAGATTACATTTTTTGTCCTAGTCTCATGATGTTAAACTGCTCAATTCTTATTGATCGTATTATGTTAAGACTATATGGTATAATTCATACCACATGATGTTAAACTATATGTCAAATGTTACCTCAAATATGACCAGCTGCACATGAGAATGATCTATGAAAAAGAAAATTGAATTTCCCCTATCCATGTTTCTAGTTTAGATCCACATAGGGAATATCTTTATTCAATAACTACATGTGGATTAATTCATGCCGTCATAGGGTACGTAGTGATTCCAAAATCCCAAATCCTAGGTTTAGTAGAAATGTATCTATCACGATGAAAAAAATTCATAATTTGAGGTAAACTCATCAGGACATGACATTGAAATGTACTTTTACAAAGTTTATTAAGAATATGATATCTCGGAAAAAATCATTGGAGGACTCATTTAAAAAAATGTGATTATCCTTGAGAGATTATTTTCTAAAATCTTGGACAAAATTTGTGGATCTACATGCCTTGTTTTTTTCATGTTGAGTATCCTTAATCTTTATCATATGAAATTAATATTATTGGATAATGTCTTTACCACATGATACATAGAGATTTGTAGACCCTATATCTAGATCCATCCTTCACATAATATGAAATTCCCCTTCCATTTCCTCTAACCACTCTTGTGTTTTGAATGAAACATTATCCTTTATTTATTTTTCACACTGAGCATAGCCCATGTTGTTTTAGGAATTCATGTAAAGGCTTCCCGATATGATCAAAACATATTAGTTTACAATAGGGTTAGTGGGGTCCTATATAGTAGTCCATAAAGTCAGACTATACGCCCTAAACACATGATGTTAAACTGTGTGGTTGATGTTTATTATGTTATATAAAACGATGCATTACTATAGGCCTCACCTGATAGAACCAATATCCTTGTTGTTGTTCTCCTAAGATTCCTCCATTGAATAAATTTTCTTAAATGGATTCATATTATTACATGATATGTTGTGAAACCTAGATCTCAAATTTTATGTCCTTATATGATGGTCGACGTGAATAATACCCCCCTCAATGTACGGTCGTTACTTATTTAAAGAGTTTCCCATTAACAAACTAAATGTTTCCTAATTCCTGAAATTATTTGAAATATAGTGATGAATAGTTATTTAATAATGGGATAATGTGCAATAAATAATAGGAAAAACTCCACCCCCCACATTTGGGTCTAACAAGAATAGAGTGTTTCCAAATCAAGAACAATATTTGGCTTGATGATTATCAAAAAAAGATACGTTGTGATGCCTATATCTCAAATACCTAGAAGAGATACAACCATATATAGGAACAATACCCTCAATGTATGAGTCCCACATATGTGAAGAGGATTCCATTCATGGACTATGTGTGGCTTGATTCCTATCATCATATGATTTGTAGTGGCAGCCAGATCTTCAAGCCTGGGTCTATCCACTACAATAAATGGTGAAAAATATGCCCACTATGTATGGGTTTGTCATATATATGGAGTTTCCCATTCAGAAACAACATATGGATTGATTCATGTCATCTCATGAAATGTAGCGACACATGGATATCCAATCATTGATCCTACCACATTAATCAATGGAAAAAATACCTATATTTGAATATGGATCAGAACTGCCTGGAATGTTTTCTATTCAATAACTAAGCATGGATTTATTCTAACCATCACATGATATTTTGTGTTTCCTAGATCTCCAATCCTTGGTCCAATCATATAAATAAAAGGTAACAACTCCCCCTATACATATGGGTCAGAACTGTTTGGAGTGTTTCCCATTCAACAACATTGTGTGGCTGGATTCAAGAAATCAATGGATAAATAGAGAATCCCTATTATCCAATCCTGTATCAACCTACAACAATCAATGTTAACAATTCCCCTTATTCATATGGGTCAAACCTATGGGGGGATGTTCTTTTGTAATAAATACATACAAATTTATTCTTTTAATCACGGTTTACGTAGTGACAACTGAATTTCCAATCTGAATATTACCAAAAAATATAAAAAATATTAAAAATGAAACCATAATTAAATATGGGAAAGAATAATGCATTGAGATTATTGGGTCCCATAATTGAACAGATCATTCAATTTACCAATTTCCTTTGTTTCTCAAATTGATATAGGGTAATGTAAGCTTAGGGAACCTAGAATGCCTCTCTGGCCTATGTGACTGAGTCATATTATAGATCATATACTGTGTATGAGAAGAAATAATTTAAAATTTGTATCATATTTAAGTGTTTCCAACATGTTTTAAACAGGAAGTAAAAGAAAACATTCAAAACACATGAATTTATACATCAATGAGAACATCCTCATCACATGAAATTAAACTAAAAGATAGATTCGACCCCACTACATGACATAATAAATATTTGGACATTATCCATCACAATTCCTTATGAGTGGTCCATTATAACCTATCCTCAATTTTCTAGAGAATGTGGTGCTTCTATTATCTTTTTTGAACCTAAGATCATAAATCACACATCATGTATTGATTACCTTAGGTTGATGACAATATTCCACATCCCTTTGAAGGGAAAATATATCTCTATGTTTGGAAATTACAGTGAAGCATAATTATTTTTACCTACCAAACAGATACATATTAGTCTTTTTTGAAGGGATCTATGATCCTTATGTATGAAATCACCATGGTAGAACTCAATAACATTGTCTATTCTAGGTAGTTCTCTACATGATTTTCCCATATCACATCTGATGGATTTAGAACTTTGAGATATCATTAAAATCATTTTCATCTCCATCACAAAAGGATTTTAGAGTACTCTTGAACCTGGGTATCCTAGTTAGGATATCCTCTAACAATACCCTCCTACTAGGTATATGTGTGTCATGGAATTAAACTACATAATCATTAGTCAATGATACATGACCATGAACTATAACACATTATTTCCCCCCCTCAAAAGACCATAAACTGATAGTAAAAGGCACATAATATTTTATAGGAAGAAAAATAATAAATATAATCCTAATTAATAGTCAAGTCACTACTTTCACAACTCATTATAGTCAATTTTAGGAATAAATATAGAGCATAAATGAACAATGAATAAAGGTCACATGGGTATATTTTTTGGATCTAGTGAATGTTTACCCATTTTCGCTAGAACCCCTGCTCTATGAAAATATTAGTGTAAACATTTTTCATAGATCCCCACCATGATAACATCTTCAATAGAAAGTGATTTTATTTTAAAGTGCCCAAAAAAATTATGAATTTTTTGTTTTCCCTAATCCACACTTTGTATGTTTAGTGAATCGTGTTTCCGAAACCTTCTACATCCACCTGAATGGAAAAAAGGTATCTATATTTTAGAATTCTATCATACATAAATGATTTTACCTTCTAACCAAATACATTTTCGTTATACTGGAAGGGATTTATAATCAGCATCATCCTGAAGTCACCATGAAAACACTCAACACCTTCAGTTTTTCGGGAACATCCTTGACTTGATTGTACTGTATCATTACTCAGGACGTAATAAGTTTGGACAACAATTTACAATCTCATTAAGAAGACTATTAAAGTAGATTTTACATCCTTGATGTTATGACATTGTGTTGTGTACCCTTTCTCAATGTAAAAATGCAATATTCCTTCCTCAAACCTTTGGATGTTTCACACCATGTGACTGAAGACCACATATCGTAGGTCCCAATCCTTCTAACCAAAAGCTCAACATTCCTACAATTGAAGAACACTTTCTAGATATCCCTTTTCCTCATATCCCACTTCGTCGTCCATATGTTTTAGACATCACAAATCCCTCATAGACATTAAAAAAGAAAGGGGATGAACTTTTCTTTTAAATGCATGTATGTTTTATGTGGTCATGCATAAGGGCTTGTGACGCACCAATTGGAGGCATATCCTCAATTTCTGGAAAATAAATCAAATTCATGTGAGCAATCTAAATACCATGATGAATCCAAACGCATTTGGGTTATTTGTTTCGTAGCCTACATCTCTTACCTATTCCTTATTCATTGACTCTAACCTTGGGTTATTACAACACTCATTCCCCAAATAACCACCTAGACTTAGCTTCCATAATTTTTCATTATCCACCAATACCCTCTCCAAAATCATTCATTGACCTTGTAAAATAGTGGGGACACCATTGTTTGACCATGCTATCGATTCATATGGGATTTGACCTACCAACTAGAGGAAAATACTTTTAAGTAATGAACTAAAATCACCATGATCCTAGAAAACATTATGGCCGAACTTAGTACTGTAGGGTGTTTTGGGTCATCCTTTTCTTGTATTTCACATTATATATATTCAATAAGAATGACCTAGTATCAATGAATTAATCTAGACAACATATGTACATCCTTACCAAATGATGTTAAAATATATGATAGATGTCCTTACCTCATAACGTTAAAATATATAGAGAACATTACTTATCAAATGGTATATTACTAGCTGCAAAAAGTTCAATCTTGAATACCCTATAATAAAACAACATAATTCCCATTCAATATGATGTTGAAAAACAATAATATAATTCCCATGAAAGATTAATCCAAAGTACTATATGCATAAATTATGAAACTGTGGAATCTTAACTACTTAAATAATAAGTGGAAAAATAGAATAACATAAATTAAGGGAAAAATGGTCCAGCTCACAATAACTTTAAACATCCAATTGATAGAGTCACAATTCATACTAGCTTGAGGGCTTGACAAGTGTAATAATAGGAAAAAGTCAAGTATCTTTTCGATATCCATGAACAATGCATGATCCATGCAATATTGAGAACTCATAAAATAAAAAATAAACAACAATATTCATGTTAAAAACAATTATGTGGGTGGACTGAAAAAATTACATTGAATTTAGTAAATGACAGAGAAATATCCCTTCCAAGAACATATTTTACCTAATTTATCATTTTGAATCAGATGATATCATGACAACTGGAGCATATATATAAATTAAGAATCACATGATAGTTGGAATTCATGAACAATTATAAGGAGAAAAATATATTATTATTTGAACTTTCAAATATAGGTGTGTGTATTTTCATGGTTTTTTGAAGAGGATGGGATTCATTCATGAGTTATGAGGAATCAAGTTAGTGAAATGTCATGGACATCTAAAATGAATGAAATAAACAGAACCTTATGAAATGATTAAAATATTATTTAATTATATTTTGAGAAAAAGGAGAAATATCTACATTTCAGATCCTCTCCAAGGGTTTAATCATAACTAAAAAATTTGTAAGACTATAATAAAATTACATTGGATGAATTTTTTGAATCAGATAGAGTCAGGAGAGAATTGTCTACTGAGCATTGCACTTCTATTTACCCCTCTTCTTATAATAATTCAAGAGTATTAATATGAATGTGGTATGATCTTGAACATATTTCTCTGTATTCGATAATAATCATGATGATGATGAATGATCAAACTCTTAGTGAGCTACCATCTCATACTATTTTTCTTTCTTCATGGTCAAGTCATCCATTTGGGTGTGAAAATTACTGATTATCTAATATATTTTTTCTATAATCTCTAATGGTTCCCTCATATACTAGTTTAGAGAACCTTCATCATCAAAACTATGAAAATAAACCTCATTACTAACCCATTGTTTATGAGTCCTTAAAATTTGTCACATCATGTCATATAATGGTCGACAGACGAATAATCCTTCTCTTGAATCATGAAAAAAACTAGAAAAGTAAGAAAGGTTATTCATGAAATGTTGCAAAGGGAGTTAGAGTGATCAAGGTGTGAATCTTGTACATTATTATTATATCTTTTTCTTGGTCTTCTTAAAAAGATATGGTATTTACTTCAAAATGCAGAATTAATATATGAGTAGAAGAATAAGAAATAGAGGAAGTTACACGTACTCTTCTCTCATTGGATTCATCATCTTTCACTCATACTAAATGACCAACATCATCAAAAAAATATTCCTCACTAATGGAATAGTCATCATGAGGATGAGAATGCCTCCTTGAAGTCTCTCCTGAGTCTTGAATCCACTCCATTATTTGTATATTAATCCAGTCAATGAAGTAAAGGGTTTATCCATAATATGGACTAATATAATCATCACACCACCCAGGTAGGCTTGAAACCATGCCAAGGAATAATTACAAGATATAAAGATAGGGGTTTTGATTGGAGGATGAATAAACTCTGTGTTTTTTTCCCACTCTAATATAATTAAAATTTGGTTGATAATGGTCGTATATCATTCTCACCACACGACTACAGAAGGTGTAGAATAATTTTTTTTGAATGGAATTGAAATACATAACAAACCTATAAGTGTTATATGACTCAAATGTAATCATATATTCTATATAAATCATAAGAAACCCACTATGAATGGAGAATTTTTATGACCATTCATTGGTAGAGAAATTTACATTTTTAATAATTAGATCAGTTAGTATAGGATAAGGATTAGTGTTTATAATATTAGGACAGATGAATGTTTCAATGTCATCATTAGGTCCTTATAATATCACCTAAATAGGAAAATATTCAGCATCCTTAGAAGAAATGATTCTTCATGGACTTTATTAATGTTATGGTATTTATTATAGCCGAACTCACTCATATCGTGACAAATAAGAAATGACAAGGGATATAAATTTTGTAAGAGATTTTTCCTTGTTTGATGTTTCCTAGGAGTTGGTAGAGGCAAGAAAGATTCAACATATCTAGAATATGAGGCCTACCCTCTTCTTATTAAGCTCCCACCACCAGTGTTCCAACTCGGATTCCCCAATATGCAGCCCTATATGGGAAAATACATCCACAAAAAAACATTGAAAAACCCCCTCTTACTAAAGACTAATGGATACCTACTATCTAACATTATCTCCCCATGTGTAATTCCCCCTAGACTCAATTATTTCTTAATATGACCATGCAATATCATGGACCTATCAGGAAGGGGACTGATGAGGGCGTATAGTGGCTGGATGAATTCCTCTGTGGGAAAGTTTGATTTTGATCTAGTCCTTTAAAGAAATTAGTGAGAATATATTTATAACCTACCTTAATTTATTCTTCAAAATGTTATTAATGTCCCTTATATGGATGGATACTATGTGGAGTCATCCAAAAATGTTGTGAATGAAAAAAAACACAACATTCATATCCTTAAGAGGAAATATCACCCAGTTAGTAAATGTCCTAGAAGATGATACCAAAACCCCCATGTGATAGATTAATGAAATTAGTTACATAGAACTAGTATGATTGTTGATATATGATTAATAAGGAAATCTAGTTTTCCTCGCATTGATTTTCATATTATTCAATGAAGAGATGAGTATTCTCAAGTCACATTGAACAATTGGATGCTTTGTGAAATCACAATTGTTTGGAACACCAGGGGAGTTCACCAACTTATAGGAATATCCAAGGGATTGTACTATGAGAATTTAACTTCCATTGGAAATAGTCATTTGAATTTCATAAAGGTAAGATGACAGCTAGAAAGATAAAATATTTTAATTAGGAAAGTTAATGACAAAATCTTCTAACAGACTGAATATATACAGAAGAATACAATGTGATAAGGTGTAGCATTGATGTTAATATGAGAGAAGCCTCTTCAAAATATTTTTATTAGAGTCCATGTGATTTTTAGGGTCCAAATTTTGATTATTTGACTTATGGCCCTCTGGTAGGCTGTAGTGGAAGTTATATGGAATTTAAAATACAATGGAATAAATTAATGAAACACATGATAAATGAGTGATAAATTCTTCCAAAATAGTTTCACGACTCTGAAACCTCCAGGATAATCACATGGACCATTAGAGGATTGTCATTCACATTACCAAATATAGGTATCGTGATTAGAAAACTTAATATAGGTTCCATGATTGCATGAACACATATAGGTCTCATGATCACATGACCTCATACTGTTATAGTTAATCATATGCCACATAGATTATATCACAATCATTTAATTTGTTATAATACATATCATTGTGTGACCTTGAGATGTTTGTAAGAAGTACATAATTGTAAACTGACCACATGACCAAAGTATCTGATAATGTGAAGCTTGAAGGATATAAATACGGATGATAAACTAGGCCACAGTTCAAGTAATTACTGAAAATTTGTTATTGATTCATTTGAACAAGTGCCGAGACAAAGTAGTCATGTTGTGTAAACAAATGATATAATATTGTGAAAACATTTTCATGAGAAATTCTTCTGATAACGTCTTGAGATCTATTCTTATAGAGGGTTCATGATGAAGGAATATTTATATTAGGTCTTGTTAATGAGTCACAAAATGGATGAAATTTTGAGTGATTTTAAATTTGAGTTCACCAGTGGAATGATCCTCCATTTTGAACCTTATTTATAGAGTTCTCCATAGAATTCCAAAGGTCACTTGGAAGACTAATTTTAACACATGACATTGATCTGTGAAAGCCCAGTGGACTCAGTAGGGATTTTTAATTCATTAAAATTGAGTCCTTATCCTTATAGACGACACTCTTTGGGGATATTTGTTAACTCCCTCCAAATGAGCAGTGATTAATGTAGAGATGAATAAATACCTAAATCCTGAGAGTTATGTTATAAAATAAATAAATTAACGGAATGCATCTGTATCATGTGGATCGCATAAACTTCAAAGGGACATGTGATTGTGTAACCTTTTTATAGTCAAGAATATCAATCATGTGCTGCACATGGTCTGATTATGTTACATTGAATCCACATTGAAAAACCATTCTATTCCTCCAAATGAATTTAGAGAAGTATTTTTAATCATGAAGAGGGTTTAGGTGACTTCCACTGATCATGGGACTTTTCAATCAATGGATGCCAAAAAATAATCCAATGATCCTTTTAAAATCAAGATGGAAAAAATATAATGCCTCATGTGATGGAAAGCTATATTGATATTAATTTTATATGTTCATGCAATACACATGAATACACGAAGACCCTAGAAGTGTGTTGACCTTGTCATGTGAGAGTAATTAGCATTCCACCGTAATTTTTTATAGGATGTCACAGATTTCCATTAATTTATGGTGAACCTCTTCATCTATATAGATAAATAGAGTGATTTTCTATGATAATGCTCACACCACATCATGAGAACCACCATCTATCAGGCGACACACCATATATTGGTAGTGGGGTTGTCCAAGATAATTCTTATACAACTTGTCGAGATCTATCACTGTTCTTGGGACACACCTTAGATAACCAGAGCGACTTTCTAGGATACCACACACACAAATTAATGATAATCACTTATCCTTGTAAAATAAAGAGGTAAATAAAATAGTAAAAATGAAAAATCCACTTTTGAAGAGAGGATACTATGATATTAATGAAAAGGGGGTTATAAACCATTGGTGATCATCATTTATCACCTGAAGGCCCTTTGAAAAGATAGCTCGGTCTTACAATGAATTCCTGACAAGTCAGATTGATCTTGTGTGGGGATCCTAATAAGAAACATTAGTCTTGTGAATGAGCCCGATCATTTCTTCTAAAATCACGCGATATCCTTTCTGTGGGATTCCTAATCTCATTAAGGCTATCAGTCACATCAATTCAATGGTGTAATCACTATTTGATAATTCAATATAGTTATGAAAAATACAATTGAACAGTTGGGGTCCAATAAACATGAAGATGGAGGAACGTTATAATAGTCATTGTTATCTTGCAATTACATTGATTAATCATGAGGGAATCATATGAAGTGTAAGATAAAATAGTCACTCTACCTAATCCAACTCACATTTATGAGATAAATGCCACCTAAGATAGTGTATAATTGGGGATGAGAGGCCTTTAAATCCAAACCCATCAACAGAAATGGAACAAAAGGGATGATTACTGGAACTCTACAGTGAAGGAATTGACTTATTGAAGTAGAATGTAACCTGACCGTAAGGTTATTCCATCAGGTAAAATATGTTGATATATCTTAGTGATCATATGACAAGAACATGTTCTTTATATAATCACTTTATAGACCACATGGTGGACTTATGGCTTATCTAGTACATTATGTGAAGGACTTCTTTTAAGTCGACAAGGTAACATGAAACCTATATATGCTAATTTTTTAAAAACCATGAAAAACAAATGTGATAAATATTATAAAAGACAAAAAATATAATAATTATTAAAATGAGAACATGAAAATACTCCTCTTCATTACATAACCTACCCAGATTATGCAAAAACATTAGGACATGTCATCCATATCATGAAACAACACCCGAACATATCACCAAAGTTATGAGACACCCTACATACATGCCATCCTTATTCTTGGATGTCCGGTTTCCCAATCAACATATTCCTGAGAATTCCTCCAGTCATGTTATCCATATCATGAGAAGCCCTGTGGACATGACAACTTAGTCTTGAAAAGTCCTCTAGACATGTAAACCATGTCTCGTGACACTGTCTAGAAATTATTTCTAGATCATGTGATTTCTGCCAAATATACCATAAAAATAATGAAATTCCCTATAAAAATGTCATCTGATTCATGTGACATCCTCTAGCCACGTTATCTAGATCATACGACATCTTCCATGCATGTTCGCTAGATCACACAATTTTTTTTGGACACACAACACAAATCATGAAGTGTCCACTAGAAAGGTCAACTGGATCATATGATTGTCATTATACATGTACTCTACGAATCCATGACATGTACATACGTCCTTATATATTTCATACATACACCCCATACATGTTAGGTAGAAAATCATGACATTCTAGGATGATACCTTGGGATATGATAGTATTATCATATGAACATATTAGGGTATACCTGTAAATGAACTATGATCATTCAAATTCCAATCATAAAAGGATTCATAGAATTTATTACAAAGGACTATGATAAAATAAGTAATCACTTTGGTTTAATTCCCTCTATGTCTCTAAAACTCGAACCCGTGGGACACAAACTCTCCTATGGGTTCATCACACTACCACATTAACCTATAGATTGTCAAGTCTACTAAACATTTTGGACATTGATTATTTTCATTAATAGGAAATGTAAGATTTCATCTAAGGGCCCTAGTTCTACTTTAAAACCCCCATTAGGGCCCTAGTTCATATATTGAATCTCCCACATCTAGGGAAGCCTCAGTGTGTAATACACATTTAGTTTCATGACATGATTATCACTATATGTGGGAATCTTTCATGGGTTAAGTCCCACAAGTGTGATCAAACTATGATGATTCTGATTCATACTATAAACATGATACCTAAGATGACTTCTTAATGATTAATATCTATACTGGGTGCCTAGGTTCCCTCATATATGTCCTTTAGAAAAGATATAAAACTCCATTTCTAAACAATCTACATTTGTTTTTATTATTTATGTAAATAAAATGAATAGATTTCTTCATAAAGGTTAAATACCAGCATCAAAATATCAATCGTCTCCCTATATGATAATAAACCTTAATGTGACTAGTTATGTGGCTTCATAATATAAGTAGCTACCCATTTCAATAAAATAATGGGAAATTGATGAAAAACCTTTGATATATATAAATTATCCATTTAATGGAACCCCCTTTTTGAATAAAATTATTTAGAACATGATCATTTTTTATGGTAACCAATTACACATTGGGATTAGGAACAAATTCATGAACATAAATTAAATGTTTAAGAGATTCCCAGAGTTTTCAACATTTTCCACCGAAATAGTATGATGAGCCCAACCTTCCATCCTCTAATCCAATGTGAGTTCATAAGTGTCATTGGTTCTAAAACTCCAAATGACCTCATGCCTTTAGAAAGTAGGAATTTTCCAAGTTATGGATATGGAAAATATTAGGGGTTTCAATGAAATATGAAAACTGGTGAACTCGAAGTGAAATAATTTAACTAATCTATCTTCATTATGGGTTAATAATCATAGACGTCCTAGCTCCCATCAGACCATTTCATTCAAACCATGCATCATATTTCCATGAAACAATTTCAATTTAGGAAAGAAATAACACCCCAGAATGTGATCCTTCGTAATCAATAACAAAAGATGGGCCCTAATATTATACCTCCCACCTAAGCACCCATGTTTTTAATGACCTGGATTTTTATCAATATATCTTTTTGTATGAAATTAAAATTTTCTATTATTTTTCAATATAATATTATTTAATGCAAACGTATGACCTAATGAAACAAACCACTTTTTTATAATATTTTTTATATTAAAGTTCTAGAATAAATATGGCCTTATGAATTGAAAGTATTAAAATTTGACACTAAATATAATATAATTAAATAAAAATGATAAAATTTGGATTTGGTCGATTTTCCCAAATAATCTCACTCACAAACAAAAATGTAAAAAAGTTGTAGAATATTATTAATTCCAAATCCATTTTGAAAAATATATATAACCTTATGGGAAATATATATATGAATTATAAAATCGTCCATAACAAAGTTTAATGATTATTAAAAAGAAACTAGATTGATATATTTTACTAGAACTATAACGTGAAATTTTAAAATTAATTCGGTGAAAATTAAACATTTCAATATAATCTATTAAAATACATTTGTCTAATAAACAGGTATTTTTAACCATTCACTCAAAAATAGTCTTTTCAAAAATATTGTAAAATATGACCCAAATGTAATATGGGTAATATGTTTTCAAAAAATTATATACTTTTATCTAATATAATTTCTAAAAGCGATATCATTAAGTGACAAAATTAATAAAAGTCTTGTTTGGATGAATGTTTTTGAAAGATAAAATGACATTATTCACATTCACTTAAAAATAACCACATTTCAATGAATTCTAATTATTTTTATTGAATATATAATCAAATTATTTCATTCGATTCATTAATTAATGTTGATTTATTTAAAATATTTTGGTAAAAATACATTGATAATATAAAGTATATTTATGAAAAATTGACATTTTACATGAAAAATATTTTATATTCTTTTCCAAAAAAATTAATTAAATATACCTACTGAATATATACCTAACATATACATATATACATATCCCATTTTTATAAATGTCCATATATAAAATGATCTTATTAAATTACTATATATATTAAAAAATTCTTCACTGAAACTGATTTGTTGAATTTTCTATCATCATATCTATTATAGTCCTATTTCTTTTACATGATCCCATAGTTGTAGTTCATGTGGATAAAGAATTTATGTTTTTGTTATTTTTATATTTTTGTGCATTTACTTCATTTTTATTTTTAATCATGTTTCTTATATTTTACCCTCAAAAGTACTATTTTTTATATCTCATTGTAATATTTAATTTCATGAATATTGATATAGTTTCTTTTATTTTAGTGTTTTGAGTATTACATGCAATCAAAATTATTATTAATTCTAATAATAATAACATATTGATATATAAAGTTTTACATTATCTAATAATTTATCAAATCCCCCATAACAATTTGATAATGATCATCATAATTCAAGGGTTTAAAAAATTAAAATACCATTATTGAATACCCACATTGTCCAATGGGTTAATAAAACATCCTCTTTTAAAAAGGGAAATATAAATTTCATCTAGAGTTACACATGCCAAGCCTTAATAATATGACTAAAGTTGTGATAATTGAATACATATACATTTAAGAGAAACATAATGTCCATTTAATGACTTGGAGTGATAGAGAATGTGATCATGAGAATTTAAATTACAACAAAATCATGAATTAATAAGAGATGAAGAAAACAATAAATTCATCGAGAATGATTTTGAAATAGTTATAATTTTTAATTTATGAGAGATTATTTTATTATCCGGACCATGAAGATTATAGGTTCTACCAAAAAATTCCATCAAGATGAAATATCATATAACCATTTATTAAAGATAAAATAAAAAGTAGAAACGGAAGCACACATGTTCTAATAAAAGGAACATCAATTGTCTATTAAATAATCGATCTAAAGATTATAATATGACAGAACATTTTCATATTCCTAATAATTATTAGTTTCCCACTCAGTTTGAGAATTAAATTATTTTACAATATTAAGGATCAATGAATTATTCCTTTTTGCCACCTTAGAGAAATATTTGGTTGACACGATCCTCAGTAGGTTGGAATAGTCTTTTTTAAACCCTCTCTTTATATGAGTTGGAGTGAAACACTCATTATCAATAACCATTATCTTTCCATTTATGATAGAATCCACAAATGAGGTATGGACACTGCCTGAAACATTATGGGGAATACTATCTGCCAATCATTCATCATCAGAAACATTCCCCCACATATTATATATTTTTTTAAATAATGTATGATATTTTGGAACTCTTGATAATAATTAGTATTTGGTTTAGAATCATATTGGTTGAGATAAACACCCTATAGAGTCTATCCTAAATGATTACATTCCACCAGTCGTATGAATCCTTGCTCCATAATAGGTGGCATTGTATTAGTGTCATCTCATACCACACACTAAAGAGACTCATGAGCAGCTTGTTTAGTATGGTAATTATCTCCATTCAAATCAAATTCCTATTGGACATCACAGTGGCCTAATTAATCCTGATTTGTTTCCATTCTGTAATCCAATAATGCCACCCATACATAATAATAATTATATATATCCTCATTATAAACAACACATCCTTTTTCCCAAACACTTCAAATTCTCATTGCTACATCATGCCTCTTTACATTGCCACACTTCCTATATAGATGATCACAATTTCCCTTTCGAAGAACATGAGGATAAGATCATATTCCTATGGTATATCACCTTCATGTTCCCCATTATCTTGCATCCTTCACAAAAAACATGAAAATTGTCAAATTTTATTTTATGAACAATATCATTAGTATTTTTTTGCAATAAAAATATTCACAGTGATTATAAAAAAAGATCTACCTCATTAAGGATTCAAAAAATGTATCTGACACGAGGTTCCTCAGTATACTTGTCAATTTTTATGGGATTTCTAACCACTATGGTGATATCTAAAAGAATTCATGGGCTCCATAGAAACTTCTCCAATCAAATTACACGTATCCAAACTTGTGCAATTCTATTACTAATAGGGGGAGGATAAAAATAAGAATCCCTGTCATTGATGCAGAACATACACAGTTTTAGTGAAATCGATTCAAAACCCCATTCCCCTATTTTAAGATACCCAGATAGAAATGGAAGATGAAAAATACTATGAACAATTAGGATGAATCTGCAGTCATCAAAGCCACAATTTTCTAAAAGTTTGTGATTGGTATCATCCACTCGCCATGGGTTCAATAATGACGTGAAAAAAACCCTAGTAATAATATAATTGTAACAAAGATTCATATGATCAACGACTTCTTCTTAGTTGGAGAGAATGTGTGTAGTTGATCCGATTTTGAGACTATGATTTATGGCTCCTTATTCAATGGAAACTATTTGTCTTCTACTTACATTGACCATAATCAAATACTTCTTTGAGGGTGAATAACAGATTTCATTCCCCTTCTATGACACCCCATGATTGTGATAAGACCAATGAGGTTTCCCTTTATCACCATCCCAATCTCTATATCTCTTGGAAATACTTTAGAAATTTTCAACCCCTAGCCCCTTAGAGTGCTAAAATGTCACCACAAGAGCTCTGCGCAAAGTTCAATTATCATTGTTTATGCTGAAATTATTTTCTTTAAATCCATAAATTAAATTTCATTTTTTGTTTTCAAGTTTAAACTATTTTCCTTCTTCATCACATCCTATATTCAAAGAGATGAGTATGCATGATGAATCGTTCATAGGGGTAAAGCATTATATTTTTATAGTTTATATAATATAAACAAAGATGAAAATATAATCTTCCTTTATTTATTAAATCCAAAATCATTAAAAAAAGGTATGAAAATACAAAAAATAAATTAATAAATTTAATTCCAAAACATCCAAAATAATGCCAAAAGATAAAAATAGGCATTTCTATAAATAAATAATCATAAATCATAATTAAACTCAAAAATGTCAACATTACATAATTAGTTAACATTAATGGTTATCTCATAGCATTCATCATACATCCTATAAAATGTAATAGAATTATTCCAAAATAATCCATCACTTTAAATATATGGGTAACATATACCTTAACCTATAAAAAATAACCGAAAATAAAATTATTCACTATAAAAAAGTATAAAATAAAACTTCAAAAGGGGTTTCTATTCCTTATAAAATATGGATATATTTATACTCAAGAACCATGTTGTTATCCAAAACTATTTAGTGGGCATCACATTAAAACATAAAAAAATATGATGTTATCTAAACCTTTCTCTTATACCAACTGAAAGTGCCATGAATCCACACTCTCTCATTCATAAAAATAACAAAAAAATTTATATTTTTTCTCTGATATAAATATCCATTTCCCAAGTTTACCAATAAAAAACCCAATACATTATACATAAATATTGAATAATTTACCAACCCAAGGATGATTTTGGTTCATAGCTTTAGAGATTGAGTAAAAACACTTACATAAAAACACCAATGCCATTAGGTGATAATTTTTCTCATAATTCCATTATTTTTTTATTTCACATCTCATATTCATCATTGCATACATAAAACCTTTATAGAAATATTTTAGTCAACCTATTTCTATATGGAATAGAAAAAATAAACCAAAAAATGGTGAGAATAAATTCATAGTAACTGTAGACATTTATATTTTCAATTGAAAATCTATAATGACCAAGAGATGATCATATGTGAAGGATACAATGAAAAGACATAATATAATTCATAATCATAAAAACCTAGATCAAAAACGAAAATACATGGAATAATTTATTACAAAATACAGTTTATATAATTGTAATTAATAATGATCTATGAAAAATCGATCTCAATATATAGAATCTTTATAAACTCAATCATAAAGAAAATGTGTTGGTATGAATGATCAATCTGTTCCTGGGGAATGTAAACTCATATAAAAAATAACTAGATCCCAGTTAAATCCGAAGAAAAAAATATACATCTTTATCTCTCTCTATCTGTATATTAATGAAAAGGAACATTACCATATGCATTTGAGAGATTTATTGATCTTACACATACTATAATGTATATCAGGAAAAACCATCATCATCAATAACTTGAAAAAAAATACTTCCCATGAATAGAAAAAATGAAATATTTCATTTTTATCTGCAATATTTTAAAAAAATGTATCCTTATATAAAATTATATACCTTGGGAAAAGATATTATTTTCATAATAATATCTTTAAAAAAATCATCCTAAGAAATCTTGAAAAAAAATATAGATTGTTTAATAAGAATATATTAATATAAAGGAAAATGGATCATCATATTATATTGAAATAGATTAAAATACCATTAAAATAATAATTTAAACATTTCATTGAAAACATAAAAAAATAGTGATGTCTTATGTTAATTTTATAATGACATATCCACATGATATTTGATAAAAATATTTTCATTGATAACAACCACATAAAATTCTATGATGAGATTCATATAAAAGAATATTTTTTATTATTCCGAAAGTTGTGTCTGAGATATATGTTAATACAATTATTTTTTTAAAACCATTAGTAAAAGTACCCTATTCAAAATTGTACAGGATTATTCCATTTAAATTTTAATAGAAAAAAATGTGTAAAAATGAATTTAATAAATAATTCATGAATATTAAAAGAATTATTGAAATTAAATTAAATAAAATATGGTCATGGAAGAGAAAACTCATCGACCAAGGGGGAAATATGGTTGGTTTTTTTAAAATAATTTTCTCAATTATTTTAATTAAAAAATAGAAGAAACATAAAAAAGATAATGAAAGCCATAGAACTGACTTGAGAATAATAATACAGATGTGTTTCATGAAATTACTACCAAATATTTTCCCCAATGAAAACAATAACTTAATAAATCTTAAAAATAAATGATATTATAACATAATGCCTTTTCCATATAACTCATATTCAAATAAAATGCAATTCAATGAATGAATAGTTTGATGATATATTAATTACATTAATCAAATGATTTAATATTTTAATATTAAATCATTAGTGTAGTAATTGAACCATATAGTACTATCCTAGTAAAAAATATGAAACATGTAATAAGGAAATGACACTAAAAAAAGAAAACCGTTATACAGATAATAAACATTTGAAGTGATAATTAATCTATGAAGTGTTATTTTTCCTATATTTAAATCCATATGAAAAATTAAATAAATAAAAAAACATTTAGAGATCAATTCACATATAATAATGAAAATACTATTTTAATAGATATGTTTTATAACCAAATGAATGGAAATTGAGTTAAGAAACCTCAAACATTAAGTACAGACATACAATGTATGATATTTAACCCATGTAACGTAAAATTATTATAATTAATTAATTGTTTAGGAACCTTTCATTGTTTTATTAATTTATCATTAAAGAATTTATTTCAATGTAAAATATACTAATATAATCGGTTATGTTCTTTTCTGTAATTTTCAAGACAATTAATTATTAATTTCGAAATGACCTCAGTTGGAGGACCATAGTAAAAGGGTTCATTGTTTAATTTTACCTTGGATAAAAATAATAAAATTATTCCCATTTTTATATTAAAAATTTTATTTTAGAGTATTCCATGCAAAATATTTGTTGGAAAAACTTTTTTTCTTGCAAGGTTGCAGTCTGTACGTAAAACACAATGAAATTTTTTACATTGGGGATGAGAAATGAACCAAAATAGATTAGTTCATGAGGGTACAAGGAAATGATATCATAGATAATCCCCTTTAAAAATATTTACACACTTCAGAAGAATAGAACCTGAACATGAGAATGTTTTGGAAGGAATTTCCTTTTCAACTTTGGAGCGAAGTAAGTGAGCTGCTTGATTCCACATGCCCCACGCCTGATGAATCTCCAATCAATACTATAATAAAAATTGAAAATGAATAATTTTGTTACTGATAGGCCAATGAATTGATGTATTTCCATTTATATCCTCATAATATAGTAGTGAATCAATTTCAATCACATCAAACAAGTTATTCCTTGAGACTTGTAAATCTAAATAGTTAGCACTGACACACAATGGATGATTTTTACATTTTATGGATGAAATATATAGAAATAAGAGAAAATATTATCATTGAATAACCATTATCAAGTTATAAATATGAACTTATTCAATTAAATCTATCCTCATGACTAGTTATGAGTGGAATTCGTTAGGAATAAATATACACCACAACATGGGGAAGGTAGTCCATACATACACGCATAAGATAATTCCATTATTAATCATTTGAATGATAGGGATATATATGATATTTCAATTTAATGGAATAATAATGTTTTCATTAATATAATATATATACATTTAATTTATCATTAAAAAAAGCCTTTCATATGGTGATGTAAAATTGAAACACATAGCTTCTTGGTGGTGGTAGTCTGGAAATATGAATGAGCAATGTTTCCATCTCACATAAGATGGGAATGAAGCTTAAAAATTGTTGTACCCCAAACATAATAATAGTATAGTATTTTGGAAATACTATGGTAAATATATAAAATGTTATCGAGAGTTTTCATGGAGGTGAAATAATTAATATAAATAAATCACTCTATTAAAAACTATACCATTTCATCAGACAAAATCCTGAAGTATATACTTAATGCTTTCATAAAAAGGTATTATAATAAAGAATGATCATCTAGATAGTGGGTATTGATGTTAGGAATTTATTTGGGTAGGTATAAGATAATATAAGAGTCTATTTTAGTTTGGATAAATTAATGGAAGGTGTTTCTTTTATAACTGAGAAAAATGACAAATGGGGATGTTTTAAAATGATTTAAATATATTAAATTATTAATGAGCCAATATCTCCATAATTATAAATATTATAATATGAGATGATATAGTGTATAAATATTATCATAAAATAGAATTCAGACAATTTTTAAGTCATTTTTCCATTATCATTTTACCTTTAACACTTTAAACATGTTTTGATTCTTTCTATGGTAAACGACTTTTATTTACCAAAGTTACTATTCATAAAGAACATAAATGAAAGTGGAATCAGTAGATTTTTTAATTATGAATCAAAATAATTATTAAATTTTATCAGATACTATTAATATATGTTTCAAAAATTAATTTAAAATAATACTTGAAAACCTGATAAAACTGTTTTTTAGAAAATCTCATTTTAAGTATAAAAAAACGTTTTTATAAAAAATATACAATTTAATGATGATTAAAAAAGAATATATTGGATTAATTTTATCCAAAATCAAGTAGGGATATTTAAAAAATATGCAAAAAATGTACTTCTTAGATAGTTTAATAGATTTGATAGTTATCTATGAAATTGGAATTTTTTTTACCATTTACAGTATAAAATTAGAAATGTCAGTAAATTTATAATTATTATAATCTTTATATTATTTTATTAAAAAAATATCCTTGTATCAAATATAATTTATAAAATTGGTTGAATGTAATTAATAAATAAATTAAATACAATTATTGAATAAATTGTATTATTGAAGCACAAACGACTTTATTCTAATTAATTTCATTACAAAGTTAAATTTATAAAATATAATTAATTGAATTGAATATATACTCTACTATTATAATTATAATCATTTTAGTAGTTATTAATTTAATGTATTATGAAAAAAAGAACATTTCACATATTAAAGAATTTTATGTAAATTATCTCTTCCCCTACAAATGTTTTTATATACATTTTAAACCCATTTAATTTAAATATACCAAATGGATACATATATATATATATATATATGGGATATATATATTTATAAATAATGGATATTTGTACAATTTTCATACAAATAATGGTCATATTACATTACTATATAAATTCTTACATGCTTCACTAAATTTTATACATT
Source organism: Viscum album (assembly GCA_963277665.1). Taxonomy (NCBI): domain Eukaryota; kingdom Viridiplantae; phylum Streptophyta; class Magnoliopsida; order Santalales; family Viscaceae; genus Viscum; species Viscum album. The sequence continues at coordinate 276,364,700 of OY728129.1, read as the reverse complement.
TATATCTCTCTCAACTTGCCTATTTTGTTACTAACTCCTTTCATTGTTTCCATAATAAGTTTTGTGGTCTCAATAATTATGGTGAACTATGAGGATAAATATTTTAGTTTTGTGGTTTTTTATATATATGGGAATTTATCCCACTTGTACCTTTCATCATGTTTTTTATATTGCATCGTAATAATTTGTTAGAATTTATTTTTAATTATAATATTTTATTTAAATAAAATCATCAAGGTTTACTTTAGTTTGGAGTTTCATATATTACAATATATAAAATATAATATTCATTTAAATGAGAAATAAATGTTGAAATATCGTTGATTTTCATATATAAAATTAGTTTTGTAACATTTATTTCCTAAAAAGTAATTTCTCTATTGAATAATTTTTTTCTCTGTATATGTGTATGTGTGTGTTACAATATCCTTAAAAATTTAAGATATTCAAATTTATACTTTTAATTAGATTATATGAAGTGAATATTTTTAATTAACATATTGTAATTAGTTAAATAGAATAGTTTCATTTTGGGGAATATAATTGAGTTACCATGATAAAAAATGTGTTACCATAGTCAAGGTAAAATAAGATAAAAGGGTTAAACTAAGTGCTAAAGGATAAAAAAAATGATGACACCTTATATTTAAACTATAAGGATGATGAGATTGATAACCCATATCAAATATTTTCCATTTTTATCCTCTTTATTTTAAAAATATATAACATTCACATTATTGATTGAATATTTATGGGAATACACCACATAATCACATTTAATATAACACATCTTCTAACCATCCCAAACTACTCAGAAAATTTGTTTCTCTATTTAATTTATACAAATTTTTTCTCTTCTAAATTGTTTTTAGAAACATTGATCCATATTTGTTAATTAATAAATCCACATTCCAATATTCTAAATAAAACAATGTCTATAAGGGGAGTATTTAAAGATACCCAACTATTCTTATATAAATACTACATAATTATTAATATAATCAACATAACAATATAAAATTTTGAGATCAGAAGATTTAGTGTCTTTGGAAAATTAAGTTGTCACAAGACATGTACATAATAATGAAATTATTATTTAATTATTTCTTTGTTATCATCCTAAAATATATCTAGTTATCTTCACTACATGTAATCACTTGATGATGTACATTAATGGGAATGCTGATCTAAAATCCCAAAAGGCAAGGAATAAGGGAAACTAATTAATAGTAAATGGTTGAGAATAATCATTATCATTTCATAAGAATTGTATCATGATCACAGTTGAGAGAAAATTGTTTTATAATGGTAAAAAATGATGAATATGAATAATAATGAAGCATCATAGAATAGTGGATGAACCCCACACCTAGTTGTAAACAAATATAGCATTATGGTTTCACATAATATATGTGTATAAATCATAACAACGTAAACAAGAATATAGATAACTTGTTGTTGACACATAATATAGATAATATCCTAGGATATATCGCATTTAAAAGTCATGTTAGGGATATATAATTATAATACATATCATAAAATCATAAAATGAACATAATGTCTTTTATATATTGAGGGTAAAAGAACCACATTCATGAAATAAACCCATGGAATATAACAGGGTTCATAAATTTTTGTAAATAATACATTCTTGAATAACATTTTTTGTTACTATATAAATAAGAGAAATTTTATTTTGGTATAAAAGATAATTTTTCTTTATATAATCTACAACTAAATTGGAGTCAATGACATGTTTGGAGAAATTAATTAAATTTCAAAAAATATGATCAATTTTCTTAGAATGACATTTGGAAAAGGTAGAAAAATGTATATCCAAAAAAGGGAATGCTAAAATATTAAAATTAAATTTTAGGGGAGTTTATAAATACCTCAAATTAAAACAATGTGAGATAATAAATAACACAAATGAAATAGTTTTGTTCTTGAATCCCCTTACCTTAAATCCCACATTATTTCATCACTTTTCCACCTCCTAAATAGTAAAAAACAATTTATAAAAAAAAGAATTAATTATGTTAATTTTGTTCCCTCTTGACTAATTATAATTGTTGGATAATATTCATTTATTCCATTTTTTAAAGTTGGATCATTTTTTTATCGTATATTCTTTAAAAATATCCCTTTTGGTTTGTTTTTTGTTTTCTTTATTCTCATTTAAACTTAAGTAGAAATAATTATGATAAAATATTATACATGTAATTATATATTAATATATTATATATAATCTATTATAATCATTGATAATGGTGGTGAGATGAAAATAATTGGAAACATCCTTTTTGGTGGTTGACCGATAGTTAATGAGACATTGTTTAAAGACAAGGTTCAAGATATGCAATATGCACTTTTATTAAAAATTAATTTTTTATTTCATATTAAACTTTTCAGGATGATGTTAACATACAATAGATTTTTTTGAATATTTTCTATTACAATAGGATTTTTGGATAAGATATGAGAAATTTAAACTGAAATAAAAGGATATAAAAACATTACATCTTTCTTAAAGTTGTTCCTATTCATTGAAAATTAACTTCTTGTAAGAATAAAATTTTATAACTATAGAATATCCTTAAGGATGAGAATGCGATTTAGAGTGTGATGTTTGTATTATTTTTTTCATTAGAATGTGAGGGAAGAGTTTTTTTTTCAAATAAGGGGTGAAGGTTAATTTATACTTAAAGAGAGGGGTATTTTTGAGTTTTAATATTGAATAAAAATTTATATCCTTTTTAAACCCTTAAATAGTAATATTTTGGACATTATAAAATATATTTTTAGTAAATTATTTTTTATTTTGATGTTAAAAAACATTATAACAATAATTTATTAGTTTAGTCAAATGGATTTTGATTAAAAGAAACATATTTTTTAGTATATTACTTTAAACATTAGACTTAAAAAATACTTTTATGTTTGTAATATAAGTTTATTAAATTTAAGAGCATAATTTTTTAATGTTTAATTTATTTTTGGATGATCCAAAATTTCTGTAATTGATAATGTCATTATTGCATCCTGAATAATGTAATTTAAAATACAGTAATTCTTAAAGAAATTATTATACACATACAAAATATAGTATATTAGAAACTACAAAATAAATCAAACTAAGATAATTTCAACATGATGATTCTAAAAGTGAAATTCATTTAATAAAAATAATTTTCTAAAAAATGTTAATTTTAAATTCAAATTAAAAAATAATGATATTTACAAAATACATTGATATATATATATATATATTAATAAGGTTTTTATAATTTAATTGAGCTTTTGATCATGATATTTATTTTATGGAATTATATTACTTAGATTAAAATAAATTACTTATGATAAATATTATTTAAAATAACATTTATTTTTTGGGGGTCAAATTACATTTTTAATTATTTTTTTAATATTTCTGATTTCCATGTCATTATTACCAATGATTAGGTTACTATTCCAACTCATACATCAATATGCAAATGGTCATATTACTTTTCAATAAGAAATCCTATTTCATTCAAACATTATTCACTATAATTCTTCCTAAGGATTAATATTTACATTTTCTAAGCTAATGATTATTATAATAATCTATTGTTTATTTTATATAGTGTTTTTTGGGGTTGATGAATCTAGTATATTATAATGATCAAAATTTCCCCATTTTAGTTATCTTAGTATAATTTTAATTCCATTTTAATGTTTTTCATTTTCATGGGAATAGTTTTGGAATAATGTGAAGATATATTTTAATGAAATAAAGTGTGGTTGGTTTATATATGTTTTCTATGTGTATAATACTAAATAATATAATATTATACACATTTATTTAGGAAAACATATCACCAATAAATATATAGGCCTTAAATTATACCCCCATTTGAAATTTCTACCTTGAAATGTTGACTCATAATCTCTATTAGGAATAGAGAAGGTAACTGATATCTCATCATTTCCTCTAGTTCTATAATCACCTATTCATATTTATGGTGTACCATAGAACATTGAAAATGTGAGTTATCTTTTTGCATAGAATATAGCCTTCATGGTTCAATATATTCATGTGATGCTCCTTATATTATAGGTAATGCATGAGTTGTATAATTTTTGGATTACCTAAATGTGAGGGACAAGGTATGATCATCCTCAAGAGATACACCAAGAACACATAATGAAATTGAGCCCCGTTTGGTGGATGTTCTAGCCAATAGGACACTTTTTTATGTAGTCAATAATATCTAATGGACCAATATACCATTTTATAATAATTCATTTCTTTATAAATTAAATGAATATTTTTTATAGTGATTTTTGAAGGAACACATTATCTCCAATATCAATATCTAATTCCATTCTTGGGTTATCAGTATAGCTCTTCTACCAACTCTGAGAGTATTCTATATGTTAATGGATTTATGAATACATTTATCCATTTATTGTACAATATCAGGGCTGAGTATCATTATTTCACCAACATAATCCAATGAAATAAGAGTTCTATAGAACATCCCATATAATACTCATGTGGATGAATTTGATGTAAGGAAACTCAACTAATATGATAAATTGATCCGATCCAAATTTAAATTCAATCATGTCGACTCTCAAACCTTCCTCAATATTCAGATTTTTTATTTTAGTCTGACTGATTGATTAGGGGAGATGGGCCATACTGGAATTTAATTCAGCATTTGGAAGAAATTAACGACTTCTTCAAAATATATAGGGGATTGGTGGATCACGATTAGATAGGATTGAATGTGATTCCCCATAAAACATTAACAATTCATTTATAAATATCATATATAGTTGATAAAATATTAAATATTCATAGATATTAAGGAAGTGTTCAATCTTGGTGACTTTATCCACCACAACCCGTATCATAATACTTCCTTTAAATGATCCTAGGTGACCTTTGATAATGTCCAAAATGACTTCATCCCATTTCTATATTGGAAGGGGTAGTGGTTTCATCATCCCCTTAGACATAGGCTGCTCTACACTAATTAACTGATATAGTAAGCACTTTTGTGATCTACTCATCCATATCATTATTCGTTTTTTCCCACCATAAGTACTTTCGTAGATCACAAAAAACATTTTTAGATTAAGGATAGGGGAAGAAAGATGATTTATGTGTACTAACCAATATATCATTCATTATCTTAGGTGATGAAGGAACAATAATTCAAATTCCTAACTAAATAAAACTATATTAAACATTTTTTAATTCATAATGCTTCACCTAAATTACTATTTAAACCATATTTTAATGTCTATATTATTGTTTTTTTCTTCCATGATCGTCTGTTAGATAGATGGTTGTGAAATTGTCTGCGGAAGGTATTATTTATTCCTTAAGATTATGATTTTTGTATCCATCATTTTAATATACATAAATAGGGGTTCTGTTTTTCAAACTTATGGATAAATCAGTATATTATTTTCTCCAAAGATCATAATTTACCTTGTTTAACTTTTAGGATGGTAGTGAATAGAGAAATTGTTGTCCTTGAATAGCATTGAAAACCTTCATTGACACATGTTTCTCTCTTCATGTGTGAAGTGTTAATGTGGACTCTTTTAATAACTCTATATGTCAAACATCTCAATATAGAGGTAGCGCCTTGAAATATTTTGGGAAAATATCACATCAGTTGACTCAAAATCATCTATAAGTTACTTATTCTCATGTATATTTACCTATAATAAGGCATAGTCTATAAGTTTTTAATTTTATATGAGTACCCAAAAATGTATTTTTTTTTCAATAAAACTATATCCGAAAATTATTTCCTCATGATTGTAGTGTGATTAAATGTTAATTGATTAGCCTCTTCTGTATATCCTTAAATAATACATTTCAAACTTCTTTTCATATATTTTTTTTACCCTTATTCTTATTAACTAACTTGTAGGACTCATCAACAATGATCGGTTTATCAAAAAACATTGGAAGTGGATTTATAAGACAATGAAACATTGGATTTCTATTATAAATAAGGATCAGTTACATTCCTTAATAGAAATTTTGGATGAAGGTACCATATAAAAAATTTATATTTGATCATGTGACCCATGAATGTAAAGAGGTACATGTAGGACACCATAACATATTGAGAGAGGATGGGTGAATTTGGGGGAAAATTTTCCATTTATTTTGAGTGATATTTTTACCACATTAATAGGTACTCATTAAACTTATATGATGGATTAAATATGAAATAAAAAATTCTCATGTAGAGTCACAACAAAACACATTTACTTGGTTAACAACTAAGGGGTAGTCTAAGGAGCGCAAGATTACATTTCTTTATTGTACCTAACTCAACTAATATTCAATAATTTTTGAATTCAAAAGTTTATACGTAGTCACTATATACTTGGCACATTGCATAAATAATATATAAGGGATAGCTCACTAAATACCTCTAAACACTTCTGTCAATTCATTCTCATTCAATTCCTTGGGTGTTATCTTACAGAGTTTATTGACTTGAAGGTGGATTCAATGGATTGACATAAATGTATATATATCAGTTTGTCATTAGACTATTATTTCACTATAGACTAAATTTGTTGCACTTTGAAATCCCTATTCACTAAAAAATGATATTCAAAATTGGATTTTGTGAAGTTCCTTCATGAGATTCGCTACCTTCATGAAGATCACTACCTTCATGGAACAAATATCCTTAACATAGCTCACAGAGTAAATTTGGAATACCCCATCATCATGAAAAACCCTTTAATAAAAAACATTGAAATAAGTTAATATTGAACATAAAATTTCAGGATTCACATGCTCACATAGAATGTCAATTTTGCTGATCTCCCCTAGATTTGTGAAATTAGATAAATACAAGATTTTCTTAATTAAAATTCATTTGAAATGAAGAGGTATAGCCTCATAATTAGACTGTTTGTGATGATCCTCCTCTTAACGTATTTTCTAGATCATTCACAACCATTTTCGCGATGCTCCTCCTATCGTGAATCTCTATGTAAATTTTCCATTTGTGATGCTCATCGTAACCATAGATATTTCTTTCAAAACTATTTAATGTTTCTGTAATTCATGTCAAAATCGTTGAGATGTCTGTCAAAACTATTGCACCTTTGAGAAGCTATAATTATCATAATTTTGTAGATCATCATCACAATTTTCGATACTACTTATCTTCATGAACATCATTATAGTATTCATGAAACCCATGAAAATGTTTAACATCATGGGTTCCAACAATACATTCAAAGGAATCAATTACTAAACCGGGAATACATTTTTCCCTTTCATAATGTCACCCCCATAATCCTCAGATAATCTTCATATTCCTTTTTTTTCTAGATGAAAATTTAAATTCATGGGTAAATACAACCAAAAAAATTTCATGTTTGTTTCTAAATATAATTTTCATCAAATCCGTGTTGATTTAATCAGAATTAGTATGCCTGAAGGGATCAACTTGAACTCATATTTTCTATACATATACAATAGGTTATCCTCTAAAATGATACCTTAATTTCCTCTGGTTGATGATAATAAGAATTAATATCCCCCTTTGATATGTAATGAGATACTTAATGTTGATATAATAATCCATTAATCCTTGTTATGGGATACATGTTTTCTAAGGTGATATTTTTTGACCTCTTTTTGTAAAGTCATACACCCCTGTAACCTAGCACTAGTGTTTACTTTATCACAATAAAAATAGATATAAGGAACTACCTCCCAATGGACTGAATAGTTTATTATCCTTGCTGAACTAGGAATGTACATGAAATTTAAAGTAAATTTTAAATTATAAAAAACAAAAAGTGTTTTATTTGAGAACATAATATTCCCCAAAGTATATCACCATATATCAATCAAAAAACAATTCTTGGTATAATAGTGAAAATAAACAATAAAAATAATATTAGATCAGATACTTAGTAAGGCTAGTAATATAAAGATAATTATCATGATTAAATAAGACATGATATATTTCTAAAAGTAAATAAAAGAAAAAATATTTCATTCAATCAGTAACATGAATATAATGTATAATATGAAAGGAGGGGATGATGATATGATAAAACCTTATAAATAATCAGATGAGATTAAAACTTATCCATTGATATTGTTTCTAATATAATAATTACATGGGCCTCAACAACTTCTTTAATAATGAGGAAATCCAAAATTTTGAACATCACAAGAAAGTTATCAAGACCATTAAAAATTGAGGTTAGATATAGGGTTAAAAACCCATCTAATTTAGCTCACTAATGTTTCTCCTGAGACCTCTTGATGCATTAAGGGGATACCTATAACCAGACCACACCAATCAAGTATAAATTAATATGAATCCCTCTAATAAATGGGGTAAACATAATAATGATAATTTTTCATATTAAAATCATATCATATGAGACTTTAATATATTCTCCAATCAATAAATATAATAAGAAACAATCTTGAGAAATTTGAGAATGGAAATAAATTTGAAAATACTCAATAAAAATGATCATAAAAATAGAATTTTTTTTGGATATATCTATTAAATCATATCCTAGTGGATAATAACTTAAAAATGGTTGATATAATTACCAAATATAAATACAATTATAATGTCATTCAAATCATTCTTATGGAAAAAATATTTTTTCACATTAAAAATTATTTAATCACAATGTGGCCCATTTTTTTTGGAAAATACAATCCATTGAAAATTATCATTGTGTTTTATAATTGAATCATTAAAAAATCTAGTGGCCATGAGGTATTGAATTTTTTTTAATGGATTACACATTGACAAAAACATTACTTTCACATTTTTAGAATAATAAAAACATGTCCTATTTGGAAAATAAAATGATGATTCCTTTAAAACATATATTATCAAGTAAAAAATAGGTAAATTTATTTCATTATATAATTTCAATATTTTTTAAAACGTTTTTTAAATTATTTTATATAACATAATTTTTTAAGGATATTATTTTCAATTGAAGAGATATATTAAGTTATCTTTTAATTGAAAAACTTTTCTCAATCCTTTTATGTACAAAAAATTAGAAAAATTGTATTATAAATTGAAATGATCGTGATTAACTCTAGAATTATAATATAGATTATTTTTTCAAGTAGAAATATAAATAATTCCTGAAATGGAGGAATAAACATAAAAAATCTTGAATAATGATGATGCTGAGAAATGAGCCCTTACCACTAAAGTTACATATAAATCATAAGAAAAAAAATGAAATAACATAAAATGATACATTAAATACCATAAATATAGGAAAATTCATTGCATAATGTATTTAATTAGTGGTATATATAAAATAAGAATAAATAAATATGTGGTGAATATGGAATATTTCTCATTGATGTAAAAATTGAGACGACAAACCCTGACTAATAGTTCAAATTATTTTATTGCCTAAACCTACTAAAACTTTTATATAGGTTTACTATAAATATATTAAAGATCCCTAATAATATATATCATACCATATAATATTTTCATAAATCCAGTTATTACCATTTTGTTAACAATTATTTATTAAAATAGTTGTTTTAGGTTATAATTGCTTCATTTTTCAGGTATATTTTTTTTTCCGACATTGAAATCTATTAATATTGATCATTATTGTAGATTATAAAAAATTTCATCCATGAGAGAAATCATAAATACTCGTTATATTAATATTTTCATGAAACCATATATGTTAGTGATAGAAAACTGTTTACACTATTCATGGGGGCAGTAGACTGTACGTATGCATGAATGTCTTTTTAGTTTTTCATGGTAGAGGAATCCAATAGATGATAAATAATATATCCAATTTAATTATTAATTATTATTCAATATATATCACATATATTAATTAAATTTATCTTCATTACATTTCATTTAATGTATTTGTGAAAAATAAGTCACATCGCTTTGTAAGGTGGTTGTCAAACAATCATACGAGCGACATTATCACATTACCCATATAATAGAAATTAAGAAGGTATGTAGAGAATCATAATTATAAATTTATAATTATAAAAAAATATGACATATAAAAATTTCAACTATCTTTATTATCATACATGTAAAATGGAAATGGAAAAAACACATTACATCAAATCAAGACCCAATATTCCACAGTCCACAAGAGTGACATTATTATTTTCCAATAGGATAAAAGTTAAGAAGTTGGATTTGATATTATAATTTCAGAAGTATAATAACTTCATAAAAAACATATTTTTTTCAACCAAGCATTATATCCATCCATGATATTCAGTTATGGAAAATGAATTAAATCGGTTCGCGAGGCAGTAGACCACCGTACACATGATCAATAGTTTCATTTGTAATTTGATGCAAGAGGTGATAAATATAGTTTCTGAAATTAAAATAATAGATTCTAAATATAATTTAGATGATTTTTTATTATATTATCATTTTAGAATAATATTTTATGTATGATGAAATAAATTAAAACAATTCTTATTATTTAAGAACATTACCTCTTTTTTAGAACACATTATTTTGTTTGAACCAAAAAAATTAATAGGAAGTAATTTTGATAAAAAAGACTCAAGGATATTTGTATAGTAGTAATTAATGAAATTTTTTAGGTATTGTAAAACCAATGGGTTTTGGATGTGTGAAGTGGAGAGAAATGTGGGCGGACTTTAATAAGTGGGGGGGGGAGAGAAAACATGGAATCTTTTAAATAAATAATGTGTACCCACATTTTCTACATCTCCAAAAGATCCAAAATTTGTAATTACATGATATTAGAGGGTATATGGTCTAATTATGTCTATAATATAATTTTTTTTCATGTTTTCGTTCATTTTAAAAACTTATCATCTTATTTTTTCCAAGCGAGACGTGTTTTGACCTTAATCCTATTGACTTATTGTTGCAGTTTTTTATAATAATAATGATAAAAAATTTAAGTTGACCTCATTATAAAATATAAATAATTTTGATTGAAAATATGTAACAAATTCTAAAAAATAAATTTATTGGGGTGATATAATTTAATTTAAAATTTAACTGGTATACGCATCGAAAAATTAGTTTTCTAAAGAAAAAAATTCAAAGGTTTAAAATGTTTTTGTATCATATTTAAATATAAAATTTATTAAAATGATATAAATTAGATATATTTAACATAATTGATAATATTTTATGTTAAAAAAATATAAAAATAAAATATTACTTCATAAATAATTTAAAAAACACGCAGTTATTAATAAAAGTTTTTATTTTTCACTATTAATCCAAAAAACTAATATTTTATGAAAATTATCAAAATCATCAATCAAATTAAATTATGATGTTTATATTTTAAAATTAATTTCATTTTTTAAATTTAATTTTCTAAAATTAGTAAAATATAATTATAAATTATGATCCTAATGTGCAATTACACTACCTTTTAGAAATATACTATTTTTTAGAAGACATTTCATTTTAATTCAAATGATTCTAATTTTTTCTATTGAATATATAACTATTGAAAATATTTTATACATGTGTAAAATATAGAATTTATTTAATATATTTTTCATAACCTAAAAATTAACAACATGGTTACAATGATCAATTTTTAAAGAATAATATTTTAATAGAGTGTCGTGATTAATTTGAAACTGACATTCCATGCATCACATGTAATTAATGAGATTGAGTTTTCATAAAAATAAATGTAACATAAATTATTATGGTGTTAAATTATTTTCTAAACTTGTTGTTTTGTTTCAAATAAAATATTAAACAATTATTTCCCTATTTCATAGTCCTGGTGTGTCACATTCTATATCATTATATAATCATAAAAATTGACATTTTTTTCAATACCTATAATCAAGGGGTTGATATTTTAAAATTCACTTCTTTAAATTTCAAATAATGAGAAGGTTTAAGACAAATTATCTTGATATGTGAGAAATGGATCTATAATGGCCATTTATAGTAACCCAGAACTTGGATTCCAAATAGTATAACCTTATTAAAAAGTGAAGATATGGGAATGGAATAAAATCATAAATAATCATGTGAGTGATATAGAAAATTGATCACAGTAACTTGATTGATCATGAGATGTTCAGAAAATCATAAATCGCTGATATGTGAAAAGGCCATTAGTTCATAACATAAAAAGGAAATATGATAACCTTTCTATTTAAATATCATTATCTTACAGTTGAGGTATTATTTTACTTATATGATAGTGAAAAACAAAAAATATTATTAAAAATTCATCCATTAGTTTCACATCAATCAATTTCATATTAGTTTCATACTATATGAAATGAATATCCAAGATGATTTTTTATTTCTAAATAACTAAAATTTACATTAAATTGATCAAAAGATCCTTAAATGTGTGATAATATATTATTCTTGTCTTTACTAAAACAAAAATGATTATCACAAGTTGTTCAATATAATAAATTAATTTCAAATACCTCAATAGTATCTCAAAAAATTAATCATTATCTATTTTATTAGCAGTTAACCTTAAGAATAAAACAATATGTGTCTAACCAATTGTAATGTCCACAAATATAGAAGGATGGTAACTAAATCAACATTATATCCCCTAATACTATAAATTGTCTCTTAACCTCACATTATTAATATGTCTATACCATGATCATTGTAAAAACTTAATGGAAACCATCATGAGTATGAATATATTTCTGGTTGTCAAACATATTCAATTAATCCAAACATAATATAAACTCATTAAAAGATATAATAAATCATTAAATCAATAATCACTTTTAATTTCAACTATAATTTACTGTAATCATCTCTTAATCATTACTATCTCAACATCATGCACATGTAATGGGTTTTTATCCCTTAGTAATGAGTTTTCTAGAAAGTTCAAATTCCATTTATATTTCTTTTCATGGTCATCAGTACTATTCATCATATGTTTCAATCCCTTTAAGAAATTCCACTGTTCTTAAATCCTCATACATTTCATGATTCAAATAATTTGAATATCATTGAAAAAATAATTAAATTACATTATTCTGTAACTAAAATAAAAAAGAAACATAATAATTCCACCACAACTATATTAATAGAATATTCATTACCTTAATACCTTATATTTTTATGGTGTATATTCCCTTAGATCTTGGGATTTTCATTTTCATAGTTCCCCATATCTTTACAGTAGAATCATTTAACAGTAAAAATTTCATTATTTCCCATTCAATCCCATGTATGGAAGCCTTTCTATCCACAATTAATTGAAATTTCCAATACCTTATATAATTTATATAGGTGTTTAGTTTCACAATTATCACATGGGGTATATACATATTTCACTTATTCCCATTATCTATCTTTTTCTATATTGTACTCTTCATTTCTTACAATCTTTTGAAGACCTTAGACTTTGAGAATTATTTCTCTATATGACTAATACATGATATTTTGTCCTTCTATAATGGGAATGATTGAGAGATAAGTGACTTTATATGAATTGGAATTAAACCACCAAATAAATGGTCAATCTAACTAATTAGATTAAGTAATTAGTCTATAGAATACATTGCTGACCTTGTAATATTACTTTAATTCTTCAAAACATTTTCAACATCCTTTGGTCTTAGACTAATAAATTGTCTCTCTATATCCACTCATTTATTAAGAGGAAAATACTTTTCCAAGAAGAGTAACTTATAATCTATCCATTCAAAATATTATATTTCTTCTTCATCCTAAGGGTATTTTATCAAGGACCCCCATTGATCCACATATCCTCAGAGATGATAAAAAATCCAGAAAACATTCTCCCTTTCATTTCTTCCCAAAGTAAGAAATATATTATCTTAGTAGCTTTTACATTTCACATATACAGATTCATTTTTAGTCACATTAAATGATGGAAGTTTCTAACACATGAAGTTGTCTCTAATTATTTTGACGAATGGTGGAAGTGTAGGATACTCTATATGGAGAAGGTTATTTCTCATAACCATAGTCATATACCCTAAAATGGTTATAATTTTATAATTTCCAGTTGTATATCCAGATCAAGCTTCGTTATATTTCACAAAATGTATATCTTTACATAGATTATGTTCTTTTATATGGTTCTCAATCATTCTTCTAGGTCCTATCTCTAAATATTAGACTATACTAAATTAGATCATTGAATTATAAACCATATTATATAATTCCAAAACTAGTGATGCACTTATTATAAAATCAAAAACTTATGCAAGGGACATCACATAATCGAAAAAGTAGTTCCTTTAAAAATATTTTCAAATAATTCAAAAAGGATTTTAATGAAAATCTAAATCAAAACAGGAATATGCCACTTAATTTTGAAACATGTGTGTAGTAAATTTCTTTTTCATGTACCAAGTGATGCTCAAGTGAATCCCAATAAAACTTTTTTAAAGTTATTACCTCTATATACATTTATTCTAGATTCATGTTAACTTTTAGTATCCCAAAAGATAAGTGTTTATTTGAAAAACCACATAATATATTCCATATAAAAAATATGATGTTCTTCTATACCTATCCTCAATTTATACCAAATATTTTTATTCCCTAATATTTGTTTTCCTTAACCTTATTCCCAAATTTCAACTAAAAGTTCTCTAAAAACAACTATAAATACCTCAAACCCAGTAACCTAGAGTCGATGTCTAATTTATTACATTAACACTACATATAAGAAATAAAAACCCAGATGACATAATATATTAGTAATCTTGGTAAACTACTTAAAAATTTAAATTAATTTTCATTTAAAAATATAAAATATAGAACAGTTTTTGTTTGAGAATTCCATTAATCACCTTATAATATCACTACAAATTAGTCACTAAACACTTTATGGTATCTAAGTGAAAATTAAAAATAATAAAGGGATTCAATCCAATGCGAGTAAGAAAATAATGGAAAATATCATTTATAAACATGGAATAATGAATATGGTAAGGTAAATAGATAAATAAACATTCCATTTAATCAATAAATCAAACATGAAGAATAATATTGAAGTAATAAATTATGGAGATATAAATCCATATAAATAATTAAAGGATCATGAAACATAACAATTGATATTATAACTAATTGAATAATAAAATATACATCAATATATAATCTCATGATGAATGAAATCCATAATGTAAAACATCATTAACATAATATCAATAATTTTTAAATTAAATTTCAAATATATTTATAAAAACCCATCTAATTTGGAGAACTGATTTGTCTATTGAGTCCTATCAATGCATCTAGGGGGTATCTATTACTGGGACCCACCCATAACATACGTCATGTTCATTAATCATGTAAATTTTATGAAAAAAAATCATAATTTATATTTTAATTACAAATATAACATATGAAATGTTAATACACAATACAATAAACATACATAATCACAAACCATCTAGAGTAATGTCTTGAATGGCAATACAATATTTCATATACAGCCAAACTAGTCAATAACTATCCAGAGAAATAATAAGGAAGGTACCATTACAAAATATCCCCAATATATAATATGTACAGAAAAGGGTTAATGTGTTTGATGCATAGAAATATTATATAAATATCTATTAAAAATAATATATGAATAATGTAACATTTAACATTGAAAATATCTTAACGAATCAATGTTCAGAAAATAATTTGACAATAATTTTCATTGAATATATCCATTGAAACTAAAAAAGTATACTTTAAAAAATTTATTTGTCATGAAGGATGGTAATTTCATTTGTGTCGTACACAATTAAACAAATATTCCTTTCACATTATCGGTAATAATAATATGGGACATTTTTGGAAAATTATATGATCATACATTTAAAAAATTGATAAAATAAAAAGAGTGTAAAAATTTATTTCATAAATTATTTATAGAATATTAAAAACATTTTTGATTACATTTTTCAAAATAAATTTTATTAAAGAAAAAATATTTTTGATTGAAGAGAGGAATGAAATAATCATTTTAAAACCACATTTTTTCAATAATTTTATGATTAAATGCTAAGGAAAATGGTTGTATTACTTGAAATGTTCATGATAATGATTAATAGAACAGAAATTATTATTTTTATGAAATAAATATAAACTATTTCTCCCCAATGAGACATAAACATAAACAATCTTTAATAATGATGAGATTGTGAAATAAACCCTTACCACTTTGGTGAGTGTGCGATCATAAGACATATAAGATAAATAATATTACATTAACCATTAAATAAAATGTAGACAATGATATTAATGATGAAATATATCTATTTGTTAGTAAATGTGTCCCACATTAAAGAAATATTTTGAAAATATGAGATATGTCTCACAAAAGTAAATGTTAGATAGGAAACCCTTACCACTTGATTGACTTCCTTTATATGTTACAAAACCACATATTTAATAGGTATAGTTTTATTATAATTAAGTTACAGAATCATAATCATATATATCATACAATATATGATTTATTTATTTTATTTTACCATAATTTTATTGACTATTCATTGTTAAAATCACCGCTTCAAGTGATAGATGCTATGTTCTTTAGGTGTGTTTTGGATTGGTAAATTTTGGAATACTTCTATATATGTGGCTAATTCATACCCAAAAGTATAACAATGATAAAAATATAAAATATAAATATTAAATTTTTATTTAGTGTTGTATTTTAATATTAATGATATAAAATGGATTACTCCATTCATGAAGACTGTAGGCCCTACATATACATGAATATTACATCCATATTTCTCAACAGATGGAAGAAATAAAAGGTAAATATTATTTAACCATTCTAGATTCATAATGATATCATATAGATCCCATATATTAAATAAATTTATCCTTATTATAGTATGTGTAACGCGTTAGTGAAAAACCAGTTGAATCGCTTTACGAGGCAATAGTCCACTGTACACAAGAGAAATGTTATTTAATCCTCCATTGAATAGAAATTATAATAGTATATATGATATTCTAATTAATTTGTAATATTTATTTTAAACATATAATATATATTCATTTAATATATAACTGACCTAGTTTTTGTTATTTTTTCTGAAGAAATTAGTTTTCCTTGATGTATTTCATAGCACAAAATCAAACATTCCTTACACATGAGACTGGATTGGCGTGCTCTATATACGACACCAACATGGCATGGATTAGATGAAACATTGAGTTTCTATGAAACATTATTTTATAGTTATAATTATTTTAATGATAAAATTATTACATATCCTTTAAAATTATTTTTATATATAGTAAAAACTATTTTAAAAATATTAATTATTATTTTTTTATATATAAAATTTATAATTATAATGAAAAATATTTTTTTTGAAGTCATTATATGTATAAAAATAAGATTTTTCCAAATAAACTACTTTCTTCTATTTATATGAAAAAAATAAAATTAATTTAATAAAATTTTAGAAATTTAATTTTATAAAATAAAATTTATTTTTGAATTCCGAATTTCAAAATTATCTTACGGAAATTTAAAGGATTTTTTTTGAGAAACTTCATTTATGATGAACATTGAAAAATAATGAATTATAATTAGAAAAACTTTAATAAATAAATAATTATTAGATATGAAATTTATTTTGAAGACACAATAGATCAATTATACATATATTAATCCAATGCAGGTCATTAGAATCTTATTTATATTGACATTAGATATAAAATCTTATAGAAATTATGAACATTCTTTTTACCCGTATTCTTGCCACAATTGCAGGATTAATATTTAACTTAATTTTTCCACATCTACTAATTGTATTTTCAATCCTAGATATAAATGGATGTAATCCGTAATATATTTATATTTTTATTGTATCAACAATTTTTTTATATATTCTAAATAGTTACTTTATTAAGTATTTATTTACCACATTTAAGGGTAAATCATGTAATAAAAGGTAAAAATAGTGTTATAATATTATTAAATTATCATAACAGTTCACCTAATTTCATGTGATTCTTTGTTTTCAACTAAAATCTACCTTAGTCCCAAATTATAACCTTTTTATGCCACTTGAGAAAGAATATGACATTTGTTATATTTTATTTTAACATTAGTTAAAAATGTCATACTCATATTTTTAATAGCAATATAATTTTTATATAAGGATATAAAAAAGATAAATTCTAATATAAATAGTCATTATAAAGATAATAAGTTGAGATTAATCGGGCTAATTTATTATTATATTTTAGATATGAAATAATTTAATTGTTGGATTTCACAATGATGACATATTAATTGTTTAATTAAAAGAAATATCCTAGAAATTATATAAAGATAATAAATTAAATATAATGTTATAATTAATTACATCTATAAATTTTATAGAAATCTTTGATATATTAGTGAAATATTAGAATTATTGGTTTGAAGATACAATTTTAATATTGTTGACCTCTATGTTTTTTTGATAAAAATCATGTTTTTGTAAATATTGCTGAATTTCATGTTTAACTGTATATAATATATATTCTGAGAAGCTACTGGGACAACACACTGCCAGACAATCATACCACTTGATTAAATGATTTTTAATGTATGAGACATCGTTGATCGACACAATACCAGGATGTCATGCTGCTAGAATGAAAAAATGCCTATGTGTGAGATACCGCAATATGAGGCATTGTTCATGTCACACCACCAGACTCATATCATCAATAAGACAATAATTTTATATGTCTATGTCTTTTTCAGACCATACACTCTTATATGAAAACCCCCCAAAATGTTGAAAATTTGGATAAGTCTATGACACTATTAGTGTCATACCAAATGATCCTGACACCAATAGAGAATGAAACCTCTAAAGTTTTATGTTTCCAGAGTATGACTATGCCAAATCATGATACCACCATAGTTTGACACCGCCATATCCTAATAGACCAACACGATTGTTATTACTTTAGTTAGTTATTATTACATTTCACTAACAACTATATTCATCCAATATAATTCCATTTACAATTTAAATTATTGTACACTTAATGATTGATAAAAACTAGGTCGGAATGAGTAGTATGAGATAGTAGCTCATTCCAATGCCCACACTACTGCTGATAAAAGTTGTGTCCACCCCGAAAACAAAAAAATTGAGTCATATAGATAAAAAATGTCTAGATATTAAAACACCATGGATGTAAAGAGCCTGCGATTCACTAAATATCCAAGGGATAAACATGATTGAAAACCTGAAGGGCACACCTACTATAAATGATCGACTGAGGATTCCAAATCTCATCACATATGTTATTTTCTTCCAGTTAGAGAACACAAGTTATAAAACTTTATTTTCCGAAATATTTCAAAACAACAGGACTCAAGAGTTAATGCTGATTGAAATCAAGAGTCACGAGTAACACCGCAATATACCAAACATCTCTAAACATGGAACTCCAATATTTCGTGATTGTGTTACAATTTTTTACTTTTGAGAAATGTGTGATATACCCTTTTTTATACACACACATACACACACTATATCATGTTCCAAACATGAAGATATTGGTTATCTTATCAAACACGTTTCTTATTTTTTCCCACATACAAGAGTGGTGGATGTACCTATGTGTTCTATTTCTTTTTTACTCACACACATAACTCTGGAAGTGGTAGTGTGTGACCAAGACAATTGTAAACTACTCTATATATAAACATAATATTGGTTGTGGATCATTGATACTATCTTATATAAACGCCTTGTTGGTGGGCGATCAATATTTGGAGAGAATAAGTCTCAACTTGAGACTGAACCTCTTGTATTCAAACTTTCAATTATTTGTTTTATATTTTATCAATTTATTTCATTTTAAAACTAAATACTATTTAAATTATAAATAATATTTAAAATTTTATATTTTATATTTATAACATCCCAATTAAGTAATGAATAATAGATATTTTTATCTATGTCTATTTATGAATTAGATAGTGTTTTAGAGGCTTAAAATGAGAATAAATCCAATCTTAAGCAAGGAATATACTAATATTTTTAAAAGACTATTTTACTACCTTTTGATGGAAAACCATTTTTAAATCAAACTTTTGACAATTTTATAATATTTATTTGTCAAAATAAACATATTATTTATGATTGGTACATTATTATTTACACTATAAAATGTTTTGGTATTTTTCTGACAATGTTCATTTTTTAATGAATAGTGAAAAATACTGCATTTTACATCAAAATTGTTTTTTCATCTAATTTAATTATATGGTTAGATTATCTTTTTAATTTGTATTAAAGTGTAATATGAATATATTTTTACCATTTAATCCAATGGTGGTCATTTGGATTAATTTCACATTGGAATTGGGTATAAAGTAATGCCAAAATTTTCATAGATATTGTTTCAAAAAAAACCCCTATTTGTTTTGACAACGGAATTATTTTTTAAATAAATTATTGAAATTTATGTGTTTAGAATTTGGAAAAATGGATTACATATTTTGAATCAGAAGGTCCAAATTATGTAATCAAGACTCTTTTGTTTTTGGACATTATTAATAGTAACGACGGTAATTCACTTTAATTATCTTGATTAATGAGTAATCGGGTAGTTAAGGATAATAAAATAATATCATAATAATAAAAAATGACACAAAAATGTGTCCTAATGCTACTGGTTGTATGATGTCCGACCATGGGATGCCTTTTGACAAACTTGGGGACCCTATGGAATGACTTTGGTTTGAAAGTTACTTTTTATCCTTTTATTGTTAAAAAAAGTTAAATATAACAAAGAATGTATCACCTCAGTAAAAAAAATTTATTTTTGTATACATAAATTATATTTTGGACTATAAATATTCATTGGAAATCTAAAAATATTTCCTACATCATATTATTTTTTTCATAATTGTTATACATTAAATAAATTAAATTATTTATGACATCATGATGATGCAGCGATTACCTCATTATTTAAAGATTTAAATAAAATAAAAATATAATGTAAAATCTAAGGCCTATACTTTTCAAAGACCTATTGGATGAGTATATTTTGAACCCTTATCACCTTATCCTATAAATACATCATTGTGTGACCTTTAAAATCCGAAACTCATTTGAAAATAAAGTAACATTTTGTAACATTCCAAGAGTGCCCCTCCTCTCCTCTTATAAAAGGCTCCCACCCCTACATCCTTACCCACACATCTCAAGCCTTTGGCTCTGACAAAACCTACCCATTTTGTCTCTCCACATACCTCTATTACACCAAGGAGCCTCACATTGGGCAGAAGGCTTCCCATGTAAGCCTTTGAGCTCAACTCCAAAAGAGTTACCCGATTTAAAGGTAGTGTCTCCTCTTTTGTTCTTATGTTTTATTTTGCTTCTCCAAACCCCTAAAATCTTTTTATTCATTTATTTTATAACAAATCCAGTATCATCAATATAATCGTATGTTGTTATAAGAAGCATTAGATCTACACTTATACACACCTACATCTAATGGTTAAAGAACATATTGTTTCTGTGGATGGTGAATTTCTGCCTCACGAAACGATGATTGTTCAATATTCATCTAAAACCTTCAAAGGTGGCCATTAAGATGTCAATATATTTATATATGATATATAATATGTTTATGTTTTCCTTAATCTTCTGTATTTTCATTTATGGAATACCTTTATGGCTTCCATTATGGGTATACACGATATCTTCATTTTTGGAAGTGCGGACTACCGCCCCCTCAAAGTGATTTGATTCGTTAATACCATATGTGGTACATATAAAGGATATATTTAATGATATTATATATGATACCATAATTTAATTATAATACTATTATGTATCATTATGTTTTAATTCCATTAAAGTATGAGATAGAAATGAAAGTAGCGTTCATGCGTACGTACGGCTTAGCGTCTCCATGAACGGTGCATTTCATTTCTTATCCCCAAATGTAATGTACTATTATAAGTACATATATATAATGGATATATATGATTTATGTTACATCTAAATGATGAATATAATTTTGGAATTAAAATATACATATCTCTCATTTAGTTCTAATTCCATTAATATGACATAGAAATGAAAGTAGCATTCATGCGTACGTACGGCTTACCCTCTCCAAGAACGGTGCATTTCATTTCTTACCTCTAAATGATTATGAAATATTATAAACTCATGTATATACTGAATATATATGATATATATGGCATATACATCATGAATATCATTCTTGAGATAATATATATTTGACTACGTGAACACCTTGTAAATATAAGAAGTTCATTTTTGACTCAAGTACCAATGATCGTTAAAACGACTGTTATAAACATAAATAATAACATAGTGTTCATGACATGGTAATAAATTATATAAAATGAATAATGACTTGAAAAAGGTTCTTAATCAAGTAGAAATTAAATCAATTTTATTATTCAGGAGATTAAAGAACGATCAAGTCAAGTCTGATACGAGGTAAGGGACTTCGTCTCAATCTCCTTTCATTGAGGCATATTTTGTTTTATACACAACTTTCTTTTATACGGTGTATAAAACACATTGAATTTTATGTTTATTCAAAAGGAATCTTTCTTATATGAAGCGTTTACTAAACGACAGATGGGAATGTTTTTTTCTCGTACGTATGCGGCAACAACGACTTCTCCCCCACCGTGACCATTATTTGACTTTCGGCTGCCTCTACAAGCCATTAATTTTTTTTAAAATGAAAAATAAATACAATGTATTAATTTTCTTTTATTTTCGTATTGAAAATAGTTTTCATAACGTTTTTATTATATCAATGTGTTGTATTGATATATTGTAATTGAAATGTGGAAATTCTATGTTTCCTTTAGGCATGTTTTATGTGATACGATTATGTTATGGTTCTTGGGGATTGTTATGAAGATGGGTGGTTTTGTGATAAACTAAGAGCAGGTGAGCCCGATATAGCTCTCCAATTCAATGGGTAGTGCGAAGGAGTTAAACGTTAAGGTTTCTCCGAAGTGATTTAGGGAATATACTGTGATGGGTATTCCAAATGTATCCAAGAGGGTTACTCTCTACGTAAGAATGTTATGAATGGCTCAAGTTACCTTTATATCTAATGATTTCTATGATTTGTTCATGATTTGATGAGGTATGTTAAAGTGATTATGTTTTACGAGTAGAGTATGATTTCATTGATTCTTATGTATACATGTAATCATGTTTCCTTTCTATATTTTTATATCCCTTACTAAGCTTTTTATGCTCATCCCATGTTCTTGAAATGTTTTTCACAGGTCAAGGGAAGGGTACATGATATGATGATAGTGTCAAAGATGTGTCAAGAATGAATCCGTGTTTTATTTTAGATATGTTATCGTTGATGGGAAAAAATGAATACTATCTTTTATTGTAACCACTTTGTTTAAATGTGGGATGTAATTCATGTTTTATGATCTAATTATCTAAAACTCTAATCCTGAAAAGATCCTCAAGGTGTATTATCGAAATATCTCAAGATTAAGTAATGTTTAAGGCTTGGGCCTTATAGTTGGTATCAGATGTTGGTTTAGACAACTTTACGAGTTAGAAAATTGTTAAATTATAAATTAATTTATGGTATGATTGAAATGATATAGAATTTAAAGATTATCAAGTTGCATTTCCTAAGATATTTCTGTGTTAAGAATGGTTTTTCATAGAGGAAACAGAACAGATTTTTTTGGAAGGCATACGGAGGGAAATGACCTTTCAAATCAGTATCCTGAGATGGTCAGAATCAGAACTGAACATTTGGTTGTAGGGATGGCTCAGTTGACTCAGGTGAAAAATGTTGGTAGTTTTTATTGATGACAATTTGGTGTTTTCTAAAAGTAAAAAGGATAAATGAAGACATTTAAGGGTTATTTTGCAGACCTTAAAAGAAAATAAATTGTATGGGAAATTCAGAAAGTGTGAGTTTTGGTTACAACAAATTTCTTTCCTTGGTCACATTGTTTCAAAAAATGGAATATCTGTTGATCCTACTAAAACCAAAGTTGTTGAATAATGGCCAAGACCTACAAATTTAACCAATATCAGTAGTTATCTTGGTTTGGTAGGTTACTACCAAAGGTTTGTTGAAAATGTTTCACAGTTTTCTAGTCCAATGACTAAGCTAACTCGGAAGGGTGTTACGTTTATCTGGACAAAAGAATGTGATGATTGTTTTCAAGAGTTGAAAAGAAGATTGGTGAATGATATAGTTTTGGAACATCCTTCCAGGAATGGTGAGTTTTTTATATACAGTTATGCTTCGTTGAAGGGACTTGGTTGTGTCCTTATGCAGAATGATCAGGTAATTGCATATTCTTCACATCAGTTGAAAACTCATGAGGTAAATTACCCTACACGTGACTTGGAATTGGCTTCTGTTGTTTTTGTTCTAAAAAATTGGAGGCATAATTTTATGGAGTAAAGTGTGAAATATATACTGATCACAAAAGTTTAAAGTATATATTCACTGAAAAATAATTGAACATGAGACAGAGGAGATGGCTGGAATTAATCAAGGATTATGATTGTACAATTCATTACCTTCCGGGAAAATCAAATAAATTGGCTAATGCTTTGATTTGAAAAAGTAATGCTTCAATAACAATGATGCATTTGGAACATGATCCTTTGATTATGGATTTGATAGAATTTGTCATAGAAGTTTTTGGTGCAGGATGTACTTCTGTTTTGTTTCAGGTATAAGTGAAATCTTCAATATCAGACAGAATTAAGCAAGGACAAATGTAAGACAGCGAGTTGCAGAAAAAGGGAGAGCTGCTTCAGAAGGGTAAGTTGCCTGAATTCAACATTGATAATGATTTTGTGTTGAGATTTGGGAAGAGGTTATGTGTTCATAGTGATTCACAGTTGAAGAATTAGTTGTTATGTGAGGCTCATAGTTCCCCGTTTTCATTTCATCCTCACAGTAGTAAGATGTATAGAGATCTTCGGGAGTATTACTGGTGGGACGGAATGAAAAGTGATATTGCTGATTTTACTGTGAAGTGTTTGAATTTTCAATATGTAAAAGCAGAGCGGCAGTTACTGAAAGGGATAATTCAGCCTTTACCAGTTCTATTGTGGAAATGGGAGAATATTACCATGGACTATGTTGTGGGATTACCAAAGACATCTCGAGGTAACAATGAAATCTGGTTTATTGTTGATCGATTGACTAAATCTTCTCATTTTCTTGCTATACGAGATACTTTTTCCCTAGATCAACTTTCCTATTTGTATGTTAAAGAGATATTTGGGTTACATGGAGTTCCTCACTCCATTGTATCTGACCGTGATCCTAGGTTCACTTCTAACTTCTTGAAAGGCCTTCAGAAGTCGTTGGGTACTAAATTAAATTTTAGTACATCTTTTCATCCCCAATCAGATGGGAAATCAGAACGAGAAATTCTGACTTTGGAAGATATGCTACGTGCTTGTTCGATGGATTATCAGGGATGTTGGGACCAACATCTTTCTTTGGTTGAGTTTTCATATAATAACAGTTTTCATTCCAGTATACAGATGGCACCATTTGAGGCGTTATATGGGAAGCAGTGTCGAACTCCATCTTTATGGGATGAAGTGGGTGAAAGGATGTTGATGGGACTATAAATGGTAGAAGAGTTGGTAGAAAAAGTTCAGCTGATACAGAAACACATTAGAACAGCTCAAAGTAGGCAGTATAGTTATGCGAACAACAGGAGGAAGGATCTCTCTTTTGAGGTAGGTGATCATGTTTTTCTCAAAGTATCACCATGGAAAAGTGTGAGGCGATTTGGTAAGAAAGAAAAGCTGAGTCCATGGTTCATTGGACCATATTAAATTCTAGAGAGGCTTGGATCAGTTGTATACCGAGTGGCTTTACCTCCGAGTGTATCTCAGGTACACAATGTTTTTCAGGTTTCGATGTTGAGAAAGTATATGCCAGATCCATCTCATGTTTTGAGTCTAGAGGTAGTTCAGTTGGAAAAGAATCTATCATATGAGGAACAAACGGTCCAGATTCTTGACCACATGGAGCAAGTGTTACAGAATAAGGTGATTCATCTGGTAAAGGTTTTGTGGAAAAACCACATGATTGAAGATGCAACATGGAAATCTGAAAATGCAATGAGGGATAAATACCCCCACTTATTCGATAAGTAAATAAATTGCAGAGACACAATTTTCTAAAGGGGGGAATGATGTAACATCCCAAGTAATTAATGAATAATAGATATTTTTATCTATCTCTATTTATGAATTAGATAATGTTTTAGAGGCTTAAAATGAGAATAAATCCGATCTTAAGCATGTAATACACTAATATTTTTAAAAGATTGTTTTACTTCCTTTTTATGGAAAACCATTCTAAATCAAAATTTTTACAATTTTATAATCACTATTTGTAAAAATAAATATATTATTTATGATTGGGACATTGAAATTTACATTGGATAAAATTTTGGTATTTTTCTGACAATGTTCATTTTTTAATGAATAGTGAAAAATACTGCACTTTACATCAAAATTTCTTTTTCATCTAATTTAATTATATGGTTAGATTATCTTTTTAATTGGTCTTAAAGTTTAATATGAATATATTTTTACCATTTAATGTAATGTTGGTCATTAGGATTAATTTCACATTGGAATTGGGCATAAACTAATGCCAAACATTTTATAGATATTGTTTAAAAAACCCACTATTTGTTTAGACAACGAGAATTATTTTTTTAAATAAATTATTGCAATTTCTGCATTTGTAAATTGGTAAAATGGATTATATATTTGGAATCAAAAGGTCCAAATTATGTAATCAAGACTCGTTTGTTTTTGGACATTATGAATAGTAACGATGGTAATTATCTTTAATTATCTTGATTAATGAGTAATCAGGTAGTTAAGGATAATAAAATAATATCATAAAAATACAAAATGACACCAAAATGTTTCCAAATGCTACTGGTTGTCTCATGGACGACCATGGGATCCCTTGTGCCTAACTTTGGGACCCCATGGAATCACTTTTGTGTGTAAGTGACTTTTTATCTTTTTATTGTTAAAGAAAGTTAAATATAAAAAAGAATGTATCACTTGAGTAAAACATTTTTACTTTTGGATACATAAATTATATTTTGGAATATAAATATTTATTGGAAATATAAAAACATTTCCTACATCATAGTATTTTTTTCATAATTTTTAGACATTATATAATTTAAATTATTTATGACATCATGATGATGCAGCGATTACCTCATTATTTAAATATTTAAATAAAATAAAATGATAATGTAAAATATAAGGCCTACACTTGTCAAAGACCTATTGGATGAGTATATTTAGAACCCTTATCATCTTATCCTAGAAATAAATCAATGTGGGACCTTTAATATCCGAAACTCATTTGAAAATAAAGTAACCGTTTGTAACATTCCAAGAGTGCCCCTCCTCTCCTCTTATAAAAGGCCCCCAACTCTACCTCCTTACCCACAACTCTCAAGCCTTTGGCCCGGCCAACCCCTTCCCATTATGTCTCTCCACATCCCTCTATTACACCTAGAAGCATCACTTTGGGCATAAGTCTTCCCAAGTAAGCCTTTGAGCTAAAATAAAAAGGAGTTACACGATTTAAAGGTAGTGTCTTCTCTTGTGTTCTTATGTTTTCTTTTTCTTATCCAACCCCATAAACTCTTTTTATTCATTTATTTTGTAACAACTCCAGTATCTTCAATATACTAGTATGTTGTTATAAGAATAATTCGAGCTACACATACACACACCTATATCTAATGGTTAAAGAACATACTGTTTCTGTGGATGGCGAATTTCTGCCTCACGAAACGATGATTGTTCAATATTCTTCTAACACCTTCAAAGGTGGCCATTAAGATTTAGATATATTTATATATGATATATAATATGTTTATGATTTCATTAAGCTTTTGTATTTTCATTTATGTCATACCTTCATGGCATCCATTATTGGTATACACGATATCTTCATTTTAGGAAGTACGGACTACCGCCCCCTCAAAGTGATTTGATTCGTTAATACCAAATGTTGTACGTATAAAGGATAGATTTAATGATATAATATATGATACCATACATTAATTATAATACTATTATGTATCATTATGATTTAATTCCATTAAAGTATGACATAGAAATGAAAGTAGCGTTCATGCATACGTACGGCTTACCGTCTCCATGAACGGTGCATTTCATTTCATATCCCCAAATGTAATGTACTATTATAAGTACATATATATAATGGATATATATGATTTATGTTACATATAAATGATGAATATAATTCTGGAATTAAAATATACATATATCTCATTTAGTTTTATTTCCATTAATATGACATAGAAATGAAAGTAGCGTTCATGCGTAGGTATGGCTTACCGTCTCCATGAACGGCGCATTTAATTTATTACCTCTAAATGATTATTTAATATTATAAATGCATGTATATACTGGATATATATGATATATATGGAATCTACATCATTAATATCATTCTTGAGATAATGGATATTTGACTACGTGAACAACTTGTAAATATAAGAAGTTCATTTTTGACTTAAGTACCAATGATCGTTAAAACGACCGTTATAAACTTAAATAATAACATAGTGTTCATGACATGGTAAAAAATGATATAAAAGTAATAATGAACTTGAAAAAATTTCTTAATAAAGTATAAATTAACTCAAGTTTATTATTCTGGAGATTATAGAACGATCAAGTCAAGTCGGATACGAGGTAAGGGACTTCGTCTCAATATCCTTTCATTGAGGCATATTTTGTTTTATACAGAACTTTCTTTTATACGGTGTATAATACACTTTTACTTTTACATTTATTCAAAAGGAATATTTTTTATATGAAGCATTTACTAAACAACAAAAGGGAATGCTTTTTTTCTCGTACGTATGTGGTGACAATGACTTCTCCGCTGCCGTGACCATTATTTGAGTTTCGGCTTCCTCTACAAGCCATAATTTTTTTTAAAATGAAAAATAAATACCATGTTTTAATTTTCTTTTATAATGGTATTGGAAATGGTTTTCGTAATGTTTTTATTATATCAATGTGTTGTATTAATATATTGTAATTGAAATGTGGAAATTCTATTTTTCTTTTATGCATGTTTTATGTGATAACATTATGTTATGGTTCTTGGGAATTGTTATGAAGACGAGTGGCTCTGTGATAAACTAAGGGCGGGTGAGCCCAATATAGCTCTCCAATTCATTGGGTAACACGAAGGAGTTAAACGTTATGGTTTCTCCAAAGAGATTTTGGGAATATACTGTGATGGGTATTCCAAACGTAACCAAGAGGGTTACTCCCTACATAAGAATGTTATTAATGCCTCAAGTTACCTTTATGTCTTATGATTTCTAGGATTTATTCATGATTTGATGAGGTATGTTAAAGTTCTTATGTTTTATGAGTAGAGTATGATTTCATTGATTCTTATGTATACATGTACTCATGTTTCCATTCCATATTTTTATATCCCTTACTGAGCTTTTTATGCTCATCCAAAGTTCTTGAAATGTTTTTCACCGGTCAAGGGAAGGGTACATGATATGATGATAGTGTCAAGGAAGTGTCAATAAATAATCCATGTTTTATTTTAAATTTGGTTCCATTGATGGGAAGAACATGAATACTATCTTTAATTGTAACCACTTTTTTTAAATGTGGGGTGTAATGCATGTTTTATGATCTAATTCTCTAAAACTCTAAACCTGAATATATCCTCAAGGTGTATTCTTGAAATATCTCAATATATAGTAATGTTTAAGGCTGGGGCCTTATAATCTCAATTTGGGTTCATATAATATTTAATAAATTTAATTGATTTAAATGGATTCAATAATATTATATATTATTCATCTAAGACATAATAAATCTTTAGATAAATATTGAGAATGATTTATATATATATCATTATATTAATTTTTATAAACATGGACTTTTTTAAATTTTATTGGGGGATTTCAAAATAAATAATTAAAAAAATATTTGGGAACCCAATTCGCCGCCCTATTTAGATACTCATTCCAACAATTATTTGGTATCGATGGAGTTAAAATATTTTCCAATCCTTTTAAACTGTTTTTATATTTGGGTGTTAAAGATCATAAAATTACTATCAAATCAAAATTATCAGTTACTTATATTTATTTGTTAGTATTTTATCATTGATAATAGATAGTAAGGTGATGCTACCAATAGACCTCCATTTTTTTAATGGGACCAATTAAGCCCAATAGAAAATAAAGATGAAAATCCATTTTGAAAGTATCAGTTTTGAAATATATTCTTCCACAATAGATGAGTATGTTTCCCATGATACTTCAATAATTACATGAAATAATACAACTAAGGATTTTTATTATAATAAATTCAATTCCATGAATTCCATATATCGTTCCTTAAGAGTTTAAGAGTTTATTTTGATTTATTTTTATGAAAATTCTTTTTAAATTGGGATAACTTTTTGTTTCCCATTAGGGAACTTCTAATATTAATTAAATGAGGATAAATACATATAATATTAAATATGATAATTCTAAAATGAAAACTAAAGAAAAAATTTATGATATGTATCTCAGTTTTAATTAGATTGTCAATTCCATGAGGTTACTGGGAAAGACATTATCTGACAAGGACCAGATAATGATATTGTTGAGATGTCAACATGAAAAAATGATAGGAACAATAGGATCAATTAGAGAATCCTAAAATATTAGTAAATTACTAGTAAAATAGAGGATGTGTTTGATTATTAAAAACTATGAAGAGATAAAAGTCACTCGTGAATATGAAGAGGAGCCTAAGGGAATTTTTGTATCGACCAAGACTATTGTACCTAGAAAAACATAACTGAAAAAAAGAAAAAGATAAGGTACATGTTATAGGCTTGAGTGATAGGGAATCTGTTTATAATGGTGATAAGGAAATAGATCACACAGAAAAATGATTTATGAAATTCTATAGGACGAAAATGTTTTTAAGAGATCAAAATTATAAAGGAAAATATGGTAAAAGAGGAAATATGGTAGAAAAAGATGACGGTCTAATGAAAGTTTTATACTACGAATGTAATATGAAAGGTCACATAAAATTTCAATTTTCCTAAAATGAAATACAAAAATAAAAATGAATTCAAAAAAAAAGATACAATAAGGACATGAAATCTGCATGGGAATAATCTGAGGATAACTTCAATTAATCAAATTCTTCACATGAAGAAACATTATACAAAGAAAAGATGTTCTTTTTGACCAAAATCATTTTATTTACCTAATTTTTCAAATGTTATTCCTAAACACAAGTATGATAATGATAACAGGAAACATGATGATAATGTTATTCAATGGGAATAAATTTTTGAATAATATAATATTATAGATTAACAATTTAATGAGTTAAAAGATAAATACAATGTTTTTAAAAGACAAAAAGCTCTAAGAATAAAATGTATATCTGAGTTTCCTATATAAAAGGTGAAAAATGTTCAAATTCTCAAAGTAAATAGTGACACTAATCTTTCAAATGATCAATTGAAGAAATTCATGGAAAAATTCACAAATATTAAAGAAACATTGAATTTTATTTTAAAAAATATGTTTTCGTCAAATATGTTATAGGATAGGATATGAACCTCGAAAGAGAAAGGTAACTGAGAAATGTTTTTTTCCTAAATGCATTAATGAATCATCTACTAAAAAACATTTTTAAAATTAACGAAAATTTATTTTATTCTTAAGTGTCTTAAATCTCATTATAGGAAACCCATAAGACAAATGTGGGTTCCCAAAGATCTAATCACTATCACTTCTGGAACCAAATAGTTATACGTACCAAAATAAATTCATTATTTAATACTATTTTGTAGGTCAATTTCTTATAAACCTATAGTATATGTCTATTGTACATGTATAGTGGTTGTTCACCAAAAATGATAATACATTACACATGCAACAAATTCTTTACCAATTTTTGTGGTGGCCATGTCACCTTTGGTGAAAATGAAAAAATAAAAATCATTGGAATAGGCCATATTGGTAAAAAAATTCAATTTTAACTTTTATAGTTTTACATGGTGATGGTTTAAAATATAACATACATATAATTTCTTATTTGTGTTATAATGGTTTTTATGTTATGTTCTAAAATGATGTTATAATTTTTTTATTTAAAATATGATTTATTTTTTATTTATTTGTTAAATTGTAATGTTGACAATATAAATTTAATTTATTTAGTTTATAAGAATGTTTCATGACTGAGTTCCTTTCATAAGGAATCTTTTTTTTTCCATATGAGACTAGGTCATTCCATCATTCACTCACTTAGGATGCTAATAAGAAAAGGGTTAGTTAGTGATCTACCAAAACATGAGTTCCCTATTGATAAAGAATGTATCAACTCTCAAAATAATGACAAATCCTATTGTTTATTTTAACCTAAATAATGAAGTGTCAACATCTCAACCCCTGGAGTTGGTTTATAGGAATTTGTTGGTACCTTCTAGATTTTATTGTATAAATGGGAAGAATAATGTCTATTCTCTAGTAGATGAATAATATAAGTTATCATGGCTATATTTTCTAGCTCAAAAAAGTGAAGCCTACTCTAACTTTAACATGTATACTATGATTATATAATATATTAATGGATATAGGTTTAAAACCTTAACTGGTGATAATGAACATGAGTTTGAGAATCTTGATTTTGAATCATTTTTCTCTCAAAAAATGGCCACTCTCATAACTTATTGTCTCATAGGACCCCTTTGTAGAATGGAGTTTTTGAAAGAAAAAATCATGATTTGTTAGAAATAGCATGAACCATGTATAATGAGTATGAATTTCAAATCAATATTTGGGTAGAAGCTGTTAATACTAATTTTTATATCATCAAGAGAGTCTTAATCTGGAGTATCCTTAAGAATACCCTTTATGAGTTATATAATAATAGGAAAACAAAGGTTAACTACTTTAGTGTTTTTGGTTACAAGGTATTCACACATAAAACTAAGGATAATTAGGAAAAAATTTATTCCAAAATTAAAGAAGGAATTTTCCATGGTTACCCAATATCTTGCGAAGACTATTGGGTTTTTTATGAAAAGACAAAAACAATGTAAGAATCAGCCCATGTCAAATTTGATGAAACCGATCCATATGAGGCCCATATCTCTTTATAAAAACATGAGAATAATTTATCTTCTCTGTATATAAATTCCAAACATTAATATTCTAATTTAAAAAATATGAAAACACGTCCATTTCAAAAGAGTTTCCCGAACATCCAAAACCCGAACCCGAAAGACAAGAAGTGACTAGACCCTCTTTCACTAGAGTTATTTGATCTATTCTATAAAATCCTCTAGATGATTTTGTAGGTGATATAAATAGTGGAACTCAAACTAGAGATTTGATTAAAATTTAGGTTGAACATCAATATTTATTGTCTCAGCATGAACCTAAGAACATAAATGAAGAAATTAATGATGCATTCTGGGTGAAAGAAATGCAAGAAGGATTAATTCATTTAGAAATAAAAAATGTTTGAATTTGTAGATAGACTTAAGGAAACCTTGAATATTATAACTAAATTGGTTTTTAGTATTATAGATGATGATTAAGGAAATATAGTAAGAAACAAGGATATAATTATTGAACATGGTTATATTCAAGAATAAGGTATTGACGATGAGGAAACCATTACAAATATGGAAATAATTGAATCCATAATTATAAGGCCCCGACCTTAAACATTACTTAATCATGAATTAAATGAATAATTCACATAGATGATCTTTTTAGGTTTAGAGTTTTAGAGAATTAGGTCATAACTATTACATCTCAAAAGATTACATAGTAGACACTTATACTAAGTTTCCATAAAAGAAAAAAAATAATTAAAAAGAAACATGTCTAGTTCCATGTTTTAGATAGAATGTCTTTCCTTGATCCCATCTTTTTCCTATTCATCTTTAAGTCCCGTGGGAAAACATTTCAAAAAGATGGTATGAGCACAAAATGCTCAGTAAGGGATACACAAAGAATGAAAATTGTTAGTTTTTCAAAACAAAAAGGAAACCATGTATACTTTATCAATGTAATACTTTTCACCTTTATGATGCAGTAAAAACTCTTCACCGAATAAAATATCATTACTTACCCTTTTTGTAACCAAACGATTACCATAAAACCCATATAAAGAACACATAACATATAAAGGCAACTTGGGACATAAACATACTTAAATGGAATAACCATACGGTCAACTTCCACACATATCACTTAATGGAATATCCATACGGCCGACTTCCATACCAAATGCATTGGAGGTTATAACCTAACCACCCATCCTGGTATTCACGGCACCACCCGAAATATGGTTTATCACGTAACCACCCATCAAATGTCCAAGTACCATTATAAAATCATAATAATTATAAAGGAAATAAAACATTTCCACATTTCAAACACAATATACCACTTAAATATATTGAAATAAAAAAATCCATTATAAAAACCCATTTCAATACCAAAATACATAAAAGAGTATATGGTATTGATTTCATATTAAAAACATTATGGCTTGTTGTGGAAGCCAATGACCAAATAATACTCGCCGCAGCGAAAAAGGGTCGTTGTCACCACGTACGTTAAAAGAAACATTCATTTTTTTCGTTTAGTAAAACGATTCGTAGAAAAATATTCCTTTATATAAAAGTAAAAGTCAAAGGGGTTTATAAACTGTATAAAAGAATTTTGTGTATAAAACGAAATATGCCTCAATGAAAGGAGATTGAGACGAAGTCCCTTACAAATACGGTATCCTTGGATTAAGGATAAATCAATGACATAATTATGTGTGACAAACGAATTCACAAAATAAAAGTGGATATTAAGTGTAAAACAATCAGATTTAATTCACACATATTCATAGAACAAAATATTAAAGGAGTACAAGTTTATCATAAAGAATCAAAATTGGGTTAAGTAGTTCCCTTGCAAAAATTTGACAGCCTAACAGCGTCACTTCAAAATTCAGAAAAAGAGTTGATGAGAGAGACAATGGTATCTCCTCCCTTGGACATACAATTTAAATCAATAAGGATATATATTAACATATCCCAATATAACAATATGTAAATTAAAAGACCCAACAAAAATAAGTCTTTTAAAAAGACGAGGGTGAAAGGTTCTCTTACCGACTTGGGTATCTTTCGAAACATACACCCCATAAAATAAGGACAATGAAACATTGAAGTAAATACTCATAAACAAAAGTATATCACCCAAGAGTAGAATAATGGGCAGTACATACACCACTCAAAGGAAATTGTTGAAAATGTAGCATAAATATCACGGGAATAAAAGTGAGATGAAAATTCCCTTACGAAAACTCGGCATCCTAACGACACAACTTAATACTTACAAAAATGGATTGAAGAGATCAAATAAAGAATCTCATCATATTAACATAAAATGTAATGCAAGAGGAATATAAAAGAACATCCGCCAACAGAACAAAGAGGATATTAAAAGAAGTGACATAAAGGAGAGTACTTAATAAGAAAGAGAGAGGTTGGATCTTTTACGGAAATTCGGCAGCCTAACGGCACCACTCAAAACTTTCAAAATGGATTGATGATAGAAAATATGGTATCTCATCATATGAACATAAAAAATTACAGTAATAGTAATATAAAATAACATACCAATAATAAGAAAGATGATCCTAAAAGGAATGACATAGAAGAGTGTACTTAAAAAGAAAGAGAGGGGTAAGATCCCTTACCTCAAGTCTGACTTGTCTTGTTCGTTTCTTTATATTCCCGAATAATAAACTATGGTATATTTATAATTTCATAATGACCTATTTTAAATATTATTATTCAGTTCATATCACATATTATAATTTTATAATATTTGGTTAATAATGTGAGTTCATATCAGACGTTTTTGTCGATGTTTGGTACATGAGTCAAAAATGAACTTGTTTGAAAATGATTGTCCTTGTAGTTATAAGTAAATAATCTCCAGAATAGTATTAATGATTTAAATATCATATATATCCAGTAAAATTTCATTTTATACCACTCTATAACATTTTTAGATAAAAAATAAATGAAATGCACCGTTTATGGAGTCTGTAGGCCGTACGTACTCATGAACGCTACTTTCATTTCTTTGTCATATTAATGGAATTAAAAATAATTGAGATATATATATATATATATATATTATAATTTAAGAATAATATATATGTTATATAGGTAACATATGTTCATTAATTACATTATTTATACATTCCATGCATTGCATGAACGAGTCACATCACTTGAGGGGGCGGTAGTCCACACTTCCTCTTATGAAATTATCGCATTTGCAAAACATGAAAAGCATAACGGAATTTATTAAATATAAAATTAAGGCACATATAGAAAAAATAAATACCATATATATAATATATTATATATAGTGTCATCATAATGTCCACCATGAAAGGTGCTAAGAGAAGATTGACCAATCATCGTTTCTTGAGGCCAAAATTCAACATCCAAAGAAACAACGTGTTCTTTAACCATTAGACGAAGGTGTGTGTAAGTGTAGCTCGAATCCTTCACATAAAAACATACTAGTATATTGAATATACTAGTGTTTTTACAAAAGAAAGGAATAAAAAGAGGTTAGAGGGTTGGATATGCAAAATAAAGCAAAATAACACAAGGGAAGACATTACCTTTAAATCGGGTAACTCTTTTCGGTTTGAGCTCAAAGGCTTCCTTGGAAAGGATTATTCCCAAAGGTGAGGCTTCAATGATGAAGAGAGGGATGTGGAGAGATTAAATGTTCAGGGGTTGGCCGAGCCAAAGGCATGAGATGTGTGGGTAAGGTGGTAGAGGTGGGGGCCTTTTATAAGAGAAAAGGAGGGGCACTCTTGGAAAGTTAAGAAAAGATACTTTATTATAAAAATATTTTCAGATAAAAAGGTCCCAAAATTATAAATTTAGAGGATAAGGTGATATTGGTTCGAAATACACCCATCCAATAGGTTTTTTACAAGTTTAGGTCTTAGATTGTACATTAACATTTCATTTTATTTAAATCGTTAAATAATGAGGTAATCGCTGCATCATCAAGGTGTCATAAATAATTTAATTTATTTAATGTATAAAAATTATAAACAAATATATAATGATGTAGGAAAAAATTTTTTCTTTCAAATGAACATTTATAGTCAAAATTATGACTTTTATAACCCCAGTTAAAAATTGTATTAGTAAAACATCTCATGTTTGTGACATTTTAATTTTGACTTTAAATAAAAAGGTATTAATGACATTTTCCAACCAAAGTGGCTCCATGGGGTCCCCAAGATGACCCGTGGATTTTCTTTGACGGCCATGACTCATACCATAAGGGTAGGACATGTGGAAATGTCATTTGATATTATTAAAACATTATTTTTATCTTAAATTACACTAACTACCTCTAATAGCGATTAAGAAACCTAAAAGTTACTTTTCACCAAAAAATTATTTTAATCCCATTGAACCACATTTTACTTCATAATGACAACCATGTATGTCATATTTTTGAAATTCAAGTCACAGAAGTGGTAAGGATTCATTTAAACGAAAAATAAGTTTTTAAACTACCACTTAGTGGTTTCACTATTCATCAAAAATTGAAGTTTTTCAGAAAAATACCAAAAAATCACCATAAGCTATATTTGATATTCCGAATTCAAAAACAATGTCTATTTTAAATAATTAAAATCATATAAGTTTCATTAATTATTTTAATAATTAAATCCCGCTGTCAAAACAAATAGCGTGTTTTGATGAAATAATATCTATTAAAAGATTGACACTAGTTTAAGTCCAATTTCAAAGAGAAATTAATTCCAATGACCACTATTGGATTAAATGGTAAAAATATATTCT
Source organism: Viscum album (assembly GCA_963277665.1). NCBI lineage: Eukaryota > Viridiplantae > Streptophyta > Magnoliopsida > Santalales > Viscaceae > Viscum > Viscum album. Next base: position 276,326,643 of record OY728129.1, on the reverse strand, counting down.
AATTTAACTTTAAAACCAATTTAAAAGATAATCTAATCATATAAATAAATTAGATTAAAAAGATATTTTGAATTAAAATACAATAATTATCACTATTCATTAAAAAAATGAACTTTATCGGAAAAATACCAAAAATTTACACAAAGTAAATTTTGATGTCCCGGTCCTAAAGAAGAATTTTATTTTGTCAAATATAACACATAAAATTTCAAATAGTGGATTTAAAAGAGGTTTTCCATCAAAAGGCGGTTAATCGACCTTTTAAAGAATATTAGAATGTTTACGCTTAAAATTGGATTAATTCGCATTTTTAATCCTCTAACATTTATTGTAAAAAGTAAAAATATTTGAAAAACATATATAATAATTTTGTAGTTAGTTCCCATCATTACAATGTCTAGGTGTTAACATAAAATTATTTTATTATTGGAGTGAAACGTAAGATTTCAAAGGAACTTGTTGTTGCGTATTGGGTAAGCCATCGAGCATAGCATTCCATTTAAATTAATATTAACATTTTGTTCAAAAATATTGATAGATATGAAAATGTCATATTTTGTATTTACATGGGGTGTTACATCCTTCCCCCCTTTTGGGAATTGCGTCCTCACAATTTTAGAATTGGGCTCAGAAACTTCATTGAAAGCCCCACATAAGAAAAGGAGTAAATTAAACTATCACATTAAATGAAAGAAAGGGAAGTACAAAGGTCACCCGAGTTAACCCATACTAGGATTCCATGTATCAAAACATGGATATGGAAGAAAAAAAAGGGTCATGTTCTGAGGGAGTGTGACAGAAAACATGTTTAGGAGAAAGTTAACCACCAGAAAATCATGAACTTGTGATGTGTTAAATGGTATTGGATTCCCCAGTAGGAAAAGTTAATGGACGACATTTTTTTGTTACTTTTCATTGAGGAATTTATTTTTGAGATTAACTAAAATGTAAGGAATCATACTTACTTGTCATGTTAACTTTAAAATATTTCTAGACTTCTTACACGAACTCATATTTTCTCCAAAAGATGAGTATTTATGATGACTTGTTTACATTAAGAGGGCTATAATCAACTTCTAGAGAATCACCTAATCCACAAAAGTGAACTATAAAATTCCCATGTCTTTAGACATTAACCAAAAACAAAACCAAAAAGGTTAGCATAAGATCAGATAATCCATAAAAGGATAACCCTTTATAAAAAGAAAATCTATTCTTAATCTCAAAAATTTGTCCAACAAAACCCAAAGTTCAACGAAGACCATTCGATAAACAATTTTTCCATAAAATTCTTCAAAGTAAACCAAACTAATATTTAAACCCATATATTCGAATTATTTAATCACATAGTCTTCCAAGGTACAAAATAACACTTATCTCCAAATAACATCAGTTTCTCTTAAAGTCTCATATTGAAAAGTAATTAAACTAATCACATATCCTCCATGATAGGATAATAATTTCCATAGATAACCCAAAATCAACTTATTATTAATTTATAAAATAATATAACTAAAAAGAATTAGTCAAACTAACCAAGGACTTCTTGTAGTCCAGTGGTAGGCGATAAATACCAGTCGCACTTTGGTTGTGGGTTCGATTCCTGCAGCTTTGTCCGACGCGACGAGTTGTCACATGGTCTGCGTGGTGTCCTATTTTAAAAACTATATATTTCTCAAATCATTCCCCAAAAAGAGATAAAATCATCCAAAATAACCATAACATAATTTAACCTCAATAGTTTCCTTATAGCTCTCATTTTCATCCAAATTCATTACGATCTCAACATCTTAATTATTGAAGACTTATTTCACCACCATAAGATAAAATAAAATGATTCCCAAAATGAATAACAGCATACCTTGATCATGGAGTCCACTAGGTTTCATCATCTTCTTGTTCATGTAGGTAGAGGTCCCTTGAATTACAACAATGATTTAGAGATCCTTCAAAATCATTTGCTTCCTCCATTCAAATGCACCATGTACAACATGGGTCATATTGGTGTTCACAGAAAAACCGTTTTGGAAAATAATCATGTATGGCATATAATTCCAAAACATCTGATAAAACATGATTTATATAAAATAGTCGGAAATAATTTGGGTTGAAACTTTCTATTATTGGTCCTTTTAAAATACCATAAGTATGTGCTGAGAGACTATATTTTAAAAGAAAATATAAGTAGGTTGTTCAAGGGTCTCCTTCCACAGCACCATTTTTGAAATCATAATATGATTCAAATTCTTGTGATAAGGTAACATATTTTAAAATACGTTGATAATATTTTCTTTTCATGAAAATATGAGAATACTGTGTAAATAGTATTTGTCTAAATACGACCCATGATCCATGATGATAACGAGGTATAGTGGAGGTGTTTGATATCTCAAACAACTCCTTGCAAGTCAGTTGTATGCTAGAAATAGTTTCACAATCATCCGAACATGATTTGCAATAATTATTGCAAGAATGTCATCAGGAAGAGATAGAAATGTCGTTTGAGATCCTTCTCCTTCCATTCGCAACTGACCTTACATGACATGAAAAAAGTTATAAAATAAGTATTTAACTGAAACAATAGATATAGGCACTAACCATGTGTCTAACAAAAACTCATAATCCCTGAAGTTGTCTAAACTGGCCTCTGATACCAACTATAAGGCCCCGACCTTAAACATTACTAAATCATGAATTAATTGAATAATTCACATAGAGGATATTTTCAGGTTTAGAGTTTTAGAGAATTAGGTCATAACTATTACATCTCAAAAGATTACATAGTAGTCACTTCTACTATGGTCCATAAAATAAAGAAAATAATTAAAAGGAAACATGTCTAGTTCCATGTTTTAGATAGAGTGTCTTTCTTTGAACCCATCCTTATCCCTATTCATCTATAAGTCCTGTGTGAAAAAATTTCAAAAACATGGGAGGAGCATAAATAGATCAGTAAGGGATACACAAAGAATGAAAAATGTGAGTTTTCCAAAACAACAAGTAAACCATGTATACTTTATCAAAGTAATACTTTTCACCTTTATGAAGTAGTAAAAACTCTTCACTGGATAGAAGATCATTACTTACCCTTTTTGTAACCAAAATATTACCATTAAACCCTTATAAAGAACACATAACATATAAAGGTAACTTGGGACATAAACATACTTAAATGGAATAACCATACGGTCAACTTCCACACATATCACTTAACGGAATAGCCATACGGACAACTTCCATACCCAATGCATTAGAGGTTATAACGTAACCACCCATCCTTGTATTCACGACACCACCCGTCATATGGTTTATCATGTAACCACCCGTCAAATGTCCAAGTACCATTATAAAATCATAACAATTATAATGGAAATAAAACATTTCCACATTTCAATCACAATATATCACATAAATATATTGACAAAAAAATCCATTATAAAAACCCTTCTCAGTACAAAAATACATAAAAGATTATATGGTTTTTATTTCATTTTAAAAACATTATGGCTTGTGGAGGAATCCAAGGACCAAATAATACTCACGGCGGCAGAAAAGGGTCGTTGTCACCACGTACGTTAAAAGAAACATTCATTTTTGTCGTTTAGTAAAACAATTTATAGAAAAAGATTCCTTTTGTATAAAAGTGAAAGTCAAAGGGGTTTATACACCATATAAACGAAAGTTGTGTATAAAATGAAATATGCCTCAATGAATGGAGATTGAGACGAAGTCCCTTACAAATACGATATCCTTGGATTAAGGATAAATCAATGACATAATTTTGTGTGAAAAAAGAATTCACAAAATATAAGTGGATATTAAGTGTAAAAAAACCAGTGTTCATTCACACATATTCATAGAACGACATATTCAAGGAGTACAAGTTTATCCAAAAGAATCAAAATTGGGTTAAGTAGTTCCCTTGCAAAAATTTGACAACCTAACAGCGTCACTTCAAAATTCAGGAAATGATTTGATGAGAGAGAAAATGGTATCTCATCCCTTGAATATAAAATTAAATCAATTAGGATATAGAAGAACATATCCCAATATAACAATATGTAAATTAAAATACCCAACAAAAAGAAGTCTTTTAAAAATAGGAGGGTGAAAGGTTCCCTTACCGACTTGGGTATCATTCGAAACATACACCCCATGAAAGAAGGACAATACAACATTGAAAGAAATACTAATAAAAAAAAGTATATCACCCAAGAGTAGAATAATGGTAAGTACATATACCACTCAAAGTAAATTGTGGAAAATGTAGCATAAATCTCACGGGAATAAAAGTGAGATGAAAAATCCTTTACGAAAACTCGGCAGCCTAACGACGTCACTTAAAACTTACAAAAATGGATTAATGAGATCAAATAAGGTCTCTAATCATATTAACATAAAATTTAATGAAATAGGAATATAAAAGAACGTCCCCCAACATAACAAAGTGGATATTAAAAGAAGTGACAAAATGGAGAGTACTTAATAAGAAAGAGAGAGGTTGGATCTCTTACAAAAATTCGGCAGCCTAACGGTGCCACTCAAAACATCCAAAATGGATTGATGAGAGAAAATAGGGTATTTCATCATATGAACATAAAAAATTACAGTAATAGTAGTTTAAAAGAACATCCCAATCATATGAACGATGATCTTAAAAGGAATGACATAAAAGAGTGTTCTTAAAAAGAAAGAGAGGGGTAGAATCCCTTACCTCAAGTCTGACTTGTCTTGTTCGTTTCTTTGTATTCCTGAATAATAAACTTTGGTCAATTTATAATTTCTTAAGGACATCTTTTAAAAATTATTATTCAGTTCATATCACATATTATAATGTTATAATAATTGGTTAATAATGTGAGTTCATATCAGACGTTTTTGTCGATGTTTGGTACATGAGTCAAAAATGAACTTGTTTGAAAATAATTGTCCATGTAGTTATAAGTAAATCATCTCTAGAATAGTATTAATGATTTAAATATCATATATATCAAGTACAGTTTCATTTTATACTACTCCATAACATTTGGAGATAAAAAATAAATGAAATGCACCGTTCATGGGGACGGTAGGCCGTACGTACGCATGAACCCTACTTTCATTTCTTTGTTATATTAATGGAATTAAAAATAATTGAGAGATATATATATATTATAATTACTATATAATATATATGTTATATAGGTTACATATTTTCATTAATTTAATTCTTTATACATTACATGTATTTCATGAACGAGTCAAATCACTTGAGGGGGCGGTAGTCCACACTTACTCGTATGAAATTATCGCATTTGCACTATATGAAAATCATAAAGGAATAATTTAAATATAAAATTCAGAAGCATATAGAAAAATTAAATACCATATATATCATATATAAAATATAGTTTCATCATAATGTCCACCATGAATGGTTTTAAGAGAATATTGAACAATCATCGTTTCGTGAGGCAGAAATTCTCCATCCACAGAAACAATATGTTCTTTAACCATTAGACGAAAGTGTGTTTAAGTGTAGCCAGAATACATCACATAACAACATCCTAGTATATTGAAGATACTGGTGTTGTTAAGAAATAAAGGAATAAAAAGATGATAGAGGGTTGGAGAAGCAACATAATGCAAAATAACACAAGGGATGCCATTTCCTTTAAATCAGGTAACTCTTTTCGATTTGAGATCAAAGGATAACTTGTAAAGGATTCTGCCCGAAGGTGAGGCTTCAATAATGAAGAGAGGGATGTGGACAGATTAAATGGGTAGGGGTTGGATGAGACAAAGGCTTGAGAGGTGTGGGTAAGGTGGTAGAGGTAGGGCCCTTTTATAAGAGAAAAGGAGGGGCACTCTTGGAAAGTTAAGAAACGATACTTTATTATAAAATGATTTTCAGATAAAAAAGGTCCCGCAATTATAAATTTAGAGGATAAGGTGATATGGGTTCGGAATCCACCCATCCAATAAGTTTTTGACATATGTAGGTCTTAGATTTTACATTATCGTTTCATTTTATTTAAATTGTTAAATAATGAGGGAATCACTACATCATCATGGTGTCATAAATAATTTAATTTATTTAACGTCTAAAAATTATAAAAAATATATCATGAGGTATGAAATATTTTTATATTTCAGATAAATATTTATAGTCAAAAATATAACATGTATAACCCCATTTAAAAAATTTATTAGTAAAACATCTCACGTTTGTGAAATTTTAAATTTAACTTTAAATAAAAAGGTATTAATGTCATTTTCCAACCAAAGTGGCTCCATGGGGTCCCCAAGTTGACCCATGGATTTTCTTGGTCGGCCATGACTCATCCAATAAGGGTCGTACATGTGGAAAAGTCATTTCATATTATTAAAACATTATTTTTACCTTAAATTACACTAATTACCTCTATTCGCGATTAATAAACATTAAAGATACTATTCACCGAAAAATTATTTTCATCCCATTGAACCACATTTTACTTCTTAATCACAACCATGTATGTCAGATTTTTGGAATTAAAATCACAGAAGTGGTAAAGTTCCATTTAATCAAAAAATCAGTTTTTAAACTACCATTTAGTGGTTTCACTATTCATCAAGAATTGAAGTTTTTCAGAAAAATACCAAAAAATCACCCAAAGATATATTTGATATTCCGAATTCAAATTGATGTCTATTTTAAAAATTCAAATCATATAAGTTTCAATAAATAATTTAATAATTAAATACCACTGTCAAAACAAATAGCGTGTTTTTAATACATAATATCTATTAAAAGATTGACACTAGTTTAATTCCAATTTCAAAGAGAGATTAATTCCAATTACCACTATTGGATTAAATGGTAAAAATATATTCTTATTTCACTTTAAAACCAATTCAAAATATAATCTAATCATATAAATAAATTACATTAAAAAGAGGTTTTGAATTAAAAAACAACATTTTTCACTATTCATTAAAAATGAACTTTATCGGAAAAATACCAAAAAGTTTACACAAAGTAAATTTTGATGCCCCAATCCTAAAGAAGAATTTTATTTTGTCAAATATAACACATAAAATTGTCAAAAGTGGATTTAAAAGAGGTTCGCCATCAAAAGGCGGTTAATCAACCTTTTAAAGAATATTAGAATGTTTACGCTTAAAATTAGATTGATTCGCATTTTTAATCCTCTAAAATTTATTGTAAAAAGTAAAAATATTTGACAAACATATATAGTAATTTTGAAGTTAGTTCCCGTCATTACAACGACTAGGTGTTAACATAAAATTATTTTATTATTGGAGTGCAACGTAAGATTTCAAAGGAACTTGTTGTTGCATATTGGGTAAGCCATCAAGCATGGCATTCCCTTTAAATTTATATTAACATTTTATTAAAAAATATGGTTAAATATGAAAATGTCATATTATTTATTTACCTGGAGTGTTACAATAATAATCCATCATTCATTTTATAAACATCTCGATTCCAAACATTTTCAAATTGATTTCAACACTGTATTATCAATTCAATTTATAGTTTAGAATATTTTTATAGAAAATACAATATTTTTGAATGTCCTCATTTTCCAAAGAAGGATTTTAAATTAACCAATGCATTATATGGTTTAAATTAAGATCATAGAGCTTGGTATAAAAGTCTCAACAATTTTCTAATTTCAATTGTATTTTTTGAAGAATTATCTAATCATAAACTTTTCATAAAATGAATTTCAAAAGCTGTATAATAATAGAATTCTATTTTTATGATATTATTTCTGGTTATTAAAAAAAATAAATTATGTACTAATTTTTGTAATATGATGATAAATGAATTTAAAATGAGTTTACAGTGTGAAATTAAATTATTTAATAGATTTCTGATTTTTCAAAACAAATAAGCAATTGTTTTGAATGAAAATAAATAAATAAAAGGTATTTTAAAACGTTTTAATCTAGATGGCACTAAAATTAGTGGTTCTCCAATGACTACAACCTATAAATTAAATCTTTATGAAACTATGAAACTATTTATTCAAACATGATACAGAGATGTGATTGGAAGTCATCACTATTTTACTTATTTTTTATGGGATATTATGTTTAGTGTGTGTATGTGTGATCATTTTTAATAAAACCCATAGGAATCATTCTTACTAGATGATAAAATAATTTTCAAATACCTAAAATATTTAACTAATTTAGAACTATTTTATCATATAAGACAGGTATTTGATTTAGTAAGTCATTATGATACTGATTCTGGTGGATACAAGTTATTAGAAAGAGAACCTATGGAACATGTATCCTTTTAGATGCATCTCTATTTTAATAGCGTAGTTAAAAAATTTGGTTTCATTGCTTACTACGGAAGTTGAATACATTGCAAGAGATAGTTTCTATGAACAAATATTAGCGATGAAACACACTCTACAAGTCAATGGATCTCAATTCTAAAATTTACCGATAAACTATCACAATTCATGTGAAATTATTATTTATAAGGATCATTCTTATTATTCTAGTACAGAATACATTGAAATAAGAAATCACCTTTTGAGATATCATTTTCAAAAGGAGGATATCACTCTTGAATTAACTAGAATTGACCATTTTTTAGCTGATATTTTTTCGAAGAATTTTTATTGGTTTGTCATACCCTTGAGTTTTCATATAATTGGTTTGTCATTCTGTTTTTTTGTCAAACTATTGGCGTATCATACTACTTGCATGTCGTAGCGTTGTCTATGACATGTCCTTGTGTTATTATGTTGTTGAATCAAGCATTTTTCCAAAAAAATTGTATTTTGAATTTTCAACCCGCTAGTATATTTTTATTATTATTTTATTTACAGAAAACTGATACATATTTTTTCCTTGATTTTTGTTTTGATTTTCATGTATAATTCAAATTTAAGAATAAATAATATCCAAAATTATATTAATATGGGATATATGTTTTCCAACAAGCCTTGAGCCTCATTAGATACTCACAAATCTCTCTATCTCTCTCTCTCGAGCATAGTGCAACCATTTCGTATCTCACTAGTCAAACATTTTCCTTACAATAAACCAAGTAATCCAAGATAATCTGAATACCACTAATTAGGGAACTTTTAATTTTTTATCCATTTAACCCTATACCATCAAAAAAGTCGAATAAGGAATCTAGTGTTCCTGCTCTGGTTTCTCTAGTTAACGTCACTCTTGATAACAACAATTTGGTTCCAGAAAAATAAGAAGACTCAAAGTGTATTCTATCGAGTAAGTATATAGAACATAATGTTCTTAAATACCAATGATTTTTGAAACTATTTTTTTCATATATTAGTCATTTTTACAAGAGGTTGGATCATTATTTTTATCAGAATAACGAATTTTCATTTAATAATGATGGTATGGATTGTATTAGAAGTCTTGTCAATGGAAAGGTGTTTGGGGTTCTCTCAAGAAAGAGGGAAATGATTTTAAATGTAAATCATGATAGCGACATTGATGACTACTATGAAAGAATCACATATTCTAGTGAAATGATAATTTGTGGGGATTCCCTTGCCGTGTTAACAAGATATACTTCAACAATGAGACATGTTTCCTTAGAATTAGATGGAGATTTTAGGTTGTAGTTCAATTTCTTACAGAACATGAGTTTCTTGAGGAAATGTGATTTTTGATGACTATTTTATTAGGATATATATCTCTTATTTATTATGATAGATGGTGACAAGATTAATATTTTCAGATATCTAATTATAAATATGTACGATATGGTAAAAAATCATCTAGATTAAATACATTTATCTATCCTAAGATTATTATTTTCATGATAAATTCAAATAGCCTAAATCATGATGATGAAGAGTCTATGATTGTCTACAATGGGGTTTTTATAACCAACAATACATCTTCAAGAATGGAAATTAGTTGGAATCCTTTGATGAAACAATGGTTAAGAGATCCAGAAAAGTTTTATGTTCATTATAATCAGGTTGATCATCTTACTAGAACTAAAGAAGAAGTCAGTTCTAGTTTGGAGCCTGATGAATTTGTGGAATACTAAGATAGAGAAGAATATGGAGATATAGAAGTGGAAGAGGGAAAATATATTTATGTAGGGAGTGACCCTAAACATTCTAGAAAATCCTCCCCCATCACATATGTAGCTTATAGTCCATATTGGAGGTTTTCAAAAAGGGAGAAGTCAGTTAAGAGTGATGTAGAAGATACTAAAGTCCGTAGATTGGATAAATATTAATGTTAAAAATATTCTAAAGATCATGGTGATGATGAAGAATAATAAATGTAAGATGAATATGTTAATGTAAAAGTAGATTCAAAGGATGGAAGTGAATATGGCAGTGATTCTGAACATGATAATGATAGTGGACAAATGAAGGAGAAGGATGTGGAAATTACTCTGTAGATTAAGTATAAATTATTTAGGGGGATAATTCCCCATCAGTGGAGATTTCTCAAGAAAACCGAACTACTAATGTTGTTGAATATTGTTTAGTTTCAACTAATCAAGATCTTTTATATTTTTTATGGCTAATCATTTGAGTGTTATAGCTATTTTGGATCATCATGTTGCTGAATAAGAGAAAAAAAAGATGATTGAAGGATTATTTGGGAATGAACAACTAGTTGATGGTCATAAGTACCCTTTGAAAGGAAACTTGAAATCATAGTCAATTTTTATTGATGCTAAAAATTATTTTTAGATACAAGATGGACCCATTGTTGATACAAAGTTGGAAGCTAAGTATTATAGGGATGACCACACAATGATTGATAAATTTTGAAAAGGTAAGAGGATTGATTATTTTCAATTCTTTCTACTAGTGTGGTACATTCTACTGTGATATCTATTTCTAGAATATGGATTGACCCTATAGAAAAGCAGTGATGAATGTTTCCTTCTGTTTAAATAAGTCCTCCAATGTTTCATAAATATTATGGTAGTGTTGTATTTGATCTTAAGGGATTCTTGGTTTTTAGGTTGATCATGATGGTGGGATTGAATGGTTCAGTTATGTTAGAAATTTGACACCTAATCCATGTCCAAATCTACCAATGTTTCCCATGGATGTAGTCACTCAAGATGATTTAAATATTTTCGGTGAATGGATAATGTCTGTGTTTCATAGTTGTGTATTAATAAGACCCCACTTTTAAAAAATATATGTTTATAACATACACATTATCTATTCGTGTGGGTTATTCATAATATCCAACCTTAAATGATTCATCAGGTTTTTGAGATACATATTGAAAATAAATTTGATTGGAATTTTGTTGGAAACTCTCCAATATTTGGTTAAGGATTTGAAATATGATTTTATAGATTCTCTAGATGGTATCCGAGAAATATTGGGAATAATATCTCATATTCTTATAATTATATTTCTTATCCTTCATTGTTTGATGTTAACCAGTTGAGGACTATAGTTTGTTATGAGAATAGAGATGCATCTTTCTGTGCTTCAAGGAGTGTAACAGGTCACCCCCAAAAGACATTGATAATAATTCATTATAATTCGGACCATGTTATCAAATTGGTTTCTAGATATGCCTAGGATATGCACGATAATAGAGAGATGACTACCAAGTATATCATGTTTTACCTCTCTCATATTTACCAAAGAATGATATGTGGGTTAATTTTAAATTCCTGCTTGATAATTTGTGACAACCTCTGGTGACAGAAGCATCCAAAGATAATGTGAGACAGCTCAAAGAGATGATCCCAATCTTGAACCATTTCATGGAAGTAATGTCAAATTTATCTAGGGGAATTGAAAGGGTTCTCCAAATAATCATGGATTTCATCAATATCATGATGATATTTATTTTTCCTCAAGACTAAAAAGTGTTTCATCAATCATAAATTCTAATTACTCTATAGTTATCTTCCATACCAGGATTTAATGGCAATTCTTCTATATACCTGCCTACTAGTTTGAAACCATTTCTACAGAACCTGTGCAAGCTCTGTGCCAGCTCAAATAAGTTTTTATTTTGGAATATCATCTTATTTGGTCTATCCTTGGTCATTCCACTACTACTCCATCTATTATACCTTAGGTTGATCCTACTTCCTTGGCTATAGAGCAAGAGAGATTAAATGATAAAAGATATGACATGATGGATCCTTCTTCCAATCATTAACCTTTGATTTTTTTTGGATTGGACAATAATTTATATGATGTGATTTATATATTAATATCTTATAATCCTAATTTTAAGGATTTCTTATATCTTATTACTTCTATTTAATATTGAATACCTCTCACTTATCTTAATTTTTTTATTATTATTACTTTTACAACATTTGTTTTCATATTATTTTCTGTTTTGATAATCTTAAAAATAGAAATTTTTTTATTGAATATATGTTTAGGATAATTCTTACAACATATATGATTTTACATTATGGAATATAATTTCAATGTATTTATAATCCATATTATCTTTGATTCTATCCATTTTAAATATTTGCATCTTTGAACATAGTTTTTACATTTGATAATTACTATTTTTTAAAATTATTTTCCTTGAATCGTATACACATCATTTAAATTAATGTCTTGATTTATATTTGGAACATACCTAGGTTATCATGTCTAAAACTATGTAATACATTTAATGGCCTATTTTTTCATTTATAATATTACTTCTATGTCATGATTTTAGATCACAAAAAGGGGGAGATTGTTGACATTATAGTTTTAAGGATAAAAAAATAATGTTTTGGTAATACTAATGAATTTCGTGTTTACCTATAAACAATCTATATTCTGAGATTCCACCAACACATCAAACCTTCATACTATCATGAAAATAGACTGAAGGATTGAGAAATTATAAGAAACTGTTGATCGTCACAACCCCTATATTTTATGCTAATGAAACAAAAATATGGTGAAGTATGAGATACCACCAGGTGTCACTCTGTCAATGTCACACTACCAGACTCATACAATCGAAATTGTATGAATTCTGTACTTCTGAGTCACTATTATACCATATACAATTTATGGATACCCCTCCAAAGTATTGAACATTTGCCTAAATATAAGGTACCATTAGTGTTATACTGCCAGATCCTGACATAGTAAGAGTTTTACATTTCCAAAGCATGATACCTCTAGATCATGACACCCCCAGAACTTGATTCTACTAGATTTTGACAGTGAATGATCCTAGGAAATTTTCACTGGTTCTATTACATGATTTATTTTTAATTACATTACTCTAATGACTATACTAATCAATTTTATTGTCATTAACTATTTTAATGATGGCATCATAAATGTTAGATTGAAGTCATATAAGAATGAGGATTATTAAGAGGTAGATGATTTGAATGTCCCTAATGATACTGAGAAAATTGGATCAAACATCCTCATGATAAATACATAGATTCATATAGGGAAAAAAATTTCATGGAAAAAATTTTGTTGATAGAAAGAGATTGTTATTCAATGAATTTTCAAGAGCTCAACCAGATTAAAACCAAGAAAATCTCACCTATTGTGAATGATCGACTGAGGAAGCCATAGGACTTCACATAGAGTTCTTTCTTATAGTAAGAAATAATAAATAATAATCTCATTTTTCTTGAATATTTCAGAATAAATAGACTCATGCTTCATTTATAATTCAAATCATGAGTCAGAAGCTAAACTACAAATGATCGGGCATCTCAAAACACTACACTCCTATATTTTTTGATTCAATTTATATTTATTACATTTTGTGCATTTTGTGATATAATCTATTTTATATATTCACATTATATCATGCGCTAAACTGGAAGATATTGGTTACCATCTCAAACACTTTTTTCCCCATAGACAAGAGTGGTAATGGTCCTTGTCTGTCCTATTTTTTTAATCCCACTCATTATTGTGGAAGAGGTCTTGTGTGACCTAAACTATTTTAAACTTCTATATAAACCTAATAGAGGATTATAACTACCCATAATTTTCATACATTTATATTAAAAAAATTATGTATATCTATTATGACATATTATAAATCCATGACTTGACCGTAAAGGTATAGTTTCATTAGAAACTGTGAAACATAAACAACTGGTTTATTAAACATCTACATTTTATCTAACATATTTCTTTATAATGAGAATACTTTTTGACATAGCATACCTAATACACCTATTTATGACCTGGGGAAAAGATACATATTAAAGGGTGATATGAAATATTTAGTAAGGGTATACAATGTAAATGGCAATCATATCATAATTATAAGACATAAGAACATAAAATTTAAATGTATTATCCTGCGTACTAAAGATCATGATACAATGTCATGGGATAAATGTTCATAAGAATTAATAAAAATAATCCCAAAATTCATAACAGAATACGTGATGTTCTATGGAAGACAACAACCATAGAAAATCATTTCATATTAGTGAAGTCTTATTGATAAGACCATCATAGTGGGCAAATCTCATTATTGAATAGAGTTTACATGTCATTCCATCTTTGTAATACCGAACAAGATTTACTTTTGGTGGTTTTAATGTCTATATAATGTGATATAAATCTTTATCCAATGAATTTTACATAGATACAGGTCTCACCCATCTCATAATGAAATCGTTCTTACATGTTCCACAAAAACAGAAATCATTCATCATAACATAACTCAATAAATAAAATGGGTTTCTTAAACACCATTTCATAAAAACAAATCTATATAAAATATAATTAAATACTTAAAACTATAATAAAATGTAATTATATGGATATAAACATAATTCTATTAAATAGAATCATCGTAGATGGAAAATAATTTTGATAAAACAACTATACAAAGTTCTTGGGAAAAATATCCTTTATTCTTCAAAAACATTTCCGTTTCTCAAAATGCTATGAAAATTTAATATAAAAGAATCTAGATGAAAATAAAAATGAAATATTGTAAAGTAAGATTCATGTAAATATGGCATTATGAAGACGTAGAAATATTTTCATGGTGTATATGTTAAAAAACATTATCCTTTTTCGTTGGTCGAAAATATCAAGAAGTGTCTTGAATCAAAAAATGCCAAATGATTCGTTTCATCCCATTTAATAAAAACATTACAATGGGTAAAATTGAATTTAAAAAATTATAGGAGAATAAAAATAATATTACATATTTTGGAAACATTGATAAAGATGACTAATATTTTCTATTAAATACATATATATAAATAATATCATATAATAATGAGATTCTGAAATTATCCCTTACCATAGGTCGGATATCCTTCGTATGTATATCAACCTCCTATATAATGATTTATATATTTTTATTGAATTATCACAAAATCATCATCATTTTTAATATATCATATGTTATTATATTATCATCGGTTTTTAGTAATATTTCATTATCAATCGTTGTTCAGATATTAACTACTTTATGTTCTTTTGTAAGATTTGTTGGATAAATTCATGTTACACTAATTATATTATTATTATATACTTTATAGAATGAAATTAGTTTAACATATATAATATTTATTCAATTCATTCTTGTATATAAATGTGGTTTAATGAAGATCAGGTTGAATTAATAGCATCACATCGTGGAGATAATAGGTGGTATGTACGCACCAGCGACGATATCATTTATTTATGGTTAAATGGTATATAATTGGGATGTATATTAATTAAAAATATTAATTATAATTTTATATTAACAATTTACATCCAATTTACACATCATTAAACAAATCCAAATAAATTATTTATGAATAACAAATTACACCACGGTATAGAGATGTTAAGTCGTACTTATGACCACATGGTGATATTGTTATTTCTACGATGGATAAGAGGTGGTATAAGGTTGTAACATAATTATAATAACTTCTCATAATATATAAAATACTATATTTATAACTTAATTATGGAAATAACATAATATGAGGAAGGATAAAAAGAAAATTATTTTGAAAGAGGTTATAAGAAAATTACTTTTTTTTTCCGAGTATCACCTTTTGATTTCCACAAATGGTATCCTTGGGATGGATTTCTCCCAAATGTGTGGCCTCTAGGATGATATATGGTATTTTATTATAGGAAATGGGTAGGGTTGTCTATGACGAAGGGTTTTATAGGTATGACTAAAAGAGAAGGAGATGTTCCCTTTTATAAAAGAGGGGATGGGCGCCTTTTGAAATACCAAAACAATTAAATTAATATAAAATAATTTTTAAATTGAAATGCCTCCATAGTGAATTATTTCAAAGATAAGATGTTTTTGTGTCGAAATAATCTAAACCAATAAAATTTAGTCTTGTTTATTTATTTTAAACCACGTGATTTTGATTTATTCTTATTTTATATGTTTAATTTTAATTATCGTAATAATATTCTAAATAATAAAGAATTATAAATCCTTATATATGTGTTATAAATTTTCCATAATTGGATACTTTATAAAATTTTATACCATCTAATTTTCACCTTGAAATTTTCAAATATTTTTTTAATTTTTAAAAAATTTAATAATATGTTATTTTTATAAAATATCAATACTGTCAATTTTGACCCAATTCATTTATTTGACACTAAATAATATAAAGAGAGGAGATAACATCGAAAAAATGTTTAATATACTTATAAAATGTCATAGCCTCTTAGAAAATTCTTATATAACCTTAATTAAATCAGATAATATTTCTTCTAATATTTTTAAATCCATTTATTTCATATTTATATTAATAAAACAATATTTGAATCACTATTCTGTCATCATTAATGGAAATTAATTAATATATAAATGTTATAAATAAATTTATCGGTTGTAGGTAATTAATTAATATTTTAAAATACTATATATAGATGATTTTATCTCCTAGATATCCAAATAATAAAATTAATATACTTATATAAAATGAGATCGCGACATTTTGTCACATTCCATAGTTTTTTTTGTATTCAAGTCATATTCATAGGAATTTGGCAATTAAGTGATTGAAGTTGAATAAAATATCTTAAAAATCCAATTTATTCATCCAATATGATTTTTATTAGGGTTAAGGAAATTTTATAATATTACATTTACCGTTAGTTTCCAAATTTAAATTTAACCATGGTAATAAAAATTATTACCAAAGATAATATTAATAATTCCCAAAAAAAGTAGCGTATTAACATTATTTTGACCAAATAATTCAAAATATAGAGTCCAGTTTTTTAAAAATTCAGAACAATGAAGTTCCAGTAATAAATTTTAAATCAATCATGTTGTCTAAATGAGCGAATGAGTTTTTAAATGTTAAAACATTGAATATGATTGAAATATTTTTACATATTAATTTAATGTAATATTAATGATAATGATATAAATTATATTTGACGATAAAAATATAATTTATTTAGACTTTTAATCCATTAAATATTATAACATAAAAATATAAACGCCTTTGATGAAAATCTAGTTTTTACTTAAAATTTATTGTATTTTTATTATTCATAAAAAATTGAATGATATCACAAAATAGGAGAAAATAATCCAAAGTAAATTTTTATATTCCCATTTAAAATAAACAATTTCCAATATCATATAAAAATTATTATTGTGACTAAATATTAATTTAAAAGGTGTTGTCCATTCAAAGGCTTAAAATTGCACATTTTAAAAATATACAGGTTTTTTTATAATTAATAGGGTTTATTAAAAACCAATGATTAAAATATCCATTGGATAAATATGAAAAATATTTTAGTATTTATATAAAAAATATATCTCATTAATTTCATTACCAATAGTAATATAATAAAAATTTCAAATATCTAATTTATATTTTTATAAATAATTTATAGCCAATGAATTCATAATGAATTTAAAGAAGTAAGTTATAGTTATTCCTACTAACATAATGTCTTGAATATAATGGTAATTTTATACTAAGGGTATCTCATGGCTCTTTTAAACTCAATATTGCATACAATTATTTTTACTGAAGACATAATTTTTTTTAATGAAACTCAATCATAAAAACACACGGGTGAATCATTCTACCCCACTTAAACTACATTTCCCCCTCAAAATTCATCACACAGAAACACACATATTTGGTTACCTATACCACATAATATCGTCAAGTTTACATGTAGCTTCTTCAAATGGGTGGTTCCACCATAAAACATTAACCAAGCAATAGGTATTGTTTCACAAATCTTTTTCACTATGATCTAGAATCTCCATCGGCTGTTGTTCATAAAAAATAACCTTCTACTGTGGTATGACTTCAATGTTTTTTATATGTGAAGGATCAAGAATGTACTTTTTCGGGATATATATGAAAAAGACTTCACAAATTTGAGATAGATTTAGTGGATAAACCAATTGGAAGGTTACCTTCCAATCATAATCCAAAATTTCCAAGGGACTGATATAATTAATGCACAACTTACCCTTGTTTCCATGTTCCATTACTCTCTTCCAGGGGCATATTCATAGAAACCCCTTTATCACACACTTCAAAATATAGGTATTTTCATCAGTTTTTAGCATAAATAATTTTTCAACTCTTATTTTCTCCTATGTGTTGTTGAAGAGATCTGACCTTTTTTTCCATTTTATTAACAATATCTGGCCCTAATAGCTTTCTTTACACAACTTCATCATATAAATTTGTTGTTATGTATTTATTTCCATATATGTCTCCAAAAATAGGAATTTGAAAACTGGATTGATAGCTATTATTATATAAAAATTCCACCAAAGGTAGGTGTCGATCACAACCAACTTTGATATCCAAAGAGAAAGATCTCGACATGTCTTCTGGAGTTTGAATTTTCTACTCAAAAAAAAACATCTGTCTAAGGATGATAAGCAATAATCAAACATAATTATATATTCATAAGATTCTGAAGACTTCTATAGAACATCTCAGAAAAACTCAGATCCTAATAAGATATATTGGAATGTGGTACTGTATGAAATTTTACAACTTATTTTACATATATATTGGAAAAGTAACCAAGAGAAAAATCCACTCTAATTGTAATGATGTTTCCAGTATTTTTAAGACAATCAACTATAACCTCATTAAGATTATTTCCCTTGGACGTATTGGTATGTCTAATGACATTGTTCATAGTGATATTTCCCCATTTCCATTCCGGTATGAGAGCGGTTGTAAAATCCTCTTTGAATTCTATCTCTCAGCTTTAACATTCTGAGAAACAAATCATCGAGAGACATATTCAGCAACATATAATTTTATTCTATCCCACCAGAAATACTATTTCAGTTCCCTATACATCTTTTTGATTTAAGGGTTAATCTATAATGAAGAACTACGCACCTCATCAAATAGCTCCTTCTATAATTCCAGTATGGCTATAATACACACCCGATTTATGAACCAAATTATTTCTCCATAATCAAGATTGAATTTAGAAACATTTCTCACATTTTTTTGTAGCTCCACATCTTACATTTGTGACTCATTTATCATCACATGTAAATATGGTTGAACATTCAATTAAGAAAGATAATATTTCACCCCTTCCATTAAAATGTCAAGATTTATCATTTGAAAATCAACTAATATTGGATCTTTTCTGATCCTCATCACGAATAGGATAGCATGGTCTTGCGACTCAAAGCATCTGCCACCTTTTTCTTTTTCTAGGGGTGGAAAAGTATGGATAATTTATACTCATTAATAAACTACAACCATCGTTTTTGGAACATATTTAGCCACATTTGTGTGAAAATATACTTTAGAACTATATTATTAGTATAAAAATAACACATTTCACTATAAATATATTACATCCATATATTTAATGAAAGGATTACTGTAGATAAATCCAAATCATGATTTGGGTAATGTTTCACATGGATTTTCAACTATCTTGTGGCATAAGAAATCACCATATAATTTTACATGAGAACACATCCCAACCCCTTCTCAGATGCATCACTATAGTTCTCAAACCATTCTCTACAATAAGGTAGTGGGATCACAGGTGCAATGGCTAATATCCATTTTAACTCTTGTAAATTTTATTCACATTACTCTGAGCAAACAAAATTAACTCATTTCCAGGTAAAAAAGTTGAGTGGATTAGATAACCATGAAAAATATTTCAAAAAACGTTGATAATATCCATCTAAGCCTAAGAACATCAGATTTTAGTTTCCATTTTTGGTCTCAACAAAAATTCTATTAATTCTATTTTAATAGATCCACCGATATCACTTATCATGATATTCTGTTACCCAAAAAAACATTATAAATCAAAAATTCACAGTTGTCAAATTTTTCATATAGATTATATTTTCTTTGGGTATTTAGTACAATTATAAATCGGACTTCTAGTTCTTCCATACCCATCGAATAGACCATTATATTGTATATAAAGACTATCAAAAACTAATCGTGATAGTTTATAAATACCCAATTCATTAGATCCTTGAAGGTTTCAGAGAAATTAGTTAGGCCAAAAGGCATCATTATAAATTCAAATTGTCCATACCTTGTACTGAATGTCATCTTTGGTATATCCTCCATATTAAAAATTTATTGATGATATCTTGAATGAAAATCAATCTTGGAAAACTATTGAGCTCCAAAGAGTTGGCAAAATAAGTCATCAATACTGGGAAGAAAATATTTGTTCTTGATAGTGATCCTTTAAGGGTCTAGATAATAAATGTAGAGTCACATTGATCCATCTAGCTTCATAAAAAATGCAATAGGTGATCTGCATGGTGAAACACTAGAATGCATGAATCCCTTATCAAGATTCTCTAGGAGTTTCTTCATTTATTCATAAAACTCAATTTGGTCCATTATATAATGTGTATTTGAAATGGGAATAACACCCAATATGAGTTCTATTGATAATTCCACTTCAGGATTTGGTGGAAGACATGGAAATTCCTCCTGATAGACATCATCCAACTCACGTACAATGGGAGTATGCTTAGTAGTGAGTTTCATCCCCATTTTTTGATATATATATCCTTTGTTTATCGGAATGAAAACCCATATGATGAATGAAATTTCTATTGGAAGGTAATATTTATCCTAGCTTTGATAGATGATAGTAGATTGATCTAGAATATGAAATGTAACTTCCATTCCTTGGAAATTGATATGATCTCCATATAGAGAAATCAAATCCATGTCAGGAATAACATAAAATTACACTATAGGAAGGATCAAAAGATTTCCATGAATCACATTCCCCTAATCCTCAATTGGAGATGAATTAGAAGATTTTGATGTGATTATTTTTCCATTAGGAGTCGTCACAGCTAACCCCACATCGAATGGTTGAGGTAATATGACAATACCCATATAAAAATCATCAGAAATAAAAGAGAGGGTTGATCTAGAATCAATTAAAATATTTTATACTTTATAGTGGAAGTTAAGGATACCTTTCACCACTTCATTATCATACTAAACATCACTGATAGTGATTGCATGATACATTCCATAATATTTGGCATTAATATTTTTTTTTAAAATCCATCATTATCAATAACCCATGTGTTATGGAATGTATTGGCATAATACACTACTTCATTTCATTGGTATCATTACAGTGTAAGAGGTGCATTCTGTGTATCCTTTTCTTTGTACGCATCATTAAAAATATTTTCCCCATCGCATATGAATTAAACTACATGATATCCTTATTTCCCACACATAAAACATTTACTATACTCGATATGAATATTTCCTCCTTGTTTTTTTCCACACATTGAGCATAAGGGAAAAATAATCTTCTTTTTTGGGCGGCCTTTTGATTTTTCATGGAATTCATTTTTATCTTATTATAAAATCCATCAGACAGATGGGTTACTCAAAATATCCATCTAAAGCTTGAGATCACATTGAAAAATTTCCTCATTGATATTAAAAACCCTTTTGGATAATTCCCATTGGGGACTTGATTTTAAGCCACTAATGAATCGATAAATTTTACCCTCATTTTGTATAACAATTATAAAGGAATACCTTAGAATTCTTGAAAAAATTTCATCATATGTACCAATGGATTTATTATCCTTTTTCATATGTTTAGGAAACTCCTTCTACATATTTTTTCAATGAATATGATGAAATTACTTATTTAAAAATTAGTTCTTGAACTCGTCCGCTTCCATGGACTCAATTTCATCTATTTTCCTCATATTCTTGATAAGATTCCACCATCAATAAGCTTCAACTTAAAAATTATACACTACAAAGATGATATTATTAGGTTTAGAACAAAATATAACTAAAAGTATCTTTTTATGGGTACTGGTCAATTGTTCATCCACTTATAGACCAGGATACTCACTGAAAGACGGTGAATGTTTCCTCATGAAGGGCTCAACAAAATGTTTCTCCCAAAATTACTTGTTTGGAATTACTTCATGATTCATATATTGAGGGTGTTTTATGAGCATAGATACAATATTTTTTATTCCATATCCAATAAAATTTTGGTTTCATGGGTGGAAAATCATGGCATTTCTCATCACATTCAGTATTAACGCAGTTTCTTAAGGTTCCATCCATTGACTGAAATGAAGAAGCAAAGTGTGAGCAATGATAAGAATAATGAGAAAACAAAAAAATCAAGAATAAAATTTCAAATAAGGACACATTAGGTTTTATCCTAGGTTATTAATAGTAATTTCTAAAACACTGTTACTGTAAAAATTACATATACATATCCTTAGGATTCTTACTAATGATTTCTCAACCTAGTTTAAAAAGGTTAACTATGCCTTTCCATTGATACCAACTATAATGACCCATACATTTCATATGTTGATATTACATGAAACCTGAAGTATATCCATTAAAAAATATAATAAATAAATAATAAAATCATATAAGTATAGTGTCTTTATAAATTTAGAATCATAAACAACTGATTCATAAAACATCTATATTGTCTCTCACATATTTCTTTATAATTAGAATCCTCTTTGAAAAAGGATACTTAATAACCTTATTCATGACCTGGGTTAAAGAATCATATGAAAGGCTGAGCATAAATTATTGGAAATGGTATATATGGGAAATATCAGTCATATCAAAATCATAATACATAAGAACATACCATTTTAATGTGTTATCCAACATATGAATGATCGCTATATAATGTCATGCGATAAAAGTTCATAAGAATTAATGGACTTAACCTCAAAAGTCATAACATAATATATGATGTTTTTTGGAATACACATAAGCATATAAAATCATTTCATATTTGTCAAGGGTCATTTCCAAGACCATCATAAATGAAAATTTCCATTACTGAACCGGGTTCACATGTTGTTCTTGCCTAGTATTATTAAACCGAATTTAATTGGTGTTCCAATCATGTCTATATCATTAGATATAAATATTTATCCAATTAATTGGATGGAGATATATTTCCCACCCATATAATTATTAAATCATTATTAAAAGTTCAAAAAAAACATAAATCAACCATCATAGCATAATCCAAGAAATTAAATGGGATTCTTAAACATCATCCCATCATAATATAATTAATATAAAATTTGATTCCATAATTTAAACAATCAAATCATAATAGTAATAGGTATATATACATAACCCTATTTAATGATCACTATATTATATGGAAGGTAATTTGGATAAAATAGTTGAACTTAATTCTTGATGAAACCATACTTTCTTCTTCAAAAACATTTTTTTCTCAAAATACAACACATTTGTAAAAGAAAATAATATAGTTGAAAATAAACCTGAAATAATGTAAATAAAAAAATAATTGAAATATGGAATTACGAAGATTTAAAAATGCATTCATGCACTATATGTTAAAAAAACATTCTCTTCAAACTTTTTTTTAGATTTCAAAAATTATTTCATATCAAAAAACCCAAAAATATTCCTTTCATAATATTTAATAATCTTTTACCAGTGAGTAAAATTGAATTTAAATATTGTATAATAATAAAAATAATATTAAATATTTAGTACTCATGGATTTGGATAAGAAATATACCCCAGTAAATACCAAAGTACAAACAATCTAAAAATAATAATGAGATTGTGAAATTATCCCTTACCATATCTCTGATATCCTTCGTATATATCTAATCCTCCTGTATAATGAGATGAATAATGTTATTGACTCATTACATGATCATAATAACTTTTATGATATTAATATGAGTATATTATCATATGTTTGTCAATAATATTTCATTTTCACTCATTATTCAGTTATTAAATGCTTTATATTTTAATCCATATTTTGTCGAATAAGTTCATGTTCCACTTCTTTGGTTACAGTTTTTTCCTTTAAAAAATAATATTATTATAATATATATCATACTTATTCATTCCCTTTATATATATAATTTTTTTTTAATGAAGTTCATGTAGAATGAATTACATCGCATCATGGAGACGGTGGGCCGTACATACGCACGAGCGATGATATCATTCACTTAATGATATAATGGTATGGAATTTGATGGTATATTAAGAATATAGAATAATTATAATGTTATAATAATTATTAAAATACGTTATAATCATAATTATACCAATCCAAAGAATGTATTTTTATAATAACAAATTACACCACGACGTAGCGATGGTAAGCCCTATGTACAGAGACAAGGTGATATTCTTATTTGTTGGATGAATAAAAAGAGGAATAAGTTTCTATCATAATTATAATAAAATATTATATTAAATAAGAAAATTTATTTATTGATTTATTACGGGAATAAAATAATAAGATAATGTATTAGAAGAAAATAATTTTGAACAAGTTGATAAAACAATTACCTATTTTTTGAGTATTACCTTTTGATTTTCACATAAGGTCTCCTTAAGAATGTTTTCTTCCCAATGTATAGACTATAATATATTATGAGGGAAGTTGGTAGAGTAAATGGATAGGGTTTTCAAGAGGAAAAGTGTTTTAGAGGTGTGATTAAAAAAGAATGAGATATTCCATTTTATAAGAGAGGGGAGGGGAACCTATGGAAATAAAAAACTATTAATATAATATTTTAAAAAAATCTAATGCCTCTAAAGTGGATTATTTCAAAGATAAGATGAGTATTGATCAATAACCTCATGACTAATAAAATTTATACATTTTTTATTTTATTTATATATTATCATTTTTATTTATCCTTATTTAATGTATTTAATTTTACAAGGGGTTATAATATTCTAAACAATAAATGGTTATAAATATTCAATTATATGCAGTCAATTGTCCATAATAGGATAATTTATGAAATTTTAGACCTTATAATTTTCAATTTGTAATTTTTAAATATTTTTGTGATTTTTAAATAATTTTGTAATTAGTTATTTTTATAAAATATCAATAGTGTAAATTTTGACACTATTAATTTATTTTACTTCAAATAAAACCAGCATAGAAGATAACATCAAGAATAATATTTAATAAACTAATAACAAGTCATATCAACCTATAACATTCATGGAGAAGATTAGTTAATACAAATTATATTTCTATTAATATTTTTAAATCCATTTATTTGATATTTTCTTTAATAAAATAATGTATGAATCACTATTTTTTCTCCATTAATGGAAAATATTAAATCATTAAAAATTATAAATAAATTTCTATGATGCATTTAAAAATTTTATCTTTCAAAATTATCACTATATTCGACATTATCTCATATTAATCCATATATGAAAATTAATATAATTATATAAAAAGAGATTGAAACATTTTGTCATGTTCTATAGTATTAATTAAATTCAAATAATATTCAAAATAAAGTGTCCATTAAGTGATTTTATATAGAAACATAGGTTATAATAGTTTAATTTAGTCATAAAATAGTATTTTTAAAAGAGTAATGGTAATTTTATAATATTAATTTTACTTTTAATTACCCGATTTACCTTTAACCATGATAATAAAAATAATTACCAATGATACTATTCATAGTTTGAAAAAATAAAAGTTTCCCATAAAAATAATTTGATATGACTTATTCTAAATATGGATTACATTTTAAAAAATTAAAAATATATATGTTTTTTAAATATTTTAAAATAAATACCATTTGTTAGAATGAGGGAACGAGTTTTTAAAAGTTAAAACATTACAAAATAATTAAATTTTTTTATATATGAATTCAATGTAAAATTAATGCTACTAATATAAATTATATTGAATGATAAATATATATTCTATTTATTATTTAAATCCATTCAATATTATAATATAACCATAAAAATTATTTTAATGATATAATTAGTTTTCACTTAAAATTTAGGGTATTTTTATTATTCATCAAAATTTGAATGTTATGGTAAATATATCCAAATTCATCCAAAGTAAATTTTTATATCCCACATTAAAATAAGATATTTATATTTTCATATATATACTATTAATTATAAAAAATATTAATTTTAAAGGGGTATCAACTTTATAGGCTTAAGAGAACACTTAAAAAAAATTCTGGTTTTTATACAACAAATATGGTTTATTTACACCCTATGATTATAATACCCATTAGATGAATATAAAAAATATTTTATTAAGTATATAGTATATATATCTCATTAATTTCATTACATGTAGTATTTCAATCAAAAATTGAAATATATAATTTATATATTTCCTAAATAATTGATTGCCAATGAAATCATATTGCATTTTCATAAGTTTGTTAAACTTATTCACATTAACGTAACGACTACGCTATAATGGAAATTTTACACTAAGTGAGTCTCATAGTTCATTTAAACTAATGATTTCATGCAATTCAACTGACCGAATAATTTAAATTATTCAACAAAAATATTTCATAATATTGACTTGGTGATACAAGGTTGTAGATCATTGATTTTATTTTATATAAACTACATGGTGGCACATGATCACCATATTGAGAGAACTGAGTTTCAACATGAGACTAATACTATTTCATTCAATGTTTTTGCTATGTGTTTTAATTTTGGTTTAATTTATATTAACATTAAAACTAAAAAATATTTTAACTATAAACAAAATTTATACTTTTATAGTTTATCTTAATTTGTGTTAATATAGTATTTTAATCAATTAAATTAATTTCAAAATATTCAATAATATTATATATTAATTATATGAGACCTAATCGATATATAGTGAATTATTTAGAATGATTAAGAAATATACCATACTACTTATCTTTATAAACTTGTCCAATATTTAGGGGATTTAAAAATAATTATTATTTAACATAAAATTTTTTGGGAACTAAATTCACCCCTATTTTGATATACTCGCCCTGACAAAAAAATATGATATTTATTAATTGTGAAATAAAAAATAGTATGAAAATTGACATAAATGATATTTTGAAATAAATAACATTTCATTTAATGATATAAAATTCATAGAAATATATATTTTTTCCAAAATACTATAATAAGTTTAAACATGTCATCAACGATCCATTTGGGGTTCATTTTTCAGTTTATACTAAATAAATTTACATTAAAGAGTAAAAATCCTAGTTTTCATGGTAAAAGTTTAAGGCAATAACCAAGGGGTAAGTATAAAATACAAGGTTAATATTTTGACCTAAACATGTTTAAAAATAATTTGTTTGAATAGTTTAGACCTATTCTCATATTAACTTCTAGATAAATCAGTTTGGAGCAATTTTAATGAAAAATAAATTTATATGAATTTTATATGTAGAGAAAATTTAAGAGCTCCCCTCCCCTCTATTAAAAAAGGAACCTCTTATCTCATATATTAACACAATATTTTTCATTATATATTAACTAAACATTGACCATTTATCTTTTAAACATCCCTAGATACACTCTAGAGATTCTGGTTTTCTCAAAAGATCAATTGTTGTGTCCCTAATGGAAGATCTGGAGGGACCTCACCAAAGAAGATGTAATATATTTTACTAACTCTTTTAAGAGTATTTCTTAGCCTACATCTTTATCATGTGTTTCTTTATTTATAGTTTTTTTACTATTTTATTGCATATACGATGATTTCTTATTATGATTATGAAAAAAAATATTCTACCTTTTTAATTCTTTGAAATATGAAATCACAATACATGCGTTCGTACAACCTACCGTCTCCACACTGTGGTGTAATCAATTTTTCAGAATAACATTAATTGGATTGTTATAATGAAAGAAATAATGAATATATATTATATTTATTAAATTATTTTGATTATTTAATAAAATATATACCATCTTCTCATATACCATTTCAAAATTAGGGGAATGATATCATTGTTCTTGTGTGCGTGTAACCTACTATCTCCATGACGTGATGTGATTCATTCTCCAAGATCACCAATAAATAATATCAATATAAATTTATATAATGTATTAATACATTATATATTACCTTAATACTATTCTCTGAATGAAAGAACGATATCCTATCCATATAAACTAGGAATTATATAAAAAAACATTCCCAATAAAAGGAAGCAGTTGACTTTTAAAAGAAGAGTAATGATGAAAAATTATTAAAAATGGGTTATAATATGACAGTATGTGATTTCATTTGAATATGATTCTAGAATAAGTTTCCAAAATTCATCAAACCATTATATATGTGTTTTAGAAACTTACAATGGAAATATTACCTAAGGTAACAATTAATTTCACAATCACATTATTTTCCAAGGTTTTTTATACCTAAGTATCAGATGTGAAATAGTTATCACCCATGTCTATGAATCAAAAAAATGTATTTCAAAATATTCTCACTATTCATCAACACTTTTTAAAGTCATTTTTACCCATTTATAAATTTTTAATAAACAATTTGAATGAATTACTTTTACTTTTTCATAAAAAGGTACTTTTTAAATTATCCTGGAAAAGTACATTGTGAATGAATTATTTTTTCATTTTCCAAAAGGAGATTTTTTAATTATCTTGGATATGTATGAGAAAATTATTATTTTTAAATTATATGGAATGAACATATTTTTCTATTTCATGATTCCTTAATACCTTGAATCTTCTTTTCCAAGATTACAAGGTTATTTTCAATGAAACTATTATTTTAAATTCGACCAACATTTTATGATATAAAATTATTTTAAAGAAGAATGGATAATTTAATTAGAATTTTTTTTTCAAGTGATCCATCAATTTTATTTTCCATTTAAGATAAAATTATTTGATATTACTTATTTTTTCATAGATATATTATTCAATTTTTCCACTATTATTATTTTTAGTATTTGATTAAATTTATAATGGAATTAAATTTATGAAACCCATTTCTTTTATGTGGGTTATGTTAGGATTCAATAATGCTTATGAAACCAATTTCATTCCATGGGTTCAAATATGAAACAAGATTTATGATGTTGAGGAACATGTTTTTATGATATCATCATGAGATAGGT
Organism: Viscum album; assembly: GCA_963277665.1. Taxonomy (NCBI): domain Eukaryota; kingdom Viridiplantae; phylum Streptophyta; class Magnoliopsida; order Santalales; family Viscaceae; genus Viscum; species Viscum album. The sequence goes on along the minus strand of OY728129.1, from coordinate 276,297,237 downwards.
GGGACCTATATCACTATAAATTAAATTGGGTAATGATTTATGTACCATGAGATAGACATAAAGGACATTTATGCTAAGATGGTCATGTGAGTGAACTATGACTACCAGGATGGTGTGGGAAGTGAAACCATACGACCATGATGGTCTTGTAAGTGATTAATTGTCTACTTTAGAAATCATTAATATATGATTCAGTTTATACCACTAATCCATGTTTTATTCCAATGTTTTTATTTTGTGGCTCAAGTTCTTTATATACTTATGATTTATGTCTTATAAACAACCAATATTAATCTCGTGATTCTTATTTATGGTCATTGATATGCAGGGAATGATATTTTATTTTCCTGATCATGTTCTCATACACTTATGATCATTATTATGTATACATATCATTCTTTTTTACCTTTACTGAACATCTAATATCATCCATTATTTTTGTGTACTTTCACCTAGGCTATGAAGATATGTTTTATATATGATGTGTCTAAGAAGGGATCTAGTTAACAAGAACCTAGTGTGAGATAATATATCTCAACTATGTATTATTAATTATTTTTCAAATTTTTAAATGGATCTAGAATAATACGGTATTTGTGTGTTTTTTAGTTTAATATGTTAATTATTTCACAAAAGTAATGTAATGTTAATGTATGAAAAGTGGTAGGTCACTATAGTTGGTATAGAGTAACTGATTAGTTACCATTTGGAAACTATGTTGAGGAAACCCTAGTGAGAACCCTATTCACATGTCTAAGAATAATTATACGGCTAAATAAATGTATATAAAAATTTAATGATTTTTTGGTAAAGGATCGAGTGAAAGGATTCCTTGAAATACATACCTCCTGTATAGTACAAGTGGATGTCGTTATAGAACAATTATTCATAGGGGAAAACTATGAAAATGAGTGTGTTTCCAGGCTTGAGGCTACCTGTTACACAACAACAGGCCTATATGTTCACATATTTTGACATTCCAAGGAGATATTCTTTGGGAATTCACAAACACTTCACAAACTATCATGATGGATCTTAATATATGTTGGCTATGAATTTACTTGTATGATCGTAAGATGTCATAGAATAAAAAAAAGTGTCAAATGTACGACACCCGATATTTTTTTTGATGATTTTGTGGTTCCTCACTATGAAAACTACTTCATACTCTATGTTTTTGGGTTTTAGTCATTGGATGGAACCCTACGGAACTACATAAATTTAAATTGTGATGGACAATGAACCGATTGTCCTCCTGAGCTACTTAATGATGTGAGAGATAGATTTTGAAATATCATTTCTATTATTTCTAAACATTCACAAAATAATAATCATTGTAGACTTCCCAATGAGAAACAGAGGGAATAAAATTTTATGGAGTCCATCAAAAGGAAACGAACACCTTCTTTCATCTGGTCTTTGGTCCAATTTTTTTTAAAAAAAAATTAGTTCCTTTGAAAATATATTCTCGGTTATTTAGTGTTCAAAACATGAGAAAGTAATTATAGTTGTTTATCTGTTTAAAGGAGAGGTAGTCATGTGGTGGAATCTGATCCAGAACATGAGGACGCAAGATGATATTGAAAACATGGATTGGGATATGTTCAAGAACATATTATTAAATAAGTTATTTTTTAATATTCTATGTTTGAAAATGGATAAGGAGTTTCTTTAGTTAGATAAATAGGATAATGAATCCATTGGTACCTATGAAAGAAAATTTCAAAAGACTTATGAGGCATGATTTCGGAATTATCATCCATCTAGAAGGTAATCATGAAATATTATTCAGTGGCATAATTCTATGTTTCAAAAGGGTGTTATCCATAAGAGGATTATGTAACAGCGAAGAGATTATGCATTGTGAAATCATTGTTTAAATAGAAGTTTGAGTGATGTATCAATATCATGGTCTTGAAGTGAATAGTAAGATGGATTTTAAAGTTAAATATAAATACTGTTAAGAGAAATTAAGAATATTTCATTTATTCTATAACCTTGGGGAAAACATAGAGGAAATTTTTTTATAGGGGTTAATAAATGTTTTAAGAGTTGAAAATAATTTCATGGGGATTTTGATTGCTAAATTTATGTAAAAAAACTTTAGTAAGTAGTGTGAATAGAGGGAAGGTGGAACATTCGGTACCTTACACACTTAAGTGAATCAATTGTATGTAGAATGTGAAATATTATTCAAGTTCAAAACCCAAAGGGCTGGTGATGATGATCGATATCAGTAACCTCTTAAACTAGGTGATAAAGGGAAATCCGATCTGATCACTATTTCTAAGAAGGGTTAGATAAAGAAATGGTAAAAGGTACACTTTCCATCCATTATATAACTAGTAATGTTTTATTTGAATATGTATCTACCCTCCATTTCATATCAATTTTTTTTATGTGTGTTACGAAATAACCCAAATGATTTGATGTGGAATTAGCTATGAAAATTGATATTATTATGATGACCACATCACCTTTATATGATTCATTTATGGTTAACATTTTTGGGAATGTGTTTCTTGAAAATCATATCACTATTCTTATGGATGAATTTGGTGTCATCCTAGGATAGGATTAGATTCAATTTTATAAATAGAAAATCAATTTAAAAGTAAGGGATGTTATATTTGATTTTTCAAATTGACCTACAAAATTCTATAAGTGTGGTCATAAACATGAACATCATGTGGATATTACATCCAATGTATGGATATTAATTCCCATTTATAAAGGATCTTTTTATCTGAAATGGTTGGGGAGAAATTTTACATCCACGAGATACATTTTTTTCATTAATTTGTTGATATATTTACAGAATATTTTCCTAGTCTTCCACCAAAATATGATGTTGAGTTTTCTATAGATCTCATAAATAGTTCTATTATTATTTAAATTAATTACTATATAATTGACACAATTGGTTTTCATGAATTGAATTAGAAACTCCAAGAAATCCTTGATTCGGGAATTATGCAGCAAGTTGTGTCACATTGGGGTGCTCGGTTTTTTTATAATAAAGAATGATGGATCCATATGAATTTTCATTGATTATCTGAAGAGGAACAAGATTAAAATATAGAACAAGAACACACTTCCCCATATTAATTACTTGTATGACCAACTTCATGGAGCTCAATGATTTTCTAAGATTGACCTTATTTCTTGATATCATCAATTACGGGTCAAGAAGGAAGATATAACGAAAACAAAATTCTTTACAGGATTGTAACTATGAGTATATTGTGATTCAATTTATTATTACCAATTCCTATACTATCTTAATTGATTTTATGAATAGGGTATTTTGTGATTACCTAAACCTGTTTGTTGTAGTCATTATATATGATATTCATATCCATTCAAATAGAAATTAAAAGCATGAAGACTAATTAAAAATTTCACTAAAGACCCTATGGAAGGAGAAACTATATGAAAAATTAACAAATTATGATTTTTGGATGAAAATGGTTTCATTTTTTGTCTATAGTATCTTAGGAGAAGGTATAATAGTAGATCCATCAAAGACAGAGGTAATTGATTCATGGACTAGACGAACCTCTGTGACTGAGATATATAGATTTCTTGGATTATCTGGATATTTTCAATGGTTTGTGGAGAATTTATCTTGAATATATAATCATATGACCAAGTGAAATCTATAGGGTTCAATGTTACACTAAATAGATGAATTTGAGTAAAATTTCAAGGAACAAAAAAAGGCAAGTCATCACACCTATACTTATAGTACCCTGTTGTGGTGAAGGGTTTGTAATATATAGTGATGAATCTATGAATGTATTAATATATGTTCTTATGAAGATCTATAAAGTTTTCATTTATTCCTCATGATAGTTGAGGACTCATGAGAAATATTATCCAACTCCTGATTTGGAGTTAACTAGGGTAATTTTTTAATTTAATATATAGAGGTATTATATTTATGGTGAAACGATTGTTATATATACCATTCATAAAAGGCTAAGATATTTATTCCCACAAATGGAATTGAATATGGAATAAATAATATTCTTAGAGCTGACAATTTATTATGACAACTCAATATATTACCACCATCATATAGAAAACTTGGTGGCTGATGATTTTAGTAGAAGAGATCATTCAAGCTCTTCCATTATGAGGATCATGAAGGATCCAATATTTCTGGATTTCCAATGAATGGAAGAATAAATCCAAATGGTAGACAAAAAACATATCTTTATCAATAGGATATTCTACCCTGAATCCTAGTTATGATTAAAGAGGGATTGAAGGAAGATGTGGAGCTATAATATAAGGTTATAAATGTTCCTGACTTTATCCTTGATTAGGTTGAATGAAAATTTTTAAGAGTTTATCATGTATTCTTTCCATATATTGTTTGCAGAATAATCTATTAAAGAAAAATCATTGCCCTTCATTCTCCATTAAATCTGGATGTATAAATATATATTGATACTTGAGTGAATAAATATAGTGTTATGGAATAGAAAGATACATTGTAGTATTTTTATCTCTATTCGTGGTATAAAATCATGTTATGTATCAAACACACAAATATAAAGGTATGTTACATCTATTAACCATACCAACATTGAAATGGGATAACATCACAATAGATTTTATCATTAGTATCCCCAAAACATGTAAATTGTTTAATGGTGTTTGGGTTGATGTTGATAGCCAATCAATTTCAGTAATCTTCATTGCTATTATAGAATACTTATCACTGGATAATCCTTCCACGATAAACATTAATGATGTGGTAAGGTTTCATGGAGTACAAAATTACATTTTATCTTATTGGGAAATGTGGTTTAACTCAAAATTCTATCTAATTATTTAGCATGAAGCAGATAAAAAATTTATTTTTAGTGAGGCTTATCATTATTATATGGATTTTAAGTCTAAATGAAAATTTTAATACCTATAAAATTTTTAAAGACCTTGTTTTCTGGATTTAAAAGATAGTTGGGATCCATACCATCATCCTTTTGAGTTTTATTTCACCAATACCTTTAACTCAATCATTTAGATGGCTCCATGATAATCTCTTTATGGATGAAAGTGTCGATCTTCAACAAGCATGGATGAAGTTTGAGAGATAAATCTATTGGGGAATTATATTTATTAAGAGATGTTTGAGAATGCTAGAAAAATTCAACATCATATAAAGGAATCATAAAGTTGGAAGAAAAGTTTAGCAGATATCCAATGGAATGACATATAATTTAATGTTTTTGAGAAGGTTTTTTTATTAATTTCTCCAAAAAATAATGTAAATAGATTTAGGAAAAAGGGAAACTAATACCTAAACATATCAGTCTCGTTGATGTTCTTGATCATAACGGGACAATTTCATATCATCTAGAAATTCTTCCAAATATCCCTAAATTCCATGATGTGTTCTATGTGACTCTCTTGATGAAGTACATATCTGATCCTTCACATATTATAAACATATAATTCATCCAGTGGAATAATTATTCCTCTTAAGAAGAAATAACATGTGAAATTATGGATCGTAAAGAGAAAGTTATTGGGAACAATACCACTCGAATGGAATTTTTTGTCGAGAAATATCTAGTTATTGGAAGCTACATGGGAACCGGAGGATATGATAAGGCAAACAAATACTAATTTGTTTGTATCCAGCTAATTCATTTTGAGGGATAAATTAATTTTAAGGGGCATAGAATGTAACACCCATCATTTTTATTATCATTTTTCTGAATAAATTAGTTTCCATTGGTATCTTGTATTTCACTGGATCAAACATTCCTTACAAATGAAAAATTCTTGGCTTGTGATACATGAAACACCAACTTGGCATTTGATACATGAAAAAAAGAGTTTCTTTGAAACATCTCCTTATTGTAATAATTATTTAAATGGGATATTTATAACCAGGCTAATAAACCAAGTTTTATAAATAGTTATAAAAAATTTAAACTATTAAATATAATGGTTTTATATAAATAAAACATAATTATAATGAAAAATATAATTTTTGAACATGTATTTATATGTATTAAAATATTATTTTCTCAATTGAACTATTATTCAATTTCTTTTTTGAGAAAATTATAATATTAAATTAAAATAATTCAGAAAATTAATTTTATAAAATAAAGTAAATATTTGAATTCATAAATTCAAAATTATATTAGTCTTAATTTTATTTATATTTCATGAAAACATCATTTTTATGAATAGTTAAAAATATAACATAAAAACGTATAAACATTTGAACATTCTTTTTCTCCGCCTTCTCACCATGACATGCAGATTACCATTAAATTTAATTTTTCTACTCATTTGAATTGAATTTTTTAAAAATAAAAAAACATGGTTGTAACTAGTATTATATTCTATGTCTTATAGGATCAACATATTTTTTTGGATGTCATGAATAGTAACTTAATAAAAAAATGTTTACCACAATTAAGGGTAAATCTAAAAATTTAATTAAAATTAATATTATAATATTATAAAAATACCCTAACACTTGTCCATGTTTAATTGGATAAGTGGTTGTTGAGTAAAATAATTATTAGAAAAAAATTATAACTTTTATAAGACACTTGAGTAAGAATATAATATTTATTACATTTTATTTAAAGATAAGTAAAAATTTCAAACCCATACTTCAAATAACAATATTATTTTTAATATAGATTTATGAAGAAGATAAATTTAACTATAAGTATTAATTAAAAATGTAAAAAATATATCTTCATAACTATAATTTATTTTTAATTTTTAGAGATAATACAATTTAAATTACAGATTTCGCAATGAAGATGCAATAATTTTTTTATTAATGGAAATATCAATGAAATGACACAAAAAATATTAAAATAAATATAATGTGAAATAATTGATGAAATACAGAATTTTTATCGATAGAATTGAAATATGTTTTAGATATTATATATATTTGTTCGAATTTATCATATTAATATGATATATTTTAAAATAAAAAAATGAAGAGAAAAAAATTCACATAAATGATTTTTTATAATAAAAAATATTTTATTAAATTATATAAAAATAATAGTAATATAGAATTAGTAAAACTAATTCTAATAAGTTTAAAAATGTCATAAATGATCCATTTGGGTTTTGTTTTCTATTTTATAGTAAATATATTAACCCTAAAGTGTAAAAAAACTTGTTATGATGGTAAATGTTTAGGGGTTTAATTATTAGTTAAAGACAAATGATAAGGTTAATATTCAAAACTACATTTTTTGAAAAATAATTTATTGAGAGTATCTTAACCCTAGTCATATTATCATTAAAGAAATCAGTTTTTAGCTATTTAAAATAAAAAATAAATTTATATTAATTTAATATTTTAATATTTTCCAAGTGTACCCCTCCTCTCTCTTATAAAAGGCACCTTCTTCCCCACATCTTTACACCACAATGATCCTTCCAAATCAACCAACACCATTCCATTTTCCTTATAATCACACATATCCACAATATAGGGGTGTTTTCTTCTCAAAATTTAAACTCTAGTGTCCCTATGATTCGATCTAGATGGAGCTTAATGAAGAATAATAAATTTTCTTTTCCAACTCTCAAGAGTTTTTCTTCTTCTAATACCTGTTCATGTGTTATTTTCCTTATAAGTTATTAAATAAATTATCAAATCTATTGTGATATGTTATTATGATTATGGAACATTCATATTGCAACTTTTATCCATTCTTGAAAAAACATAATCACCAAGTGTGTGTATGTATGACTTACCATGCGCACAATGTGGTGTAATATGTTTTTCATAACCACATTACATGGATTAGTATAATTATTAAAATAATGAATATATATTATAATTATAAAATTATATTTATTTTTCTAAAATATACCTTCCCAACACATTCTATTTTAAAATTTTGTGAATGATATCAACGCTCTTGCGTACATACGGACTATCGTCTCCACGTCGCAATGCAATTCATTCTCCACCAATTGAGAATGATTATATAAATGTATATAATGATTCTATATGTTATCTATTTCATTAAAATATTTATCTAAATGATATAACTAAATTTTATCCACATAAATTGGGACTTTTATGATAAATCATGCATAATAAAAGGATGCATTTAACACCAAAATAAGGGAAATAATGATATATTAGTAACAAACATGTAGTAATATGATCATATGTAATATCATATGAATATGGTTATGGAATAAGAAAATGAATTTTTTAATACTTTATTCAGTAGTTTCATATATGTATGAAGGAAATCATATCTAAGGTATGGGTTAATTTCATAATCTCATTATTTTCCGGGATTGCTTATATGTATGTATCTACTAGTAAATATTTAGCACCCATGTCCATGGTTCATAAAAATGAAATTAAAATTATATTTCTAAACTTCTATAATTATTTAATGAAATTTTTACACATCTAAGATAATTTATTGAATGTATTGAAAGGAATATTTTTTATTTTTCCTAAATAGGTATATATGGACATTTCTAAAACAAATACGAGAAGAATGTTATTTTAACCTACATGGAATGAACATATTTTTATGATTTCATAAATCCATAATACCATAATTATTTTCTTACATTAATTTAAGGTTATTTACAAAGAAAATATTTTCTTTTCAATTTTATTTTCGTTATTGGAGAAGAAAATTATTTCAAATAATATGGGATATTTTCACCAAGATTTGTATTGAAGTTATCTCAAAAAATAATTTTCCAAATAAGATAATTTTTTTTGATATTATTACCATTGACTGGGGATATTCTTTAATATTACCATTCCTATTATTTTAATCAGTTTTTATGTTTGTTATGGAATAAAATTTATGGAACCCCTTTCTTTTATACAGCTTATTTTATGATTGAATAATGTTTATGACACCCATTTCATTCTATGGGTTTTGATTTGGTAGATGATTTTTGATCATGTAGAACATTTAAATATGATTATAGTATGAGATGGATGGGATCTATACCACCCTCTAATGCAATAGGTAAATATTTATATCTCATGAGAGAGACATAAATTAATTTTATCACTACGATGGTTATGGGAGTGAACTATGACTAGCAAGATGGTATTGGAAGTGAACCCATACTACCAATATGGCTTTAGAAGTGATTCCTAGAATACTATGAAAATAATTATTATATGCTTAAGTGTATTGAAAAGTCTCAATTTTTATTCATATTTTATTATTTAATGTCTCGTGTTCTTAATTTCATTATGAATAATGTCTTCTGAACATACAATATTTAAGCCATGATTACTATTTATTATCATTGATATGCTGGGTATGATCTTTTATTCTCGTGATCATGTTATGATACCATTATTATCATGATTATATTTACATATGTCCATTGTTTACCCTTACTGAGCATTTATGATCACCCATATTGATGTTTAAATTCACAAAGTTTATGAGGATATTATTATGTTTTATATATATGTGAAGCGTGTTATTCACGAAGAACCTATTGGGAGATAGTGTAGCTCAATTATGAATTAGTGTTTTGGTTTCCATGTTTCCAAAGGCACTGATTGATAAGGTCTTTAGACATTTGATTTTGAAATGTATTATGTATTCAAATAATGTAAGTTAATGTTAACCTGTGAAGATTGAGTGTCTCTATATAATCTATAATTCTTACAATAAAAGTAAAATGAAAATCGGAATACACACTACATTGGTTCATGTTGCTGTAATCCACTGTACAGGAGAGGCACATTATAATTTTCCAAGAATTTGGAATTGATGAAATAAATGTGATACTATAATTAAATAGTTATATTAATTTCAAAATTATTATTAAAATGTGTTAAATATATGAAAATATCCCACAATGAAAAGTGATGATGGTAAAATATTCTTTAGGTTCATGAGGGAGTTGTCTTCCATACACATGATTGACGATTTCATATCCAATTTTACCGAAGAGGATACATATATTGGATATAAAATTAACATAACAAAATTTCATTATATAGGATATATTTGGTTTTATATACTATTACATTTGAACCACAATTTAAGGATGTGGGAGATGATGTAATATAAAAACACTCATTCAAAAATATTAGCTATTTATCCAAAAAATTCTTTTTGTTTTCTTAAAAACAATTAATAGGATTAAATTATGATCAAATACAATGAATATAGTATACTGGGATATGATTATGTAAGGTATTGGGAAATTTATTTTATGAACAAATGTGTTTGGTAATTTTGAAGAGGATAGGAGAGTGGGTGGGCTTCTATATGTGGGGGAGAGGACACACATGGAATTATTGAAAGGGATAATATATACCAACATTTTTAAAATTCTAAATGCTTGAAAAATTTATCATTATAAAAAAATATAGGAGATATGTTCTAAATATATTCATAAAATGATATTTGGAAATTGTTTTGGTCATTTTATGTCTTATCTTCTTATTTTAACCCCTTAGTAAACTATTTTTCTTCTTAATTGTAGTAAATAAGTTTTACAATTTTAAATGTTCATCATGGTAAAAAAATTAAGTTAAATTATATTATAAAATAAATTATGACGATTAATAATATATTATCAATTTTTCTAAAATCAATTCAAATATTTGGTAGACATATATGTAAACTTAATCCCGCTGACCCATTAAAAAAATAGGTTTTCCAAATTGAAACTTTTAAAGGGTAATTGTTTAATATCTATATTCATTAAGAATTTGATTCAAATGGCCAATATTTTTCAAATTATAATATATTTGAACAAATTATATTTCATAAAAATCAATATATAATGATCCTTTTTATATAATTTAAATGAAAAAGAACACATCAATTACAATATTTAGTTTTAACATAAAAATAATAATGTTTTCAAAAAAATATAAAAAATTAATTGGAGGATTATGTTTTTAAAATAGAAGTAAAAAAATTAGAACATTTGTTTAAAATAAATTTTCTAAAATTTAAGGAATTAATTTTAAATTTTTTGTGCATGGATTAAATAAACCACCATTTAGAGAAATATAGTTTTCTTGAAATGAATTATTTTCTTTCAAATAATTTTTAATTTTTTTCTAATCAATCGGTAACTATGAAATTTATTTTATAAATATGTAGAAGAAATAAGTTTTATAATTTATTTATTTCTATTTATTATCTCTGACCTAATGGATAGGATACAATAGTCATATCTAAATAAAAATGTTTTAATGGAGTATCATGCTTCATTTATTCTCGTCAGAGTGATTGTCACAAGATATGAAATAGATTGAATTTATTTAAAAAATATATCATAAATTCTCATTGTGTTACCTTTAATTCTATTCTTGGAGTCGTGTGTCACACATACTATCAAACAATTTTTTACTCTTTTAAAATCATGGGTGTTTACAGCTAATAATAAATATAGTGCCACATTATTCCATCATTTTCAAAAACAATGAATAGTACATGTGATAGAGTAGGGTTTATGTACACATTGTCCAAAGGCTATTTCATATTCCACTTTAAATCATGTAGTTTTATTCGGGCCATCATATAGTGTTATTTGGAGATAATAATGTCTCTGTGTATAAGCTCTATTGAGAACTCTACAACACAGTCAGGGGGAACGATGATTAACTATTTGGAAAATACATTAGTATATTCATATAAAACAATAATTTATTAATGTTTTATACTTTATTTTGAATCAATAATTTAGGAAAAATATGTTTTCACATTAGGTATAAACACCCATACTATAGAGACAATATCTTAATATACATGGATATTACACCATTCTTGATGATAATTCATCGCATTACAAATGTACATGCTTAAAGACCATAATATTTTATTATATCTTAAATCTTGGAAAAAAATTATTTTTATTTAGTGAAATATCATAAAAATCTATTATAAACATCACCCCATTTATTAATCCCAGTTAAACAATTTCATCAAAACATTGGGAAAGGAAAAATAGGAAAGGGTGAGCTCAGATGCTATGTATGGGTAAAAATAAAGGATATACATAATAATTCCCTTGACATAAGCATCTGAGAACATGATCAACACATTTGAAGACCATAAAATTTATATCAAAGATCAGAATATTATTTCATGGAATTAGGAATGTAATTTTATAAGACATGAATCAAAATAGAGTCAATGAATACGAGTAAGGAGAGAATATTGTTTTCATACATCATAATATCCTGGAATGAACATAAAAATATAAAATATTATTTCAAGGATACCTACAAATATATTTATTACATGTCAGGCTTGGGATATTCACCTATGTACCTTCTTCAGGATTAGTCTACAACCATTGTAACCTCTTGTTATTTGGATTGCACTAAATCATGTGTACCCTATTGTTTTGTGTCTTTGGATACTAAAAATGTACCCTATTCTTTATGGGATTTGTTCATACCCTATGTACAATCTTAGTTTTATTCTTGGGTTGCAACATATATTCCCATTTGTTTTCGGGTTAGTGCTACAAACCTTGTACCCTCTTGTTTTTTGACATGGGAAAAAAATATACCATATAAGATCATGTACCATTTATCACCATCCAACACATTTGAGGGAGATATAGATCCAATATATCACATAATGATGTCATACATATGTGTTTTATAATATAACAAACCATTTATCATATCATGACCCATAAAAATAGATGAGTTTCATAAACCTCATATCATAACCCATGAGATGAAATCATTTTCCTAAATATTTTATAACATCATAACCTATTAAAAATACATAAGATTATAAATAATTTCATGATAGATAATATTCTTAATGGAAGAAAGTTTTATAATCATTTTTATGGTATAAGTCATTGAAGAGAAATATGTTTCATAAATAACATTTCACTATAAATATATACCATTCAAATAATGAATAAAAAATGGTTGGATTGGATCATATCCCATGTAAAGATTCAAATATATAAAATAATGACATATTACATGGAAAATAATTTATATTTATATTTTATAAACATTTCGTGAGGGAATTTAATTTTTTCATTAAAAAATACTCTTTAAGCCATAAAATATTTTGAAAATATTTTTCTTTATAAAAAACATGAAAACAAATACTGGTTTCAATGAAAACACTTTTAAAAAAAATTGAAAAATAATAAATTTTAAATAAATTTATCCATTAAAATTATCATAAAATATAATTTAAGAACAATTTTTATTATCTAGAAAACATTTTTTAAAGAATAAAAATTTCTGACCGAAGAGAGAGATAAATTCAGATTCCATTAAAACATTTTTCTTAATTATCTTAAGTTCCAAAGATTGGAAAATAGTAAAATTAGATTAAAATATCATTAATGACCCTATAATTATAAATTATTGAGTATTACTGATATATTAATCATAATATTTCATCAATGGAAGAATAATAAAAAATAATCCTGATAAATGATGAGATTGTAGCCATAAACACTTACCAATATGTTAACATTAAATCCTAATACCCCTTAAATAATAACATTAATGGAAGATTAAAATATCATGAAAATAATTATATTAATGATATAATATTTCAAATAAGTATTATATACATTTCGTAAGAGAATATATGTGCATATCATAATATATGTCTTAATGATGGAAAATTGAGACAAAAGTTATTTAACAATTTGCAAACATTTTTTTTGTTAAAAAAATAAAGAAAGATCCATAAAATTGATATTTAAATCCACATAATTCTCATTATATTAATCATAATATACATACATTGGAGGTATACACTCCCCACAATATAAATAGGTGGTAAACATGGATCATGTTTCCCAAAAATCAAAAGTGAGTCTAGAAATCCCCTTAATACATGTTTAATATTTGATTCATGGGAACCTTGAAATAATAAAATTAATTGTAACATTTAATATCATTAAATAATGTAAAATAATGATATATCATGTCATGGGTCAATATATACACCACATATTAAGAATAATTTCTGAATATAGCAAACATCTCATGGAAATAAAAGTGAGACAATAATACTCGTACCTTAAGATTTGAATTTGATAATAAAAATTCATAGCAACTGTATAATAAATATAAGATTGTTATAAAAAAACATAGATTCATATTATTATATATTATACTATGTATTATTTTTTTATCACTCTATATTACATTATTATTAACAATTTGGTGTTAATGTTACCTTGTGGGTAAGAACCACCTCGTTTTTCCTATAAGTTTTAACTTTTTATTTTTTATCCCATAATTTTGATAGTTATTTAATTATTTAAATAATGTAAAAAATAAAATAAAAATCATATATATTTAGTATGTATGTATTTATTATAATCTTTAAATGATATAAATGTTAAATGAAACACATTTTTTTTGGATACTGTAGTTTTTACATTTGCATCAACGTTGTTTCCATTTTCATGTCATATTGAAGTAAAGAAATGTAAATGAAGAATATATATATATATATATATATATTATCATTCAAATAGAATTATTCGTCATAGATATCATATGTTTTTAAAAATCCAATCCTTAAAACATTCAGTGTAAAGCATGAACAAACACATCACATTGAGGAAATGGAAGTTACACATCCATAAGTAAAGTTATCATATTCCAAAAAATGGAAACCATGAATTTATGTGTTTTATAATAACTAAATAATCATATTAAAAAAATAAATATTCTATATGTCATATAAATTTTTTTTTCAATCATTATTTCCAACCTTCAGAGTCTGTATTGGATGAACGAACAATATCAGTTCCCGAGTCAGTAGTCCTCCAAACACACGATCGATGACTGGGAATCATAGTTCATAATGTTTTTTTGAGTATATGTATATCCCTTAACATAAAGAAAATATTACTATATAATTTATAATTATGTTATTATATAAGAATATAATTTAAATAATTTAAGTTGTGGACAATGAAATAATACAAAACTGCTCATCGAAGAACGTTACCTCTTCTTCACGTAACTTCTATTGGTTTGCATCAATGTAATTCATTGGATTAATTTTTTCCCAAATTGGAACTTCTAGTATTATTTTAGGTATTTTAGGATCTTATTTTTGAAGGGGTTTTAGAAGATAATTTTTTTTCATTATTGTGAAGAAGTTAGGGGTGACTGCATTTATATAATGGATGATTGGAATCCTTGTAAATACAAATAGGTAAACACTATTTAGAGCTATCTCATACATCATGTTCATACAATAATTATTAATTTTAAGTAAATGGATCATATGGTCAAAATATGGTCATAAAATGGATTTTGGATACGTTTTCATGTCATTTGGTCCTGATATGATTAATGATTTGCCACTAAGAAAACATGTTTGTACCTTGATCTCTATAATTAATTTTAATTACATTCACAAATTTTTTTTTCAAAAAATAATCTTACCATAATATAAATTATAATTCATTATTATTACAAATATTGATATAATATTTCCATATGATATTCAAAAATGTGGTTGAATTTAATTTAAACTTAGTCTCGTAGATGGGATAAGACAATGGTTTTTAAAGTGAAAATATTCAGAATTTTGATTTGTTTTTATATCCGATTTCAAAATGAAATTTACTCTAATGAAATAAATTATATGAATATATTTATTGTTGATATCAATATTATATAAAACAAAATTAAAATATAATCTATCTATATATATATATTAAATTAAAAATAAGTTTTCAGTAAAGATTTAGTATTTTTAACTATTTTCAAAAAATGAAAATACTTAGAAACTTTCTAAAAAATCACAATAATAAACATTTGACATTATTATTTTAAAATTAAAATTTATTTTTGAAATATAATTTATAATAGTGTGACAATTTATATTTATTATAGGTGCTATATTAAAACGTGGTAAAATAACTTTTTTAGAAAAATATATGTTTTTATACAAAAAATAGAATATATACTTATATCTCGACTATAAAACTCATAAGATGAGCATTACAGAGTTTATTTAATATATAATATATATTTCATAAAATTAATTCATCAAAAGTGAAAATTTTAAAATATTGAGATAAAATATGTTTTTACAGAGAAAAATAGTTTAAAAAAATGAATTTCATTATTTTTAAATATTTATTAATCTAATTTATAATTAATTGTTAAAAAAGAACTAATTTTTTAAATTATATTTTCATATTTCAGTAATACCTATTTATATCCTCTATTCCAATGACTAGGCAATATTCATTCTAATATCTTAATTAAAATATAATTATATTGTTGTTCGACAAAACATAGTCTTGCATGTAACGAAGGCTATGGAAGGGACTCTGGATTGTGTGTAACCGAATCCAAACAAAGTGTTGTGTATACCAAAATCTAATCTATGTTATTCATGTACAAAAAGTTTAACTTGGTGTCGTGAAAAATCCATACAAAATATATTGAATTCATATATGATGATATATAATCTATTTTGTGAAAAAAATAGTATAAAAAAGATTATATAAAATTTAATAAAACATTACACATAATATTTTGGTGTTAACTTATACACCCATTAAAATAAAGTTCTCTCTCCAAATCTATTGGAACCATAAGGGATACCCAACAAAACATAAAACTAGGTTTCCATATAAATGAACATACGTGGGAAGTGATGAATAGACATGAAATAAAAGAATAAATTTTCACAGATAGTAATAAAGATCACTAATCACAAGGAATAGAATAACTAATAGAATGCTTAGTTCTTGCAAACCATACATTTGTGACTATTTATAAGACAATTTATTCTATATAAATGAAAGTATTATGATAAATAAATTTCAATATACATTTCACTGTGTTGAGGAATTTTTCACAAGAATAGATACTTGCTTGATTTCATTCCATTCCATATGCACAATCTCAGCCTTTGGTTGTGCTGTGAGCAATTCCCACATCATCTCTTACTCTAAGGAATTAAGTTAAATTTGAGTTTGAGATCAATACTTTTATACTAGAATATAAATTTTGTGGTTGAGTGAGAGCCCTCACAAAACACAACAGCATAGTAACCATACAAATATTCTACACAAAATTAAATACCAAATCCCTCACACCTTAACCACCACACATCCAACCCCGTAAGATATCCTTGAACCATAAAATTGATGTTTATGACTATTTGAATATTTATATTTACTTAAATTAAAATTTAGGGTACTAACCATTTTTAAGATCCTTCATGATAAGGTCTACAAAGTGGTCTTAATTATTGACCAATTTTTTAATAAACTCCTCTATAATAATTTTTCATCCATTGAATCCACTCGTCAAAATATATTCTTTCTCATTTAACCACCATTATCTTAACCATTGATTACCACCTGAAGAACCCTACCAACTATCCCCTATGAAACTTCATCAAAGGCCTTAAACCCTATTAAATATTCAGATATTTTTCCCCATAGTGTTAATTCATTCAACATGTCCTTAGCTAACATCACAAAAAATTCATTTGAAAGGTGGGAAAATATGAAAAAAGACACTCATATAGTGAGATAATACATTAATCTCTGAAAATTCATTTGAAGTCTAACATAGTCCAATAAAAGAATGGTTAACCTTATAATTTAATATTAATATATAAATACAAATATATAGAAATAAGTTCACTAAATTTATCAAAACTAGCTTCAAATTGATCTCCCATATATTATAAATTAGATCCTATTTTTCACATACAAAATGTGGGAGTACCTTCATCATGTACTGTCATAAAACATGCAAACAATCTAAGTCACTATAAATCCTTATTATAAAAAATACATTCTTACTTATTAAAAATATTAGAAGATATATTCTCTAATTCCAAAAAATGTAGTAAACTTGTTCAATGATAGCATCACCGAAAATTCTAATAAATCCATTAATATTTCTCATTTAATAAGTAAAATCCAATTTACTTTATCTATATTATCATTTATTTATCCAATAGAAACACAACATTCAATATTTAGAACACCCTGAGGGTCACATTCCCGTGAAAACATGAAATTTACATTAAATAAACTTTCTAGGCGGTCAGCACCACTAAATATATTTTTGAAAACCCTTAATGAAAAAATAATCTTCATGATTCATATTTTTTTAATTCCAATACATATAATATTCAGAAACCATTAACTAGGTTTCCTCAACATATTATTTCATACCCCTTTCCTAAAATATTTAATATGAATCATGTATCAACATTCATAAAACTATATTTGTTCATGATTTTAAAAAAGACTAATAGGACATACGACACCTTCCATATGCTGCGTCTGGTCTCATTATCATTATAATAAAGACCATTAATACAAAAAAATTGAGCATTTAATTCATGTGATTCCCCCCTACAACATTTATTTTCATAATGTCAATAATTTATACATTTACAATATTTTATTTTCAATGATAATTTATTGAGGTCATTGTTCTCAACTATTAAATTAACTAAACTTTTCATTTTCCCTCTACAGTCACATTATTTGTTACCTACTTTTCCACTTTAAAAACATATTAATTTTCTACTGGGATATCCCCTTGGGTGTTTCTTAACAAATTCTTGACCAATAAGAAATTAAATATTTTTTCGTCCATGGTCTCCACTAAATAAAATCTTAGAGAAACCTTAACATCTATTCTTCAGTGAGTTTGAGAGCAGTTTAATGTATAAATTGAAAATCTTATTATGTGAAAAATGTTTATGAATAATCATAATATCCTTAAATATATCAGTCATTCCAATTTATTTCTAATTATAAAATTATATTCTACACTGAGCATTAACACAATCTATTTTTGTTCTATCCATCGATTAAAACTAGATTGCATAGTTTGAGAAACACTTATCATAGAAAAAAACTACCTATCTATATAAAATTACTTATAGGATGTCTAAATCAAGACAAAACCTATAAAATATCTGAAACCATAGGATTATACTTGATCATCCATGATTACCATATGTTTAAATCCTTCATTAGGGTACTTGATAAGTCCATGAATTTCCAATTCATATCCCCCACAAGTGATAAACTAGGTGTGCAGTATGGCCCATTTTCGTGCACCAATTTTCGATAGAGTCTAACTCAGTATGCTTTTTTCAATGTTGTTACCACAATTTACATGTGTTCCAAATCCACATCTTCTTGTTGTATCTAGAAAAGGGATATATTTCAAGGAAACCACTTTCCCCATCCTTAACCAAAATTATTGGATATTTTTCTATTATTCAACTCATCAATAGAATTATATATATGGACATCCCTAAACATATCTTTAGAATTATCCCTACGTACATCATTAATTTTTTCTCATCCTATTTTTGAATACTTGACTAAACCATTCCTTTAATACCTAATATATTGTCGTAGGAAGAACATACAAGGATATTTCATCATTTTATATGAATATTATAAAAATTAAAAAATCACATTCTCAGTGATCATAATAGTTTAGTTTCATATGAATATTGGAACAGAATATTATAATATGTGAATGATATTCAACATCTCTTGTAATATCATCCCCATTAGTACACCTAACTAACAAATTTCTTCATAAATTAGTGATATGACCCATAATGAAAGGTGTGGTCAGATTCTTAGTAAGGGTAAAAATAAAGGATATGCATAAAAATTACATAGAAATAAGGTTATGATAACATGATTATATCATATGAAGGGTATTACCAACATTTAGATGGTTATAATCATCTTCCCAGGAATACATATTTATAGTTCTAAGGGATGAATTATAAGAAAATAAATGAACACCATCTAGGAGGTCATAAAATTGACATAAGATATTGAATTGTGACATGAACATAAGCATCAAAAGTATTATACAAAGGCTACCTACCAATGCATTAATAGCATGTATGTTTTAGGCTCATCATTTGTGTACTTTCATTAGGATTGGGTTACAACCTGTGTACCCTTTTGTTTTTGGGAATGTGATATCTCTTGTGTACCTTCTTACATTAAATCTTGGGATACAACTTATATATCCTCTTGATTTAATTCTAGAGATACAACCTTTGTACCCTATTATTTTCAGAAGTGGGATACAATCATTGTACCCTCCTATTTTCTAGCATAGGCTATAACCCACATGCCCAATTGCTTTCGGCCTTGTGGTACAACCATTGTACCCTTTTGTTTTTAGGCTTGGTCTACAACCCATGTACCATATGAGCTCTTATTTCATTTACCATTACCCAATTAATTAGTGAGATATATAGGTACCACCCATCAAATAATTAAATCATACATACCTTTATCATATGATATAAAAACAGTTATCATATCATGACCCATAAAGAGTGATGTGTTTTATAAACATCAATTTGTAAACCATTGAATGAAATGGTTATCATATAAATTTCATAAAAACATAAACTATTAAAAAGAGTTCAGATTCATAAAAATTTCATAATAAGTTAATCCATGAAAGGAATAAGATTCCATATGTGTTTTTTCATGGTATAACTACTATAAGAGAAATATATTCCAATAAAACATGTCTTAACAATCACAAACCATTCAAACCGAAGAATATGAATGGTGACCATAGATAGCATCCCTAGAAAATAAAAAACTCTATCAATTAATAATATAATATATGAAAAAATAATTTGTAAATATATTTTATAAAAAATTCTAGATGAAATTTTCCATTCCTCAATAGAAAATGTTATTCAAAAAAACATTTTCAAAACATTTATCTTAAAAAATAACCTTGAAAACATATAAATGAATCTTTTAAAACCATTATAAACACATTTAAAATCATAAAACATTTTTAAATAAAATTCCATAAAAATTATTTTTAAATATCATTCAAAAACATTTTGAAAACATTTTTGTAAAACATTTTTTTGATATAACGTAGATTTTCAGCTGATTAAAGAGATACACTTGAATTCCCTCAAAAATGCTTTCATAATTATCTTGTGTATAAAAGAGTTGAAAAATGTAACATTACTTAAAGATATCATGAAAAAATATTGGATGGGAAAATTCATGAGTAATATTGTGATATTGATCATAATATTTTATTAATTTAAGAAAAATCATATATAATCCTGATGAACATTGATATTGTAGAAACAAATATTACCATATTGGTAATATTGAATCCAAATCACCATGAAAGAATAAAATTACACGAATATAAAAATATCAATAAAAGAACTATACAGAATATATAACAATTAAATGAGTAATTATATACACATTTTATATGAATATATGGGCATATCATAATATACATATTTGAGAAGGAAAATTGAGACAAAAGTCATTCACTGATTTAGTAAATTTCAATACAGAAACAACATGAACGAGAGATCCTAAATTTTATATTTTAGTCAAAATAATTCTAAGTATAATAAAAAAAACATTCATCATTAGTATACACACCACACTTATGAAATAGATGGGGACCATTCCTTGTGTCTTACAAAAAATAAAATTGAGACACGAAATCCTTTTACTACATACGTAACATTGGAATCATGAGATAAATGAATAAAAAAATCAAAAAAAATTTCAAATATAATTATATAATGTAAAATAATTATATAAAATTTCATAGGTTATTATATCATCCACATAATACAATAAGTTGTGAATATAGAATATATCTCATAAAAATAAATGTTAGAGAAGAAAAGTCTTATCATAAGTGTTTCCTTTCGTAGTACATGTTCAAAACCACTATATAGTGAATATTGATTTATTATAAAATAGACATAGAACAATATTATTATATATAATACCATATATTATTTTATTATGACATTATAAAACCCATTTATTAACAATTTAATGTTAATGTTGCGTATTGGGTAAAAATATCTTCGTTTTTTGTATATGATTTGAGATGTTATTCATGATAATATTATTTAGATAGTAATTTTATTATTTAAATAATGTTAAAAATATTGTAAATATAATATATATTCAGTAAATATGTATTTCTAATAATCTATAAAAGATTTAAATTCGAAAGGAAATACACTATTCATTGAGATGGGATGTTGTATGTATGGATGAACATCCTTCCAATTTTCTTATCATATTGATGGATTGAAAATAAAATAAAAAATAAATATATATTATCATTAAACTAGAATAATTAGTTCATAGAAATATAATATGTTTAATTTATATTTCCTTAATACATTCCATGAAAAGCGTGAATGAATCATATCCCTTTGAGGAGGCAGTATTCCACAGGTCCACAAATAAAGTAATTATATTCGAAAAAAATGTAAATAAAGAATGTATGTATTATATATTAAATCCAGAATTATAAAAAATACCATATTTATAACATAAATTAGTAATACCATAATTATTATCAATCATTATAGTTGGTAATGGTTGAACGAAATACATCAGTTCACAATGCAGTAATCCGCTGTATACATAAACAATGATTACATAAGCCATTTTAAGGAATTATGTGTGACTTTAGATAGAAACCATTAAATAAAAAAAATGCATATATGAAATAGAGTGATTTTTCAATATATTCATGTAGAAATAATAAT
Organism: Viscum album; assembly: GCA_963277665.1. Taxonomy (NCBI): domain Eukaryota; kingdom Viridiplantae; phylum Streptophyta; class Magnoliopsida; order Santalales; family Viscaceae; genus Viscum; species Viscum album. The sequence goes on along the minus strand of OY728129.1, from coordinate 276,274,651 downwards.
TTATAGGGATGATAAAGAAATCAAACAAAAAATCTCATTGAAATTCCTTACCTCTTCTTTAGGAATCTCTTTTTGCGTTTCACCAATGTAATTATTTGGATTGATTTAGTCATAAAATGGGGCATCGGGGATGATATTAGAGATATCAGGAGATTTTTTTATGCTTTTAACTGTGCCAAAATAATTGAGATGTGTGAGTATGAGAGCGGGTGAGTGCCTTTTTTAGTTTGGGTAGGAGTGTCATTCTTATAAATATAAAAGGAAAACATTATTAGGAGGTCTCACATAAATTATGTTCCTAAAATATTTATTAATTTTAATTAAAAGTTATTATATGTTCTAAATTGGACATACAAATTAATTTGTACATGTTTCGAGGTCATTTGTCCACTTTTGATTAATGTTTGACCACTATGTAAACTTTTTTTACCTTAATCACTATAATTAATTTTAATTATATTCACTAATATTTTGGTAAAAGAATTATTTGACCTTATAATACATTATAATTTATGATTATTACAAATTTATAATCCATTTATTAAATTTATATTCAAAATAGTTTCTGAATTTAAATTAAAATTAATTATCCATATGGGATGAGACAACATGTCTAAAAAGTGAAAATGTTTGAAACTTAAAAATGTTATTATATCTAATGGCTTTGTGAAAATGACTCTAATGAAGTAAATTTTAACAAAAAATTTATTATTTACCTTAATATATATTGAAACCTGATAAAAATAAATTTAACTATATTGATAAATTAAAATACAATTATTTTTCAATTAAAATTTAGTACTTTTCACTATTCATCCAAAAAATGAATGGTCATAGAAAAACTCCTAAAATTCACCCAAATATAGTTTTAACATTCTTATTAAATAAAATTCTAATTTTTTTGAAATAATTTATGAAAGGGTTCAAAATTATACTTAAATTAGGTTCTCTTTTAAAAAGAGGTAAAAATAATTTATATTACTATATATATTCTTATGCGTAAAATTGGATTTATTATTATCTCTTATATAGAAAACACAAAAGATGAGAGTTAAATAGTTGATTAAATATTATATATATATATATCGTTAAAACCATTCATGAATAGTGTTTTGTTAAATTTATTGAGATAAACTATGATCGTACCTAGAAAAAATGGTTTCATGATAAGGAGATTCATTATTTTTAAATATTTATTACACTAATTTCCAATTTATTGTTTTCCAAATAATTATTTGTGTAAATAATATTTCCATAATTAACTGATTACACTTCATAAATTCCAATTCAATGGCTATGTGATAACAATAAAAACATATTTATAATTATATATTATATTTTATTTATGTAAAACTAAATCATGCGTGTTACACAAACTATCGAAGTGGCTTAGTATTTGTTGTAACATAATCTAAACATAGTTTTACGTATACCATAATGTAATATATGTGATTAATTTGGTCAAAAATTAACATGGCATTCCATATAAAACAATCCAAACATAGTGATTTCGTGTAAAATAATATATATTATGTATTTATTGAAACAAAAAATATTACCATGTTTAAATTAAATAGGAAAACATATTTCACAAAATTATGTGGTTTTAGAATATTCCATCATAAAATGAATCTTAAATCAAAATTAATATTTGTTTTTATAGGTTTATTAATTGAAGGATTCTTTTGTATAAACCCACATCATAAAAATGAATAAAAAAATACATTAAAAAGGAACATTGAAACCACAATGGTTACCCAAATTTACTAACAACCAGGTATCAACATAGGTGAACATAGGTGGAATGTAATGTTTGGAGATGTAATAAAAGAATAAATAATTATAGAGCGTGATAAATAGAAATCATCCCATAAATTTATTTGATAAATGAAATTCTAATGTCCCCAAAACTATATATTGTTTATGATTTATATGGCTACTAGTTCATAAGAAATGAAGGTATTAGGATAAATATTTTTAAATATTCTTTTAATAGAGTCGAAGAGTTTTTAGAAATAATATATACATCCTTGAATTCATTCCATTATATATGCACAATCTCATCCACTTGTAGTTACTTGACCAAATCCCACTATAACACCTTAATATTTATGGGACATATATTCATTAATAAATTTAATTTTTTGATAGTTTACCTTTCAGAAACAATATGTGATATATTATTAAATATTAACATGACTGTTGGAATTTAATATAACCATTTGGAATAGTTTTATGACCATTAGAATATTAAAATAACCTATGAATGTATAAATAAAATCAATTTATATTATAAATTTAAATATGAGATATTTATATTAATGAATTAGTAAATAAAGTTTTTAAAATTGATAAATTAATTTTTGGAGATTTTGTGAAACATAAATGTTAATTTATAATTTTATAATTATTATATTTATTTCAATGAAAATTTATTTCCATAAAATATAATCATCAATAAATATTTTTGTGAATTAGGATTATAATTTAATTTTATGAGATGATAATTAATATTTTTGATGCGTCATGAAATAAGATATAATTTTAAAATTAGAATTTTTCAAATAAATGTTGTTTTCAAATAAAAATTGAATTTCATATATTTAAAAAATTAATTTAAGTAAATGGATTCTATATTTAAATTTTACTTGTTGAAAAACAGTTAGGGCAAATTTGTGGTATTTTTTTAAATAGTATAATTTTTAGTGACAAATGAAATATGGAAATTTACATTATTTAACATTTTAGATAGACAAATGAATTTTTGCTCATGCTTGAGCCATAGATGATGTTAGTGGATCTTATCTCTAAGTCACATTCTCTATTTATTTTATTTAATAACAGGAAGTAGCAATATCAATATCATTGATCAAATATAATAAACTAATGAATAGAATAATAAAAAAACCAGTCTCCTCCACTATAAGTACCACGCCTTACCACCTCATTTCCCCTAACATTATAAGTCCTAGATATTGAAAATATTCAACCATATTCCTCTAAAAAAACTCTTCCTTATGTTTTAGTAATGATGGTTTCACCAAAATTCTATTTCGAAGTCCCTTAAGGTGGTTCTTAAGGAGACAACACTTAGGAGGTAAAACCTTCTCTCTCCATCTCTCGTTAATGTTTTTATTTCTAATCCTTCCCTCATCTCCCATATCCAAACAGACATGATAAATCCATTTCAATACCAATATATATATATATATATATTTATTTATTTTAGAATTTAGTTATGTTATTGGTATAGCCAGCATCAATTTTCTTCTCTTCCACATTCGTACAAAAAATGAAACCATTGTCCGAGAGGTGTCGATTCATCACCATTGTGGATGATTTTTTTCTAACACATCATTTAATTATTGTCATTAAACCATTATAATTATTAAAAAATGCTGAAAATTTTACATTACAACTTATTTAGTGTTCTAGAACCAGTATATACACATAATATTAATTAATAAAACAAAAATAGTTTCTGATGATCGAAAAAACACTAAAATAATCTAAACATTTATCATTGATATTTTATCTAATGTGTATTCTTATTATCTATAAACCAAAAGATATATATGATAATTTAATATTATTTATGTTCACTAATAAAATAAAATTCCAATTATGGAAAATTATACCCATGTTACATGACCATTCATACATTTATACAGGTGAACCAATCATGAAATTCCAGGAAACAAAAACTTGTGAACAATGAAATAGAATCTTATAACTCATAAAAAAGAACATAAATGATCATAATAAAATTATAATGAAACAAAAAAATGTTTATGATATTCTTGATTGAATTATTAATGAATGTAGTTTCATTGTCTGTGACATTAAGTGCAAGTACAGAACACTTCCTGACATATGGTGAGGGATTCTCTCCAACACCCCATTTTTTCCTTTAGGTTATGGTTTCAATCCCATCAACACAATTATAATTTTAAATATTATTATTTATGTCCCATAAATTATATTTTTATGTCACAAAAATATGCTTCTGGCTCAATTATTCTTAAATTTATGGGGAAACACATGTTTTATAAGGTTCCCTTTTCAATACATCCCATTAAGAAAACCTAATTAATGAGAACTTCTCAATTTTTTACCCATATATTAATAGACTATTTTATAAGTTTTATGAAGAAAATATTTTTATAAAATATATAATTTTGTCATTAAAAATATATATTTGTTCATTTATGGGTTTATACAAAAAATTATTCATCCCTTCCGCTTATAAAATCCAATAATAGTCTACCTTAAACCAGACTACAGTGGTTCATTTCTAAATATTCATAAACACTATTTTTAAATGTTTTTTTCACAGTTGAACATAATTTATCATGATATATGAATATTTTCTCGTATAAATTTTCATGTATGATTTAACATCATTATTTCATGGACACCATTATTATATTTCCTTTGGTTAGAACTTTTCAATCACTTATTCCATGTGTGTGGTGTATATACATCCTTTTTATTTATTATAATAATTAATTGAAAATTTTATTAAACATCCATATTTATTCTACCATCTATATGATTATTATCTTAGATGAATAAAAATATTACATATTTTTTCCATTGAATTTTATTCTAAATAGGGAAATATTGACAAATCTGTATTCTCTACTCAATTCAGATGTTTGGATAATTCATATTATTCATAAATTAAGTATATATATATATGTGTGAAGAATGACTTGGACGTACAGTGATGGGTGAGGAACCGTTATAGATAGTTCCTCGATTCATCGATGTGTCTCGTGAGATAAAATAGTTGGAAACAAACCCTTCATGTTTATTTACATGTTGTATCCGATGGTTTTCAACCCACATAATTAGACCACAATAACAATATAATATATCATGTTCCAAATACATGATATCCAAAAATTATTTATTTTTTGAATCTATGTTCTATTATTACATTCTATGATATTACCACTATAAAATACAATATTGATGCATTTTCATTCCTAGTATATAGATGGTATGTGTTTTATTCAATAATTTACCTGGTCATAATGACTTTGCCTTATTAACATTTATTCAAATATTATTACTTCATGATACCATTTCTGAGAATATTATTTCACCATTATATTTTTTATCCCCAGATTAGGATGACTAAATCATTGAATAAGATTCAAGGAAGTATTTTATTTTTAATTTTTAGGTTTGTTGTTTCATTTCCAATATATTAAGGAAATCATGTATGTATCTAGTTCTTCAATACTACTAAATAAAATGATCACTACTTATGTGATATATTGAATCTATTCAATTTTTATGAAATTACCACTGAATATGGTTTACTAGGGTCAAGGATGATACTACTGATATTAGAGCAGGTTTACCATAAATATTGAGTACTAGATTTTATGTGATCCTGAGAATATCAATAATCCAAAATAATGAATTTTCATATCAATAATCAGGATAATTATTAGAAAAATTAGTGTGTAACATTATTTAGTGATTGAACCTAATGTAATAAACGGAATAAATACCAATAGAGTGTATATGGATTTCATAACTCAGAATGTATACACAGATAGTGTGGAATGTGAGTAGATGGTGACCATATTTGGACATATTACCCAGGATATAATGAATTACCATTGTACATCTATATTTTATAATTTCATATGGAAAAATACCCATGGTTTTACTTGTAAAACTAATATATATGTATTTGATCAATTGATTTAGTCTCTTCAAATGATATTTCTATCTATTGGATGTATGATAATGAAAAGGTTCTACTGGAAGTATATTGTCTCAATTGGGATTCTGATAAATAGTTGGAATTGATCAAAAATAGTAAAGAGAAATATAAATAGAACACAAAAATTAAATATCCTTTAAATATAAATTAGTTGATAAGATAGATTCCTCATGAGAATCAAATTGAAATAATGAGAAATTTCATTACTTAATTAAAAAAGAAAAAAGAGAGTGTTGGAGAGAATGAAGCTACCTTTATAAAAACAACAAATTATGTTACATATTTAATATACAAATCAGAATGAAATATTGATCGTTTATTTTTTGGCCTAAATCCATTTATCCAAAGGGAACTAATTTCTAAATCATTTTCATCATATGTTGAAATATTTTTAAGATCCATCAAAATGAAGATGGAATTGTCTAGATCCTATATGTTCATGGGAAATAAAGAGAAGAAGTAGTCTACATATAACAATGTAAGAGGGGAATTATGAAATAAGAAGTTTTGAATGATGTAATTTCTATTGAGAAAAAAATACAGGAAGAATCATCTCGGGAATTTCATAAATGGAATCAGAGTTTGTTATAAGTATGTAAAATAGGGACATCAAGATAATGAATGAAATGTGATGAAAAAAATCAATCATTTTAAATTCTTAAAATATAATAAAGTGGATCATTATTCAAATAAATTTCCAATAATAAACATAATATAACATACAAGAGGCCAATGGGAGATGGATGAGCTTATTAGATCACCACAGCTGAAGGAGAAGTACCAAATTATGTGGTGCGAGGTACAAAAATATCATATTCAAACTTATCCAATGATTTATTTGATTCAAGATCATAATAAACTTTAATATAATACCAATTTTATGGTAAAATAAATCATTCCCTTTTGATTTATTAAATTAGTTATCAGTCAAAACTCTTAAGGAAAGTCTCATTACAACAAGAACATGTCATTCATTTCCCTTTATGAAACAAAAAATATCTTTATTTAATAAAACTATCATCATATATATGATGGAAATTTATATAATCCTTGGTACGCATTGGATTTATAAATATGGTGTAAAAATTTATTGCAAGAAGAATGACATTTTGATTTGGGAGAATGATGTATAATCCCTTATTATTATAGAAGAAAACTCATCATCTGATTCTTATAGATATCCGCCACCCATCTTCTATATAGAATGAAATTAGTTGGGATAAAAAGAAAACATCTTCTATCTAAGAATAAACTAATCCTTAAATTAAGCATGTACCAATTATATTGTAATAAATTGATGTATTTCCTGAGTAGTTACTAGGAAATCACATAGAGCATGAATTTGTGTTTACCATTAATTTTATCATAGATGTTAGACCAATATCAAAGACTATGTATAAAAGGACCACTATGAAATTAGTGGATATGAAAAAAAAATTGAGGAGTATTATAATAAGGGATTTATTTTCCCATGTGTTTCTCTATGGGGATCCCTTATCTCTTTGTTAATAATAATGGTGGATCCTTTTTGTTGTGCATTACCTTTAGAGAAATAAATACCATTAAAATAAAGAACAGGTATCGTCTACCTAACAGTTATTATTTATTTGATCAAATTCGTGGAGAAAAAAATATTTTTTAAATATTTTCATTATTGATTGGAATCAGAAAATGTGAGTAAATAAGGATTATATTTCAAAGACAGCTTCTCAAACGAGGTAAGGACATTACGAGTTTATGATAATTCTATTTGGATTTACTAATGAACCTGTTGTTTTCACATATCTAATTAATAAATTATTCACGGAATATCTTGATGATATTTTTATAGAATTAATTATTGTTATTCTTTTGTATTATAAAAACTACTAATTCCATGATAATAACTAGTGGATAATTGTTGATACTTTTAGAAGGAATAAATTGTGTGATATTTTTTCCAAGTATGAATTTTAGCTTCATAAAATTTATTTTCATGGTGATATTGTATCTAAGAATGAAATCTCAGTTTATCTTGTAATGAAAAATGTAATTCATGAATCATATACACCAATGAATATAACTATGGTACATTGATTCATTTTACAAGTAGGTTATTATCAACATTTATTCCTAATTATTCCTTTTGGGCTTTCCTGTAAACCAAGATCACATGTAAAGGGGTTTTGTTTTTATTGAAATATTTATGTGAATGATTTTTTAAAGAATTTAAGATAACATTAGTGAATTGTTTAATTTTTTACTATACCATTATGAAATGTTATGTTTGTGATATACGTTGATGCATAAAAAAAGTACTATGTTGTGTCTTAATGAAAAATGATAATGTAATTTCATATTCTACAAGGAAATTTATGATTCATGAAAAATTTTTATCAAATCATCTTGTAGAAGGATGAAATTATGGAATTATGGAATTATGTTTTGTGATATATGAATACCAAAGCTAAAATGGGAACTATTAGATGGTTCTCATAGGTCAAATTTATCAATATTTCCTAGTGTTACCAAGATGTATAGAGATCTGAAGGAACATTTTTTTTGGACAATATAAAGTGTGATATTACTGAAATTGTTCCAAGATGACTATTTTTTGAAAAGTGAATGATGAGAGACAAAATAAAATAAAATTCATTAAACAAATACTTATTTCTATGTTCATGTGGGATAAAATTAATATGGGATTCATCATTTCATTTCCCAAGACCTCCATAAAGAATGATTCAATATGGTTTATTTATGATCATCTTACAAAATTAGCACATTATTTTACACTATGAGAAGATTTAGCTGTATATAATCTTCTAAGACTCTATATTAATGATGTTTAAGACTTAATGGATTACCTATATCACTAATGTTCAATCAAGATCCCCTTTTTACATCAAAATTATGGAAGAGTCTATAGAATTATTTGGATAATGATCTTTAATTGAGTATTTCATATCACTCTCAAATAAATGTATAGTCTGAAAAGACTATTTAAATATCATAAGGCCTGTTAAGATCATTATAACATGACTTTAAAGGTATGTGGGATCAGTATTTACCTATGGTAAAATTTTCCTACATTAGTAGTTTCCATTTTAGTAATCCAATGATGCCATGTGAAGAATTATATGGAAATATATTCTATACTAAAACATTTTGGGATAAAGTTAGTGAGATGAAACTTATGGGCCTATAACTTATTGAAGAAACAACGAAAAATTTAATGACTATACATTCCCATATTAATGCATCCCAAAGTAAGAAAAAGTGTTATGATGAAAAATGAAGAATGGATTTATAATTTCACGCTAGAGACCATTTCATTATCAAAGTATCATCATTGAAGGGTGTCATTAGGTTTTCTATGAAAGGGAGACTTAGACCTAGGTACATAAAACCATTTGCAACATTAAAAAGAATTAGAGCTATAAATTGTCAATTATAAATGAAACAATGTATCTCCAATGTTCAAGATGTGTTGCAAATATCATTATTAATGAAGTACATAACAGACCCTACACATCTACGAAATTATGAGGAAATTGGAAAGAAACTTAATTTGTCCTACTATTAAGAGCATATAGAGATTCATGACACTAAAGAGTACATATTTAGAAATCAAATGACTCAACTGGTAAAGGTTCTTTGGAGAAACTATAATATCGAAGAAGCAACTTGTGAACCTGGGGATTTTATGAACAAGAACAACTCCCAGATATTTATAAAGAAATATTCATGAATTATTTAAAGGGAAAAAAATAGGTAATAATATAACCCCCAAATAATTATGGTATTAATGTCCTTAAATATAATCAATTTATTTGACAGTTTACATTTCACAAAGGAACCGTGATATACTATTAAATATTAACATTAATGTTGGAATAGTATGCAACCATTAAAAATTGTAATGTTTAAATAAAAATAATAACCTCACATGTGAAATTATCAATAAAATTTAGGAATCCTATAAATGAAAATATAATATATTTATATCATGGAATAAATAAATTAATGTTTGAAAAATGATAAATTATGTTTTGGTATTTTTTGAAACCTAAATATTTATTTACTATTTCATAATTACTATAATGATTTAAAAGAAAATTTAAATTAAAAATATAGATTCAATAAAAAATATTTTGCTTTATTATGATTATAATTTAATTTTATAAGACTATGTATAATTTTTCAATGTGTCATAATGTTAGTTATAATTTTAAAATAATTATATTTAGAATAAATGAATATTTTAATATAAAATTAAATTTATTAAATTTAGAAAATTATTCACAAAAAATGGATTCTATATTTTAATTCATAACATTGGAAAATGGATAGGGTGAATTTTTTGAATTTTTCTAAACTAATTGCATTTTGTGATGAATAGTAAAATACAATAATTTACGACATTTAATATTTCAGCCAAATACATTAATTTTTGAGTGATGGTTGAGTCATAGATGATGTAAGTGGCCACTATATAGAACTCACATGCTATACATAATATATTTATTTAAAATAATAAATATTATTGATAGTATTGAGCCAAAATAATATTCTAATTAATAAAATAAAAAAAAAAACATTCCCCTCCTTGAATATAAATACAACCCCTTACCACATCTATTTAGGAAACATTATAAAACAATAAAATTGATAATATTATTCTATATTACTCTCAAAAAAAATTTACCATGGTTTTGGCCTTACTATTCCCACCAAATGGCCATTTACAAGACCCTTAAAGAGGTTCTCAAAGAGACGACACTCAAGAGGTAAATCATTCTCTCTTTCTCTCTCTATTTCAATTTCTTTGTATTTATTTTATTTCCTTACCTCAACGTCCCTATGAAAAATAGAATTATAACTCATGTATAATATTTTTAAACTATTGTATTATTATGTTAATGGTATATCCACCATCAGTTCTATTCTCTTCCCCTTTTTCTCATAAAATGAGAACAACGTTCGAGAGGTGTCGATTCACCACCTTCACGGATGCTGATTATTACTTTATTAATACCCCATTTAATTATTGTCATTAAACCATTATAATGGTTAAACAAAATTTAAAATTTATATAGAATTTTATTTATTATTCTTCACATAGTTTATATACATAATATTAACTAATAAAACAAAAATAGTTTGTGATGATAAAAAAATGCGCAAATAATCCAAACGATTATAATGAAAATATTATCTAATAAATCATCCTAATATTTTGGAAAAAAGATATATAAGACCATTTAAACATTCAAATTTCATAAAAAATTTATAATTTATAATTTGGATAACTATTCACATTTTACATGATCCTTCAATCATGTATACAAGTGAACCAATCAAGAAAACAAAAGAAACGAACACTCGTAAATGACAAAATTGAATATTTAACTAATAAAAAATTCCATAATTGAACTTAATAAAAATATGCTAAATCCAATACATGTGTTTTTATTTCATTATTTAATTATTAATGAATATAATTTAATTATCTAGGACATTAAATGCACGTTCAGAACCCTTTAAAACAGAAGTTAAGGGATTTTTGAACCTCCATTTTTCATTCTGGATATAATTTTTCCATCATTATCCAAAGGTAATCATTATTTATTATTATATTTTGCTAATAAATTCAATGTTTATATTCTATATACATGTACCAAGATCATTTTGTCATTCATTGAGGGGGAAATTAATGTTTTATAATGATTCCTTTTCAATTCCCCCTGATGGCGATGTCTAAGAAAAGGGAACATCCCAATTTCATACTCAATTTCAAGTACACTCCCTAATTTTTTTTATTCCACCAATATTTTTATAAAATAAATATTTTCGACATAAAAAAATAACTTATTTATTTTTTGGGTTTATATAAAATATAAGTTTTTTTATTTTTATTCTCTTTAATATTTTTCCTAAAATTATACAAAAGTCGATCATTTCAAAATTTTCTTAATCACATATTTTACAATTTCTCACTAAAATTTCACATCATTTATCATGATTTGTGGCTATTTTTCCATATTAATGATCTTTTATAAATTAAAATCATTATTTTATGGAATCCAATATGTTAGTTCCTTTGGTTATGTATTATTCACCAATTATTCCATGTTAGTAGTGTATTTATAATTCCCTATTATTTATGATCACAATTCATTAAATATTTCATTAAATGTCCATATTTCTTGTATAAAGGATATGATTATTTTCATTGTTGTATACCATTTTTACATAAGGTGTATTCTAAAAAAAATTTAAATTACTAATTATTGATAAACCCATATTCTCTACTCAATAATTATATTTTAATAAGTAATATTTATCTTGAACTAAATCTATTCATGAATAATTATTTGGAATTGTATTGACTAGTGGGTCCTAGTTATAGATAGGACCTTGATGTATTGAAAATTATCATGATTTAACAAATTTGATGACAGATCGTTCATTTTTGTTTCCATGAATAATCAGATGGGTTTATAAACATTTCCATAAACCATATTGATTGTATAATTATTCATGTTCAAGATACAAGACTTTGAAAAAATTAGGAATTTAATTAATTTATTCTTCAATTTTTAATTTCCATGATATTTTCCAAATGGAAAAAATCAATAGATTCATTTTACTTCCCAGTATATTTATGTCATGTGTTTTTATTTAGTTATTTACTTTGCCATAATAACTATGCCTTATTGGCATTGATTCAATTAATATTGATTCATGTAACCCTTACTATGTGCTTAATCTCACCATTTTATTGTTTCCCCTTCCATTGGTTATGAATATGAAATCCTTGAATATGTTTCAAAGAAAAAGTTTATTTTACATTTTTATGTCCTATGTTTATTTTAACAATTGTATAAGTAAACAATTTAAAAATTTAGTTCTTCAATACTACTAAACTAATCAATCCTTGGTGATGTGATATCTTTTATCTATTCCATAGTAATAAAATAATCACTACTATAAGGGTTCTAGGATCGGGGTAGTTTCAACAACTTCATCTCTTAATTGAGATAATTAAAGTGAATTTTTCATTCCCAAATAACTAAAAGATCATACGATTAAAAAACATAAATATAATTAATTCCATATTTCTTTTGATAATATCACTTTTAATTGTTAGAACAGGTTATCCTATATGCATAAATCCTAAAATAGTGAGATCATAATCTAATTCATAACACATAATCCTAATTTTATCTGAAATTATTCCATAAATTGTTTACCTTTTAACCACTTAGAAAGATGAAAATACATAACTATGCAATTAAAGACACTAAATTTCTCAAAATTACCTTAACATTAATCCCCAATATAAAATAAAATAGCCCTTATTTTTCACATAAAAAACATTTGAATAAATTTATAATGTGCTCCCTTGAAACATGATAATAACCAAAATTAATATAAATACATATTGAAAACTTGTATGCTTCCATATTTAAATTATTATTAGATACATTTCAAAAATCAATGAATCATGTATACATCATCAGGGATAACAAAAATCACTTTGTCAACAAATACATTATGAGTTTTGGGGTTGTAAATACAATCCAATTTACATTATACATATACTCACCTCTTTATCAATGATAAACACAATATTCTAATCAGGAATTAAATTTTAATATTTTTCTTCCCTTGATCAAAATATCACATTTTTATTAAATCAATTTTCAAGGTCATGAGAAACATTTAATATGTTTTTGGAAATTTTTACAATGGAAACATATAATTCATGATTAATATATCATAATTCATGAATTAAAATATATATAAATATAATAATCCATTTACTATGTATAATCATATTATTTCTAAAATATGTAATATGAATTTTGTCATAACATTCATCATAAAAACATAATTCATGCTTGGAAAAATAATATTTGAACATACAATACCATTTATATGTCACTCTTGATATATTCAACATGAATGTCAATACCATTACTCTTAAAACCATGAATATTTCCTTCATGAAATTTCCCCCTAATACATTGACTTGAATAATGCCCATATTTTTCACATCTAAATCCTTCGACAGTTATTGATACCATAGGAATGCCATTATTCCCATCCATAAAACTAACTTATATTTTAATTTATCCTTTGTAGTTACATGTTCTTGAGAATATTTTACACAATAAAAACATATTATTAATCCTCTAAATTATTCACCTAGTCATTTCTACCCACATTATTGACACATAAGAATCCAAATATTCTTTCTTCTATGGTCTCAACTACCTGAACTCTCAAAGAAATCTTAACATATCATTCATGTTTTTTCAAGGATGTGTTAGAAATTTTGACTATGACATACGTAAATCTAATACATATTTATATTAATGTTATAATTATCATATATTTCATTTTGAATCATTTTTAAAACCATTCTTCAAATTGGGTCATGGAAAATAAGTCACATCACTTGATGGATAAAATAGGTCATACGTACACACAAGTGTCATTATCATTTATTTAATGGGTAGAAGTGTAAATAATTGGATGATATATTAATTACAAATAAAATATATTATATCATAATTTTCATATATATTCATTATTATTGTCACTATACAAATCCATGTGAGTCAGTTATGGAAATCAAATTACATCCATTCGCGAGGTAGTAGTCCACTGTACACAAGAGCTATGGTTTGGTTTACATTTTGATATTGAAGGATGTGGATAAATATTATTAAATAAACATATTAAAATCTCAGTATATACTAGATATAGGCCTTTTTATATTTTAATTTTTGTGATATAATTAATGGTTTCAAAAAGAATAAGTAAAAATAAAAAATATTATGGAAGATTATTGCCTTTACATAAAAAATACACACATGGTTATTTTATTAAGAATCCTACGGATATATTTTTTGGAGTATGATAACCAGTAGAAAATTTATTTGTATATTGGAGATATTTTTCATTAGGATTTGTTGGGGATAAATGGCTTAAGATGCTTGAATAATTGAGGGCAGGTTGTGCCCTTTTACAACTGATGTGAGTGGCACACATGTAATTTTCAAATATTATAAAATAATTTTACATCACATTCATGTAAAATTGATACAAAAGGAATCAAAATATAGTGAGATAATTGTTGTTTCTATAAAAATAAATCAATTTTGGTTTTATAATGTGCTTATGTAATTTTCTAACTTATATTTGTAGATTAGTTCATCGATAATATTGTTTTGATCTTAACCATTTTAATTTATTTTTTCAAATAATTATAAAAAACATAAACATGAAATTATTTACAAATGATAATAATAATTAATAAAAATATAGGATCCATTACTTTAATTAAATTCTGATAAGTGAGGGAATTTAATTTTAAAAAAGATACCCTCAAATTTTTTCGAAAAATTATTTTTTCAGAAATGTATTTTTCAATCATTAAATGACATTCCATTTACAATATTTCTAGATATATTCACCATAATGATATAAATTAAATTATTTAAACAATAAATGTATAACAGCCAATTATATTATTGATCATTAATATAAATTCCTCCATATATAACCAATTTAAATTTTCAATGGTAATTGAGTTTTTCATTCGGTGGATTTTACTAATCGTGAAATGTGCTTCAAAATATGATTTTGAGATTTAAAAATTTTAAATATAGTAAATTTGGGTGAGGTTTAAGGACCATTAGGTGTATGAAGATTTTATATGCTTTTTGGATGTATTCAAATCTAGAAAACCAATTCTAAAAGAAGCATACATGGGCGGATGGTTATCACATGGTTATAACTAAATGTTCAACCCAAACCATTTGGACTTTTTTATATTAAGATTTTTTTTGAAACCATGATGACCTCCAAGGGAAATTTCATTCTCGGATATGGTTCAATGGGTTACCCTTATGATAGTCCCATGGGTTTTCAAAAAGTGTGATGTAAACACATGAGGGGGTGTCCAATGGTATAGTGGAACTACATGGTTGGAATATCTTTTTTCTAACCATATAGAAAAACAATGAGGATACATAATGGTATAGAATATAAGCTTTATCACACAAATCATTTATAATTAATTCTACAACTCTGCTCAAAATCACGCACAACCCCTCCTCCAGTCGCGGCTCTCATCCTCACCATCTCATAAGATTTCATGGGTCCTCTTTATTCAACATTAGAAACAAATTTCATTTTTCACATTGGATAACCACTAGTTATTCTATGATTCCACTTCATTATTTAATCTTTTCATTAGTCCATGTCATATTATTTTTTTATTTCCGCTAATATAAATATTTTTTGTAGATTTTTCAATTATTTTTATTTCTCTAATTTAGGATTGAATCAAATCTCTATAAACGTCTAGTGAACCATCCTTGGTATTAGGTATGTAATATAGTTGCTTTCTAAACAATGTTATTTCATTTATAAAATGAACCATAATTTTTCTTATGAAACCACCCATATTTTTCTCCTAAAAGGTGAAATGCATTTAATTAAATATTTATACCATATCTCTAATGTTCATTTGACCACATTATTATGGTTGGATGTCACAAACCTCACTCCAAACCATCAAATAAGGTGAGGTTCATTATAATGATTATATTAATTATTCTTTTGAATTTCACCAAACCAACCTAATGGCATATGTTGAACATGACTATTGATAGTGAACACTACTAATGTAATAAATTGTTTAGATAAACCATTGGAATATGAGCATTTATTTATCAAATAACTATTATAAATGACTGACAAAATTAAATAAATTGAATTATATTGAGGCATGTATTTAAACTATTAATTCGTTATTTCTTTTATGTTATTTTTTATATAAAATGATAATGTTTAGTAATGTTTTATGGTATAGACTTTACCTATGGCCATTTTTGATGAATTTAATGTTAAATACTTGGGAGACTATCTCTTTTCTTATGTCAATGTATTAAAGTTATTTAGTTATTGTTATATCTGTATTAGATCATGGATATTTGTTGATATGAAATAGATATGGGATGTTTTGGACAATATAGTTGATTCTACCTTGGCATGGGCAATGGAAAACATGCATCACATTATTTACATAAATTTAGTGAATAATGTCCCTTATCAACCATTTGTGACCATTTGGAATTATGTCCCTTGTATCATCCCAGCCTGGGTTCTACTAAACTCATTCCTTTTGCTGGTGTGTGACTTGGAATATAGAAGGCATCCCCATACAATAGAGGTTTTTGACTAGAATAGAGGTTATAATTAAATATTTAGGGATACTATACATAATTTACCTTAGTAACCAATTGTGTAAATCAAGATAATCATAAAAAAGTAATAATAATAAATGTTAAAACATAAAATATGAAATTACCATGATGAGGAAGTACCAAATAAGAATAAAACATGTCATGTCATGATAGTTCAAAAAGCCAAAAGAAAGAAAAGGAAGACAATAATGAATCCCAAAATATGGGTCTTGAAATCATGAATAGTTCCCAAATACATGATCTATCTGAAATCCCATATCATCCATTTATCATAGGTCATTTACCATTTTCTAAAAGAAAAATCAAAAATTCTATTCGGGTAGTCAATAATGGCCTGAGTATTGCGTGATTTTAAATCAATAAGACACCATAAATGTTGCCTAATGAAATATGTATTGTAGAAAAGTTTTATGAAATAGTATAGTAAATAATAGAGAAAGACTAGATAAACTATGTTTATAACTAAATAATATTTATAGTAACCACATTTATATTAATTCAAATTGATATCTATACCCATCAGTCATTTTTCATCCCATGATATTCATCTGAACAATATGTCATAGGGGACTCATGTCAACGTACAAGGCACATTAGTCCATGTATTGAACATCGAATTTGTAAGGCCACATCCCACTATTCCCAACCATGATATGGAATGCCATGTCCTAACCCTTGGATTCAAGAGAATATTTCAATTCTCCAAAAAATATGATTCCCTGTTGAACTTGGAGCATCAGTTTAGCATTCCAAATAGAGATGAGCATCAATACAACATTAAAATCCACCATTAGTCACAAACCCGAAGGTCTAAATCTGTGATCATATTGTCAAACATAGAAAACATTTGTGAACCTCTTTATTTCTAATTTTTTTCATATCTAATTATATAGGAAAGGTTATCAATTTCTATAGATAACTTATTTCACAATTTATGCACCACTACAACCATTATTAAATCCCTTTTGAATCCATTTAATCACATTGAAATTACACTTCAACCATTTATCACATGTATCTATTTATAATA
Source organism: Viscum album (assembly GCA_963277665.1). Taxonomy (NCBI): domain Eukaryota; kingdom Viridiplantae; phylum Streptophyta; class Magnoliopsida; order Santalales; family Viscaceae; genus Viscum; species Viscum album. Next base: position 276,256,614 of record OY728129.1, on the reverse strand, counting down.
CATAATTCATTTAAATTATTCACCTTAAAACAATACACCCCTTATATGATGTTAACATAATAAACATAGTTATAATTTTTTTTAATATCCTAAACACTTTAATTAATCATTTTATAACTCAATTCATATGAGAGATGGAGTGTCACACCCTATAGGGGACAATAGGCTTGGTCAAATCATCCTCAATAGATCTAATGGAGATCTTAATGGGTCTAACACATTATTTAAACACCCAAATATTCATTTCATATAATTTCATGAATTTTTAATCACAAAAAAAAAAAGAAAACAAAAAAAAATACACAAAACTAAACATCCATACTATGATATATAACATTTAGACCTCCTAACTAAATATCTAAGAGAAGTTCTCACCCAAACTCGACTATTGATTCATGATCCAAAAACCTTTATTACTCAATACATAAGTATATATTTAAAAATGGTTTTAGTGCATTAGATTTAGAGAAAACATTCAACCACGATTCAACCAAAAAATAGATGAAAGTACAGTGGTTGACTCACCCATGTCTTCGATTCAAAACAATCAACACTATGATTAACCAAAGATCAATTTATAATACCATTAGGGATGACTCAGAGGAATGAGTTTTCACCCCATGATACTGGAGGATAAAAAGGGGAATACATAGTGTAAAAACTCTTAAATATTGATTGGAAAAAATGGAAAATTCAAACAATTACGAGACTCATAGTTTTGTTGCCTGGTTGGCCAAACAATGGGCTAAGTGTGTTGTACCCTATGTAGCATAGGAGGACCATGATTCATGGTTATCTCAATACACATGTTTATTTTGGAAGCAATGTGGTTGTAATCATCCAATGTTCATTAAAGGGGTTCTTGCTACGTGGTATTTTGGTTAATAGAACATATAATCCCTAACCATCACCAATTCGTTTATATGCACTCTCTGGAAAAAAAATTAATTATTTTCTTATTCCAGCTTCTAGGACATCCATGATACTGGTCATAATCATTTGATTCATTCAATTAACCACATCAAATGGAATAAATCCAAACATTTAAGTTGAAAACATACCTCATCAGTCACCCGGATCTTAAAACCCATCCCCTTTATAATAAATCATCCTCAAGATGCACACTGAAGAATCATTAACTCTCTATGATAATGATATTAGGACATTAGTCCCAAATACCATCTTCCCTCTTCCATCTTTCTTCCTAAATGCTAACATTCTATCACAAAACTCAGAACGACACAATGGTCTTACCATGAAAAAATATCACACTATGATACCAAAACTAAACCAAATAACTCTCAAAGGACATGTTATCATCATGCTAAAAAAATCAACATAAGTAACATGTGAGTGTAATTGATGATAATACATAATCTGTGACACATGAAAGATGTCATTAATTGAAATAGATCATTGTGTAATAGAAAATATTTATTCTACTAGACTGATCCTCTCCACAATCTCAAAAGGATCCACATACCATAGATCCAACTTCAAATATTTTTATATCTAATGGTTAACCAATCATCAAAACAGCCAATGGATAACATAGTCACCCATTGTGAACTCCAATGGTTGAAAAAATTTATCAACGTATGAATGTTTCCTATTATGAACCCTATATATAATATTTAGTTTCAACTCAACCTAATCTAATGTCTACTCCAATATACACAATCGCAACAACTATGACTCCCTTTTTCTTTCAAACTCCATGGTTTTCAGTGTTTCCTATATTATAATGCCTTGAATTGTGATATCGAAATAGTTTATTGGTAATTTTTTGACGTGATATAAATATGAACTATGCTATTTTCCCATTCTCAAAAATAGTCTATGATACATTCCCTCAGCATGCCCTCTAAAACCTGGATATTATATTCTGGTTACCAATTTGTCCTTGGGTTAAAATCAATACTCAAAATCACATGAGTACTAGAAAACTTTAACAACCATTTATTGAATAATGATGTAAAATGAGGGCAATTATCTAAGGATATATTCTATACCCCCTCCCAAACATAATATTTTCTTAATATTCATTACACTCTACTAGACTAGAGTGAAAATATCGTTTATCAGAAAAATGTATACAACTTTTTTAAACTAATCCACAATAACCAATATTTCTTCATTAATATGAGGTTTCCTTAAAAAACCTACCACAAAATATATATTAACATCAACTAATTTCTATTCTAGAATGGTAAATGGATGTAAATTATAATTAGGTTATTAATTCATATATTTTCATTCAAAAAGTTTTATCATTGTTTCAAGAAACATCCAGTTTCTTTTTTCAATACTATCCACCAATCAAAACTCCAAAATTCATATCGGGCCATGGTTTGGAATTATGGACATAGGAAAATATCATTGTCAATAGTCTATGTCCATGGTTTTCCAAAATCATTGGGGCTTGTGCTATTGAAATATGTCTGACCTATTTTTATTGTTAATCCATAGAAATTGGTTCCTGTTTCTATGTTTTAACAGTGGTAATTAGAACCCATTTCCATGGTAAAAATCTGGGAAATAGATCCTTGATAACCATAATTTTAGTTTTATCTATTTCATGATTCAACCTTAGTTTAACCATGGAAGTTTGAGGATATTTAAAATTTTTATATCATTGATATATCATTTGTATAGGATAAGAAACAAATTTATGTAACCAATAAATTCCTAAATCCATGAACACATGATATAAATACGTAAATCTACATACACACACAAAACAAATAGATGAATTGAAAAACTACAACATAATTTTTTTTTCTACCACCAAATAAACAAACTCACAGAAGAAATGGAATCACACCATTCATCATTTACCTAATCAAGTCACTAGTATGTATCAATATCTTCTTCTAAACATCATTCGATTTTTATAATCCTCAAAATCCTATCGGTTGAGTACAAGTGGGGTGTTAGTCCACTTTGATACTTCATAATATTACTTTCACAGAATTAGGAACTCTAAAACATCACTATCATTTTGATTCTGGTTTCATATCAACCGGTATTGGAAACCTGATCCATCCATGATTCCCAAATTAATACACTAAAGGGGAAATATCTACTCCATTTTTTATTATCATATTCTACTACGTAACATGCCTCTAGCTAGTGGGAGTTTAATTTAACAAAAGAATATATTAATTTCCTAAGAAAATAAACAAGGGGGAGTGAAAATTGAATCATCAAACACCATATATTATCAAAATTCACAATTTTAGAAAATATAGGAACCATAATCCATAATTTAACAAACATATTTTTTATAATGATATATCATTCATGTTTTCATAATGTAGATAACAAAATCCACTATTATAGAATTATAATAGGATTTTATAAGGAATAATTTTTTTTATAATTATAATATAGGTAACAAAATAACATATATTAAAAAACAAAAGCTTCAGATAATGAATGAGTGTATAATACAAAAAATAGGTTTTCATAATTCCTGTAACATGAAAATATTATTGAATAAATCATAATAAACTCATGTATAATAATAGTTTTCCACATAATTATAAAATTATAACAGATATATTGGAGAAAAAAATGGTTTCCATATGAATATAACATAATTTATATGTGTTTTCATATAAAAATAGGTTTTCATATGAAAAAATTAGATTTCATGTGTAAAAAGAATACATGAGAGAATGTTATATGAATATGAAAATACAAGCATGAAAATATAATTTTCAACTGTAAAAGAACATGGTAAGGAATAATCCATATCAAGAAATCATATAACCATACAATAAAAGTATTTTTAATAGAAAAGTTACCCAAACATAAATTTAGTAATGGTTGTTATGAGGGTCTTGAAGACAACATATGATATAAATTAAATATATAACTTTTATTTAAAATATTTGTGGTAATAAAATTTTATCTTAAAACTATTTTAAAACTAATATATCCCAAAAAAAATTTGTATAAGAAAAAATATCCACAAAACTAAAATTTTAGAGGAATAAAATACAAATCAAACAAGAAAATCTCTTCTGTGTTTGAAGGAGGAAGAACACACTAATGCAACTATATGGTGGATAACCTATTTCTCCAATCTTTAAATCCCAACTTTTATTCTTATTGATGTAAGGATTATGTAAAAAATGATGATAAAAACTATGTAAAATAAAAGAAATAAACATAAATCAATGGTATCCTTTTTAGGGTTCATGTATGTTTCATATGTATCGTGTAGTATTAATTAATTATTAGTCATTCCCTTTTTATGTTAGCTCACACTAATACCTCTAGGGATCATAGGATTCATCTGATCAAATAGAGGATATTACTGATAAACAACCAACTCGTGGTTAGAGATGGGGTTGCGATGTTTCCATATCTATCAAATATAGGGTGATGTTTAGAGTTGGTTTTCTTATGTGAATTGGATTATAAAAATTGGAACTAATGTTATATTTTACATGAGTTTTATTTTCTTATCGGAAATCCTTGTATATGAGTGGTTCCATACATATCATTTTTTAATTACTTTATAAACCATTAGTTTAATTAGAAATACAAGGAATCATATTTAGGGTTTATGTATGTGTTCACATGTACCACATTGTTGTAATTAATTTCCATTCATTCAAATTGTATGTTTTCACACACATATACCACTAGTGATCATAAGATTCATCCTATAAAATATATGTTATATCTAAAAACATCAAATAATATTTAGATATGGGATGGTGATGCTCCTATACAGATGATTGAAACTCTCTCTACTGATTAGTTGAGTAACAAGGAGTTATTTTTGTTTTTTGATTCTGAGGTACCATTTTGTCTAAAGAATATAGAATATCCTTTATAATTGGGGAATAATATTTCTTTTCATTTTTATTAGATGGTAGTTTACACATAAACAATATATAACTATATAAATATAATGTGTACTATATAATCTATAGAAATTAATTTCGTAGATGTAGATAATGTAATCATAATTCATGGGTGAGAGAGGATTGGTTGAAGTCAAACATTCTTGTTTTCATATTTTTTTCCATCGACTATCTAGATAAAAGTTCTTATAGAAAATTTTATTTTCTAATATTGTTAATAATTATTTGAAATTTTCCACAACTTATTATTTTATAACTCTACTATTGTTAGAGTTTGAGAATTTGATCATGAGGCCATATTCCTAACTATAATTGATGGTTGAGTATTGAAATAAATGGACACAATTCAAGTTGAATTGAACTTGTTTAGTAATTTAATGATATTTAATTATGATTTAATTCAATGTATTGATTTGGATTGATTATTTATAATTATTGGAGTTTTATTAAGATCAATATGTAGATATTTGAGATAGGGTTATTCCTTTTTTTCATTCCACCATTTAAATCCGGGGCCTTAAAAAGTAATATGTTGTTATGTTTCTTTGTTAGATGTGGAACCTAGATCATGTTAGGTCACCATTACTCTGTAATTATAATTAGTGGTGTTGTTGATATACCAATATATTTAGGAGGATTCTGAGATCTAATGAATTACTATTTTCCAATTTCTAGCCTTTAGGGGGGGATCATATAGTAGTTAAAAATGTGATGTTGTAGTATCTATAGATAAGATATTATTTAGGATGCTTCTATCACTTCCTTCTAGTAATCCTCATTTGATAGTTTGTATCAGTAGGTAGACTGAATGTGGTCTAATGAACTAGAGGGTTAATATTAGATTTAATCACCCTAATTCAAGGTATTATAAGTGTCTTATACACTATCATTTATTATAATTAATATTGGTTGGAACCCTTCCATTTTTGTCCTATTTTTTTTCATAGAATTGGATATTCCAATGTAGTTCTTATCTAGAATACATTATTCTAGAGACTCTTACATGTGGTGATCAAACAATTCTCATTATAGTTGAAATTTGGATATTAGCCTCTTATGAGAGTGGTATTTTATGGTACTATATCATAACTAGATATGACCCTATGGATCCATCCTTATTAAGAGATGAATGGGTTTAAAATGTTCTGTGGAAATTTGTTTTTTAGTACATGGGTAAAGGATCCAATTAGTGTTGTGATGTACCGATCAAAAAAAATATATGATAATTTCACTCATTTATAAAATGATAGATATATTATAATTATTCTCGGACTACACTAGTATCTCTAACCATTTATCATGTAGTCAGATACTCTTGAGGGGGATAATTGTGTAATTAGGATACAGATTAGATATGGGTCTTCTATAGCCTCAATGTTATCAAGTTAACATGTGTAATGGATTAAAGGGGACATTTGAGGTTGATTAAGGGTTTTATTCATGGAATATTAAATTTAATTTGATGATATTATGTTTGGATCATTCAGGAATTATTGAAAAACCAATTCCTTTTAAAAATACCCTAATGTTTTTATTACAAATTTCATATAGAACAATAATGAAATATCTAAGAGAAAACACAAAACATGATTATGGAAATATTTTTAATGATATATAACATATTGGTAACTCCCCTAGAATGTTATTTCACAATGAAAATAAAATATTCTATGATCAAAAGTATGGCCCCATAACAGTTCATATGGTAAACTAATAAAAAACATATAGCATGATTTAGTAGATAAATAATAAATTGTTCTAAAACACATTTCCAATTATGAAAACATAAAGTGATTTAAAAATATTATCATAATAGTTTCCACATTATGTTATTAAATAGAAAACCATGGATAACATTATCAATAACAATTCTTGTTATAAACAATTAAAATTATAAATTTCTTTCGTTTACTAAAAAAATTAAAATTAATTATTTTGTTGTGTTTTATCCATTGATATTTTCCAACTATTGAACTATATCATATATACCAAATGATTTGATTAAAAAAATATGAAATAGTAGATTGATCAATAATCAGTCTATTAGTGATGATGAATTTCAATATTAAATCATCAATCAATCATAATATTCAATAATATTACAATATCATATCAAAATAAATGGACCGATATGTGTCATTTATTATATTATTTAGTTCACCATATCACCATTGTGATTTTTTAAATATCAATATCACCATTTGTGGTTCAAATAATAATTATAATAATTTCTCATGGTCTGTATATTTTATCCAAATCAGTATATATATAAATTCATAAGCTTGATCGAATGATTCGTATGGAAATATATACCTAATATGCAGTAGAAAAAGATTTAGCTCCTCCAGAGTGTCCACACTTTGTCTGGTCATATATATACTCTGTATGAAACCAGCAAGTCCTATCAATGTATTTTTCAAAATATTGGGGTATTTCTTAAATTGTATGACAATTCAAATAAATATTAATAATTCTGTTAAAAAATCAACAATATAAAAGAATAGCAGCAATATCAATATATAATGATTATATTAATCATAGACTATTGTAAGTTAAACCCTATACTCGGAGGATCTATTTTGTAACTCATCTGACCATACTTGCATGTGAAATTACGAATTTCAATGCCTATTTATAGGTTGGAAAATATTTTAGACCATCCCATCCTGGTAAGGGGACGGGTTGTCTTACAGCCCATCCCACCAAGGAGAAATTATAGGGCAAGGCCAAAAGACTTCATCATGGAAAGGGGAATGTTTATATATAATTTGGTCTAACAACCACATTTTAAAATATGGTAATGTGTATACTAAATCAAAGAGTAATGAAAAATATAATATATTGTATTTGAAAGTCAATATTGAAGTAGTAGAGTTTAAAAATTTATAATGACAAGAACAAATACACACATACCTTTTTTATCTTTCTTATGAAATATCAATGAGGAAATATAACTGATATATAAATATAGTTTAATAATCATCATTCTTATCAATATAAAATTGCGGACATTCATATCAATGGAATGGTATATATCATATAAATATGGCATAATGTATGCACATTCCCATAATTCCCTAACATAATTTATAAAAAATATATATTATTTATGTGTTAGTAATAGAGAGGATTAAAAAATTTCTTGGGAGTTTAAAATAAAAAACTTTATCTAAAATTTGATCATCATTCAATATTCCATTTTACATTTACAATACAAAAATAATCTAATATCAGTACAGTTCTATGTTTTCATTAGAGATAACGATGAATCTAATATTTGGACAAAAAATGCTCATGCATTTGAGATGGGAATGAAACAAAGGAAAAAATAGATAATTTAATCAAATAACATTCATTTTAATAATACTATTCTAGATCTTCCACTATAGAACATAACTTTTCCAACATCTTCCTCTGTGTGCTGAAAAAATCCTATAGAGTGATAGTGGGTTTTTGCTCATAAGTTCTATTTTTTGTTCATAGTATAATGACATAATAAATCCATATATATGGATTTGAATCAAAATTTTATTTGAGAAAAACATACCACATAAATATCATTCAATTAATATGTTTGATCATCATTTTATTGGTGTTGGAGGATTAATTTCATCACAATCTAATCATATAGATGTTATTTGTAAAATAATTATGAATGATTTGAATTTATACACACACAAATAATAAATAACATCAAAACATATCTCAAAATATTAAGTAAAAATATTTTTCATATTTTATGAAACATTATATGATTATAAAAATATTGATACATAAAACCAAGTAATATTTACCTTTCATCAATAATTTTATTTTTTTACTTTAAAATCATATTTTGATTTTTGAAACCATTGGACTGCATTCTACTAACCTTAATCATTATCTTATAATGAATTCATTAAAATATCATCATACTATTAATCTCTAAACAACTACAATACTAAAATTTAATGACAAAATAATAAGAAGGAGACCACAATTTGAATTTACATAAGACATATAATTTTGAAAATATATATATATTATGTTGTACCTATAAACATAAGAAGCATCACAAGCCTTTGAACATGAGAGTTGAATGAAGGATCCTAATCAAAACCTTGACTTAATTTTATTTGTACTGTTCACTTTATCATAAATTGAAATTTTAATCCCAATTGAAATTATTGTAGACAAACAATTTCATTTTACCGACTAAAATTTCATAAAATAATTCTCTTGAATAAATCTCTGGGGATAGGGTAACAAAATTCTCATTTTGTATCACTTGTAATCCCATGAAGTTATATAGCTCACCCATCATGTAATCTAATATTTTTTTCTATATTTTATTAGATAATTCTTTACATTGTGCCCATCAATAAAAATTAAAATTATAAATTAAAAAATAATTTCTTATGAGCGATGTTGACCAAAATTTAAAAATTATCCACTGAGTAATTTTATTTAATATATATTTTTCTAGTGATATTTATAATGTTAATTAAATATTTTTTCTCTCCATCTCATAAATAGTTTTATTTGGATCTCATTTAATGTCATAGATTTGTTTTTTATGGTCGAAGAAATTAAAATTATTTAATCCTTTTATTTTTTCATATTAATTTTCTTTATTCCTATCAATTTATCTATAAATGAATTTTTTAACATTGGAAATGTTATTTGTTATAATTAAATTTTAAATTAATATAATATTACCTGGATAAAAAATGACTTAACTGAATATAGCTGACGTCTGTTCATAACTGATCCAGATGGTGATCAATCAAATGTGAATAAAAACAACAGCACCCAAAGCTAATGAAACATATGGAGTCAGAGAATATTATTTGAAAACAAAATGTTATTGTCTAAACTAGAATAATTATGGGGATTGATCAACAAAATTCTCTAATATATCAAGTAGATACATAATTAGTGGCTGAATATATCAAAGAGGAATAATGGATTAGAGATATGAATGAGGAGTTGGATCAAATAGAATGGAATTCCACTAGAGTTCTAGTTATAAGAAAAATTAATAAATATGAAATTTAATGTATGTGGGTATAAAATAATAAATAAATTTATATGATATAGGTGGTAAAAATAATAACCATTCTTTTATACAAATGATACTCTTATGTTAAAGTGATTGACTTTGAAGAGACCTTTTCCCTGGTGACAGAGTTAGTGGCTATCTGATTGATTCTTGTAGTAGTAACTCATATGTAGTATATTATTTAACTAATGGATGTTAAATCTACTTAATTAAATCATTATTTAGAAGAATATTTATATATTTATAATTATGGTGGTTTTTTCTCTAATATTAATATTTCAAGGTCTAAAAACTATTGATGGTTTTATGAGGTTGGATATATGCCCTAAGGGCAGGATATCCAAGTAGGTACATTTTATTGAAAGACATGAAATTCCAAAAATCGAAATAAAGTCAAAAATCTATATATCAAAGAGATGAAATTAGCTTCCTGCCATATAATAATTTATGGTCATGATATAATTTCTCATGGTGATAAAAAAGAATTAATGGAAACCCAATGGCCTTCATGAACAATTCATAACACTAAGAATAATAAATATAATATTTAATATAAAAATCATTCTTAAGGTCCAAACTAAAATGATAAACATATATTTCTATTGAATTAATATTTAGAACACATAAAAATAAAAATATTGATGTTCACTTTAGGACTCAATTACTGTAGTATAACATGTTCTATTAATTGGACAATCAAATAATTAATGGTAATTAATAGGTTTTCCTAGCATAAGTAAATGTGAAGGAAATGAATATTGTACAATTATATTAGATGAAAAAATTATATAAATACATAGATTATAGAGCTTGAAAAATTCTTGATGAATATTGTTTCAAAAGCACAAGGAAACCTATAGAAATACAATTTGTATGTTATGTTTTCACATAAATTAATATATTTCATGAACTAAAATATTTTAGAATCTCACTACAAGATCATGTTGAGAATGTAAGATACATATTAACCTAGGGAAGACATCATGTGAGAAATAATCCATTACCAGACAAGTATATCACTTAATGTATGATTCATATAAATATTATCTTGATTAAAGTAAAGAAATTTCAAGTAATTATGATCCTTATGATTCATTGGAAAAAAAAATATGAATCCATAATTCATTATGGCACTTATGAAAGGAAAATATCAAGCATAAATAAAGTTGATAAAGGTTGTGGAAGGTCTTTGGCCATGTTACAAGAAATCAAAAATAATCAATTAATTTTGAATAATTTTGTGTGAATTTGTAATTCAAAATATTTAATAATTAACATATTGATTGATGGAAATCTTTTTAACATTCGAGAAATTGAAATTAAAATGGGACATATATACAATAAAATGAAAATTAATGATTTTAGTATGTTTCTGAACACATATTATAAGAATAGAAACTATAAAATCAAAGAATGTAAATTATAACAATGTAAATATAAATTTAAAGATTAATATATGTATGAGAGAAACATATTTTAGGGGATGGGTTTTGAGGGTTTGAGGGTAGACCATGTATTAGGGGGTGGGTTGTATATGTTAAAGGAGAAGGATCCTGGGGATGGATGTGTTAGATTCACGTCGATCCATGCATGGGGGGAGGATCATTGGAATGTGTTGAGGACACTTTATATAACGACCCATACTTTACATACATTATTAATATTTCAAAATTTATGTACACTTATTACAACATATAACAAGACCATGAAAGGACCGTATAGGTATAGTGTCTTTAGAAACTGGGAAACATAAACAACTGGTTCATAAATCATCTATGTTGTATCCCATTTATTTCATCATATCTATAGTCCCTTTGTGCATATCTTTATTAATAACCTTATTCCTGACCTGGGGAAAAGAAAACATACAAAAGGGTGAGCTCAAATGATCAGTAAGGGTAAACAAAGGAAATATCAAACATATCATATTCATAAGAGCATAAAATTTTGAAAATCTTATCCTGCAAAATAGATCATAACATGGGATAAATAATATAAGTGAAATGTAATCCTAATAACCATAACTTAAAACATGAAGCTTTGCGGAATACAAACATAATCAAAGAAAATCATTTCTTAGTAGTCAAGACTCATTGCCAAGACTATCTTAGTGGAAAAAGTCCATTTCTGAACCGAGATCACTCATCATTTCAGTCATGTTTCACTGAACCGGTTTAACCTTCCGTTCCTACCATGTCTATCTCGTGAGATATAAATCTTTAACCAATGCATTAGAGGGAGATATAGGTCCCACCCATATCATAATGATACCTTTCTTATGTGTGCCACAAAATCATAAACCATACATCATAGCATAACCCATGTAATAAAAATGGGATTCTTAAACATCACGTCATCATAAAATAATCCATAAAAGGGTATTGTAAAAATAATTCCATCATAACATAATAAAATAAATGTAAAAATAGGGATATAAACAAAACCCTATATTATCTTAGATGGAAAATAATTTTGATAAGACACATGAACTCCATTCTTGAAAAAAAATATCCTTTCTACTTCAAACACATTTTCCTTTTTTAAAATGCCATATAATTTTGAACTAAAAGAAGTTGATTAAAAAAACATTAAAACTTGTAAAGGAAGATTCATGGAAATAATGTTCTAAAAAACCATTCATGCCGTATAAGTAAAAAAACATTCTTCCCGTACTTTGGCCGGAAAAGTCAAAAAGTACCTCATATGAAAAAAGACAAAAGATTCCTTTGATATATTTTACTAAAATCTAACCGAATGGTAAAATTGGATTTAAACAATTGTAGGTGGATAGAAATAATATTACATATTGAGTAAACATGGATGTGGATGATAAATATTCCCTAGTAAATTCTGATGTATAAACAATCTCGGGTAAAAATGAGATTGTGAGATTTTCCCTTACCTGAGGTCCGATTTGCTTCGTAAGTGTCTGAACCTCCTGTATAATGATATAAATAATGTCATTGACTTATTCCAGAATCATATTCATTTATATGATATCATATATGGTCATATTCTTATCTTCTTATTAGTAATATTTTATTGCTATTATTCGGGTATTTATTACTTTTTGTTCTTATGCGTGTTTTGTCGAATAAATTCTTATTACTCTCTTTAGGTTATAGATACCTCATTTATAGAATGTTATTACTGTACTATATATCATATTTATTCATTAAATTCATTTATATAATCGTTATGCAATGAAGATCTTGTAGAACGAGTCGCATCACATCGTGAAGACGATATTTCGTACGTACGCACAAGAGATGATATCGTTCCCATGATCGTGGAATTGTATTATAGTGTATGTATACTATTTCAGAATAAATACCACTTTACAATAATCATATATAGTTATTTATTTTCACCATTATACCCATCCAAGTAAGGTGGTGGTGGAAAATAGATTACACCACGGTGTGGAGACGGTATTCCGTACGTACGCACGCGCGGTGATTTCATTTTCCATAGGATGGATAAATTGTGAAATAGGTTTGTTTCACACTTATAATAACACATCAGTGTATGAGTGATACTGATGTTATTACATAATAATGAAACAACTAAAGATTATGAAATAAAGTTTAAATAATCGGTAACGAAATTACCTCTTCTTTAAAGTGCCTCTTTGAGACCTCCTTTTAGGGCACTAAACATTGTCTTTGAAGAAGACCAGGACCTCTAGGATGTTTTAGGGAAGTGGAGAAGAGAATTTGGCAGGTTTTGGCCGAGCAAGAAGGCTCAATGTGGTGTGAAGAAGAGAGGGAGGAGGTGCCCTTTTATAAGCGAGGAGAGGGGTACCTTTGGAAATTTACGAAATATTAGTTTATATTAAATGTCAACCCCACTTAAAAACTTTCAAAATGAATAATATCTAAATATTAGATGAGATAGGGTTGTAATATCATAAACCAATAAAATTTATACATGTAAGGAATTTATTTTAAACATTATCATCTTGATTTATCCTTATTTATCTATTTAATTTTATTTGTGGTATTAATATTCTAAATTTTAAATTATTATAAATAATTACATATGTGTTGTTAATTTTCCATAATTTGACAATTTATGACATTTTCGACCATATAAATTTTAATTTATAATTTTAAAATATTTTTGTGAGTTTTAAACAATTTTATAAAATATTATGTTTATAAAATAACAATAGTGTCAATTTTGACAAAATTCATTTATTTGAATTTAAATAAAATTTAGACAGAAGATATGTTCGAACTAAAAGCTTTAATAGATTAATAAAATGACATATGTATCTAGAAAATTAGTGGAGGACATAAAATAGTTCATAAAATATTTATTTTAGTATTTTTAAAACCATTTATTTGATATTTTAATTAATAAAATAATTTCAACTTCACTATTGTTTCATAATTAATGATAATTATTTAATCCCTAAAATTTTTAAATAAATTCATATGATTTATATAATTGTATTTTATTTCTGGATACTATTCATGTTCTATGTTTCATTAAGTTTATCACTAAATTAAAATTATTATACTTATAAGATTTTAGAAAGTGACATGTTGTCACTTTCTTTGGTTTTAATAATAATTAAATTATTTTCAAAAACAAAATTCCATTAAATGAATCAAATCCAACCTTTAGGGAATATGGGTCGACTTTTAGTCATCAAATAGGATTTTGGTAGGTGTTAGGGTAATTTTATAATCTTATACTTACCCTTAATTACCCGATTTACCTTTAACTAGGGTAAATAAAATTTACCGTAATTACTATTCATAATGCCAAAAAATAAAAAGTAGCCTATTAACATATTTTGGACCCACTGATTCAAAATATGGAATCCATTTTTCAAAATTCAAAACACATAAGTTGCAGTAATTAATTTGAAATTAATCACGTTATTAAAAAAACGGGTTTTTGATGTTAAATCATTTCAAAAGATTGAATTGTTTTTACCTATGAATTCAATGTGAAATTAATTATAATGACATATATTATATTAAATGGTAAAAATATATTATATTTATACTTTAAAACAATTCAATATTATAATTTAACCATATAAATTATCTCAATGAAAAAATTTGTTTTTAATTAAAAATTAGCGTATTTTTACTATTCATCAAAATATGAAAGTTATCATAATAATATCAAAAATTTATCCAAAGTAAATTTTTATATCCTGATTCTAATGAAGAATTTTATTTTTTCAAATTGAACTTATAAACTTGTCAAAATCTAGATTTAATGTGGGCCCTCCATCAAAAGGCGGCAAAACTACATTTTTTGAAAAATTCTTATTTTACCCGAAATATTTATTTTGATCTCATACCATGTTATAGAAAATGTTTAAGATGAATAATAGTGTTATAAAATTCAAAATGTAGTTAATACTATTCATAACAGCTAGTCCATAATAATATATCGTTGTTTAGTGAAACTTGGTATTGTGTACTACACAAGCTATCGAGGAAGGTCGTGATTGCGTGTAATGCAAGCCAAGTCAGTGTTGTGTGCAGTGAAAGATTCCTTTGCATATAACATAATACATAAAAAAATATAATTCTCATAAAATTTCAGGGTGTTACATTCTACCCCCCTTAGAATGAATTTCTCCCTCTAAATTCGTCACTTCGTAACAAATAGATGAGGATACCTCTCCCTCATCATATCCTCAAGTTCCCATGTAGCTTCTTCTAATTGGTGGTTCCTCTATAAATCTTTCACCAAGCGGGTGGTCTTGTTCTATAAGACTTTTTCTCTATGATCCATAATCTCCATCGGCTGTACTTCATACAAAAGATCTTGCTTCAGTGGTACAACTTCTGAGCTGAGTACATGTGAAGGATCGGGTATCTAAATTCTTAGAAGAGATACATGGAACACATCGTGATCTTGAGAGAGATTCAGTGGAAGCGCAAATCAGTAAGCTACCTTCCCAACATGATCCCGTATTTCGAAAAGACCGATATATCTAGTGCTCAACATTCCCTTCTTTCAAAATCTCATGACCCTCTTCCAGGGAGATATTCGTAAGAACACTTTATCACCCACTTCAAACTGTATGTCTTTTCTTCGGTTGTCAGCATAACTTATCTGTCGACTCTGAGCTTCTCTTATGTGATGTTGAATAGATCTGACATTTTTTTCCATCTCATCAACAAGATCAGGTCCTAATAGCTTTCTTTCCCCAACTTCATCCGAGCATGATGGAGTTCTGCATTTCTTTCCGTAGAGGGATTCATAAGGAGCCATCTAAATACTGTAGTGAAAGCTATTATTATACAAAAATTTCTCCAAAGACATGTGTTGATACCAACCACCTTTGAAATCCATAGATCAATCTCTCAACATGTCTTATAGAGTTTGAATTTTCCTCTCAGACTGACCGTCTGTCTAAGGATGGTAAGCAGTGCTGAAACTCAACTCTATATCTAGAGAAAGTTGAAGACTTTGCCCGAATTTTGTGGTAAACCTTGGATCCAGATCAGATATAATGTAAAGTGGTACTCCATGAAATCTTACCACTTCCTTTACATATATCCTGACAATCTGATCAAGAAAAAAATCTTCTCTAATAGCAATGAAGTGTGCCGACTTCGTAAGATGATCAACTATAACCCATATTTCATTATTTCCTTTAGATGTTTTAGGAAGTCCAGTGACAAAGTCTATAGTGATGTTTTCAATTTCCATTCTGGTATGGGTAATGGTTGTAAAATCCCCTTAGACTTTTCTCACTCAGCTTTAACTTGCGGACAAACCAAGCATCGATAGACATATTCAGCAACATCTCTTTTCATGACATCCCACCAGAAGTACTCTTTCAGATACCTATAGATCATTGTACTTCTAGGATGAATAGAAAATGAATAACTATGAGCCTTGTCCAGCAGCTCCTTCTTTAATTCTGGGATGGGAGTAACACAAACCCGATTTCTGAACTTTATTATCCCATCACAATCATGGTTGAATTCAGGAACATTTCTCACCTTCTTTTTTAACTCAACATCTTCTTTCTGTGCCTCTTTTATCATCACATGTATAGATGGTTGAACATTCATTTGATAAAGATACAATTTTCCCCATTTATTATAATTCCATGATCCATATTTTCTGAATCCAAAAATATTGGATATTTTGTGATCCTCATCATGGATAAGCTAGCATGGTCTTGTTGACTTAATGCATCTGCCACCTTGTTTGCTTTCCCAGGGTGGTAATGAATTGAGAAGTCGTAATCCTTAATTAGCTCCAACCATCTTCATTGGCACATATTTAGCTCATTTTGTGTGAAAATATACATTAAACTTTTATGATCAGTATAAAGGTCACACCTTTCACCATAAAGATAATGCCTCCAAATCATTAATGCAATGATTACCACAACTAACTCCAAATCATGAGTTGGGTAATTTTTCTCATGGATTTTCAACTGTCGTGAGGCATAAGCTATGAACATATCATTTTGCATTAGAACAAACCCCATACCCTTCTTGGATGCATCACTGTAGATCACAAACCTTTCTCCACTGCTATGTAGTGTGAGCATAGGTTCACTAGCTAACCTTCTTTTTAGCTCTTTGAAATTCTCTTCACATTCCTCCGTCCAAACAAACTTAACTCCTTTCTGAGTCAACATGGTGAGTGGGTCAGATAACCTTGAAAAATCATTCACAAAACGTAGGTAATATCCAGCCAAGCCATGAAAACATCAGATCTCAGTTATTGTTGTTGGTCTCGTCCATCTTTTGATAACCTCTATTTTTGCTGGATCTATAGATATCCCCTCTTTTGAGATTATGTGACCCAAAAATTCATCTTTTTGAAGCCAAAATTCACACTTGGTAAATTTGTCATACAACTTCTCCTTTCTTAGGTCTTTAATACAATTCTAAAGTGATCATAATGTTCTTCCTTGCTCTTTTAATAGACAAGAATATCATCTATAAAGACTAACACAAACTAATTAAGATAGTCTCTAAAGTCTCTATTCATCATATCCATGAGGATAGCAGGGGCATTAGTAAGATCAAATGGCATCACTATAAATTAATAGTGTCTATACCTTGTACGGAAAGCCATCTTTGGTATATCCTCCCTTTTGACCCTTAATTGATGATACCCTGAATGAAGATCAATCTTGGAAAATTATTGAGCTCCGCATAGTTGGTCAAATAAGTCATCAATGCGTGGGAGAGGATATATGTTCTTGACAGTGATTTTGTTATGTTCTGGATAATCAATGCAGAGTCTCATTGATACATCTTTCTTCTTAACAAACAGAATAGGTGCTCCTCAAGGTGACACAATAGGGCGTATGAATCATTTATCAAGATTCTCTTGGAGTTTCTTCTTCAATTCATGCAACTCAATTGGGGCCATTCTATAAAGTGTCTTTGAAATAGGTAAAGCACCCGGTACGAGTTCTATTGAAAACTAAACTTCACGATTTGGTGGAAGACCTGGCAATTCCTCTAGAAAGATATCATCAAACTCCCGTACAATGGGTGTATTCTTAATCACGAGTTTCTCTCCAACCATTTGAGATAAATAACCTTAAATTAATGGAATAAATACCCATAAGATGGAAGAAATTTCCACTAGAAGGTTATGTTAAAACTTGCATCGATAGATGATCATAGATTGATCTGGAATATGAAATGTGACTTCCCTTCTATGGAAATTGATATGAGATCCATATAATGAAATCCAATCCATGCCAAGAATCACATCAAATTACACTATAGGAAGGATCAAAAGATTTTCAGGAAGAACATTCCCACAAACTTCAATTGGAGAAGAATTATAAACATTTGAAGCGACTGTTGTGCCATTAGGGGTTTTTAAAGCTAACTAAATATCTAATTGTTGAGGTAATACGGTGATACCCTTAGAAAATTATTTAGAAATAATATAGTGGGTGGATCCAGAATCAAATAAAAAATTTCCTACTTTAGAGTGGATGGTAAGTGTACCTTTCACCACTTCGTTATCGTACTCCACATCACTGATAGAAATTGCATGTGACATTCCTTTGTCTTTAGCCTTAAGAGTTTGTTGATGTCGATCATCATCAACAACCCTTGGATTAGGGAATTGATTGGCATAATGCACCATTTCCTTGAACTTGTTACATTGAAGTGTTGGAGGTGCACTCTATTTATCCTTTTCTTTGTTTCCATCACTAGACATATTCTTCCCATCATTGCGACATTAAAATGCCCGATGACCTTCCCTTCCACATTTAAAACATTTACTTGTCCCTTTAAGACAAATCCCTCCATGTTTCTTTCCACACATTGAGCATAAGGGAAAAGTCATATTCTTTTCAGTGTGCTCTTTATATTTTCCTTTGAATTCCATTTTCCACTTCTTATCAAACCCATATGACTGATGGGTTACTTCAATATCCATCTCAACATTGGAGCACATCGAACAATTTCCTCGTAGCTATTGAAGTCCCTTATGGATATTGACCTTCGAAGACTCGGTTTTAAGCCACTAAAGAATTGATCGATCTTATTCTCAGGTTAGATAATAATACCAGAAGCGTACCTTGAAAGTCTTGTAAAATTTGCTTCGTAGGTACCAACGGATTGATCATCATTTTGTTTTAATTCAAGAAACTCCATCTCCATCATTGTTCGAAGAATACGAGGGAAGTACTTATTGAAAAATAAGTTCTTGAACTCGTCCTATTCCATAGACACAATTTCATCCCTTTGCATCGTATTCTTAATAAGAGTCCACCATTGGTCAGCATCGCCTTCCAAACGATACACTTATAAGATGAATTTATCATGTTCAGAACATTGAGGAACTGAAAATATCTTTTCAGTATTACTGATCCATTGTTCAGAAACTAATGGAATAGTAGACCCATTGAATTAAGGTGGGCGCTGCCTCATGATGGATTCAACACAATGTTTCTCCTTCCATAGCTCGTTTGGAAGTCCTGGATGATTCATAGAATGAGAAATTTGAGTGAGCATGGCTACAAGATTTTCCATTCTAGATCCCGTAATGTTGGGTTGCTCAGAGGGACAATCATTTCATTTCCCATCACATTCTACATTAACACAGTTCTTTCAGGTTCCAGCCATTGAATAAAACGAAGAATAATAGTGAGAGCAACACTAATTATAATAGGAAAACCACATAATCAAGATTAAAATTTCACACCGAAGGACTTATCATAGGTTGTTTGTGGCCATTTCTAAAACACTATGATTGTGTTCTATGCTTAGACATTTCCTTAGGTTTCTTACTAAGGCATTCACACCCTAGTTTCCAAAGGTTGACTATAACTTTCCTCTGATTCGAACTATAACGACCCATACTTTACATACATTGTTAATAATTCAAAATTGAAGTACACTTATTCCAACATATAACAAGACCATGAAAGGACCGTATAGGTATAGTGTCTTTAGAAACTTAGAAACATAAACAACTGGTTCATAAATCATCTACGTTGTCTACCATTTATTTCATCAAATATAGAGTCCCTTTGGGAATATCCTACTTAATAAACTTCTTCCTGACCTGGGGAAAATAAAACATACAAAAGGGGGAGCTCAAATTCTCATTTAGGGTAAACAAAATAAATATCAAACATATCATATTCATAAGAACATAACATTTTCAAAATCTTATCCTGCAAAAGAGACCATAACATGGGATAAATCATAGAAGTGAAATGTAATCCCAATAATACCAACATAAAACATGATGCTTTGAGACATACACACATAATCATAGAAAATCATTTCTTATTAGTCAAGACTCATTTCCAAGACTATCTTAGTGGACACAGTCCATTTTTGAACCGAGTTCACTCCTCGTTTCAGTCCTGTTTCTCTAAACCGGTTTAATCTGCCTTTCCAGCCATGTTTGTCTCATGAGATATAAATCTTTACCCAATTCATTGGAGGGAGATATAGGTCCCACCTATCTCATAATGATACCATTATTATGTGTGCCACAAAATCATAAACCATACATCATAGCATAACCCATGTAATAAAAATGGGATTCTTAAACATCATGTCATCATAACATAATATATAAAAGGATATTGTAAAAATAATTCCATCATAACATAATCAAATCAATGTAAAAATAGGTATATAAAAATAACCCTATATTATCTTAGATGGAAATTAATTTTTATAAAACACTTGAACTCAATTCTTGAGGAAAATATCCTTTCTACTTCAAATATATTTTCTGTTCTTAACATGTCATATAATTTTGAACTAAAAGAAGTTTATTAAAAATAAACATGAAAAATTGTAAAGGAAGCTTCATGGAAATAATTTTCTAAAAATACATTCATTCCATATAAGTTTAAAAAAACATTCTTCCGGTAATTTGGCCGGAAAAGTCAAAAAGTACCTCGTACGAAAAACGACCAAAGATTCCTTTCATATCTTTTACTAAAAACTCACCGAAGGGTAAAATTGGTTTTAAACAATTGTATGTGGATGGAAATAATATTACATATTGAGGAAACATGGATGTAGATGATAAATATTCCCCAGTAAATTCTGATGTATAAACAATCTCAGTTAAAAATGAGATTGTGAGATTTTCCCTTACCTTAGGTCCGATTTACTTCGTAAGTGTCTGAACCTCCTATATAATGATTTAAATAATGTAATTGACTTATTCTAGAATCATAAACATTTTCATGATATCATATATGTTCATATTCTTAGCTTCCTATTAGTAATATTTTATTGCTACTTGTTATTCGGGTGTTTATTACTTTTTGTTCGTATGCGTGTTTTGTCGAATAAATTCTTATTCTTCTCTTTCGGTTATAGATACCTCATTTCCAGAATGTTATTACTGTACTATATATCATATTTATTCATTAAATTCATTTATATAATCATTATGCAATGAATATCATTTATAACGAGTCACATCACATCGTGGAGACAGTATTCCGTACATACGCACAAATGATGATATCGTTCCCATGATCGTGGAATTGTATTGGAGTGTCTGTATACTATTTCAGAATCAATAAAAAATTACAATAATCATATATAGTTATTTATTTTCACCATTATACCCATCCAAGTAATGTGGTGGTGGAAAATAGATTACCCCACGGCGTGGAGACGGTATTCCGTACGGACGCACGCACAATGATTTCGTTTTCCATAGGATGGATAGATGGTGAAATAGGGTTGTTTCATACATATAATAACATATCAGTATATTAGTGATACTGATGTTATTACTTTATAATGGAACAACTAAATAAGAAGAAGTGGAAGATGAAATAAAGTTGAATGGATCGGTAGCGGACATTACCTCTTCTTTGAAGCGCCTCTTTGAGACCTCCTTTCAGGGCACTAAAATTGGCCTTTGAAGAAGCCCAGGACTGCTAGAATGTTTTTAGAGAAGTGGAGAAGAGAATTTGGAAGGGGTTTTCCGATATTGAAGGCTCAATGTGGTGTGAGGAAGAGAGGGAGGAGGTGCCCTTTTATAAGGGAGGAGAGGGGCACCTTTTGAAATATAAGAAATATTAGTTTATATTAAACCCAAACCCCACTTAAAAACTTCCAAAATGACTCATATCCAATGATTAGATGATATTGGGTTGTTACCGCATCAACCAATAAAATTTAGTCATGTTTGGAATTTATTTTAAACATTGTCATCTTGATTTATACTTATTTATCAATTTAATTTTATTTGTGGTAATAATATTCTAAATTTTAAATTATTATAAATAATTACATCTGTGTTGTGAATTTTCCATAATTTGAGACTTTATGATATTTTATACCATATAAATTTTAATTTATAATTTTTAAATATTATTCTGATTTTTAAAAAATTTTATAATATGTTATTTTTATAAAATAACTATAGTGTCAATTTTGACACTATTCAATTATTTGAATTTAAATAAAATATATACAGAAGATATGTTCGAACTAAAAGATTTAATAGATTTATAAAATGTCATATATATCTAAGAAATTAGTGGATGACATTAAATAGTTCATAAAATATTTATTTTAATATTTTTAAACCCATTTATTTGATATTTTAATTAATAAAATAATTTCAACATCACTATTGTTTCCATATTAATGACAATTATTTAATCCATAAAAATTATAAATAAATTCATATAATGTATATAATTGTATTAAAATTATTTATACTATTCATGTTCAATGTTTCATTATGTATATCATTAAATTAAAATTATTATACTTATAAGATTTAAGAAAGTGACATGTTGTCACTTTCTTTGGTTTTAATAATAATTAAATTATTTTCACGGACTAAATTTCGTTAAATGAATATAATCCTACCCTTAGGTGATATGAGTCTACTGTTAGTCATCAAAAAGTATTTTGGTAGGTGTTAGGGTAATTTTATAATCTTATATTTACCCGATTTACCTTTAACTAGCGTAAATAAAATTTACTGTAATTACTATTCATAATGCCAAAACAAAAAGTAGCCTATTAACATAATTTGGACCCACTGATTCCAAATATGGAACCCATTTTTCAAAATTCAAAACACATAAGTTGCATTAATTAATTTAAAATTAATCCCGTTGTTAAGAAAACAGGTTTTAGAAGTTAAAACATTGCCAAATATTGAAATGTTTTTACCTATGAATTCAATGTCAAATTAATGCTAATGACATATATTATATTAAATGGTAAAAATATATTCTATTTATACTTTAAAACAATTCAATATTATAATTTAACCATATAAATTATCTAAATGAAATAAGTTGTTTTTAATTAAAAATTAGCATATTTTTACTATTCATCAGAATATGAAAGTTATCAGAAAAATATCAAAAATTTATCCAAAGTAAATTTTTATATCCTAATTCCAAAGAAGAATTTTATTTTGTCAAATTGATCTTATAAATGTTTCAAGAACTAGATTTAATGTGGGTGTTCCATCAAAAGGTCCCAAAACTGCATTTTTTTAAAAATACTTATTTTACAAAAAAAATCATTTTGTTCTCTTACCATGTTCTAGAAAATGTGTAAGATGAATAATAATGTTATAATATTTAAAATGTAGTTAATACTATTCATAACAGCTAGTCCATAATAATATATTGTTTTTTAGTGAAACCTGGTATTGCGTACTATACATGCTATTGAGGAAGGTCGTGATTGTGTGGAAGGAAAGCCAAGTCAGTGTTGTGTGCAGTGAACGATTCCTTTGCGTATTACATAATGCATAAAAAAATATACTTCTCATAAAATATCATGGTGTTACACTTTGAGTTCCATGTAAACAGGGAGGTGGGGTGGTCTCTATCAAAGACGTATTGATAGGGAGGTGAGGAGGCCTAATCATAGCTATGTTGATAGGAAGGTAGTATGGCTCCATATATGGAGGTGGATCACCGAGAGAAGGGTTAGGGATTGAATTAGAAGAAGGGAGGTTGTTGTCATGAGGTGGACTGATCTTGAACATAAATGTGAAAGGGGTTATTTTACCTAGTGTCTTTCCATAATAATAAAATAAAATTTGATATTAGAATATCTATTCCATTAATGTTATAAAACCATGCAAATATTAGTGTGGAAATATGTCATTTTTCTAGTTTGGAAAATTGTCTCTTAACATCAATATAAATTATTTTCAAGCATGGGTGGACTTCCAACTTCGATTCATGAATCTAAAACATCAGATCTTCTAACATACAAGGGGAACAACAACAAGTATATGAACATAAATAATCTCTACCTCATCAATATTCCAATTCAAATGTGGATCTCAACTTCCAAGACCTTCCCATAAGGCCGAAATTTCAGTGTCCTCATACTAGCTTCACTAAACATCGTTCCAAAGTAATGGGTCAATAGAAAAGGACATAATGTTCCCCAAATCATGCTTCTATTGAACATCTATATTCTTCTCAGAAATCAAATCTATCATCTTCCACACATAACTAGGCTCACGAACAACCATAGTCTTTGGTTTTAGACTCAATGCTTCTGGAACACTATTTCCATTCATTGGAATATATATATTGATCATTGTCAATAGAATTCATGTACTCAAACCATTTCCACTACCAAAGGTTTAAATATATTTGGTAAAATATTTATTTATGGATCTTATAGTGGAAATTAAAAAAACCTTCGACAAAAATTTAATTCTTCCATAATTTCAATGAATAGACCACAATGGGAAATTTGAGACAGTGCATAGGATATATCCATTTATGTGGCCTCAACTATGGTGATATGTGCCTTGAACTGATATCCTTGCATCAAAAAAACCCCAATTACATCCAATATGTGACTTCAAATAATGAGTATTGCTTAAATGAATGGGGTAAGGTCAAGAGTAGTGTAATGGTCAAAAGCTTCTTCAACTCTTAGAATGATTCACACATGCCTCAAACCAATCAAACATGAAAATATTCTTAATCTAGTCCTAAAGTGGCACTGCTAAGAGAGAAATGAGTATGTTGAACCTTCGTTAATAATCTTCTTAACCCCTAAAATATTTGTATATCAAATGTTTTGATGGTATACTTCCCTGAAAATATTCCTTGAGCCTTCTTAAGGTCCATTGACACACCTTCCTATAATATGATGTGGGTTAAGAAATATTCCATGTCAATCCATAATTAAAAATTATATAGCATGATGTGAAGATGGTGATCTCTCACTGTACATAAGCTGATGTCAAGATTCAGGGAATTATCATCCTAGGTCTGGGAGTACACGGTGATTGTATATACAAAACAACTAAAAATTTTCCCAAAATGGGAGGAATATTTTTCCATCCAATACAAAAACACCAAAGGTGCGTTGGGAAAACAAAAATGAATCACAAAGAACTCATATAAACCATACCAGGTTCAAAAGTATTATATAGTAAATGATATGTTCTCACTTTCTACTGATGATACCATAACCTCATATCAATTCTAGATAACCCACAATCACCCTTATGTTGATAAGGGAGGATGTCCATTTATGAAAAGGGGACACCAGTTCTTAATCGTAATCCACATAATTTTTGGGAATCAGCACACAAATGCAATGTTTCGTCATCATTCAAAAAAAATCTTGAGAAACACATGGATTCATATTCAGATAAAAGAATCTATTATATTATTACTCCTCCAACTATGTTTCAATATGCTGATGTTCTACTAGTTTCTTTCTGTGAGATATAATAGAAATTTATTTTTCTACATCCATTATCCCAATCATTATATCAACCTCTATCTTTAGTATAAACCTATAGAAGTGTTTAGAAAAAATATACTGAAACTTATCCACTACTATGGGAAATAGATGATGCTCTAATATATATTTAACATGCATATGACATTCCAAAATGTCCATGAGATTATTCAATTTTAGATAAATTGGCCCAATATGGCCATCCAAGATATTTCATTCCCCATGATGGACATTTGTGTCAACCATATGAGGTGTGAAACTACCAATAATATGGTAATAAGCAATTTGATCTAGGAATAAAACCATCCAATTGATCCCAGTATCAAGAAAAATCCAGTCATCTCATGGATGTACAAGTACCAAAGATGACAACACTGACTAACCTCAAGGGAACACTCCTTACATTGACTGATTCACTATAAGAAAACTCCAAACATTGTGTTAATCGACATTATGCAAAATTTATATTCCAATACTGACACAACCCAATCAAAAACCACGTATATATAAATGAGTGAGACACTACGGAGAAATTTACTATTTGTGAGGGGTTATTTGTGATGTGGAAGGGTCTCGTCGTAAGTAGTCCGTTGGGAGGGAATATATTTGACAGGACCCTCTACTCGTCGCAAATGGTTTGGAGTAGGTTGCATGCCACACCATAGGAAGAATATTTGTGACAGTTATAAGAACCCGTCACAAATGATCATCATCATTTTCTCGTTATTACGATGGGATTTATCCCCCATCACGAATAGTGTGTCGGTAAGTTGGTATTTGTGATGTGTCCTGTCGCCAATATGTTTTTAATCATTTATGCTAATTAACATGGGGTTCATATTTGGGAGGGGAATCCCATCCCAAATAACCCTATCACAACTAATCTAACTTATATATAACCCCATATGTTTTCCCTATCATTCGACTCATTTCTCTCCTCCTATATCCCTCTCTACTTATATTTTTTTCTTTCAAAATTTTTCTATGTTAAAAATTTTAAATCAGAGGAATATTTGCGGCATATATTCTCTGAAAGATTCAATTTTAGGAAATTTATATCTTTCATTTATTTCTAATAAATTGAATTCATTTATTATTAGTTATAATTATTTTAAATTAGATGCAACTAAATTAAATTAGAAGTAGTTCGTTATATTTTTTATTTTTTCAAGTACATACAATTAATATTAATGCCACTAGTATTAGTTAGAAAAATGATTCATAAATAGTAATATTCAGTAATATTTAATAATAATTAGAAATAATTACAAAAATTTAAAGTTAATAAGTAGTAAATTGAAATAAATATTTATAAATAATAATAAATATAATAAATAGTAGTAAATAATATTAATTAAAAGTATATTGTAATAATTACTAAATAATTAGTGATAATTAGTGATAATTAGTGATAATTAGTGATAATTAGTGGCCATTAGTAATTATTATTCATCATTAGGATTAATTAATAATAACTCGTATTAGTTAGTAGTAGTTAGGATTAATTAGTAATAATTAGGAATAATTAGGAATAATTTGCATTAATTAATAATAATTATGACTAGCTATGAATAGTAAGATATAATTATGAATAATTAGGAATAATTAGGATTAATTAGGATTAATTAAAAATAATTAGGATTAATAAGAAATAATAAAGAATAATTTGGAATAATTCGGAATAATTTGCAATAATTACGAATAATAAGGAACAACTAGTAATAATTATGAATAAATAGGGATTATGAGTAAGAATTTGAAATAATTAGGAATAATTAGTTTTAATTCGGAATAACTAGTAATAAATAGGAATAATTAGTTATAAATTAAAATAATTATTAGTAATTAGTAATAATTAGTAATAAATAGAAATAAAAATAAATAAATAGGAATAAATAGATATAAATAGATATAATTAGTATTTATTAACAATTATTAATACTAATTAGTAATAATTAAGATTAATTAGTTATAATTAAGAATAATTAGTAAAAATTTGGATTAGTTAGCAATAATTAGGATTACTTAGTTATTATTAGAGTAACAAAGTAATAATAAAGATTAATATCTGGTTATTAGGATTAATTGGGATTAATTTGTAAAAAATAGTAATAATTAAGATTATTTATTAATAAATAGGATTAATTAGTAACAATTAGTATCAATTGTAATTATTAAGAATAGTTAAGATTATTTTGTATTAATTAGGAATAATTAAGAATCATTAAGAATAACTATAAATAATTAAGAATAATTATGAATAAATAGGAAAAATTATTAATTATTTGGAGTAATTAGAAATGATCATGAATAATTAGGAATGAATAAGAATAATTAGAAGTAATTAGGAATAAATAGGAATAATTAATAATAATTTGGAATAAATATGAATAAATAGTAATAAATAAGAATACTTAGTAATAATTAGGAATAATTAATAATAATTATGAATAATTTATAATAATTAGGTATTAATATTTAAAGATACAAAAAAGTAGAAATAAATAGTAATAAATAGAAATGAACAGCAATATATAGAAATAATTAGTAATAATTAGTCATAGTTTGTAATAATTAAGAATAATTAGTAATAATTAGGAATAATCAGTAATACAAAGGATTAATTTGTAATAATTAAGATTAATTATTAAAAATTATGATTAATTATGATTAATTAGGAATAATTAGTAACAATTGGATTAATTAGTAATAATTAGGATTAATTTGTAAGGATTAAGAGTAATTATTAATAATTAGGATGAATTTAAAAAAAATTAGATTATTTAGTAATAATTAGTATTAATTAATAATAATTACAATTAAGTAGTTTTAATTAATATTAATTACCACTAATTAGTATTAATTATAATTAATTACGATTAATTATGATTAATTAGGTTTAATTAGGATTAATTAGGATTAATTAAGAATAATTAGGAATAACTATGAATAATAATATTTGGGAATATGAATAATTTGGATTATGAATAACTAGAAATAGTAATAATTTGTAATAAACACTATTAAATAATAATAAATATTATTAAATAGTAATAAATTGATATAATTAGTAATAAATTTGTATAAATAGTACTTAATTGGAATAAATAGTAATAAATAAGTAAAAATAGTAATCACTTGAAATAATTAGAAATACAAAGAAATAATTAGAAATAATTAGAAATAATTAGAAATAATCAGTAATAATTAGTAATAAATCGAAATAATTATTAAAAATTAGTAATCATTAAATATAATTAGTAATAATTAGTAAATAATAGTAATATTTAGTTAGAAATAGTATCTATTTGTAAGAAATAGTAAAAATTATTAAGAAATAGTAACAATTATTAATAGTTAGTTATAGTTGGTAATAATTTGGAAGAATTAAAAACAATTACGAAATAATTAGGAATAATTAGGAACAATAAAGAATAAATAGGTCTAAATATAACCAAATTGGTTTAATTACGGGCAATTAAAATCAATTAAGAGAAATTAAGAGTTTTTTGGAGTAATTTGAAAAAATTAGTGGTAATTAAGAACCATTTGGAAAAATTAAGTTTAAATGAGACCAATTACGGTTTATTAAGAGCAATCAGAAACTATTATAAGAGGACAAGAGTAACAATAAACAATTAGAAGTAATTGGGATTAATTAAGAGAAATTAGGAATAATTATGAATAATTTTCAATAATTAGGAGAAATTGGCATGAATTATATGTAGTTAGAATTAATTATAAGTAATTAGAAAGAATTAGAAAAAATTATAAATAATTAAAAATAATTTGAATGTATTAGAAATTACGAATAATTACGAATAATTAAAAATAAATTGGAATAATAATAAATAATTAATATTAATTAAGAGTAATTTTTATTAATTATGATTAATTTTGAATAATTAAGACTAATTCATAATAAATCACAATAATTTGGAATATTTTTTAATAAATTGGCCTCATTTCCAGAAGAATGGCAGTATTCCTTTTACATAACAGTTCATACTGAGGAAACATATTCTCATTGAAATCACTATGTGAAATCTTCTCTAACATATGAATATTTATTTTTGTATTAATTAGAATTGATATGTGTATGTCTAATTGTATTTTCTATAATAATTTCAATGAGAGAAAGTGAAAAAAAGATGAGTAGTTAGGTAAAAGAGGCTCTTTTGCCGGAAGGCTCAAATTCTTTCTAATTTATCTGACTGAAATCACTATGGAAAATCTGCCTGACATTTGAATATCTATTTTTGTATGAATGATAATGGAGAGTAGTGTGGTGAGGCCTCCCTATTCTCCATTCATATGTATAAGAATGTCGGTGTTCTTTTGTCTTAGATTATTTTGCATTGGGGTTTTAGTTGGAGATTGTTGCATGGAGATGAGACATCGGGTAAAAGAGCTTCCACCAATTTGTTGGAAATTGTACCACTCATAATTAGTATAAATTAGTTGTAATTAATAATAATTAGATGTAATTTTTATAAATTTTTATAAATTATTGTAGATTAGTGTAAATTTTAAATTAAATAA
The DNA here is from genome assembly GCA_963277665.1 of Viscum album. Lineage (NCBI taxonomy): Eukaryota > Viridiplantae > Streptophyta > Magnoliopsida > Santalales > Viscaceae > Viscum > Viscum album. Next base: position 276,225,943 of record OY728129.1, on the reverse strand, counting down.
TATAAATAACTATTAAACAATTGAAATTGTTATAAATTTATAGAAATGTGAAATTTAATTTATTCTATTTTAGAATAGCGTTAATTTAATATAAAATTATAAAAAACCACTTATTCGATTAATTTTATAGAAATAACATACAAGGAAATAGAAAACTCTCATTATTAGATGATCACACTTGGATAAATAAATGATGGAATCCAGAGAGTTTTGGTTTAGTTATTATATATATTGAGGGTGTTGAAGACTTATTATCATTTGAATCATCAAAAAATATATTTTGTTTAATAAGGTACAATTAAATGTCCTTGTAAAAAATGTTCTCTAATCACATTTGACAAAATTGAAGGCCATCTTTTACGTTTTTTTTTGAACCAGATTATGTTTTTTTTTGTCAACAAGGTTAGCACTGTTCTAGATAAAGTACTAATAATTTTTTTAGAGCCACTAGTGTTTCAAAATTTAGTACAAGATGCGACAGGTCTATCTATTAGACAAAATGAAACATAAGATGATGTTGATTTATATACTGAGTTAGAATAATAAAAATTATATATTTTGTTGATGTATTCTCTGGAAGGCTTATATCCTAGATGCAATATATGGAAAATTTAAAGAAGTTGTAAAATTCATGGAATTTTAAATTAGATAATGGAATTTTAGATAGCTATTTTGAATAGATATTCTCTTTTTTTAAACATTTTTAATGAATGGAAATGTGTTTCCAAAACAATTTCTATGAGAATAAGAGATTGGATCGTAATTTGGGACATGGTTATCAGAAGATTCATGCATGTTCAAGTGATTGAAGCTAATATTATAGGGAAAATTACTTGTTAGAAATTTTTCCCACATGTGTATAGTCAAGGTATAAAATGTATGAACTAGGAATGTATGGATTTATTCCAGTGATATAGTTGAGATATTTCCAACTGACACCAATATTAAATCAAATATTTTTTTATAAAAACACAACAACATTGATTTCATGGTAAAAAAAAATATTTCAACTAGTTAAATCCTAAATCATACCACTGATGGTGAATTATGGACAAAGTTTGACAAATTTCATCATTCGATTTCCTTAGAATCTTGAAATGTGTGATTGGGTCTTTCTAGTGATGATTTATGTCCATTCGGTTCTTATAGTAGTAAATATTCATATTCTAATGTCTTTATAACTAAATATAATTTACATACATGGATGTTGATGAATGATCCAATCATATTTTTGAACTTATTAATTCTAGGACATCCGAAAATATAATATTGATATTTATTTTAAAATATTGATTTACCGGTTAATTTTATATTGGGGTAATGGTGTCAGTACATATATTATCACTATGAAAAAGAATTTCCAACATAATTATGCAATGATGTGGTAAAATAGTGACTTCTTAGCATATGGAATTTTATACGTGTGCATTAAACATGGTCCAAAATAATGACTGTACTATATGATAGAGAGTAAAGAATTTATGCTCATTAAAGGAAATAAATATTTTTTTAGTTTTCATCACATATTACTTGCAACCAATCATCCTATTTGAGGGAACATATATCATTCCAATAAAGGTAGAAATGAATGAGATAATCCTCCAATAATTATCTAAAGTAAAAAAGGTAAAATAAATTTTTTATTCATCACCTCCCATCACTTTTAGAAAAAAAATAAACCAACTGAATATTTATGTATTTGGGAAATAATACAACTAGATAAAATAAAACATTTATTAGGATATACAATATTGGTCAGATTTTTAGGTCTGTCACAAATTGGATTTAATCCATATTGAGAATGATTATTTTGAAAATTTATTTCATACAGTTTTAGATACCCAATGTAAGATCACTGATAATGTAACAACATGATTAGATATTTCCTAAATTTATAATCAACGAGAACATGAACATTTTTAAAATATCATATGAGTGAAGTTAATAAATCCAAAATAATATAATACATTATCCAATGAAAATTTATTATTATTCATTAAGTTGATGGCATATTTGTGACATTTAGACTGTTATGCTTCCAATTTGGGAACATGTCTCTGAAATGATAATATTACAATATTTGAAAGTAATGATTGTTAGGTGATAATAGAAATACATCTTTTAATTAGAGTACGATATGTATGGAATTAAATGAATTGTGATGCGATAACAAACGTATCATGTTTTTTTGAGACATTTTTTTGATGAGGACATAGTACAATACACTATGAATACTGCAAGAAGATGTTTTAATTTTATGTAAATTGGAAAAAATATTCCTACCAACTTTCATTGGCTCAATGGAACATTTTATATTACATTTCTCACATGAAATAAAATGTGTAGGTATGGTATAGTTCTAATGGATATAACTATTCAATATATGCATTTAGATATTAAACAAAAAAGGAAATAACAAAGCATCAGTTGAAGGCTCCATTACTGAAGCTTATTTTCAAGATGAATTTTTTTTCTTCTCTCATTATTTATGAATCTGAATGTTCCTCAAAACAAAACCACATGAGAAATAATGAGGTACAAGTTGAAAATGAAAGGAAAATCAATTATCAGTTTTTAATCAACCCAATCTTGGCTTTAGTGAAGTTCATTAATTATTCCTTTTAGATGATGAACATCATAAAGCTCATACTTATGTTTTTCTCAACTATAAAGAAAATGAAACCATGATTACTATGATTTATCATGTCACTTGTTATATATTCATTTTTACAATAAATTAATATAATTTTATGTAGGCTACATGAGATTCATATCATGAATTATCATCGACAAATTATAGCAGCTTCTCTTGAAGTACAACGAAAAAATAATTTTTCCTAATTGTTTCAAAAACTGGTAACATTAATTATTTATCAATTAAAATATAATAAGAATTTACTACTAATTATATATATAATTGTTTTACAAATATTCATGTATCTTAAAATGTGGAATAAATTTATAATCAATAAAATTTCTTGAGTAACCCACCATCCCAAATAGTGAAATATTATTATTCATGTCTCATGAATGGTTTTCGATTTCATACACATGCATATGAAAAAAATAAATTTATAGATTTTTCTTCTAGAGAGGATCTCATGATAGAGAAAATAATGTTTGATTTTATGACATGATGGAAGAAATTATTGAATTATGTTATCTTGGAAATAATTACATAATGATATTTAAATGTTAGTGGTTGGATACTGAAATAATATTACTTTTTCATCCAACACATTGAATAATTGATAATACATTTAATAGTATTCAAAAAAAAATGAACCATTCTTATGAGCTCATCAGGAATATCAAATTTATTATGCTAATTACTATTCTACATCAAAAGAGTTGGGTGATTGGTGGAGCATCATAAAAATTAAATCTTTGAATATCAGTTTACTCAATGTAAATGTAGTTCTCCTGAAGTGAAAGGAATTTAAAATTTACAAGATACTACACCAAATACATATTTTTAATGAAGAAACAATAATATCGATGATGAAACAATTAATTCAAGGGTTGATAGAGACGATGATGTGAATGATTTTACAAATGAATTTGAAATGATGACAGATGATGAAACATAAAATCACAAGGAAATTGATGATGTTCAGGAGAAATTTGAAAGCATTGACATCATCATATATGAATACATGGATTCTGATGAGGATTTACATTTTTAACTAATTGTAATAATCATATATAATATATATATATATATATCAATATATAATAGTTGTTTTTAACTGTTTGCTAAAAAGATTCATTTTGTGTTTCCTATTGACCTCGATATGTTTCATCAGTTATAGGAGGATAATATACATTAAGAAGAGAATAATGTAAAATAATATTACTATCATACTACTAGAAGTTCATGGAGGACTTATATGGGGAGCGATAATGCCCATTTGATGATTCCTGGCCCTATCTTCGAGCGACGTCCAAATCCTATCATCGATCCACAAAGAAGAGGCATGTTTACATTTGTATTTTATTTAGTTTTCATTATTTTATTTACATACTAATAGTTTGATTATCTACTATTTCATCATAGTTTTTCACATATAAATGTTTGATATGGGAGAACTATATTTAAAAATTATTATTTTTGAAGCATGGGTCACATGGGATGAGATTTCCATTGATATTTTCCACCATATTTTTCATCATTTGTTGGTACATAAATAAATAATATTTATTTTGAAATTTATTTCATTAATAACTTGTAATTATAATTTATTTGTATGTTTATAGGTATCCTATAGATGAGAGCATGTGAGACGCTATCTAGAAGGCATGGGAGGGGTGTTTGTATTAGTACTGTCGTCAGTTTTTTCAAAATTTGAGAAGGAAGGAAATGAAGAATGAAAGAGTGACAGATTTTGATGAGTCTTGTCGCAACCATTGACCTGATTACATTTCATCTCATGTTTATAATTGATTATGTTCACATTGGAAGGGTGGAATTTTACATCAGATTTCATTGATAGGTTGACAAAACCGGGGGAGATAGGAGGTGACACATCTAGCCGGTTATCAGGCATTAAGTTCGCACAGGGAATATATGGTAATTTTTTTTCCAAATTTCTTATTTAAAATTTAAAGTAAAAATTAATTTTTTATTGAATTAGGTTATAAAACTACCCGATGTTATAGAGTATGATGTTTATAGAAGTATTTATAGTGATCTGGTCACTGGTGAGAATAGAGGTGACATCCAACATCAGATTCTGGTTAGTATAATTTATTTTTGAGTTTTGAAATTATCTACAAAAAATACTTTAACTCTCATAATTGAAAATTGAAATTGAAGGAGTCATATGAGGCTTCTATGTCTCCGTCACATACTGAGAGTCTGGATGAGAATAATTTTTAAAGGTAGAGTTGTTGGCATCAGCTCTCGATTGTTGCCTAGGAGTTATTATGGAACCGTTGTGATGTTGGCGTCCAACTTGAGAAGATCTCGTGAAGATTCAACATAATATAATTCAAATTATCAGGAGAAATCACAAGAATAGAGTGAGGTTATAGAGAGTATATGAAAGGAGAAGGAGGAGATGCATCAATGGGAGTAACCGGAGATGGGCCAATGTCAGCAGTAGTATGAAGAGATCTGACGACAACAGCAACAACATGAGGATGAGATGTGTCAATGGTGGTAGTAATAATAGGAGTAGATGAAGTAAATGTGATGTATGGATAAAGGTTTAAGGAATAAGTTCTCTTCACCAACTCCACCATCTCCTCTAGAGGACCCCCCCTCTGGGATATATTCATTTTTTACAATAAAACATATAAATGATTTTTTTTTGTAATTTTAGCATCCTTCATTTCTATAAAATGTGTATTTTATACTATTAAAAATGCTGAATTTTTTATTACTTAATTTTTTTTATTTTCTGATTTTATTAATTTTTTTATATTTTTTTAATTAATTTTAATTTTTTAAATATTTTTTCTGATTTACTATTTATTATTTATTATTACTTTATTTTTATTTTTTTATTTTTTTATGAATATTGGGGTTCTAATTATATAATCTATTCTCTATTTTACAAATATTAATATTATTATTACATTAATCTTTAAAATAATATTATCTTTTAATTAATATTATAATTAATAATAATATTTTATTATTTTTCTAATACTTATATTACTATTTCATTAATATTATATATATTATTTTATATTATTATTATTATTATTTTATTAATATTATTAATAATATTATTAGTTGTTTTATTATTATTATTTTTCAATATTTTTTTATTATCATATATTAATATTATATTATATTTTAATCATAATTTTTATAATTTTTTGGTTTTATTTCTTTACAATTTTTGCGATGGGGGGCCTTGTTGAAAATATTATATTAAATGAATATCAGGAAAAATATTTTCGATGGGGTACCCCATTGCATAAAAACATTTTCGACGACCCGTTGCAAATGAGTTTTTTAATTGATTTCGAGAAAACTATTTGCTGTGTTTTTTCTGAAATCGACCATTTGCAATGTGACCCAATCACAAATGACCCATCACAAATTATCCAATCATCAAAAGTGAGGCACCCCCATATTAAATAATGATCCATATAGAATTGAGGCTATATGAATCATACCTAGTACAATTGATAGTCCATCCTCACCACTATTGAGTGTATGCTGATATTCTTGTAGCTGACATTTTCCTCTACCATGTTCTCATGTCTTATTCCCTTGGATTTAATTTCCCTTCTAGTATTGATTCTATTTCCCTGAGGTAATGTTTCCCCCACATCAATCAGTATAGTTAGTGGAACTCTAACTACCAAATTTATAAGTTGTAACTAACCTGATACTAGTGCTCTTCATCGGTCTAGGTGCCCCATTAGTGTTTCCCTTGTGCGTGTTCCTATAAAACCAATATGTTAGACCCCTTCTCTTATATGTTTAGTTTCCACTATTGGAATGGAATATTGACCACCCATGTGGACTAGTCATCCACGATGATTTCAGTTCACTCTATCATAACCATGTGAGACTAATACCCTCCCATGGCTACTATTTATACGACTATCATACTAGAAATTCTTATAAGAGTACTTCCTCTAATAAAATTATATACCACCAGATCATCCAATTGAACTAATCCTCTAACCACTTAAAACCCCCTCTCAGTTACCCTTATAAATATAGACTGATACACTATATCAAAAAACCTTTTGAATGAATGTATGATTACCTATAACATGGTCTCAAATCTATGTCCATATTAAATATTTATAACAACAACTACCTAAAACGCTATAAAAATCCATGAAAACACTGCATATTAATGAATCATCCATCAAATTCCATCACCAATATACATACATTTTTTTTAAATGTCTAACTCTTTAACATTTCTTTTTTTCTCAGGGCCTTTGTGTTAAAGATCTCCAGGAGAATCTCTTAGAAGATCTTCCAAACCATGCCATATAAATTCACATCATCAGCCTAGAAACCCAAAAATATCATAACTGATAATCATAAATTTTAATCTTCCAACATGAATCTCTTTTAATGAGAAATCTCATTATGATCAAAAATCGTCTAGATTGTCTAAATCCAGAACTAATCTTCCTCAGGTCCACTATATACAATTATTTTCATAGTGTTATGCATTTGAAACACTCTCATTAGATCAAACATACTCCACATAGATCACTCTGAGTCTCTCTTTATATACATCTTGAAATAAGCAATTTTTTTACAAAAATGTTCTCTTCCACATGTCACCTAGAACCAACGGGGTTCTCATCCCATTAATAGAGGATCATTATCAACAATATCCTACTTTTAACCTTTCCAAAAATTTTCATTTTGGGGGATTCTGTCTATAATTCCAACAAAACAACTCAAGAAAAAAACACATAAATCACATAGTTTACATATATTAGTAATCACTACCATTAATATAAAACTACTCCACAAACATTATCCCACTATATATAATCACATCACTTTCACTACGGTTAACCATCTCTATCACGGGCTATATATAAGTTGTGGTAAACCAAACATTCAATTAAAAACCACCCATTTAATTTCATTTTACCATAATTAAACATTACGAAATTATAGTATCTACAATATACACAATCTTAAAATTATTAATTTATCACTTTTCAACAAAATATACATTCAACAACTTTATTAGTCATAATTATCTTAAAACTACAAGAAAACGAGAAAATATTTTTCATTTCCCATAACTGAACACTTATTTATTTTCCATTAGTGACTAATATGAATCCTAACACATAATTTCTTAGTTCTTAAAATGTTTCATATATGTAAAAACATCAATCCATACTGAGATAGAAATAAAACCATAAAAAACGATAACATCTCACGACAAGATTATCACCCTAGGCGATATAACATCAAACTATAACAATAATGATTTAGAAAAAAATACCACCTTAGGAACTAGTGTTTTCCACCATACTTGGATTAGATACTCTTATGTAGAAGCTCATTACCATGACCAGAAATATCTTATCCTACCATCTACAATTGAATAATTGTATGAAAATATAAATATAAATTTTTTTGATAACACTTTGTATGATCATAGCCCAAGTTATAGTATTCGGCTACCCTGGTCTGGTGTTCCATAGGAAATTATGTGTACTTTCTCATATGATTAATGTTATGGTCATGAAATGAGGGTGTAATAGACCCTCTAAGGAGACAATACAATCATTAACATGGTTAAACAACAGTGTAAATCATGATAAACATCAAAAGCAAATAATAATAAATACCAAAACAACACATACAACACTCCAAAATTGAGGAAGTTCCAACTAATGAAATCAATAAACATATAATGTTAAGATAGGCTAAAGTGGAAAAATAAAAACAAAAAAATACATTAAAGAATATCCCCACAATGAACATCGATTTCATTTTTGGTCCCCTCATCCATCATCCATACTAACTTTCATATTATTTATCTAACAAAGGGACATTTCCCTCTTCTTAACATGGAACCATGATGTATACAGGTGTACTGAACAACCTCTCATGCAAGGTGTGAGAATAACCTAGTAGGAACACCTAATGGTGTGTAATGTAATATCTAGTGTAATAACAATGTGTCAAAAGTTATAAAATTTAATTGAAAAACATATATAAAATAGGTTTCATTAGCTAACAATATTTAAATTGACCAATTTTTCCTTAATTCCATTTTATAATAGTACCCATGAAACCAAATTCTTCCTATTATGGTTATATAAACCATATTTCATAGGGGTATCAACTCATCCTAAAAAGAGAATCAATATAATTATTCATACCAGGAATTAGAATTCTTGGTCCAACCATCCCCAACAATGATATGGAATTCCATTCCCATTACCATAGAGAGAACAACATCAGTCCATCCTTGAAAAATATAATGCACCAGGGTAGAAAAACCATTAGTCTAGGCCAACCATGGTAGATGATAATCAGTTCAACTTCCCAAATAACCATTATTTACATTTATAAAGGTTATCAGTAGATACCATTTCATTAAAAATAGTCAATATTGGTTCACCATTTATCTTTTACCATTTTTATGGTTAATTATATTAAAAATGTTTTTAATCACTATTGAAACCCCATTTCACCATTTAAGCACTTTTAAAACCATGGTTAACACATTTTCAAGACATTTATACATATATACCTACCAATTCTACCATTTATCTATTTACCTATTTTCAATACATAACACATTTATATGGTTCTTGTTTAGACAACTCCCTATCCCATGTTAACATGATAAACACATTTCCAATTGGTTTAATCCCCAAAACCATTGAAATCATTATTTAACAATTAAATTACCATGTTTATCGGAGAACATTCCCCATGAGTGACCACATTCTAGATCTAATAATACTCAATATACCCAATGAGGATTGTTAGGGGTCCAAAATATCATTTAAACACCGAATTTATCATTTTCTACAATGCAATAATAAACATAGAACAACATCTGAAAATCACAACCACATATTGATTAATAAAATTTAAGACTATATTATTGATATTTAATACCACATATCTCAAACCTGAATACTTTTTTTCACCCAACATCATCTAATGAAACAATCTCTAACTACCATGGGATCTCCCCTCAATGTAGGGTTTCCCTGCACCATCCTTCTCCCATACTCCCTCCTTCATCTTCTCTTGCTCTCGACGAAGTGTGCTCTCGGTGCTCCAGAAGGATTCCTCATCCCATCTCCTCCTTAGGGATTCCATTTTTCGGAGCCATCATGTCGAGCGATCCATGGAAGGGGTCTCGAATGTGTTTGGTGTCCTTTATCAGGTTCTCGTTTATTTGGGATCATCGGGTCGTTTTGTGGTTGGACTGTTGTCTTCCTCTTGAGTCATTACGAAGTTGTGGATGGCAACATTAGGACCACTCAGAGCCGAAGGCACCCCCTCTCCATTTCTCCTCCTAATCCATCTGGACATTCTTCTAGGATTCTTGGATCTTCATCCCTTGGTTCAATGTTTGGATAATCGCTCCTCTGTCAAAGTTGTCAGAGGGATTGAAGCATACCGTGTTCCAGAACTCTTCTGGTTTCGTTTTGGAAGCTATCTTCTTGCATTTGGTTCATTACGAGGTCACAGAGGGAGACCTCAGGAATGATCAAAGCCATATTGGTCCTCCATTATCATTTCTTTTCTGACATTTCTTCTAGGAATTTCAGTCATGTATCTCTTGGTTCTGTGTTCGGAGTGTTGTCAACGAAGCCTTTTCCATCTCTCACCCTCCGTCATTGGTTTCTGAGAGTTTCTGTTCTTTGGTTTTCTTGTGGCCTTATTCTACGGTATGACCCTTTGTAGCATTCCGTTATGCCTCTCTCTGTATTATACTCCCTCTCCCCAGACTCTTTTGTCATTTAAATCTTCCCCATTTATACTAACTCCTATTTGTTCAAGTTCGACGGATCGCATGGCATTTTGGATGGGGTTGGTATCCTCAGTAATGGAAGTCATGTTCTGGTCCTCTGGTGTTGTGGTTTTCTTCTCACCCTGGCAGTGAAAAAGGATCCCTCCCCTTTGGTCATTTTTTTGTGTGCTATAGTCACCCTACCCCTCCCTCAATGCTCTGACGGTCTACATTCCAGCTCTTGGCATTGAGTTTCATGGATGAGTGGTCACTGGTGTGATGGTAGTTCATCATCTTGAGGATGGGTAACATGTTTGAAGTTTTTGAGATGGGGTCTGTTTTGGATGGTCTGACTTTCTAGCAATGTTTTTTTGATAGGTTGGCCCTGGGCAGTATTTCTTGGTCGTCTCATTTTTTTATTTATGGTTGATGTTATGTTTTTTATTTTGAGCGGGTTTGGTATTGGGCGGGGTTTCAAGCCCATCCCCCTTATGTGTGTCCTTTATTCTTAGTGTTTCTCACTTTTCCAAAAAGTGTTTTTCAAAATAAAAAAAAATATTTTGTGAACTATCACCAAATCAAAATCTATTAATATAGTGAAATATAAATTATTTAGGGTCTCTCATAAAGATAAAAAATTAAACAATGATTTTATAATTAAATAGAATAATTATATGCGGTAAAATCACTTAAGGATTATACATTCAACCAAAAGTTCTTTGAATAAAAAAAATCAAATAAGAATCACCCATGTAAATATTGAGAGGAATGCATTCTCACCTCAAGATGTTGAATGGGGAAAAGTGAATTTAATCTGCATGAACTCTTAAATTCTGAGGGATAAAAATGGAAATTCGCAAAATTAAAGAGGCACATGGTTTCCTAAACTATAGTTAAACCATAAATCACCATCTACTCAAGAGGAGGAATATGCCACATCTTTTGGATGAGCCAGATTCTTGGTTTTAAAAACCATTGGATGGTCATGTACCCTTTTCTGTCCAACGGGTCAGGATACATTGTGTCCATGGACATAGAGCATTGTTTGCTCTAACTATGATCCAACTGTGCACCATGAACATAATTGTTGTTCCCCGCATTTTCATTTACCGAACACCCAGGAACCCCCATAGATATATTATACTCCATGGAAGCATTTAATTAAGCACTTTAAAATTTATTATACCAAAAAATAAAATCAAAAAAAGTATCATATCAAACAATGGGATCTTAAATCCCTTTTCGTATATTTAATACTCTTGGGATTGACATTAATTATCATATATTTGATACCATTAGGAATTATTTCACTTGTTTTTCATCAAAACATATTCTGCATGGAATCCATTTTCACTCATTAAGATCAATTTGTCAATGATTCCTTTTTCTAAATATAATATATCAGTTATTATAATTATCTTGATGTCTATGAATTACAAATTAAGTAATCTAAAGTAAATTTATAGTTGTGAATAAACAAGTGTTCACACAAACACACACACATATATACATGATGGATATTGTCTAGATACATTGAATCTTAGGTTGATGATGATATGTTTGGACACGTATCCTTTGATGACCCTCGTCGTACTTTAGTATATTTATTATTTACTATTTTAATTATTATATATGGAAAATTATTTATTTTATACTAACAAAATATATTAAATTAGACATCATTAGTTATTTCCTACTCTGTATGTCTAAAACCCTATTCCGGTTTCCGTTTAGTATGTGGATAAATATCCTGATTTGCAGATTTAGAACATGACTCTTCTTTGTTCTATTTTTCAATATGGGCTTGGACTTTACATGGTAAAATGGGAGTTGTAGATGAGCATGTACTCTAGCTTCCTTATGGAGTTATAGATTTTTATTATCATTCTATACCTATCACATATATATTTGGTATATTAACTTCTTTATTTTTATGATCTATCATGTTTATGCATGGATATATGTTTTGAATTTTTCTATGTTATTTATTTATTATTATCAACCAATGTCACTCCATCTTACTCATATTCATTTGTAGTTTTCATATGTGGTTTCAAGGGTATATTGTCAAAATGGTTACAGTATTAGGCCATCACTATTAGTCAATATCCTCTGATGTATTGAGAGGCATTCTTGAGGACATGTGGCAAAACAGCTCCAGGAAAAATTTTAATGGATCCCATGTCGGGATGTGATAAGTGGTATAAGAGGTTTCTTTTTATTTTTTATACCATTTTTTAATGGTTGAGAGATGACTAGGAATTTGTCAGTAGTTGTAAAATAGTTTTTGTCAATGTATAATGAAAATACAAATGAGTGAAAGATCATGTTTATAGGTAATTTAATGATGTTCAGGATATTTGTTTTCATATTAGACTATTATTTCAACATGGGTGAGCATTGCACTTCTGATGGTTATTGATTTTATCATTTACCACTAGGTATATTACAATAATGGAATGGGTTCATTCATATAACCTTTTAGGAATATGGTATTCACATTTCACTTTTATTTCTACCTGTATACCAACCTCATGTGATTATTTTTATTACATATTTGTATACTATGTTTGGGATATTTCCTACCTTGCCTGACACTATTTAATTATCACATCTTATCATTCCATGATTATTTTATTTCATTTTTTTTGATTGAATTCTTTATTATGGTTAAAAAAATGGTTGGTTATTAATGCATCAACACCAACATAAATACTATTTTGATAAACAACTTTATGGGCTCACCTTAACCGACCAATTAAGAAATTTTTTTTCCATATACCAATGGTTTCATATTCTAAAACATTAAAGATTATGAATAAATGGGTTCCAAATTAATTTTATAAAGAGCATAGGGATTTATAAATTTTAAATGGTGAAACATATAATTGAATCATCACATATAACCTTGTTATTTTCACTAATGAATTTCAAACCCAAATTAATGTTTCATGAATTCTAATTGCAACATATAAAGGAAGGTATCCTTATAATTGGAATTGGTAATGCATCAAGTTGAACCAGGAAATATAGTGAAATTTAATTTTTATAGTAACTACTTTACTTTATGAGATGGGTAAAAAGTTCAATTTATGAAGGCTAATACCTCTATAACTTGGACTTGATGACCCATTAGACCAATCCCATTTTTTCCATAATCGGTGCCATCATGTGTGTTCAACACATTATTATTATGAGAAAACCCCATTAAAGGTATTTTAAATTTTAAAATTTTGTTAAACATAACCGTAATGGGTTTAGTTTAAATTGGATAGAAGTTATAATTTATTGTGTGTCGACTCCATGAATTCAGAATGGATACCCATATAACTGGACCCTAGATGGAATGAAGGGACACTTTTATATTTCCATAACTTCCACTATTCCTTAGTACAAAATGCCATTAGGGTATTATTATACTATTGGGATTTTTATTTAATGTGTCAATATCCACTTATATAGTGTTATGTATGAATGTACATTGACATCTTACATGTCTGTTTTCCTTTAGTATATGAAGTCCCATTATCTTGTTTTAGCGTTATTCATTTGGGGAATTAGTAAATTAAACTTATAGTTACAAATAAAAGTGTATTTCATCCAGAATTTTGGGGTGGATGGTTCCTTTAACCAAGACTAGTTGTGTGAACTATGGATAAGTTATGGTTGGAAGGGAATTAAAATTTAATTTATCCAATTCTTCATTGATCCATCTAAAATATGTGGTTTTTATAGATATCCATCATAACCATCACATGTCATCCCTTATGTATGTTGTTTTTAAAATATTGAAATAATTTTTTAATCCATTAAACATATTGACAAAAAATAGTTTAGAGGTGTTTTTTCTTGAAACCTCATGTAGGGGCCAGTTTTAAATGTATCATTGGGAGATTATTTGAAAAGAAACATGAGCTTTTCAGGTATTTATCAGTGAGATTTTTACATTTTTCATAATTTAAAAAAATTCATTTCTTATATGAATCAGTTATATTTTTACCAGATTTGAATTCTTAGGGTGTAACATATAATCTTCTCTGTTATCATGGCATGGTTGACTTCTTTAGAGCATTCCCTTAAGACAATACACATAGGGGATCATGACCTGGTTTGTTGATGTTTGATAGCTGATGCCATTATGCCTTTGTTGATTGGTTTTGACCCTCATTAGTCAATGTTTTATTCACCCAGATGTTCTTATGTGGGATATGGTTCTCTTTTGAGAGACGATAGGGATATGGGGATGAACCTAGTGGACTAATTCGAGTTTTTATTAGTAAGGATATGTGTGAGACCAAGAACCAATTAGCTATTACGTGGACCATGATATGTTAATGATTTTATTGATTGAGTAAATACTATGATAGAGGTTGGTCAAGATATTATTTTTTACTTAATGTAAATGAGATTGGTTTTATGGTCATTTCCTGCTAATGCATAGGAGGTACCTAGGTTTTTGATGTATGGCCATGATAGTGCCTGTAATTTTCATAAAGAAACTAGAGTGCTTGGGTATTGTTGCAAGATTAGATGTGATTGTATATTGGGGTAACTTTATCTATTGAATAGTGGTTGTTCATATGAAATTTTTTGTCTACATACTAAATCTGTGTGAAATGGGGTTATGGAATAACTCCCCACATTTGTGAGGTTCCCAATAATGAATAGGTTACCAAGTGAGGTCCTAGAATGCAGAAAAGTGGTGTTCCATGTATCATGATCTTATTGAACAAGTGGATAGAGGACTCACAAGGGAATGAACTGAGTATTGAACTATGTGGTATGGGAGTGTACCCTCACTATGATTTGACTTTTTAATATTCACCAGTTTTTCATGAGAGCATTTTAGAATTAAATTTTGGTGATCAGCTGGTTGAGGGCCAAATATTAATGTTTTCAAATATAATTCTTATGGGAATTGTGACTCTAAGAAATGGGAAAATTGTTTTTTTATAGTAATGAGGGATATCTTGAATATAGACTTGGCAAGGATATATTAGGCCCTTATTTGGACGGATGCAAACATTTTTCGGTGATGTGGTATCTTTTTTTTGCTAAATGAAGGTATAACCTAGATTTTTATGAGCATGGATGAAAAGAGTGAAAATGATTATTGATTGAATCTTATTATACTTCTAGTTAGAGTTGATAATTAAAAATATCATGAGGTCATCCTGTATACAACTGAAAAAAATAAGTTATATTTTGAGTGACCTATAAAAATATGTTTTGTTTATTTGATGAAATGACTCATAGGGAGTTTCACATAATTAACTATTTAGGGAAGCAAGATGGTGTATAGAACAAAAATTGTTGTTTATGGAGGTGTGACTCATTATAATTTTATTTTTTAGTGAATTCTATAAGAACCATTCATGGTATGTAGAAATGTGTGACAAAGGATGTTCATGTTAGTCATCAGGGTGAATCAGATCCTCATACATCCTTGTTGTTATGTATAGGGTTGGATGGGGATTGGGGTGGTGTAATCAGTTTTTCAATACCATGATTTGATGAAAGGATTCATATAATGTGGGGTAGTAAGAAATTAGTCATTGGTGGGAAACCACCATGTTATAAACTTCATGAAAACTTGATTTTTTCTATATCATGGTAGTTTCATTTGAAATATGACATTGGATAAGTGGAATAAGGTACTAATGGATTTATCGTTAAATTTGTGGTATAGATTCGAATAAAAACATGATAGATTTTATGTCTATGTGATATACTTGAAGTAGCCGATGATGATCTTTAGATTATAGATTTGGAATGTCCAGATTCGTTTTTTACTATCATGATGTAAACTTTGGATAGAGGATGGATTAGCAAGGTGATATCAAGATAAGTTTAGAACATGTTTTGATTAGCATGATCCGAACAATCTCATTATTCTGTTGGATTATGGTTTTTCAAATACGGTTCGATGATGTGTCAGTGGTTAATGAAAATCATATTTTGGAATAGTGAGTCGGTGGTGGCTCAACTTGACTTTTATCAAATAGTTGGATGTGGCTAGTGAGCAACCATATTGGGAACAACATTGTGATATGATGGGTTATGTTTAATGTCCAAAAATGGGTTTTTAATGAAAATTTGATTTTACCTACTTGACCTTAATCATATGGTGTTCATCCATTTAAATCATATCAATGATTTAGAGAAGGTTACAAATGGTTAATATGTTAAATGTGTTAGAATTTCCACTAGGACAATAATGGAATTATTAACTAGATAATTCAAATATTGGGGGTATTGTGGTTCTGAATTACCTCTTAAAATCTATTTTCATTGGTCAGAAGTGTTATTGGTTGGTCAATAGAACTGAAAATAATGTGATAATTTCTAAATTTATATGGGAATATGAAATTAATGTATTGTTATATTGATTTTAGTTTTGACCATTGACATGATTTCTAGGTAGCTTAAGTGTCAAATTTGAAAAATGAACCTTGTAAGAGGGTTGGGTGTTCTAAAATGAAATGAGACTGTTTGAATAGAAATTTATGACCCTGGAAGGTTATAGGATATTTGTCTCCAGAATATATCATGGGATGAAATTCTCTTTTATGGGGAGGTTGTAATGTCTCACTTTTTAACCAATTGAAATATTTTTAATACATATTTATTTTCCATTAGTTTGATTGGATAAATTGAAAACCAATTATCAAGAGGTGATTTTGATAGTTTAATAACAATGAATTATTTTTTTGGGTATAAGGTATATGTATTGGGTAGTTTCTTAGTTGTTTAGATGATTTTTGGAAGTATTTATCTCCAAAAACTTAATTTTGGAAGAATTAGACATGGGTGCATAGTTGGAACATAGTTAGAAATAACCATGAAGCTCAAACTGTGTGGAATATTTTGTATAGGGGAATGGTATGATGAAATGGTGAATCTCTCAGGGTAATCTCTACATCATGGTGTTTGTGTATAGGGTGACCCACATGGTTGGTGCATAGTTTGTCAAACGATGGGCTGCAACCGTTTGAGTGGGGTTCCCATTAGGACATTAGCCCTACATGGTGGGAAAATAATTCTATAAAGAATGAATTCCATTAATATTACGAAAATTAATCTTTCATATATATATATATATATATCCTTTATACATCCCTCAACCTTTCTTTTCCCACCCACACAATTTGTCTCTTCTATCCATGAGTTGAATTAAAATGTATATAGTTATTGTTATTTTCCATTTAACAAAATTCCTCTATGGTTATGTTGTGAATGACCATTTCTAGTGGAATAGAATAATGAATTAAATGGTTTAGATAAACCATTGGTGCTTAAGTATTTACATATTTAATAGATATTACAAATATCTGTTCCTTATGAAAGAATTTATTTATATTGAGGAATCTATTTAAACAAAACCCAATTTATTACTCATAAATGAATTGACATTTGAAATGATTTTGATGGATCCTGTTGTGTGGAATAGACATTACTCGTGGCCTTTTCCTATATAATAATTTTTAAATTATTGGGAGACCATTTATTGAATTAAATTTTATTATTAATGTTAATTATTTATTGTTGTTAATAGTTTTAGTTGATGGATATGTGGTGTTGAGACACAGTTAAGGGATGCTTAAGACATTAAGCTTCATGATCCATTGGCCTGATATGTTAGAAATGACACATGACATCATTTATTTAGACACAATCCATGACATGCCTAATCACTCATTTGATACCGTTGGACATGATGTCCCTTATCATACATTAGAGACTGTTGGTAATGATTTACACTATCATACATTTGAGACTACTAGGCTTGATGTATCTTATCATTCATAAAAAATTGGAATGGAATCCTGTAACATTAATTGGGATATTTTTTCATGAATCCATGTATATTAAATATAATTCTCATATAGTTATAGTTATGATTACTATGTGAATGTCTTAGTCTTATGATGTGGGGCCTCTCTAGCGAATCTATAACTATGTATGTATATGTGTTTACATATATGAATATATATATACATGATGATATATGTTCATTGAAATTATGAATTTATCCGAATAATGTATGGTTTACCAAGAATATTTTGAGGTACCTGAGATGAATTTATTACTTTTATTATTTATTTATTTATTTCTTATACATATAGACTTCATTATTTTAGAGTCACAAACTGGATTAAATGATACATTTTTTTGTGGTAGCCAACATAGCATTTCTCATACTTTGTTTGGGAAACCATTTAGTACCTAGAGATACTTCCTGATTGACTGTTAGGAACTATAATTTTTATTCTATTATTTATAATTATTTTATAGGACTAGATAAGGGATCTTGAGAGTAGGAAAATGACCATGTACATAGTATTCCTTTTGGATTTGTAGTATTTTATTTATTAATTTCTTTTTTAGTATAACCCAGTTGTATGTATTCAATGAATATTGAATTCATGGTATTTATAAAATATCATTTTCATGCATTTATATTTATTAGGTATTTGACAATGTTAGAAATTTACAATTATCCTCCACTATTACTCCAACTTATTCATTTTACTCCATTATATTTCTTTTTGATCTAGAGGGTACAATATCCTCATTATACCATCTTTAGACACTCACTACTAATCTAAATGATGTATCCTAAATGGAGGCTAACTTGAATACATGTCATGAAACATCTTAAGGAACCATTTAGTTTCTCCTTGTTCAACATGTGAAAATTATATATTTTTTTATTAATTAAAATGACAGGATGTTGTTTTTTTAAAAAAAATATTTTCTAAAAAAATAGTTTGTCCCTACAAGTGATTTCATTTTTTCATAAACAATTATAGCCAATTAAGGGTAAATTAGACATATTATAACATAATATTATAAAAATGTAGTAATATTTAAATACTATAATTTCAATTATTCATAAAAGATTATTTAATAGGGGAAAATTAAAAATATCATTCAAGGATTATTTTAACCATGTTTGTTCAAAATTAATATTCATCCTATAAATTTATAAGTTTTGTTTCATGAAATATTATAATTATATTTTTATTCTATTTTTATTAAAATATAATTTTTACTTATAAAATTTATTATTGGGTTTTATATTCTTCCCATATAAAAAATCCTTAGCAGTTAATTTTTTATGGATATTAATTTTTGAAAATACGAGGATGGTTCTTCATCAAAACTTCCTTAAATTAACATATTTATTGTTATATTTTATTATTCCATTAAATTAACATTGCTAATTGAGTCAACTAACTCATTAATAATTTAACGATAGTATTAAGATTGTTGTTTGTCTCCTCACATAATGGTAGACCATGTTCCAATTCAATTTCATCATAGTTGAGAACATACATTAGGGATGGAAATTAATTCTATAACAGTGTGACATTGAACACACCATGTAATTTATGGAGACAATGATAAATTTCAAATGGTAAGACACATCTCAAAATCAATATATGATTTCCAAATATTCCATGGATTCTGAGATCATTTCCCCCTTCTCACTAAACCTTATAATACCCTTCATTGGAGATGCATTAATGAAAAATGATCTCCCACTTAGAAATCCAATGCATTCCTCCCATTTATTAGCATAATGTTTTCCAACTACGAGATTCATTAATATGAGTATGAATAGTAATTACCTAATATTTTACCTCATCAATAATATCTAGGCCTATAAGATTCCTTTTTAAATCATCATCCCTACATCTTAGAGTATGACATATATTTAAAGATAATGATTCATACAATACTATTTTAATAGAAGAAATTAAGATAATGTTATAAGAAAACTCAAGAAAATGTTAATAATTATCCACATACCGAGAAAGTCTCATTATGCATACATCAACATGTTTTATAAATTATTAATAGTCCTTTTAGAAAGTATAACTGATTGAGGATGATAAGTAGTTCTTAGATGATTCTTATTACCTAGAGCCATTAGAAGACTTCTTTGGAATTTTAATTTAAATCGTCGATCATTATTAGAGATAAATGAAAATTTTTAACCATGACATATTAAATCTTTATTAATATTGATCCATGAAATGTGCATAAAATATAAATATCTTCTTATAATAAATAAATGTGAATACTTGATAAGGTAATCAATTATTACCCATATTACGTCATTATTTATAGAATTCTATTATAATATAATGGGAGTTTTCATATAAATATAATCACATTCCATGTAATTAATTTTTAGATGTTTCATGACTCTTCTGGGAAGTTTCCTCTTTAACATTGCATGGTGATAAGCTATGAATCTTGACACAAAATAAATAATATAAATATTTATATTATCCCACAAAAAATGATCCCTAAAATACATATTAATCTTAGTTATACTAGTTTGTGTAGAGAAATCCAATATAGGAGAATCATCCAATAATTCCATTTATTGCTTAGGTATAGTTAGAACACATAATAACGTTCTAAATTTCATTAAAAAATAATAATAATTGTTTTTATCGATTCCATTCATCCATGTATTAAATTTTTAATAAAAAATGCCGCTAATTTGGTTGAAAACATTTTTTCTTTTCCTATACTGATTATTTAGAAATCACTTTAAAAATTAGGGACATCTCCGCATCTTTAATAATTCAAATAGATATATTTATTAAATCCATTAACATATGATCCCAATAATTCCACATTTCGGTTAGAACGCCTTGATATATCTTACTAAATGAATATTATACCTTATTTTACTTCCCTATGTGTTATTGAAATGAGAAATCATAATCCATGAGTAGTTGGAATGATCAACTATTCCTTATGTAAATATATTTTACTAAAAATATGTACTTTAGTGTCTTATGGTATGTTTTAATCATATATATTTCATAATGGATATAATATCTCTATATCATCAATAAAAATATTATGACAACTAATAGAATGAGGTTTATTTTTATTTTCAAGAGTCTTTAAGAACCATGATGCCTATAAAATAATTTAATGATTTTGGAAAAGGACACAATTATGTATCATTATAAATGAATCAATATATATAAAAATACATGATTTTATGATAGTGGAGTCCAAATTAGAGAAATGACCAATATCCTCTTGAATTATAGAAAATACTCTTCACATTCCTTTTTACATGTGATCTTTACCACTTTATATATACGCATGGTTAACCAGTTATCTAATTGGGACCATATTTTAATAAATCGCTTATAATATCCTTTAAAAATAGTGAATTGATGTACAAAAGTTACATTAATTAGTTAAATATATTGTAATAATAATTGTTTCATAATAAGATCAAATGATATTCCATCATTGGAGACAATATCCCACGAAAAAACTTGTCAAATTCTAAATTCAAACAAGTTATTTTCCATATATAACTATTTTTTACTAAGAGTAACATGAATGATTAGAAAATGATTCCCATGGACCTAATAGATTTTATAATACACAAATATATATTCAATATATACAAAAACTAAATAAGTAAGACGTTATTATTTTAATTTTTTAATATAATCATTAAAAATAATGGTATCTTTTCTAAATAAAAATAAAATCATTGAAAACATGTATTGTCCAACAATCATTTGAAATTATGTATTAAAAATATCATCCTTATTTATAATAAATGGATGATAGCTATAAAAATGGTCAATATTGGAAAAATATTGAGCTATATTAATTTGATTATATAACTGAAAGGTATATGATGAATTTTCTCTATTGTAATATCCTTGATTTTCCTGTGCTCAATTCACAACCTCATGCATCCATCCTTTTTCATAATAAAAATAAAAGGCCCTCCCAAAGGTGAAGCATTGGGGAATATAAAGACAATATTTCAAAACACAAATATTTTTTTATTCATTTTTAGTAATTACAAAATTTCCATTCTATAAAGATTATTTTATATTTTTATTACATTAAGAATTAAATCAATAGAAAACATAAATTTAAACTATAGTGGATTTATTGGTACTTACTAATTAAATAAAATAAGTTATTCTTTTACATTAGGCACATCCTCAATTTTAAAATTACCTTTTCAATTCATAGGAAATATATTATCATATACCGCAAGAATAATATGTAAAATAGATACTAGATGTGGATCTATACATGTCTCAGAAGATGATTTCTCCTTAGTAATGAAATCTAATTCCCCATCTTCCCCATGAATCATAAATTCCTTTTAATTTCAGAGATTTGGGAATTGTATTTTGATATATATTCAATACCAAGGATTATACTAAATATATCCATATGAATAATATTAATATTTATAAATAGGGAATTCTTATATTTCATAATGGGTACATACTATCAAATTGATATAATAGCGAGGTATCCAATGGGTGTTTTGAATGAAAACTCCCTTAATAAGGTGCTTGATAAATATATATATATTTGTAAAAATAAATGATATAAAAGAGGATAAAGAACCTTAATTATATTAAGAATTATCTAAATTTGTTGATATTATTAAAATAACCACCATCACATCAGTATGAAATACAACGATAGCTGTAGTAATTGCATAAGCCTATAATTCCGCCTTTAGCTCTTTTTGGTATGCACCCTTGATGTTAGGGACATTGTTTTGAATAATAATACATTTATTTATAGATTTAATAACTATATAGTATTGTTATATATATTTCCCTAAAATTCATTATACATATGACCCTTATCACCACACAGGTAAAAAAGTACCATTCCCTTCAGAAATTTTCTACAAATTTATATTCCCCAATTTCAAAATGATTGAAATTCCTTAATTTTATTCTTTATATTTAAAGCATTAAAATTTTATTTTTTATTATCTTATCTATTATTCAATTTATTTCCCTTGAATATATAATATCTAGAAGATTACTTATATGTTTTTATGATTTAGAAGACTATTTCATCATATATTGAAAATAATTGGTAAATAATTCCCCTTCAAAGAATTATCTTAATATATCCAAATAAATTTTCAATCATGAATTATGTATTATTAATATAATCTATAGAATACATTGATAGTATTTTCAATTTATCCTCTAAAGTAATTTTTTCTCCTTTTGTCATTATGTTGTGGAACATCGTCTTCATTTTATATCATTACTCACAAGGGAAGTATTTTTTATATAATCTTACATTAAATTCAATTCATTATTTATATTCTATTTCTAATTCTCCCTAGAATTCTTGTTTAATGTCCACCATTGATTACAATCATGATTGAATGAATATAATGAAAAAATATCCTTTTCCTTTTTATTGCATCCTAGGTCCATAAATTTCATTTCATGGGACATAATCAATTTCCCAAATACCACTAGAATAATAGTTCCATTATATTATATAGGGATTCCATCACATGAAATGGTTCATTTTAGGTGTATCATGCTATATAATATCATGTTTATTTATATTTTTATTTTTATTTTTCACAACCATTTCCAGTTATAATAATATGGTCATGATTTTCCTTAATCTAACAATAAATATTTTGGTTTTATTAGAAGGTAAATTTATATATTGTTCATGACTGTTGATTCCATTCTATCATCGAGGCACTATTTCAAAATAATTCCATATACTGGATTAGCTCATAAAATTATGTAATCAGAATTAGAATATATCATTCTATATCAATTGCATAAGGAAATTGATATTAAATTTGTTTTACATTGTTAATATCGAAATCATATAAATTGATTTTATAAGGGAAATAATATAATGAAAAAATATTTTCAAATATTTCCTAATGGTTCATAATGAAAATAATAATTTCCCAAATCAAATCCCCTAGGAATTCCAATATAATTTAACAACAATAGAAAAGTCATTTTTCAGAAGATTTATACCTGATATATACTTGGGAAACTCTTTTTTTTGGTTTCTTACCCCTTGATGTATCTATTCCAAAACTATATCCACCTATAATAGATAGGAAAGGATTTATTTATATTATAAAAACATAATCTATAACTTATTATAAATTATAATATGTTCTAAAAATTGAATTATCGTCAACTTCTATCATTGTGTTTTGTTCCCTAATCTATGTTTTCCAAAATCTAGTCCCAATAATTCTTATAATCTTTATCTGATACCAACTATAATAAATACAACTACCTACCCCCAAAATGGGGTCTAATTTAATACATGATCATAGATACATGAAATATAATCCCTTTGGATCGATCAGTTTAGTAGTTTTGGATAAATATATTCATATATAATACCTATTTATTCATTGGAAAGACAATATAAAAAATAACAAAAGAGAAATTATGGCATCCTTGAAACCCATTCAATGATTTCATCATTCATATTATGGGGAAAATAAAAAAAGGGTGAGCTAAAATTATCAATAAGGGTAGGATAAAATTTATGCTACCATGAGTAAGTATGGAATAGTTAATATGGAAAGGTATATTAGGGAAAAGAAAATCTATTTAATGAATAAAATAATCATGAAATGGATCCATGGATAATATAAATCAAATAATCTTATGAATAATAATAATTAAATTACAAAAATAAGGGAATGGAAAATATTGGATGTCATTATCATAGAGACCATTATATATATAATATAATACACTTACCTTAAGATAACTTAATCTATGTGTTAGTATACAAAAAATTCCATTTCATTCAGTCATACTAAATATTTACCCAATCAGAAATGTTGATGCATCTTGGTGAAATAGAATTGTGTTCCCCAACCATCACCTAATTGACATTTCATTACTAAAATATCTAATGAACTACATATTTAATTAAAAATAGACGTTTTCAATAAATTTATGTATTTAATAATGAAAAAATCAACATTTCCCCAGTCAATAAAATAAATTTCATTGTAAAAAATGAATGTCAAATTTGGTATACGATTTAGGAAAATCTCATATCCATTATACAATGAATATGAGTATTTTAGAGAAATGTAAATTCTTAATTATCATAATAAGTTGAATGTTTCAAGAGAATGTTAATGTAACATAATTACTAAGAGTAATAATATGAACATCATTTGATCAGAAATATTGTGTTTTTAATAGATTCAACTCTTTTAAAGAATAAAAGAATGTTGTAATAATTATTTTATTTTATTTTTCCTTATAGTGTCAAATTTTTAGATAAGTTTAATAGAATACAAATAATATAAATATCATTAAACTGTTATGAATTTTGGAATGTTAGATAATCCTATAAATCATAAAAAACATTACTATGGATTTTATAAAAAGAAATTATAAAATGTCCATATTGGGAAAACATAAAAATTATTCTTTTATAACCTTGAAAAAGTAAAATATAAAATAAAATAACCGAAATAAATCATTCATGTAAGAAAAATTAGTTTATTTAAACATTTTTGAATAACATAGACATGTAAGAGAGATAAACCATATCGAAAAAGAGAAATATGATCAGTTTATATTGGTAAACTTTTATTTCTTAATTCATGTTAGAAAGAGTGTAAAAATTATATGAAAATATGAAACAACATAAATAGGTATATAAGAATAAAATTATTGTCTCTTATAAAGGATAATTATAATATTCCATCAATGGTATTATAGTCAATCCAAAAAAATTGAGATAATATGTTATATTTTTTCTACTTTTGTAACATTTAAATTGTAAGAACTTGGGAGATTAAATGTGAAATGGATAATTAATAATAATTAATATATATATATACAATTAAAATTAATCAATGGTGTATTATATAAACCAAATAAAAAAATAGGTTTAGAATAAGAACTATGTCTCAATAGAGTGGGATTTTAGACTAAATATATTACAACATGCTTATATTTAGTCAAAAGTGCCTCAAAGTCATATATTTTTAAACACACTCTTTTGTTATAAAAAACCATTTCTATATTTATAATATCATATAAGACCCACTTGTAACATCTTATCTCATTTTCGATGATAATATTTCATTATTACCATTAATTTCTGTGCTGACTACATCATTGTTTCAAGAATGTTTTGCCGTGGAAGATCAGGATCTCTTCATTGTATACAGATCCATCATATAAATGAAGTATATTAATATTTTTTATTTCATATTTATTAATTATAAATATTTATATAGTAATTATTTATTTTTTGACATTGAAAATTAATCACATATCTTCTTGGAGATTTTATGTAATAGATACTCATAAGTGACGATATAATTTCTTTACTTGATGAAAGGGTAAAAAATAAATGATATATTATCATTCTAGAATAAATATTATTTCATAATTATATTAAATATTCGTATTTATATTTTAATGGCGGTCTATTTTATTTGGTAATGGAAGAAAAATTACATCAGTTCGTGAGACGGTAGTCTTCTGTACACACAAGTTATGATTTGGTTTCCCTTTTGATAGAAAATGAGATGGATGAATATTATTCAATCAACATAATAAAATATCATTATATTATACATACTAGTGTTATAGAATTGGAATGATCAAGAGAAATGTTAATGTTTTCAAATGATATGTATATAAGATAGGGCTTTATTAAAATGATTTCCTTCACTTAAAACATCCTCTTTTAGGTATCTTATTAGTAAACCTAGTCTTGGTCATTGCGGATAAAATAATATCTAGAATATGGATATGGATTTTGGTTTGATTGTTTTTATTTTTTTGTCTTCTTGAAGGGATTAATAAACAAGAATAAGTTAGGGGAGGTGGTATCCATTTATAATTGAGGTAATTGTCAAAATTCTTAGTTTTCAATGATTTGGAATAATATCAAGTCAATTAAATGCAAAAATAGATCCCCAATGGATAATATTCTATGTTGATTGAGTAATTGTTTTTGTAAAAAAAAGAAAAAAACGAAGTTTAATTTCTTTTTAAGGTCATCTTATCCCCAATATTTTTATTATATCCTCTGGAAAACCTATTTTGACCTTAAACATATAAACTCATTTTTACTACTTTTACTAATCATTATAAAAAAGAATTTAGTTGAACATACTTTATAATATTAATTATGGTGATTCCTAATATCAAATCTATTCTACCAAATTAAATTCACGGATCATTCAGAATTTAATTTATACAATAAGCATATAAAATGTCTCAAAAATTTGTCATCCAGAATTGTATTTTTCAAAGCATTTGATGATCATACATTAACTAAATGGACAATAATCATCATAAAATGTATTTAAATATTTATAGTTAGATATATAATGTAAAATTTTCTGTTAAATAATTCAATATTAATTGTTATCTTAACATATTAAAATATAAATACATTGTCCTTTTAAATATAATGTTATGAAATTATCCCTTTTATATCCAAATGATCTTATTTTTTCTATAAAATATATAGTGAATGCATGATTAATTGTATATATTATAAAAAATTATTATAAATAAATGTGGAAGTTTTGTAATAAATTTACCACTTTTTATAATATATTTATTAAAATGGAAAATCTTAAAAACTCATTATAGTATTATATTTATTGGGTAAGTGAAAAATTTCTATCCATCCTATCAAATTGTATTTTTGTTGTGTCAAAAATTAAATTTTCCATAGTGTTATAGTTATATTAAAATATTATATTTACTTAATATAATTTTACCATCATTTTAATAAAAAACATTATAATAAATATTTATTTTTATAATAAAAATGAATGTTGGATAAATTAGATAATATTATATTAATAGAATAATTTAGACTCTAGATGTTGGAAAATAATTTTTTTGTTTAGAAAACATGTTTATCTAATTTTATAGACTCATTCATATAATTTTATTTGTTTTTGGTCAATCCAACATATATTGGATGAGTTTGGTCAATATTCCATTATGAATGATTTAATTTAAAATACACCACTTACACAAAAACTATAGATTTTTTAAATTCAACTAAAAGATGATGTGAATAATAAAACTACAAAACAATCAACCCTGGAAAATTATTATTTGATTATTGTTAAAATTAAATTCATTTTATCAAAATAATTTCCTAAAATTTGTAATTTTATTATTTTATTATAAAAATATGATTTTTTGAACACATTAAAATATAATTTATTTTAAAATTACTTATAATTTATTTCACTTTTTTAATCGCGATATTTATTTTATGAAAGTATAATTCTTATATTTTCATATATTATGCATGATAAATATTATTTATATTGGATTTTATTTTTTTGATGTACAATTAATATTCTAATGGTCATGTTACTATTCTCAATGGTCATTCTACTATTCCTAGTGGTGAGATTACTATTCCAATGACCACAACTCTATGAAAATGGTCATATTACCACCTATAAATAAATTTTAAATACTTTTTACATTGTTCACTACAAATAATTCTAATGTTTTATATATTAATTTTTTAATATGTTGATAATTTTACTAATATTATACATATATTATACAGTTTTTTGGTTTGTGGAATTGGTTCTAGTTGATCAGAAAGATCCAAACACCCCAACTCTATTATTATTATTTTATATTTGGTGTCCCATTATATGGATTTTCATTTTCATTTATATTGTTGATGAATAATGTAACAATATCTATTAATGAAATATTGTATTTATGGTTTCCTAATGTGTTTTATGTGTATAATAATATATAAAATAAAAGTACCCAAATTTATATAGGAAAAAAATTTAACTAAAAATTTAGGTCCATTAAAAAACTCATCAATGTTTATACAGGGTTCTTCATATCCTCTTCTAATTATCATCATATCTCTGAAATTTATTAATATAATTCTCTAATATAATGTTGTTTTTAAGAAATCATTAGCAATATAAGGAAATGATTTTACTATTATCTAACTCTATATTATTACTCATTTTATAATATTACATATTATTGATTATGTTGGTTCAACTACCGATATGAACAATATTATATTATCTTAATCGTTTACAATATGAAGGATTATTATGAAATTTAAATTCTATATAAATGATATTAAAGTGTATTTTATATTTTTAATCTATTAATGGAGATTTTACATAGAAAAAGAATGATTAATATTAAGATACTTATTATTATCAATATATTAATAGAAATGTTTTTCTTATATATTCGTATCATACAATCCATATAAATAAATTTAATCAATAAAAAATGAGACTATATAGTTACATTTAAAAAAATATTATACTACATTTGAAAAACTAGAATTATGTACATGGAATCAACAAATGATGATCAACATCGCTATTATGAAACATATAGGGAATAACCAATATTAGTATCATTAGATAATGAAAATAAACTTTAAGAAACTAATACACCTGTAATAAATCATTCTAATTTATTTCAATAAAATATAGTACATATTTATAATTTTTATTGATAATTTTGTATGGTAAATAATAAATATTACATAGATAAAAAAATTTATTTCATTTAATCTAATATTAAAAGCTATGATTTATATACCAATGTCATTTTCAAATTGAGATTTTGTATGTTTGAAATTACATAATGGTATTTTATTAATAATTCTTTGTAAAACCCATTAATTGTAACATCCCATGTAATTAAAGAATAATAGATATTTTTATCTATGTCTATTTATGAATAAGATAGTCTTTTAGAGGCTTAAATGAGATTAAATCCAATCTTAAGCATGAAATACACTAATATTTTTAAAAGATTGTTTTACTCACTTTTGATGGAAAACCATTTTTAATTCAAATTTTTGACAATATTATAAGCTCTATTTTTCAAAATAAACATATTATTTATGATTGGGACATTCAAATTTACATTGGAGAAATTTTTGGTATTTTTCTGACAATGTTCATTTTTTAATGAATAGTGAAAAATACTGCATTTTACATCAAATCTGCCTTTTCATCTAATTTAATTATATGGTTATATTATCATTTTAATTGGTATTGAAGTGTAATTTGAATATATTTTTACCATTTAATCTAATGGTGGTCATTAGGATTAATTTCACTTTGAAATTGGGCATTAATTAATGCCAAACGTTTCATAGATATTGTTTTCAAAAAAACCCGCTATTTGTTTTGACAACGTGAATTATTTATCAATTAATTATTGAAATTTATGTGTTTGGAATTTGGTAAAATGGAATAAATATTTGGAATCATAAGGTCCAAATTATGTAATCAAGACTCTTGATTTTGGACATTATGAATAGTAATGACGGTAATTATCTTTAATTATCTTGATTAATTAGTAATCGGGTAGTTATGGATAATAAAATAATATCATAATAATAAAAAATGACCACAAAATGTGTCTTAATACTACAGTTTGTGTCATTTACGACCATGGGATGCCTTGTTCCAATCCTGGGGACCCCATGGAATCACTTTTGTGTGATAATTACTTTTTATCTTTTTATTTTTTAAAGAAATTTAAATATAACAAAGAATGTATCACCTGAGTAAAACATTTTTTAATTTTGTCAAAATAAATGATAAATTGGACTATAAATACTCATTTTAAATATAAAAATATTTCCTACATCATAGTATTTGTTTTATTATTTTTAGACATTAAATAAATTAAATTATTTATGACATCATGATGATGCAGCGATTATCTCATTATTTAATGATTTAAATTAAATGAAAAGATAATGTTAAAACTTTTACATAAACATGTCAAAGTCCTATTTGATGAGTATATTTCGAAATATTGTCATCTTATCCTCAAAATAAATCAATGTGGGACCTTTAAAATCCGAAACTCATTTGAAAATAATGTAACATTTTATACCTTTCCAAGAGTGCCCCTCCTCTAATCTTATAAAAGGCCCCCACCTCTACCTCCTTACCCACACCTCTCAAGACTTTGGCTCGACCAAACCCTTACCATTTTGTCTTTCCCCATCCCTCTATTACTCCTATAAGCCTCACATTGGGCAGAAGTCTTCCCAAGGAAGCCTTTGAGCTCAAATCAAAGAGAGTTACCTGATTTTAAGGTAATGCCTTCACTTGTGTTCTTTTGTATTATTTTGCTTCTCCAACCCCCTAAAATCATTTTATTCATTTCTTTTGTAACAACTCCAGTATCATCAATATACTTGGATTTTGTTATAAGATGCATTCTAGCTACACTTACACTCACCTAAATCTAATGGTTAAAGAATATACTGTTTCTGTGCATGGAAACTTTCTGCCTCACGAAACGATGATTGTTCAATATTCTTCTAACACCTTAAAAGGTGGACATTAAGATGTCACTATATTTATATATGATATATAAAATGTTTATGTTTGACTTAATATTCTGTATTTTTTCATTTATGGCATACCTTTATGGTTTCCATTATGGGTAAACACGATATCTTCATTTTAGGATATGCGGACTACCGCCCCCTCAAAGTGATTTGATTCGTTAATACCATATGTGGTACGTATAAAGGAAAGCTTTAATGATATTATATATGATACTATACTATAATTATAATACTATTATGTATAATTATGTTTTAATTCCATTAATTAATGAGATAGAAATGAAAGTAGCGTTCATGCGTACGTACGGCTTACTATCTCCATGAACAGTGCATTTCATTTCTTATCCCCAAATGTAATGTATTATTATAAGTACATATATATAATGGATATATATGGTGTATGTTACATATAAATGATTAATATAATTCTGTAATTAAAATATACATATCTCTCACTTAGTTTTAATTCCATTAATATGACATAGTAATGAAAGTAGCGTTCATGCGTACATACGGCTTACCGTCTCCATGAATGGTGTATTTCATTTCTTACCTCTAAATGATTATGTAATATTAAAAATGCATGTGTATAATGGATATATATGATATATATGGCATCTACATCATGAATATCATTCTTCAGATAATGGATATTTTCCTACGTGAACAACTTGTAAATATAAGAAGTTCACTTTTGACTCAAGTACCAATTATCGACAAAATGACCGTTATTAACTTAAATGATTACGTAATGTTCATAACATGGTAATAAGTTATATAAAAGGAATAACTAAATTGTAAAAGGTTCTTAAGAAAGTATAAATTAACTCATGTTTATTATTTAGGACATTAAAGAACGATCGAGTCAAGTCGAACATGAGGTAAGGGACATCGTCTGAATCTCCTTTCATTGAGGCATATTTTGTTTTATACACAACCTTCTTTTATATGGTGTATAAACCCCTTTGAATTTTACATTTATCCAAAAGAAATGGTTTTATACGAATCGTTTTACTAAACAACAAAAGGGAATGTTTTTGTCGGACGTATGCAGCGACAACGTCTTCTCCGCCGCCGTGACCATTATTTGAGTTTTGGCTTCCTCTAAAAGCCATAACTTCTTATTAAATGAAAAATAAATACCATGTTTTTGTTTTCATTTATTTATTTGTTGAAAATGGTTTTCATAATGTTTTTATATCAATGTGTTGTATTGATATCTTGTGATTGAAAAGTGGAAATGTGATGTTTCCTTTATGAATGTTTTATGTGATATGATTATGTTATGGTTCTTGGGAATTGTTATGAAGACGGGTGGTTCGATGATAAACTAAGGGCCGGTGAGCCCGATATAGCCCTCCAATGCATTGGGTAACGCGAAGGAGTTAAACGTTAAGGTTTCTCTGAAGAGATTTAGGGAATATACTCTGATGGGTATGCCAAACGTAACCAAGAGGGTTACTCCCTACGTAAGAATGTTATGAAATCCTCAAGTTACCTTTATGTCTTATTATTTCTATGATTTATTCATGATTTGATGAGGTATGTAAAAGTGCTTATTTGTTATGGGTAAAGTATGATTTCATTCTAATGTATATATGTACACATGTTTCCTTTCCATATTTTTATAAACCTTACTGAGCTTTTTATGCTCATCCCATGTTTTTGAAATGTTTTTCACAGGTCAAGGGAATGGTACATGATATGATGATAGTGTCAAGTAAGTGTCAAGAAAGAATCCATGTTTTATTTTAAATATGTTTCCGTTGATGGGAAAAATTAATACTATCTTTTATGTAACCAATTTGTTTAAATGTAGAATGTATATCAAGTTTTATGATCTAATTATCTAAAACTATACACCTGAAAAGATCCTCGATGTGTAATCTTGTAATAACTGAAGATTAAGTAAGGTTTAAGGATTGGGCCTTATAGTTGGTATCAAAGGTCAGTTTAGATAACTTTAGGATTTAGAATTCTATTAAAAGATTATCCAAAAATATTTTTTATGGTCAAATTGAAATGATATAGCATTTGAAGATTACCCTATTGCTTCATCTAAAACATATTTGTTCAGAATGTTTTTCCGCAGAGAAAATAGGGATGTAGTGCTAGAAAGGGATACAGAAGGAAATAACCTTCCGAATCAACATCCTGAGATGGTCGGAATTGGAACTGAATAGTTTGTTGCAGTAATGGAATAGTTGACTCAAGCGTTAAATGGTGGCGGTATCCATGCACGAGATCATCCAGATCAACCGCAGAGGAACATGTCAGTGGTGGAAAATTTCATGAGGGAACATCCCCCATCATTCAGTGGATCATATGAACCTGTGCTAGTTAAAGGGTGGATTAAAGCACTAGAGAATATTTTCGATGTCATAGGGTGTTCAGAAAATCAAAAGGTTAGTCTTTCTATATACCGTTTGGAGGGTGAAGCAGATCAGTGGTGGTCGATGGTTAAAAATATCAGGGACGCTGATGAGATTGATGCCCTCGACTGGGATGAATTCAAAGGTATGTTTCTTGAGAAGTATTTTACTAAGGCTGTTCGACATTGGATTGCAAAAAAATTTCTGGAATTGAGGCAATAGGAAGACTCAGTGGCTTCTTATGATGAAAGGTTCACTCGATTGGTAAGGTATGCTCCAAATTTTATCCGAGACCATGATAGTAAAATCAATCATTTTTACTCAGGATTGAAGCCAAAATATCAAAGGGAATTAGCTTCTCGTGAGTTCAAAAATTATGAAAATCTTGTTCGATGTGCTGAGAAGGTGGAAATGGAGTTTGCTGATGATCAAGTGTCCTATAACAACCAACAGAAGAAGAGACCGAGGTGGCAGGAGAAAGGGAATAATTTTTCAAAAAAGTATGATGGTAAGAAAGATAAGATTCCAGTTTGGGATAAATTTGGTAAAAGGCATGCTGGGGAATGTCTTATGAATTCTGTAAAGTGCTACCGATGTGGTAAGATGGGACATAAGGCTCGTGATTGCACTGAAAAAGATCAGGGTGATGGTAAGACCAAATTTGATTTACAGTTAGTGAAATGTTTTATGTGCAATGAGATGGGTCACTATGCAAATGAGTGTCCCACAAAGAGCTTGAGTGATGGGAAGCAGTTAGACTACAAGCACAAAGTGGTGGTGAAATCCTTTGTAACTACTTCAGCAGATGTCGGGCCATTAAATGAAGGTGTATCAGGTACTTTGTTTGTTTTTTCAGATTATGCCAGTGTGTTGTTTGATTCAGGGTCTACACATTCTTTCATCTCTGAAAACTTTTCTAGTAAAATGGGAATACCATCTCAATAAATGACTCCTGATCTTTTTTGTAAAAACACCTGGGGGAAATGTTGAGGAAAAAATAATTTATAAGAATCTTCCAATCCTTATCTGTGGGATGAACCTACTTGAAAACCTTATTGTTTTACCTCTAGTAGAGTTTGATGTTATCCTGGGTATGGATTGGCTCTCTATTTACCATTCTAAGATTGGTTATAGAGCTAAAGAAGTTTCTTTTCAAAAATACTTTCAATTTGTGTACAGGAATGAACCCTTACTATTGATAACATATCATGAGGCCGAGAAACTTGTAAAAGATGGAAATGAATGTTACCTTGAACATATCGTTGAAAACAAGGGAACTGTTTAGATTATTGATGTGCCACTGGTAAATGAGTATCCTGATGTTTTTCCTGATGAGTTCCCTAGAATAATTCCAGATCGGGAAGTTGAATTTACTGTTTACTTAGTTCCTGATGCTGAGCCAATTTCAAAACCCCTTATTGAATGGATCAAACTGAACTTTTAGAGTTGAAGGAGAATTTTCAAGATTTATTATAGAAAGGTATCATTCGACCTAGCAAATCACCATGGAGTGATCCTCTTTTATTTGTTAAAAATAATGATGGTTCAATGAAACTTTTCATTGATTATAGGGCCTTGAATAACATCACTGTTAAGAACAAATATCCTTTGCCTCATATCGATGATTTGTTTGATCAGCTCCAGGGAGCTCAGTTTTTTTCAATGATTGACATGAGATCAGGGTACCATCAGCTGAAGGTAAAGGAATCAGATGTTACGAAGACCACGTTTCATACAAGATATGGCCATTATGAATTTGTAGTAATGCCTTTTGGGCTAAACAATTCACCTATTGTATTCATGGACTTAATGAATATAATTTTACATGAGTTCTTGGATAAGCTTGTGGTGGTTTTCAATGATGATATTTTGGTGCTTTCTAAAAGTAATGAGGAGCATAAAAGACATTTAAGGGTTATTTTGAAAACCTTTAAAGAAAAGAAATTATATGGGAAACTCTGAAAGATTGTGTTTTGGCTGCAAAAAATTTCTTTCCTTGGTCACATTGTTTCTAAATAAGGGATAACTGTTGATCCTGCAAAAACAAAGGTTGTTGAAGAATGGCCAAGACCCACAAATGTAACTGATATTTGTAGCTTCTGTGGTTGGAAGGCTATTACCGAAATTTTGATAGAAATTTCTCACGGTTATCTACTCTAGTGACTATGCTAACTCGGAAGGGTGTTAAGATTATCTGGACAAAAGAATGTGATAATTATTTTCAGGAACGGAAAAGACGATTGGTAAATGCTCCAATTTTGGCACTACATTCCAGGAATGGTGAGTTTGTTATCTATAGTGATGCTTCATAGAAAGGACTTGGTTGCATCCTAATGCATAATGATCTGGTAATTGCTTATGCTTGATGTCATTTGAAAAATCATGAGGTAAATTACCCTATACATGATTTGCAATTAGCTGTTGTTGTTTTCGCTTTAAAAATTTGGAGGCATAATTTGTATATAGTAAAATGTGAAATATACAACGATCACAAAAGATTAAAGTATATATTCACTCAGAAATAATTGAACATGAGACAGATGAGATGACTATAATTAATCAAGGATTATGATTGTACAATTCATTACCATCCGGGAAAAGAAAATAAAGTGGCTGATGCTTTGAGTCGAAAAAGTAATGCATCATTAACAATGTTAACTTTGGAACGAGATCCTTTGGTTAATGATTTGATGAACTTTGGCATAAAAGTTGTTGGTGCAAGATGTACTTCTGTTTTGTTTTAGGTATTAGTGAAATCTTCTCTGTCAGACAGAATCAAGCAAGCACAGAAGAAAGATAGTGAGTTATAGAAAAAGGCAGAGCTGGTTCAGAAGGGTATGTTTCCTGAATTCAACATTGATAGTGATTGTGTTTTCAGATGTGGGAAGAGATTGTGTGTGCCTTGTGATTCGCATGTGAAGAGAGAGTTGTTGTGTGAAGCTCATAGTTCTCCATTTTCAGTTCATCCAGGTAGTACTAAGATGTATTGAGATCTTCAAGAGTATTACTGGTGGGACGAAATAAAAAGGGATATTGCTGATTTTACTGTGATGTGTTTGACTTGTCAACAGGCAAAAGCAGAGCGGAAGTTACCGAAAGGGACGCTTCAGCTTTTACCAGAACCAGAGTGGAAATGGGAGAATATATCAATGGACTTCGTTGTGGGATTGCCGAAGACACCTCGAGTTAATAATGTAATTTGGGTTATTATTGATCGCTTGACTAAATCTGCTCATTTCCTTGCTGTACGAGATACTTTTTTCCCTAGATCAACTTTCTCATTTGTATCTTAAAGAGATACTTAGGTTACATAGAGTTCCCCTCTCCATTGTTTCTGATCATGATCCCAAGTTTACTTCCAACTTTTGGAAAGGCCTTCAGAAGTCATTGGGTACTGAATTATATTTTAGTATAGATTTTCATCCTCAATTAGATGGGCAGTCAGAAAGAATGATTCAGAATTTGGAGGATATTCTACATGCTTGTTCGATAGATTATCTAGGAAGTTGGGACCAACATCTTTCTTTGGTTGAGTTTTCTTATAATAACAGTTTTCATTCCAGTATACAGATGGCACCATTTGAGTCGTTATATGGGAAGCGGTGTCAAACTCCAGATTTATCGAATGAAGTGGGTGAAAGGATGTTGATGGGACCAGAATTGGTAGAAGAGTTGGAATAAAAAGTTCAGTTGATACAGAGACACATGAGAACGGCTCAGAGCAGGCAGAAGAGTTATGCAGACAACAGGAGGAAGGATCTCTCTTTTGAGGTAAGTGATCATGTTTTCCTCAAAGTATCACCATGGAAAAGTGTGATGTGATTTGTTAAGAAAGGAAAGTTGAGTCCAAGGTTCATTGGACCATATTAAATTCTGGAGAGAGTTGGATCAGTTGCATACCAAGTGTCTTTACCTCAAACTTTATCTCAGGTACAAAATTTTTTTCATGTTTCAATGTTATAGAAGTACATGCCAGATCCATCTAATGTTTTGAGTCCAAAGGTAGTTTAGTTGGAAGAGAATCTATATTTTGAGGAACTAACGGTCCAGAATCTTGACAACATGGAGAAAGTGTTGAGGAATAAGGTGATTCATTAGGTAAAGGTTTTGTGGGAAAACAATATGGTTGAAGAGGCAACGTGGAAATCTGAAAACGCTATGAGGGATAAATACCTAGACTTATTCGATAAGTAAATAAATTGCGGGGACGCAATTTTCTAAAGGGGGAAGGATGTAACATCCCATGTAAGTAATTAATAATAGATATTTTTATCTATGTATATTTATGAATAAAATAGTGTTTTAGAGGCTTAAAATGAGAATAAATCCAATATTAAGCATGGAATACACTAATATTTTTAAAAGATTGTTTTACTGCCTTTTGATGGAAAAACATTTTTTAAATAAAACTTTTTACAATTTTATAAGCTCTATTTGTCAAAATAAACATATTATTTATGATTGGGACATTGAAATTTACATTGGATAAATTTTTGGTATTTTTCTGACAAGGTTCATTTTTTAATGAATAGTGAAAATACTGCATTTTACATCAAAACTACTTTTTTCATCTAATTTAATTATATGGTTAGATTATATTTTTAATTGGTATTAAAGTTTAATTTTAATATATTTTTTCCATTTAATCCAATGGTGGTCATTAGGATTAATTTCACTTTTTAATTGGACATAAACTAATGCCAATCTTTTCATAGATATTGTTTCAAAAAAACCTGCTATTTGTTTGGACAACAGGAATTATTTTTAAATTAATTATTCAATTTTATCTATCTGGAATTTGGAAAAATGGATTACATATTTGGAATCCAAAGTTACAGATTATGTAATCAAGTTTCTTTTGTTTTTGGACACTATGAATAGTAACGACGATAATTATCTTTAATTATCTTGATTAATTAGTAATCAGGTAGTTAAGGATAATAAAATAATATCATAATATTAACAAATGACACCAAAATGTGTCCTAATACTACTCTTTGTGTCATGGACGACCATGGGATGCCTTTTTCCAAACGTGGGGACCCCATGGAATCACTTTTGTGTGATAATGACTTTTTATCTTTTTATTTTTTAAAGAAAGTTAAATATAACAAAGAATGTATCACCTTAGTAAAAAATTTCTTATTTTTGTCTACATAGATGATTTATTGGACTATAAATAGTCATTTTAAATCTAAATAGATTTCCTATATCATAGAATTTTATTATAATTTTTAGACATTAAATAAATTAAATAATTTATGACATCATGATGATGCATCGATTACCTCATTATTTAATGATTTAAATAAAATGAGAATATAATGTTAAAACTATAACTTACACTTGTCAAAGACCTATTGTATGAGTATATTTTGAAACCCTATCACCTTATCCTAAAAATACATCAATGTGGGACCTTTAAAATCCGAAACTCATTTGAAAATAAAGTTACATTTTATACCTTTCCAAGAGTGCCCCTCCTCTCCTCTAATAAAAGGAATGCACCTCTACCTCCTTCCCCAAACCTCTCAAGCCTTTTTCTCAGCGAACCCATGCCCATTTTGTCTCTCCACATACCTCTCTTACTCCTAGAAGCCTCACATTGGGCAGAAGTCTTCCCATGGAAGCCTTTGAGCTCAAATCAATGAGAGTTACCCGATTTTAACGTAATGCCTTCACTTGTGTTCTTTTGTTTTATTTTGCTTCTCCAACCCCCTAAACTCTTTTTATTCATTTATTTTGTAACAAATACAGTATCTTCAATATACTAGGATGTTGTTATACGATGAATTTGAGCTACACTTACACACACCTACATCTAATGGTTAAAGAAAATACTATTTCTGTGGATGGCGAATTTCTGTCTCACAAAACGATGATTGTTCAATATTCTTCTAATGCCTTAAAATATGGCCATTAAGATGTCACTATATTTATATTTGATATATTATATGTTTATGTCTTACTTTAGATTCGGTATTTTTTAATTTATGGCATACCTTTATGGTTTCAATTATGGGTAAACGCAATATCTTCATTTTAGGAAGTGCGGACTACCGCCGCCTCAAAGTGATTTGATTCGATAATACCAAATATGGTACATATAAAGGATAGATTTAATGATATTATATATGATACCATACTGATATTATAATACTATTATGTATAATTATGTTTTAATTCCATTAAATTATGAGATAGAAATGAAAGTAGCGTTCATGCGTACGTACGACTTACGGTCTCCATGAACGGTGCATTTAATTTCTGATCCCCAAATGTAATGTACTATTATAAATACATATATATAATGGATATATATGATTTATGTTACATCTAAATGATGAATATAATTATGGAATTAAAATATACATATCTCTCATTTAGTTTTAATTCGATTAATATGGCATAGAAATGAAAGTAGCATTCATGCGTACATACAGCTTACCGTCTCCATGAACGGTGCATTTCAATTCTTACCTCTAAATGGTTATGTAATATTATAAATGCATGTATATACTGGATATATATGATATATATGTCATCTAAATCATGAATATCATTCTTGAGATAATGGATATTTTCCTACGTGGACAACTTGTAAATATAAGTAGTTCACTTTTGACTCAAGTACCAAATATCTACAAAATAACCGTTATTAACTTAAATGATTACGTAATGTTCATAACATGATAATAAGTTCTATAAAATGAATAATGAACTTGAAAAAGGTTCTTAGGTATGTATAAATTAAATCATGTTTATTATTCTAGACATTAAAGAACGACCCAGTCAAGTTGTACATGAGGTAAGGGACATCGTCACAATCTCCTTTCATTGAGGGATATTTTGTTTTATACCCAACCTTATTTTATACGGAGTATAAACCCTTTTACATTTACATTTATCCAAAAGGAATCTTTTTATACGAAGTGTTTTACTAAATGAAAAAAGGGCATATTTTTTTCATACGTATTCGGGGACAACGTCTTCTCCGCCGCCGTGACCATTATTTGAGTTCGGCTTCCTCTACAAGACATACCAGTTTTTTAAATGAAAAATAAATACCATGTTTTAGTTTTCATTTATTTTGGTGTTGAAAATGGTTTTCATAATGTTTTTATATCAATGTGTTGTATTGATATCTTGTTATTGAAAAGTTGAAATGTTATGTTTCCTTTATGCATGTTTTATGTGATACGATTATGTTATGGTTCTTGGGCATTGTTATGAAGATGGGTGGTTCCGTGATAAACTAAGGGCGGGTGAGCCCGATATAGCTCTCCAATGCATTAGGCAACGTGAAGGAGTTAAACGTAAAGGTTTCTTCGAAGAGATTTAGGGAATATACTGTGATGGGTATTCCAAACGTAACCAAGTGGGTTACTCCCTACGTAAGAATGTTATGAATGCCTCAAGTTACCTTTATGTCTTATTATTTCTATGATTTATTCATGATTTTATTAGGTATGTTAAAGTGCTTATGTTTTATGGGTAAAGTATGATTTCATTCTTATGTATATATGTACACATATTTCCTTTTCATATTTTTATAACCCTTACTGAGATTTTTATGCTCATCCCATGTTTTTGAAATTTTTTTCACAGGTCAGGGAATGGTACATGATATGATGATAGTGTCAAGGAAGTGTCAAGAAAGAATCCATGTTTTATTTTAAATATGTTTCCATTGATGGGAAAAATTAATACTATCTTTTATGTAACCACTTAATTTAAATGTGGAATGTAATGCAAGTTTTATGATCTAATTCTCTAAAACTCTAAACCTGAAAAGATCCTCAATGTGTAATCTTGTAATAACTCAAGATTAAGTAAGGTTTATGACTAGGGCCTTATATTAATAGTATCTTTTGTAGTATTTCCGAGTGTTTATCCATATTCATAACATTTAACCACCACTTCGTTCTCAATTTTATTGAAATAATATATTTTTTAGTGGAGTCTACCCACTACCTTATATTTGGTTTGTAATATTTATCTGCTGAGTCCATATTATCTATATTGTTTTTATATACATCATTCAATTTGATTATATGATTTCCTACTATATTTTTCATTGGAACATTATTTTATATAAAACATACTTATATCATTTTCATTACATCCATTTTCGGCCATATTTAAACCTCTTTATAAATGTATGATAAGGCTATACCATTTTAACACTTAGTACATTATGGAATTTAAATTATTTTTAACTATTTTTACTAATTAACATTTTGTTTTATTGTTTTATAAAAATAATTATTTCCCTTTTATTTAATGAAATTTTCATGTTGAAAAAATATATATTAGAAATAGAAAAGTGTGATTTTTGACACTTTTCATTGAAATTTTATATGTTTTTGATAAATTATTTTTCTAATATTTAAAATAGAACAAATATATATGGGTTTTCATAATTTGATGGGTGGAACTGGATTGAATATCTATCCCATAGAATCTGTAAATTTTAGCAAATCACGAGATGACATGTATTGGACTAGGGAGTGAATTTAACACATTATGTGACATTGTCCACTATTTTTAGGGAAATATAAAGTAAACCTAATCCAAATATTGACTATATCTACTATGGTATCATCGACATTGTAGTTATCATTGATAATGGAAATTATTTTATATTCTTATATATCTGCTACATTATTATTCCAATATTATATTTTTATGGCATATGATTATTAAAAAAATGCCACAATAATATATCATAATTTTGTAAAATATTACAAAAGTATTATTCTGTGATTTAGGTTTTATGAATGATGTTTTATTTATTATTTTTCCCTTATATTTTGAACATATACATTGATTATGTTTTCATAACCACATGTTTATATTTTTCTCAGCAATGATATTTGATTTAAATCTCTTATTTTTACCATTTTATATAGATAGAATCAACCTTTATTATGTTTCCACTCCACATACCATGAAAAAAATTATAATAGAAGATGTGATATAAAAGTTAGCATCTGAGAGAAATAAATGTTTTAAATGTTGAAAATGTTGCAAAATAATTTTTCAAGATATATAATCTCGAAATACCCTAAACCTTGAGGGTTTTTGGTGTGATGTATTGGTAGTTATAAAAAATATTAATATAAAATGATGTAATATGTCTGTATATTGTTCCCAGTTCAACTAAATTTTAAGAATAAATTGTTATATAAATGGGTTCAATTGTCATTAATTACAACACTGATAATTATGATTGTAGAAAATATAATTTCATATTAGAAGCTAAGAACAACTAGATAATAATTTGATATGGTGAGACTTCCCTCAACCCATTTAGATAGACAATAAATATTGTAAGGTGTGTGGATATATCCTTTGGAGTTTTAGGGGTGTCCCATAAAATATATTTCGTAACAATGAAATATCTTTACAATGGGAATGTGATTAAATAGAATTTGGTGATTTTTATTGATGAAACATAGTCATTGACACTAACTAAATCATTTTTAGAATCTCTAATAATCCCTATAGATGATAGATAAAAGGAAAACAACTTTTATATCATTTTTTTAGGCTTCAATTATTGAATGTTTCCCCCATATACCTCTAATTAAAAAAATAGAGAGAATAATCTTTATTTTCCTTATTAACATATATCATAATGACTATATCAAGTAAAAAATAAATTCAGGGATCCTCAAAAATATATTATATGAAATCAAAAAATAATTTATTCTATTCTTGAGTTTTAATGAAATTTGGAATGAATCTAGTTACCATTTAGTTTTGTACATACCAATACATGGAAAA
This sequence comes from Viscum album, assembly GCA_963277665.1. NCBI lineage: Eukaryota > Viridiplantae > Streptophyta > Magnoliopsida > Santalales > Viscaceae > Viscum > Viscum album. The sequence continues at coordinate 276,182,148 of OY728129.1, read as the reverse complement.
TTGTCAAAATAATAAAAATGATAGTACTGGAATCAATTAAATATAAAATGAAAAGATTATTCCTTTTCTATATAAGAAATATAACACTGGTTAACTATAAAATTTATAACAATTCTATATAATATCATTTTTTTAAATTATTTCAAGAGATTGGCCACATAGTCAACCTAGCCTTGGAATCTTGATTTTGGAAAAATTAGTTTCGAGGATGAATGGATAATTAATATAATTATGGAATTCCGAATATATAATCTAAACACATAAAAGTAATTTAAAATATTAAAAAATTATTTTTCAATGGTATTCTAATTTATTTAGGCTTTATTCATCTATTTTCTCGTATAACAAATAAAAATGAGAGTTGTTTCGTATCTTTGTATCAAGATAGATTCTAAAACAAGGTTCCTCAAATGACACATAATTTTCAATGATATATTATAATTAGTATCTTTGATTATAGTTGTGGAGATAAGAAATTTTATGAGATTTTATAATAAGTGAAAAAAAAATTATTACAAATAAAATGATCATCTTTTACAAGATGTTTATAAAGTGGTCATCCAATATATTTGTTATTCTAAATTAACCTTCTATAGAAATTGGTATGTCATAATAATTAACACCATGAATTATTTTTTTATAGATATAAGTTATACAGAAAATATTTAAGATGGATTCATCATCATTCATTACATTACTGAAAAAATTTTCTTGTGGATAATTATTAATTTTACAATGAAGAACTTTTTTCCAAATTTAGAGTAAAATTATTATCCGCATTTATAGATAGATACATCTATATTTTTTTATATGTTTCTTTTACATGTGTCCAGGAATATTTTTATTTCATTATAAACCATTTCTAAAAACACCCCTACCATTTCTATGAAAATTCCTAGAATGCATTTCTATTTGGTGCTTGGAAAATTTCAATATGAAAATGGAATTATTCTCAAGGTAAAGGTTAGAAATGTATAAGAAAAGATCATTTTTCCTTATTTATATAATAAATTAATGATATAATTATACCCTAAATACATTTTTAGGATGAAATAGTTCTATGTTCAATCTACTTGTTTAAGGACTTCATATATGGTTTGAAAAGGAAAATGATATATCAAGGTGTATAAGTTCAAGTAACTATAATATGTTAACATTCTCATTTCACTAGTCTCACTTGTATATGTGATTTATGCATAAAAATCAGTTACCAATGGAATCATAACCATCTTTTTAAGAACATAAATTGGCATAAACAACTCAATATCATCAATAGATTAGATAATTCCAACTTCTAAAAATGTTAATGATATCCCTTGAAACCAATTCTATTATATTAGGTTTGACTCGTCTTTGAGGAATAAAAGATGGTCTAGAATATGATTAATTAATAATCATATTTATCTTAATGAGTGTGTAGATTCAAAAAAATATATGGACATTTACATACAATTTCATTCTTATTTATACATAAGACAACAATAGTTTTTTCATCTAGTTGTATCTTAGAGAACAAGAAATGGAAATAAGAATGTGTTAGAGTTTATCTAAAAATACAAACATTTGTGTGGTTGGTAATATTTTTAATTATTTATTAGATAGGTTATAATTACCTAATATATATTGGTTTTTTGGAATTTTACCAGATTACATTTTTTATAAATATCAAAAGATTTGACTTATTTAATATAGATGTATTAACCCAAAAATGTAGGGATTAGGATTAGAAATGTGAATAAAATCTATGGTCTTCATTTTAGCCATGTTTTTTTCTAATAATTGATCACATTAAATTATAAAAGGATTTATATTATGGAGATTTATGGAGAAAAGAAAAATTTACTCATATAATGGATTGAAATTGATTTCCTATAGTCTTAAGCATCCATCAATATTTCCCTGATGTTTCTCAGGAATACATTCAATGATAATTATTTATTTTACCTTCTTAACCTCTTCTTGATCATTATTTTAAGTGACTAAATAGTATTTATTGAGATAAATAATCATATTTATAATGTTTATGGGGTTGTTCCCATTTATAACTATGATGGTTGAGTTGATTTTGTTTTAGAAGGGTTGAAAAAGGGTGATTAAATTGTATTCCCTAGGATCTAATTACGGGTCATTTGCATGGGCAATAAAGTGGGCAGGTAACAAATATTTTTATCTTTTACCACGAAAACAATTAATGTTCACTTAGGTAAATGAACATAATAGATAATAAATTTGATAGTGGAATATCTGAATAGTATGTCGTGAACCCATAACTAACAACACACAACATAATTCCTAAGGTTTGAATTTGATACTAGATGACATAACAGTTAATAAAAAATATTCTCACCATGAATAACATGGGTGTTAGTATAACCATGGTCCCTTAACATTTAATTCATTAATATATTTATTATAGTCCCCACATTTTGGCTAAAAGGATATTATTTAAATTTTAGAACAAAATTATAAATGTTAAAAATTCATTAATATACTTTGAGTATCTGGGTGTAGATTGGATTTCGTCAAGAAGGGGGATATTGATTTTAACATGAGAGTGAATGTTTTCTTAAAAATTAAATTAAATACGGTTTGGATTTACTTCTCATTCTGTTAGGTAGTGGAGTATCTTAATAGTTAGTTTATGAGGCATTAGGGACATTTTGTTCACCATAGATTTAATTGATCTTAAGGGTGGTTCTTAAAAATTGAAATTTGATATTGAAGACATTGATAATTTAATAATGGGTTATTATTATTTTTAAATGTATTTATTGTGATATAAATACATTCACAGCTTAATGTTTTTAATGAGACATTTTTATTTAATAACATTAATTTTTTATAAGGCTTCATAATTTTTTTTCTCACTAAATTTATCATCTAATGGTTATAGAATAGATTTGAAATATATTTGAGATGTTTTTTTCTGAAGGATATTAAATTTTTTCGGATTTTATTTATAGATTATTGGAAATAATGTAATGGATATTTGAAAAAATACATAATGGTAATTAAATTGGTTAAGAGATGAAATGTTTTTTGATGTAAAGGGATTTGGACCTTGAGATTCACTATTTTATCGATTTACCACCAGTAGTACCTATGGTGGTCAATATTACTTAGATTGATGATTTTATGTTATGTGGATTTCAACATTTTAGACCATATATTTCAAAATATGTTCCTCCTAGAATAACATTCTTTTTTGAAGGAATGATTTCAAAATTATTATCACTATATTCATATTTTACTAAATTTTATAAATATTGTTAATGGAATGAACATTATAGACATTACTTATCCCAATCTCCTAAATATTACTATAGATGGATACAAGATTATCCATTAGGATTTCAATATCATTATGAGTTCCAATATGACCATAATTTGGATCCTTCTTAGTAAAGGGATATGCTTCCCATTTCTAGTTTAATCCAGAAATATAGTTTGCATTCTCATAATCAGATTTAGTTGATTACTTATTGAATTTCAATGCCTTTATTGTTTTCTAAATAAAACCCTTCATATAAGACTCATAATTTTATGGTGATAAATTCCCATGGTGAGGTACCATGAGTACCATTATTATCAAACATTTCTCATGTTTTAAAAAAATTATATTAAAATTTTCAAATAAAATTAAATTCCATTTCTAAATAAAATTTCCTTTATGTTGGAAAATATTTTTTGTAATGAAAAACCAGAAATAATTAGTCCCATCAGTGGATAGATTTTATTCTAAATTTGTTGAAAAATTTACAAGAGATATATTTTAGGGAAACGGTGATGATTTCCAAAATGAATGACTCAATTTGGTGTGGTAGAACATGGTATCAACAATTACATTATACACTTCTACATGGTGATATAAAATATATGAATCGATATAAATAAAGTCTGGAAGGTGTTTGAGGACATGAAGTTTGAAAATACAGTTATATTCTCCTGGGATTTTACGTCTAATCCATATGTGTGTATTCATATAGGATTTTATACGGTAGTTATTTATGGATTAATCAATAACCTTCACCGTGTTAGAGGTTTCCACAATTATATTTCGCTTATTATTCCAACTCGAATATAATATGGGCATATTTGAGTTTCATTACATTTGATATACTCAATTTTTGAGACAAAATTTCATGGAAAATTTAAATCTAATGAAATATGAATCCTTGGTTTACATGATTCCTCACTCATAAGACATTCCACTATAATAAGTTTTTTATAATGGCCTCAAATATATTAATACAAACATGTAGTGTAAGAAAGGAAAAATAATAAAAGGAATTTGGGTGAGAATTCCAAAATTTGGTTGAGAATAAAATGATAGTGTATATGCTACATGCATGCGTTTAAGGAAGTATGACCAAAATTTGGATTGGAAAATTTTTTACTATTGGTATAATTAGTCACTTGTACAACAATAGGTGTTCTCTATTCCACATATTCCAATGCAAATATCATAAAAACGAGGACCTATAAGGGTTATGTCTATATTAGCGACACCTAATTTGTGTGAGTTTATTTAATGACGAAAACATAAAATATTTAAATGAAAATGATTTCTGCAATTAGATAAATACTATTTAATTTTTAGCATTAGGGTAGATGATTTTGTATATTTAAATATAAATTGTCATTAGTTCATGAAGTATCTATTAAATGACAGAAAACATATCTAATCTTTTACAATTTTTATATCATAATAATTCAATGTCAGATGATCAATGAACATAGTTGTTCGATATCTTGATATCTCCAAGGTATAATATCATACCCACACTCAAAATATGTAGTTATAAATATAAAAAAACAAAAAATTGTATATCATTGAATAAATATATAAAATCAATGAACTAATTAGTGGTTTAGATCAAATTAAATAAAATCCAATACATCCCACGAATATTTCTAAAATATACACATAAGAGGGAAATATATACATTTAGACAATGATTTCAAAAGAATTTGGTTATCTACTCATAGGATTGAGATTGAATAAATTAAAAAAATAGAAACAGGATATGGACAATTATATGTTGAATAGATTGAAATAATGAAATAAACTGTATTAAAGTGATAAATAAGACAAGTAAATAAATTAAGATGAAAGGACACAATAATGTTGATTTATATAATGGTATTGAAAATAATACAAGTGATGAAAAAACATAGAATGATAAAAATAATTCATAACATTATATAAAGAACAATAAAAAAATACTCCAATTGCACACCTAAAATCAACTCCAAATATATATTTTGAGGCCTTTCGTTAAGAACATGTTTTTTAAATCATCATATTAATTAAGGTTATCTATGTGGTCATATAATTTTGGTGGAGAATGGGGGTTTTTCACCACGGTTAAATGCAAACATTTTTCTCTCGTCATTGATGAACTAGAAAATATAAAAAATGATAAAATCTGTAATGGTCAATATTGAAACCATACCATTTCACACATTAACATAAACATCAATAATGAGAAAATATGGATGGGTCACTATGGTGACCCTCCTTTTTCACACATTAACATTACATAATTTTTTTGTAATAAATAAAAAATCAGACAAACAGATGACCAAAGACCATATTATTTTATTTCATTTTGAAACATGGACACAAACACACTTGTATATAAGTGATCTAAATTATATTCAGATAGGTTCATCATGAATAACACACTTCTTATAGACATCATACATAATACATATCTTCATAACATAGGGAATGAGATCATACAATGGGGTGATCTCAGATGCATATTAAAGGTAATAAAGGGAGATGTGTGAGCATAAAAATGACTATAAGGGTATTATAATGTGACCATGACATTACAATATCATAACCTAAAAATAAAAAATCTGAAATATTAACCATGGAACAAATATTGACATGTCATAAAACTAGAATTATAAGTTAATAAAGAGAATAATCCATGAAATCATAACATATTATTATAATATTAAACTGTGACAAACACATAACCATGTAATATCATTACCTATGATTCAAGACACCTTCCAAAAACATAATAAGGAACTTCATGGGGACTAAACCTACTATGTAAGACACACCACCATCCCCAGTATCAGTCATTTCATTATAAGGGATTAGATTTCCCCAACTTCCCATTGTGGATCATGTTTCCCCATATTCCCATAGTGTATTTGTTTCCCCTATTTTCACACAGTGAATTTGGTATCCATAATTTCCCATAGTGGATTGGGTTTACCAATATTCCCATACTAGATCGGGTTTTCCCATATTCATATAGAGGAACGGGTCACCCCTTCTTCCCATAGTGAATCAGGTTTCCCAAAATTCCTGTAGTGGATTGGGTTTCCCCATCTTCCAATAGTGGACCAGTCTCGCCCACTTGAATCCTAACATTATCTCAAGAGATTTAAATCATTACCCAATTCAGTAGAGGAATAAATAGGTCCCACCAATCTCATAATGAAATCGTACACACATGGTCCACAATATCATAACTTGTCATATAATGTCCCACAAAATTAGAAGGGTTTCATTAACATGTCATCATATCGTATCCTATTGAAAATGAGTCTAGTTTAATAATCATAAATTAATAACTTATGAAAAGAAGTGGTTTTCATAATAATTTAACATGTGATAGATATAAATGATTCTTAAATTTAATTCCATTAAAACATAATCCATTAAGAGAAAGAGTATAAATGGAATTTTTGGATCAATTCCCAATATATAATGAGTAACACCAATCAATTTCCTTTTTTTATGGAACATAATTTGTGAAAGTAATTAAAAACATTTATTGAGGAATATATCCTTTCTTTTTTGAAAAATTATTCTTAATACATGAAACATTATTGAAATTAGTTTTTTCTCAAAAAATAGATTGAGAAAATATAATGTAATATTTTAAAAACATAAAAATAATTAATAAAAATCCCTTGAAATTTAAATCAAAATATCATATTAATTTTTTTGGAAATAATATTTTTTAATAAAATATGTATCTGACCGAAGAGGGGAATAGTTTCATATTTTCATGAAAACTTTTTTTTAATTATCTTAAATACCAAAGGGTGGAAATTGTAAAAAAAATTGAATAAATATGAAAAAACCAGAGGATAAAAAATTTCATGATTGATCTTGATAGTTGGATCATAATATTTCTTCAATGTAAACACAATCATGAATAATACCAATAAATAATGAGATTGTTGTAATAAACTCTTACCACTTGGACATATTCAATCAGACTCGCCATTTATGAAAACAAATTACAGGAAGCTAATAATATTTTTAAAATTATTATATTCATGATATAACATTCCAAATTAATGTTTATAAACCTTGTAGAATAATATTGGTGCATAAGGTAGAACATGTCTTAATGAAGAAAAATCAAGATAAAATTACATTGCTGATTTGGTAACATTTAGAAACAGAAAGTCCCATGAAATATAAATCACAAAATAGATATTTAAATACTATGAAACTTAAGTATATGTGTTATATAATATATTCCTAGGTAGTATATACATAACTATAAATAAATGAGGGGTGAATAATGCAAAGATCTCACATAAATAAAAGTGAGGTGAGAAAACTCTTTTCTTATGTCTTGATTCTTGTCATACCTGTTCAAAAGTATTTTATTAGAAATATATGTTTTTATAAATCTATAAAAAAACCCTAAATTTAATATCAAATAACATATATGGATTTATTTAACCCGCATAGTCAAACATCATTGTTAAGGTTATGTTTTTGGAAATATAATCATTTGTTATTCGAATGTGTCGTAATTTTTTCATGTTTCAGTCATCAGAATGATATAATGATTTCTAAAATATAAAACATAATATAAATATCAGGTATATTCAGTATATATTTAGTTAAAATAATATATTAAATATGTAATGAAAAAATTAAATAGACCCTTCATGGAGATGGTAGGTCCTATGCAAGCGTGAACATTGTTTTACTTTTCCTATCTTATTATAAAAGGAATATAAATGGAATACATGTATATATATATATTTATATAATATTTATTTTAGATTTATTATTTTATATATATCATATATGATTACTTAACTCATCTCTAATACATTCCATGTAGTGTGTGAATGAATCACATCACTTTGAGGAGGCTTCCGTCCACACTTCCACAAATTGAATTTATTGTAGTTTAAAAATGGAAAAAATGAAGAAATTTGTTTTGTAATAAAAAAATGAGAATAAATAAAACATAAATGTAATATATATCAGAAAAAATATAGATTCCATTATAAGTCCCAACTATGAGGGGTGGTAAAAGTAAAACAAACAACATAATTTCTTGAGGCGGTTGTTCACCGTACATAAGAATGGTATGTTCAACAACTATTAGATAGAAATGTGTGTATGTGAATGAATAAAACATATAATAACAATATATAAGTATATTTAGGAAACATAATTTATCATATAATATTCTAATATGAATATCTTATGGGGGGAGACTAATAATAAAACAAATGAATTGGTTGAAGGATGTAACCTCTTCTTTGGGAAACCTCTTTTGGTTTGTACCTAATGGATTCCATGGATGGATTAATTGTAAATGGGATTATTCTTGTAGTAATATATGAATATTATAAGAGTATTTAGGTTGGTTTTCTCAATCAAAATGGTTCTGAGTGGTGTAATGATAGGGGGAGGAGAGGAGGCCTTTTATAAGTGGAGAATAGACACATTAGGTATTCTTGAAAAGGATTGAATGAGAGCCACATTGTTCTTGTCCCCATCGGGTTGAAATGGATCCTTATGGATCCTTAATGATTAATTGTCTACAAATTTATAAAAAAGGGATTTTTGTTTAGTGTATAAATTCTTTTGGGCATTATGTTTAAGGTCTAGCCCATTGTGAAACTATTGTCTTCCTTTAACCAGTTTAAATAATTTTAATAACTTTTACTAATATTTTTGTAAAAAACAAATTTGAACATATTATAAATTAAAAATTACTGTTATTTAAAATATGGAAACCCTTTTTCCAACTTAAAATCATATAATATTAAAAAATTAATTTAATTTTAATCCCGTATATGAGTCACAACAATGAATTTTTTAAAAACAAATGTTATAATGTTGGGAATGTTTTGTTATCCAATTTAAATGTGAAAACCAGTACAATAAACTGAATTACATTAATTTATGTAAAATTAATTTCATTAGAATTTAAAACCAAATTAAAAGATAATTAAATGATATAAAAAATTAAATGTAATGGTAGTTTTGAATTAAAGTTAATATTTTTCACTACTGATCAATAAATAATGTTTTTAGTGAAATCAGAAACATTAAATCAAATACAAGTTCCAAATTATGAATTCATAATTGAATTTTATTTTATAAAATTTGATTTCTAAAATATACAAAAATTTATTTTATTATTCATCACAAAATTACATAGGAAGCCGTTATATTAAGAAAATAGTTTATTCAATCAAATAAAATAATTTACAAGAAATTTATGTATTAATATAAATATAATTTATCTACATAAAAAATTTATAAATAATATTTAATAATAAGTTAATACCATTTATTTTAATATGTTTAACAGTTATGTTATAACAATTCAAATTAAATTATTTTAATAATTAACTTTTATTATGAAGAAATTTGGAATTGTGTTTAACACAATCCAAGTAGGTATTGAGTGTAGTAAAAGAATAACATTTATAAATTATAAATAATGTTATACTTAGATTATCATGAAATTAAAAACATCAAAAAACATTCATTAATTCGAAAAAGAAACCATACAAACTCAAGGTGTTACATTCTACAGCCCTTAAAAGTGAATTTTGATTTTTAAATTCATCATTCTGATACAAAAATATGGATAATTATACCTCATAATATCCTAAAGATACCATATTAATTCCTCTAACATTTAGTTTATCATGAAAAAATTAACCATTTGAGTGGTTTTGTTTCACAGAGTAATCTCTGAATGATCTAGAATCTCAAATGATTGTTCCTTATAAGAAAGATCTTGCTTCACCTGTATGGCTAATGAGTTCAATACATTTAAAGTTTATTGTATGTACTTTATAAGGAAAGATACATGTAACTCATAATGTAATTGATATATATTTGGGGTAAGTTTCAAGTGATAGTCTACCAATTTTATAAGACCGAGAATCATAAATCGTCATATATACCTTAGGCATAGTTTCCATTCATTCCAGAACCTCATAGCCACGTTTAATTAAGAAATTCAACAAAAAAACTTATCACTAATTTCAAATTCTAGTTCACATTAATATTTATAAGTATAAATTTTTTTGACTTTGAGATACATTGGTATACTGCTGAACGGTTTTGACATTTTGTACAATTTCTTCACTTATCGCAGGACCCAATAGATTTCTTTCTCCTACATAATCCCAAAAATTTGGATCTATTTATTTCTTCATATAGAGGTCTCCCTATGTAGACATCATAATTATTGAGTGAAATATATTGTTGTAACAAAAATAATCTAGAGTAAGGTATTGATACCAAGAATCATTAAAATCCAATGAATAAGACCTCAACAAATATTTTATGTTTTTAATAATTCTTTTAGACTGACCATCCATATGAGGAATATTATAAGTTCCAAAACACAATTTTAAATCAATTATTAATGAATAATGCACCAAACTGTTGATGAAAACCTCATATCATGATCAGATACAATGAAAAGTGGTACTTTATGGATTCTAACCATTTATTTAATGTATATCATGAAAATTTAATATAGAGAGAATTCTTAATTGATATAAATGATGTTTCATAACATAGTAAGGATATCAACTACCACCCAAGTAGTATAAAACCTTTTAAATGTTTTTGGGAATTCAACCAAAAAATCTATATTGATGTTCTCTCATTTCCATTATCATATAGGTAATAGGTGCAACATCCAATTAGACTTTTTTCTTTCCGTTTAAACATGATGGCATAATAAGAATTGATATATAGACTATATGATATCTCTTTTAATTAAATCCCAATATATGTATCCCTTAAAATCTATATACATATTCATAATTATATGACTAATGGAGAATTAGGAACAATTAGTTTCCCTTAATAGCTCATTCTGCAGATCTGGTATGGATGGAACACATATGCAGTTCCTAAATATAATCCCTTTATCCTGTTAAATGTGAAACTCATCAAACTTTCTTACTATGAATTTATTATCTACATCTTCGTTGTGTGCCAATATAATATTCCCATATATGGAGGTTTTTACATAAAATATAGGAAGAAAATTTAACTCCCCTCCAATTAGGATTTGTAGATCCTTCCATTGACATTATTGAAATATTGAATCTTGTGTCATCCCCTTCATGGATAAGATAACATGATCCTTTTGAATCAAAGCATCAACCACCTTGATTTCTTTCTCAGGGTGGAAATATATTTAGTAGTTATATTACATTATCATATCCACCCATATTCTATGGTGCATGTTCAACTAATTCTGTGAAAATATATATTTTATACTTTTATGATCTCTATATATATATATATCACACTTCTCTCCACAATGATAATTTCTTTGTGTATTCAATGAAAGAAATTTCAAATCATAACTCCAAATAAGTTGTTGGAAGTTTTTTTCATGGATCCTTAACAGTCTTAAGGCACAACTGATGACCGTTTTATTATACGTAAGAATAAATCCCAATACTATATTAGATGCATCAATTTAGATTTGAAGCACTTCTCAAATACATGGTAATATATGTAACAACCGAGGTATTTATAGAATATTAAAAATTTTATTTCTATTGGTATTTATGTATAATATAGTATTTCTATTGTAAAGGGGATTCTTTTTCTGATAGCTTACTCTACAAGAAACAATGGGATTTTTTGAAATTATGCATTGTAAAGAACTTCGAGTTCTACCAAAATATAATATAATAATTTAATTATCTAAAATGGTAGTTAACCCCGGGCCATTTTATTTTTCATAAATGAACATAACTAACTACATTTTTAGTATAATTTTTTTTAAATATCTTTACATTTATCAAATAATTTTTAGAGGCTTAAAATAATATTGAATATGATTTTAAGCATGAACTACTATAACATATTTCAAATGTTGTTTTACTGCCTTTTATGGAGAATCCTTTTTAAATCATCTTTTTTAATCTTTTATATGTTCCATTTGGAAAACTAAACTTCTTATTTATAATTGGAACATTATCATTTACTTTTGATAAATTTTTGTTATTTTTATAATAATGTTTGTTTTTTATAAAATAGTGAAAAATACCGCATTTGAATTCAAAACTGCCTTTTCATCTAATTTATTTACATAGATATTTTGTACATTTAATTGTTTTTAAAGTGTAATAGGATTAAATTTTAATTATTTCATACAATTTATAACTTTTTAAGTAATTTTACTTCTAAATTGTACATAAAAACATGTCAATATTTTGACAGTTGTTATTTCTTAAAAACCCACCTTTTGGTTTTGAATACGAGAATTAATTTCCAATTAATTACTAAAAACCATGAGTAATGAATTTGAAAAAATTGATTCAATATTTGGAATTATGAGTTCTAAATTTTAAAAATTGATACCTTTGATTTTTAGAGTTTATGGATAGTAACTTCAGTAATTATTTTATTTACATTGGTTAAAGCGTAAATATGGTAAATGAGGATAAAAATAATATTATAATAATATTAAAATACCCTAACATGTATTCTAATACTATTCGAAGAGATAATTCCAACCATGGGAATCCTTGGGTTTATTTTGGGACCCCATGGATCCACTTGGATGTGAAAATGGCATTTTATAATAAGTAATTTAATGTGATGAAAATTGTAACATAAACATGTATCTTTTATTAAAAAACTTATATTCTATCATATAAGGAATATCTTGAAATATAAATAGTAATTAGAAATTTAAATATATTTCCTATGTCATGATATTTTATTTATAATTTCTTAGATATTAGATAAATAAATATAGTTATGACATAATGATGATGATTTGATTAGTTCATTAATAAATGATTCAAATAAATGATATTATAAATGTTAAAATAAAATTAATTTGGTCATTTTGATGTCATAAAATAATTTTATCATTGATATTGAGATATTATGTTTATGTTAATGCCTTTTTGTAAGAAATCAAATTGTTATTAATTTTTAAAAAATTCAAGTAAGAATACTGTACAAAATTGACATAATTCATAACATAAAATATTAAACTAGTTTCTTAAATGATATTAAATTACTAAAAATATAAAATTTGGAAAAATGGTTATGATAAGATACAATTTTTTTTAATAAATCGTTCATTATACATTTTTCATGTTTTGGTAACTATTTTGACTCTCAAAGTGTTTAATGCTTAATAAAACGGTAAGAGTAAAAAAGGGTTAAATAAAAAAGATCAGGATTAAACAATATCAAAAACCTCTATAATTCTTATCAGATGATTTTATTTAGACTTATATTCATCTTATATTCTATCTAAATTAATATGGACTCATTTGTGATTTTAATAAAATTTATAATAATTTAATTATTTCTGAATTTTCTTAAATACCCCTCCTCCCATTTATAAAAAGTCCACTCACTCTACCAATTTAATCACACATCTCAACAACCTTGGAATGACTAACTTTTTTACCAATAATCTCCCATTATCCCTAATTTCCTCATATAATCCTTACATTTATAAAATGAAATTCAACAAATCCTTTGGCCTAAATCAAAGTGAGTTACATGTTTTCGGAGTTATCTCCTTTTCTAAAGTACATTTCCATTATTTTAATTCTACACTAAATATTATATTACTATTGTTTGATTATATTAAAATAATAGTATCCTGAATATACTAGTATTTTTTATGAGATGAATTCTGACTAAACTTACTCAGACCTCCATCTAATGGTTATGAACATGTTGTTTCTGTGGACGGCGAACTACCGCCCCACGAAATGAAGATTGTTCAATTTCCCCAACCACCACTCATGGTGTCCATTATGATGGAACTATATTTATATTTGATATGTATTATATTTATATTTTCCTTATTATTGTGTATTTTTCATTTACATAATTCCCTTATGATTTCCATAATGTGTAAATACGATAATTTCATTTGAGAAAGTGCAGACTACAACCCCCTCAAAGTGATATAACTCACTCATGCCATACATTGACATATAATGGATGGAGTTAATGAAGTTATGTAACCTATATAAATATTAAATTTTACTATGATTATACTATAATTATGTATCATTTAGTTTTCATTCCATTAAATATGAAAAATAAATGAAAGTAGTGTTCATCCATACGTACGGCTTACTGTCTCACTGAACAATGGATTTTATTTATAATCACCAAACGTTATGGATTATTATATATATATATATACTAGATAAATAAGTAATATTTTGGAGATTAATTTATTTTGACCACATGGACAATTTTTAATTATATCACATTCATTCTCGACTCAAGTATCGAATATCAACAAAACAACTGATATGAAGATAAATAAATAAGTAATTTTTACAACATGATAATAAGTAATAAAAAATTAATAATGAACATTAAAAAGGATACAAAGAAAGTATAAATTAACCTATGATTAATATTTAGGAATATATATAATGATGGAGACAGGTGGACTCAAGGAAATGGAACCTTTTACCATCCACTTTTTGTCAAAGTCTTCTTTTAATTTCAATTTTCTTATGTTTGGGTTTTTTATTATATATTTTTACTTCTAAAAATTTTATTTAAAAATGATGAGAGGCCCTATTCTCTCTCATAAACTAATTTTTTGATGTTTTATGTGACATTGTTAGGATACCGAATTTTTGTAAGGGAACTTCTAAACTCAATTTCCACTCATTAGATTTTACACATTCTTCAATGACTATATTATGCCAAGATCATGTGTGTAATAAATATTTATCTATTTATTTTGTAATTTATACTTCCATTTTTTTGGATATACAATTTCTTCACATAATAAGACCATTGAAAAATTCTTACGTCATTTATACAATCTTTTTAAGGGACTACATCTCAATCTTCTTTCATTGAAGCATATTTTGGATTATACAAGATCTTCATTTATTCGGTGTATAATTATACCATTATAATTTATTTTAATTTAATTATTTTCAAATGGAATATTTTTTAAAAATTTATTTACTAAAAGAAGTTGGGAATGTTTTGTTTTAATATACGTAGTGACAACGACCTTTCTGCCACCGCGAGTGTTATTTGATATTTGGATTCCTTAACAAGCCATAATGTGATTTATAGGAAAATTAGTACCATATAAAATTTTAAAAAAAATGAATTGAAAATGGTTTTGATAAAACATTTATTATTTTAATATCTTGAAATTATATGTTGTTATTTGAATTTGGAAATGTTATCTTTTTCATTATGCTTGTTTTATGTGTTATGATTATGTTATGGTTCTTGATAATTGTTAACGTATATGGGTGGTTCCTTGATAAACCAAGGGTGGGTGGGACCAATATAGATCTCCAATTCATTAGGTATTGTGACATAGGTAAACATTAATGTTTCTTCTAAAAGATTTAGGGATTATAATTTGATGGGTATTTCAAATGTAACTTCTTATGAAGATATGAAAGTTAAAATGTAATTATGTTATGGATGCCAGAAATTACAAATTTTTTAATGATTTATATGAGTTATTCATAAACCTTAGGATTTAATGAGTCATGTAAAAGAAATTATGTTTTAGGATTGAAAAGTGTGGATTCATTTATCTGTATGTATTGATGAAATAATTTTTTCATTCCTTATGTAATATCCGTTACTGAGATTTTTAGATCATTCAACATTTTGAAATTATTTTAATTGGGTATAAATAAGGGTTATATAATGTAAAAATTCAAGAAGATTTATATCAAGAATATAATTCTTGTTTTATTTTAAGATGTCTGATTTTTGTCAAAAAAAATTGATAGAGAAGAAGTGTCTACTTTGAAATTTTTTAGATTTAATGTAATAGTTATGGCCTAAATATCTAAAATTGTAAAACTGAAAAGATACTCAATGTAAATTCATGATATAAATCAATATGGTGTAATATTTAAGGTCTGAGCATTTTAAAGTATGAAAAGATGCACTAAACAACCTTCCCCTTAGTTCATTGAATTTTTGTTCACATTCATCTGTCTAGAAAAACAAGAAACCTTGTTGAGTTAACTTTGTAAGAGGATTAAATAGTCCTAATAAATTCTCCAAAAAATGTCAATAATATTATATTAGTCCATGAAACTGATAGATGTCAGTTACCATGTTTGTCCTATTCCAACATTTAATAGCCTCACCCTTTGATGGATCAATCACTATACTATCTATGGATATTATGTGGCCCGAAAAATGAAACCTTTCGAAACCAAAAATCATATTGTTTTTACATTTTTTGCATAGTTTCTCGTCCCTCTTGGTCTTTAGTATAATTATCAATTACTAATCATGATCTTCATTTCTGTTTTGGTTGATAATTATATCATCTATGAAGACTACCACAAACATATTGAGGTAATCGATAATGAAATTATTCATCAAATCCATGAAGATAGAAGGGGAATTATTAATACCAAAAGGAATATCTATATATTCATAGTGTCCTTTCCATGTATGGAATGCCTTATAAGGTATATCCTCTTCCTTGACACTCAATTGATGATATAAAAAATAATGTTCAACATTGGTAATGTATTGATATCCACGAAGGTGAAAAAAAATCATCAATAAAGGGAATATGATATTTTTTCTTGATCATGATCTTGTTCAAATCATGATAATTACTGAAGAGCCTCATTGATTCATATTTCTTTTTCAAGATGATAACAGGTGCACCTCGAGGTGACATACATGGTTGAATGGATCCCTTATCCGGGTTTTCTTAGAGTCTTTTCATCAATTCCTGCAACCCAATTGGTGACATTATAAAGGGTGACTTTGATATTGGCGTTGAAATAGGTATGTGATATAACAAAAAATCATATTTTCATTTTGGTAATGGACTAGGAAACTGTACCTACAACAGAACTAAAAATTCCTAAAAATTTGGCTTATCATAGATTCTGGGTTTCTCCTCCACCATTTGAGACAAACGTGACCTCTTAATGGTAATTAAGACCCATAAACTGGATACAATCTCCATAATAAGTTCATAAAAATCATCACATTGATATACAATCATAAGATGGTTTGGAATATAAAACATAACCTATGTTCCTTAGGAATTTAAGCTGTATTTATCTAGAGAAATACAATTCATATTAAATATGATATCAAATTCAACTAGAGAAAGAGTTTTAAGATTTATATGAATCCCATTCCCACAAACATCAATTAGAGTGAAATGATACACTTGATATAAAATCATCGTATCATTCGGGATTTTCACTACTAATTCCACATAAAATCATTTTGGTGGAAACATAATACCCTTAGAAACATCATTATATACAAATTGGTTGGTAGATCCCAAATAAAATAAGATATTACCATATCTAGAGTGGATGGTAAGTGTACCATCGACAATATAGTTATGTAACAACTCATCATAAATGGTGATCACATGATATTTCCCCATGTCCCGTGGTTTCAGAGGTTTCTAGAACCAATCATCATCACCAACCATCATGGTTACAAACTCGTTTGAAAAATTCCGAACCTTCTTAAACATGAATCATTAATTTAAGGGACGTGTATTATGTGTCATTTTCTCTCTATTTTCATCATTGACAATGTATTCCTATTGGTTCAACAATTAATTTCCCAATATGCATCCATTCAATATTGAAAAAATATATAACAACCCATAAGACAATTTCCCCCATGATTAATTACACACATAGAGAATTGAGGAAGGCTCAAAATATTCTCATTTGGGCTTTAATATTTTCCATGAACTCCGTCTTCCTTCTCATGAAAAAACCATTAGATTGATATGTAAGTCCAAAATCCATTTCATCATTGATTTCACAACCTAGAATCTCTTAGTAGATACTAAAGAATTTTATTTCCAATGTCCTTATGAGACTTTTCATTAAGACACTGAAGAACCCATCATCTTTTCCTTCAGGATTGGTTATAATTAAATAATCATACCTCAAACGTATTTTGAAGTTAGCCTCAAAGGAACTGAAACATTCATCATCATTTTTATTCAACTCATGTATCTCCTTCTCTATATGCATATGAAAACCCCGAGGAAATTATTTGTAAATAATATTTTCTTGATGTCATTGTAATCCAAGAATTCAATATCACATTCCTTACTTATATTCATGATTAGATTCCACCAATAGATTGTGTCACCTTCTAACTAATAAATATCTAGAATTAATTTATCATGATCTGAACACTAGAGAACAAAGACTACATTTTCAGTGATCCTACTCCATTGTTCCAAAAAAAAGTAGATCATAAATCCTACTAAAATATGTTGGATGTTTCCTCATATAAAACACAACAAAAAACAATTCTTTTTTTTTTCTCATTTGTAAGCTCATCATGATTATATCTTGAGAAACATATGTATGGATTTATAGACCTATAATTTCCATTTAATTTTTTTAATTATATGGGAATTTTATGAGCTCTCAAAAATTTACAGCGTGGGATTACGAGGCCCAGTGTGCCTGGAATGAATTTCTGAACATTTTTTCAGGTACGTTCAGTAAATGTACGAGTAGGTTTTTGTAACTATTATACCGTTGCTCGAAAGTGAAATCAGAGGGCACCGTTGAAATTGCAATGCCGATACTCTCATTAGTAGACCTTCACCACAACCACTGTAGGTCGATGGTGAAAGATAGATTTTTGTGTTTTTTTTTAAATAAAAAATAAAATAAAATAAACATTTATTTTATTTCTAATAAAACCTTCCACGTGAATGTTAATGAGTTGGGGACCACCTGAACTAGAACCCCCATTTTGAAATTACAGGCGAGGACCAACCAGACCCTCTTAATGAGATAAACCCCTTGAACTCCCTCATTAATGAAGAATTATCCCATGGAATTCCTCCGAATTTATTATGCCAACATGGTACAATTATGTTTCCAAACAATTAATTTTGCCAACATAAATTAATTTGATAGACTTAATTTAATATATAGGCACCTATCTTTTTATTCCGGGTTTGAAATTGTTGGAAAATGGAGAATCATGGGAGAGCTTGGAGAAACTCATCTCTAATGAAGAACATTGCCTCCAAACGAAGAACGCCATATCCATCAAATAGTGTTCTTCGGAGCCAAGAAAGAGGGAGAAGCACAATACCAAATTCAAAAGAGTGTTGCGGAGGTGATGATCGTTGGCACCCTTATCACCTTCACCATTTTCATCTCAAAACACATCAATGAACTTTTGAGGTAGGGTGGTTGTTTTAGTTTTTCCCCTTACCCATTATTGATGTTCATTGTGATTTAAGTTTTATAGAGCCACTTGCTATCACCCTAACACTGAGGGTGCATGCCAAAAGAATTTAGCCAGACCCCTCTACAGTCCATTGATATTTTGTTGACTTTTGCACGATGGTGAAGGACGACAATCGACACTAATGGGGCACAGAAAAGACAGACAACACCATGCCAGCCTCTACGATGGCAACAATGTGACGGTGCTGCCTAACGGAAGAGAATTGTGGCTAGTGACCCGATGGTGAGGGGAGAATGGTCAACCATGCCGACTTCCAATGAAGGCACTACATGTGACCGCGCGGCGTGGAGAGGATGGTTGGCCACCAGCGGTGGACTTCCACAACATGTTTCCATGCTGCACTTTGGCCACCGCGTCGCACCATGGTCGCCTTGCTGCACAGCAGCCACCCCATATAGCGGACCGTCCAGGATGGGACACCTAGCGTGGGATAGGATAGACCCAGCGGGCTGAGTCGACCCGAACCAGACCGGGTCGCCCAAGGCTGGGTCAGTGCGATAGGGTCGGATTGGAACCGGACCAGTTTTGACCCTATACATTCTTTTCACCGTAACATTGGCACAAGGTGTCCAATTACTGAACCACCTACGGTGCCAGAAACCTCAGGGAGAGATGGTCCTTTTGGTTTACCCTACATGAGATTTGGATAATGTTGGTGTACAGTCGGGTTGGATCGAACACAAATCCAACACGACCCTCGAAACTAAAAGGCTAATAAGTTACAGACCGGGGGTCCGATTGACGCACCATCTATTTCATTGAGGACCCTTTTATGTGGAGGTCCATTGGGATTCTTCTTCATGGGAATTAGTCGTAGTTGGAGTATGGACCAGTAGATTGAGGGGCAAACTCTCTTGGAGACAACCAAGCTTATTGTGGTTGCCCTGTAGCTGGCTCTGACGATGTACTAGGATTCTGTTTGAGTATAACGATGTGCTGACGGTGTACTAGGATCATGTGTGGGTATGAAGTTGTACTAAAGATGTACTAGTTTCCTATGTGGTTATAACGATGTACTGATCATATACAAGGATCCTGTGTGCATCTGACATTGTACTGACAATGTACTAGGATTCGTTGTTGGTCTGACGATTTACTGATGATCTACTAGGACCATGTGTGGGTTTGACGATGTAATAGGGTCCTTTGTCAGTCTAACGATGTATTAACTATATACTGGGTTCATGTGTGGGTTTGAAGATGTACTGACGATGGACTATGATCTTCTGGGGGTCTGACGATGTACTGAAGATGTACAACGATTCTGTGTGGGTATGGCGATGTACGAATGTTTTACTAGGATATTGTGTGGGTATGATGATGTTATAAGATTGAACTAGGATCATGTGTGGGTCTGACGGTGTACTATGATCCAGTGTTTGTTTGCAATTTGAGATCCTTTGTGGGACTTCCTCTTAACAGAGTAAGATGATTCAGTAGTTACATCTAATCATCTCTACTACTGTACCTATGTTATACTTGGTATGAGCGGAGTCCTAAAATTTGTGGTGATACCTTTGAGGTATTCTTATGTGTGGAATACCTGTTTAGTACTTACCTTCGTGGTATTCCTACCTTTGTGGAATAGTTGATCTTTGGGATTTTGGGTTGGACCCTATATTTCCTCATGGTTGAGATGGGTATACATAATAACTTAGGAATATGTATGGGCATATACCTATGTATGGTTTTCAGTTGGATTTAGGCTTTGTGGCTTGTCCTTTGTGGATTTTGTGAGATCGTGAGAGTCTCAGGGTCACAACAAAGTATCTTCATACTCACCCACGCACGGGCTATGCCCGTACCATGTTTTGTTTGGTGTAGACGGAGGACAACGCCTACTTAGGAAGAGAGTACTAGGACTGAATGTACCTTGGAGGTGGACATTTGACGAGGCGTTCCATAGAGACGGTCATTCGAGATTTGTACCTACCCATCAGGTAGGATCCTTGGTGGGTGTTCATAAGAGCTATTTTAGTTTACTTGTACCTTTCAATTTTCCTGTACTTTTTATTAGGTCTTTTATTATGGCCCCTTTTTACATACATTCAATACTCTATTTCTATACAGTTTACTCATGTTCCTATCTTGTTGTGTGCTTGGTTTCATGAATTTATAGGATATAAAGGAAATTCCTTCCTGGTTTTAGGGAATATGCCTATGGTGCTAGTCCCCTGCCCCTGGCCTGTGGATGGTGGGTTTGCGTTAGTCCCGACAGGGGCCCCGGGGGAAGGTTCATGACAAATTGTTATCAAATTAGTCATTTTTACCGTATAATCTAGGACTCCAATATTTCTTTTAATGGAAATAGTTTTATGTTTAGTGAGTGTGGATATCAATTTACTAAACCCAATGTTGGTGCAGCGACCAACGTATCCATACACCAGAACTCTGACATCTAATTCCCGACTCGTTGCACGAATACCCTGACTGCGTGTGTGTTTTCAAGAATTTTCTTTGTGATCTCTTTGAGTCAGGTCACAAAGTATAACTTATTGACTTTGGAAAAAGTGTTTTTTTTTCTGGATGCCTCTACACAGACAACCATCTAGGGTTCCCGGTATAGTACGCACTAATATCCCACCGAGCAATGAGGCCCCGGTGCAGGGCCCTCTTCCAGTAGAGGCACCCATGGAGGCACCAACTGTTCCATTACACATTGGCCCAATGATGTCACCAACCACAATATTAGAGGGTGCATGTCGCGTTAGCGTGTTGCACAAGTTCAAGCGCCAGAGGCCACCTAGGTTTAGTGGAGAGATAGACCCACAAGCAGCTGAGGATTGGCTGGAGGCCGTGGTGAGAGTCTTTTGACTAGTAGGGACACTAGATGATCTCATGATGATCCATGATGCCAGTCTTCTACAGGTAGTAGTAGGCTGATGGTGGACCTTGATGCTTCAGGTTCATGACGATGTGATGATTCTCTGGACAAGCTTTGTGAGCCTGTTTCGGGTAGAGTTTGTCACAGTGACTCTAGGTGCAGTACGCATACATGAGCTTCTTCATCTGTAGCAGGGTAGCATGACTGTGGCTCAATACTCAACATAGTTCACTGAACACTTACACTACTCCAATAATATGCTGCAAGACCCATTCTTCATGGGCCAGACCATTGACTAGGGACTCAGGAGGGAGATCAGGGCTTGGATGGTTTCTCTCTTCATCCCGATGCAGGTAGGGGTGTTAGAGTGAGAACTCTTAGTGGGGAGTTTTCTTGCTGAGTAGTCACCTGCATCGAGACCAACCGCCAGACATCACGTAGCGCACTCCTCTATATCTAGAAGTAGACAGACTTCCCATAGGTCTAAGGGGACTAGACCTAAATGTGGATGACCGCATGACTCCGGATCGGTTGTGCGGGGCCCCGGAGACAGAGTCAGTCATGAAAGGAACATTTAGTGTTTCACATGCGGTTGGTAGGGTCACATGGCTCATAACTGTTCGGCCCGCCATATGGATGATGATAAGACAGTCATGAGACCGCCCAGTCAGAGACAGATGTTCGACCAAGGAGGTCCGTAGGGAGCAGGACGACATGGCAGAGGAGTTGTCCATGTAGCTGGCGATGGGTGATGATTTGGGATGTTACAACCACCAACACCAGGTGGTCCACCCTAAACATAGGGATCAAGTGAAGAGGGGTGATCTCACCTCTATGTTGTTGAGGCCTATGACCATGGAGCTCTGTAGATGATACAAGTCACGATCTATGTCTACTCCACCTTAGGTTCAGTAATTATAGACACACGTTCCAATCATTTTTTTATTTCCAATGACCTTGTTCAGAGCATGGAGATTCTGACAGATCCATTGGCTCAATACTTATTTCTATAGACTGCTATGTGAGTGGATTCGCCTATTACGAATTAGTGCTGGTAGTGTGAGCTTACTCTATGAGGCAAGAGCTTTAGTTGTGATCTCTTAGTAGCAGCGTCTAGGTCTTACAACATCATATTGGGTATGGACTAGTTATCTACAAACCATGCATAGATTGACTGTGATAGGTGCAAATTGTAGTGTGTTTGCAAGGATTGGACAAGGATGACCTTCACTGGTGTTAAGGGAGCCTTTGTAGTAGAGGATGGACTTACCGGGAGGAGAGTTCAGCCAATCACACATCTGTTGGCTAGCCTTACCCTCAGAGCTGTTGATGTGGAGAGTCTGAGCTGTCCTGTAGTGGTGGACCAGTATGCGAATGAATTCCCTGATGATGTTTGGTGTCTACCTTCTCTCATAGAGGAGGAATTCTATATTGACTTGTAACCTAGGATGACACTGATATCCACACCAGTGTATCAGATAGATCTCGATGAGCTTCATGAGCTGGGGTTATAGCTGGAAGGATTACTGGGGAAAGGGTTCATTTGGACCAGTGTTTCTCCTTAGGCATCCCCAACTCTGTTCACTAAGAAGGAAGATGGGATTTTGAGGCTTTGTGTTGACTATCAGCACCTAAACTAGTTGACAATCAATAATAAGTACCCACTTCTGAGGATTGACGACCTCTTTGATCAGCTGAATGGGGCACGGTGGTTATCAAAGATATACCACATATCAGGCTATCTCCCGCTCAGAGTGTGAGATGAGGATGTGCAGTAGACGATATTTAGTTGTTGGTATGACCACTATGAGTTCTTAATGATGCCATTCGGCATGACCAATGCCCCAGTAGTGTTCATGGGACTCGTTAACAAGACAATTCTACCATACCTTGATCGCATTGTAGTAGTCTTAATCGAGGAAATTTTGATCTACTCAGCTATAGAGGAGGATCATTCCTATCACTTGCAGGTAGTTCTAGAAACACTCCAAGAGCACCATCTTTATGGTAATCCCTCGAAGTGCCAGTTCTGGATTGGAGAGGTTCACTTTTTAGGACATGTCATCCTAGAGGCTAGTGTTTTAGCGGATCTAGTAAATATTGATGTGGTAATTTCTTGGGAGCCACCTAGGAGTGTGACGGAGGTATGAAGTTTCCTAGATTTGGCTGGATATTACTATAGATTTGTTCCAGATTTCTCCAGAGTTGCAACATCTTTATTAGTGTTGAAGAAGAAGGTCCAACCCTTCGTGTGGTTGTAGAGATGTCAGAAGAGTTTTCAGAGGATGAGGCAGAGAATTACTAGTTCCCCATCTTGATGCTTCCAAAGGAGGGCTTAGGGTATGTAGTATACTGGGAAGCCTCAGGGACCGGGATCAGATGTGTCCTGATGCTGGAGTGGGTAGTGATTACATATGGTTCTCGACAGCTTAGACAACATGAACATATCTATGCTACCAATGACATGGAGTTAGAAGCAGTGGTCTTCATCGTGAAGATGTGGTGACATTACTTTAAGGGAGATCATTTTACAGTCTACATGGATCACATCAGTCTCAGGTATATCTTCCCTCAGAAGGACCTTAACCCGAGACAACAATATTGGCTTGAGTACCTCCTGGACTATGAATTCGAGATAGTCTATTCTCCTGGTTAGGGAAATATAGTAGCAGATGCACTCAGCATAAGATCCGGTATACACCTTCTAGGTGAGATGATGGAGCAACTGCCGCTTTGAAGATATACAATGTGGATCGTGATAAAGTAGTTTTTCTTCAGTATCTTACAATCACTCCACCACTTTTTTAGCAAGTCAGGGAGGCACAAACGTGGGGACACTGACTGCGAGCCTTGACGTGCTTAGATATCAAAAAAACTACCATCTGATGGATTTTTCAAAGGTGCGGAGCACGTCATCCTCTTCAGAGGACGTACCATGGTCCCAATGTTTCTTAAATAGTAAGTGTTGATGGATTTACACACATCCCCTCTAGTAGTACATACATAAGTGGTGAATATGTACCATGATCCTCGATGATAGCACTGGTGGCTGGGAATGAAGAAAGCAGTAACATATTTTTTCTCTTAGTGCCTCACTTGTCAGCAAGTGAGGGCAGATCATCAGGTATCATCAGTCTTTGTTCAGCCTTTAGAGGTCCCAGAGTGTAAGTGTGTTGATATATCCAAGGACTTCATGATAGTAATTCCAGATACATCTAGAGGTCATTATTCTATCTAGGTGATCATTGATAGACTCACCACATCGGCCCACTTCCTATCAATCAGAGAACATGGTTCAGTAGAGAGCTTGGAATGCCTCTATGTACATGAGACTGTGTTTCTAAATGAAGTAACCTCGATGATTGTCTTTGATCGTGATGCATGTTTTACTTCCTGGCTATGGAAGGGGTTGCAATGGGATTTTGGGACACATCTTTGATTGAGCATCGCATTCCATCTTTAGATAGATGGCCAGACTGAGTGGACCGTTCAAACCCTTGAGGACATGCTTTGTGATAGTGTCCTCGTCTTTGGCCGCTGTTGGGATGATCACTTTCCTTTGGGTGAGCTTGAGTACAACAATAAATATCACTCCACCATTGGGATGTAACCTTTTGAGTCATTGTACGGGAAACCATGCAGGTCACCTTTGTGTTATACTAAACCACGGGATTCATCACTCATGGGACCAGAGATGGTACAAGTTACCACAGAGAAGGTGTTGATCATCCATGATTGGATGAAGACTGCATAGAGTAGGTAGATGCCTTTTTCCAACCTGAGACAGAGACCACTAGAGATGAAGGATGGAGACCATGTCTTTCTACGGGTCTCACCTAAACAAGGATTTATGAGATTTCGATGAGGTAACAACTTATCTCTGAGGTTCGTTGGACCCTTCTAGGTCTTTAGTAGAGTTGGTGAGGTGTCATACCACTTAGCACTTTCCCCTCAGTTGCAACGGGTGCACGACATCTTCCACGAATCCCAGCTGAGAAGATAAATTCATGACCATTCTCACATCATTGACCATGACGAGCTGGACGTCAATGATGTGGCGACATTTACAGAGGTTCTAGTAGAGATTGAGGATCTACATGATTAGTTCCTTCATGGGTGATCGATAACACTGGTGCCCATTTGCAGGCAGCACGTGAACCTCCAAGAGGGCACATGGGAGCGGGAGGCTTAGATTCGTGCTCAGTGCCTCCAATTGTTTTCCTAGTTTTGTGATGTGGTTTTCATGGATGCAAATCCCTAAGGTGGGGAGAATGTAAATACCTAGAATTTACTTGTAAATTTTTTTAATTATATGGGAATTTTACGAGTCCGTGAAAATTTAACGCGCGTGATTATGAGGCCCAGTGTGGATGGAATAAATTTCTGAACTTTTTTTCGGTATGTTCAATAAACCTATGAGCGGGTATTTGTAAATTTTAAACTGGTCCTCAGAATTTAAATGTGAGGGCACCATTGAACTTTCAGAACCGATATTCATTTAAGGAGACCTTTACCTTGACCGTAGTTGGTTGAGGTTGAATGATAGATATTTTCATATTCGCGGAAATGAAAAATAAAATTAAATAATCTTTTATTTTATTTCTAAAAAAACCACCCACATGAATGTTAAAGAGGTGGGGACAACCTGATCTAAAACCCCCATTTTGATATTAATGGCGAGGACCACCCAAACACTCTTAATCGGAGAAGCCCCTTGAACTCCTTCATTAATGAATTGTTATCCCATGGACTTCTTCCAAATTGTTTATGCCAAAGTGGTACAATTAATTATGCCAATGAAATTTAAATTGATAGTCTTAATTTAATAAGTTGGCACCTATATTTTTTACGGGTTGGAGTAACTCATCTCCAACGAAGAAATTCTCCTCCAAATGATGAACATCATCTCTATAAAATAGCGTTCTTCGGAGCCATGAAAAAGGACGATGCACGATCCCAACTTCGAATTCGTGTTGCGGAGGCGACATTCGTTAGAACCCTCTCCGCCTTCACCATTTTCATCTCCTGACACATCAATTAATCATCAAGGTAGGGTTGATGTTTAAATTTTTCCACTTACCCATTCTTCCTGTTCTTCTGGATTCATGTTTTATCGAGCCACTTGTTATCGCCCATACATGGAGGGTGCATGACAAATGAACATGGACCGACCTCTCCGAAAGCCTTTGATGTTTTTTTTGTTCTTCACGATGGGGTAGGATAGCAATCGACACTGGTGGGGCATAGAAATGGAGGTCGGCACACCATCGGTCGTGACGAAGGTGACGGCATGACCACACCGCCTGACAGAAAATAACTGTGGCTATTGATGTGGAGGTGAAGGGAGGACAACCGGATGAGCCGGACTCCGGTGAAGGCATGGCATGAAACCATGCCGCATGGTGAGGATGTCTGGCCATACGGCCTACCACGGTGGGCCGCTGCACCACAGAGCCCCACCGCACCGTGACTGCCCCGCAATACCACGACCGCCCCACCGCACCATGGCTGCACCCTCACCCCACAGCGCCACAGTGTCGCGCCGCCCCGCTGCATCGTGGACTCCCCCACCATGGGAGACTAAGTCTTGGTCTCCCGACATAAGAGGGATGCCCGAACCGGACCGTGTCGGACCAGAACTAGACTAGTTTTGACCCTATTCATTCTTTTGGCTGTAACATTGGCACCAGATGTCTGTTTGATCAACCACCTACAACACCGAAATCCTCAGCGTGAGGCAATCATTATGGTATACCCCACTACAGATTTGGATAAATTAGGGGTACAGACGGGTTGGATCGAGCACGAATCCAACCGGG
The DNA here is from genome assembly GCA_963277665.1 of Viscum album. Lineage (NCBI taxonomy): Eukaryota > Viridiplantae > Streptophyta > Magnoliopsida > Santalales > Viscaceae > Viscum > Viscum album. The sequence goes on along the minus strand of OY728129.1, from coordinate 276,153,962 downwards.
CCCTCAAAACTAAATGTCTAATAAGTTATAGACTAGGCGTTCGATTGATGCACTGTATGTTGCATTGAGACCCCTTTTACATGGCGGTCCATTTTGATACATCTTCATGGGAATTATTGGTAGTTAGAGTATCGACTGGTAGCTTAATGAGAAGACTCTCCCGGAGACAAGAAATCTTAGTGCGGGTACCATGTAGCTGGCTGGGACGATGTTCTGACGATGTACTAGGATCCTGTGTGGGTCTGACGATGGACTGATAATGTACTAGGCCCCTATATGGGTCTAAATATGCACTGACGATGCACTAGGATCCTGTGTCGGTCTGACAATGTACAAGAATCTTGTGTGGGTATGATGATGTACTAACATTGTACTAGGATCCTATGTGAGTCAGACAATTTTCTGACGATGTACTAGGATCCTATGTGGGTCAGATGATTAATGAAAATGTACTAGGATCCTGTGTGGTTCTGACGATGTACTAACGATGTAATAGGATGTTGTGTGGATATGATGATTTACTCACAATGTACTAGGATCATGTGTGGGACTGACGATGTACTGACGATTTACTAGGATCCTGTGTGGGTCTGATGATTTACAGACGTTGTACAAGGATCATGTGTGGGTCTGACGATGTACAAACATTGAACTAGGATCATGTGTGGGTTTGACAGTGTACTAGGATCCTGTGTGGGTCCGCAATTTGGGATCCTTCGTTGGTCTGCCTCTTAACAGAGAAAGATGATTTAGTAGTTACATCTAATCATCCCTAATATTGTTACTATGTTATACCAGGTATGAGATGATTCCTTACCTTCATGGTGATACCTTTGTGGTATTCATTTTTGTGGCGTATCTGTGTGGTACTTACCATCGTGGTATTCCTACCTTTGTGGAATAGATGAGCATTAGGCTTTTGGGTTGGAACCTGTGTTTCCCATGGTTGAGATGTGTATACTTAATTACATTGGTATATGTATGTACATATACCTAAGTAAGGTTTTCATTTGATTTCATTATTTGTGATTAATCCTTTGTGGGTTTTATGAGACATTGAGGGTCTCGGGGTCCCTACTGAGTATCGTCATACTCACCCCTGCACGGGCTATGCCCACACCATGTTGTCTTTGGTGCAGACGACGTACAACACTGAATGAGGAAGAGATTACTTGGACTGGAGGTAGCTTGGAGGTGGACATTAGACATGGTATAACATAGAGATGGTCGCTCAAGAGTTGTACCTACCCATCAGCTAGGATCCTCGGTGGGTGTTCACAGGAGATGTTTCAGTTTACTTGTACCTTTCAGTTTTCTTGTATATTCCAGTTGGGCTTTTATTCTGGCCCCTTTTTGCAAACATTCATCAGAAATTTTCTATAAATTTTACTCATGTTCACATCTTTATGGGTTCCTGGTTGTGTTCTTTTACATGATATAAAGTCAATGCCTTCAAATTTTTAGGGAACACACTTTCAGTGCTACTCACCAGCCGTTGGCCTATGGAAGGTGGTCTTGGGGTTGTCACGACACGGGTCCCGGGGGATGGGACAAGACAGAGGATAATAATTAAGTTTTGTATTCTAGATCAAATTGAAATTGGATACATTGTAGAAAAATAATTCCATTTTTTGTCGTTGTCACCATTAATATGGTCCTGTCAGGTTCCATCCATTCAATAAAACAAAATATAATTCATTAATAAATAGTTTTCATAGTGAGGAATAATATAATCATGAAAAACCACTAGCATGATGTCTAATTTATGACGCATTCCATTATATAGGACACCCTAGGTCTATCCTAAATTATTCATAGACAATTTATTTTTAAATCCTTCATGATGGTTCATGAAGAGTTTGTGATTTCCAAAAGAAAATTCCATTGTAGTGTCAAACTATGTGTGAAGTAAGTCATATTGTCATGTACTTGGTTACGCTCATGTATGGCCTTAGGCACCATGATGGGTTTTTTACTCCTAGGTAAATATGTTCCCGAATGATTTACACTTGTAGTATAGAGGCATGGATGCATTTTTATAAAATTAGTTTCTTTATCCTTTATTACAATTTATGTTTTTTATTCTATACATTTACTTATCCTCAAAATTATACATAAAAATGTACTAAGAGCTCCAACTTATGATTTCTCAGGATATTTTTTAATGGACAACTGGTATTTTTATCTAATACTAACTATAAAGACACTTACTATTCAAACATTAATATTATATCCTTTTCTAGAGTGCTTTAAACAATAAACAAATAGATTCCCAATGACCATATTAGATTAGTGGTTTTGGAAACATGGAAATATAAATTATGGTGCATAAGTGAGATACATTATATTGTACTACCTTTTTTATGGAAACATTCAATCTTAGACACATCATAAATAATATATATCATTATAACATGGATCATTTAAGCATAAAAAGATGTGATCGTAGTTTCTCGGTATGTTTAAAAAGGGATATATGTTTGCATCAAAATGATAATCAGGGTACGTAAATGTGATAATGACATTAGAAGATCATACCTTACATATCAAATATAATACACATTAATCATGGATTAAATAACGGCAGTTCATAATACATGAATCATAATGTAATAAAAAGAAAAATCCATGAATGAATAACATAGAAATAAGAAATTGAACTTGGAAATATATATTAACATGTAATATAATTCATTATAAGTCAAGACACATTGAAAAAACGTAACAAATAACTTCATGGGGAATTCAACAAAAGGGTAGGACATACCATGTTCCTTAGTTTCAGTCCATTCCTTGTAAGGGATTGAGATTCCACAACTTCCCTTAGTGTCACAGGTTTCACCATATTCCCATAGTGGATCATGCTTCCCCATCTTTACATAGTCGCCCATGTTTCCCCATCATTCCATATTGGATATAGTTTCCTCATCATCCCACTGTGTATTGTAAAGACCCATATTATCATAGTGGAACAATCCCATCGACATTAATCCCATCATTATCTCATGAGATATAAATTTTTACCCATTGCATTAGAAAGAGATATTGGTCTTTCCCATCTCATAACAAAACCATACATACATGTTCCACAAGACAAAAAAATATTCATATCACAACCCATGAAGTGAAATCAGTGTCATAAACATGTAATCATATCATAACCTATAGAATAATAGTCATGTTTCATAATTATTATAGAATAACCCATGAAAGGAACAAGGTTTCATAACCATATAAACTATGAAATAAAAATGGCCCCCAAAAATGTCAAGCCATCAAATCATAATCCATTCAGAGAAACAATATGAATGGAAATTTTGGATAATTTCACATACATGAATGAGTAACATTGATAAATTTCATCTTACACTGAAAAAAATTTGTAAATATTTTAATAATATTTATTTAGGAAAATATCATTTCTTCTCTAAAAATAATTTTTAAAACATATGAGATTTTTTAAAAACCAAAATCATTGAAAATAATATGAAGGAAGATTTAAAAACAATAAAAAAAATTTTAAAATCATTTAACATGAAAATTAAATTAAGATATCATATTAGAAATATTTTTGATATCATTTTTGAAAACATGGTTTTTTGGTAAAACAATTATCCAATCGAATAGAGAAATACGATTATATTTTCATAAAAACATTTTCCTAAATATATTAAGTAATATAGTGTTGAAAAATTGTAATAATACATGAATAAATCATTAATAACAATATTATAATAAAACATTTATAGTGTTATTGAAATGTGGATCATATGATTTCATTCATTAAGACATAATTAAAAACAATCTCTATAAATGACGAGATTGTGGTAATAAACTCTTCCAAATTGGTAAATATTAAGATGACTCCCCATTTAAGAATATGAAATTAAAATAATATTAATATATAATTAAAATAATTATATTCGTTATATGACATGTGAAATTTCAATTTATATACCCACTTGATGAATATAGTTGAATAACATGGCGTGTGTCTCTAAGATGTCCAATTGAGACAAAATTACATTAATGATTTCATTGTTTTTGAAACAGATAATTTATGAAAGAGTTCTCATAAAATTTATATTTAAATAACCATACATTTACTTATAATAGTCTTATAATATATTCATAGAGAGTACATATGCCCCATAAAATGAATGAGTGGTGAATATGGTATAAATCTTTCAGAAATAAAAGTGAGACAAGAAAACCCATACCTTATTTCTTGAATCTTGTCGTACTCTTTAGTGCCTCCTATATAATAAATATAAATTTATTATAAATATAAAATTACCATATTATTATATCTAATAACATATATGGATTTATATTTTCCTTTTATTAACACTTCCATGTTAAATTCATGTTCCATTTAATATTCACATTGTTTTTTAATGTGTCTTTTTTTGTCATATTTTTGGCCCTAAAACATATATCAAGATTTCCAGAATGTAAAACCTGATATAAATAAAATTTATATTAAATATATATATATATATTTAATAATATTATATGAAATATAATAAAATTAAATTAAATACACCATTCATTGATATGATAGACTGTACATTTGCATGAACGTTGTTTTTATTTTATTATCATATTGAATGAAATAATGTAAATAGAATGTATATATTTAATAATTAATTATTATTTATTATGTATTATAAATCATATAATTTTACTTAACTCATCTTTAAAATAGTCCCAGTAGAGTGTGAAGGAATCACATTGCTCTGAGGAGGCAACATTCCACACTTCCACAAAAACACTATATCAATTTAACAAATTGGAATAAATTGATGATTGTGTTATATAATATTTTTAGAATCATAATTACATCATAAATATCATATATATCTTATAATAATAGGGTTTTCATCATAATTATAAACAATGATATTTTCAAATGTAAAATTGAACAACATCATTTCATGAGGCGGTAGTTCATCGTACAAAAGAGTAGTAAGTTTGTTACCCATTAGATGGAAGTGTGTGTATGTTTAGGATGAAAATTATAATAATAATATAAATGAGTATTTATTATAATTGGTATTTTATATAATAATGGATTATTATGATTATATTGGTGGGGAAATGAAATAAAAGAAATGTGTTTGATGAAATATGTTACCACTTCTTTGGGAAACTCTTTTTGGTTTGCACCTAAGGGATTCCTTGGATGTCTTTAGGACAAAATAATGTCTTATTGGAGGGTTTTTGTGATATTACATGGATATTTTTTAATTTTTTAGATATAAAAAATAGATTTAGTGGTGTAAATATTGGGATAGGAGAGGGGGGATTTTATCAGTGGGGAAGAGGACCCATTGATTATTCTTGAAATGGTTTCAGTGCTCCACATGTTTTACTTATCTCCAAAGGGTTAAAATGAATCATTATTTATATTTAAAGGTTTAATGGTGAATATATGGATATAAAATTGGTTTTGGAAAAGTTTCAATTTCATTTAGGTCCTTACCATTTAGGTATAGTCCATTTTAAAGAATATTTTTGGCTTAATCGCTCCAAATCATATAAATCACATTAACCATTTTTTTGTTTAAAAAATATGTTTACCTTATTAGAAATTATCAATTAAATTTTTTTGAAAATCTGAATCAATTATTTTTAAATTATAATCACAAATGTGGACGAAATCAATTTAAATTTAAGCCCGCTGACGGGTTGTGACTACATGGTTTTTATAAAAAAATGATTAAAGGTTTGGAATGTTTTGATACCATATTTCAATGTGAAAAAGGTTCAAATAACCTGATTTTTAATAATTTATTATATATTTATTCCATTACACATTTAAAAAATATTATAGAATTTAACTACATAAATAAGTTATATTAAAATATAATTGTGAATTAAAATTCCATGTTTTTAACTATTCATCTACAAAATGTTTTTTATAAAAATATAACATATTCACCCATTTAAAATTTTGACATAATGAATTCAAATATTATTTCTATTTTATCATATACAATTTATAGAAGTCTCTAAATTGAATTTTCTAATTTTTCACAAAAGGAAATTAAAAGCTTTTCATTCAAGAAAATAGTATATTCAAACATATATAGAATTGAAAAAAAATGTATGTCTTATTATAAATATAAATTATCCATTAAAAATCATTATAAATAATTTTTAAAAGTATTTATTATTATTCATATTGCATTGTTTAACAGATATGATATAGTTATCAAATTTAATTAATTATAACAATAAAATTTTTTGTCGTTGAAACGCATTATAGCATACAATGCACACTGAGTAGGGGATGTGTATAGCCCAAGACTAACATGGTATAGTATACAAAATGTTTTGTGTTAATATAGAGTGAAATTATATAAATAAAATAAAACTAATTTATTCAAAAAATGGTTCAAAAAAACATGTGGTTTTACAGTCACAGAATAAAAATATTTACCATGACTTCTTCTAACAGTTGAGAATATATAAGGCAAATTATACAATAAATTTTGAGGTTAGGATTGATAAGGTTGGTGTAAGGGCTAGTGATTATTATTACCACTTGTTTCCTGAATAAATATTTTTTATATTATATAATATTATAACCATAAAAAATATCAAGAATCTAGAAAAGTATGTATTTAATTTATCAATATTGTTACATTAATTAAAAAATATATAAATTAAAATTCCAGACACTATATATGGGGAAAAAATTAAAAACCCAAAAATGGGAATATATATATATATCTAGTCAACATGAAAAGAAAAGAAGACTTTTTAGACTTGGAATAATTATACAGAATAGAAATACAGATCCTTGATAAGAATTTTGATAAATAATAAATGAATGAATGTAGTGGTTTTTATAGGAGGTAATGTGACTATTGAAATTTTAACCTGACCATTGGGATGTGTAACATGACCATTGGAATAGTAACCAGACTATGGGGAATAGTAACATGACTATTGAAATAATAAGTCAACCAATAAATAATAAACTATTATATAAATAATATTTATCATGATTAATTTATTCAAATATAAATATTATTACACTGAAAAATAATTACTTTTATTAAAATATCAAATAAAATATAATAAGGTTTTTAATAAACATTATTTTATTATACTTTGTAAAAATATATTTTTATATATTTAAAATTATAATTATCTATTTTAGAAATTTTTTAATAAAATGAATATTAGTTTGGAAAACATAATTTTGAAATTTTTTCAAGGGTGTATTTTGAAAATTTTCTGAAACACTTTAATTTCATTTTGAATAGTACAAAAATTGTTTTTATACAGAACCTCTGAATGGGCCAAAGGCCTTAATTTTTTAAATTATTATAGATAATCCCCCTTTTAAGGGTTGAAGGGTAACCCGTACACGATTCGTAGGCCCAAGGCACAAGGCCCGACATGACCCATAATACATGATCGGAAGGCCCAGAGGCATACCATGCCCGAAACAAGACCCATATGCCCAGCCCACTGGAACTTCCCCTCCACAGATTTTTGCTTCATTGATCTCCTTTAGCTCCCCACATACATTGCTTCTCGGCTAGCATTTCCCCGTACAAAGCTGCACGGTGCCTAGTCCCGATTGCGGTTGCCATACCCTCTCATTCTTCCAATCTGGTTAGCTCTACTACTGGGGACTTCTACTGGTGCTCTGATCCTCTTCTGGGGCCTGATCTGTGTGAACTAGGAAACTTCATGGTATTCAATAGCCCGAAGGACCTGTGGCCTGATGGACATTGATGGCTCGAAGGCCCTGCAGACCCGTAGGCTCAAACAGGTGGCCCGAAAGCCCAAATCGGGTGAATAGTTCATGCTGCTACACTACCGAACAGTACATGCTACAGTGTCTACTACATTGTCTGCTATAGTACTGCTACAGAACCCAATAATTCTCCTCCTCCTGGTCTTGAACCTGGGTCTCTTGGATTCCAAGCAGGAGCCCTTACCACTCAGGTATGGGCTCGTTGGCACATAACCAAATTATATTAAATTACATCATTTGTGTGGTAATAATGATATTATGATTTATATAACATGAGGATAAATTATGATATATTTTTTTCAAATATATTTCATTAAAATATAATAAATTTTAATTTCCAAACATAAAATTCTATTTACAAAATTTTAAGTAAGAAGATATTCCTTAAATTAACAAAAAAATTTCATCAAAATTTTCTTTTTTTTCAATTGATGACTTCAAATTATAAATGGTATTTAATATATTAGAAACATTTTTATATTTATATTTCATTTCTAATATAAAAAAATCAATATTTCATGTTCATGATTTGATATATTATTATATTCAATTCAGTATTCTAAAAAAACTCGTCTCCCCAAGTATAAATAACACCTTTCCCTTCTATTTAAAAAACACTTCTTCCACCCATTCCAAAGACCATGGTCTAGCTAAATAAACCATCTAATTCCCCTTAGAATATATAGGGAAATTCTAGATCACTTATACTTCTATCCCCGAGGGATTTATTGTGTCATACCAGCGAAGTTACACCGATGAAAAGTAATTCTCTATTAAAACTTCAAAAAAAATTTCTTCTATTTCTTTTTTCGCCAATTTCATTCATAATCATATACTATAAAATTAATTATGTTATAATTTAACCTGATATTAATGATTTTAAACTACTCTAATTATCATTTTCATGATTAATATAAATGTCCTAACTTCTTTTTTCGATTATCTCGACAACATCCCGTTAAAGGTCAATTAACCACCTATAGAGATATTGAAATATAAAAACATATAACCATAATAATGGATTGATATTATCATATATATATATATATATAATATAAAAATTTTAATTTCATGTATTGTGATATTTTGTAATTAATTATGCTAATGTATAAATTACATTTAACAACGTGAAAGAGGAATCTTTTAAGAAATAAATGTTATTAAAATTCTTTATAGTCATTGAAATATGTTATGAAATAAAAAATAATAATTATAATTAATAAATAGTTTTATAGATAAAAATAATTCAATTTTGTATCATTGTTTTAATAAATATATTTTTATCAATGATGAGGTGAAAAAAAGATAAAATAAAGAGGGAATTAAGCTAATGTGATTCTCAAACCTAACACCTTCCCATTGGGTTATCCTTATTTCATGACATAGTCTAAATGAATAAACCTATAATATAACTTAAATAAAAAATTATTATTCTTTCATTTTCTTTTCTTGGATGTACATATTTAATATACGATTTTATGTAAAATGAAAGTATTTTCCAAATGAAATCATCATTCAAAAACACATATTTGACTTATATTGAGATGTTTCCACTTCTCTCATGATTGTTGAATATTATATGTAATCTATTTTGAAAATGTTCATTTTTGAGACCCATGGATATTCATTAAATAATTTTTTATAAATCCTAAGAACACCCATTCCTTTTTAGGGATAAATTCCGGACGATGATTGTTATACGTTCATTGTGGCATGCTTGATTATCAAAGTATTATGATGTGATGGGTGTGAAAATAATTATATATCCCTCCAATGCACTGGGTAATTTTATTTATCTCATGAGATAATTTTTTTTGCGTGAAAATTATTCTAGCATTTTTTCAGAATCGTGATGCTATGATTATTAACATATGTTATGCATGAATATGATGTAAGATCTGTTCACAACTATGTGTGCTTTTTTACAACTATGACATGCTGTTTAATTTTTATGAATTGATACAATCCATGAATTTATAAAACGTTTCCCTAATGATGTTAATGACTATCCCATTCTTATTTTATGTTGATGATTATTATTCTAATCCCTAATATATTGATTCATGTCCCTTATTAATCATCTTACTAGGATTTTAGCTTATCCCATTATTTTATTTATTTCCTTAGGTGAATACATTTAGTGGGGTTAATTTTGGATTTAGGAAGATAAAAAAGATGATTTTAAATAAATGTTTCTGTTTTTTCTAATTTATGATTCATGTATGGTTCCTAATTTTAATAATACACTAAACCTTTGGTTCTTAGATTGTAACAGTATTATGTTTTGTATATATTAATTTTGTAATATACAAGTAATAAAAATTACGGTTTATATATTTAGTATTTGGAAATACTTAATCAATTCAGGAATTCGGATTAGAAAGGAATAATGAAAATCATAAGTATAATTCTACTTATATGTAACAAAATCAAAGTAGAAAATATTTAGAAAAGAATAAACATAGAGATATCATAAGATATGCCTTTATTTCTAGCTATATAAAAGTGTAAATTATTCATGATTTCTTGGATTAATTTGTTTTAAAAAATACTATCTTTTAGAAAATTGTCGGAACTATGAGAAACTAGCCCAAAAAATAGTGCAATGGACAATGAAATTATTTAAAAAATTAATTCCCCAATTAGATGGGAGGTGGTGTTCAAAAAATCATAGAAATTATCATAGGGTTGTCTCAGGCTATGAATAATATCCTAAACCCTTTTTCACATCCACATTCTCCCAATATGGATCAAAATACAATTGATTTATTTAAGTATAAATGACCACCAATGTTTAGCATATCATCTAATCTATTGGTCATGGAACATTGGGATGACTCCACGAAGAATATATTTTTTATGATCAATTGTATCAAGAAGTATAAGGTTACTCTTTTAGTTTATATTTTATATTGTAGAGATGACCGATGGTGGGAATTGATAATGAACACACAACAAAAGGATTAAATGGATAGATGGGGTGAGAAGACCTTAAGAAAATATTTATTTCCAAGTATTACCCAAGAACTATAATAAAAACATTGGAAAAAGAATTCATAGAGATGAAGAAAAAAAGAAAGCAATTCTATAACCACTTATAGGGAAAACAACATAAGGATTGCAAGATATAACTCATGTTTTGATATAAAAAATGATATATATATATATATTATTTTGTGGTTAAAAACCAAAACTTTAAAGAGATATACCTTTTGAAGAATTTGGTTATTATGAAGAATTCATTTGATGTGCTCCCAAAGTAGAGATAGAGTTCAAATAATGGTCGCATGGTTAAGAAGAGAAGAAGAGAAGAATATACTTTCATGTTAATGGTTCAAATGAAAAAGTAGAAAAAAAGTATAAAACAACCCACACGGTATGAAATGTGGTAAGAAGAATTATGGATATTATATAAAAGCGATGAGGAAATTAATAATGAAAGAATGAGAATTCTACTAAGCTCGTGAATGCAAAAGAGACACGAAGAAGCTGACCAACATGATGGAGGAAATACAAGAACATAAAAATTCACATCAAATGGTTCAATGCTTCAAATGTATGGATCACGGGAAATAAGAAATATAGTGTACGAAATCACTAGTCATTTAAGGTAATCAGTTTTGGAAACCACCAAATCCAATGTAGTAAGGGAATGGTTATCCCATCACTACTGCTAATGTAGATAATTAAAATCAATTCATAGAATATAAACAACCAATTCACTCAAGAATAGAAAAAAATTTATTTTATTATAGGTATATGCATTCCAGTATATTTTAAAGGTTTAATTGATATATTTAATTGAAGTCCTGTCAACTTCAAGTAAGTATAGTTTTAAATAACCAACTGTTGAAATCATTACATCCAAAGTGTTGGACTCTTCTTCTATAAGAGTTTTTTGGAAGATTCTTCCTATGAATCTCATAACAATTCCATTTGTGGAATTCAATTCTATACATGGAATTGATTTGATATCATTATATAGAGAACACATCAACTATTGAAAAAAGGAAGTCTATTTTCATATCCCACACCATCTAATGATCTCGTAAAAATGAAAGGATGTTCAGAAGTAACCTATATAAAATCCTTAAAAAGAATGGTTGATGACACCCTGTGTAGAAGCATACAATTCTGAAATAGTTGAGTCAAAGTAATATATTAACTTGGAGGACATGCCCATTTTAAAGGATGATTTATTTTCAAAAAAGTTACCAAGACTTCCCCAAGATCAAGAGGTATATTTTTCAATAAAGATCATACACAGATCTTCTTTTATCTCTATATTCCCTTATAGTATGCTCCAGATCAAACATGTGGGAATAAAGAAGAAGCTATAATTGAATTTGTCCATTTGGTTCATCTGACATAGAGTATCACCTTGAGGTGTTACAGTTCTCTTTTTCAGTAAAAAGGAATGATAAATGTGTATGTTTATTGATAATTAAGATCTAAAAAAGATAAAAGTATTGAAAAAGTATCACATAGAAAATACTTATTAAAGTTTCAATCTATTTTGAGAAGATCAGTACTTATCAAATCTGTATATTCTTTCAGGATATTGTCAATGAATATAAAGAAGAAGATATTTAGAATACTGGTTTCTATACATGGAATGGAAAATATGATTTCATAGTGATTCAACTATAAATAATTAATTCCCTTGAAATCATAATTTATTTGATGAATAGATTCTTTAGAAACTGTAATGACCAAATTATGGTAATATTTATCGATGATATTCTAATTTAGTACTTGAAATAGGCGGAACACTAAAGATCATCTAAGAATTTTTCTAGAGTTATTAAAGGAGAAAATGTACTCTATATTCATCATATGTGACTTTTTGATGTAGAATGTAACAATCTTGTGAATTATGATAATAATTGAAGGACTTTTTTTGACTCAATAAAAAAATGCAAACAAGGAATGTCCACAACCCACTATTTTCACAAAAATCCATAGTTTTCTTGGATTGTTTGTGTTCTACAATCATTTAATGAAAACTTCTCAAGATTTTCTATCCCTATAACTAAGATAACAGAGAAATTGGTAAATTATGTCTATATGGATTAATGTGATGAAATATTTAAGGATATTAAGAAGAGTAGAATCAATGTTATCATAGTCACACTACCAACAAGTGGACATATTTTATATATAAATCGAATATTGAAAGATTGGATTGGGTTTTGTACTCATAAAAACTGATAAATTGATACCCTATGATTCATGATAATTGATAAACCAATTGAAGAAAAAATAAAAACAAGATATAGAGTTATCAGGAGTGATCTTTCATTTGACGAATTGGAAGAACATCCACTGTGGACAAAATTGGGATATATATAACGATCAAAAAATTATAAGTATTTATTCACATATAGGGATCTAAACATGCATCAAGGAATATTGAGAGATCTAATAAAGGAATATTATTTATTTATTTAATACACTTTGGGAAAGGCGAACATAGTAACTGAGGCTCCTAATAGAATAGAACCTTCTACTCTATCTATATTGCAGATTGAGAAAGGCCATCTCTTCTTGGATGTTCAAAGGATGTATTTTGAAATTATAATTATATGTAATATGTCGTAATTTACCCAAATTATTGTACAACCATCTATTTAAGGGGATACTTATGGGGAATAAATGGATTTTCTGGATCTACAAAATATGGTGAAATTAGTAATGGAAATGAAGCTATATGATTTCTAAAGTAATGATAATGGTGTTATCCAAATTGGGAAAATGATTTGTTGATCTTAATCACATGAGATATATAAGGATCTATTAGATACTGCACATAACCCATATTTCTCCATCCATATGGGAATTACCAAGAAGCACTATGATATTCAAGGACACTTATTTTGGGACCACATGAGTGTTGGATCTGAATCTACGGATTATACACAAGAGGGGGGTGAATTGTGTCTTTTTCAAATTATTACAATCTCTTCAATTTAGACAAATTCTGTTCACTATGCTTTTGCACGATTAAATATGCAGCGGAAAAAGTAAAGGCATGAACACACGGATGTATAGTGGTTCGGGGAACAGAAGGCCCCTAGTCCACTCCACCAATGCTCAAATCCACGAGCTTGGCGATTTTCACTATCTGGTCCTCGTTTCCACAGACCCGTCCACAACTGAGTACAGGCAGTTGACACCTTTACAAGATTCAGGCAAACACAGCCTTCCTGGTTCAAACACGAACCCACACAGCTTAGAACGAGAAGCTGATTACTCAAAAATAAAAAAAGGTTTCGATAAAGAAACACTTCTCCAGTTGTTCTTCACAATTGCAACAGAATGCAATTGACAGTAGATAGATTGTCGTCTTCAGAAAATAAAGATCTGTAATCAAAACAGTTCTGAGTCGATCCAGTTGCAATAGATATTACCAGAAACTTCACAAATTCAGCAGCAGTAGATTCACAACAGGTAGTCGATGTAGAACACGTGAATCTGCTATCAAAATCTTCCTTCAGTAATAAAGGTCTTACGCTTCTTCTCGATCACCAGAAAAGAACGCTTTCACACAGTCTCTGTTTTCTTGCTCGTCAAAAGATCAATCTTTTTTATCACACACTTTCCTGTGCATATATATATCCGAAGTTTCCAAGATAGAACATATTTTCAAATATGAGAAAATCTTCCGCATAAATAGATCCATGAAAATCTCCTTTAGATTCGCGATATTAAATGAAATAACAAAGCCGTTGTAACTCCCCTGAAGAATCGGCATAAAAAGCTCCGTTTAAATCAATCATTAATCCGTTGTAAACCGTCTCTGATTCAGTCAAAGTCGTATTTAAGAATCAGCTCGAAATCCGCCTAATAATCCGCTTGATTGACTAATTCAAAAGGAAATATCGTCTGTCAAAAATATCCCGACGCCAAACGTAGGGTTGATGACGTGGCTCCAAACGTAGGGTTCACAAACGTAAGGTTCAGAACGTAAGGTTCAGAACGTAAGGTTTAACATACATACTTTCTCTTCAGCATTCAAACGTAGGGTTGATCATCCATACTTTGTCTTGCTTCAACTCTCCAAAGAACGTACGGTTGATTATAAAAGTAAGGTTGATGATCCATACTTTTGAGAAACAAACTCAACACTGAAAACTAACGTACGGTTTCTCTTCCATACTTTTCAACAACGAAAACGTAAGGTTCCTTCCAAACGTAATGTTCTTCTTCCATACTTTTCAACAACGTAAGGTTCATTAACCATACGTTTCAAAATAACATAAAAAGTAAACTTTTCATCCATACGTTACGTTCATCAACATAGGGTATGAACAGTGATTCCAGTACGCGCTAAAATTGATCTCGCGCTACAGTGATTCCAGAATACGCTAAAATTGATCTCGCGCTACAGTGATTCCAGAATACGCTAAAATTGATCTCGGAATATAAAATAAAGTATAAAATCTCGTTATATAAAATAAATTCCTGCAAAATACTCAACAAAATAATTAGTAAATAATTAAGGGTATTTGTGAGCATCAAAATCATCATAAAGAGACAGAGTATTATTTAAAATAATCTCCCCCTTTAAAAAACATTATTTTGATTTGTTTAGAAACAATACATTGCTCAACAATCTCCCCCTTTTTGATGATCACAAAACCCATAAAATAATAGAACTAATTTAATTGCAATCTTGATTGAAGAAAAAAAAAATTAGTTTTATAAAATTTTAGAATTTTGAAAGGATTAAAACAATATTTAACTATAAAATTTCTCCCCCATAACTCCCCCATAAAAATAAACCTTCAAATAGATAAAAGATAAATGTCGTATATATCCAAATGCTCTTATATATCCAAATTTCTTCATAGGAAACGAATGAATTTAAATGTTGTGTTTATCCAAATTCTCCCCCTTTTTGTGATATCAAAAAGAATGAAAAATTATGGATTTGAACACATTCAATATTTCACTGAACTATAAGTAAATGCTATAATTAACTGTGTATGAATAAGTGAATTGCTTATACTGGCTAACTTAATCATAAATCAATAAATAACAAAACAAAAAAGATAAGAAAAGAATTTTCATTCACAAGCTATTATATAAAAACGACAGTGATATACAGAGGAATCAAGGTGTAGGGATAAGACAGGGAAAAAGGTGTCTATCTCCTTTGAATTACTGTCTTGATCTCTGTAAACTGGTCTCGAAGCCTCTTCATCATCCCATCTCTTAACTTGATGATAAGATCTCTGTTCTCCTGAGTCATATGAATATCTTCAATCAAATTAACTCTGAAAAATTCATGCAGTCTTTCTTCTTTTTCAACAAAAAGAGCCAGCTTTTCTGATAACTGATTCAAAAGAATCCTAATCGGTTGCTCTCCAGATGTCAACTGATCTACCAAAAATTTCTGATTATCTAGCAAAACTGACAAAGGGGCACTATTACACTGAAGATCGTGTAATCTGTCACTCATATTGCTCAGTGCTCCAGTAATTGCTTGAAATCTTCGAATCAAATCAGGTGAAGAACCTGATCCACTCACAGCACTATTTGCAACAGATTCAAATTTATTCTCCATGTAAATTTTCATCTCAGACAAATCATCTTTCGTTACCATCTCTGATTTAAACTGATCAACAGCATGCAACATATCAGTCTTAAACAAATCTACTTCCTGTCTTGAAACAGTAGATTCTTTCAGCTTCTGAAACTTTAACTGCTCCAAGTTCAGAGAACTTCTGAGACTAACATTCTCAGATTCTAACTGAGAAATACGCTTGTATAACTCAACAACTTCTTCTTTTCTCGAATCAGGGGCACCCTGTGCTTGATTCTCATGTCTAGAATCAGATTGACGAAGCAGGACAAGGGGTAAAGAATCTGCATCTGATTGTTCTTTGTCCTGAAAAGGTTGATCCACTGAACTATCCTTTGAAGCCTGAAACTCTTCCACTGAAAAATCTTCCTGAAGTACCTCTGTATTAACTTCAGAAGTGTGTTCATCACGAACAGTAGTCTCTCTGACTTCTACTGAATGATCAAGAACAATATTTTCATGAACTTCTTGAGGTCGGGCCACTTCTTCACCAGGCACTGCCTCCATAAGTTGTTCTTGTGGAATTGCTTCTTCAACAGCCACAGCAGCAGTTTGAGGTTCTAGCTGAATTTCCGGTTGAGCTACTGGTTCCTCTATCGGTGCAGTCCTCTCCACAACAGCTTCTCTCACAAATGAATAAGAAATTACAGGTTCAGAAGGTTTCAAGACAGGAGAGATAATTTCTTCATCAATTGACCTCTTCCTTCTAGATTGAAGTCCTTCTTGACTTCTCTCTTCCACAACTTCCTCCATCTCAAGGCGAATTCTTCTTGCCACTGTACTAATCCTTGATTCTGCTTGTCCCTCTTTGGACTTAGCCGGTTGAGCCTGAGCACTCTCCGAGTCTTCCTCAGCTCCAACAGGTAAGAGTTTTCCTTTAATTGTGCTCCAGAAATATCCCACTTTCCTCAAAGTTCCAGCATTAAAAACATTACTGTGGTGACATTTCACCCCAGCACTTACCAATCTGATCATTCCTCTTTTATATAAAAACAAAGAAATGAACCTTCCATATGGGAAAAAGGTCATTCTTGCTTCACTCTGACAGCAGTATCTCAGATATCTTATCATAAATCGAGGAAAATTAAACTTAATATCACTAATCAAAAGATACATTATATACATGTCAGGGTACAGAATTTTCTCCATCTCAGCCATCCTTGGTGCTAAACCAGTCTGAACAAACTTTACTAAGATTTTCTGATCGGGCTCCAAATCTTTAATAAACATCTTCTTTATCACTTTGGTTCCAAACAGAAAAGACATAATGTCTTCAGACTTATGTACAGAATCTCCAATATTCCGTAAATCAAAATGAAAAACTCCTTCATGAGGGCAGTTAAGAATTTGACTTATCTCTACAGATGATATGGAAAAGTCCTTATCTTCTATTTGAGCCAATAAACTATCCTCCGTATCTCCAAGGCTAAACTGAACAGTTCTAAAGAAATGTCTCATTTCTGCCTCATATAGAAACTCAGAGTTTTCACTATTAAAAGCTTGCTCAAGACCTTGAAACGACAACGCTTGCTTCAACAGAAAATTAGTTTCAAACAGCCATTCTAAATCGATGACTTTACCTTGCAGTATCTTCCGACCAACTACTTTAGATTTCTTTGCAGCACTTCTCTCAGCTTCATCTGGACGCTTAGTCTTTTCCATTTCAACAACGATTTCTGAAGGTTCGTAAGTTTAGGGTTTGAAGATTCAGAAAAGGGTTTTGGAGCAGATGTGCGGTTTTAGGTTTTCGAAAGGGTTTCCGAAAAAAGGTGAAAACAATTTAGAAGGTGAAACGGTTCTGACAGCCTTGATTCCCGTGTAATCACTAATCATTACTTTTATTTAAAACAAAATAAAATAACTTATAGCGAGAAACAGAAATTAAGTAGAATTCGAAAACAGAATAAGATTAAAAAGAAACTATTTAAAAATTAAATAAACCTAACTCCCCCTTAATAAATTCAAACCTTGCCGTGGGAAGTGGTTTAGTAAAAATATCTGCTAATTGATTTTCTGTATTTACGAATTCTAAAAATATATCCTTTTTTAACACATGATCTCTTAAAGAGTGATGTCTTCTATCAATGTGCTTAGTTCTAGAATGACTAATAGGATTTTTTGAAATATTAATTGCACTAGTATTATCACATAAAATAGGTGTATTATTGAAATTTAATCCAAAGTCCATAAGAGTGTTTTTCATCCACAACACCTGTGCACAGCAACTACCTGCAGACACATATTCTGCCTCGGCTGTTGACAGGGCAACTGAGTGTTGTTTCTTACTAGACCATGATACTAAAGACTTTCCTAAAAAGTGACATGTTCCTGAAGTACTCTTCCTATCTAATCTACAGCTTCCAAAGTCTGCATCTGAATATGAAATTAAATTAAAATCAGAGGTTTTTGGATAAAGCAGAGATTGATAAATAGTACCTTTTAAATATCTAAAAATTCGTCTAACAGCAGTTAAATGAGATTCTTTGGGATTTGATTGAAATCGAGCACAAAGACATACTGAATACATTATATCTGGTCTACTAGCAGTAAGATATAACAAACTACCAATCATACCTCTATATAACTTGTTGTCCACTGATTTTCTAGTTTCATCCAAATCAAGTTTTATATTAGTACACATAGGAGTTGTAAATGTCTTGCTGTTTTCAAGTCCAAATTTCTTAAGTAAATCAGTAATGTATTTGCATTGATTTAGAATATTTCCAAAATCTTTTTGAAATATTTGAAGACCCAAAAAGAAATTTAATTCTCCCATCATACTCATTTCAAATTCTTTTTGCATTAATTCTGAAAATTCATGACAAAGAATTTTATTGGTTGATCCAAAAATTACATCATCAACATAAATTTGAACCAACAAAACATTATTTTTCACAGTTTTCTTAAAGAGTGTTGGATCTGCTAGTCCAACAGTAAAATCATTTTTCAAAAGAAAAGAACTTAGTCTTTCATACCAAGCTCTAGGTGCTTGTTTAAGGCCATAAAGAGCTTTAGTAAGTTTGAAAACAGAATCTGGTTTTTGAGAATTTTCAAAACCAGGAGGTTGCTCAACATAAACTTCCTCCATTAAATAACCATTTAAAAAGGCAGATTTAACATCCATCTGAAATAATTTAAAATTCATATAAGATACATAGGCTAAAAGGATTCTAATAGCTTCTAACCTGGCTACAGGTGCAAAGGTCTCATCATAATCTATTCCTTCTTCTTGATTATATCCTTTAGCTACTAATCTTGCTTTATTTCTAGTTATTATCCCTTGATCATCCTGTTTATTCCTAAAGACCCATTTAGTTCCTATTACTGGATAATCATGTGGTCTTTCAACTAATTCCCAAACCTTATTTCTCTTGAACTGGTTCAATTCATCTTGCATTGCTATTACCCAGCTCTCATCATCTAAGGCTTCTTCTATGGTCTTAGGTTCTTGTTGGGATAGGAAAGCAGAGAATTAAACTATGTTTCCAAAGTTTCTTCTAGTTTGAATACCAGTCTCTAAGTCACCTATCACAGATTCTAAAGGGTGATTCTTTGAGGTTCTAGACTGTCTAGGCATTACATTCAAAGGCTCTTCAGTATCATGTTCTTCTGAACTGGACTGAATTTCTTTTATATCATTTTCAAAATCATTCTTTAAATTCTCAGGTCTCATGTTTTCATTAGAATCAGGTTCATCTATTTGTTCTATCCTTTTCTCAAAAGGATCAGATTCATCAAATTTCAAATGAACTGATTCTTCAACAATCCTTGACTTTTTATTATAGACTCTATAAGCTTTGGAGGTTGCAGAATATCCTAAGAAAATACCTTTATCAGATTTTGGATCAAATTTACCAAGATTATCTTTGGTATTCAAGATGTAAACCTTGCATCCAAAAACTTTAAAGTAATTTACTTTAGGTTTTCTGTTATTCCATAGTTCATAGGGTGTCTTTTTCAAAATAGATCTTATTAAAATTCTATTCATTATATAACAAGCTGTATTAACAGCTTCTGCCCAGAAATATATAGGTAGGCTATATTCATTTAACATTGTTCTAGCCATTTCTTGAATAGTTCTATTTCTTCTTTCTACAATCCCATTCTGTTGAGGTGTTCTTGGAGCAGAGAAGGTGTGTTTAATACCCATGTTTGAGCAAAAGGAATTAAATTCCTGGTTCTCAAATTCTCCACCATGATCACTTCTCAATGAGATTATATTAAAACCTTTTTCATTTTGAATAGATTTACAAAAACCTTCAAATAAACTAAAAGCTTCACTTTTAAATTTCAAAAAGAAAATCCAAGTAAATCTAGGGTAATCATCAACTAATACATAAACATATAATTTACCAGCTAAACTTGCTACTCTTGAAGGTCCAAACAAATCCATATGGATAAGTTCTAGAGGTTTAGTTGTAGCAACTTTATTAACAGATTTGAATGATGATTTGTGTTGCTTGCCAAGCTGACATGCATCACAGAATCTGTCATTTTCAAATTTGAGACTAGGCAAATCAGAAACTAAATGTTTCTTAGATAATTTATGTAAAGCATATATATTGCAATGACCAAGTCTTCTATGCCAGATCCAGGATTCACTTATATTAGCAGTTAAGCAATTTACTTGTTGTTTACACAAGGAATTCAAATCCAAAGTATAAACATTATCAGTTCTGGGTGCTCTAAACTTAAACAGTTTATCTTTAGAAACAGTACAACTATTGTTAGTAAAATCAACAGTGTATCCATCATCACAGAGTTGAGAGATACTTATCAGATTGTGTTTTAACCCTTGTACATAAAGTACTTTGTTGATTGAGACTGTCTCTGGATCTCCAACTGTTCCAATACCAATAATCTTTCCTTTGGCATTGTCACCAAAGGTGACAAGTCCTCCTTCCTTTCGAGTAAGAGAAGAGAAATTAGCTGAAGTTCCACTCATGTGTCTTGAGCAGCCACTGTCCATATACCATATTTCTTTCTTTCTTTGGTGACCTGCTACCTGCAAAGACATTCAAACAAATTGCTTTGGTACCCATATTTTGTTGGGTCCAGGAGGGTTAGCAAGCAGTGATCTGGGTATCCAGATTTGCTTTGTTTTCTTAAAATTGATTGAATCATATAGATAGTTGGAAATATAAGCTTTCTTAATTCCACATATCTGAGGTTGTCTTAGAAAACAGTTTTTAGCTATATGACCTCTTGTTCCACAGTAGTTACAAATAACCTGTTTAGTGCTAGGAACAAAATAATTTTTGTATAACTTAGGTTTTTCTCCTTTACTTCCAATTCCAAACCTTTCCTTTTTAATTACAGTTTTTCCAAGTATCTCATTTAAGGTGTTTTCTCCTTTTGTAAAAATTAATGCAGCCGTTTTATAAGATTCTACTTCATCCTGTAGAGTTTTTATTTTTGATTCAAAATTAATTTTATTTGATTCAGCAGAATTGTATTTGTCAATTAATTCCTTATGTTGTTTTAGCAAAGTATTTCTCTCATCTGAAATAGCTTTGTACAAGTTCTTTATAGATTTATATTTATTAAATAATGAGTCATACCTTTCTTCAAGCATATTGCAGTAAGCTGCAAGTTTTTTATTTGAGAGGCTTGTTTCAGAGTTTGATTCATTATTTGAGTCATAGGAATAGTATGAGTGTACCTCATCAGTTTCAGCCATGAAACACATATTTGCTTTTAAATTGGCTTCCTCCTTCTCTGAGCATGATTCAGAAGAATTACTTGAGTCTTCAGAAACACTCCAATTAGCTTTCATAGCTTTCTTGTCTTTCTGCTCATAATCATCTCTTTTGAAGAATTTCTTCTTCTTTGCATCTTTCAATTTTGGGCAATCCGGTCTGATATGTCCCATCTTTTTTCATTCATAACATCTCACTTCCTTGCTATCCTTTTTAAAGGATTTCTTGAAGTCTTTCTTCTTACTATAGAACTTTCTGAATTTTCTGGCTAGCTGTGCCAGTTCTTCATCCGAATTTGAAGAATCAGAGCTTTCTGATTTAGCACTCACTTCTCTGTTCTTCATCTTTCTATCATTTTGTTGAGAAGTCACTTTCAAAGAAGTATTTTCCCTTTTTATGTAGACTTTATGCTCATTTACCTCATCTTGAATTTCAGCTTCGTACATCATCAGTGTACCAATCAGTTCTCTCATAGTTAGATCTTTAACAGAAGTTGATTGTCTGATTGCTGCAGAGATTCCATTCCATCGAGTAGGAAGTACTCTCAGTACCTTCAATGCTTGATCAGCCTGCTTGATTGGTTCTCCTAGAGCTGTTATATTATTGACAATTTCTGTCAATCTTCCATTCATCTGAGTGATGCTCTCTCCTTCAATCATTCTGAAAGTATCGAATTTTAACTTAGCAGTTGCATATCTCATCTGTCTTACATTATCTGTTCCTTCATAAGCAACAGCTATTGTTTGCCACATTTCATATGCAGTCGGGCATTGAGATACTCTGTTAAATTCGTCTGGTCCTAGACCACAGATGATTGCATTCATAGCTTTTGAATTTATGTCATACTCAGCCTCTGTAGCAGCACTCCATGTATCGGGATTTTCAGGAATTTCATAGGGAGTCAGAATCTTTGAATAGACTCTGTAACCAAGATTTTTCAGATAAATAATCATACGTGATTTCCAGCAGCCATAATTATCTCCATTAAAGTAAGGTGCTCTGACCATTGACATTCCCTCTCTCATATCAGCCATGATACACTATGTATAATCTTTAAATACTTCTAGCTTGATAGGACTTTAGAAATAAGAAGCTCCTCCTCTGATACCAATTGTTGGATCTGAATCTACGGATTATACACAAGAGGGGGGTGAATTGTGTCTTTTTCAAATTATTACAATCTCTTAAATTTAGACAAATTCTGTTCACTATGCTTTTGCACGATTAAATATGCAGCGGAAAAAGTAAAGGCATGAACACACGGATGTATAGTGGTTCGGGGAACAGAAGGCCCCTAGTCCACTCCACCAACGCTCAAATCCACGAGCTTGGCGATTTTCACTATCTGGTCCTCGTTTCCACAGACCCGTCCACAACTGAGTACAGGCAGTTGACACCTTTACAAGATTCAGGCAAACACAGCCTTCCTGGTTCAAACACGAACCCACACAGCTTAGAACGAGAAGCTGATTACTCAAAAATAAAAAAAGGTTTCGATAAAGAAACACTTCTCCAGTTGTTCTTCACAATTGCAACAGAATGCAATTGACAGTAGATAGATCGTCGTCTTCAGAAAATAAAGATCTGTAATCAAAACAGTTCTGAGTCGATCCAGTTGCAATAGATATTACCAGAAACTTCACAACTTCAGCAGCAGTAGATTCACAACAGGTAGTCGATGTAGAACACGTGAATCTGCTATCAAAATCTTCCTTCAGTAATAAAGGTCTTACGCTTCTTCTCGATCACCAGAAAAGAACGCTTTCACACAGTCTCTGTTTTCTTGCTCGTCAAAAGATCAATCTTTTTTATCACACACTTTCCTGTGCATATATATATCCAAAGTTTCCAAGATAGAACATATTTTCAAATATGAGAAAATCTTCCGCATAAATAGATCCATGAAAATCTCCTTTAGATTCGCGATATTAAATGAAATAACAAAGCCGTTGTAACTCCCCTGAAGAATCGGCATAAAAAGCTCCGTTTAAATCAATCATTAATCCGTTGTAAACCGTCTCTGATTCAGTCAAAGTCGTATTTAAGAATCAGCTCGAAATCCGCCTAATAATCCACTTGATTGACTAATTCAAAAGGAAATATCATCTGTCAAAAATATCCCGACGCCAAACGTAGGGTTGATGACGTGGCTCCAAACGTAGGGTTCACAAACGTAAGGTTCAGAACGTAAGGTTCAGAACGTAAGGTTGAACATACATACTTTCTCTTCAGCATTCAAACGTAGGGTTGATCATCCATACTTTGTCTTGCTTCAACTCTCCAAAGAACGTACGGTTGATTATAAAAGTAAGGTTGATGATCCATACTTTTGAGAAACAAACTCAACACTGAAAACTAACGTACGGTTTCTCTTCCATACTTTTCAACAACGAAAACGTAAGGTTCCTTCCAAACGTAATGTTCTTCTTCCATACTTTTCAACAACGTAAGGTTCATTAACCATACGTTTCAAAATAACATAAAAAGTAAACTTTTCATCCATACGTTACGTTCATCAACGTAGGGTATGAACAGTGATTCCAGTACCCGCTAAAATTGATCTCGCGCTACAGTGATTCCAGAATACGCTAAAATTGATCTCGCGGTACAGTGATTCCAGAATACGCTAAAATTGATCTCGGAATATAAAATAAAGTATAAAATCTCGTTATATAAAATAAATTCCTGCAAAATACTCAACGAAATAATTAGTAAATAATTAAGGGTATTTGTGAGCATCAAAATCATCATAAAGAGACAGAGTATTATTTAAAATAATCTCCCCCTTTAAAAAACATTATTTTGATTTGTTTAAAAACAATACATTGCTCAACAATGAGGAATGATATTGTGGAGTATATCACAAAGTTTTTGGTGTTTCAAAAAGAGATGACATATTATAATAAACCCAAAAAGTATTATAAAACCATTTTCTATACCCATGTGGACATTTGGGAATATCCCCATGGACATTGTCAATGTTCACCTAAATACCTCCAAAAGAAAACAATGTGATATGAGTTGTAGTGAATTGACTCATCATGAAATCCTACATTATCAATTTTGAGGAAGTTTTCCTTCTTGAAAAAATTTCTATGATATATGTGAATGATGCGGTAAGAATGCACAGTGTTCCAAATTCAATAAACATTGATCATGATCAAATATTCACCTACAAATTCTGTAGAAGTCTTCAACATTTTTTGAATAATAAATAGAATTTTAGAATGGATTGTCACTTCCAAACTGATGTCCAATATGAAAGAACAATTCAGATGCTTGAGGATATGTTAATATTCTACTCAAACGAATTTAAAGGATGACATAATCATCATCTTCAATTGGTAGAGTTACCATATAATAACATCCCCCACTAAAGTATTTAAATGAATAGATATGAAGATATTTATGGGAAGTGATGTAAAACTCCAATTTATTGGGATGATATTAGAGAATGGAATATTTTTTGACCTAATCTTCTGAAAGAGATGGAAAAAATGTTCAAGATATCCAAAAACATATAAAATATGATAATATTCAACAAATGATTTATTTTGAAAACCAGTTATTGGACATGGAGTATGATGTTAGAGGAAAATGTTTCCTTCAAATATCATGACGGAATAGATTCCTGCGGTTTGTAATTAAAGGAAAGTATATCCCAAGGTACATTGGCCTCTTTTAGATCCATAATCTCATAGGAGGTACATAATATCATCTTTCACTTCTACTTTGAATGGCCTATGATCGTTTCGTGATCTATGTATCACTCATAAGAATGAACATACCACATCACACAAATTCACTGAATCTATATGGGGTACAACTGGATAATGACCATTCATAGGAAGAGTAAAATGTGTTGATATTGGACTATAGATAAAATGTTATACGTAACAACACAAATCCCCATGTTAAATTTTTTTTTGGGGAACTATAAAAATAAAAGTTAACATTGAAGAAAAATAATTAATTGAATTAGAAGTAGCCTCATCTTTTCTCAACAGAGAACACATGTTAAAATTTGAGGGATAAAATTTATAAAGGGTGTAAGAATTTAATAACCCATATTTTATTACTAATATTTTTTTAATGATGAATTTTTTTATATTATATAATATTATACCCATATAAAATATAGAGATCAAAAAATGATTTATTTCATTACTCAGTGGTATTAAACTAACGAAAACAATTATAATTCCAATCATTATAACTAGTAAAAATTTATTAAATATAAGATCCCAAATTGGAAAATTTTGATAAGCCCAATATACTAGAAAAGAGGAAAAATATTATTAAAATAAGAAACAAATTATTTTTAAAAGAAGAAATATTATTGAAAATTAATATTTCAAATGTTGAGGTGACTATATTTTAATAATTAATTAATTAATTGTATAGTAATTTATAGGATGTAATGTGACCATTGTGATAATAACATGATCATTTGGAATAGTAAAATGAGCATTTAATAAGTAACCTAACGATTGGAAATAGTAAGTTGACTATTGGAATAGTAGTTTTACTAGAAAATATGGAATTGTGATAGAAGTAATATTTATCTTGGTTATGTTATTTAAATATAAAATATCTAATTCCAAAATTTTATTATTTTTATTAAAAAACTCAAATAATATATAATCACATTTTCAGTTAACATTATGTTAATGTATTTCCTAAAAAACATATTTTTATATAAAAATAAAAAAATTATTATTTTAGAAATTTATTTTCATAAAATTAACAAAATTTTTAAAATATACATAGATATGTTTCTCTAGGGTGACAATTATCATAATTTTCCAAAATAATTTCTTTATAATGAGAATAGTAATGATATAGGTTTTTCACATATCAAGTGTAAGTTAAATTACATCTTATATTATAAAAGAAGGATATAATACATTATATAAATGAAGGATCCTCGATGATATATTTAATCATATAAATTAATCCAATAAATATAATAAAAGTAATTTCCAAACCTAATAATAACATTCCAAAACGTGAAGTCCAAAGTTATTCTTTAAAATTACAATTTTCATTTCATTCCGATTTATTTTTAAATAAACTAATGAATTAAAATTAAAAATATTTATTAAATTTATAGAAAAATTTTATTATATTTATCAATTATTTATATTGAATTAAATTCACTATTAAAAGTTGTACCTTCAATATATTAATATTTCTATATTTTACTGTAAACATACCCCTCTCCTCATGTTTAAAAACCTCTATCTCATCCTTTGGAAACAACTGCATCCAGCCATTATAAATCCAAATATCTTCCAACATAATCCCAATAAATCCATTTATAATATCTAGGGTCATTAAAGATAACTCAAACTAAAATCACCATGGGATTTATACTATTCTATAAGAGAAGCTATATCGAGGATATAGTAAGTCTCTATTAACTCTTCCCTCTTTTCTTCTTTTACTTATTTTTCCCAATCCTATCAAAATCATATAATATAAAATTAATTATATTTTATGTTAAAATAAAATTAATTATGTTAACTTAATTTAATTATCACATTTATCACATTTATAAATTGTATACCTCTCTTTATAACTCCTTTGATAATGTCACATTAATGGACGATTAACCTCCTATATAGACATTTACCTATCAATACATATAAAATTATCCATGGATGGATATTATTAAATTTATATAATATATCAAAATTTAAATTATTTTATTATAAAATTCTACAATTAATTATACTCACATATAAATTATATAGAATAATGATAAATGGGAAAATTTTAAGAAAAAAATGATATAAAAACACATCAAATTCATCAACCTAAATCAAGAATTATAATAAGTTAATTATAATTTATATATAGTATTATATATGACGAGAATTCACTTCTTTATAAATGTTATAATAAGTATATGTTTATTATAAAAGAGGTTCAAAAGTGAGGAAATTAAGCAGAAAGTATGGTAAGGGGATTCTCGATCCCAACTCCTTTTCTTTGGGTTATCCCTCTTTCAAAACATCATTACTATGAATTATCCTCTAATGTTACTTAAATATCATTCCATTATTCATCCATTTTATTTTAGGGGTATATACATGTCTCCAATATTATTTTATAACCTATATAATATTTCCTAAAAGATCTATAATTTCAATAATACTTCTTTCACTTCTCTTGAGTTGTTTTTTCTTCACTCAAGAATGATGATTATTAGACCAAATATTTTTTTATATTTTTAATTTGGGAACTCGTTATTTATTTCTTAAATAAATAGTGATGAAATACTTATGAAACAAATTACATTCCTTGGGTTGATTCACATGTAGGATTGTTATACATTATTTTTGGCATGCATGATTATGTAAATATAATTATGTGACTGGTGGGCTTGGAATTATATATCCCTAAATATAATTTGATAGAGTAATTTATCTCATGTGATAATTATTATTATTCATGAAAAAATAATATCCTTGTTTAAAATGATGATGCTGTTATTATGAACATATGTTATGTGTGAACGTGATGACAACTTTGTTCCAAACGATGTGTGGTATTCAAAAACTATAACATGACGTTTCATTTTTATGAATTTTCACATTCCAAGGATTTATCAAATATTAATCATAGGATGTTAATGATGATCATATCCTTATTCTATGATGATTATGATTATTCTCTACCATGTTATATTGGTTCACATCCCTCATTCATCTTTTTAATTGCCTTTTAGCTCATATCTTTCTTTGATAAAGACCCTCAGTTGACTCTATCTACTTAATCAAATGTGGTCTTTATAAGATTAATGAATAATATTTGAAAAATATTTTCATGTTTTTATAATAATTGTGTTATGTATGGTCCTAATCATCAAAATACACTATTTCTTTGGATCCTAGATTATGACATAATTAAGTGGTTTATCATTAAACTAATGTAATAAAAATGTAATAAAAAGTAGGGTTGCTATAGTAGGATTAAATTTGAATCCATGGAATATGTAACTAAACATAAAAATCAAATTTGGATGCCTATATATCCTACTAAATGATCAATCCTACCTCAACAAACTAAATCAAATTTTCTTCATGAAGTATTATATATTATACTAAAATTTAAACTTCTTTGAATTTAATGTTTAGAAATCACATTAATTTTATTACATCAATTTCACATTTTATTTTCCAAAAAGATTATGAATTAATGTCCAAAATTGGTCAATTTCTTTTATCAATAACCCATTTATATAGGATGAATAAATAATCCCCTTAAATTGAGTAACATTAACACGATATTTAAATTTTAAATAAGGACTAATGTGTGTTTTAAAAATTTATATTTATATGGAATGAGATTCATATATTTTAATCAACAGTTTAATATATGTGGAGAAATTAAATTTAAATGTTAAAACTAATTAACCTTGTCATAGAATAGTTATCAAGATGATTGGAATACGTAAAAATTTTAATGTCAATACTCCAATTTTAAAGATAATTTCATTATATTAAACTCTTATATAGTATATTGACTACTTCATATTATCATGAATGGCTCATTCTAGTTGATCCCTCTTATATATAGTGGGATATAAAAAACTCAATAATACACTTTTTTGGAATATTTTTTGGTATATCACACCATTAAAATGATAACATATTATCTCCCAACCACATGTCTTCAATTGAAATATTATGATCATATACAATGTTATGCACATCAGACTTTTTCTATCAACTTCATATCAAAATGATTAATGATATTATAAAATAGTTTTCAATGAATTATCTTCTTCCATTTCACATAATATCTTCAATTGGATAAACATAATAAAATATTAATATCACATTAATTGTTACATATACAATGATACTAATTTTTATGATCTCCAATACATATATTATAAATACAAATTAGTAGTTTTCTAATTATATATATATTTTCTTATCCTTTTTATCAGATTATACAATATATGTGTATTTTAGGGGTATTCTACACTTTTCAATAATCAACTTCATATATGACACTAAGTATAGTGTTTCTCTATGTATCATCAACTTCAATCTCTCTCTCTCATCCTCATTCCTATAAAAACACCAAATCTCCTTGAATAAATAATTTTAAGTTTCTTATTTATAATTTCATCACATATTCTATTCATTAATCATCTTTACATTGTGCTAAAATCCCACCACAAAATTTGGTTATATTCCACATGTTATTAAATCAATAACTACACATGAGGAAATGTTCTAATGATATTTACTAGAAACTCATTCTTATAAGATTCCTTAATTAATGATAAAGAAATAAATAAAACTATTTTCATTATCGAGGAGTACAATATCAATATAAAATATTGTATCTTATCCCTCATTTCAAATGGATCTAATATATCCTCTGACGAAACCTCTTATTATTATTTTTATAAATTATTTAAAATAATTATTTTTATAACCCTTAATTATCATTCTATGATCGAATTAATTGTTCCATGCCTAAATATTCTACTAATTCAGATCGTTTCAATTCTCTATCACATGCATTATGATACTTAACCCATTGATAATTTATAAACATAATTTAAATTCAGTTATTATAAATCAACCCATTTTCTAATGGGTAATCCTTACATACGAAAAATATTATAATATTTTTCACATCAGCATGAAAATAATTCTACATTATCATTGATATATTTAATATTTTATTGAGAATATTTTGTATATTTAGTAGAATGTTATATATGTTATTTCATATATTTCATATAAGAAACAATAGATTTTATAAAATCGCAAGTTTAATGGTTTTCTATTTTTACTCCACATAATCATATGTATCATATTTAATATGTTATGTATCCTTGGGAAAATATTATGTATTACACTAAAAAACATTTAAATGACTCAAAGTATCTTAAATTTCATATTAAATCATTTAATATGGGTTATTTTGGCTTGAAAATCAATAAATATTATATATACGGTCATTAGTATATTATGTATCATAGTGTGATCTTTATGTTGGAACATTTCAGTATGATCTTCAATATATATCTTCAATCAACACAGAGATATACTACACATTTTCAATAAAATATTTCTTATTGTCTAAAATATGTTTCACATCACATTCTTCCACATGGATTTTTGAAAATATTAACTACAGAATATTATATATAAGATTTATTTCCATTTTATTTAAATATTCTGTTATGATAAAAAACATTTAGTTTACCTTGTTTATTTTTCTTACTAAAATCAAAATTAAAAAAAATTCCTCAACTAAACTTAGAACCTCTTGAATCCTTCTTTAGATATCCCCAATCTATCTAATTCATTATAAAATAACATAAATAAATATATGAACATATTAAACCTTATCAATTCATAATTGTGAAATCATATGAAACCATACATGTAGGGTTTTCTGAGTATTTCAGATAAACATTACTGCCTCAAAATTTTCATGTTTGAACTATAAATTCACTAAAAATATTCGAAATGAATTGATCAATATAGGTTGTATACCCTAGGATTGAAAAAACTAGTGTGACTACTCAATCTTAATTCCACATTTTTCAGATATTCAATTAAAACACCACAAGCATTTAAATAGATATATTTTTAATGTCATTAAGTACCATGATGTTGATATTGGAATCATCATTCATTAACAATTTTTATTGATTCTTATTAAACCCAAACAAATATTAATCATATGTATATAATTAACTATTTACCTAAACCTGTTTATTTAATCTATATGTTTTTGAACAATCCCAATACCAATTACCATTCCAAACATGAATTGTTATCTTATTACATTATTAATGGAAAAATTATTGATAATAATCATAGGAACTCCTTAATGATACTCACTAATCCCCAATGAGATATATAACCTCCCCTTTCAATGATACTCTTGATTAAGCATGGTATACTTGAATATATTCATTTACATGGATCGTTATCATCCATAAGAGATATTTGATGTCTTTACCTTTTAATAACAACTTCTAATATTGATAAAAAATAAAATAAATAAAATATATTATGCTCTTAAAATATATCTAATAAAAAATTCTCAAATTAAATGATTGTAAATAGTATAATGAATGATGAGGTTTACCATTCTTATAGATTGTACAACCCAATAATATAATTTTTATGTCTTTTTTTATATCTCGTTAATTTTTTCTTGAGGTTATATTAGTGTTTTATCAGATAATTATCATATTACAAAAACATCCACCATGCATCTCACAGTGGGTTTGATACCATAAATGAAATATTTTTTTAAATTATCCCACTAATATGTTGTTATCATAATATTAAAAAAGATTAATAAAACCCCTCCCAATACTAGTACCATAAATATACCTGTATAGGATTTATTTATGAAATCTCTTTAAGAATGGATGTGTTCATTGTCATTGGAAAAATTATTTATAATTAAAGAATCATAAAATAATTTCAACAGGAAACAACATCATGTTATATAAAATACAAAAATGGTTTTTTATTATATTATGTAAATGAAAAAAAATAAATTGAATTTTTCTATAATAATATATCATTGTTTTATTTTAATTAAATCACTTCAACTTCCTTCATGTGATTATTATATTACATGACTAAAAAAAGAATTAATATCAAAAATATATTTTTTTATTTTATATTCCCTCCCTCTTCTATTTTCAAAATTATCGTTTGGAATGGATGTCAGCTATTAAATAATTTCGTATAGGAAAATTTCAAAGAGAGTTTAATTTTTTTTCAGTTTTTGTTTTGATATATTATTTCATATTTATGTTAGTGTTAGATGTTTTTTCATATGGAATCCCTGATGAAATTCACAACAATGAATTTTTGATTTATCATAGACATTATTTTAATATACATGTTGTCATTGGGACATCTCATGTGATACCATGGTATATATTTTGGTTAATAGGTTGACTATTTTGGTTTACCTCACACACTAGGGGAAACCTTTTATACTATGATGTTATCTTATTGATTTTATTTATTTTTTTCAATCATTCACGAATTCATGTAAGATACTATGTACCATCATAATAGATATTGAACCACAAAAAAAATTATTGTGAATCTTTATATATATCAGATGTTCTCCACCAATGAAATATTATATATATATTATAGGTTACTAGTCATTATTACAATTTGAATCAGTCAATGGAATTCTATATTTGACTACATGTTATATAGGGTAGATGTTTAATGAAACGGTTCTAGGAACATTGGTGTTTATCACCATCTAGAGAGGTAGTTATGTTAGGGGTATAATTGGTTTAGTATGGGAATATTTTTTCACCTAAATTTATCAAAAGTGATTGAGTTAAGATGGGTTGTGTCAAATATGTTTTTCATAATGACCTGATCTAAGATATATTTGGTTGTGTGGGTTTAGGTAATGTACAATTACAAGAATTAATAATAAAAAATATTAATATGTTAATGAAATTATAACAAAAAAACAATAGAGAATATAAAATTCTCTAAATAGAATTTCCACTTTTATGCATACTAATTTATTCAATATTAAAAAATAATTTTCATAAAAACACAATGAAATTTATCATCATTTTTGGAAATTTAGAAATAAGAAATAAATTTCTGATTGGTGTAGTTTTTTTGTTATGTTGGGTCATTATATTTCAAATTTGTAACCTAATAAAATTTGTTCCTAAACTGAACCATTATAACCAAAATCATCAATAACCTATTGTAAACTTGAACTAACCCCAACAAAGGAATTTTCTTTAAGGTGTTGGGATCAAAAACATAAGTGGTGCTTCCTATTATTCCATGAAAACGTAATCATAACCATTTTAGTTTTTTTTCACATAGCAGGAGATGTTGTAAAATTTTTGGACACATGAAAATGATTAATGTGGTGCATCTTAACATTATTCAACCATTTAGACTTTCTATTAGTATAAATTCATAAAGAATGGATTGTTTGAAAAAATATTCTGAGTAGGTTTAGGTATGGTTTGTGTGAATTACAATCCATTTAAGGTTCTTCATAGAAGGAATATGTCCCTTTGAGGAAGGTTCTTCACAATTGAAATCTGGACTATTAATGCTAGTTCTTATACATCATTAAGAATTCTTCACAATAAGGATAGGTATGGATCAGGAGTAATATGGCATTGTGAAGAGGTAGTTCAAGGGAAAAATATCCCAGTGGAAATAAGGTTATGGATGTTGGGTTTGTACCTTATAGGGGTATCATACATATCATGATTAAAAAAAATTAATTCCCATTTATTTTTATTTTCATAATTTACCGTGGTTTTTTAGGACGTTTCCAAGCTATTTAGTTTCAATCAGTTAGGGTGATGTCATGTAGTTTTATTTTATACCAAAATGTTATTTGTGTTATAAAATGGGTAATGAAATTGGATTCAATGAGGTTTCACTCATGGGAAACCCATGTGTGATTTATAAGGATTACAACCCCTTGATGTTTTTCTCACAGGAAATATATTCCATTGAAAAGGATATTTATGGTACATGCTAATGTCACCAATTTAGTACTTGGGTGAAACTAAAATCGATACAACATAAATCAACCAAATATTATAATTTAATGTGGGGAAGGTATTATTTTTATTATTATACCATGTATGAGGCCCATAAGTAGATTTATTTCCCTTATCGATGAGTCAGTCTAACAAAATAATTAAAAGTAAAATTTCTAGAGCTTACACTAATATAACATAACGATATATACATGATTTATTGAGTGGACTATATTGATTATTATGTAAAATTGACAGATAAGAAGGGAATCTTGTTACAAGATAAGTTCTACTGGTATCCTCCTGACATGGATACTCATTATCAATTAAATAGATAATCATTAATACTCTAAGGTTATTATTTTATTTTGAGTAAAAACTCAGAGATTCAATTCATCGACAGAATATATGATTTAATGGTTGAATTATAATTCAAATTATGGCCTAATCTGGAAGGAATATTTACATTATATAAGAACATTATTTATAATTTTTAGGGTTTTTACCATTGTTAATAGAGTTTTTAAAAGGAATTTGGATTTGAATTGACTAAGCAGAAGACCTTGGTGAATGATAAGATTTCGAATATTTCCATATACCATCTATTATTGTTCTTCGAAAATAGTTCATAGGAGGACCATGTGCTATTCCATCTAGGGGAATTAATGAAATGTTGGCATATTACCTTATGTAAACTAGTTTAAAATAAGGATAAGTGTTATGGGAAGTGGTAATACTCTTTATTGTGAAAATTTCAAATGATCATCATGACGGGTCTACCATTCATAGTGGTTTACATCATGAGACTATCATTCCTGAAGGGGGTCTGCAATCATGAATGGGGAATTTATTACCAATTGGG
Organism: Viscum album; assembly: GCA_963277665.1. NCBI lineage: Eukaryota > Viridiplantae > Streptophyta > Magnoliopsida > Santalales > Viscaceae > Viscum > Viscum album. The sequence continues at coordinate 276,118,484 of OY728129.1, read as the reverse complement.
CTATGTGGTAGTTTCCCATATGTAATGGGATTCTCGAGGTTGATTCCTTCATTTTCTATTTCATTTAGCACATTAGTTAAATAGATATTCTTCTATGAACAAATGTTTTGGACCTTCACTGAGTATCCTAATGAGATTTGTATCTCAGTGGGGGGTTTCTAAATCATTATATTTCATGTCTATTTTGTGGTAAGTATCAAATATTTATAATCATTAACTAAAAAAATACACCCCCAAAATTGGTTGTTGCACATAATAAATGAGAAAATGAAGGCCCATTAAGGGAGGATGTGGTGACTATGTAAGAAATGTTTTGTTTCCATAAGAAATGAAATGACAATATGTAACTAAGAGTTTATCCCAGAATCACTATCTAGAGCCTAAAATTCCAAAATATGTTAAAAAATAAAGCATGTTTTTTATGATATGTTCTTTTCAAGGATGATTTATTCATGAATCATGATATGGGTTGTAAACATGGAGATTTTTCAAGAAGAATTTTAAATACATTGTGATGATTTTAAGGTGCTTCACTGAAGAATTTATATGGACAATTTTTACTCCAATTTTTATCCTCCCACATATTTGTGACCTTCTTTCTAATATTTTTTTGGGTATTTTTTAAATTTAGAGGGCCTAAATATAACGACCCACACTTTACATACATTGTTAATACTTCAAAATTGAAGCACACTTATTACAACATATGACAAAACCACAAAGGACCGTATAGGTATAGTGTCTTTAGAAACTGGGAAACATAAACAACTGGTTCATAAATCTTCTACAGTGTCTCCCATTTATTACATCATATCTAGGGTCCCTTTTAGCATATTCTACTTAATATCCATCTTCCTTACCTGGGGAAAAGAAAACATAAAAGGGTGAGCTCAAATGCTCAGCAAGGGCAAATAAAGGAAATAAAAATCATATCATATCTTTTTGAAAATCAAAACCTGCAAAAGAGATCATAATATCTTAACATGGAATAAATCATAGAAGTGGAAATGAGATCCCCATAATCATAACATAAAACATGAAACTTTGTGGCATGCACACATAATCATGGAAAATCATTTCTTGTTAGTCATGACTCATTTTCAAGACTATCTTAGTGGACAAAGTCCCTTTCTGAACCAAGTTCACTCCTCGTTTCAGTCCTGTATCACTGAACCGAAATAACCTTCCGTTCCAGCCATGTCTATCTCATGAGATATAAATCTTTACCAAATGCATTGGAGGGAGATATAGGTCCCACCCATTCTATAATGAATCCTTTCTTAGGTGTGCCACATAATCATAAACCATACATCATAGCGTAACCCATGTAATAAAAATGGAATTCTTAAACAACATGACATCATAAAACAATTCATATAAGATAAAGGAATTCATAAAAATATTTCCATCACAACATAATCAAATCCATGTTATAATAGGGATAAAAACAGAACCCTTTTATTATATTAGATGGAAAATAATTTTGATAAAATACTTGAACTCCATTTTTGAGGAAAATATCCTTTCTACTTCAAAAACATTTTTCCTTTCATAACATGTCATACGACTTTAAAACAAAAGAAGATGATTAAAAATAAACTTGAAAACTTGTAAAGTAATCTTCTTGGAAATAATGTTTTAAAAATCCATTCATGCCGTATAAAAAAAACATTCTTCGTACTTTTGTCGGAAAAGCCAAAAAGTACCTCGTACGAAAAAAAACGACAAAAGATTCCTTTCATATCTTTTACTAATAACTCAATGAATGGTAAAATTGGATATAAACTATTGTAGAAGGATGGAAATAATATTACATATTGAGGGAACATGGATGTGTATGATAAAATACACCCCAGTAATTACCAAAGTAAAAACAATCTCGGATAAAAGTGAGATTGTGATATTTTCCCTTACCTTAAGTCCAATTTGCTTTGTACGTGTCTGAAGATCCTGTATAATGGTTTAAATAATGTTATTGATTTATTCCAGAATCATACATATTTATATGATATCATATATGTTCCTATTCTTAGCTTCTTGATAGTAATATTTCATGGTTACTTGTTACTCGGGTCTTTATTGCCTTTTGTTCTTATGCGTGTTTTGCCGAATACATTCTTATTCTTCTTTTAAGGTTATAGATTCCTTATATCCATAATGGTATTAGTGTAACATATATCATATTTATTCATTCAATTCATTTATATAATCATTATGAAATGAAGATCATGTAGAACGAGTCGCATCACATCGTGGAGACGGTATTCTGTACGTACGCACGAGTGATGATATCGTTCCTATGATCGTGGAATTGTATTGGAGTATATATATATATTATTTAAGTATCAATATTACTTCATAATAATCATATATAGTTACTCATTACACCATTATATCCATCCTTGTAAGGTGATGGTGGAAAAATTGATTACACCACGGTGTGGAGACGGTATTCCGTACGTACGCACGCGCGGTGATTTCATTTTTCCGTAGGATGGATAGAAGGTGAATTAGGGTTGTTTCATATTTTTAATAACATATCAGAATTTAAGTAATACTGATGTTATTACTTTATCATGAAACAAATAAAGGAGAAGAAGTTGAAGAAGAAAGAAATTGAAAAGATCGGTAATGGATATTACCTCTTCTTTGGAACACCTCTTTGAATCCTCCACTAAGGGAACTAAGATTGGTATTTGAAGAAGACAAGGACCTCTAGGATTATTCTAGGGAAGTGGAGAGGAGAAAATGGCAGGGGTTGGCCGAGCTTGAGTGCTCAAATTGGTGTGAGGAGGAGGGGGAGGAGGTGCCCTTTTATAAGGGAGGAGAGGGGCACCTTAGGAATATCTCAAAATATTATTTTATATTAAAGTCAAAATCGGTTTATAATGGTTCCAAAGGGTCTTATTTCGAAGCTAAAGTGGGGATGGGTCGAACTCCTATCAACCAACAGGATTTAGACAAGTTTAGGGTATTAGTTTAACCTTATCAATTAGATTTAACTCTAAGTTAATTAATTTAACTTTTACCGTGTCTTTTTGTTTTCTTTCACTATATGGTTAATAAACTTACTATAACATGCGAAACGAACCCAAAATTGTTTATTATTAATATATATATCCTTATCTAAGTCATTTGGCTGAACCTTAGATTTTTAGGAATAAAATAACAATTATTAATATAATATTTGATTTAAAAACTATTTTGTGTCAATTTTGACACTATTTGATAAATGATTTTTGTGAAAGTAATAACAGAATTATATGTTCGAACCAAGTTGATTAAATCAACACTAATATATCATAGTAACCTAGAAAATTAGTGGAATTCAAAAACAGTCTCAAATTATATTTATTTTTGTGTTTATAACATCAATTATGTCAATATTTCATTAATAAGATAATTACTGCATCATCATTGTGTCATAAATAAATTAAATTATTTAATGTCTAAAAATTACAAATAAAATACGATTATGTAGGAAATATTTTTAGCTTTTTAATGAATATTTATAGTCGAATTTATCTTATGTATAACCCCATATAAAAAATGATTTACTTATTAAACTTTGATTTTAACTATTTTAACCCTTCTTTAAATAAATTAATAATAAATGTCCTAATCTAATCCAAGTGGGTCTAAATGGTCATATTTTATTCCTAAGTTTGTTTTTGGTCGAATTACACTTGTCCAATAGAATTAGTACATGTGTTAGGGTAATATTGATATCATATTTACCCTTAGTTACCCTATTTACTATTAACCGCGGTAAAAATAGTAAAAAGTTACTATTCACCAAAAAATTATTTTTATCTCATTGAACCACATTTTACTTACTGATATCAACCATGTCTGTCGGATTTTTGAAATTCCATTCACAGAAGCGGTAAAATTAAGTTTTATGCAAAATTCTGTTTTTAACCTACCACTTAGTGGTTTCACTATTCATCAAAAATTGAATGTTTTCAGAAAAATACCAAAATTTCACCCTAGGCTAATTTCGATATTCTGAGTCCAAAAATGAAGTCCATTTTGAAAAATAAAATTTTTAAAATTTCAAAAAGTGGTTATTACTATTCATTACGGCTAGTTTTAATAGCATATTGTTGTTTAGTGAAACTCGGTATTGCGTACGACGCAAGCTATCGAGGAAGGTCGCGATTGCGTGTAAAGCAAGCCAAGCAAGTGTTGTGTAGAAAAAGATTCCTTTGATGATTTATATAACATAAAAGTCTCGGGTGTTACATTCTACCCCCCTTAAAAAGAATTTTGCCCTCGAAATTCGTCACTTTGTAACAAACAGATGAGGATAATTCTCCCTCATCATATCCTCAAGCTCCCATGTAGATTCTTCAAGTTGGTGGTTCCTCCATAAAACCTTCACCAAGGGAGTGGTCTTGTTTCGTAGGACTTTTTCGCTACGATCCAGAATCTCTATCGGCTGTTCTTCATAAGAAAGATCTTGCTCCAGCGGTACAACTTCTGAGCTGAGTACATGTGAAGGATCTGGTATGTACTTTCTCAGGAGAGATACGTGGAACACATCGTGAACTTGAGAGAGATTCGGTGGAAGCGCCAATCGGTAAGCTACCTTCCCAACACGATCCAGTATTTCGAAAGGACCGATATATCTAGGGCTCAACTTCCCCTTCTTTCCAAATCTCATAACCCTCTTCCAGGGAGATATTCGTAAGAACACTTTATCACCCACTTCAAACTCTAGGTCTTTTATTCAGTTGTCGGCATAACTTTTCTGTCGACTCTGAGATGCTCTTATGTGTTGTTGAATAGATCTAACCTTTTCTGCCATTTCATCAACGAGATCAGGTCCTAATAGCTTTCTTTCCCCAACTTCATCCCAGCAAGTTGGAGTCCTGCATTTCTTTCCATAGAGAGCTTCATAAGAAGCCATCTGAATACTGGAGTGAAAGCTATTATTATAAGAAAATTCCACCAATGGTAGGTGTTGATCCCAACCTCCTTTGAAATCCATAGAGCAAGCTCTCAACATATCTTCTATGGTTTGAATTGTTCTCTCAGACTGACCGTCTGTCTGGGGATGATAAGCAGTGCTGAAACTCAACTCTGTATCCAGAGTATGCTGAAGACTTCGCCAGAACTTCGAGGTAAATCTCGAATCTCGATCAGATATAATAGAAAGTGGTACTCCATGCAATCTTACCACTTCCTTTACATATATCCTGGCAAGCTGATCTAGAGAGAAATCCTCTCTAATAGCAATGAAGTGTGCAGACTTTGTAAGACGATCAACTATGACCCAGCTAGCATTATTGCCTTTGGATGTTTTAGGAAGTCATGTGACAAAGTCCATAGTGATGTTTTCCCATTTCCATTCGGGTATGGGTAATGGTTGTAACATCCCCTTAGACTTCTGTCTCTCAGCTTTAACTTTTTGACAAACCAAGCATCGAGAGACATATTCAGCAACATCTCTTTTCATGCCATCCCACCAGAAGTACTCTTTCAGGTCCCTATACATCTTCGTGCTTCCAGGATGAATAGAGAATGATGAACTATGAGCCTCATCCAGCAGCTCATTCTTTAATTCGGGGATGGGAGGAACGCAAACCCGATTACTGAACTTTATTATCCCATCACAATCAAGGTTGAATTCAGGAACATTTCTCACCTTCTTTTGTAACTCGACATCTTCTTTCTGTGCCTCTTTAATCTTCACATGTATAGATGGTTGAACATTCATTTGAGAAAGATAAGATTTTTCCCCTTCCATTATAATTCCATGATCCATCCTTTGTAAATCCATAAATATTGGATCTTTTGTGATACTCATCATGGATAAACTAGCATGGTCGTGTCGACTTAATGCATCTGCCACCTTGTTTGCTTTCCCAGGGTGGTAATGGATTGAGCAGTCAAAATCCTTAATCAGCTCCAACCATCTTCTTTGGCGCATATTCAGCTCCTTTTGTGTGAAAATATACTTTAAACTTTTATGATCAGTATAAATATCACACCATTCACCATAAAGGTAATGCCTCCAAATCATTAATGCAAAGATTACCGCAGCCAACTCCAAATCATGTGTTGGGTAATTTTGCTCATGGATTTTCAACTGTCGTGAGGCATAAGCTATCACCATATCATTTTGCATAAGAACACACCCCGATCCCTTCTTGGATGCATCACTGTAGATCACAAACCTTTCTCCACTACAAGGCAGTGTGAGCACAGGTGCACTGGATAACCTTCTTTTCAACTCCTTGAAATTCTCTTCACATTCCTCTGTCCAGGCAAACTTAACTCCTTTTCGAGTCAACTTGGTGAGTGGATTAGATAATCGTGAAAAATCTTTTACAAAACGTCGTTAATATCCAGCCAAACCAAGAAAACTTCGGATCTCAGTTACTGTTGTTGGTCTTGACCATCTTTCGATAACCTCTGTTTTTGCTGGATCCACAGATATCCCCTCTTTTGAGATTATGTGACCCAAAAATGCAACTTTTTGAAGCCAAAATTCACACTTGGTAAATTTGGCATAAAGCTTCTCCTTTCTCAGGGTCTTCAATATAATTCTCAAGTGATCTTCATGATCTTCCTTGCTCTTTGAATAGACAAGAATATCGTCTATAAAGACTACCACAAATTGATCATGATATTCTTTAAAGACTCTATTCATTAGATCCATGAAGATAGCAGGGGCATTAGTAAGACCAAATGGCATCACTATAAATTTATAGTGTCCATACCTTGTACGAAAAGTTGTCTTTGGTATATCCTCCCTTTTGACCCTTAATTGATGATACCCTGAGCGAAGATCAATCTTGGAAAAGTATTGAGCTCTGCGTAGTTGGTCAAATAAGTCATCAATGCGTGGGAGAGGATATTTTTTCTTGATAGTGATCTTGTTAAGTTCTCGATAATCAATGCAGAGTCTCATTGATCCATCTTTCTTCTTAACAAATAGAACAGGTGCTCCCCAAGGTGACGCACTAGGGCATATGAATCCCTTATCAAGATTCTCTTGGAGTTGCTTCTTCAATTCCTGCAACTCAATTGGGGCCATTCTATAAGGTGTCTTTGAAATAGGCAAAGCACCCGGTATGAGTTCTATTGAAAACTCAACTTCATGATTTGGTGGAAGACCCGACAATTCCTCCGGAAAGACATCATCAAACTCCCGTACAATGGGCATATTCTTAATCGTGAGTTTCTCACCAACCATTTGAGATAAATAACCTTCATTTAGTGGAATCAATACCCATAAGATGGAAGAAATTTCCACTGGAAGGTTATGTTCATCCTTGCATTGGTATACGATCGTAGATTGATCTGGAATATGAAATGTGACTTCCCTTCTTTGGAAATTGATATGAGCTCCATGTAGAGAAAGCCAATTCATGCCAAGAATCACATCAAATTCCACTAAAGGAAGGATCACAAGATTTGCAGGAAGCACTTTCCCACAAACTTCGATCAGAGAAGAATTATAAACTTTTGATGCGATTGATGTGCCATTTGGTGTTGTCACAGCTAACTCAACATCTAATTGTTGAGGTAATACGATGATACCCTTAGAAAATTTTTCAGAAATAAAAGAGTGGGTGGATCCAGAATCAAATAAAACATTTGCTACTTTATAGTGGATGGTAAGTGTACCTTTCACCACATCGTTATCGTACTCCACATCGCTGATAGAAATTGCATGTGACTTTCCTTTGTCTTTAGCCTTAAGAGTTTGTTGACGTCGACCATCATCATCAACCCTTGGATTTGGGCATTGATTGGCATAATTCCCCATCTCCTTTCACTTGAAACATTGAAGTGTAGTAGGTTCATTCTGTGTATCCCTTCCTTTGTTTGCGTCATTAGACATCTTCTTCCCATTATCACGGCATTCAAATGCCCGATGACCTTCTTTTCCACATTTAAAACATTTACTTGTCCCTTTAAGACAACTCCCTTCATGTTTCTTTCCACACTTTGAGCATAAGGAAAAGCTCATCTTCTTTTCCGTGTGCTCTTTAGATTTTTCTTTGAATTCCATCTTCCTCTTCTTATCAAACCCATGTGACTGATGGGTTACTCCAATCTCCATCTCGACTTTGAGAGCACATCGAACAATTTCCTCATAGCTATTGAAGTCGCTTATGGATAACGCCCTTCGAAGACTTGGTTTTAAGCCACTAAAGAATCGATCGATCTTACTCTCAGGTTGGATAATAATACCAGAAGCGTACCTTGCAAGTCTGGTAAAATTTGCTTCATAGGTACCAACAGATTCATCATCTGTTTGCTTCAGTTCAAGAAACTCTTTCTCCATCTTTGTTCGGAGAATACGAGGGAAGTACTTATTGAAAAATAAGTTCTTGAACTCGTCCCATTCCATAGACTCAATTTCATCCCTTTGCCTCGTATTCTTAACAAGATTCCACCATTGATCCGCATCTCCTTCCAAACGATACACTGCTAGGATGACTTTATCATGCTCAGAACATTGAAGAACTGAAAATATCTTTTCAGTAGTACTAATCCATTGTTCAGCAACTAATGGATCAGTAGACCCGCTGAAAGAAGGTGGACGCTGCCTCATGAAGGATTCAACAGAATGTTGCTCCCTCCTTTGCTCGTTTGGAAATCCTGCATGATTCATAGCTTGAGAAAGTTGTGTGAGCATGGCTACAAGAATTTGCATTCCAGCTCCCATGTCGTTTGGTTGCTCAGGGGGACAATCATTGCATTTCCCATCGCATTCCGCATTAACACGGTTCTTTCGGGTTCCAGCCATTGACTAAAACCAAGAAGAATAGTGTGAGCAACACTAATTATAATTGGAAACCACATAATTCAAGAATAAAATTTTCATGCTTATGGTCTTATCCTAGGTTATTCATGGCCATTTCTAAGATTGTGTTCTATGCTTAGACTTATCCTTAGGGTTCTTAATAAGGCTTTCACATCCTAGTTTCCAAAGGTTGACTATACCTTTCCTCTAATACCAACTATAACGACCCACACTTTACATACATTGTTAATACTTCAAAATTGAAGCACACTTATTACAACATATGACAAAACCACAAAGGACCGTATAGGTATAGTGTCTTTAGAAACTGGGAAACATAAACAACTGGTTCATAAATCTTCTACAGTGTCTCCCATTTATTTCATCATATCTAGGGTCCCTTTTAGCATATTTTACTTAATATCCATCTTCCTGACCTAGGGAAAAGAAAACATAAAAGGGTGAGCTCAAATGCTCAGCAAGGGAAAATAAAGGAAATAAAAAACATATCATATCATTTTGAAATTCAAAATCTGCAAAAGAGATCATAATATCTTAACATGGAATAAATCATAGAAGTGGAAATGAGATCCCCATAATCATAACATAAAACATGAAACTTTGTGGCGTGCACACATAATCATGGAAAATCATTTCTTGTTAGTCATGACTCATTGCCAAGACTATCTTAGTGGACAAAGTCCCTTTCTGAACCGAGTTCACTCCTCGTTTCAGTCCTGTATCACTGAACCGAAATAACCTTCCATTCCAGCCATGTCTATCTCATGAGATATAAATCTTTACCCAATGCATTGGAGGGAGATATAGGTCCCACCCATCTTATAATGAATCCTTTCTTATGTGTGCCACATAATCATAAACCATACATCATAGCGTAACCCATGTAATAAAAATGGAATTCTTAAACAACATGACATCATAAAACAATTCATATAAGATAAAGGAATTCATAAAAATATTTCCATCACAACATAATCAAATCCATGTTATAATAGGGATAAAAACAGAACCCTTTTATTATCTTAGATGGAAAATAATTTTGATAAAATACTTGAACTCCAGTCTTGAGGAAAATATCCTTTCTACTTCAAAAACATTTTTCCTTTCATAACATGTCATATGACTTTAAAACAAAAGAAGATGATTAAAAATAAACTTGAAAACTTTTAAAGGAATCTTCTTGGAAATAATGTTTTAAAAATCCATTCATGCCGTATAAAAAAAACATTCTTCGTACTTTTGTCGGAAAAGTAAAAAAGTACCTCGTATGAAAAAAAATGACAAAAGATTTCTTTCATATCTTTTACTAAAAACTCAATGAAGGGTAAAATTGGATATAAAATATTGTAGAAGGATGGAAATAATATTACATATTGAGGGAACATGGATGTGGATGATAAAATACACCCCAGTAATTACCAAAGTAAAAACAATCTCAGATAAAAGTGAGATTGTGATATTTTCCCTTACCTTAAGTCCAATTTGCTTTGTACGTGTCCGAAGATCCTGTATAATGGGTTAAATAATGTTATTGACTTATTCCAGAATCATACATATTGATATGATATCATATATTTTCATATTCTTAGCTTCTTGATTGTAATATTTCATGGTTACTTGTTACTCGGGTCTTTATTGCCTTTTGTTCTTATGCGTGTTTTGCCGAATACATTCTTATTCTTCTTTTATGGTTATAGATTCCTTATATCCAGAATGGTATTAGTGTAACATATATCATATTTATTCATTCAATTCATTTATATAATCATTATGAAATGAAGATCATGTAGAACGAGTCGCATCACATCGTGGAGACGGTATTCCGTACGTACGCACGAGTGATGATATCGTTCCTATGATCGTGGAATTGTATTGGAGTATATATATATATTATTTCAGTATCAATATTACTTCATAATAATCATATATAGTTACTCATTACACCATTATACCCATCCTTGTAAGGTGATGGTGGAAAAATAGATTACAGCACGACGTGGAGACGGTATTCCGTACGTACGCACGCGCGGTGATTTCATTTTTCCGGAGGATGGATAGAAGGTGAATTAGGGTTGTTTCATATTTATAATAACATATCAGTATGTAAGTAATACTGATGTTATTACTTTATCATGAAACAACTAAAGGAGAAGATGTTGAAGAAGAAAGAAATTGAAAAGATCGGTAATGGATATTACCTCTTCTTTGGAACACCTCTTTGAATCCTCCACTAAGGGAACTAAGATTGGTCTTTGAAGAAGACCAGGACCTCTAGGATTATTCTAGGGAAGTGGAGAGGAGAAAATGTCAGGGGTTGGCCGAGCTTGAGTGCTCAAATTGGTGTGAGGAGGAGGGGGAGGAGGTGCTCTTTTATAAGGGAGGAGAGGGGCACCTTAGGAATATCTCAAAATATTATTTTATATTAAAGTAAAAATCGGTTTATAATGGTTCCAAAGGGTCTTATTTCGAAGGTAAAGTGGGGATGGGTCGAAATCCTATCAACCAATAGGATTTAGACAAGTTTAGGGTATTATTTTAACCTTATCAATTAGATTTAACTCTAAGTTAATTAATTTAACTTTTACCGTGTCTTTTTGTTTTCTTTCACTATATGGTTAATACACTTACTATAACATGCCAAACTCACCCCAAATTGTTTATTATTAATATATATATCCTTATCAAAGTCATTTGGCCGAACCTTAGATTTTTAGGAATAAAATAACAATTAATAATATAATTTTTTATTTAAAAACTATTTTGTGTCAATTTTGACACTATTTGATATATGATTTTTGTGAAAGTCATAACAGAATTATATGTTCGAACCAAGTTGATTAAATCAACACTAATATATCATAGTAACCTAGAAAATTAGTGTAATTCATAAAAAGTCTCAAATTATATTTATTTTGGTGTTGATAACATCAATTATGTCAATATTTCATTAATAAGATAATTACTGCATCATCATTGTGTCATAAATAAATTAAATTATTTAATGTCTAAAAATTAAAAATAAAATACCATTATGTAGGAAATATTTTTAGATTTCTAATGAATATTTACAGTCGAATTTATATTATGTATAACCCCATATAAAAAATGATTTACTTATTAAACTTTGATTTTAACTATTTTAACCATTCTTTAAATAAATTAATAATAAATGTCCTAATCTAATCCAAGTGGGCCTAAATGGTCATATTTTATTCCTAAGTTTGTTTTTGGTCGAATTACACTTGTCCAATAGAATTAGGACATGTGTTAGGGTAATATTGATATCATATTTACCCTTAGTTACCCTATTTACTATTAACCGCGGTAAAAATAGTAAAAAGTTACTATTCACCAAAAAATTATTTTTATCTCATTGAACCACATTTTACTTACTGATATCAACCGTGTATGTCGGATTTTTGAAATTCCATTCACAGAAGCGGTAAAATTATGTTTTATGCAAAATTCAGTTTTTAACCTACCACTTAGTGGTTTCACTATTCATCAAAAATTGAAAGTTTTCAGAAAAATACCAAAATTTCACCCTAGGCTAATTTCGATATTCTGAGTCCAAAAATGAAGTCCATTTTGAAAAATAAAATTAATAAAATTTCAAAAAGTGGTTATTACTATTCATAACGGCTAGTTTTAATAGGATATTGTTGTTTAGTGAAACTCGGTATTGCGTACGACGCAAGCTATCGAGGAAGGTCGCGATTGCGTGTAAAGAAAGCCAAGCAAGTGTTGTGTAGAAAAAGATTCCTTTGATGATTTATATAACATAAAAGTCTCGGGTGTTACACTAAATATTACAGTCTTCATAATTGGGTTCATTAGACCTGAATATAATCTTATTATTAGTTGTAAATTAATTTCAGTAACTTTATGAATTATTTGAGGAAGTGATTCCCAAAATAATAGTAGTTTAAAATGGTTTATTAGACTTATTGACGAGTGTTTCACCAATGATGAAATGTCAATAAAATCAAATTTTCTCTACAATAGAGATATCCATTGTGGGTGTCACATTACAAAATATCATACTAGACCTAACAACCAATATAGTGATTCAAGTAGTGCTATTTAGATAATTTAGAACCTTTATGATTTTATTAGATGTTATTTGAAAAGGGTAAATTTTTCATTTAATTGTGTTTTAACATCTGGATATTTAATAACAAATTTTTTATTTATTTTTTCACATAAATTTAGATAGTATTAGATTTCTGCATATTTTCGTGCAAGGATATTAAAATGGTTAATAATGTTGATTCTAGTCAATATAATATAATTATCTTAATGTGTCGCATTCCCTTAGAGATTATGTGTGTATTTATCTTATTCTACTATGTATCAGAGATTATTACTCTCTACGCATTTGGGGTTATAAATTCTATGACTATTCCCAAACCAAACCTTTGTAACTAATCAGGCAGCTAGATCTGCAACCATTGGAACATAAAATAAACCTCTCCATTTACTTGTGGGATGGTTTATATAATAGGTTAATTGAATAGATGAATATGTCAGGATATATAAACTATTGACTCTATTTGGAAAAAAACTCCTACAATAATCCTATGTTCAGCTAGGGGTCAACATTGGCAAGGATTGAGGATATATTTTTTAGGTGAAATACAATTTAAATAAATTTGGGAAAGAGATTATGGAGGCTTGTTTATATATTTTTTTCTTAGTATCACAATATTATTTATACTCAAATAAAAACATAATCCCCATATATTAATTATATAGTCCTCAAATATAAATATATTTCATATAGTTGACATATAGGTATGTATAAAACTCTATGATGTAGATATGATCATTGGAGTCCCCATTGTGGGGGACATATATGATTTATTATTTCCCCATACTTATATTTAATAAAATATTTATTGAACTCATCCTATTAAAACATAGTTTCTATTGAATGAATTGAATATTCTGAAGTAAATGATACATTATGTGATCAACACTACATTTAGCACATTTGACATGAAATTTAATAAATTAAACAATCAAGAGATACATGGTATGCTACTAAGAAGCTTCAAATCCTATTAGACTCATGGAATTCGTCATGTATATTAGTCTATGTTGAAATAAAGAACCTATATCACATTGGGATTGATGTTAAACCCCAAAAATGATCATACTATAGATCTATTGGAATACCTTTGGAATTTAATTTGAAAAAATATACATACAACATATGAATCTCACACAGGGTTCAGATTTTTGAATTTTTTGACGATGGGAAAACAATAAACTAATATTTCGATTGATCTTGAAATGATAGTTTCAGAAAATATGATCAATCTCTTTATAAACATCAATAAATGAAAGGATCTGTTCAAAATCATTATACCAAACCAAGGAATATCAGTTTCGATCATATCCCATCTGAGAGATATGAAATCATAAAAAACCAACACATTATTGATTCTTGATTTATATACCATATCTAATGTATTTGAGGAGTCAAGGCCCTTGAATTGAATAAAAAATACATAAAATTCATGTTGAAAAAACAATGCAAAATATTATTTGGATTCTATTCTGTATAGATTGCATAGTTTTTGATAAAGAAACTTGAATAAAATAAGATCAAATATAATGTCTTTATAAGAATGTGGTCTTCTAGGATTGAAGAATAATTTATCTGACAAGGGTGTATTCCCTATATATTTTTCCATCAATTACATTATGTAAAGAAGAAATTCTTCACTCCTTATCACACCTTGTGAGCTGAAAAACTCCCTAGAGTTTCACAATAGTTCATGTTGATACTCACATAAGAGGATATGAGGTTCAATTCATTCCTTCGGTGTCTAAGGCATCCATTGTCTTACTGTATAAATTATCTTAGACATGTATTTTCTTATACCCTAACTCATAACAATGCTATATAGTACTAAAACCACGGTTCCACTAGAAATATATAGTGAGTAGAAAGGGGAGGAACTAATAGAGATGTAAAGGCCTAATAAAAGGCTTTCCCCAAGGAATATTTTTTTTCTTGATTCTATGGTAGATGGGTTCACCTCACACTATTCCATCTATAAGTGAGGTTCCTCCCTGATCATATATAACAACTATAGCTACATTTCTATAGACTTGGATGTAATGAGATATATAGAGAAACACATTAATTGTCAAAGTGGTGTTGGGTTTTGTCCAATAATAGAAAATATCTTTAAGAGGGTTTCTTCATTTTAAATTACCAAAGGATTGTTCTAGGAGATTCAATCTAGGGATTTGAAACCCCATCATCAAAGCCTTTATAGTTCAATACAATCAATTAAATGTTAAATATTTCATATGGATAAGTTTTTTCATAAGATTTGATCCAAATCCAACACAACTCAATATGGAGTGTCTCTTTAGAGATGTTCTAGGTAAATGTATGATGAATTACACTTTATATTTTTTATGATTTTATAATGATTATTTTTTTCATCTGTTATCTCTAAATCACGTAGGATAATGTATGGGGTAGGTCACCTATTCTATCATCAATGTATTTTACTCTGGGAATGATAATTAGATAGGGTTACTATATCGAATAGGTAGTCATGATAAAATGGTACCCTTCATTAATACACCATTTGAAGGTGGTGATTAAATACTATACATGCTCCCTCCACTTTTCATTTATTATTTTAACATGATATAGCAATTATATTTTGACCAAATAATGGTATGAGTTCTACAAGACCATGGGTATTAGTTATCTAATAGTGAACAATACCTATAATTGTGGAAAGAGAATCCATAAATGTAGAAATACTGGGTAATCCCAAAGAAGGTTCCATATAACTCAGGAACTGACTAAAATATCTAAAAGACGTTCCAAACAACGTCTGGTAGATGACAAAATTGTGTTTCCATAATATCGGGTATCATGTTCTATCAAAAAATCTCTTATGATTCATAATGGTTCTTCTATAAAATCATTAATGGAAAAAATTCAAGACAGATCAGTATAATAACCCCCAACCTACACACCTATATCCAATGATGAAATTCTAGACATTATATGTCTCAATTTGATATCAATAATTAGTGCACAAATATTTTTCCATCCAATCCTTACAACATTATATGAAAAAATTAGACCAATTACATTATCATGGACATTTTTGGTTTACTGTTTTAAATAAATAGAAAAATCACTGTCATACGAAATACCAATATTTTTAAATGATATTTTGTCCCACTTAACCAAGATTTTAAAATTTACTAATATTTCATCATCATCATCATCCATATGAAATAGCTTCTAAACTTAACTCAGAAAACCACATTCTTTAAAACATGGGGAAGAGGAAACATAAGAAGGTGATATGAAATTATTAGTTATGGAAAACATAAGCAATAATAATTGAAATCCATTTATGAGAATAAAAAATGTATAAGGGTATGATGACATAATTAGAGTGTATGAGTGAGTCATAAAGGAGGGTGCACCCCTCAATACATGAATCATCAGTCATAAATCATGGGGTAAGGCTTTAATAAAAGAAAGAATCCTTAAATTCAAAAATCAAGACCCATGTGATATCAATATTGATTAGTGGAAACATTATAAACCCATGGAAGAAATAGATATAATGTGTTGGTATATCGGAACATCATCATTATATAACACTTATGGAACCCTTACAATTGGAATAACTATATATAATAGTTCCAATATAATTCTATATATAATATAATCATTACCCGATTTAGTGATTCATTATCTAGGTACACCCATATTTTAATTTATACTAGGACCTCTCGGTGTTATGTGGGCTACCAAATCATATAATTTGAAAAAATATCACCCAAATATATTTGGGATGCCCCATTGTATAATTTTTATCAAGATCACATTGTTTTATTTGCACCTCCCCATCATATCTAATTTCAATGAACCAAAAATAAATTACATTGATCAAATATTTCATTGTAAAAATCATTTAAAAAATTATTACTTTAATAACATGATTAACCCATTGAAAATAAATGGGTTTAATAAAATAAATTTCAAATACAATTATCACTTAGATGGGATATGGGTTCCATAACAATCACATTTAAATAGTCATAATTCATTATGATGGTATCAATAGAAAATATCCCTAGTTGAGGATAAGTTACAACAATGTATTTTTAATGTTGATTAATTTAATTAAAATATCATTAAAACATTCTTTAAAAAAAATATTTATTCATTTTCGGAAATTTATTTTTTAATCACAAAACATTTTGAAAACACTTTTCATTGATAATAAAATTACAAAACATGAACTATCATAATATTAGGAAAAATATTTTATTTCTAAAATAATCCTTTAAAATAAAGTATATAATCTTTATTGAAATGGTATTCATGATGATGTGAAATTTCATACATGATTTACAAGATAAAAAGAACATTCTTTTTACAATGTAAATTTTTTATAAATGTTTTTTATTTTGAAAATAACAAAAAATTTCCCTTAAAAACATTATGAAAAAAGTAATACATGTGTAAACATTTCATTAATAAATCATTTTTAAAATGTAAATTATGTTATTTTTCATAAGACATAGTTTTTGTTAGAAATGTATTTTTTCTGGATAGATAAATACTGTTATATTTTATTAAAATAAATCTCAACAATTGTGTGCACTAACTAGTTAAAAAGAGAATGTGAATTTAAAATATCATGGAAAACTGTAGTATAAAAAGTTTAATTATAATTATGGATAGGTATATCATAGTATTTCATCATTGAAAATCATAATCACAAAAAATCCCAATAAACAATGAGATTATGACATAAAAATCATCCCACATTGGTAAAAATAAATCCAAAGACCAATGAAATGATAAAATTAAATGAAACATAAAATATCATGTGAATAAATAAATTTATGATATTAAATATCTAAGGGGTTTTAAACAAATATCATAAAATAAGATCAGTGTATAACATGACATAAATCTAAAATAATGAAATATGAGACAAAAATTCCTTACAACATTAATATTCTATTAAATCACAATCCCCAAAAAAGAAAAAAATATTAAAAATGAAAAATTGCATGAATTTAATGGGATTGATTATATAATATATCATATGGTTAGTATATACACAACAAAAATGAAATCAGTGGTGAATTTTTATATGTCTCCAAAAAACAAAATAGAAACTAGAAATCTCATACCTCATTCTTCCATTTTGGTTGATCATGATTTAATCTCTTACATAGTGGTTAAAACATGTTATTATCTTATATAATAAAACTATTTATAATTTTAATATCATATATAGTCATTTTATGAAATATTATTACACATTCATTAATAATATTTTGTTATTATCAATGTTTTGGGTGCTAATTATATTGTTTTGTCATTAATGTTGTTTCTAGAATGGTTCAGTTCTTATCGATATTATATTTTTTTCATAATATAAATAATAATTATAATGACATAATTATAAAATTTACATGTCAGTTATACTTTTATTACTAATCAGGAAATGTGGTTTTGAGAATTGAAAAAACCTACGATTGTGGATATTTTATAATGTATGTACGCTTGAAAATGGGTTTCATTTTTTAAATTATCATTATGGAAAAGAGGTAAGAAATATTTTATATTCCAATAATTAAAATAATATAATACATAACATATTATTTCATAGAATATATAAATTTATATATCATCCTTATAGTTTAGGGATAAATAGAGAGTCACATCACATCGTAAAGGTGGTATTCAACTTGTATACAAACAATGTTATCATCTTTTTAGTGAAAAAATAAAATGATATATTATCATTTCATAAATAATAATATTTACATGATATAATAATTATTTCATTTATATATAATATATATCTTTAAACATTATCCTTATTATATTAAAAGTAAAGTGTTAGTGAAAGATGATTCAGATCACTTTGAGAAATGTTACTCCGTCATTCCCAAAAGTGAATTTATTGTATCACTAATGGAATGGAATGTGAAACCAGTTTATATGATATAAGTAATAAATAGGTATGGAAATTTTATAATTATATTTTATAAATTTTATATCCATCATCAAACTGAACCAAGATATGTTCTAATGGAAAAATGAATGATATCGGTTTGCGAGGTGGTAGTCCGTCATACACATAAATGATGAATTTGTAACCAAATTCATGGAAGTGGGGAATAATATATATAGTTTTTTATATAAAAACTTCTCATGATATGAAATATTATGTGTCTATTATATCATAATGTTTTAATACATATTTATGTAGAAGGATAAAGAAATAATAAAAAAATTCTCATTGATGAACGTTACCTATTCTTCAAGTATCATCCTTAGGTTTGAACATAATGAAATTCTTATATTATATTTGAAAAATATATATTATAAGTTTTGGTGATTGAATTTGGAAATATATATGGCTATTTGTTGGATAAAATCAATAGGTTATTAGGTGTAAATAAAAGAAAAGGGTGGGTGGCCTTTTATAAGTGAGGTGCATGGTAGAGTTGTTGTTTTTTTAATACATCCAATTATACATGTATTTTTATCAAGAAATAGGCATAAAAAATTAAACATTTTCAATAATATATGATATATCTTCAATTTTCGCAGGAAATAGTTTTTTTAAAAGTTGGTCATTTATTTTTACCCACATCCTCTTAGTTTAACCCTACGTTAATATAATTTTCCCTTCACTACAGTAATTAGTTTTTTCTTCAATTTTCACTATTAATTTTGTATAAAAAATAAGCTGAAATTATTATACATTATAATTTATGACTATTTCAAATATTGAATTTATTTTTATAAATTAAATTTTGTGATGTTGGAAAATCTAGTTAAAAATTAATCACATAGACGTGACGACAAATCGATTTCTCCAAGAAAAAACTGTTGCAAATTTTACAATGTTTTAATAAAACATTTCCATATGAAAGTTATTGAAATGAAATAAATTATATTTATTAATATAAAATTGAACAAATAAGACTCTAAAAAAATATAAATATAATTTTGACTTACAAATAATTTAAATTAAAAGGATGTTTTTAATTAAAATTCATTATTTTTTACTATTCATAAAATATTATTCTTTTCAAGAAATTATAAAATATTCAACGTAATATAATTTTAAAAATATGGTTTAAAAAATGTTCGTTAAATTTTCAAATAATTCTTCTAGATGTTGAAAAAAATAACTTAAAACAAAACCCACAAACATGATGAAAAAGACGAGTTTTCAAAGAAGTGCATTTTTGAAGAACAAGATGAACTTTTATAGACTATATGTCTTATAATTATCATTTTTTTGAATATAAATTATTTTTTATATATAATATATATATTTAATTAAAAAATATTCTCATATTGGATTATTTTAATTATTCTAAAAAGAGAATCATTATGCGGTTCAAAACATTTTTTAGAAATAAACCATTTTTAAACAGGAGAATAACAATATACTATAATCCAATTTAATATTAATATAAAATAAATTATGTTTCTTAAATATAAATAAATAATTATTATTATTATTTAAATAATATTGAAAACATAATCATATTTATAAAAGTCTTAATTTATTGAAAAGAAATTAAATTCTTACAAAAATCCTCATTCTTCACTATTCATTGAAAAATCAATATTTTAAAAAATATGTAAAAACATCACCGAAATTAAATTTTATTATTATAATAAAAAAACTAGTCTTTTTAATAAAAGATTGAAATTTTTTTTAAAATATATTATATTATTATTTTCATGAACATAAGTAAAATATAACTTTGGTACAAAACCTACTTTAATTGAATAATGCATGTTTAGTAAAAAATGATTTATTATTTACTAAACATTTATCAATAATCTATATTTTGAAAGAATATATATATATAGTTAATAAATTAGTTAATATAATTACTATTTGTAAATTTAACGACAACGTTTTAATTTTTACATACATCATTGGGGGTTTAAGCTTGATGTTGACTGTAATTTATGTTACAAAACGTATTTTTCTCATTATAAAATCCATGGATGTTAAATCCTCCCCAAATTAATAAATTTAATCAAATAAATTTGAAAATAAAAACGATAGTAAAATGTAAATAATGTGAAAATATTGTTTTCTAACTCACATAATAAAAATTGTTAAAAAAATATCATCATAATAACAGAGAAAGGGAAGTGAAAAGGTCACATAGAATAACAAAAAACCAGGTTTCCAATTTTGAGAACATTGGTGGGAATGAAAGAAAATAATAAAGAATTATAGAGAGTAGTTAAGGTCATTGATCATAAACAATTGAATGATCAATGGAATGGTATGGGCATCAAAACTACATTTTTTAATGATATAAAAGTTAATGTGATTCATATTATATAAATATAATAAGAAGATATTTTTATTTAAAAATATTTTTCCATGTTTTGAGGAATTATTTATAATCTAGACCAGGATAATAAAAAACATTTCCAACATTGTTTCTAAATTTCATAATTTTTAATAGTTTACACCACACTCTCATATTTTCTCCAAATGATGAGTAATGATTATGAATTACTCATTCTTTAATGTAACACCCTAAGCTTTCATAGTATGTTTCTCATTGAATAATACAATACATTTTGTTGTTCACAACATCGAGTTCTAGCACACTAGGACAAATCAAAATACCAACCTAAAAAATAGTTATGAAAATTAATACCCACTTTTTGGAATTTTATAAATTTTAATTATAAAATTTGACTTCACTTTTGGATTCATAATATCAAAATTATCTTAGGGTGAAATTTCGATATTTTTCTAAAAACATCAATTCTTGATGAATAGTGAAAGAACACCACGCTATTGTTTAAAACTGACATCTTATTTAAATAATAAATTTTGAATTTTGATTTATTTTAAATTTAAAATAGATACATAATACATATATTAATTTAATGTAATTATTTAGAGTTCTTTTATAATAATATTATATATATAATTTTATTGAACTTTTTAACATCTTTTACCCACTTTTTACGCATATGTGAAAATTTCTATAAAACTTAATTTTACCACTTATATGAATTTAATTTAAAAAATATGATAGAAAATATTGAAATTAATAAGTAAAATTTGGTTCAATAGTTTGGAAATAATTTCTGGTGAATAGAAACATTTGAGTTTTATTTACCACGATTAATAGTAAATAGGTTAAATAAAGGTAAAGATAATATTATAATAATGTAAAATTACCACAACACGTGTAGTAATTTTATTGGATAAGTTTATTTTGACCAAAATCAACTGTAGGACAAAAATAAGATCCTTTTGATCCATTTGGATTTGATTATGTCATTTATTATATTTTATTTAAAGAAGAGTTAAAAGTGTTAAATTCTATGTCTAATAACAAAACAATTTTTAATATATGAATATACATAAGATAAATTAGAACATAAATATTCATTAGAAGGATAAAAATACTTCCTATATTATGGAATTTTATTTATAATTTGTAGACATTAAATAAATAAATTTATATATGACAATGTGATGATGCAGTAATTACCTTATTAATGAAAGATTAAAATTAATGATTTTATATATGTGAATATAAATATGAATTTAAATTTTGAGGCCATCAACAAATTGTTTTCATTTCATATGATATATTATGGTTCATTCAATGTAATTTTGTTGAATTAATCATCTTTTCTTGACTTAAAAATCAATTACTAAATAGTGTCAAAATTGACATATATAAGTCTTTAAAATAAATACTATTTTATTAAATGATATAATAATCATAATAATCTAGGAATAATCCCATGTATTTAGATAAGGATATATATTTCAACAATGAACAAATTGGTATTCTCCTGGAATTTTATAGTATGTTTATTAACCAGGTAATATAAAAATACAAGAAGACATCGTAAATGATAAACAATTTAACTAAGAGTTATATCTAAAAGATAACGTTAATATGCTTACATAAATTTTTCTAAAACCTATTAGTTGAAAATATCTCGAACCATAAACACCTTATCATATAAATAAATTTTTTTGAGATATTAGAATCTAATAATGAATTATAACAAATTAATATTTCAAGATTTTCCTAAAGTGCCTTTCACATCTCTTATAAAAGCCTACATCCACATATCATAAATTAACACCTAAAATTCCATTTATCTCAGCCAAAACCTGATAAAATATCCTAAAAAATACCCTTTATTGACTGTAGAGGCCTTAATTGGATCATTAATCTAACCTGAGGAGCCCTTTTGTTCAAATTAAAAGGAAGAATCTGAAGAAGGGGTAATTATTTCTCCACAACATTCAATGTTCTTTTCTTCTTCCACTTCCTCTTTATTTGTTGTTTCTATACTAAAAAAATAACTCCAATTCCTTATATATACTATGATGTTAATATAAATATGGTACAACCATATTCCTTATTCTATCCATCCACTAAATGACAATGTCACCATACGTGTGTGTGTGTACGGCTTACCATCTACACATGGTGGTGTATTTTGTTATTCAACACTTCATTATTGGGATGGGAAGAATAATGTGTATAATGGATGTAAATAATAAATGAAACATGTTAATGATTCTTTATAAGTAATATACCATCCAATTAAATACTATTAAACCATCAATATAATTATATTGTCACTCGTGCATACATACGACTTACCGTCTCCCCGATGAGATGAGAGTTTGTTCCCCATCATAATCATTCAGGAATAACATTCATTTGATGATTAAAACTAATTTTTATTAACTTAATATCATTATGAATCTTAATCAATTGCATATTATCCATGTAAAAAATGACTTACATAACAATACATATAAAGTAAAATGAATCAGTTAACACCTGAAACAATGATACTGCTGAAATATTATTATCAACGAAATATTAGAGGATCATATATGATAATATATTAATTTATGTGATTCTTTTATTTTTCAATAACAATTATTTAACTATTATATAGGATTTTAGCATACCCTTGACTCAATATAAGTACAAGCTAAGGGTCAATTTTACAATCACTTTATTATATGAGGTTTTTTATATGTAAGTATCTACCATCACATCTATATCATCCACATATATGTTTAATAAAATGTATTTGAAAACATTTTTACTATTTCATATACTACGGGTTAGAGTCATTTATAGCCTTGTTTTACATTTTATTAAAAAATATTTAATGGAAACTTTCTGTCATTTTTCTAACAAGGTACATTATGACCTTTTAGAAAAATTAAGGAAAAAATGTTTTTTAACATCTATAGTGGGTGAGGCTATTTTCCACCATTATAACACCTTAAAAGATTCCCGTAAAAGCTTATATGATGATTTCAAAAATAAATTTTTTATTTTATAATTACATTTCTTTTAAATTATTTCGATATAGAAAGAGATATTTCTGTCAAATAGTTTTTGTTTCATCTATGTCCACATCCTCTATGGAATTTTATACTTGTTTGATGTTGATTTATTATGATACAATCTTAGATATAGTATTAATGGTTTTTTGATATTTTTGACTATAGATGTGCTACTTTTACACCACTTATTGTTTATGGTAAAAGTGTTAACATTTCATATGATATTTTTAATACCAATGTTTATGTTATGTTTCGACCTTTCCATATAAGGAATGGATTGGAATTAATATGTGGAGGGTGGGGGACTATATATATCCTTGATGCATTGGCATGTCTCATTAGTTAAATTAGTGTCTTGGAACAAGGCCCTGAAAAAATATTTATTTGTAGTCTTGGAATGAGGCCTTGACTATGTGGTTATGATGTCTGGCATTATGCCTTCCATTATTATGAAATTTTTTATTGATATTAGATGTGATTATTAGACTAGTAGAATATCCATATGAATAAGTAAATGGGATTATTTGATTTATATTTTCCATATTACAGTGAATTTTATGTTAAAAAGGATTGTTTTATAGTCTTATACATTTACTTAAATGTTTACTCTTATTTATGATAGTTTCTGCTATAGTTTTATCCTTACTGGGCATATATCCTCACCACATTCTTTTTTTTATTTTTCCCAGGACGCAAAGAAGTATATTATGATGGACCTACATGAATACGCTAAGGGCTATGACTGTGTCAAAAGGATACACAATGTCATCTTTTCATTTCATAATGTAATGTAAAATTTATGGATGTATCTTGTACTTCCAAGGTTACTAAAATGATCAGTCTTGTGAGACATTATCTCTTGGGATTATTCCAAAATTATGTAATAGTGCATCATCTCTGGGTAACTAGGGTCAGGATGATATAGATGGTATCATCATAAGTATACAAAAAACATTGGAAACTAGATATTGAAAAACTCTGATTAGAGAACATTACCCAACGATAGACATTAAGGATTAGTATAGAAGAACTTCCGTTAATGTAAATATTACATTGGTTTTTCATGAAATAAATCTTTATTTGGATACTATATGTGGACGTAGTTATGGCACAGATGCACATAAGAGTGAAAACTCCAACAAGGAGTTTCAGGCTTGACCCAGGGTATCCAGGTACATGACAACGGGCCATACTACACACCTAGTTTGACACTTCTAGGGGATAGGATTAGGATAATTCACATTTTTTATATACCATCATGAAGGATTAATGAGTAAATACATCCCAAAAGAAATCATTTTTATGACTATTGATCATTTTCATAAACTATTCAATTTATCTTAAATGTTCTACAAGTTCATAATTTATTATTGTGATTCAAAAACTAATCTAGTGCATGCCATTGTCTAGAAATGACGCCTACTGTAAGGAATGGAAACTGCATCAACACACATAATTCATGTAGGGATTTAACTCCTAATAAAGATAATTATAATGGAGTTGGTGATACAACTGGTCCTGATAAACTTATAACCATACTGGGACTACTCACTTAGGTTATAAATAATAACATTACCCGTATGGAGCATCCTGATACACAATGTGGAGGATCAATGATAGATTGTTACATGAGGCAACAACCACCGTCATTCAATGTGGTTACAAATCCATTTGTAGTTGCGTAACAGTTATGTTCTATATAGAAAATATTTCATGCTTTGGAGAGTATCCTAAGGGAAAAAGTTTTCATGAAAGTTTTTTAACTCACAAGAGATTCCGATCAATGGTGATCATTATTTCAAAACATAAAGGACGATCAATATGTATAAGCGATGTAATAAAGGGAGTTTAAAAAGAATTTCATTGAAAAATACTTTCCTCAAGAGCATCGAGCAGATATTGAAATGCAATTTATGAGTAAGGAAAAAGGAGGATGGGAATGTTTCAATGTATGAGGCTAACATTACACGGTTAGCAGGGCTTGCTACAGATTATATACGTAACCCGAAAAATAATATTGATCGATAATTTGATGGTTTAAAACAATTTATCTATGAAGCATTAGTCTCACAATATTTCTCATCATACTAAGATATAGTCTCATGTTCTATCAATATATAAAAAATAACTGTCTACATCTTAAGACATTAAAGCGAAGTAATAGAAGATAAGATCTACTGAACACTCTGAAAAAGTAAATGAGGGGAAGAAGGGAATGGTTGAATTTCCTCCCTACTCTTTGTTTTGGAAGAAACACCATGGTACTTTCTTGAAGGGGATGATATTTTGTTACATTTGTGGAGAAAAAGGAGACCAAACTCTTGATATAAATGGAAAAAGAGTATGTTAATGTTGAATGCTACAATTATAGGTAAATTGGGCATTATGAAAATGAATGTTCTAATAAAAAATGAAAACTTACCATAAAAAAGGCCAAGGGGGTAAGGCTAGGTTTATGTGATCACTGTTACTGAGGTTGAAATTCCAAATGATAGTGTGGCATGTACTTTAATCATTTCCAAAAAATTAAGAAATGATTTATTTAATCCTTTATCATCACATTATTTCATATCTTCCCAGTTTCCAAGAAAATTTAATATTTCCAATTTGACTAAACAGGGTAGTTGTTAGTCAAAACTCATATGGGAAGTATTAATGCAAAATATTTTTTTCAATCAGTTTCCATTATGGCATATAAACATGGATTATCTACTAATTTTATTGTTATACACGTGATTTAATTTGATATAATCCAAGATTTGGATTGGATTTTAGACCATGATGCAAAAATTTATTGTAAGAAGAATAAGGTTATAATTATTGATGATGATAAAAAATACCTTATCATTATAGAAGAAATGTCACCATCTAATTCACATCTTGATACAACCCCAATATCTATACAATATTAAATTATTGGGTAGGAAGGGAGTGAAATAACTATGGGTGAGGAATGGAATGTTCAAATAGAGGATTTACATATTGTTAAATAACATGTTGATTCATTTCCATAGGATTTACTAGGAAATCCTTCAGAATAAGAAAATGAATTTTCCATTGACTTAATTCATTGTTCAAGACCCACATCAAAGACCCATTTTAGATTTTCCACATTGTAATTATTGGAACTAAAGATACAACTAGATTAATTTAGTAATAAAGGATTTGTTATCCATAGTGTATCTCTATGGGGAGCCCTTTGTTATTTTGTTATAAGGAAATATTTATCTTGGAGGTTGTGCATTGACTATAGAGAGATCAATACTACAATAATAAAGAACAAGTGTCCCTGCCTCAAATTAGTGATTTACATGATCAAGTTCATGGAGCTCAATATTTTTTCTAAGATTGACCATTGATATAGATACTATCAGTTGTGTGTGAAAAAGTAATACATTCCAAAGACATCATTTCGAACCAGGTACATGCATTATGCATATACAGTAATGCCTTTTTGACTGACTAATGCACCCTATTTTTTCACGGATCTAATGAATGGATTTTTCAACGAATAGGTTGATCACATTGTTGTGGTATTTATTGATGATATCTTGGTATACTCCAAATTCCATGTAGATCATGAAAATCACTTTCTCCCTATTATAAGGACTCCAAGATGAAATCAATTATATAGAATGTTTATAAAGTGTGAATTATGGAATTAGAAGATTTCTCTTGTTGGACATATTGTCTCTATGATGGAATCTCTATTGATCCTTAAATGATAATGGAAATCCATGAATGGCAAGAACTGACGAGTATAAATGAGTTATTATGTTTTATTGGTTTAGTAGGTCATTATCGGTGTTTCGTCCAGAAATTTTCTCGAGTGACTAACCCATTAACCAAGATCACACATAAAGGGGTTTAATTTTTTTTGGACAAAATAATGTGAAGAATGTTTTTAAGAAATGAAAATATGATTAGTCAATGATCCTATCCCGACTCTACCATCAGGAAATGATGAGTTTTTTATTTATAGTGATGCTTCAAAAAATGGTCTTGGTTGTGTCGTTATATAGATTGATAGAGTTATTTTCTAAGCATCATGACAGCTAAAAATTCATGAAAAAAACTATCTTACTCATGATATTGATTTAGTTGTTATAATATTTGATTGAAGATGTAGAGATACTATATATATGGTAAAAAATGTGAGATATATACTAATAAAAAGAGTATGAAGTATATTTTCTCAGAGAAAGACCTTAACATGAGGCAATGAAGATGGATCGAAATACTCAAGGATTATGATTTCATAATAAACTACCACCAAGGAAAGGAAAGTAAAGTTTATTATGATTTGAGTAGAAAGGATCATGAAGTTATGAACAATATGAGAGTTGAAAATGATTCTATGTACATGGATCTTATAAAGATGGATATGAGAATAATCATTGAAGATGAAACATTAATACTTTTTAAAATGGTTTCCAAAATTTCTTTACTTGAAGGGACAAAAATTTCTCAAACTAATGGTGAGGAGTTTCAAAAGAATATCAAAGTTTTGAATGATGTGAGATCGATAGAATTTATATATGAAGATGGAATTTTAAAATTCTAGAAGAGACTTTATGTTCCCGATATACCTGATCTAAAAAGGGAACATTTGGATGATTCTCATAGCTCCAATTTCTCTATACACTCTAGTTGCACTAAAATGTATAAGGATTTAAAGAATCCTTTTTGGTGGGACATCATGTAGAAGGCGATTTTGGAATATGTCTCAAGATGTATGGTTTGTCAATAGGTAATGACTGAAGACATCATACTGGAAGATTCATGAAACCTCATCCCATACCTGAGTGGAATTTGGATTATATTATGATGGACTTTGTTAGGGGCTTCCAAAGACTCATTAATAGAATAATGCAATATGGTTAATTATTGATCTTCATACAAAGTAATCACATTTCGTATTTTTTGAGAATATTTACCACTTAAAGGGTCAGAAAGACTATATATTAATGATGTTCTAAGACTTAATGATGTACCCCAATCAATTGTTTCTGATCTTGATCCCCATTTCACATAATGATTTTGGAAAATTATTCTGAATGGCCTAGATACGGAACTTCGTTTGAGCACTGTCTACCACCCTCAAACAGATGGACAATCAGAATGGAAAAATTCTAACCTTAGAATACATGTTGAGATATTTCTCACTTGAATTTCAAGGTATGTGGGATTATTATTTACCTATGGTAGAATTTTCCTATAAAAATTTCTTCCATTCATGTATTCAGATAGCACTATATGAAGAGTTATATGGAACGAGATGTTGTACAATATTTTATTGGGATTATTTTTCTGTAATAAAACTCATAGGCCAAGAAATTATTGATGATAAAATGGAAACTGTGAAGATTATCAATACTCACATAAGAGAAACTCAAATTAGGAAAAAGATCAATGCTGATAACCGATGAAAGAATTTTGAATTTAAAATATGATATCATGTTTTCTTGAATGTATCTCCATGGAAGAGTGTTATATGATTTAGTAAGAAGGGTAAATTAAGTACCGGGTACATCAGACCTTTTGAAATTCAAGAAAAAATTAGTGTTATAGCATAAAAGTTGGAAATTCCTCCAAGCCTTTTCAATGTTCAGGATGTGTTCCATGTATCACTATTGAGAAAATACATGCCTTATGCAATGCATGTAGTCGCTTATGGGGAAATAGAACAGGAACCTGATCTGTATTATTTTGAAGAGCCTATGAGGATTCATGATACCAGAGAAAACGTTTTTAGAAAAAAAATGACTTGTCTGATTAATGTTCTTTGGAGAAACCCTAAAATGGAAGAGGCAATATGGGAACCTGAAGAACTTATGCTGAAGAACCACAGAAAATTTTCAATGAAGTTTTTTTCTAGAAATATAGTGGATTAAATTATTTGAAGGAGGGATTAATGTAACACCCCAAACATCCAATGTATGTTTCCATTTGAATAATACAATATCTAGTGGTGTATGCTACATTGATTTCTAGCACACAATGAGCAACCAAACTAGGCGTTTAAGAAGTAGTTATGATAATTTATACCCAATTCTAAAAATTTGTAAAATATTATTTTAAAACGTTGAAATTATAGCAACCCTAAATTTTCATAAATTACTATTAAATCATTTTAAAGATAAAAAAACATAATAATATTACACATAAAAGATCTAAAGGATTAGTGTCTTCGGAAAACTAGGACCATACATAACAAATACATCATCAAGCAAAAACATTTATTTAATTTCATATTCACTAGTTTCTTATTGGCACTTGTCCCCTTTTTAGTGCATGTAGACACCTGAGGATATACATCAAAAGCGGTGAGCTAGAAGCCCAGTATGAGTATAGATAATAACAATATAACATGGGGTGATAATAATCATTACAAGGGAAAAAGATCAGGAATATGGGAGGAAGTAGAAATATAATACTTGAAATGTGGAAATATCTAAAAATGAAACATCATGTCTTAGTGGTTATATAGCACAAATAATTTTGAACTAGGATAACATATTTTTTCACAAATAATTTCTCATTTAATCATGAGATTCATCACTTTACCCAATTCATTGGAGCTCTGTATAATTCTGGGTGCACCCATCACATTTTAACATTCATATTTCACTATATAATTCTGGGCACACCCGTCACATCATAACATTATAATTTATCATGCATGCCACAATGAACATATAGCATAAATGTACATAACTGGCCAATGAAAGGTAATGGGTTTCATCTCATAAGAACACATTCATAAACTTTGGGTTCCCAAAACATAGTGGGAATAATGTACTTGATACAAGAACCGTAAATCTTGAATGGGAAGTAAAAGGTGTGTTATTGAAAGAAGAGTTCTTTGGGAATAAATTTTGTTTGAAATAAAGAATAGTGGTAAAAATTTATATCCTATAAAAGTAAATAAAATGGTGAAAAAAATGATATTTTAGGATTAACCATATTAAAAATGGAGTGAAAGAGGGAGAACCCGAAGGACAAAATTTGGGTTCGAGAATTTCCCCTTACCTTGTAACTGAATTCTTCCTTGTCTTTATTGTATTTTATAATGAGATTATATTAATTAATTTGAAATCCAGAACCTTATTTACATTAATATGTTTCATTATGGTTTTATTAAGTGATTTTATTTTCCTTTGGATGAGTTATAGTGTTTAAAAACATTGTTCAGGAATGCTTGTTTTTATGATTTTCTTGAGTGGTTCACTTGAATTCTTAAATTGAACTTCCGGTAGGACATGGGTAAACATACAGAATGGATATTTCAGGTTATTAATGATATTATTGGATTATTTATGATCTTATAATGAATTATATTAGATACATGTGGATGTATCATTAGATACGAATTAAATGATGATTGTTTGGGTTAATCTGAGCGATTTTTTGATCATAAAGAACTTGTTTTATTTTATCACTAGAAATATGGTCATTAGTTAGTTCCAGAGCATTATATAGAAGATAATATATATAACATGTTCTGGTTCAACCATAATTTTTTCATTACCAGATTTGATGGTAGAAATGGGAGAAGAAAATCGTCGTTCTTGAAGGTGATAAATTAACACATCAGGAACAACGTTCTCCTTTAAAAAATAATAAGAATAATAAAAGGGGGTTGGATGATATAATATCCCATTTCCATCATAATATTCTAGTATATTTATAATAATGAAGTTACAATACCATTTTTTATGAATATATATTGGGATAGATCAATAAATGAACTTGAACATGAAAGGAAATTAAAGGAGAAGAGGGAGAGAAATTACATCTTAAATCTTTCTCTTGAGATCCTCCTCAAGGAAGCTAGGCATGGACATTTGATGAGACTAGAAACTCATGAATTTGGGAGAGTGTCTAGGTAGGATGTTTGGTTAGAGTATAATGATGTCTTGGATGTTGAGAGGAGTGAAGAAATGAGGGTGTGAAGGGTGGTATTTATAGTGGAGGGGAGAAGGGTTTCCTTAATATAAAATTAATTAGTATATTAATATCCCCTAATAAAAGGAATAGTGAGTCTTCAATGACCAGGAATAGTAATGTTTTCATCGTATCCCAAACCAAGTGAGCTTACATCTGCAGAACATCACACATGACTCTATAATTAGCTTATTTAGCTTATTTTTTAAATTATGGTATTTCACAATTCATAAAAAAATCAAGTATCTCAGAAAAATCCCAAAAATTTAACCCTACCATATTTCAACTTATAAAATCCAAAAAAGAAGTCCATTTTTTAAAAAATAATTATTTAAATAGTATTAATCTAATATTTAATTATAATCATAATTACTTAAAAAATAGTTTTTAATATTAAAACTGATTTGATAGTGCTTTCAAAAAATACATAGGGTCATATAAAATTATATAAAAACTATATGAAATTTATTTTATAATTAATGAACAAATTTTAAGAAAATAATTTTCTTTTAAATGAATTAATAAATTATAAGTGATTATTTATGTCTTACAAAATACCAAAATGTTTACTAATGTCAAATTGTCACTTTCTAAGATGTCTAAATGTTATTTAATTATTCATGGGTAAGGTTACTCTTATGTTGGATGATTTACTATTCATAAGGGTCATATTACTATTCATAAGGGCATGTTAGTATTCATAAGGGTATGTTACTATTCACCAAAAATAATTTTTGATTAATTGGACACCACTAATCATCTTGAACACAACTTTGTATGTTAGATTCTCAAAATTCCTAATACATATGTGACAAAATTCTGTTTTGAGGTCACCTAGAACACGGAGTTCATTATGTTTTGTTTTCTTATGATTTCATGACATAATTATAAGAAGGGAATTTCCATTGAAAAAATGTGGGTCCTCACATTCTTCCCCCCTTAAGAAAATTTTCCCACGAAATTTTTCATTACACAAATAGGTGGGGGTACTTCTCCTTCATCACCTCCTCCGGTTCCCATGTAGCTCCATTAAACTTATGGTTCCTCCACAACACTTCGACAATGTGTGTTGTCTTGTTGCATAGTACATTATCTCTCTTATCTAGAATCTCTACAGGTTGTTCCTCATAAGAGAGATCATCTTCCAGTTATACCACCTCTGAGTTTAGTACATATGAGGGGTCCGTTATGTACTTCTTCAAGAGTTATACGTGAAACACATCATGAACATGAGCCATATTCAGTGGACGTGAAAGTCGAGAGGCCACGACTCCTATGCAGTCTAGGATCTCAAAGGGGCCAATGTACTGTGGGCCTAGCTTCCCTTTCTTCTAAAATCACATGAATCTCTTCCATGGAGATATTCATAGGAAGTATTTATCTCCAATGTTGATCTCCAGGTCCCTTTGACGGTTGTCAGCATAGCTCTTTTTCCGACTCTAATCAGCATTGATGTGTCTCTATATTAATTGACCCTTCTCTGTCATATCTTGCACAAGATTAGGTCGAAGTATCTTTCTTTCTTTAACTTCATCCCAAAAGGTTGGAGTTCTACATCACTTTCCATACAGAGCTTTATATGGATCCATCTGAATACTTGAGTGGAAGCTATTGTTGTATGAGAACTCAACCAATGGGAGTTTCTGATCCCATCCACCTTTCAATTCTAGATAGTGGGCTCTTAGCATATCTTCAAGTGTCTAAATAGCCTTTTCATTCTAGCTATTAGTTTTGGGGTGATAGGTTGTGATGAAATATAATTAACTACTCAAAGAAAGTTGAATACTCCTCCATAATTTAGATGTGAACCTTGGATCAGAGTCAGAGACAATCGAGAGTGGAACTCCATGCAGTCTCACCACATCCTTCACATATATCTTTGCATGTTGTTCAAGAAAAAGTTATTCCCGAATAGTGATAAAATGGGCAGTATTTGTGAGTCATTCAACCACAACCCATATCACATTATTTACCTTTGATGCCTTCAGGATACCCGTGACAAATTCCATAGTAACATTTTCCAATTTTCACATGGTTATAGGCAATGGCTGCATCATACCTTTGGACTTTTGTCACTCAGCTTTAACTTGATGGAATACCAAGCACTTTGATATATATTTCTCAATATCATTCTTCATGTTATCCCACCATAAGTGTTATCGGAGATCATGGTACATCTTAGTACTCCCATGATTGATAGATAATATTGAGCTATGTGCATTGTCCAATAGGTCCTTCTTTATTCCGGGTGATGTAGGCACACAAATCCATGTTCCAAACCGAATCACACCATCATAATCGTTATGGAACTCCTGCATCTTCTCTTCCTCTACTGCATTAACCCTCATTTGTATCTCCCCATCATCCCTTTATGCTTCCTTAATCTTCTCATGGATGGATGGTTTCTCTATCATTTGGGAAAGGTAGGATATATCCCATTCCCTTATTATTTCCCAATCCATCCTTTGCATAACTATGAAGATAGGATCTTTCTCAATCCGCAGCATGGATTGAGTAGCAGGTTCTTTTCCACTTAGTAAATTAGCTACCTTGTTTGCCTTTCCAAGATTATAGTGAATAGAGAAATCATAATCCTTGATTATCTCTAACCATATCCTTTGATGCATGATTAGCTGCTTTTGTGTGAATATATAATTCAGGCTCTTGTGGTCGGTGTATATGTCACACTTCTCACCACAAAGGTAGTGCCCCTAGATTTTCAAGGAAAAATTCACTGCTGATAGCTCTAGATCATGCGTCCCATAGTTTTTCTCATAGATCATCAACTGTCGTGAGGAATAGGCTATCACATTGTAATTTCGCTTAAGTTCTCAACCCATGCCTTTCATTGAAGCATCATTGTATATCACAAAACATTGTCCACTTTTTGGTAGTGTAAGTACAGGTGTAGTGATCATCCTTCTCTTTATCTCCTTAATGGTTCCCTCACATTATTCCGTCCATACATACTTTAACCCTTTCATTGCTAACAGAGTTAGCAGGTGTGACAATTGTGAGCTGTTTCTAAAAAAATGTAGGTATTACCCAACTAATCCAAGAAAACTACGGATTTAAATAACACTATAGGACTTGGTCAATTCCTCAATTTCCATTTTTAAGGATCCACAAAAATTCCCTCACTTGTGATCACATGTCTCAAGAATGCGACTTTCTTCATCCAAAAGACACACTTTCTGAACATGGCGTAAAACTTATCCTTTCTTAATTTTTCCAACACAAGTATTAGATATTATTAATTTTCCTCCTTTATCTTGGAGTAGATGAGAATATCATCAATAAACACTACCAGAAATTTTTCGAGGTATTGTCTAAAGACACTATTCATCAAATCCATGAAGATTGTAGGGGAATTAGTAAGTCCAAAGGGCATCACCAAAAACTCATAGAACCCATACCTTGTAAAGAAGCTAGTATTTTAAATATCTTATTTCTTCACCTTTACATGATGATATCCAGAACGAAGATCCACCTTTGAGAAGTATTAAGAATCTATTAACCGATCGAACAATTCATCAATCCTAGGGAGAGGATACTTGTTCTTTATGGTGATCTTGTTGAGTTCTTGATAATTGATACACAACCACATTGTTCCATCCTTCATCTTCACAAAGGGCACTATCGTACCCTAAGGTGATGCACCAGGGCTAATGAACCCTTTGTCTAGATTCTCTTGCAACTTTCTCTTTAACTCCTCCATTTCGATAGGATCCATCCTATAGGGACTCTTCAAGAATGGAGTAGCTCTGGGTATGAGTTCTATTGATAACTCTACTTCACGAACCAGGAATTCTGTGTAACTCATTGAGAAATACGTCTTCATATTCCCGTACTATGGGAATTTCTGCAAGGTTGAAACTATCCTTCGAATCAACCATTTTGGAGAGGTATGCTTTTTCATATGGAATCAACACCCAAACCATTGAATGATTTTTTAAAGGTGATTCATGACCGTCCTTTAATTTTTAGAGGATCATGGGATAGTTCATAATATAAAAAGTTATTTCCTTTTCTAGATAGTTGAAATGTTCTCTATATTATGAGAGCCAATCCATTCCAATTATAGCCTCAAATTCCACCAAGGGATGTATTATGAGATTTTACGGACGAATTTTCCAACATACTCCAACAGAGAAGAGTCAAACACTTGGGTTGCAATGATTTCACCACTTGGTGTTTTTACAGATATCTCTACATCAAGGGTTCATGGATTTGATTATATAGTTCTAGAAAACCTTCAATATATAAAGGAATGCGTAGAACCAGAATCAAAAAAGGCTTTTTCCATTCATGATTGAATAGGAAGTGTACCTTGTATGACTTCATTATCATGCTCCACATCTACAGTAGTGATTGCCTTCACTTGTTCCTTTGGCCTTGGTGGTTGCTGATGTTGACTACCCTCAAGAACTAGTGGTTTAGTGCACTGACTTGCATAGTGCCCAAGCTCCCTATAGTTGTATCATTGAACCATTTGTGGTTATCTCCTTTCATCAGCTAAATTATCCTTCCTTTTCGTGTCTTTTAGACACTATTTAGCATGGTGTTCTTCTTTCCCACACTTGATGAATTTCCTCGTCTCTTTGAGGCAGTTCCCATGGTGCATCATTCCACATTTTTGTCATGTGGGTTGTTGAGTTTTCTTCCCACCTTTATCGTTAGATCCACCGGCTTGAAACTCCATATTTCATTTCTTATCACCATAGCCATGGGACCATTCTCCAAACTCCATATCTAATTTGAGAACACACCGAACAACATCTTCATAACCACAAAAGTCTTGAATTTCAAGATCCTTTCAAAGGTGTGGTTTTAACCCACTGAATAATTTATCAATTTTCATGTCATTGTTGATAAAAAACCCGAATCTTACCTTAAAAATCTTTTGAAATTCGCTTCCTAAGTTTTGACAGATGCTTCTTCTTTTTTCCTGAGCTCTAGGAATTCTCTCTCCATCTTCGTGCGAAGAGTTCATGGGAAATAATTTTTAAGAAACATAATCTTAAAGTCTTTTTATTCCATCTATTCAATTTCCTCCATTGGTTTGGTGTTCTTAATCAAATCCCACCATTGATCCGCCTCTCCATCTAAATGATAAACATCTAGAGTCAACATCTCTGTCTCAGAACAGTGAAGGACATAATTGATCTTCTCCATGAAGTGGACCAACTATTCTGTAGTTAGTGGATCAGAAGATCCATTAAACATCGATGGTCGTGCATGCATAAATCATTTGCTAGCTAGTTTATCCCTCTTTGGTGAAAGAGGATGTTCACCATTATTATGGTTATTGTTCATAACCTGAGAAAATTGGGTAAGAATCTCCATGATTTTCTAAACTCCACCTCCCAAATCATTGGGGATGTCATTCGGGAAATCGTTGCATAGGCCATCACATGAGTTGTTGGCCTGATTTCTCCTGAATCCCACTATTTTATAAAATAGAAAAGGTTAGAACAAAATAGAAGTCAACAATTCCTGAATAAATAACTTATTTGTATGCACAATTTATATTAAAAGCATAACACATGGGATCCCTATGTATAGATTCTTGTGTTCATAATTGTACATAGTCTCACGCTGGAGGTTTTCTCTAGGGGTCACTAATCTGAATTCCCAAGTTAACAAAAACATGCCTATGATACCACCTAAAGAGACCCTACCTTTTCTTACATTACTATTACAACATTTTAATGATAAACAACATAATAGTATTACACATAAAAAGATCAAAAGGTTTAATGTCTTGGGAAAACTAGGACCATCCATAAAAATTACAAAATCAAGAAGAAAAATTTATTTAATTTCCTTGTCTTTATCATCTTGTTGGAAATTTTCCTCTCTTTAGTGCATGTATCCACCTAAGGATTTACATCAAAAGGGGTGAGCTATAAGCCCAGTAAGAGGATATATAGGAACAATATAGCATGGGGTGAGAATAATCATAACATGTGAAAAAGAACATGAATATTATAGGAAGTATAAATATAAGACTTGAAATGTGGAAATACATAAAAAATGAAACATAATGTCTTAGTGGTTAACTACAACAAAAAATTGTGAACCAGGATAGCATCTTGTTCACACATCATTTCGCATTTATCATGAGATTCTTCACTTTACACAATGCATTGGAGCACTGTATAATTTCAGCTTCACCCCCCACATCATAATATTATCATTTATCATGGATGAAACAGTGAGCATATAGCATAAATGAACATAACTAACCCATGAAATGGAATGGGTTTCATCTCGTTAGAACACATTCATAAACCTTGAGTTCCCAAAAGAAAGAGGGAATACCATAATTGATACGAGAATTGTAAATGTTGAATGAGAAGTAAGAGGTGTGTTCTTGAAAGAAGGGTTCTTTGGGAAAAATTTTGTTTGACATAATGAATAGTTTAGAGAATGCTTGGAGCGTGAGAGGTGTAAGGAAATGAGGGTGTGAAGGGTTTTATTTATAGTGGAGGGGAGAGCGGTTTCCTTAATATAAAATTCATTAGTTTATTAATTTTCCCTAAGATAAGGAATAGTGAGTCTTAAATGACCAAGAATAATACATTTATCATGTGATATCGAACCAAGTGAGATTACATCATCCGAACATCAAACATGACTCTATAATTAGATTATTTAGCTTATTTTGTAAATTATGGTATCTCACTATTCATAAAAAATTCAAGTATCATAGAAAAATCCCAAAAAATATCCCCTTCCATTTTTCGATGTGTAGAATCCAAAAATGAAGTCCATTTTTCATAAAATAATTTTCTAGATATTATTAATTTAATATTTAATTAAAATCATAATTACTTTAAAAAAATAGTTTTTAAAATTAAAACTGGCTTTTTAGTGCTTTCAAAAATTACGTAGGGTCTTATAATGTTTTCTAGAAATTATAAGACATTAATTTGATAATTAATGAACACATTTTAAAAAAAAATTCTTTTAAATGAATGAATGAATTATAATTAGTTATTTATGACTTACAAAATAGGAAAAGGTTTACTATGGTCAAATTTTCACATTGTATGATGTCTAAATTTTATTTAATTATTCATGGGTTAGGTTACTCTTATTTTGGATGATTTACTACTCATAGGCGTCATATTACTATTTATAAGGGTATGTTACTATTCATAAGGGTAGGATACTATTAAAAAAAAATTTGTTTATTAGACTCCAAAAATCATCTTGAAAAAAACTGTGTATGTTAGATTCTCAAAATTCCCAATACATAAGTGACAAAATTATGTTTAGTGGTCACTTAGCACTTAGTAGTTGATTATATTGTGTTTGCATGTGATTTCTTGACATAATTATAAGAACGTAAATTCCATTGAAAAACATTGGGTTGTTACAGAATTAATTTTTTTATTGGGAATTTCAAAATTATCTTAGGGTTATATTTTGGCATTTTTATAACAACTTTCAATTTTTAATAAATAGTGAAAAACATTGTGTTATTCTTTAAAACCGTCTGTTTATTTAATTGATTATTTCAAAATTTAAATTTATTTTAAAGTAGAAATAGATAAATAATATCTATAGTAATCCAATTAAATTCATTTGAGTCATTTTATAATAAGATTAGATATATATAATATTGTTTAACTTTTTAACATCTTTTTCCCACCTACTAGGCACATTGAAAATTTGCATAAAACCCAATTTTACCACTTTTGTGATTGGAATTTCAAAACATTGATTGACATAGTTGAAACCATTATGTAATATGTGGTTCAATAGGATACATATTTTTGGTGAATATTCAATTTTAAATTGTATTTATCACGATATAATGTAAATATGGTAACTAAAAGTAAAAATAATATTATAATAATATCAAATTACTCAAATACATGTCCTAATTCTATTGGATAAACTTATTTCTCCAAAAATAAACCATAGAACAAAAATAATATCATTTATATCGATTTGGATTAGATTACTACATTTATTATTTTTTATTTAAATAAGGGGTAAAAGTGTGAAATTCAATGATTAATAACTTAACCAATTTTAATATAGAGTTACACATAAGATATATTAGACTATAAATATTAATTATAAATGAAAAAAAATTGCATCACTGTATTCTCTTTATAATTTTTAGACATTACATAATTAAACATATTTATGACCCAAGGATGATGTAGTAATTAACTTATTAATGAAAGACTAAAATAATCGATGTTATAAATATTAAAATAAATGTAATTTGATACCTTTTTGTTCCACACATGAATTTTCTTGTTGATTATTACAATTTAGGCCTGGCTAAACTTATTTTATTTTATTTAGTCATGTTGTTATGACATTAAAAAAATC
Source organism: Viscum album (assembly GCA_963277665.1). Taxonomy (NCBI): domain Eukaryota; kingdom Viridiplantae; phylum Streptophyta; class Magnoliopsida; order Santalales; family Viscaceae; genus Viscum; species Viscum album. The sequence goes on along the minus strand of OY728129.1, from coordinate 276,077,981 downwards.
AATTACTAAATAGTGTTAAAATTGACTTAAATATGTTTTTTAAAAAATACTATTTTTCTAAATGATATAATATTCTAAAAAACTTATGATTCTGTCAAATTACATAGATACGGTTAGATATTTCATCAATGATCTACTTGAAGTTATCTTTGCATTTTAATGTATGTTTATTAACCATGTAATATAAAAATACAGAAAGAGATGGTAAATGTTTAACTATTTAAATATGAGTTAAATCTAAAAGATAATGTTAATATGGTGACCTAAACCTGTCTAAAACCTATTAGTTGTGAGGATTTTGACCCCATCCACCTTTCCAACTCGAAATAAATCCTTTTAGAAATATTAGAAATATAAATTGATTTTATTAAAAATTATTATTTCAAACATTTCCTAAAGTGCCCCTGACCTCTATTAGGGTACTTACTCTTCTCTTAAATTCAATCCTCCAAGGCCATTTGTTTCTTTCCAATCCCACTAAAATATCCTCCAAACGTCAATCAATTCAAACAATAGCCCTTATATTGATCATAAAGCCAAACTAAGGATCCATTTAGTTCAAATAAAAAGAATGAACCTGAAGAAAAGGTAATTATTTCATCAGCACAGTCAATGTACTTTTCTTATTCCAATTCCTCATTCTTTTTTTTCCATACAAAAAATAACAAATCTAGTAAATTCTAAATATTGTGATGTGATTATAAATATGGTACAACTATATTATTTATTCTATCATTCATATGAATGAAAAAGTCACCATATGTGCATATGTACGACTTACTGTATCCACGACGTGGTGTAGTCTATTATTCAACACTTCATTATTTGGATGACAATAATAATGAGTATAATTCAGTTAAATAACAAATATAAAATCTTAATGATTATATATATATATATACAATTAACCATCCAATTACATTTTATTTCACCATAAATAGAATGGTATTGTCGCTCATGTGCACGTACGTCTTATCGTCTCCATGACGTGAGGATATTTCATTCCCCATCGTAATAATTAATGAATAATTTCCATTTTATATTTAAAAATAATGTTTAAGAACATAATATATTTATATATATGAATCAAATAAATTATATCCATAACAAAAATGACTTACGTAATAAAACATATAAAGTAAAATGAATCAGTTAACATATTACATAGATTCTTTATGGTCATTATTAGAAAAATTCAATCGGAAAAATAATTTTACACAATAATTATTGAACTAAAATACAATAATACTTCATATATATTTTTTTCACATAGAGGATTCTTGGTTTGGGTTTTATCTACTAAATTAGTTAATTTAATTGGATAATAACTGGGTTCTCCAAATATAAGACAAAAAACGCCAATTAGATCACTAGGATGAGAGTCATTTCCTTCAATTGTACTCTTAATTTTTTCCTTGGTAATTATTTTCATTATACCTTTATTTTCCACACATAATATTTTTCCACTTAGACGAATTATTTTTTATCTATGGCACGTTATGGTTAATAATATTTTATTCATTATCATCATATATTCATGCGTGTCTTAATGGTTTGTAATGGACATTTAATTATCCAAATAATATACAATTGGAGTTCCATAATATATGTGAATTAAGGCTATTTTTCATGAAATAGATGATGATTGGTTCATCCTAATGTTCCCTTTTTTGAGTTATTACCCTTATGTACATCATTTTCAGAACCAGACCCACTTATAATTTCTATATAGAGATGTATTAAAATTGAAAACATTGAAATCTATAAAATATTAAAACATTGGGATATTCTTCTATATGTATCATTAAATTATATCATATTATTATGCTACCCAATAAATTTTATCTTTAAAATATTTCTCAAAGTGTATAATAAAAATCCTCAAATATAAACTATAGTTACCTAAACCATAGTTGCAGAAAGCTAATGCCCACATTATATCATTATATATGTTATATGTAATAACATCTAGAAGGGCTGAATAGGTTAGTATTCTTGGAAAAATAAGTACATAAATGGGTCATTTATTACATTTTTATATTCAAATTAGAGTGTTAATTTTTTGAGATAGACATTATTTACATTGAAATATATTTGAATATCGGTCATAATACACTTCATCGATTCCTAATAAAATAAACCATTCAAGGGTGGCCTCAATTTATTAGTAAGGATTAGGTATAGTGGAAGATATCCTGAATTAATAAAAATAATAAAAAAATTATGGTAAATAACTAATCACATATTTAATTTAAATAACTATATAATGCATAATCAATATTGAATTATAAATAACTAAAAGAACATGGGTTTTAATAAATAAGATGAAAATAAAATAAATATGGACAAAACATCTGAGTCAAACTCTCCTAGATAATAATAAATAAAATCGTAATGAATAAAATTATTAACTATTGGACGCCATGATCACATGAATCATGATACCACTACCATCTGGGCCTTTCAAATGATGGTTTAAAACTACATGGATAAACCCATTAAATAAAACAATAATTTTTATGTATCATGAAACCCATTGATGTATTGAAGGGATATATTATACCGTATGCCACCCACTACTATAGGACTAAAGGGTTCCTCATATATAAAATAATATATTTAATTAATGGATAATGTGCCTTATAATTATATATACATAATGAGTAAATAATACAGATATATCAATATTTTCATAGATAAATAAATAACATTCAATATAGAACACAATATATAAAAATGAGAAAAAGATTACAAATTCACATATCCATGATAAATAATATGGTTGTATAGAGTAAATTTAATTTCAAATTCTCCATGGAATGTGAATATTTGTATAAAATGTTGTTGACTACAAATATGAACCAAGTAAGTGATTGTAAATAATATAAATTGTAAAAATAATCACATACCATCTAAAGGAAGTATATAGACGTTATTAATTTATACCCAGGGGAGTATGAATAAAGGGTTTTTTCATTGATGAAAGGTAATACCATTAAAATATATTTAAAAACATTCTATTGAAAAATATTAATTTCATTTTGAAAAAAAATTCATAAATTCATTTCTTAAAAAATAACTTTTGAAAAAAATTCTTCAAAACGATCCTTGAAAATATGAAAAGGAAGCATCAAAGACACGATGGGAACAATAACAAAAAATTATATAAATTATATTGAAGTAAAAAATAAAATTCTATTTTATCTTTTAAAATCATAGGAACATTCCTTGTTTAGATGAGGATGGAAAGATTCCTTTCACAGTATCGGTAAAGGGCAAATGGGTTGTGCATCGAAAAGGTCATAAATATTGCATTGGTTTTTTTATATAAATAGTAATAATGGGAGAACATTCTTTTACTGAATCAAAATTAAAATGTTAATATCAGTTTTTTAATAAATTTAGAAAATATAATTTTGGATGAAAAAATATTTCTTATAGAAAAGTGAAATGAATCTATTTTTTTAAACAATTCTCAGTTACTTTATGAACCAAAAAGTGAAACATTTGTAATATTACATTTCATTATAATGAATAAAAACTGTAAATTAAAATGAAACAAATATATTTTTAAATGGTCAAATATTTTTCTTAAGGTAAAATTTAAAAGTACACATTATCGATAAGAAAAACATTATTAAATAAACCCTCACAATGATAAAAATATTGAGGTGAGTATTAATAAATAAATAGATTATGTGTATCAACTCTAAATAAACATAAAAAATTGTAAATAATACATAATATAATAAAACGTGATTATACATATAATATTATGTTATAAAATATAATTAATGAGTAATACAACCTAGTAAAATGTAAATGAGTTATGAATGTTTTTACCATTTAATAAAATTTATTTAAAATACCATTAGATGAAATATTTAAAATTAAATCTTAAAATATCATGAATAATTAATTATTCATGATATTATATTTCAAATATTAATTATGTGGACAATTTAAAAAAAATAAGGCGACTAACTGTACAATCTGCCTCGATGAAATGAAATTGATATAAAATCTTTTACCTCACTCTTCCTTGGGTTGAACCTGATTGATAGTCAATTAAAGTGATTTTAAATTTGATATTAACTTATTACATAACCATATCACAATTAATACTATAATATATGATCCTTTTAATAAATCTTATTACATATTCATTAATAATATTTCATTAATTTGATTTTTTTTTGTGTTAGATGCCTTGATTTCCCATGCATGTTTCTCGATGAAGGATCATGTTCTTATGAATATTATATATATATATATATATATATCATATCTTGAATAATAATAATTACATAACTATAGTATTTTTATGTAAAATTTACTTTTAAAAAAATACTGAATGATCGTCATTAATAGTGAAGTATGTTTTGATCATGTAGATGGTATATCATTCACACACATGAGCCACATTTTTATAATTATAATAATATCATATATATATCATATCATATATATATATATATATACATATGTTGTGTTGATGAAAAGAGAGTCACGTCACATTATGAATGTGGTAGTCCACACAAACATGTATGATGTTACCATCTTTACATGAGTGAAATGGAAAGAAAATGACATATATTATCTTTTATGAATGATAAATATTTAATTAATTTAATAATTATGTAATTTATATAAAATATTATCATAAAATATATATTTATCACCATTAATGTAAATCATTTCAGAAATATGTACCACATTGCTTTGCAAGGCAGTAGTGAGTTGTAAACACGAGTGACATTATCCTATGTCATATATATTGGAAGGTATAAATTTTTATGTGAAATAGTTAATAAATTGTTTTTAATATATTTTTAATATAAAATATATACTTTTTATCCATCATCATAGCCATCCAAAATAGGAGGAAATTGATAAATAAATGAAATCAGTTCGGGAGGTAGGAGTCCTCTGTACATAGGAATGATGATTTTGTAACACATTTGATAGAAGAGAAGTTTATTATAGGCCAATAAATTATTATAAAAACAACATATAATATGGAATATAATTATTTTATTATATCATAATTTTTTAATTGTTATTTAAGGTGGTGTATAAAGATGTAAAATAAAGATGCTTGATGAAGAACAATACCTCTTCTTTGAGTGTCCTCATTAGGTTAGCACTGAATCCTTATTAGGTATGATTTATGACTATAAAAATTATTCTACAATGAGGTAAAGTAATTCAGGAAGTTATTTGGTTTTTTATTTTTTGTACTAAAGTGGTATAATGGGTTTAAGTGAAGAGAATAAGAATTGGATTTTTATATGTCCGGGAGAGGACACATTTGGTAATTTGGAAAATAATTTTGGGATCCCACATTTTTCATAACTTCCAAGAGGAATAATGGACCATTATACGACCTTATAGGTGTAAACATATAAATATGGATATAAACTTGTATGAAATAGGTTTTTATTCCTTTTTAACCTTATTTTTTTAGTCTAACCTCACAATAAACCCATTTTACCAAAACATCATTAATAAATTTTATCTACATTCAATTTTCATTTTTCAAAAAACATATTTGGAAATAATAATAAATTATAAATTATTTTAAATCCAAATATGGAATATAACTTTTGAAATTCTATTACTATAAGTGGAATGTTTTAATTTAAAATTAATTCCACATATGTTACAAGAAAATGGGTTTTTGAAGTGAAGATGATCGAAATATTGAAAAAAATTTAAATCTAAATTAAAAACTACTATGACAAAAAGGAAATAAATTGGATTAATTGATATAATATTTAACATTTTTTAAATTAAAAATAATTAAAAATAAAATTTAACTTAAAAAATTATTTAAATATAAATACATTAATTTATTGAAATTCAATACTTTTCATTATTTATCATAAATTGAAACTCTTTAGAAAAATCCTAGAATACTCACTCAGATATTATTTTTAAATTTTAATGTCTAAGATAAAGTTATTTTTCATAATTTTTTTTAAATTTTTTCTATAATTAAATTTAATTTATGGGCGCAATTCCTGACTAATCTGCCTTTTAAAAAAATTCAGTTTTTCAAAAAAAATATATCATTTTCTCATAAATGATTCATATATTATTATTAATAAATTTATAAACATGTGTTACAAAAAAATTATTACTATTTAGAATATATAACTTAATGACTAGGTTATAACTATTATATTAAATAATAATATTTTAAAAATGTTAAAAATGTCATTTAAACTACGTATTTAATTTAACACAAGTTAAAGTAAGTGTTGCATGTAATATAAGATAAACATAGTTTTTAGATGAAAACAAGATAAACTCTATGTTTTGTGTAATTAAATCTACTGAATGTGTTGAACTTTTTTGAAAATCAATATATCAAATAGTCTCATTGTGTTATATTTTTCTATAGGATTGGTGTTTTGTTTCCTATAAGAATATTCCATTTTTTTAATTTTGAGGTGTCAAAATCATTATCATATAACAATTACAGAACACATAAAATTTTAATGACCATATAGAGGAAATCTAATGTAATTCTATTGAGAATTTCATCATTACCCAATACATTGAATTGTTAGTTTCACACAACCATCATTTAAACTATATCAGGTTCACCCATCACTATATGGGAAACCCCATCATATAAGCTATAATGCGCCCACCTGACGGTATGTTGTCCCCCATCTTATAAGATGTAACGGGTTCACACAATGATTTTTGGACTTCCCCATCATATATAATGACTAAGAACTAGAAACAATTTACCTAGATCTCACATATCATTTTAGAACTCACAGAAAGCATTATTAATTTAAACAATTGATAAATATATGAAAAAAATGGTTCCATAAAAAGGTATTTGAAATGTGATCAACACATAGAAAAAAATAAGTTCTTTGAAAATATCATTTAAATTGGATTAACCTCTACAAAAGAAACGAATTCAAAAAAAAAAAATCATTAACGTAGTCTTAACTCATCCAGAGAAATAATGAAGATAGAATTAATACAAAAAATCCCCAATAGAGGATAAGAAAAAATGGGATTTTAATGTTTCTAGATACCATTAAAATGTCATTAAATACAATAATGAGGAAAATATTTTATTTTTATTTTAAATATATCTTTTCAAAAAATATAACATTTTGAAACACAAAATTCATTCAATATAAATTTTAAAATATATGAATTTATAGAATATAAGAAAAAAATTCATTAAAAATATTATTTTATGTTTTGATGTGAAACCTCATGTAATTGGTATTCAGGATGGAGATAAATTGTCTAAGTGTTTTAATAGTCTAAAAGAACAATTTTTTTATAGTTTAAAAAGGTTATAAAAGATCATTATCATGAGAACGACTATAAAAATCCTGTCAAATTATTATTTAAAAATAAAAAATGGTTTTAATTTTCATTAATAACACACTTTAAATTTTTAGAAACATTTTTTTATACGTTTATATAAAAAATCATTTTTGATAAAAAACGGACTTCCAGTTGAAGAGAGCAATGATGTTGGATTTTAATAAAATCATTTTATCCTTAGTTTGAAGCAGTAAATAGTAGTAAAATGGTTCATTTACATTAAAATTTAATAAAAAACTAATTTTAACAAAACTAATTTTAATTATTGAGTGTTAGATCATATGATTTCAATATTAGAGACTTAATCATAAACAATCTCTATAAATGATGAGATTTTAACAAAAAACTCATAGCACATTAGTAAATTTAAATCATAATACCCATGAGAGGAAACAATTAAATTGATCATAAAATATCTTAGAGATAAATAAATTCATGATATTACATGTTAAATGGGCTGTATATACACCTCATAAAATCTTATGTGTGTATAACATGACATAAGTCACAAAGAAAGAAAAATGAGACAAAAATCTCATTCCAATTTAGTAATATTTGGATCATAATCCATGATTAATAATAACAAGAAATGAAACATTAAATATCAATAAAGGAATGTTTTTAATTGAATTACAAGTAAAAATAGGAGTATATACCCCATAAAAAATAGAAGAGTGGTGAATTTTCATATATAACCCAAAAATAAAAGATAGCCTAGAAATCTGTTTCCACATGCTTCTTCTTGGATGATCATGCATTAAAATACTATGTAGTGGTTTTAAACATATTATTAACTTACTATATAACCAAATTAATATTTATAATATCATATATTACCCTTTTATAACATCTTATCTCTAAATCGTTAATAATATTTTGTTATTTTTATAGTATTGGGTGTTAATTGCCTCGTTATCGCATTCATGTTTTGTATTTAATGCTCCAGTTATTATGTATTTTATATCCTACCATCATATATAAAATATTAAACATGACATAATATTCATTTTTATATGTAATTTATACTTTTAATAATAACAATGATTGAGTCTATTGTGAAATGAAGTACGTTATGATCAAGGTGGTGGTATATCATATATATGTATCAGTAACATTTCCATTTATCAATAATCTTTATGGAATGTATGACAGTAATATTTTACCTTTATATAATCATAATAAATTTATTTTTACCATATAATTTAATTAAATACACCGGTATATGTCATTTTAATTTAGTGGTGATGAAAATAGTGTGAAATTGCTTCATGAAGGCGGCAATCCACACATACACGAATGATGTTACCATCATTTTCATGATGAAAATAAAATGAAATAATGTATTTTAATAATGAAAATTATGTGATGAATAATATTATTATGTCATTTATATCACATATATTCATCAAATTTATCCTTATTAGATTCCATCTGATGAGTTATTGAAAGACAAATGATATCTCTTGGCGAGGCGGTAGTCCGTTGTACACATGAATGACATTATCATATCCCATATAAAATTGAAATAAAAAAGGAATATATTATATACTAAAATAAGAGATATAATTATGTCATTTATTTAATTTATATACTTTATATCAATAATCATACCAAACTGTGATAGATTTTAATGGAAAGAAAAATGGCATTGGTTCGATGGGAGGTAGTACTCTGTACACACAAATGAATGTTTCGTAACCCATTTTATGGAAGTAGATATGGATTTAGGTCATGATCGTATTATAAAAAAATTACAATGTATATAAAACATTGTGGTTCAAAAATTATAACGGTTCAATTATATTTAAATGAGGTGGATAATGATGTAAAATAAAAATGACCTTTGACAAACATTACCCCTTTTTCGTGTATCCTAATTAGGGTTCATCCAAAATAATTTTTATGTTTCATTTATTAAAAAAATATGGATTATTGTATTAGGAGAGGTAAATGGGATATTAATGGGTAGTTATTTGGGACACACAATATTTTTTTCTATGTAATGAAGGGAGGAGAGGGGTTGGAATATTATAAGTCAGGTGAGTGAAAGAACATTAATTTGCTAAAAAGATTCAATTATACCAACATTTTTATCATGAAACGTTAATCAAAAAGAGACCAATATAAAAAATATAATATATAAGTTATAAATGTTTCTATTAAATGGGTTTTGGAAAAGTTTTTATTCCATTTTTATCTATATCTTCTTAGTTCAACCCGTAGTAAATCTATTTCTACCTTAACCTTGGGAATTATTATTATTACTATTTTCACCATTCATTTTGCCCAAAAATTATTTTTAAAATATTTTAATTTATATAATATGATTATTAAAAACATATTTTTCCATTTTTCATAAATTAATACACCTATGTAGAAAAACATAATTTATAATTAATCCCACCGATGTGATGAGAAAGCGGGTTTTTAGAGAGATAATTAGTAAAAGTTCAAAATGGTTTTATACAAAAGATAAATATAAAAATTAGTCCAATGATATAAATTGCATTAAATAAAATATTATTTATATAATTTTAATTTAAATAAAATAATAAAATTTTCCCTTATAAATAATATAAATGAAAAGGCATTTTTCAATTAAAATTCTTTATTTTTCATTATTAGTCAAAAAATTAATATTTTTATAATATTCAAAAAAATGACCCTAATATATTTTTTATATTAAGATTTTTAAAATTAATTTATTTTTTTCCAATAAATTTTACAAAATTGGAAAAATTAAATTTAATACCAAACCCACAAACGAGATAAAAATAATGTTTTTTGGAAGATTAATTTTTAAGAACAAGATGATTTTATGTTCTATATATTTCTTATGATAATTATTTAATTTTATAAATTAAAATTTATTGTTATATAATATATAAATTCATATAAATATTTTTTAAATATTTTTTATTTAAATTAACTAAAATGGAGAAATATAATGCTCTTTAATATAGTGTTAAGAAAAAGAGTATTTTAAGTATAGAAATAAACTTATAATAAAATCCAATATTAATATGATTTAAAAGAAATTATATTGATAAAATATAAATAAATACAATTTATTTTTTAAATCCATGTTAATAACATAATTGGTCTTTTAAATTGATTAATTCATTGAAATGAAATGAAATTGTTATAAAAACCAATTTTTTCACTATCAATTAAAAAATAAATATTTTCATAAATATTCCAAAACACCACCCAATGTAATTTTTTACAATAAAAATATCTTTTTATAGAATTTTTTTAATAATTAAAAAATATATTATAATATTTTTCTCATGAAATGAAATAAAAAATCATTTTATAAGAAATTATTGTGAGGAATAAAATCACTTTAAAAAATTATTGATTATTTGTAAATATTTTTTCAATAATTTATAATGAGTAATATATATATATATATGATAATGTCATTAATACTACTCATACATTCAAATTTAATGGCCAGTTTTTAACGATAATACTTATCATGTGTCATTACAGATCAGTGTTACGTGTTGTTTATGCTATCAAACATAATTTTACACATTTAAATTATTATGGTGTTATAGTCAGAGCTATCTCATATTAAATATGTATTATAAATCATCCCTATGTATTCAAGGTTAGTGGTTGAACTCATGGAGATCTTTGACATGAACTGTGCTTTTACCTCTTGTCTTTTGCATAATATAAACTTTTCTAGATTATGAGTGAGCCCAAGAATTGTATTATTATAATTTAATTATGATAGCACATTATTATCATCATTATTGATTTAGTTGGTTCTAATTATGGCATGTCCATTTTGAAGATTCAATTTAGCCCTTCTACTCTAACAGAGGATGTGATTCCATAAGAAATGGTTTCATTACCCTGATCCATAGTGTGGTGATTTTAAAAAGAGGTTCTAAAAGTTTCACCTACAAATATAATAAAAATAGTTGGTGGAATGATTATCCCATGAAAGAAGGTGAATAATAACACCTCTTATCATCTTAATTCTTAAAAATCTTGTTGAATAAAAAAATTTAGTGTAGAATATAATGACTCTGCCACAATTAATAGAACTAGAGTGTACCTATATTTTAGAGTCTCAGTCAAATGATGTTGTAAAGATTTTCTAGTCCTTGTATACCATGGAGATGTAAAATCAGTACCTCAATGAGGGAGAATGTTGTGGGTTATGTGTTTTTCCCCAAGTTAGTCTTCAATATATACTAAAATGATCAAAAAATTTATCAAAAGGGGTGGTAGTGAGTGTGGGAGAGGATCTCGACACTAGTGTTTGGGATTTTATTCAATTTTCCTCTCAGTAAAATATATATCCATCACTATATGTTTTTAGGAAAGGATTTATTTGATATTATTACCATATGATACATTTCATAGTGAAGGATATTATTTCCTCTTAAAGTTGAACAAGAATGCTTGTATAATTAATATACACTATAGAATCCAAAACATAGTTTATCGAGTATAGGACTCAAGATCTTATGATCTTTCAAAATATAAAGGACTAGTAGAATATCAGTAGGATTGGGATATAGAAGTAAATCCCTATTTTTAAATCCTCAATCTAGAGTATGAATTATTATTCCATGTGTTGGACAAACACGACTGTGAACTTTCATCCACTGAGAAGGAAAGTAGAGAAGAAAAAACAAGATTATTGATAATGATGAGAGGGACTTTTGTGGTGGACAATGAATAGTTTTCTGATGAATAATCCCAATATTCCTCATTGGATGATTTTCACCATGTTTTGAGTGATCTAATGTGAATGTTGATCTATACTAATGAATTAATAGAGTGAACCTTGTAATAGTACTATGATTCAAGCATCTTTCTTCATATTTATTTAAGGGATACTCAATAATATAGTTGTTTCATATAGTTTTCACTAAGGGATTAAATAAAATATTTTAAATATAATAAACAATTTTGGTCTTATTATATCTTAATCACTAATTTTAAACAATTATTGACGTTATAAGAAAGTAACAATAAAATAATTTAATCTGATTAGAAATTGAATTTGAATGAAAAATGGTTATTCCTGATATCCAACAGATTAAAGAAGAGAACATTTCCTCCTAGGGGTATACTGATGGATGCGTATAACAAATTTTTCCATCACCACACAAAATAGAATCACCCATTGGATATCTTAATTGATTTCCTTCTAGGAATTTCTCAAGGAATGAAATAATAATATTTAGCATCACTATAAATTAGTGTTAATCTATTTAGAATAAAAAAAATTAATACTTAATGGTTTTGAGATGATGTTTGGGTATATGCACATGTAATACCCCATACAATAGAGTTACTCCATTATGATATTGGAAATTGGTGAGTCAAGATGTTTAAAATCAGGAAAATCATTGGGAATGATGATTCCAAAGATCATATTTGAAGAAACACCTTTGAATCATTGCATCAGCATCTTTACATGAGTAATTACAAAAATTTTGTGGAGTACATAATTATCTTGTTTTTCATAATCATAGGGGTCTAGTGAGCATCGATTTAATTTCTCAAAGGTCAGATAGTATACCAAAAAAATCCATTTTTCTATTTCAATATTTTTCATATAGAACAAATATTTTTCCAATATCAGATTGGGGATACTTGTTGGAAGAAACTCAAAAATTTGTTTTGTTTCCTTTAAACAATCATTCAACTGTAATTTTTGTGTAATTTTACAATCAATAACTTAATATTTACAACATCACATATATTTTATTTCTTTGGAGTGGACACATAATGTTTACCTTGGGAATTATTTACTTATTTTCAACATTCAATGTGTCATGTTAGTTTATGGGGGTAGTTTACGGTCATGAAATCATGGTAAATGTTGTCAATGTTTAACGATTGACCAATTTTACTAAAAGGTGATTAAGGATACAAAACATCATAGGTGAAGAAAACACACAGTGATTGAAGATACTAACATCAATAATGCCTAAATCATTGTTGGATTGTTCATGTATTTTAAGGTAGTGTTTCTTAGGTCAAACAAAAAGAAAAATTATCTATAATTGGTAAGGTATAACATAATTTGAATTAGAATCCAATGCTAGTTTTTATGATCCCATTGATAAGCTCACAGATTTTAAGACTATAGTTCTCATACCTCTATATCATTATGTTTCTGGTTTTTCAACATGAACAAAAAATGGTAATGAATTTAATGTCTAGTTTTTTCTTTGAAAATGGGAATGATTGAAGATTGATTTATATTTAGGGTATTCAAATCCACATGAATGGTTGTATTATTTGTAAGGAAATCCTAACTCAAGGCTATAGTATTAGAATTTGTTGACATATACAAAGTACAAAAGGAGGATTACTTACCAAATTTGATTGAGAGGTTCTATTGTGATGATTTTGGGGGAATAAAGATATTAGAATACCATATCTTTTTTTATAAATATTCCTCTTGTTAGTAGGTGGGAATATAGTGAAACTAATGATCATTAAAAAACAAATGTGTTCATTGGATCATGGTTAACTCATTACTCGTAGCCTAAGGAGGTTGTTTAGGACTCAAATAGATGAGGAATGTCGTATAAATATGTAATAAAAAGTACTCAAGAACATATTAGGAACCATAAATATTTTGAAACAATGTATTGAACACAAATTCTAGGTGAAACATTACAACATGAACTATCTCTATCTTTTCGTACAATAGTGGATTCAGTAAGTATAAACTGAATTATTCTAGTAAAAAGTTGTGGGGAACATAAGATTTGTTATAATTAATTTATTTGATCTTTATATTATTCAGATGATATTAGATTGAATTACATAGTAGGTGAAAAGTTGAATTTTTTTAGGTCACCCATTGTGTTTTTTTGACTTGATAAGTTTTTGTGTCTATTTTCATTATATTTTAATGACCCTAATCATAGTACCCTAGAACATGGACTTATTTTATTACATCGGTACTATGAAAAAGTGATCAAAACCCAATAGGATGAACAGTTTACTATCTTGGAAAAATTATTTTCCAAAATCTATTTTACATTACACATTTAATGACAATAGAACATTGTAAAATCATTGAAGACACTCTAATTCACTATTATTATCCCTCCATGTTAGTCAAAATATACATTTTTTCATTATGGAAAAAATAAAATATAATAAGGGGCGAGATATTATGATCAGTAAGGGTAAAAAATATAGTAGAAGATATAAACATAAAAAATAAGGTACGTTCAATATGTAAGAACACATGTCATTAAAACAGAAACTTGACCATAATATGGTGGGATGTAAATATGACTAAATAATTCCATATAAATAATCACTTGATAATAAATCAATACCATTTCTGTTCTATTAACAGAGTAATAAAATATATTATTAATTAATAATATCATAATTAGTGAATGCATAATGTTGGACTTCATTAACATACTGTCAAGTCTTTGACCAATAAACTATACATAATTGGGTAAAAACAAGGTCTAGTTTGTCTCATGAGACATATTGATACACGAAGGGGCTACTATAGGCCCCACCCACCACATACTATGTCCAATGAAATACTCAAGATAAACGGTTGAAACATAATCAACATATAAATTCATCTTGAAACATGCATATAAAATGAAAATAATATCCTCAATTTGTAAACTATCCATAGTAATGTAGATAATTGTATCAAGACAATACATCCCCTGTCAAAATAATAATAAATCATTTAATAAAATATGGTATATGGTAACATAAGAGTTAAATATAAATTGTTTATAGTATTCAATATATGGTATTGAAATAGATTAAAATACTATATTAAAATAATTGTGAAATTATTGAGAGAAATACCCTTTTACTATTTTAATTAGAGTTCATTTGGAAAATCATTTGTTCTTATCACAAAAATAAGATTGTAAATATGTATATGAAAAATAATAAATGTTAATGAAATAATATATGATTAATAAAAAAACATTCATGCTTAAATTTGGATACTAAATTGAAATCATGTTAATAGAATGTTTAGTAAACGTTGGAAATGAGCCAATTCAATACCTCTTAGGAAAAAATATAAGAATGTATTTGATAGAAAGAATTATAAATGTTCAAAATAACTGGAAAAGAACTAAGGATTTTTTTAATGATAAAAATGGTGTTTTTAGAAAAATATTGCGTGCTTAAAATTGATAACGGAGTGTGCATGAAATTGTGTAATAAACAAGGTAGTTAAGTTTAATCTGTATTTCTTATTGGAAAGGATTAAAATAAGGATCCTTATAAAATAATTAATAACATGTCAAATACTAAAGAATGCATATCTTTATAACATAAATTTATTGGATGATTACATAAAAATAATTAAGAGTTGCATAGGGGTAAATAGATAGAAAGTGTATCTTGAAGGAAAATAAAATATCAAGAAGTAATCATTACCTTATGTTCGAATGTTTTCTTCAGTAACCTATAATGACATATATAATGTAATTTAATTATTAAAAAAATTAATTTATAACCTATTGAAACATATTTAAATCATTATAACCTCAGTATATTCATTTATAAAATTTTGATGAGTTGTAAGTTTCAAATTTATCATTCAAAAGTGTTTGATTCAATTTTTTTACGATTGGTTCACTTTTTAACATGTATTAAATATCATGTAAAATTGGAAAAGTTAACTACAATTGATATGATATTTTATTAGTGGACATAAATAATATTATGTGGTCTTATATATCATTTTTTTCTTATATTAGGAAGAATAATTAGATAAACTCTTAATGATCAATGTTTAGATGATTTTTTGTCTTTTTTCGATCATCGCACACGAGTTAGGTTTTATTCATCGATATTATATATATATAATTTTTCTAGAACACTAAATATGTTGTAATAAACAAAATATATTTTGTTTTATCCAAAAAATGGTTTTATGAATATCCTTGAATGTTTAATTAAAAAATATCCTTTTCTATGAAGGTGGTAAATCAGTACCTCCCAGATGGCATTTTAATTTTCCGAATAAATTGGAAAGCAAAATAGAATTGATGGTTGATATACCATTATCATAAAAAATTTAATATATATGTAATATTATATATTTTTCACTCCAATGTGGAATATATTGGTGAGGAGAAAATAATAAATGATAATAAATTGAAATAAATTTAAAAGAAAACAAAAAAGATTTCAACTATTTAATTTCTTCACTATAAGATCCTCCTTACAGAACACAAGAATCGACATTCAGTGAGAAACAAAATCCCATGTGTTGGGGAAGAGATTTTATAGAAGTATTTAAAAAAAATATATGAAATTTTCAAGGATTCGGTGGTGTGAGGAGAAGGGGTGGTGATGAGTTTTATTTATAATAGAGGAGAGGGGTGTTTTTTATTATTTTATGCATCAGTTTATTATTTTGGCTCATGAATAAGAATAGTATTGATTATTTTGTCTAAATATAGTAAATAGAGAATATTATTTATAAAAAATTAATTCTTACCATATTGATAAATAATCCATGACTCAATAATTCATTTATTTATCAATATTGTTAAATACATTAAATTCGTGTATTTAACTATTCTCCAAAAATTCAACTATTTTAGAAAAATTCAAGAAAATTTCTCATACTATTTTTTAAAATGTATCATTAAAAATATTCATCACTTTATGAAATTATTTCTTAATCATGAAATTTTTTATTTTTAATTAAAATCATCATTTACTCTAAAAGTACTAATTTTAAATTTATATGTGATTTTATGATAATTTGATAAATTAATTAAGGTATCATAAATTTATTTTGTAATCATATGACCGAAAAGTATTAATTTATAAAACTATTTTGTAAAAATGATTTTTTAAGTCATTATATTAACTTTGAAATTGAAAAAAAAACGCTTACATTTCACAGAAATACCAAAACATAATTTATCATTTTTAATGAAATAATTTACATTATATGATATAAATATATAATATTTTCATTATTAAGATACCTAAATTTTTTATTATTTCATTTTTAATGTCAAATTCGAATTAATAATACACTTTTAGTGCATTGAAATTTACAGTTTTATAAGAACCCTTATTGTTTAATGTTCTTTCAAAAATATTTAAATTTTTAAAAAAAATTCCAAAATATCAGCCTAAGATAATCATAAAAATCATATTGTAAAAATGAAGTTTATTTTTTTGAAAATTTGTTATAAATTTTTAATAATTTAATCTTAAAACATGTTGTCCATTAAAAGTCAAAAAACTATATTTATAAAAAATAATCTTTCAAACGTAAAATTTGAATAATTATTATCTTTTTCCTATACAATTTTTTTTCATTAATTTCAAAATATATATCACATAATATTTTTAATACATTTCATTACCAATAATTTATTACCTTGGTTATATGAATAAAAACTTAAAATGTATTTCTTAGTTTTAATCTTGTTGTTGTGTGTAACATAGTTTATCGATATTGTTATATTTGAAAGAGATGTACTATAAAATCATGGGTTTTAACATTCCCCCATCCATAAATAAATTGAATCCTTAAAATTTAAAATTGTGATTGTTAATCATGGATATGTTATTTTAGAATACCCTTTTAAAAATCCCACTTTGCAAGAAGGCTTAATAATCATCCTTTTAAAAGAGGAAATTGACAATGTTATTATCACCACATGAGTAGGTTTACCTGTAAGAGGAAATTACTAGGAATTGAAAACATGGTACTAGAAAATAAATCTAACAATAAATTTCTGATGGAGATTAATAAATAACATGGTCATCATATATTTTATTATCACAAGATGATAAATCTGTGAATGGTTAAAAAACAAGACTTATCAGAGAAAAGGTATACTGATTACATTTCTATTGAAAAATCCATTTCCAAATGATGATAGACTGTTTTTCAATACAAAATAAAACTTGAGAGAACAAAATTAAAAGATTTATTTCCTTTTCATCAGTATTATTTCATACTTTTTTTGGATTCGATAAATTTTCACTTCATTTCATATACCCAAAGATGGATATTTATCATAAATTGTTCATACATGAAGCACATTAATTGAATCATATGGTTCACATGTCTTTTTTTAGTATTTAAATATTTATTGAAAGAATGTTTTTTATCACATATCATCAATAACATCATTTTCAAATTAAATAAGTTGTTAACCTTAAGACACGTCTAATGTATGTATGTCTATATTTAAAGACCATAATAATATAGAAAGAAGCTTAATAAAATTCAAAAATCAAAATTACATATGATTTCCAAAATGATGAATCTCTTAATCCCACATACCAAATATATGAATATTATTATTACTTTAATACATTAATGAAAATATTAATTCTTATAAATACATAAATAAGAAGTACCTTTGTTCCAACCTCAAATATTAAATGATTTTTATAGACAGGATATAATTACATAATTATCCAAATGAAAATAGAAATAAATTATTTATTCCACTTCGACTGTAGTAACAACTTCAGCTTGAACTTGATCCCTATTCTTTTTCTGAGATTTATTTCCTCAAAGCTTGGGAAATTCATTTACATAATGGTGCACCTCTTTAAAATTAAATCATTATTTATTTATAGCTTCATTATTTCCATTAAATTCATTATCTTGGATACCTAATGTTGACTATTTTAACAAGCTCCTATTCTATTCAGGAAAGTAATGAGGTGTTTCTTCCCACAATTATCACATGTGGGGAAATCCTTCCTTCTTTAATCTCCAAAACAAAATTATGACCTTCAATTTTTTTATTCACTTGCCTACCATTAGACCAAAAAGAAATAAAGAATTATTTCTATTTATTGGTAGAACAATATGTTTTATCATTATAAGATGATAATTTTTGGGAGACAAGTTCCCATCAAAGAATTATCTTAAGACAAACAAATAAATGGTTTATATTTCTCATTGGATTACATATTTTTTTCCGCATTACTTGGTATCCTTGTAGGCTTAGAATCAAACAAATATATGTTTTCAACCTATTTATATCTCAGAATAAATAATTTCCTCTCCATACGTTCTTGTTTTTTGTGAGGAAAAAATAATTCTCAATGAAATTTTCATTAAATTAATTCCTTTCCATATTTTTCAATTTTTTCCTCCTCTATGTATTTAATTAATGACCTCCATTGATCCACACCTCCTGAGAGATGAAAAACTACAATTATAACCTTCTCCCTTTCATTACAAAATGAAGTGACATATATTCTCTATAGAACTTGTCAATTTATCATCTATAAATGAGTTTGTAGATCCAATTAATGTTGAAGATTGTTTTAACATCAAGTAAACAGAAATTTTTAAAACAATTTTTGGATCAAAATACTCTATGTGAGTAAGTTTATTATTTGTAATCAAAGTCATTTTCCCCAGTATAGATATAACTTTTTCATCTCTTGTTTCATCTATAGCTCTAACATCGTTATCTTAAAAAAAAAGGGAAATACCTATATAAATTAGGCGAATTGATAATGTTTCCATCCCACACACTAGGAAATATTTATAAACAAGGGAATACAATATATTTAATCATAAACTTATAAAACATAATATATAATCTATAATAGTGAACCACATAACTTAAATTAAACCACTAATACGATTATAAACACATAAATATGGGTTCTCTAGGATTTTATATCTATAATTATCCAAAATTTATATCATAGTTTTATGTTTAATAATCTATTTTTTTCATAAATCTAGTTTCTAAAGACTATACTAAACATTTCTCTAATACAAAATGGAAAGGCCTCGAACACAGTATAATGGATCTGAGCCCAACATTATAACATTGGTACTATGAACAACTGATTTCATTACAATGGATAGATTAGTTTAGTATATTTGGGAATGAAGATAAAATCATATGTTTTACATTACAAATTTAATGGAAATAAAATAGAGTAACATCATTTATGTAACTCTTATTCTCTCAGTTTATCTCAACATGTCTGTCATAAAAATAAACTTCGAATCGTCGGAAAAATAATGAAGAATAAGTGTGTGTGCCAAGATTATCAGTAAGGGTAAACCATACATCATAATGTATAAACATAAACAATAAGTCAATGTAAATTAAAAATATCATGTCATTAAAGCAAAAACATAAACACAATATGGAATAAATAAATACTAAATGACAAATTCCGGGTAAATAATCACATGAGAATGAAACCAAACCAAATATTTTATAATATTATAATAATAACAAGGATTATCAATTATTAATATAACAATGAGGTAGTGCATAATTCCTAACATCATACACATAACATCAAGGAGTATTCAATGAAACTATACATAAATTGGTGAAAACCTAGTATTGTTTCTCTAATGGGTCATACTGATGCATCGAGGGGCTACATCAGGCCCTACCAGTCACGCACTGAGTTTAATGAAATCCATATATGAATGGGGTGAAACATAGTCAACCAATACATTCATATTGAAAATAACATATGAAATGTAAATGATATCCCCAACCAATAAACTATAAATAGAAATATTTTGAATTATATCAAGAAAGTACATTCCCATTCCAAATAATCATAAACCATTCCATAAATATGGTTGTTGGTAATATAAGAGTTCGATATCAATTATGTATAAGAATCAAAAGAGGGTATTAAAATATATGAAGCGTAGGTGGTTTGGTGTAACATTGGTAACCTCAATGGTATTGATATGAAGAATGATAATGCTGATAACTCTGTTCATACCTTCTTCCACTGTGTAGAGGAAAATGCTGTGGGGAGGAAGGTGGTATCTAGTCTAATATCGACCAGTTGTTGGACAATTTGAACTAAAATTTGATTTTTATTTCATGTAACAAAATACACTTTACAGATTATAGGAAATATACAATGGATGACTAAAAATATAGATCAGGTGAATCACTAATGATAACTTGAATACCCTCTATAAGGATTTATCTAATTATAGAGTAACATCCATGAGAGGGGTATTGAGAAAATTTGGATGCAAGGCAATCTACTGCCTTATTTCACTATCAACATGTATGTGAGATAATGAATTTGTAATGCTAGAAAATTCAGAATGATACAAATATGGAATGTCTGGACAGTGAAAAAATCTCATGATTTTCCATGTTTTCTCATTCTAGATTCTTAGAGGTTGATCTATAGACTCATTTGAAATGATGGAATGCTGCTCAATCCATGAGGCCGATCATGAATTAAAGGGTAAAATTTCCAATTTTCATAGTATTTCAACACTTGGAATAATGGTTCATTAGACACATTTTCAAAATATCCTCAAAATCAACATTGATGGATCCTGCATGCATAGAATCATAATAAGGGTTGGTGTTTTCCATGACCACCTTAGTTCAGTTATTATCAACTTTAGTAGTTAATATAAATAAGGATTATCACTTATTATGGAGGCCATTGAAATGATTAGAGAACTAAAAATTTAACATTCCAATAATACAATCCTCAGTGAAATTGAAACTTACTCATCAATCATTTTAAACTCTTTACATAGATGGAATAAATCCCCTTGGTCAATCATTTGTATTATTCGAAGATGCATGAACATGACTGGCCAAGCAAGATTGAAATAAAATTGGTTTGAGGGTCACCATGTAATAGGTTTCCTGGATTCCCAAGGAAACCATCATGATCATTTTATAATTTATTCTTCCTTGGGTTCACTACCTTAGGAGGGGGATATTTTTTTCAAGTGGGTTCCCTTAGAAATCACTATTTGAGGCCTCTAAGAATGATCATTTCCTGATTTTTAGCTATATTGTATTATTTCTAATTAAAAAAAATTACTTCTTCATGATGTTAAGAAAAATGAGAATACTCTAATTAAATCATTGAGAAATCCATTATAGAAATACAAATTTGATTTTGAAAGCAACGCCCTTTTTGGAAAGTTATTTATATTTTTCATGAAAATTATAATTTAAATTATTATATACCAAAAACTAAATAAGAATGAAATTATATTTTAAGAATATAAAATTATAATTCATACTAAAATTTGGAAACTGAAGTGAATCTATGTAAAAATAGTGTTTTAAAAACATTATAAATTATCAACTATTATGTGATTTAATGGAAAATATTAAAGAGTATATAATGTATAGAATTGTATAATTGTTTGAATAAAAATAGTAATAAAATAAGATTCATTTTTATGATAAAAATAGTGTTTTCATATAAATATTGGATGCTTAAAAAACATTGAATGTACTATAAAATGGGTAAAAAATTGGGAAGTTCCCTTTATTTTGGTTATCTTTATCAGATGGTATTGGAAAAAGAACATTATAAAACACGTAAAACACTATTAAATAAAGAATAATACATATTTTTTAAAATAAATACATAATTTTTGTGTATTAAGTATGTATAATTAATAATTGCATTGGGATAAAGAGGGACAAAGTGTATTTCTAAGGAAATGGTGGTTTGGGAAGAAGCCTTTACCATACGTTTGATTGTGTTATGATGATTTTCATAATTTCATGGATAATTAAATTAAAACCATTAAATATTTAATTTATAACCTATTGAAAAATTATTTTATTGATTATAATTTAATTAACTTCATTTATGGTGTTTTTATGTGTTTTAAGATTAAATTTTGTATAATGGGAGTGTCTGTTTATTTGGATTCCATGATTGGTTAACTTGTATACATGTATGAAAGATCAAATAAAATGAATATAATTATTGTTTCCAATTATTTTCACTTATACATGAAGTGTTTTGGGTACACAATAACAAATTTTCTTGAATCCCACTTTCCAAATGAAGGTGACATTCATCACTTCATTAGAGATTTTTTCTCCTTGATCGAAACAGGGTGATAGGATATCAATTCCTCTTTATGTGGACTCCTCCTCAGAATTTGTCACATATTCTGGGTTTCCCATAATGAATATGAAATTTTTCATGAAACTCTTCCTAGTGCCATCTCTTTTTGGAATCTAGTTAATTACAATGCTATTGTTAGGATAGTCCAAAGGGTCAACTCCAGGCGGCAACATTTGTTCAGAAGGGTACTTGTGTTGGGAATCAATGGATTTTATGAAAGGTTGAACATTGGTAAAAATAAATTCTCACTTATTAGATGTATTTCAAAGTTTGTTAAATTTCTAGTCATCACATGTATATTATAGGGTCATTATTCTAGTGTAATTTCATTGAGGGTTTCCTCAACATCATTGTTTAACATGTGGTTTATTGTGTGGTTAACGTCTTACGGAGATGGATTGGACTGATCAGAACACTTAAAAATTTTTAATAGAGCGAGGGATTGATCAGAACACCAAATGAGGACGAACCAAGGATGGATTATCCCAAAAAGGGAAGGTATCACCCCGTGAAGGCATATCTGGACATCACAAAGGACAGATCAGGGAGGCACACACCATAAAGAGGAACACCCATAATTACCATTGGGTAGGATTGAAATTCGAGGAGTATTCTAATGTACAATGTTTATAATATAGGGATCAAAATCCACATAGCTCAAAGGGAAGATTTGGGGCATACACATTGTTAGTTTCCCAATGCAAGAGGGACACTCTTGGTTTGATGGATATGATGTGCGGGGTTTATGCTTTGTTAGCTGCCAGTGTAGATGAATTGATCGTACTGGGATGTGGGGGCCCAGTAAGGAGTCATTATGGATGATTTAGGTTATGATAATATAGTTATAATGGAATATATTGAACCAATGTGAAGAAAACAGTTGCAGGCATGAACCTTAGGGAGGCTACATACCTATCCAAGTGGATGGGAATCAATGTCCCCAAATTTCAGTGGGGTGATGAGACACCTAATGAGGAGGCTAATTGGAATGGATCATATGGATGGAGACTCGAAGGATTTGGAACATCTAGGATGTGGAAAAATCTTCCTAATACACAAAGTCTGAATGTAGAGAGTAGGATGGGAAATATGTGGTGGTCTAGAACCTTGAAAGGGCTTCCAACTTACCATGCTTATAAGGTATCGATCAAAGTCACAAAGATCATGATGGTGGTATAGAATTGGTTTATACATAAAGGGAAAAAACAATGATATGTGCTAGGGTATTATGTGTGGATTACAACCCATCACAAGAGGGTAACTCTTGGTTGGAAAACTATAGTGAAATGCGGGGATTATAAATGATTAGATTCCCATGCAGGTAATAACACTACAGGGAGGTTGATTCGAGAGATACATCCAAAAAAGTGAATATTGTACATAAGTAGGGTACATACTTAAAAGGGATCACCATTGATTACAATTGGTTGGTATTGAACATCAGAGGTTCCTACTATGTATCACATTTAGATGAAGGGGATCAAAATCTTCATATTTCGAAAGGGGGATGGGCTTACATATGGCTAGTGGCCCAAAGTCATGCTAGGGATTGCGTGTGGTTAATAGCCCAAAATCATAAACAGTATTAATCTTGGTTTACATCATGGTGAGGAATTCATTGTATTGTTCACTCAAATCCCATGTGAGTCATACTTAGTGTAAAAAATAATATTTAAAATCTGACCTGATGATCATGTCATGAAAGATGTGGCCACGGGAGGTTGTGTGTGGATTACGCGTGGCTAGCGGCCCAGGGAGACGGAGATTGAGACTTACTATAGAAGGGACGACCCATGAAGTGGTTTAGGGAATGCTTGGAGACATCCCATTGTGAAAATGGTGAGAAATATTTAATTATTAGAAGAGTAATTCACACAACATGACCTTGACATAGAAAAGACCTCATTATTAGAGGAGTTCTCCATGTATTATTATACTTCACGATGCTTCGAGAACCCTGGAGGGTCTCCCTCCTTAGAGAATATAAAAGGCCTTAACAAAGGTAATCCCTATAGGTAGGGGATATGAATAACAAATGAATTCATAGTGCACGATGGCCCAATACAATGGGATATCTATTTTTCTCTTATGTTTTCGATGCTCAGGAGCTTCATGAAATGGGAGCTCGAATGGTGAAAGGTTGGGGAATCAATGGTTATAGGGGGGTGGTGAGTCAGCTATTTATATGATACAAGGGATATTAAGGCTCACATGGATGGGAATGAAGAAAAATGGCGCCTTAAAAGCTATATGTCCATGTGGCAGTAGAGGGAGGATTCTCCCAGTGCTCACCGAGGATAAAATGAGACACCATAGTGTACATAAGTTCATACAGTAGCAGAGGGAGGCTCTAACAGTCCTCACTCCATATGAAATGGGACACCGTGGAGGAAATACCTTCATGTGGGCACCATCAACCTTCATTGAGATCATGCTGTTATGGGATCCCCATGGGGGAGTATCGTGAGACAATCCCATATGATGATTTTTGGGGGGATTATATGGACATGTGGTTCTAGAAGAACGTTGAAATAGTAGTGAATTTGTACATTTCTTTTCTAAATATTTAGTGGCATGGTTTTCAGTGCTGGAAATTCCCGCCTCAGAATGGGGGATGAAGAAAAATGATGGTTAGATACTGGGGTTAAATCATTAAAAAAATTGATGGATCAAAAAGGTGGATCACGAGGTGGGATTTCAATGTCGGATTGTGGATCATGTAGGTTGTGACATGTAGCATAGATTATGTGGGTGAAGGTCTCCATGAAGCTCTAGCTGTGAATTGCATATAAATAGGGAGTGAGGGGTCAATTATGCATATTGGATCTCCACAATTGATTACTATAACACCCCAATATTTCATTATATGATATATTTTTAATTCAATTCAATAAATTATACTATAGGCCTCACTGACTTGGCTTGTGTTATACGCATGATTGTGTTTTTGCTAAACAACACATTAGTATTATAATTATTTAAATGATATATTTATTTATCAATGAAATATTATGATATGAATAGTAACAAATAATATTTTATTAATATATATAATTTTTTCACAAAAATAAAACATATTTATAATGCATTGTATATGTTTTGTTAATATAGTTATTTATATTTAGAAAAAAAAATTCTTAAAAGAACCACTTTTTTTGTTATTATGTGAAAAACAATCAAATAAATATTAGACACCCCTAAAAACTTAATTTGGTAAAGTAGAATTCATTTTTGTATTATGAATAACAAAATTATCTTTAGGTGATTTTTGGTTAATTTTTTGAAAGCATTCAATTTTTTATGAATAGTGAAAAATACTACATAGTATATAAAAACCGACTATTTAATTAAACAATTTTTATTTTTTAAATTATATTTTAAAGTAAAAATAGATACATAATACCTATATTAGTCCAATTTAATTCATTGATTTCATTTTATTATAATATTAGATATATAAAATTTTATTGAATTTTTACCGTCTTTTATCAACCTTCTATGCCCATTTTCAAATTTGTATAAAACATAATTTAACCACTTCTATGAATTGAATTTATAATATCATAGACACACTATTGAAATCAATATGTAAAAATTTGTTCAATATGATTAAAATAATTTTTCGTTAATAACATCTTTTGAATTTTATTTACCGCGCATAAAAGTAAATAGTGTAATTAATGGAAAAAATGATTTTATAATTACCCTAACACATGTCCTAATTCAATAGATAAAAGTTTTTTGACCGAAATTAATCTTAGAAATAATATAATACCTTTTTGATCCACTTGGATTAGATTAGTCAATTAATTATTATTTTTACTTAAATAAGAGTAAAAAGTTTTAAATTCAAATTGTAATAACTAAACCATTTTAAATAAAGGTTTATTTATAATATAATTCGAATATAAATATCCAATAGAAAGTTAAAAATATTTCATACAACATGGTATTTTGTTTATAAAATTTAGACACTAAATAATTAAATTTATTAATGAGTTAATGATGATGCAGTAATTACCTTATTAATGAATGATTAAAATAATTGAAATTGTAAATATCCTAATAAATGTAAATAGAGGATTTTTATGCATTCTACTTATATTATAGGTTAATATGACATGTTATTATTTATTTACGAGATTTATTTTAATGTAATCATGTTTATTATTATTTAAAAAAAACAAATACTAAATAGTGTCAAAATAGACATAAATGATTTTTTAAAACAAATAATATATTATTAAATGATATAATATTATTAAAAATATAAGGATCGTCCAAAGGACCTATATAAGGTTATATATTTCAATATAGAACCACATGGGGTTCTCTTGACGTTTTATATAAGTTTATTAATAATTTATTATAAAATACAAGATTACATGGTAAAATATAAACTATTTATCGAAGTGTTATAAAAATATTAGGTTAATATAATTACCTAATACTACCTAAAACTAAATTTTTGGGTGTTTTTTGACCTAGAAACACCTTAGAATTGAAATAAATTCCTTTTGGTTCCATTATTAATGGAATATTATTGTATAATAAATTATTATTACATGTTTTTCCTAAAGTGACCCTCACCTCTCTTATAAAACTGTACTTTTACTTATCTCAAAATCACACCTCCAAATCCATTTATCTTGGAAAAAACCTACTCTAATACCCGCCTAACATACCTCAAGTAATCCTAGAGGCCTTAAATTGATCAGAACGCCAACTTATGGAGCTATTTTGATCAAATCAACGGGAAGAACCAGATGAAGAGGTAATTATTTATCACCTCTTTCAAAGTTATTATCTTTTTCCACATAATAATTATTTTTTTTCCATACAAATGAAATAAATCCTGAAACTTTTACATACTGTGATGTTATTATAAATACGGTACAACCATATAAATTATTATATCCATTCTATTTATGATAGAGTCACCATATGTGCATACATGCAGCTTATGGTCTCCAAGCCGTGGTGTAGTTTGTTATTTAAAACTTAATTTTGTGGTTGTGTATAATAATGAGTATAATTTATGTAAAAAATAAATATAACATGTTAATTGTTATTTATATATATGATATAACCTCCAATTAAAAAATCCTTTACAATCTATTGAATAATTTTTCTGCTCGATTGTATGTACAGATTACTGTTTCCACGAACGTGATGGGATTCATTCCCAACATTACCATTCAATAAAAAATATAATTTTATGATAAATAAATAATGTTTAAGAAAATAATATCATTTGGTATATGTATCAAATACATCCTATCCATAAGAAACATGGCTTACATAACAAAACAAATAAATTAAAATGAATCATTTAACACCTGAAACAATGATACTACTAAAATATTATTAATTAATAAATATTAGAGGATCATATATGATATAATATTTATTTATGTGGTTCTAATATAATTTAATAACAATGATTTTACCAATATACATAAGGTTAACCTACCATCGACTAAGTAAAATTACAAGTTATGGGTTTATTTACAAATCTCTTTAATTATCCGAGGTTGTTTATATGTAATTATTTATTGGGAAATATTTTTTATCCATGTCCATGTTTCATAAAAGGGTTTTTAAAAAGGATTATTTTTAAGGGAATATAATACTAAAACATCATTTTAAATGGATTAAATATTTAATCTTATAAATTATTATTATTAATGTCCATGATTCCTAAATGGTTTTAAGGAGTTAATTATATTTACACGATTGTTTTGAAACATTAATTAATTTGATTATTTCCAAAGTGGTATGGAAAAAATTGATTCAAAAATCTATTTTAAATGACTTCCTTTATAAATGTGTGACTTTCAAATGATTTAACACCAAATGGATATTTATATCGAAGAGTGTTACTAATCATTTTCAACTATGTCAACATCCTTTACTAGATATTATTCTTGATTTATGTGGGTTTATTATCTTCCATATTGTATTGAATGTGTTATGATATGTTTTTCTGTGGATGTTTTATTTTTATAACATTGATGGTTTATGTTTAATGTATTAAAAATTTTTATGCATGTTTTAATATGAAATATTATTTTATGTTTCAACCTTTTCATATGAGGAATTAATTGGACTTAGTAAGTGATGGGTGGAGCCTGATATTCCTCCTCAATGCGTCAGTTTGTATCATGAGACAAACTTGTGTTTTAGCACAAGGCCTTGACAAAATCTAATTCGTAGTATTAGAACGATGCCTTGACTATGTGGTTATGATGTTAGACATTATGAATTCCATCATTATTAAAATAGCTATTGATATTACATGTGATTAAAAGACTAGTATAATATCCATGTCAAAAACTAAATAGAATTTATTGTTTTATCTTTTCTATTTTATTATGAATTTTAATTTTATAAGGGATTTTTTTTTCTTATACATTTCTTTCATTGATTATGATTATTTAAGAATGATTCCATTTTATTTTTATCTTTACTAAACATCTGAGCTCACCCATTTCTTATGTTTTATTTATTCCAGGATGTGATGAAGTATATTAAGATTGACCTATATAGATAGGCTATGGGATATGAGTTAGTTCTAAGGGGACACAACTTTTTTTTGTTTATTTAATGATGTAATATAAAACCAATAAATGTATCTTGTAATTCCAAGGCTAATAAACTTATTTTCCTTCCGAGATATAATATATTTTTATCACACCAATGTTCTGTAATAATACACTGACTCTGGGTAACTAGGTTCAGGGTGTCATAGTTGGTATCAGAGGAAGTTTAGTGAGAACATTGGAAACTAGATTTAGGAAAACTATGATTATAGAACATTAAACTAATATAGTATTTGAGTATTAGTATAGAATAACATACTATTATTTTCGTAATGTAGATATTTTATGAATTTTCCAAGTAATACATACCGGTCTAGATACAAGTAGGTAGAGGGGGCTCTGACAAAGATTTTTATAGGGGTAAAACCCAAAAACATTGCTTTGATATAGAATCAAATGGGAACTGGTGCACAAAAACAGGCCTTCTTTCACTCTTTGTTACGACACACCCAGGGGATATTCTTAGGATAATTCATATTTTCTTTACAGGACATTATAATGTATTTGTGAGTAAATACTTCTTTAAATAATTTTTTAATGATTATGGATTATATGCATAAACCTATAAATTTATGTTAGGTATTTTACAAGTTTGGAATTATTAATTGTTGATTAATAAACTAACCTAGTGTGTTCAATTTTTTATAAATGGTACCCAATAGAAAGAATGAGAACTCCAACAATACACATGATTCAATGATTAAAAAGGATTATACCTTTCATGGTATTAAGCCAAAATTTTGATGGGAAATATTCTCCCATGTATTCTCATCATATGAAGAAATAATAACACGTATTAATATGATAAGTAAAGAATAGTTTGAGTCCTAAATATTTGATGGGAATCTATAGAAGAAAATTATATTAGAGTGAATTATGGATAGAGGGAATAAGGGAAAGAAGGGTTTTCTCATATGTGATAACTGTGGAATGAATCACCTTGGTAAATTCTTGAAGGGAATGGGCGTTTGTTATAAGTATGGAGAAAAAGGACACCAATTACATGATCGAAAGGGTAATAAATAGGTTTCAAATGTATAATTCTTCATCTTCAAGAAGATGGGACACTACGTGAATCAATGACCCAATCATCAGAGTATACCACAAATAATGCTATTGGATAATAATCAAGTTATCATACTACCGCATATGAAGATGAATAATTAGTGTTATTATATTTTTATTAATGAATTATGTCATTTGAGTATTTTATCAAAAATTTACTGGTAATATTAATAATGGAAAAAGTAAGAATTGTAATACATTACTATTTCATTGAGGATTTGAGATTATACGGTACATTGAAAAGTGACTCAATAACAAGTTAATATTTTTGTAAAATACATGGTTGAAGGAAAGATAAACCTCAATATGGTCTTGATTTTGAGGTAGTGATTTTTGAATAAGATATGGTTGATTTGGATAAATTATATTGGATATTCTTGACTACCTGGTAACTGATTAGTAGTTTGGTTATTCCATCATTGTTGGAGTATGCAGAATTTATGGATATATAGATATATCTAGTATTCTATAAAGAATATTGGAGAATAAATGTTACCAATAAGGTTTTATGGTAATTCATAGTGTAATGATGTTTTAAGAGAATACATGATGAAGGTACTCACATGTATTTATTTTGAAGAAAGAGTTCTTCATTATCTTATGTCGACCTTTCTTATAAATTTATGGACTATGAATTTGGACACAAGTATTTTGGATAATTATAAAGATTGGAATGGATTGTGTTTGATATTGGATAGTATGTTTTATGGTTAAAACATTTCTTAATATTATTTTTTTATTTTTTTATAAGAACGATGACCCGAAGATTGGGTGATCACCTGTCTTGTTCTGTAAGGCCACGATACATGAACCCACAACCGAAGAGCAAAAAGTGTGCATCACCTACCATTGGCCTATTTGATGTCCTAGTTAGTATAATGTAGTTTTTTAAATGATCTTATAGATGAATTATAAATTAATTTTTTAAAAACCCAATACAATTAGGATAGATAATATATTTTTGAGATCTATTATCTTTTCGAGTGAAAGATGATTTTGTTGTATAAATTTCTTAAAGGATGAAACTCTACTTGTCAAGTATTTTTTTTTCTTATTCTATAAAGATATTAATTCATAAACATTATTAAAAGGATCATAAAACCATAAATGTGTTATATTAATACCTAATTTATTGACGAACCAATTATATTTTTATTTATCATAAATCAATGGATTTGAGGCCCTTAATTTTCTATTTATAGTTCACTTGTTTGTGATTGAGGACCTCAATCACTCCCTATAAATATTTATGTTTTTCCTCTAATTATGTGTCAGAAATTTCCACCAATTTTCTCCTATTCTAAATCCTAATTTTATGATTACTTTTTTCCTTTCTATTTCCCTCTTATTAAGACAAAATTTTATTAGCTCTATTTTTGATGTGGGTTTTCCACAAATGTATTTTCTATTTTTGACCTTTTATTTTCGAAGAACAATTTCAAATTGCGAGAATGAAATTTACTGAAGAATGTGGTAATTTAACACCACAATAATTCATAGTATGTTATATAATGAAATTATGTTAATATATTATACTGAACGCAACACTGAGTTGGCTTGTGTTATACACAAGATAGAGTTTTTGCTAAACAACAGATTAGTATTATAATTATTAAAATTTTATATTTTTTATCAACTAAATATTGTTATGTGAATTGTAATAAATTATTATTATTATTATTTATAATTTTTTCACAAAAATAAAACATATTTATATTGAAATTATATGTTTTGATAAACTAGTTAAATATTTAGAAAAATTGTTTTCTAAAAAAACTACTTTTTATGTCATTTTTGAACAATAATAAAATTAATATTAGACACTCCATAAAATTTAATTTGGTTAAAACGATTTCATTTTTGGATTTGAAATATCAAAATTATCTTAGGGTGAATTTTTTGTATTTTTTTGAAAACATACAATTTTTATGAATAGTGAAAAATGTTGCATAATACATAAAAACATACTATTTATTTAAATATTAGTTATTTTTATTTTGATTTATTTTAAAGTTAAAATGATAAATAATAAATATATTAGTACAAAGTAATTAATTGGAGTTATTTTTTAATATGATTTGATATATAAAATTTAATTGAATTTTTAACGTTTATTACCCACTTTCTAGGAAAATTTCCAAATTTCCATAAATTGTAATATTACCACTTCTATGAATTGAATTTAAAAATTTTTGATAGAAATTTGTGACATTTGTAAGTAAAATTTGGTTCAATAGTATCAAAAAAATGGGGAATGGTATCTTTTAAATTTTAATTACCACAGTTAAAAGTAAATTGGTTAATTAGTGGTAAAAATGATATTATAATTATCCTAACATATGTCGTAATTTTACTGGATAAGTTTATTTCGACCAAAATAAACCTTAAGAATAAAATATTATCATTTTTGATCTACATGGATTAGATTATGACATTTATTATTATTTTATTTAAAGATGTATTCAAAGTTTTAAATTCAATTTTGAATAACTAAACCATTTTTAATATAGGTTCATACATAAGATAAATTCAAATATAAATATTGATTATAAATATAAAAATATTTAGTAAATCATGGTGTTTTATTTATAATTTATAGACATTAAGCCTAAAAATTTATATTTGAGACAATGATGATGCAGTAATTGCCTTATTAATGAAAGATTTAAATAATTGAAATTATAAATATCCAAATAAACGTAAATTGACACTTGGGATTTATTTTACTAATTTTATATGTTAATATGACATGTTAGGATTCATGTAATGTATTTTCTTCAAACTAATCTGGTTTTTTTTACTTTCAAAAAAACCAAATACTAAATAGTGTCAAAATAGACATAAATGCTTTTTAAAAAAAATATTTTATTAACTATTTATTATAATAATACCAGAATACAAAGTATAAGTTAAACAGTTTAACAAAGATTTAAATCTAAATGATACAGTTAATATGGTGACCTAAAACTGTTTAAAACCTATTGGAGGAGATTTTATATATCCATACACATATTATCCTCGAAATAAATTTGTTTGGAGCCATTAATAACCGAATATGATTGTTTAATAAATTAATATTTCATGATTTTCCTAAAGTGACCCTCCCCTCTTTTATAAAATGATACTTCCACTTTTCTCAAAATCACACATCCAAATCCATTTGGATATACCAAAACCTGGTCAAATATATTTATACCTACCCTCAAATCAACATATAGTCATTAATTTGATTTTAAATACAACTTAAAGATCCCTTTTGATCAAATCAAAAGGAAGCTCCCAAAGAAGAGGTAATTATTTCATCACCTCTTTCAATGTTATTTTCTTCATCCACATTCCCTTTATTTTTTGATTAATTACTAAATTAATTAATAAATTACCTTATACATACATTAATGTTTTTATTACCGTGGTACAACCATATTCATTATTCTATCCATCATATTAATTACAGTATCACCATACGTGTGTATGTATGGCTTACCGTCTCCACATTGTGTTGTAGTTTGTTATTCAACAAATAATTATTTGGACGAGTATTATATTGTGTATAATTGATGTAAATAATAAATTTAAAATGTTAATTATTCTTTATATATGTTACAAATTCTAATTTCATACAATTTTACCATCAATAAACCGATATTGCCGCCCAGGCGTGGTTACAAATTACCGTCTCCATGAACGCGATGAGATTCATTCCCATCATAACCATTCAAGAAAAATTTCATTTTATGATTAAAAAATAATGATTATAAACATAATATCATTCTAGATATGAATAAAATACATCCTATTCATAATAAACATGAGTTACATAAAAAAAATAATGGAAAATGAATCAGTTAACACCCAAAATAATGATACTACTGAAATATTATTAACAAATCAATATTAGAATATTAAATATGACATCATATTTATGTATGCGGTTATTTTATAATTTAATAACAATTATTTCACCATTATAATGGAAATTAATCTACCCTCGACTAAGGAAAAGTACATGGTAAGGGTTATTTTTACAATCTCATTACTTATACGAGGTTGTTTATACGTAAGTATTTATGAGGACATGTTTATTATCCATGTCCTTGTTTCATAAAAGAGTTTCCTAAAGGATTCATTTTAAGGGTCTGTTTAACTATAACATCATTTGATATGGTTTAAATATTTATTCTTCTAAATCATTATCATTAATGTCCATGTTTTCAAAATGGTATTAATGATTTATTTATATAGACCTGAATGTATTAAAACATTAATTCCTTTAAAAAAATTCATTCTGGTATGTCATAAATAGATTCAAAAATCTCTTTTAAATGATTCCCTTCATAAATGTTTAACCTCTATATGATTTCAAAAAAAGGTATATTTCCCTTGAAGAGTTTTACTATTCATTTTAAACTATGTCAATATCCTTTACTGTATATTATTCCTGATTGAGGTTGATTTATAATCTTTGACATTTTACTAAATGAATTATGATATGTTGTACTGTAGATGTTTTATTTTTATTCTATATGTATTTTATGGCTAAATTATTGATATTTTGAATGTTAGTTTTAATACGAATGTTTAGGTTATGTTTGAGCCTTTTCATATAAGTAATGCATTGAATTTATTAAGTAATGGGTGGAGCCCGCTATAGCTCCTTGATGCATCAGTATATCTCATAAAAAACTAGTGTCTTGTCATAAGGCCTTGAAAAATCTTATTTGTAGTCTTAGAATAAGGCATTGACTATGTGGTTACGGTGTTTGGAATTATGCATTTCATCGTTATTAAATTATCTATTGATATTAACTGTGATTATTCTACTAGTATATTATCAATGTGAATAAGTAAATAGAATTATTTGATTTATCTTTTCCATTTTATTATTATTTTTAATTATAAAAGGCCTGGGTTTTAGTATTATAATTTGACTTCAATGTTTATGCTTATTTATGAATGTTTCTGCTATATTTTTTTCCTTACTGAGAATCTGAGCCCTCCCATTTCTGATGTTTTATTTTTCCCACGATGTGAAGAAGTATATTATGATTGACCTGTAGGGATAGGCTATAGGATATGAGTGTGTTAAAAGGGGACACAATGTTGTTTTCCTTTTTTTAATGATGTAATGTTAAACTGATATATGTATCGAGTACTTCCAAGTATACTAAACTAATTGGTCTTTCAAGACGTGGTCTCTTGTGATCATGAAAATGTTATGTAATAATACAGAGAATTTGGGAAAGTAGGGTTGGGGAATTACAATTACCCTGGATCTCTATTTTCACAATGAAATCCACCTCACGAACATGGCTTCACAAATCAGATTTCTCGGTCGGTTGTGGCTTGAAAACTTTTTAGTGAACAAGTTGATCAAGATCTAATATTACCCTACAATGTAAACGAAGGCTGGGTTTTATCCATGAAATTCTACCTCAAGATAGAGTTTACTGAAGGATCATTAAAACCAAACTCCATGGACTCACTCTGAAAATTGGCTATGTCCCACGCTATTGGGTACTCAAGAGGCTTGTTTTTAAGTTCTAGATAATTCCACCAAGAGGGAATAAATGGTGAATAAAATTATGATCAGGGAGTATGTTTGGAACCACTCTGACTACGAATTGTTGAAAACTCTACTATTTTACACTATTAAGGACTACCCGTTTTGCAAGAGGTTTCTTCCATATGGAGTTTTCTTTCCATATCACTTCTTAATTCCATAAGAAAGATCATACCAGCTAGCCTATTAGTTCAGGGGAACAGAAAGTAAACATTAGTGGTACTAAGATGCTGAAATCCATATCGGGATGGATCATACCACTTTCATGTCACACTGGCATTATAATCAACTCAACAACATCAATGATAAGGTTTTGGAGAAAGAAGTATCCCTTCTGAATTTCACAATGATCACCAAGGTAACAATCAAGAACCTAGAGCAAGGGTGGAAAGATGGATGGGATCTGCGCCTGGGTTGAAACATAATAGAGGAGAGGGGTTGGGCATACTGGGTGTAATTGTATTTCTCATCATCATAAAATGGTTTTGAGGTGAGTAGGCTTGTACAAAGATGCAATAGATTCTCAATTCTAGGCCTTCCAACCAAAGGAAATAATAACATAGATGCAAATATGGTGGTCAGAAGATACTAATAGATTTCATCTTCATCATGGGGAGGTTGTCATCAGCCTCTGGGACCTCTACCAGATCTAAAGCATCATGATTTTGAGGTTAATGTCTGTCGAGTTCCCTCTGACTAAAGATTCTTGGAAAGATTCTAAATTGATGCCTCCTCTGGTGAAGGAATTGTGGAACCCGGTGCCAGGATCATACAAAGCTAATTAGAAAACTAGAAATTTCTATTTAAAGTATTGGTTTAAGTACTTATTGAGATTCCGAATGTAGAAATTACCGACAAGGCCCCACATCTATCTAAAGGGAACTCAACAAGGCAGGGAACGATCCAGCTGGAAGATTTTGGGGGATAGCCAATGGAAAATATGGGGATATAGTATCATGGATGAGTAGAAACCAATAGTCAGGATGGATGGATTAATCTCATAAATAATTTTTTAATGAATTATTCTCGTGAGGGACACACACATGGGGGAATGTTTGACCATATTTATCATGGTGGTGATCCTAGACTCAAGGGAACACATTAATATGGGGATTCCTATTCTGGAAAAGTTGTACATTTTATTTCAACACATCAATCAGGGGAAGAGGGCACTGCGTGTGTGTCTGTGTGTGATGTTCCATTTCATGTATAGATGGGTCATAATGCACTTATGGGGTTATGAATACCTCAATTACATCTATCCTTCTACGAAAAGATTCCGAGAAGAAATTTTGAACATTTCAGGGAGTCTTTCACCTAAGATGGGTCCAGTGGTTATGATAAAAAAGATAGAGAGAGTGGACTAATTCAACTTCCATCCATTCCCTCTGCCAGCGTGACCATTAAACTATGACGACACAAACAACGTATTTATCCAGTCGTATCTATTGTCTTTTCATGGTAGAGTATTGGTGGAAATATGTGTACTATAAACAAATATGAAAGAAAAATACCCACAAAAAATTGGAAGACATTTTAATGACATGTAGAGGATGAATCTGAAGATATATCTAGTGGTGTGTCATGAGAATAACCATGTGTGATGAGAGGAATATTTGGCAGATCTTCACGCGGGGGGGGGGGGAATATGTGGAAAAATATTCTACCATTCATATGTACATTTTAGAAAATTCATGTGTATGCATAGGGCTATATAGATTCATTATTAAAGTGAGATACTAAAGCAGCCAACAATCTGGTCCAATAAATCATTATCCCCTTCCTCAATATAGATGTTGTGCACCAGTGAGGGGAATTCGTGTGGGCAGTTCCAAAACATATCATAGTCACGAGGCCACGGATGCAAGGGATGTATACCATGAACTAGCATTGAATGTATGTAGATAAATAAGGGGGAAATAGTGCCAAAACTAGTGGCTCCAACTAGGAGGACCCGATAGAGACAAGAATCAGTGAGAGGGATCTAGAAGACACCCCCTAATACTCTTGGGATGTAATAGATCTGTGTGTAATTTTCATGGATTTCATCTATCTGAATTCCTAGAAAGAGTACGAAACCAGAAGATAGGTCATTAATATTGAATAAATATGGGAGGACCTATATAGTTATGGAATGGAGTTGGGGAAAATTGGATTTGAAAACTGTGGATTCAATGTTGACCTATCTCTGGGGAGAAAATTTGTGACTGATTTGGAGGAATTGGGGCATTCCCAAGGTACCAAATGGCCCATGAAGAATCGTGTGGGGTGATTTTAAACATGACTTCCCCCAATGTTGTTAGTGGATCAGCTGGCAGATTTATTCTCCTAGTCTGAAAACATGGATGACAATTTACAGAAGTTGTCCGTGAGGAGAACATTTAGATGAATAATAAGGAAGAAGATGCAACAGGAGGATCTCTGTATGAAGATGAAATCATGGCCTTAGAGGAAACCTCTCTGGGAGGATTTCCTAAAAATCATGAATTAAGTTATAATTCATCCCACATGTGTCATTATCATCCTTACTACAATCGGGACACTCAAATGAAATCTACTTGTGTAGGAAGATCTTGTGTAGAGAATTCATAATGATGGTGATTGAGGCGTGCTGACGGGTGTGCAGGACCAAGCACCATAACTCGCATCTAGAAAAATAATCACTATTGAGTCTAGTAGTGTTGGGGAGGCATGATTGGTCTTTATGGAACCCTAACAATGCACCATAATATATGTTGGAATCACCCCATAATCCTAGTGATAACATTCCAGAGGTAACAGCATGGGCATCCATCAGTCGACCAACATATGTTTCACGCCTCGCATAGCCATACATGTTGTTTTCTTAATCGGAACGACTAACAAGACCCTCAACTGAAAAGATAATAGAGATGAAGGAATTGTGTTGGGATGGATGGTCCAAGGAACCAATTACTCTTTACAGAGAGTAATTCCAGCCCATATTGAACAATGTTCCCAAAATATCCAGGCTCTGATACATGATGAGCGATCAATATTGATTGTATTTGATGCCACTAGTGGGGAAGCACCTTGTGTTGGGTGGTCCTATATCAGTGATTTATAATCATGCAACTAACAAGATGACCCGGAACCAGAATCATTGAATGTGATGCTAGAACGTGATCCTACTGCTATGCTCCTCGACACATTTCTTAAGTATGAACCAGCTACTCCTGTGTTTCTGGACGAATATGATTCCGATGTAATTAAGGATAATAACAAGGCACAAACCAAAGCATGGAATCTAAACAAAATATTCCTCGATAAGGTTCCAAAATCTCTATGAATATGATATATGAGATATAATTTCCTTTTTCTATTCACCGAAGGGGATGATGTTCCAATTGTATACATGATGATTTAAGACTACCTTGTTGAGAAGATGTGGGTGAGTTGTCTTCACCTGGACACATCTCAGTGCCAAATGTTATCTGATTAAATTTAGAATCTTTAATAGGTTGAGCAGGAGATCCAACACATGGATTAGAAATATAGGAATTATTTAACATTCATTTGAATGAATATTGGGCTTGTTGAATGACTAAAGGACCAACTGATAGATTCCTAAGAGCAACTACAATAGGCGAGTCATTGGGTGGTCGTACTATGAGATGATAAGGATTGAATGTAGATTAGGTCTATGAATAATCTCTCTATAGATGCTGATGAGAAGATGGAGCACAGGAGATGGCAGGAAACTCAATAAGCAACATAAAAATGAAAAAAAAAATCATTTTACTGAAAGAGAAGATTCGTGAGGTTCGTCTTTTAGACAAACTCATGAAACATACATTCCCTATATATCTTTTTATTTAAATATCCTGAATGAATATATTGTTACTTTTCTTGACATAGACATCTCAATCATACCAAAAAACAATTAATGATCAATAATTCAGCTCACAAGGGTCATAACGGGTGTGAGAAATAAGGGACGAGTACATAATTATCAAATGTGGATATTAGTGAACCATCCAATTATCAAACACTCGATGAATTCTATTTGTTGACCTATTACCTAGCATATTAAAGATTTGTGGGGTGGGGTGTGACTATAGAATAGGATTCTTGGAATAGCTAACTTGAATTTCCTAACATTCTCTAGTACACGAGCGAGAAACGTGAGCGGTGTTGGAATCAATCCAAAAAAAGGGTAATGAAATGTGAAAATCCAAATACCCAAAATTCGAAACACAATCATGGTAGAATAACAATATGGGATGACTACAAACCATATTTGAAATGCAGTACCTATACTACTAGAAACAAATGGGGTCAAACAAACGTGGTCTAACTACTAACCAAATTAGAGTACCTAAAGCCAAACTCAAAATTTCATCATATCTCTCATGGATCATTATCCCAAAATGGTAGGTTATCCAAATAATCCCGGTACCAGGTAGTTAGGTGGTTACTTTTGACATGAAAGAGGATTAATATCCAAATAAATGGAATACAATTTGTGAAGGTGGCATGATGAAATGTTCAAAAAGATTCCAACACTCATTAAATTATGCCATTGTGATGAAAATTCATTATTGTGAGAGAATTGCTATGAGAAATGATCAAAACTATCATCCATGGGGATAAATATTTCTATTTTTTGAATAAAAGGTAACACGATTAGAAATGCAGTGGATTACCAGCAATGTCAGAGAGAACCCCTTAGGTGATAGTCTAGGATGTTTCCTAGTTTCACATAATGAATGTATGGATTATGAATATGTATTTTAATGTTTTACGATGATGATGGTTCATTGAACAGTTTTACTTCATGAGATCAGTACATGTCTTGCAGTTAAACACCATTCAATTATGATGTTGTAGACAATATTAGGTCATACTCTATGGACCATGGCCAATTGATTAAATTAACATTTCATGGGCTATTACAATTGATCATATAGAGTTTTAATGGTGCAGAGGATTTCAACCAAATGTGAATGATTCCAAAAAGGATTGTTCACAACACAAATACCAAGGAACTCATGGGAAATAGGCATATATTTTGTATACGATAACCAAGGCCAAATGGATAAGAATAATTGTGAACCTATGGTTGGGATTGATACCAAATGTTTGGGCATCACTATATATCCCATAAGTATGAGAATCAATCCACATGTTGTGTTTGAAACAAAACATGGTGAGAGACCAACACTGGTGGGGGATATC
Organism: Viscum album; assembly: GCA_963277665.1. Lineage (NCBI taxonomy): Eukaryota > Viridiplantae > Streptophyta > Magnoliopsida > Santalales > Viscaceae > Viscum > Viscum album. Next base: position 276,036,311 of record OY728129.1, on the reverse strand, counting down.
CTCTCTAGTGAGGAAGATGAACCATCCCATAACAATCATGGGGAATCCTAAAATTTTTTATGGTAGGGTTTCAATTTAGTGTCATGCAATGAGATCATCATCACTTAGTTTAGGTTCCTAGAATTTATACCATAGAGATCTTAGTTTATGGTTGTAGTGTTTGGAACATATAGTTTGTGGAAAATCCCATTGAAAAAGAGTCTGGCCATCACTACATATCCCATAAGAAGGGGAAGTAAACCACACGTAGGTCTTGAATCTCATGTGTTTAACATCATGCGATAAGGATGTAGGTGAATCAACATAAAAAGGGGGATATAATGCTATTGATGGACCCAATATTGGTTATTAATGTGTCACTTCACAATCCACAGGGATGGGAATCAAGCCACACGTAGCTCTTGGATATTGATCAGAAATTTCATTTGAGAATACCAAAATGATATTCCATTTTGGTCCTTTGGCAAGGATGAGGATTTCATAGTTTTGGGTCATATGGTAAGACCGACCCACACATTTTAACATTATATGTTTAGAAAAAAAATAGTTTAACTTGATAGATGATGAATAAGCTGTAACGCCCCAACCCCAGTTACCCAAAGTCGGTGAATTATTACATAACATTGGCATGATCACGAGAAAGATCAAATCTCGAAAGACCAATTGTTTTAGTAGCCTTGTAAACACTAGATATATCCATAAAGTTTTACATTACATCATAAGGTGAAAAAATACTACAACAACATATTGTCTCCATAGTTCAAACTATTATCCCTACATAATATCCCTGCAGGTCATTTATAATTTACTTCTTCACATCCTGGGAAAAATAAAACATAGAAAAGGGGTGATGTCTAATGACCAGTAAGGATAACAATATAGATGAAACTTTCATAAATAAGAATAAACATTTAATGAAATGTATAACTAAAACAAAATCCTTTTAAACTTGAACTTAAACATAGTATGGCACCAATAAAATTAAATAATTCCATTTACTTATTCACATGAATATTCTACTAATCAAATAATCACATGCAATATCAATAACCACTTTCATAATGATGGAATGCATATTTCCAGACTATCATAACCACATAGCCAAGGCCTCGTGCCAAGACTACAAATAAGATTTTGTCAAGGCCTTGTTCTGAGACACTAGTTTGTCTCATGAGACCTACCGATGCATCGAAGAGCTATAGCAGGCTCCACCCATCACATATTAAGTCCAATGCATTCCTATATGAAAAGGTTTAAACATAACATAAACATTCATATTAAAACTAGCATACGAAATGTAAATAATTTCACCATAACTATGAATGGTATAAAAATAGAACATCCATAGTCAAACATATCACAAAACCGTCAATAAAATATAGATTTTTGTATCATAATAAATCAATTTCAAATAAGGGTAAAATCCATCAAAGTATGTTGACATAGATGAAATCAAAACTCTTTTTAGAGAAATGTCTCTTTCTATTTTGAAATCATTTAAGAGTCATATATTTATAAAATAAAACATTTTCTTTGAAAATATTCTTATAAGCTTGTAAAGTAAGCTTCGATGATTTTATAACGGTGGAAAATAACCGGACTCGCCGTATAAGTTAAAAAAAACATTCTTACCTTAATTCTGTCGAAAAGGTTAAAAAGCACCTTGTTTGGAATATGACAGAAAGATTCCTTTATAAAACTCTTATAAAAAGTCAAAAAATGGTATAAATGACTTTAACCCATATTCTTTTAAATATTAAAAATGTTTTGAAATACATTTTTAAGAAACATGTATGTGGATGATAAAGAGATCCCAGTAGATTATTAAGTATAAACAACCTCGTATAATGAAGAGATTGTGAAATAACCCTTACCTTGTACTTTTCCTTGGATGGGGTAGGTTAACCACCTTTATAATGGTGAAATAATTGTTATTAAATTATAAAAAAATAATATACATTAATAGGATATTATATATGATCTTATAACATTGATTTGTTAATAATATCTTAGTATTATCGTTGTTTCGGGAGTTAACTTACTCGTTTTATTTTATATGTTTTGTTACGTAAGCCATGTTTTAATGGAAAGGTTGTATACTAATAATATACACAATGATATCAAGTCCTTATATACTATTATTAATCATAAAATGAGAATTATACTTGAATGGATATGATGGAGAATGAATCTCATCACGTTCGTGGAGACGGTAGTCTGTACGTACGCACGAGCGACAATATCATTATTTGGATATTAAAATAATATATAATTGGATAGTATATCATATATAAAGAATCATTATCATGTTATATTTATTATTTACATGAGTTACACATCATTATTATACCCATCCAAATAATAATATATTGAATAACAATTACACCACGACGTGGAGACGGTAAGTTGTACATACGCACGTATGGTGACATGTTATTCAAAGGGTGGATAGAATACTGAATATGGTTGTACCATATTTATAATAACATCATAGTATATATAATATAATGGATATACTATTTTATAATGGTAATAACAAAGAAGGAAGAAGTGGAAGAAGAAATGACCTTGGAAAAGGGTGGTGAAATCATTACCTCTTCTTCGGGTTCTTCCTATTGATTTGATCAAAAGGGCTCCTTAGGTTGGCTTTATGATCAAACTAAGGACTATAGGTTGTATTGAGGGAAGTGTAGAGAGTATTTGGGCAGATTTTGGCCGAACCAAAAGGCTTTTAAGGTGTGAAGTAATGAGAAGGAAGAGTGCCCTTTTATAAGAGGGGGAGGGGCACTGTTGGAAAAGCTAGAAATATTATTTTATAATAAATTCATATTCGGTTTCTAATGGATCAAAATTTTATTATTAAAAGGATAAGGTGGGGATAGTTCTAAAAACATTCAACCAATAGAATTTATACAGGTTTGGGTTACTATATTATCCTTATCTTTTAGTTTTAACTCTTAGTTAATTAGTTTGACATTTATCATGTCACTTTTTATTTTTATATTATATAGTTAATAATCTTACTATATACATCCAAGAGACCCCCAAGAGGTCCATTAATGATACAAATATCATTATATAAGTCTCTTGGCCGAACCGTATATTTTTTGGAATTTAATATCAATTAATAATATAATATAAAAAACGATTTTATGTCAATTTTGACACTATTCAATAGTTAATTTTTTTGAAACTTATAAATGAATTATTAATTCGAACAAATTCAATTAAATCATTCCTAATATGTCATATTATCCTAGAAAATTAGTGTAATTAATTAAAAGTCTCACATTATATTTATTTGGGTGTTTACAATATCAATTATTTTAATTTATCACTATTATGGTAATTACTGTATCATCATTATGTCATAAATAAATTAAATTATTTAATGTCTAAAAATTATAAATTAAAATGAATTATGTAGGAAATAATTTAGCTTTATATGGAATATTTATAGTTTAAAATCCAACATATATAACCCTATGTAAAAATTGTTTTTCTGAAAGATATATGCTTGTGTCATTTTTGTATTCATTTTAACTTAATTAAAATAAAGTGTCCCTATCACTTACAAGTGGAACAATGGGGTCCCAAAATCGACCAAAAAATGCATATGGTCGAACTTGTATCATCCAATAAGTTTAGGACACGTTTTAGGGTAATTTTTATTATTATAATATTATTTTTAACTCTTATTTACCGAATTTACCCTTTAACTATGGTAAATAAAATATTTACTGAAGTAATTATTCAAAATGCTTAAAAAAAGTTTCCTCTTTACAAAATTTGAACATCCTGATTCCAAATATGGAATCCATTTTTCCAAATTCAAAACACCGAAGTGGCAGAAATTAATTTAAAATTAATTCCCGCTGTCAAAACAAAACACGTGTTTTTAAGATATAATAACTATCAAAAGATTGATACTTGTTTATGTTTGGATTAATTGTCAAATTATGTCCAATGACAAAAATTATATTAAATGGTATAAATATATTCTAAATATACTTTAAAACCACTCAAATTCATAATTTATCAATATAAATTATTTCGATTAAAAAAGTTGTTTTTAATTAAAATTTAGTAATTTTCACTATTCATCAAAATATTAAAGTTATCTGAAAAGTACCAAAATTTCACCATAGGCTAAATTTGATATTCTGAATCCAAAAATGAAGCCCATTTTGAAATATAAAATATATATAATTTCAAAAAGTAGGTATTACTATTCATAACGGCGAGTTTGATTAGTTATGGTGTGTTAGAACTCGGTGTTGCGTACAACAGACGCTATCACATTATTCAAAGAAAAGCGTACCGTAGAAGCTTGGGGTGTTACATAAGCATAGTTTTAATTCATATTCCATGATGAAATATATCTATGTTTATGGTTTTAGATATGAGAACAAAATGTTGTGTAGCTTTATATGTGGGAATGACCCTACCAAAATTCCTATGTGCACCTGAGCCACGATTAGTGTTTGAAACAATGAGTAATTTCAGGATTTCACCATCATAGGGAAGTTTAAAATACTGAAAAATATATATTGAGATGGAAAATACCAACCCATACAACATTCATACTCGACGCACGTGGATGTATAGAGGAACTACCGTAGTTTTTTTAGAGACCCATAAGAACAAAGGGGAATTAAAATTTGAATCACGATGTCCAAAACTTGGGAAGTAATGGGAGTAGCGTATTGATAGGGTTGAATGTTCAATTTATTATAAATATAGCATCCATATCATGTTTCCTAGGACATGATCAAAAAAATGAGGGTCGATTGCTACCCATATTTGAAACTTGTGACTTATTTGGACATGTTGTTCGAAATATTCTAGGATGTTGTCCCGGGATGGTTGGTTTTCCATGAGGATTAACATCCATACCTTTAAGGGTCCCTTCATATATGAAGGATACTAGGGAACCAAATAAAGGAATTTTTAAATCATGTAAATGTAGATGGAATATATCTATTTGTGGAGCCATGTCCATTCCCAAAGGAGGTACATTGTGAGATTGTTGTAAACTCGATGTGAATGAGGACCAAATAGGCCTCAACCACACCATGTACCCACATGAAGAACCCATGTGAATAGGTAATAAATACGGAATACTTTTTGTATGGACCGTAGATAAATGTTTTCGGTGTTCCCATGTATCCCATATAGATGGGAATCAAGACATATGTAGTTCTTGGAGATGGAATGAAAAATTTCAAATACCAAAAGGGGGGATATATCCCCTCAAGTAGGGAAAATTGTGGTTTTTTTGTAGTTTATTGTCACAAGAATAAAGACACTAGAAATATTAGATTAATGATAGAGATTTCAGACCACAAGGTGCAGATATGTGAAATGTGGTTCAATAAAGAAGCATGATGTCATTTAGGGATAGAGAGATCATTTCACTCCACACATTTCTGAGGAGAAAACCAAGACCAATAAATGGGATAAAATGTTCATGATCCTTCACATAAACCTCTGGATAAAAAATTAGGCATCACTACATATACCATAAGTATGGGAATCAATCCAGACATAGTTCTTGAAGATGGAAGAAAAGATGACCATTGAAAAGTTGAAAATGTTTACTTGATTGAATACAACATAGTTCTATTTAGTTTATCATCATACAAACAAGATGAAGAATACACACTTTACCATCATAAAAAAGGATGAGGGTTATAATTCAGTTTATGGTCATGAAACAAGGACAGTAATGGTCTTTGTTTATGGTCATATATCTTATACCATAAGGTGAGACATCTAATTCAAGAGTGTGTAGTGATGTTCCAGGAAGAATCAAGACCAGAATGGGGACAAAGTGATCCATATGGAAACACAAATTCCTTAGAGAACATGCATAAAGTTGTTTTGTCAAGATTCATTGACCCATGTTTGTTGTAACCTTCAAGTATAAGGTCCTAGAGTTTGGAAAATAGGGATGAGGCCTCCAAATAAGAAACCTGTAATGTGGTGTTATAAATACCCCCTATATGAATGTGGGAAGCAGTGGAGTCTGCAAAAAAATTCCCACAAGAATACACACTCAGTTTAATATCATGATATATAGACTTTGGGACCAAGAATCCTAGTTTACATTCATACAGTTCTAACTGTAGTATGACATGATTATTTCATGTAGGAATAAACCTTACCAAGACCCCTATACCAAAGTAGTGCATGACTGGTGTGGGAAAAAAGGGGTAGGAAATATCTCTAAAACACATGGAAGGGCATTTCACGGGAACGATGGTGTGGAGTTAAGGATTATTTGACTACCCTAGTCCATAATCTCAATTTGAAATGGTTCGCAGAAGGATAATAGTTATAGTGCCAAAGTTCATCTTGTAAATAAGGATTTAGAAAAGGATGTTAATCATAATGTGTGATATTTAGGACAGAATGTGGTTGACCGAATTATAGTGGATAACTTCTGAGCATATTCAAGACATAGTATCCATATTGTTTAAGCTGGGATGGGAACAAACACCTTTGGTTTTTCTTCTAATTCTATTAGAAATGAATAAATAGTCTCAAAATGGCGCATGAAATCCTCCAAGATATTGACCTGGGATGGTAGGATATCCATGTGGGAGAGAATCCTTACCGTTAAGGGATTCCTTCAAACATAAAATATGATTGTGACCCAAAGAAAGGGACCTATGAAACATGGATACATAATGAGAGAATTTATATACATAATAAAAGAATCTATGTCTCACATCATGATTCACCTGAGCATGTTAATGTGTTATAAAAATAATGGGGGATTTAATAGAGGGAAAATGAATGGAATGAAATGTAGGTGGAAAGAGACAAAACATGTTGATGAAAATAGGGCTACAATCGAAGAAAAAGTTTCTAGGAGTTCCTACTTCATCGATTGGGATGACAATAAATCCATATATTGTATATTATGTTCCATGTATTTTAACTTCATGTGGTAAGGTCATGAGTTACAACATAGTTTATCATTGTGTGGATATGACTTTTGGAATGGAATGGTATCAGAAATGGGATGTGCATGGGGTGGTAAAATAATCATTATGAGAATGAGGAATACTCAGATCCACACAACACCAAACACTCTCAAGAGAGAATTTAGGACAGGTGTCAGAAGGGATTGTAGAACATGGGAAACATGGGTCTTGACCCAAAGAAAAAATGCATCGACATTACTATATATCTTATGAAGGCAGAAATCAATCCAAGCATACTTCTTTAATGTCAGGTAGTTTAAAATCATGTGGTATGGATGAATTATTAGTTTAATATAATGTGGGATGTGATTGTTTTGGTGTCTTATAGGAAAAATTGGCACTTTCCTTTTTTGTTCATACAAGAAGAACAATGATTTCTATGTAGTTTAATTTCATTGATTTTTTACACAACAATTTAACATTGTGCGGTATGATGAGAAATTAGTTCATGGTCATAGGACTCAAACCACATGGTTAGGTCAAAAGGGATGGAAAGGTTATGGAAAATGTGTATAGACCTGAAGAGAAAATGTTAGGGCATGCCTACATATTTTTTAAGGATGAGAATCAAGCCAAACATTGTTTTTGAAAGTAGTGTGGTTTAATGTCATCCAGTAATGAAGTGATAAAAGGAGATCCATGAGGGAGGGACATGGTGTGGTTGTCGTAAATCCAATGTGAATGAGGACCAAATAGGTCTCATATCATAAGAAGAACTCCTAGAAAATAACATTGGCCAAGGGGAGTATTATTTGGAGGATCCTATGAATCCCGAGGCTAGATCCCAAGAAAAAATGTTTGGGATTTCATACATATCCAATAATGATGGTAATCAATCAAAACATAGTTCTATAATGTTGTGGAGCTTAACATCATGGGATTAGGATGAAGAAACAATTAAAAGTCATGTGAGAAGGGACCTATGGTTCATTCTATTTTACATAATAGATGGCACACTAGCAGTTTTATTTCATAAAGGCCATACATGTAGCTTAATGTCATTGAGGATGAAAGAGATTTTAGTTTAAATTCATCATGCTTGGTCTATAAAAGAATATTTTTTCAGTTTTGTGCTTATTTTCATGCAGGAAGAAACCTCACACAAGTGTATTATATATTATGGAACTTGGTATTTTTGGGAGGAGTGATTCACTCACCATAAATGGTGATCAAAGAGTATGAACCATCGGGGTAAGGCTTGTGAATCATTTAAGGTCCTTCCCATTTGGGATATAACATGGGTGGCCTTCTTCCAGGTATCATCAGTGTTATTTGGGCCATTACAATTCAACCATGAAAAAAGGAGTGGAGGGGAAATTCCTTTTTTCAGGATCTACCTATATTTTTATGGTGCCTCTCTAGATATTTCATGCCCCAGAGCATGTTCTCATCAAGGGATTCTATTCATCACGATTTACTTCTACTACTCTATATGGCATCTGATGATCATAGATGGCTATATAGAGAGATGAAAATTGAATTTCGATGGGTAGAACTGCTTCCCATCCCTACACTAGGGAATGTGGGGTCAGCTAGGTAGAAATTTTAGCAGTTGTTTGGTAAGACCGATGTGCGTTGGGAAGCCTAAATAGCCAAATCTTCATGTTATAACCAACCATATTTTACAAAAATTTAGAGAGGGTCTTGTTGAACACCTTGATCTGCAAATTTGATTGTCCATGGTACTGATAATTATGGTTATAACTTATTCTGTACTTGGAATGCAATTTCTTCATCTTAGATTCTTGAAAATTAGAGACTTTATCAAAGAAAATGGTTTGAGGGACTCTAAATCAATGGATGATGTTGGAGCTCAATAAATTAACTATATAATGTTACTTGACTTCTTTGTCCAAAAATTCATCATTCCACTTGGAGAAGAAATATTTGGTGCTATGAATTAATATGTACTGGTGAGATGTTGTTGGTGAATATGGTCCCACAACATCAGGTCCCTAGACCGCAAAGGGTCAAGAGTACATGGTCATTTAGAAGGGTTCCAGTGGTAAATTCACAAAATTTGAATGGATATCACGCACACGTAACTTATTCCCAAACACGATACAATCATGAACCATGGTGGTACCGAAGTGGCCCAACCTTTGGATATGGTAGGCGAGTTTCATCCCAGCCTAATGAGATCCACAAGAATCAACATGTACTTCCTTCAAATCCTGAGGAATCTCATATCCTTGAATAAAAAAGAGGAGAAATCCATCAACCCCACCATTTTAGAAGTTCATATAATGGATGTGACCACTCCATAGGGTGAAATTTATTGTACTACAATGGATTCTCTCCACTTTGGCTCTATCTTTTGGTAGATTTCCATATTAGAGGTACTGAAAAAATTTAGTTGTCCAAACAAGGGTGTCTTCTACTTTAACAGGGGGACCAGTTGGTCTTGGTGTAGAAACCTCAACAACAAGATGGCATACCTTATAACTATCATCATCATCAAGAGTGGTATGAGAAATAACCATTTAATTCACCACATTGATAATAAAATCATCCAGGTTAGACCCTATAAGAGATGTGAAGAGGATATCCAAGACATCAGAAATACCATTCTACGTCTATGAATCATGTGTGATTAATTGATAAGAGGGGAGCGAGGCCGTCATCTAGCGAGTGTGCTCCAATTAAAGAACATGTTTTGTCTTCCAGATGACATAGTCTCCATTGATCTTCTTGATGACCATCCCAGAGTCCCCATTCACATGTAGGCATGGAACATCAATTTCAAGGGCCAATTCGAGAGTAGTGATAAGATCCTGATACTCTACTTCATTTTTGATGAACCTGTATGAAAACAAGACATCATATGGAAACACAACCTATTTAGAAAAGATGAAAAGGATACACGAACCTACACTTATGAGTTAGGGATTATTGAATCTCATACTGGTGGGCCCTTATGAGGCACCCTCAACGCGCGCCTTCTAACATGACCTGACTTAATCCAATGAGAGGATAGCCTCGCCTAGAATGCCAGGATATAGAGACTTCTCCATGGGGGATGGATTAGTGGGAAAAAAATATTCCCATCACTAGAATTTTATATTTTTATAATGATTGAACTTGATATTTAACTACTAATGAATCACTTCCAACTAAGATAGATATCACATAAAATGGGGTAGTTTGAAATATATTTAGCAGATCCATGTGGGACAATAGATGCATCTCATGATGCTTCTTGTAATTCCTCAACTTCTTTCATACAAAGACCATCTTGAGGAATTTATTATTGATATAGTTATTTCTGGTCTCAGTGTGGAAGAGCATGTGGATGGGATTGTACAAACATTTATATATGCCTTCATTTTTCTTCTACGAATGAATGGAATCAAGGTATCATTCTAGGGTGTTCACATAGAGAACCAATAACATTCAAGAGACGGGTGGCATGAAAACCAAAGTTTTTAGCATATACTACATTATCTCTTCAAAATAGGTCTATAAATCTTCATCATAATGATATATATCACTGTTCCTCATGATGTAGGAAATTGGATTTGACTTTCTAGACATATTTATAATTATTTGGTCAATGTTGGATAAGTTTACTTGAAAACCTCAGATCTCCTAAAGGTTTCTCATTGGATGCATAATATTAATGGACATGATATTCTATGGATTGTTCTCAATTCCTATATATCTAATGAAAAAGACATGAAATATTTCCTAGGTAACCCTAATGTTACACTTCAGATGGCTCATCAACAGAGTGTGGGAGTGGAAGAAGATAATCAATTTCATAAGATCATTGAGATGGTTCAGATACAGATGAGATTTGACCACCAAATCATCAACATGTCATTTCACCAACATCCTGATAACCGAATCGAATATGTAGTGCATAGAACTTTGATAACTATCTCTTTCACTCTTCAGATCAAAAGGAATTACCAAATACCATATAGTTCGATGTGGCACACTAAAGTTCATGGATTCCTCATCTTATTGGGATATCTAGATGTGAGTATATACAGAAAATCTATCCATTAAAGAGAGGGCATGGAATTAGGTAGTGGCTTTGATCAACAACTCTATGACAGGATGATAAAATCAACCTTCAAATAGGAATGGTTGATATCATAGAATTCAACCGCGAATTTTATTTATACATTCTTATTCATTATGGGAATAATATTGGCCAAAAATTGAGGATATTAGTCTTCCTATAATTTTTATTCATTGATGGGATTATCAAATTTGACCTCAACTAAGTTTTTGTGAGAGGGTTTCATATTTCTGTGAGATATCTTGGACCCGCGATGGATTATTAGTAGACCAAGAAGGTCGATGGAGGCTTAAGGATCTAGTCATGGAATAGAAATAGAACTCCAAGTAAATACATCATGATGATACATCGTAAAATCCACATATTGGTGTTCTTTTTCAGCAGGAATAGATAAACTCATCAGTTTTGGCCTCAGATTTTCTTTGGTATTGATAATCACCTATACCAACTCATTGAAAGTAGTGGATATTCCTTCCTCAAACGTTGTAGTATAGCCTTCTGAATCCTCATCATCTCGGGAGGTGAGAGGATAATCATTAGGAAGAATGTCATCATATTTATATATAACTATGTAGACTAAAGCTGTTGAACCAATTCCATCAGGTTTTCAAACAAAGAGTCCATTTTTGATATAATTTAATAATTAGTGGAACATCAGCTTGAGTTTGCTAAACCTGGCCCGACAAAACAAGAAACTATGGAGAATTATTGTTACCATGGGTAAAATTCCCAAATAACATACATGGGAATGGGGATATAGAATCACTCGAGACTGATTCATGTAAGGGAACATGTGATACTCCATCATTCCTTGTACTTGGGAACATTCCTCCCACTTTTTATAGAAAAAATGAACCACTGTCACATGATCAAGGATGTGACCTCCAATTGGTGAATCAGGAGGATGAAAGCATCATCAAATTTTTTCCACGGGTCAGCCACAATGGTAATGTGCTCAACCTGATTAGATTAAACCTATTTTTACATGAACCTATAATATTTATTGTCTAAATAGATTGATTAAAAAAGGAAGACATGATGCATAATCCTAGAGCATGCCCACTTGGCCCTTATTGAGGTACTTGAGGCATTAGTGATATGAGGAGGGAACCTCTATTTGCAGATGAAGCCTGGGCCTACCCATCAATGCATTGTAGGTAGTTTCATGTTAGACAATCATTAACTCAGTGCTAGAGTGGGATACTAAAATAGGTTTCCAAGAATATGTTTCAAAATTATATTTTATATATTCTATAATATCTTTGAATTTTAATATCCAAATGGACTCAGATCTGTTTTCATCAGTCCAAGCTTGTGGAACATTCATATCGAGTTGAGATTGATCCTGGAACCTATGTCAACAATACAATAGTAGAATTCCATGCCACAAACTATCCTAGGTTTTACAATGGGAGGATATGGCCTTATATAGTATAACATTCATCTTACAATAAAAAAAATTATTTCTTGACATTATTCTCACTCAACATAGTCATCATGGAAGATATCTATTTCTCCTACCTTTGTTTTCAACTGTAGAGGTATTTTTTAATCTTATAAAAAAGGATTACAATATATTTTTAACACGAAGAGGGCATCGAGGCTTGAGAAATTCATAGGAATGATGCTGAGGTTCATAATCACATCATACTCCCATGCTAGAAGCATATTTCTATATACAAGAATTCTCTCTATGGTGTGAGGTATGAATGGAACTACATATTGAAAAATAAGATTCTAGATAGTGTTGGTGATATCCCACCACTCAGTAGATGAACCACCTAAATATACCATCATCTGACTATTAGATGGTCATGTTTCTGCCCCAACAGAGAATAGCTGGGTATAGAGTGGTCGTAGTGGCTCTGCCTGATCGAGTAGCACGAATGAAAGTGAGAGAGAACACGATGAGATATAATGAGAGGTTGATGCATGTTAAGCTCTATATTTAGCATTTTTTCGGGTCTTAGTTGTATGTACATCTTGGATGGGAGCACTGGCATGTGCATTTTGATTGTATACATATCCATGACTATGTCGATGATGGCATCGATATGAGACATTGGAGGACAATCCAGGTTTTCCACCTCACTAGAAACCTTTTAAGGGTCCAAAATTCTGATGACTTTTAATATGGAATACTCCCGATCAACAGTTATAGAATCCGTCATTGTTGGGAGGATACTTTGGGAGACTCCCATCATTGTAGGAAAGAATTTTCCAAGAGTGCGAGATGGATTCGACATCGGTGGGTGACTTTAATTCCCCTAACACCATCAGTTCCTACTCTTCTGAAAAGAAGAAGTCTGAGATGTAGATGTAGATGTAGTAGAGAGGAGAAGAATAATAATTTTATTAGGCTTGAGCTTATTAAAATGGTCATGAATGATACCACTAGAATGAGAGAAGGCCCTATGGGCTAAACTGTTTTTATAATTCTGATACACATGAACGGAGAACATATATTATTTACCATGGATGTCTATGTCTCAATCTATAAAGACATGAGACACCTACACTGATGCATAACCCAACTTGATTACATTTTTTCGACCTAGTACTAAATCCTGTACTTGAACACCAAACACTACTTGTGAGTATGTCCAAGGAATCAGTGATAATGGAAGTAGTTGGGGGATATAAGCGAGATTAGACTCTTGGTATCTTTTACATTCCTACAACATCAAGATCCATTTAGCTATGGAGGTTTTCAAATAATTGAGCACATGAGATTCTACAAGAGAATAGGTCTATATTCTCGTGTCTGGGAATGAGACCCTAGGAGCCTAGCCCTGTTGAGAGGATAGATCCTGATGTGGAGGTGGAACATGATTATCTCAACTAGGAGGTAGTGGTGCATTATGCAACTATGACTACTGATTAGGAGTTGAGAAATAAGGAGCATGAGGCTGGTCCTGAGGGTGTGGCCCTCAGTGAGGCTATGTACATGGATCTTATAGTAACAAATCTAGTGTCATAGGGGCCTCTACTGGTGTGAAGAAAATTGTATCGGTCTTGGAATATCTTTGGGAATGAAATGTGGGAGGTAAAGAGCGTGATTATTTAGCCTGTTGCAAGGATTCCTCTTGGAATTCATCCCCGTTATAGTAATGTCATAATAAACATGAGATGTTCTGAGTGGTTCGGGTTGGGAACAATTCAATCTTCACATTCCACACACACATCATTAGCAGGAGTTCCTTATTCAATGGTAAATTGGGTGAATACATGAGGCCTTTCCACTTCGAGAAATAGTTTGTGACTCAATCATCTCGAAATTGTATGCACTTTATGAGTTTGGAAATTGTTGTCTTATATGTGCTGGAGCAGAACTGATAATGAAATTTCTTGCGCATATCCTTTCAACTAGCTATGAACCCAATGGGTAGCTATTTGTTTCAGAAAAATTTGGACCACTTATAGTTTCTTCATAAAATCTCAAATCATGGTGGCTTTCTTCTACTCATGAGTTCCCATCATGGGTCCACATCTTGAGGTGAATTGGGATAGATTCTATAGTGTGCGTACCATCCCATTCAAAAGGTATAATGTGGGGTTCCAGAAATCCTGGGGTATTTTTAAATCATTTACCCACACCTCATATGTCTTTACATCATGTGGGATCACCACCTATTGGGTTTTGAGAGCTTCAGGAAGAGAAATTATACCAACCATTGTATCATCCATATGTGGTCTCTTTTCATGGAATGGATTCTAAACCCACAATGAATTGGAAGGACCATTAACATGAAAATTCATCTTAGTGGTTCATGGAGTTTGTGGAGGAACAACCTGAAGAATTTCTTCAGGGATGAACTATGGAGTTTCTGGGGTAATTGTCGAAAAATGATCTGAGCTGCTAGAAGAACGAATTACAGATCCGAGACATTGAGAACATTCTGTCACCGCTCAGGCAGATTTGGTGATACATAACAAGGCTATTTTCCATAAAATTTGTCCTCTACCATTCTAGGATGTTAATGGTTGTTGAATTCAAAGTGTTTAAATTTTCCAATAAGACCCTATTGTTTCTCATTCTTCTCTTATGTTTGGTGGATGAGATCATAACGAGGATCACTGTAGTTTTGGGGTCGTTCTACAAGGAACTAATCGAGGATCTCATCAATGATATTCTTCTATTCCAAAAGCTTCTGAAGCAGTATGGCCTTCTTGAGACCACCATTTATATTCTACATCAAGGCATATGTGTTATAGGGATTAACAGTCCTAGTGTATATGTTACCCTTTTAGCGGTCCCGATAGAGAGTCAATGACCAGGTAGATTCACCCAGACTAAGAAAGTGTATTGCATGGTGATTGAAGATTCTTGGGGGATTTATTAAATTTCGTGCTACTCCTAGGGGCATGATATATTCAATAATACCTATCTTGGTTCTCTTCCCTTTAATAGGATGGATTTCAAACATGTTCATCGTGACTACACCTAGCAGAATATCCCCAATATCACACGATAAGTGGAAGATATGACTGAAGTGGAGAGCTATATATTGTACCCAACCAAATATTTTTACATGTGGGTACACCTTCAAAATAATTCTATGATGCATTTTAAATATCTAAACACATTGTTTCTAAAGGTTCTATTGATAACAGTGTGATGAAAAGTGTTAAGAGATGTGAAGCATGACCTGGTAAACCATGAGACACCAATGGATGATTTATTCATAATGATGTATAAGCCAGTTAAAAATTATGGGGATATATGTGTGTCTCCTAGATATTTTGGTGAAATCACAACACTTGTTCTAGGGTGTGGGACGTTGGGATGTTGATTCTTTGAGTCACGATCAGCCTGAACATCATGGGGAAGTTTTCCTCTATGAGAATGTCCCACAATATACTCCATTCAGAAGTGGGATCCGTAATATGGTTTCCCTATTCCTCGACTAAGGTATTCTAGGGTGCAGTCAATGACATTGATGTAGACCATTGTGTTAGTGGACTGGATGGTACAGATAATGGAAGTCAAGCTGACGGGCCACAACACACTGGGCCGTCTTTTTAATATGGTACTGATTACGTCATCACATCCCAATAGGATGGAGTTTTGACCATTATTTTTGTATCAAGGTGGTGATCATTAGTGGTCGGTTGGTCTGGTTCTCATTATTTACCAGTCCCCATAACAACTATATATGATTTCATGTGAAGGTAGTGAATAATCATGGTGATGATAGAGAGGAATTCATCGAGGGGCCCTGTAAAGGAGCCAATTAATCCTCATATTTCATGTACCTGTAGAGGAATTTAAGGATCTAGATCATTTCAAATTCCAAAAGGATGAATATTTCACATTTTATTCATACTATTGACCATAGTGCAGAGGTTCTAAGTGAATGTTACATCATTGAACGACATTACACTTCAGAATATGAAATGATAATTGGATTGACAACAATATGGTGTTTCTCAGAGTTCCTTCCTCAGTGGATTCCATTTTCCCTCCATGAAATGGATGTTTCATTAAGGAAATCTAGATCTTCATCCCGGTGGGGGGGGGCATCATTGTGGGTTGGTGTTGGAGTAGAGGGAGCTTTTCATGAGTTGGATAGTATATGGGGAGGACCTCCATACCTATTTTCCCCTGAGTTGCGAGGACCTCCACTAGGACTGAGGTTACAGTGGGGAGGACCTACACTATAGGCGATGATGATAACATGGTGATGACCTCCATGTTGAGTATGATATAAGGGATGAACTATACTCTGGTGAGTTGTGGCGCAAGGATCACCTAGGATGACGTCAAATGAGACATAGGGATGAACTTTATGTTGACATTTTTTGGTATGGGGAGGACCTCTGTACTATCCAATGGTCGTTGATGGAGGACCACCGTGGTTGGGAACACTAATGTGGGGAGGACCTCTGCTGGAGCTGGTGAAATCATGGGGAGGAACCCCATATTACATTTCAACTAGATGAGGATGGAATCATCTTGGATTGGTGATGGTATGGGGAGGACCTCCAAACTAGATCTCAACATAACGTGTTAGCAAGTGATGGTTTATGGATGTTCCTATGACCGGATGCGTGAAACCATATTTCACATGAAGAAAATGGGGCAACGATCCTAATCATGAAATGGTAAATCCTTGATCTAAAGCAGTTGAGACCTGATATAATTCTTCGGGGTGGCATGGTCCACTAATGCTGAAAAGGATGATCCCCCTTTGATGGGCATCATTTTGAACTTATGAATAACATTGGTGTCGGGTAAGATGAATTGGTGCCAGCTGTAGAATTGTATATGCCACATGTTCCATAACTCGGGGAACAAAATAGTGGCCTTGAAATGACCTCATGGGAGACCTCATTGAAATATCTCAGGTTTTGGTCATATCCAGGATTACTCAGACAACCCTCACCTCATTAGTGTAGGGTAGTAAACCATATGAGCATTCTAGAGAGAGGCTCTCAAAAAGGATGAATTTTATAGTGGAGAGTAGTGGATCCATACATGGACCTTGGAAGTAGCGGTGAATGTGATTCATAGAAGCCTCCATGTCCTGGTGAACCATATCCCTTGTTGGGATGACCCCCTCATGTTCGTACAAGGGGATAAGAGTGTCAATAACTCTTCTCTTCATAAATTCTGAGGGTTATATAGGTCATGGGTGCCCAGTAACAATAATTTTGGATGACTTCATGGTGGAGGTGGAGGTGTACATGATTACTTCATTCGCATTTCTCCTACCCATACATCTACATGAAGGAGGTGACTATTTTCTTATAGCATGGGCCATGTATAGAAGGAATATTCATCTTTCTGTATGGATAGTTGGAAATTATTTCCCAATTCCTTAACATCATTCAGTTTTCCATGAATTTATAGAGAGATCCTCACTGGATGATGTCGAAAACTGGAATGCCAAATGATTAATTGCCCAAAATTTTGGTGAGTTCCACACCAGACCCACAATTTTATTCGGGACATGGAACCAGTTAAATTTATTTGGGGACATGCTTATCTAATCATGTCTCTAATGCTACTAATATTTATGGTTTGGGTGATAATAGATTCATAGTGGGTTCACCATTTTTTATTTACTATGATTTCTTATAGGGCATGCATTCTCACAGAGACACACCAACTGTTTCCCCACATTACCACTTTCAATTGGCAGGAACCATTCATCATATCGTTATAGATGTTTTCACTTTGATCAAAATGGGATGTTTGGAGGTTGGTTCGTCCTTCAGTGGATTCATCCTTGGAATTCGTCACTTAGTTTGGGTATCCCTTCATGATTTATACATTTTTCGTGAATCTCTTACTAGATACAGAACTTTATGGATTCTGTAAAATAATGCAACTTTTATATAAAAATAATGTAGGGTTATGTCAGGGATGAAACCTTCATTCTATAGATTATTCATGTTGGGTGTTACAATAATATCTGGATGTTGGGACATTGGAACACCTGAATTATCCATCATTATAGAGATTCTCGTGGGAAAAACCATAAGGAATCCTACATAAATTACGGGGTACAAATTAAAGAGGAATGTCCCCATGGAGTTTCTCATAATCCCATGATTAACATGGGTTATGCCGCATGTTTGACAGATGATGGAGACATATCAGACTGATCAAAACAATTATGAAAGTAGGTCAGATAGGTATATCCCAAAGAGGGAGCACCTGAAGATATACTGGAGGGACATATAAGAACACCCCATGAGGATGGACCCTAGATGTTGTGTCACAATAAGTGTTGGTTTCACACCATGAAGGCTGATCTAGACATCAGAATGGGCAGACCAGGGAGGCGCACCCAAACAAGGGGTACACTAAGGTTTAAAAATGGTTGGTAATGAACCTTGAAAAAGGTTCCTATGCACCCTATTTAGATGATTGGGATAAAAAAGACTTATTTCTAACAGTTGATTTGGGTAATTCACATGGTTATCTACCTATCACTATAGGGGCACTATTGGATGGATTGATATGATGTGTGAGGCTTACGCATGGTTAGCTTCCTTGTGGATGACATGATCCTACCAGGATGTGGTGGCCCATGTATGAATCTAGAAATATGATAGAAGGGTGGATGAAGTATGTTGAATAGATGAAATGTAACTGACCTTAAGGGGATGGATTCAGGATTGAACATTAATGTGGTTATATAGATATCCCAATAACTGGGAATCAATGTCCTTGCATTTCGATGTGGAAATGGGACACCTACGGAGGAGGATCGTGAGAATGGAGTGTATGGATGTGGAAGTGAAAGAAGTAGAACCTTTGTTTTAGGGATTGATCTTCTTGAGAAACAAATTCTAGAAGGAATGATTTGAATGGAAAATGGGTTATGGGATTGAACCTCAAATAAGATATCAAGATACAATATTTAAAAGTACGGGATCAAAGTCCACGTTGTTCTGAATGGGGGAATATAATTGGGGTGTACTCAAATGACCATGACCTAGAAATGTTCTAGGGGATTATCCAAGGTATGAGGCCCTTCACAATAGGGGAACACTTTATTGGAAGAGTATAGGGATGTGTGGGGATAATGAATGTTTTAGTGCCCATGTGGATGATAACAATTCTAGGAGGCAGATCAAGGAGATGTATCCCAAAACATGAAAATGTCACATGAGGGGGTACATAGCTAGAAGGGATCACAATAGTTTACCATTGGATGGTATTGAACATTATATAGGCATTCTACATACCATGTTTATTTTATAGATATAAAAACCTATGTAGTTTAGAATAGGTGAGGGGTATATGTAGGGTTATTAGTCTAAATCCATGATGGGACTTACACATGGTTATCACTCTGGAATCATGGTTGGGATTACATGTATTTAACATCACGAAGAGGATTTCATGGTCATTTTCACTCTAATAACAAAAAAGTCATGATTAGTGTGAGAAAAAAGTGGTATCAAGAGGCCTTTTGATCATTTCGCAAAAGATGCGCCCATGAGTGGTGGTGTTGGGATTACACATGGATAGTGACCTAATGAGATGGGGATGGAGAAATAATATAAGAGGGATGCTAGAGGAATTGGTTTTCGGCTTTCAGGGATTCTTCTCGAGGTGAACATGGTGACAATGCCCAAATAGGAAGGTAGATAGAGAGGTAGGGTGATGTTGCAAATCTCTTTTCTAGTCCACTGGGACTTGTTAAACATGTGGAGATCACAGTTTAACATCCTATATTGAGTATTTAGGTGCTTGTATGTTTAATGACTGACATCTCAGATGATGATGACTCTATCCTCATCCTGTGGACATACATAACTTGTACCATCCCACACTTTTGAAAGGGAATCCACATGTGATGGCCGAGGAGAGTGAGGTGGAGGTGTAGTCAAATGAGGGGTCCATCGTAGTGTATCTATGCAAAGAAGCAATAGTTTTTTGCATACCAATGTGATGAACTAAAATAATGGGAAAGATAACATAAATCACAACATGTGTTACATTAATGTCACTGCGCATAAGATTGGGGGGGCTCTGTAAGAAAGGGGTTCATGAAACCAAGGGGATCCACAAGAGGATCTCTATGACGTAAATGATCTTCATGTAGTAAGGTGTATTCATGATGGAAGTGTGCTTCTCCAAGGAATGCTATTCACATATTATAAACATTCATGAGTAAATATAACAACCCAAGTCTTAATTACACATAATCATCATTTATTACATAATATTGTTCTTAATACAACCCACACGATCAAGAGGTCAAGTGTAATTAGGTATTAGGAAAACATTACATAACAAATTAAGACATAAAATATAACTCCTTTATTGAAAACAACTTTTACAAGACCAAAACATTCCATCATACATATCATTGGATGGTATAACCTGAGGACTTAAAAAGAAAATGGTGAGATATATAGCCCAATAATGGAGTAAACAGGGAATAAAATGGATAATATAATACATTTTATGAAATAAACATTTCAATGGAGCATAGGAGAAACATTATCATAAAGGCATGATATAGCATGACTATCATAACATGGAAATGGCCCAACATCTTAAAACAATTCTTCATTAAAAAAAGAATTACATATGCCCCTATCCCTACATAGTAGAAAAGTTCCTAAAAGGACTCAGGTAAACCCCTATCCCAACATGATGTATCATAATAATTGATATTACCCAATGCATTGGTGTAAGAACCTGGATCTTTTTTTAGGAATGTTTTTCCTTTCTCGTTGTTTTTGGAGAAAAGGAGAAATTCTAGAAATTTCCTAAGTACACGCAGTGTAATTTATGAGTACACACCGTGTACTTCCTTTCCACAGTAGGTTGTGTACTATCCGTGTAATTTCCATACACACGACTATGTGGGAGTCACTTGGAGGCCACAAAAAGCAGAGTATGGAAAAGTAGAGTTCATTTCGTGTACTTCAAAAGTACAAACCTCTTACTTTCTTTTTTGTTACTAAACGCACAAGGGTCATGTCTAGGTGCCAGATAACACTTCAATTAGGTATTTTTAGATCGAGAGAACTATTATGGCCACAGATCATCGATGAACCCTCAATCCTCCACCCTTCCTCTGATTAGACCACCATTGATTGTTTTGGAATCGCATAGGTGAGTTCTCTCTTCTCCTAGAGCATCATCTTTTGATTTCTCAGTTCTTGTGAGATATCGTGGGTTGAACATTTTGGATGTTTTCATAGATTTATGACGTTCTAATGATATTAATGATTTGAGGTTGACTTATAGTGATATCCTAACCCCGAGGTAGGTGGTTTGCGCCTTTCTGTTTAATTTCTTTGAGTTTTATGTGCTATTTTTTCCAATACCCACGAAAGGGGTATTGTGTGTTTACTGTTTTGACCCTATTTGTTTTTCTTCTATGGTGATATGACTGAGCAGATGATAATTGATTGTGAATAGAGTGAATTTTTGTGCTTTAGAAGTATTTCCCATGCAATTTTTTCCTGTTTCGAACATTGGGTATTGCTTGCCTATTAGGCTGTGGTTTATTTTTTCCCTCCCTAGTATTGTAGGATGGTTTGATTGTTTCTCTGTTATCATGTTGTGATGTATAATTCTATCCAAGTAGTTCATGAGGTTTTCCTTGGACGTTATGCACTACTTCACTTTATTGACTTACATAGGGCCATGAGAACCTACTATATAGTCCATAAGAAGGATAGACGTAAGAGATTCTCCAAAGTGTCTTTATAATTTACGATGTGAGACCTCTTGGAGAACTGACATTCAGTGCTTCTCCAAAGTGCCTGTAGTTCTTTGATGTGAGTCACAATGGGAATGTGACGTTTAGTGCTTCCCCAGAGGGTTGTTAGTACTGATACGAGACTATAGGGGGAATTGATGGTGAGTGCTTCCTTAGAGAGTATATTCTTAAGTTGAATCAGAGTGGTTAGACTGAGTGTACTGCTCAAGGGGTTTCATGTACTTGATATGTAGGACTAGAGTGGATAGAATATGGGTACTTCCAATAGGATTAACTTGTGTTTAGCTGCTTGCTTGTCTTTCTAGGTAGCACTAGAAGGGATAGGTTGTGGGTATTTCCCAGAGGGTTACATGTTGTGTTTATCTGCTTTGATTAGATATTGAATGTTGTGAGGTGATTTGAATGCTTTGAAACTGTGTATTGTTTACTACTGTGTACATTCCTTGTTTACTGCTTTCTGTAATTTACCTTTTATATATTCACTGACTGTTAGCCACAAATGTCATGGTGGTTGCCTATTGGTATTTAGTCTCACACCCAGTTTGGGCCATTCTTTTGGGCCCAAAAAGATTATATTGTTTCAGTTATTGATAAAGGAAAAACTATATTCTACTTTAGGTACATGACTTGTTGTGGATCTGGAGAGAATGGGGACAAGCTATGCCTTGCGATGTTGGGGAGTTTATTTACTTTATTTTGCACTTTTATTAATCACTGTGGTATTCCATTATTGTGAAATGTTTGGATATTTTCCTAGAAATATGAATCATGCATCATTTTATATAGGTGTTCTCCAGTTTATACTCTCAATTTTCTATTGTATGTCATTATTACTGCTTCTGGTCTGGTATATATTTGTTACTTCCACTGTGTACTATGCCAATGAAAGAATAGTTTCCCCACTATCACACCCAAAGCCCTCGATGCTAGTAGAAAGCCTCTGGAATTCAGCAAAATACGCTTGAGTCCATGTGACCAACTAGGTACGAGGCTCCTCTATGTGACTTTTGAAACCAGGACGTTACAATTGGAGCTCTATCAAGGTGAGCACTTTATAATCATTTCAATGTAATTATTATGTTTCCCACATAGATCATATAAGCTGGATTCGATCAAAATAATAATTTATTCCATTATAAAGGAATTCATAATACATAAATGAATTTATATAGTCAGTATGTATATGCCCAAGAATATGGATATCCTTAATAGATAAATGGGCATGATATTAACCACACGATGACTTTGGCATGCAAAATCACGGTGCAATTTCGACATCCTTACATCGGGTCATAAGAATTCATAAAAATGGTTCATTGGAAAAAAAGTGTATATCATAATATATACATGAAATGGAATGCAATGGGTCATATAGATACATGTCATTAAACATGGAATTTCGAAATAGAAGGAGTAACATAATAGAGAAACTTGAAGAAAGAGGATAAATGGAATAACTCTTATGAAATTTCAGCATAGTAATAGGTGTACATGGGATGGATTAATTAGAGAGAAAGTGGTCTCCCATAATAAAAACATAATAAGGGTTGTATGGAGGAGGTTAAAATATATACCCTATCATCTGTAATTGAAAATAAAGAGCTGTAAGAAAATAAGTAATTATAGAGAAAAATTAGAAAGGATGGAAACCCATACTTGAGTGTATGACATAAAAAGAATGAAGAGGGGATTAATGAAATATTGGGGTTCCTTGGAAGGATTATAGATATGGGAGTAAAGAGTATGGGCGTTCTCCAAGTATTTTTAGTGATGATAGGTTGGATATTTTGTGGGTTTATATGGGGAATGAGAGGGAAATTATTCAATATTTCACAAACATAGGTTTTTGAATCTATATAATTAATTATTCAAAACAACGATCATTCCCATTGTTTTTCCCTTGGATAATGAAAAATAGGACTATATTAAATAATTTTATATGGTAAATGGACGAAAGTATTAAAATTGTATCCTTGCTTATATAGAGGTGAGTCACATTATTGAAGAAATGAATTTAAAATAATAAAATATATTATACATTTTCTAGAATTTACTATTACCTTATAAAATAAGTGAAACTAATCTAAAAAAAGAATTTTTTATTCTAAAACATATATTGGGCCCCAAATACCAATTATAGTATTTATTAAATCAGTTTTGTGTCATTATGATGTCATAAAACACAAATTTTCTTTATACGCTATTTAATTTTTACCCAAAAATTTGTGGGTCTCAAAATATTATGAAACATTCACCATTGGATAAATTTAATGTTATGATTCCAAAAATAGTACTCATTTTTTCTAAATAATGTTCCAAATATTTGAATTTTTACTTTTGAAATGAAAACTGATAACTATGGGAAATTCACAGGTTCTGAGAAAAACTATTTTCAAACCATAATAATAATTACATTTGACTTAATAAAATTTATGTACTCATTTATTATTAAAAAATTGTAATTTTTTAATAATATTTTTTTAAAATATTATTTATTTTAAAAAATCATTAATTTCATAAGTAAATTGTATAAAAATCCTATTTCTATTTTGTCACATAAAAAATATTACTCTTATCAAACTGATTCCCTATTAATTTTTAGATAAGGAACTAATATAATCACCATTTATACGAATTATTTTAACAATATTATTAATAATATCCTTAGTTTAATATAATAATACCTATGAATAAATTGTTCAAATTCAATAATTTTTAAGAATGTGTATTGTCATAATGGAATTGATGGATTAGAAATTTTAGTTATAAAAATGAATTACACAATAAGTAATTAATACTTTGTTACATAGCCACTTATATCACCTCCATAAGACTTAAGGATAAGGCATGAAAACGTGACTAACTCTTAGGGTGGCTCAGATAAAATTTCCTAGGAGGTAATATCTATTAACACGAACTCCTCCTGTAGGCGACTCTATTTATGTTTAACCTGTAGAAGCTCATATTGTTCTTGGTCAAGAGTAAATC
This sequence comes from Viscum album, assembly GCA_963277665.1. Taxonomy (NCBI): domain Eukaryota; kingdom Viridiplantae; phylum Streptophyta; class Magnoliopsida; order Santalales; family Viscaceae; genus Viscum; species Viscum album. Next base: position 276,011,106 of record OY728129.1, on the reverse strand, counting down.
CTAGGGACGATACCTCCTTTTTGGGATCTGAAAAATGAGCTCTGTATGTCCCAAGTCTACTGAATGAAGAAATACTCCCCAATTTATAAGTCAAAAGGTTTTCTTAACATTATATTTATATTAGTCCTGTGATCACTATTTAATTGATATATTATCAATGGTAATGATACTCAACGGCCATTTAAAACAAATATTAAAAAAAGAGTTCATGTGTTTTCTTTACCCATAAGACATTAAAATAAAGTAAATTTTATTCATAAATTATTGGGTCATTACAAAATTTCACCTAAGAAATTTCTCCAATGAAATTTTCCATTCCCACACGAAAAACATATATGGGTAACTTGGCCTCACCACTTCCACTAGTTTTCACATTTCTCCATTGAACATGTTGTTTCTCACAAATACTTTGATGATGGGCATCGTCTTATTTCATAGAATTTTTATGTATATGATCTAATATCCTCATTAGATTATCTTCATAGGAGATGTCATTCTCTAATGGTACCACCTCTGGATTGAGTACCAATGATGGGTCAGGATTTTACTTCCTCAAGAGTGATATATGGAATACATCACATACATGAGACAGGTTTGGTGTGAGTTCTACTCAAAAGGACACTCCTATAATACGATCAAGGATCTCAAAAGGGTAGATGTACCTTTGAATAGTCTTAACCTTCTTCCCAAATATCATAACACTATTTTATATTGATATGTTGTGGGATACCATTTCTCCAAAATCAAACTGTAGGTGTCATCGATGATTGTCAGCACATCACTTTTGTCGACTCTAAGAAGTTTTAATGTGTTGTTGGATGGTCTTAAGATTCTGCACCTTTTCTTCAACCATTTATAGACCAAGAAGATTATGCTACCCAATTTCAACCCAACATAACGTTGTTCTGCACCTATTCCCATAAAGGTATTTATAAGGATCCATTTGGATGCTTGAGTGGAAACTGCTGTTTTTAGAGAATTCAGCTAGAGGAAGATGTTGATCGCATCCTCCATTGAATTCCATTGACTATTCTGTCAACATGTCATCATGTGTATGGATAGTCCTCTCAAATTGAACCTTAGTTTGAGGATGATAATTCGTTTTGAGCTCCATTTTTTGAGCGTGTTAGAGATTCTTCCTAAACATATAGGTGAATCTTGCATCTCAATTATAAATAATCGATAGTGGTAAAGGATGCATCCTTTTAACTTATTTGAATTATATTCGTGACAGTAAATCCAATTTAATTGTAATGAACTGTGCAATATTTATAAGAAGATCCCAAACAACCGAGATAGCATTGTTTCATTTCGATGTCATCAGAAGTCTTGTGACAAAGTCCACGTTGTTGTTTTCCCATTTACATGTTGATATGGGTAATGGTTTCATTATACAATTAGAACAATACCTCTTTCCCGTGAGATTATAACATACTAGGCACTTTTATGTATACTCCAAAATCTCATGATTCAGGTTATACCACAAATACTTCCCTCAGAGATCATGATACAACTTTGGGATTCCTAGTTGAATGGAGAAATTCGAACTACATTCATCATCCAAAAGTTCTTTCATTAACTCTAGACATTATTAATGATATTGTCTCGACCCAAATCTCACAAATACTTCTTCATTAATATTGACCTCCAAGGATTTTCCTTTTTAGATTGCATCCACATTCTTTGAAATTCTCACATCATACTTTTGTGTATTCTTTATCCATTCAAAAAGAGGTAGTTGAGAAATCATTTGTGAAAGGATTGATGATGTTCCCTTATTAATGATTACCAAGTAAATCTTCATCAAATCTTTGAATTTTGTACCCTTTTCAATTATCATCAATGATAGAATCATTGGGTTATTTTCCACATAGGGAATATTCCACCTTGTTATCATTACTTGGGAGGTAATGGACTAAGAAGTCATAATCATTGATCAGATCTAACCATATTTGATGGCGCATATTCAAACCTTTCTATGTGAATATATACCTTATACTATTTTGATCCATTAATATTTTAGACTTTTCCCCAAATAGGTAATGTCACCTACTATTCAAAGACAATACAACTGCATCCAATTCTAGATCATGTGTTAGATTTTTCTTCTCTCGAACATTAAATATCCTCAAATCATGGGAAATGTCTTCATAATTTTGCATCAACAAATAGACTAGGCCCTACTTCAAAGAATCACTGAATACCATGAAATGTTCTCCCCTTTTGGGTAGTTTGATCACTGGCATAGTGATAAGCCTCCGTTTCAACTCCTTTATTATCTCTACACCTTCAGCATTTGAAGAAAACATTATTCTCTTTTGAGATATCTTGGTAATAGAGTTTGAAAAATGTTTGAAATTTTTCACAAATTAGTGATAATATCCATATAACCCAAGGAAGCAATAGATATTCATCATAGATGTTGGCATCATCCATCCCTAAATTGGTTTTTTCTTCGATGGATCCATAGATATACCTATATTTTGTGATGATATACCGCAAGAATTAGACATCCTTCAACCATAACTCACACTGTAAGTACATTGAATAGTGATTATACTTTCTCAAGGTCTCTAGTATAGTTCATAGATTTTCTTCATGATCCTCCTTGGTTTTGGATTACATCAGAATATAGAATAAAAATGTTACTTAAAATTTTTGAGGTAATCTTTAAAGACTCTATTAATCATGTCCATGGTGATGGAGGGAACATTAGTGAGTCTAAAAGGCATCAATATGAATTCATAGTGCTCACACACTGTACAAACGGTAGTCTTGGGAATATCCACCTTCTTTACCCTTACTTGGTAATATCTTGATCACAGATCCACTTTGGATATGTATTGTGGTCCACATAGAAAATTGAACAATTCATAAATATGTGTAAAAGGATACTTTTTCTTTATCTTTATTTTGTTTAAATCATGATAATCTATAAAGTGGCGCATAGAAGCATCATTTTTCATGAAGTATAGGACAGGTGCACCCCATGGTTAATCACTTTGGTGTATGAAACCTTTATCCAAAACCTCCTGTAGTTGTTTCATTATATCCCCGATATCAATAATAGACATTCTATAAAGAGTCTTGGATAATGTAAATTCCCTATGTATTAGATCAGTTGATAAATCAACATCAATTATATGAGAAAGACTAGAAATTTTCTTTTCGAAAAACAATAATGAATTTTCCCACATTAGGCATGTCTTCGAGGATGGTTCCTTCCTTAGAATCAGTCATTTGAGCACAATACACTTGCACATAGGGAAATAATCTCCATGATTGGGATGATGGTGAAAAAAATATTAATCCTCATACTTTCACTTGTATAGGATTATTGGTCGATTCATGATTTGGAGACTGATTTCACTCCCGTGACAGTTTATGTTGGCTCTATATAGGGAAAGCCAATACATGCTAAGAGTTTCATATAATTTTATAATAGGTAGAATGACAAGGTTTTATAGGATGATAAATCAAGAAATTGTGGTTGGGGAGGAGTTATATTAATGGGATGCAATAATTTTCCAATTTTTTATTCTCACTGACATCTCAACTCTATGATTTTTGGTTTTGTTTGGATTTCTGTACTAATCATTAGGTATATTAAAGAATAAATATAACAAAAATCAAAAAGTTCATTCTATATTATTGAATTAATAACTTGTGTATATGTCACCTCTTCGTTGTATAGATTCTCATCAACAGTGGTGACAGAAAAATCTCTCCCATACTGGTATAGAGTTTATTGGATACCATTGAAAATCCTTGTTATAAGACACTGGTTTGTAACATTCCCTGGTTATTTGTAGTTGTAGCAGTGAAAAATGTGTTGAAGGTCTAATGAAGCATTCCTCTACTCTATTAAAGCAACAATTTTTTCTTGTCAACAATCAGTAGCCATGTTCTCTTCTCTTCCACACCTAAAGCATTTCATCGACCCCTTCAGGCAATTCCCAGGGTTCTTCATTCCTCAACTTTCGAAAGTGGCATTCTAGAATTTCATTGAACCATTGTATTTATCTATATGACTTCTAGAATTAAAATTCACCTTCTTATTCTAATCCTCATGATACCCTTAATATTCACTAATCTCCATTTCAACTTTGAGGGCACATCGAACAATTTCCTCCTAGTTATCCATGTTAGGGATCTCTATGAATTTCTATAGGATAGGTTTTATCCCACTAAATATGTGATCAACATTTCATTCTAGGGTAAAAAAATCCCAATGTGTATCATGGAAGACTACCAATGTTTTTTTTTCATATGATATGACGGATTGGTTAACAATTTTATTTAGGAAAAAATGTTCCTTTCCATCTTATGATACAGAGTGAAGGGTAGGTATTTATAGAACAATATTTTATAGATATCCTTAAATTCCAAATTCTCAATATATTCTTCAGGATTCATATTTTTGATAAATTTCCAACATAGATCACCATTATACTCTATACGATAAAGCTTCGCGAAGAAATTTCTTATGTTAGAAACATTTAAGGATGGATAAGATCTTCTCATTGAAGTTGATCCAATGTTCGGAGATTAAGGGATCACGGGATCCATTGAATGTAGGAGGCCTTTGACTCAACGATATCTCTATTATAGATAGTTCATTCTAGGGGGGATAGATGTTTCTCTTGACTCATGTTTCTATTAAAAACATTATTTATCTAAAATAGTATCGGGACAATGTTTGTGATTCCCACTCACATCAGATTGGGAAACTCATTAGAACAGTCATCACATTTATCTTCACATCATTTGTTAGCCTGAGTCCTCCTATTACAATCCATTGGATTGAATAAATGAAAATTTTGGGGTATGTAATTCAAACTATTAAATAAAAAAAGGGGGATCCAATGACAAAAAGGTATAACTATTTAGTTAAATTAATTTCTTTAACATATTAATTTCTAGGCTTCAATATAAGTTATCCATGATCTATTTCCATTCATGTATTTAGAGGGGAATTTTTATTCCCATAATAATTTTTGGTAATAAGCTAAAAAATTTACTAATGAATATCCCCTTGGATTATCTAACCATTAGTGTAGAAAGGCCCATAGTCATACACCATTTCTCATTCGAGTCATGATCAAAGTAGTGTTTCATTGGTTTACCAATAGATACATATATAATAGAGCCACCTCAAATAGTTTGTAACAATACAGTTATGTATTTTATTGATAAACCACTTACTCTATACTCACCAAAATTTAGGGATTATATTCTTATACTCAGTCTTACACCTAATGCTTTTACTAGAGTTTTATAACCCTAATCCAAAAAACAACTAAACCTCTCATTGATACCAACAAGAAAATCCCTAGTATTTATTAGAAATTTCAACAAGATTTATTACATAAACACACTCTTAATAAAACATATAATATTAATAGATATAGAATCTTTGGGGATTATAAACATTAAATGACAACTCAAGAAAAAAAAATACAACATCTTTATTGAAAACATACTTTACATCACCACAAAATTCTTTTGTGCGTAGCATTCCATGGGATAACCTGTGGACATATATCAGAAAAGGGAATGGTGTAAATCCTATTAAGGGAGTAAAAAATGAAAAACAGGAAGAATAAAATACATTTTTGGAAATAGTCCTATCAGTTGAGCATAATAGAAATAGGAACATAATTCCATGATATTACATGTTTATCATAACATGGAAATGTGGTAACATTTTAAAACAATTCATTATTAATATAAATAAATTAGTTAAACCCCTATCCCAATATGATAGAAAAATTTCCTAAAATAAATAAAGGAATTCCCAATCCCAACATGACAAATCATGATACTAAATATTACCAAATTTATTGAAACGCTATCATGGTGTATAATGACCCATACTTTACATAAATTGTAATTAATTCAGAATTGAAGCATACTTATTACAACATAAAACAAAACCATGAAGGGACCGTATAGGTATAGTGTATTTAGAAACTGGGAAACATAAACAACTAGTTCATAAATCATCTACACTGTCTCCCTTTTATTTTATCATATCTAGAGTCCCTTTTAGAATATCTTACTTAATACCCTTTTCCGGACCTGGGGAAAAGAAAACATACAAAGGGGTGAGCTCAAATGCTCAGTAAGGGTAAACAAAATAAATATCAATCACATCACATTCATAATAACATAACATTTTGGAAATCTTAACCTGCAAAAGAGATCTTAATTTCATAACATTGGATAAATGATAGATGTGAAATGATATCCCAATAATCATAACTTAAAACTGTTTCTAATACACACATAATCATAGAGAATCATTTCTTAGTAGTCAAGACTCATTTCCAAGACTATCTTAGCGGACAAAGTCCATTTCTGAACCGAGTTCACTCCTCATTTCAGTCATGTATCACTAAAGCAGATTAACCCGCCTTTCCATCCATGTCTATCTCATGAGATATAAATCATTACCCAATGCATTTTTGGTAGATATAGGTCCCACAAATATCATAATGAAACCATTCTTATGTGTGCCACAAAATCATAAATCATACATCATAGCATAACCCATGTAATAAAAATGGGATTCTTAAACATCATGCCATCATAAAATAATCCATATATGATAAAAGGAATTCATAAAAATAATTACATCCTAACATAATCAAATCAATGTAAAACTAGGGATAGAAACATAACCCTATATTATCTTAGATGGAAAATAATTTTAATGAAACACTTGAACTCCATTCTTGAGGAAAATATCTTTTCTACTTCAAAAACAATTTTCCTTTCTGAAAATGTCATAAACTTTTAAACTAAAAGATGTTGATTAAACATAAACATGAAAACTTGTAAATTAAGCTTCATGGAAATAATTTTCTAAAAATCTATTCAGTTCGTATATGTTAAAAAATACATTCTTCTCTTACTTTGGCCAGAAAAGTCAAAAAAAATACGGCGTACTAAAAACGGTAAAAGATTCCTTTCATATATTTTACTAAAAACTCAATGAAGGATAAAATTGGATTTAAAAAATTGTCGTATGATATAAATAATATTACATATTGAGGAATCATGGATGTGGATGATAAATATTCTCCAGCAAATTCTGAAGTATAAACAATCTCGCATAAAAATGAGATTGCGAGATTTTCCCTTACTTTAGGTCTGATTTTCTTCATACAGTCCTAACCTCCAGTATAATAATTTAAATAATTTTATTTAATTATTCCAAAATCTTAAGAATTGTTATGATATCATATATGGTCATTTTCTTAGCTTCGTATTTGTAATATTTCATTGTTACTTGTTATTCGGGTGTTTATTTCTTTTTGTACTTATGTGTGTTTTGTCGAATAAATTCTTATTCTTTTTTTTAGTTTATAGATACCTCATTTCCAGAATGGTATTAGTGTACTATATATCATATTTATTCATTTAGTTCAGTTATAAAATCATTAGTCATTGAAGATCATGTAGAACGAGTTGCATCACATCGTGGAGACGGTAGGTCGTACGTACTCACGAGCGATGATATCATTCCCATGATCGTGGAATTGTATAGAAGTGTATGTATACTATTTCATAATCAATAAAACATTATAGTAATCAGATATAGTAATTATTTACACCATTATACCCATCCAAGTAAGGTGGTGGTGGGAAACAGATTACACCACGGCGGGGAGACGGTATTCCATACGTACGCACGCGCGGTGATTTCATTTTCCCTAGGATGGATTGAAGGTGAAATCCGGTTGTTTTATATTTATAATAAAATATCATTATATTATTGATACTGATGTTATTACTTCATAATGAAACAACTAAATAAGAAGAAGTAGAAGAAGAAATAAAGTTGAACGAATCGGTAACGTGCATTACATTTTCTTTGAAGTGCCTCGATTAACCTCCTCTTAGGGAACTAATGATGGTCTTTGAAGAAGACCAGGACCTCTAGGATGTTTCTAGGGAAGTTTCGAAGGGAACTGGTATGGGTTGTTCTGATCTTGAAGGCTCAATGTGGTGTGAGGAGGAGAGGGAGGAGGTGCCCTTTTATAAGGGAGGAGAGGATCACTTTAGGAAAAACTTAAAATATTATATCATAATAAATTCATATTCAGTTTTTAATAGTTCCAAATAGATTTATTTAGAATATAAGGTGAGTATGAGTCGCAATCCTCTCAACCAATAGATTTTAGACAAGTTTAAGTTACTATTTTACACTTATAATTTAGATTTAACTCTAAGTTAAATAATTTTACTTTTACCGTGTCTTCTTGTTTTCTTACACTATATGGTTAATAAATATAATATAATAAGCCAAAAGAACCCCAAGATGTTAATTATTAAAATATATAACCTTATCTAAGTCATTTGGCCAAACCATGTATTTTTAGGAATAAAATAACAATTAATAATATAATATTTGTTTTAAAAACTATTTTATGTCACTTTTTGACACTATTTGGTAATTGCTTTTTGTGAGATCATAACAGCATGATTAGTTCTAAAAAAGTTAATTAAATCAATACTAACAAGTCATATTAACCTATAAAGTTATTGGAATTCATAAAAAGTCTCAAATTACATTTATTTGGGTATTTATAATATCGATAATGTTAATATTTTCTTAATAAGTTTATTACTGCATCATCATTGTGTCATAAATAAATTAAATTATTTAAAGTTTAAAAATTATTAATAAAATACCATTATTTAGGAAATAATTTTATCTTTGTAATTAATTTTTATAGTCGAATTTATCTTATGTATGACCCTATATTTAAATTTTTTTATTTATTAAACTATGTTTTTAACTCTTTTAACTCTTCTTTAAATAAAATAATAATAAGTGTCCTAATCTAATCCAAGTGGACCTAAATGGTCATATTTTATACCAAGGTTTTTTTTGGTCGAATTAAACTTATCCAATAGAATTAGGTCATGTGTTAGGGTAATAATATTACCATCTTTACCCTTAATTACCCTATTTACTTTTAACCGTGGTAAAAAAAAGTAAAAAGTTAATATTCACCAAAAATTATTTTTATCTTATTGAACCACATTTTACTCCTTGATGTTAACCGTGTCTCTTGGATTTTCAAAATTACACTCATAGAAACGGTAAAATTATGTTTTATGTAAATTTTCAAACACTCCTAGAAGGTGGGTAAAAGATGGTGAAAAGTACAATAAAATTATAATATATCTAAAGTTATTATAAAATGACATCAATTAATTTATTGGAACTTATATAGGTATTATGTTTCACTTTTGACCTAAAATAAATTTCAATAAATTAAATAATTATTTAAATAAAAAGTCTATTGTTAAATAGTAACCTAGTGTTTTCACTATTCATTAAAAAATTAATAGTTTTCAGAAAAATACAAAAAATTCACCGTTGGCTAATTTTGATATTCCGAATACAAAAATGAAGTCCATTTTGAAAGATAAAATTTCAAAAAGTGGGTATTACTATTCATAACGTCTAGTTTTAATAATATTTTAAAAGCATATCATTGTTTAGTGAAACTCGGTATTACGTACAGTGCAAGGTATCGAGGAAGGTCGTGATTTCATGTAAAGCAAGACAAGATAGGGTTGTTTATAGTGAAAGATTCCTTTGATGATGTATATAACATAAAAAAATATTTCCCATAAATATCTCAGGTGTTACATTCTACCCCCATTAAAATGAATTTCTCCCTCGAAATTTGTCACTTTTAACAAACAGATGAGGATATCTCTCCCTCATCATATCCTCAATCTCCCATTCTTCTAATTGGTGGTTCCTCCATAAAACTATCACCAAGTGAGTGGTCTTGTTCCGTAGGACTTTTTCCGTAGATCCAGAATCTCTATTGGATATTCTTCATAAGAAAGATCTTGCTCCAGCGGTACAACTTCTGAGCTGAGTACATGTGAAGGATCAGGTTTGTAATTTCTGAGGAGAGATACATGGAACACATCACGATCTTGAGAGAGATTCGGTGGAAGCGCCAATCGGTAAGCTACCTTCCCAACACGATCCAGTATTTCGAAAGGATAGATATACCTAGGACTAAACTTTCAGTTCTTTCCAAATGTCGTTACTCTCTTCTGAGGAGATATTCGTAAGAACACTTCATCACCCACTTCAAACTCTAGGTCTTTTCTTCGGTTATCAGAATAACTTTTTTGTCGACTTTGAGATGGTATTATGTGTTGTTGAATAGATCAGACCTTTTCTGACATCTCATCAACAAGATCAGGTCCTAATAGCTTTCTTTCCCCCACTTCATCCCAACAAGTTGGAATTCGACATTTCTTTCTATAGAGAAATTCATAAGGATCCATCTGAATACTAGAGTGAACGAAATTATTATAAGAAAATTCCACCAAAGGTATGTATTGATCTCAACCACCTTTGAAATCAATAGAGAAAGCTCTCAACATATCTTCTAGAGTATGAATTGTTATCTCAGACAGACCGTATGTCTGAGGATAATATGAAGTGCTGAAATTCATCTCTATATCCAGAATATGCTGAAGACTTCGCCAAAACATTGAGGTAAATCTCGGATCCCGATCAGATATAATGGAAAGTGGTAATCCATGAAATCTTACCACTTCCTTTACATATATCCTAGCAAGATGATCCAAAGATAAATCTTCTCTAATAGCAATGAAGTGTGACAACTTCATAAGAGGATCAACTATGTCCCAGATAGAATTATTTCATTTGGATGTTTTAGGATGTCCGGTGACAATGTCCATAGTTATTTTTTCCCATTTCCATTCGGGTATAGGAAATGGTTGTAGAATCCACTTAGATGTATGTCTCTCAGCTTTAACTTACTGACAAACCTAGCATCGAGAGACATATTCACCAACATCTCTTTTCATGTCATCCCACCAGAAGTACTCTTTCAGGTCCCTATACATCTTCGTGCTTCCAGGATGAATAGAGAATGAAGAACTATGAGCCTCATCCAGTAGCTTCTTCTTTAATTCTGGGATGGGAGGAACTGAAACCCGATTCTTGAACCTTATTATCCCATCATAATCAAGGTTGAATTTAGGATCATTTTTCACCATATTTTGTAACTGTACATCTTCTTTATGGGCATCTTTTATCCTCACACATATAAATTGGTTAACATTCATTAGATAAGTATAAGATTTTCCCCTTCCATTATAATTCCAAGATCCATCCTTTGTAAATCCATATATATTAGATCTTTTGTGATCGTAATCATGGATAAGCAAGCATGGTCTTGTCGACTTAATTTATCTACCAACTTGTTTGCTTTCCCAGGTTGATAGTGAATTGAGCAGTCGCAATACTTAATCAGCTATAACCACCTTTTTTGGCGCATATTCCACTATTTTTTGTGAAAATATGTTTTAAACGTTTATGATCAGTATAAATATCCCACCTTTCCCCATAAAGATAATTCCACCATATTTTTAATGAAAAGATTACCATAGCTAACTCCAAATCCTGAGTTGGGAATTTTTTCACATGGATTTTCAAATTTCGTGAGGCATACGCTATCACCATATCATTTTTCATGAGAACACACCCCAATACCTTCTTGGATACATCACTATAGATCACAAACCTTTCTCCACTACAAGGGAGTGTGAGCACTGGTGCAATGGATAACCTACTTTTTAACTCCTTGAAATTTTATTCAGACTCATTCGTCCAAACGAACTTAACTCCTTTTCGAGTCAATCTAGTGAGTTGATTAGATAATCGTGAAAAATATTTCACAAAACGTCGATAATATTCATCCAAACCAAGAAATCATCGAATCTCAGTTACTGTTGTTGGTCTTGACCATCATTCGATAACCTCTGTTTTTGTTGGATCCATAGATATCCACTGTTTTGAGATTATGTGACCCAAAAATGCAACTTTTTGAAGCCATAATCCACACTTGGTAAATTTTGAATAAAGATTCTCCTTTCTCAAGGTCTTTAATACAATTCTCATGTGATCTTCATGTTCTTCCTTTCTCTTTGAATAGAAAATAATATCGTCTATAATGACTACCACAAACTGATCAAGATAGTCTCTAAAGAATCTATTCATTAGATCCATGAAGATATCATGGTCATTAGTAAGACCAAATGGAATCACTATAAATTCATAGTGTCCATATATTGTACGGAAATCCGTCTGTGGTATATCCTCTCTTTTCACCCTTAATTTATGATACCCTGAACGGAGATCAATATTTGAAAAGTACTGAGCTCCTCATAGTTTGTCAAATAAGTCATCAATGTATGGGAGAGGATATTTGTTCCTAATAGTGATATTGTTACGTTCTCGATAATCAATGCAGAGTCTCATTGATCTATCTTTCTTCTTAACGAATAGAACAGGTGATCCCCAAGGTGATGCACTAGGGCGTATGAATCCATTATCAAGATTCTCTTGAAGTTTCTTTTTCAATTCCTACAACTCAATTGGGGCCATTCTATAAGGTTTCTATGAAATAGGAAAAGCACCTGGTACCGGTTCTATTGAAAACTCAACTTCATGATTTGGTGGAAGACCATGAAATTCCTCCGGAAAGACATCATCAAACTCCCATACAATGGGAATATTCTTAATCATGATTTTTTCTCCAACCATTTGAGAAAATAACTTTAATTTAGTGGAATCAAGACCCATAGGATGGATGAAATTTCCACTGGAAGGTTATGTTCATCCTTGCATCGATAGACGATCATAGATTGATCTGGAATATGAAATGTGACTTTCCTTTTTTCGAAATTGATATGAGATCCATATAAAGAAAGCCAATACATGGCAAGAATCACATAAAATTCCACTATAAGAAGGATCAAAAGATTTTCAGGAAGCACTTTCCCAAAAAACATCAATCAGAGAAGAATTGTAAACATTTTATGCGACTGTGTTTCCGTTAGGGGTTGTCAAAGGTAACTCAATATCTAATTGTTTAGGTAATACGGCGATACACTATGAAAATTCTTTAGAAATAAAATAGTGGGTGGATCTAGAATCAAATAAAATATTTTATACTTTAGAGTGGATGGTAAGTGTACCTTTCACCACTTCATTATCATATTCAACATCGCTGATAGATATTTCATGTGACTTTCTTTTATACAAGTCCTTAAGAGTTTGTTGACATCGATCATTGTCAAAAACCCTTGGATCACGAAATTGATTGGCATAATACCTCATTTCCTTTCACATGTAACATTGAGGTATAGGAGTTGCACTCTGTGTAGCCTTTTATTTGTTCACATCACTATAAATCTTCTTCCCATCATTACATCATTAAAATGCCCGATGACCTTATTTTCCACATTTGAAACATTTACATGTCCTGTTAAGACAACTCCCTCCATGTTTCTTTCCACACATTGAGTATAATGGAAAACTAATCTTCTTTTCAGTGTTGTATTTCGATTTCCAATTGAATTCCATTTTCCTCTTCTTATCAAACGCATATGACTGATGGGTTACTCCAATGTCTATCTCAACCTTGAGAGCACATTGAATGATTTCCTCATAGATATTGAAGTCCCTTATGGCTAAATCCCTTTGAAGACTTTGTTTTATGCCACTAAAAAATCGATTGATCTTACTCATAGGTTGGATAATAATCCCAGAAGTATACCTTGCATGTATTGTAAAATTTTGTTCGTAGGTACCAACAGATTGATCCTCCTTTTGCTTTAGATCAAGAAAATCCTTCTCCATCTTTGTTCGAAGAATACGAGGGATGTACTTATTGAAAAATATGTTCTTGAACTTGCCCCATTCCATGGACTAAATTTAATCTCTTGGACTCCTCTTCTTGATAATATTCCACCATTGATCAGCTTTACCTTCCAAACGATATACAGCTAAGATGACTTTATCATGTTCAGAACATTGAAGAACTGAAAATATCTTTTCAACGGAATGTTTCTCCTTCCATTGCTCATTTGGAAGTCCAGCATGATTCATATCATGAGAAGGTTATGTGAGTATGGCTACAAGATTTTCCATTCCAGCTCCCATAACTTTTGTTTGCTCAGGGAGACAATCATTGAATTTCCCGTCCCATTCAGCATTAACATGGTTCCTTCGGGTTCCATCCATTGACTAAAAACAATGAGAATAGTGTGAGAAAAACTAATCATAATAGGAAAACCACATAATCATGAATAAAATTTCACACTTGAGGTCTTATCATAGGTTGTTCATGGACATTTCTAAAACACTATGATTATTCTATGCTTAGATATTTCCTGAGGGTTCTTACGAAGGCTTTCACATCCTAGTTTCAAAGGGTTGACTATACCTTTCCTCTGATACCAACTATAACGACCCATACATTATAGAAATTGTTATTACTTCAGAATTGAATCATACTTATTACAATATATAACAAAACCATGAATGGACCATATAAGTATACTGTCTTTAGAAACTGGGAATCATAAACAACTAGTTCATAAAACATCTACACTGTCTCCCTTTTATTTTATCATATCTAGAGTCCCTTTTGGAATATCTTACATAATACCCTTCTTCCTGACATGGGGAAAAGAAAAAATACAAAGGGGTGAGCTCAAATATTTAGTAAGTGTAAAAAAAATAAATATCAATGACATCACATTCATAATAACATAACATTTTTGAAATCTTAACCTGCAAAAGAGATCTTAATTTCATAACATTGGATAAATCATAGTTGTGAAATGTAATCCCAATAATCATAACATAAAACTTTGTCGAATACAAACATAGTCATAGATAATGATTTCTTAGTAGTCAGGACTAATTTCCAAGACTATCTTAGAGGACAAAGTATATTTCTGAACTGAGTTCACTCTTCATTTCAGTCCAGTATCACTGAACCGGATTAAACCGCCTTTCCATCCATGTCTATCTCATGAGATATAAATCATTTACCAATGCATTGGTGGTAGATATAGGTCCCACCCATCTCATAATGAAACGATTCTTATGTGTTCCACAAAATCATAAATCATACATCATAGCATAACCCATGTAATAAAAATATGATTCATAAACATAATGTCATCATAACATAATCCATATATGATAAAAGGACTTCATAAAAATAATTAAATCCTAACATAATCAAATCAATGTAAAAATAGGGATACAAATAGAACCCTATATTATATTAGATGGAAAATAATTTTGACAAAACACATGAACTCTATTCTTGAGGAAAATATCCTTTCTACTTCAAAAACAATTTTCCATTATGAAAATGTAATAAAATTTTATACTAAAAGAAGTTGATTGAAAATAATCATGAAAACTTGTAAAGGAATCATCATGGAAATAATGTTCTAAAAATCCATTCAGGTCGTATATGTTAAAAAACATTCTTCTCGTACTTTGGCCAAAAAAGTCAAAAAAGAACCTCGTACTAAAAATGGCAAAATATTCCTTTCATATCATTTACTAAAAACTCACCGAAGGGTAAAATGGGATTTAAAATTTTTTAGGATGATAGAAATAATATTAAATATTTAAAAAACGTGGATGTGGATGATAAATATTCCCCCAGTAAATTCTGAAGTATAGACAATCTCGCATAAAAATGAGATTGCGAGATTCCCCTTACCTTGGGTCATATTTCCATCATACATGTCCTAAAATACTGTATAATGATTTAAATAATGTAATTGACTTATTATATAATCTTAATAATTGTAATGATATCGTATATGGTCATTTTCTTATCTTCATATTAGTAATATTTCATTGCTACTTGTTATTCGGGTGTTTATTGAATTTTGTTCTTATGCGTGTTTTGTAGAATAAATTATTATTCTTATATTTAGGTTATAGATACCTAATTTACAGAACGGTATTAGTGTAATATATATCATATTTATTCATTCAATTCATTTATATAATCATTATGCATTGAAGATTATGTAGAACAGTCGCATGACATCGTGGAGACGGTAGGCCGTACGTACGCACGAGCGATGATATCATCCCATGATCGTGGAATTGTATTGAAGTGTATGTATAAAATTTCAGAATCAATATCACATTAAAATAATCATATATAGTTATTTTTTACACCATTATACCCATCCAAGTTAGGTGGTGGTGGAAAACAGATTACACCACGGCGTGGAAACAGTATTCCGTACGTACGCACGCGGGGTGATTTCGTTTTCCATAGGATGTATAGAAGGTGAAATAGGGTTGTTTCATATTTATAATAAAATATCAGTATATGATTGATACTGTTTTTATTACATCATTATGAAAAAACTAAATAATAGGAAGTAGAAAATAAATAAAGTTGAAAGAATAAGTAACAGACATTACCTCTTCTTTGAAGCGCCTCTTCTCAACCTCTTCTTAGGGAACTAAATATGGTCTTTGAAGAAGACCAGGACCTCTTGGATGTGTATAGGGATGTTGATAAGGAAAATTTTCAGGGTTTTTCAGAGGTTGAAGGCTCAAAGAGGTGTGAGGAGGAGAAGGAGGAGGTGCCCTTTTATAAGGGAGGAGAGGGGAACTTTAGGAAAAACATAAAATATTATTTTATAATAAAGTCATATTCAGTTTTTAATAGCTGAAAACTGATTTATTTCGAATAAAAGGTGTGGATGGGTTGAACTCCTCTCAAATAATATATTTTAGACAATTTTATGTTATTATTTTAACCTTATCATTTAGATTTAACTCTAAGATAAATAATTTAACTTTTACCGTGTCTTCTTGTTTTCTTACACTATATGGTTAATAAACATACTATAACAAGACAACAGAACCCCAAGATGTTCATTATTAGTATATATAACATTATCTAAGTCATTTGGCCGATCCTTAGATTTTTAGGAATAAAATAGAAATTAATAATATAATATTTGTTTTAAAAACTATTTTAGGTCACTTTTTGACAATATTTGGTAATGATTTTTGTGAAAATAAAAAAAACATGATTAGTTCGAAAAAAGTTAATTAAATCAATACTAACAAGTCATATTGACCTAGAAAATTATTTAAATTCATAAAAAGTCTCAAATTACATTTATTTGGGTATTTATAATATATATTATGTTAATATTTCATTAATAAGTTAATTACTGCATCATCATTGTGTCAGAAATAAATTAAATTATTTAAAGTCTAAAAATTATAAATAAAATACCATTTTGTATGAAATCATTTTATCTTTCTAATTAATACTTATAGTCTAATTTATCTTATGTATAACCCTATATTAAATTTTTTTAATTATTAAAATATGTTTTAAACTCTTTTAACTATTATTAAAAATAATAATAATAAGTGTCCTAATCTAATCCAAGTGGACCTAAATGGTCATATTTTATTACTAAGGGTGTGTTTGGTCAAATTAAACTTATCAAATAGAATTAGGACATGATTTAGAGTAATAATAAAAATAACATTTTTAACCTTAATTATACTAATTAATTTTAATCGTGGTAAAAAAAAGAAAAAAGTTAATATTCACCAAAAAATATTTTTATCTCATTGAACCACATTTTACTCCTTTATGTTAACTGTGTCTCTGGGATTTTGAAATTCCACTCATAGAAGCGGTAAAATTATGTTTTATGTAAATTTTCAAACTCTCCTAGGAGGTGGGTAAAAGACAGTGAAAAGTTCAATAAAATTTTTATATATCTAAAATTACTATAAAATGACTCCAATGAATTACTTTGAACTTATATATGTATTATGTATCACTTTTGTACCTGAAAGAAATTTAATTAAAATAAATAATTATTTAAATAAAAGGTCTGTTGTTAAATAGTAACCTAGTGTTTTCACTATTCATAAAAAATTGAATGTTTTCAGAAAAATATCAAAAATTTACCCTTGGATAATTTCAATATTCTGAATTAAAAAATGAAGTAAATTTTGAAAGATAAAATTTCAAAAAGTGGTTATTACTTTTCATAATGGCTAGTTTTAATAATAATTTAATTTCATATCGTTGTTTAGTGAAACTCGGTATTGCGTACACTGCAAGCAATCGAGGAAGGTCGTGATTGTGTGTAAAGAAACCCAAGCTAGTGTTTTATGTAGTGAAAGATTATTTTGATGATCTATATAACATAAAAACAAAATATTTCTCATAAAAATCTCGGGTGTTATAGGGTGCACCCTTTATAATCATTTCAATCTCATTTTTAAGTGAACCATATTGATAATATAACATGGATTCATTCCATATAAATATTTATTCCACTACAATGGAATTTGGAATATGTACATAAAATTATATAATCAATAAGTATATGTTAATAAATGATAATACCATTGATAGTGAAATGTGTAAGGTATTCAACACACGATGCTTTTGGCATGGAATACTGTGGTGCAATTTAGACAGCCTAATGTCTTGAAATAAATATTCATAAAAACAGTTGATGGGAGATAAATGTTTCTCTAATCATATATAAATTATTTTTAATGTAATGGAGTCAAATATATACATTTCCCAATACATGTAATTTGGAAAAAGAAGGTGTATCAAAATAATGAAACTCAAAGAAAGAGGAGAAATAGAATAACTCTTACGAAATTTTGACATGGTAACATGTGTACATGAGAGGGATTAATGAGAGAGAAAGATGTTTTACATAATAAAAACATAAAAAGGGATTGATGGGGTGGTGATAAAAAATACCCCATCTTTTATAATTGAAAATAAAAAGGTGTAACAATATAAGGAAACTTGGATATAAATGAGAAAGGAAGGAAAGTCGTACTAGAGAAAGTGACTTCAGATGTTTTCATAGAGACTTAATGAGAGGTTTTGGAACCAGTGGAGGATTAAATAGTGGGGGATATAGAGTAGTCATTTGCTCAAAGGATTTTGTGTGAAGATAAGTGGGACATTGGGTGGTTTTATATGGAAAGTGAGTGGGGTATTCTTTAATATTTCAGAAACCTAGGTTTTGGTTTCTATATAATTAAATATTCCAAAACACAAACATTACCATGGTTTTTCCCAATGGGTTTTCCATATAAGAGTGTAAAAAAATTTATAAGGACAATGGATGAACATATTAAAATATTTTCCTTCATATTTTGTAGGTGAGACAAATTATTAAAGAAAGGAATTTAAAACCATAAAATATATTATAAATTATGGTGAACTCACTATGGCTTTATAAAATAAGTAAAATAAATATAAAATAAAATAGTTAATGGTAAAAAAATATAGGTCTTAAAACTCCAATTAATGTATTTATTACATCATTTATATTATTTAATTTTAGGCAAAAAATTCCACTTTCTCAGAAAATTATGAAAAATTTACCGTTGAATAATTTATACATCTTGATTCCAAAAATAATAATCATTTTACCTAAATAATTTTCTAAATATGTGAATTTTTACTCTTAAAATGAATAATCAAATTTATTGAAATTTCACAGGTGTTGAAAAAATCAGTTTTGAAACATTAATAAAAATTTCATTTGAATTCATAAAATTTATACAGTAATTTATTATTCATAATAGTAATTTTAAAATGAATTTTTTAATAAAATATTAATTATTTTAAAATTTCTTTAATTCCATAACATAAATTCATTAAAAATACAATTTCTATTTTATTTTATATAAAATATAACTATTATCTAAGTAATTACAAAATCATTTACAAATAAGGAAGTGATGAAATCATAATTTAAATGAATTTATTTTAATGTTATTTATAAGAACCTTATTTTAATATAATAAGGTATATATTTCTCAAATTTACCAATATTACCTAAAGAATAAATTAATAAAATTCAACATTGTGTTAAGAAAGACTATTCTCAAAAATTAATTAATGGAATATGACAATTATTTATAAAAATGAACTAGACAATATGTAACTAATATAATGTTGCATATCCCATTATAGTTCCCACATAAGTCATAAGGGTAAGGTGTTCAATGGTGAGAGACTTATGGGGTGGTAATAACTATTTAATTGAACTTCTCTCGTATGAAATTTCATTCATGTTTCACGTGTGTATCCTCAGCTTGGGATTGGTCAAGAGAGAATCCCAGTGACAGTACCTCATTTTTGAGCTCTATAAAATGGGTTTCGTATGGCCCGAGTCATTTTGATGAGGTCACCTTCTTCTATGACTATGTTAAAAGGATTTTTTAAACCTTACATTTATATCAATCATGTGATCAATATTAAATGGTTATATTATCAACAATAATGATACATATTGGAAATTTAAACCAAATAATAAAGAAGGAGTGCATGTAATTTCTATATCCATAAGCCAACAAAAGAATGGGAATTTTATTCTTAAATGACCAGGTTGTCACAATAATACTCGGATTATTATAATAGAGCTCCAAAAAATGCTGAAATCGTCAGGGAACCTCGAAAAACCTGAAGGGGATCCCTCTTTCATGAAGGGTGGAGGACCTCATGAAGTGAATCCCTATAAGAAGGGGATATGAAGAACATAATAAAGATTGGATTGTGATGCTCCAATGCCTTGGGAGATTTATTTTTCACTCTATTTTATGATGCATGAGAGGTTTAGGAAATAGGAACTCAGGATGTGAAATTTCGGGTAGCAATGGTTAAAGGGGGGGGGGTGAGTTGGATATTTATAAGAAATGGGGGTTCACAAGGGTCATGGGGCTAGCCACAAAGACAAATGCTGCTTCGATGTACATAAGTTCTGGTGGCAATAGAGAGAGGATTATTGCAGTGCCTTCCAAGGATTAAATGAGATTCCATGGAGGATATAAATTAACACTACAGAGGAGGGAGGATACTCATAGTGCTCACTACAGAGGAGATGGGACGTCAGGGAGAACATACATTCATGCAGGTTCCACTAACCATTATTACAGTCACACTAGAGTGGGATTTCCATATAGTAGAATCATGAAAAATAACACTTTGATGATTTTGGGTGGATTATAAGTATATTTGTGTATTGAATAACATTAAACTGGATATAACTTTGTCCATGTATTTTAACATCTTTAGTGACACAGTTTTCGGTGCCCACAGTTTTCCATAATACAAAATATATTCTATTAAAGATGTTCCAAAATATTAAATGTTATTATATATCAATTTATCTAGATATAAGTATGTTTAATTATAAGAATTGTTACTTATAACCATTTTGAATATATTTGGTGTTTTTTAAATAATCACATATTAGTTTTGTTTTTTAATTAATATTATGTATGTATATATGATATAGAAAAAAAATAAGTTTTAAGAAATTGAATTTATTTATTTTAACCAAAAAAATGTTTTATGACCATCCATGAAGGTATAATTGAAAAATAAAAACTCTTCATCCATGAAGGGGGATAATCGGCACCTCAAAGATGATGTTTTCATTTTTTAATAAAAGTTGAAGAGAAGGGATTTGATGTTTCATATAACATTATCATAGTCTAATTATTATATATATAATATACTTGAGTCATAATTCCACTTTGGTATAGGGATGGGATGAATGGATAAGAAAATAAAATAAATTAAAAGCCAAATAATAGAAAATGAAATAAGATTTTTCCTCTAGAACCTGTTCACCCAGAGGTCCTCCTTAAAGAAATTGGGAATGGAATTTTGGTGAGAAATGAATGACAATGATATTGGGAATTTTTTCTCAAGAATGATTGGGGTGAATATAACCAATCTACGCGGTTTTGGATCTGTGAGGGTAATGAGTATTGGGTGGTGGTATTTAGTGTGGATGAGAGGGGTTTTTTGGATAATTTTATTCATTATTTTATTATTTTGAATCAAGAATATGAATAGTACAGATTACTGTGTATAATTAGAGAAAATAAATCATATGGGTTCAAACCAACAACTTATTAACACACTTATACACTGTCCATGATTAAATAATTTATTCATTTACCTATAATATTACATAACCTAAATTATTGTGTTTTATTAATTTAAAAAAATCAACTAATTTTGAAAAATACCACAAATTAACCATATACATTTATTGATGTGTATAATTTAAAAAGGGTCCCTATTATATTAAAACAATTTCCTAAATATGAGAAATTGTATTTTCAAATAAAATCCTCATCTATTCTAAAAATTCAGATTCTAAAAACATAATTATTTTATGCCACTATTAAAAAATTAAATACGATCACATGAAATTATTTAATACTAATAATAGAATAAAATGTATATTTATTAACTGACTTTGGGAAAATTAGTTTTTTTTAAATCATTACATTAATAATATTATTGAAAATAAACATTTTTTATTCACGAAAATTCCACCACTTAAATTATCATTAATAATATATTCCTTAATGTATTCCATAATATAAATATATATTAATTTCAATTATTGGATTCAAATATTTTATTTATTCCTTCATAAGTGAGATAAAATTATAATCTTAATTAGACTTTTAATATAATTAAATTAACAGTTTCATAAAAATTAGTATTTTCACTATTCATTAGAAAATAAATATATTTAGTAAAATTTGAAAAATTTCACCCTTATCTAATTTTTTAATTTCATTTTTATAAATTAATTTTATTTTAGTCAATATAATTTATAAAAGAGAAAAATTTAATTCTAAAATAAGTCCTCCATCAAAAGGTGGTAAAATTGCCTTTTGGTAAATTGGGTATTTTATGCATAAATATTGATATATTCTTATCTTATTCATAAAAATTAATTTTTTTGAATTAAAAAAATGTAATTTTCACAATTTTGTTAATACCCATCATTTTCACCAATTTAACAGAATCGATATAGTGGTCAGATTTTAAATAGTATACTATTGTTTTAGACTTGATGTTTCCGGCAATATAAGTTATTGAAGTTGTTAGATTTAAACGTGGTGTACATTAAAATATTGGTGTGTTGAATATATATAGATTATATGTAAAGAAATTATTATCACTAGGAGATAGAGTTTAAGGTCACACATATTTGATCAAATGTTATTGGCATTTAATGTCACATAGCTTTAACCAAATTTTTATTGGGCTTGCAATCAAAAAAATTGACTAGATTTTTTCCAGGATTGAAGTCATATATCATTGATAAAAAATAGTGACGTAGTTTTACATGTAATGTAGTGGTGAAATAATTTTATCATTATAATTGAACTTGTATATATTCCATCTAAAATTATGATATGAATATTTATAGTCACAGTTTATGAACCATTATTTCAAACATTTTGGGACAATCAACCATGAACAAAAAAGTGAGGTAGTCTATATAGAAAGGGTAAGGTAAATCACAACATTAATTGAAGAGGTAGAGACTACTAAGTACCATGTCATAAATGGAGGAACATATTTTATGTTCCTTGTTCTTGGAACACTAAATGGGTTTGAAATATGAAATCCCACATGTGACTCAAGAGTAATGAGAATCCAAACACCATGGGGAATGAAAATGATTGAAATAGTTATAAAATTTATTTGAATCTTGGAGATGTGATATGAAAAGTATGATAAGGATGACCTAATAAATAATATTAAAATAAATGAAAACATAATAATTTTTTTAAATTCATATAGATATCTGATGACCTTTTGTTACTGATGAATCATGTTCTAGTTTGAAGTGTTAAATACAGGAGAAGATTTTTTAATTGAAATGAAAAGGTGAACCTTATATCTAGATAAACTTCTTACTAATAATCATGAAATTTTTATTGTGATTCCATAATATATTTCATGATGTATAATACATGGACGGAAATATCCTTGGGTTTTTAGGTCCTCAAAGTCTTGAACCAGCAATAAATACTCTATATAGGTATGATTATTTGGGAATGAAGACGGTTGATGGAATGTGGTTGGATATAAAATATATGGTTCAGATATAAATATATATCACTAAAAAATAGGAAATAATCAACATATGATATTATATTGTCATAATTTAAATGGTTAGGAAAAAATATTTGGCATGAATAGAGTGGATCCCAATCACAAGGATGGGAATGGGGTGTATTCTAAGGGAATTTATGAATGAGCCTAATATATGATGCATACGAATGAGTACATATACTAATATAATATAACTTATACCAAAAATAGTTATGTAATATGGTTTATTTATCATGTTTAATGTCATGTGAACCCTGACATAAATGGAATAAAACACAACCATATCCTTAAAGTCTCTATAAAAAGATTATTTTTATTAATATGATATTTATTAACATATGTTAATGGATTAAGGACCCATTACTAAAAGATCCAATATATTACCTGATCCATCATATAATGGGGGAATTTATGTTCCACTACATAATTATGGATAATAATTTATCTGATAGTGATGATAATACATGGAAGTAGCTTTTTTTCATGGATTATTTTCCATATAGTGTAGGAATCTATAAAATTTATGGTATTTTAAGATGGATCATATATCTGGAAATTTATTTTTATTTGAATAGGATAGAATTATTTTCAATTTATTTTCATGAAAACTTGATTTAGATGTAATTAATTTTAACAAAATATATTTTTGACAAAGAAACCCTCATGTATGAGGTCTTCCACTAGTCTTGGTCATGTGTAAAATAAGATATATTTATCATAATGATGTAATATTGAGGAAAAATCATGTTGAATATATATGATCCATGTTTCATAGATAATTACTGATTTGATTATTGTTTGTGTCTTGTAATAAGGTACGTGATCAAGGGGTCACAACATATCATCTTGTAAATGGAATTAATCCAATAAAGAGTTGATATATAAGGGATGTATTGTCTCAGTATAAAATCAATTGTTACAAGACCTAGTCATAATGAAGATTCAATATACTAAAATTGGATGAAATACTTTGGGATGTATGGCATGACTCAGAATAAAATTTTATAACATTATTAAATAACCTATATTATGAGAATAAAACATCGTCTAGCTCTGATATACATGGGGGTATTCTTTTCCGAATTTTTAATTGACAAATGAAAATAAATGATTTGTTAGTAATGGATATTATTCAAAATAATTAAAAGATAAAATTAATGGTAGTTGGGCCCTAGATGAGTTGTATAGACATCACAAAAAATCCTGAAATAAAAAGAGTCAATCCATATATAGTTATTATATATGTGTATATTTTTATAGATCAATATCATTTATAAGAGTGGAAGAGTGACCTGTGATCCATTATTAAATAATTAAAGACACAACCAAACATGAATTTATAATGTCCTCATCATTATGGTTAAATTAGCGTGAGTTGCATCTATGCATGGTCATAGTATAAGAGATTCAATAACCCCTATATATCACATACCTTGGTAATTAGGATAAAATATATCTAATAATATGGATGGGGATAGTAGGGTAACTATTTCATAGTGTTTAATAGGGAGTGGGAAACAACATAGAAAAACTGGAGGGTTTATAACATAATTATTTATGCGTGGAATATTTTATTTTGATTCTACACATCTGTGAACAAGTTTAGACATCAATATATAATAAAATTGGAATATGTCCTATATTAGTTGTCAAAATAGAGTCATTTCATCTTAGTGTCGACCACCAGATGGAGGAAGGGAATAGAAATTGAGAACCGTAACATACATCTGATACTCATGTAAGAAAAATCAGTTATATATGACCTCCCAAAGAGTTTTAGAGGTTATATTTTGTCGAATTGATGTCATATTGTTTACTATCTATTGATTAGGATTGATATCCCAATACATAAATAAGGTTGATCTCAATAATCTTGATCCGATGAATAAATTAAAGCCATATTTTCTTTTGTGAGTCATTCTCAGTGGGAATAATAAGAAACGTTTATAGGATTTCCAATATATCATGAGATAACACATAATGGGTTTATTTCTAACACACATTATATAGTTTTAGATCATGTTTCAAGGTTAATGTCATATAGTTTTACATTGTAATAAATAGATGTATTTTTATATTTTTTATTAACGTTTGAATAGGATTCATGCGCAACATATGTAAAACTCATATAACTCCTAATTATTTAATGTAGGTTGACATATTTTTGTGATAAAATGGTAAACCAAAAATGAATATATGAATTTTATTTCATCAACATCCTAAAAATCGATATAAGTATGATATATTCACTATCCATCGTGATGCTGTAGTGGGATTTATAGGGGTAAAATTATGTATTGTGTATGGTCACTCCCTTATCTATTTTAGATTTGGAGGAATCTTAAAATATATCATTATAATTATATGATCTAGCACTAATTCTCATTAGGTAAACTAGTAAAGGGAAAATTTCATGTTTAATTCCAACATGATCCAATTTCGAAGGATTCCTTAGTATTTTAGTGTGCTAAAATCATTTTTCATTAAGTCACATGTACACATCAAATCACTTATTGTAATTTTCATCTTCAGAAAACTAATTTATCAAGAATCCATTTAAAATAGAGTTTTGATTCAATCTTCCCCATACCACATTGAAAATTTTAAAACAAATTATTTTTAATACTTTAGTGTCCATGTAAATAAATCCTTACAACCATTTTTAAACCATGGACATTAATTAGAATGATTTAGAATAATAAATCATTAAAACATTTTAAAATAAAATTTTAGTTAGAGTTCCTAACCAAAAGACAGACACTTGAATACAAATAATTGAGGTAATAAAAATTTTATAATATCATGGGATTAAAGAGATTCATGATATACTATGTCAATTTACATTGTATACACCATATAAAAGTGAATTGGCGTATAACAACATAGAAGTGTCAATGGAATGTAAATTGAGATGAAATGTCTTATAAAGATAGTATACTTAGGTTAAGGATAAATAAACTACATAATTATATGTAAAAAATATAAATAAACTCAATATTATTGGATATATATTGTAAATCAATTAGAGGACATTCACAAACATTCTTGTAAAAACAACATCAAGGAATTGGATGTTAAACTCAATAAATAGTGATTGAGTTAAAATTACTCTTATCAAATTCAAATTGATGAATTGAGAATTTATCAATGGAGTGATTATGTGTGTCAAACGTATATCCACATAAAGGGGAGTGAAAATTAGTACACAAATAATAAATAATGATTCCACACATAATCAGGGAGTAAAATAATCAATGAATTTTGTGTAAAGTAGAATGAGTTGAAATTGAAATTAGAAATTCTCTTACCAATTTTCTACCTTACGAAAAAAACATCCCATGAAAGATGGATCATAAAACGAAGATTTAATTACTCATATATTAAATTATGTTACACACTGAAGTCAATCATTGGGATCTACATACACCACACAAAAAGAAATTGTTATTGTATGGCATGAATCTCACGGAAACATGAAGTGAGATAAAAACCCTTACATCGTTGTAATCAATCTAGTCGTATGTCCAAAAGTTAATAAAAACCAAATGAATCACAAAATACCAAGAATATAAATAGAATAATGATAATATATATATCAAATTATAGTACACAATACATTATATTTAATAAATAAGTGGTGAACAATAGAAATATCATGGAATTAAAAGTGAGATAAGAAACCCCTAACATTGTACTATTGCATGGTTGAGGGTAGGTTAACCTCCTGTATATTGGTGAAATAATTGGTAATAAATTAGAAAATAATAATATACATTAATATGATATCATATTTTATATTTTAATATTTATTTGTTAATAATATTTTATTTTTATTTCTGTTTCAGGTGTTAACTTGTTCATTTTCTTTTATGTGACTTGTTTCTTAAGTAGTGTTTGTTATGAATATGATGTATCATATTCATAATCATAATTATGTTATGTCTGTAAACATTATTTTTAATCATCTAATGAAAATTGTACTTGAATGGATTACGATGGGGAATGAATCTCAACGCGTTTGTGGACACTGTAATCCATACGTACGCACAAGCGAAAATATCATTATTTTGATATTAAAATAATATATAATTGGATGGTATATCATATATACAGAATCATTATCATGTTATATTTATTATTTACATCAATAAAAAATTATTATTATACACATCCAAATAATAATGTATTGAATATCAATTACACCACGACGTGGAGATGCTAATCAGTACATACGCACGTATGGTGACATGTCATTCAATTGATGGATAGAATAATGAATATGGTTTTACCATATTTATAATAACATCATTGTATATAGAAGGTACTGGAGTTATTATTTTATAATGGGAACAAAAAAGAAAGAGGAAGTGGATGAAGAAAGGACCTTGAAAGTGGTGATGAAATATTTACCTCTTCTCCAAGTTCTCCCTTTCGATTTGATCAAAAGGGCTCCTTAGGATGGATTTATGACTAAATTAAAGAATCTAGTATGAAGGGAGGTAAGTTTAAAAGTTATTTCAATAGAGGTTGGTGGAGAAAAAAAGTATTTTAAGGTTTAAATTTGAGGGAAGGGGTAGTGCCCTTTTATAGGAGTGGTTAGGGGCACCTTAGGAAAATCTAGAAATATTATTTTATAATAAAACCGTTTTCAGTTTATAGTGGATCGAAAATAAATTATTTAGATTATAATGTGGGTATGGGTAGAAACCACTCAAACAATAGGGTTTAGATAGGTTTGGGTCACTATATTAACCATATATTTTATATTTAACTCTTAGTTAAATAGTTTGACATTTTCCATGTCTCTTTGTATTTTTATATTATATGGTTTATAAATATACTATATACTTTGAAGAGAACCCCAAGTGTTTAATTATTAATACACATATAATTATATAGGTCATTTCGTCGAACCACATATTTTTAAGAATATAATATCATCTAATAATATAATAATTGTTTAAAAAACTCTTTTATGTCAATTTTGACACTATTTTGTATTTTGTTTTTGCTAAATTTATAACAACATTATTACATCAAAAAAAATTCATCTAACCAACCTTTAACATTTCATATTAACCTATACAAATATTGAAATTCATTAAATGACTCAAATTAAATTTAGTTAGTTATTTATTATATCAAATATTTTAATATTTCATTAATTAGGTAATTATTGCATCATCATTGTGTCATAAATAAATTAAAATATATAATATCTAAAAAATATAAATAAAATACAATTATGTAGGAAATATGTTTTTACATTCTAATGAATATTTAGAATCGAATTTATCTTATGTATAACCCTATATTAAAAATGTTTTAGTTATTAAACTTTGAATTTAACACTTTTAACTCTTCTATGAATTAAATAATAATAAGTATGCTAATATAATCCAAGTGGACCTGAAGGATCATATTTTATTCCTAATGTTGTTTTTGGTCGAATTAAACTTATCCAATTCAATTAGGACATGTTTTATGATAATCAAAATATCATTTTTACCAAAAATTACTCTATTTACTTTTAACCTTGGTAAATAAAAGTCAAAATTTACTATTCATCAATAATTATTTTTATCTTATTGAACAAAATTTTACATAAAAATATCTACCACGCCTCTCATATTTTTGAAATTAAATTCACAAAAGTGGTAAAATAAAGTTTTATTCATATTTGCAAACTCTCCAAGGAGGTGGGTAAAAGACGATTAAAAAGTTGAATAAAAATTTTATATATCTATAATTATTATAAACTAACTCCAAATAATTACATTGAACATATATAGGTATTTTCTATCTATGTTGACCTAAAATAAATTTTAATAAAATAAATAAATGTTTAAATAAAATATTCGGTTTTGAACAATAACTCTGTGTTTTTCACTATTCATCATAAACTGAATGTTTTCAGAAAAATACCAAAAATTCACTCTAAGGTATTCTGATATTACAAATCTAAAAATGAAGTCCTTTTTGAATGAAAAAATTTATAAAATTTCAAAAAGTGGGTATTACTATTCATAACAACTAGTTTGGTTGGTCGCGGTGTGTTAGAATATCGAAGTTGTGCACAATGCAAGCTATAACATTATTCAAAGGGAAACATACCATGGAAGCTTGTGGTGTTACATGTGTCTATTCAGAACATTAATATACATGATGATGTCATTTAGAGAGTCTGCATGGATTTCTGGAGTTTAAATAGAGCAACACAAAAAGATCATATTTTCTTTTCCCTTTACCGATAAAATTTCAAAAAAAAATCGTAGAGGAATTCTATTATTTTATAT
Source organism: Viscum album (assembly GCA_963277665.1). Classification (NCBI taxonomy): domain Eukaryota; kingdom Viridiplantae; phylum Streptophyta; class Magnoliopsida; order Santalales; family Viscaceae; genus Viscum; species Viscum album. The sequence goes on along the minus strand of OY728129.1, from coordinate 275,980,955 downwards.
ATGGATCTTTAGGATACAACCATATTAGAGTCGACCCATAAGATTACTCAAAAATAATATTCACTTGTCCATTTGTAACATTCACATACCTGCTAATGTCATTCGGTGTGCATAGTGCACTTGAAACATTTCAAAGATTCATGATGCATATTTTACATGATATAGAGGATGAATCCTTATAAATATTCATGGAATAAGTTTCAATTTATAGAAGATATTTTTAATTTTTTCCATAAAAGTTATGAGTTAGTCTTGAAATGATGTGAAGTGAAATGTCTAGTTTTGAAAAGAGAAAATTACATATTATGGTTTAAGGAGGAATAATCCACGGACATAAAATTTCCAAATAGGGTATAAAAGATGATCCTACTATGATAAATGACATCAAATATTTTCTAAAACCTTCAACAGGTAAGGGTATGTTAGTTTTCTAGTTTATGTTTGATTATAAAGGAGATTTTTCATAAGCTTTGAAAGAGTTTCCCAAACTATGATGCCCCTGTTGGGAAAAGAAGTTCCATTTGAATTCAATGAAAAATGTTAGAAAACATTCAATACATTAAAAAAATTCCTGATAGTATCCCCAGTAATCATTTCACTTGATTGTAATAAAAAATTTAATTGATGTCCGATTCTAGAGACTTTGTTGTTGGATTTTTTTAGAGAAAAAATATGGTCAAATATTTTCCCAATATACTATGTTACTCACACACTAAATGGAACACGTGTTAAAGAAAAAACTATAGAGAAAGATATAATAATAGTTTTGTATGATTTTAATATATTCCATTACTATTTATTCTTGTTAAAGTTGATGGTTTTCACTGATCATGTTGCACTTCTTTATTTAATGAACACAAAGGATTCGAAGCCAATGATAATAAGGTGGATGCTTCTGCTCGATGAATTTGAAATTATCATAAATGAAACCAAGGTAAGGAATGTGTGATAATTTACTATCTTCCCCAAATTACTCTACTACTCATCAAGGACGACTACCATATTTAAATTGAAGTTTAATTTTTTAATGAAAATATTTTCAGTAGTAAGGTACAATCATGGTTTGTTTATATTGATAATTATATCTCAACATGATTTAAACCCCAGTACCTCTCTTACTCCCAAATATGAATACTTTTATGTGAATAAAAACACTAGTACTATGAAGAACCACTATTGTTCAAGCGTTGCAACCATGTTCGGTTATGCCATTGCATTCCTAAAAATGACATCCCAAATGGTATACATATGTGTCATATTTGTCCAACCTGAGGAAATTATGGACCTTAGTTCACCATATAAATGATTCTACGGTGCGGTATTTTTTGGCCCATGATACACGAAGATGCATGGGAGTTATGTAAAACATGTGATTGGTGCCAGAAAATTGGAAACATTGGAAAATGAAAAAAAATGACCCATACCCCAATCATGGAAGTCAAATTTACCAATGTTTTTGGCATAGATTTCATAAGAAAATTTCCCATTTCACAAGGAAAATACCTCATTGTTGATGGAATTCACTGCATCTCAGAATGGGTCGAAGATGAAGCCACGTCACATTCCACTATAAAAGTAGTAATAAATTTTCTTAAAAATTTTGATAACAAGATATGGATTTACAAGATTCCTCGTTAGTGATTATGGAACCCAATATTCCAATCAAGATATTAATGGATAACTCAAATAATATGGAATCTGATATAATAATGGAACTCCATATTACCCAAATATAATTGGGAATATTGAATTGAAAAATAGGGAAATTAATCAAATATTGGTGAAGACTGTGAACACATGTCGAAGTGAGTAGTGCTTGAAACTAGATGATGCACAATTACTGTACTACACTATGTACAAAACACTCATTGGTACCCAATCATTCTTATTGGTTTATTGGAAACCATTTCATCTTCTAGTTGAACAAGTGCATCACTCATTCTAGAAAATTAAGAAGCTAAATTTGGTTTCTCAAAAAGAAAGAGAAGCCTAAATGTTGTAGATGGATGAATTGGATGAAATCAGAATAAATGCTTCTGAAAATTCCATGATCTATAAAGAGGTAACTAAGATATAGAATGATCAAGACATTTTAAGACACATCTTTTTCCAATGAAATAAGGTCCTTTTATTCAACTCAAGATTTAAATTGTTCCCCTGAAACAGAGATCTAGATTTTCGGACCCTTTCAAGGTTATCCTTGTTTTCCCTTATGGGATCATTGGAATTTAGAATTAAGGTGGAACACCATTAAAATTAAATTTTAAAAGGTTAAAAATCATTGAATCTACTGTTATCAACTCAATGTTCATGTGAGCCTTAAAATAGCCAATATATAGACGTTAAAGTAATCACCAACTAGGAGGCAACACATGGTAGTTCATATTAGAATAGATTATATAAAAAGATTCTTATGAAATATTATGATATTGAAGGAGATAACAACTATTCTTGGAACTAAATATGTTCCAAAAATGTCAATTACACATTTTGAAACCCAATTACACAAAGTTCCCTTTTTTCAAAAATAAAATAAAAAAGCCTCATGTTACACAATGTGAATATTAATTACATGTCTTGAAATACATCATGCTAGTACATAAAAAATACGTCAAAAACCTAGGGTTAATTAATTGGAAATGAACATTCCTCCCACTTCCATCCACATACCTCCCACTCAATTAACCTTTCAACCCTCCCTTTCCTCAGCACTTGACCACACAACCCCATTCCATCTACCTTACTATTCCCTCAATACATACTGTGAACTCCCTCCACACACCCCTTACAACCATCTTGATAGTAAAAATCCACACCCCCTCTTCCCTCTCCCTCATGACTTGTACCACCCACCATTTACCTCTTCTTATCTAGAGAGAACAACCAGAACCCCCACCCACATCATGATAAAAAACCCTCACCCCCATAACCCCTACCATTTTGGCATAAACTAAACCCTACATCAGCCTTTTATGCACCCGCACCCCTCATCCCTACTCTCGTTATGGCACAAACTAGAAAACTGCACCTTGTATATTCAATGTTGACCTCGAATCATAATGATTAGCTAGTAGTGAATTTTCTAGGAGTCTCTGAACCTTCACCACCTTAGGTAGCATCTCCCCACCTCCCTCTGTAGCCCATGTCAAGCTAGCCACTTTGGATGAATCTTTGACTGGATTTAATGACTCATATACGGATGAAAACATCCATTTTCATCACACTCTATACATATCAAACCTGATGTACCATGTAACCCTTAACTAGATACAAAAAAAGACAATGAGAATAAACAAGACCCTATAAATGGAAATTATTTCCCACCGACACATCAACGATGATATCCATGAGCTCCTTGAATGAATCCATATTTCATGTATTGTTGAGGAATGTGAAGAATCAAATAGAGGGATTTTCCTAGAGTTAATTTATACATTTCAGGATTCAAAGGATATCATCTTTTTAAATATTATATTCTTATCACGTTAAATTTTATTTGAAGAATTTGGAAATGGACTTGGAATCTACACAGTTGAGTTTTCTATATACGATATTTTTCTGATTAATTTGCTTGGGCCTCCCCAGTCTGAATCAAGGTAATTGTGGAAGATAATTTTATGATACATTCAGGCAGTTCATGCCCCCCAAATCACTATGTCCACTTTGTTATGCCTCCCTATAGTATAGATACACCATAGATCCCCAATCAATACATAGTTTACCCAAGAAGAGTATCATGGGAACTTGATCTAGGTACACATCTTTATTCATCTAGGAGCCATGGGTAGCCCATCCAAAAATATGGCTTTACTATTTCATAATTACAAATTGGCTCACACAGAGTACTATAGAGGAACCATGATGGAAAATTCATTAATTACCCACCTTTCCTTCCATCTTGATGTATTCGATTATTTTCCTCCTCTCACATCCATTGGACCTTTGAGGCCATTGATTTTATGATATTGTATAAGATTCATCTATTGGAAATAGATAATGAATCATACCACTTGATATGGCACGTACATGAAGAAGTGGGCGTAATAATACAGACACTTGAAATATTCCCATCACCTTCTCAACCCACCACTCTACCATCAAAACCTATAGAACCATCCTCATCTATTATTCCTTCCCCACCAATAGCCCACACAGACCTTCCCTCAAATCTCTCAGACCCTACTTCCTATATGGAGTACCTCACTGAGCAGGCTCATAATGGTTAGGGTCCGAGAACCACCACATCCACGAAGGTGTCATATGTCGATCTAGATACCAATACCATGCCCCCATAAATTATCAGAACCACTCCACCACCATCCCTATCTCATTTTCCCAGCACCACAACTCCTCCCATGGTAGCTGATTCACTATACCACACTGTCGTCACTACCAAACATCCCACTAGATATCTACCACTAATAATCAATAGAGAGTGGATTTTTGAGGGGATTTTTTATTCTACTGAATCATCATAGTTAATCACATTTATAATTTTTCCTTAAAGTTTTGTCTCAAGGATGGAAATATTTTAGTTTTAATCTATATATCCCAAATTGTTTACTACTACACTCATATATGAATGGGAACTTATTTTTTCCACATAACAAGGAATTAATATCAATATATATATAATTTTTTTAATAGTCCTATCTGGATTTAATGTTTCATATATGGTTATCAATTTACATGTTCCACCATATGCAGAGGTTTAATGGCTAACTCAGCACTTGTCTGAGATTGAATGTCTACTGCATCTGTTCTCACTAGAGATTCATGCACAATAGACAATGCCCCTAACATAGATACATTTTACTCCCCATTATATGTGTGAATTGTAAAAAAAGAATTTATCCTACCACTAGAGATACACCGAGATCTAGTGGACACTAAAATGAGTTGTTATAGAATATAGAGGATAGACTGGGATGATGGACCACACTTTCTGATACAATGATCTATTTTTCTGGCTAACGATGTCTTTTGATCACTTTTTGGGAGGAAACCCATAGTTTATCAATTTTATCTTTTTATTATTTATGATAATTATAGTTCAAGAGTCTTTTACTTTTTTCCAATGTCCCTTTTAGCATTATTGTATAATCCAAAAACATTTAAATGAAATTGGTTTCCACTAATTATCATACTACGAATATTCTTTTAATTCTTATTTCAACTGTTTTAATATCATGGAATAATGATTTATCCAATGCAATATTTTTATTTCAAACCCATTTGTATAGGTATCCCCATGTCTACATCAAGAACCCATGTTACCTCCTGACATGTCACTTCTTACAGGGATCTCATGATTCCTTCATTCTTATATTATTCAATTTCAATATTCTTTCCATGATTTTTTTCCATAACACTCCCATAATACCTCCATGGATAGTACAGAAAATGTATTGTTCTATGGGTGGGGTTGTTTGTTATGACATTTACATTTGATAAACTAGAATGTTTACATGTTCTCATCTATCTATGAGACAGTTTTCAAATTAGAATACCACTTTTAACCACAACATATTTTTTCCACTAAAATAAAAGAAAAAGTTATTTTGGAAATTGTAGAAATCCATGAATAATCAAATTATATATTTTAAAAATGATTTTTGAGCTTAGTGATTTAATTCAAATTCATCATATTTTAAATTATGATTAATTTACTTATTAGTTAGTTATTTTCATTTAGAAATTTCCTTTTATTATTTTTCTTCTCATTCCTGAGAGGATTCCGAGCCTACAATTTCATATTCTATTTTATGCATGTTTGATGAGTGATACATGAGGAATGTATTCCTATCAAGAAAATACATTGAGATCATATTGAGGATTTGATTTAACAAATACAATTTTAAAATCAATGATGCAATATTTGTTGAGTTAATATTTCTTCAAACCCACCTTATAAATTTCCCTCATGAAGACAATAATTTCCATGAATGAAATTATGCGAGGAAGCTAGTCCAAGCTTATTATTCATTCATATCATGAACTTTATTTAATTCATGAATTTACATTAAACAAGTGTAGTGGAAGAATTTATTCAGAAAAAAATGATTATACTACAAAGATGTGTTGTGTTTTTAATGAAACCATTTTATTATGATCCACATATACATTTTCTAATTTCACATCTATCATGTTTCTTTTCAAAATACAAAAGAAATATGATAATTGATATGGGTTGTGTATTAGAATGTTAAAAATCACTAATTCCATATCGATGAATCCCCGAAAAATCATATAATGTTATGGGATGGATGCCAGATCTTCCTTAGACATGACATTAAAAACATTTAAAAACATAATAAAAAGGATGCAACAAGACACATTTCATTCACTTACATGAAACATACAAGAATCCAACATGAGCTTCTGGGATCATGGAATTTATTATCTATAGATGAGTCTTTTTATTATACCTTTCATGACATTCATACATTATTATTTAGATCCTAGCCACCATTTTATATTGTTTTCACTATTTACCTACCTTCCCACAACCTCAAAGTCATCAAAACCAAATTTCTAAATCTTTCATGATTGATTTTTTATTTGTCTTTACCATTTGGAGATGATATTAACCAATGCAATCCTATGGTTATAAGCATATAATCAGGGTATGAGCATAAATATACTATAATTTTAGACTAATTGATTTGAGAAAAATAATTGTAACATAAATTTAAAATGGTTATATAAATCATGGAAATGTTAGGATGTTTTGAAAAAAAAATTAGAATTTTTTCAATGAACAGATCTATAATCCATTATTTATTTTATATACAGGAATGATTATGAAGAGAAACATTTTGTACTTACACTAAGTTTTATTTACTAGATTTAATAAATATTTTATATTTTAAAACTTTCATCCCTTTTGGAAATCCTTATTGAGATCATTTTTCACGAGTAGAAGATAATGTTGAAGTGTGTGGAAATTTGATATGTTGAAATCATATAAAAATTACCTCATCATTTCATTAAGTATTTTCATTGATTTATTGGATAATGCACAATATATGTGTTGATTTTTTTTAAAAAAATTATTCTAATGTTTAAAAGTATAAAATAAAGAAAATAATAAAACATTATTATTACTCATCATGATACCTCTTTACAGGATGTGTAGTTGAGTTTCATTGAACGTTTCAAGTCATGAATAATTTCATGAAAAAATTCATTGAAAATTCATGGGGAGAAGCCATTATACCATGTGATGTTTTGATACACATCATGAATCCTTCAAAACATATATTTAGCTAGCCTATGGATGATAAATGACATGAATCCACATTACACATCGTGAGAAGAGTCTGAGTTTCAAATCTCATATATGATAAATGTCAAATGTTTGGATATTCAAAATCTACGGAGAAAATCATTGATTGGATTTACTCGAAGTGAATCCCCCTTACACATAATATAATATTTCACCTATATATACAATATTAGGGAATCAAATTTTGAAGGGTTCAGAAGAAAACATATTTTGTTATTTCATTCCTCTATCGTTATCTATTATATACTCTACCCAAAAAACAAATTTACTATGCTCCTTTAATTAATTTACATTAATGAAGGCATTATGCATCAAATTCAAGGCCTTTTTTTATTTCATTTTCATCACCAAAACCATTTCACTATTTGTTCGTTTCGAGTAAAAATCCACAAGAGACCATTGGTATGACTGTTCCCCTCCATATTTCATGTTTGTGGTTAATTTAATTATGATTGATTCAGTATCTATATTTATTATTCTTGGTTACATATTCGTTAAATTTGGTTTGCTTAAGTTATTTCTTGTTTTCCAATATTTTAATCTCAACTTTTTCCAACATGGTGAGCATGATTTCAATTCCAAAATTACATCCATTCAATATAACCATGAGTGGTTAAAACACCTAGTATCGGGATTGAGAATAGGAATGTCTATACTCAATAAATATTTAATTATAATCATTGTAACTTGGATGGGTAGTGATCAAGATAATTAACAGTTGCCTATCGAATTCATCCAAAAATTTCTAACCATGGGTCATTTAAATTAAGGACGACATCCTTTTTTATATGGATTAGGTTGTAACCAATAGACTGAGACACTTTTAGCCCAGAATATATGTTTTATACATATAGGATCTCACTATATTCAAATCAAGTTACATTTTCCTATTAAGTAGAACTAGTTTATTTGACCATAGTAAACTAGAGGCCTCTACTTTCGTCATAACCTAAATCATAGGATCCAATGTCACACCCGAACTCTTAAATTAATATTATTTTATTATTTTATGAGACATTTAATTTTCTATCGAGCTTTGAATCAAGACTGTTTTAAAGTTTTTCATTTTGTTGATGAATGAGTGCTTTTCCCTTGACAACATCCAGTGCATGGGCAGGGCATTTTCAAAGCTGTGTGGCTTTTCCTTGTTCATCGTACGACCTGCCCTATGTTCAAGAGAGTTAAATAAAATGAGTTTAACGATGTATTTTAATAATTTTAATTAGGGTAAATATTTTTTTAGCATTATCATGTTTATTATAATTATTATTATATTATGAACAATATTATTATTATTATTAGAGTTCTTTAAAATAATTATTATGTTCATTATTACTTGTTAATATTTTTATTTATTTCGCATTCTTTTTTCTTCTTATTTATTTTCTTCTATTTTATTTCTTTCATTTACTATTATTATTATTATTAATATTATTAGATTTTAATATATTTATTTATTTATTTATTTTATCTCAAACCCTACTTCCCCCCCCCCCTCATTACCCTTACGCGGCCAAACTCCCCCCCGCCCCCCGTCGCGCTACCTTTTTCCCCCTAGCCCTCACCGCGCCTCCTCCCTCTCTGGCCTCCGCCCTCGCTGCGCCTCCTCCCTCTCGAGCCGCCGACCTCGCTGCGCCTCCTTCCTCTCCGGTCGCCGCACTCGCCACCTCCTCATCCTTTTCCGGAAAGCCACACCGCACCGCGCCACCCTCTCTTCGCCGGACATCATACGCGCACGCCTCCCTTTGACAGCCGGTCCTTCTCACCAGTGTCCCCTCCTCTTGCTGGCGCATTTTTCGGCACCCCGCTTCTCTTCCCTGACACTACTTCCCTTCGGGTAAACCCACCTCCTTAAATTTGTGGTTTTGTTTCTTATTCATTGGGGATATGGATTTGTGTTTTGCTTGTTTATGAGGTATGTTTTTTGATTGTTTGATTTTGGTGATTATTTTGATCACCGTGTGGTGCAGTTATGCGACGATTGATGTTTCACACTGATATTTGAAATTCCTCCATATTAGGTATGTGATTCTACATATATCCATTATTTGATGCATTAATTTGGGAGTTTAATTATTCCACTTTGTTTATTTATTTATTTGAGAGATGGGAGTTTGATTCTTTTTGAGATTTTTTATACTTTTAATTTTCTAATAGTATGTTGATGCAATATGTGTACAAATTTTGGTGCAAACCCATGTTGAGATGTTTATCAGCATTTAAAAATTGTGTATTTAATTTGTTAGAATGTGCAAAGGGTGATATTGGTTGTATTTGATTTTTGATGTGCACTTATTTTGTTAGTAGTCTGTTTGTGATATATGAGTGTGTTAATGTGTGAAAAAACTATGATCAATTATTTGTTAGTGTTTAATTAATTGTTTTGATAGTTTGTTAAGATGTGCAAGGGAAGCAGTTTGTGTTTTGATGCGACGTTAAAATGAATTTTAATCATAAAAGAGATTTTGGGTGAACTTTTGGCATTCAAAGTTAAGAGAAATGTTTTGAAACATTTTAATAAATTCTCTTAATAGTATTTTTGAGTTTTAAAAGTGTTTTTTTATTGTGCAGTTTGTTTATTATGTACTTCACGGTCTGCGTTTTCTGTTTTGAGAAGTGAGTGGTGTGCGTTTGGCCTTACAAGAGGTTTTGGGGTAGGCTTTTGGTGTTCAATGTCTTGTAATACCACTTGGAGTTGTTTTATAAGATTTTTATGTGGTTTATTAAATCTTGTAAAGTGTGTGAAGCATGTTTGTATGTTGTTTTGGTGTGACTATTTTAAAAATTGGGTATGAGTATGCATATGGGGGTGTATGTGTGTGCGCCTTGTTGTGACAATCATTGGAAGTGTTCAATTAATCGTTTGAGTAGTGCGAAATGTGTTATTGTGGGTACTTTAGGTGAGTGGGTGTTGGAAAAGAATTTTTGATGGAAAATGTACCACTTTGAGCATGCTAAAATGTTTTATAAATTGGTCAAATGTTTGACTATATGTTTGAATTATCTAAATAATTTATATGTGTAGTGTGTTGTACCTCGCTGCGATGATTTTGGGTCGCGGGTATTGAGGATCGCTGCATGTACATTCATACGGTAAGACATATATATAGATATTCCCTCATTGTGCATATTACCTCATGGCGCAGGGAATATGTGCAATGCACCTAGGGGTGTATATATATATGTATAAATGCATCTGTGTGTCTGTGCCAAGGATCAGTTTGACTGTTCGTCTTCAAGCAGTGACATGTTGAGGTAGGTCCCCTATTCCTAAGCTTTTAATTTGAAATTCATAATTTCTTGATTGTTTTAAATATGTGTTTTACACTATGATATATACATATACTGTGGAATCTGATTACGGTTTCGAGATACTATTATGACTTGTATTGGGAAAATTGAAATGTATTTCAAATCCGTTGGTCTTAAGTGACTTTTCTTGAAAACAATTTATTTCTTATGTGGTTTTAAATTGGTAAGTTGTATTTCCAAAGGTGTTTGGCCTTTTGGCCTATTGATTGTAAAAAGTTTTCCCTTTATATAATTATGCATGTTTGGAATCTGAAGATTTTTTTATGAAATAGAAAAAAACCTCTATTGAGGCCCGTTTGGCACATTAAGATTTGGTTTGCAAAAATAGAAAACCCATTTTCAGTCATTCCCCTAAATTTGAAAATAAAACGTGATGCCAGTGTTAATGAGTGGTTTGTGATATGTTCCTAGTGTAAAGGATTGTACGTGTTTGTGTGATGTAAAGAGGGGGAATGTACTTAAGTAGGGAGTGCAGTGGTGAAAGGTTGAATGATATTTAGATAAAAAAAAGTGTAATGTACTTGTTTGATTGCTTGATAAAGAAAACTCACCACCATTTGAAATAGAGCACAATGGGAAACCCGGGTATCTTGGTGGGTGACCAGGACTAGTACGCTAGATGACACGGCAGGGGTTCTTCCCGGTTTGTCTAACAGGATTGACGCAACAACAATAACTAAACATGTGAATTTCTGAGGGTCATGGCCTTCTAAGCCACGTTTTCAGAGGGTCGTGGCATTCTAAGCCTTGTTTTCTGAGGGTCGTGGTATTATAAGCCACATTTCACTGAGGTACAAGTTTTTTAGGTTCCCACTTGTTCTAGATACCTATAGGGATTACACATAGTTCTCATTTGTGACATGCTCCTTGTGATGTAACTTATTTTTTTTAGTTTTTTCATACCTGATGTCTTGTTTGTGAAAGTCACATGTTATTCCAAACTGGTTTCCTTTCATTTTGAAATGTTAATGCACACTTGTAACCTGTTTTGAAAACGTATTAAGAGTGAAATGCTTTATTTTAAAATGCAAACTCATTACTTGAATTTGAAAAGAAGGGAAAAAATTATATTATTATATCTTATTTTCAAACTAGAATAGTTGGATTTCTTAATAAAGGATGTGGCATAGGACATGGTTATTTTTGGCTTTCCTACTGAGCATCTAGGTGCTCACGCCTACTTTACTTTTCAGTTGCAGGATTCAATCTTGGATCCCTCTTGGGAGCGAGTGTGGTTTTCGTACCGTGGTGATCCATGGGGTCACCTGAGGTATGTCACATTTATTTGTTTATTCCTTTTTCTGATTCCACGTCGTTCAGTTTGTTTTCTTTTATTTATCTGCATGTTCAGTTTATGCCTATTTATCTTTTTCATGGGCCAAACCGTTCCCAAAAGGTTTGTTTTGATGCCCGACACTAGTTGCCAGCCCGTGGGGATTGGGAATGCCCTTCGGGCCATGTCGCAGACCGGGTCGGGTGCCGAGTCGGATGACGATCCGGCCTGGTTTGTGACAAAATGGTATCAGAGCTGCCCTTGTTATTTGGGGTGTCAAGTAGCATGGTGATTAGGTGTGTCGGGACTCGAGATGTAGGTGTGTGAAGGACGTCATGAACCCTTGCTCGTCCCGAGACTCAAGTTTCTAGGGGTAGTCCGGGATTTGAATTTTCTTCTTTGGATAGGTATGTGTGGATGAGGGATGACCAAGGAAGTGAGCTAGTGTTACGCGGTGGACTTGCATGGAGTAGCGACCCATGTACAGCCCGAGTGCACGGTTTAAGATATTCCCTACGGTGGATGCCCGCTCAGAGCATGGTCTGCTAATACATGTTACCGGGTTGGCATAGCCACTAGTCCCTTATTTTTGGAAATTTTGATGTGAGTTGTGTTTGACCTTCATGTTGGTTGATGTGAGTAGATCATAAAAATGAAAATGGATTTTTGTTAAGGTGGTTTCAAATGGGAATGTGGTGTTAGAGTGGAAAAGTGGTTTTGAAATGGAAATTGTTTTCTTTTAACAAATGTGTGGTTTCAAAAGGGAAAATGGGAGGTGTTTTGGAAGTTGTTTTGGAATCTCAATAACACTTTTTGGAATGTTAATTGGAAAATGTTTTGGAAATTGGAAATGTTTTGCTTTGATGATAAGTTATTTTTTTAAATTGGTTGGGAATTTGTGCTTTATGCTGAATGATCTGTTTTGAAAGTGACAAGTGTCTTGAATTGACCCTTGGTATTCCTATGAGTGATCACATACATTGAGGTGCACATGTGGAAAGTGGAGGAACTAGTGATGCGAGTGGATGGGTGCTTTAGCTCGCACTGGATATGTATGTGCGAGACTTCATGGGATACCAATGGTGGATATTTAAGTTGTTTTGTTTGCTTAAAAATGGTTTTCAAAAAAGTTTTTTTTTCAAATGTTTAGAAAAGTGAGCGAGAAATTGTTTAGCATTCTCTTTCTGTGTTGGGTATTCCTTTTCGTGAGTTCTTGGTTTTGACGTACTGAATTGTGGTTGGAATGGTGATTTGAGTTTGTACTTTTGTTTGTGATTGTGATATGGAATTTTGATTTGTGATGAGGTTTGATTCGAATTTCTGCCTCTTGTTTTTGAGTATGCTGCCCAGATAAGTCCCAGAAGTTTCTAGTGAGTCTCTTCTAGTTGTTGGTTCTACCCTGACTCTTAGCGGGGTGGTGGAATTGAATTCTTTTCGGCTGTTGTTCATATTTCGTGGTGATCATGATCTATTGAAGGTAACGAACTACATTGGTGAAGTCGTTGGTGTTTTCTGGTTATTGGGAACTCCTAAAGCTAAGAGAGTCTGCGTTGGTTCAGGTCCGTTTGAAGGTGCAACTTGGAATTGGTGGAGGAGATAACCCTAGTGTCATTGCATGATGGTATGACTTGGATGGTGTTTAGGACCACTCTCGTTTGATGGTTTATATTTTTGGAAGTGAAGGTAAGGGAATAGACAAGGCTCGTGAGTGTCCAGCAAGGCCAACAAATAGTGGATCCCTACGTTGGGCATCTCAAGATGTTGGTTTCCTTTTCTATAAAGATAACGATGTGAAATCAGTTAAAGTTTCTCTTGTGTGGGGTCTTCGTCTACTGTTCAAGGACCAGTTCCCTATTGTGTTTGGGATGGTTCCCCATTCTGTGAGAGCAAACTGGAGGAACCCATCTCAGACAATTTTTCTTATCAATTCCATCTTCTATTAGTCGGGCCACTCTCTTGTTCGCTTCTTGTGTGGCTGGTTTGGGTACTTTATGTCTCCTTATCGTAATCCATTGAAGACTTGCTGTCAGTGTGGCTGTTTGGGAAACTTAGAGAGGTTCTGCTAGCGGCTTCGTCAGGAGGGGTCTCGACAGGAGAATGTCAGCTCCTGACTGTGGGGTAGAATATGCTTCAAGACATCATAGCTCCAGCCACATGTCTCAGAGTGAAGCCTTTCACGCAGTCAGGAATTGTTGGGTGTGGTTCACATTGGTCTAACATTTGTCCCCAGTGCGAAAATAGGGACGGTTTAAATTTCTCGGTTCAAGCGTCCTCGCCATTGATGGTAATGTTTTTCTATAAGAGACATAAAAGTATCTTATCTCATTGTAGTATTTGTTCTTTGAATATCCCACTGTGGTGGTAATAAGGTGTGGTGATATCGTCTTTTTGGAAATTCCAGTAGTTGCGCTTCCTCAAATGTGACCATTTTTGTTTTAGTACATGCTCGTTTTGGATATTCTCCCCTCTTGTGGAAATGACGAGTCATAGTTAAGTTCGTTTTTTGGTAGAATTCTTCTGTGGGTTTTCTCATGTCGTAGTGGTTTTTGGTTTGGGTTGGAAGTTCTCATGTTGGTTTATACTGGTTGGTTTAATCTAGTCAGTTCTTAAATTGTGGGGAGACTCACCATGAATCTTGTCAAGCCTTTTTCAAGGTTTGGTATGTGTAGCGGTTCCCTCGTGGATCAAGTTAGCAGTTCCAGAGAGAGTTCATGCTAAGAGTGTCAATGTCGGTTGTGCTAGTCGGGTTCTTGTGGTGGGGAGAACCCTCCTCATTTCATAATGGTTCTTCTCTTTTTAGTTTCTATTAGAGTTGGTCGGGTGTGACTGGTGGAGTTAAAAGTCACACCGAGTTCGTGTTTTGTGGGTCTAGTCCCGTTTCTATCTCGAGTTTGATTCCTCATTCGGCTGGGCGACTTTCTGGGGGCAGAAAGTTTTTGTGCTGGGGAGAATTGTCACACATGAACTTTTAAATTAATATTATTTTATTATTTTATGAGACATTGAAATTTTCTATCGATCTGCGGATGAATCCTGTTTTAAAGTTTTTCATTTTGTTGACGAATGAGTGCTTTTCCCTTGACAACATCTGGTGCATGGGCAGGGCGTTTTCAAAGCTGTGCAGCATTTCCCTGGTCACCGTGCGGCCTACCCTATGTTCAAGAGAGATAAATAAAATGAGTTTAACGATGTATTTTAATAAGTTTAATTAGGATAATTATTTTTATTAACATTATAAATATTATTATAATTATTATTATTTTATGAACAATATTATTATTATTATTAGAGTTCGTTAAAATTATTATTATGTTCATTATTACTTGTTAATATTTTTATTTATTTTGCATTCTTTTTTCTTCTTCTTTCTTTTCTTCTATTTTATTTATTTATTTTAATATACTTATTATTATTATTATTATTATTAGATTTTCATTTATTTATTTATTTATTTATTTTATCTCAAACCCTACTTCCCCCCCCCATTACCCTTATGCCGCTGAACTCCCCCCTGTCGCCCTACCTTTTTCCCCCTACCCCTCGCCGCGCCTCCTCCCTCTCCGGCCGCCGCCCTTGCCGCACCTCCTCCCTCTCCGGCCGCCGCCCTCGTCGCGCCTCTTCCCTCTCCGGTCGCCGCCCTTGCCGCCTCCTCCTCCTTTTCTGGAGAGCCGCACCGCACCGCGCCACCCTCTCCGCGCCAGACAGCCTAGGCGCATGCCTCCCTTCGACAGCCGGTCCTTCTCACCGGAGTTCCCTCCTCTTTCTGGCATGTTTTCCGGCGCCCCGCTTCTCTTCCCCGACACTACTTCCCTCCATGTAAACCCTCCTCTTTCAATTTGTGGTTTTGTTTATTATTCATTAGGGATATGGATTTGTGTTTGGCTTGTTTATGAGGTATATGTTTTCATTGTTTGGTTTCAGTGATTATTTTGATCACCGTGTGTCGCAGTTATGTGGCGATTGAAGTTTCACACTGATATTTGAAATTCCTCCATATTAGGTATGTGATTCTACGTATAAACATTATTTGATGCATTAATTTGGGAGTTTAATTAATTGAGTTTGTTTGTTTATTTATTTGCGAGATGCAAGTTTGATTCTTTTTGAGATTTGTGATACTTTTAATTTTTCAATAGTAAGTTGACGCAATATGTGTACAAATTTCGGTGCAAACCCATGTTGAGATGTTTATCAGCATTTTATAAATTGTGTATTTAATTTTTTAAAATGTGCAACGGGTGAAATTGGTTGTATATGATTTTTGATGTGCATCTATTTTTTTAGTAGTCTGTTTGTGAAATATGAGTGTGTTAATGTGTGAAAAAACTATGATTAATTATTTATTAGTGTTTAATTAATTGTTTTGATAGTTTGGTAAGATGTGAAATGGATGCGATTTGTGTTTTGTTGCGACGTTAAAATGAATTTTTATCATAAAAGAGATTTTGGGTGAACTTTTGGAATTCAAAGTTAAGCGAAATGTTTTGAAACATTTTAATAAATTTTCTTAATAGTCTTTTTGAGTTTTAAAAGTGTTTTTCTATTGGGTAGTTGGTTTATTATGTTTTGCACGGGATGCGTTTTCTGTTTTGACAAGTGAGTGGTGTGTGTTTGGCCTTATAAGAGGTTTTGGGGTAGGCTTTTGGTGATCAATGTCTTATAATACCACTTGGAGTTGTTTTATAAAATTTTTAAGTGGTTTATTAAATCTTGTAAAGTGTGTGAAGCATGTTTGTATGTTGTTTTGGTGTGAGTGTTTTCAAAAGTGGTTTTGAGTATGCATATGGGGGTGTATGTGTCTGCGCCTTGTTGTGACAATCATTGGAAGTGTTCAATTAATCGTTTGAGTAGTGAGAAATGTGTTATTGTGGGTACATGAGGTGCGTGGGTGCTGGAAAAGAATTTTTTATGGAAAATGTACCACTTTGAGCATTCTAATTTTTTTAAATTGGTCAAATGTTTGATTATATGTTTGAATTATTTCATTAATTCATATTTTTAGTGTGTTGTACCTCGCTGCGAAGATTTTGGGTTGCGGGTATCGAGGATCACTGCATGTACATGCATACGGTAAGACATATATATAGATATTCCCTCATTGTGCATATTCCATCATGGCATAGGGAATATGTGAAATGCACTTAGGGGTGTATATATATATGTATAAATGCATGTGCGTGTGTGTGCCAAGGATCAGTTTGAATGTTCGTCTTCAAGCAGCGACATGTTGAGGTAGGTCCCCTATGCCTAAGATTTTAATTTGAAATTCATAATTTCTTGATTATTTTGAAAATGTGTTTTACACTATGATATATACATATACTATGGAATCTGATTATGGTTTCTAGAAACTATTATGCCTTGAATTGGGAAAATTGAAATGTATTTCAAAGTCGTTGGTCTTAAGTGACTTTTCTTGAAAAAAATTGATTTCTTAAGTGGGTTTAAACTGGTAAGGTGTATTTCCAAAGGTGTTTCGCCTTTTGGCCGGTTGATTGTAAAAAGTGTTCCCCTTATGTAATTACTCATGTTTGGAATCTTAAGAATGTTTTATGAAATAGAAAAAAACCACTATTGAGGCTCGTTTTCCACAATAAGATTTGGTTTGAAAAAATAGAAATCCCTTTTTTAGTCATTCCCCTATATTTGAAAATAAAATGTGATACAAGTGTTAACGAGTGGTTTGTGATATGTGACTAGTGTAAAGGCTTGTGTGTGTTTGTGTGATTTAAAGAGGTGGAATGTACATAAGTAGGGAGTGCGGTGGTGAAAGGTTGAATTTAGTTTAGATGAAGAAAGTGTAATGTACTTGTTTGATTTCTTGATAATGAAAACTCACCACCATTTGAAATAGAGAACAATGGGAAACCCGAGTATCTAGGTGGGTGACCAGGACTTGTACGCTAGATGATATGGATGGGGTTCGTCCCAGTTTGTCTAGAAGGATTGACGTAACAACTCTAAGTAAACATATGAATTTCTGAGGTTCGTGGTCTTCTAAGCCACATTTTCTAAGGGTCGTGGCCTTCTAAGCCAGGTTTTCTAAGGGTCGTGGTCTTCTAAGCCACGTTTCACTGAGGTACGAGGTCTTTATGTTCCCACTTGTTCTAGCTACCTATAGGGATTACCCATAGTGCTCATTTGTGACATGCTGCTTGTGATGTGACTTCTTTTTTTAGTTGTTTCATACCTGATGTCTTGTTTGTGAAAGTCACATGTTATTCCAAACTGGTTTCCATTCATTTTGAAATGTTAATGCACGCTTGGAACCTATTTTGAAAACGTAGTAAGAGTGAAATGATTTATTTGAAAATGCAAACTCATTACTTGAATTTGAAAAGAAGGGAAAACATTATTTTATTATATCTTATTTTCAAATTGGCATAGTTGGATTTCTTAATAAAGGCAGAGGCATAGGACGTGGTTATTTTTGGATTTCCTACTGAGAATCTAGGTGCTCATGCCTACTTTACTTTTCAGTTGCAGGTTTCAGTCTTGGATCCCTCCTGGGAGCGATTGTGGTTGTCGTACCGTGGTGATCCACGGGGTCACCTGTGGTATGTCCCGTTTCTTTGTTTATTCCTTTTTTTGATGCCATGTCGTTCAGTTTGTTTTCCTTTATTTATATGGTTGTTCCGTTTATTCTTATTTATCTTTTTCATGGGCCAAATCATTCCCAACTGGTTTGTTTTGATGCCTGACACTAGTTTCCAGCCAGTGGGGATCAGGAACGCCCTTCGGGCCATGCCGCGGACCAGGTCGGGTGCCGAGTCGGATGACGATCTGGCCTGGTTCATGACATCCAACCAAGTAGAAATTAACACCATCATTTCTACATATATCTTAAAGTGATTTTGATCCCTTCCTTATTAAAAATTTATACACTAAACTCTATAAATTGATTTTCCAATATAAATAAACTCATGTGGACTCCTATGAAAAAGTGTTCTCAACCAATTTTTACCATGAACATGCCATCTCTCCATGGTATTGTCCCCAAACTACTGGTATACTATGTCACATTGGCATGTCATGTTTGTGAAATAAAAAATATAATTTGAATGCAACCTATGGGAAAAATGATTCTTGTAGGGATGTCATGTCACAAATCACAATTTAAAAAAATTATCAACCACCATCCAAATAAACCACTCAGGGTGCCAATCATATAAAACTTAATATTAGTAAAATAAAATGAAAATTGTATCCCCATAAACTTGGTATGTTCCTAATACATGTGGTTATATGTACCGATGATTGAGTTCTAAACCCAGTTCCAACATAACCAATATCTACTCTACCATTACCCAAATTGTAAGACCAATAGAAAATAAAAGGAATCATTGATCACATTTGTAGCAAGTAAAGAACTATTACTAAATTCCATTCAATAATGGCTTGGATACCACTTATGGAATCCAAAACCCTTTTATGAACATGAAAAATGCTATCGGCCCATGTCCCGTTTTCCATAAGTGTGGATCCCAAAATGCCAACGTTTTTTGACTAGTAGTGAGGGTGTAAAGAGGTACAATGGACATGATGTACCCTCTAATAATGATATAATACTAATAGTCTACCTAATAATGTTTAAATAGATTAAAATTTAAATTAACAATTAGACTTGAACAAGACCAACTAATAGAAGAAGCACAATCAATCATAAGAAATAGAAAAAATGTAACTAAATAATGTAGCGGAATAAAGAAACCATACTTTCACACCACATATAGCATCAATCTAAAATAGAGAATGCATAATCAAGAATGTTCATACTATAAAATATCAATGGGGAATGGAATCCTAGAGGCTAAACATAGAAACTATATACATATATCAAATGACACATACAAATAAAAGGCATATAGAAAGGATGTATAATATGAATCTCGCTATAATAATGATCTCATGGTCCCATGGTAATATCCCTTGATAAAGTTCCACTAAGAAACAGCTACAGAGACTGATCTTTAACCGGAATGTAACAACATAATGTCTACACACATCCTAAAGGTCCTTTATAGGGTGTGATAATGTGCCCCAATAGGATACCACCAATGGGTGAATACCATGATGAGTGTTCAGAAAATTGTATAATATGAAATTAAATGAAATCTACCACTCAAGAAATTTTAAAAAATAAAAACTCCACTGGTGTTCAATATCTACCTTGGAGACGCAACATGCTTTGGCCAATGTTGAATCTCTGTATAAGAATGATTCCTTTTCTAATGGCCTAAGATAACTATCTAAATTCAAAAGCCAAGGTGAACCCTTTTTTCACCTAAAAATAAATAAAGTAGTACCATGTTCCTCATGACACGTTATGTCTTAAATAAATCACAAGAATCCAGAAGGAACCCCCAAAAAACTAATTGGGGCCATATACACCTATTTGAATTCTCCCATATGTTTAAAACCCAAAATATATAGGCACATCGATATCTTCACTCAAATAAAAGTAATTGTTAGATAATAGAATTCAGCCCATATAATGAAATATATTTTTTCTCCAAAAATATTTATAGGTCTATGACCTCAATATAGTGAGCCTAGTCCCCAAAAAATATCCACATCGCTATCAAAAAAGGATCCTCACCATCCACATGGATTTCTACGACAAGACACCAAATAAAAAAAAATTCACACTACAGATGGCCTCTACCAACACAAGTGGTGAAATAACCCTCTTTAATGGAGTCAAAATTTGTGAAAATGACTCAATTTGGATCTCTGGTCATCATTTGTGAGCATAAATCACAAAAATATTACCCTCATACACATTAACACATGACCTCATTTCCCTATGATAGGGAATATATTTTTTGATGGACGATCCATCCATTAACATGGGCTATGGACAACCTAACAACCTCGCCACCTCAATCTGGCATCCAAGACACCCAATCAGGTAATCAAAATCATTAAAATAATCCGAACCAATCCCAACAAGATGACCTTGCTGCCAAAATTTTGATGACCTATTTATCCCAATATCGAGTCGAGCATATCAAAACCCATGTTTCTTCAATAGTATATCACAAGATTAATATATTAAAAATTAACTTTTCAAATATTCTAATTTAAAATGATTGAATTGTATAACATTAAATAACAAACAATTAAATTTAATTGAATTGTAAAACATGAATTAATTATACAAAATATCATGTAAATATAATTGGTTATCTCAATTGCATATAAACATTCGATTTTTAATAATAAATTCAATGTAATTTAATTTTACAACATTAATTATAAAAATTATTCCAATTTCAATAAAAAAACCCCCAGACTTAGCTACCCTAGGTTGTATATGACCTCTAACCCATCTTCACACTTATGAAATTGTATTGGGCATGCCCAACAATGTCTCATAGCATCATATATTCAATCAAAAACTGATAAATAGAGATAAAAGTGGTCTTTCTCAAATACCTAAATGGGTGATAAAAGCCTCATACCCCAAACTGGCTATGAAAACAAAATAAAAGTTATGCACCACCAAACGTAGACTCATAATCATAGGAATATCTGACATCAAGAACTAACTCAAATCCTTTGGATTAGATATGAGTATCCATTGAGAGCCGTGAAAATAATGAGAAACAGATGATACATATTTAGTTCTCTGTGAGGCTATAAAATGGAAGAAGGAATCAAGGATTATTAGTGGCGTACCACTATGCTTCAAAGTCCACCAATAGACCGAAGGGAGGAAAACCAGTTGAGGATTTGGTACTAAAGTAGAGGAGGAGGGAAATTCAGAGATCCCAATGTAGTGAATGTCGCCAAGAAGAAGGATAAAGAGAGGAAATAACAAAAAGCTGAGAGAGAAACATTATTATTCTTTCCTCTATAATAAGGCCTCATAATATTCCCAAACGATTTTCAAAATAGTGTGAAAACCATGTGAATCCATTTTCTAAGAGATCCAGGCCTCATAGATATGGGCACAGTTTAGAAGACCATGCACAAACCATTAAAATGAAACTATAAAAAAATGATATTGTGCATCCAGTTCCACACATATGTGTGCCTCTGAAACATGGTTTACCCAACACATGATTTGGTTCATAACTCGGCCTCACAGTTACCTTGATGGGCCCACATAGTCTAACCCAAACAATGCACCCTAATAAGAAACTCCAAAACATGAAATTTAGACTCCAATGCACTAGAACCCTTCCCAAAACACCCATAGTATAGTCCAAGACTCTAGACACCTCTATAAACACAATATAAAGGTCATCAAACTATGATAATTGAGGTATGAACAATGATATAGAAAATATAATCACAACAAAATTAAAAGTAAAAAATAGAAGAGATTTTCAACTATATTCAAAATCTCAAGATGTTACATGTTGGATTTTTTAACATAGGACCACCAAGGAAACATAATAGAATTCATCTCCTTCAACGGGTGATCAAGGGAGGAGATAGGAAGTCCATCTTCAGTATTCCAAGTGAAACGTTGGGAATGAAATGGCATGTTCCCCATTAAAATAATATGTATTAGAATTGCAATTATATCCCCATACGAACCGTAAGACAGGTCATGGAACTTTTACACAATGAGGCACCACCATTTACATTTGAGGAATTCTCATCCAAAATATTCACCAATTTTACCCCATTTCCTATCCAATATATACCATTTGAGACACTTAAACATCCATAACATTTTTAAAAATCCAAGATTAATATTTTATTATATCACTAATTATAATTACAAATTCGTTTCAAAATTAAATAATCTTTATAGAATTGAGGAACTAAAAATACCCTACCATAACACTTATCATTCCAAGATGTCACATATATAAATATATGATTGATGAGAGCATATATAGGTCACCAACTTGACCTCAACCCTTTACTTCACATATATGGTAAATAATTAGACATCAAAATCACCACATTGAAATTAAGGTGATTAATCCACTAAACCATGATATGAAATTTGAAACCACTACTGAATCAATGATACCACACTTAATAAAACCTATTCATCCCATTGACTAATTTTGTTTTCAGCTAATTGAATATTCATCATCTAGCCTTCCCCACTATATGCTTTATCTTACAAAGGATAGTTACGGACCATGGTTCCTTACACTATATTAATTTTACATCATGAATCAATTATTGTTATCCACCAAAACTCTCTTTGAGGATCAAGATACACCACACCCAACCATGAATGAAATTTATAGCTTCAACCGCTTACCCATCCATTATTTGTTTTCATTTTCCAAAAACCATGCCTTCATAATCCCTGAACTAAATGAGTAATCCGGATATTCCATAATAATCCATCAGTATCTCAAAGAACATAACTATTGAATCAAAAAAATGCATATAGAAAAATTTCCAACCCATCAAATGCCACCACATGCCAAGACATTAGTTTGATCTCCCATTGAATCATTGTCTTGAAAACACTTGACTCTACCTGCCGATGTATCACTAATTCCTCTACCGTGATATCCTTATTCCCAAAGTCATACCATGATCATCCAAACACCCATTATATCTTCCATAAAAAATTATTTTCTTCCCTTGATTATAGTTTCAAGAAAATGAACCCATTACTTTATTTACATAGTTCCCATGAATTCATTGCCCAAGACATTCTAATGACCATTACCTATCATTATCCTGATGCCCAAGCCGAAACAACACTCAATACTATTTTTGAATCTATATATGAAATTCTTTGTGTATTAATATGTTTTTAGTTATATTTTTTAAAAATCATCATAATTCCCTAAATTTTATCAAACTACCAATCAAAAATTCTCAATACCTTTACACATGAGGGTCACACACTCATGATCAATATCACACTTCCCTATTTAGATGTTTCCTTATTTCAATATAACTATATCAACATCTAGATTACTAATTTCCACATTCCATCCACCAATGAAAATCCGGGATGGATATATCTGAATCCACTAATTCTTTATCACCATATAAGAAAACAATTACATGTCCCAACCTCATAGGGACTTCACCTTTGATACGCATTGAGTTTCATGTAATAATGAGGGGAAATTATCTAAATCATATTTTATTGAAATCGACACCACATTTTGACCTTATATTGATTCTAGACATAAATTTTACTGGGATAGGTTGCCATAATTCTCATGAAACTCCTTGTAATCTACGGTCATATGAATAAAGGAAGCACTTTTTTTAACCACTCCTTTATCGATAATGTCACTACCGAAAATTCATTTCCAATGTACCATATATCAATAGGGTATTGTGACAACCCTTCATTTATTACAACTTAAAAATGATTTATTACATTAAAACATCACTTGATAAAACAAAGAAGATTGAGAGGTTTAGTGTCATTGGGGCTTAGGATCATTACATAAAAACTTAAAACATGAAATATAACATCTTAATTGAAAACATCCTTTACATGACCACTACATTCCTTCGTACTTAGCATTGCATGAGATAACTTGAGGACATGCATAAGAAAAGGGTGAGCTATAAAGCCCAGTAAGGGAGTACACATGGAATAACATGAGGATTACAATACATGTTAGAGAATAGGCATATCAATAGAGCATAAGAAAAACATGAACATAATTTCATGATAAAGCATGATAATCATAACATGGAAATGTGGCAACAACACTTAACATGGAATTAGCATGAGCCAAGGCTCATTGCACATGGAGGAGGAGTAAATCTTCATTGCACATAAAGCATGAGTAAACCCTTGTTTCAATTGAATTATCATGAGTCAAAACTCATTGCACATGACGTATCATGACACTATACTTTACAAAATGCATTGGAGCGCTATAAGGGTGCACCCTTCTTAAACATTTCATTTCATGCATAAGTGTGCCACATGGATCATAAAACATGGATTCATAAAACATAATCATTTATTCCACATTAAAAGAATGTGGAATTAATACATGAATATTGACAAAAAAATAAATGTTCATAAAAGTGAATACCCTTGATAGAGAAATGGGCATGGTATTCACTACACAATGACATTGGCTATGAAAATCGGTGCGATTTCGGCAGCGTAACGATGTGACATAAGAATTCATAAAAATGGTTGATGATAGAGAAAGGGGTTCCTAATCATTTTTACATATAATGGACAGTAAGGAGGTCATATATATTCATGTTACAATAGTTTTAATGGAATTTAGATTCATAATACAAATGTATTTCTTGAATGTAAAAGAGGAGAGAGAAGTTCCATTCAGAATTTCGGCTTAGTAATGGGTGTACATGGGAGGCATTAAATGAGAGAGAAAGGGTCTACCATCATTAAAACATAAATAGGGATGTATTAGGGAGGGTTTAAACCATACCCCAACATTTATAATTGAAATTTAAAGGGCCAAACAACTTAAAGAAAATTAGACAAAAATGAGAAACGAAGATAAAACCCGTACATGGAAGTGTGCTTCCAAAGGCTAGAGAGAGGCTTGTGGGAGGCTTCATGGGAGCTTGGGGCACCTTGGGAGGATTATAGAGAGATAAGGTCAGAGGATGGACGAACTCCAAAGGATTTGAGTGAGGAGGAAGTGGGAGATTGGGTGGGATTATATAGGAAAGGTTAGGGAATTATTTATTATTCAGGTTTGGGACCCCTTATATAAAATTAATCCAAACCACAAACCATCCCATGGTTTTTTCCCATGGTTTTTGGAAAATTGAAGAGGAAAATAATATTTTATAAGGCCATGGTCCGAGCTTCTTAAAATATTATGTTTGCTTATGTGGAGGTGAGTCACACTCCCATGGAAATTAATTTAAAAAGACAATGTGTTTAATAAGTCTTGAGGGGTCCATTAATGATTTGAAAATTAATCAAAATAAACCAAAAATAACATTATTTTAATGGTAAAACATATATTGGCCGAACATAAAGATTATAGTATTTTATTACATCACTATTGGGTCATTATGATGTCATAAAACACATTATATATTTAAACAGTATTTAATTTTTACACAAAAATTTGACTGTATCAGAAAATTATGAAAAATTCACCGTTCGATAATTTCGATATCCTGATTCCAAAAATAACATTTATTTTATCTAAATAATTTTCTAAATATGTTAATTTTCACTTTTAAAATCAAAACCGACCATTATAAAAAAATCACGGTTTTTGACAAAAATGGCTTTAAACCATAATAAAAATATAATTGCATTCATACAATTACATGATAATATATATATAATAAAATTAATCTAATAATAATAATAATATTTTATTTAAATATTACTTAATTAAAAAATCCCTTAATTTAATAAAATATAATTCTTAATTAAATAATAACTAAAAACACCATTTGTACTTTAAAAACTATTTACAATGTATCAATAATGACAAGAAATTACATTAATTATTATATAAAAAAATAATTTTCATGAACATAGTACTATAGATTAGTTAAATAACCCCTTAAACCAGCCGCATAAGTCCTAAGGGTAAGGTGTGCGTTGGTGACAGACTCTTGGGGTGGCTCAGATAACATCACTTGAGTGGTAATTTCTATCAAATTCCACTTCTCCTGTAGATGGTCCCGTTTGAGCTTGACATGGTGAAGCTCAGCTTGGGCTTGGTCAAGAGCAAAGCCCATGGATGCCACCTCTTTTCTGAGCTCCAATAAATGGGCTTCATATGGGGCAATTCTACTGGATGAGGCCATCGCTTCCTTTGTCTATGTAAAATTGGATGTTTTAAAGCCCTATATTTATACTAATCCTGTGATCAATGTTCAACGACTATAAAAGTAACATTCACAATTATTATCATAAAACCAATTAAGTTGAAATTTTATAAAAAAAAATTATATAAAGAGACATTTAATAATATCCAGAGAGATTTTCCATTAATGAATCATTGGGACGTTTCAATATTCCCGCATTAAGAAATTTCACCCTCGAAATTTTCCTTTTCTCACACTAAAACAGATGTGGGTAACTCAGGTTCATCACTTCCTCCGATTACCAAGTTGCTTCTTCAAACTTGTGGTTTCTCCACAACACCTTGATGAGGGGAATTGTCATATCTCGTAGAACATTTTCTCTATGATCTAACAACATCACTGGTTTCTACTCATAAGAATGATCGTCTTCTAATTGTACCACCTCAGAAGAGAGTACATGTGAAGGGCACGGGATGTACTTCCTTAAGACGGATACATGAATGACATCATGTACTTTGGCCATAGTTGGCGGAAGTGCTAGTCGATAGGCCACAGCCCCGACACGATCAAGAATATCAAAGGGGCCGATGTACCTTGGACTTAACTACCATTTCTTTCCAAACCTCATGACCTTATTCCATGGAGATATGCGTAGAAAAACCATGTCTCTAACTTTAAACTCAAGGTCTGGTCGATCATTATCTGAATAACTCTTCTATCGACTCTGGGCTTCCTTGATATGCTACTGAATGGTTTTCACCTTCTCCACCATTACTTCAACCATTTCTGGTCTAAGCAGCTTACGTTCACCGACCTCATCCCAACATGCTGGTGTTCTGCACCTTTTCCAACACAGGGCATCATATGGTGCCATTTGGATGCTCGAGTGGAAACTATTATTATAAGAGAACTCAACCAGAAGAAGATGTTGATCCCATCCTCATTTAAAGTCCATTGAGAATGCTCTCAAAATATCCTAAAGTGTTTGGATAGTCAGCTCGGATTGGCCATCAGTTTGAGGATGATTGGTCATACTAAAGTTCAGTTCAGTATTCAGAGCATGTTAAAGACTCTTCCAAAACATAGAGGTGAATCATGGATCGCGGTTAGACACAATAGACAGTGGTACTCCATGAAACGTTACCACATCCCTGATATATATCCATACCAAATGATCTAATGAGAAATCCTTCTGAATAGCAATAATGTGTGCAGTCTTTGTAAGACGATCCACAATAACCCATATTGAATTGTTTCCATTGGATGTCCACGGAAGTCTGGTGACAATGTCCATGGTGATGTTTCCCCATTTCCATTCTGGTATGGGCAATGGTTTCATCATCCCCTTTGACTTCTGCCTCTCTTCCATCACTTGCTGACACACCAGGCACTTTGATGTATATTCAACAATCCCCTTCTTCATGTTATCCCACAAAAAGATTTCTCGGAGATCTTGATACATCTTTGTGCTCCCTGGGTGAATAGAGAAATTTAAACTATGTGCATCATCCAAAAGTTCTTTCTTCAGCTCCGGACTTGATGGAACACATAGTATTTTCCCAAACCGCACAATTCCTTCTTCATTAACATTAGACTCCAAGAATATCCCTTTTTCGATAGCTCCCACTTTTTCTTGAATTCACAAATCATCTTTTTGTGAATCCTTTAACCTTTAAAAAAGAAATGGTTGAGAAATAATTTGTGAAAGTATTTATGATGTTCCCTTCTCTATGATTCCCATGTCCATCTTCATAAAGTCTAAGAAGATAGGATCCTTCTCAATTCCCATCATTGATAGAATCGCTGGATCCTTTCTACTTAGGACATCTGCCACCTTGTTCACTTTCCTAGGGTGGTAATGGATTGAACAGTCATAATCCTTGATGAGCTCTCTCCATCTTCTTTGGAGCATATTAAGCTATTTCTATGTGAAAATATATCTACGACTCTTGTGGTCAGTATATATCTCACATTTCTCTCCATAGAGATAATTCCGCCAGATTTTCATGGCAATGATCACCACTGCCAACTCCAGATCATGCGTTGGATAGTTTCGCTCATGGATTTTCTACTGCCTTGATGAATAGGATATCACCTTATCATTCTGCATCATCACACATCCTAATCCCTTCTTCAAAGCATCACTGAATACCACAAAAAGCTCCCCACTTGTGGGTAATGTGAGAACAGGTGCATTGATAATCCTCCTTTTAAACTCATTGAAGATTTATTCACATTCATCACTCCAAGAAAACTTTACTCCCTTTCGAGTAATCTTGGTAAGAGGTTTGGACAATTTTGAGAAATTTCTCACAAATCGTAGATAATATCAAGCTAACCCCATGAAGCTACAGATATTTGTAATCGATGTTGGCCTCTTACATCCCTCAATTGCATCTATTTTGGAGGGATACAAATATATCCCAATGCTTGTGATGATATGGCCCAAGAATGAGACCTCCTTCAACCAGAACTCACACTTGTTGTACTTTTCATAGAGCTTCTCCATGCGCAAAGTCTCTAGTACAGTTCTTAAATGCTCCTCATGATCCTCCTTGGTTTTGGAGTATATTAGAATATGATCTATAAAGACTACCAAAAATTTGACTAGGTGATCTCTAAAGACTCTATTCATCAAGTCCATGAAGATTTATGGAGCATTGGTGAGGCCAAAAGGCATTAATATGAATTTATAGTTCCCTTATCTTGTACGAAAATCAGTCTTGGGGACATCTTCCTTCTTCACCCTTACTTCATAATATCCCGACCGCAAATCTACCTTAGAGAAGAATTGTACTCCACACAGCTGATCGAACAAGTAATTAATTATTGGGAGAGGATACTTGTTCTTTGTATTAATTTTGTTAAGTTCACGATAATCAATTAAAAGCCTCATTAGCCCATCCTTCTTCTTGAGGAAGAGGACTGGTGCACCCCATGGTGAAGCACTTGGGTGTATAAACCCTTTTTTCGAGATTCTCATGTAGTTGTTTCTTCATCTCTTCAAGCTCTACAGTGGACATTCTATATGGATTCATGGATATTGGTAAAGCCCCAGGTATAAGTTCAATTGAGAATTCAACATCCCTTCTTGGAGGAAGACAAGGTAGTTCTCGGGAAACACTTCAGCGAATTTCCGCACAACATGCATTTCTTCAAGGATGGTTTCTTCTTTGGACTCAATCATCTGAGCCAGATATGTGTGATCATACGGCAGTAATATCCATGCTTGAGATGATGGAGCTGAAGGAGATTCATCTTCCTCCTTACACTTGTAAAGAATTGGGGGTCTATTCTCCATATGGAGTGTGATTTCCCTCTCTCGACAATTTTATATTGGCTCTATATAAGGAAAGCCAACACATGCCAATAATTGTATCAAATCCCACCAGAGGGAGTATGATGAGGTTCGCCAGAAAATTCAATCCACAGATTATAACAGGGGAGGACTTATATTCATGGGATGCAATGATTACCCCAATTTTCGTACTCACCGAAATCTTCACTTCCATGATTTGTGGTGGTGTTGGGATTATTATACTAAACATTCAACATATAAAAGAATGCGTAGAACCTAAATCAAAAAGTACATTCGCTATTCTTGAATGAATAACAAGCGTACATGTCACCACTTCATTTTTGGGGTTCACATTGGCAGAAGTGATTGAAAAAGCTCTTCCTTGCTGCCTTGGAGGTTGTTGGTTGTCTCCGAAAACCCTTGGATTAGGGCACTAATTTGCAAAATGACCTGGTTCTTTGAATTTTTATCATTGAACAACGCGTTGATATTATAACGGAGCATTCCTCTCCTCTATTGCAGCCACGGGTCTTTCTTGCTGATTTTTAACAGCTAGGTGCCCTTCTCTTCCACACCTGAAGCATTTCCTTATCCCCATAAGGCAATTTCCAGGGTGCTTCTTTCCGCACTTTTGGAAAGTGGGGTGCTGGATCTTCTTAGCACCATTGTATTTATCCATCAGACTGCCATCATTAAAGTCCACCTTATTCTTCTTATCCCCATGATACCCTTGTGATTCTCTGATCTCCATTTCGACCTTGAGGGAACATCAGACAATTTCTTCATAGTTGTAGATGTCACAGATTGCTAATTCTCTCCGCAGGCTAGGCTTCAGCCCACCAAAGAAGTGGTCTACTTTTCATTCTAGGTTAATGACAAATCCAGAAGCATATTGTGCAAGCCTTGTGAATTTTTCCTCGTACGCTCCAACAGATTCTTCATCTTTTTGCTTGAGGGAAAGGAAGTCCCTTTCAATCTTATGCCGTAGGGTTCACGGAAAATATTTATCGAAAAACATATTCTGGAAATCCTTACATTCCAACGCCTCGATCTCCTCCTCAGTCTTCATATTTTTTATCAACGTCCACCCTCTGGTCAGCTTCACCCTCCATACGATAAGCCGCCAGAAGAACCTTCTCTTGTTCAGAACATTGAAGGATGGAGAAGATCTTTTCAATGGAGTTGATCTATTGTTCAGCGATCGTGGGATTGGATGATCCACTAAAATTAGGAGTCCTTTGTCTCATGAATCTCTCGATAGCGACTTGTTCATTCTTAGGGGGTTTGGACGTTCCTCTTGACCTGTTTTTCTATTCAATGCTTGAGTTAGCTGAGAGAGAAGCATGAAAAAGTTCGCGATTCTCACTCCCATTGGATTGGGCATCTCATTAGTATAGTCATCACACTGATCTTCACATCGGTTGTTAGTCCAAGTCCTCCTATTACCGGCCATTGGCTGGAATAAAAGGAATTTTTGGGGTGACACATAAAGGGTAATCTGAAGACAAAAGTTGATGACTTATAAATAAACATTCATTTCCTTAACTCATGAGTCTATAGGCTTAAATATAGGATTTTCATGATCTACGTTCTAACATATATTCATTGGGAATTTTTTTAATTACCTTAATAAGGGTTCATAATAAGCTTCTGAATATACCAAAGCATATCCCCCGGGAGTGTCGTAACCAAGAGTGAAACAAGGCCCGTTTTGGTGCACTAGTTCCTATTTGAGTCTAGCTCAAAGCGGTGTTTTCGGGTTTTACCCCTAGGATACATCTGTGCCAGAGCCGCCTCTACCTGCTCATATCCTGACAGGGATTTATTTGCTTGATAACCCACCTACTCAATACTCAACAAAACTTAGGGAAGTTTTTATTGTACATAGACTTGTATCTAAGGCTTTACTAGGGTTTTATAATCCTAATCCCAAAAATAACCAAACCTCACTTTGATAGCAACTGTGACAACCATGATTTTTATTACAACTTAAACATGATTTATTACATAAAACATCACTTGATACAACAAAGAAGATCGATAGGTTTAGTGTCTTTGGGGCTTATGATCATTACATAAAAACTTAAAACATGAAATACAACATCTTTATTGAAAACATCATTTACATGACCACTACATTCCTTCGTACTTAGCATTGCATGAGATAATCTGAGGACATGTATAAGAAATGGGTGAGCTATAAAGCCCAGTAAGGGAGTACACATGGAATAACACGAGGAGTACAATACATGTTAGAAAATAGGTATATCAATAGAGAATATGAAAAACATGAACATAAAGGCATGATAAAGCATGATAATCATAACATGGAAATGTGGCAACAACACTTAACATGGAATTAGCATGAGCCAAGGCTCATTGCACATGGAGCATGAGTAAATACTAATTTCCCATAAAGAACGAGTAAACCCTCATTGCACTTTAATTATCATGAGTCAAAACTCATTGCACATGACGTATCATGATACTATACTTTACCCAATGAATTGGAGCGCTATAAGGGCGCACCATTCTTAAACATTTCATTTCATGAATAAGTGTGCCACATGGATCATAAAACATGGATTCATAAAACATAATAATTTATTACATGATAAAGGAATCTGTAATTCATACATGAAACTTTACAATCAACATGTTAATGTTTATAAAGGTGAATACCCTTGATGGAGAAATGGGAATGGTATTAACTACATAATGTCATTGGCTTAGAAAATCGGTCTGATTTTGCAGTGTAACGACGTAACATAAGAATTCATAAAAATGGTTGATCAGAGAGAAAGGGGTTCCTCATCATATTTAAATGTAATGGACCGTAAGGAGTTCATATAGATACATGTCCCAACAATTTTAATGGAATTTAGATTAATGATACAAAAGTATTGCTTTAATGTAACAGAGGAGAGAGAAGTTTTTTTTCAGAATTTCGGCATAGTAACGAGTGTACATGGGAGGCATTTAATGAGAGAAAAAGGGTCTCCCATAATTCAAAAATAATGAGGGTAGTATTATGGAGGGGATAAACCGTACCCCAACATTTATTATTGAAATTAAAAGGG
The DNA here is from genome assembly GCA_963277665.1 of Viscum album. NCBI lineage: Eukaryota > Viridiplantae > Streptophyta > Magnoliopsida > Santalales > Viscaceae > Viscum > Viscum album. The sequence goes on along the minus strand of OY728129.1, from coordinate 275,947,989 downwards.
CAAAACAACATTAAAAAATTGGTCAAAAATGAGAAACGATGAAAAAACCTTTACTTGGAAGTGTGCTTCCAATGGATAGAGAGAGGCTTGTGAGAGGCTTCTTGGGAGCCTGGGGCACCATGGGAGGACTCTATAGAGAGTAGGGAAGAGGTTGGAAGAACTCCGAATGCTTTTTGTGAGGAGGAAGTGGGAGCATGGGTGGGTTTATATATGAAAGGTGAGGGAATTCTTTATTATTTAGTTTTGGGACCCTTATATTAAATTAATCCAAACCACAAACCATACCATGGTTTTTACCCATGGTTTTTGGAAAAGGGAAGGGGAAAATAATATTTTATAAGGCCAAGGTCCGAAATTCTTAAAATAATAGGGTTGCTTATGTGGAGGTGAGTTACACTCCCATGGAAATTAATTTAAAAAGACAAGGTGTTTAATAAGTCTTGAGGGGTCCATTAATGTTTTGAAAAGTAATCAAAAAAACCCAAAATCACATTATTTTAATGTTAAAACATATATTGGCCGAAAATAATGATTATTGTATTTTATTACATCACTATTGGGTCATTATGTTGTCATAAAACACATTATATATTTAAACGATATTTAATTTTTACTCAAAAATTTGACTGTCTCGGAAAATTATGAAATATACACCTTGGGATAATTTCAATGTCTTGATTCCAAAAATAACATTTATTTTATCTAAATAATTTTCTATATATTTTAATTTTTACTTTTAAAATAAAAACCACAGTTATAAAAAATTCAAGGGTTTTGACAAAAATGGATTTCAAACCTTAATAAAAATTATAATTGCATTGATACAATTACATGATCATTTATATATAATAAAATTAATCTAACAATAATAATATTATTATTTTTAATAAAATATTATTTAATTCAAAAATCCCGTAATTTGATAAAATAGATTTCTTAATTAAATAATAACTAAAAACACCATTTGTACTTTAAAAACTATTTACAATGTATCAATAATGACAAGATATTATATACAAAAATAATGTACATGAATATAGTACTATCGATTAGTTACATAACCCCTTAAAACAGCCACATAAGACCTAATGGTAAGGTGTGCGATGGTGACAAACTCTTGGGGTGGCTCGGATAACATCGCACGAGTGATAATTTTTATCAACTTCCACTTCTCCCGTAGACGGTCCCGTTCGAGCATGACATGGTGAAGCTCAGATTGGGCATGGTCAAGATCGAACCCAAGGATGCCACCTCTTTTCTGAGATTGAATAAATGGGCTTTGTATGGGGAAATTCTATTGGATGAGGCCATCACTTCCTTTGTTTGAGTAAAATTGGATGTTTTAAAGCCATAAATTTATACTAAGTATGTGATCACTGTTCAACGACTATAAAAGTAACAGTCACAATTCTTATCATAAAACCAATGAATTTGACATTTTATAAAATCATTTTATATAAAGGGAAATTTAATAAGATCCAGAGGGATTTTCCATTAATGAAACTTTGGGTCGTTACAGGTATACTCTAAAAGACTCATCTGAGCATTAGTGGATCAATAACCAAATAATTCTATAGAATAACCAATGAATTTTTCCTGGATTTTGATGTTGATGGATCTAAACTGAAGAACAGATCATACATCTATAACAAAATAACATGAATGAATCTTAAAAATGAATATGAATATGATTCCATAGAACCCAATAATAGAGACAAAACTCATGGTACTATGAGTTTCACATCACCAATAATTGGCTGGCCATGCTTTGTGGAACCTTATTCTCATTATAGTAGTAGTTCCCTAAGATATCCTCTTTAAAATATGGCACATAAACTATGAAAATCTTAAATACACACTGATATTCCATTTGAAACTGTTATAACATTAACATGGTTAATAAGGTTTGAATTACAAATAGTAAATCCGTTTCATTCTATTCTAGAGACCATGCCACTCTAGGTACCTCTCAGATCAAGGATCTATCAGTCAAGGATTTTTATTAGAAACACTTGGGATCCACCATGATAATTTTATATAATCAGCGGAACCTCAAATGAATCTATCTTGAATAAAAACACAAATCCATGAATCCAATCTCAAGGTAACCAATAAAAGCAGTACAAGAACACTCTTCAATATCCATAAATCAATATAAATTTACTCTATATTGTTCATGTTATAATATAATGGTTTTAATATTTCTCAGCTAGAATAACCTATCAGTTCTCATGATGTTTATAACTCATTTGAAAGTGAACATAGTTTCTATGTCAAATTCAATAAATAAAATCATATACTAGTACCCAATATAGGGTCTGAACACATGGAAGGCATCACATGCCAACTCATCAAGATTTTTTTTTTCCAATTATCAGGAAAAACTATATATTGAATTTTCACTGATAAACCACAACCTTGTAGTCCCCACTACTATAAACATCAATATCATCTTAGAAAACTCATACCCAAAGAACCGTAACTCTATAGTTCTATCAAGTATAATTTCATTCTAATATTCATTAGAAAACAATATATAGGTTGTTACTGGCACATTGAATTACAAAATATATATTACAAAACCCATTATGTGTTTAAAACCATGGCACCATGTATATTACTAATATAAAATGGCCACTATTGTCACAAATTAGAGGGATTCCTCCATCATCAACAACGTCAAAATGTATTATAAGGCCCCAGCCTTAAACCTTACTTAATCTTGAGTTATTACAAGATTACACATTGAGGATCTTTTCGGGTTTAGAGTTTTAGAGAATTAGATCATAAAACATGCATTACATTCCACATATAAACAAGTGGTTACATAAATATAGTATTCTTCTTTCCCATCAATGGAAAAATATTTAAAATAAAACATGGATTATTTCATGACACTTCCTTGACACTATCATCATATCATGTACCTTTCCTCTCACCTGTGAAAAACATTTCAAAAAACATGGGATGAGCATAAAAAGCTCAGTAAGGGATATAAAAATATGGAAAGGAAACAGGGTACATATATACATTAGAATGAAATCATACATTACCCATGAAACATACGAACTTTAACATACCTCATAAAATCATGAATAAATCATAGAAATCATAAGACATAATGGTAACTTGAGGCATTCATAACATTCTTACATAGGGAGTAACCCTCTTGGTTACGTTTGGAATACCCATCATATTATATTCCCTAAATCTCTTCGGAGAAACCTTAATGTTTCACTCCTTCGCGTTACCCAATGCATTGGATAGCTATATCGGGCTCACCCGCCCGTATTTTATCATGGAACCACCCGTCTTCATAATAATTCCCAAGAACCTCAACATAACCGTATCACATAAAACATGCATAAAGGAAATATAACATTTCCACATTTCAATCACAAGATATCAATACAACACATTGATATAAAAACATTCTGAAAACCATTTTCAATACCAAAATAAAATAAAATTAAAACAAGGTATTTATTTTTCTTCTAAAAAAGGTAGGGCTTGTAGAGGAAGCCGAAACTCAAATAATGGTCACGGCGGCGGAGAAGTCATTGTCGCTGCATACGTACGACAAAAACATTCTCTTTTATCATTTAGTAAATGCTTCGTATAAAAAAGATTCATTTTGAATAAACGTAAAATTCAAAGGGGTTTATACACCGTATAAAAGAATTTTGTGTATAAAATAAAATATTCCTCAATGAAAGGAGATTGAGACGAAGTCCTATACCTCGGGTCTGAATTGACTCGATCGTTTTTTAATGTCCTGAATAATAAACGTGAGTTAATTTCTACTTGCTTAAGAACCTTTTTCAAGTTCATTATTCCTTTTATATCACTTATTTCCATTTCATGAACACTATGTAATTATTTAAGTTAATAACGGTCGTTTTTATGATCATTTGTACTTGAGTCAAAAATAAACCCTTTATAATTACAAGTTGTTCACGTATCCATTATATCCAGAATTATAATCATGATGAATATATCATATATATCCAGTATATACATGCATTTATAATTTTACATAATCATTTAGAGGTAAGAAATGAAATGCACCATTCATGAAGACGGTAATCCATACGTACGCAAGAACGCTACTTTCATTTCTATTTCGTATTTTATAGAATGGAATCATAATGATATAAAGGTATATTATAATTCCAGTATAATATCATATATAATATCATAGTTCCATCATTTATACGTCCCACATATGGTATTTAACGAATCAAATCACTTTGAGGGGCGGTAGTCCACACTTCCTTAAATGAAGATATCGCGTTTACCCATAATGGAAACCATAAAGGTATGCCCAAAATGAAAAATACATAAGCATAAGGAAAACATAAACATATTATATATCATATATAAATATGGTGACATCTTAATGGCCACCTTTGAAGTTGTTAAAAGAATGTTGAACAATCATCGTTTCGGGAGGCATAAATTCACCATCCACGGAAAAAGTATGTCCTTTATCCATTAGATGTAGGTGTGTGTAAGTGTAGCTAGAATCCTTATTATAACAAAATCCTAAAATATTGAAGATACTGGAGTTGTTACAAAATAAATTAATAAAAATATTTTAGGGGGGTTGGAGAATCAAAATAAAACAAAATGACTCAAGTGAAGACATTACCTTAAAATCGGGTAACTCCCTTTGGTTTGAGCTCCAAGGCTTCCTTGGGAAGACTTATGCCCAAAGTGAGGCTTAAAGGAGTAAGAGAGGGATGTGGAGAGACAAAATGGGCAGGGGTTGGCCGAGCCAAAGGCTTTGGGAGTGTGGGTAAGGAGGTAGAGGTGGGGGGCCTTTTATAAGAGGAGAGGAGGGGCACTCTTGGAAAGTAAAGAAATGTTACTTTATTTGAAAATGTTTTTCGGAATAAAAAGGTCCCACATTGATATAATTCAAGGGTAAGGTGATAAGGGTTCTAAATCCACCCATCCAATAGGTTTTGGACATGTGTAGGTCATAGATTTCACATTATCATTTCATTTTATTTAAATCCTTTATTAATGAGGTAATCACTGCATCATCATGATATCATAAATAATTTAATAAATTTAATATCTAAAAATTATAAAAAAATATCACAATGTAGGAAATATTTTCAGATTTCTAATTAATATTTATAGTCCAAAAGATCATTTATGTAGACAAAATTAAAAATATTTTACTTAGGTGATACATTCTTTGTCACATTTAACATTCTTTAAAAATAAAAAGATAAAAAGTTACTTTCTCACAAAAGTGATTCCATGGGGCCCCCAAGTTAGGAACAAGGCATCCCTTGGTCGGCCATGAGACAACCAGTAGCCTTAGGACACATGTTGTGGTCTTTTTTATTATTATGATATCATTTTATTATCCTTAACTACATGATTACTCATTAATCAAGATAATTAAAGATAATTATCGTCGTTACTATTCATAATGTCCAAAAACAAAAGAGTATTGATTACATAATTTGGACCATCTGATTCCAAATATGTAATCCATTTTACCAAATTACAAACACATAAATTGCAATAATTGATTTAAAAATAATTCCCGTTGTCAAAACAAATAGCGGGTTTTTTTTTCAAACAATATCTAAGAAAAGATTGGCATTAGTTTATGCCCAATTCCAAAGTAAAATTAATCATAATGACCACCATTGGATAAAATGGTAAAAATATATTATAATTTAACTTTAAAACCAATTCAAAATATAATCTAATCCTATAAATAAAGTATATTAAAAATCAGTGTTGATGTAAAATACAGGATTTTTCACTATTCATAAAAAAATGAACATTGTCAGAAAAATACAAATAATTCACACAATGTAAATTTAGATGTCCCAATACTAAAGAATAAGTTTATTTTGACAAAAATAGCTTATAAAATTTTCAAAAGATATATTTAAAAATGGTTTTCCATCAAAAGGTAGTAAAACAATCCTTTAAAAAATATTAGGGTATTCCATGCTTAAGATTGGATTTATTTTCATTTTAAGCCTCTAAAAAATTCTCTAATTCATTTATAGAAATAGATAAAAATATCTATTATTCATTACTTACTTGGGATGTTACATTTATCTCACTTTAGATCTACAATAACACCCACTAGATGAAATATATATACCTATAAACCCAACTATATAAAATAACACCATGTAAATATATTAGAAAACACCATAATAGTAGTAGGTTACACTTTAAATAGGAAATACTCATTTATCATTGAATAAAAGAACAATAATAATATTATACATGTCATGTGAACCCTGAATGTATAATATAACCCATGAAATACCTCATTACAATATTTGATATGGGTAAAAAATCCAATGAATAGTCTTATACCAATGATGAGAGGGTCGAAATCCAATAACGCATATGACATAAATAAAAAAACCCATGAAGCAAGACAAAAAAATTATTTCCACAAATTCATGGATTATGTGGAAGGAAAATACCAAAGAGAAATAGTGAAACAAATAATAACCATAAAAAGGAAAGACAATAACATATTTCCCATACACACGGTAAATTGATAATCCATTGGGCCTGGTGTTCACCATGTCCCCATCCAGCTTCCATCAAATTTCCTATCGCATTCTAATAACTCATGTCTAAAATCTATATAAATAGTTAAATATAATAAAACATATCCATTGAAACCTTTTAATGTCCAAAAAATGATGACTATATAAACATTAACGAATCATTTTATACACATGACCACAAGTGATCCTCCATGAATTTAGAGGCTTAGGGTAAAGATATAAGGTATGTAGAGGTATAATGATGAAGTTATACATAGTATATCATAGTTCTTAAATGAATATAAAGTAAAAAAGAATTATCCATCATAAATAATCTACAACTATAAGTATATAATCACAAACTAGGCTATATTAAGGATAATTCTATAAAGGCCTAAAAAATCATTCCAAAAAAATAAATGATATCCTTATGGGCTGACCACATTTATAAAATTATAAAATAAGATGAAAAATAATTCTTCACTAAAACTACACACCATGCCTCATCCAATAATTTATGTTCACATATTATATATCGCAAATTATCTGGAAGAAACCGAGTCTTTCATCATCTTGATTATGAAATAATTATAGTTTTTCTTGGGTGCGTGAGTGAAATGGAATCCCAAATAGGGTGTGATTATATAACTATGTACGGTACCACCAATGTTGTATTTTACTGACAAGTATATTATGTGAAATGTACATGATAAAAGATATATATAAATAACAAAACTATTTGAAAATAAATAAATAGACAACCAAAAATACCTTCATTAGATGTATTCCATAATTTGTCTGACCATGTCACATAGAAAATTCCAACCCATATAACAAAACCATACCATTGTTGATACATAGTTCTATGAACATGATAAACAATATCAATATCTACCTTTTTCAATATGTCTTTGAACACATCACATTGAGAAATCATCTAAAATAATAGAATAATGTTCACTTATTTTACATAATAGGTATCATAGACCCCCTTACATGAGTTATCAAGGACCAGATATAGCTTGTTAGTACTAATGACTAGAGGAATTCCCCTAGAAAGATACAACTCTATATATCTGTTGGACCCCAAACAAATATCTCTAGATTCACAACTAATAGTATCTTAATCTTCACTAAATTGAGGTGTCTCGGTTAGATAGTAACATATAATAAAAAATACAACATCCCTAATGGGAATTACATAAAATATAAATCCTCACTAAGGGTGTATACAATTACAACATGAAAAATAATGTGAACCATGGTTGGTTAAACATCCAAAACTATCATCTCTATCTATACAAAATCACACCAAATTTCAAGGTGCAATAGATCACTAGGGAACCCATTGGAGTCCCTTAAGTCACTACATAATGGTGTATCCAACTTAGGGTCTTCATACTAAATTTAAATCCCTCCATCAAGTAACCACACACAAGGCTAGCATATCCCCCACTAAGTCACAGTGAAGGAAAGAAAACATCATATTACTTGGAAATACCTCATTATAATCCCACATTAGAGATGAAAAAAACCCTTATTGAACTCTATGGCCACTCAATTTTGTACACTCACCCATCCCATGATCATAGAACATCCTAATAGGGATAACTAGCCCCAACCAAACACTTACATCTACATAGAAGGATTATGAAACATACATTGGTTCCTAATTTTTAAATTATAATTCATTTTTTTTCTTTCACCCCTATCAAGGGTCTCAATGCCTAAGGGTATTCAAGAGGTGGGGTGTCATCCATCATTTTCCAAGTTACAAGTCCTGTTAGAATTGTAAAATGTGACATTATCACTAATTTCCGTCATGGAATATAAATTTAATTAATAAATTTATTTTAACTTTTAATTGTTTAAATTAACTAGGAAAATTCCCCCTATGTTGTGGTTGTACATTCCAGGAATCTTAAAAAATCATAAATTCAATAACGATATTTTGTTAATCACCTACCTCATGTTTGAAACTGCCCATATTTATTTCTTAAGGATAACAGAAACCACCATGGTTTGTGTAGTCCTGTATAGCATCATCCATGACTAGAAAAGCTCATCATAATGACCCTACCCTTTAACTCAATTCAAATAAAAATAATTATATAGTTATAACATTTATAATAAATTAAGTAATTCACATTATACAAGGAATATTTAGTGCAAACACACTAGGTTGTCATGAGGAAGAAAAAGAATTTCCATGTAGTTTTGAGAGTCCTATGATGGAATTGTGAAACCATTCTTAGGAAAATACATAACCAACAATTTCATTAGAATAATTAATGTAATATTATAATTTAATAAACACCACATAATATTTTTTTAAAAGATTTATATTTTTTTATACGAAGGATAATGACTGATGTATGTCATTATAGAATTTCTCTATACTAGGATACATGAATGACCAATATTTATTGGAATATTTCACTATCATCACATGATATACCGATTTTCAACCTAAAAATTTGATGAAAATAAACAATGACAAAAAGGGAAGACATTATTGAGAAAATGATATAATCCTTTACACTTATATTTATTGATACACACCCCAAACCATATCTGAAATAGGGAGATCTTGGGAGGATTGTAGATTTCACTATTTGTTCATCCAAGTGAAACAGATTTAAAATAAAAGTTGTTCCCACATAAAATATTTTAGGTGTAGAATTTTAATTCTACCAAAAAGGATACCATAAGATAGGAAATGAATTACCAATTTCATGTCAGTGGATCCCTTGTACAAGGGGGTGACACTATCGAGGAACCGGATATCTAGAACATACTAGATATTTCAGTGTAGTAGCCCGACCGACTCAGTCGACTTCCAATGAAAGGCCATTCTTCCCCATAAATAATTAGAACCTATTTCCTATCTAAAATAAATTAATTGAGACAAAAAGAGACTAAAAAAAATTATGTATCATTGTTAAAGATATAACTATGTCACTTATTCAAAAAGAAATTACTCTCAAAATTCAATGTCTCATATAAACTCGAGGCGCTAAAACATTCATGGGTTGTATAACTCATGTGAAAAAATAGGTTTTTATATAATATATTGATAAGAAACATGATATTAGTTATAAATGTGGTTCTTCCCATTTAATTTAAGGGAATATGATTATGAGTTTCTTCATCATAGAAAATGATATGAGCATGTCAATTGGTTTTTATCTAGATATTATGATCTCCTTCTCTAAACAAAGGGGGATCCAAAAAATAGACATATTAGATATATATTACATGGCTATATCTATGAGATCCTCTGAGGTTTGTAGGGATATAATACTTCCCTTATCTATCTTCCCATATATAATATAAAAATCTTTTTGGAGAATGAATATAAGGTTGATCTTGTTATACATTCCTCACTTTGTATAATAGAAGGCTCTTCTAAATTAGAGTGGGGATATAATGCTTCATTTCAGAAGTCACTAGAATATACTGATGAGCTTATCTAATAGTGGTAATATGAGTACTGTCCTTAAAATATTTATCCATTAAAATATTCATTAGTATTCTTCTATTTCAACCAAAAAAATATATTGATTTCCCTCAATGGAATGAATGGGGATATAAGCATTCCATTATATTACCTTTTTAATTGTTTGATATTATTCTTTATGGGAATGAAAATATAAGTATACATTTCTATTATAGTAGGGATATGATCCTACTAGAGTCATGTCCTATCTATTAAAAGAGGATGATGGGAATTATCGACTTGGGAAAGAATGTGAGATTCATTTCTGAGTGCTATCAAAATATATTATAAGAATTCCTCTAATGTTTCCAAAATATAAATTAATTTTTGTTGCAAATGTGTAGGGATATTATATTTCACTTTCCCTTCAACAACCAACTTCCCCTGATGGGACCTCCTTCTCTGTACCTAATTCCATGTAATAGATTTGGGTATTCCCTCTATTAAATCCCTAGATAATTATTATGGACATTAGGTTTCACATCATTGGATGGATTTATTATTAAAGAAATCATTCATATGATGATCTTGGATAGTTTATAGGAAACAACTTCCCACATTCTCTCTCTTCAATAAATAAAGGAGGTATGTGTTTTCCCTCTCTAGATATAAGATTTTGAAGAGGCATGATACACATATTTTTTATAAATCAATCTCATAATCCTCAATTTATGATTTTATCCGTGGTGATTGTTGTATTAGAGGCTCTCCCAAGCCACAAATACAGCCGGGATATTACTGTTGAATTAATTTTCCCCGATCAATGCGTTGAGAAACCCATATTTAAAACGTTCTTTTGGTGAAAATGTTCTCTTGGATTGTGTCTTCAAATTCTTTAAGCTATTGTGATATATTTATGATATATTAATTATTCCATTGGAATGAAGGTTTTATTTTAAAAGATTTTGTATTAATTGTGGGATAGAAAAATAAAAAATAAATCCCATCAGTGAATTGTCACCTTCCTGAGTATACTCGTTCAAGTTCATTCATGAGTAAACAATTAAATAGTTCACTCTTTTTTTGTTCTAATGCAAACCCAAAAACTATTATTATTTAAAACAGATTAATTCATCATGTACTTTCATTCCCTTGTTATTTAGTCACATAGGTATTACCAGTGAAACCATGAATGACAAAGTGTCCAAGATGATTGGATTTTGGTCTCATCTCACCCTTTAGTGGTTGTATTATTTTCCTATTTTAGGAATATTTTATAAATTACATATATTTTCACAAATCCATACAAAATCCAAAGGTAGGGATAATTAAAAACATTATATCCATAGACCATTGACATTTGAATATGTAAATATATGTATATATAATAGGATATCCATAAATGTGAAACTCTATATTTATTATAGGTTCTACATTTATGAAACAATTTGTTTGAATTAGTGGTTATACATAATTTTATTTTTTATTGTTAATTATGTATTTTTAATATATGTATCTAGGAATATCGAGTTTTATACATATCTAGAGTGGCATCTTAGATGTTGTGTAATTTGGATTGGGCCCTAAGATGGGATTCATATATATCTAAATGAATTGAAATAGATTCAATTTAGTGTAGTTCTATACATTTGGATTCCTCATAGATTTAAATTTATTAGAAAAATACCATTATGTTACATTTTAAGGTCATATATCTCTTAATAATTCAATTTAATTTAACGCCATGAAGAATGGTTTGTTATAAGAATGATAACTAAAATTGGTTTTTTGTGAAAATTAATTATGATTAAATCTATTGATCAAGAGGCTATTGTGGAATGGATAAACCAATGTCGGCACACAATTTTTGTGTTGGAACTAACTCTAAAAGGGGAATGTTTTGGGATATTTTATGATCTCCCATGTAGTATTTTAGAAATATGGATCATTGTGGAATAAAAGATGACAGTGATAGGGTGGGGATGCTACCAAGTGACATGTCCTTTAGATGATCTCAAATGACGTGCGTGGAGCCTCAAAACAATATCATTAAAGACTAGATTTATAAGGGTACATGAATGGGAAATGAACATTGATCCTAAAAATGTTTGATACACCGCACTCAAATATGGATTCATATCATCAAATAGAATTGGATTTATTCCCTCCAATTCTATGAGACATTACCTCCTTAGTAAGAATTCCCATTTGATATGTAAATCACAAAAAAAAACAAGTTTAAGTCATTATTCTAGAATAACTGTTGAAGATGATATGCCACATACCACAGTGCAAGAGGTAGTGCTGAAAACTAGGGATGATATCATCAGCCTTGAAATCAAATATGAGAACAAGTCGTCGTTCTGTGTGGGCTGCTAATTTATTGTCCATGTGATCTCCTAATGTAGGTGGGGAAAAGAATGATCATTCATTAATGGTAAAGGGCATGATGCTACAAAAAACTAAAAAATAAAGGTAAAGGAAAAGCCCCATAAATTTTATTTGACAAGATTACAGGATCCTACATGGAATGAGTTGTATGCATGAATGGTGAATTGGAAACACAAACAGCCATAATGGATGATGGCAGCTACTATGCTCAACCATGTTGTCAGTGTTGAAGTCAAAGATACTAATTATCCTTCTCCATAGTAAGGATCTAGTGATTTAGATCACATGTTTCTCTATATACATGACATTTCTATAATGTAGGACCATAGTAAGGACATACCTTCTACACCGAGATTGGTGGCGCTTTTACCAAATGGAAATGATGGAACTACAAAGGCTCACTCTGATGTGATACAACATGTAGAGTTAGAATCCATGCATGATATTTTGGAGACAAATTCCAAAGACATGGATGTGGGGGTACTGATCCTGGAACATATGGGGTGTCTGGATTAGCATGTGGAATTGAAATAATAGTTTTTCAGATTCTATAGTATGATGAATACACTCTATCAATCTATCATAGTCACAATTTAGAACCATTTTTGGTTATCATGGAGGCCAAAAATCATACCCAAGATGGGAAGGATGGGCTGTTTATATCGAATGGTTACTCTCAAGGGAAGTCATTGAGCATTAACCTCCATTTTAAGAACCCTTCCAAGAGCGATTGATCTATTTGTCATTGTGTTAACATAATAGAATGGTTTTCTTGATGGTTTTACTTTTCAAAACTACTTGTTTGTTTTCCCCATGTGATATGTTTGTTGTACCCCTACAAGACACTAATCAATTCACCCCCATAAGTAGAACATTCTGGTATGATGATACTGATAATATAATGGATAGGCTGAGATTTTACATACAATCTTGGACATGGAAAACAAGGAAACCAAATTTATTGAGACTAGAAAGGAAACATTCCAGGAAGGAAAAGATGTAATCAGTAATACCACGAAAAGGGACAAAAAAGGAATGACAACAAGAAATGTGGCAAGGTTATATGGTCAATGCAACGAGGCCGGCTGACTAGGAGACACAACCTTGACCAATGAGGATTTTGTAATGAAATTTTCAAGGGCTAGGGAATAACACCATTACCCTAGCCCTTCAAAATAACATCAAGTCCAACTAGCCTATGATTATTTGTCTTGTAGAGCCCAAGATGTAGATTTATAAATGTAAGTATTCCAAATGGATGTCACATGTTTATAATATTGTCACTCAAATTATGCATGATATTAACAATGATCCAATTTGGATAATAATCAATGATACGATACATATTTTTTTATTTACCAAGTATGCACCATGTGTCTCGGATCATATTAATTATCAATGGTGCAATTTATATATGTATTTGTATATGCATACACATCATATACAAAGAGGCAAGATATCTGGAAGCATATTGAGGAAATATCAGGATACATAATCACTAATTTGATTGTGGATGGTGATTTTAATATTGTTTTGAGACCAAATGAAATGACTGGAACTAGTTTCAACAAGGCATAATCAGTTGGGTACTCCTCATGTGCTGACACTTTTCAGTTATCCAAGGTTTCATTTACTAGACATGAATTTAATTGGAAGAAGAATATTGTTAATGGAATGAAGGCGAGTAAGTTGGATTGGCGCTTACATTAGATATATGATAAAAATAAATCCTTTGTGGTTTTTGGTTTCACCCTCCCCAAGCATCACTATGATAAAAATCCCTTCATTATTGAGATTCTAGCTCAACATGCACGAGCATCCCCTCATCCATTACATTTTAATAATTGATAAATTATTGCACCTGGATACTGTAAAGCTATCCTAGATGCCTGGAATCTTATGCCACGTATGAGAATAATTTTATCTCTTTAATAAAATCTAAATTATTTTAAAAATCTAATAATATATTTTTGTTGGAAGACTTATCCAATTTATACATTTATATTCATGTTTCAGAAGAATATATTGTAGCGTTTTATCATCAGAATCATCTCTATTATTTCCCTTATAGGGAAGAAATTAGTGCTCTTTCAAAGCTGAATGATATTTTAAATGTGAATTAAAGGATTGAATGGAATCACATGAGTGATAATTTTATTCAATGTGGTGACATGAACTCTTCCATATTTCATCGGTTGCACAAGGAAAAGTGAATTAAAGTAGTTATTATTGTCATCATAGTAAATGGATATCTTTATACATCGAAGAAGAAAATTTCTGCATCTATATTGGAATACATTCATGATCTTTTTTCGGATAATGAAATTGAAAACACATAAAAATGGTTGAAATCATCCCCTCTTTTATTTAGGAGTATAAAAATCATGTTCTCCTTATATTTCATTCAAAAGGATTGGTACGGTAAGCCCTTTTCTCTCTCAGGAATGAATTTACATATGGGCCTAATTGATTTACTAAAAAATTATTCATGTTCAACTTGGATATAGTAAACAATGATGTGACCAATGCAGTTAGTTAGTTCTTTACTCATGTATCCCTACCTTATGGGATCAATTCCAATTATGTTTCCATAATTCTAAAAAAATAGAATACGATTGATATTAAATAAATTATACCTGTCACTATGGGTAACACTCTAAGTATCAATCCTTAAACATTATAAAATCTTGAATGAAGTTAATAATTCACATGGAGGATCTTGTTATGTTTAGAGCTTTAGAGAACTGAAACATAAATTATACATAACACATTATTATTAAAAAGTATAAACTTCTTCTCACTATCCATTTATACTTATAAAACAAAATTGTTTAAAAAATAACATGGTTTCATTTCATTCAGAAACATCAAAACTTTTACTTGATCTCATCCATGACACTATTCAGATTTAAATCCTATGATAAACATTTCAAAACATGGGGTGAGAAAAAAATATCATTAAGGGATACACAAACAATGAAAAATATTATATTTCAAAACTACATTTATACCATGAATAATTTATCATAAACCAAAAATTTTAACCTTAATGAAGTAGGAAAAACACTTCAATGAATAAAAGCTCATTCCTTACCCTTCTTTTATAACCAATTGATTACTATCAAAGCCATAGAATGAAATGTATATTATATAATGGTCAACATGGGACATAATCAAACATAAATTAAATAATCATACGGTCAACATCTACACATAACACTAAATGGAAGAGCCATATGACCGACATCCATACAAAATTTATTAGAGGTTATAATGGAACCACAAATCATTGGTGTATCACAGAACCACTTGTCATTGGGTTTATTATGAAACCATCCTTAATTGGTTTATCATTAACCACCTGTCAAATGTACAAGTACTATTACATAATCATAAGACATAAAATCTTGTAAATATCAACATTTATGTAGTAACATTTTATTTGAAATCAAAATATAAAATTTCATGATAATGACATACTCAATCAATTTTAAAACACATTTTCAATACCCAGACACCCAAAAAAGGGATATGGGATTTCTTTTCTATATAAATCAATTATGTTTTATAGTGGAATCCAAATAATGATTATGTCGATGGAGAGGTCATTGTCACTGCAAAAATTAAAAACATTCCTTTTTCATTTAGTATAAAGATTCATAGAAAAATGATTCACATTGAATGAATGTAAAAGTAAAATGATTTTATTATACACTATATACAATAAAGCCGTGTATAAATAAAAATAAGCATCCAGAAATCGAGATTGAGACGAAGTCCCTTAAATCATGTCTGACTTGACTCGTTCATTCTTTAATTTCATGAATAATAAATATAAGATCATTTATAAATTATTCTGATCCATTTTAATTTTTTTATTCATTTTATATAACATATATCCACTTTATAAAAATTACATAATTATTTAAGTTAATATCAGTTGTTGTTTCAATATTAGGTACTTAAGTCAAAAATTATATTATTAAAATTACAACTTATCAATCTGGTCAATTCTCCATTATATATATAAAATTATTCATATATATATAAATCATAAAAATATATAATATATGTATTTATAATATTCCATAACATTTTAGAGATATGAAATGAAATGCACCATTTAGGGAGACTGTAATCTGTACATGCACATGAACACTACATTGATTTATATTTCATATTTAATGCAATGAAAATTTAATGATACATATGTATATTATAATTATAGTATAATATCATATTTTATATATGTTACATATGTTAAATAATTACATCCTTTAGACATCTTATATATTGAATGAATGAGTCATATAACTTTGAGTGGTTGGTTGTCCACACTTTTTCAAATGAAGTTATTGGATTTTAACATTAGGGAAACCATAAAGGTATTCTATAAATGAGAAATAAAGAATCATATAGAATATATATATATATATATATATAATATAACATATATGTATACTTCATTCATAATGGCCACCTTGAGATAAGTTTTGGAACAATTGGAAAATCATTGTTTCGCGATGTAGTAGTACGCTGTACACAGAAACAGTTTGTTTGTATCAATTTTATGGTGGTGTTTGGATGTGTAGTTTGAATCTGTCTCCTAAAAACAACCTATAATATTTAATATACTAGTTTATTTATAAATAGTTGAATATAAGGATATTAGGGGGTTGGAGAAGGAAAATAAAAGAATAAATCTTAAAATAAGACATTACCTCAAATCAGGTAACTCAGTTTGATTTAAGCTAAAATTCCTTTTTTGATAGCCTTATTCCCAATTTAAGGCTTCTAGGATGAATATATGGAGATTTGGAGCTTATTTGGAAGAGTTGGGATGTGACTAGGCGCCTTGAGAGGTGTTATTAAGGGTTACAACTAGTGTCCATTTATAAGGGGGATGATGGGCACTTTAAGAAATATTGAAAATATTTTCTTATTATAAATTAATTTTTCAATTATAATTAGACCAATGTGATATATTTCAAAGATTATATGATTATGTGTTTTTATACACCCAGACAATTGGTTTTAGACAGGTTTAGGTTATATAATATACCTTATCATTTAGCTTTAACCCTTTGTTAAATAAATTAAATCTTACCATGTCTTCTTGTGTGTTCATAATATATAGTTACTATAGGTACTAGAAAATTCTACGAGACTGAAAATGGATCATTATTGACATTTTTAATGTCATATATGTCAGTGTTTATAATAATATAATTTTATAAATACTATATCTATTTAAAAAATATTAATTTATTTAAAATCTCATTTATGTCAATTTTATTACTATTCATATCAGGTACCTTTAAAAATCCATAAAAACATTATTAATTTTAAGAAACATATTTGTTTAAAATAAAAAAAAGTCAGAATTATCCATCAAATTCAAATATGGAATAAAATATTTAAATATAAATTTAGTTTATTGTTTATATTCTCATTTATTTAAATCATTAATTAATGAGATAACCACTACAACACAATTTTGTCTTAAATATATTTGTATATATGATTTATAAAAATAAATTATAAAACACCATGATTTATGAAATATTTTTATCATTCTAATTAATTTTTATAGTCAGAGATATCACTTAAATGAACCCATATAAAAATTATTTTACTAAAAGATACATGTATTGGATAAATCTTCCTTTACATTAAATGTAATGTAATTACATGTCATCTTGACACACAAGTGGCTCTAGGGGGTGCAATAATTGACTAATGTATTCCCATGGTCGGAAATATCTCATCAAATAGGGTTACTACAAGGTTAGGGTAATCATAATATTATGGTTTACCCTTATTTACCGGATTTACCCTTTAACCATGGTAAATAAAATATTTACTGATGTTACCATTCATAATGTCTGAACGTAAAAGGTATCTATTTACAAAATTTGGACATTCTGAGTCCAAATATTAAATCAATTTTTTGCATTTTAAAAAAAAATGTTTTATAAAGTTATTTAAAATTTATTACTGTTGTCAAAAACCTTGTTTTTTTGTAGTAAAAACTACCAAATGATTGACATTTATTTGTATCCAATTTCAAAGTGAAATTACTCAAAAAGACCAAAATTGGATTAAATTATAAAAATACAATATAATTAAAAATAAAAACCAATTAAAAGGACAATATAAGCATATAAATAAATTAGATGAAAAGTCAATTTTGTGTGAAAATGCAGTATTATTTATTGTTCATTAAAAAATGAACGTTATCATAAAAATACCAAAATTTATCCAATATATATTTTGATGTCCCAATTCTAAAGAAAAAGATTATTTTTTCAAATTTAACATATAAAAGTGGAAAAACATATTTAAAAAGTGTTCTCCCTTAAAAGGCGACAAATCGCCCGTTTAAAGAAAATAGTAGTATTTCATACATAAAATCATATTAATTCAAATTTTAAGCCTCTTAAATACATTGGATAAAAGTACAGACATTTAAAAAACATGTGTAATCATAATTTAGTTATTTATTTTCATTCCCCATAATAAAATGGCTATTCATTATCCACCATTTAAAATAATAATAATATTATATTATTTTTCGATACAACTCGAAGTTGTGTGCAACAAAAGATTTCAAAGAAACTTGTTGTTTCATATTGTTTATGCTATCGAAAAAAGTGTTCTCATTAACACAATATTAATTTATTATCCTTAAATATTTATATAATTCAAAATGCATTACTCTATAATTTCCAGTGTTGTTATATCCTCCCCCCACTACTTGAAATTGTGTTCTTGTAGTTTTAAAATCGGGCATGGAAGCTTCATTGAAAGTCCCACATCAGAAAAAATCATCAATTAAACTATCACATTTAAATAAAGAAAGAGAAGTATAAATGGTATCCAAAGATAATCCAAACTAGAATTCCATTTATGAAAACATGGATATGGAACAGAAACTAACCATAATTTTCTGATGGAGAGTAATAGAAAACATGATTATAATAATATTAACAACCAGAAAATCACAAACTTGTGATGGGTTAAGCGGACTTCGATTCCCCAGTAGGTAAAGAAAACAAAAAATGATTTTTTATGTTCATTTTCATAATGTAGAGGAATTATTTTATTACATGGAATAAGAACATAATGAAATAGTAAAACCTTTCTAGTACAGTTTCATGCTTTAACAAATTTTAACCACAAACTCATCTTTTCTTCAAACGATGAGTATTCAAGACGACTTGGTCACAAATAAAATTCTAGAATCAACTTCTAGATAATCACATACTCTTAAAATACTTAACTATATATTTCACCTTCCAATAGAAAATTACTAAAACTGAAATGGTTAATATGAGATTAGATAATCCCCCAAAATGATAACCCTTTATAAAAAGAAATACTACTCTTAATATCTAAAATTCAACAAACAATATCCAAAGTTTAGAAATGGAAAATCAATAAAAAAATGTTCTTAACATTCTTAACTATAATCCAATCTAATATTGAAACCCTAACATCATAAGAATTTGATCACATATTCATCCATGATAAATATTAAAATTTATCTCTAAATAACATCAACTAGTATTAAAGTATCATACTTAAAAGTAAATAAACTAATCACATATTCTATGTTATTGGTCAATCATATAAAAAAAATAACTAATAATTATCCTTTCAAAATAATAATATATATTCTTCCAAAATAAAATCCCACAATTATATATCAATTGAAATCACAAATTATTCTATTTTCCATAGGGAAATGGTGTTCTCAAAAGCGAAAACGTCTTCCAAAATAACTTTTATCACGTAACCACCAAATCACATTCTTATACTAAGGATATCCATTTGATAAAACCTATGTTCCCAAAATCAACATATTATTGATCAATAAAATGATCTAACTAAAACAAATAATTCATATTAACATGGGACTTCACATTGGCCTATGGTAAGCGATTCACCATTGACGCTCTTCGGTTGTGGGTTCGATTCCCATGGCCTTCCAAGACATGACAGGTTGTCACCCATCCTCTGGGTTTTCCTTTATATAAAATCATATAATTCTTATAACTTGGTAAAAAAATAATATAATTTCCTCAAAATAATCGTAAAATATTTTATCCTCAAAGTTTATCTAAAACATTTAATTTTTCATCTCAAAATTTATTAACAATTTATCAACTCAATATCATATGAACATTGAAGGTTAACCATTATGCACACACAAGAGAAAATAATTCTTTCTTGAATAACATTTTCACATATCAAATGTTAGGATTTCACATACTATAAAAATTATTCTAATGTAATCCCTTCATTAATAGAGCCATAATACTTTTATCCATTTAATAATCTTAAAATATACCATAACTCTAGAAGCCCATATGAATAGAACTATTACTCATTCAAACATTTTCATGATCTATTAACAATTATTTACCAACTTATTCAGTAATACTTCATTCCTATAAAAAATCATGAATCATATTCTACGATTCAATAATGTCAAAACATCAGCTATGAAATAATCCATACCATTGATTGCTCATTTTCATTTTTTTCATCCTAAAATTGAATAGAATTTGGTATTGGTAAAAATATATTTGTATGGTCATACGGATCCCATTCCCTATACTTCTTTATATGGAATTTATTTTTATAATAACCATGAACACCACATTAAAAACATTATATTGATACCTCATAATGAACTTTATTCCCTTTCCTTGAGTCAATCGGATGCTTCCTTTTACCTTGGCAAGTTATTTCTTTATGACCTGCATTACCACATTTATTGTACCATCCTATTGCTTTGTAGAATTTCCTTATGTTTTTCTATCTACATCATGGTCAAATTGGTTTTTAAATATAATTAAATTTATCATTATAATCTTAACATCCATAGTGATTTTTTCCTCATATATATAATGCCTTGGAAAAATCACCAAGGTTCAAGTGGTCAATCCGGAATCAAGATTGATGGTTAAGAATAACCAAAAAAGTTCCTATTTCAGCTCCCATTTCATTAATTATCTCATTCAGAAAATTGTCACAGTTTTATTGACATACATTGTTACATTGGTTCCTACTAGATCCATCCATTTAATAAAACCGAAAAGGTCAATTTGATTATATTTATAAAATCATTAAAAAATATCTTATTAGGATGGTAGACACAAATATATACATAATCATGTAATATTAAACTCATTAAATTTATCTAAAATAATTATGACTCTTTCTAATTTTCTAGCCATTATGGTTATGACACATATGCTTAAATGACACCATATATTCTAATGTTATCTAAATTTACCTCTGATTCCAACTATAAGAACACAACCTTAAACATTACATAATCATCAATTAAGTGATCAATTCACATTGAGTAATTTTTCTAGTGTAGTGATTTAGATAATTTGTCCATAACATAAACATAACAACATTATAAATAAAAATTATACACTTATACTCAATATACATTTACACTCATAAAACAAAAAAAAATTAAAAAATAACATGGTTTTGGTTCATGCATAAACATCACATCTTTTCCATGATCACATCCTTTACTCTATTCACCATTAAATCCAATGAAAAATGTTTCAAAACATGGGATGGGTTGGAAAAGATCAGTATGGGATACACAATGAAGAAAAGTTTTCAGTTTTGAAAACATCATGTAAACCCTAAATATTGTATCATAATGTAATTCCTTTCACCTTAATGAAGTATCAAAAACACTTCGCTAAATATATGCTCATTGATTACCAATCGTTTGTAAAAAAATTATTATCATCAAGCAGATAGAATGAAACATATAATATATAAAGATAAATGTGTGACATAATCATACATAAAAGGAATAACCATATGGTCAAATTCCAAACATATCAGTAAATGAAATAGTCATACGACCAAATTCCATTCCCAACATATTGGAAGTTATAACATAACCATGCATACATGGTTTATCACATAACCACCCATCATTTGGTTGGACATGTAACAACCTGTAATTTTTTTTCTTGTTACCACCTGTCAAATGTCCAACTACCATTACATAATCCTAACACAATTTTTTTCAAATATCAACATTTCAGTAATATCATTTAATTTACAATCATGAGGTATCATTTCATGATATTGAAATAATTCATATATTTTAAAACCCAATTTCAATTCCAAGACATCGAGAAAGGGAATAAGAAATTTATTTTCATTTTAAAAACATTAGGGCTTACAATGAAACCCAAATAACGATTACGATGACAGAGAGGTTGTTGATTCAACATACGTTAAAAAAAATCATTTTGTAGATTCCTAAATTTCTTCATAGAAAAAATATTTCTATTGAATGAATGTAAAATTCAATGGTTTTTATAATACACCATATAAAATAATGTCGTG
Organism: Viscum album; assembly: GCA_963277665.1. Taxonomy (NCBI): domain Eukaryota; kingdom Viridiplantae; phylum Streptophyta; class Magnoliopsida; order Santalales; family Viscaceae; genus Viscum; species Viscum album. The sequence goes on along the minus strand of OY728129.1, from coordinate 275,925,219 downwards.
TATAAATCATAATATTACTCAATAAAATGAGACTGAGATGGTGTCCCTTACCTCATGTCTGACTTGACTCATTCAATTTTTAATTTACTCAATAATAAACATAATTTAATTTATATATTTTTCAGAACCTTTTTCATGTTTATTATTATTTTTATAACACTTATTACCACATTATAAAATTTCATAATTTTTTATGTTAACAACAATTGGTTGGTTGATATTATGTACTTGAGTCGAAAAAGAACTTGTTATAATTTCAATTTATCCATGTGTTCAAAATTCAATTATCTCCAATATATTATTCATATATATATCAAATATATCCAGTATATATATATTTTTAATATTCTATAACATTTGGTGATAATAAATGAAATGCAACGTTCAATGAGATGGTATGCCCTATGTACGTATGAACACTACATTCATTTCCATGTCAGGTTTAATTGAATGAAAACATAATGATACATATGTATATTATAATTTAAGTATAATATCTTGTTACATATATGTTGCATATGTTGATTAATTTAATCCATTATAGGATTCATGTACAACATGAATGATTCTTATAATTTTGAGAGGGTGGTAGTCTGCACTTTTTCAAATGAAATTATCATATTACCCATTATGGAAACCATAATGGTATGATATAAATGAAAAATAAAGAAGAATATAGACAAAATAAATATTATATATATGTCAAATATAAATACAATTCCATTATAATAACCCCCATGAGAGTTGGTGGGGGAGAACTCGGAGCATCATCATTTTTTGAGGTAGTAGTTAGCCATAAACAGAAACAATTTGTTCATATCAATTACATGGAGGTTCATGGAAGTGTAGTTATAATGTTTCACATAACAAAAACCTAGTATATTGAATATAATAGTGTTGTTATTAAATAATTTAATAAAGACTGTTTAGTGGGTTGTATAAGGAAAATATAAGAAATAATCTTGAGAGAAGACACTATTTCAAATCGGGTATCTCCATTTGATTTAGTTTAAACGACCTTATTTAATTGAATTATTCCCAATTTATGGATTTTTAGAGGAATAGAGGGATTTTGGGAGCTTATTTGGGTAGATTTGTTAAGATACAATGGGGTTGTAGATGTGTGAGTAAGTGTTAGAGGTGATGTTCATTTATATGCGAGAGGAGGGGTTCTTTATAAATGTTTGAAAATATGATTTTATTATTATTTGATTTTAAAACAATAATTTGAAAAAATTTATATATTTTGAGGATTCGGTGAGTTTGGGTCAAAATCCTCTCATCCAATGGGTTTTAGACAAGTATTGGTCATAAAATTAACCTTGTCGTTTTGCTCTAACCCTAAGTTAAATAAATCAACACTAATCACGTCTTCTTGTATTTTCATTATATATGGTTAATATAGTTACTATAAAACTAGAAGATAAAAAATGTATTATTAATGGAATTTTTAACATCATATATTTCATTTGGATGTATATTATATTTTTATAACTCTAATATCATTTAATAAAATTTTAATTGATTTAAAAATCCATTTATAACAATTTTTTTAATATTCATATCATGAAATTTTAAAAATCCATAAAAACTTGATTAATTATAAAAAACATCATTAATTAAAATATAACAAGGCATTATCATCTATAAAATTCGTTTATGGCATAAAAATATTAAAAACGTTATTTAATATTTATAATCTCATTTATTTTAATTTATCATTAATAAGTTAATCACAACATCACCATTATGTCATAAATATATTAATTTTTTTGTTGTCTAAAAATTATAAATAATAAATGATAATGTAGTAAATAATTTTATCTTTCAAATCAATATTTTTAGTCAAAATTATCACTTATATAACACCATATAAAAATTCTTTTTCTAAAATATACATGTTTAGGTTATATTTTTCGTCACATTAAATTTAATGTAACTAAATGATCTTTTCACACACAAGTAGCTCAATGTGGTTCAAAAATCACCCCAAAGACTTCCATGGTAGAAAAACTCTCATCTAATAAGGTTATTGAATGTGTTTGGGTATTTATAATATTATTGGTTACCCTTATTTATCCGATTTATCCTTTAACCATGGTAAAAAATAGTTTCTGAAGTAACTATTAAAAGTGTCTAAAAAGAAAAGGTACTTATTTACACAATTTGGACCTACTTATTCCAAAAATAGAATTAATTTTTTCAAAAACAATTCATAGAAGTTGCAGAAATTAATTTAAAATTTATTCACTTTGTCAAAACCCAAAATCATGTTTTTAGGATGTAAAAACATTCAAATGATTAACATGTTTTTATGTCTAATTTCAAAGTGAAATTATTTAAAAAGGACAAACTTTTATTAAATGATAAAAATATAATCTAATTGAACTTTAAAAACAATTAAATCGTCAATATTATCATATAAATAAATGGGAAGATAAGGTAGTTTTGACTTAAAATGCAGTACTTTTTACTATTCATTTAAAATGAATTTTATCATAAAAATGGAAAAAATTACCCAATGGAAATTTTGATATTCTGATTCTAAATAAAAAGATTACTTTGTCAAATGGAATATATAAAATTTATAAAAACTAGAGTAAAAAAGGATTCGACATCAAAAGGCGGTAAATCGGCCATTTAAAAAATATCAGAGTATTTCATGCTTAAAATCAGATTCATTCTTAATTTAAGCCTCTAAAATTTAATAGATAAATTTAAAGACATTTAAAAAATATGTGTAATCATAATATAGTTATTTATGTTCACTCCCTACAATACAATGGCTATGTGTTAACTACCATTTAAAACAATAATATTATTATATTATTTTTCATTATAACTCAATGTTGTGTGCAACATTTGATTTAAAAGAAACCCATTGTTGCATGTTAAGTATGCTATCAAATAAAGAGTCATATTTAAATAAAATTAATTTCTTATTCATAAATATTAATATTAATCAAAAAATATTATTCTATAAATACGATGTTGGTTACAAACACTATTCCCAAAAACATTATCACATTTATCAAGACCAGTTTGGGTACCATTATAAAAAATCATATCACTGAAAATAAATTTGGATTTCTTCATGGAAATATAATTCTAAATTATTTATTTACTCCTTTGTAATGTGTCAAAATTATGAGAAGGAAATCAAAATGTGGGATCTTTTCCCCCAAAATTGATATCTCTATGGCCTTATACACTTTAAAGTAGAGTTTTTTTGTTCTCCTAAGAATTTTAGGGTTTTCAACATCCATTATTACGCTCAGAAACACTATCCTAAACTATACAATTATTTCCATTCTCATCAATTGATCTCTAAAATTATAATTTAACTGTACTTGGGGCTTTATGCAAGGGGACCCCCTTTCGAGACTCTTGTTTGCATTTGTTGATTACTACAAGAGTAGATGTATCATTTTACTCTCTCTGAAGGGTCTGTACAATCCAATTCAAGATGGTAGGGATTTTTTCATCCTATCACATCTTTATTGAAGATTATATTCTCTTATTGGTCAAACACCAACAAGGACCAATAATAACATCATTCATTTTTTCTCTCATTGTGAGGAAGTGGTTGGTTAAGCCATTTTCTATGAAAAATATTTTATGGTTTTTTGTGATAGAGCCCTTTTTTGGTAGACAAATAGGGTCACTCGAATCCTTATAGTTAAATGGGAATATATAACTTTTAAATAACTTTGTGGGACTTTATTTTATGAATAAGTCAAGTGTAATCATCGTGGGGGTATTTCATCCGTCTTCATAAAACAATTGGCTAGATGGTAGTGGAAGACCATGTCACAAGCGGGATGAGAGTTTCATGTTAAATCAATTATCACCTCCATGCTTTTTTACTATTTATCTATCTATATATGACTAAAACCTCTCATAATTGAGCTTCAAATTATTATTAACATTTTTAAATGGACATGATCCATGCATGAAATAAAACTGGTAACCATTATCTAGAATGATTTCACCAAGTCTATTGAACAAGTTTCCCTCAAAATCATGGATCTCAAGATATTTAATGATGCTCTCATCATTATATTCACATGGAATATATTTTTTAACCGTATTTTGATTTATTCTTATACATTTTTAAGACTATGTTATTGAATGGTCATTATTTTTATCTGAATTCATCTATATAAGAATATTTTTAATAACCATTCCATGATATTATGAAAAATTCAAGATAGATGGTGAGAAGTATATAAACATTTAATTGTTGGAGAAACTCATAGATAGACACATACTTATGTGAACATCCAATACCCCTCATCCCCCTCATAGATTGGATGCACATTTGTATTCTCTAGGATAATAGTACATTTTTGAAAAATTACATATACAAGAAAGTCTTACAATTCATACATATTTATTCATGGATGTGGACACTTTGATTTTGAATCCCAACATTAATGGAAGTTTTAATGTCATGAAATGTTGTATGAAGATATACGGTTACCCAAATCCACCTCTATAATGGCTTCTCTAATTTAAGGTACCATTTATACATCCCTAAAGTTTCATTAATTTAATGAAACTATAGATTACCAGAATGACCACTCATGTAGGGAAGTATATTTTTAGCCTTTCATATATGTTTTAGGGAAAACGAGGATATTTATCATCTCTCCATGGAGTACACTTATGACCATAAGCTGTAAAGATATAAAATTAGCTTGTTAGGAATTGAGTTTATCCCATGATAAAAATTTGGATGCTCATACTCTATATTTTCACAAATTGTTTCAATGAACAGATTCATAGTCTCCTCCTTGACACTACTACCTCGATTTGTGCCTCCATATAAATGGAAAGGAATTAAACTTTGTTTGAAAATGTGATTCCTAACTATTTAATTCTGTCAGTGCATAGATCTGTCTTGGCTCCTGCGAAGCTACAAACATGGGTGGTGCGAAATGATTGCCCGCATTCGAATACATTGAGATTGCGTAGAGTAACGGGATGACCCTAGAAGCCACAAATGATGATGTATATTTTTTTGGATCCCTCCACTTCATATTTGAATGAAAGTGAATGATTACGGGGATACTGCAGGTGTAACACCCGAGACTTTTATGTTATATAAATCATCAAAGGAATCTTTTTCTACACAACACTTGCTTGGCTTGCTTTACACGCAATCACGACCTTCCTCGATAGCTTGCGTTGTACGCAATACCGAGTTTCACTAAACAACAATATGCTATTAAAACTAGCCGTTATGAATAGTAATAACCACTTTTTGAAATTTTATAAATTTTATTTTACAAAATGGACTTCATTTTTGGACTCAGAATATTGAAATTAGCCTAGGGTGAAATTTTGGTATTTTTCTGAAAACTTTCAATTTTTGATGAATAGTGAATCCACTAAGTGGTAGGTTAAAAACTGAATTTTGCATAAAACTTAATTTTACCACTCTTGTGAATGGAATTTCAAAAATCCTACAGACACAGTTGATATCAGTAAGTAAAATGTGGTTCAATGAGATAAAAATAATTTTTTGGTGAATAATAACTTTTTACTTTTTTTACCACGGTTAATAGTAAATAGGGTAACTAAGGGTAAATATGATATTACTATTACCCTAACACATGTCCTAATTCTATTGGATAAGTGTAATTCGACGAAAAACAACCTTATGAATAAAATATGACCATTTATGCCCACTTGAGTTAGATTATGACATTTATTATTAATTTATTTAAAGAAGGGTTAAAATAGTTAAAATCAAAGTTTAATAAGTAAATCATTTTTAATATGGTGTTACACATAAGATAAATTTGACAATAAATATTAATCAGAAAGCTAAAATGATTTCCTACATAATGGTATTTTATTTATAATTTTTAGACATTAAATAATTTAATTTAATTATGACACAACGATGATGCAGTAATTATCTTATTTATGAAATATTGACATAATTGATGTTATAGACACCAAACTAAATGTAATTTGAGACTTTTAATGAATTACACTAATTTTCTAGGTTACTATGATATATTAGTGTTGATTTAATCAACTTGGTTCGAACATATAATTCTTTTATGACTTTCACAAAAATCATATATCAAATAGTCTCAAAATTGACACAAAATAGTTTTTAAATAAAATATTATATTATTAATTGTTATTTTATTCCTAAAAATATAAGGTTCGGCCAAATTACTTAGATAAAGATATATATATTAATAATAAACAATTTGGTGTTCTTTTGGCATGTTATAGTAAGTGTATTAACCATATAGTGAAAGAAAACAAAAAGACATGGTAAAAGTTAAATTATTTAACTTAGAGTTAAATCTAATTGATAAAGTTAAAATAATACCCTAAACTTGTCTAAATCCTATTGGATGATAGGATTTAGACCCATCCCCACTTTAGATTCTAAATAAGACCCTTTGGAAGCATTATAAACCGATTTTGACTTTAATATAAAATAATATTTTGAGATATTCCTAAGGTGCCCCTCTCCTCCCTTATAAAAGGGCACCACCTCCCCCTCCTCCTCACACCAATTTGAGCACTCAATCTCGTCCAACCCCTGCCATTTTCTCCTATACACTTCCCTAGAATAATCCTAGAGGTCCTGGTCTTCTTCAAAGACCAATCTTAGTTCCCTAAGTGGAGTATTCAAAGAGGCGTTCCAAAGAAGAGGTAATATCCATTACCGATCTTTTCAATTTCTTTATTCTTCAACTTCTTCTTCTTTAGTTGTTTCATGATAACATCAGTATTACTTACATACTGATATGTTATTATAAATATGAAACAACCCTAATTTACCTTCTATCCATCCTACGGAAAAAATGAAATCACCGCGCGTGCGTACGTACGGAATACCATCTCCACGCCGTGGTGTAATCTATTTTTCCACCATCACATTGCAAGGATGGGTATAATGGTGTAATGAGTAACTACTTATGATTATTATAAAGTAATATTGATACTGAAATAATATATATATACTCCAATATAGTTCCACGATCATAGGAATTATATCATCACTCGTGCGTACGTACGGAATACCGTCTCCACGATGTGATGTGACTCGTCCTACATGATCATCATTACATAGTAATTATATAAATGAATTGAATGAATAAATATGATATATGTTACACTAATACCATTCTGGATATAAGGTATCTATAACCTTAAAAGAATAAAACGAATGTATTCGGAAAAACATGCATAAGAACAAAAGGCAATAAAGTCCTGAGTAACAAGTAACAATGAAATATTACTAACAAGAAGCAAAGAATATGACCATATAAGATATCATATCAATATGTATGATTCCGGAACAAGTCAATAACATTATTTAAACCATTATACAGGAGCTTCAGACACGTACTAAGCAAATCGGACCTAAGGTAAGGGAAATATCACAATCTCATTTTTATCCAAGATTGTTTATTCGTAAGTATTTACTGGGGTGTATTTTATCATCCACATCCATGTTTCATAAATATGTAATATTATTTCCATCCACTTACAATTGTTTAAATCCATTTTTAACCTTTGGTGAGTTTTTAGTAAAAGAAATTAAAGGAATCTTTTGTCGTTTTTCGTACGAGGTACTTTTTGACTTTTCCGACAAAAGTACGAACAATGTTTTTTTAACTTATACGGCATGAATGGATTTCTAAAACATTATTTCCAAGAAGTTTCCTTTACAAGTATTCAAGTTTATTTTTAATCAACTTCTTTTAGTTTAAAATTGTATGACATGTTAAGAAAGGAATCGTTTTTTTTGAAGTAGAAAGGATATTTTCCTCAAGAATGGAGTTCAAATGTTTTATCAAAATTATTTTCCATCTAAGATAATATAGGGTTATGTTTTTATCCCTATTATTACACTGATTTGATTATGTTTTGAGGAAATTATTTTTATGAAGTCATTTACCTTATATGATTTGTTTTATGATGTCATGATGTTTCAAGAATCCCATTTTTGTTACATGTGTTATGCGATGATGTATGATTTATGATTATGTGGCACACATAAGAAAGGATTCATTATAAGATGGGTGGGTCCTATATCTCCCTCCAATTCATTGGGTAAAGATTTATATCTCACGAGATAGACATGGCTGGAATGGAAGGTTATTTCGGTTCAGTGAAACAGGACTGAAATGAGGAGTGAACTCGGTTCAGAAATGGACTTTGTCCGCTAAGATAGTCTTGTCAATGAGTCATGACTAACAAGAAATGATTTTCCATGATTATGTGTGCATGCCACAAAGTTTCAAGTTTCATGTTATGATTATGGGGATCTCATTTTCACTTCTATGATTTATTCCATGTTAAGATATTATGATCTCTTTTGCAGGTTATGATTTTCAAAAAGATATGATATGATTTTTATTTCCTTTATTTTCCCTTCCTGATCATTTGAGCTCACCCTTTTATGTTTTCTTTTCCCCAGGTCAGGAAGATGGATATTAAGTAGAATATGCTAAAAGGGACCCTAGATATGATGAAATAAATGGGAGACACTATAGAAGATTCATGAACCAGTTTTTTATGTTTCCCAGTTTCTAAAGACACTATACCTATATGGTCCTTTATGGTTTTTTCATATGTTGTAATAAGTGTGCTTCAATTTTGAAGTATTAACAATGTATGTAAAGTATGGGTTGTTATAGTTGGTATCAGAGGAAAGGTATAGTCAACCTTTGGAAACTAGGATGTGAAAGCCTTAGTAAGAACCCTAAGGATAAGTCTAATCATAGAACACAATCTTAGTGTTTTAGAAATGGCCATGAATAACCTAGGATAAGACCTTAAGGATGAAAATTTTATTCTTGAATTATGTGGTTTTCTTATTATAATTAGTGTTTCTCACACTATTCTTCTTGGTTTTAGTCAATGGCTGGAACCCGAAGGAACTGTGTTAATGCGGAATGCGATGGGCAATGCAATGATTGTCCCCCTGAACAACCAAACGATATGGGAGCTGGAATGAAAAATCTTGTAGCCATGCTCACACAACTTTCTCAAGCTATGAATCATGCAGGAATTCCAAACGATCAAAGGAAGGAGCAACATTCTGTTGAATCCTTCATGAGGCAGCGTCCACCTTCTTTCAGCGGGTCTACTGATCCATTAGTTGCTGAACAATTGATTAGTTCTACTGAAATGATATTTTTAGTTCTTCAATGTTCTGAACATGATAAAGTCATCCTAGCAGTGTATCGTTTGGAAGGAGATGCTGATCAATGGTGGAATCTTATTAAGAATACGAGGAAAAGGGATGAAATTAAGTCTATGGAATGGGATGAGTTCAGGAACATATTTTTCAATAAGTACTTCCCTAGTATTCTGCGAACAAAGATGGAGAAAGAGTTTCTTGAACTGAAGCAAAGGGATGATGAATCTGTTGGTACCTATGAAGCAAATTTTACAAGACTTCTAAGGTACGCTTCTGGTATTATTATCCAACCTGAGAGTAAGATCGATAGATTCTTTAGTGGCTTAAAACCAAGTCTTCGAAGGGTGTTATCCATAAGAGACTTCAATAGCTACGAGGAAATCGTTCGATGTGCTCTCAAAGTCGAGATGGAGATTGGAGTAACCCATCAATCACATGGGTTTGACAAGAAGAGGAAGACAGAATTCAAAGGAAAATATAAATAGCACACTGAAAAGAAGATGAGCTTTCCCTTATGCTCAATGTGTGGAAAGAAACATGGAGGGAGTTTTCTTAAAGAGACAAGTAAATGTTTCAAATGTGGAAAGGAAGGTCATCGGGCATTTGAATTCCGCGATAATGGGAAAAAGATGTCTAATTATGCAAACAAAGTAAGGGATACACAGAATGAACATACTACACTTCAATGTTTCAAATGCAAGGAGATGGGGAATTATGCCAATCAATGCCCAAATCCAAGGGTTGATGATGATGATCGACGTCAACAAAATCTTAAGGCTAAAGACAAAGGAAAGTCACATGCAATTTCTATCAGCGATGTGGAGTACGATAACGAAGTGGTGAAAGGTGCACTTACCATCCACTCTAAAGTAGCAAATGTTTTATTTGATTCTGGATCCACCCACTCCTTTATTTCTAAAGAATTTTCTAAGGGTATCACCATACTACCTCAAAAATTAGATGTTGAGTTAGCTGTGACAACACCTAATGGCACAACAGTCACATCAAAAGTTTATAATTCTTCTCCGATCGAAGTTTGTGGGAAAGAGCTTCCTGCAAATCTTGTGATCCTTCCTTTAGTGGAATTTGATGTGATTCTTTGCATGGATTGGCTTTCTCTACATGGAGCTCATATCAATTTCTAAAGAAGGGAAGTCACATTTCATATTCCAGATCAATCTACGATCGTCTATCAATGCAAGGATGAATATAACCTTCCAGTGGAAATTCCTTCCATATTATGGGTGTTGATTCCACTAAATGAAGGTTATTTATCTCAAATGGTTGGTGAGAAACTCACGATTAAGAATATTCCCATTGTATGAGAGTTCGATGATGTATTTCCGGAGGAATTACCAGGTCTTCCACCAAATCGTGAAGTTGAGTTTTCAATAGAACTCGTACCGGGCGCTTTGCCAATTTCAAAGACACCTTATAGAATGGCCCCAATTGAGTTGCAGGAATTGAAGAAGCAACTCCAAGAGAATATTGATAAGGGATTCATACGCCCTAGTGCATCACCTTGGGGAGCACCTGTTCTATTTATTAAGAAGAAATATGGATCAATGAGACTCTGCATTGATTATCGAGAACTTAACAAGATCACTATCAAGAACAAATATCCTCTCCCACGCATTGATGACTTACTTGACCAACTACGCGGAGCTCAATACTTTTACAAGATTGATCTTCGTTCAGGTTATCATCAATTAAGGGTCAAAAGGGAGGATATACCAAAGGCGGCATTCCGTACAAGGTATGGACACTATGAATTTATAGTGATGCCATTTGGTCTTACTAATGCCCCTACTATCTTCATGGATCTAATGAATAGAGTCTTTAGAGACTATCTTGATCAATTTGTGGTAGTCTTTATAGACGATATTCTTGTCTATTCAAAGAGAAAGGAAGAGCATGAATATCACTTGAGAATTATATTGAAGACCCTGAGAAAGGAGAAGCTTTATGCCAAATTTACCAAGTGTGAATTTTGGCTTCAAAAAGTTGCATTTTTGAGTCACATAATCTCAAAAGAGGGGATATCTGTGGATCCAGCAAAAATATAGGTTATCGAAAGATGGTCGAGGCCAACAACATTAACTAAGATCCGAAGTTTTCTTGGTTTGGCTGGATATTATCGACGTTTTGTAAATAATTTTTCACGATTATCTAATCCACTCACCAAGTTGACTCGGAAAGGAGTTAAGTTTGTTTGGACAGAGGAATGTGAAGAGAATTTCAAGGAGTTGAAAAGAAGGTTATCCAGTGCACCTGTGCTCACACTGCCTTGTAGTGGAGAAAAGTTTGTGATCTACAGTGATGCATCCAAGAAGGGATTGGGGTGTGTTCTTATGCAAAATGATATGGTGATAGCTTATGCCTCACGAGAGTTGAAAATCCATGAGAAAAATTACCCAACTCATGATTTGGAGTTGGATGTGGTAATCTTTGCATTAATGATTTGGAGGCATTACCTTTATGGTGAAAGGTGTGATATTTATATTGATCATAAAAGTTTAAAGTATATTTTCACACAAAAGGAGTTGAATATGTGTCAAAGAAGATGGTTGGAGCTGATTAAGGATTACGACTGCTCGATCCATTACCACCCTGGGAAAGCAAACAAGGTGGAAGATGCATTAAGTCGACAAGAACATGCTAGTTTATACATGATGAGGATCACAAAAGATCCAATATTTATGGATTTACAAAGGATGGATCTTGGAATTATAATGGAAGGGGGAAATCTTATCTTTCTCAAATGAATGTTCAAGCATATATACATGTGAAGATTAAAGAGGCACAGAAAGAAGATGTCGAGTTACAAAAGAAGGTGAGAAATGTTCCTGAATTCAACCTTGATTGTGATGGGATAATAAAGTTCAGGAATTGGGTTTGTGTTCCTCCCATCCCCGAATTAAAGAAAGAGCTGCTGGATGAGGCTCATAGTTCATCATTTTCTATTCATCCTGGAAGCACGAAGATGTATAGGGACCTGAAAGAGTAATTCTGGTGGGATGGCATGAAAAGAGATGTTGCTGAATATGTCTCTCGATGCCTGTTTTGTCAACAAGTTAAAGCTGAGAGATAGAAGTCTAAGGGGATGTTACAACCATTACCCATACCCGAATGGAAATGGGAAAACATCACTATGGAATTTTTCACCGGACTTCCTAAAACATCCAAAGGCAATAATGCTATTTGGGTCATAGTTGATCGTCTTACAAAGTCTGCACACTTCATTGCTATTAGAGAGGATTTCTCTCTAGATCAGCTTGCCAGGATATATGTAAAGGAAGTGGTAAGATTTCATGGAGTACCACTTTCTATTATATCTGATCGGGATCCAAGATTTACCTCGAAGTTATGGCGAAGTCTTCAGCATACTCTGGATACAGAGTTGAGTTTCAGCACTACTTATCATCCCCAGACAGACGGTCAGTCTGAGAGAACAATTCAAACCCTAGAAGATATGTTGAGAGCTTGCTCTATGGATTTCAAAGGAGGTTGGGATCAACACCAACCTTTGGTGGAATTTTCTTATAATAATAGCTTTCACTCCAGTATTCAGATGGCTCCTTATGAAGCTCTCTATGGAAAGAAATGCAGGACTCCAACTTGCTGGGATGAAGTTGGGGAAAGAAAGCTATTAGGACCTGATCTCGTTGATGAAATGGCAGAAAATGTCAGATCTATTCAACAACACATAAGAGCAGCTCAGAGTTGATAGAAAAGTTATGCCGACAACCGAAGAAAAGACCTAGTGTTTGAAGAGGGTGATAAAGTGTTCTTAGGAATATCTCCCTGGATGAGGGTTATGAGATTTGGAAAGAAGGGGAAGTTGAGCCCTAGATATATCGATCCTTTCGAAATACTGGATCGTGTTGGAAAGGTAGCTTACCGATTGGAGCTTCCACCGAATCTCTCTCAAGTTCATGATGTGTTCCATGTATCTCTCCTGAGAAAGTACATACCTGATCCTTCACATGTACTCATCTCAGAAGATGTACCGCTGGAGCAAGATCTTTCTTATGAAGAACAACCGATAGAGATTCTGGATCATAGCGAAAAAGTCCTACGAAATAAGACCACTCGATTAGTGAATGTTTTATGGAGGAACCACCAACTTGAAGAAGCTACATGGGAGCTTGAGGATATGATGAGGGAGAAGTATCCTCATCTGTTTGTTACAAAGTGATGAATTTTGAGGGCGAAATTCTTTTTAAGGGGGGTAGAATGTAACACCCGAGACTTTTATGTTATATAAATCTTCAAAGGAATCTTTTTCTACACAACACTTTCTTGGCTTGCTTTACACGCAATCTCGACCTTCCTCGATAGCTTGCGTTGTACGAAATACCGAGTTTCACTAAACAATAATATGCTATTAAAACTAGCCGTTATGAACAGTAATAACCACTTTTAGAAATTTATTAAATTTTATTTTTCAAAATGGACTTCATTTTTGGACTCAGAATATCGAAATTAGCCTAGGGTGAAATTTTGGTATTTTTCTGAAAACATTCAATTTTTGATGAATAGTGAATCCACTAAGTGGTAGGTTAAAAACTGAATTTTGCATAAAACTTAATTTTACCACTTCTGTGAATGGAATTTCAAAAATCCTACAGACACGGTTGATATCAGTAAGTAAAATGTGGTTCAATGAGATAAAAATAATTTTTTGGTGAATAGTAACTTTTTACTTTTTTTACCGCGGTTAATAGTAAATAGGGTAACTAAGGGTAAATATGATATTACTATTACCCTAACACATGTCCTAATTCTATTGGATAAGTGTAATTAGACCAAAAACAACCTTATGAATAAAATATGACCATTTAGGCCCACTTGAGTTAGATTATGACATTTATTATTAATTTATTTAAAGAAGGGTTAAAATAGTTAAAATCAAAGTTTAATAAGTAAATCATTTTTAATATGGGGTTAAGCATAAGATAAATTAGACAATAAATATTCATCATAAAGCTAGAAATATTTCCTACATAATGAAATTTTATTTATAATTTTTAGACATTAAATAATTTTATTTAATTATGACACAATGATGATCCAGTAATTATCTTATTTAAGAAATATTGACATAATTGATGTTATAAACAGCAAAATAAATGTAATTTGAGACTTTTTATGAATTACACTAATTTTATAGGTTAATATGATATATTAGTGTTGATTTAATCAACTTGGTTCGAACATATAATTCTTTTATGACTTTCACAAAAATCATATATCAAATAGTGTCAAAATTGACACAAAATAGTTTTTAAATCAAATATTATATTATTAATTGTTATTTTATTCCTAAAAATCTATGGTTCGGCCAAATGACTTAGATAAGGATATATATATTAATAATAAACAATTTGGGGTTTGTTTGGCATGTTATAGTAAGTGTATTAACCATATTGTGAAAGAAAACAAAAAGACATGCTAAAAGTTAAATTATTTAACTTAGAGTTAAATCTAATTTATAAGGTTACAATTATACCCTAAACTTGTCTAAATTCTATTGGTTGATAGGATTTCGACCCATCCCCACTTTATCTTCCAAATAAGACCCTTTGGAACCATTATAAACCGATTTTTTCTTTAATATAAAATAATATTTTGAGATATTCCTAAGGTGCCCCTCTCCTCCCTTATAAAAGGGCACCTCCTCCCCCTCCTCCTCACACCAATTTGAGAACTCAAGCTCGGCCAAACCCTGCCATTTTCTCCTCTAAACTTCCCTAGAATAATCCTAGAGGTCCTGGTCTTCTTCAAAGACCAATCTTAGTTCCCTAAGTGGAGGATTCAAAGAGGCGTTCCAAAGAAGAGGTAATATCCATTACCGATCTTTTCAATTTGTTTCTTCTTCAACTTCTTATTCTTTAGTTGTTTCATGATAACATCAGTATTACTTACATACTGATATGTTATTATCAATATGAAACAACCCTAATTTACCTTCTATCCATCATACGGAAAAAATGAAATCATCGCTCGTGCGTACGTACGGAATACCGTCTCCACGCCGTGGTCTAATCTATTTTTCCAACATCACTTTACAAGGATGGGTATAATGGTGTAATGTGTAACTATTTATGATTATTATAAAGTAATATTGATACTGAAATAATATATATATACTTCAATATAGTTCCACGATCATAGGAATGATATCATCACTTGTGTGTACGTATGGAATACCGTCTCCACGATGTGATGCGACTCGTTCTACATGATCATCATTACATAGTAATTATATAAATGAATTGAATGAATAAATATGATATATGTTACACTAATACCATTCTGGATATAAGGTATCTATAAACTTAAAAGAAGAATAATAATGTATTCGGCAAAACACGCATAAGAACAAAAGGCAATAAAGACCCGAGTAACAAGTAACAATGAAATATTACTAATAAAAAGCTAAGAATATGACCATATATGATATCATATAAATATTTATGATTCTGTAACAAGTCAATAACATTATTTAAACCATTATACAAGAGCTTCGGACACGTACAAAGAAAATCGGACCTAAGGTAAGGGAAATATCACAATCTCATTTTTATCCGAGATTTTTTATTCGTAAGTATTTACTGGGGTGTATTTTATCATCCACATCCATGTTTCATAAATATGTAATATTATTTCCATCCACCTACAATTGTTTAAATCCATTTTTACCCTTTGGTGAGTTTTTAGTAAAATAAATGAAAGGAATCTTTTGTCGTTTTTCGTACGAGGTACTTTTTGACTTTTCCGACAAAAGTACGAACAATGATTTTTTAACTTATACGGCATGAATGGATTTCTAAAACATTATTTCCAAGAATATTCCTTTACAAGTATTCAAGTTTATTTTTAATTAACTTATTTTAGTTTAAAATTGTATGACATGTTAAGAAAGGAAAAGTTTTTTTGAAGTAGAAAGGATATTTTCCTCAAGAATGGAGTTCAAATGTTTTATCAAAATTATTTTCCATCTATGATAATATAGGGTTCTGTTTTTATACCTATTATTACACTGATTTGATTATGTTTTGAGGAAATTATTTTTATGAAGTCATTTACCTTATATGATTTGTTTTACGATTTCATGATGTTTCAAGAATCCCATTTTTGTTACATGTGTTATGCGATGATGTATGATTTATGATTATGTGGCACACATAAGAAAGGATTCATTATAAGATGGGTGGGACCTATATATCCCTCCAATGCATTGGGTAAAGATTTATATCTCATGAGATAGACATGGCTGGAATAGGAGGTTATTTCGGTTCAGTGAAACAGGACTGAAACGAGGAGTGAACTCGGTTCAGAAATGGACTTTGTCCACTAAGATAGTCTTGGAAATGAGTCATGACTAACAAGAAATGATTTTCCATGATTATGTGTGCATGCCACAAAGTTTCAAGTTTCATTTTATGATTATGGGGATCTCATTTTCACTTCTATGATTTATTCCATGATAAGATATTATGATCTCTTTTGCAGGTTATGATTTTCAAAAAGATATGATATGATTTTTATTTCCTTTATTTGCCCTTGATGAGCATTTGAGCTCACCCTTTTATGTTTTCTTTTCCCAAGGTCAAGAAGATGTATATTAAGTATAATATGCTAAAAGGGACCATAGATACGATGAAATAAATGGGAGACACTGTAGAAGATTCATGAACCAGTAGTTTATGTTTCCCAGTTTCTAAAGACACTATACCTATACGGTACTTTGTGGTTTTGTCATATGTTGTAATAAGTGTGCTTCAATTTTGAAGTATTAACAATGTATGTAAAGTATGGGTTGTTATAGCAGGAATGCCATGACCTTCAGGATTTTGTGATTTCTTTTTCACATGTTAGGGTTTTGAAAAATGATTGTTATTATAACATTATTGTATCTTGATTTTCTTATCAGGATGAACTATGTCATATAATATTTCTTATTATGCATGTTATCTACAGATACAAAAATCCTATAAGGATTGAGTCGGATATAGAACTTGTTTCCCATGACCTTAAAGTGAGGACTAGAGACTATTTTTAGAGATTAATTCCATATTGGATTGATTAAGTTAAACATGTTAGTCAGATATATATAATGGCATCACATGTTTATAGAAAAGAAAATCTGGTCACAAATGTGATGTAAATATAAACAATCATGGAGATGGAAAACATGAGGTCATATATAGAATCTCCAGACTATGAACTTAGGGTAGAATTTGGAATTCTGGGAACAACAGAAAACTCATTCATATAAACCCCCCAATAACCCCATTCTTTAATTTTACATTACTCTTTTCATTTAATAAATTTTTAGAACAAACATTCTCTTGTCCTGGACTTCCTCCAATTAAATGATAATATGATGATGAGTGTAATATGGATAAGTCAATTGGTAAGGTATTGAATGATACAAAGTGGTTTTATGGTGTTATGTGTATAAGAGAGTGGGTGGAATTTTATATTGGGAGCATAGGACACACATAGTATATTTAAAATAATTGGATTCCCCCAAATTTTTTAGATGTCACAATGGACCACCATGCACCAATATATAAACATATATATTGGAATGTCTCAATATTTCTTGAAATTTTTTATTATATATGTGTATATGTTTCGACCTAAAAACAGACATATGTATTCCATAATAAAACATAAATTTTATTTATTTGTATAATAGATATCTGAAAAATAAATATTACATTAGACAAATGAGTATATTTTTTGTTCTAGGTTTTGGATAATTCAAAAATAAATTACATATATTGAATTATAATTTTAAAAAAATATTTCAATATTACTAGTTGGATTAATCTATAGTAGCACCTTAACTGTCCTTTGAACATCTAAGGAATCCTGTGAAAAATAGTTTAAAAACATGGGATGATCGTAAAAATCAATGTAGAATACATAAGCCTGAAAAAACATTAATCTTGTGGAAACATGAAAACCCTTTAAAAATCATTTTCTAGAAAATTTATATGCTTTCATAGAAACATTATTTAGTTTTTGTGGGACATATTTTACATATAGTACATATAATAACCCATAAACATGGAATCACTAATCTGTTATCTTCCATATCTGGAGTACCCAATGCATCAGAGTGCAATAATGGAGTTCAGTTATCATATATTGATCGATAATGGGATCAACAAAACATATCATGAGATATAATGGGCTCAAACAAACATATCATGAGCTATAATGGGTTCAACCCAACATATATGAGCTATAATGGGATCAACCCATCATATCATGAGCTATAATGGGATCCACAAAACAAATCTTGAGTTATAATGGGCTAAACCCAACAAATTCATGTCTAACAAACATATAATGAATAAAAGACTAGATAACTCATTTGAAGCCTTGAGAAAAAACCATTAATGTTTTCAAAATTAAGTTTTTCATAAAATATATCACATTTAAAATATAAAAACCACTCACATAAAAATTAAATGATTTTCAAAAAAACCTAAAATTTCAACATATAATGGAAAAAAAATTGTAATAATGATTCGTGAGATTAGTAGAACTACTCATACCAAATACACTCTTTTTTTGAATTTAATTAAAGATAGTTTTTAATGTATTTAAATGTAATGTCTCATACAAATATAATTGGAGAGATAATTAATAGATTAGAATGTATATGTGTATATACAACAAATACACGTAATTGAAAAAAGATTCATCACACATATAATATCAATAACCCATAATGAATGATCGTGAATGTTAACCCAATGAATGGAAATGGGGTTAAATATTCCCTTACATCAAGTTCGTCTTTCTTAAAACATGTTTAAACCATCAATATAATTTTTTAAATTGTGTTATTATAATATTATTAAAACATAAACAACTTTATAATCGCTTATATAATCATTTCAAAAGATCATTTCACCCATTAATTATTAGTATTTGGTTCCTTCCAATATATCTGGGGCATTATTTATATGACTTTCATGGATGGTTGGTATTTGATTTTATTAAAATATGGAAATGAAATTCCATAAGTGGAATAAAATGGTATTAATATGTTTCCAGAATATAAAATGATATGATAAGTCTTTTATTATTATATATGATGATGAATAATACTATAAAACATTTTAGATATTTTTAGATCACTTATTGAGTTACCTTGATAATCATGCACATGTTTCAATATACAAATTAATGTAATGAATTCACGATCATTACGAAACATAAAATTGGATATATAATACATATTATAGTATGTTTTAACCATCAAAATGGTCTTATAAATAGTTTGTAATTAATATAATGAAATTGCAAACACAAGGCCCATGATTATGGTCAAACAATACATCTCAAATGGTGTTTTTATGAGAGGGGGAGGAGAGGACGAAATATGAATAATTTTTCCATAAACATGATAACATCTAGTATATATAGGTTTCTATAGATTTCAGGCCGCTTGTATACGTAAAAAAGAATAGATTATATGAAAAGAAAATGAATTCAAAACACACATGAAAAAGAAATGGATTCTTACTCATGATTTCTTATTCTTGAGATCCTCCTTAAGGCCATTGGTTTTGGCATTTTACTGAGTCAAGCATGTCTTGGACTTTGGTAAGATCCTTGAGAAATGGATTTTTCATATCATATTCTATTATCAATGCTTTATAGATGTGAGATAAAGAGTGGGGTTAGGGTGGTATTTATAGTGGATGGGAGGAGAAGTTTTACATTATTTTAATCATTACTATAATATTATTACGCCAGACTATGAAAATTCTCAATTATAATAAATAAATAGAAATGAGATCTTGTGAGTTCGAACCATGTGTGCATACATCATCCATGATGTAAAAATAGTGTATTTATATGATAATTTATATATATGGTATTTTTTCATATTTGACTATTCATAAAATTTCATGTATTTCAGAAATATCTAAAAACATCACCCTAACAGTTTTTCAACTTTTAGAATTCAAAAATTAATTCAATTTTCTAAAAATAATTTTATAAACAAGATTAATTAAAATTTTAAAATAAAATCATAATTTACTATAAAATATTTACAATTAAACCTTATTGTCTAATAGTTTGGAAAATTATCTAATGTCACATAATATTATCTTAAAATCATATGTAATTAAAATATTTACTTATGAACACAATTTAAGAAAATAAAATTTTATTTAAATTATTTAATTAATCATAAAATTTTAAATAAATATATATGAATTACAAAAATAACAACAATTAGTCAATATTTTTTTATATTTAATTACTTATATTATGACAAAATTATATCATGTTGAAATATATATGATGGATAAATTTTATTTAGAATTTCATTATTGAATTTATTGTTCATAATGGTACGTTAATACTCATTATGGTAAAAAAATATTCATAATGGTACACTACAATTCATAAGGGTCATGTAGTTATTCATAAGGGTATGTTAATATTCAAAAAAAATTATGTTTGTTCAATCTGACTCCAGGCAACATACCTATCATAACCATGTTTGTTTGTTTTTTGAAATTCAAAACATAGAAGAAACAATTATGTTTAATGTTATGTTTATAATGGTGACATATTATTTACTAGTTCATTAAATCACATAGTGTTTCCTTTTAATTGTCAGGATGTTAGATTATCCCCCAATAAATGAATTGTTCCCTCAAAATTCGTTCATTGTACTTCTATTTATTATTTTATAAATGGATAATTAAGAAAACATATTATCATATGTGTAGTCAATTATGTACAAGTTTCAAATTCTATCACTTAAAATTATTCTATGAAAATTACAACGTAAAATATCCAATGTTCTCTCGATTGTTCCTATGATATCATCTGTAAGGACCTTAACCCACAGATTCAGATTTATTAATAAAACATGCTCATAAATTTTTTTGTATAATAGATAACTAAATAATACACAACAATTTACACAAATGATGAGAGTTTCTTATATAGGTTATTTAGAATTAGACAAAAACCAAAAAATATTGAATCAGGGTTTTTAAAAATAATTACAATATAACTAATTTGATTCATATGTAGTAGCACCTTAACAGTCCTTTGAACATCTCTAGAATCCTATGAAAAACATTTTAAAAATATTGGATGAGCACAAAAAGAACAGTAAGGTACACAAAGAAATAAAAATTGTTATTCTAGTAGAAACATGAGAACCATTTGAAAACCTTTTCTTTTAAAAAAAATAAGTAAGCATTGAATCATCATTTAATTTTCTTCGTACATATTTACCTAATCACTATTAGAAGCATCCTTACACATGGAAGAACCATTTGGTCAACATACATCTCCAATGTTCCCAATGAATTAGAGAGCTATAATGGGCCCCACCCATAATATCTTGACCAATAATGGGGTGAAACCGGAATATCATGAGCAATAATGGGATCAACCCAACATATCATGAGCTATAATGGGCTCAACCCAACATATCATGAGCTATAATGGGCTCAACCCAACATATGATGCGCTATAATGGGCTCATACCAACATATCATGATCTATAATGGGCTCCAAACATCATATTTTGGTCTATAGTATGCTCAAACCAACATAACAATGTACAAGGAACATAACATGAATAAAACACTTGACAAATCATTTGAAACCTTGAGCAAAACACATTAATGTTTTCAAAATTAATTTTTTTCATAAAAAAAATTACCTTTAAAATATAAAAACCATCCACATATTAATGAAATCATATTCATAAAAAAATACCATGTCAACATATAAAGGAAACATAATAGTTATAATGAACAATTAAATCAATATAAGTACTCATGCCTTATAGACAATATTTTTGAATTTAATTAAAGAGAGTTTGAAAATGAATTTAAAAAAAATTTACCTTTAAAATATAACTACAGTGAGAATTAATAGAGTGGAATGTATATGATTATACAATATAAATAAATTTAATTCAAAAAAAATTTAATCACACAATAAAATTCAATACAACATAATGAATAAAGGAGTAGTTTAGCCCTATGAAAGAAAATTAGGTTAAGAATTCTCTTACCTCGGATTATTCTTACACCAAACATGTTTAAAACTCATGTATAATGGTTACAAAAGTGTTATTAATATCTTATTGAAACATATTAATGTTTTTTAAACAATTATATTATCATTTCATAACGTAATTTTGTCATTAATTTATTTGAATATTGATCCTTCCATTGTTTCGGGTGTGTTGTTTACATGATTTCCATTGCCGATTTGTATTTTATTTTCTTATCATATGGAAAAGAAATTCCAAAATTTGAATGAAATTGTATTAATATTTTTGTAACATATATAATAGTAACATAAAACATATTTCTATCATTTATAATGATAAATATTTAGATAAAACATTAATTATATTTGTTAAGATCAATATTTTTGTTTCCTCTATAATCATGAAATTGTTTCGGTTTATAAATTAAATTAATTAATATATGTTCATTATAAAACATAAAATAAATTACATAATTAAAATTACATTCTATTTTATTCAATAAAATGGATTTACAAGTAGTTTTGAATGATTTTAAGGAAATTGAAAACTCAATGTCCATGATTCATGTAAAACAAAACTTCTCAACTAATGAATTTAAAATAGGGGATGAGAAGAAGAAAGATGAGGAATTTTTTGATAAACATGAGAAAATATAGATTGTATAATATTATAAAGTTTTCATGCCTCTTTTATAAGTTAAATAGAAGAGAGTGTAAGAATAAAAAATGTATTTAATAAAAAACACAAGAAAAAGGAATATGGTTCTTACTCTTGATCTATTCTCCTTGAGATCCTCCTTATGGTCATTGGTATTGGCCTTTTGGTGAGACCAATAATTCTTGGATATGGGTAATAACCTTGGGTAGGGTATTTGGTAGAACAAAAAAAATTCATGTCTTGAGAGGTGTGAGTGGAAGAGAGGCATGAGGGTTGTATTTATAGTGGAGTAGAAAAGAGGTTTTACATTTTATTAATCATTAGATTAATATTTTATCTCAACACTATTAATTTTCATAATTATTGTGATAAAATATTAAATATAGATCTTGATTTCTAAACATATGTGATTACATCATCTATGGTGAAAAAATATTATATTTAGCTTATAATTTATATATATAGTATTTTATCGTATTTCACAATTCATAAAAAAAATCATGTATTTTAGAAAAATACAAAAAATTCACCCCTAAAATTTTGTCGATGTGTAGAATTCAAAAATTAACTCCATTTGTGGAAAATAATTTCTAAAAATATATAATTTTATTTTAAATATAATAACTATTTACCTAAAAAATATAATTTCAAAATTAAACATACTTTTCTAACACTTTGAAAAATTTGTTAATGTCTCCTAAAATTATCTTATTTCCATAAGTCATAATAATAAATATTTATCATTACATTTTACAAGAATAAGTTTTCATTTAAATTATTTAATTAATAATAAATTTTTTAAAAAATTATATATGACCTACAAATATACCAATAATTAATCAATAAATTATAACTACTTGTTTAATTATTTTATAAAAAAATTATATCATACTGAGAATTATTAGATGGATAAATATAATTTATAATTTCATTGAGTAAGTGACAATTAATATGAGCAGATTACTATTCATAAGGGTGCATTACTATTAATAATGTTCATGTTACTATTTATAAGGGTATATTGCTATTCATAATGTCCAGCTAAGTATTCATTAGAGTAGTTAATTATTAACTAAAAAATAATATTGTTCAATTAGACTTCAAATAACATGTTAATGGAAACCGTGTATATCAGTTTTTCAAAATTCAAAACACAGAAGCAGAAAAAATTATTTGTAATGGTTAGTTTCAAAAAGCTCACATCGTTTTTAGTAGTTCATTTAAGAACCTATTATTTCCTTTTAAAATTCCAGGATGTTACAAAATGGGAAACTTTTGTTATCTTCATTTTACTTTAACCCCCCGCCCCATAAACACATTTTTAACATAACCGTAATAATTATGTTTTATTTCATACACTATAAATATTCGTCAAAAATTATATTGACCATATTAGACATTATGAATTATTAAGATTCAAATTATGGAAAAACAATTTCCACCACATAAAATCACTGATGTGGAGAAAATAATTTATAAATTAATCTCATAAATGTGATGAGAATATGGGGTTTTAATGTGAAGTTGTACAAAGGAATACAATGTTTATATATCCAAAATGAATATGACGATAATTAAAATAACAAAAATTGTAATAACTGTTCCCTAATTTTACTAATATTTCATTAAATAATACTAAAAATATAAATAATCATTATAAATTATCTATAAAAAAATGTAATTTTCAAATAAAATTTTTTAGTTTCCATAGTCTATAAAAAATTAATATTTCTTAATGAAAATAAAATTATTTCACTAAAAGATAATTTTTGTATTCTAATTTCAAAAATGAATTTTAATATTTGTTATAAATTTTCTAATATTTCCAAAATTAATTTTAATTTAATATTTAAAAGGGAGACTAATCCATCATTTATAAATGTCCATTTTCAAGGAAACATTTTATTTTTTTCTAAATGATTGTTATTTTATTAGCAATCAAAATATAACTATATTTTTAAAAATATAGTTTGTTCTCACGAACCCCTACCACCAAAGATTCCCCTCCTGACATGGCAATTGTTAAAGGGATATAATGACCCCCGAGTCCCACCCACAGTAGGTCCCGGAGTGGCGAATAGCACCAAGGGTTTGAGTTTTCACAAATATGGGGGGCATTATCCTTTTTATTATTTAAGATCAGGAAATTGGATGAGTCAAACACGAAAAGAAAAAGGGACAAGTAAAGGTAAATAAACCCAAATCAAAACCCATATGTATGTTTTATACAATACTGAAACAAAATTACAAGTACAAGAAAAGATCCAAAGTATGATACCAAAAAAAGAAAACAAAAACTGCAACCATCAAAACTCCATTGCCCAACTAGAAAGGTCATGCACGATCCCTAAAGTCCTCCTTAAAATCTGAAAGTAAACATATGGTGAGCATACATGTATAATCAGCAAGGAAACCTAAAGCTATCGTGCATAGGTGGGGAGACATCCAAATGCCCCGTGAGAGAAAATAAGGAACAAAAGACTACCAGCAATCTATTCACCCAAACTTACCAGCCACACTCACCAAATATCGAAAGACAACAGATTAGTATAGTAATATTTTCAATGTATGGGTACCCCAAACAACCATCCCACTGATTACTACTCAAGCCCTCATGCCTAATGCTCTGATGATTCCCCCTCTTACTAGGCTAGTGGAGCAACCTGGCCA
Source organism: Viscum album (assembly GCA_963277665.1). Taxonomy (NCBI): domain Eukaryota; kingdom Viridiplantae; phylum Streptophyta; class Magnoliopsida; order Santalales; family Viscaceae; genus Viscum; species Viscum album. The sequence goes on along the minus strand of OY728129.1, from coordinate 275,899,642 downwards.
TACAAAGCTCGAGGTTCTGCCGCAATCTGGCCATACGAAGCTCATAGTATCCCACCAGAACACAATCCATGTCCATAACCACATCTCATCCCGCATTCCTCCGGCAATCAATCCATGACCATTACCACATCTCATCCTGATGAAACCTGGGAACCACATCACATATCATCCGGAAGAAACCTAGAATCATATCACATCCTCATTCCGAAGACTCGTGGGAAACAACTGTTGTGACCTGCCCGAAGGATCTTGGGCTATAGAACCTGGAAGAGGGAGCACTAGGAACAACAGTAACCAGCCATCCTTCGGATGTTTGGGAATCTCACCCCCCATCCCATGGGTGTTCGGAACATAGTGCTCAACATGTTTGGGGAGCGTAAATAATCATAAAACATATATATTTATATAATTATATCAAACACTCATCCCATCATATGGCTTCTACACAAAAGATCTGATCACATGTCTCCACACTACTACCACGAAATTATGCACACAATGAACATCCCCAAACCCCATTAATCATTTCATGATTCAACAGTTTTAGTTTATCATTTCCTTAACTACCAGGCAACTAACAACAACCAAACCAGATCAATTGTTTGTAAAACATTTCCCTACCAACCACTAATAAAGTTAGGGAAAACACAAGCAACACAAAACCATTTCCCTTTATCATCCAATCAATTCCATTTATTTTCCATATTTAATCAACTACCATGCCCCAATGTTCATTAGTTAACTCTTCCACTTTTATTCAAATGCACAACCCATCCCTCGAGCCCTTCTTCCGTCCCCCACAACTACGAACACCTCAGAAACAATACTCGTACCACATCATTATCCCTTAGATACCATTCACCACAAACCCGATGCCCATCAAAACCATAAGAAACATGCCAATCCACAACAAAGACAATCGTAGCCCCACTGCTCACCCATTCCAAAACAACCCACGAAACACCCCTTCACATAATTAAACCCCAACCAGCACCCACAAAATTCATTCTTTGATTTAATTTAATCTGGGTGATCATACAAGGGTTCAAGATATTCATTTAATCATCCATGAATTCACAACATAATCAATGTATAAGCATTAATGGAAATAGAACAACGATATCAACAAAATTTCCCCAATCCCATTCTTTAACCAGTTCTTATATTTATTTGTTGGTTCAGCTGTATCTCATGAAAACAAGAGGATACCCACCCCCCATGATCCACAAAAGAGTGAGAGACGAAGGTAAGATCCCTACCTCAAAGGATTTTGAGGAAAACCCAATAAAATGAAGAACACACAAGAAGTCAGGATGAGCCTCCAAGAATCATCTTTAGATATCTTCTCCTAACACAACCAAGACCAAATCTCATCTTATTTGGCATCCACACACTTAGATCTACCCATAATGGGCGTAGATCTAAGAAACCGAGGGAAGAGGAGAAGTAGATCTAAGTAGATCTAAGGAAATGATCAAGAACGAAGGAGAACGACGAAATACCTCAAGAAACCACCTTCTATTCGCCAAGGGAAGACTTCAGATCGCCTCCAAAATGGTTGGGAGAGGTTATCATACCATTAAGGGAGGGTAATCATGTGCTATTGCTGCTTAGGGGCTTAAAACCCCATTTAGAGGCAATACGAGTTAGATCCACAATTTAGAATCTATGATTAAGTACCCACACAGTTAGTCCGCACGTTTTGACAAACCGTGCGCTAACCGTGCATTAGATACTACCTCTCAAACACTACTCACATGGTTAGTCCACACGGTTAGCCAATCCCTGCCCAAACTGTGCATTAGCCACTACCTCTAACACCCACCTCGCAAGGTTTGGCTGTGCAGTTTAGAAAAAACCGTGCGCAGACCGTGCGAAAGCTACTGGCCATTTTTCTTCCTTAAAAGTTCACCCAAACACACCCACAAGTTGCCTTAACCTCCCAGAACACCTCTAACACCACATTTAACAATGTAATGGTCTGGAGAGGTCCGAGCCATTACATCAGATACCTCTCAATCTATTCTCATCCTCGATAATTAAAACCAAACCCAAAGGAAAGAGGGGGTCCGAACAACCACCCCAAAAGCTGCCTCTCATGTGTGAACCTATCCGACATATAGGAACACCTCACCCTTAAGAATAAATGAAACATTAAAGGGTCAAGATATGCAATCATATGGTTTAGGGAGTTTATTCCCCCATGTCATAATTCTATCCGCTTTTGGCGGCACTTACTCACCCGCACGAGTTTAATCTCATCCACCTTAATGCGTCTTGATTAGGGATCAGGTCCTCCCCTCCCCATAGTCCGGACTCTTCATACATATTCAGAGAACAAGGAAATAAACACATTATGTAGGTTAAAAGGTAAAATCGCTTCATCACAAACCATTACAATAGAACAAAACTCAAAACAGCTCTTGGTATTGGGCGCACCTCTCTACCTCCCATACAAGGCTTCGAAAGGAGCCATGAATATGTTAGAGTGGTAGCTGTTGTTGTAAGAGAACTCAATCAGAAGAAATTGTTGTGTCCATGATCCTCTGAGGCCCATCACACATGCTCGTAGCATAACTTCTAATGTCTAGATGGTGCGCTACGTTTGCCCACTTGTCTGGGGGTGGAAAGTAGTGTTGAGTCATAGATGGGATCCAAAAGCATGTTTCAATCCTCTCTAGACACGTGAGGTAAACCAGGTATCCCGGTCGGAGATTATAGATCTCTAAACTCCGTGCAACCACAACACCTCATTCACATACCTTTGAGCTAGGGACTCAACCATACTGGACTCCTTGATTACTAGGAAATGGGCGGATTTCGTTTGCTGGTCCACCACTACCCAGATGGAATCGCAACCCCCTTGAACCCTGGGTAGCCCTATGATGTAATCCATTGAGATGTCATACGGATTCCACTTGGGGACATCTAAAGGTTGTAACTGACCTCCTAGAACGTAGTGTTCTTCTTTCACCTACTAACACATGGAGAACTTTGCTACAAACTATACATCTAACTGTTTCACCCTGTGCCACCAGAACTACCCTCCCAAACCCTGGTACATCTTGGAAGCTTTCAGGTTTACTGCCAGGTGTGATTTGTGGAAATCACCAATAACTCTCTTGTGCAATGCCTCTAGAATAAACAATTTCCCCCAGAAAAGCTTCTAATTCAGACCATCCTCTAACCATCCTTCCAGATCATTGCCCTGGCTAGCCAAATCATGCATCACTTCACTCTCTATGTCTCCCCACTAAAACTCCTCCACCTACCGTAGTAGGGAGGAATGCACTATCATCTGAAACAGACAACCACTACCACCATCATTCTATACATCGAGGTGTAGTGCAGCCAATTCTTCCATTTCCTTCTCGATATCTGCCAAATTTCAAACCGCGTCTTTCCTCCTACTCAAAGCATCAGCCACCACATTTTCCCTACCTTCGGTGTAGGAGATTTTGAAGTCATAGTCCTAGAGGAACTCCATCCACCACACTACCGCAAATTCAGGTCCCACTAGGAGAATATATACTTCAAACTCTTGTGATCCGTGAAGACCAAGAAACACTACCCAATGAGGTAATTTCGCCATAACATCAGAGCGAACACAAACACCACAAGCTCTAGATCGTGTGTGTCATGGTTACGTTCATGAGGACGTAACTTCCTAGACCCATAATAGATCACCCCTTGCTGTTGCATCAACACACACCCATATCCTTGGCATGAGGCATCACAGAATACCTAAAACGTTACTCCATCCTCCGATAATCTCATCACTAGGGAACTAACCAACTTTCCCTTTAGATAACTAAAGGACGCCCCAAAAATCACATCCCACACTAAAGATCTATCCTTCATTGTCAAGACTATCAAAGGTGTTGCAACTCGGAAGAAGGTGGGTACGAACATCTGGTAGTAACCTGCTAGTCCAAGGAAACTACGAACCTCTTCCATGTTCTTGGGTGCTGCCCAAGAAACAACCGCCTCGACCATCGATGGGTCCACCATTATTCCCCTCTCAGACACCACGTTCCCAAGGAAGTGCACTTCTCGCTTCCAGAACATGCACTTGGAAAATTTCCCATATAGTTGGTGCTATTGGAGGACCTCTAAAACTATTCTTAGTTGCTCAGCGTGATCCTCCTCTAATATGGAGTTGATCAGAATGTCGTCAATAAACATGACTACAAACCAATCCAGGTATTCCTAGAAGATGGAGTTCATGAGACCCAAGAACACAACATGTGCATTTGTATCACTGAATGACATGAATACCAACTCAAAGTGTCTAGACCTACATCTGAAGGAAGTCTTTGAGATTTTTCCCTCCTTCTACCTGAACTAGTGATATCCCGACCACCGATCGATCTTAAAGAACCAACCTACTCCCCTCAGCTGGTCAAAGAGATTGTCTATCCTTGAGAGGGGGTAACGGTTCTTTAACATTACCTGATTCAGTATCCGGTAGTCTATGCACAGCCTGAGACCACCATCTGCCTTCTTTGCAAACAAGATAGGAGAAACCCAAGGTAACACACATGGCCGAATAAAACGCTTCTAAATTAGATCGTCAATCTGAATCCACAATTCCCACAACTCAAGAGGTTCCATCCAGTAGGGAACCATCTAAATAGGATGGGCACCAGGTTGTATGTTTATCCCGAACTCAACATCACATTGATGGGGTAGAGTCGCCACCTCTTCAGGGAAGACGTTCATAAACTCACAAACAATCCCCTGGACTTCCACCATTTTTGTATCCACTGACTCCATTGACAGTTAAAATAACAAGGAAAGGAGGGGCTCCACTCACCAGTTACCTTCCGGGTAACCCCACTCGCCGATGAAAGTCACACATCCTCCACCCATGTCTGAAAACAAAACCTTCTTTGGAAACAATCAACGAAGACACACACTGAGAACAGCTTGTCGATGCCTATAATGACGTCGTGTAGCTGCATTTGTAGTAAAAGGAGATCTCCACTGGATTGGTGTGGCCCAAACATCATCCTACATCCCCGGCAAACACGAGACAATCTGGTCTGACCTTCAACTGGCATACTCAAAACCAGAGGTACATAAAGTGTCTTTATGTATAGGCCCAAGGAATCGGCTAGACTGGGTACAACAAAGGAGTGTGAAGCTCATGAACCAACAAGGCATATGCAAGGGTACTAAACAAGCTGATCGTACCACGAACGACTTCTGGTCCTCCTAGAACTGTTGCCTCTGTGGCGTGCATCTGCCCACACCCAGTTACTCTACCTCTCGGTTGTCCGCCGCCTCCCTGACCACACCCTGGTCGAGGTCCCTGAGGAGCACCCTGAGGTCAGCCTCCTCCTGCAACGTCTACCCTCAGAGGAGCGGGAGCTCGCTGCCACTGTTGCTGCTGGTGGAAGGGCTTGGCTAGAAACTAATGTGGATGAGGTAGGTTCTATACTAGTCCACCGCCAATGTACTATACTCGGTCTTGGCACTGGCTCCGAAGGTTCCCATGGTTTCCACAAATGAAACACCTCAGTTTTGGGCCCGAAGGAAAAGGTTGAGGAACGGGAGATCGGAAATGAAACTGCTGAGGCCTTCTCCCTACTAGTAGAAACCTAGAGGGCCCTAATGCTGGAGGCCTACTGTTGACGGCTTTCCCCTTTGATGAGCCCAACTGGATTCCCTCTCGCGACACACCTCCCAGCGTGTGCTTCCTCTCCACCACTTCATCTTTCTTCTAGACCTCCAAGTATGTCCTAAAGGTGAAGGGAGTAACATCATACTGAAGTGAAGGTCGAAGTGCCTCCTCCAAACCTCTCACTTGAGACTCCTCATCCAGAAAGTGGTCGGGATAAAATAGAGGGAGATCAAAGAACATTATCCATAACTCTCTCACTAACATACTCCCTACTGGAGGGAGGGTAGTTCCTACCTCTTCTCATCTTTCATTATGGAAGAGAGGAATTCCACACAGAATTCCTTCTCGAAGTCAGCCCACATGACCTCTGCCTCCATCTTCTCCCCACGATAATGTGTCCCCCACGGACGTGTTGCACCACGCATATGGATCACAACCAGAGGAACCCAGTAATCCATCAGAGCTCGGATCAAGCTGAAGGATATCACCAGCTCTTCTAGCCAGCTCTCTATCTTTATGTCAGAGACGGTTCCCTCATACTTCACGAGGGTCTACCACAGAAATGAAAAAAGCATCTTCGGCCACTAATTGTCCTCCTCCTCTCGGCTAGCCCTTTGTCGATTATCCAAGTCACCCTCCTGGGCCTCAATCGCCTGCAGTACTTGTGGTCGTCTCCCAGGTGCCATAGCTGCAAGGTAAACAAGGGATTCCTATGCCTGAGTAGCGTAGATTACTGTTCTTAAAATTCCATAGACTCCTTATTCATGATAAATCCCAGTAATTCCCCATAAACACAAAAACAAAAGTCATTATGATGATTGTACCGTTCCTAGGGTCTCTACCCTATAATCAGTGTGTCCACACATGGTTGTTCGGTAGGTGCAGAGTCCTTGCATCGGATCACAGGGTGGAGGGTGCTAAAATCGTGTGTCCTAGCCGGTATTCCCTGGCCTATTTCACGCCCCAACATCACCAAACATTGTTTCCCAACCACCCCATGCATCCTCGCTATGCCTAACTCCAGACTCTATCCTATCTCTCAACCTCCATGCCTCTGATACAATTCTTCCAGAACCCCTCCCACAAAAGATGGCCCTCCTGACCTGGAAATGGTGAAAGGGAGATAATGACCCTCGAGTCCCACCCCCCGTAGGCCTCGGAGAGGTGACTGGCACCAAGGGTATGAGTTTTCACAAATATGGGGGGAATTACCCTTTTTATTAAATAAGATCCTGAAATATGATGAGTCAAACCACAAAAGAAAAATGTACAATTAAATGAAAATAAACCCAAAACCAAACCCAAATGCATGTTTTATACAATACTGAAACAAAAGTACAAGTACACGAAAATTGCCAAAGTACAATACCAAAAACAGATAGCAAAAAACTGCAACCAACATAACATCAACACAAAACTAGCAAGGTCCCGCATGGTCCCTGAAGTCCTCTTGAAAACTTAAAAGTAAATGTAGGGTGAGCATACAAGTAAACTCATTAGGGAATCCTAAAGCACTCGTGCACAGGTGGGGAAACATCATAATGCCCCGTGAGAAAACAGAAGGAACCAAAGCCAAGAAAGGAATCTATCCACCCAACCATATAAGCCACACTCACCAAATATCGCAGGTCAACAAAGTATTATAGTAATATTATCAAATTATGGGTATCGGGCACCACCTTCCCATTGATTACTCCTCCAGCCTTCACACATAATGCTTTGATGCTTCTCCCTCTTCCTGAGCTAGTGCCGCTACCTGGCCATACGAAGCTCGAGCTAGTGTCACAAAATGGACATATGAAGCTCATAATATCATGTCGGAACACAATCCACAGCCATAACCACATCTCATCCCGCATTCCGCTGGCACTCAATCCTTGGCCATAACCACATCTCATCCTGAATGCACCTGGGAATCACATTAAATCTCATCCCAAAGACACCTGGGAACATATCACATCCTCATCCCGAAGACTCTTGGGAAATATCTATCGCAACCTTCTCGAAGGATCTTGGGCTATAGAACCTAGAAGAGGGAGAACATGGAAGAATAGTAACCACCCATCCTTTGGATGTTTGGGAATCTCACCCCCCATCCCATGGGGGTTCAGAACATAGTTCTCTTCATGGGTGGATAATGTAAAGAAACGTAAAACATACAGATTTATATAATTATATCAACCACTCAACCAATCCTAAGGCTTCTACACAAAATATTTGAGCACATGCCTCGACACTACTACCACGAAAGTATGCACACAATGAAAACCCCCAAACCCCATTATGATTTTCATGTTTCAAAAGTTTTAGTTTATCAGTTCCTTAACTACTGAGAAACCAAAAAAAAAACTAGATCAATCGTTCATAAAAAATATCCCTACGAACCACAAATAAAGTTAGAAAAAACACAAACAACGCAAAACCATTTTATTTTATAAGCTAATAAATTCCATTGATTTTCTATATTTAATCAACTACCATGCCCCATAGGTCAATATTTAACTCTTCAACTTTTATTCATATGCACAACCTGTCCCTGTATCCCTACTTCCAACCACCACAACCATAAACACCTCAGAAAAAATACTCATACCACATCATTATCCCTTAGATACTATTCACCGCAGCTCCGCTGCCCATTACAACCATATGATACACGAAAATCAACAACCAAGACAACTGCAACCCTTCTGATCATTCGTTCCACAACAAACCATGAAACACAGCTTCACATAATTAAACCCCAACAAGCAACCACAAAATTCATTCTTTCATTTAATTTAATCGGGGTGATCATACAAGGGTTCCAATTATTTATTTAATCATCCAGCATTACATGATTAACCAATTTCTACATTCTATGAAATTCCATCAAAAAAACAATCCCACACAGGGAAACATTTAATTGCGCAAGAAAATTCCCCAAACAACTGTTATTTTCAGTAGGGATAAGACTATTAAATTAACAACAACATCAAAGGATAAACGTTGATGGAAATAGAACAATGATATCAACAAAATTTCCCAAAACTCATTCTTTAACCAGTTAATATCTATATTTACTAGTTCAACCATATATCACAAAATCAAGAGGATTCTCGCCCCACATGATGTACAAAAGAGAGAGAGATGAAGGGAATATCCCTACCTAAAAAGTTTTTTATGAAAACCCCAACAAACGAGGAACACACAAGAAGCCGGGCTGATCCTCCAAGAATCCTCCTTAGATCCCTTCTCCTAACACAACCAAGAACAAATCTCATCATATTTGGCATCCACACACTTATATATACCCATAACGGGCGTAGATATAAGAAACTGAGGGAAGAGGAGATGTAGATCTATGTAAATCTAAGGAAACGATCAAGAACGAAGGAGAATGATAACATACCTCAATAAACCTACATCGATTCACTATGGGAATCCTTTGGATCGCCTCCAAAACACTTGGTAGAGGTTCTCATACATTAAAGGGAGGGTAATCCTGATTTACGGACGATTAGGGGCTTACAAGAACCATTTTGTGGTAAAACGAGTAAGATCCAGAATTTTAGGATCTATGATTAAGTGCCCACAATGTTAGTCCTCACAGTTTGACAAACTGTGCGCTAACCATGTGTTAGCTACTACCTCGCCAACACTCTTCACACAGTTTGTCCATACGGTTAGCCAAACCATGCGCTAACCATTCGTTAGCCACTGCCTCTGACACCAACCTCACACAGTTTGGCCGTACGGTTTAGACAAACCGTGCGTAGCCCATGTGAAAGATACTGCCCTTTGTTCTTCTTTAAAAGTTCACCCAAACGCTCCCCCATGTCACCATAACCTCCCAGAACATCTATAACACCACATTTTTACAATTTAATGGACTAAATATTTCACGACCCGTACTCGGGGACCGTTCCGTGACTACCCCAAGCCCGCCTTCTATAGGCCAGGGGCTGGCGACTAGCACCAAAGGCGTAAGTCCCGATAAATGGGAAATAAATGACATTATATAAGAAAACAAACACCACAGAGTATGCATGCTAAAGTAAACACTTAGTTAACTGAGCACAAAAGTAAGTGCTGAAAAGTAAATGTGCCAGAATACAAACTTAACTGAAAGTACAGTACATCTGAAAGAGAATAATAATAGCAGTAAAGTAAATCCACAACCACCAAGTCAACCTCCGGAATTCCCACCTGAAGGGTGGGTACAGATAGTCTTCTCGGCTCCACGGGCCCGTCCGTCCGCTCCGTGTACATCCCGCCTGATAGTCCACCTCCAGGTACCATTCTGCTCCACAAGCCTCAAACACTATCAGCATTGTTCGTCGTCTACAACCAACACAATGTAGTGCAGGAATAGCCCGTGTAGGGGTGAGTATACGATACTTAGTAGAGACCATGAGACTCCTTAAGGTCTCCCAAAATCCATAAAGGAAAAACTACAAAGGAAATATACAATCACGAAGTATCAACCAACTCTACTCTAGTATATGCCCATACATATAACTACGTTATCAATTCCAGTTCGGCACCAACTCACGAGCCCATGTACAACCCAGTCCACACAGGAACGAAAAACCAGTCCACACAGGAAAGCACAACCCAGTCCACATAGGAATGAATGTAAATCATATAGAAGATAATGATTGAAAATCAAGACTCAACTCACATAGGTAAGCAAGTCAATCATATCAAAGATAATGATTGAAAATCAAGACTTAGCTAACACAGGTAATAAAGTCAATCATATCGAAGATAATGATTGAAAATCAAGACTTAGTTCACACAGGTAATCAAGTCAATCATATCGAATAAAATGATTGAAAATCAAGACTCAGCTCACACAGGTATACTACTCACGAAGAAGGGTGGAGATGATAGATGTAGCCTCTGAATCATCTCACATGACGAACCCATGTAGGATCCATGTATAGAAGTTATCTCTTCCAAACCCACGTAGGATCCAAGTACATTTGTCCTCACTACCGAACCCACGTAGGATCCAAGTACAATCGTCATCGTCGTCGCGGTCACAACCAGCTCTAGTGTTCCTGCACACAACACGCTAAATTCCTAGAGGATCCGCTCCCTGATCCAAGGGGTTCGATACATAATCTGTCACAAAGTCCATAGTTTATGTATCACAAAGTTTCGTCTCTTCAAAAGGAACTCAACGAGACAGACATTGCGTCAATCGGATGCCCGGTCTGAGAGTTATTGGCTTTTTCGTCCCAGGGGCCCGGTTGGTTTTTAAGTTAAAACCAACCTGACCATACTCCAGCTGCATCCAAACCTCAAGCAGTGTAAGACCGAATTACCATATCAATATGTGGAATTCAACGTGATCGACAACACGTCATTCGGACGTCCGGTCGTTAAGTTATATGTGTTTTCGCTCTATGGGCCCAATTGGATTCAGGTTTGAACCAACTCAGCCGTACCCACACATTACCGAAAGCTTGAGTGTAATATAACGAAACGACCGTCTTGATCCAAGGATCCCAACACAACTAAGGGTGTGCCGATCGGAGTTCTATAGCCCATGATATGGGCGTTTGAAAAATTATGTCTGAAAAATGGGGTTTATGGCCCGGTCCGACCCGACCCGATACCCCCTGGGTCGGCCCAAACCTGGTCGACCTGACCCGGGTCCATGTATGGACTATTTGGGTGTGGCCCAGCACACGGCTGGGCGCGGCGTGCGGCTTGGCTCGCAGGCCGGCCGCGGCTCAGCTTGCGGCCGAGCGGGGTGCGAAGGGGGGGGGGGCACTGCCCCCCCCCCCCCCCCCCACCCCCGTTTTCGAAATGGCCAGCCTTTGTAACCGCAGGACCCTTCGTGTCCCACCTCCATGTGGCACCGGCGGCCGGCTCAGCCGGGCGTGTAAGAACCCGGTTCTTATTTTGAGGTACGGGCTTCTTCTTTTCTCATTTCCTTAAGTGTTTTTGAGAAAATATGGAAAACGGGAAAAAAATCCAAAATTTTGGAAAGTACACACTGTGTACTTTTTCCACACGCCATGTAATTTTGTCCGTGTGGGATGAGTACACGGGGCATGTGGCCATGTCGAGGATGAAGGGTGTAGGAACCGACTACACGCAGTGTAGTGGTCCTCTACACACCGTGTAGTCAGTCGGCATGCCATAACAGTAAGGCAGTGGAGCAGCCGCCAGCTGGGCGAGAGTACACGCCATGTAGTTGGGAGTACATGCCGTGTACCCATGTCGGCAAGTGAACAGTGTGGCGGTGCCGCCAGAGGAATAGTTAAATGCAGGAAGTACAACCCATGTACATGGATGTACATTCCATGTACTTTGTTTTTTCCTTAAAATGGGATGTAGCCTCCCTTGTTCACAGAGAAGTCTTAGAACGGGAAGAGAGCTCCAGAGCGGATGAACGGACCTTCAGAGATCTATCGGGCGCACGTCTGGAGTCTGATTCTGCATTAGAAGATCCTATTGGAACCACACTGGTAAGTCCTCTCTTCTCCTGCTGTGGTTCATTACCAATTATTCTCTTAAAAAAAGTTATTTGAGGTTAAGAATGATTATTTCTTTGTCAGATCTACGTCGTTCATGGGCATTTCTGGAACCAACGTTCAGGTATATCCCTCATTGGTGTTTTTGGTAGGTGGCTTGGTGTTAATTTTTCCAATTTTCCTGTGTTTTGTGCGTTTTTGGGCCATGAACCCATGTTGGGGTGTCGTGTGGCTAAGGCCATTGCTATATTAAACACATAGAATTGAAAAGGTGATTAGTTATGATAATAAAATGATGGTTGGGATCATTTCATGAATCCCAGACCACCCCAGGGGCGTGTTCCACTATTTAGGCACTTGGCCATGATAGATGTGGGTATGCCGTTAAAGTAGTAATTGTAGAATTTCCTCGAGAGGAATTGCTTGTTTACGGCTTGTTTATATGTTGGGCATGGACTGGTTAATTCATGCATGAGGGCAGTGTATTTCTATAGCCTGAGTGCGTGACTATAATAGCCTAAGTGAAACGTTCTATTTCACCTGAGGGAAACCTTTCGTTTATGAGGGCTTGACTTCTGTGCCTAAGGGCGACAATACCTACGCATGAAGGCAAAATACTATTACGCCAGAGGGCTATACATGCGGGTTGGATTCTGCTTGCCTTAGGGTATGGTTTAGCTAGTCTGAGGACATAGACCGTTTACTTTGAAATGCATTGTGGTGATTTATAATATTTAATGGATTAAATGAATAATAAAATGGAAATTTAATTGTCAAGTTAGTTGCTTTTCAGTACTACTTACTTTTTTGCATTTTACTATTGAACACGGTTGTTGCATGCTTACACGCAGTTGGTAACGGGCCTTTGGTGGGTACCTATTGAGATATATTTCTGACACCCTGTTTGGGTCATGTTTTTTCGGCCCAAACAGATTACGTTTCTATAGGTGTGGATAGGGGAAAGAGTCCCTATACAGGTACTTGACTATTGCTGAGGAGTAGGAGGGAAAGGGACCGAGCCTAGGCTCGCGATGTCGTTGCAAGCTATTTTGTTTTTTTAGTTGTACTCTGCATTTTGTTGTACTGTATTGATGTATAAACATGTTCTGTCTGTTTTCATAGAACTTGAGACATGTAGCATCATTACTTGTATATTGCTGGTTATATCTGCTGCAGTTGTTTATTTCAGTTTTGTATGGTTTACTGCTTCCGCTGTTCGTTGTATCTTTTATTTTGTATTCCGTTGTGCTACACTTTGAAAAATGAGGTCACAGTTACCCCACTATCAGACCTGGTACCTTGCTGCTAGTCGGCAGCCTCCGGCGTTTGGGGACATATGCTTGAGGTCGCGTGGCGAAACAAGATCGGGGCACCCGATGTGTGGCACCCAGAACCGGGACGTTACGAAGTGGTAGAATAGGAAGTTCATTTCATTTACTTACTATTTGGAGATTTAGTGGGGGAGAGGATGAACGGTAGTTGGTAATAATTTGTCCTCGGGCGTAGCAAACCCGTGTACAGGGAAAAACCAGTCGACCTCATATTTTTCAATTTTGCAGATTTTGCATATTTTACAGTTGATATGTTTTCATCATTGGGTGACACACTTGAGATTATACTGTTTATGTTTTATCTGTGGGTTATATTTAGTTGTAACTCGATGAGATTATGGTATTCCAATTCATGCATCATATAGGCACATGCTAGATAACACATTCCATGCATAATTTCCATGCAATGTAGGTGCATTAGAAATTGCATGTTATTGTGACAGTTGTTGTGCTATTAAAGCATGATGTCGTGATAACTGCTTTGATAAAGTACTTAATTTTTAATATGGTAATTTTTATAGAGCCTGTGTATAGAATGAATGCAAAACATTGGTTTTTTGCGGAGTATGGGCCCTCACTGACCAGAATTTGGTGGATCATTAGAAGGTTATATTGTTATAACACATATAAGATGTCAAACATTGATTCGTGGGGAGTATGGGCCCTCACGGGTCAGAATTTTACATTTAGGTGTTAGTTTTCAGTCTTTTCTGGGCTCCAGGGACGTTTCTGAGGATTACTGTCTGGAATCCCAGTATACACGCTGTGTATTATGTTTACACATGTCGTGTATGGCCTTCTGTACAGGAAGGAAAACGAAATTTTTGAGTACACACTGTGTACCCAGAGTACACGCCGTGTAGTGTCTTGTCGTGTCATAAACCATGTAGGTGGTGACATAGGGAAGGGAAGACCTTGGGGAGAACACGCCGTGTAGCTTATGTACATGCCGTGTAGTGTGACCTAGAGTACGGCTGTGTAACTAATAATACGGGTCGGTGAACTCCTATACAGAATATGTTGTGTCAATGATGAACACAACGTGTAGTGTGACCTGGGGACTCGACCATGTAACTAACAACAAAGGCAGGTGTCACCAATCCTTGCACACGTCGTGTACCTATGGGACATGCTGTGTATTGTTTTCTGAGGACAGACCATGTGGAGTGAGCAGTGTGACTGGAAAAATGGGGTTATGTACACGCCGTGTTTGGGTGTAACACGTCGTGTAGTGTCAAGACGAGTAGTCGGCCGTGTCATAGAAAACACAGTCAGTTGGAAATAACACCATACATGTTGTATATATGAAAACACTCCGTGTAGTTGTTGTTCAAATAGGAGTCGTGTAGCTCATCCTTGTAGAAGGACCCAGGCAGGGGAAGGGAACTGAAGTACACGCCATGTAGTCAGTATACACACCGTGTAGTCTTGTTTTGAAAATCTTGAAATTCCTTCTTCCTCTTGTTCCCTTGTGTTCCCTTCAAGTTCTGTCTTTGATAAATCTTGATCTAAGGAATGCTTTCAACTTTGTAGTGTCATGCCACCTAGACGACCCTGCGTTGTTCGCCAGGAGAGCGGCAACGAGAATACTCCATAGATGGTGGGCCATGGGATACCAGTTGATCCTCTAGCAGATCCTGATGCGGCACCAACTGTTATACCAGACATAGGTATAGAGGTGCAGTTCTGTGAATGCTTATTGCGGTTCATGCAGACCTTTTAGGGAGAACCGCAGGCAGCCACATCTATGGCTGAGTTGATGTGTATCATTCAGCAGCAGTATCCACCTATGTTTTCAGGGGATGGCGGACCACAGGTTGTGGAGTCTTGGTTGGGGTTGATGCAAACTATTTTCGAGCATCTGTAGATTCTTCCAGTGTTGAGGGTCAAGCTCGTGACATACATGCTGTGTGATTCATCCAAGAGAAGGTGGGGTTTACCACCCAGTCAGAGCATCACAGAGACATGATGTGGGAAGATTTTCAGGCAGTCTCCTATGACTTCTTCATTCCCATGACGGTGAAAGTAGACAAAGATCGAGAGTTCATGAATCTGCAGTAGGGCACTATGTCGGTGATGGACTACACTGCTCGTTTCACCGAGCATCGTGTTTTGAACCCGTACTGGTGGGTGACGAGACGTTGAGGGCCAGCCGTTTTGAAGATGGTCTTCGTTATGACATCTGAGCACTGGTAAACATTTTCTTGTTTCCTAGTGTACATGATATTGTAAATCAGGTTCTAATTACAAAGAGGAACCTTCATGAAGCTAGTAGTGTGTGCCAGGCTAGTTCAGCACCAGTTTCTGGTACTATTTCTGGTGGAAAGAGGAAGAGAGAGATGCATTTCTATCAGGGTTGCAGTACCATCCAGGAAGCTTCTTCAGGTGGACCGATCAGGTGCTACCAGTGTGGTATAGAGGGGTAGAAGAGACTGAAGTGTCCACGAGACCCAGTGTAGTGCCGATCTTGCGGCAAGATGGGTCATCTGCAATGCTTCTACATGGTGTTTCCACCAATGGGTAGTGAGAGGGGTTCTGTGCAGACTCTGCGTGCAGGAGCAGGACCAATGGATTCTTAGGAGTCAGGGAACTGGAATACGTCAGGGCGTGCATGCAGAGATGGTAGTCGTGGACGTGGTAGCCAGACACTAGGATCTTAGAGGCAGCAGGATGGGACAACTCAGGGTAGCAAGGCTGTGTCACAAGGTCGCGGCACTGGGCATGAATATGCATTACAATAGACCCAGCTGAAGTAGGATCTTGGACCGTCTACAGTCAGAGGTACTATTCTAGTATCTTCTGTCTTATCTTCAATAATTTTCGATACGCGTGCTACACATAGTTTCATATCTGTACCCGTTGTGGAGAGACTTGGGCTCTGTGTTTCTACTTCTTCTGATATCATGACTCTACACACTCCGTTGAGGACTAGAACGGCTGGTGTTCGTCAGTGCAAGGGGTGCCCCTCTGAGGTTGGTGGGTGTCACATCCTTTGGGACCTCTATGTCTTGGAGATAAAGAGCTGTGATTTCATTCATAGGATGGACTTGTTGGTTCCCTTTCGTGCAATTGTAGACTGCTATCGTCATAGGGTGAGTTTCACGCCACCATAGGGTGGAGAGTTTCTATACAAGAGTGAACGGGATGTTCAGGTGAGTTTAGCTGGGCCAGAGCATCATGGTCGAGGTGAAGTCACAACCCCGATATAGAGCTTATATCTGGATGACCATAAGACTTGTCAGACAGATTTCCCTCTAGTGGTTGGTCATTCAGGGATGTATTCCCGGACGACTTTTCAGGTCTTCTTCCGAAGCGAGAGGTGGATTTCTCTATCGATCTAGTGCCAGGAGCAGCACTGGTGTCCATTCCTCTTTATAGGATGGCCACCCCTATGTTGCAGGAGCTCAAGAGGCAGTTAGAGGAGTTACAGTTAACGGGGTTTATCCAACCAAATACTTCTCCATGGGGTTATCCTGCCCTTTTTGCGAAGAAGGCGAACAATACCCTTAGACTCTGTGTGGATTAACGGAAGCAGAACCAGTTGTCGGTTAATAACCGATATCCCTTTCCAAGGATTGATGATCTTTTTGATCAACATTGTGGAGAACGAGTGTTCTCTAAGATTTATTTGAGATCAAGATATCATCAGTTTCACGTTAGACCATTTGATATACCTCTCACAGCTTTCAGGAGCTGGTATGGTCTCTACGATTATACGGTTATGCCGCTCGGACTCACGAACGCGCCAACAGTTTTCATGGCTCTGATGAATCGTGTGTTCCATCCTTATCTGGACTCTTTTGTGGTAGTATTCATGGACGACATCTTGGTGTAATCTCACACTCTACATGACCATGCCACCCATCTTGAGATCGTATTATGTACACTGAGAGAGATTTGGCTATATGCTAAGATCTCAATGTGCCACTTTTGGATGGACCAGATTCACATCCTGGGTCATGTAATCTCATAAGCAGGAGTTTCAGTAGACCCAGAGAAGGTGAGGGTAGTATTTTCCTAGGAGAAGCCAATGAACGTGTTTGAGATACAGAGTTTCTTAGGGCTGGCTGGTCACTACAGACGCTTTATACAAAACATATCCTGCTTAGCATCACTGTTGATGAGATTGACTAAGAAGGGTGTGATGTTCATTTGGTCAGAAGCTTGTGAGACAACCTTTTAGGACTTGAATGTATGGTTGAAATTAGCACTGATCCTGATACACCCAGAGCAGGGGAAAATCTATACAGTTTACTGTGATGCATCTGGTATTGGGCTGGGAGTAGTGTTGATGCAGGGCGATCGAGTTATTGTGTACGGGTCTCGGTAGTTGAGGACGCATGAGAGTAATTACCCGACCCATGATCTCAAGTTGGCTATAGTTGTGCAAGCGTTACGCTATTGGAGACATTATCTACTAGGAGAGCATTTTATTGTTTTCATCGACCACAAAGCCTCAAGTATATCTTTCCTCATTGTGACCTGAATCTGAGGCAGCGAAGGTGGGTCGAATACCTACAGTCCTTCAATTTTGAGCATGCCTATACACCTGGTAATGGTAATGCAGTAGCTGATGCACTGAGCAGGAAGACTCAGATACAGGCAGTGCAGGAGGCCAGTGGCGAGTGGCAGCTAATTGCTTTGTTCTCTGAGATACATATGGATGTGCACAATGGTCCGGGACAGACTTATCATTCAACTTTAGCTGTGACTTCTACCCTCTTGGATAGAGTGAGGATGAGACAACTATCTGATTCTGAAGGCCTAGTTCTACAAGAGTTTGTGGCTAGGGAGGACCCTCCTCCTGGTTGGATGATAGGAGAGGATGAGGTTATGAATTTCCATGGACGAGTATGGGTTCCAGGGGATATACATGAGGAGATGATATGTGAGTTTCATACTTCAGCTTGGGTAGTTCATCCCGGTGTTACCAAGATGTACCGTGACTTGAGACTTCAGTACTGGTGCCTGGGTATGAAGAGAGATGTAGCTGATTTTGTTACAAGGCTTTCCACCTATCAATAGGTGAAGGAGGAGCATCATAGACCAGATGGGATGTTACAACAGTTACCCATCCCGGAGTTGAAATTGGATGACGTCGTGATGGAATTCGTGACTGGGTTATTGAAGTCACCTAAAGGCAATGATGCCATGTGGGTTGTTGTGGACAGACTCATAAAGGTGGCTCACTTTTTGCCGATCAAGGAGACCTTTGGTATTAACGATCTCAGGAAATTTTATATCCAATAGATCATACGCCTTCATGGGGTCCCTCGTTCTATCGTTTCAGATAGGTATGCCTACTTTACGTCTCATTTCTGGTAGAGTTTTCAGAGGCCACTAGGTACGCAGGTGCTTCTGATCCCAACATACCACCCTCAGACAGATGGCCAATTAGTGCATACGATACATTTGTTAGAAGACATATTGTGTGCATGCGTCCTAGACTTTGGGGGATCTTGGTAGAAGCATATACACTTATTTTAGTTTGCCTATAACAATAGATTTTGGGAGACTATTGAGATGGCACCATACGAGGATTTATATGGTAGGCCATGACTATCACCTTTGTGGTAGTTAGAGGTGGGTGAGGCAGCTCTACTAGGACCACATCTCATGCATGAGACTTCTGAGCAGGCCCAGTTGATTTAGAAGCTGATGGCTACCGCACAGTCTCTTCAAAAGTCATATGCTGATCACCACAGATGACATTTGGAGTTCGTTGTCGGGGATCTGGTTTTCGTGCGTGTTTCGCCGAGGCTGGGACACAAGCGGATCAGGAGATAGGGTAAGCATTCACCACGGTATGTGGGGACATTTGAGATTCTGGAGAGAGTCGAGCTAGTTTCTTATCAGTTGCAGTTACCTCAGAGGTACCGAGCCATGAATGACGTCTTCCATATATCTCAGTTGTTCCACTAAAATTTAGACCCGTCTCACACCTTTCATCCTTAGGAAGTTGAGCTTCAGATGGATGCGTCCTTTGAGAAGCATATGATTAGTATTGTTGACAGGAGCACAAATGTTCTCTTAGGCTGGCCAGTTCCTCTCGTAAGGGTGCTATGGAAGCATGACCGAGTGTAGGATAAAACGTTAGAGATGGAGACCGATGTACATGCTTAATGGACGTAGTTGTTCATGGCTATGTCTTCTCCACCCTTGGAAGGGAAATTCAGGGATGAATAGCTTTAAGGGGGGAAGTTTTTAAGAACCATGTTCTTATTTTGAGGGATGGGATTCTTATTTTCTCTTTTCCTTAAGTGTTTTTGAGAAAATATGGAAAATAGGGAACATTCCTAAATTTTGGAAAGTACACACCGTGTACTTTGTCCACACGTCGTGTACTTTTGGCCGTGTGGGATGAGTACACGGGGCGTGTGGCCATGCTGGGGATGATGGCTGTAGAAACTGACTACATGCCGTGTAGTTGTCCTTTACATGCCGTGTAGTCAGTCAGTAGGCCAGAACAGTAAGGCGGTGGAGCAGACGCCAACTGAGTGGCAGTACATGCCGTGTAGTCAGGAGTACATGTCATGTACGCATGTCGGCAAGTGAAACGTGTGGCGGTGCTTCCAGAGGAGCAATTAAATGACGGAAGTAAACATCGTGTACTTGTAAGTACACGCCGTTTACTTTGTTTTTTTCCCATAAAATGGGAATTAGCCTCCCCTGTTCACAGGGAAGGCGTAGAACGGGTTGAGAGCTCGGAAGAGGATGTCTGAACATTCGGAGATCTGTCGGGCACACGTCTGGAGTTTGATTCCGCTTCAGACGATCTTGTTGGAACCGCACGGGTAAGCCCTCTCTTCTCTTGGTGTGGTTCATTACCAATTCATCTCATAACAAATTTATTTGAGGTTAAGTGTAACGCCCCGACCCCAGCTACCCAGAGTCGGTGCATTAATTACATAACATTGGCATGATCACAAGAAAGATCAAATCCCGAAAGACCGGTTGGTTTAGTAGCCTTGGAAACACTAGATATAATCATAAAGTTTTACATTACATTTCAAAGTGAAAAACTACTACAACAACAAAGTCTTCATATCCACACTATTAACCCCTCATAATATCCCTGCAAGTCATTCATAAATTACTTCTTCACTACATGGGAAAAATAAAACATAGAAAATGGGTGAGCTCAAATGCCCAGTAAGGAAAACAATATAGCGGAACATTCAAAATAAGCATAAACATTTAAGGCAATGAATTACTAAAACAAAAGCCTTTTAAAATTGAACTTCAACATAGTATGGAAAATGTAAAATGAAATAATGCCATTTACTTGTTCACATGGATATTCTACTAATCGAATAATCACATGCAATATCAATAACCACTTTCATAATGTTGGAATGCATAATGCCAAACTATCATAACCACGTAGCCAAGGCCTCGTGCCAAGACTACAAATAAGATTTTGTCAAGGCCTTGTGCCAAGACACTAGTTTGTCTCATGAGACCTACCGATGCATCGAGGAGCTATAGCGGGCTCCACCCGTCACTTATTAAGTCCAATGCATTCTATATGAAAAGGTTTAAACATAACATAAACATTCGTATTAAAACTAGAATATGAAATGTCAATAATTTCACCATAAACTATGAATGGTATAAAAATAGCACATCCACAGTCAAACATATCACAAAACCTTCAATACAATATAGAAGTTTTGTATCATAATAAATCAACTTCAAATAATCTTAAAATCCATCAAAGGATGTTGACATAGATGAAATCAAAATTCTTTTTAAAGAAGTATCTCCTTTTATTTTGAAATCATTTAAGATCCATATAAAATAAAACATTTTCTTTGAAAATATTCTTATAAGCTTGTATGGAAAGCTTCGACGATTTTATAACGGCGGAAAATAACCGCACCCGCCGTATAAGTTAAAAAAAACATTCTTACCTCAATTCTGTCGAAAAGGTTAAAAAGGACCTTGTTTTGAAAACGACGGAAAGATTCCTTTATAAAACTCTTATAAAAAGTCAAACAAGGGTATAAATGACTTTAACCCATATTCTTGTAAATATTAAAAATGTTATGAAATACATTTCGAAGACACATGGATGTGGATGATAAAGAGTTCCCAGTAGATTATTACGTATAATACAACCTCGGATAATGAAGAGATTGTGAAATAACCCTTACCTTGTACTTTTCCTTGGTTGTGGTAGGTTAACCTCCTGTATAATGGTGAAATAATTGTTATTAAATTATACAAGAATCATATACATTAATATGATATCATATATGATCTTTTAATATTGATTTGATAATAATATCTTAGTATTATCGTTGTTTCGGGTGTTAACTTACTTGTTTTCTTTTGTATGTTTTGTTACGTAAGACATGTATTTAAAGGATAGGTTGTATATTATTCATATCCAGAATGATATCAAGTCCTTAAACATCATTTTTTAAATCATCAAATTATACTTGAATGGATACGATGGAGAATGAATCTCATCGCGTTCGTGGAGACGGTAGTCCGTACGTACGCACGAGCGACAATATCATTCTTTTGATATTAAAATAATATATAAATGGATGGTATATCATATATAAAGAATAATTAACATGTTAGATTTATTATTTACATGAGTTACACATCATTATTATACCCATCCAAATAATATTATATTGAATAACAATTACACCACGACGTGGAGACGGTAAGCCGTACGTACGCACGTATGGTGACATGTCATTAAAAGGGTGGATAGGATAATGAATATGGTTGTACCATATTTATAATAACATCACAGTATATGTGAGATACTGGAGTTATTATTTTAGAATGGTAAGAACAAATGAAGAAGAAGTGGAAGAAGAAATGAACATAGAAAAGGGTGGTGAAATCATTACCTCTTCTTCGGGTTCTTCCTTTTGATTTGATCAAAAGGGCTCCTTAGGTTGGCTTTCTGATCAAACTAAGGCCTCTAGGATGTATTTAGGGATGTTGGGAGAGTATTGGTGCAGAGTTTGGCCGAACCAAAAGGCTTTAGAGGTGTGAAGAAATGAGAAGGAGGAGTGCCTTTTTATAAGAGGGGTGAGGGGCACCTTTGGAAAAGCTAGAAATATTAATTTATAATAAATTCATATTCGGTTTCTAATGGCTCCAAAATTGACTATTCAAAGGTTAAGGTGGGGATAGGTCGAAAACAACTCAACCAATAGAATTTAGACAGGTTTGGGTACTTATATTAACCTTATCTTTAAGTATTAACTCTAAGTTAATTAGTTTCACTTTTACAATGTCTCTTTGTATTTTTATATTATATGGTTAATAGACTTACCATATACATACAAGCGACCCCCAAGTGGTCCATTAATGATGATCCTATCATTATATAAGTCTCTTGGCCGAACCTTAGATTTTTAAAAATTTAATATCAATTAATAATATAATATTTTTTTAAGAACTCTTTTATGTCAATTTTGACACTATTCAATAGTTGATTTTTGTGAAACTCATAACAGATTGATTACTTCGAACAAAGTCAATTAAATCACTCCTAATATATCATATTATCCTATAAAATTAGTTTAATTCATTAAAAGTTTCATATTATATTTATTTGGGTATTTATAATATCATTTATTTTAATTTTTCACTATTTTAGAAATTACTGCATCATCATTGTGTCATAAATAAAATAAATTATTTAATGTCTAAAAATTATAATTAAAATATCATTATGTAGGAAATATTTTTATCTTTATAATGAATATTTATAATCTAAAATCCAACATATATAACCCTATGTAACAATTGTTTTGCTAAAAGATATATGCTTATGTCATTTTTGTATTCATTTTTACTTAATTAAAATAAAGTGTCATTATCACTTACAAGTGGATCCATGGGGTCCCAAAATCGACCCAAAGATGCCCATGGTCGACCATGTATCAACCAATAGTGTTAAGACACGTTTTAGGGTAATTTTGTATTATTATAATATTATTTGTTAACCCTTATTTACCGGATTTACCCTTAACCATGGTAAATAAAATATTTACCGCAGTAATTATTCAAAATGTCTAAAAATAAAAGTTACCTATTTACACAATTTGAACATCCTGATTCCAAATATGGAATCCATTTTCCTAAATTCAAAACACAGAAGTGGAAGAAATTAATTTAAAATTAATTCCCGCTGTCAAAACAAAAAGCGTGTTTTTAAGAGATAATAACTATCAAAAGATTGACATTTGTTTATGTTCTGTTTAATTGTAAAATTATGTCCAATGACCAACATTATATTAAATGGTAAAAATATATTCTAAATATACTTTAAAACCACTCAAATTCACAATTTATCACTATTAATTATTTTGATTAAAAAAGCTGTTTTTAATTAAAATTTAGTAATTTTCAGTATTCATCAAAATATGAAAGTTATCCGAAATGTACCAAAATGTCACCTTAGGCTAAATACAATATTACGAATCCAAAAATGAAGTCCATTTTCAAATATAAAATATATATAATTTCAAAAAGTAGGTATTACTATTCACACCGGCTAGTTTGATTAGTTGTGGTGTGTGTTAAAACTCAAGGTTGCGTACAACACACGCTACTGTATTATTCAAAGAAAGCGTACCGTGGAAGCTTGGGATGTTTCATTTTAAATTTTTGATGTCCCCATTTAGTCAAAAAGTTTAATATATTGTATTTAAAAAGGGTTCACTATTAAAAGTTGATAAAAGTGCAATACTGAAAATGAATTTGTTCTTGCATTATATCTAAGAAACTCATAATATGGATTCTAAAATTATAAGGATTATATAAAGTTTAAAATTTAGTTAACACTATTCATAACCTCTTTTGAACAGCTTGTTTGGTAAGTCATGGTGCGATTGAACTTGTTGTTGCGTGTAGTGAAAGTTATTGAATTATTTTGAAGAAATAACACACTATAAAATCTTGGGGTGTTACATTCTCCCCTCCTTCTATAAATTGCGTCCTCGCAATTTGAAATTGTTCTTCGAAAATAAAAGGTTGAAAATAAAAAATATATTTGTGGGAAAACCCACATCGGAAATTGGGTTACTAAAATTTAGTCTTAATATGAGCAAAAGAGAAATCAAAGGGTCACCACCAAATTATGATCTCGATTAGGAGAACATTGGTGGCAATTAGAGACATAAAATCGGAGGAAAAACGTAAATATTTATAGGTAGTGATTGAGGTCATCAATCACAAACAAGTGTATAATTGAGGTCCTTAAATTCATCAATCTATGATGATTTGAAATACCATCGGTTCAACAAAACATAGGGTATTAGGATAACACATTTTCGACGTTTCAAAATATCTTAGTTGAAATCCCACATTGAAAAATGAATTAATGAGGACTCTATTTAAAATAAAGAGTGGAAAGTATGAAGATTACCGAAAATAACACATACTAGGGTTCCATGTAGGAAAATATGGATATGGAAGAAAAATATAACCATCAATTATCTGATGGAGAGTGGTAGAGAACATGGCTATGAAAAGGCCAACAATCCCAAAGCCATAAATTAGTGATGATTTAAGGTACCATCTAGGACAACATTTTTGTTCTAAGTTCCTTTTATTAATGTTGAGGAATTTATTTATGAGATTGGATAAGATCATAAGGAGATATACTTACTTTATAATTAGAGTTTTATCCACTAATAAATTTCTACCACAAACTCATATTTCACTCTAAAAGATAATAGAATGTAATTTTTTTTTCTATTTATACTATTTGTACAGGGTTCCAAAATAAACGAATTTATAATTCATCTAAAAGATCTTTTAATAAAAACTACATTATTTAATCCAGGACATCTCATGGGCCAGTGGTAGGTGATACACCCTTGTCGCCCTTCGGTTGCGGGTTCAAGTCTCGCAGCCTTGCCGGACGCGACGGGTTGCCGCCCGACCTCCGGGTTGTCCTTTTATGGAAATCCAAAATAATCCAAACTAGAACTATCCAAAATACTTCTATCCAAACTCACAGTCCAACATTTATAAGTAAGGTAAACATAATGTATAACCTTTTTACCCCGTAATAGCATATGAATACCTTCATCATGTATTCTTTTAATACACTGAAACATCCTGAATTACCATATTCCTTATTGATTACATTCATGCTCCCTTATTCCATATAGAAAGCTGGATATACTTCATTAATCCAAAAATGTTTTAAACCCCAAAAATGATGGAATATACATATCATTAATCAGTTCGAATGTAGTCAAGAATATCCAATATAATTTATCCAAAACAATCATGTATTATTCCAAAATCACTACTTCGGTATCAGAACTATATTATGGTTTATCATTCTCTCAACCATATATTTTCCAAAAATTTATCCTGCTATTGAGTCACTTTTCTTTGTTCCACATAATCTCAAGTCCTTAATGAAATAGTACTGCAGTACAATCCTTATATACTCCATAATTATTATAACAAGTACATTGTTGATACAACACTCAATTGACATAATCAACATAAGAACTCTAATCATTCCTCTTCATCTGTGGTAGTATCATAACTTGATTATTATCCAATAACATCATTTTCGGCATAGTCTGATGACTGGGACATAGGTTCGCGTAGTGTCCAAACTCCTTGCAAATGAAGCATTGTACATTTAAAACCATTTTCTTACCCTTGCAGTCACGTACTTTGTGCCCTTTTCCTCCACACTTATAACAAACTCCCATTCCTTTCAGGCAAG
The DNA here is from genome assembly GCA_963277665.1 of Viscum album. Classification (NCBI taxonomy): domain Eukaryota; kingdom Viridiplantae; phylum Streptophyta; class Magnoliopsida; order Santalales; family Viscaceae; genus Viscum; species Viscum album. The sequence goes on along the minus strand of OY728129.1, from coordinate 275,873,485 downwards.
TTCCAGGGTGTTTCTTTCCACAGTTACCACATATGGGAAAATTCTTCTTTTCCCCCTTCCCTTTATCCATCATTCTCTCTTCCATCCTTTTCTTCTCTTGCTTCCCTTCAAAGCAATAGGACTCAGTAAACTCTTTACTTATCTTATCAACACATGATATTATTTCGTCATATGATGATAATACATGGGAGACTATTTCTCTTATAAATTCTTGCTTAAGACCATGAAAGATATGATCCTTCCTTCTCTTTGGATCATGTGCATTTCTGGAGTTCTCATTCCTTCTACTGGGCGCCATTTCTAAACAATGGCATACACTAGATCAGTTTATGAATCAAAATACATAATCCCATACTTATAAAACACTTAACATAAATTGAACTATTTATGGATATAATCCATAATCATAAGAATTTTTTCTTTGAGGAAGTATATACTCATAATCCCTTCAAAATGATTTGTAAAGAAAATGAGAGTTATCCTAAGAATATCCCCCGAGAGTGTCGTAACCAAGAGTGCAGCAAGGCCCGTTGTCGTGCACCAGTTCCCGTTCGAGTCTAGCTCAAAGCGGTGTTTTCGGGTTTTACCCCTAGGTACATCTGTGCCAGAGCCGCCTCTACCTGCTCGTATCCAGACCGGGATGTATTGCTCGGAAAACTCACAAAATCTCTACAATACCAAAATTCTAGGAAGTTCTTCTATACTAATCCTCAAAGTTCATCTTAGGTCTACGTGCTCTAATCAGAGTTTATCTAAATCTAGCTTCCAAGGTCTGTACTAAACTTCCTCTGATACCAACTGTAACGCCCCGACCCCAGCTACCCAGAGTCGGTGCATTAATTACATAACATTGGCATGATCACAAGAAAGATCAAATCCCGAAAGACCGATTTGTTTAGTAGCCTTGGAAACACTAGATATAATCATAAAGTTTTACATTACATTTCAAAGTGAAAAACTACTACAACAACAAAGTCTTCATATCCACACTATTAATCCCTCATAATATCCCTGCAAGTCATTCATAAATTACTTCTTCACTACCTAGGAAAAATAAAACATAGAAAAGGGGTGAGCTCAAATGCCCAGTAAGGATAACAATATAGCGGAACATTCAAAATAAGCATAAACATTTAAGGCAATGAATTACTAAAACAAAAGCCTTTTAAAATTGAAATTCAACATAGTATGGCAAAAGTAAAATGAAATAATACCATTTACTTGTTCACATGGATATTCTACTAATCGAATAATCACATGAAATATCAATAACCACTTTCATAATGTTGGAATGCATAATGCCAGACTATCATAACCACATAGCCAAGGCCTCGTGCCAAGACTAAAAATAAGATTTTGTCAAGGCCTTGTGCCAAGACACTAGTTTGTCTCATGAGACCTACCGATGCATCAAGGAGCTATAGCGGGCTCCACCCGTCACTTATTAAGTCCAATGCATTCCATATGAAATGGTTTAAACATAACATAAACATTCGTATTAAAACTAGAATATGAAATGTCAATAATTTCACCGTAAACTATGAATGGTATAAAAATAGCACATCCACAGTCAAACATATCACAAAACCTTCAATACAATATAGAAGTTTTGTATCATAATAAATCAACTTCAAATAATCTTAAAATCCATCAAAGGATGTTGACATAGATGAAATCAAAATTCTTTTTAAAGAAGTATCTCCTTTTATTTTGAAATCATTTAAGATCCATATAAAATAAAACATTTTCTTTGAAAATATTCTTATAAGCTTGTATGGAATGCTTCGACGATTTTATAACGGCGGAAAATAACTGCACCCGCCGTATAAGTTAAAAAAAACATTCTTACCTCAATTCTGTCGAAAAGGTTAAAAAGGACCTTGTTTTGAAAACGACGGAAAGATTCCTTTATAAACCTCTTATAAAAAGTCAAACAAGGGTATAAATGACTTTAACCCATATTCTTGTAAATATTAAAAATGTTTTGAAATACATTTCGAAGAAACATGGATGTGGATGATAAAGAGTTCCCAGTAGATTATTACGTATAATACAACCTCGGATAATGAAGAGATTGTGAAATAACCCTTACCTTGTACTTTTCCTTGGTTGTGGTAGGTTAACCTCCTGTATAATGGTGAAATAATTGTTATTAAATTATACAAGAATCATATACATTAATATGATATCATATATGATCTTTTAATATTGATTTGATAATAATATCTTAGTATTATCGTTGTTTCGGGTGTTAACTTACTTGTTTTATTTTGTATGTTTTGTTACGTAAGACATGTATGTAAAGGATAGGTTGTATATTATTCATATCCATAATGATATCAAGTCCTTAAACATCATTTTTTAAATCATCAAATTATACTTGAATGGATACGATGGAGAATGAATCTCATCGCGTTCGTGGAGACGGTAGTCCGTACGTACGCACGAGCGACAATATCATTCTTTTGATATTAAAATAATATATAAATGGATGGTATATCATATATAAAGAATCATTAACATGTTAGATTTATTATTTACATGAGTTACACATCATTATTATACCCATCCAAATAATATTATATTGAATAACAATTACACCACGACGTGGAGACGGTAAGCCGTACGTACGCACGTATGGTGACATGTCATTCAAAGGGTGGATAGGATAATGAATATGGTTGTACCATATTTATAATAACATCACAGTATATGTGAGATACTGGAGTTATTATTTTAGAATGGTAAGAACAAAGGAAGAAGAAGTGGAAGAAGAAATGAACTTAGAAAAGGGTGGTGAAATCATTACCTCTTCTTCGGGTTCTTCCTTTTGGTTTGATCAAAAGGGATCCTTAGGTTGGCTTTCTGATCAAACTAAGTCCTCTAGGATGTATTGAGGGATGTTGGGAGAGTATTTGGGCAGAGTTTGGCCGAACCAAAAGGCTTTAGAGGTGTGAAGAAATGAGAAGAAGGAGTGCCTTTTTATAAGAGGGGTGAGGGGCACCTTTGGAAAAGCTAGAAATATTAATTTATAATAAATTCATATTCGGTTTCTAATGGCTCCAAAATTGACTATTCAAAGGTTAAGGTGGGGATAGGTCGAAAACAACTCAACCAATAGAATTTAGACAGGTTTGGGTACTTATATTAACCTTATCTTTAAGTATTAACTCTAAGTTAATTAGTTTCACTAGGAAGTCGTACAATCTCTTGAATGTAGAGGCGTCCCAATCTCTCCAGTGAGCCATGATATCTGATGGGTAATAAGTGGGCCGACTTGGTGAGTCAGTTTACGATCACCCAGATGGTGTTGTGTCCTCTTGAAGTACGAGGAAGCCCTGCCACAAAATCCATAGATATCTTGTCCCACTTCAACTCCAGGACCTCCAAGGGTTGTACCAATCCTGCTAGTACCTGGTGCTCCCCTTCACCTGATGGTAGGTGAGGCATCATGAAACGACCTCTGCCACAACCTTCTTTATACCTAGCCACCTATGCTATTGTCTGAGATCCTGGTACATATTCGCCACTCTTGGATGTACCGCTAGAGGGGAGGTTTGAAACTCTCTCAACACCTCCTACTATAATGCAACCGGTACCATGGTACATCCTCTCAAAAGGACAACGTGCTCTCCTCCGACAGAGAATCCATCAGGTGATTGTCCTGAGGATATCTGTGCCCGTCGCGTCTCACAGTCAACCTCCCCACGTTGTGACTCTCTGATCCACAGAAGTATTGGAGGAGTGACTGTGAGCTTCTGTAGAAAGTCTACCCCATCTCTATCCATGATGCATATATGCAAAGTGGATAACTCCTCTATCTCCCCTCCAAGTATCTGAACGTCTATTGTCCTGCTGAGAGCATCAACTACTACGTTCCCCTTCCTAGGAGTGTAGAATATCTCAAAATCATAGTCCTGGAGGAACTTGAGCCATCGCCGCTATCTCAAGTTCAGTTCCATTGGTGAGAAGATGTACACGAGACTCTAGTGGTCAGAGTAGACTGTAAAGCGCTCACCCATCAGATAGTGCCACCACATATTCAGCGTGAAAACAACTACTAATAACTCCAGGTCATGGTTAGCATAGTTCTACTCATGTTTCCTCAACTGTCGTGATCCATAAGCATTCACTACACGATCCTGCATCAGGACACACCCGAGTCCAGTCCCTAATGTGTCGTAGTAAACAAAGTACCCTACGCCCTCTTCCAGTATCCTAAAGATGGGTGCACTAGTTAATCAATGCCTCAACTTATGGATGATCTGTTAACATCTATCTGACCACACGAAGGGTTTCCCCTTATTAATCAATGTTGAAAGTGGTGATGCAACTTTGGAGAAGTCTGGCACAAATCTCCGATAATACCCAACCAAACCTAGGAAACTCTGCACCTCTGTCACGCTCATGGGTGGCTTCTAAGCTAGATCTGCCTCGATCTTCGCAGGGTCCACTGAAACTCCCGCATCATAGATGACGCGTCCCATGAAGTTGACCTCTCGAATCTAGAACTAACACTTCTAGAGATTACCATAAAGATGGTGCTCTCGGAGTGTGTCCAGTACAACCCGCATGTGGTAGGCGTGCTCCTCTTCCGTAGTTGAGTGAATCAATATGTCGTTGATGAAGAATATGGTAAATCAGTCTAGGTAATTCTGGAATATCCTGTTCATGAGACTCATGACCACTTCTAGAGATTTGGTTACGCCGAAAGGCATAACCAAGAACTCATAGTGGACATACCGACACCTGAAGGTTGTCTTCTGCACATCCTCATCTTGAACTCTGAGCTGATGATAGCCCGACCTGAGGTCTATCTTCGAGAACCAGCGTGCTCCCTTGAGCTGATCGAAGAAGTCATATATACTTGTAAGTGGATACTTGTTCTTCACGGTCTTCTGTTTTAGGCGACGGTAGTCGACACACAGTCGCAAGCTCCCGTACCCCTTCTTGGCGAACAAAATCGAGGATGCTCAGGGTGAAACACTGGGTCGGATAAATCCTTTTCCATGCATGTCCTCCAGCTGTATCAGTTTCTCCCAAAGTTCAGTGGGAGCCATCTGATATGATAGAGTAGATATCAGGGTTGTCCCGGGGTACATGTCAATATAAGAGTCTACCGCTCTGTGGGGAGGTAGTCCTGGAACGTCATCTGGAAAAACGTCTGCATACTGATCCAGCACAATAAGATAACTCGGACTCTGAAGGTCGAGTGGTCCTAGGATGTGACTAGCTAAATGATGGGTGATCCGCTATCCTCTCCTCTGCATGAGTCCATCCTTCGCTGAAAAGGATCCCTTCTCACCGTTGAAGGTGAACCTTCTCTCATCGGTGCGGACACATCGCACCTTGCACCTAACACAGTCGATCTATGCATGGACCGTAGATAACCAATCCTGCCCGAGATGATGTCGTAAAGCCTCGACGCCGCTACAAGAAGATCACAGCCGAAGCTCTCGCCTCCTAATGTAAGCTCACACTGCCGGAACCAGTGCGTAATCGTCGAGTCTGCTCCCGTAAGAGTCTTTAGCCGTATGGATCAATCCAACGACTATCGGAATCTCCAAGCTCCGAATACAGGAAGTGAAAATGAAAGAATGACTCTCTCTTATGTCTATAAGAACTGCAGCGGGGGTGGTGTATAAAAAAATAGTATCTCGAATTATCTAAGGTGTGTCATGGTCGTAGGCCTCCACTGCCTAAAGATGAGCTTGTCTCTATCCGCCAGCTCCCTGTTGTTGGGGTGGACCTCCTGGTGGTGGTGGTGGTAGCGCCTCAAAGCATCGCCCACCACCCGCCGCTCAGCCAGCTCCACTTCCTCGTCCACCTACTCCCTGCGGACCACCACGGTCGAACCTCTACCTCTGCCTGGGTGGTCCCTATACCGTCTACTGCTTCTCTTCATGGCGGGTCGGGCAGTCACGAGCCATGTGGCCTTACCCGATGCATGCATAGCACTGTCTACCTCTCGAATGACTGGCTCTCTGCGTGTTCCCCACACCACCGAACCAGTATCCTGAGGTCGTCCACCTAATGGTATGGTCCTCTTGGACCTCTGAGACATATGCCTACTGCCGGCTGTAGAAGACTCTACTATGTGCCGCCCTGTGATAGGTCTTGCTGATGGTGTAGGATCAGCAAGGAAGCTCTCCACAATAATGGATCACTCTAGTACTCCTGCCGGCGTCAGAATACTTAGGGACTTCATTGATGCCCTGATCTCATCCCCCAGTCCCTACTCGAAGGTCTGGGCCTGAAATAATGGGTCTCATTCCTTGTCCATGGAGTAATGCGAGAGGTCGGTAAATCTCACCGAGTACTGAGCTACTGTCATGCTTCCCTACCGCAGTTGTAGTAACTCCTGGATGCGCACCGCTCGGAGGGTTGCTGGAATGAACTCTGAGCAGAAAAGACTCTCGAAGTCCGTCTAAAGAAGAGATGCCTCGTCATGCACCTGGAGCATCAGGCACCACCATCTACCTGCTACTGCATGTAGGAGACTCGCCACAAGGATCACCATGAGGTCAGCTGGTGTCCCCACTAATATGAAAACTCAAACAACTGCCTCCAGCCAGTCCTCGACTGCCTGAGGGTTCATCTCCCCGCAGAACCTGAGCGGTGTCTGATGATGAAACTCATGCAGTGCACTCAGGCGACGTGCACTCTCAGCTACTAGGGATGGAGGCATCGGTGGCCCGACAGGTAGAGGTACCACGTGTGCCTCCACTGTAATGGGGCCCTGCACCGAGGCCTCATCACTTGGTGGACTGTCGTCTCACATAATGCTCGGAACCCTACCTGGCTGCCGTCGTGGGGCTAACCTGAAAAGAAACAGGTGTGCCACGGTTAATACAGAATACATGGTGATCTCACACAATGTAATCACAAGTATAACTTTTAAAACACACAAGCGATTAATATTTTGGTGCAATGAGTCGAAAATCAGAAATCAGGGTCCTTGTGTATGGATAGGTCACCTTCCGCACCAACACTGGACTCCCTGAACTGATAACAACACTCAATACCCTAAACACTATTTCTTCACATAGAATAAATTATTAGAGTCCTGAGTTCTACAGTAGAACCGACTCTTATGATACCAATTTGTCACGGCACGGGCCTCGAGGATAGGTCGTGAGAGGAGAGGTCTGGGCCATTACATTTTTACTATTTAAAAACTTCAATTTAATTTATTGGTTATAAATATAAAATTAATTAACAATATGTTGATAATATTTTAAATTTAATTTAAACCATGTTTTCTTGTTATGTAAAATAACCTTATTGTTTCAAGTAATGGAAGCTAATATTAGTGTTTAATGTAAATAAAGATAAATTCATTTTTGTAGGTAATTATATATATTTAAATGATTTATTTAATTTTAATATAAATAAATCTTATAGCCTCTGGGTGTAATATTTTATATTATTATTATTTTTGTGAGTCCAATATGGATGTTTTTGTTATTGAATTTCAGGGTGTTATAGTTTATTTGGAAAAAGTGCTATTTTGTTGTTTGTTTTTTGATGAAAAAGTTTCAACCCTAAATTGAAAATATGGAATAATTCAGTATTAACGAGGGATAGTGTATAATATAAAATATGAAAGAGGTGACAAACCATGAGTATAGTTTCATGTAGACTATAATGATGAATATATAAAGACCCTCATGTAAATGAACTAGTAAATAATTATCACATCTCTATGAACAATCTATGTCTACTATATGAGAATTATCAAATAAAACAAGAAATTTTAGTTCACCTAGGATTGAAAATACATCATTAAAAATCATATTTAAGAATATATAGTGTATAATGTTATGATATGGTATATTGAAACATTACTATATAATTCACGAGGGATTAACGAATAACCATAATAAATAACTACGTATATTGTATCAGTTATTTTCTATGATCATATATAATAATTTATATTTATGTATGTGAACAAAAAATGATTAATATATGGGTTAATACTAACTAGAGAATGAGATATAAAGGTCCTAGAGTTGAAATTGAGGGGTAAAAATTTTAAATCACTACGCTAAAATTCACTTCCCCATCCATGTTTCTTCTGATCAATCTGGTCCCATCTATATTATACATCATTTTAAAGAAAAAATTATTTATTTCACTATTTTTTTCATCGTCATTTACATTTATGTAATATATTTATGACTTTATACTTATGAATCATGGAAGAAACAAAAAATAGAAAATGAGTAATCATAAATTGTGGTGAAAAAATATGGTTACATTCAATGTTATAATTAATTGATGGTCTATAGACATCTGTTTAAATATAGTCATGTTTTATCATCACACAAAGGTCTGTTATCCTAAAACAAACTGTTGTTATTACCCATCACAGCATTATTGAACATGTTGAGTTTTCCAATGTAGATAACATTTAAAAAACATTTATTTATTAATATCCTAGAGGTCTTCACTCATGTATGGTGGAGTATTAATAATCAAAATATATATGTGTGTATATCATTCTCCTTTGATATTATTTCTCCACCTGTAATAGTATCTATAATTCAAAAAAAATATCATTATTATTATCTTTCATTTAAATGGTTTTACCATATATAAAAATCATGAATCCCATTTAATGTTTATATTATTTCCAATAATATAACATAATTGTAACGTTATAATGGTATTTTTCATTTTTTGTAAGTATCACACATTTTAATGGTGTTTAATTATACCTTATTGAATAGTTTCAATACATCTAATGTAGAAGAGATAATTATTATATAGTATCACTACACCTATATTATATTTAATAAAAACCAATAAAAATTATATTATATATGTATTTAATAACCTAAATCATGAACAAAACCATGTATTTGTTTGATAATCAAAGAATCAAGGAATGAAAAATATTTTAAAATATTTATTTTATTATAAAACATTCAACAATGGGTTCATTATGTTTGGATAATACATTATATATTTCCATATCATATTTTAATAAACACACTCATCAATCAATAATCTCTTATATATAATCACAATTATTTCTATAGGTCATGATTTACCACTTTTAAAGACTCTTGGTTTTCTTTTAGAAAAAATCAAATATTTTCCCTTAATACAACAAATGAATAATATCTCGGGTCAATATTGTCCTTTTATGTGAACTCATTTTGAATCAGTTTATTTGATACATCAATAAAATCAACCAAATTGTTTACATAAAATATTTTTGAGTGGTTGGACAATCATATCATTATGGTAGAGTGTTTAACAAAAAGATATCAATATGTTTATACATGATTATTACATCTAATCATTTAATGTCGTCAATTATATTATTAAAATAATCGTGGTTCCCAATAAATAACATAATGTTCTTCTAATAAAAAAACTTTATTTGGAATATATATTTTTTAATTTTTATAGGCCTTTTACATTTACTCTACAATAATTCATAAATTATGAAGAGAAGAATCTCATATCACAGTATATATCAAATAATTTTACAAATAGTGATTCATATAACCATATGATTATTTATTTATTCAACGAAAATAATCATAGTATATAAAATTAGGCTTCTTATATGGGGGAATTTTAAAATCATATTCAGCTAGAACATAAAAAACATTTCATTTCCCGATAATGATGTCATTTATATAGTCATGTCTTGCGACCCAAATTTCATTCGAGATCCCATACTTTTTATTACCAAAAGTCCAATTCATCTAGGTATATAATTGAATAATATTGTCTATAACAACCATTTCACTTCTAATTTGTGGTATGATTATAAAATAAAAAAAGATTAAAATTTCATTAAAAATAAATATATTTTCTACAAATAAAATAAAAAAATTGATCATATAATTCATTCAAATTCACCTCAAATGGATAGTGAAACAATAAATATTTTTACTCCTCTTATAAAAAATTTCCCTTCAGAAAAATATCATTAAATTTATCCTCTCAAAAACAATATAATAATATACTATTCCCATTTCAATTTTTTATAAATATAATTCATTTTCTATGTCAAATTTGGATGTCTACTATCCCCATTACCCCATCTTTTTTTTATGTCTAACTGTTCTGCCTCATACATACCTTATTTTAAAATAAGCAATCCAACCACCTTGAAAATTATTTATTTCCAATAAAAATACAATGATATTGAAATATTTTCATTGATTTAGTATGAAATATTTACCTAGGATACAAATTTAATGTATAAAGAACAACATAATTGGAAATGATGTGTCATAAAAATGAGTAACATGGGGTCAAAATTTCTACTGTCTATATAATAATATCACTGGATCATGAGGTCCAATATAGTTATATATTATGGGTTGATACCATTATCTTCTAAGGTAATGGTATTTCCCTAATAGTGGTTTTTATTATTATTATGACCAAATCCACACAATGTTATTATAGTGGAAAAAAAAAACTCCGGGATAATCATTTTTTCAGTCTGAATACCGTTGTCCTTAGGGAATAAAGATTAACATTCTATTAAAACATGGACCATAAATAGAATTATTTCTAAAATATTCATACCTTTCCCAAAAATAAACACAAATATGTATTACTATATACTATAAGAATAAATATTTTATAGCCATATATTTTTCTTAAAATGATCTTGAATCCCAACCAAAACTACCATGGGGGGCCAAATCCTTGATATATGTATTTTTTGGATGTAAACCACAATGTGGTAAGTGATGTTTATATTAGAATTCAAAAAATTTATTTCATTTGAATTATTATAAAAAAAGATTGTATTTTAGCTATTTTCTAGTTGGATCATTTTTATTGTTTACTAATGAATAATTTAATTCATAATAGTTCAGTTTGTCATGAAAATATTTTATTAATTTGAAATGTTGTCAATCATGGTAAATTTGGTTATTCTTAGTTTTTCTCACATGTATTTTGATATTTTTGTTCAATATTTGGTTGGTTTTATTTATTTGTGATATTATGATATTGTACATATTTGTTCTGTCTCTCCTTTTTTAAATATTTTTCTCAATTTTTTTTTGATATTTTTATCTAATAACATTTTGTAAACTTAAATAAATTATATCATTTATTATTTTCAATAATAATAAATTATTTTATGATATTTTTAATCCATGATAGATATGATTGGTACTCTTATACTTATTTCTCATGACTTTATCATTAGAGGATGTTCAATTTTTTCTTGCTATTTTAAGAGTACACTTTCATGGTAGAACATTTTCTATTTGATTTCATTTTACATTAACATTAATTTATTGTCCCCATTAGACTATAACATCCAAAACTATATTAATATGCTGCCATTTATTTCATTTTTTTTGTTTCATATGTTATGGAATATTTCTAGTTATATTACTATTATTGTGTATCGTTCATCTCGATTCCATATTTACAATGATTAACATGAGTCGTTGTGTAATTTTTTATTAAATAATCTGTTTTGAATAATAATTTTATTTTATGTTTTCATTATAAGGTTAATTTAGAATGAAATTTATTTTTCTCATTTTTAATATAATTATATTTTATTTATTTAAAAATATTAATTTTTATGTATTATTATTGACCCATGATGCTTATAAAAATCATAAACATAAAATTCATCTAACAATATTCACTAAGAATTTACGAATTTACATTGGTGAATAATTATGAAGGTGAATATATTATACTTCTATAAATATGGAAATCAGTGTTAAATCTTAACACTCGCAATAGGGTAAATATTAAGATTATGAAAAAATCAACTAAAATATAGGTTTTTTAGCACATGAATTGTAAATCCTTTAATATATGTTGAATATTTATGTTCATTAAAAAAATTACAGCCCCATGATGTTTCTAAATATTTCACAGAGGCTTCACGAATTCCAAATTCAACTAAAATAATATTGGAAATGGAATTGATTGACTTACTGGTGGTCATGAAAATTTCTATTTTCAATATATATACCCTCATGGTCGATAATGATATTTACATAATGGAATCGACATGTTAAACTAAAAAATAATGAAAATGATACATAAAAAATAATATAACATGAAACAATATAAATATATTTTAGTATTATTTATTCCATTATTTATAAATAATAATATAAAAATATATATTAAAAATTATGTAACAATATATAATATATATTAATTAACATCAATATAAAATTATATATATAAGGGTCTTGGTGTATAATTTCATTGAATACACACATGCAAGAATGGTAGGACATATCCCCCAAGGGATAGCCAACCTACCATGCCTTATTTATTCAGTATGTAGCTAGAAGGCTTGGTGGGCATGAATCCCATTGTATATCTTGAATCCCATGTGCACCATAATACATGCATCATATTTCCCACGTCAGAATGCCTATTCCATACCTGCATCGCTACCTTCCTGTTTCATGCCTACATATCCTCTTACATGTGGAAATTCACTCCCACCTATATTTGATCTCGAGTCTGATAAAAGATTTTGGTTATCCTTTACTACATGGGGAAGACCACAAATATAAAATAAAATTATATATTAATAATAAACTATATTGAATTATTATTATATATTTTCTTCTTTTGTAACCTAATAAATTAATATAATATTTATACATATTAAAACAAATATTCATACATATGTATATATAAATTACCATTATTTTTTTATTAAAATTCTATATGAAATTAATAATTAAAAAGGGGAAATTATAACCATGGATCCCAAAAAATGTATTAATTTTCTCAATAAATTCCACAATATTACAAAGCTCCATTATGTTATTAATATAACATTAATATATCAATTAAGTCATTGTTTGATTAAACAAAATATGGGAAAAAATAATATTTGATATATGGACAATATTATTTTAGACATATTTTTATATCAATGACCATAATTCTATTGAAAATGAAAAATATATGTTAATAATTAATTTTTATTGAAAACAATAAAATTAATGACATATTATTGAATTAAAATAATTTTGTGTCACATAGATAGATAACTGAATAACTTACACAATCAAAAAAATGAAGATAATATGGTTACTATATAAATCTTGGAATAATATTTTCCAACCACGAATCTAAGATTTATAATGATCTGAACGTAATGCTAATAACGGTTTACAACATGTATTTTAATTTATCAATTTTACTTTAACTCTTGTAACACTTAGTTAGTATATGTTTTTATTATTTTATATTTTTTAGGAACTTTTATTATCTCATAAATAATTCATGAAATACTAACCTCAAAGGAATACCAAAATTATCTCTTGTATGAAGCCCTATAATTACTATCTAGAAAAATATTTTTCTTAGGGTGGATTATAAATTCTAAAATGATAGGTCCTCATGGTGGAATGATCTAGTTTTTCATCCTCTATTTCTAAAGAACTTTGTATAGACTCTAGAATCACTAAGGCATATTAATATTTTTTATTTTTTATTTTCATATTTTTAGTATTAAAAAGTTAATTAAGAAATTATGGTCTATAAAATTTCCTGAAAAATCATATATAGACCATTTTTTAAATGGATCTCAATGGAAATTTTGAAGATTCAAATTCATAAATTTATCAAAATTGGGAAGATTATCCATCAAGAACACATCATCCCCTCTTATATTTCATTGTTAATTTGATTGATTATTTAATTAATAATGTATCAATCTTGGTTCAAATATCTGATATCTAGTATGGAACTTATTACATGGAAATCAGATTAAATGAGATTACCTAACTAATATATATATATAGTTTTTCTTATATTACTTGATATACAACATTACATTTACAACCCTTATGTTATATTGCTTGAGTGTTAATTTTGTATTTTTCATAATATTCATATGTCTGATCATATATATATATATATCCCCTCAATCACTTGGGGAAATTATGAAAAAAATAAAATGGTGATCCTAGAATCATAGTAAGAGGAAAGTTCCTATTAAAGCAAACAGTGTTTATAAAATGCATAGTTTTTATTTTTTGAATATCTAAACATATAATTAATTATTAATACATAAATATAATCCATTTATGAGAATGTAAATAAATAAAAACATAGATAATATTATATGATATCATAGTTTTCAAAATTATTGGAATGAATAATTTAGTAAATAATAAACATACCATCAATGACCTATGTTATGACATCATATTTAATGTTCGTAGATTCTTTTATTACCCAATAATATTTTTAACATGAGTCCTAGAACTAAAATTATGGGATATATAATTTAGTCTCATCTATCTTATAAAAAATATGAATTCAATATTATAAAAATATAATTTTCTATACATGGGATAATAAAAATAATGAACAAAATTATTGCACATAGAATAATTTCCCCATGAAGATTATATTATATGAATTTACCATACAAAACAAAAGGATTATAGAGGCATGATAATAACATGAAATAGTTAATGAAATAATGATGATGTCAGTGTGAATTCCGATAAAGATGTTTAGGAATAATTGCAGAGTAAAAATGATAAAACATATACTTCTATCATGTAAATGATATCAAATTATATGTATCAAGTAAGAATGATGATTATGATTCCAAATGAGTTTAAGAAAATGAATAATTGTATTAGTCTTTTAGGATACTGTTAAAGTTTATGAAATAACTTCTATAAAATTAAAACTATGAAATTGAACATATTTGATGTGAGTTAGGTTTTTAATTTTAAATAAATAAGAGATATTCTGGTGATTATTATTTTATTAGTGAGGTGAACATGTTCTGAATTCGTGTTTAACCCAAATTGGATGGAATAAAGTCAATAGAAAAAATATAACCTTCATACTTACACAGAATTGGTTACTTTATTTGAAATAATATATCTATAATAAAATAAATACATTCATCAAATGGGTATTTTTGAAAAATGGGATTATATATATTTTCATTAATGTTATTATTATTTTTGCATTATAATGACATAAGAATAAAGTAAAACATGAGTGAATAATTGGCTCACATGAATTGGATATCATAATTAATGAAAATATAAAGATATTATAATATAATTTGATGTAGAACATGTAAATTTAAAAGGATTTATAATGTGAAGAAAAATATAAATCAGAAAGTATGTTACAAAATTCACTTAACAACATTGAGCATTTTTCTTCAAGATGGCTTTTAGTTCCAACCAAAATCATTAATATTGAAGGTATATTTTTGGAATAGAATCCTTTTGATATATTTAAATATATTATTCAATCACATTGTGATTATATATAAAAGTGGTTTGGTTATTTTTAGTTTTTGTAACTGGAATCACATAGAATAATGTATTGAATAATTTATTTTCCCATTATCTCAAGTGATCAACTACACCCAATACTACTGTATTTACTCCTTGAATGATTAACTATATGTGATGGGGATAAAATTATGAAAATATAAATACCTTGTAATTTTTTTTATTTATATACATATATATATATATGATTTCATATTTAAAAAATTTAACTATATTTTACTATTCACACCATTTTTATAGTATTCGTGAAAAAAAATCAAAAATTCATCCATTATAAAATTTCAACATAAATATTCAAAATTTTCAATCAATATTATTGTAACTTTAACTTTTATGTAAGTATGAAGTTGTCAATAAATATGTTTTATATGAATAATCCCCATTTTATTACTACAAGTATAAACACAGTAATACATCTTAACCCCTAAATATAAAAACTCTTATAACCCTAGTATTATCCCTATGGATAAAATATATCATTGTGGTAAATTTATCTATTGGTTTAGCCAAAATTAATATTTTATTTATTTCCAAAAACTTCGTCTTAACTAAAATATTATTTCAATTTAATCAAATTAATTTTCATATAGTTTAGAATTGTTTTAAGGAAAACCAGAGTGTAAATAATCCCATCCCATAGACTAATAAATGTACTTTATTTGGGAGGTTATATGTTTTGGAATCCTGGATTTCCTCCTCTAGAAATAATTATATACTACAATTAATCATAATATACACTAACTTTAATAGACAAATAATTTATACTATAGAACTGGTGACCAAAAAAACAAAATTTCTAATAACAAAACTATTTATTCTTACTCATGAAAATTTCATTTATATTAGTCCCCAAAATATTATGTCTTATATTAGTTCATTCAATATATCAGTATAATTTATTTTATTATTATTCTTTTATACATTACTTCTTATAGTTTTTATGTTCATTAGGTAATATGAGAAAAGTAAATATTTCCATGTAATAGATGTTTTGGTTTTATATGGACCATTGATTTCTATTATAGACTGAATAAATATATATATTTTATTTTCATTACAACATTTTATAAAAACAATATATCTAATAGAATATTCTTATGATTAAATTCTCTTGATTATAATATTTTTTAACTCCAAATTATAATTCAATAAATGAAAAAACATTGACATATATTTTTAGTTCTATCCTCCGATTTCCATGTTTACTATACATGTAGGTCATTTATCTATATTACCATTATTAGTTTATAAATCCAATTTAATAAAACCACCTCTCTCATATAAGGAATATAAATATGTTGTTTTTTATATTTTAAATTAGGGTCATAATTAACATGATCAACCATTAGAATGTGGAATTTCATAGGAAAATAACTTCATTGATATGATATAATGAAGGCATAATTTTATAAAGATAATTTTATCCACATAGGTAAACATTGAAACAAACCTCCTCTATTGTTGAATGTAAATAAAATATTAATTTTTTTGAAAATTTATTCCCCATATTTCTGAATCTCATAACCCATTTCAATAGAGATCCCAACAGATATATGTTTTTTAATTCATGAAATTCTATATCATTAATCTCGTTCTCATTGTAAGGTTTTAATCTTCATCATGTCACATTTTTATTATTTTGGATAGATTATAAATTGTCTAATATTGATAATACATCATATAAAACTAATAAGTTATTTATTCTATATTTCAAAAAAAATCATAGTCTAACAATATATTTCTATACAAGGATTTTTATAATACCATTTGATTGTTTGAGTGGTAACATTTATTGAATATAAAAAAGGATATAGTCAAATATATATCCTAGAATATATTTAAGTAAATAGGTATTGACCATAAAATGTCCCCAAATTATTTGATAGTAATTTTAAACTATACCTCCATTTTAGACGTTCGACACTAATATTAATATATGTTTAAAAATAAAAAATAATCATCATACTAAATTCCTATAAAAAACAAGTGATCGTGATAAAAAAATGTTTAAAAATGGTGTAACATGAGGGTTAAAAGAATCATTTATGCCTATCCATGTAAATGATCTCATATAAAATATTTTGAAATTTATTTCAAATGGTGATCCCTTGTATGATAATAAACAATGTTACATATTAAATTTTTATTATTTATTGACATTATATTCAGGGTAATGAAAAGAAATATTATATTATACCACTTTGAATATTTTATTGTTTATAATTACATATTACCATTTTAATTTTTTATTAAATCCTTCACTTGTAACAATACTATATATATATCTATGTAATATGAAATTTCTCACATTATATTATCTCATCATAAATACTCATAGATTACTCTATACATTTTGGTGATGTTGAAATGTATAAAGAAATTTGACCTTGTTGATTCATCGTATATTTTTTCTTCACCTATGGTATTAATGGAATATATAACCTCTAACAAATCATTAAAAATATATCATCACAAATATAATACTCTAGATACATTTAATATATCTCAATTTGTATCCTCTTTTGTATTGAATCATCATCATGCTAATCATTCTTAATCATATCTAATATATTTATATCGTTAATTAATAGAAAGTATAGTGATATTTGTACTCCAAATATAATATACATGTATATTCATATATAAAATTTGATATTTTAATTTAGAATGTCTTTGGCCTCTTAGATCAGGTAATGTAATATAATTAAAATTTTTAATTCCATTTTCTAAAAACATTTAGGTTAACGAGGACATAATGGTTGAAAATAACTGTTTTGAATGAAGGGGAAAGAATTGGGGGAAGACCCCTTTGTCCTAGGAAGCATTTAGTGACTCGTTTAGTAAGGTTCAGTTGTTAGTGTTATCTTATAATGGGAATATACTTTTTTGGGCCAATGAGTTATTCATGGATTAGTATTGGGTACCAAATTACATCCAAAAAAATTATTGTAATAATATTAATTTATTTCTACATAGAAAACATTAGAAACTCTATTATAACTACCCTTTGTATTATTCTATCGCCCATATATTTTTGAAACCAAATAATATTTTTTGATGTCGTATAAGACATGCAACACCGTGCCTAAAAAACAATTATATATTATTATTTAAATTTTACCATTATAACAATGTTTTCATATAGGTGGGTATGAATATTAAAAAACCCATTTCAAATATATATTAAGGTCCAACTAAATGTTTATAGATTTCTAAAATATTATTATAAATTTAAATAATTTTTATAAAGGTCATTTTATTTATCAAAAATATATTTTCATCTAATATATATTTTATTGAATTTCATGAGGGAATATTATAATTAATTTCTATGAAATTTATAAATCATATATTATAAAAAAGATATAATTTTGTGAAATTATTATTTCAACAATTTCTTATGTTGAATTTTTGGGATTTCCTTAAAAATATTATTTTTTCATTAAATAGTGAAAACTATGGATTTAGAATTTTAAAAGTATTTTCTTCGCATGTTTTTAAAAATTAAAAAAATAATATGGATGAATTTTCAAATAATATTTTTTAATTTTAATTTATAATATTAAAATAAGGGCTTTGTATTGAATAATGTATTCTTATATGTTTTAAAACAATTTAGAAGCCAATATTTGGCCAAGTAAAATTGATATAAAAATAATTTATTCATAATTAAAAATTATAATAATTCCTATCTTTTTTTTATAGGGATGATGAAACAATGAAAATGTTTACCATATCCAATTAATTGAATACATTTTGGACATATAAATATAAAATCATTATCACGTGTAACATGAACACAAAAGTTTCTCATCCCTTGCGCGAGGGCAATAAAGGTACCGACTACCTTGCTTCAATATTTACTTCAGCCTCAAAGGATTTACTTATTCATGCCCCTCAATGTCTGAAAACAATGGGGATAAAAATCATTAGAGGGTATGCCCTTGGTCTTCACTATTTTAGACCCCCGTAGTCTCTTTTCCTTGGCTGTTTTTTGGCTGTTTTTGGCACTTTTTTGATGGTTTTCTCAATTTTTAATTATTTTAAAAAATGGAAAGGAATGGAAATAGTAACATGACCACAATAAATTATCTAATTAAATATAACACTGTAATAATAAATGAATTTATTCATAATCATGTAAACGGTTTTTGAGAAAGAAAATAATTAAGAGATGTTTATTATAATTGATGATAATGTATGAATGTGGTGAATCATAAAAGACGTATGATATTTCATCCCAATTTCCATTCATTATTCCATATATAAATGTGATATAACTAATTTATTTAATTAGAGGAATTTATTTTCCCTATCACATGTTATAAAATTAATCATTCATAAATAAATGTATTTTTTGAATTAAATAAAATTTTTTCAACTAAGGATATTTTAAATGATAGTTATAAAGTACTTATTGTTTCTTAACATAATCCCTATTCATTAGGTAAAATTAAATCAATATTGAATTTATTATTAAAATATTATTTTTGACATGTAAAATATGTAATATATATTTTATTTCCATATATATTTTTATGGGATTAAATTATTACTAATATTAATTTCATTTATAATTTCCCACATCTATGATATGTTATTTACAAGGGGTTTTATAAATAATTTTTTTTAATTTTGTTTATTAATTATTCATTAAGTTTGATTTTCTATGATTATTTCTCCAATGAACTATGACTATATTTTACATTATTTTTAATTAAATACAGTGGTTTTTAATTTTTTCCAATAATATATTCATTTATTAATACTCACTTTAATGATATGAAATTTTTTGGTTTTCTAATCAGAATATACTCTCCATGAGACATTAGATTTATTCTCAAATTGTATCTTTTTTGAATTACATAAAATTCCATATTGATATGATAAATCATGATAAATTTTTATATAAATAATATGTAATTTTTCGATGTATGGTATATCATTAGTGATATTTCTGATTCTAATGCTATAAGTATTTTTAGGGTTTATTTCACAATGTCACCATTATTTAGTATTATTGAAGTTAATGTCTAAACTAGTTATAGTATTTGATCATTATATTATAAACCCAACATATTTGTTTTATAATTATTATAACTAAAAATTAAATTATTTCCATTAATTTACAAGACACTATGAATTCAATATACCAATATCATGTATTTAATGAAAATATATTTTATTTTTCTATTAAATTTAAAATCATTTTTCATCAATATCTATGATTTATAAAAATCTTTTTTAAGAATATATTTAATAATATTCTACTTTTTTTATAATTTGATTTTCACCAATGAAATTCTTTTTATAATATTTTCAATTATATTCTATTATTTAGTCTCTAGATGATGAAAATGTGTATTTTAAAAAAAAATATGAATCAAATCGTTATTTTAATATACATAGCCAGAATAGAATCTCCCATGGTCAGGATAGATCACTTTATTGATGCTTCCATGATAGTTTTTCATCAATATTTATCAATGAATTTTTTTTTCAATAATAATATATATCGATAGTTCCATTTAAAATGAATGTAAGGTTAAAATGATACTTTTATTAAAGAATTCTTTTAATGATATTTTGATGTTTTTTTATTCATCATATACATCAAAAACTATTTTTTAATCAATTGGGGATATTTTTTAATGATAATATCATTATTATTTTTATGGAATATGATAATTATGAAAAGGGAAGTTATTTATATTATTTAGGATAATTCTTCTTATATGAATCATTTTTAATTAGGTCATGTTTATTAAGTTGTGTAATGAATTGATAAAGAAATTACATCTTCATCAGAAGCGAAGAGAGGTAATTTTCCTCCTTGTAATTGAGTCTTTCTTAGGTCATCACTTTAGCTTGAGTATGGTTTCATTAAATCCAGAATGAGAGTTAACCTTCAAGGGTGATCTGCGTTCTTTTTCATATGGTATTTTTTATTCTCCTTCGCTTCAAATGGATGGATATTCCTTCACAAAAGCCCTATCTGGTTTTCAAGATTTGGAAAAAATTAGATACCCCTAATTCATATTCTATCAAAAAATTTGATGGTTCTTTCTTAGTGGTGACAGATCTGGACGTCTTGCAATAGAATTTCAATATTTTCTAATTCTCTCTTCAAGGAAGAATGATACTATCCAAGGGATAAGCTGTGGTCATATGCTAACACCAAGATTCAAATTTCCATCTGTTGGAGTTTAAGGACATGAGAACTCATCCCTATTGGGAATGTTTATTTTTATTTTTTTTCATTCATAATAAATATGACATGCGAATGGCCTGGTGTAATGTTAACCTTTATCCTAAACTAGAACTTTTTCAAATCTCTGAATAGGATTGAAATTTTAACCCTTTTAATAAAAAATAGTCTAATTTTAATATTTGGAACATACTTTATGGTCTAAATATGGGGTATTGTCATTCAAAAAATTTAAATTATTTTTTCTTGTTTTGGATCCCCAATAAATATGGGTCAACAAAACATTGGAACTAGATTTGGGTCATTATTTTAGAAATATATTTGATCGTAATTTAGCTTTGGAAATGCCAATGTCAATTTTTTTTCTATTAAATGACCATAGAATTTAATTTATGTTTGATTTTGAGTGAATTACCCCATTCTTTGATTTCGCCAAAATTGCAGGACAATCTTTTGAATCTTGTAGGGTGATTCAATAAAATTTAATGGTTCCTTATATAGGAATTAATTTAAAGGATGATGTCATTAATAAAAAGAAAAAATGGTATGCCCCTGAGTTGGTAATTTCATGAAATCCTATAAGTAATGATCCACATTAACTTTCTCCCTCTTTGAGATTCACTCTAGATAAATCATGGGCTAATATTGTTGAGGAAGAAGATAATTCTACTTCTGATCCCTTCCCTCACACTCTTCCCCCGCAATCTAGTGTTATCATTGAAGATAGTTCAATTTCACTAGAGATCTCTCTAGGAATTACTGAACATATCTATAGTATTTAAAAGACTTTGGAAAAAGAATGAATCTCCAATTATATTTCTATGGATATAATAAAACTTGTTTTGAGTTTCAACCACCTTGTTCTACTGTTGGCCTCCCTTTGGTGTAGAATTCCCCTTCTAAAAACAATATTTTGGCTAGAATTATTGATTATGTTCCTATATTCATAAATGATAAGGTCATGTTAGACTTATCAAGAGAAGAATATATCATTTCCTCTAAAAAAACGGTCTATTAAACATACCTCTTGGAATTATAGGGTGGTTTTAGTGGATCTGGAAAGGAAACAATTGATTTTCGTAATACACAATCATGAGAAATCTATGAACGTTGGGAATATAATCATGAAATAAATTATTTTTCTTTTATTTCTTCTCAAAACATGGGCAAGAAGGGTTTGATTTATGGACAAGAGAAAGAAAATAAGTCAAAATCAGTTTTAGACATCAGTAGTCTAATTCAAACTACCATGTTATCTAAGAAGAATGTTGGGAGACCTACTAAACTTTCTAAAATGAATGTCTGGGGTAGAAAATAGAGGGTGCCCCCCCCAAACCAGGGATCAAATGAGGATATATTTTGGAATTACCAAGCAAGGATAATGAAGCCACAATCAGGTCTATTAAGGTTCGTATTAGGATTGAAAGACCAATTTTAATTGGCATTGAAGAGCCCAAAATAGTTTTCTATAATTTGTTTACTAGATTTGACAATATGGTTTCCACGATACAAGGTTTGAAAAAATGTTTTTCATTGTTCAAAAATATTTATGTTTTGGCTCATTCTTCTCATTCGAATCCCCTCTCAGTCTGTTCAAGCAATCAACATGTTACTTTCTACTTTTTTGATTTGGTAATAAATGAGGTTCATTTTTTTATGATATTAATAGTTATTAGGAACTAAGATCTCATGTACTGAAATTGGTTCCCTCAAAAGTCGTATTAATGATTCTTGGTTCATTATTAAGTATTTTAACTCAGTTCTTAATTTTGATGAAACAATGGTTCCTATGAATTGTTCAATTTCATATAAGTAATTTAATGTTTGTATTGAAAATAATGATTTGATTTAAGTTAAACTTTATGTGTCTATGTTTACTTGGTATTGACGAAACCTTAATGTTATGGGGGCTGGTAAAATTTAATGTGCTTCTGTTAATTGATATTATTTACATTATTGGGATTCTATTTATTATATGTATTTATTCCGGATTAACTCTGATCATCATCCTATCATGATTCATCTCTCAGTATTGGGTAATAAATCTCCATTTAAATTTAGATTAAATAAAGCTTGGCTTCTTCATCCTGAACGAGACAAGCATGTTACAGATGTTTAGTGTTCATTAGGTTGTAAGTAGAAATTTTTTCTTGTATTATTAAACTAATTATACTCAAAGAAAATATTAAAAATAGGATAAAGGATAGGTTTAGTCCTGTTGAAATGGGAATTTTCAATATTTAATCCTCTCTTCAGTCTTTCCAGGAGCAGTGTACCTATGAAGATTTCTCTAGAGGTGTTTCTTTGGAATCTGAGATGACTCATAAACATAAAAATTTTCTTCAACATTAAATATTATTTGTAAATTTCTACATTCGAAGTAAATTGTCTCATTTATGTATATAAAAATACTAAATTCCTTAATAATCTTCAATGTGTTTGCAAAATTTCTAGGAAACTTGAATTACTAAAAAGAGGAGATAAAATTCTAGACAATAGATATGACCTTTCATAGCACATTATTTCTTATTATGAAGATATTTTTAACATATTATCAACCATTGCAACACCAGTAGTGGGTATTATAGATAAATTTGTAAATCAATAGTTTAATACTAGAATTTTCTCCATTCTTTGGAACCTTAAATCAAGGCGGAATTTTTGAGTCTTACGTCAGACAACTCCCGGGGTCACGATGACTTTTGCAATTTGTTTTTTCAGAATTATTGGGAGATCATTGGAGATGATCTTTTCCACTTTATTCATCATTTTTCAAAGGGGGGTATCTTCCTCAAGGATTAAATTCTAAATTCCATTATCTAATTCTGAAGAGGGAAAATTCGAATGAGATACACATATTCAATCATGTAGCTCTTATAAGCACATTATACATTGCTATTACGAAGATATTTTCTAGTAGACTTTCTCCCATATTTAATGAAATTGTTTTATCTTATCAAGTTGGTTTCATCAATGGATTTTCCATTAATTTTTGTTTAGTTATGGCTTTTTATTCTTTCAATATCATTAAAAATCATATTCAATGTGGGAACATTGTCATTAAATTGGACATTAATTTTTTTTAAAAAATGGATTGGGGATTATATTAAAAATTCATTCCTTGTTTTGTTTTGAGGTCACATTCATTAATTAGATAAATATTATCTTTGAATCTTCTCATATCTCAGTTCTTGTGAATATATCCCCAAAGGGATACATCTCTTGTTCTAGAGGAGTTATGCAAGGTGATCCACTTTCTGCTATTTTTTCCTATTTTAGAATATTATCTTATTAAATTGTATTCGATCATGTATATGAATTGAATGATGAAGGATATTAGGGTTGGACATGGTTTCTTTTCTCCTACACATCTTTTTTATGCTGATGAAATTATCCTCTCCACTCAAGGGGATAAAAGAAATATCAATAATATTAAGAAAGTTGTTCCGCATTATGTGAATGTTTCTTGGAAACTTGTTAGTAGGGGTAATTACATTTTCAAAATTGGTATAAATAACTCACATATGAGGAAATCGGATTTCATCACTGATTTAGGGATCCGGGAAGGTTTCCCCCCTTTTACTCTTCACGGTGTTCACATGTTTTGGGGTCATCCTTTGGTTTTTTAATTTTTAGGGATTATTAAAAAGACCAAGAATCATCTTGCTTCCTAGAAAAGAAAAATATTTTTAAATTGTCGGTCATGTTTTTTTGGTTAAAGGTGTTATTATTTCAAAATTGTATTATTCCTTTACGTTTTATAAATGGAATGCTCCTCTTATCAAATCAGTTAATGTGGCCATCATAAAGATTATTTGGACTAGTAGTATTTTGGAATACTGATTTGTATTTGTTCCTTTGAACACCTATTGTAATTCATTTGTGATGGTTACTTTGTAATAAAAATCTACACATTTTTAATTAGTCCCTTCAAGATTCTTTTTCATACAAACTAGTAAATGATAACTCCGAAGATACTTATTTTATGACGTCAAATTTCATTATTAAACTCAAATGTGGTAATATAAATTACAAGGATTCCTCTATCAGGTCTTCTTTTAAATCTAAATTTTCTCTTATTGATGTTTATGCAAGATGGTCTGTCTCTCAGAATTCTTCTCTCATGTTTTTGAATGATAATTGGACTGGTGTTCCACTTATCGATCCTCTAAGTCATGTAGCTTCTAACATAGATCTGGATGATTCTATTAAAGATCACTTATATGATATTTCTGATGTCCCAGACCATGTTACATAGATTATTAATAATTATTTTTCCTATGTGGATGATTTTTGGATCTAGAAACCTCACACCTTTGGTATGTTCACCACTAACTACTTCTACACTCATGAAAATAA
Source organism: Viscum album (assembly GCA_963277665.1). Lineage (NCBI taxonomy): Eukaryota > Viridiplantae > Streptophyta > Magnoliopsida > Santalales > Viscaceae > Viscum > Viscum album. The sequence continues at coordinate 275,847,607 of OY728129.1, read as the reverse complement.
TACCGTTTTAGGTTTAGATTAGAATGCGATATTTAATAGGAGAATAATTCCTCCTACTCATCTCACTATTTAGTAGAGACTAGATCCTTGGAATGTCCCTACTAACACTTATTTTAGGGTATGTGGTATTTCTTAATATTATATTTTTAATCTCTGTCATCTACATATAGAGTTCTTGGATCACCTATTTTTTGCGTTGTGTTACAACAACCACAATGTGGAAAAAATTTAATGATATTTTTGTTGATCTAATGCCTGGTGTTTTCTATAATTTGATCCATTCATGAAGGTATGTTCTTCCTTATATTATCTCATATGATGTTTATTCTTTTATAGGTTGTTGTTTCTGAACTTGTTCATTCCATATAGATGGGGAGAGACATGAGACGTTATGATGAAATAAGATTCAATCCTCAGGCCTACCATTCAAGAATTCTTTTAGTCCTAAAAAATATAATTCTTCATTGCAAATCATATTTTCAAAACTCAGTGCATAATTTATTAGTTCATAGGAATATCTAGGTTAAAGGTAATTTTCGGCATCTGTTGGGTACTATGGGTGTTTTCTGGAGTCGTCCTTTTTGGGGTGGAATAAAATTAATACATATGGCTATTACGAAGGAAATCTAGGCCCTTCAGGTTATGGATTTGTTTTCTGTACAAGCTATAGTGATGTTTTGGCTAGATCCATTGACTCTTTTGGTATTGTCTCCTCTATTGATACTGATATTCTAGGATTCATTTATTCTCTAAATCTTTGAAAGAAGAGGGGCTTGAATAGGATCTACATGGAGTTTTATTCCACCATTGTTGATCTTGTAATCATTACCTATTATAGTCATATACTTTGGAGGCTTATGAATATATGGATTAATTTTATTTAACGTTTATCTCTTATATTGTCTTTATTATTACACATGTATTCAGGGAGGGAAATTTTCTAGCTGATAGTCTTGATAAAAATAGAGAATATGGTGGGAAGAATTATTTAAATGGTAAAATTACAATGGATGTCATCCCTATTTTTCAATGAGATAACTGTTGTTTTGATTCTTTATGACTTGATTGACTTGTTGACCTATTTGATAATAGTGATTAACATGTCACATTCATGTTCCTGATGTAATTCTTCATTTAATTAAAAGGGACTCTGACATAACTCTGATGCTTATTTTCCTTTTAAAATGGTATCTGATGTAATTGGGATATGCTTGTACAGTTTTTATTATTCTTTTCTGGTATGTTTTTTTTATTTTTAGGGGAGTTCGGGGGGTTGGATTTATTTTATTTCTTGATAGTTTTCTCATGTTTGTTTTATAAATATATTTTATATAAAATCCTTTCCTGATGTTTTGATTCTATTCATGTTTTCTTATGTATCACGATTGATTTCTATCTAGGATATTACTCATGGATTGCCTCAGATGATTGATTTTGTTTTTCTTATTGTCTCGACAACAGCTTGGAGAGGCTGTGGTAGATTCGTTCTTACAGATATTCTCTTAATGTCACAACATGGAGATGATGGATGAATTAATGCTTGTGGCATGGATGAATTATCTAATTTATCTCTGATCATTATTTGTGGCCCTGGGACCACTTCGAGCGGGTGTAGGGGCAATGAATGTGCGGTCCCAGAAGCCTCAGTTCAACAATTCACTGCTTCCCTATACGCCTGTGTGCTTTTTATGGCTATTGCATTGTTGTTTTTCCCCATGAAGTTTTTATTATTGGTATTTTTTCATTTAGGATTTGGGTATTTTATATTAATGAATTTTGTGCCATGGGGATGTGGGTTTTACTGTGTTCTCCCCTTATCTATTTCCAACAAAATGGTATTGTGTTTTTTCTACGTAATAGAGTGGTTTTCCCCATTTTTCTAAAAATTATTTAGTATTGTTGTTTATTAATTTGATGAATACATTTAAAATATCATGGGATTTATGGGGAAATAAATTTTATATGCCCTCGATGGAATGGTATGAGTAAGTTGATAAACTAGTTGGTTATCCATATTAAATCATTATTTTGTGTATACCTACCAATTGTTTAATCTATCACCCAATAAGGCTTAAATTGTATGTTTTAGAGGTCCCTCATTATGTATTCCATCTATTTCAAATAAGATATTATTTTTCCCATGACTATTTTGAAGAATATAGGACAAGTTTCCACTCATTTTATTATTTATACGGAGTCATTTTATATTCCTTTACTAGTTTAATATTATTATTCAATATCATGATATTTATTAAACGAAATTTTATTTCTATTATTTACCTTTTCATATTAGTTAGGTTCTATTTACTAATGAAATCATTAGTGGACCATAACCCCTGCTAATAATATTATTTCACCCTTATTTTTTCCATTCCATATTTTTTGAAGAAGGGATATTTGAATGAGTTCAAAGGTTCATGTTATATACATTCATTATGATTTCATTATATATTTTTATAAATTATGTGTGATTAAATTCTGTAAAATGTTTACCTAGAATACAGAACTATTTTATTTCTTGGGATGTTGATCCTCATATATAGATCTAGCGTAACAAAGTGATAGATAACTATATGAAACTAGCTCAGGGTATTTATATTTGTAACAAATAAATAATGGTAGAAACCATTGGTAGAAGATATAACAATTGATGGATTAAGAAACATAAACAAGTTAGTAATTTTTAAGAAATTTTTATGTATAGGATAACATATTAATGTTTTAGTAAGGAATATATTGTGCTTTTTCCTATAAATACACATATACTTAGAAACAAAAAGTCATCTTTGATTGAGAGTAGAAAAATATTGCTATAACAACCCCAAATATAGTTGGACGAGTATATCACGAACATCATTATGGTTCAAGGTGATTGTACCCTTACTGAAAACCTTGTTTGAAACTCTAGGATGATATTCCTAGCGATCTTCACATTTTATCAATGACAAAATATGATGAAATAAAGAATATAACAAATGGGAATATATGATATTAGATTTGATATATTATAATCCTAAAGTATCTTTGGAATATTTATCTTTCTATAATCATATTATTATGATAAAATATACATAGTATGAGTTATCATATTTTAATATGATTGATGAAATTTGGTGAAATTTCTCATTACGTTGAGATATATGAAAACCTTACTTCTAACATTTTGTTTAATGGGAATGATTATTTAATGGTAACCAATTACATTTTTGAATGTTTAATACATTTTATATTTATGTTTATTTATTTATTTAAGGAGTTCTATTTATCTATATGTTTAGAGATTTAAATTTAGGTGTATTCATTTTGAGAATTATATTGGGGTATATATATATTTAATTTTGTTAATTTCAAAACACGACAGGAAGATATTGATATATTTTTTTGTAATATATAATCCTTAAGAAGTTAATTTTTTATGTTTATTACAAAATCTTCTTGAATTAAAATCATTTTCAATAATTGATATTGTGGTGTGAATTGAATGAATAATTATATTATATATATTAATAAGGAATATTTACTAACAATATTTATATAGATGGTAAAGGAAATTTTCAACACTTAAAAAAATATCTTCCAAAACTAATTTTATTGTGTATCATTTTCTTTTGATGAGTCATTAGTGTTTTTCCCACACATCACAAATTTTAGTTTCTTTCATTAAAATTATTGATTCATTGTTCTTTATCAACTTACCTAAATGGAAGGGTAAAATATTTCCCAGACTTGTCCATTAATAATAGCACTCCTCTGATGCACCCAACATAGAATACATCTTACACACATTATGTGTGACTGTTTTCCTCATTAAATCAATGTGAACGAGTCATGATATCTATTAATGATAATCATAATGTCTAAGGATCATTACACATGTTCACAGATAGAAATATCCAATGACACCAAAAGCCATGGAATTCCTACCAGCTTGCATGTTATCGTAATATCTTGTATTTGATATTACCAAGTGTAACCATCAGGGGAGGAATAATCTTCTAATTACTAGTACTCACACAAAATGTTCAGCATTCTATGGGTCCCATCAATGTATGTCTTCCAACTACTAAACTATTTTTTAGAATATTGGTATAGAATTTCAAGGTTCTCATCACATCGGGGAACTTCCATTACCTTATCTATGCAAAAAATACTCTAATACATTGTTATGTTAAATTCATGAAGAATAATGAAAATATGTAATATGATGTTTAAAATTTAAGTACTTTAAATATAAATGTAATCAAAGTAAAACCAGTTAGTTCAAGGATACGAACTCTTACAAAATCTCACATGGACATGTGCCAACTGACTATGACTTTTAGTCTGCTAGACCTCACAAGGAGATCATGTTTCTGTTTATCCAAGGATTTAGTCAAGGAGTATGCCACATTGTCTTCCATGGAAATACTTCTCACTGCATCTTCACCTATCTGAGAAAAATATATCATGATATGATACTTTCAATGTATGTGTTTCATCCAGTTATGTGATCTTGGCTCTTTTTCGAGATCCACTACTGTAATATTATCATAGTACAATGTGATGGGATCTTTACTGCTAGGTATCACATCTAACTCTTAGACGAAGCATCCCATCCAATCTTTTTCTTAGGTTTCTCAGAAGTTCCGATATACTCAGACGCTGCTATAGAATCTGCGACCACAATCTCTATTGATCTAGTCCATCTCACTTCACCTCCAATCAAAGTGAATATGAATACCATTTGCATCTTCATGTCATCTTAATCAGTCTGAAAACTAGTATCTGTATATCCTATGATGACTAGTTTCTCATCTACTCAATAATCTAGGAACATATCCTTTGTATTCCATAGATACTTTAGGACAGTCTTGACTACCATCCAATGGTGGTCACCTAGGTCATCTTGATATTTTCCTACCATTGTGAATGCATAGGAGGCATACAACCTAGTATATATCATTGCTTACATTACTATCCCAACCTCTAATGCATATAAAGTCCTTGAAATTATCATTTTTTTCTCATTTGTATGAGGACACATTTTCATGGAAAGATGAATTCTACATGATACTAAAAACAATCCCCTCTAAAAATGATATATACTCAATCTATTCAGTATCATATCAATGAATGTACCTTAACTAAGGTCCAACAATCTATTGGATCTATCACGATGGATCTTGATCCCAAGAATATATGCTTTCTCACCCAAGTACTTCATGGAGATGCATTGATTCAACCCTACCTTAACAGACTGTAATACTAGTATCTCATTTCCAATATGTAATAATTCATAACCATATAATATTAGGAAAATTACTCCACCCCCACTAAATCATTCGTTGATATAAGGGTCACATTCATTCTTGATAAAACCAAATTTCATTATGGATTCATCAAAATGAATTCTCCCTGGCCTGTACTCTTTCTTTAATCCTTTAATTGATTTCTAAAACATTCATACCTTATTGTCTCCTTTTTGAGTTATAAACCATTCAGGTTGTCTCATTTAGATAACATCCAAAACGTTACCATTATAGTCATATGTTTTGACATCTATCTTCCAAATCTCATAGTCACGGTAGGAAATAATAGACAATATAATTCTGATGTATTTAACCATTTTCCACAGGTGAAAAGGTTTTACCGTAGTCAATTCCTTGATGCTTTTTGAAGACTTTTGCAACCACTCATTCCTTATTGGAACTAACATGTACATCCATGTCCAATTTATTCTTTAATACCAATTTTAAACCTACATTATTATCATCAATTGTAGGATCTAACAAAACCCATACATGGTTTTGGTACATGGAATCCATTTCACAATTCATGGCTCCTTTCCACTTGGAAGCATTTTTTCCACTTGATACATCCATGTATGTTATTGGATCATTATTATTAACTAATAATGAGTCACCATCCTCGGGAACTAGAATTCCATATCGTTCTATTCTCTAACCTCCCTTGTTATGCTATGCAAATCTTATGCCTTATGAAAAGTTATTTCTTCCATGGAGCATTAGGGAATCTGTTCCTGTACCAACTCTTGTGTACTTTGACCCTCAACTTCATCAATGTCTATCTCGCAACCACTATATCTTTTTTATATTTTCACCCTCCCAAGGAATATTTCATTTCATGGCACTATATCATTTATGTATGAGGGGTTAGATAGGTAATATCCAATTTTTTCCTTGGAGTATCCTATAAAGGTAGATTTTTTGCATTGGGGTGTATGGTTTTTTCCTAAAGATGTCATAACAAACTAATTTATTCCCCACACATGTAAATTCGATAATATATTTTTCCAGACACTCTAGATCTCATATGAAATACAATTTATTGATTTATTTGGTACTTGGTTTTATAAGTGTACAATTGTTTGTAACACATATCCATAAAAAGATAATGGAATACTCGAATGACTCGTCTTTTATCTCAGCATGTCCAACATGGTGCAGTTCCTCCTTTCGCTAACACAATTCCACATGGGCATGTAATAAAGGGTATGTTGGGATAGGGACCAAAAATCCCATAATAAATTAATGAAGTTCAGATTATGATATTATCCCCCTGGGTGTGATTATTGTTTCTTAATCTTCTTACCAAGCTTGTTCTCAACTATATTCTTGTATTATTTGATCTTAATAAAAAAATCTGACTAATACCTCATTATGTAGATATATCCATATCTACTAAATTCCTTAATAAAATTTATTATGTATGAGAACCCTCCACTTGATTCAACAGGAAATCATCCAAATACATTAGTATGAAACAATTGAAGAAGTTCATTAGCCCTTTCACCTTTCCCACTAAATGGGTATTTAGTCATTCTTCCTTGTAAACATGGATAACATACACCAAGTGGTTTTAATTAGAATGAATCTAAATATCCATATCAATGTATCTTTGTAGAAGAATAAACAATAATATCCAAACATGAAAAAAATCAATTTCTATCTAATCTAGATACATTAATATAGTTTTTAGTAATAGACAGAACATAATAACCACCCTTTAACTCCAAATCATTCTTGTTAGCAATGTAAATTGGAAGTTCCTGACATTGACAATAGAAAGTCAGGCTACGTTGGAAGCTCATAGATCAAAATTCCCTCAGTAAGTATTTGTAAATCTATTTGGTAATGGTATTTGGATACATACATGAGAACCATAGGATATATTTAATACACAACTTGTAAAAACAATTAGAAGTCATTCAGTAAAAAACACAATTGAAGCTACCCCTTTTTTATTTGGATGGGTGTAGTTCTTATTCCAGTGTCCCATCTTTCCATATGCGATAGAAACAACCTCATTTTTCCATTCCTCCACATTGATGTTGATTTTCATGGAAAGTCGTAAAGAATCTTTGGGCTTCAATCTCTTCGTCTTTCCTATTATTCACCATAAGTATCAACATTTTTTCGCACTTAATATCTTTTTCTTCTTCGGGAATGAGGATAAGAACACCATATAGAGACTTATCAATTATGTTTATATTGAAATTGACATCAATATTGGTGAAGCTCTGAAGAAGTGTTGCGTGAATGAGATCAATGCCCAATTCCTCATAGATTTTAAACCATAGAACCTAAAGGCACTCAATATATCCAATGAGCTTTACTACATGAGGCCTAGAAGGGGAACCTTCTCCAAGCATACTCTAAAAGAGTTACTTATAGATCTCAAAACTCTATTCTCTTGTTATCTCCTATTAAAGGCCATAGAGTTCCTCAAGAAAGCTATAAACCCCTCTTTTTTTAGACTACATGAGCTTACTAAACATTGATGATAACCTAAAACATTGAACATCGACCATGTCATTCATATGTTTAAAATAGAATAGGAAATACACATCACTCTCTTATTTGGCAGGTGGATCAGGTAATGATGACTCCATCAAAAAAAACATCATCTCATGAAATAGGATAACCCGGAGGCATATAAACCATTCCTTAAAGTTACTGCCAGTGAGGAATTTGTCTATATCCAAAATTGATCGTTGGGATAGATTGGTTAATGGTCTTGTCATTATTATTTCACAATAAAAATAGAATATCATTAGGACTTTTTTGATTGCATTTTATGAGAAATAATAAATTTTATAAAGTCTACAACTATTTTATCAAGTCCCAATTCCCATCACCATTGAACACATAATGTCATGTTTCCATGAAATTCTAATGGAAAGGATCCATATTGCCCTTCACATAACCCCAACAATTATTTTTCAAGATATTAGAAGGTATTTAGGTAGGAAGGCCATTTCTAATTGTGGTATTGTAGCTATTTAATCTATTGAGTGGACTCCCCAATCCGTAAATCATGACTCTGGATTTCCTCAACTCTTGCCACCACTATTACACCAATTATTGAAAGGTATACTCTTCATGATGTAATATGGTTATGTCAACTAGGTACCTATCATAAGGGATTTCAGTATAAAATAAATTTTCCCAATAAGGGTCTGTCCAACACATTGTTTTATGGTGTTTTTTCCTTTAATCAACTTACGAAAGGCTTGTTCTGACTTAATAAATTTTTGAGGGATTTTTATCACTTAAGCATGTAGTACTTATTATCAATATCACGTGATTTATAATATTAACTGGAACATACATATGTGATTAACTATGTCTTTATAATATTTACACATGATTCTGGTTTATTTTTATTTAATCTTGCATGTTTGTTTAATTCATTAATTATGTGTTCGTGGAAAAACATTCATAATGATAAACCATTCAACTGATTGAAATAAAATAATGTAAAGGCCTTGGTCATGAGATTTTAAAATTTTATTTTTAATTATGAGTTGATAATCTATCCCCATCCTAGGGGAGAAACATCTTGAATCTTTTGGGTTTTTTGTTTACAGCTTCAATCCTATCAGCCTTTGTATCTCCTCGGATTAGATTCTTCTCGGTTCTAGATTGAACCGCCACCACTAGTGGGAGTTACATTAATTACTTATGATTATTTTAACTGACATAAAAGTGAGTGGTAAAAAGTGGGTTTATATAAAATAATCCTTATGAACGCATTCCATACATACTATTTAAGAGAAGTTTTACATGCCAACATATTTAATTTAAATAAATAATGTGAAAGATAACACCCCTATTCGATGGTCTTGTTCTAGATCATGATCATCCATATATAAAATGATATTTACTCATAAATAAATATAGAATTCAATTATTTAATTGTTATTATTTATTCTAAATCACGCTTGAATCAATTAAGTGTCATCATTAATTAATCAATTATTTTATATTAAATCCTTTTCCGAATTTTCTGTAGATTCTCATCAGCCATTATTTTAAACAAATAAATTTATTTTAAATTATATCTGAAAGTATCATGTACCTTGGAGGAAACCCTATGCATTATTATTCATAACTATACATGGAGAAGAAATTAACATTACACATATGTTAAATTAAACACATATATATAATCACCGATCACATGTTTTTCCTTATCTTTACACCGGCACGATGGTACACATCACAAGGTATTATATAATATGATAATAAATTTTTATAAATATGCATAATTTGGATGATTAAATGCTATGTAATTCAAACTACACATTAAGTATCATTTTTAGCCATCTATCTGAGGTACACGCCATGCAGAATAGAGTGTGAGGGCACTTTGGAAATAATTGGAGTGCACAACATGTCTAGTGGGCCACAGGCCATGTAGTATCTCATTACATGGTCTCCAGCTGGAAATCTGTGTATTGGGTACATGGGCCAACACTAATATGAAGGTACTACACATCGTGTTCAATGTGCTATGTGGTGTGTAATCTGAAAACTGTGTGTCACATGTATCTGGAAAACACATGGAGTCATTATGACTTAGACAAACTCCAATGAAACGGATTGGTTTGGCATACAGGGTCTAGTAAATTGAACATTGGCTACATGGAATGTACTACAAAATACACATAATGTGTTCTACTATTATATAGCTAGGAACCTTTGGTACCCCTAGATGATATCCACTATTTTATTTTAATAAAAATTAAAAAAAAGAGAGTTTATGTATGGGGACGAGAAAAGAAAGAAGAGGCACGTATCATGAGATTCAGATTTTTAGAATTAAATATATTAATAGAAATAGCTAAATTATTAAATGTGTAAATTATCAAAGAAATATTAAAATAATTATAAACTACGATGTAACCCCTATGATACCACTTGATGGTTCTAAGAGTAGCGGAAGTGTGGTTAGGCCTGAACCCACCATTTATTTTTACAAAGATCAATGATTATTCCCAGATCAATACGACGATGAACGCCAGTCTCCACTGAATAGAATCCAATATTTCTTTAAAGAAATAAGTGTCCCAAAAATTTCTATAGGATCTTTCACATCATGTTTATAATCAATTAATTTTATTTCTAATAGAAAATAATACCTGGATCATCAGTATTTTCATCCTTGATAATGCTGATCATTAGGAATAAACCTTCTAGATTATCTTGTTTCACTTGCATAGATCCAAATAAGAATCCCTCTAGAGATGGTCTACACAGTCTCTATTGGCCTCCGATTGACACTGCCCATTCTCTAGGTGCTAACTTGGAGATTCTAGTGTCTTTTGTCGGTCCATCTTGATCGCATATTCTTTAGTCATGAAGAAATAATATCATTCTTGAAAGGGGTAGGAAGAGTATTCGATAGAGAAATTTTTTAGGTCAACAATTCTCAATTCACTGGGTGCGGGGTTCAGTATATAGAATAATATTCGTATGTGTCTATTTGTTGACATGGGGATTCAGTTACAATATTAAATTACATAACACTAAAAAAATATTTATAACCATAGATAAACCCCATGTTATTAATAATATTACAGGATCATTATTTATGGAGCACCAACTGGGGAAAAATAAAATTATAAATTATATTCGACGTCACAAAATAATAGAAGTGTAATTTTAATTTCTGAAAACTAGTTAAATAATTATTTATTGTCTTAATATTAATTTTTTTATGAACAGACCGGCCATAGTCCTCTTGAACCCCACTTCCAATTATTAAACACCAAAAAAATAAATAAATAATTTATTTCCATATATAAATATTTTATTTAAAAATAGTAAATAAATGTTTATTTTATGTTCAAGAGAATTAAAAAATATATTTTACCTAAAATCCTATTAATAAATAGTTATTTAATTTATGCAACCATTTTTAGTTGAATAATTTTATTCGATTGTCTTCAGAATAATAGTTATTAATTAAATTCAAATTGAATTTAACTAAGAATACTAGTGAAACATACTATGTGACACTCTTGGATTCTATCTCGTTGGCATTCAACAGTCTTGACTATAGTACAAGATTATACTCTAGTAATGAGTCAAGGCACCCATGAAAAACAACATAATGTCTCAACAACGACATCCACCTACGAACTCTCATAATTTAATATAATCCTACTGTAGAAATATCGCATCAAGAAGGATTTTTGATAGTGTCATCGACTATTATGCATTATAAGTCATTCATTGACTACATGAAATAAACTCATCATTACATGATTCCCATGGAATTTCATGTGATAGTTCTATTTCAATCAAAGGGACATGATATCAACTTCCATAAATAGAAGGGAAAATCCGTCCTCAACTTATCCATTAATAACATACCACTCATGATACACCCTGTCATGACCCACTCCCCCATAGTGTTCCCCTCCTGGGATAGCAGTGTTAGAAGGGAGATAATGGCCCCCATGTCCCGCCTCCAGTAGTCCCTGAGTTGGCTACTAGCACCGAGCTTATAGTAAACACACAAATTTGTGACATCAACCTTTAAGAGAAGACATGCAAAAGAGAGAGTTAAAAAAAATACCAACCAAATCCAATTATTATTTATGTATTAAAGGAATACTAAGTACACATATGTAATTTCCTTCCAAAATAATACAACTAAAAGGGAAAAAATGCAATTACCAACAAAAATTAAAAAAACTGCAGGAACCAGAAATCCCAAACAGCTCCTGCAACACCAATACTGTAAAACCCATATTGATCTTAAAAAATCTAAAAGTGACCTAAAAATAGCTTATCTATACATAGTTTGAGTATAATAGTATACTCAGTAGGATCCTCCCTTGATCCTATATTGAGAAATTAAAGAAATCATGCTAAATCACAATGAACAACAATTGAAGCAAACTCATCAAATAAATAGGAATACTATGTTCATATTCTCACCATTGATACTCTAACCAAGTATCTCATAAAATAGTATATAATATAATAAAAAATATCGAGGGTACCCCACTACGTCTAACATACTGGTTTGCTACTTTTCACAAATGTCTCACATCCTATGCATCTCTCTCCAAAAAGGTTTTCCCGTAGACACCTAGACGAAGAACCATAACATGAACATCGTGAAACAAAACCACCACACACAAAAAATCCAAGCATATAGGTAGTTTCAGGGATCCAACACAGCTCCATAATGTGTATCATACATCGGGCAATATACCTCTAGCTATTACATCCCATACACCGAGTAAAGATCCTCATGACATCACAACATATACACGTTACACCTATAGTATTCCATAAGAAACAATTTCTAGAATATGTGTGTGTGAATAACCACTAGATATTATAGTCCTTTACATGAATATATGAGTAAAACTAACCACATTGCCTACCAGCACCAGTAACTACCATGGAAAGAGAGTGGGGCCAACGGGGGTAGTCCGCCATCCATCCTCCCACCAAAAATGATGGGGTAAAACACCCTCCAGGGAATAGAATCCATAGGGTGTTAGTTTTTATAACTTAGGGGCTGGAGATAAGTATAGAAACACAAAAATGTACAGAATATTTTATACTTCAAAACCACAATATGGGAAAAATATAGACTTAGAATCCACTATAGCTAATGTCTATCGGAAACTAGGCTTCCAGTTCTATGACTAGGTATCATGTAAGAACACAACCATTTAAAGAGCATTATTTCATTACATAATTCCATTTTTATTAGTTAAACCTTAAATTAATTAATTATTTAATCATTAATTATCCAATATTAATTTCCACAATATTTTTTGTTAGAACCACACCCAATGTCCATTGTTCTGTTAAATTGAGACCACAACATTACATCCCAACAAGATCCAACCCCATGGGTTAAAATCATATATTCAATAATTTATTAATAGAATTACTTTCTTATATTACAAGGAATTATAGAAATACATTAAAACATAATAAACAAAATGGGATCAACATGGTGATTTGGTGAACTACCCATTGAGTATTTTCCACATATAGTAAGAGCGTAGACACATCCTCCCTCAAAAATCTAAACACAGAAAGCACATGACATACCTTGATCGTCTTTTCCAGTTTTTGAAGGAATGTAAGAAAATTATCTGCCTTGTGTAGTGGTAATGGTAAAGTAGATAAACAACCAATAAGAATAAAAAACATTCAAACATTCACACACAACCCGTTCCATCAACTTTGATGTCCTCCCCAACACCCACATGTATAAAATGATGTATCTTTCCACACAAGGCATTAACTACTTCCATAAAAAATGGTCATCCCTACCCCCACATATCACAACAGTCATCCAAAATCTTATCACAACATATGAAGTAGGAAAACAACATTATATCAACTATGCTATTGGACCGAAAATATGTTATTTTTACTTTGGGTAAAATTATCTCTCACAACTCCATACATAAGGCTCTTATACATACCAACAAATAGGGTAACCCATAACCCTATAATGAATTATCTTTTTTATCAAATATCAAGTTCATTAATCAATATTGAATTAATCAATTTATTATTTTTAGGTTCCAACTATGGGTAAACTAATCATAAATCTATCACAGAAATCAAAAATTGATTAAATGTTCTTAATGCATAAATTTGATTAACATAAAATATCAAAAATAAATCAACAGGATTCATTTACCATACTCTTTATTTTCAACCAATAAATTATCAATTAATCCCATATTTAATTTCTATACCAATTTCCATCATGTACATAAAGATAATAAAATCAAGCAATGATATCACACTATCTATATAAACATGTGGCATTAATATATGATCGATATCAATTTATTTATCTAGATCAAATATTTATTATGTCAATTCCTTTGTGATCATGTCGGATAAAACATGATAACTCTATAGTTGAACGTAAAAGAATATAGAAGGAAGGATTTACCAACATAAAATGGTTCTTTACATTTTTTATACATGAACATTCCACACAATGGGTGATGATCACATTCCCTCGTGACCACAGTATCCACCCGAGGATGCAAATACCACCACACCGTTCGACACCCAATAAAATTTAATTAGGAACATAGAGATAGAAATATATAAAAGTTAATGGATAAACTGAAGGAAATGAACCCCAAAGAATGATGATATATCATACCATATATCACGATTGATCAATACTGCATTTTTGCATAAAAACAGAGGGTTTTCTTGCAGCAAGAAGAAATTCAAGGAAAAATAATACAAGGAGGGATGTTAATTGCACAAATCCAATGGGAAGGAATTGATGGTTTGAGTGTCTCACAACTGAGAAAAAGTATAAAAACTAGGGGGAGATATCTCATCCCTTTTAAAGATTTAACAGAGTAGATGTTTAAAATACACTGGATTTTCCATTAGAAACGGTTCACATAAAACATTGTGGTTTGACAATGCAAAAGCATCCTAATTCATAGGAAATTTAATATAGGAGTTATTCCCTTTGAATTGGTTATAGATTCCTTAAAACAAGGCTTTAAATGCATTTTATGTCAAAGGAAACTTCAAAGGGGAGAAACCAAAAGAAGCAGGAAAAATTATAGACCCCACCGTTGATGGAAACCATATACACCCAACTGTTCTAGAAACACTGTAAACCCAATAGTTATGGAAACACTGTACACCCTACAATTCTAGGAACACTGTACACCCTACTGTTCTAGAAACACAACACACCCTACCATTCTGGAAACTTAGTACATGAACTCAAAATTTGGAAAATGAAATCGAGGCTACCATTAGAACTTCTCCATTCTAGAAATAGTGTTCCTGAACTCAAAATTTGAAAAAGGAAATAGAGGCTACCATTGGAACCTCATTGTTCTAAAAACACTATTCATGAACTCAAAATCTGTAAAAGGAAATAGTGGCTACAATTGGAACCTCACTATTCTGGAAACATTGTTCATGAACTCGAAATTTGGAAATGGAAATATAGGATACAGTTTGAACATCACCATTCTGGAAACAATGTTCATGAACTTATAATTTGGATAAGTAAGTAAAGGATACCATTAGAACCTAACCATTCTAGAAATGAGGTTTATGAAATAAAAATTTGGAAAATTATTTAGAGGCTACCATTGGAAAATCATCGTTCTGGAAACACTATTCATGAACCTGAAATTTGACAAAGGAAATAGTAGCTGCCATTGGATCCTCACCATTCTAGAATCATTGTTCATTATTTCAAAATTTTCCAAAGGAAATAGATTCTACTATTGAAACCTCACAGTTCTTAAAACACTATTTCTGATCTTGAAATTTTGAAAATGAAATACATGCTAATGTCGGAACCTCTCCATTATAGAATCACTTTTCATGAACTCGAAATTTGGAAAATGAAAAAGGGGCTATCATTGGATCCTCACTGTTGGATATTTTCACAAGGATACCATATGAATTGTAAACATAAAACTATCATTGGAACTGTTCAAAAGGCTACTATAGGAACTATTCCCATAAACCTACCATTGGAAATGTACACAAGGCTACAGGTGGAACTATTCACAGTGGTCTACTCATGGAACTATTCATCGAATTCAAAAATAAGAAAAGTGTTGGGGATTAGTTACCTTGACCACTAGAACACCTGAAACAAAATATTTTCACCAAGTTATTAACCAGAGAGGTACTTACCATTACATTAGATACCTCTCAAAAAAATCTCTTCCTCGGGAATTAAAAACCCACATAAATGTAAATCGAATGTGGTCCGAACGACCACCATCATGATACCACTCAAAAGAGAGAAATCCATTGAAATCAAATAGTCAAAGACATATCATAAACATTAAAGGTCTACAATCAGGAAGGAAACATTTTTATTTTTAACATGAATAGAGTTAAACATAAAATAACATAGCGTATTGATCATGTATATGTGAATCATGTTCCTAGTTACAATCTTTAAATCAACTATGTCGCCACAAGACATGAACTGAGGGGATATAACACTCGCACACCTACATTTATCTGCTATCTTGGATCTGCAAAGGCCGCTCCTTGATGGTTGCATCATCATCAAAATAAATTTCTCCCCAATAAATGACATGTGAGTCATCATGATTATAAAAATGTAGCTGTGAAACATGAAGAACATAGTGTATTTGGATTATCTATGGGGGAATTACTACTCGATACCCCATAGCTCCAATACAAGGAAACACCACAAAAGGCCCAAAAAATGGGGATAAAGCTTACTCCCACTATAAAACCTTCACTTCTGACAACGCGAAGTCACATTCAGAAACATGTGATCCCCAAAATCAAACTCTAAGGGTCTCATCTTTTGATCGACATACGATTTTGGATGATCATGCACTTTGTTCATCCTCTCATGAGTCACCTGAACCATCTCTATTGTATTCTACACTAGTTCTAATCTAATAATTAATGACTCTCCGACCCTAGTCCAGCACAACAGTGAACAGAATGTTCGTCCATACAATGCTTCAAACAGTGTCATACTGATGGTTGATTGAAAACGATAGTTCTATGAGAACTCCACCAAGGTTAGGTACCCCATCCACAAACCTCCTAAATCCATGAAAAAAGAGCATAACATATGTTCAAGATTTTGGATATTCCTCGCTATCTAGCCATCCATTTGTAGATGAAAAGATGCGTTAGGGCATAGGTGGGAACCAAAATAAGGCTTGAGACCTCTCCACACCATATTGGTAAAATGATTATCCCGATCAGAAATGATCATCCTTGGGAATCAATGATGTCTCACCACCTCACCCATATACTGCCTCGACGAATCATCAACAAAGATCGACTTTTTCATCTCTTTGATGTGGCATGATTTTTTTAAATGATCCACTAGAACCAAAATACTGTAATTTCGGCACTGAGATTGAGGTAAACGAGTAAAAAAATCTATTAAGTTGTCCTCTCACTTCCACTGAGAAATATCTAATGGATGGAGAATACCACTGGGTGAACGATTCTCTTCCATGACGTTTTGGAAGAACAAAAATTGAAACACAATCATTTCAATTTCATGCTTCAACCCAGGGAACCAAAAATGACTACTCAAGGATCTATATGTCTTTGTCATGAAAGGATACACTACTAAAGGAGAACCATGTAACTCTCTAACAAAGGTCTCGTGCATCTCCAAAGGAACATATATATTTCTGTGATACATAACATTGTGTTGTTCAACCTGATACCAACCATCATGGATGATAAGGACAGAACACGCCTCTGACCCATCTGATGGTCTCGCCCTCCAACAAACACTACTGGCTCTCTATCCTCATCGAAGAACACATCCTTCCTGTTTATGCAATCCAAGATATCCTACACTAAATACATGTAATCTAGGACAAGGATGATATCATATGGTTGTATATGTAAACATAGGAAATCTCCCCAAGAGTGGTGCTTCCCCAAAACTACCTCACAGTCTCTAAACACTTCAAATTGGTCTGTTCGACCTCAAACTAGTGTAGTCAATTCCAAGGGCACTGGAAGACTCTATACCAGATGTCCCAAACCATAAACAAGGTTAGGTGATATGATAGTGTGTGTCTCTCTGTAATCAAAGAATGCATACGACAAGGTAGAGAACTATAAAAGGGTACCTCGAATGACATCTGGCTCGCCTAGAGCTTGAAACACTAAAGCATGAAGCTGGCCATGACCACCACCATGTCCTCTCTGACCTTGATGATGGCAACAAACGTGGTCGTGCTCTTCTCTCTGAGGAAAAGGAGTGTCACTTGGTTGTCCTCTGCCAACCCCATCCACCCTTTGTTTCTCTAAAGCTACCACAACCAGCAACTACTACCTCAGGTAAAACTACCTCAACAGAGGAACCTGGACCAGAACACCTAGTGCACAATGACTACTCAGAATGTTTAGTCACTCTCACTACTAACGACCTCGACCACAACCAGAAAAACTGTTGCATGATCCCTTGGAATAGGGTTGAGTGCCACTTCCCCAGAAAAAAGAGATGGCGAGGGATGTGACCTACCCCCAACTGAGAAGAAACTCTTCTGCCCTGAATACAGGGAACCCCAGACCATTGCTCTGCTTCATGAGAAATAATGATGAATCCCCTATCAGGATGATCTGATTCTAGCTAATGTGCTCTAGATGCCCTCTTCCCTCTCCATTACATCAGGATATGTCTTTATCACAAATGGTGTGACCTGACACTGTAACTATAGATGCAAAGCTTCTTTGAAATGCCTCACTCTAGCCTCATCATCTAGAAATAGGTAAGAGGCATATCATAAATGTTTCCTGAAACTAATTCCAAACTCTCGCACATTGGAGCACCCTTGTAGAAGGGTAAGAACCTCTTGGTGGCTGGACACCAATGTGGTTGAAGAATGTAACTCAACTTTAATCTTATCTCGAAACTCATCCTAGGAGATCACCAACTAATTGTGATCCCCGACGAACAAGAACCACCACTGCCTTGATGCTCCATGTGGCATTGTCACAAACAAGGACACGTAGTGTTTCTTCCGAGCATAGATAGAATAGAAGTTTATTCCAACCTCCTCCAAGAAGTATTCTATGACTACATCTGAAATGGTGACCTCGTACTTCTGCAGACTCTAGCTCTGAAATTCTTAGAGTGTCCTCCTCTATGTTTCGTTTTTGTCAACCACAACACTGCGATGATATGTGGGTAGAGCTTGCTAGTCTTTTTCTATGCGAACCTGATGAGGAAGCCGAACTAGAGCCATACCTAAAAAATTAAAAATACTTAGAGCTCCTAAACCTAGATTATAAAAGAATCAAAATTAATTATTTAATTATTATCTTTTATTAATTTAGGATAAAATGTACAAATGTATACCCATTCAGACATAGGAACAAAGATTAATGATGCATGATCTTTTCCCATTCCTCTACCCTATAACTAGTATCACCTCATTTTGTAGCCATTGTAATCATAATGGTCTGCGCATCAGATCGTAGTGTTCCCTATACACCAATGTCTCAAATAGTATTCAGTGTTTACTTCGCTTACTAATCTTGACTTACATAGTTTCCCTACCAACCCATGCAACGTCACCTATGGCTAACATCAAAATCCATCTTATCCCTCAACCAAACCTCTCATACCACTTTGTCAAGACCCCCTACCCATAAGGTGTACACCTCCTGGGTTGGAAATTTAAGAAGGGAGATAATAACCCTCGAGTCATGCATTATGTAGGCCGTATGATGGATACTAGGACCAAAGGTATAGTAAACACACATATGAGAGGCATTATTCTCTAAGAGAACACATGAAAAAGAGAGAGATAAGATTGACACCAACCAAATCCAACTCAGACTAAAATATAAATGAAATCCCAAGTACACATATGTATTGTTATGAAAATATACTACAATTGAAAGGGGAAAATAGTATGTACCAATGGAAAGAAAAAAAACAGTAGCAACCACAAACCCCAAACACCTCCTACAACCCCAATCTAGTAGAAACCAACATGATCTCCAACCTTCTCCAAGTGACCTAAAATATATTTTGTATATACCTAGGGTGAGTATAACATCATAATTAGTAGGATCCACTCCAGAGCCTCTAATGAAAAATTAATGAAATGGGGCTAAAGCACAGTGAAAAAAAAAGTGAAAGTAACTCATCACATAAAAAAAGTATACTAATATCCAAGACACACCATTGATACTCTCACCATGTGTCACATATAAGAGTATAACATATATTAATGAAAATCAAGGTTACCCTAATACTACTTCCACACTGGTTTTCCACTTTACCCCATTGTTTCACGTCTTAATCATCTCCCTCCAAAAACACTTTCACGTAGACACATGGGTGAAGCACCACAAAATGCACCTCATGCAACAAAACCACCATGTCCACATAATCCAAGTAACCCAATATTTTCCCAGTTCCACTACAACACGCATAACATGTATCATACATAAGGCATTATACATCATGTCATTATATCTAATACACTGAGTAAGGGTCATCATGGCATCACAACCTATACTAGTTACACCTATATTATTCCATATAAAACAATATCCATAATATATGTTTGTGAATAACCAAAACCCATTATAGCCTTCGACACTTGTATATGGGAAAAAATAACCAATTTTCCTACCACCACAAGTAACTACAAAAAAAAGCAATTACAAAGGGGGTAGTCATCCATCCATCCTCCCATGAGAATGTTGGGGAAAATACCCCCTCGGGCTCAGAATCCCCAGGGTGTTAGTTTCCCTAACTGACGGGGTGGAGTGGCATATAGAAACACAAAGGGGTACAAAATATATTATTTCACACAACCACATTATAGAAATTACATAGTCTTATACGCAACTATATCTAACTTATTTTAGACTCCCGACTGCCACTTCTATGACTAGGTATCCTATAAGAACACAACCCTTTAAAGAGCATTGTTACATTAATTCATTCAATTTTTTATCAGTTACACATTATGTTAATTAACTCTTTAAAAATTAATTAACCATTAACAATTTCCACATTGTATTTCATTATAACCACAATTAAAGTCCATTGTTCCATTAAAGTGAGATGACATCATTGCGTCCCATGGAGCTATAACCCCATGGGTTAGCATCATTTATTCAATAATTTATTAATATAATAACATTCCAATATTCCCAAGAATTATAGAAAATAATTCTTGGCTAATAAACACAAGGGGATCAACACGGTGATTAGGTGAACTACCCATCATTTATTTTCCACATTTCTCAAGAGCATGGACCCATCCTCCCTTGGGAAGATTAACACGGAAAGCATGTGGCGTACCCTATGCGTCTTCTCTCTTTTGGGAAGTATGTTATGGAAACCAGCTTCCTTGAGAAATGGAGAAAGTATATAAGTCAAAAAACAAAATTAATTAGATGACATCCAAACATTATTATCCAACATGTTCTATCACCTCTAGTGCCCCCTCCAACCCACATGCATAAACTAATGCATCTCGCAACTCTAGGTTTCAACTACTGACACAACCAATGGGACTCCCTACCCCCACATATCACAACTGTTATCCAGGCTCACATCACTACACAATAAATAGGAAAAAAAATTATATAAACTGGTATCCTAGAAATTAAACAAGTCATTATCTGTTCATACAGAATCAGCTCTCATAGCTCTATGCATAAGGCTCTTGGCCTTTACAAGAAAGATGGTATCCCCAAACCCTACGAGGAATTATATATTTACCAAACAACTAGATAATTAATCCATCTTGAAGTAATCAATTTATTATTTCTTGGTTCAAACAATGGGTAACCTAAACAACAATAAATAATATCTATAAAAAATGACTAAACATGCTTACTCCATCAATATCATTAACATCAAATTACAAAAAAACATGATCCATTTACATGCCTATTTAGATTTAGCCAAACTATTATAAATTAATTCTGGATTTATGTTCTTTACCAATTTCAATTATGACCAAAAAGATAAACATGGAAATCATATATATCATAATATCTAGTAAAATGAAAAGCAATAAAATAAAATTTATATCAATATATTTCTCTAGTTTTAATATTTATTATTTCCATTACATTGTGATCTTGTGGGATAAAACATGATAACTGTACAGTTTCATATAAATGAATAGGGATTCAAGGAATCCCCAACCTCTAACTTTTCATAACGTTCTTTATATGAGAACGAACCACACAACGGGTTACGATCTCCTCCCCCTGTGACAACTATATCCACAAGAGGATGCAGAGAAAACCACACCAGTAAATAACAAAGAAAATTATATTAAGAATATGGAGATATCATTCCCTACGAGTTCACATATAAAGAGAATGACATGATCCCAAAAATGTTGATATATTATACCTTATATCAGGGTTGATCGATAATGCTTGGTTGCATAAAAAACAAAGGGTGTACTAATAGTAAGAACAAAATCAAGGGGAACCAATATAAAGAAGAAATTAGATTGCACAACTACTAGGGGAAGGAATGGAAGGTTCGAGAATCTCACACCTGAGAACAGGGAGGAAGATCTAGCGAGGAAGATATATCATCCCTTTAAGAATATTTAACGGATTTTCGGTTTAAGATGTGATGGATTTTCCATTAAAAATGGATCACATAAAACCATGGGGATTGACCAAGTAAAAGAATCTTGATCTACAGAAAAAATTAATATAGGAGTTATTGCCTTAGAATATGTATTATAGACCTTAAAAAGACGCTATAAATGCATTTAACATCAAATGAAATGTCAAAAGAGAAAAACTGAAGCATGCTAGAAAAATTATAGACCCTACCGCTGTAGGAAACACTGCACACCCAACCAGTATAGAAGAACTATACACCCTACAATTATTGAAACAATATAAAACATACCTTTCTGGAAACACTGTACACTCTACCATTCTAGAAACACTGTACACCCTACAATTCTATAAATAGAGTACCTGAACTCGAAATTTGGAAAAAGAAATAGAGGCTACCTTTGGAACATCACCATTCTAGAAACAATGTTCATGAACTTGATATTTGGAAAAGAAAATAGAAGCTACCATTGGAACCTCACTGTTTTGGAAATAATATTCATGAACTAAAAATTTTGAAACGAAAATAGAGGCTACCATTGAAACCTCAACATTCTAGAAACCCTGTTCAAGAACATAAATGTTGGCAATAGAAATAAAGGCTACTATTAGAACCTCACCATTCCAAAAGCACTATTCATGAAATAAAAATTTTTAAAAGGAAATAGAGGCATCTAATAAATCCTCACCATTCTAGAAACACTATTCATGAATTTCAAATTTTGTAATTGAAATAGAGGCTACCACTATAACCTCACCATTCTGGAAACACTATTCCTAAACTAGAAATTTGGAAATTAAATAGAGGATATAATTGGAAACTCACTATTATGGAATCAATGTTCATTAACTTGAAATTTCAAAAACAAAATAGTGGCTACCATTGGAACTCACCATTTTGGAAACACTTTTCATGAACTCAAAATTTGGAAAATGAAATAGAGGACACTGTTAGAACCTCACAGTTCTTTAAGCAATGTTGATGAACACAAAATTAGAAAAATGAAATAGGGGCTACCATTAGAACCTCCCAATTTTTGAAACACTTTCAAGAACTCGATATTTGGAAAAGGAAATAAAGGCTAATGTTGGGACCTCACCATTTGAAATGTTCATAAGGCTACAATTGGAATTTTTCTCATAATCCTACTATTGGGACTGTGCAAAAGGCTACCATTGTAACTCTTCACATAAGCCTACGGTTGGATCTATTCACAAGGCTATCGTTGGAACTGTTCGAAGCGGTCTACCATTGAAAATGTTCATAAAATATGAAATTTGGGAAAGTGTTGGGGATAAAAAAATGAGTACGAGTCCTGAAAAGTATTTATGATAATCATAATGTCTTATGATCATTACACACACTTGCAGATCAAAATACATTATGACACCAAAACTTTTGGAATATCTACAGGAGGGTATTTTCACATAATCCCTTGTCTTGGAGGTTTCCATGTGAAAATTTCATGATAAGATGTCTCATATATTTACAAGTACTCACACATGGTATTCTGCATGCAATGTGTCCTCTAATAGTATGTCATCTACCCGTAGAAATATATTTAAGAATATTATTATAGAATTTCAAGTTTCTAATCATAGGAAGGAGCTAACATGACCTTATCAATGAATCAAATACTATGAGACATTATTAAATAATATTCACTAAGAACAATGAACAATATGTAATAAGATGTTTAATATTTAAATAAATTAAATATCCATGTAATCAAATTATAAAAAGTTGTTTCATGGAAACCAACTATTACATTTACAAATATATATAAATATATATATATTTGTGTATATATATATATTACATCTCTTAAATGGATATTCATAACATTATAAAAACACACGCGTGAAAATCATAATGGTATAACGCCTTTAGAATCACAGAAATATAGAAAAGTGGTTCATAATTATTTTTGAATCATCTCCCACTTATTTTCTAAAAAAATATCATTATAAATATATCAAAAACAATACCAATAATAAATACCTGGGTATAATAATCTTATGAATAATTAATCGTAGATTATTAGTAAGGGTAAAATATGGAAATAACTATACATAATATGAGAATAATTTTTTGAGAACAAGAGAATGACATATGGAAACCATAACATCTTTATCAATGATTAAAATAATAAGTCATGGAAAAATATTTGTAATTAATAATACATGAATCAACATTTAATAATGAATCCTAAGGCATGTGAGAATGACATTGAAATAAGACAAGGAATTTTATCATACACATAAGCTAAAAAATGTATGTCCTAGATAACCACCAATACATTCATAACATGTTATTATTTGAATAACCAAATATGTACCTACTTTGGCCTAGGGAAAACAACTTATTAACCCTCATTTAATCCATGGGATTACCTCATATATAATATCTAAGATCATAGAAAATTAATCACTACATAATTCATTGGAGTAAGATATATGTCCAACCTATAACATAATACATATATATTTTGTTCAAAATATTAATTATCGAATCACCATATCTGATGCAATGAAATAAAATTATTTTCACAAATATTTTATTATAACATGACTAGTGGTAATGAAATGGGTTTCTTAGTAGAAATATCATCATAAATCAACACATCTATAGAAATATAATTAATTGCACTATTGCATAATTTCAATAGTAAATCCTAATCAACATTTAATGATTTCATCTTAGATGAAAAATAAATTTGAAAATTAATAATGAAAATATATTGACTAAAATGATAATTTTTGTTAGAAAAACATTTACATAATAGAGAATTTTTAAATCCTTTCAATTGAAAATAAACTAAGAAACTTATAAAGGGTTCTTTATTCATAATTTAAATCAATCCTCAAGGAAAATAAATATTCACTAAAAATAAATTTTTAAATTGGAAAATATGAAACAAAAATTTCAGAAAAAATTATTTACAAATATATATTAAAACGTATAAAGTAATATTTAAAATATTGATTGGTGATGGGGGTGGGAAATTCTGTCAACATTAAAATAATATTACTTTAATTTTTTTGATAAAAATACGAAATTTCGTTTTTTAAAATGACATGATTATTTATAATAAAAAACTAGTAATAAAGTTAAACCAATCATATATATGACATTAAAATTTCATATTATAAATTTTTTCTTCAAAATAGTGATATGACAGAAAAAATGATTTTGATGGAAGAGGTAAATAAATTTAGTTTTCATCAAGATCATTTTTTTATTAATTTATACATAAAGACTTTAAAATAATGAAAAAATATTTATTCTCAATAAATAAGTATATTAGATGAACATTAAAAACTTTATTGGGTTATAGTTCTCGTTATTTCATCATCTGAAGCATAAAAAAATAATCCCAATGAATGATGGGATTGTATAAAAAAACCCATTCCACATTTTATCATTGCTTCATAAGAAACATGAATGAATAAAAATAAATGAATTTTATAATATCATTAGAATATATAATTCAAGATATTACATGTTAAAGGGGTTTTATATACACCTCGTAAAAAAGAAAGGCACATAACATAAAATACATCAAATAGAAGTAAATTTGAGACATAAATTTATTTCCTTAACTTTTGACTTTATTCATAAATGGTAAATCTTTATTTAATAAAAATATATAATTCTATAGTGAATATATTACATAATCATATATTTATATAAATATAAAACAATATATAATATAATTATTAACAATTAGTTATTGTTTATTAGATAGTTCAAGTTAAAATCACCTTTTTCATGGATTGTAATATAGATATAGGCATATATTAGATGTAAAAATAAAAGAGGGGGTCGTGAATTGTATGATTAAATAAATTTATATATACACATAAGAAAAAAACTTTGTTTAAGTTGTCTTAAGATAATACAATTCAAAACTAATATAATTGACCATACATGTATTGAATCAGATGAATAAGATAAGTTCTAATACCACTAGTAATGGAAAACAATTGTTTTTGAATTGACTATAATGATCAGAGTAATAAAAAACATAAAATATTCTACAATACAGAGTGTATAATTTACTATTACAATATATAATCAAAGAATCATAATTGAAACAATTATAATAGTAATGAATATCAATAGAAAGAGGAAAAAAATTGATTCCCTTTCTATTACAAATAGATGAAAAAAAGTAATGGTATTACAATTCTTTTCTCTTAAATCGTAGGGTATCCATTCACCTAGAATAAAAGGAATGTCTTGTCACCACCGTGCTAATCCCTTAATACGATGATCAACACAACTATCTTCATAGACCCCAAAGCCCTCAAATATAAATGTTGTCAGTGCCTTTGTCTTTCAAACAATTGAAATCATTTGATACGATGATCAGAAACACGTCATCCTATCCTTGAAATCCCTCATTCTTTATCAAGACGACCAGACCCACAACGAAAAAAAAATCACTTATATAAATACAAGAATGTGGAACATGTTGTTTTCTTCTTGTATCATCATGGTTTTCGCACGAAGAAAGAGGGAAGTCACAACATCTCCCTCTGGGGAACGATGGAGTATAATGTTATATATTATGGTTCGAATGGACTCTTATTTATAGGAATTAGGTTCCAATGGTTGTATTTCATCCAATGGTCATGTTTATCAATAAAACATAGAGGGACTTAGACTCCTAGCATTTAAACTATCAAAACAGATACAATACACGACATCATTTTTATTGGTGAATAACCGACTCAACAACATTATTTTAGTTATAAAATAGTCATTTCAAAGGTATGAAACAATGAGTATGAGTAACAAGTAAATGGTATTTAATTAAAGATAAGATTGAATTGCATTTCAAAAGTACAATATATAACGTGGTTACTAGGCTAATCATTATAAAAATTATTATCATGATAACCCTTTGTAACCTTTTTACAACTCTTATCATGGTTATAATGCATGATATTTAATCTAGCTATGATTCTTGAATACAATGCAGAATAAGAATATGATACATAACCTGGTTAGGATACATAACTGAGTTTGATTTCTTGAAAATAATACAATATAGAACCTAGTTATTATTCATGATTATGATGTTGTATATAACTAGGATATGATGAACATGGTTACGATTCATGTGGTTATGTTGCATAACCAAGTTACAATACATGATTATGATGCATGTTATTAAGATATAGGTGATTACAATGCATGAAATGGTTACGATATATGTGATTACGATGTGTGTGGTTATGATGCATAACCTAGTTATAATACATGATAAATAATATTTTTAATTAACATTGAAAACAATCACTAGGATTATAATGTAAAATAAACAACAACTATGGTAACGATGAAAAAAGAAAGTATGTGATTACCATTATAAAACAACATATCTGGTTAGGTTGTAAAACAACATACATTGTAAAAAAGAATTAATTTGATATCTATAAAAAATGATCAATGAGATATTTGAAACAAATTTTGACTCAACAATATCCCCATTTTTAGAAATCAGAAAAAAAAATAAACAAAAATCACTTATCTCCCCCTGAATTTAATAAATATTCTGAATGTTATAGATAATTCAACTAATTCCACTTATTTTTTAAACAACTCACATGGGATCGTATTCTCCTTATTTTATCTTTTCATTACATCCATTAATAAAATATTTATCAAATTCTTCTTTTCAAAACCATTCTTCCACTTTGAGATTTAAAAAAATTAAGATAAAATATTCATTTCCTAAAAAATGTTAGAGAAACGATGTATGAAATAATAGGAATTTCTTTGAAAATATAATTTATATTATAACAAGAGTTCCTGAAATAATTCATTCCCCTTTTGTTTTTTCAATGGATTAAACATCATAGGCTTTATCTTTTTGGACACATAATTATCCTCTATGAGTTTACCAATAAATTATTATTGAACCTTCAGCTTCTCATCTTGTTCTGCATTAACCAATAACTACATCATGAGACTTTGATTGAGAATCCAATCAATTTCTTCTTGGTCTTTAAGATTTACTTCATGAGTTTTAATCCTTGCTTCCTGATTATTAAAATATTCGAGCATGAGACTATGGACCTTCACCAAAATTACATATCTATTTAGGAGGAAAACAACTTCATTACATACATTCTATAAATTTAACATTAAAATATCAACTCATATAAGGATACACATTTTGAGGTAGTGGGTCTTGGAATGCCTTCACGATTTTAACCAAATAAAAAAAATCATCTTTTGATATAGAGAGTTAAGTTTATATACCCATTGAACCCATTCATCCTACATGTCCAGATGATTCATGATACAATCATCAACATTGGATGACCACATCCAAACCAAATTTCCAGCCATATTGTTCTTAACATCTCATCCCTATAAAATATTGAAATCAGATTCAAGATATATAAACCTATCCATTAACATAATAGAGCCTATTCAATCATTGTGAGAATCTGAAAGGATTTCTAATCTTGCTTAAATATTTGGAATAAATTGTATCATCTTCTTCGATTTAATCAAGTCCTGTTTGATGTACTCAATTAATTTTATAGTGAATTTTCATTATGAACCCTTGTATTCAGTGTATTGTTAGAGATCACTAACATGAGTTTCAGTGCTGATAACATGAGCTGGCTGATTCAAATTATTTTCAGATTCTTCCACTTTATTATCTGAAATCTGAATTTAATTCGTAGAGGAAAAAAATTGAGATACAATATTTGATGACTGAGGATTCATAGATGGAAAATTAAATGATTGTACTTATGATGATTTTATGATTTGACATTTCTTGTTTACATCTTCTTTTTTATCCACTTTAATTTCATCTTGTCCATGTTCTTCTTCCCCTTATATTTCAGTCATTGTATGATTTACCTTATTATTATTTTTATTCTTCATCTTATTAATATTCTTGAGAAATAGATTGAGTAGCTGATTATTAAGAAGTTTTTTCTCATTATGTTTTAGTTGCGGATCCGATTGAGTCTGAACTGGTGGCTCCCTTTTTCCAAATCTGGTATATTCTTTCTCAACTATTAAGAGTTGAGTATCAATGTGAATTTCTTTAGCCTTTCTCTTTTTAATCCTCTTTTTTTTTTCTTCTTATTTCATAGCCTCTGTAGATATTATTTTCAAATCCAATGCTTCGGTTCGATCCAAAACAAACTATGAATTCCCACCAATCCTTTATTGTTTTATCTTTCTCTACTCGACATAATCTTAATCGGATATAAAATTTTGTTTGATTGATTAATTTTGTGTTGTAGTCATACCTACCATTATTTTACTTGAAGATGTGTTGAATGTAATAAAATATTTCTCACTACCTTCAACTACAATATTATATTTCTCAGTATCCAGATTTTTATCAAACTTTTTGAGTTACGATTGAATTGTAACATACTCCTCCTAATCATATACCTAATAATTAAGGGATATTTGAAGGAATTCATATTTTAAATAATTAAAACATTACACAAGAACGATAATTCATTTATAAACATAATCATAATGTGGGGAAACATGATAGGTTATGATTTTATAGCAATGGATTTTAGATTCTTAATTGTCAGGAAGATGGTCCTTATAAGGTTTAACATTCTCATGATTACCAAATAATCAAGGATATACACATCATAAATAATCAATTTTTAATTTCCACACATTTTTGGCACCAAAAAACCTGAATTTAGAGGGATATGATTCTATTATCTTTGGATAAATGAATCACATTTCTCTACTCCTCGTGAATCTTAAAAACTAATTCATTAGATTTATAATTATCAAATTATCCATAAGATTCCGAAAATTTATGATAAGTGCATAGTGAATCACCCTATAATGAAATAAATAGAAACTCAACATATTGTTTTATTGGGGTCTTATAATTCATATCATACATTATAAAATAAATCATGTGGGCCTTGTCTATCTCTAAAAATTCATAGAATTGTAACACCTCATCATGATACACATAATCCTGATTAGAATTCCTACTTTTCACACAAATGGATTCGCACTATTGAAAATATATAATCCTATTTAAAGATAAATAAAAAGTCTCATATAATTATAGGGATAATAATATTACCCCAAGAAAGTTGATGGAAGAGAATTATTTTGACGAAATTTCTTTTGGAGAAGGAGTAGTAGACACAGTCATGAAAACTAACTAGATCACTGAAGATCTAACTGATTATAAAAGCTGAGGTAAGAACAGATTATGAACTATGCTGACTATTTATAGAGAAACTTGTCTTGAGAAGAATATAGTTGTGTTAGATGTTGGATAGGTTCTTTTCGAAGTAAATTGACACCTAGGATTAGATCCAAAATATCCAATGGTTGAAAATGATTTCGAACTATTTAGGTTTTTTTGAATGAAAATAATATTTGGTTGGAAACAAATTAGGAGTCAAAATAAAGATTGAGAAATAACTATTGAAACAACCAAAACACTTATTTTAGAAAATTTACTTTTTGGAGCAATAGGATAGATGTATTGGTTATAATAAACTATTCTTATGAAAATAATAGAAAAAAAATAAAACCAATTTTTTTCTGAAATAGATAAATTCAAATAGTCTGGTACAGATAATATAGTACCTTTAGAATAATCCAAAACTAATAGTATAATACAGATAATTTAATCTAATAATTATAGTTCATCAAAAATGATTAACAACAAAATAAAATGGATTAAAATCGATATACATTAAACTAAAAGGTGAGCCCAATAAAATTTTGTATACCCACTATTGAAAATGAGTAACTTAATATAAGGAGATGGGTTAAAAAAGAAAAAAATTGAATGATTATATTATAGTGATAATTTATAGTTTGTGTCTAATGTGTTCAGATCTAACAAAATATAATGGTTTGGTGAAAATACCATCATGTTTTTCTTGAATTCTGGTAAATTTTAAAACAATATATCCTTTTTGTGTGTTTTCTCAATGAAATTTATGCCCTATAAAAATTTATTTCTCATGAGTGATGTGTAAGATTTATACTATGATAAATGGAACTAGTATTATCACATATTATTATTATTTTAAAAAACTCTTCCCAATGTCATTGGTTGGGTGTTGAATCTATAAGAATTGGGCACAACAACTTCTAGCTGCTACATATTCATCTTGAGTAGGGGGAAGTACAACTGAATGATGCTTCTTGTATGACCTAGAAACTTATGAATCACATATGAAATTAAATGTTCTGGATGAACTTTTTCTATTATTTCAACAACCAACAAATTCAATATTTGAAAATATTTTCATAACTAAATCATTTCTAGATGTATAGAATAGTCTTAAATCCATAGTTCCCCTTATGTGGAGAAAAATTATTTTCACTTATTTTAAATGATATTCATTGGATTTAGATTTTTATGTTGCAATAATCTTACAAAAAACATTATTTCTGGATGATTAGAAGTCATGTAAAACAAACTCCCTATCATACCTCAAAATGTTGTTTGATCCACGAGTTTCTCATCATCTTCAAGATCATCTGTATTTGAGATATGGATAATGGTATTTATACTTTTACTATTGTCATGTCAATAATTTTTTATTAAATCATTGCTATAATTATGTTTGGATATATAGGTACTTTATAGTTTTTGTGATATTTGAAAACCTAAAAAAATGATAAATCACCCATCACACTCATTTCAAACTCAGATTACACATGATTAGAAAGTGAATTATTTAGTTATTGCTGAGTTTATCCAAATATAATGTCATGAGAATAGATTTAAACAATAAAAAAAATTTGTTTTCCATTTTTATAAAAATATTTGGATATGCATTACATTTTTCAAAGTTATTTTCTAGGAGAAATACCATGAGTATATTATACAAATATCTGTGGGCTTGTTTATATCCATATAAATCACTGGTATGTTTGGAAACATAATTATATATTTTTGGATATAAAATACTTGTAGGTTGTTCTACAAAAACATCATTCCTTTACAAAACCATTACAGAATGATCATTTTATATCCATTTGAAATTTTTATAAATTTAAATAAGCTGTGAAGGCTAATATAATTCGAATAGATTCAACTATTGATAATAGAGAATAGGTTTTAGGATATTCTATTACCTCCTGTTGATTATACCCCTTTAAATAGAGTCCTTTTTTATTTCTTTTTATGACTCCATTTTCATCATTTTTTCTCTAAAACCCCATTTTACCCTATTTAGACTTGTTTCTTTAGGTCATTCACCATGGTTTCAGACATGATTTTTTTGAAATTCATTTAGTTAATCATTCATTTTAGTAATCCAGTATTCCTTATCTATATCTTAGTTATTATTTTTGTATTAAAATTGAGATAGAAAATAAAGATGTTCTATTTCAATTCTCAATGAATTTCATTTTTTTACTGGTTGATTTACATCACCAATGATATTATCACTGGGAGAATTACTAAGAAACAATTTATTAGGGTATTTTAAAAATTATTTATCACCATAAGATAGAAAATATTATGTGGTAAATGTTTCAGAAACATTTTCATGAGTAATTTTCTTTTTAAAAAGAGTTTTCTGTCAAAGGTTGATAATCAGTTTGTGAATAAACATCAGTTGATGTTCGTAAAAATTGTTTAAAAACAAATGTGTATGTTTCATCAAATATTACATGCATTGTTTCCTCAAAAGTAAAAGAGGTTTAAAAAAACTAGAATCCATATAAGTAGTGGAATAACCTGGAATGATTCCATATTCAGATTTGGGTGTGAATTTATTTAAATTATGTTTTGTATTAAATATGAATACATTGAATCCAAATACACTGAAGTATGAGACTTTATGTTTTTTTCCAGTTCATAATTCATAAGGTGTTTTATTATGAAAACTTCTAGTTAAATCAATATTTATAGTATAACATGCAGTCCAAAATGGTTAAGCCTAGAAATTCTTAGTAATTGATTATTCACTCAACATGGTTGTATTTATTTCCTAAAGAACACAATTTCTTCACTAAACAAAACCATTTTTACTAGGGGTTCATGTACCTGAAAAGTAGTAAGTAATTCATTTCATACTAGAAAAATCAACATAAAAAATTTTAATTTCACAACCTTTATCACTATGATTAGTTATTATTGCTTGGTTTTTTCATTATTAACATGTGTTATAAATGTTTTTAAATAGAAAAAGGCTTCCCATTTCATTTGTAGAAAATAGACCCATGTGAATATGTTGTAATAATCAACTAAAACTAATACATTTTACTTCTCTTCATTGCTTCCAGTTTGTATAGGAATAGAAAGATCAATGAGGAATAACTAAAATTCATTAGATGTTGAAACATCATTGAATAATTTAAATCTAGTTTTATATTGGTTTCCATATTAAAAAGGGTTAAAAAAATTTGAAGAATCATAAATTGGATCTGTTAGATCATTTCAAGTCATTTCATCGTGAGTTTACAAAGGTTTCTATAGATGTAATGTCCTAACATTCTATTCCATAACTAGCATTGGTCTTCCATTCCACATATGCAAGGTAGGTTTGGGCTCTTAGGTCTTCTATGCAAAGTGTGTAAATATTATCAATCCTTTAAAAGAAATAATGAAATCATCCATGGAATTTTGAAAAAAAACACAATTATAACTCCTATTATTCCGAAGGTATCCATTTTTAAAAAATTTAATTATGCTTATAATTTTGTTATTGTGACTTTTTAAAAAAAATTAATTTGAATTAAAACATTTCCTAAAAGAATAATACTACATATACCAATGATATTTCCTAGAGAATTATCTTCAAAGGACACCCTTTCACCCTTAATTTTAGTTATATTTTCAATGAAACAATTATTTAATGTCATATGTCAAATGAACCACTATCTATGTACCAAATTTTATTAGTGCTGGTACACTTCTGGTTTTCCTAAAAATGAAACTATTAGTTTTTCGGAACCCAAACTTGCAAGGATTCGTATATTTTATATCAAATAATTTTAGGGATCCACAATAGATTTATAAAATTCGAATTATTAAATCCTATAGATTGAGTTCTTTAAGAGAAAAATTACTTTCACATTGATATTTGGTGTAGAATGGGGTACTTTGAGAAACAAAATAGATTTGACTAAATATCAGGTTTGAGTGAGTGTAACTAATTCTGTTACAATTACTAAATGGATGAATTAAAGAATATGTTTCTTCTAATTATTCCCAGCCCATGTCGAATTTCAATAAAAATAATTTAAAGAATATATTTCAGATTTTAGTGTGATGTCTAAATACTTATCTTCATTGTCAATGGTCTTAGTGTATTATTTATCCTTTGTAACATTTTTCATTAAAATAACATTTTTAATATCATTATATTGTTAATCCTTATCAAAATTTACTACTATAAGGATTTTTTAAATCTTTTCAAAATTATATGTTTTGTATTCTAGATCATTTGAGAGATCAGATATTTCTTTTAAATGAATTGATATTCTAGAATTTACCTTATCAATATTCTACTTTATTTTAAAATTTTCAGTCTCATTTAATTTGGAAAATAAGGATACTTCATGAAAAGGAGGTAAACATTCTTATATTGAGGAATATTATTCATCCAATGTGTCATATTGTTTCTCATCAGTGAAATTGGAATTTAAAGAAAAATTTGTAATAGAATCTTCATTATGTACCTTAGCTAGGAAAAAATGATTTTAAAAAGGTATTATGGCTATTAGTTCAATATTCTTATATCTGGAATATTTATATTAGTATGATCCATCTTATAAATCTCCCCCAAAAGCACTCCAATTATCATTTTCATTAAGAAAATTCTTACAATTTTAGTTGTAATAATTTTTTGTTTCTTTCAAAATATTTATCCTTC
Source organism: Viscum album (assembly GCA_963277665.1). NCBI lineage: Eukaryota > Viridiplantae > Streptophyta > Magnoliopsida > Santalales > Viscaceae > Viscum > Viscum album. The sequence goes on along the minus strand of OY728129.1, from coordinate 275,812,322 downwards.
CTAGAGTTTCTTTTATTTAATGGATAATCTTGTCTAATATGACCCGCTATTTTACATTCATATCATGTTACTTCTGAGAATTTCTTGTCCTTATTTACTTTTATTTAAAATATTTATTGAAATTATTATTTCCAGCAAGATTGGCTAACTCATTCTATGAGTTATTATTATCCATTGTTTCAGATATAAAGACAATTTTCATAGATATATATCTTTTTATAATTTCTGGTATCTTGGATTTATATATAGTAGAACAATATACACTGGAAGTACCATTATTATACTAATTAATATCTACATCTATTTTTATTATTGTCTCAAACTTATGAAGAGTTACAAAAAACTCATCAAGACTGATTTTAGTAACCTTATTGTTCTCATAAATGGCTTTTATTTTTTGATTCCCTTTCATTATGAATTATATAAATTATCCTGCTAATATGTGATTTTTCAGTAAAACCATTTTCACCCATGTATTTTTGATTGTTTTACATTTTAATAAATATTTTTTTCACCTTGCAATCGGGTTCCCCGTAAGAAAAAAACCCATGATATTCTACTCGGGGCATGGATCTTCATGTGTTTATAACTTTTGTTGCACCGAAATGTGTGACCTCTAATTTCTTCTAGATATATTTTTTTACTCAGAAGATGATATATGACAATATATATTTCTTTTCAACGAAAACAACAATGTATTGTGTACCTTTATGTTTAATTTATATTATAGTTTCTCTTTGTTGGTGATGGTTATGAATTCCTTGTCTGGTTTTTGGTAATATCAAGTAATCATGATAATGTTTTCCTCTCAATTATTAATAAAAATGGTCTTCATTCTATCCCTCTAATTCTCATCATCATTTCCATAAAAAATAATTGTTATTATTGGATTTAGGTATTCAGTTTATGTAATATCCATTCCAGTTATCATTTAAAACAATACTTTTTCACTCCACACATCAATGTTGTAATTAGTTTCAGACAAATTATTTGTAATAGAAATGAAATTAAGATAAAAATAAATAAATAATGTGAAACAAATCAGTGGAAACATCGTATGATACTAATTGTTGGATTATAATATAAATTTTGATTTATATTATATGGCACAATACAAGAGGGGGTGAATTATATGTTTAAAAAACATTGAATTTTAACACTTAAATGATCTCATTTTAAGAGGTCTAAAAATAATGAAATTCACAAAAAATATAATTGAACATATAGATCATGGATTATATGAATAAGATATGTTATAATACTACTAGTAATGGAAAACAATTTTATTTGATTTTAATACAATTATTAGAGTAATACAATATCAATGATTCTACAATACAATGTATAGAATATATTAATACAATATTTAATGAATGAATTTTAATTGAATCAATTAAAAAATAAATCAATATGGATAGAAAAAAGAAACTCATTGATTCCATTTCTATTACAAATTGCATCAGAATGTAATTGTATAACAATTATTTTCTCCTAAATAATAGATTATCCTTTCACCTAGGATAAAAGGTCTGTCTTATCACCACCTCCATAAGCCCTCGATTCGATGGTCGGAATGACTGTCTTTATATCCTTGGAAGCCCCAGATTAAAATGATAATTTGCACCTCTACCTTTCAAACAATTGAAATCCCACGATACTATGATCAAAAGCATGACATCTTACCCATATATTCCCATAATCGTTATTATGATGACCATACACACATAGAAAGAAAAAGTACATATAGAAATACAAGAACATGGAACACGTTGTTCACTTCTTGTATGTTCAAGGAATTTCCCACAAAGCAAGTTAGATGTAACAACATCACCCTATATATGTTTGTAGATGCTAATGTTGTATATTCTGGTTCAAATGACCTCTTGTTTATATGGATCCAGATCCAACGGTCATTTTGCCTCCAAAAGTCATATTTATAAAAAAAACACAAAGGGACTTGGACACATGGCATTGAAATGGTAAAAAAACAAAATAAATGACATCATTTTTATTGGTGATTAACCAACCCAACGACGTCATTTTAGTTTGAAAATATTATGTGAAAACATATGAAACAATGAGTCTGAGTACCATGTAATTGGAATTGTTATTATGATAAGAGTGTAATTCTTTCAAAAAATACTATACATTACTTGGTTACAAGGCTTATCATGATAACAATACATATTGTGACTACAATTTATAACTTGTTTTCGATGCGTAACATGGTTTCAATGATTGATATTTAATCTAGTTATGATTATTGAATACAACAAAAAATAATAGTATGATACATAAAATGGTTATCATACATATAATAGTTATGATTCATGACTATGATAAAATACATAACCTATTTATGATGCCTGATTATGATGTGGAACATAACTTGGTTATGTTGCACATGGTTATGATGCATGCAGTTACGATGCATGACCTGGTTACTATACCTGATTATGATGCATGTGATTTTTATACAAGTGATTATGGTGAATACCCTGGTTATGATATATCTAATTAAAATGTATGTGGTTATGATGAATAACCTCGTAATAATATATGTGAAACAATATATGTAATTATGATTGATTACAATAATCATATGATTAAAATGTAAAATCAACCACAAATATGGTTACTATAAAAAAACAAAGTGTGTGATTATGATTATAAAAACCATATATTGTTACATTGTAAAACAACACACATGATACAAAAATTAATTTTGAGTTTCTAAAATAAAAATATCAAAGAGCTAGTTGAAACAAATTCCACACATCACTTATAATAAATAATTGCTCTATTACATGTATATATTGATTATAAATTCTCAATCCATATTATTTAATCATTGATTCATAATCTCATGAATTTTAAACATGATATTAATATAAAATATATATTCATTATATATATATAGAGAGTAATCTGTAAAATGTATAGATAAAAAATGAAATACACTATTCATGGAGATGGTAGGACGTATGTATATTGGAACGATGTTTCCATTTTCTCAGTGGGTGAAATGAATGAACATTATATAATATATAAAATTATATAAAATAAATAAATTTAATATATATCACATATAATCATTTATATTAACCTAATTTTCTTTAATGAAAATAATTATTGAAAAATTAATCAAATCATTTCGCACGTCTGTAGTTCGTTGTACACACATACAATGTTATCATATCCCACAGCGAATGGAAATTTTAAAGGTATATGATATGTCATAATAAAAGAGGTATAATTATGTTAAAAAATTAATATACATTCATTTAATCTACCGTGATTACCGTACAACTAAATCATGAATGGAAAACACATCACATTGGTTCATGAATCATTAGTTCACCAAATAGTTGATCGATGGGTTCATTTCACATTTGATTAAAGATAAGATAAATATAAGTAATATCATTAAAATAATAACATATAATTACAAGGAGTTTTTTTGGGTGGTAATTTTTAAATAAAATTATTTTGTGATGTGTGATGTTGGGTAGAGAAGGGTGGCCTTTTAATAGTTGAGGAGAGGTTCGAAATGATATTTGAAAATAGAATATTGTATACCCACATTTTCAACATTAATAAAAGCACCAAAATTGTCACTTAATGATAAATATATGTGAAAATATTGAAATATGTTGTGACAATTGTTTTTACATGTTTTAGGTCATTTAATACAATATATTTAAAGTTTAACCCCATATAAACATGTTTTAACCTTAACTACAAAACATAATTTTTACTCTTTTTATGATTCATTTTGATAAAAAATTAATTTTATAATTGTCTATAATATGAATGATTCTTATTCCAAAATTTTTTTATTTCAAATTTGATTCATTAATGATGAAAAATTGAGATTAAAATTAATAAAATAGAAGTTATGGGAATGTTGTTTTCTAATGATAAAATATTCAAATGTTTATGGAAATCCTTATCAAAATTAATTATTCAATTGAACCTAGAGACCTAAATTTTATTAATAAATATATAATACAGTAAACATTACTTTTAAAAATACAATATCCTTGTTATATCACTATAAATTAAGTAAATGGAATGGTTGTTTTAATAAAAGCTATAATTTTTAACTATTCATAAAAAATTCATATTTTCAAAAAAGTAATAAAAATTCACCCTATGATAATTTTGACATGTAGTTTTCCAATAAATTTTCAAAAATGTGTAAAAAATCAATATATTTATGGAAAATTGTCTTTTTACAACATATAGTGTCATTAAAAAACATTTTGTACTTTTTTTCATTATATTTACATTATATAAAAGCATTCTAATTAATAATAAAAATGTTTTTATTCCTATTTAAAAATTCATGTTTCCCCTTTATATAATAACCCACATGATAAAATTATAAAATTTTATATATTATCATGTTTTCATAAAAATATGAGTTCTATTTAATTAATTCTATCATATAATTTAAATTTACTAAGACTTTTTTTAATAAAATCTCATTGTGTTATATTATAGCCACCATAAAATGACTTAAACCCACAAAAATAACCACATTGGGAAATATAAGTGTTTATTGTTTTCTCATTTCATCCCCATGTTCCCAATATGCTTCATCAAGAAAAGTGTTTTGCTACAAAACAATGATCGTGCGAGTGGTATAGTTTTTTAAAATATTTTTTATATGATTTATAATATCCACTGACTTTTTTTCAAAAAAAATATCATGATCTAGTGGTATGATATTTGTGTTTATTACATGCGATTAGTCTTGTATGAACTTCTTTATTATAGGTAAATGGAATATATCATAAACCAGAATGAGATTACATAGAAGTGTCAAGAAATAATATATGGCCCCAATAAGATCATGAATTTTAATGGTACTGATATACCTTGGTATTAGTTTTCAATTCAATCTGAATAATATTATCAATATCCATAGGAATATTTTTATGAAATCAGTACCACAAACATTAAATTTTAGTCAATTTCATCAATTAGAAACATAAATTTTCAATTAACATTTTCATTCCCATATGTGATTCTGAATGGATATATATCTTTTTCTACCATATCTATATCCAATTATGGTAATAATATTGTTAAATATTTATCTTCAACTGAACAAGACAATCTTCTACACAACTTTACAAATAAGGATCCAGAATGGGACATTTTAATTCATTAGTGTAATATATTATTATAATCGAATTCAACTATTGATAGGTGTAGATCCCAACCACCTTTTAGATCCATAAAACGTGATATCAACATATACCCCTGGGTTTGATTTGTTCTCTTAGAATGAACACATGTATAAGGATGATAATTAGTTCTTATTTTTTTTAAATATTAGAATTAATAAATTAATATAACATTGTGGTAAACATCATATCTTAATTAGATAAAATAGAATTTGTATAACAAAAAATATTTAAAATGACATACAATATTACCAATTGATTATATGAAATTAATAAAAATTGTTATAAGTTATGGTAACAGACAAATCCTTTAATATATATATTTATAAATAAATTTAATCTCTTATCTTTTGTGGAATGCACGACCAGGTTTAGACAAAATATGATACTCTATATAGATATTATTATTTATAATGGTCCATTATTTCCAATAAGGTAAGATAAATGGTTTGGATATGGGAAAATAGATTATAAAATTTATATTTCTAAATAATTAAATAAAATGAAATCAGTGACTATCTGTTGATTATAAATATAACAAAAACTATTAGAATGAAAATTAAATTTTTTCTTAAATAAATTATTATAAAAAAAGGTTGTTGAGGAACACTTTGCAATCATAATAAAAAATTAATTTTTTTAAACATTTTTAGAATTAATTAAACAAAATTCACTTTTTATATCATTATTTGAATTTTTACCTTCGCTGATATTATGGGATATTTTAGAAAATAATTATTTTTCAGTAAATAGACAAAAAATCGATGTTCATAAAATAGTTATTTCTTATCCATAATTTATGAAATCTTAAATCCCATTTAATATTTTAATATTCTCAAGTATTAATGGTGTAATATTGCAATATATAATCTAATTACCTTATTTTGGAACAACATTATATTTTATTTCTCTATATGTTTATTATTGGGGTTCTAATCAAGTTTTTTTAAATGGTTTATTGTGGATAATGATTATCAATTAATTAATTAAAACCACCCAAAATATAGAGGTAAATATATGAATTTTATATATTATATAGAATTACTTTTTAATTTAAATTAAAAAAATTATTATTATTGGTCACATAGTTAATATAAAATATACTTTCTCTTGAAAATACACATATTGATAAAATGAATTTTCATTGTTCCTGGGTGTTTTATTATATAATTAAAATGTCTAATTTATAAGAATTTAATTTGGTTAAATTAATAATTTTTTTAATAATAATAATTTACATTATCATATAATATTAACCATATATATGTGGATGATTAATATTGAGAATAGTAGTAATTATTTACCATGATTTAGGTAAAAATTAGATTAACAGGGGTTGAACTAAATGGTAAAGGTTAAAAATGACCCCAAATATTTATATTATTTATTATATTTCCATATGTAAAACACTTATAAAAAAATCTAATATGTGGTCATTTGGTTGAAATTTTTACTGTAATTACTTTATCATTTTAGTTTCCTAATAATTCCCCATGTCGTTTCAATGTGGGATTATTTTGCAACATAAAAAATGACCTCTCCCCTACTATCATATACACATAAAAATATAATTTCAGTTCACCATATACATGAAAAAACACTTTCTATTATCTAACTGCACTTCTAAGTTGACTTATTTTTATTAAGAATCTCTCCTTTGAAGTCTTTGTGTGTAAACCTAAAGGTGTTCCCCGAAGAAGAGGTATAGAATTCTACTATGCATATTTATGTTATTTCATCGTTAACCTCTTATAAATATTATTAAACAATGAAAAATGAAATTATTAGTTTTATATGGATATTGATATGTTTTTCTTGTTAAAATAATGGCCTAAAACCATCTCTCATCCATCAAATGGGAAACAAAACAACGGTTTTATATATAGAAGACTACTTTATCGCGAATTGATGTAATTATTCTTGTATCACCCCTTCTGGATGATGTATATATTTATGATTATTCATTTTATATATTGTATTAATTATTAATTTATATATATATAATTAAAAAAATAATTATACATTCATACATTTTATTTTGTAAAGAAAACGATAACATCACAAGTGAGTACGATAGACAATCACCTTGCAAAGCGATATGATTATTCTTTCAGAAATAAATTATGGTAATGGTAATAATGTTTAATTTTATATTTATAAATGAAATTAATTTAGTATTAAAATGTCATAAAATTTAATTTACATTACACATCATTTCCCTTTATCCATTATGGAAATGATTATGCCGATCGTGTATAAGTTTTTTCAAATGTACCCATAAAATGATGTGATTCATTCAAAATGTTCATGATTATATAAAGATTATAATGATTTTTATAATGATAATAATGGTAATTATAACAAAAATATAACTCTATAGATGATGTGACTATAAAATATGTTCCAGATATTAAGCTTTCATTCTAAAACATGCATGCGAAAACAAGGAAATTTACAACCACTACAATATTGTAAATGAAATATTATTATCAAACTGGTAATAAGTTTTCATATAATGTAAATATATTATATTATAAATAATAATATTATCATTTTATAGTTTAATAATGTGATTGACAAACCTACAGATGACGGTAATGATAGGTTATCTAAATGGATGTTCGATTTAAGGTATTTCCTAACACAATAATCATTGATTGGGATATATGTATACATCAATTTTTATAATATGAGAAGATTTTTTGTGAAATTAATTTATATTGTTAATGTTTTGTTGGGAATGTTTTGGTTCTCATTAATAATTTTTACCCTTAATCTCTCCATCGATCATCACTTACCTAAATAGTAAATATATTTTTAGGTATTTTTGTTTGATTGTGTATTGATCGATATATATGCCATGTTATCACCTATAATATTCTATGAGTGGTATAAACATACCCTATTACATGTATTATAATTAATTTAATAATTATCAGGATATTATCTACTTATTTTAATTTTATTCATTATAGGGAATATTGGTTAAATTACCAAAGTGATATGGAATCTATTACACAATTACATCATTTATCAAGATTTCTTTTGATTTTGTTTCTAATGATGAAATATTATGATACATATCTCAAAAAAAATCATTAATTTTTTACTCATATTATTATTTATTTAAAATAATTTATACCGTAATTTTACTCTCTTTGTTTACACAAGTGTTAACAATAATATTTATAAGAAAAATCTTATTTATTTTTCGATTTGGTATAAAACCCTATTTTATCCAGATCAATGTTTTTAAAAATGTCTACAAAGATTTTTCAACATTATTGAAATGAATAAATAATATAATTTTATCCCATTTTAACTATTTTATAGATTTTTTTGGAATGAAATATTCATGTTTTAAAAAAAGGTAAATTTGGATATAACCAAAAAATTGAAAGGAATTAATGTTTTAACAAGAATATAATTTCTATTCATTGAAACAATTAAATATTTTTTGAGAATACATTATATGTTTTTATATTTAATTTAAAATAAAATTATTCTGATAATGATTTCTGTTCTCAAATTGTTTTTTAAGATAAAAAGAAAATTTCCTCCAAAACATTTATCTGATTTACAAGTTATAATTTTTAAGATTCCAAATTTTATTTTAAATTAATGAATTTATAGTTGTTTTCTGTTTTAAATATTTTTTTAGGGGGAAGCGTATTTTCCTCTTGAAAAGGTTTAGGTGATTTTTAATGCATAATTTATATGTTCCTAACATTGTTATAAATAAAATATTATTTTCAAAATGTTTTTGGATTTTTAAAATTTTAAAAGTTATTTTTAGAAAATTTTTATTTTCATCATGATATGATCGATTTGATCATTGTAAACTAATTTTAGTCTATTATTGAAGTTATTGTGGATTCCTAAATAGAATATGTTGTTTTCGTCAAGAATGTTTGTAATCATTGCAGACATATTTTTATCAATTACAATAGTCATTGATGTTATGGATTTATTTTAAATTATTTATATGTCTCTATCACATATATACCAAAATTATATTCCCTTATGTTGTGGTGGTAATACATTCCATATTCTCATTTCCAAAATACCTTTATTTTATATGTATTTTTATTATGATTTGAAACAATATTATGAACCCCATTTTATTCTCAATTTTAATTATTATTTCCTGACCTAGGATTGATTCCCTATATAACGATCACATAGATCAGATACATATTATAAAGGTTATAACTTGATAACACATTAATTCATTGGGTAATGATTTAGACTCATGTGGAATCATGTATGGGATTCACGAGTAAACATAATATATTAAGGGATATTTTCCACCATCTGATATTGTATACAAAGTAAGAATTGTGTCATTCTTATATAATGTTTATTATTCCACCCAAATTTCCAATGATACAATATTCTTATGATACAATATTCATTATGTTATGATTTTATTTAATTACTAATGTTAGTTAACTTTTATTACATAACATTATATATTTTAGCAAGAGTTAACGATTCCTTATCAACTTTATTCACACACTAGTAGTATTTTCCATCTCTAAAATTTTTCTATTCACTAGGTAATATTATAATGTTTTAGGGGAAAAAATATTAATAGAATCTCCCTATAGATGAAAATAATTTTTTAACGTTTTAGTTTTATATTATTTATTCGGGTAATAGTCTTCCAAATTCATGAGGACTCTATGTATTTGGGATTATTTAATTGGTTTTTTTAATCAAATTTTAAAATGTGTAAAAGTCATGGGGCCATAGTTTTAATTAAAGGAATGTTTGAGTTTTCCTTTGTAACTAGGATTATAAAAATTAGTAAGAACTATATAAAAAATATTATTGAAAAGTATATAAATATTATTATATATAGAAAATTATTTTTGATTCAAAGTGAAGTATAGAGTGAGTTGTTTTCAATAAAACACATCCTTACCTAGATATTAATAGTTGGTGGGGGCTCGAGTACAAATATAACATGGTGTAATTACTATAAAAATTTACATTAAGATGGACTTAGACATCATATGGTGTGGGAAGATAATCCTTGAAGCAAACTTGGGTTACCACTCTTCTGGTACATGGTTTAGAAATTGATATTCTCCATACAAATCATTATGAAGGATATAAATTAATTATTTGTTTATAAAACATAATTGGAAACATTAAGATATATATCATATATTGAAACCTAGATTCTAATATGTACTTATGTAGTTTTAGCTCATGAGTAATTAGTTTCCTATATATAATATATACTTTCATATGATAAAGTATTTTCGCCTTTTTATTCATTTTTATATACATTGTGGGAACCTATGGGGAATTGGTTAATAAAAAATTTGATAAAAAAATTATTTATAATGAAATTATTGGAATATTTCCTGACTAAAGGATATTTTTATTATTCAAAATATTTGACATGATACAAGATTAATAACAACCACTGTGAAAAACTATTGGACTCACTAAATAAGAGATATACTGATTTAGCTGAGTTTTTTGGTGGAGGATAACATCGAGGAATGAAGATTTGGATTACAAAATGTCAAGAATTCAAGGGGAATCACCCATGAGAAGGTATCAGAGGAATTGGAATATTAATTATTTTAGAGGATTAATGTTATAAATTAAGTAATTTTTGAGAATATAGAAATTTTATTTTAATTAAATAGATTTTAATAGTCATCCTTCTAAGGAATCATCAATTGAATGAGGTTTTAAATGAGTTAACAATGAAAATTATGAATATATTTATCATTAGGGGAAATAATAAGAATATATCCAACAAGGATATATAGGGTATTATTATAATATTGATATTGAGGAGACTAAAACTGAAATATAATAATAAGAATGTGTTAAGGAATAATACTATGAAGCATAGTTATAGTTTTAATAATTATGTTGAATTATTGAAATTATTATATAATAGAATTAATGAATTATTTTAATCATGAAATATATATATATATATTTTTATTTTTCTATAGTTATTTATATTAGGTATTTTTAGGAACATGTTTTACTGTACTAATGATCATGACATTTGATCTAAAGGTAAGGTGATACTCTATAGAGGAAACCCATAATTTTAGAAAATGTAATATTGGTTATGTTCGTGATGTTTAGGCTATTGAGATTATATGGGATGTCATATCATTTATTTATGTCATGATCTGTATTATAAATTGGTTTCATTTTTTAAAATAGAAGACAAATTGATTTATATTTAATTTAAAACATTTCTTAAATTTTTTCAACAATTTATTTTAATAAAAATCAGATTTATAGATTGTTACTCAATTTAAGTTATTATGATACATTAATAGTTATTTTTAGTGCTTCCGTCATAAATAATAATTTTTTTATATCAATTTTGTAAGATTAAGTTATGATTTAGAAATTTATAAAATCACAACCACATGATGGAATTAATATTATAAAATTTAATGATATTGTGTATATATATTTCGTTATATTATTGGGTTGTAAATGAAACTCATCAACATATTTAAAATCATATTGAAAAAAATAATGTTACCATCAAATTCAATTAATTTAATTGTCTTTTAAATAATTATTTGTTTTTGTATTCTTAAATATACATTAATCATTCACTTTCATCTGGTTAATAATATTTATCACTCTATAAATATTTATTCTTTTCTTACATATTTCAATCTTCACATTCCACGTATATTATTATATAAGGAAACGTGATATAGTGATATTATTGATATTGTTCACATGTCACATTAATTTATATGAAAATGTTGTTTTATAATCCATTTTTACGATGTTCATTCCATAAAAGACAGTTTTAAATGTCTAACCATTGATTACCGAGATAATGATATTGTTTCATGGTTGATATTTATTTAAACGAGATGAATGTACATACCAAGACTGTAGAAGGGAAAAATAATGGTTAATAGAGTATAGAAAAAACAAATTAAAGGTAATGTAACTCCCGAATACATTAATTTATTTTTATTTTTAAATATATTCAATATGTTCCATATAATTTAATGCATGCGACACCATGGATAAAAGTATTTTAAACTCTATTTAAATTAAATAAATTCAATAGAACTACTATGAACTAGCTATTATATTGGTTTTTATGAGTAGAACTAAATTATAAAATAACTATAATTTTAAAAAAAGTTATAATATAATGTCAATTGTTTTATAATTATTTGAAACAAAATAATAACAATTTGAATGAAACTAAAGAAATTTATGAAAATATATATATTTCTAACTGATATTTTAGTCATTATTTGAAAATACAATTTAAAATTAATAATTACCATATTTAGAAAATTTTTCCTAAATGATAATGATTTTTTTAAATTATCATATAAATTATTCATATGGAATTTTTTATGGATTTTTTTAGAATATATTTATTTTTCATTAAAAAGTGAAAATATTATTTTCTACGACACTTAAATTTCTATTCTATAAAATAGTTGATTTAAAAGTCCCATTATTTTTTATTATGATTTCCAAAATTTTATGTCTTATTTGATTTTATTTAACGCGGTTAATGTATTTAGAATCATATATATATTTTCTCTTAGTTTAGGTTTATTTTTGGATCTAAATACGAGTTTTTTATATAAACTCTTTTAAAGTGATTAATATTTTTAGTTTTCAATTAATTTCAACTAACCCCAATTGAAGATAAATTTAAATTAATTTTTTATGATATAGTTCCTTAAATATTAAATTTTATTAATTGTATTTTTATTTTTAGAAAAATATTTAATATTAAATCATCATTCACTTGAAAAATAGAGTTAATGAAAACCATTTTTTCGTCGCATCTGTTCTATTAATTTTTAAATTATAATTTTCATATTCTATTATAATAATTTTTTTAATTATCATATATATATTAGATTTTTTATTGTATAATTATATTAAACACACACTCTATATATATATGCCAAAAGGTATGACGTATCACCCCAAAGGGATATCCCACCCATCAATCCTCACTTATTCAGTACACAAGCCATCGACCGAGTGGGCCTAAATCCCAATACATGGAATTAGCCCCAGCGGACATGAAAGCCTAATACATGGCCCAAATTCCTATATATTTGATTCAAAGACCCTCTAGTAATTATTTATCATATATTATCTAGATTGGTATATTATTGTTGCTGCTATAGTTCTTGCAGCCGCTAGAGTGATGCAGGTCAATAGGTAAACTGCTACTAAAATACGATAATGTATGTATATTGTACCCTGTTCCTAATGGAATTTGTAATTATCAGATTTTATGTTATCTATTATGCTTTACTTGATTTTGGAAATAATAATTATTGAAAATATTAAATATTATTTTCCACTGTTAAGCTACAAATGGGCTTACAAGGGGTTATGAAAAGGGAAATGGTTATAGATAACTCAAAAATCATATAATTCATATTTTTTGTCCATATTTCAATGTTATCCACCAAAATATTGATTATTCGGTTGTTTTCAATGTTTTCTTAGTGAGAAATACATTATCAATTTAAAGCCATTTGAGAAATCTCTATGAAGTTTCCATATGGGTTTCTTTTCACACATATAAATAGACCTCTCCCATCCTCTTATATATATAAAATAAAAGAACGTTTTGATTTGCTAAATACATTACAAAAAATATTATTCACATTCCACTAACTTATTATAGGAAATATTTATATTAGTATTCCCTCCTTAGAAATTTTTAGATGTAAACCTAAACAGTTTCCCTACAGAAGATGTACATTCATAAACTACACGTTTTAATTTTATTTATTTATAAACCAAACACATATATTAATAAATCATTATTATGTAATAAAATCATTATAATATATATATATAGATTATTTTATGTTATGGTAACTGTCATGACCCATCCCCCGGGGCCCGTGCCATGACTACCCCTAGCCTGCCTTCTATAGGCCAGGGGCTGGCAACTTGCAACAAAGGCATAAATCCCAAAAACTGTGACGGAATTATCATTATAAACTATAAACACACACAACACAGTATGATATGGAAGTAAAAACTATGCAAAACTGTATACAAAAGAGTGATGAAAAGTAAATGTGGAATGAAATACAAGCCTAACAGGAATGTACATGTAAAACAAAAAACAATTGCAACAGAAGAAAATTTAAAGAAGCTAATGAGTCATCCTCTGGGGATTCCTTCCTGAAGGGTACTAATAGATAAAATCTTCAGGACCCTACATCCGTCAGTCTCCTCCGTGTACCGAATCATTGTAAGGTCCACCTCTGGGTACTGTCCAGTCCTACTACTCTGATCCTCATTCATCGTAGTCCGTCGTCTGCAACCAACACAACGAGGTGCGGGCATATCCCGTGCAGGGGTTAGTATAATGATAATCAATAGGAACCCCAAGACCCTCATGGTCTCACAAAATACAAAAAAGATAAACCACAACATATGAAATCAACAGATAACCTCACAAAGGTATATGCCCATACATAAACCTATGTTACTAAGTAATCCATATCAATCATGAGATAAACACAAAATTTACTGACTCAAATTAACCATTATTTTATTCTATGTATAGTATCGATATGAACATTCATATGCTGGAGAACTCCTATTATATAGAGTATAGTGGTCCTTCCGCATCACACTTAGGTGCTTCCCACTAACCTTGGACGACTGAGGTACTCCTCTTGTTGAGTACAGTGGGTTTGTCGCGCTCACACAGAGGCTCTCCCCACCATGGGTCTACCGTGCTCACACAGAGGTGCTCCCCCTCATATCCTGCTGAGGTGACTCTCCCATCAAGTACTGTGGGTCTACAGCGACACCAATGCATTAACCACTGCGGGTCTTCTGTGACACCATGGCGCTTTCCGCTAGGCTAGTAGAATCTCACCGAGTTAATTGATCATTAGTTGTCAGGTCTCAGCAAGCTACTAGGTTCCCAAACAAATGCTCGCTCGTTCCTAGTAGATCCAATCCACAAGATACTAATCAGTTATCCTACTACCATGAAGTCCCACGAAGAAGTAACTTAAAGGTCCTCCATGTCATTGAGGTCTCAACGCAACTGACGATACGTCAATCGGACGCCCGTTCTGTGAGTTATTAGAATTTTAGTCATGGGGGCCCAGTTGGATTCATGGGCGATCCACCCTGATTGTATCTCAAAATTTCCATGAACTCTAGGGGGTATTCTTGAATTGACCGTCGTGCTCCATGAATACCAGTGTCACTGACGGTTCGTCAAACGGTCGTCCGGTTCTGAAGATATGGCCAGAAGAAAGTAAATTGTCGTGGTGGGCCCCGGTATGGTCTAACCTAGTCAGACCGACCCAGCCCGACCTCGTTGGGGTAGACCCGGTCAAAACTATTGGTTCTGGCCCGACCCATTTAGCATGAAAGCCTGTTCTTTTTTACCTGTCCCACTGGGCCTAGCCCAGCAGGCCGCAAGGGCGGTTCAACCCGGTCTCAGGGCCAGTTTTTCCCGGAGCGTCATGAGGGTGCGGCCAGGCTGGTTCAGCCACGGTGCTGTGAGGGGGCTAGGACAACATCTCATCTGGGATACCATGAGTTGTACAGGACACCGTCTTGGTCGGGGGGCCGCGAGAGCTTCGGGACGCTGGATCATCCAGTAGGAAGCCAGGGGGATGACTCAAAGAGGTGCGAGGGGCGTGTGGAGGCCGGAAGGCGGGCCAGATCGGGGAGGAGTTCAAGGTGCCTACGAAGGCCCATAGGAAGGATGGAGGCATTCATCCATTCTAGGCTCTTCCTAGTAGTACGAAGGTAATGAGGCGTGCAGGGTGCTCCTGGAGGCCGGCAGGCTGGCCGGCGGCGTTCGCCCGGGCAACGCCCGTCCAGCTGGGCCTGTAGCTGGGAGCCCCCGGGCTGGCCGGTTCGGGGTGGTGTGAGTTGGTGTGGGCCGGCGTGAGCCGACAGTGTTTGGCCGGGAGAACTAGATCATTGTGGGGGAGGCGTGGTTCGCGGAGGCCCTGGGTAGCGCGACCTTTTTCGTCACCGCCTTCGTCATTCTATCTCCTCATCACCATTCCAAATTTCATCATAAACAATATTGGTGGAGGGGTCGGGAAATGTTATTTTGGCTCGAACCCCCCCCCCCGTTTAGGTTGGTATCATTTTCTTCATAAAATAAGTATGATGAACATAAATTATTTTACAATCACTGCATTGGTTCATTTCGAAGTGAATATGAGAAAAGAAAAGGATTAATTCAAAAATAAAACCTCCTACCATTCATTGTCGATCGTCGACATTGAAGTCATGGGAAGAAGACTAAGGAGCTTGTCGTTCATTGCGTCTGACACATGCTTCCAATCCAAAGTTGTGTAGGATGTGGAAGATTCTCAACGTCGCAAGGATCTGATGGAGTAAGTCAAAGAAGGAACGTCGGCATCGTTCTTTGTTGGAAGAACGAATTAATTGTTCGAAGAACGCATTCTTCGTTCTTTGTTCTTCATTGGAAAAATTCTAATCCTCCCAAGCTATCCAATTCTCCAACATCCACCCAAATTCCAATGTTGTTCCAAATAATATATTAGAGTATCTATTAATTCTTAGGCAAGAATCCAAAATGAATGAATTAATTACTTGGCACCACCTAATTAATGGGAAGGGTAGGCATAAATTAATTAAGAGATTTGGAACAATTGAATTAAAGGGACGGTCAATGGGCTCTCCCTCATTAATGAGGAAGTGTTGAGAGGTTTTACTCTCTTCCATCAATAGGGGGTTAAGCCCCGTGTGTTACCAATGTCGTAACCGCTCAAGGGAGGTTATGTTCAGGTAGTCCCCAACACTATAACCTCTCATGGGAGGATGAGGTGTGTTCCTCCCACCTCCATCTTCCATGAGGAGGTTTTAACCACCAATATCCCACATGGAGGCTCAAATAAAATAAAGTGTTGCTCGCTTTATTTTATTACTTTCCAAGAATACCCAAAAAATTATCTACTATTCTCAACACACTACCGTTGAAGAGAATGTATTCTTAAGAGAATACATGTGTTGTGAGTTCAATAGTGCCCTCATATTTCAGTTCAGAGAACCGGTTCAAAATTTATAAAATCTCACTCATACATTTATGGAACATACTAGAACAAAACATCGTAAAATTTATTTTGGGCACACCGGGCCTCAGAATCACGCACTGTCTGATTTTGCAGACTCGTAAAATTCCTATGTATTTAAGAAATAAATTTCCACATGATTTTTTGGTCATTACATTCTCCCCACCTCAGAGAATTACATCCCTGTAAGCTACAACATGAACTAAGGGAATAAGTGGGTGTACTGAGAATGCATCTGATCCTCCCACTCCCATGTACTCTCCTGGAGGTTCCCATGCTGCCAGCGAACGCGCACCAGAGGTATCGATCATCCATGTAGGACCTTCTCCTGTTGATACTCAATCTCCACTAGAGCCTCCGTTAATGTCTCCCCATCGTCTATGTCCAACTCTCCATGGCTGATGTTGTGAGAAGGGTCATGCCCATATCTACTCAGCTGGGATACGTGGAAGACGTCGGGCACCCGGTGCAACTGAGATGGAAGAGTTAAGTGGTATTACACCCCACCAACACTATTGAGGAACTGTAAGGTCTGATAAATCTCGCAGATAACTTGCCGCCTCGGCCAAATCTCCATAAACCACATCGAGGAGAGACTCATAGAATGACATAGTCACCATCCAAAAACACTAGAGGTCTTCATATCCTATCAGCATACGACTTATTCCTACTCTATGCAGTCTTCATTAGCTTCTGGATGATCTGCACCTTCTCCAAGGTAACTCGTACCATCTCTGGTCCCACTAGTGTTGACTCCCCAGGGTCAGTCCACCACAAGGGTTATCTGCAAGGTCTCCAGTATAACGCCTCAAAATGTGCTATCTCGATGGTGGAGTGATAGCTATTTTTGTATGAAAAATCAACCAAAGGTAATTAATCCTCCCAACTGCGACCGATGTTGAGGAAAAAAGCATGTAATAAGTCCTCAAGGTTCTGAATGGCCCGCTCAATCTGACCATCCATCTGAGGATGGAAGGCGGGTCTCAGACAAAGATTCCTCTCGAAAACCTCCAGCAACCCCTTCCATAGCCATGAAGTAAACCATGTGTCATGATCAGAGACAAAAGAAGAAGGTAATCCATGTAGCCGGACAATCTCCGGCACATAGAGGCGTCTCAAGCTCTTTACTAAAACCTACTCTCAGATCAGTAGGAAGTTGGCCGACTTGGTGAGTCGATCAACAATCACCCAAATCATGTCATGACACTTGGATGTACATGGAATAAATGTCATGTAGTCAATGGATATCCCATCCCACTTCCACTCTGGGACATCAAAAGGCTGATCCAAGCCTGCTAGTACTTGGTGCTCCACTTTCACTTTCTAACAAGTGAGGCATCGAGAGATAAACTCTGCAATTTTTTTCATCATACCTGGACACCAATACTGTCATTGAACGTCCTGGTACATCTTCTCCACTAATGGATGTACCACTAAAGGGGATGTGTGGAACTCCCTCAACACTTCCTCCTGATGTGACACAGGTACCATTGTACGTCCTCTAAAGAGGATGACATGCTCCCCACCATCAGAAAATCCATCAGGTGTCGGGCCTGTGGATATCTAAGCACATCGTGTCTCATAATCAGCATCCTCATTCTATGCCTCCCTGACTCAAAGATGAATAGGGGTAGTTACTGTATGTGACTGAAGGATAACTGCTCTATATTGGTCCCCAGAGGATATCTGTAAAGCAGCTAGTTTCTCTATCGCCTCTCCTAGAAGCTGTATACCAGATCTCCTACTAAGTGCATCAGCTACAACATTCCCCTTTCTAGGAGTATAGACTATCTTGAATTCATAGTCCTGGATTAACTCAAGCCATTTCTATTGGCTCGGGTTCATATACATATGAGAGATGATATACCTGAGACTCTTTTGATCAGAGTACAAGGTAAATCATTTTCGCATCAGATAGTATAGCCACATCTTCAAGGTGATGACCACTACTGCTAACTCCGGGTCTTGGGTAGCGTAGTTCTACTCATTCTGTCTCAACTGCCCAGAACCATAAATGATCATTGATCACACCTATATCAAGACACAAATGAGTCATGTCCATGATGTGTCGCAGTAGACTACGTAACCTACACCCTCCTCTGGAATCCTCAAGATGGGTGAACTAGTCAGCCTCTGTCTTAGCTCATGAAATCTCTGCATGAATATCTCCAACCACACAAAGGGTTTCCCATTTTATGTCATGGTTGATAGTGGTGCTGCAACGTTAGAAACATCTGGCACAAATTTCTAGTAATAGCCAGCCAAGCCCAAGAAACTCCATACCACCGACACACTCTTGTGTGGCTCCCAAGAAAGTACCACCTCAAACTTCACTGGATCCACTATAACTCCAGAATATGAGATGACATGTCCAAAAAAGTGAACCTATTGGATCCAAAAATAGAACTTTGAGAGCTTACCATAAAGCTGGTTCTCTTAGATTGTGTCTAGTAATACTCGCAAATGGTAGGCATGCTCCTCCTTAGTAGTTGAGTAGATCAGAATGTCGTCGATGATGAATACAAAAAAGCAGTCGAGGTATGACCGGAATATCCTGTTTATGATAAACCTGAACACTACTAAATATTTGGTTACATCAAAAGGCATAACCAAGAACTCTTAGTGGCCATATCAATATCTGAAAGCTGTCTTCTGCACATCCTCATCTCGAACTGTGAGCTGGTGATAGCCTGATCTGAGTTCTATCTTCAAGAACCACTATGCTCCCTTCAACAGATCAAAGAGGTCGTCAATCCTTGGGAGTGGGTACTTGTTCTTCATGGTCACCTAGTTTAAGAGACAGTATTTGAATCAAAGCCTCATGATCTCATCCTCCTTCTTGGAAAATAGAATCAAGGCTTCACAGGGAGAAACAATGGGCCAAATTAATCTTTTCCCCTATAAGTCCTCTAGCTTCACCCGTAGATCATGAAGCTTAGTAGGAGACATCTGATATGCTGGTGTAGATATCAGTGTCATCCCGGTGTACATGCAATTATAGAAGTCCACCTCTATGTGAGGAGGTAGTCCTGGAACATCGTCAGAGAAACCATTCACGTACTTGTCCACCACAATAAGATTGCTCGAGCTCTCAACATCAACTGCTCTGATGGTAAGGTAGGCCAAATGATGAGTGATCAGCTGCACCCACTTTTGTGTAAGTCTATATTTTGCTGCAAAGGCTCCCATCTATCTGGTGAAGGTAAAACTTGTCCCATCAATGCAGACACACCACACTTTTCACCTATTACAGTGGATCTGAGCATTGACTGTAGATAACCAGTCTATACCCATGATGTTGTCATAAGGCCTCAAATCCACTATGAGAAGATCCCATCCGAATAACTCACATCCTAGAGTAATCTCACACTGCTGTCACCAATGTGTTATTTTTCAGTCTGCTCCCTTTGGAGTCTCCAGCCATAAATACTGAGCCAATGGCTCTGTCGGAATCGCCAATCTCCGAACAAGGGTAGTGGAAATGAAAGAGTGACTGGAACATGTTTCTATAATAACTGTATCTAAGGTGGAGTATACACAGATCATTCCTCGAATCATCTCACGAGCACTATGATCGTATCCCTTAGTTTCCTAGAACTGAGCACTCCCATGCCCACCTAATCCCTACGGTCGGGGTGGACCTCCTAGTGGTGGTGGTGGTAACAAATCAAAATGTCTCCCACTTCCAGCTGCACAGCCAGTTCCTCTTCCATGTCCGCCTTCTACCAGTGGAGCACCTCTATAGAATCTATGTCTCTTCTTTGGCGGTCCTTTGACTGTCTGACGATCATCCGAATGGCGAGTCACACATTCACAAGCCATGTGACCATGCCCTCCACATGAGTAACACTGCCTGATCTTAGCATGTGTATCTCTGCCATGGGATCCCCGTACAACTTATCTCGAGTAATTTAGTCCTCCACCCATGGGTCTGGTCATCTTTGACCTCTACGACATTTGTATACTTCCAGCTGTAGAAGAATTCATTGCATGTCAGCTAATGGTGGGTCTCACTACTGGAGACTACTCAGTAAGAAAACATTCAACTAAGAGTGCTTTCTCCAATACTCTCTCCTGAGTTGGGATGCAGATGGAGATCATTGAATCCTTGATATCTTTCTTGAGCCCCTGCTCTAAGTCCAGGGCCCTGAAGAATGGGTCTCACACCATATTTGGGGTGTAGTGGAAGAGGTATGTGAACCTCGTTGAGTACTGTGCCACCATTATGTGACCCTGATTCAGATGACGTAAATCTGTATCCATACTGCACATAGGTTGGGTGGGAAAAAGTCCTCCTAAAATTGTCTCTCGAAGTCTATCCAGAGTAGCATCATCTCATCGCCAACTTGGAGCATCAAGCTCCACCATCTGTATGTTGTTGCGTTTAGAAGGCTGGTAGCAATAAACACCATGACGTCGAGTGGTGTCCCTACCAGTCAGAAAACACTCACCACACCCTCCACCCAATCCTCAGCCGCCTATGGGTCTGTATCTACCCTGAACCAGGGTGGCCTCTGGTGCTGGAAATCGTGCAACGGGGTCAAGGGGCATTCATCGTCTGCTGTTGGGGATGGTCGAATCAGTCACCTAATAGGTAATGGTACCGCTGGTGCATCCGCTGGAGCCTCTATTAGAAGAGCCCCCCCCCCACCTAGGCCTCATACCTTGCTGTCTATCTATGCGTACTACTCCCATGAATCTCCATGGTCATCTGCATGGAGGCATCCTGAGGGAAACAGATGCAACAAGGTCAAATATTATACCTCGTGATCTAACCTGGTTGAGATAACATAAATAAAACATTTTAAAATAGACACATAATCATTGTTTTCGTGAACTGAGTCGGAAATCAGTAGTCAGGGTCCTGGTGTATGGGTATGTCGGACGTTTTACCCACAATATACTCCCTAAACATAAAACCACATTCGACAACCTTATCAATATTTTTTCACATAAGAGAAATATTAGAGTCATATGTTTGACGGATGAACATACTCATTTGATACAAATATGTCACGAATAGTTCCTTGGGGTCCATGCCGTGACTATCCCAAGCCCGCCTTCCAAATGCCTGGGGCAGGCGACTAGCACCAAAGGTGTAAATCCTTAAAACTGGGAAGGCATTACCTTTGTAAAGGGTAAACACACACAAAATAGTACGAGTTGGAAGTAAAACACTAAGAAAAACAATATACAAAGGTGTTCTGAAAAGTAAAAGGGGCTGGAAATACAAGCTCAACATGAAATTACAAGTGAAACTGAAAAAAAAAGTAAAACTAGTGAAAAGGTAATGCAACTACTAGGTCATCCTCCAGGGATTCCTACCTGAAGGTTAGGTACAGATAGCCTCCTCATCACTCCACATCTGTCATTCTCCTCCGTGTACCAAATTGTCGTAAGGTCCACCTCTGGGTACCATACAGTCCTACAACTCTGATCCTCAGTCTGCACTGTCCGTCATCTGAAACCAACACAATGAGGTGCAGGAATATCCCATGCAGGGGTGGGTATAATGATACTCAGTAGGGACCCCGACACCTTCAAGGTCTCGCAAAATCAAACAAGGATAAACCCAGAATTATGAAATCAACAGATAACCTCACTTAGGTATATGTACATAGATATACCAAAGTTACCATGTAATCCATCTCAATCGTGAGGTAAACATAAAATTTAATGACTCGACTCAACTAGTATTTTATTCTACGGATAGTATCAAGATGAACCCTCAGCTGTTAGAGAACTCATGCTCTATCGAGTACAGTGGGTCTGTTGCATCACACAGAGTTGGTTCCCAATAACCTTGGACTGCTTAGGTACTTCTCCTGTCGAGTATCGTGTGTCTACCAAGCTCACACAGATGAGCTCCCCACCAAGGGTATGTCGCGCTCACACTAAGTCACTCCCCCTCATAGCCTGCTGAAGTACTTTTTGTGTCGAGTAATGTGGGTTTTCTGTAACACCATGGCTCTCCCCACTGTGAGTTTGTAGCGACACCATGTCTCTCCCCATTGGGATAGTAGAGTCACTCCGAGTCAAATGTTCAGCAGTCGGCAGGTCTCAGCCAGCTACTAGGATCCCGCACAAATTCCGTTCATTCCCGAAAGATCTGCTCAACAAGCTACCGTTCAATGAATTAACTACCATGATATCCCACAAAGAAGTAAATCAAAGGTCTACCACGTCATAGAGTTCTCAACGCAACAGGTGGTGCGTCAATCAGACGCCCGGTCTTTGAGTTATTAGCCTTTTAGTCCCAGGGTTCCGGTTGGATTCGTGCATGATCAAACCTGATCGTATCCCAACATTACCATGAACTCCAATGGGGTATACTCAAAGGAACTGTGGTTCTCCATGAATAAAAGCGCCACTGACGATTAATCAAACGGTCGTCCGTTTCCCAAGAAATTACCAGAAAAAAGTAAATGTTTGTGGTGGGCCCGGGTCCGATCTGACATAGTCGGACCGACCCGGCCCAACCTAGCCTAGGCCGACCTGGTCTGGGTCGACCCGGTCTGACCAATTGGGTATGACCAAACCCATTAAGCAGGAAAGCCTTTTAGGTTTGGCCTGGCATGTTGGGCCCCGCCCAGCATGCCGCGAGGGTGGTTCGGTCCTGGCTTGAGGCCGGTTCGGCTAGGGCACCGTGAGGGGCATGGGACAATGACTCGGCCGGGAGGTCGTGAGGAGCCCAAGACACCAGATCGGCCAGGTGGTCGCGATGGACACGGGACACCGGCTCGGCAAGGATGCCTTGAGGGGTCACACTCGGTGAGGTGCATGGGGTGTGAGGAGGAAGGTAGGTGCTCCGGTTTGCAGAGGCGTATGGGTCACGTGGGGAGGCCGGCATGTGGGCGGGAGGCGTTCGTCTAGGCAGGGCGAGGCATGGTGGGCTGGCGGGTGGGAGGTGTGTGGGGCATGTGTAGAGGCCTACAGGTGGGCCGACGACGTTTAGCCGAGAAAGGTGCGGCAAGGGGGGCTGATGGCTGGGAGGCGGCCGTGCTGGTAGGGACGGCGCAGCTCAGGCCGACGGTGTTTGGTTGGGAGCACCGGAGCGCCCCGTGGGCCGCACGGTTTGTAGAGGTCGCGGGTACTGTGAACTTTGTCGTTGCCTCCTTTTTCGTTCCGCTGCCTCATCACCATGATAAAGTTCATCATAAACAAGATCGGCAGAGGGACATGCCATGTTGGTTTGGCCCGCACCCCATGCATTTAGGGTGGTATCATTTGGTTCATCAAAGAAGTACGATGAAAAAAATTAGTTTACAATCTATGCATCTGTTCCTTTCCAACCGATGATGCCAAAAGAAAAGTATCAATTCACAAATAAAACCCACTACCTTTTATTATTGGTTGTAGACGTTGATGTTGTGGGTATAAAACGAAAGAGTCCATCGTTTGTTTCATCGGTCACACGCTTCCAATCTAAGGTTTCATCAGCTGTGGATGACGCTCCACGTCAGAAATATCTGTTGGAGGAATTCAAATAAGGATCATCGCTGGCTTTCATCGATGCAAGAACTCGTTCTTTGTTCATTGTTCTTCATTGGGAGAATTCTAACCCTCCCAAGCTCTCCTCTTCCCCAACATGCACCAACATTATCAAGTTGTGACGAATAATATATTAGAGTATCTATTAATTCGATGAAAAAATTCAAAAATAATGAATTAATTACTTTTATCCACCTAATTAATGTGAAGGGTTGGGACAAATTAATTAGGGGAGTTCGAACAATTGAATTAATGGTAATTTTAATAGGCTCTCCCTCATTAATGCGGGAGAGTTGATAGGTTTTACTCTCTTCCACTAGTAGTGGGGTTAAGAACTGTGGGGTCCCCATGTTGTAACCTCTCGCTGGAGGTTATTTTCTGGGGTCTCCCACCACTATAACCTCTCATGGGAGGTTATGGTGTGGTGGTGTCACCTCTAACTCCCATGATATGGTTTTATCCCCCAATCTCTCACATGGATTCTCAAATAAAATAAAGCGAAGCTCACTTAATTTTATTATGTCCCATGAAAACCCTAAACATTATTTTTTATTATCGACTCACTACCATCGAAGTGAAATTATTCTTAAAAAAATACCAATGTTATGTATTCAATAGTGCCGTTTGATTTTATTTCTGATCAACGATTCAAAATTTATATAATCTCGCTTATACGTTTACTGAACGTACCTGGACAAAACATCAGAAAATTGATTTCGGGCACACTGGACCTCATAATCACGTGCGGTCAGATTTCACGGACTCATAAAAATCCCATGTACTTAAGAAAAAAATATCCATGGGAATTCTAGGTCCTTGAGGATATGATAGAAAAATATATAATCCTTCCTCAAATGGGAAATAAAACATTTGTTTGTGTGCACAACAAAATTTCCTCCTCACAAACAGACATAATATTTTTATCTCATTTCTTATAATTATTGGATATAGGTAAATATATAATATTAATATATTATATTAATCATATAAATATAATTATGAAATTATCATATCATCTAAACCTTTTTACATTCCATTATGTAGAGAATATGACAACACCACTCGTGTGTGAAATGGACTGTCAAATCACAAAGTATTTTGAATTGGTTTTTAATTATTTATTATCTAGAATGTACTAAAAAATAAATTTAGGTTTATATAAGATATTAAATAAATATTCATCATTATGTTTAGGTTATACAGAATACACTTCCTAACAATTTCACATTTTAAGGAACAAATATATGGCGTGCTGTTTCCATAATGAAATATTATTCATTTTCCAGGTTCAAAATTAAATATTTATTATAAATATGTATCTCATTAAGGAATAATATTTTAAAAAATAATATCATTCATGAGATGATGTTACTATAACCTATGTTAATAATATTGATCATTCAGGATGAATTATGCATAAGAAAACAAGGCAGGTAACTCTCAAAACAATAGTGATCATGATGAATTATTAATAAATAGGTAAAATGATGTTATAAAAGGATCATATATGATGTTATAAAAAATAATTTTATTCCCATAATATTTAATAACATGTATAAATCCTCTATATAGGTGGCTAATGAGTGATCAACTAATGGTAAGCATTGGTTATCTGATTTCAAAACTCAATTTTCATTATTTGGATTATAGGTCTACTTATATGATTATATTAGGCCAAAATAATGTGTGAAATGATATTATATATTTATATTATATCACCACTATTTTTTATCAACTGTCTTCATAAATAATCAACCCATTAATGAATTATCACCTTAATGATACAATCATTGGAATGGGTTTTTTCCTCAATGTTTTTAGATATATCCCATGTTATGTAGACATATTCTTTTACGAGGTGAATATACATCCCATTTAACATATATGATAGTGAATTTACTTATTCTAATTTTATTTTATTTTTTATATAATTTTATTCATTATTGGGTCATATGATTTTATTTTATAATAATGGAATGGGTTTTATGATAAAATCTTATTATAAATTGGGATTTTATATGATTATATTATCGATGATAAAATCATATGTTCCATCCCCAATAAAATAAATGAGTTTTATTTTCTACTAGTTATGATATGGAAATAAATTTTTTAACATTATTATCCTCTCTCAATCTATACATCACCATCCTTAAACATTAAATAATATTGAATTAATTTAATAATTAACAACGATGATCATTTCAGGTTTATTTTTTTATAGAATTAGATCGTAAATATTACATTACATTTCAATAAAATACAAATAATACAGTTCTACTCTATCAAAAAAATTTCAAAAATTATAATACCCCATAAATTAAAAAATAGTTGTTTTATTGATATTAATACTCCTTAATTATTCATTTCTCTCACACTTCCTTGCACCTTGTAAATGTCATTTCCAAAAAATGGGATGAGCATCAAAAGCTTAGTATGGTTTATAAAATAAGGAAATAAAATAGTAGTCTATCAATACGTACAAATCAATAAAATCATTCTTTTCGATCTTTAACTTAACACACAAAATCATATATTTTATGAATTACACATGTCAATCATAAATCAAAAAGGCAACTTGTGGCATCCATAACAAACTTACACAGTAGATTTCATAGTTACTTAAGGAGTTAAGTTGGAATACCCATCATAGTATATTCTATAAATCTCTTAGTGGAAACATTATTATTTACCTCGGTTATGTTCCCCAATGCATTGAAGAGCTATCCCAGACTCAACTTTCCAAATATTATCACGGAAACACTTGTATATGAAAACAATGCCCAAGAACTATGACATATTCATTACACATAAAACAAGAATAAAGTAATTATAAAATTTAAACATTTAAATGAAAATATATTATTTCATGATATTCAAATAATCAATGTCTTCTCAAAAACATTTTTAATAAAAAAATACGTAAAAATAGTATATGGTATTTATTTTCTGAATAAAAACATTTTGGCTTATTAAGGTTTCCAAATATAAAATAATAATCGTGGCAACAGAAATGTCATTATAACTTCATACGTTAAAAAACATTCCTTTTGTCGTTTAGTAAAATGCTTCATAGAAAATGTTTCTACTTGGAAACCATTTAAAACATTTAATAATGTTATTTTTGAATCTCTTCTTCCATTCCACATTGAATTATTTGAAAGTAATTTACATTTTGAAACAATCATGTCCATATAAATAAATAAATAAAATTGTTTCTAATTCAAAGACATGAAATAGAAGGATGTAGAAGATTAAATCATTAAATCATTTAAAACTATGTTTTAGTTAAAGAATCCTTTACACATGAGAAACTCGTGAGTAAAAATCACAATATTATAACAACATAGAAAAATATAAATATCATAAGAAAATATAAATTCATGATATAAAATGTTAAAATGGTTTTATATACAGCTTATATGATAATAAAGATGCACAATATCAAGATATTTCTCAATGAAAGGAGATTGAGTCATAGTCCTGTACAAATATTGTACTATTTGATTAAGGATAACTCAGTAAAATATATATGTGTGAAAAATATAAATAATCCCATTATAATTGGATATTAAGTGTAAAAGACTAAGAGTTCATTCACACATATTCATAGAAATACATAAACAAAGTATATGTTTAACCAAATGAATGGAAATTGGGTTATGAAGTTCCCTTTTAGGAATTCAGCAGCCTAATGGCGTAGCATAAAATTTTATAAAAAGAGTTGATGAGACAGAAAAGGGTCTCTCATCACATGGATATATAATTTACTAAAATCAAGATATATAATAACATATCCCAACATTTAAAAATTGAAATTTATATATATAACATAAAAAAATCATTTGACTAGAAGAGTGTGATGAAAGGTTCCCTTACCGATTTGGTATATTACAAAAAATACACCCTATGAATGAAGGATCATATATAAAATGATGATGTAAATACCCAGAAATTAAATTATATTACACTATGAATACAATCATGGTAACTACATACACCACACAAAAGTAAATAGTGTCAAATATAGCGCGAATCTCATGGGCATAAAAAGTGTGATGAAAACCACTTACCTCATGTCTGAGTTCACTCGTTCATTCTTTAATCTACTAAATAATTAACTAAAGATAATTTATAATTTTTTATGATACTTTTTAAAGTATATTATTTGTTTTATGTTACTTTTAACAATGTTATAAAGATTACATAATCATTTAAGTAAATAATGGTCGTTTTACCAAGATTTGATACTTGAGTAAAAAATTATCGTCTTATAATTAAAAGTTGACCGTGGGGTATAAAGTAGATTATATAACTAATTATTTTCATGATTTAGATAGCCTATATATTGTATATATAAAGTATATATATGTATTTATAATAGTACATAACATTGTGAGAAAAGAAATGAAATTCATTGTTCACAGAAATGGTAAGTCGTTTGTACGCAAGAACACTACTTTCATTTCTATTGCATATTTAATGAAATGAATAATTAATTATAAATAGGTATATTATAATTCCAGTATAATATCATATATAATTTTAGTAACACCATTATTTATACATTCCATCCATGTCATGAACACGTCATATCACTTTGAGGGGGTGGTAGTTTGCACTTCTTCAAATGAAATTATCATATTTACCCATTATGGAAACCATAAAGGTGTTCTATAAATGAAAAATACTGAATAATATAAAAAATATAAATATAATATAAATCCCATATTAATATAGTTCCATTTTAATGGCCACCATAATAGGTGGTGGAAGATAATTGAACAATCATCGCTTCGTCATGTAGTAGTTTGTTTTCCATAGAATCAGTTTGTTCGTATCCATTAGATAGAAGTGTATGAAATTGTAGTTATAATCCTTCTTATAAAAAAATAATAGTATATTTGTGATACATTATTTTATCAAATAATGGAATAAAATTTGATTAGGGTGTTATAGAAGGAAAATAAATGAAAAGAACTTAAGAGAAGGTGTTACCTTTAAATTGGTTAACTCCCTTTGGTTTGAACCAGAAATATTTCTTGAAGTTCCTTATTCATAAAGTAAGGAATCTAAGATTATCATTTGGATTTTGGGAGTATATTTGGGAATAGGATGGATGAGACAAGGTGTCTTTAGAGGTGTTTGTAATGTTTATAGTTGATGGCCTTTTATAAGGGGGGGGGGGCAGGGGATGTTTAGGAACAATTGAAAATATTATTTTATTATAAAATGAATTTAGATTTCAAAATTTTCCCAGCTTATTTAACTTGAATATAATATTACTATTGTTTTAATTCCTTTTATCCACTGGGTTTTAGGCATTTTTAGGAAATAAATGTAACCTTATCTTTTAGCTTTAACCATTAGTTAACTAATATAACTTTTACCATGTATTCTTTTATATTCATATTACGTGGTTAATATATTTACTATAATATTCCAAGAGACCCCATAATGGAACATTAATGACCAAAGTAACATCATATATGTCATTTTTCCGAATCCTATATTTTTAGGATTATTTTATCATTTAATAAAATATTGATTGATTTAAAAACACATTTATGTCAAATTATAAATATTCATATCAAGACTTTAAACAAAATGAATACCAATGTGATTAATTCTAAAAAACTAAATTAATTCAAAGATAATGATTTAAAATCATCCATAAAATTTATGGAAGACATACAAAACATTTAAAATATATTTATTTTAATTTTTATAATCTCATTAACTTAATACATTAATTAATGAGGTAATCATTACATCATTATTTTCTCATAATTAAATTTATTCATATGATTTATAATAATTATAAATAACGTACCATGATGTTGTAAATCTTGTTATTTTTATAATGTTTATTTATAGTTGAAACTATCATATATATAACCCCTTTATATATATTTTTTCTTTGAGATATATGTTTTTGTTATATTTTCATTAACATTAAATAAATATTTATAAAGTGTCATCTTCACTTACAAGTGGCTCAATGGGGTCCCATAATTAACACTAGGATACCAATGGTCATACATGTGTTAAAAAATTGTATTAAGACACGTGTTTGGGTGTTTTAATATTATTTTAATATTAGTTTTACCCTTATTTAATAAGTTTACCCTTTAACCATGTTAAATAAAAAATTTACTGAAGTTACTATTCATAATATCTCAAAAATGATACATATATACACAATTTGGACCTGTTGATTCAAAATATGGAATCCATTTTTCCAAATTCAAAACACAGAAGTTTCATAAATTAATTTAATATTAATTATCATTTTAAATATAAAAATACATGTTTTTTAGAAATAAAAACTATCAAAATATTTACACATGTTTATCTTTAATTTCAAAGTTAAATTAAATACAATGAAAAAATTGTATTTAATGGTAAACATAGAATTTAATTAAAATTTAAAACCACTTAATAATATAACCTACCCATATAAATAAATTAGATTAAAAGGTAGTTTTGAATTAAAATGAAGTATTTTTCACTATTCATTAAAAAATGAACATTATCAGAAAAATATCAAAATTTCATCTAATGTAAATTTTGGTGTCCTGATTCTAAAGAAGAATATAATTTTTTCAAATAGAACATATAAAAGATACAGAAGCTATATTTATAAATGGTTCTTCATCAAAAGGCTCTAAATTGGATTTTTAAACAATATTATAGTTTTTATGCATGAAATTAGATTCAATATCATTTGAAGACTCTAACATTTATATGATAAATGTAAATACATTTAACAAAAAATTATAATAATAATTTAGTTTGTTCATTTCATTCCATTCAATACAACATCAAAGTGATAATTTAAATTTAAAATAATATTATATAATTATATTTTTTTCAGAATAGCTCAGATTTGGGTGCAACATGACATTTTGGAGAAACCCATTGTTTAGTGTAAGTTATGCCATCAAACATATAATCTTAATTAATGTAAAATTAATATTTAATTCAAAAATATTAATAGATATTAAATTATCATATTATTTATTGACTTGGTATGTTTCATCCTCTCCCCCATTTTCGAATTTTTTCCTCGCAATTTTAAAATTGGGATCGAAAACTTCATTAAAAGTCCACAACATGAAAAGTGTCAATAAAACTATAACTTTAAAATAATTAAAGTGAAGTAAAAAAATATCTCCTGAGATAACCCTAAACAGTATTTCCAGAAAACATGGATATGGAGGGGAAACTATGTGTCTTGATCTGATTGAGAGTGATAGAAAATATGATCAAGAGAATGTTAACCACTTGAAAACCACAAACATGTGATAGGTTAAATGGCTTTTGTATTATCAGTTGTAAAAGTAAATGGACAATGTTTTTGTTTTATGCATCATTTAATAATGTTTGAGAATTTATTTATGAGATTGACTAAGGGTATAAATAAATATACATATTATTCGAGTAGAGTCTCATCCATTAATAAGTTTATACCAAAAATAAATCTTTTCTCCAAATGATGAGTAATCAAGATGGCTTTGTCACATTTAATGTGTCAGATACAACTTCTAGATAATTTCATAATCCACAAAAGATGAATTATAGATTTCCTATGTATTTAGACATTAGAAAAATCTTGAATGGTTAGTACAAGATTAGATAATCCCCAAAAAATGATAACACATTATAAATAGAAATACGAATTGTAATGCACAAAATTAAACACACAAAACCCAATGTTTTGTAAACACCATTCAATAAACATGTATCCATAAAATTAATCAATGCAACCTAACACTCAGATGGATTTAATTACATATACTTCTATAGTAAATTTTAGCATTAATATTCAAATAAAATATATTATAGATAAAGTCTTATTATGAATACTAATTAACCTAATCACACATTTTCCCTATGAAAGGATAATCATTTCCATAAATAACCCAAATTTATATATGTCCACAATAAAAACATAGATTCTTCGTAAATATAATTTCAACTATTACTCCATAAATTGGATCCCATAGTAATATATTTTCAAAATGTGATCCCAAAAGAGAGAATGTCTTCGAAAATACACTTTCTCACTTAATCACCAAATCATTTTAAAATACTATGTATATGAAATATATAAAACATTATTCCCCCAAATCATCTAATTATTGATCCATAAAATCAACTAAATAAAAATAATTAATTATGCTAACTAGGGACTTCACGTGGTCCAGTGGTAGGCGGTAAATCTCAATCGCACATTGGATGTGGGTTCGATTGTTATAGATTTGTCCAACACAACAGGTTGTCACACAGTCTGCATGTGGACCTATTTCAAAAACTACATAATTTTATAACATTCTTAAAAATGATATAAATTCCTCAAAATAACAATAACATATTTTAGCCACAGTTTTTATCTCATACCTCGTATTTTCATCCTAGAATATAATAACCAATAATTACCATAATCTCAAGGATAATATATACCCAAATGGTTCTTTATAACTATTTCAACAAAAATTCATAATTCACCCTTGAATAAAATTTTATCGTATCAAAATAAAAGTTTACATATACTAGAAGAATGTATTCCAAAGTCATCCCTTCATCAAAAGATCCATAATAATTTTATGCATTTTATCATCCTAAATATAGAATAACTCTTGAATCCCTAATATGTAGACTTATTAATCATTAAATGTTATTCATGATTCACTGACCATTCTTTCAAAGCATATTATGTAAAAAAAATTCCTACAAACAAAATCATGAATCATATCTTAATATTCAATAATGTCAAAACATCAAATATGAAATAACCCATAACATTCATTGTCCATTGTCATTTTCCACATTATTGATTTGAATGGAATTAGGTATTGGTAAACATATATTGTTATGGTCCTGCTGGTCCAAAGCTCGAAATTACTTTGTTGGAAATCTATTTTTATAATGACCATGCCAACAACATTTAAAACATTAAATTGATCCATATGAAAGAAATTCTTTCCATTTCCTGAAGTCAACTAGACGCTTCCTTTTTCCATGGTAGGTTATTACTTTATGACCAACATTACCACTTCTATATAATCTTCACGTCCTTCTGAATAGTTTTCCTAGGTGTTTCTTTCCATATACTTGAATCATTGTTTTCTTAATATATTTACCTTTAGAATTATTAAATGAACTTTCCTAGGGATTTTTTTCTTGAAAATAATATTCCTTACAAAAATAACCATGGTTCAGGTGGTCTATAAAAACATCATATAGTTGGTGGAAAATAACCACAAGAGTTATCATTAATGATCTAATTTTTTATGGTTTCTTATTCAGAAGATAGTCATAGTTTTCTTCACATCCATTGTCACATTGGTGCCTTCTAGATCAAGTTATTTAGTAAAACCTAAAATTCAATGTGCATATATCATAAAAATAATAATATATTATCTTATGAAAAGGTTATAAGCTAATATATACATATTCATGTAATCTTAAACACGTTAATTTTATCTCAAATTTCTATGAAGTTTTATAATATGCTAACCCTTATGGTTATGTCACTTTTGATAAATAAAATTCAGGCCGCTAAAGTTTTCTAAATCGGCCTTTGATACCAACTATTAGTCAATATCCTTAATCATTACCTAGTCTTGAATTAAGTTAATAATTCACAATGAGGATCTTCTTAGGTTTAGTGTTTTATGATAATTAATTTATAACTATTAAATTAAAGTCCAAAGATATACAAAGTAGACACTTCTACTCTATCTAATTTTTTTCACAAATAATAAAACTCCTCAAATAAAACAATATTTCTTTTCTTGATATAAATATTTATGAATTATTCTATTCTCTTACCCTTCATTATACCCTATGAAAAAAAAATTAAAAAACATGGTAGGAGTATAAAAATTTTATTAAGGGTAATAAAAAAATTAAAGAAAACTTTAGTCCATTAATTCATACAAATCATTGATATTATACATTTCAATCATTAACATACCGCACAAAAGAATATGTTTTATGAATAACACAAGGAAACAATAAATCATCGATCTAACATGTATAATCGATAACATAGTTAAATTGTATCATTCATAGCTACATAGGGAGTTATGTTGGAATACCCATCACATTATATTCCCTAAATATCTTAGTAGAAAAAATAATTTTTACCTCTACCACGTTCCCAAATGCATTATAGAGCTATCTCAGGCTCACCCGCCCTATAGTTATCATGGAACCAACCATATACATAAAAAATTACTAGTAACCATAACATTATTCATAACACATAAAACAAGAATAATGGAAAGATAAAATTTACATATTTTAATAAAAATATATCATTTCAATATATTGAAATAATAAATGTCTTCTCAAAAACATTTTTCAATACCAAAATAAGTAAAATGAGTAAATGGTATTTATTTTCCACTTAAAAACATTTCGACATGTTAAGGAATCCATATATAAAATATTTCTCATAGTGGTGGAAAGGTCATTGTCATAGAATATGTTAAAAAGATACATTCCTTTTTTCATTTAGTAAAACACTTTGTAGAAAAAATATTGCTTTAGAAAACAATTTAATACATTTAATAAATATAATTTTGAATCAAAGTCTCCCATACCACATTGAAACTATTTATAATAATTTACATTTTAAAACAATCATGTATATAAAAAAATACATAACATCATTTCTGAAACATGGACATGAAATATATGTATTTAGAAGATGAAATCATTAGAACATTTAAAATGATGTTTTAGTTAAGAATCCATTACCACTTGAGATTCTATTGTATAACTAACATTGAATAATATCATCAAATAATACTATAAATATCATTATAATATAGAAATTGATGAAATAAAATGTCAAAATGGTTGTATATACAACTTATCGAATAATAAAGAAGCACAATTTTAAGATATGTCTCAATGAATGGAGACATGTATGTAGTCCCTTACAAAGATTTTACAATTAGAATAAAGATAAATCAAATGAAATAATTATGTGTGGGAAATATAAATACATCCAATATAAGTTGATATTAAGTTTAAATAATTTATAATATATTCACACAAATTCATAGCACGACATAATGAAGAAGAATAATTTTAACCCATAGAATGGAAATTGGGTTAAAAAGTTCCCTTAGGGAATTTCGGGAGCATAACAACATTACATAAAAATTTAAAAAATTATTTTAATAGAGAGTAAAGGGTATCTCATCACATAGAGAAAATACTTACATTAATAAGGATATAGAATAACATATACTAATATTTAAAAATATAAATTTAAATACATAACGTAAAAGATGTATTTTACTAGAAGAGTGCGGTGAATGGTTCCATTACAGATTTGGTAACATACGAAACAAACACACAATTAAGGAAGGATCAATAAATCATTATTTGAGTACAAAAAAATTAATTATACTTCCCAAATACTAAAATCATGGGAACTACATACTCTACACAAAAGTAAATAGAGGAAAATTAAGCATGAATCTCATGGGAATAAAATGTTAAATTAAAACCCCTTGCCTCATGTCCGACTTGAATCGTTCATTATTTAATCTATTGAATAATAAACTAAAGATAATTTTTATTTGTTTAAAAACCTTTTTCATGTTGATTATTTATTTTATATTACTTATTACCACACTATGAACATTATATAATCATTTAAGTTAATAACGGTCATTTTACCAATATTAGGTACTTGAGTACAAAATTAACATCTTATAATTACAAGTTTTCCACATTGTAAGAAGTCTATTATATAAAGAATTATTTTAATGATTTATATATCATATATATAATATATATCCAATATATATGTATTTATACTAGTATATAAAATTTAGAGATAATAATTGAAATGCACCATTCATGGAGACGATAAGGCGTTCGTACACATGAATTCTCCTTTTATTTCATATTCATATTTAATGGAATAAAAACACAATGATAAATTGGTATATAATAATTATAGTATAATATGTTATATTATTTCACTAACTCCAACTTTTTTACGTTCAACGTGTGGCATGATTGAGTAATATCAATTTTAATGGGTGGTAGTCCGCAGTTTTCTCAAATAAAATTATCGAATTTACCCATTATGGAAACATAAAAGTATGATATAAATGAAAAATACAGAAGAATAGAAACAATATAAATAGAATATATATCACATATAAATAAATTTTTATCTTAATTGCCACCATATGAGGTGGTATTTGACAATTGAATAATCCTTGTTTAGTGACATAGTAGTTTATCGTTCACAGAAAAAATATGTTCGTATACATTAGATGGAGGAGTGGGGAAGTGTAGTTCACATACTTCTCATAGGAAAATACTTTTACATTTTGGATATTTTAAGTTATAAAATAAGGGAATAAATATAGTTTCGGGGGTTAGAGAAGGAAAATAAATGAAAAGAACTTGAGAGAAGACGTTAGTATTAAATTGGGTAACTCCATTTGGTCTGATCCAAAAAACATTCTTCATGTTCCCTATGATTAAGTTAAGGCTTCTAGGAGGAAAGCGGGATGTTGAGAACCAATTTTATTAGTTAGATATTGTACGAACCAAGGGGGCTTGAGAGGTTTGTGTGAGGGTTCGAGTTGATTGATTTTTATAAAGGGGAGCATGAGCTCTTTAGAAATGTTTTAAAATATTATTTTATTATAAATTGAATTTCGATTTAAAAAATGTCCCTAACTCGTTCAATTATATAATAATGTGATTAGGGTTCTAAATACTCTCAGAAAATTCGTTCTCCATAAGTTTAGGGCATAAATTTAACCTTATATTTTATCATTAACCTTTAGATAACTTATTTATCCTTTACCACGTCCTCTTTTATATTCATACTATTTGGTTACTTTATAAACTCTAAAATACGTAGAGACCCAAAAATGAATCATTAATGAAATTAGTAACATCATATATTTATTTTTATGCAATCTTATGTTTTTCAGACTATTTTATCCTTTAATAAAATATTGATTCATTTAAAAACTCATTTATATCAATTTATAAACTATTCAAATCAAGACTTTAAACAAAATCTACAACAACTTTATTATATCTGGAAAAAAAATTAATTCAAATAAAACAAGTTATAAAACTACATAAACATCTTGTATGTCATAAAAAGATTCAAAATAAATATATTTTTATATTTATAATCTCATTTAATTAAATCATTCATTAATGGGGTAATCATTACATAATAATTGTTTGATAAATAAATTTATTTATATTATGTCCAGAAATGATGCATAAAATTCAATGATGTAGGAAATATTTTTAATGTTCTTTAGATTATTTATAATAGAAAATATAACATATATAACCCATTATAAAAATTTCTTCCTAAGAGATATATGGTTATGTTACATTTTCTTTAACATTAAATTAATTTTTATTCTGTGCTTTTCAATTAAAAGTGGCTCAATGGGGTCCCAAAATCGACCCAAGGATTCCCATGGTCATAAAATTATCCGAAGATAGGATAAGAACATGTTGTTAGAATATTTTAATATTTTATAATATTATTTTTTACACTTATATACCATGTTTACTCTTTAACCATGGTAAATAAAATAGATACTAAAGTTACTATTCATAATGACTAAAAATAAAAGTTACATATTTACAAAATTCAGACAACCTGATTCAAAATTTGGAATCTATTTCTTCAAATTGAAAAAACATAATTATTATAAATTAATTTAAAATTTATTTCCATTCTCAAAACCAATATACGTGTTTAAAAAAAATAATTATCCAAATATTGACAAATGTTTAGGATCAATTTCAAAGTGAAAGTATTTTCAATGACCAACATTGGATTAATTGGTAAAAATATAATCAAATAACACATTAAAGCCAACTAATAAGATAATATAACCATATAAATAAATTAGATTAAAATTCATTTTTGAATTAAAATGCAGTACTTTTTTTATTCATTAAAAAAATAAACATTATCCAGAAAGTACCAAAATTTCATCAAAAGTAAATTTTTTTATACTGATTCTATAGAAAAATATTATTTGTTCAAATATACTATATAAAAGATAATAAAGCCATATTAATAATTATTTATCCCTCAAAATGTGGTAAATCAACCTTTAAAATAATATTCGAGTATTTATGGATAAAATTGGATTCAATCACATTTTATGTCTCTAACCTTAATTGGATAAATGTAAAAACATTTAAAAAAATGTATAATCATATTTTAGTTAGTTTTGTTCATTCATGCCAATACAAAGACTAGGCATTAACAACCATTTAAAATAATATTATATTTTTATATATTTTTTCAGTATGACTCAGTATTGGGTGCAACATTAGATTTCTGAAAAATCCATTTTTTCATGTCTAGGACACCATCGATCATAGCATCCACTTTAAAGAAAAATTAATATTTAATTCAAAATAATTAATAAATATTCAAATAACGTCTTCTTATTTTACATGGGATGTTACACTATCTAGTGAAAATGATCAAAATAATGTTTTATATTAAATCATCTATATTTGTCCCTTCTGTTAAAAATACTTTTTCTTCAAGAACAATGTTTTAAAAAAACCAATTTTTAAAAATTATTCTAATTGTTTATTATATATGTTTTTACCCCTTCTTGTCTTTATAATAAAAATTTAAATGAATATTTATGTTTTATTCCAAATAAGTACCTTCTCTCATTTACCAAAAATATAAAAGGAATAGAAGTTTTAATGTTTAAGGCATTTCCGATGGTCATGACCCCTCAATGTTTTTAAATAATCTATTTTATGTTTCCGTATTAATTTACATTGGAAATAAATTTGATTGTTTTGTTTTCCACAAAATCCTTTTTAGAGGGGAAAATATATTTTCCACAAGAAACATTTAAAATATTTGTAAATCATTTTTATTCGGGTAAGCATTTATTTTTTAAAAAATGAATTTTATAAAGTTACATCCAATAAAAAAATTAAATTCTCTTAATTAAATAATTTTAATTATTTTTATTGTTCTATTTATATATTTTTCTATGTTAAATTTAATGAAATCTATTTAAAACATTTTATCTGATTTTTTAAAAAATATCCATTTTCAATGAAATATAATTTTAAACAATAATAGTTTGATGTATTTTTCTGAAATTATTTTACATATTATATGATACCCTTTGAGGAAACTCATAGTGAGATGGTTATTTTACTCAATAATGTTTTTGATATATTTAAAATTACTTTCATCAATGAACATTACAGTTGTTTTTATGGATTTATTTTAACTTTTTAATATGTGTCTCACATATATTCTTAGTTTATTTTCTCTTCGTTTGATGGTGTAATGCACGACCTATGATAATTTATCAAATTCCTTCATTATGAAATATCCATTTATTATGATCTTAATCAATAATATGCAACAAATTATATTTAATAGGGCAAGTCATATATTATTTCTTATCATCAATTACATTTATGTGGAATACATATATCCCGAACAGGATATGATGGGTGTTCTTAGTGTTTGGTCCAATGCATTGGGTAAATAATTTGTCTCATTAGGTGTCATGTGTGCGATTAAAGAGTATAACTAATATGTTATGGGGATTCTTCCACCTTGTGATATTTAGTAGGAATTCATCCATGACTCGTGTAAATGTCACTTTTTCTTTTTTCTATCATATTTCATACACTGCCACGATATTACGATGACATGTTATTTATGTTATAATTCAATGTGATTACTCATGTGACTTCACTTTTATGATAAAATTTTTTATCATTGACTAAAACATTATGATACTTTGTCAAGATTATTATATTATTGGGATTTTAGAAAACACGTTTATTTTTTATATTCACTAGGATATCTGATGATGTTTTATTATATGATATGGATTTTAGAAATCACTAAATAAATGTAAAAAATATGGATTCCATGATTTTGTTTCTTTTTTTTCTATCAATATCATATTCTTCAAATGATATTAGGCATCACAATATTTGAGGTGTAATTAATAGAAAATATTCTTAAAAAATATGTTAATGATATGTCAATAGATCAAGGGTCTCCATAATGTGTTAATACATGAAACTTTTTCACATCGTTATTGTATAATCATTAAATAAGATCAATATAGAACCCTAATAATATTGCAATTAAGTGTAATAAAATTGAAATGAGGATGAAAATGACAAATATAAAATTATACACCTTATATGTTCTAGGGAGTCTAATAAAAATATACCTTTTGATGGTTTCCATTTTTTATTGTGTGGGTAATGGTAGTAACATCCCCTTATGGTAATATCTATCTATGTTAACCTGTTGAAAAAACAAGAATCGAATATATCCTATGTAATATCTATCATCATGAAAGACTACCAAAAATACTATTTCAAATATCAATACATCTTCACAAATCTATGATTAATTGAAAATGAAGAAATGTGAGCTTCTTCTAAAAAATCATTAATCATTTATCGTATGTTTAAAACACATACATGGTTTATTAACCATGTCATTACATTATAATAATGCTTAAAACAATGAAAATTTCTAATATTATTCCATACGTATATATAATTCTTATATTCCTCTATAATCATCTATTAGATAAATTGTTGAAAATTTACATTAAACACAATAATTATCCCCTTCATTTCATTTTTCTAGATATATCAATTAAAAATTATATAATATTGGAACATTTGTTATACTCATCAAGGATATGAAAGCAGTTAATTTTTTTGACTCAACGTATTGACCAACTTGTCCGCATTCTCCGGTTGTTCATTTTTAAAGAAGATATAATTCATTTTCAACACATTATATTTTAAGTTAAACTATATTATTTTGGGATCAATATATATGTTTCTGTATATACCATTGTTTTTTACATCAAAATAATACCTTCATATCTTTAACAAAAATAATAATTATAGTTGACTTAAAATGATGTGGTTGGATTTTTTCTATAAACAAAACATATCCCTAATTAATTGTATAAAAAATGTCCATTTGGATAATAACACATCCAAATACTTTTTTGGATAATTTTTAATCAAAATCCCTTCCCAACACTAGGTAAGGTAATCTTTAATATACTAAAATATATTTTATTTAGTTATTTTAAATTCTCTTTTCATTCTTACCTATAATGGAAAATAGATCCCTTCTGAGTCAACATAGTTAGTGGATTATATAATCATGCTAAATTTTCTTATCACCATCAATAATATTCATACAGACCAATAAAACATCTTATTTTCTCATCTTAGTCAGTATGAGAAAACATTAAATAACATATATCTTTGTGTGTCATTCCATATACCATTTAATGTGATTACATGACTAAAAAATGAATCATATTAGTGCATAAATTTATAATTTTCTAGTTTTTCAATAATATTACCCTTTCATGTGGTCTTTATCTCAATTCTCTAGTAATTCTAACCTTTTTCCTTTATCATTGAATTATTATGAATGACGTCTATAAAGGACACCACAACCATATTATTATCATATACAAGTTCT
Organism: Viscum album; assembly: GCA_963277665.1. Taxonomy (NCBI): domain Eukaryota; kingdom Viridiplantae; phylum Streptophyta; class Magnoliopsida; order Santalales; family Viscaceae; genus Viscum; species Viscum album. The sequence goes on along the minus strand of OY728129.1, from coordinate 275,769,990 downwards.
TTTTTCATTAAATATATTAATATTCTATGGTAATTATTAAGAGAAAATGGAATTAATATATATTCATATTTCCAAGAATTTAATGTAATATTTTCTAGGTTATAGCCTCCTTATTGTCACTTAGTTGATGATATCCAAAATAAAATATTATATTTGAAATTTATTGAGCAATTTGATGCAGATCAAATAAGTAATAAATGTGCGGTGGATAATACAAGTTCTTGATTATGATATTTTTATTCTCTTGATAGTCCATTCAGATTTATATCGATCGATATGTAATTTAAAAAAATGAATACATATACCCTATATTCACAAACATGAAAAAATGAATCCCATATCAATATTATTTTATATATTATTCTTTAATTCAAAAAACTCATTTTGATACATTCTCTGAGGAGTAATTAAAATTTGTATTTCACTAGGTATGAGTTATATGTAAAAATAAAATTCCTGATTTAGTAGAAGACTAAGAAAATATACTATAAATACATATAAAAACCACCATAAAATAGGTGTATAAGAAATGTTTATTTTCTTTTCAATCAAATGAGATAAGCATTACATTTTTATGGGAATGATATCTATAGAAAGGATTTTATTTTAATCAGAATTATATATCTATGATTTCACTAATAAATGGTCGTATATTTGTTTGGAATACGAAATATAACTTTTTTTCAACTTCCATTGATATTGGATTTTTGATGGAAATGTCAATTGATGCCTAATTTAACTTCAAATTTGACATGATTAAGAATTAAAGTATTTTAGGATGAAAAATACCTCAAATATAAATCATATTTGTATTAAATTCATCTAAATTGATCATCATACAATTTTTGTTCTTAAATACTAATTCAATATGTAATAGTTATTGTGGTATTTCTGAAACCTTAGCTTATTATTCAGATATAAAATATTGGGTATGTCCAAAAGAAATAAATTTTATAATATTTGGGTTTTCTTCCATTCAACGCATCGTTATCACACCCCAAATATGTAATTATGATAGCATGATATTTCCTTTTACCCATTGACTTAATATTTTATTAACAATTAATGTTATTTTCAACACCCAAATTTGGGCATGTATTACCATAATTATAAAACTCCAAACAAGTAAAAAACTAATTTTTGGGATGTGAATTTGATTTATATTTCTTTTTATTGATATCAATATCTATCATCTCATAACTATATAAAATTCATCCACAATATGGACATATTTTCAATTATTAAAACCGTTATTATCCCCTTAAGAAAACTATCAATTATTTTATTCCACAAATAAAGAATTAAAGAAAGAACATATACTAATATACATTTTTTTAAAGATAATGTTGAATTCTATCAGTTATTTCTTTTGAAACAAGTGGGATTGATCAGTCATACCAGTCTTCATTTCCCCTTTTATAGAAGACATACCGATTTTTTATAGCTAACAAAATACTATTAGGAAAACTCTCTTCAAATACTTAGTTTTATAACTCTTAATAATTGAACAACCTTAATTTAAGGTTGAATTATAACAAAATATTCATATCTATCAGGTCTTGTAAAATTAACCAAGTATATATTAGATTATTCATCATCCATAGAAATTAGATAATGTAATTATTTCTCAATTTTTATATGATTAATATGTGGGAATTACTTATTTAAATATAAACTCATTAACTCATTCCATCTCATTGAATTAATTTCATATTTTTTATCTATATTCTTGATTAGTGGTAACCTTTTATCTGATTCACCACCCAAACTAGTGAAAGATAATATGAATTTAATGTTATCTGAACACATGAGAATAGAAAATATATTTTAAATGGTACTGATCCATTTCTAAAAAAATAGTCGATCAAAATTACAACTAAATTTGATTGATGTGTACTCATAATGGACACAATATAATATTTCCCCACATTTTCTATTTTAGATGATGACCATTATTTGTAGATTGATAATGTTTTTTGAGAATAGAAATATGATATTTCATTATTTATCACAATAAACATCTGTTTCTCAAAATGATAATGATTAACATTTCTATTGTATTATACAATGAAAAGGTTCCTTAAGCCTTTATCCATTGATGAAAACTAAAAAATAGAATCCAAGAATCACTAATAAATGTTGGAATCTATATAATAACAAAAATAACTTATTGGATTTGTATATCATGAAAACCTGTTTTCAATACAGTTAATTTAACGAAAAAAATAATTTTTAGATAGTAAATATTTAAATCCTTCATAGTGGTTCATAGAGAGTTTGTTTGTTTTGAATAATTATTCTATGAGAGAGTAAAACTAGGTGCATATTATGTACTATTTTCTTGTATTATTGAACACTTGAGTTAAGTTAAATATTCATTTGTTACATTTATTAACCATATGCACATCTATTGTAGATCCACATCCAATTTTTGTATCAATATAGATTTTTTTTGTCAAAGAAACCATCAACTCAATCCTTCACACATATTCAAGGATATATTTCAATTCATATAATTTCTATAATACATATCCTTAGAGATATCACTATGGATCATTGTTATGGGTTTTCATCATAGATTCCTAATGATAACTAAACCTATACTCTGATTAAAACAATAATGACTAAGGATTTCCATTCATGTATATTACATCATATTAAATTAATATTCAACACATTAAATAAACAAACACATGATGATCAAAATGTTTTATTCCTATTGAATCATATAATCATAAAAGCTAGTACATAAGAGTTCAATATCATATCCCACATAGTTCATCATAATGATATCCCATATTAGGTGAATAACATGTAATACCTATCATCATACACTACTGGAAAGATGATCTTTCCCAACACTTCTATACCAACGGTTTGTAAAAACCATTCGTATAGCTACCATTTCCCAACGGATCACCAAAACTGTTGGGAAAGCCATAGATTTCCCCACCTTTCCCAACGGTTTGGAAAACCGTTGGGAAAGGGTGTCTTTTTGAGACCTTTCCCAACGGTTCACCAAAACCGTTGGGAAAGGGTGAGTTTTTGAGCCTCTTTCCTAACGGTTCACCAAAACCATTGTGAAAGGGTGTGTTTTTTAGCCTCTTTCCCAATGGTTCATCAAAACCGTTGGGAAAGAGTGTCCTTTCCCAACAGTTCACCAAAACCGTTGGGAAAAACCACCCAAGATTTCAACATTCGGCCTAAATAAATTCAACCCACCCAAACCTATCCCAACAGTTTTGCAAACCGTTGGGAAAGGGCTATCCCAATGGTTTTGAAAACCGTTGGGATAGGTTCTTTAATTTTTTTCCAGATCTACTAACCGAGAACATTATATAAATCAAAATTTTAAATAATTATGATAATACGTATATATATTTATGAAATTATGTTTACAAAAGTGATGTTAGCTTAGTGGTTAAGTCGTTCGATTATAAACGAGGGGTCCTAGGATCAAATACCAGCAGATGTTTTATTTTTGAAATTTATATACCAAAGGTTCCATTACCGTTGGTATATATTTCATATTACCTATACCAACAGTTGTTGGAAAACCGTTGGTATAGACCTATCCCAATGGCTTACTTGGCTACGGTTCTCCAAACCGTTGGTATAGGTTATACCAACGGTTTGGAGGCCTATACCAATGGTTCCAAACCATTGGTAAAGGTTAGTTTTCCAGTAGTGATATCCTTGAGAAAATAGAAATATTAAAGGATGATATCATATTCATTTTCATAAAAAACAAAAGAAAAATATATAAATATCACATGATTATAAGCACATAATAAAATGACCACATAATGTGAAAACATCAACCTATTTATCAAATATTGAAATCATGAATCATGAAATAAGGATTGATAGTTCAAAATTAATTAATCATAAGAAACATTATCCCTGAAATAATTAAATTAATATAAGAAAAAAAATGTGTCATATGCATAAGCAGGGAAATAGTTTTTTAAGGGTTATCAACCAAAAAATTCATAACATGTTATGGGTAGGATAACTACAAGGGAACTAACTATGGGAAGGGGATAAACTCACATGATATATTTTTTCAAGATTGAAAAAACCTAAAATGTACTTTATGAGATCATATTTCATTAATCATCCCCCAATTCATTTGAAAGATAAATGCGTCCCACCAATCACATAATCCATTAATATGTTTTACAAAATATGAAAAAAATTATTATTCATATTAGAACCCATTAAATGAAATGGATCTCATATAAAGTACATCATATCAAAATACTAAGAAAAGAAACAGGTGTCAGAAACATTATTTCACCATAAAAAAAACTATCCCAAAAAGTACTTTGAGTTGTATTATTGAATCATATTTATAGTAAATCATAATTAAAATCCTATGATTTCATGTTAGATGAAAAATGATATTGAAAATACACGAGGAAAAGTTTCAGATGAATTTGACCCTTCATTTTAAAAAAAAAATTAAACACTAAATATTTTCAAAATCCATTTTTGTATAATCAGATTTTGAATCAAAAAATTGATTGAACAAGTATCAGTTAAAAATTTTCTTGTGTTAAATAACATATATTTGAAAAAACTAATTTAAAACAAAATATTCAGAAAAATGTTCAGTAATACAATTATTTTAAAATTTTCATTGAATCGTTAATTTTATGAAAATAATCATTATTTTTTCATGATCATAGTACAATTCGTACTTGTTAAAATTATTATTCTATTCCTATTTTTGGTAAAATCAAACATGCCTTATTTTTTAAAATGACCTGAATACTAATTTTAAACCTTGATCTAAAAAATTTTAATCAATAGTAACAATGAATTTATCCAATCCTAGAAGATTATTTTAAAAAATATTGAATAAATTAACAAAAATGGATATGGTATAACAAATTCTTTTTAAACGAAAAGAGAAGAAAATTAATATTTGTTAAAAAAAATTATTCAAAATCATGATTTCATAGAGGGAGGAAAGTAAATGTAAAAAATTTATTTTATGAAATAAAAAAATAATAACAATATTCATGATTTTATTGAGAAATAACTGGTCTGATTTCATCATTATAGGCATAGAAATTAGGAATAGAAATAGACGATAAGATAGTATAATAAAAAACATTAAACTTTATTAACTTTGTGTCATATTCTTGAAGAATGAATATCATTAATTGAAACATAAAATATATTTCTTATAAATAAAGGTATGATATTATGTATCAAAATATATTTTTGTACACCTTCTAAAAGAATATAGGTTCATAATATTAATATATGTCACAAAAATAAAATTGTTATAAAAATCCCTTATATTATGTTTTGATTTAAATATTAAAAATTAATGAATCCTGTATAATAAATTTAATATTATTATACCTATATTATAGAACTATAAATATATATATCATTGTATATATTAGTTACATATTACCTTTTATTACACATTTATTGAAAATTCTATTATATAATCTTTTTTCTTACAATAACTACATTGGTTTTCTTGTTTTTTATTTGGTATTTTCAAAGAACATACATTGATCGTGGTTAAAAAATATACATAATTTAAAATTTTATGTAAATCATATATATATATATATTATTGTTTATTTTGTTTAATTTTTTAAATAAAGAGATTTAATATGTAATACACAAATCATATATACAGTATGTCAAATGTACACATGAACATTGTTTCTATTTTCTCCACAATTGTAATGGAATAGAGATAAATAATATATTTCATTTATATAATAATTTTTATAATATATATCAAATATATTAACTATATTTGACCTAATTAACTTTCATATCATTTTTTAGTCAAATATTAAGGACATCCCTTTGTGAGAAAGTAGTTTGTCGTATAATCGAATGACATTGTCTACCCACCAATGATAATTATTATAGTTTATATTATATATTAATTAAATATAATGAATTATGTTAAAAATAAAATATATATTCATATAATATATCCTTATCACAATCCATGTAAAATAGAAATGAACAACACATCCCTTCACTTTGCATGGTGGTAATATGTTATACACACGATCGACAGTTTTGTTTCACATTTGTAGAGTAGTGTATTGATATAATTTATTAAAAAATTAATATTAAAATATCATTATTTGGTATATAATTTATTTTTATATTTCCATAATTTATTAATATTATATGGAGTAATAAGAAGAAGTAGTATAAAAAAAGCTCACATATAACGTAAGCACTTCTTTAAAAAACCTCTTCTAGGTTAACCAAATGCATTACTAAATTATATTTAAGATTTCACCAAGGCATATAAGATGTATTTAGGGACATAGGGACTACATAATTTCAGTTATTTTCAAAATTACATGGTTTCAAATATTTTTAAGGGAGACTAGGGATTCACATTTATATGTGGGAGAGAAGACACGAAAAACAATTTAGAGAATAATACAATGTCCCTAAATTTATCAAAAAATCAAATATAAATAATTGGATATTATAAAACCGTATAGGTTAATAGGTCAATATATTTCCATCCAAATGGGGTTTAGGAATGTTAATAGGACATTTAAACCTGTATAATTTTAGTTTAACCCCTCGGAAAACTCATTTTCTACTCATCACTGGTTATTTATTTATACTATTTTTATTATTTAGGTGGAATAATTTTAATTAAAAATTACTATTAGACTTAAATCAATATAATTAATAATATTAAGTATATTTTTCAAATTCTATTAAAAAGGGTAATATTTTAATTTAAAAGTAATCTCACAACGATGATGAGAAATTTATATTCTAGAGGTAAAATATTTAAATGTATTAATTATTTTAATATAACATTTTTTAAATATAATTGATATTAAAAACCAAAATTTGATTAATACGTATTTAATTTTACTAATTTTATAGAAAATCGATATATATATATATATATATAATTATATAATTATCCTTATACATTATTTAATTTAAAATACAATTGTAAATAAAGACAATATTTTTCACTTCGCATCAAAAAAATAATCCATTTAGAAATATCCATAAACATCACACTAATTTAAAAATTACATTTAGATTTAAAAAATGAAATTTAATTTAGAAATATGTTTTCAAGAGTTATATAAAATTATTTTCATTAATTTTGAATAATTATTTTATTAAATAGTTTTCTTTTGAGACATATAATGATATTGCAAAATATTTTGAACTATTTTGTCAATATATTTTCATTATATAAAAGAATTATAAATAGTATTTTAATTTTTTAATTCCTCTAAATTCAACAATATTTAACATCTACATATTTATATTTTTATTTAATTAATAATTACTATAATAGTTATCTAGGTTTGTTAGAAATCAGTGTTTGATACAACATAAGTTGTTGAAGAAATTGAATTTATCTGAAAAATGGATTATAAACTTATCATGGTGTGGTAGAAATATTATTATTTAAATATTACAATTATAACCATTCGAATAAAATATATTTTTGTAAAATTAGTAAATTAATTTTTTAATATATTTAATTTTCGTTATAAAGGTAAATTAATTTAAAATGTCAATGTAGATATTAACTAATTCTTTAATAAAGTCATTTTATTATAAAAAAAGTGTTTTCATTAAAATTGAATTTTCTTTCTTTTAATGATAAAATATTTAAAATCAGTTAAAACATATTTAGAATTTTTTTTAATAAACATGACATAATTATTAAAAAAACACATTACCATTATATTATGTTAAAAATTAGATATTTTTTAAAAATGATTGATTTTTCAAAGAATAATGAAAAATAATGATTTTTATATAAATATTTTTATCAATTATTTAAAATTAAAAATTATATTTTGGATTCATATTAAAATATAATTAGATCAATTTTATTTATATTTAACATATTATGGCCTTCAATATAGATAATATAATTTGATATAATATAAAAATAGCTTACCCAATAATTTTTTTTTTCAATTTTTTTTAACCTTTATTGCTTGTATAATTTTAAATTAAATTAAATTTCATTTGTTAATTTATCATTTAAAAATGGATTCCATATTTTCAACTATTTTGTATAAATTTCATAAATAAAACCCTTTTAATCATTATAAATAGTAACTATATGATGTTATATATATCAAGTCAAATTTTTTTAATAAATTAATGTTTTCAAAATGTTATGTATAAAAAAATATAATTTTTTTTTGAGAATGGATTAGATTCCAATTCCACTGATATCATGTTGTTTTCAATGAAAAAAAATAAATGAATATTTCCGAAACATATGTTAATGATATTTAGATTGATGATTTATGTACTAAAAATAAAATATTAAAATAAGAAATTGATATATATTTTAAAATATCATCCATGTTATATTTACAGTCCAATTGAAAATTTATAGTAAAAATCATGACACCTATAGAGTAAAAAAAATTCATGGTAATTGTCGAAAAAGATTCAAGTGGGTTAAAAAAGTATGATTTTGGTAAAAAAAATTAAAGTGAACATGTCCAAATTTTTATTTTATGATAAGATTTCAATAAAAAATCACACTATCATTATATAATATTATTTTTTATCATTTATTCAATTAAAATTAGTTTATATTAATATAAAATATTATAGAATTAAAAAATTCACCCCCCTCACATATAAAAGGGAACTGGGACTCCTATTTTCCTCAAACATACAAATACTTTTTGATTTTCCAATTTCAAAAAAATCCTATAGATTCATAAAGATCCATTTACTATAGGCCTATTTTGTTACAGAACAATTCTAGTATTGATTTTTTGAAGATAAGAAAATGTTTTCTTAAAATAAGTATCATTATTAGTCATCATTTTATATAATATTTCTTAATCCCTAATGTTGAAATAATATTCAATGATTCTTATATAATAACATAAACATATCACATAAACTGATATATTATTATTCTAAATTAATACCCTAAATCATTCTCCTAATCCATAAATAAGTAAATATTACCAATGTTTGTGTTTATAGAGGACTGCCCCTTTCTACCTGAATATATTTATATTCAATCATTTCCTCACAATATTATTTATGCAGATATATTTTAGATATGAATATGATATTCAGGAAATATTTATCATTTTTTATATGATATATATCATAATTTTTCATGAATATAAATTCTTTGAATGTTGATTACATTTGTTAGGAGTACATGTGGATTACCAAATCCGAATTCATGTGATTCATTTTCCACTACAACATCACATGGATTATATATAAAATATTATTTAAATAATTATAAAATATTTATTGTATAATTATTAATTTATAATGATAAATTCAACCTTCTCTTCATTCAATCATGGTTTTGGAAAATTGGAAACATTCAAATTTGTTTTCATGGACTACAATCTCCATCATCATATTGGAGTTCATTTTTCATAAAAATATATAATGGTTGATTTTAGTAGAATAATTTATGGATTAAAATGACATATAATACATGATTATTATTCTATATAAAATTAATCAATGAATTTTTTATCCATAGAAAACCCACAGAAATCATGATGGACATATAAACCAAATATCATAAAATTTTATAATATCAATGTAATTGATTATGAAAATTATAAAAACATATAATAAATATTATGTAAATAATCTTAAAAATAATATTTTTATTAAATAAAAAACTAAAAAATATGTATTCATCAAGTAAAAAATTATAAAATTTGATTCAGAGATAGTGTAATAAGATTTGTCTGAATTTCACATGTTTTGGAATTTTGATGATGAATTTGATAATGGGAGAATAGGTGAGAAACCGTACTGTAACTCTGAGAATGTTTTTGGATGTGATTTCTAAGAGATCTAACTAAAACACATAGCCTAGGGAAAAGGATGTTGTAGTCCTTGATCATCACATTATCCCAAAAAACTTTTTTCATAATGGAAATCCTATGATTTAATTATCAATGAACGAGGTAAGCCTTATGACATTTTATTTAATATTTTTCATAATTGGGATCTTTCTTATCCAAATATTATCATTAAAATACATAAGAAATTATCTAGAAACGATTGTATTTTGGGGGTTTTTATCACGGTCTTTTGAATTATCTGATAGTTCATTTTAAATTTTCTCTAAGGTTTATTATTATCAAAATTCTGTCAGGATAACATCGTTTGTTGGGTGGATATACTATGGATGTTCTCATATGGACCCCTAATTTCAACCACTTTTTTGAGTTTCACATTGTTCCAAAATGTATCTTCTTTACTAGCCTACAACTCCAGTTGTTTAACGAACAAGCCTTATTTCTGATTTATATGGTAATTAGAAATACTTATAAGATATATTAATAGATAAGGAATCTATAAAGACCACCTGTTTCTAGAATTTTAGATGAACTTTATCTCTTTAAATATCTTTCTTCCCAAATATTTATTCATAGTGGTGAGTAAGGCATCTTCCATGATGTTTCTTATGAATGATTACCAAATGACTATCATTATTCCCTTAAGAAAGTAAATGATCAGAAGGAATGTGATAATAGTATCTCAAATCCTATTTCCAATAAAATATCTTTGTTTGAAAAAAGAAAATACAAACTTTATATTAATGTTATTGATGTTACTCATGAATCTTAATGTTGGCCCCTCTACTACTGGAGGGTAAAAAATATATATGAATAATGAGATTACAGTTCACAATATCTAAACATCTCAATATTCATGCCATTATATTGAATTGATAAGACATTATATTGATCTACCTATATCAAAAAGTTTCATTACTATTCCCTACCACTAGTGGAGGAATAGTAGAAACAATTGAATCACGCGATACAAGAGACAAATAAGGGGTGAACCATCTAATCTTAGTGAATGAATTTCTAGTGGTTGATGATCTTGATAATCAAATCGAGGAAGCCTTCCTAAAATCAAGTTATATGAAATAAAAAATTCCAATGGTGGATGATGATGGATACAGTACCCCATGTTTTATAAAAATGATGAATTGTAGAGATTATTGTTACATCAAAAGAACAATCATTGTAAGATCAATTGAATATAATAGGAAGGAGATTGATCCTCCAACCATTGTAAAAGAGATTGATCCTCCCACACACCCATATATGGTTTATCAAATAATTTCAATATATTTTTGGTATTAAGAAAATTGTGAAGGAAAAAATAATCTCATAGAATGAGACGCATATTGGAATGAGGAGGAGATGGGGGAATCACCCATTCTTGGATAGATGAACAATATGAAACCCCATTAAAGAAATTTAATGAGGGAATCATTACTGTGGATAAATCCAATGAAATAATAAAACAAATTTTTATTAGGATGATGTATTAATATAATATAAATCCTGATTTCTACTTCAAAGTCGCACCCTATGAATGAGGTTTTCTACTTCTCAAATGCATTTCCTGTTTTTTTTGTGCATGATCTGTCATTTACTTTTTATATATCCCATGAGATGATGTGTTTGTTTACAATTACTCCAATTGTAAATGTGTTTTGTTTATTTTTATTTCATGCACATCTTGGGATTTTCCAAAAAGTTTTGGTTTTTTCAAATCCTTTTATAGAAAATTTCACAACAATTTCATGTGTTGATCATATGGTGAAAGTGATATTGTCCACGATTTAAAAGTTGTTAAATCCTTCTCCAACCAAGGATTTACTAAGAAATACGAGATTCACTAAGGTTGATAGTTAAAAATTCAATTTACATCTGATGAAAAATAAAAAATAATCAATAACATATAAAGAAACTGATTTCGTTTTTTGAAATTCCAGGATGTTGAGATGATTGTTTTTGTTCATGTTTAGTAAAATGGAAATGTCATAGATCATGTATGGTGAGCTTGATGATTTCTCTGATTGTAATCTCTCTTTTTCATTAAATGGGTTATTTCCCCTTTGGTTTCATATGTTTGTGATTCACTTAATGGTAAACTACTAATACTCCTCTCTAGACTATGTTTTTTTGACAAGTTGATGATAGGACACAAACATATTTATCAAACCTTGAGATTTCGGTTTGTTTCACATTGAGGACCTAAAATTAATACCTCCTAAATACCTTATATATGTATTCTATTTACACATTTTTATTAGTTTGTATATATTTTTTCTTTTCATAAATTCTTTTGGGGAATGAATTGGGGGGAAAATTCATGTCACCACTTATTTTGTGTAGTTTCAATTTTATTTCGATAAGGAATATTTTAGCATTACAAAATTATTTTTATTAATGTGGTCTATATTCATATGTTTTTAATTTTTTATAACTAATCACTAATATGTCATGGTATTTTATGTTTCCATTTAAATTATTTCACCCACTGGTGTTTTACCTGATTGATATAATGTGGTAAGTGTTTCTTCACTCAATCCCCATTCCTTGAGTTAAATCAAATCCCCATTGATTATATTACGCTATAATTATATTTCATTAGATATATATTTAATTTATATTCTAATTACACATTATTTGATTTATTCAAATTTGATACACATAATCATTTCATTGATTATTTTTCACATCAATGATATGATCTTGTAAGTGTTTCATTTTTCAATATCATTTTATTTGGTAATAATAAGTATTATATTTATTTCACATTAAAGGAATATGTTTGTTATGATATGAGATTTTATTATACGATAATTCAAATGATTTTTTTTGTTTTTTACATTTTTTACCCATAATCACAACAGTTATTAAATTTCAGTTCAATGATATGACTTTTTTATTTGATTAAAAAAATAAATTAATTTCACTGATTCATATCCCATATTCACCATTTTAATCATTCATGTGGCCAATATAATTCAACATTCATATGATATATCATTAATCCATTTTATTTTCTCATTATATAATTTTTTATTCTAATTTCATTCATTCATGAGGATAATGATTCAGAAGTTAATGAAAAAGTAAGGGTTTATTTCAAAATCTCCTCGTTATTAAGGAATGCTAATGATAACCTCTCTAGAGGAGAAAATATTCGATATTTCTCCATTAATATTTTTTTCTTTTATGTATATTTATATAAATTAATCCATCTTCTTTAATCGTACACCCTTTTTGTACTTGAGATTTAGAAATAATCAATTTAATTAAAAAACTATTTATTTCTCTATTTAGTTATAATTACTTTTATATTCCTTATCTATGTAATATAAATGTTTTTTATTAATGTTCAATATATTTTCCTATTGTAATTTGAAATAGTATTTACAAATTATTAACATTATAAAAATGTTTCAAAAGAAATCTTCTTTTTGTTTAATGAATTAAGAAATTACGTGACCTTACAAATCTTTAAAAGGAATATCCACTATAACATACATGTAATTAATGAAATATCCTTCCATAAAAAGATATCATTAATTTGAAGTAAATTTACAAGTATCCATGATTCCATTAAATGAAATTTCTTGTATAATATTCAATAAATTTTATTTTTTTCAACATGGAATTTAATGATAAAAGGTTGTTTTTCTCAAGAATATTTTTAATTCTCTATTTTTTGTATTAAAATTAAACATAAAAATCGAAATTTTTTCCACAAGGGATATGATATAATCATTCCATCCATTGAAATTAAATGGAAGCTTTATGAACATTTTAGAAGTGTGATGTATTGAAATAATGTATGATAGATATTTCAATATGAAGATTATTTGAATAATTTACATAGATATGTTATATTTTTTTATTCATGTTAATAATGAATTATACAAATTAAAGGATGGGTGTGTGATGATATTATTCATCCCCTTGATTCATTATTATTTATCAGGAGGAAAATTATCTAGATAACCATATTAAATGTGTTTTTGTTTTATACCCACATATATTTTCAACAATATTTGTAAAATGAATTAATGGTATATTTTAGATGTATCATATTATTAATACCAACATTGGAAAAATTGTTATTAAGCTACATGTGATTATTTTAATGAATATACATTGAAATGTTCCAACTCATGTGATTATTTATATGGTACCATATGTTGATTAATTAAATTTACCATATTACTCATAATTCTATAGTTATTAATTTAAGGGAATAATTTTTATGTTATCTGCCTTTATATATAGACTATTCTTAATTTACTTCTAATAAAATTTATTGAACATAATCTTTATTAAGAATCTAAGAATTTTTTTATTTTTACTATTCCCCTAGATATGAAAAGGGAATCATTGACCATGTTCATGAATTTTTAATATTTATATTCATTATGATTTTGTTTAAATGTTTTAAAATGTATTTGAGATACACTTTTTTATCTAGTTTTGTAGGAAAAAATACATTTCATACTTTTATATATAAATCCTTATTCATAGATCCAATTAAATAAATTATCCACTGACTTTAGCATAATAAGTTCATGGAATTTGTATTTTTCATTCCATTTTCTCTAATATAAACATCTTTCATGATTTCAATTCCTCCGTGTTGCATAATTTTCATTCCATCATAAATACGTAATCTGGTGATCTAGGTTTACACTTTTTTGATCTCATGTAATATGGTAATACCATGGATTAAATTAAATTCATTCTAATTTATATTTAAATAAAATTTTTTTGAATACACTCTTATTAAATATATATGTTTAAAAAAACAATATTTTTTATAATTGAATAAATAAAAATATTTCAATTCAATAGTTTAAAATAAAATCTACATTTCCAATGAATAACTAGGCATTAAATTGAAACCACTTATATACATTAAATGAAATAACTATGTACATTTCCCTGAAATGAGGATTATATAATGTTCATTGATAGTGGTTCAATGAATATTTATTAGTGGTATCCATAAAAGTACTCCATATGTGATGTATCCATCAGTTTAACTAAATAACATGACATTAGGTTGGGATTCTTATACATCAAATGTATTCTAGATTATAACTGAGGTTATGGACGGAAAAGAATATTCCAATAGAATATATGATATATGGGTTCTTTATGTAAGAACAAAATTATATCATAGTGATTTCATCCTCTAATTATTCTTGGTATAGTAGTAAGACATTAAAATAATTTACATTAATGTTACAAAATTATTGGGTAATGCATTCACTTATGAAAACTCTGTATCATTTTTCAGTAATATGTCCCGTACATTTAATCATATAAAATTATTTTCAATTAATGATATCCCATGTAGAATATTTTTTAATGATAAATCTATTCAATCAACTAAATAATGAATCATATATTTCAAGGTGGATTATTCAATAACATGAATTGAATAATATATCATTGAGGATAAAAATGATTCATTTAAACTGGTTATATTAAGGAAGTGTAAGGATTTATCTTATAATTCCTTATGATATACTAAACACATAGTATACAAAATGTAATATAATACCACATGATTTACTATATGAAATATATATATATATGTATATCATACACTATGAAATAGTGGATTTAGAGAATATCACTATCAATATAACACTTTTATTTATTCCTCATATACATTATGTCATTTCCCTGAATATTAAACCATATAAAATGATAATTAAAAACATATCGAAAGATCTATTTGTGTATTTGAAAAAAAAATTATAGGTACATCAGATTATCCTTATAATAAATCAAATGAAAGCACTTATTAATATCAATACAGAACACATTTTTGTTAATCAATGTTCTATACTTAAAGAATATATATAATAATTCTAAAAATGACTATTTGATAAACAAAAAAGTGTAATTTTAAATACCATTGTACAAATAAAGAGTATACATTCCAAAAGAAATAAATTTGCGAATAGATAATCCTCTATAAAAATACTAATAGTTCATAAACTAAAACAATATATGGCATGATCTCCATAAAAACCCATTTATCATGAAACCTAATTCACCCACAATACATCATATGAAAACATTAATTATCATATGATTTCGTTATCCCATACATTGAGAAACAACAAAAAAATGATAAATATTAATCCCATATGGATACTCATTCATTATGGATTCTCTATGTATAGTCTAACATTGTTGAAAAATACATCACACATCATTCACCCTTTTAGATGAGCACATCAATCACCGCTCATTAGATATATACCGCATCAGCTGGCATATCATGATAAATAAATAAACATTCAATTCTATCGACATGGATGTACCATATTATCTAATCATCACATGAGTGTTAAAATCCAACAATGTTAAATCTCCAAGTGAGTAAATGATAAACCCAACCACATATGAGTACCCAATGCTCATTCCCTGGGTTAGAATGTTACAAATGTTTTAAAAATTCTAGGCTAGGTATCTCAATATCAACATGTATTAGGAAATAAAAATATCAAACATACACCCTTAATATAGAAAAGACATAGTGTAAAATACACTATGTGATATATTTCATTGACCTTCAGTTAAAAAACATATTTAATTCCTAAATTGAATATATCACATATCTATAAAAAATTATATATAGACTATCCTTACAATTCCACCGAAACATATTGTAATCCATAAAAAGAATCAGTTAGAGATAAATCCTTAGAGTACATTAAGAAGTCAATTGACCTTATAATTCCTAAAATATATTCATCAAATGTAAATTAATGATAAATTGGAGAATGTATTTTCTATAACATGATATAATATATAATATTAAAATATATTAGGAAATTCAAAAAAATTATATATATGAAATATTCTACTCAGATCACATATAAATGACCTACTGATAGACAGTATCATTCATACACTTTTAGATTTGTGTTATTATTGTGACATCTCATTATAATTCCAAGAAACATTGTTTCTTAACATATGAAAAAACCACAAAACAAAAATAATTTCTAAGGAAAATATTCAAACTATGTAATATTGAATAATTTATAGAGATAGAAATCATGTTATTGGTGTTGAACAATATGAATTCAATATTTAATGACCTTATCATTAAAGCATAAAATATTATAATGTTAATAAATTATATAGTATATATTGAAAATTTATATGTTGATCATATTATTTATCCCAATAACCTATTCGATGAAAATAGTCATGGATATCTTGTAGTTATAATAATAAATAAAAACATTTATATTTCACAACATTCTTTATTCATAATATGGTTAATGATAATTCACCATATATAATGATTGGTGTAACCTCTAATTTATCACATTACTTATCTAATTCCATATATACTCCCACAAACCACATAAACACCTTATTTTCTTCATAATATAGTTACATGATATAGAAACACTATTTTGTTGAGAAATAAAACATTCATCATTTAGTAGTAATATATAATCAGTATATTTTTATATCTACTAGATAAATGTTATTCTATGTCTATAGAGTTCCATTAGGGGAAAAAATTTATTCATTAAAATATTACATCGAAGGAAGTGGGTTAATCATCATTGCATTTTAGAAAATACATTTATAAAATATGTTGTCACAGTTAAATCAATTATTTCCATATTTCATTCACAAATACATTATAGTGCATGATTAATCATAAAAAAGGAATAAAAATAAAATATTTAATTAAAAAACCATTTTAATAGACAAGTTCACGGATATTATATTAGAAACAAGGATACTATTTGAACTACATATTTTGATGCATGTGAGCTTGAGATATTTTTTTATTAAAACTAAAATCTCCAACCCTCAACAGGATTGTCAATATAAAACCTACAAGATTCATAAATTATTATATTGATTTTGTACTCATCTATATGAAACCATTTGTAATTTAATGATTTGGTATCATAAAATCAAGATCCCTTACCTCAAAGGATAATCCACTTGGGCTGGGAACAAATGATGAGAGATAATAAACCCAATGTACGACCCCTAACAGGACCTATTTTAACAACTAGAACCAAGGATGTAAAAATATCACAATATCAGAGGCATTACCCTTCAAAAGGAACATGATCTTTAGATTTGATGTCTCAACAGAAAACAAACTCTATAAAATATACATAATAGAAAACCAAAATTCGTCCCACATGCATGTTTAATATAAAACTATTTCAAGTGGAAGTGATTATTCTAATGATGTTGTGAGAAAATAATAGAACCAAATAGCACTAATAGGCATACTAGAAATCTCAAAATCACCAAGGCACACTCACAAAGAATCAAAAGCCATGTAAGTAATATTTTAAGCAACCCAATGATTTTGATACCGCACACAAATTCTCATTGGTGTGCTTATCTTTCCAATAGAAAACTTAATTTCACTCCAATTGAGATGTTTGGGAAAGAAACCATCCCGCATGACGATGGGGTTGTTTGGAATGTAGTACTCAACTAGGTTGGGGTTGATATAGAAATCACAATGGAAAAATTCTTGTATATACATATATGATACCGAAAACACAACACCAACTTATGGGTTCTCAATTAGAAACCAGGTCACATCACTTTAAATAATGATTCTACCTCAAAATGCACAACACCACAAATAAATACACATGTTCCATTCAATATTAATGATAATTATTTAACCATTACCATTCTATAGTCACAACTTGTTTATTCATTATGTTAACCAAAATAACCCAATATTGTTCAAAAGCTTATTAACCAATTAGTTATTCATTTATTCCCCCATTATCTATGAAACTAATAAGAATTACCCAGAACAAGAAACAAGTCAACACACCATAGTAGAGCCCAATCGCAACCTAGATGTGAAATACTTCTTATCCATAACACAATAAATAAATATCTCAACATGAGATTTCATTACATTTTCAGGTATATGTATCATTTTCATGTTCGTCCACCACAATTCCCAAACACACCCACAACACACAGGTGCTTCACAAAGGTACCACAACACAAACTGGAGCATATCCACACACCAGGAAAGTGAAAATTCACATACCATATGCCCCACACAATAAACTAAACTATCCATCCTAACACATTACCCAACATGGAAAAACATTAATCAATTCCAAATTTAATGTGGAATCACATACATAATTAAAATAGTTAATTGGTGGGGGGGGTTCAAATAAACATGATAATCTAGGGGAATCAATTTATTAACCAAATGTAGGTGATTTCAAAATATACATATATAATTGTTCGACGTGAATCAACAAACCAAAAACTGCTATATTGTGAAAACAAGGACCACCAACAACCACAATTATCTACTTCAAGTTTAGACCATATAGTTCACAACATCAGAATAACATCAAATCCAGAAAAACATGACCATCAAATCCCTCTACCCCTTTCAATTAATTTACAGAGTTATTTTCTATTAATAGTGTAACTCCCATGATTTTTATGAGAAATATTTTGTTTTTATGTTATATACATCATTAAAAGAATCTTTCACTTCACAGAACACTAGCTTGGCTTTCTTTACACGCAATCACACCCTTCCTCAATAGCTTGTGTTGTAAGCAACACCATGTTTCACTAAACAAGGATATGCTATTAAAATATTATTAAAACTAGCCATTATGAAAAGTAATACCCACTTTTTTAAATTTTATCGTTCAAAATGAACTTCATTTTTGGAATCAGAATATTGAAATTATCCATGGGTGAATTTTTTGTATTTTTCTGAAAACATTCAATTTATGATGAATAGTGACAACAATGGGTTACTATTTAACAACAGAATTTTTATTTAAATATTTATTTAATTTATTTAAATTTATTTTTGGTCAAAAGTGATAAATAATACCTATATATGATCAAAGTTTTTCATTTGATTCATTTTATAATAATTTTAGATATATAAAAATTTTATTGAACTTTTCACTGTCTTTTACCCACCTCTTAGGAGAGTTTGAAAATTTACATAAAACATAATTTTACCACTTCTGTGAGTGGAAATTTGAAAATCCGAGAGACACGGTGAACATCAAGGAGTAAAATTTGGTTCAATAAGATAATTTTTTGGTGAATAGTAATTTTTTACCTTTTTACCACAGTTTAAAGTAAATAGGGTAATTAAGGATAAAAATTGTATTATAATTACCGTAACACATGTCATAATTCTATTTCATAAGTTTAATTCAACCAAAAACAACCTTAGGAATAAAATATGACCATTTAGGTCCACATGGATTAGATTTGGACACTTATTATTATTTTATTTAACGAAAAGTTAAAAGAGTAAAAACAATGTTTAATACCTAAAACATTTTTAATATAGTGTTATACATAGGACAAATTCGACTATATATATTAATTAGAAATATAAATATATATAATCCATAATGGTATTTTATTTATAATTTTTAGACTATATAATTTAATTTATTTATGACACAATGATGATGGAGTAATTAACTTATTAAGGAAATATTAACATAATTTATATTATAAATACCCAAATAAATGTAATTTGAGACATTTTAGGAATTACACTAGTATTATAGGTTAATATGACTGGTTAGTATTGATTTAGTTAACTTGTTTCGACCTAATCATGCTGTTATGATTTTCACAAAAATCAATTACCAATTAGTGTCAAAAAGTGACATAAAATAGTTTTTAAAACAAATATTATATTATTGATTTTTATTTAATACTTGAAAATATAAGGATCGGCCAAATGACCTAGATAATGTTATATATATTAATAATGAACAACTTGGGGTTCTTTTGGCTTGTTATAGTAACTTTATTAACCATATAGTATAAAAAACAAGAAGACACGGTAAAAGTAAAATTATTTATCTTAGAGTTAAATATAAATGATAAGGTTAAAATAGTAACCTAAAGTTGTCTAAAATATATTTTATGAGAGGATTTCGACCCATTACCACCTTAGCTTCGAAATAAATTAGTTTGGAGCTATTAAAAACATAATATGACTTTATTATAAAATAATATTTTATGTTTTTCCTAAAGTTCCCCACTCCTCCCTTATAAAAGGGAACCTCCTACCACTCCTCCTCACACCACTTTGAGCCTTCATTCTCGGCACAACTATGCCCATTTCCCATATAAACTTCCCTAGAAACATCCTAGAGGTCTTGGTCTTCTTCAAATACCATATTTAGTGCCCTAATAGGAGGTTAAGAAGAGGCGCTTCAAAGAAGAGGTATTGTCTGTTACTGATTCTTTCAACTTTATTTCTTCTTCTACTTATTATTCATTAGTTGTTTTATTATGAAGTAATAACATCAGTATCAATAATATACTGATATGTCATTATATTTATTAAACATCCCTATTTCACCTTCTATCCATCCTAGGGAAAACTAAATCAATGCGTGTGAGAATGTACGAAATATCGTCTCCACGCCGTGGTGTAATCTGTTTTCCACCACCACCATACCTGGATGGGTATAATGGTGTAATGAATAAATATATATGATTATTTTAAAGTGATATTTATTTTGAAATAGTATACATACACTTCAATACAATTACACGATCATGGGAAAAATATCATCGCTTGTGCGTACGTACAGCCTACCGTCCCCACGATGTGATGCGACTCATTCTACATGATCTTCAATGCATAATGATTATATAAGTTAATTGAATGAAAACTTATGTTATATAATACAATAATATCATTCTGGAAATGAGGTATCTATAACTTAAAAATAATAATAATAATTTATTTGACAAAACACACATAAGAACAAAAAATAATAAACACCCGAATAACAAGTAGTAATGAAATATTACTAATATAAAGCTATGAAAATGACCATATATGATATCATAACAATTAGTAAGATTATGAAATAAGTATATAACATTATTTAAATAATTATAATAGAGGTTCAGACACGTACGAAGCAAATCAGACCTAAGGTAAGGGAAAATCTCACAATCTCATTTTTATCCGAGATTGTTTATACATCAGAATTTACTGGGGAATATTTATTATCCAAATCCATGTTTCCTCAATATGTAATATTATTTCTATCATCCTAAATAAATTTAATCCAATTTTACCCTTTGGTTAGTTATTAGTAAAAGATATGAAAGGAATCTTTTTTTTTGTTTTTTGAACAAGGTAAGTTTTTTACTTTTTCTGCCAAAGTACAAGAAGAATGTTTTTTAACATATACAGCTTGAATGGATTTTAAGAAAATTGTTTCCATGAAGCTTCCTTTACAATATTTCATGTTTAGTTTTAATCAATTTATTTTAGTTTAAAATTTTATGTCATTTTAAGAATGGAAATATGTTTTTGATGTAGAAAGGAAATTTTCCTCAAGAATGGAGTTCAAGTGTTTTATCAAAATTATTTTCCATCTAAGATAATATATGGTTCTATTTATATCCATATTTTTACATTGATTTTATTATTTTATGATGGAATTATTTTTATGAATTTCTTTTATCATATATGGATTATGTTATGATGGCATGATGTTTATGAATCCCATTTTTGTTACATGAGTTATGCTATGATGTATGATTTATGATTTTGTGGAACACATAAAAATGGTTTCACTATGAGATGGGTGGAACCTATATCTCCCTCCAATGAAATGGGTAATGATTTATATCTCATGAGAAACACATGGTTGGAATTGCAGGTTAATCTGATTCAGTGATACAGGACTGAAAAGGGGAGCGAACTCAGTTTAGAAATGGATTTTGTCAGATAATATAGTCTTGGAAATGAGTCTTGACTACTAAGAAATGATTCTATGTGATTATGTGTGTATGTCACAAAGTTTTAAGTTATTATTATTTGGATTAAATTTCGCTACTATGATTTATAAAATGTTAGGAAATTTAGATCTCTTTTGCAGGTTAAGATTTCCAAAATGTTATGTTATTATCAATGTGATGTGATTGATATTTCTTTTGTTGGACCATACTGAGCATTTAAGAAAACCCTTTGTATGTTTTCTTTTCCCCACGTCAAAAAGAAGGGTATTATGTAAGATATTCCAAAAGGGACTCTAGATATGATAAAATAAAATACAGACAGTGTAGGTGATTTATGAACCAGTTGTTTATGTTTCTCAGTTTTTAAAGACACTATACCTATATGGTCCTTTCGTATTTTTGTTATATGTTGTCATAAGTGTGATTAAATTATGAAGTAATAACAATGTATATAGAGTATGGGTCGTTATAGTTGGTATCAGAGGAATGGTCGAGTCAACAACTGGGAACTAGGATGTGAATTCCTTTGTAAGAACCCTAAGGATATATCTAAGCATAGAACAATCTTAGTGTTTTAGAAATGGCCATCAACAACCTATGATAAGACCTTAAGTGTGAAATTTTATTTTTGATTATGTGGTTTTCCTATTATGATTAGTGTTTCTCACACTACGCTTATTGGTTTTAGTTAATGGATGGAACCCGAAGGAACCCTATTACTGCTGAATGTGACGGAAAATGCAATGATTGTCCCCCTGAGCAACAAAGAGTTATGGGAGCTAGAATGAAAAATCATGTAGCCATGCTCACACAACATTCACAAGCTATGAATCATGCAGGACTTCCAAATGAGAAATGTATGGAGAATCATTCTATTGAATCATTCATGAGGTAGCATCCACCCTCATTCAGTGGGTCTACTGATCTATTAATGGATGAACAATGGATTAGTACCACTGAAAAGATATTTCCAGTTCTTCAATCTTCTGAACATGATAAAGTCGTCTTAGCAGTATATCATTTGTAAAGTGAAGCTGATCAAAATAATATCAAGAATACGGGGCCAATAGATGAAATTGAGTCCATGGAATGAGATGATTTCAATAATTTATTTTTCAATAATTAATTCCATCGTATTCTTGGAAAAAATACGGAGAAGGAGTTTTTTGAACTAATGATAAAGGATGATGAATCTGTTGGTACCTAAGAATCAAATTTTACAAGACATGCAAGGTATAATTATGGGATTATTATCCAAACTTAGAGTAAGATCGATTGATTATTTAGTGGCTTAAAACCAAGTCTTATATGGGAGTTATCCATAAGTGTCTTCCATAGCTATGAGGAAATCGTTCGATGTGCTCTCAAGGTTGAGATAGAGATTGGAATAACCCACCAGTCATATGTGTTTGATATGAAGAGGAAAATTTAATTCAAAGAGAATCTAAGGACCACACTGAAAAGATGATGAGTTTTCACATATTCTCAAAGTGTGGAAACAAACACGGATGGAGTTGTCTTAAAGGGACAAGTAAAAGTTTCAAATATATAAAAGAAGTTCATCGGGCATTTGAATACAGCAATGATGGAAAGAAGATGTCTAGTGATGAGAACAAAGAAAAGGCTACACAAAGTGCACCTCATACACTTCAATGTTACAAGTTCAATGGAATGGGGAATTTTTCCAATCAATGCCCAAATCCAAGGGTTTTTGACGATGATCAACGTCAGAAAACTCTTAAGGCCAAAGAAAAAGGATAGTCACATTCAATTTGTTTCAGCGATGTGGAATATGATAACGAAGTGGTTAAAGATACACTTACCATATTCTCTAAAGTAGAAAATGTTTTATTTGATTCTCGATCCACCCACTATTTAATTTTGAAATAATTTTCTAAGGGTATCCCCGTATTACCTCAACAATTAGATGTTGAGTAAGCTGTGACAACCCCTAATGGCACAACTGTCGCATCAAATGTTATCAATTCATATCCGATTGAAGTTTGTGGGAAAGTGCTTACTGCAAATCATGTGATCCATCCTATAGTGGAATTTGATGGTATTCCATACATGGATTGGCTTTCTATATGTGGAGCTCATATAAATTCCCAAAAAAGGGAATTCACTTTTCATATTCCAGATCAATCTATGATTGTCTATCGATGCAAGGATGAACATAACCTTCCAGTGTAAATTTCATCAATCTTATGGGTCTTGATTCCACTAAATTAAGGTTATTTATCTCAAATGGTTGGAGAGAAACTCACGATTAAGAATATTCCCATTGTATGGGTGTTTGATGATGTCTTTCCAGAGGAATTTCCTATTCTTCCACCAAATCTTGAAGTTGAGTCTTCAATAGAACTCATACCGGGTGCTTTTCTAATTTCAAAGACACCTTATAGAATGACCTCAATTGAGTTGCAAGAATTGAAAATGAAACATCAAGATAATCTTGATAAGGTATTCATACACCCTAGTGCATCACCTTGGGGAGCACCTGTTCTTTTTTTTAAGAAGAATGATGGATCAATGAGACTCTGCATTGATTATAGAGAATTTAACAAGATCACTATCTTGAACATATATCCTCTACCATGGATTTATTAATTATTTGACCAACTAAACAGATCTTAGTACATTTCCAAGATTGATCTTTATTCTGGGAATCCTCAATTAAGGGTCAAAATGGAGGATATACCAAAGACGAATTTTTGTACAAGATATGGGCACTATGAATTTATAGTGATGCCATTTGGTCTTACTAATTCCCATGTTATATTCATGGATCTAATGAATAGAGTCTATAGAGATTATCTTGATCAGTTTGTGGTATTCTTTATAGATGATATTCTTTTATATTCAAAGATAAAGGAATAACATTAATATCACTTGAGAATTTTATTGAATACACTGAGAAAGGATAATATTTTTGTCAAATTTTCCAAGTATGAATTTTGTCTTCAAAAAGTTGCATTATTGGGTCACATAATCTAAAAAATAGTGGATATCTATGGATCCAGCAAAAACAGAGGTTATAGAAAGATGGTCGACACCAACAATAGTAACTAAGATCCAAAGTTTTCCTGGTTTGACTGGATATTATCGACATTTTGTGAAATATTTTTCACGATTATCTAATCCACTCACCAGGTTGACTCGAAAAGAAGTTATGTTCATTTGGATGGAGGAGTGCGAAGAGAATTTCAAGGAGTTAAAATGAAGGTTATCTAGTGCATCTGTGTTCAGACTGCCTTGTAGTGGAAAAAGGTTTGTGATCTACAGTGATGCATCTAAGAAGGGACTAGGGTGTGTTATCATGAAAAATGATATGGTGATATCTTATGACTCATGATAGTTGAAAATCCATGAGCAAAATTACCCAACTCATGATTTGGAGGTAGCTGCGGTAATATTTGCATTAAAAATATGGAGGCATTATCTTAATGGTTAAAGATGTGATATTTATATTGATCATAAATATTTAAAGTATATTTTCATACAAAATGAGCTGAATATGTGACAAAGATTATGGTTGGAGCTGATTAAGGATTACGACTGCTCAATTCATTATCACCCTGGGAATGAAAACAAGGTGGCAGATGCATTAGGTCGACAAGACCATGCTAGCTTATCCATGATGAGGATTACAAAAGATCCAATATTTATGGATTTAAAATGGATGGATCTTAGAATTCTAAGGGAAGGGGAAAATCATATCCTTCTCAAGTGAATGTTCAACCATCTATACATGTGAAGATTAATTATTCACAAAAAGAAGATGTAGAGTTACAAAAGACGGTGAGAAATGTTCCTAAATTCACCATTGATTGTGATGGGATAATAAGGTCGGGAATCGGGTTTGTGTTCCGCCCAGCCCAGAATTAAAGAAGGACATGCTAGATGAGGCTCATAGTTCTTCATTCTCTATTCATCCTGGAAGTAAGAAGATGTATAGGGACCTGAAAGAGTACTTCTGGTGGGATGTCATGAAAAGAGATGTTGCTGAATATGTCTCTCTTTGCCTGGTTTGTCAGCAAGTTAAAGCTATGAGACAGAAGTCTAAGGGGTTGTTACAAACATCACCCATACCCAAATTGAAATGGGAAAACATCAGTATGGGATTTTTCACCGGACTTTTATAAAACATCCAAAATAAATAATTCTATATGGATCATAGCTGATCGTCTTATAATGTCGGCAAACTTCATTGCTATTACAGAAGATTTATCTCTGGATCAGATTGCCAGGATACATATAAAGGAAGTGTTAATATTTCATGGAGTATCACTTTACATGAGATCTGATCAGGATTCGAAGTTTACATCAATGTTTTGGCGATGTTTTCAACATACTCTGAATACAGTGTTGAGTTTCAGCACTGCTTGTCATCCTCAGACAGATTGTCAGTCTGAGAGAACAATTCAAAATCTAGAATGTATGAGGAGAGCTTTCTCTATTGATTTAAAAGGTTGTTGGGATCAACACATAACTTTGGTGGAATATTCTTACAATAATATCTTTCACTCCATTATTCAGATGGCTCATTATGAAGCTCTCTACAGAAAGAAATGATGAACTCCAACTTGCTGGGATGAATTTGGGGAAAGAAAGCTATTAGGAACTCATATTTTTGATGAGATGGTAGAAAAGGTCTGATATATTCAACAACACATAAGATCATATCAGAGTCGATAAAAAAGTTATATCGATAACCGAAGAGAATACCTTGAGTTTGAAGTGGGTGATAAAGTGTTCTTACGAATATCTCCTTGGAAGAGAGTAATGTGATTTGGAAAGAAGGGAAAGCTGAGCTGTACGTATATCGATCCTTTTGAAATACTGAATCGTGTTGGGAAGGTAGATTATCGAGGGGTGATTACACCGAATCTCTCTCATTTTCATAATGTGTTCTATGTATCTCTCTTGAGAAAGTACATACCTGATCCATCACATGTACTCAGCTCAGAAGTTGTACCGCTAGAGCAAGATCTTTTTATGAAGAACATCCGATAATGATTCTGGATCGTAGAAAAAAAGTCCTACGAAACAAGAACACTCTTTTGGTGAATGTTTTATGGAGTAAACACCAATTAGAAGAAGCTACATGGGATCTTGAGGATATGATGTTGGAGAGGTATCCCCATATGTTCATTACAAAGTGATGAATTTCGAGGGCGAAATTCATTTTATGGGGGGTAGAATGTAACACTCATGATTTTTATGATAAATATGTTGTTTTTATGTTATATACACCATCAATGGAATATTTCACTACACACAACACTAGCTTGGCTTCCTTTACACGCAATTGCGACCTTCCTTGATAATTTGCGTTGTACGCAATGCCGAGTTTCACTAAACAACGATATGCTATTAAAATATTATTAAAACTACCCATCATGATTAGTAATAACCACTTTTTGAAATTTTATCTTTAAAAATGGACTTCATTTTTGGATTAGGAATATCAAAATTAGCTAAGGGTAAATTTTTGGTATTTTTCTGAACACTCTCAATTTTTGATGAATAGTGAAAACACAAGGTTACTATTTAACAAGAGATTTTTATTTAAATAATTATTTATTTTATTTCAATTTATTTTAGGTAAAAATTGATACATAATACTTATATAAGTTCAAAGTAATTCATTGGAGTCATTTTATAATAATTATATATATATAAAAATTTTATTGAACTTTTCACTGTCTTTTACCCACCTCCTAGGAGAGTTTGAAAATTTACATAAAACATAATTTTATTGCTTTTGTGAGGGTAATTTAGAAAATCCAAGAGACGCAGTTAACATCAAGAGGTAAAATTTAGTTCAATAAGGTAAAAATAATTTTTTGGGAATAGTAACATTTTACTTTTTTTAGCACGGTTAAAATTAAATAGGGTAATTAAGGGTAAACATGGTATTATTATGACCCTAACACATGTCCTAATTCTATGGGATAAGTTTAATTCGACAAAAAACATCTTTCAGAATAAAATATGACCATTTAGGTCCACTTGGATTAGATTACGACACTTATTATAATTTCAGTTAAAGAGGAGTTAAATAAGTTAAAAACAATGTTTAATAACTAAATTTTTTTTAATATAGGGTTATACATAAGATAAATTCGACTATAAACTTTAATTGGAAAGATAAAAAAATTTCATACATAATGAGATTTTATTATGAAAATTACACTTTAAATAATTTAATTTATTTATGACACAATGATGATGCAGTATTTAACTTATTATGGTGATATTAAGATAATTGATATTATAAATACCCAAATAAATGTAATATTAGACTTTTTATGAATTAAACTAATTTTCTAGGTCAACATAACTTTTTATTATTGATTTAATTAAATATTTTTGAACTAATCATGCTGTTATGATTTTCACCAAAATCAATTACCAAATAGTGTAAAAAAGTGACATAAAATAGTATTTAAAACAAATATTATATTATTAATTGTTATTTTATTCTTAATAATATATGTTTTGGAAAAATGTCTTAAATAAGATTATATATATTAATAATGAACGAATTGGGGTTACTTTGTCTTGTTATAGTATGTTTATTAACCATATAGTGTAATAAAACAAGAAGACACGGTAAAAGATAAATTATTTAACATAGAGTTAAATCTACATGATAAGGTTAAAATAGTAACCTAAACTTGTCTAAAATATATTGGATGAGATTATTTAAACCCATACACTCCTTATATTCTAAATAAATCAGTTTTGATCTATTAAAAACCGAATATGACTTTATTATAAAATAATATTTTAATTTTTTCCTAAAGTTCCCCTCTCCTCCCATATAAAAAGGAACCTCCTCCCTCTCCTCCTCACACCACATTGAGCTTTCATGCTTGGAAAAAACCTAACAACTCCCTTTATAAAATTCCCTAGAAACATCCTAGAGGACCCAGTCTTCTTCAAAGACCATCTTTAGTGCCTTAAGAGGAGGTTACAAGGAGGCGCTTCGAAGAAGAGGTAATGTCGGTTACCGATTCTTTCAACTTTACTTCTTCTGCTACTTATTTTTATTTAGTTGTTTCATTATGAAGTAATAACATCAGTATCAACCATATACTGATTTGTTATTATAAATATTAAACAACCCTATTTCACCTTCTATCCATCCTATAGAAAATGAAATAATCGTGTGTGCGTACGTACGAAATACCGTCTCTACACCGTGGTGTAATCTGGTTTCCACCACCACTTTACTTGGATGGGTATAATGGTGTAAATAACAAATATATATGATTATTTTAAAGTTATATTGATTCTGAAGTAGTATACATACACTTCAATACAATTCCACGATCATGGGAACGATATCATCGCTCGTGCGTAGGTACGGCCTACCGTCTTCACGATGTGATGCGACTCATTTTACATGATATTCAATGCATAATGATTATATAAATTAATTTAATGAATAAATATGATATATATTACACTAATAACATTATATAAATGAGTTATCTATAACCTAAAAATAAGAATAAGAATTTATTCGACAAAACACTCATAAGAATAAAAAGAAATAAACACCCGAATAACAAGTACCAATGAATTATTACTAATACAATGCTAAGAAAGTGATCATATATGATATCATAAAAATGAGTACGATTATGGAATAAGTTGATAACATTATTTAAATTATTATAAAGGAGTTTCGGACACTTACGAAGCAAATCGGACCCAAAGTAAGGGAAAATATCGCAATCTCATTTTTATCTGTTATTGTTTATAATTCATATTTTTATGGGGAATATTTATCATCAAAATCCATGTTTCCCCAATATTTAATATTATTTAAATCCTCATACAATTTTTTAAGTCCAATTTTACCCTTCAGTGAGTTTTTAGTAAAATATATGAATGGAATCTTTTTTCGTTTTTAGTACGAGGGACTTTTTTGAATTTTCCATCCAAATTACGACAAGAATGTTTTTTTAACTTATACGGCCTTAATGGATTTTTATAAAATTATTTCCAAGAAAGATTCATTTATATGTTTTCATGTTTATTTTTAATCAACTTCTTTTAGTTTGAAATTTTATTACATTTTAAGAAAGGAAAATTGTTTTTGAAGTAGAAAGGATATTTTCCTCAAGAATGGAGTTCAAGTGTTTTATCAAAATTTTATTCCATATAAGAAATTATAAGGTTCTTTTGGTATCTCTAATTTTACATTGATTTGATTATGTTAGGATGGATTATTTTTATGAATTTCATTTATCTTATATGTATTATGTTATGACGGCATGATGTTTAAGAATCCCATTTTTATTACATGGGTTACGCTATGATGAATGATTTATGATTTTGAGGAACACATAAGAATGGTTTCATAATTATTTGGGTGGGACCTATACCTCCCTCCAATTCAATGGGTAATGATTTATATCTCATGAGATAGACATGGCTGGAATGGCAGGTTAATCTGGTTCAGTGATACAAGACTGAAACAAGGAGCGAACTCGGTTTAGAAATGGACTTTTTCTACTAAGATAGACATAGAAAAGAGTCATGACTATAAGAAATGATTCTATATGATTATTTGTGTATGACATAATGTTTTATGTTATGTTTATTGGGATTAAATTTCACTACTATGATTTATCCAATGTTATGAAATTAATATCTCTTTTGTAGGTTAGGATTTTTTTAAAATGTTATGTTATTATGAATGTGATGTGATGGATGTTTCTTTTGTTTACCCTTACTGAGAATTTTAGCTCACCCCATTCTATTTTTTCTTTTCCCCAGGTCAGGAGGAAGGGTATTAAGTAAGATATGCAAAAATGTACTCTAGATATGGTAAAATAAAAGGCAGACAATGTAGATCATTTATGAACTGGTTGTTTATTTTTCCTAGTTTCTAAAGACACTATACCTATATTGTCCTTTCATAGTTTTGTTATATGTTGTAATAAGTATGCTTAAATTCTGAAGTAATAACAATGTATGTAAACTATGGGTCGTTAAAGTTGGTATTAGAGGAATGTTATAGTCAACCTTTGGGAACTAGGATGTGAATGCCTTAGTTACAACCCTATGGATATATCTATGCATAGAACAATATTAGTGTTTTAGAAATGGCTATGAACAACCTATGATAAGACCTTAAGTGTGGAATTTTATTCTTGATTATGTGGTATTCCTATTATGATTAGTGTTTCTCACACTCTGCATATTGGTTTTAGTCAATGGATGGAACCCGAATGAATCGTGTCAATTATGAATGCGATGGGAAATGAAATGATTGTCCCCATGAGCAACCAAATTTTATGGGAGATGGAATGAAAAATCTTTTATCCATGCTCACACAACTTTCTCAAGAAATGAATCATGCAGGACTTCCAAACGAGGAAAAGATGGGGAAACATTCTGTTGAATCCTTCATGAGGTAGTGTACACCCTCATTCAGTGGGTATACTGATCCATTAGTCGTTGAACAATGGATCAGTACCACTAAAAAGATATTTTCAGTTCTTCAGTGTTCAGAGCATGATAAAGTCATCTTAGCAGTATATCATTTGGAAGGTGAAGCTGATCAATGGTGGAATCTTATAAAGAATATGAGGCCAAGAGATGAAATTGAGTCCATGGAATGGGACAAGTTTAAGAACGTATTTTTCAATATGTACATCCCACATTTTCTTCGAAAAAATATGGAGAAGGAGTTTCTTGAACTAAAGCAAACTGATGATGAATCTGTTGGTATCTACGACACAAATTTTACAAGGCATGCATGGTATTCTTCTGGGATTATTATCCAACCTGAGAGTAAGATCGATCGATACTTTAGTGGCATAAAACCAAGTCTTCTAAGGACGTTAGCCATAATGGAATTCAATAGCTACGAGGAAATCATTCGATGTGCTCCTAAGTTTGAGATGGAGATTGGGGTAACCCATCAGTCATATGTGTTTGATAAGAAAGGGAAATTGAATTCAAAGGGCAATCTAAATACCACACTGAAAATAAGATGATTTTTACCTTATGCTCAACATGTGGAATGAAACATGGAGTAGTTTTCTTAAAGGGACAACTAAATGTTTCAAATGTGGAAAATAAAGTCATCGTGAATTTGAATTCCCCAATGATGGGAAGAAGATGTCTAGTGGTGAGAACAAAGAAAAGGCTACACAGAGTGCACCTCCAACACCTCAATTTACAAGTGCAATGAAATGGGGCATTATACCAATCAATGCCCAAATCCAAGGGTTTTTTACGATGATCGACATTAAAAAACTCTAAAGGAAAAACAAAAAGTAAAGTCACATGCAATTTCTATCAGGGATATGGAATATGATAATGAAGTGGTGAAAGGTACACATACCATCCACTATAAAGTAGCAAATGTTTTATTTTATTTTGGATCCACCCAATATTTTATTTCCGAAGAATTGTCTAAGGGTATCACTATATTATTTCAACAATTAGATGTTTAGTTCGCTGTGACAACCCCTAATGGCACAATAGTCGAATCAAAAGTTAACAATTCTTCTCCGATTTAAGTTTGTGGGAAATTTCTTCCTACAAATTATGTGATCCTTCCGATAGTGGAATTTTATGGGATTCATGGCATTGATTGGGTTTCTTTATATGGATCTCATATCAATTTCCAAATAAGGGAACTCACATTTCATATTCCAGATCAATCTATGATCGTTTATTGATGCAAGTATGAACATAACCTTCCAGTGGAAATTTCATACATCCTATGGGTCTTGATTCCACTAAATTAAGGTTATTTTTCTCAAATGGTTGGAGAGAAACACACGATTAAGAATATTCCAATTGTATGGGAGTTTGATGATGTCTTTCTAAAGGAATTTCTTGGTCTTCCACCAACTCATGAAGTTGAGTTTTCAATAGAACTCATACTCGGTGCATTTCCAATTTCAATGACACCATATAGAATGCCCCCAATTGTGTTGCAGGAATTGAACAAGCAACTTCAAGAGAATGTTGAAACAAGATTCATATGACCTAGTGAATCACCTTGGGGAGCACCTGTTCTATTTGTTAAGAAAATGGATGGATCAATGAGACTTTTCATTGATTATCGAGAACATACCCAGATCAATATCAAGAACAAATATCCTCTCCCACGAATTGATGACTTATTTTACCAATTATCTGGAGCTCAGTACTTGTCCAAGATTGATCTTTGTTCAGTGTATCATTAATTAAAGGTTCAAAGGGAGGATATACCAAAGACGGCTTTCCATACAAGATATAGACACTATGAATTTATAGTGATGCCATTTGGTCTCACTAATTCCCCTGCTATCTTCATGGATCAAATGAATAGAGTCTTTATAGACTATCTTGATCAGTTTGTGGTAGTCTTTATAGAAGATATTCTTGTATATTCAAATGGCAAGGAAGCACATGAAGATCACTTGAGAATTGTATTGATGACCCTTAGAAAGGTGAAGCTTTATTCCAAATTTACCACGTGTTATTTTTGTCTTCAAAAAGTTGCAATTTTGGGTCACATAATCTCAAAAGAGGGGATATCTGTGGATCCAGCAAAAACAGAGGTTATCGAATGATGGTCAAGACAAACAACAGTAACTGAGATCCGATGTTTTCTTGGTTTGGCTATATATTATCAACGTTTAATGATATATTTTTCATGATAATCTAATCCACTCACCAGGTTGACTCAAAAAGGAGCAATGTTCATTGGGACGAAGGAGTGTGAAGAGAATTTCAAGAATTTAAAAAGAAGGTTATCCAGTGCACCTGTGCTCACACTGCCTTTTAGTGGAGAATGTTTTGTGATCTATAGTGATGCATCCAAGACGGGACTTGGGTGTGTTCTCATGAAAAATGATAATGTGATAGCTTATGCCTCACGATAGTTGAAAATCCATGAGACAAATTACCCAACTCATGATTTGGAGTTAGCTGTGGTAATCTTTGCATTAAAAATATCGAGGCATTTTCTTTATGGTGAAAGGTGTGATATTTATACCGATCATAAAAGTTTAAAGTATATTTTCACACAAAAAGGAGCTGAATATGATCCAAATAAGATGGTTGGAGCTGAATAAGGATTACGAATGATCAATTCATTATCACCCTGGGAAAGCAAACAAGGTGGCGGATGCATTAAGTCAACAAGACCATTCTAGATTATCCATGATGAGGATCACAAAAGATCCAATATTTATGGATTTACGAAGGATGGATTTTGTAATTATAATGGAAGGGGAAAAATATTATCTTCTCAAATTAATGTTCATCCATCTATAAATGTGATGATTAAAGAGGAAGAAAATGAAGATACAAAGATACAAAAGAAGGTGAGAAATGTTCCTGAATTCAACCATGATTGTGATGGCATAATAAGGATCACGAATAGGGATTGTGTTCCTCCCATCCCATAATTAATGAAGGATTTGCTGGAGGAGGCTCATAGTTCTTCATTATTTATTCATCATGGAAGCATGAAGATGTATAGGGACCAGAAAGAGTACTTCTGGTGGGATGGCATGAAAAGATATGTTGCTGAATATGTCTCTCGATGCCTGGTTTGTCAGTAAGTTAAAGCAAAGAGACAGATGTTTATGTGGATGTTACAACCATTACCCATACCTGAATTGAAATTGAAAAACATCACTATAGAATTTGTCACCGGAATTCATAAAACATCAAAAGGAAATAATGCTATATGGGTCATAGTTGATCTTGTTACGAAGTCGGCACACATCGTTGCTATTAGAGAATATTTATCTCTGATTCATCTTTCCATGATATTTGTAAAGTGGTAGGATTGCATGGAGTAACAATTTCCATTATATCTGATCGGGATCCAAGGTTTACCTCAATGTTTTGGAAAATACATCATTATACTATGAATACAGAGTTGAGTTTCAGAACTGCTTATCATCCACAGACAGACGGTCAATCTGAGATCAATTCAAACTCTAGAAGATATGTTGAGATCTCGGTTTATTGATTTCAATGGTTGGTGGGATCAACACATACCATTGGTTGAATTTTCTTATAATAATAGCTTTCACTCCAGTATTCAGATGGCTCCTTATGAAGTTCTCTATGGAAAGAAATGCAGAACTCCATCATGCAGTGATGATGATGGGAAAAGAAAGCTATTAGGACCTGATCTTGTTGATAAGATGGTAGAAAAGGTCTGATCTATTCAACAACACATAAGAGTAGCTTAGAGTCGACAAAAAAGTTATGCTGATAACCGAAGAAAAGACCTAGAGTTTGATGTGGGTGATAAAGTGTTCTTATGAATATCTCCTTGTAAGAGAGTTATGAGATTTGGAAATAAGGGAAAGATGACCCTATGTATATCGACCCATTCGAAATACTGGATCATATTGGGAAGGTAGCTTACCGATTGGCGCTTCCACCGTATTTCTCTCAAGTTCATGATGTGTTCCATGTATCTCTATTGAGAAAGTACATACCCGATCCTACACATGTACTCATCTCATAAGTTGTACCACTGGAGCAAGATCCTTCATATGAAGAACAGCCAATAGAGATTCTGGATCATAGCGAAAAAGTCCTACGGAACAAGACCACTCGCTTGGTGAAAGATTTATGGAGGGACCACCAATTAGAAGAAGCTACATGGGAGCTCGAGGATATGATGGGGGAGAGGTATCCTCATCTGTTTATTACAAAGTGACGAATTTCGAGGGCGAAATTACTTTTAAGGGGGGTAGAATGTAACACCCAATATTTTTAGGAGATATATTTTGTTTTCATGTTATATACATCATCAAACGAATCATTCACTACACACAAAACTAGCTTGGCTTGCTTTACACTCAATCGCGACCTTTCTCGACAGCTTGCTTTGTACGCAATACCGAGATTCACTAAACGATAAGCTATTAAAATATTATTAAAACTAGCCATTATGAATAGTAATACCCACTTTTTGAAATTTTATCTTTCAAAATGGAATTCATTTTTGGATTCGGAATATCGAAATTAGCCAAGGGTGAATTTTTGGTATTTTTCTGAAAACAATAAATTTTTTTATGAATAGTAAAGACACTGGGTTTCTATTTAATAACAGACTTTTTGTTTAAATAATTTTTATTTTATTTAAATTTATAGTAGGTCAAAAGTGATACATAATACCTATATAAGTTCAATGTAATTCATTGGAGTCATTTTATAATAATTTTAGATATATAAAAATTTTATTAAACTTTTCACCGTCTTTTAACCACCTCCTAGGAGAGTTTGAAAATTTACATAAAACTTAATTTTACAGCATATGTGAGTGGAATTTCGAAAATACGAGAGACACGGTTAACATCAAGGTGTAAAATTTGATTCAATAAGTTAAAAATAATTTTTCGTGAATAGTAACGTTTTAATTTTTTACCACGGTTAAAAGTAAATAGGGTAATTAAGGGTAAAAATAGTATTATTATTACCCTAAGACATGTCCTAATTATATTGGATAAGATTAATTCGACAAAAAACAACCTTACCATTAAAATATGACCATTTAGGTACACTTGGATTAGATTAGGACAGTTATTATTTTTTCATTTAAAGAAGAGTTAAAAGATTTAAAAACAATGTATAATAACTAAAAAAAATTTAATATAATGTTATACATAAGATAAATTCAACCATAAACATTCATTAGAAAGATAAAAATATTTAATACATAATGGTATTTTATTTATAATTTTATGACACAATGATGATGCAGTAATTAACTTATTAATAAAATATTAACATAATTGATATTATAAATTCCCAAATAAATGTAATTTGAGACTTTTTATGAATTATGATAATTTTATAGGTTAATATGACTTGTTAGTATTGATTTAATTAAAATTTTTCGAACTAATCATGTTGTAATTATTTTCACCAAAATCAATTACCAAATAGTGTCAAAAAGTGACATAAAATAGTTTTTTAAAAAAATAGTATGTTATTAATTGTTATTTTATTCCTAAAAATCTAATTCTCTACCAAATTACTCAAATAAGGATCTATATATTAATAATGAACAAATTGGGGTTCTTTTGACTTGTTATAGTATGTTTATTAACCATATAGTGTAAGAAAACAAGAAGATATAATAAAAGTTAAATTATTTAACATAGAGTTAAATCTAAAAGATAAGGATAAAATAGTAACCTAAACTTGTCTAAAATCTATTGGTTGAGAGGATTTAGACCCATCCCCACCTTATAATATAAATAAATTAGTTTTGAGATATTAAAAACCGAATATGGCATTATTATAAAATAATATTTTAATTTTTTCTAAAAGTGCCCCTCTCCTCCCTTGTAAAAGGGAACATCCTCCCTCTCCTACTCACTACACTTTGAGCCTTCATTCTCGGCCAAACCCTTCCCATTTCCCTTATCAACATCCATATAAACATCCTAGAGGTTATGGTCTTCTTCAAATACCATATTTAGTGCCCCAATAGGAGGATAAGAAGAGGTGCTTCAAAGAATAGCTAATGTCTGTTACCTATTATTTCAACTTTATTTCTTCTTCTACTTCTTGTTATTTAGTTGATTCATTATGAAGAAATAACATCAGTATCAATCATATTCTGATATGTTATTATAAATATGAAACAACCCTATTTCTCTTTATATCCATCCTACTGAAAACAAAATCACCGCGCGTGCGTATGTACGGAATACCGTCTCCACGCCGTGGTGTAATCTGTTTTCCACCACCACCTTACTTGGATGGGTATAATGGTGTAAATAAAAAATATATATGATTATTGTAATGTGATATTTATTCTTAAATAGTATACATACAATTCAATACAATTCCATGATCATGGGAACGATATCATCGCTCGTGCATACCTATGGCCTACCGTCTCCACGATGTGATGTGACTCGTTCTACATTATCTTAAATGAATAATGATTATATACATGAATTTAATGAATAAATATGATATAAATTACCTTAATATCATTCTGTAAATGAGGTATCTATAACCTAAATATAATAATAATAATTTATTCGACAAAACACGCATAACAACAAAAAGCAATAAACACCCGAATAACAAGTAGCAATGAAATATTACTAATATGAAGCTAATAAAATTACCATATATGATATCATAATAATGATTGAGATTCTATAATAAGTCAATAACATTATTTAAATCATTATACAGGAGGTTTGAACACATACGAATAAAATCGTACCTAAGGTATGGGAAAATCTTGCAATCTCATTTTTATGTGAGATTGTTTATACTTCAGAATTTTCTGGGGAATATTTATCATCCACATCCATGTTTCCTCAAAATGAAATATTATTTCTATCCTCCTAAAAATTTTTAAATCCAATTTTACCCTTCGGTGAGTTTTTAGTAAATGATTTTAAAGGAATATTTTGTCGTTTTTAGTACGAGGTACTTTTTTGACTTTTCTGGCCAAAGTACGAGAAGAATGTTTTTTAACTTATACAACCTGAATATATTTTTAGAACATTATTTTCATGAATCTTCCTTTACAAGTTTTAATTTTTATATTTAATCAAATTATTTTAGTTTAAAATTTATGACATTTTAAGAAAGGGAAAATGTTTTTAAAGTAGAAAGGATATTTTTCTCAAGAATGGAGCTCAAGTGTTTTATCAAAATTATTTTCAATCTAAGATAATATAGGGTTCTATTTATATCCCTATTTTTAAATTGATTTGATTATGTTAGGATGGAATTTTTTTATGAAGTTATTTTATCTTATATGGATTATGTTATTATTCCATGATGTTTTAGAATCCCATTTTTATTACATGGGTTATGCTATGATGTATGATTTTTGATTTTGTGCCACACATAATAATGGTTTCATTATGAAATTGGTGGAACCTATATCTCCCACCAATGCATTGGGTAACGATTTATATCTCATCAGATAGACATGGCTGGAATGGCAGCTTAATCCGGTTTAGCGATACAGGACTGAAACGTGGAGTGAACTCGGTTCAGAAATGGACTTTGTCCGCTAAGATAGTCTTGAAAATGAGTCTTGACTACTAAGAAATGATTCTCTCTGATTATGTGTGTCTGCCACAATGTTTTAAGTTATGATTATTAGGATTACATTTCAATACTATGATTTATCCAATTTTATGAAATTAAGATCTCTTTTGCAGGTTAAGATTTCCAAAATTTTATGTTATTATGAATGTGATGTTATTGAAGTTTCTCTTGTTTACCCTTACTATGCATTTGAGAACACCCCTTTGTATGTTTTATTTTCCCCAGGTTAGGAAGAAGGGTATTGAGTGAGATATTACAAAAGGGACTCTAGATATGATAAAATAAAAAGTGTATAGTGGAGATGATCTATGAACCAGTTGTTTATGTTTCCCATTTTCTAAAGAAACTATACCTATACGGTCCTTTCATGGTTTTGTTATATGTTGTAATAAGTATGCTTCAATTATAAAGTAATAAAAATGTATGTAAAGTATGAGTAATTATAAATAGTGTGTAAAAATTATGATATATAGGTAAAAGAATTAGATTCCTCCCACATGATTCATAATGAAAGATAAATTAATGAAATAAATACCTTGATGAATCTTTTCTACTAATCTATGCACCACGTGGTTGAGTAGAATGCCCACAAGTGGAAACCGAGAAGCTAGAAATGTGGATCAACCTATTCGACACCATGATATTTTCAATACAGTTCCGAAAAATAAAACTAATTCCAACCATTACCAAGGAAGAAATTTATTGGGAGTGAAAAAGAGGAAACAAATGACAAAGAGTATAAAACATTCTAGACATTGAACAAAGATCACCAATAAAAAACAACTGAGGCTGAAATAAAATGGAAGGAGGAGTAGGGCTTGAAGGAATCATCAGGGTTCCTCTTGTTTTTAATGAATGAGATCAAATGAAAACAAGAATCTAATTAATAACTATTCGACCAAAAAAGAATTATTGAAACAATACATGTTCGGGGTATTAAATGACATGTAATTCCCTTCCACACCACATAATCCCCCGGGTTCATTTTCCTCCCAAAAATAATTTCACGTAACAATTTTATTTCATTTTTAAATCCTGAAAATATTCCATTACATGAATAATACATGAAAATACATGAATAATATTTTCAAATCATGTAATGTGATAAGATGATGTGTAATTACTATACATTTAGACTTTAACTTCCAAACCTCTCCAAACACCTTTTTAACCTCTTTCATTAGTTTCTAACCACAAAATCCCACAATGTAATAGACCAGGAGGACACACATCATTAAATTAGATACCTTTAAAATGATTATCACCCTTGAAAATCCAAAACCAATCCTAGATGAAAAAGGGGCCCAAACAACCACCCCCTGAGATAACTCTCAAGATCTTGCTATGATAGAAACAACACTAAAGCCAAACATATTAATATTAATTTATAGAATTTCCATTGATAAATTTATTTCATTACACCTTCCATCCAAAGATACCCCTCCTAGACTGGAAATGAAATAAGGGGGATACTGACCCCAATTACCACCCCCAGTAGGCCCCAGGAAGAAAAATATCACCAAGGGTATACAAATCTCACAATATATGAGGCAATACCCATTATAAGGAAACAATATCAGGAGATAAGATGTTTCAAACAAAAATAAAGTCCACGAAATATATGAAAAAACCAAAATCCATTATAATAAATGAATAAAATAAAACTATTATAAGTTAATAGGAGTATTTTACTTCCCTTATGAGAAAAAAGTATAACCAAATATCACCTAACATGTATACTAGCCATATAATCTCAAAAAGACACTATCATTGTAAAGACCCTTAATTTTTCATATATTTTTTTTAATTATATAGAATTATTATGAGTCTGCGAAAATTAGCAGTGTGTGATTCTGAGGCCTAGTGTGCTAAGAATGAAATTATGAACATTTATTAGTCTATATTTAGTAAACACGGGAGTGGAGAATTATAACATTTGAACTGGTGATTGCAATTGAAATCTGGGGACACTGTCGAATCCACAACACTGTTATTTTCATAAAGATACCTTCACCTCGACTATAATAGGCCAAGGGTTGAAGTTGGATTTTCGGTTTTTCATGGTAGAATTGAATAAAAAAATAAATAATTTTTATTTTATTTTTGGAGTCGAATAATTTTAATTTTTATGGTAGGGACCACCCGAGCCTATATAACTCTAGGAAACCCCAATTGAAGAGCAAACATTAATTGATCATTAACATAACATAACATTAATGAGAGGGGATATTCACGTCTAGTGGTTTGGGGGGAATTTTTGGAAGTCCAATTAGGTGGATAAATCTCGAATGAAGTGCATTCTCCAACAAAGAAGGTCCTTCAATGAAGAACGACCTCTGAAAGAGGAACGAGGAACAAGGAACCAACACTCGTGTTTGAATTGGAAGCATGTTGCAGGAGCGAAGGACATGGTGACATCATCTTCCTCATTATTCCCCTTCAACGAACAATCGAGGTAGGTGTTTTATTTTGAAATCTCATAAATATCCATATGTTGATTCATTATATTCAGGATTCTCCACGACAATGTCCAATCAAACACGACCATTTATCTGTGCATAAAAAACATTCTTTTCAATTCATTCTTCGTGCTTTTTTCATGTGTTATTCAACCCCAAATAATTAAGCGTGCTAAAAATACAATGATTCATTAAGCGCGACATATGAACGCGGAGATATCAACCTTGGAATTGTGAATATGTGTCTGTCAAATTTTTCGAGCATAGAACAATGCTATGATGGCATGTGGAAGAAGAGAAGCGCGTGTCTACCCTGCCGGTAGAGGAGGAGGTCATGACTGTTGGGTTTTAGTGGCGCACAAGGAGGTGGCTGACACACAGTCGACCTGAGTTTGAGTAGACGGTGCTCCCGAAGGGTGTCAGACACCTAGTAGTCCATGGTTAGAGAA
This sequence comes from Viscum album, assembly GCA_963277665.1. NCBI lineage: Eukaryota > Viridiplantae > Streptophyta > Magnoliopsida > Santalales > Viscaceae > Viscum > Viscum album. The sequence goes on along the minus strand of OY728129.1, from coordinate 275,727,351 downwards.
GGTGGCACACTCGGAAGGCGGCCAAAAATTGGTCGACCACAGTTTGAGTAGGCGGCGCACCCAGAGGGCGGCTATCAACCGGCCAACTGCGGTGGGAGCAGCGACACCATCACACAACTGGAGGAGGAGCCTAACAAACAGCTGCCTTGCCGCGTCACACCGAGTGGGAATGATCCAACAGGTCCCGTGTGCTAGAAGGCAGTGCCAGTTTGGCCAAAGCCAAAGGGTCCATTTGAATGTTTGGAATACTGGGGGCACATAGACCCCATGTAACTGCTATTGCAGCCCCCACCATGGTGGACCACACCCATTAGAGAGGGACGAGCCATGGGGGTTGCGCCCACCGGGTAGGGCATCCTCTTTTGTTGATCGGGCTGGGCCAGACAGCGGCCCAATGGGCCGGTCTCACCGCGGTCTAGGGCATCCGTGTCAGGCTGGTCGACCTGGGCTGGGTCAGATTGGCCCAATCCAAGTCGGTCCGGGACGGCCTAACCATGTATGACTGGACCCAGTCCCATCTGGACTTAGATACGCCTTTTCGGCCATATCATGAGAACCAGTTTTCCATTTAACGAACCGTATTTGGAACTATATTTGATAGATCGAGACGGTCTATTTGGTATTCTCAACATCAGTTTTGGATAAAGTTGGAGTACGGCTGGGTTGTATTGAACCCCAATCCAACTGGGCCCTCGAAACGAAAACTCTAGTAACTTACAGACTGGGTGTCCAATTAACATGGTGTCTATTGCGTTTGGACTTTTATGACATGTTGGCCTATTGAGATACCTCTTTGTGGGACATCATGACAGTTGAAGTATTGACCCATTTCTTGAGATGCGGACCCTCCTAGAATCAATCCCAGATAGTGTAGGAACCCTATGGCTAGTTGTACATGATGAATATTCAAATCCTTTGTGGGTCATCTTCAGATCCTGTGTGGGTAAGAATCCTCAGATCATGTGTGGGTCATCTTCAGATCCTGTTTGGGCAATCTACGATATTGTGTGGGTCAGCAGCAGAGCATCTCCAAGAAGTAAGATGTTCTAGAGACCCAACTTATCTTGTATACTTACATACTTATGTTAATATTTGTGTGAGATGATTCATTACAATGGTGGTACACTTCTGTGTTGTGATACCTTCATGGTATTCATCTTTGTGGCGATACCTTTATGGTACATAACTTCATGTTGTTACTAGTGTGGTACTTCTATCTTCATGGTGTTACCTGTGTGGTACTTTTACCTTCGTTGTGTTACCTTTGTTTTATTCTACCCTCATGTTTGAGATAAGTATATATATTGATTACTTATTTATATGAATGAGCATATACCTAAGTAGTGTTGATGGATATTGCTTCGTGCTTTCAGATTGAGGTCTTTCTTTGTGGTTTATCCTTTGTGGATTATGAGAGACCTTATGGGGTCTCATTGTCCCTACTGAGTATTGTTATACTCAACCCTGAACAGGTTATGCCCACACCATGTTTTGTCCTTTGTAGAATATGGATATCATTGATCAAGGCTGAGGGTTCTAGGACTAGAGGATACTTGGAGGTGGACCATTGTGCGAGACATACCACAATTTCGACCGTTCGAGAGTTGCATATTCCCTTCAAGTAGGATCCCTGGCGGGTGTTCATAGGAGCTGTTTTCAGATTTACTTGGACTTCCCAGTTGGTTTTTTATTTCGGCCCCTTTACATACAGGTCTCATCCTATTTACTATATAGTTTACATTGTACATGTATCTTTATGTGTTTTTGGATCATGTGAGTATGCAGGTAAATAGGCAATGTCTTTATGATTTTAGGGATATTCCTTTCTAGTGTTAGTTAACTGCCCCTGGCATATGGAAGGAAGCATTGAGGTAGTCATGGCACAAGCCCTAGGGGTCGGGACATGAAAAATTGTTATCAAAGGAGTCGTTTATACCAAAGAACGTAGAATTTGATCTTTTAATCGGCAATTGTGTTAAGTGTTTTGAGTGTGGTTATCATTTTGGGGAATCCGGTGTTGGTGTGGTGGCGGACGTATCTATACACTAGGACCCTGACATCTAATTTTCAACATAGTGCATGAAAACACTGATTGTGTGTGTGTTTTTGAAATGTTTTCTTGGAGATATCATTGAGTCAGCTCACCATGTATAGATTATTGACCATGATTCACCTGTTTATTTCCAGGATGCCTCCACAAAGACAACAATCCAGGGTTCCAGGTTGAGTATGCGAGGACAGCCCACCGAGTGATGAGGCTTCAGTGCAGGGCCCACTTTTGGTAGTTGTACTATTGGGTGGTGTACCAGTAGCACCACTACCCATTGCGCACCTAATTCCACCATCCCCAGTAGAAGAGGGTAAATGCCACTTGAGTGTGTTGCACAAGTTCTGGTGCCAGAGGCCACTGGTGTTCTAGGGAGAGAAGGATCCATGGGCTGTTGAGGACTGGCTATAAGTCGTGGTAAGAGTTTTTCAACTAGTAGGGACATGAGCTGATCTCATGGTGATCCTTGCCACTATTCCTCCTCAAGAAAAAGTGGTAAGATGGTGGATATTGTTTCTATAGGTTAATAACTAGGTTAATCACATCTGGGTAGAATTAGAGAGCATTTTTAGAGCAGATTTCGTCCCACTGACCTTACGCTCTGTGCGTATTCAAGAGCTTCTCCACATGTAGCATGGCAGCATGACCGTGGATCAGTATTGAGCGAGGTTCACTAACCTCCCGCGCTAATCTATTGACATGGTGCGGGGTCCTTTATTTAGGGCTCAGACCTTCACGAAGGGTCTTAGAAGGGATATTAGAGCATCGATGATTTCCCTTAACATCCTGATGGATGCAGGGGTGTTAGAGGGAGAACTCTTAGTTGAGATATTCCATGTAGAGTAGTCACTAGAAGCTGGACCCACAACTAGATGTCACATAGAAGAGTAATATGCAGTTAGCAGCAGATAAATGATGCAGAGGTCCCGGAGGACCAGATCTACATGTGGACAACCGCATGATATATGGTCAGTTGTGGAGGTCTCTCGAGAGAGGGGCAGATAGACAATGAGGAGGCAGTATTACTTGTTCAGCGGGCATGGTCAAATGGCTCTCAGCAGCCCGACCAGTAATATTGAAGACCAGCAGATGGTCGAAGGACCTCTTGGTTGGAGATGAATTTTAGATCGAGGAGGTCAGCATGCCGCTGGTGGACTTAGCCAAGGAGTTGGCTGTGCATCAGGCGGTGGGTGGTGATTTGAGGTTCTACCACTCTCACCACCAGGTGGTCCACCCCCACTATAAGGAGCTAGTGGAAAGGGATGAGGTCAGCTCCATGTAGATGAGACATATGACCACGATGCTCTGTATATGATTCGAGGTAAGATCTGTGTCTACTCCATCTTAGATGCAGTACTTATAGACACAAGTTCTAGTCTCTCTTTTACTGCCACGACCCATTTTCAGATCCTGGAGATTCTGGTGGAGATGTTTCCTCCATAATTACATATAAAGACATAGATGGGAGAGGATTCCATTATTACACATTAGTGCCAGTAGTGCAAGCATACTATATATGGTGAGAGATTCGGCTAGGATCATCTGGTAGTGGTGTTGTGGACTTATGATGTCATCTTGTATATGGATTGGTTATCTATAGTACATACTCAGATCGACTGTAATAGGAACAATGTAAGGTTTTTCCATGGGGATGGGACTAGGTTTTACATAGCTTGAGAGAAGGGAACATTTTCAATACAGGATGGACTTTCCCAGAGGAGGGTGTAGCCGATCACAAATTAGTTGGCTAGAATTACCCTCGGAGTGGTTGATGTTGTGAGTCCAAGATATCCTATAGTGGTGGACTAGTGCGCTGATGTATTCCTTGATGATGTATCAGGTCTACCTTTAGGCGGAGAGGTTGAATTTTATATCGACTTGTACCCCGTGATGACACTGATATATACACCAGCATATCGGATGGATCCGGTGGAGATTCGAGAGCTGTGAGTACAACTAGAGGGATTGCAGAGAATGGGGTTCATTAGGACAAATTTTTCTCATTGTGCAGCCCCGATTTTGTTCACCAAGAATGCAGATGGACGTTTGAGACTCTATGTAGACTATTGGCGGCTAAACTAGGTGATCGTGAAGAAAAAGTACCCACTCCAGAGGATTGAGGATCTCTTTGATCAGCTGATGGGAGCATGGTGGTTTTCAAAGACAAAGCTTAGATTAGGCTATCACCAGCAGAGGGTACAAGACGAGGATATGATGAAGATGGACTTCAGATGAAAGTATAGCCACTATGAGTTCTTGGTTATGCCATTTGGTGTGACCATTGCCCCAGCAGTGTTCATGAGACTCATGAACAAGAACTTCCATCCACACCAAGATTTATTTTTGGTAATCTTCATCAATGACATCCTGATATAATCATCTATAGAGGATGAGCATGCCTATGATTTGTAGATAGTTATGGACACACTCTAAGAGAACCTTATTTATGGTAAACCCCCGTTGTTCCAATTAGGGATAAGATAGGTCCACATTATAGGACACAGCATCTCGAAAGATGGAGTTGTGGTGGATCCAACAATGATTGAGTTTGTGCCTTCTTGGGATCCACCTAGGAGTGTGGTGGAGTTGTGGAATTTCTTGGGTCTGTCCTCTTACTATCGGAGGGTTTTTCATGACATTTTAGAGTTGTGGCACCCTTATCAGCGTTGACGAATATGGGTAAACCCTTTTTGTGGTTGGAGAAATTCCATCTGAGTTTCACGATTCTAAGAAAGAGACTAACGCGTTCCCCCATCCTGAGGATACTGGAGGCGGGAATTGGGTATGTACTCTACTATGATTCATTAAGGATCAGACTTGGATATTTCTTGATGCAGAAGTGAGTAGTGATCGCATATAGTTCTCGATAGGTGAGACAACATGAGTAGAACTATGGTACCCATGACATGGAGTTACTTGTAGTTGTCTTCTCCCTAAAGATGTCACGACATTACATTATGGGAGAACATTTTATAGTCTACTCTTATCAGAAGAGTCTCATGTATATCTTCACTCAGAAAGACCTAAACCTGAGAATGTAGTATTTTCTTGAGTTCATCTAGGACTATGACTTTGAGAGAATCAATATTCCTGGGAAGGGGTATGTGGTAGCAGATTCACTCAGCAGGAGAGCTGGTATAAAATTCATGAGTGAGGTGACAGAGCAGCTAGTCAATTTGGGGACATCCTACGTGGATCGAGATGGAGAATCTTACCTTAAGTCTATGACTGTCACTCCACCACTCCATCAGCGAGTAAGGGAGGTACAACACGGGGACACTGACTACAAGGCTTAACGTGTTCAGATATCCACACGACATGCACCTAACTAATTTTATGAAGGTGGGGAGCACATCATCCTCTTTAGAGGACATACTATGGTACTGGTAGGACTAAGAGAGGATGTTTTAAGGAATTTCAATACGTCCCCTATAGTGCTTCATCCACAAGTGTAGACGAAGTACCAGGAATTTGGTGTCAGCACTTGTGGTTGGGAATGAATAAAGAAATGGAAATGTTTGTCTCATGGTGCCTCACATGTCAGCATGTGAATGTAGGGCATCAGGTTCTAGCGGGCTTAGTTCAACTACTAGAGGTGCCAGAGTGGAAGTGGGATGGAATCTCCATGGACATTGTGACAGGACTTCCAATCATGTCCAAGGGACATGATTCCATATAGGTGACCATTGAACGACTCACCATGTTAGTCCACATCCTAACTATTAGAGAGTAGGGTTTAGTAGAGGGATTGATATGCCTCTACATGTAGAATATTATACATCATTGTGGATTGCCTTTGAGGATTATCTCCGATTGTGATACATGTTTTAGTTCTCAACTATGGAAGGGGATGCATGGGGAATTCGGGAATTAGATTTGATTAAGCACCGCCTTTCATCCTCAGGCGGATGGCCATAAAGAGTGGACCATTTAGACCCTTTAGGAAATTCTACGTGCTTGCGTCCTTGCTTTCGGCCCTAGGTGTGAGGATCACTTTCCCTTGGTAGAGTTCACGTACAACAACAGCTATATCTCCACCATTGGTATGGTACTATTTGAGGATTTGTACGGTCTTCCATGCATATCAACTATGTGCTGGACTGATCCCAGGGAGTCAGCACGCATTGGACCCGAGATGGTACGGGCTACCACGGAGAAGCTGCAGATCATCCAGAATTGGATGAAGACTGCACAGGGTAGGTAGAAGTCATTTGCATATAGGATAAAGAGACCTCTCGAGTTCGTGGATGGTGACCATGTCTTCTTAAGGGTCTCACCTCGATGAGGTTTCAAGAGATTTGGTCAGGGTAGCAAGTTATCTCTGAGGGGTATCAGACGCTTTTAGGTCTGTATAAGAGTTGGTGAGTTGGCATACCACTTATCTCTTCCCCATTAGTTACACCGAGTGCACAACATTTTCCATGTATCCCAAATGAGTAGATAGGTACATGATTCATCTCACATCATTGACTGGGGTGAGCTGGACATCAATGATGGGGCAATGTTTTCGAAGGTTCTAATGGAGGTTGAGGATCGATATGAGAGAGTCCTTCATGGGTGATCAATACCTCGGTTTCACGTATGTTGGAAGTAAGGTAACCTCGATAATACCACATGGGAGCAGGAGACATTGATTCATGCTTATTACCCCCACTTCTTTCCCATGTTTCTGTTGAGGCTTTCACAAGCGCAATTCCTATAGGTGGGGAGAATGTAAATAACCAGATGTGCGATGTAATTTTTTTAATTATATGGAATTATTATGAATCTGATAAAATTAGTGGTGCGTGATTTTGAGGCCCAGTGTGCCCAAAATTAAATTCTGATCTTTTTTCGGGTACGTTTAGTAAACACGTTAGTGGATTTTTGTAACATTTGAACTGGTGCTCCGAATTGAAATCTGAGTACACCGTAGAACTTTCAACGCTGATATTTTGTTATGGATACCATCACCTCAACTGCAGTAGGTTAAGTGTTGATGTTGGATTTTCAGTTTTTCGTGGGAGAATTGAATATTAAAATAAATTGTTTTTTATTTCTTGAAACCTCTCATTTGAATTTTGGGACACCCAAACCTTTCTAACTATTGGAACCCCCCAATTGAAAAGCCAAAATTAATTAATCCTTAACATAACTAAACATAACCGAGAGGGATCCTCAAATCTCGTGGGTTAAGGGGAAGTTGTTGTAAAACAAATTTGGTGGAGAACTCTAGAAGGAAGAGCATTCTCTAACAAATAATGAACTTTGAACGAGAAACTAACGCTCGAGCTCGGATCAAAAGCGTGTTGTAGGAGCAACAAACATCGGAAACTTCATCTTCTTCCGCACACCACATCCAACAGACAATCGAGGTAGGATATTTATTTTGAAATAAAATAAATAACTATAAGTTGATTCTTCATATTCATGATTCTCAATGTCGATGGCCAAAAAAACACAGCCACCAATCCACACATATACCATGATCTTTTATATTCATTATTCACTCGTTATTTGTGCATTCTCAGACACCAAATAATTAATCATGATAAAAAACACAATGTTTAGTTGAGCGCAACATATGAACTGGGATATAATAACCCAAGATCGCAAATATGCGGCTGTCAAATTTATAGGGCTTAGAATAATGCTACAGTAGATGGTGGAAGAAGGCGGTGTATGTCTGTACCGCCTGCAAAATAGAAGGTAGCAGCTCTCATGCCATAGTGGCCCACCCTAAGGGAGGCCCACACATGTCCGACCTCATTTTGAGTATGTGGTGCACCCGAGAGGTGGACGAAAATTTGCCGACCGCGGTTTCAGGAGGGGGCGCACCCGAAGGGTGGCCGAAACCCAGTCATCCATGGTGGGAGCAACGACACCTTCGTGCCGCTTGAGAAGGAGTTGACCAGACATCCACAAATTTGTGTCACACTAAGCGATATATCCCTATTGGGTCCCACATGCCTATAGCTGGTACCACATGGCGCCTCCAGGTTGGCCAAATCCGAACGGTCCATTGGACCGTTCGGAATACTAGGGGGTGCCTCCCACCGGGTAGAGGCTACGGCGGGCCCCGCCATAGAAGACTCTACAATACTGAGTGCGATGATCCCCAGGGGTCGTGCCATGAATGAACGGACCATAGGCTACCGGGATGGGCCCTCTGTGGTTGGGCTCATCTGGGCCGGAATCAGGCCCATCAGGACCCAAATATTCCTTTTTGTCTATATCATGAGAACAAGGTGTCTATTTTATGAACCATACATGACACTGGATTCCTTTGATCGGGATGGTCCTATTGGTACACCCTACTTGAGTTTTGGAGAAAGTGAGGGTACAGCTGGGTTGGATCTAACCCGAATACAACGAGGCCCTTGGAACAGAAACACTAATAACGTACAGAACGAGCATCCCTTTGACGCACCATCTATTGCGTTGAGAACCTTATGATGTGGCAGTCCATTGAGATACTACTTCTGGAGAAATTATAGAGGTTGAAGTATCAACCAATGGTTTGAAGAGAAGATCCTCCCGGAATCAAGCGTGCTTAGTGCGAGAACCCTATGACTGGTTATACTCGATGAACCGTGAGATCCTGTGTGGGTCATCTTCAGATCCTTTGTGGGTCCACATCCTTAAATCATGTGTGGGTCATCTTCAAATACTGTGTGGGTCATCTATGATCATGTGATGGTCAACAACAGAGCTTATAGATGAATTAAGTATATCTAGCAACACAAGAAATCATCAATAATTTCGTACATAAGTGTTACCTAGTATGAGATGAGTTATTGCCTTTTTGGTACACTTCTGTGTGGTAATACATTCATGGTATTATTTTGTATGACTATACCTTTGTGTTACATACCTTCATTGTGTTTCATGTGTTGTACTTCAATCTTCGCGTTGTTACCAATGTGGTACTTTTACCTTCATTGTGTTACCATTGGGTTGTTCCACCCTCACATGTGAGATATGTATATATATAGATAACTTAGGTATATTTATGGGCATATACCTAAGTAGAGTTAATGACTATTTTTTCATGCTTTGAGATTGAGGTCTTGATTTGTGGTTTATCCATTGAGGAATATGAGAGACCTTCGGGGGTCCTGGGGTCCATACCGAGCATTTTTATACTCAACCCTGCACGGGCTATGACCGCACCTTAATGTGTCTTGTGTAGATGACAAACAACATTGATCAATGCCAAGGGTGCCTGGACTGGGGGCCACCCGAAGGTGGATGTAGAGACCTGAATCTTGACATACATGGACATTACATTACTTTAGCAGAATACTTAATACATAACAAAAACACACACACAAGGACCGTAATAGTTTAGTGTCTTTGGAAACTAGGAATATAATATTCTAATCGTGGTGAAATATCTTCAACATCTCCCATAAAGATATTCCATTTTTTACCTAAAACCTTTCTTTATATCCTGGGGAAAATAAAACACAAAAGGGTGAGCTCAAATGCTTAGTAAGGGTAAACAAAAGAAATATCAATCACATTATAGTCATAAGAACATAACATTTTGGAAATCTTAACCTGTAAAAGAGATCATAATATCATAAGATGAGATAAATAATTGTAGTGAAATGTAATACCAATAATCATAAAATAAAACATGAAACTTTGTGGCATACACACATAATCATAGACATTCATTTCTTATTAGTCGAGACTCATAGCCAAGACTATCTTAGTGGAAAGTGTCCATTTCTGAACAGAGTTCACTTCTCGTTTCAGTCCTGTTTCACTGAACATGTTTAATCTATCGTTCCAGCCATGTCTATCTCATGAGATATAAAATCTTTACCCAATGCATTAGAGGGAGATATAGTTCCCACCCATCTCATAATTAAATCATTCTTACTTGTGCAATAAAATAAACATACATCATTCATAATAACCCAATAAATAAAATGGGTTTCATAAACATCATCCCTTCATCACATAATCCATATAAAAGAAATGGATATCATTTGATAATAAGAAAATTGAAACCATTTAAATCATAGAGACATGATACTTGAACCATACACATAATAAATAATGTCATCTTAGATGGAAAATGGTTTTGATAAAGCACTTGAAAAGAATTCTTGAGGAAAATATCCTTTCATCTTGAAAATCATTTTCTTTTCACAAAATGCCATTTAATTTTAATAGAAAAGGATTTTTTTGAAAATATTCATGAAATATTTTGTAGTAAGCTTCATGAAAATAAGGCCTTATAAAACCCTAAAAATCCGTCCATGTCGTATAAGTTTTAAAAACATTCTTCTCGTACTTTTGTCGGAAAAGTCAAAAAGTACCTTGTAGGGTAAATAAAAGAAAGATTCCTTCCATACCATGGGGTAAAAGTCAAAAACTGTAAAAAGAACATTAATCATACATGAATACACTTTTTAAAACATGGACATGGATGATTTCAATATCCCTAGTAAATACTTACGAATAAGCAATCTCAGATAAAAATTAGATTTGCACAATTATCCCTTAACTTAGGTCTGATATGCTTCGTACGTATCCAAACCTCCTGTATAATGATTTAAATAATTTCATTGAATTATTACAGAATAATATTCATTGTTATTATATCATATATGGTTCACTTATGATGGTATATTACCTGTTCTTTTGTAAATTCATGTTAAAGTAGTGTTTTGGGTAAAATCGTCTCATTTGTCTTTCATGTTTTAACTTGTAATTATTAATATGATTACTTAGATCATGATTACATAAATCCAGAATTTAAAACATGATTTATATATAATATATATTCAGAATATACATATATATAATGGATCGATAAATGGAAATAAATACACCGTTCATGGAGACGGTTGGCCGTACGTACGCATGAATGTTGTTTTCGTTTCCTCATTGAATTGAATGGAATTAATTGGATGACATACATATATATATATACATATATCCAGTATCATTATTATGTCATATATTTCATGATTAATTATTATATGTACTTTATAATCATTTATGAATGGTTAATCATTGAGAATGAATCTCATCGCGTCATAGAGACGGTATTCTGTACGTACGCACGAGCGATGATATCTTTCCCATAATTATAGAATTGGAGTGGATGGAATAATATATAATAGTCAGTATGATGTTATAATAACCATATATAGTTATTCTTTACACCATTATACCCATCCATGTAAGGTGTTTGTGGAAAAATAGATGACACCACGGCGTTCGTACGTACGCACGCACGATTATTTTGTTTTCCGTAGGATGGATAGAAGGTGAAATATGGTTGTTTCATATTTATAATAACATATTAGTATATGAGGAATACTGATGTAATTACTTCATAATGAAACAACTAAATAAGAAGAAGTTGAAGAATAATGAAAATTGAAATAATCGGTAACAAATATTACCTCTTCTTTGACACGCCTCTTTGAATCCTCCTATTAGGGTACTAAATTTGGTCTCTGAAGAAGACCAGGACCTCTATGACGTTTCTAGGGAAGTGGAGAAGAGAACTGGGTAGTGGTAGGCCGAGCTTGAAATCACAATGTGGTGTGTGGAAGAGAGGGAGGAGATGCACTTTTATAAGGGAGGAGAGGGGCACCTTTGGAATTCATAAAAATATTAATTTATAATACATAAAACCCCACTTGAAAACCTCCAAAAATGACTCATATTTGAATATTAGATGATATAGGGTTGTAATATCATCACAATATAAAATTTATACATGTTTGGATCTTATTTTAAACCTTATTGTTTTGATTTATCCTAATTTAATATATTTAAGTTTATTTGTGGTAATAAAATTATAAATTTTAAATTATAACAAATAATTACTTATTTGTTGTTACTTTTACATAATTGGTTACATTATAACATTATAGACCATATAAATTTAAATTTATAATTTTTAAAAAAAATTTGTGATTTTTAAACAATTTTATAATATGTTATTTTTATAAAATAATAATAGTGTCAATTTTGACACTATTCATTTATTTGAATTTCAATAAAATATATACAGAAGATATGTTCGAACTAAAAGCATTAAAAGATTCATAAAATTTCATATTCATATATATAAATACTGTATCACATTAAATAGTTTATATAATATTTATTTTTTTATTTTTAAAACCATTTATTTGGTTTGTCTCTTAATAAAATAATTAGTACAAGATTTTTGTATAATTATTTAATATACTTACTTGTTTCATTAAGATTAAAAATAAAATCCTATGATGAATATTAATATATTAACGTTCACAATAATACTTTTACTCGAATTTATCATCTTAAAATCAAAATATTTAAATTGTTATATTTATTAAATTATGAAGGTTACAACTTTGTCATCATTTAAAATAAAATAATATAAGTGTCATAATCACATTTATAAGGCTCAAAACGGTTATATATTAGGACATTGGATGATTAAGGTGTAGATATACACTACCAATAAGCTTTGGGCTGGTTTTTGGGCCTTTTAATGGGTATTATTATTTCAATAAAAACTACATTACTCATTTTTCACCTAAGAAATAATTTCTGCATCATTAATGTATCACCATTAAGGGAAATTATTTAATCCCTAAAAATTATAAATTAATTATAATTATGTATATAATTTTATTATCTTTTTGGAGACTATTCATGTTCGAAGTTTTATGATGTTCATTACTAAATTAAAATTATTATACTTAGAAGATTTAAGAGAGTGACATGTTGTCAGTTTCTTTGGTTTTAATAATAATTAAATTATTTTCATGGTAAAAAGTCCATAAAATGAATATAATCTGACCCTTAGGTGATATGGTTCTATTTTTATCCATCCAATAGAATTTTGGCATGTGTTAGAGTAATTTTATAATATTATATGTACCCTTAATTACCCGATTTATGTTTAACTATGGTAAATAAAATTTACCGTAGTTACTATTAATAATTCCCAAAAATAAAAAGTAGCTTATTAACATAATTTGGACCCACTGATTCAAAATATGGAATCCATTTCTAAAAATTCAATACAAAAAATTTTCAGAAATTAAATTAAAATAAATCCCGTTGTCGAAAGAAAACATGTTTTTCTTTAAAACATTGCAAAATATTGAATTGATTTAACCTACGAATTGAAGGTAAAATCAATGCTAATGACATATATTATATTAAATGGTAAAAATATATTATATTTATACTTTAAAACCATTAAATATTATAATTTAACTACATATGTTATTACGATGAAAAAAAGTTGTTTTTAATTAAAATATAGCAAGTTTTTACTATTCATTAAAAAATGAAAGTTATCAGAATTATATGAAAAATTTATCCAAGGTAAAATTTTATATTCTGATTCCAAAGAATAATTTTATTTTGTAAAATTGAACTTATAAATGTGTAAAAAACTAGATTTAAAGTAGGTGCGCCATCAAAAGGCTGCAAAACTGCATTTTTTTAAAAATACTTATTTTACCCGAAAAAATTATTTTGTTCTTATACCATGTTCTAGAAAATGTAAAAGATGAATAATAATGTAATAAAATTCAAAATTTAGTTAATACTATTCATAACGGCTAGTTCATAATAATATTATAATAATATATCGTTGTTTTGTAAAAACCGGTATTGCGTACAACACACGCTATCGAGGAAGGTCATGATTGCGTGTAATGCAAACCAAGCCAGGGTTGCGTATTGTGCAAAAATCCTTCGTTGTTTCGTATAACAGAATCCAACCACATTTCATTTATACATTGAATATATATATATACTCAATGTTTTGTAGAATAACTATTATCAAAATTATGTGTAACACGATCCAAGAATAGTGTTGCGTATACTGCAAGCTAATACGGTGTTGCGTATAGTAAAAGATAATCTTGTTGTAGCATAAAACACATGACATCAAATAAATTAAAAATAATACTTATCATAAAATAACTGGTTGTTACATCTTACCCCCCTTAAAATGAATTTCGCACTCGAAATTCATCGGGGTTATGCATGGTTTTTTACTTGAAAGTTTCTTTAATTAAACCCACATCGTAAAATGAAATACAAAAACTTAACTTTCAAAACTAATGTATGAAATGTTACGGTTACCCAAATTAACTCATCACTGGGTTTTCACGTAGGAGAACATAGGTGAAAATATGGACATGAAAAAAAATCTAACCATCAAGTTCTGATGGAGAGTGGTAGAGGACACGGCTATGAAAAAGCCAACAATCACAAAGCCATAAATTTGTGATGATCTAGGGTACCATCTGATTCATCAGATATAAGGGCACTAGGACAACATTTTTGGTTTTCAAGATCATTTCTCTAAAGTTGAAGAATTTTAATTAGATGAAATACTTACTTCATTTTGATATAATCTCACCGTTGTTCGTACCTTGAACAATTTCCACTACATCTCTTAAAGAAATGAAGTTGAATTTTTCATTCGTGAAGTGTTAGTAGATCATGTGATAGAATGATGGGTCATTCCATATCTTTCAAAAAAAAGGTTATCAAAAGTTATAAATCCATCTTATGGTTAGATTAATCGTATATGGTTCCAAAAATTAACTTATACTTCATATATCATACCGCTTAATAAAATAAAACTAGTTTCTACTAACGAGGGACTTCATGCAGGCCAGTGGTAGGCGATAAAGGCCAGTCGCACTTCCATTGTGGGTTCGATTCCCACACCCTTGTCCGACGCGATGGGCTATCACCCGTCCTGCAGGTTTTCCTTTTTCTAAAACTACATTACTATAACATCCCATCAATAATATAAAAAAAACTTCTTATCCTTAAACAATACTAACTTATGTCCAACATAATCCATTCCAATCTTTAGGCTTATCCATAATACTGCAGTCCACTCTCATAATATAGTGAAAACGATTACCAGAGATTTAATACCATCGTTGATCCCCATATATCATAATATATGTCTTGTTTGTCACATTCCAAACATTCGAAGGCCTTAATCATGTATTCTCTTGAAAAATGAATACCCATTGAACCTTAGTGAAAACATGAATGCAGTTAAAAGTTAATACTTTCCACATACAAAAATCCTCAAAATTATATATACTCAAACCATGATATAACTTAGTCCTTATATCAATCATTAGCTCATGAATACAATCAAACATCTCATTATCTTCTTATTCCTTCATTATGCGCATATCATCTACTTTACAAAAATATCTGAATAACCTTCCATGGTTACTGGTACCATTCAAAATATATTTTTAAATACATTAAGGAAAAACAATAGTGTAACAATCCTTAGATGATTCTTTATTCCATAGTACCATTAACTATACAACATAACTCTCGATAAACATACAATCATTCCACTACCTTCTAAAACAACAGACTGAGCTTCAACACTTCTTTCAGCTCATATATAATTTGTAGTCTCCCCATCATCATCTACATAAATACTACCCATATGACCATGCTGATTCTCTTCATGTGATTTTCCATTAGGGCACTGGTTTGCATAATTCCCGTACATTCCACATTTAAAACATCCAATCATTGTTGATGTCATCGCAATATCATTATCCTTGTTCATGATGTTAACTAAACCTTATCCGTTGCACTTACTGGATTTGTGTCCTTTTCCACACCCAAAGCATCTTCCAGTTCCTCTAAAACAATATCCCAGATTCCTCTTCCCACATGATTTACATGAGGGAAATTGAACTTTCTTTCCTATATGATCATCATGAAACTACATCTTTCTCTTATTATCTGAGTCGGGAAACATACCAAAGTTGATATTATTTATCATATTATGAGATTTTTGATTAGGCATAATAACGATGTTTGGACTTCCATATCCTGTTTCATTGGTTTCTCATGAAGAATAACATTCCATTGTCTGTCATATCCTCCATTATCGTGAATCTTCCGGTTTCCTGCCATTTTCTAAAACCCAAAAAGAATAGTTTGAGAGGAAAAAATAATTCTAGGAAAAACAACATAGTAAAGGGGGAGTAACCTAAATATCATAAATCATAGGATAAATTCTAGGATCGTTACCGTAGTTCTAGGACTGTATCTTATACGTATACTTATCCTTAGGGACATCCCTATACATACCTTAGAAATATCTCAAGGGATCTCACTAACGTTTTCGCATCCTAGTTTCCAATGGTTGACTAATCCTTTCCTCTGATACCAACTGTAGAGACCCGAAGCTTGACGTACATGGACATTACATTACTTTAGCATAATACTTAATACATAACAAAAAACACACACACAAGGACCGTAATAGTTTAGTGTCTTTGGAAACTCAGAATATATTCTTATAATCATGGTGAATGATCTTCAACATCTCTAATAATGATATTCATTTTTTTTACCTAAAAATGTTATTTATATCCTGGGAAAAATAAAACATAAAAGGGTGATCTCAAATTCTCAGTAAAGGTAATCAAAAGAAATATCAATCACATCATATTCATAAGAACATAACATTTTGGAAATCTTAACCTGCAAAAGAGATCATAATATCATGACATGGGATAAATCATAGTAGTGAAATGTAATCCCAATAATCATAACATAAAACATAAAACTTTGTGTCATACACACATAATCATAGATAATCATTTCTTATTAGTCAAGACTCATATCCAAGACTATCTTAGTGGACAAATTCCATTTCTGAACTGAGTTCACTCCGTGTTTCAGTTCTGTTTCACTGAACCGGTATAATCTGCCATTCCAGCCATGTCTATCTCATGAGATATAAAATCTTTACCCAATGAATTGGAGGGAGATATAGGTCCCACCCATCTCATAATGAAATCATTCTTACTTGTGCCACAAAAGAAACATACATCATTCATAATAACCCAATAAATAAAATGTGTTTCATAAACATAATCCCATCATCACATAATCCATATAAAATAAATGGATATCATTTCATAATAACAAAAGTGAAACCATATAAATCATAGAGACATGATACTTGAAACATAAACATATGAAATAATGTCATCTTAGATGGAAAATGGTTTTGATAAGGCACTTGAAATGAATTCCTGAGGAAAGTAACCTTTCATATTGAAAATTATTTTCTTTTCACAAAATCCCATTTAATTTTAAAAGAAATGGATTTTGTTGAAAATATTCATGAAATCATTTGGAGGAAGCTTTATGAAAATAAGGCTTTATAAATCCGTAAAAATACTTTCTTTCCGTATAAGTTTAAAAAACATTCTTCTCGTACTTTTGTCGGAAAAGTCAAAAAGTACCTTGTAGGGTAAATAAAAAAAAGATTACTTCCATAACATGGGGTAAAAGTCAAAAACGGTAAAAATTACATTAAAAATACATTAATACACTTTTGTAAAACATCGACATTGATGATTTCAATATCCCCAGTAAATACTTACGAATAAGCAATCTCGGATAAAAATGAGATTTGCACAATTATACATTACCTTAGGTCTGATATGCTTCGTACGTATCCAAACATCCTGTATAATGATTTAAATAATTTCATTGACTTATTAAAGAATCATATTAATTGTTATTATATCATATATGGTTCACTTATGACTTTATATTACCCGTTCTTTTGTAAATTCATGTTAAAGTAGCGTTTTGTGTAAAATCGTCTCTTTTGCCGTTCATGTTTTTAACTTGTAATTATTCATATGATTACTTAGATCATGATTACATACATCCAGATTGTAAAACATGATTTATATATAATTTATATTCATAATATACATATATATAATGTATCGATAAATGGAAAGAAATACACCGTTCATGGAAACGGTTGGTCGTACGTATGCATGAACACAGTTTTCGTTTTTTCATTGAATTGAATGGAATAAATTGGATGACATACATATATATATATACATAAATCCAGTAACATTATTATGTCATATATTTCATGATTACTTATTATATATACTTTATAATCATTTATGAAGGGTTAATCATTGAGAATGAATCTCATCGCGTCGTGGAGACGGTATTCCATACGTACGCACGAGCGATGATATCGTTCCCATAATTATTGAATTGGAGTGGATGTTATAATATATCAGAATCCGAATGATGTTATAATAACCATATATAGTTATCCTTTACACCATTATACCAATCCATGTAAGGTGTTGGTGGAAAAACAGATTACACCACGGCGTGGAGACGATATTCCGTGCGTACGCACACCCGGTGATTTTGTTTTCTGCAGGATGGATAGAAGGTGAAATAGGGTTGTTTAATATTTATAATAACATATCAGTATATGAGTGATACTGATGTAATTACTTCATAATGAAAAAACTAAATAATAAGAAGTTGAAGAAGAAAGAAAATTGAAAGAATCAGTAACGGATGTTACCTCTTCTTTGACACGCCTCTTTGAATCCTCCTCATAGGGTACTAAAATTGGTCTTTAAAGAAGACCATGACCTCTAGGATGTTTCTCGGGAAGTGGAGAAGAGAATTAAGAAGGGGTGGCCGATATTGATGGCTAAAAGTGGTGTGTGGAAGAGAGGGAGGAGGTGCCCTTTTATAAGGGAGGATAGGGGCACCTTTGGAATTCTTAAAAATATTAATTTATAATAAATCTATCCACACTTAAAAACCTCCAAAAATGACTCATATTCGAATATTATATGAGATCGGGTTGTAATATCATCAACCAATCAAATTTATACATGATTGGATCTTATTTTAAACCTTATCATTTTGATTTATCCTTATTTAATCTATTTAAGTTTATTTGTGGTAATAAAATTCTAAATTTTAAATTATAACAAATAATTACTTATTTGTTGTTAATTTTACATAATTTGTCACTTTATAACATTATAGACCATATAAATTTAAATTTATCATTTTAAAATATATTTTTTCTTTTTAAACAATTTTATACTATGTTATTTTTATAAAATAATAATAGTGTCAATTTTGACACTATTCATTTATTTGAATTTCAATAAAATATATACAGAAGATATGTTCGAACTAAAATCATTAATAGATTTATAAAATTTCATATGTATATATAAAATTATTGAATCACATTAAATAGTTCATATAATATTTATTTTATTATTTTTAAAACCATTTATTTGGTTTATCTCTTAATAAAATAATTACTACATCATTTTTGTATAATTATTTAATATACATATTTTTTTCATAATAATTAAAAATAAAATCCTATGATGAAGATAAATATATTAACTTTAACAATAATACATTTACTCGAATTTATCATCTTAAAATCATAAAATGTAAATTGATATATTTATTAAATTATGAAGATGACAACATTGTCATCATTTAAAATAAAATAAGATATGTGTCATAATCCATTTTATAAGGCTCCAAACGGTTATATATTAGGTAATTGGATGATTAAGGTGTAGTTATACACTACCAATAAGTTTTGGGCAGGTTTTTGGGCCTTTTAATGGGTATTATTATTTCAATAATAACTATATTACAAATTTTTCACTTAATAGATAATTTATGCATCATTAATGTATGACCATTAATAGAAGTAATTTAATCCCTAAAAATACTAAAAAAATTATCATGATGTAGATAATTTTATTATATTTCTGGAGACTATTCATGTTTGAAGTTTTATGATGTTTATCACTAAATTAAAATTATTATACTTATAAGATTTAAGAGAGTGACATGTTGTCACTTTCTTTGGTTTTAATAATAATTAAATTATTTCCATAGTCAAAAGTCCATAAAACAAATATAATATTACCCTTATGTGATATTGGTCTAGTTTTAGCCATCCAATAGAATTTTTTCTTATGTTAGAGTAATTTTATAATATTATATATACCCTTAATCACCTGATTTACCATTAACTATGGTAAATATAATTTAACTTAGTTAGTATTCATAATTCCCAAAAATAAAAAGAAACTTTTTAACATAATTTGGACCCACTGATTCCAAATATGGAATCCATTTCTCCAAATTCAATACACAAAATTTGCATAAATTAAATAAAAATTAATTCTGTTGTCGAAAGATAACGGGTTTTTCTTTAAAACATTGCAAAATATTGAATTGATTTAACCTACGAATTCAAGGTAAAATCAATGCTAATGACATAAATTATTTTAAATGGTAAAAATATATTCTATTTATACTTTAAAACCATTCAATATTATAATTTAACCACATAAGTTATTACGAAGAAAAAAAGTTGTTTGTAATTAAAATATATCGTGTTTTTTCTATTCATTAAAATATAAAATTTATCAGAATAATATGAAAAATAAATCCAAGGTAATGTTTTATATCTTGATTCCAAAGAATAATTTTATTTTGTAAAATTGAACTTATGAACATGTCAAAAACTAGATTTAATGTGGGTGCGCCATCAAAAGGCGGTAAATCTGCATTTCTTTAAAAATACTTATTTTACCCGAAAAATTTATATTGTTCTTATACCGTGTTCTAGAAAATGTATAAGATGAATAATAATGTTATAACATTCAAATTTTAGTTAATACTATTCATAATGGATAGTTCATAATAATATTATAATAATATATCGTTGTTTAGTAAAACCTGGTATTACGTACAACACACCCTATCGAGGAAGGTCGCGATTGCGTGTAATGCAAGCCGTGTTAGTGTTACGTGTTGTGAAAGAATCCTTGATTGTTTAGTATAACAGAATCCAGCCATATTTCATTTATACATTTAATATATATATATATATATACTCAATGTTGCGTAGAATAACTATTATCAAAACTGTGTGTAACACGATCCAATAATAGTTTTGCGTATACTGCAAGCTAATATGGTGTTGAGTATAACACAAGATTATCTTGTTATAGCATAAAACACATGAAATAAAATAAATTAAAAATAATAATTATCATAAAATATCGGTTTGTTACATTTTACCCCCCTTAAAATGAATTTCGCCTTCGGAATTCGTCGAGGTTATGAATGGTTTTTTACTTGAAAGTTTCTTTAATTAAAACCCACATCGTAAAATGAAATACCAAAACTTAACATTCAAAACTAATGTAGGAAACGTAACGGTTACCCAAATTAACTCATCACTGGGTTTTCACGTAGGAGAACATAGGTGAAAATATGGATAAAAAAAATCTAACCATCAAGTTCTGATGGAGAGTGGTAGAGAACATGGATATCAAAAATCCGATAATCACAAAGCCATAAATTTGTGATGATCTAGAGCACCAATTGATTCATCAGATATAAGGGCAGTATGACAACATTTATGGTTTTCAAGATCATTTCTCTAATGTTGAAAAATTTTAATTAGATGAAATAATTACTTTATTTCGATATAATCTCACTGTTTTCATGCCTTGAACAATTTCCACTTCTTCTCTTAAAGAAATGAAGTTGAATTTGTGATTCGTGAAGTGTTAGCAGATCATGTGATAGAATGATGGGTCATTCCATCTCTTTCAAAAAAAATGTTTGAAAAAGTTATAAGTCCATCTTATGGTTAGATTAATCGTATATGGTTCCAAAAATGAACTTATACTTCATATATCATACCGCTTAATTAAATAAAACTAGTTTCTACTAACCAGGGACTTCCTGTAGGCCAGTGGTAGGAGATAAGGGCCAGTCGCACTTCCGTTGTGGGTTCGATTCCCACAGCCTTGTCCGACGCGATGGGTTGTTGCCCGTCATGCACGTTGTCCTTTTTCTAAAACTATATTACTATAACATCCCATCAATAATAACGGAAAAAATTATATCCTTAAAAAATACTAACTTATGTCCAATATAATCCATTCTAATCTTTAGGCTTATCCATAATACAACATTCCACTCTCATAATATAATGAAAACGATTACCAGAGATTTCATACCATCGTTGATCCCCATATATCATAATATATGTCTTGTTGGTCACATTCCAAACATTCGAAGGCCTTAATCATGTATTCTCTTGAAAAATGAGTACCCATTGAACCTTAGTGAAAACATTAATGAAGTAAAAAATTAACACTTTCCACATACCAAAATCCCCAAAATTATATATACTCAAACCATGACATCACATAGTCCATATATTAATCATGAGCTCATGAATAAAATCAAACATCTCATTATCTTCTTATTTCTTCATTATGCGCATATAATCTACGTTAAAAAAATATCTGAATAACCTTCCATGGTTACTGGTAACATTCAACATATATATTTAAATACTTTTAGGAAAAACAATAGAGTAACAATCCTTAGATGATTCTTTATTCCATAGTACCATTAACTATACAACATAACTCTCGATAAACATACAATCATTCCACTACCTTCTAAAACAACTGACTGAGCTTCAACACTTCTTTCAGCTCATATATCATTTGTTGTCTCTTCATCATCATCCACATAAATACTACTCATATGGCCATTCTGATTCTCTTCATGAGATTTTCCATTAGGGCATTGGTTTGTATAATTCCCGTACAGTCCACATTTAAAACATCTAATCATTGTTGATGTCGTAGCAATACCATTATCGTTGATCATGATGTTAACTGAACATTTTCCTTTTCACTTACTGGATTTGTGTCCTTCTTTTCCACACCGAAAGCATTTTCCAGTTCCTTTAAAACAATCTCCCCAATTCCTCTTCCCACATGATTTAAATGAGGTAAATTTAACTTTCTTTCCTCTATGATCATCATGAAACTCCATCTTTCTCTTATTATCTGAGTCGGGAAACTTACAAAAGTTGAGATTATTGATCATATTATGAGATTTTTTATTAGTCATAATAATGATGTTTGGACTTCCAGATCCCGTTTCATTTGGTTTCTCATGGATAATATCATTCCATTTTCTGTCATATCCTCCATTATCGTGAATCTTCCTGTTTCCAGCCATTTTCTAAAACACAAAAAGAATAGTGTGAGAGGGAAAAATCATGCTAGGAAAAGAAACATAGTAAAGGGGGATTACCCTAAATATCTGACATATTAGGTTAAATTCTAAGATCATTACCGTAGTTCTAGGACTATATCTTATACGTATACTTATCCTTAGGGACATCCCTAGACATACCTTAGAAATATCTCTAGGGATCTCACTACCGTTTTCACATCCTAGTTTCCAAAGGTTGACTAAACCTTTCCTCTAATACCAACTGTAGATACCCGTAGCTTGACGTAAATGGACATTACATTACTTTAGCGGAATACTTAATACATAACAAAAACACACACACAAGGACAGTAATAGTTTAGTGTCTTTGGAAACTCCGAATATAATCTTCTAATCGTGGTGAAAGATCTTCAACATCTCCAATAAAGATCTTCCTTTTTTTTTACCTAAAACCTTTCTTTATATCCTGGGGAAAAGAAAACATAAAAGTATGAGCTCAAATGCTCAGTAATGATAAAAAAAGAAATATCAATCACATCATGTTCATAAGAACATGACATTTTGGAAATCTTAACCTGCAAAAGAGATCATAATATCATAACATGGGATAAATCATAGTAGTGAAATGCAATCCCAATAATCATAACATAAAACATGAAACATTGTGGCATACACACATAATCATAGAGAATCATTTCTTATTAGTCAAGACTCATAGCCAATACTATCTTAGTGGACAAATTCAATTTCTGAACCAAGTTCACTCCTTGTTTTAGTCCTGTTTCACTAAACCAGTTTAATCTTCCATTCCAGCCATGTCAATCTCATGTGATTTAAAATCATTAACCAATTCATTGTTGGGAGATATAGTTCCTACCCATCTCATAATTAAATCATTCTTACTTGTGCCACAAAATAAACATACATCATTCATAATAACCTAATAAATAAAATGGGTTTCATAAACAACATCCCATCATCACATAATCCATATAAAATAAATGGATATCATTTCATAATAAGAAAAGTGAAACAATGTAAATTATAGATACATGATACTTGAAACATAAACATATTAAATAATGTCATCTTAGATGGAAAATGGTTTTGATAAAGCACTTGAAATGAATTCTTGAGGAAAATATCCTTTTGTCTTGAAAATCATTTTCTTTTCACAAAATGCCATTTAAATTTAAAAGAAAAGAATTTTGTTGAAAATATTCATGAAATATTTTGGAAGAAGCTTCATGAAAATAAGTCTTTATAAAACCGTAAAAATCCTTTCATGTTGTATATGTTAAAAAACATTCTTCTCGTACTTTTGTCGGAAAAGTCAAAAAGTACCTTGTAGGGTAAATAAAAGAATGATTCCTTCCATACCATGGGATAAAAGTCAAAAACGGTAAAAAGGACATTAAACATACATGAAAACACTTTTATAAAACATGGACATGGATGATAGAAATATCCCCAGTAAATACTTACGAATATGCAATCTCTGATAAAAATGAGATTTGCACAATTATCCCTTACCTTATGTCCGATATGCTTCGTACATATCCAAACATCCTGTATAATGATTTAAATAATTTCATTGACTTATTATAGAATCATATTAATTGTTATTATATCATATATGGTTCACTTATGACTTTATATTACCCGTTCTTTTGTAAATTCAAGATAAAGTAGCATTTTGGGTAAAATCGTCTCATTTGTCGTTCGTGTTTTAACTTGTAATTATTCATATGATTACATAGATCATGATTACATACATCCAGATTGTAAAAAATGATGTATATATAATATATATTTAGAATATACATATATGTAATGGATCGATAAATGGAAAGAAATACACCGTTCATGTAGACGGTAGGCCGTACATACGCATGAATGCTATTTTCGTTTCATCATTGAATTGAATGGAATTAATTGGATGAAATATATATATATATATATACATAAATACAGTATCAATATTATGTCATATATTTCATGATTACTTATTATATATACTTTATAATCATTTATGAATGGTTAATCATTGAGAATAAATCGCATCGCGTCGTGGAGAGGGTATTCCGTACGTACGCACGAGCGATGATATCATTCCAATAACTATAGAATTGGAGTGGATGGTATAATATATCAAAATCATTATGATGTTATAATAACCATATATAGTTATTCTTTACACCATTATACCCATCCATGTAAGGTGTTGGTGGAATAACAGATTACACCACGGCGTGGAGACGGTATTCCGTACGTACGCACGCACAGTGATTTTGTTTTCTGTAGGATGGATAGAAGGTGAAATAGAGTTGTTTCATATTTATAATAACATATCAGTATATGAGGGATACTGATGTTATTACTTCATAATTAAAAAACTAAATAAGAAGAAGTTGAAGAAGAAAGAAAATTGAAAGAATCGCTAACAGATATTACCTCTTCTTTGACACGCCTTTTTGAATCCTTCTCTACGGGTACTAAAATTGGTCTTTGAAGAATATCAGGACCTCTAGGATGTTTACAATGAATTGGAGAAGAGAATTGGGTAGGGGTTTCTTGAGCATGAAGGGTCAATGTGGTGTGTGGAAGAGAGGGAGGAGGTGCCCTTTTAAAAGGGAAAAGAGGGGCACCTTTGGAATTCTTAAAAATATTAATTTATAATAAATCTAACCCCACTAAAAAACCTCCAAAAATGAATCATATTTGAATATTAGATGAGATAGGGTTGTAATCTCATCAACCAATCAAATTTTGAAATGTTTGTATCTTATTTTAAACCGTATCATGTTGATTTATCCTTATTTAATCTATTTAAGTTTATTAGTGGTAATAAAATTCTAAATTTTAAATTATAAAAATAATTATTTATTTGTTGTTAATTTTACATAATTGGTTAATTTATAACATTATAGAAAATATAAATATAAATTTATAATTTTTAAAAAAAATTGTCATTTTAAACAATTTTATAATATGTTATTTTTATAAAATAATAATAGTGTCAATTTTGACACTATTCATTTATTTGAATTTCAATAAAATATATACAGAAGATATGTTCGAACTAAAATCATTAATAGATTCATAAAATTTTATATGTATCTATAAAATTAATTTATCACATTAAATAGTTCATATAATATTTATTTTATTATTTTTATTCCATTTATTTGATTTATCTCTTAATAAAATAATTACTACAACATTTTTGTATAATACTTTAATATACTTATTTGTTTCATCAAAATTAAAAATAAAATCCTATGATGAAGATAAATATATTAACTTTCACAATAATAAATTTACTCTAATTAATCATCTTAAAATCACAATATTTAAATTTATATATTTATTAAATTATGAAGGAGACAACTTTGTCATCATTTAAAATAAAATAATATAAGTGTCATAATTACTTTTATAAGGCCCCAAACTGTTATATATTATGTACATGGATGATTAAGGTGTATATATACACTACCAATAAGTTTTGGGCAGGTTTTTGGGCCTTTTAATGTGTATTAGTATTTCAATAAAATCTATATTACTGATTTTTCACTTAATAAATAATTTCTGCATCATTAATGTATCACTGTTAATGGAAATTATTTAATCCCTAAAAATTCTCAATAAATTATCATGATGTATATAATTTTATTAGCTTTGTGGAGAATATTCATGTTCTATGTTTTATGATGTTTATCACTAAATTAATATTATTATAATTATAAGATTTAAGAGAGTGACATTTTGTCACTTTCTTTGGTTTTAATAATAATTAAATTATTTTCATGGTCAAAAGTCCATAAAATGAATCTAATCCAACCCTTAGGTGATATGGGACTACCTTTATCCATACAATAGATTTTTGGCATGTGTTAGAGTAATTTTATAATATTATATATACACATAATTAGCCGATTTACCTTTAACTATGGTAAATAAAATTTATCGTAGTTACTATTCAGAATTCCCAAAAATAAAAAGTATCTTATTAACATTGTTTGGACCCACTGATTCCAAATATGGAATCCATTTCTCCATATTAAATACAAAAAATGTTCTCAAATTAAATTAAAATTAATCCCATTTTCGAAAGAAAACAGGTTTTTCATTAAAACATTGCAAAAAATTGAATTGATTTAACCTACGAATTCAAGGTAAAATCAATGATAATGACATACATTATATTAAATGGTAAAATATATTCTATTTATACTTTAAAACCATTCAATATTATAATTTAACCACATAAGTTATTACGATGGAAAAAAGTGGTTTTTAATTAAAATATAGCTTGTTTTTACTATTCATTAAAATATGAAAGTTATCAGAATAATATTAAAAATTTATCCAAGGTAAAATTTTATATCATGATTCTAAAGAATAATTGTATTTTGTAAAATTAAACTTATAAATATGTCAAAAACTATATTTAAAG
The DNA here is from genome assembly GCA_963277665.1 of Viscum album. NCBI lineage: Eukaryota > Viridiplantae > Streptophyta > Magnoliopsida > Santalales > Viscaceae > Viscum > Viscum album. The sequence continues at coordinate 275,699,941 of OY728129.1, read as the reverse complement.
TGGTTGCACCATCAAAAGGCGGTAAAACTGCATTTTTTTAAAAATACATATTTTACCTGAAAAATTTATTTTGTTCTTATACCATGTTCTAGAAAATGATTAAGTTGAATAATAATGTTATAAAATTCAAAATTTTGTTAATACTATTCATAAAGACTAGTTCATAATAATATTATAATAATATATCATTGTTTAGTAAAACCCGGTATTGTGTACAACACACGCTATCGAGGAAGGTCGTGATTACGTGTAATGCAAGCGATGTCAGGGTTGCGTGTTGTGCAAGAATCCTTAGTTGTTTCGTATAACAGAATCCAACCATATTTCATTTTTACATTGAATATATATATATATATATATAAACTCAATGTTTCATAGAATAACTATTATCAAAATTGTGTGTAACACGATCCAAGAATAGTGTTGCGTATACTGCAAGCTAATACGGTGTTGCGTATAGCACAAGATAATCTTGTTGTAGCATAAAACACATGAAAGCAAATAAATTAAAAATAATACTTATCATAATATATCGGGTTGTTACAGTGGACCATTAGACGAGACCTGCCACATAGATGACTATTCAAGTGTTGTACCAACCATTCAGGTAGTATACTTGGCGGGTGTTCATAGGAGATGTTTTGAGTTTGATTTATACTTTCTAGTTGAGCTTTTATTCTGGCCCTTTTACATACTGTACTCACCCAATTTACTATATAGTTTACATTTTACTTGTATATGGTTTTTACATGGATTGTTTGAGTATGCATGTTAAAAGTCAATGCCTTCCCCGTTTTAGGGATATTCATTTCCGGTGCTAGTCACCATCCCATGGCCAATGGAAGGCGGGTTTCAGGTTGTCATGAAACAGGCCCCGGGGGATGGTTCATGAAAACTATCATGTAACATAGGCTATGTAAGTAATTTATTAATTTCTTGATTATTTGGGTACACCACACTACTTCCCACTAGTTTAGCAACTATTTCCTAATTGAAAACTTCCTCATTCTCCCACTGAGATGTTTGATAAATACACAACCCCGGTGATGATATTGGTGTTCGTAACATTGTTATCAACTATGTTGTGGTAAAAACAGAAACAAAAATGAAAAAATACATTTATATATGTATATGATACCAAAAACTAAAACCATGCCTCTAGGGCCTCAACAAAAAACACTCCTACAAAACTACCAACTTTAATGCTACCAATAAATGCACAATACTATACATCAATACACAACCTATTTTCAATTTCCATCCCACATAATTAAACATTACAATTCTTTATTCACAACCAATTTATTAATCTTGTTAACCGAACAAACCCATTATAGATTTTACCATTATTATCCAATTATACAATATGTGACATCAAAAACCAAATAACATTTATTTATTCCACATCCAATGAAAAAGTAAAAAAACTATAATAGATAGGTTTTTTAGAACATATTTATCCCATAAAATACACAATAATGATAAAAAATAAATAAAATGGTTAGATCATACATCACACTCTTGTTCCCAATTAAATTAAATATAAACAGACTTGTTATCATTCTTAATCCTATTGTGAAAATGGTTAAAAAATATGACACTAATAAACCCTTAATTCATCATAAAAATTAATAGGGAAAAATTAAAAAACCAACCTTGAAGAAGTATTTTGATATGTCCTTGCACCACATGTTGAAAAATAATTCATGCCAGTGATAACTACACCACTAAAAATGTGTTTCAACTTACTCTACACTAGAATGCTGTCATAACAATTTCCAAACATCTAACTCAACAAAAATTGTACCAAAAAAGTCAATCACGTGGAAAGAACAAGAGGAATTTATTGATATATATGGGACTAATCACCATGGATCTATCACAAGTAACTAATGAACAACCAACAAGGTTGATATATCTAGTAGATAAGAATAAGGATCAGAGAACTCCTCAAGGTGCCTAGGTTTTTTTCGGAAGGAAAGGAAATGAAAACCATGAAATAATGAATAATAGTTCAACTAAAATTAATTAAAAAACTACATAAGATATTGGTTTTAAATGGAATGTAATACCCTTTTACATCATGTAATACATGTGGTTCAGTTTTTTTCAGAAAAATGCATTAGCTCTCATGTTTTTTTTTCAATCCCCAAAATATTAAATGTCGTTAAAAATCTATGAGAAGCCATGAAGAAGAGTATCACATCATATAATATGATAGAATGATGTGAAATTACCCAAATTCTAGAATTTACCAACTGAAATTCTCCAAACTTCATATAATCGTCCTTCAAACACTTTTATCCACATAAACCCAAAAATGTAATTGGCCCGGAGGACAAATAATATTATATTAGATACCTCTAAAATAATTATCACCCTCAAGAATCAAAAAAAAGAATAGTTGAAGTAGGGGTTTAGACAACACCTCGTGAGATACATGTCAGGGATGCTTCTATCCTTGAAACAAGTATAATATCCAAAAACATTAACTTTCAACAATAAAATTCCCTTTGATACCATTATGTCACAACCTTTTCCTTCCAAATATATTTTTACATGGATGGAAATCCTAAAAGGAAGATAATTCCCCATGTTTCCCTCCCCCAGTAGGCCCTAGGTTGGTAACTAGAACTAATGAAATACAAATATCACAAATGGGAGGCATTAGATGATATAAGGAAAAATATTAAGAGATTCAAATTATCATCCAAAAATCAAATCCAAGACATATATATAAAAGAAAACCGAAATCCATCCAAATGCATTTTCAAAATAAAACAGCTACAAGTATGAGAGAGCATTCTAATTTCCTATTAAGAAATCAGTAGAACCAAATAGAAACAAAATTGATTACTATACATCCGAACTTCACCAAGGAATTCACACTATGTAACTAATGTCATGTAAGCCATATGGTAACCACATCAATGATTTGATTACCCCATAGAGACTCTCTTGCCTAACGGGAAACTACCTTGTGTTACCATTGTGATTTTTTTTGAATGACATCGTCCCCCGATACAATGAGGGTGTTCGGAACATAGTTCTCAACAAGGGTGGGGTGAATAATGAATTCATAGTTAAAAAAATACAAGTATATACATATGTGATACCGAACACTAAAGCCCAACTTATGGGTTCTATATGAACAATCATCTCACAGAACTGCCAACATTGCTGCTACATCAAAATTCACAACACCACATATCACGACACAACCACTTTTCATTTTACATACATATCAATTATCAATTACCATTCATTATTTACAACCCATTTATTCATTATGTTTTCAAAACCAAACCAGGTCAATTCCAATCATTATTAGTCAATTTTATAGGAAGTTACATAAACAAACACATAACATGAATGTATTCCATAGCCTATAATCTTCCGCATAAGAAATAACCACCCAGCAATAATGATTTTCAATGGGTATTTAACCCATACTATTCACAACATTGACGAAAATATCAACATAATTGTAATATCATTTGTTACAGTCCCCCACCCATTAAAAATCAATATGGACATATTAATTATAATTGTTAATGAAGTTGTGATAATAATCATAGGAGTTAGTTATAATAAACTCATCCCATAACATAAACATAAAGAGAGATGAAGGGAAAAATTACCTTGAAGATGCTTTTCAACTTGTATGTGCACTGTAGAGAGAAGAAGAGTGACCTCAAGCGATGACTGCAATTCCAAAAATGTCCACAAAACAATTCCATACGATAAGATTTTCCAAACACTACCCAATCATCAACCTTAACTAAACCCATACTAAGAAAGTGAATAACATGGAATGAACAAGAGGAAACTTTTGAGAAAGTGGAGAAAAATCAACATGGATAAATCACAGATTTCCAAAGGAAAACTACTAGTGATGATAGACCAAGGACAGACATGTGGGGATTGAAGGAATCCTTGGGGTACTTAAGATTCATATGGAACTAAAGGTAGAGAAAACCATGGATGAATTAATTTTGTTTAGTCAAACAAGAATCAGTAAAATTGAACCTTATCTTGGTATTACATGATGTCCAATACCATTTCATGTCATGTAATTATCAGGGTCCATTTTTTTAAATAAAATTCATTGCCTGTCAATTTTTTTTTCAAAATCCAAAATATTGCGCACCGGGAAAACGCCTAGGAATGACATTAAGTAGAGTATCAATTCCCGTCATGTGATTACATTTTGAGTAATTATGGTACTTTAATCCTTTATAAACCTAACCTCTTCCAACACTTTCGAATCCTCCACTGAACACTTCCACCCACCAAAACCCAAAATTTAATGGAATGGGATGGCATATGCTATTACATTAGATAACTTTCAAAAGATTCTCTCCCTAAAGATTAAAACACCAAACCTACATGAAATATGGGTCCCAATTACCGCCCCCCATGATATATATTGACCATGGCCTTTTACACATATCCTTACTTGATTTTATGAATAATAAAACATTATATTTCAATACAAGGATCGTGAAGTCATGTGTCTTGGAAGACTAGGTAAATAATACTGCAAACTTGAGACTAAATTAGACATGTCTTTATATAATATTCATAAAGATCTCCTAGATCCCATTGATCACTTTAATATACATATGATAGACTAGGTATAACATGAACACAGGGATGAGATAAAGATGAGTATATGAATAAGAATAATAATAATGATTTATAAAATGGGTTATAAGGAACATCATAATGATATAAAAAGTCATGGAACATGTTAAATAATGATATATAAACATGGGATCATATAAAACTGGAGTCATAATAATTTCTCAACAACAGAAAACATGACTTTAGAATGAGTCAAATATTTTTTCACATAGAAATGCACAAGGGAAGGTTTACCATCATTACCGTTGCACATGGAAGAACATGTCAAGTCTAACTATGAAGACCATTTCACATAAGGCCTAATGAGAATAAACATTACCAAATTAATTGGAGATCTAATAAGTAAACCCCATCATAAAATGATCATGAATATTATTTCCACTTACAGATACATACGTAATCAATCATACACAAACATATGTGTACCCATGGAATGAATTCTGTACCATAATCATGTCATAAAGCATAATGAATGGGTGTATCATACAAGTGTCCATGAAAGAAATGAATTAAATAAAATATATAAATTCATAAGATAAAATAATTATATATAATTTCATATGATTTCATATAGTAGTGAAAACATTTAAGTAGTGTATTTATGAGATTTTAGCATTAAATCATTTTTGTGTGGTTTTTAGGAAAATACTACAATGCATTTAAATTAGAAAAGGGCCAAATATTTTTTAAAAGAAAAATAAGTGAACCAATAAGTCCCTCTTAATAAATTACTGATTTTATAAAAAAATGGTGGATTAAATTGGATGATAGGGTGCACTTTAAATTGGGTAGGAAATCAAAATTTTCCCTTAAAATGGGTTTTCTTTTCGAGCTGTATAGAGAAGGGAACCTCTTAAAAACATGTATATCCCAAAAATAGAATATCGAATGGAACATGGTAAATTCATTTAGGTAATGAAACAATAATTTAGAATATGTAAATAAAAATATTTGAAAAATTTTATTTCATAAAATGAACGATATAATATGTCGAAGGAATAATAATGGTTTGATTAAAGTCCCTTACAAAATCTCGACATGGTAACTAGTGTACTTTGGATAGAATAATGAGATAAGAGTGTCCTCTAATCATTTATATATCATGAGTGAATTATGTGGGTGGTGAAAGAACATACCTCATAATTAGTAATTTTAATAAAAATGGGCATAACATAGAGGAGATTCTGGAAAAAAAGTGATAACGAGAGGATCCCTTAACTTAAGTACGAATTTGTTATCAAATTTATAGTAATTAGATGAAACAAATTGGTTAAATAATTAATTAATCTAGAACTCATTTTATATTTAATTTATTTTTATATCCTTTTTAGTTTCATTCATGGAATTTGTTATGGCTTAATATGTTCAATTTAATTTCTCAAGTACATTTGTTTTATGACCTGTTTACTTATATACATGAACAAATAATCATGTAAAATGAAGATAGTTGACTATAATTGGTGTTATATTTTATTATTGAAAGTCCAAAAGTTTAAATAGTTTTAAATTTAATTTCATTACTTAGAGTGAAGTTTAATAATTATATAGAAAATTAGTGATATCCTTTTCGGTTTGTGGGATCGTTTTTCTCACAATGAACAAATTCTATTTTATAAATCAATACCATATGTTCAAAAAAATATTGAATAAAAAATGAGGCATATTACATATATAATAGTCTAATTCAAGCGAAAATAACATTTCATGACCATAATTGAATACTGTAATAGAAATTGAAAATTCATCATCCTTGAATGTGGTAAATTAACACATCTCATATGGTGTTTTTACTACATGTATAAGAGAATGGTAAATGATAGTTGATGATAAATAATTTCATTTTCATAAAAACGTATAGTACATATATGGTATATATTTTTTTCAAAAATTTTTTATGTGGGGAGGTTAGAATATAATAAAAAACAATGTGACTTGAAAAGAAAGTAAAATAATAGAAAACTGGAATTTAACTCTTCAATTAATCTTCCTTGAGAGCCTCTTAAGGGGAGATTATTTGGTATCTTTGGGAGACTAAGGGATGTTGTATGTGGTGTAGTTTCATTAATATAAATCTATATAAAAATTTCTAATGTCACTATCATAGAGGGGTGTGACTAGATGGGGGGACTGTTGGTGATTTTTTAGTTGAGGGGAGGGGTATTTTCATAATATTTTAGTCATTTATTTATTATATTTTCTATAAGATAAAAATAAATATTATTCAATGATAAAAAACAGTAATTAGTTCATTTGAGTTGGAACCAATGGTTCATACATCAAGAAAAAATCACTCATTACATAAAAATAAATGTATTTATCTTATCATGTAAATTATCATATTTCACTATCCATAAAAATTTCATGTTTTTCAGAAAAATACCAAAAATCCTCTGTGACAATTTTTCAAAAGTTAGACTCTAAAAATTAATTCAATTCATCAAAAAAATCTAAATATGATTAATTTAATGTTTAATTAAAATCATAATTTACATGAAAATTACATATTTGAATATTATAACTAGTTTTATAATACATTCAAAAATTACATAACATCTTATAAAATTATAAAAAAACATGACATAAAATTTTTAATTTATGAAAACCTTTTAGGAAAATAAATTTTCTTTTATATTAATAAATTTATTTTAATTAGTGATTTATGACCTTAAAAGTTCCAATAATTTTGTTATGATTATATTATAACATATAACATGCCTAAATTTTATTTATACATTCATGGGATAGGTTACTATTCTTTTGGATGATTTAATATTCATAATGGTAGTATTACTATTCTTAAGGATATATATCTATTCACCCAGAAAATATGTTTTTTATCACACCCCATAAATCACCCAGAACACAACAGTGTCTGTGATATTTTAGAAATTCATCTTACAGAAGTGGAAAAAATATGTTTAACGGTCACATATTATTTAGAATCTGGATTTTTCATTTGGTTTCTTAATGGGATTATACTATAAGGTTTAATTATAAGAAGGGGACTCCATTAATTAATCATTGCGTCATTAAATTCTTCCCCATTATAAAATTTATCCCTTGAAATTTTGTTTTACATTCTAAGCCAAAAATAGGTGCAGGTAATTTTTTTCATTTCCTCCCAATGTGAAGGATTTGGCCTGTAATTTCTTAAGAGGGATACATGGAAACGTTATGTATATTATACATAGTTGGAGGATGTTCTAGTCGATACTCTATATCTCTAACATGATCAATAATCTCAAAGGGTCCGATATATCATTGTTATTCCCTTCATCCCATACCTCATGACATTATTACATATAGATATGCGGAGAAATACCATGTCACGAACATTTAACTCAAGGTATCACCCTTGATATTTTCCATAAATCTTTTGTGGACATTGGGAAACCATTATGTGTCAACAATTGGTTCTCACCTTCTCCTCTATTTATTATAACATTTTAGGATCTAGAAGCTTTCACCCACCATATTTATCCCAACATGCTGGTGTTCCAAACATTTTCCCATTAATGTTTTCATACGGTTCCATTTTAATTCTAGATTGGGAGCTGTTGTTATAGGATAATTCAAATAGTTGAAGATGTTAATCCCAACCTCCATTGAACTCCATAGAATATTCTCTAAACATTTCTCCCTGTGTGTAAATAGTTTTCTTATATTTCTCATCATTTAGAGGATGATAAGTTGTGTTGAATTTCAACCCTATTCATAGAGAATGGTTGACACTATTCTAGAACATTAAGGTCAATCTTGGATCTTGATATGATACAACAGATAGATGTACTCCATTTATACTTACAACCTATTAGATATATAACCATTCATTTGGAACCAATTATAATTCAACTCAGATTTCAATAAAGTATGTTTTCTTGGTATGACGTTCCACAATGACTCTTATAGTTTTATTTCCTCTTGAGGTCCGCGGAATTCTAGTGAAAAAATATATTGTAATATTCTCCCAATTCCATGTTTGTATGTGTAGAGTTTCTATCATCCCCTTATAATTATTCCACTCAACATTCACATACCCACATACTAGACAAATTGATGTTTATTGTGTGATGTCCTTAATCTTATTGTCCCTCCAAAAGTTCTCTCAGAGATCTCGATACATCTTTTTGCTCTCTAGGTGAATAAAGAATGTTGATATATGTGCATCATTCAGAAGCCATTTCTTTTTATTCTCATAATATCGTAGAAATATTCATTACCCAAATATTATAAAACTTTCATTATCAATAACGATCTTATAGAATTTGCAATTTCCAATAGCTTCCACCCTTTTCTAAATTTCAACATCTTTCCATTGGGCATACTTAATTTTCTCCATGAAGGATTATTGATAAATCATTTGATAAATTATTGATGTTATTACACCCTTAATAATTCTCGTGTCCATACTCTTAAAATATGTGATGATTGGATACATTTCAATTCTCATCATTGATAATTATTTACTATCCTTTCTACATAGAGCATGTGAAGCATTATTTTCCTTAACAGGATGGTAGTGGATTGAGCAGTCATAATCCTTGATGACCTCTAACCATATTCGTTAGAGCATATTAATCTCTTATTATGGGAATTTATATTTGAGAAAAATTTTCTTAGTATATATCTCACACTTCTCAACATAGAGATAATGAAACAATATTTCCAGCACAAAGATCACAGTCACTAACTCCAGATCATGTGTAATATAGTTTTTCTCATGGATTATCAGCTGCCATGAAGGGTAAGCTATAACTTTATAAATTTTCATTTTCACAGAACCTATTTCTTTATTTGAAGGGTCATTATATACCACAAAGTGTTCTCCAATTGTTGGGAGTGTGATTACTGGCCGAGTGATAAGCCTGTTTTTGAGATCTTTAAAGCGTTCCTCACATTATTGTGTCCAGAAAAAATTCAGACCATCTATTTTAGCTTAGTCATTAGGTTTTAAAATCATGAGAAGTTATTCAATAATTGATTAAAATACATTCTAGACTCATAAATCAGCAGATCATTATTAAATATGTAGGCATGAGATGCTATTCAATTTCCTATATCTTGGATTGTTCTTCATATATCAATTTACTAGTGATAACATGGCCCGTGAGTGGTACATAATCTATCTAAAACTATAATTTAGGAAAATAATCATGATTTTTCTACCTTCATAGAGTCTTTAGCACAGTTTCAAAATGCACATCGGGTTCATCATTTCCTAGGGATTATATCAGAATATCATCGATAAAGACTACCACAAATGTGTCATGGTAATCTGTAATGACTATATTAATTAGATCCATGAATGTTAATATAGAATTAGTGATTCTTGATGGAATCACTATAAAATCATAGTGTTCATACATCATTATAAAGGTAGTACTAGGAATATCATTCTTCCTCACATTTAATTGGTGATATCCTGACTAAAGGTCCACTATAGAGAAATAATTGGCCCCGTGAAGCTGATTGAACAAGTCATATATATGATGATGGGGAAAATTTTTCACTATCATGATTTTAATAATATCAAGATAATCAATTCCTAGGAGCATTGATGCATCCTTTTCATGATGAAAATGACATTTTCACCCCATAGTGAAGAACACGTGCATATTAAATCATTCTCTGTATTCTATTATAACAGATTATTTTTCTCTTCCATCTCTACGGTTCCCATTCAATATGGTGTCCTTGATATAGGTAGGGATCTAGGAATTTTTTCAATTTTAAACTGAAAATTTATATAAATAGTAATATCATTCAATTCATTAGGGAATACATTTGTGCAATCCTTCATGATGGGCATATCATCGAGAATTATCATCTCCATTTCCTAAATCATTTAATCTAGACATACATTCTAATAAGGTAGTAATATTAACATGTGAGAATATGATTCTAAATGATAATAATTTTACTCCTAACACTTATAATTCATTAGAGGATGCTTCGAGAGGTGATTTTTTATCTCCCTATACCAAAATATTATGTTGGGGTTTTATACAGTAATCTAATCCATATAAAAGATAACATCAAACCCTACTAAAGGGAGTATGTTGATATTTTCAGGGAATTTCATTGCAAAAAAACATACCGGGGTGGAGTTATTAACCATGGACACATTAAAATTCCCATTCATTTTTTCAGTAGATAACCTATCCTCTAAATTATGAGGTGGTGTGTGAACATGTCAACTAAACAAGAAAGGTACGAATGAATGCATATAAAATGAATCAAATATTACATTCACTATTCTGGAATTGATAACTATCATACCTATCTCCACATCATTGTTCAGATCCACCTATGTAGTGCTGATCGAGTAGACCCTTCATTGTTTCCTTGTAGGTTGTTGTTGATTTCCTCGTTAAACCCTTGGCTTAGTGAAAATATTCACATATTACCCATGCTCCTTGCAGATGTAACACATCACTATTTTCTGAGTGTGGTTATGAACCTTCCTTTATTCTTCCACATTATATAGATTACTCATATCTTTGTGGTAGTTATTTTTTAAATGTCCCATCATTCAAAATTTGAAAAAAAATCATTATTCCATTTAGACAGTTCCCATGATTCTTCTTCCCACAATTTTGAAAAGTGGGATGTTCGATCTTCACACCATCCTATGATTTATTTTTTGAACCACCCATATGTGACTCAATCATATGCTTTTTGTCACCAGGCCCATGAGACCACTGGGAGCCTATTTTCCCAATTTCAACCTTGAGAAAAAAAACAATCTAGTCATAACTATAAAAGCCTAGAATCACCAATTCTTTTTATACACTCGACATTATTTTACTAAAGAAGTGAATCACCTTTCATTCAGTGTTCATGAGAAATCTGGATGTGCATCTTTGAAGCCTTGTGAAAATTGATTCATATTCCCTGATAGACTCATCTTTATTTTTCGTGATTCTGAGGAACTCTCATCTAATATTATGGTGGAGGGTTCAGGGAAAATATTTATTCAAACTCATTTGCATGAATTCATTCCAATCCTCAAAATAAATTTCCACTTGGGAAATCATATTCATGATCCTTTTCACCACTGATCAACTACCATATCGAAATGATAGACCATAGGTATGACTTTCTCTTCTTTTGACAACAGTAGTACACATAATTTCTTTCCAATGGAGTTAATACATTATTATGTGAGGAGGGATTCTGAAGATACACTAAACATGGAAAGCCTATGATTCATGAAGGATTCAATAGAAACTTTCTTTTTCTATGCAGAAGGAGGGTATTACCCATTATTAAAGTTATTATTCATATCTTTACCCAGCTGACCAAGTACATTCATGATGTTTTGAGGACCCATTCCTATCATAATTGAAATATCATAAGGGAAATAATCACATTCACTATCACATTGAGTGTTGTCAAGTTTTTGTCAATTTCCCTCTATTAAATATGAAACAACATTAAAGTATAGGGTCTTTAATACATAACTAATGAGCATAATAATAAAACATTAAACATATAATAAAAAACTCTTAAAGGAGAATTATATCCTAACTTTTGATTCACTAGGATCCAATCAAGGGTCTCCTTGATTTTTTCCATAACATATATTGTTATGTGATATTTTTTATGCCCTAAAAAATCGTTCGTAATGAGCATTTAAATTTACCGAAATATATACCCTGGTTGTTTCAAACCAAATGTGCATTAAGGCCCATTGTAGTTCACCAGTTCCCATTAATGTATAGCTCATGGGAGTGTTTTTAGGTTTTACCCCTAGATATATCTCTTCCAGATCAATCAATAATTCTACGTATCTAGATAGGGATGTATTATCGTTATAAACCACTTACACTATACTTACCAAAATATAGAGTCATTTTCATATAATATGCCTCTTCTTTAAGGTTATTACTAAATTCGTCTCTTCAAAATCTCAAAAATAACAATACCTTTCCTCTTATACCAAATATATTGAACATAACCATTTACACATACACATACATGATTTGATGCATAATAAAACATCTTATATTAATCCATGGATTATTATGTCCAGTGTATTTGGAAGACTATGTATATAAGACAGAAATCTTGGGACAATATATAAAAATTAATTATTTAATCTTTATAAATGCATCCTAGATCCCACTGATCCCTTTCATCAACATTGGATAACATATGGATAACATGAAGAAATGGATTAGATAAAATCTCAGAATGGTAATAATCCTAATAATAAATGTTTTGAACAAGGGATATAAGGCAAGGAATAATTATATAAATAATCATGGAACATGTGAACTTATTACATATTAATATGAGATCATATAAACATTGAGTCATAATAATTTTGAAGCAACATATAACATGAATTTATCATGATTCAAAAATTGTTTCACAATGTGGGTCATATGTCATGGTTATCCACCATGACTAGTCCACATGGTAGCATGGGTAAATGGTGACTGCCGAGACTGTTGCACATAACCTATCATGAGGCTCAACTTTACCCAATGAAATATAGTGATCTTTGTGTTTTCAAATCATAAAATGATTATCAATATCCATTTCACATATAGAATCATAAATAATCAATCATTCATAAACATAAAGGTACATGTGGAATGATTTGGGTATCATAATCATGTCATAATGCATAATTAATGGGTGTATCATAAAAGTCTCACTGAAAGAATGGAATTAAAACATATATGGAAATATAAAATGGAATATAATAATATATCAGAGTATGTGACATAAAATATAAATGAAATCATTTAAGAAGAGTATTTAATATCTTTTAGCACTAAAACATTCTGTCATGGTTTTAGGAAAAATGCTAAATACATTTTAAAATTGAAAATAGCATAATAATTTAATTAATACCATAAGTGAAATAATATTTTTTTCCCAAAAAAAATATTTATAAAAAATGTCGGTGTAAAATAGATTATTCACTGGACATGAAATTTGTTATGAATTCAGGATGTTTATTTAAAATGAGGTTGCTTTCAAGTATGTACTGAAGAGGGAAAGTCATAAAAACATATATATCTTTGAATGAGACTGATGAATGGAATGTGATATATGATATCTGAACATGTAGTCATCATTTATAAGATATATATAAAAATAATAGATATCTTCATTTCAATAAAAATAATAATAGAATAATCTGATGAAAAAATGATGGTTCTAGGAGAGTCCGTGATGAAATATTTTCATGGAAAAAGGTGTAAATTCAAGGGATTAATGAGAGATAAATGGGCCTCTCATCATTTATATACCATGTTGGAAGTATGGGGTAGGTTCTGAAACATACATAATCATTTGGAAATAATAATAAAAGGGGCATAATATAGAAGAGTTTCTTGGTTAAAAGTGAGAAAGAGAGGACCCCTTACCTTAAATCCCAATGTGTTATCCATTTGATATTAATTAATTGAATAAAATAATTAGGTTCATAAATTAAAAATTATCTAAATTATTTTTCATTTAATTTATTTATAATTAATTTTTTATATCTATTCCTGGACTTTTATGGGTTAAGATGTTCTATTACATTGTTTGGGTCTGTTTGTTTCATAGTCATTTTACTTATATACATGATCATATAATCTAGAAAAATGAAAAGGGTTTTCCATTATTGGATTTATATTTTATTATTTAACATATAGAAGGATACATGGTTGTAAATTTCATTTCATTACTTATAGTGAATTTTAATCATTTTAGAAAACTTTAGGGACAAACTTTTGGGTTCATTAGTTGTTCTTTGTCACAACGAACACATATTGTTTTATAAATAATAACCATGGATAAAGAATATATTATAACCATAGATGAAAAAAATACATATATTATTTTATATTCCAACCATTTTAATGGTTTCATGACCATAATTACAGATCGTAATTGAAATTGAAAACCCATCATCCTTTAATGTATTAAATTAACACATCATAGATGGCATTTTTACTATTAGCATAAAATATGGGTAATCGAGATATTATTATAAATTATTCCATTATTATAACAAAATTATAGTATATATAAGGTACAATAGTTGTCATAACATTTGGACGAGGAGAGGTATGTTTTGAAGAGAAAACATAGGAATTAGAAAAGAAATTAAAATAATTCAAAAGAGGAATTCACCTCTTCAATTAATCTTCCTTGGGATCCTCATAAGGGGAGAAGATTTGATGTTTTTAGGAGAAAAAGGGATTCTTGATTTGGAGTAGGATCTTAGAGATGGATGTGATCAATATTTAGGAAACATACATGGATTGAGAGGGGTGAAGTTATGAATGGAGTGTTGGTAGTTTTTATATTGGAGGGGAGGAGGGGTTTCTCAATATTTACATAATTGGATTATTATTTTTTGATATGAAATAAATATTGATGATTCACTTAAAAATAATTGTAATAATTTCATGTTATTTACTAAGAGTTGTTCTTAGATAATATGAACATCACCCATGAGTTAATTATTTATGTATTTAATTTTTATGTAAATTACCATATTTCACTATTCATATAAAATTATTGTATTTGTGAAAATTATCAAAAATTCACCAAAACTATTTTTTGATATGTAGAATCAAAAAATAAAATTTATTTTTTAAAATTTATTTTGTAAATATGATTTATTTTATTTTTAATTAAAATCATAATTTACTTTATAAATACAGATTGTAGAACTATAACTTATTTTATCATGCATTCAATAATTACATAATGTCTTATAAAATCATATTAAAACTAGAAGACATAAAATTGTTAATTTATAGACACTATTTAGAAAAATAAATTTTCATTTAAATTAATATATTAATTTTAATTCATTTAATTTGGACTTATTAAGATACAAGTACTTTTATTGAGGTCATATTGTCACTTATAAGTTCCCTAAATTTTATTTATACATTCATGGGTGAGGTTGATATTATTTTCGAACAATAAAATATTCATAAGGGTCTCTTTACAATTAATATTGTTAAGTTACTATTCATAAGATTAGGTTACTATTCACTAAAAAAAATTGTTTCTTCCATCTGACCCAAAAAATAACCTAAATGAAACTATATATGTTGAATTTTTGAAATTCATGACAAATAAGGGGAAAAATATGTTTGATGGTCATCTAGTATTTAGTATCATTATGTGTCATTTGATTTCCTAATAAAATTATACTAAAATTCATAATTATAAGAATAAACTTCCATTGGTTAAATGTACTTTAATTTAATGATACATCTAAATGATATTACTATGCTTGAAACACCACTAAAAACCAAACACATTGACGTTCAATAATAAACCTCCCATTGATACCATTCTATCAGGACCCCTCCCACCAAAGATACACATCCCGAGACAGAAATGTAATAACGTAGATAACAACCCCCATGTCTCCCCCCCAGTAGGGCTGTTCTTAGAGACTAGAACTAAGGGCATATAAATATCACCATATAAGAGGAATTACCATTTATAAAGAAACAATATTGAGTGATAGGATGTATGAATAAAAAAATTGATGACATATATATAAAAGAAAACTAAAATCCATACTACATGAATGATTAAAATAAAACAGTTACATGTGAATTGGGGCATTCAAATTCACTTATGAGAAAACAATAGAACCAAATAGAAACTAACATGCATAGTAGCCAACCCAACCTTACCATGGTAGGATGACCAAGTAATGAAAATCAAGTAACATATAATATAAGAACATTGAAGATTTAGGTACACCTCAACACTTCCCACTATTTAATAATCTCTTGCATCAAGGAAAGCATCCTCTCCCTCCCGCATAAATTTTTGGGAAAAACACCCTCCCCCGTGATGACGGGGGGTGTTCGTCACGTAGTAATAATAAATATTGTGTTTCGAAAAGAAATAATATCTAAAAAATAAAAACATTTACATATACGATACGAAAAAATCAAGCCTAACCAATGGGTTCTTAACAAAAAATATAGATCACAACACTGTCAACTTTACTCCTCCCTCTAAATGCACTAGGCCACACATCAATCCAAAAGCTCTTTTAAATTTACCTCAAAATTAATTAACAAATACAATTCATTATTCACAACACATTTATTCATTCCATTATTCAAACCAACCCAAGTCAGTTCTCTATATTATTAACCAATTATTTATTCTTTTGTTACACTAATATCATGGAAACTACTAAGAACAACACAGAACAAGAAAGCCAATAATACAACCACACACCACCTGATCACTACCCCATTTCATAACACTTATCATCCATTCCGTAATCAATCAATATCTCAACATGAGATTACATTGCATGATAATGTTGATGTGTCTACTACATGTTCATCCACCACACTAACCAACCCAACCCAAGGCACACCTTTGTTCTTAACAGACAGACCATAGTACCAACCATAGTGAATACAAACATTGAAACATTGCACTTTTCATCCAATATATCCCCCACACAAAACCTCACAACCCCACAAAACACATCACCTTAGATACGAAATAATTACACAATTAATTATTTAATGATGCATCCATTATTGAATAACACTTGATAATTCATGATTTTTTGAAAAAAAAGATAATCCTAGGGAATTCATTTATTATCCATGTGCACAAGATTTAAAAATTTCAATATACATGTTTTTAAAGGGAATTAATATACATGATCTTTTTTAGTTAACTAAAATAGACCGTCAATGTATATGATTTTCATTGGGGGTGTTTAGCATGTGTAGTTCACAACATGAAAATGACATCAAATCTAGTAAAACATTCTCATCAGATGCTACTACCCTAAAAAAGTAATTTTCATTGTACATATAATTGATTAGTGTGAAAAAATATCGATCCAAAGAAAAAAATAGATCCCTCCATGATTACACACAATCAATGATATTATATGTGAAACCCTATATTAATGAAAATCATCTTCTTTGATGTGCACCTCATGGTGATGATAAATGTCTGCAAGAGACAAATAAACCAATTGAAACATAGATCAACGAATACTACACCAGAAGATAATAAAATGTTTTCCCCAACATAAATAAATTTTCAACTTATACCATGAAAATGAACAATAGGGTAAGAAGTAGAGGAAGCTGATGATAAATGGGAAACTCATCACAGAGAAATCACAAATCTCCAATGGACAACCACCAGTGTTGATAGACCAAGGAGGGAAGATTAGTGCATGAAAGAATGCTCATGGTTCCTAGGATTCATTTGTAATGAGAGTAAAATTAGACCATGGCAAAATTAATAATTTTTTGGAATAAATAATTATTAAAATTTCACAGGATAGTAGAATTACATGACATGTAATACCCATCCACATCATATAATACCAGGGTTTCAGTTTGTACCCAAAAACACATCACCTCTCAATATTTTTTAATTTACCCAACACCAAAATATAACATGAAGTGAAAATTCCATGATACAAAATGATGCATAGTTTCAGGTCATATAACATGGTTAAAAGATTTGTAATCACCCTACTTCAAAGCTCTAGAAATCAGTCCTCCCCAACCTTCTTATGAACCTCCTCCGAACACTTGCAACCCCCAAGAACCACACATAACTATCTGGGAGGAAATAGTCCATTACAAATACACATATTTATATTAAAGGATTTATTTTTGTAACATAAATAACAAACATTGATTTTACACAAAATTTTTATTCTCCTTTAGTAATCTCTTTAAATTCTATTATATTGGAACTATTTCATTAAATCATGGAATTATATTATGTTATAAATACAATTTCATGATATTAGAGGTAATAATCTACAATATTTTAACATATTTTGTTTTTTCCAATTCTAAATTTTAAAAAAATGTAAAATTGTTGAAAAACAAGTACCTATACATTATATTCACTATTTCATATCCACACCAGTCTCCAAAAATTGGTTATATATTTATTGGACTTTTATAAATTATTAAAAAATATCCAATTATTTTTTCATTACAAATATCATAGTGATATTAAACCATAGAAAATATATTTACTGTCACTAATGAATTATAGTTGTCAAATATAATGTGTACAAGAGTGGGGAAAATAATTCATTAGGATATTTATCCTTTAATGATATCAAAAAGGAATGTGAGTTTTTCCACACTATTTTAAGTATATAAATCTAGTAATTTAAAAAATACAATGTTTCCTTACTGAAGAATTTATTTGTATAACAAAAAAATAACCATAATAAAAATGATACATTATTATGTTTCTATAAGTAATTTATGGGTTCTACAAAATATGATTCGATTCTTAATGATTAATATGAATATTATGTCGGATTGTGTCTCTCTCTATAAACAATTAAATATTTTACCAGTTGGTTATAATTCATTATATATTAATTCTAGGGATATTTTTAGTGTTCTCCCCCTAATATAAAACACCTTATTAAATCCACCATATTTATTTACTATATATGTTCCTTAATTAAACATAAAATACATTTGACTTGAATGATAATACTTCACGAATACATCTTATAAAAACCTATATCAACAAATTTATATAAAATTTAAATATGATTTATGGGATAACTATTTTAAAGAATCCATCATATAAATTAAATAGACTCTATTCATTCAATATCATAATTTGTATGGTCTCCTAAGAAAGTGTATCACAAAGAAAACCCAAATGTGAGTATCTTAAATGATAATAACACATCATTAAACTATTCCATATAAATGATAATCTAAGGCCATCCAACACTTTCATGCCCTACCTAGTTGGATGATTGAGGTCATGAAAAATATTCATAGTAAATTGTATGTAAATTTTTTATCCTAACGATTTTGAAATACAAGAATATTATATATTGGATAACCATTTTCATGTATAAATACCTCAAATGATTTTGTTTGGAATTAAAATTCCTTAAACAATATTATCATGTTTATACGTAAGTTTTGTAAATATTTAATAAATTTTGATCTTTTATAAATATCATATATTAAATACATGTAATATCAAATCATATCCAAATGAATTTAATTCATAAGATGCATAAACATATTTAATATTAATTATTTTAACAAAAAAATTCCTAATCTCTATAAGTATAATCTTGTAGTGATAAATATCCAACCAATATATTTATAAACAAGGTATAAGACTATGAGATTTAGTGAAATCAATCCCAAAGTCCATATACTAAAGGATACATTACAAAAGAGGGATTCTAATTCCAACCTAATTATCAACAATAATTTTTATAAACAATAATTATATTATTAATTAGATCAAATAATGTAATATAAGTTATTTTCAAGGTAAAATAAAACTAAATTAATTATCACTCCTATAATTTAATTCTATAGATATATGTATGGAAATATATATAACTCTCTGATCTATTTATACTAATATATATATATATTTTTTAATATACCTATTATAAAAATCAAAAAAAGATCATCAGAAATTTAAAACACAGATGATATAGGTAGACATTTTATATTCTTGTTATGAATAATCATTAATATTGAAATTAAAACCACTTTACAATTTCTCCATGCATGATAGACATTCAAAAAAAAACTAAACTGAAAACTATATGTTTACATATAATATAAATTGCATTATATGATTCTTTTTATTTAATTTTGCATATATATGGCATATAAAATATAGAAATTTAATATATGAACTACTAATATAAATTATGTAATCATTCAAAATAACATATATTAATTACTTATATATTTATCATTTCTATTAACAAAGATAATTTTGGTATTGTATACATAATTTCTCAAATAATGTCACGAACATAATAATTTCATATTTTTAATTATAAGTAACTCATAATATTAAATAAAATCTCTATTAAAATATCCATTAATAATTATTTTATAAATATTTTATAAATTACACTTTTAAACATCAAGTTAATATTATATATCTAAAATATATTATAGTTCCTATAATTTGAAAATATTATAAATAATAATAAATAATATTATTTATATTTATTTGAAACAAACGACAAAAAATTTAAATAATTGTGAAATTTTTAAAACTAATTAACAAATAAATATTTTATAATATTTTTGGACATCTCAAAATACTACATTATAGAATTTATAAATTATATCATTTAGTTTATATAAATTATAGAATCACAATTTTCTATATATTTTATACTATTCTAGTACCATATCATAATACATTATTGATAAAACATCTCAAAATTTGTATTATATAAATTATATATTATACATAAGGATTTACATTTTCTTGTTGTAATAGTTGTAGTAGTTAGAAAATAAATATCGGAGTGACTCTTAACATTCAAAAACTAAGGTATGGATAATGTAACAAAAATATTAGTGTACAATGACCTACATAAAATTGATCTGTAATTGTATGTGGTACACATATTATTAAATTTGGAAAATTAGTAATAACGATGTAAAATAGGAAATGTTTAACAATAAAACATTATACATAGAAATAAAAAAGAAAAAATCATAGAAACTAAATATAATTAATTTTGATATATATCGTATATTTGAAAATACATTTATTTGTTGGTAGAACATAATTTAACACTATGATAAGCCATAAATTCAATGCATTATTTTATTTTAACATGATCTTTTTTAAGCATTTGGATTGTATAACCTAATATGGTACAATATATTATATCGAGTGATATAATAACATATTTCGATGACATACATCATATTACTCGACATAATGAAAATTATCTTTTGTTTTAAATGATACAATATACAATACCCAGATGATATAATATTCCATAATATTTATCATGATTTTGAGAATAAAACAATTTTGTAATGCCCATATATTTTAGATTAGTTTCTCAGGATAAACAATCACTTATTTAAGAAATTTTGTTTAATTTAAAATAACATTTATTGAAATCATCCATTCATTAATCTTATTCCATTTATAAATTATAAATTAATAATTCATGTACCTTTCATAAAAGAGATAAGAAAAATGTCATAAATAATAAAGTTTTGATAATAATTCCTTTTATGTAGATAATTGAATCCATCCTTCATATTGTGTCCATGTATTGCACTAAAACAGCTGATGCTCTGGTGGGAGTATCATTTCATCCATGATAATCTATTATCTCTGTAGAGTTATGGAATAAGAATAAGGGATATATAAGATATATATTTGAAGGACTCAAAAATCAATAAACACACCATTCCATATTGATTTCCCCTTTAAATTGATTTTAGAATATTCTTGATCCTTTCATAATATTTACTAAATTTTAAGAAATGTTTGAGTGATTATGTCAATCATGAACAATTATAAATATTTAGATATATAAAATACAACATGTTTCAGAATTTGATTTTCTTGCATCTATCATAGGATATTACATAATAATAAATCATACAATTCAAGTGAAAAATTAATCAATGAATTTAAGGAACATTGTAAAATAACTGACAAATTTTTTATTTATGACAGATACAAATAGAAGATTTTAACATGATTAGATATGTGAAATCATATATTATATAATAAGTTATAGTATACCCAAAAACGTTTATTTTATATACATCAAAATCAAACGTGTCTTAGAATACAACATATATATATTCAACAATATGATATTGATGATTTTTAGGAAAAACATCTCAATTTTTCTCTATAATCAATATTATATTGATCTTCCATCGGTGGAACATACTATTAGATAACTAATTGGTACAAAAATTTATTCCTTTTCTAATTCATATTTTAATTTAAAAGATAACTGATCTAATAATTCTATTATGGACATAGGTTTGTCCTCAAATTAAAATATAGGCCTAATAACCATCCATAGTACCCATGAAACATCACTAAAATTAAATTTTTAAGATGCTCATTTTATTATAAAAATATACTAATGGTTTTACTAAAAATTATATAGGTTAGAGTGGATTCATGTAATAACTATATGATTTCATCTAATATTTGTGTTGTTAAATGTTTTTATATGTAAAGTAGAAATATCCTTTGAAAAATTGGTTTTATTTTCGTGTATGAATTTTTCGTTTTATAATGGACTCCATAAACCATGTTAATTAAATAATATTTAGATTTTAATTGATTATATAATTAAATTATTTTAATACTATAAAATCATAAGATTTTTATTTCTACCCCATCTGGAGAGTTATCAGTTGATATATTAAATATATTATTCAATCATGATTTCTCACTGAATTGGAATGTAAAAAATTTTATTTTAGAAACTATAAAAAATTCAAAATAATATTACGCGTGTATTATAAAGGTGATCATGTTCACCAAACATGGATGGCTGAGTTGAAAAAATATGACATGCTTACACCTCCATCAATAGATTATATATCTTTTATAGTGACCTAGGATTTTTATACATTGATATTAATGATTTTTGGTTATATAATATTTACATTATATAAACACACACCAGAGGATAGTAATTCTATTTTTCCTTTGGAAATACAGAAATATAAAAAAATTGTTCATATGGGCACTACATCATCAATCACTAACTAATTTATATATTCCAACATTCATCGAAAAATAAAAAATAATAATATTCTTTTTATAATGTCGAATAAAATATAAGTGAGTGTGGGCTCAAATGATAGTTAAGTGTAAAAAACAATATACAAAATCATAACATGAGCATGTTGATATAAGAATATGATCATAAAATTTGATTTGAATAAACGAAATTTGAATAATAATAATCTTGTGTCCTGGAATTAATATATGAATATCCTAAATGATGAATAATAAGTCAATCAACGAACTTGAGACATGGGAGGATAACAATGGAATAAGATATATAATAAAGGCATTCTAACAATCATAGAAAATAATTTTTATAATATTCAAGTATCACTTCCAAGGTTATCATAGTAGAGTGGGTTCACTCCCCAAAAAATTATATTACTCAAGGTTCACTTCAAAGATAGAAATAGTAGAAAAAGTACCTTATTAAACTATGGTCACTCCCCATTATAGTCTTATTTATCTCATGATATATAAATTATTTCCAAATAAAATTGAATATGATTTACGTCCCACCTTTCATGGTTAGAATTTAACCATCTTACATGGTTATAATTTAACTACCATCATATAATAAAAATTATATAGATATATTGCAGAATATCATAAAAAATTAATCATATTAGAACCCATAAAATGGATTTAAAAAAAATCACCACTACATAAATTTTCTAAATGAAATTGATTTAATTATACTATTATCAATTTACTATACCGTAATCGATATAAAAATAAGTTTCTATCATAAAAATTTAATCATGGATTAAATTGTCGAAAAATAATTGGTAATTATAAGCATCATTTAATCATAAAAACAAATCAATTTGAGAAATGAAAATAATTTTATAATTGGGTTTTATCCATAGTAATTATTATATAACATCGATGGATTTCAAAATCAATGGAAAATGATTTTGAATGCTCAATTAGATTATAAAAAAGGGAAAATTAAAATTCTTCTATGAAAAAAGTATAAAATATTAAACAATTTCAAAATGAATTAATGAATAAAATTAAATTTAGAAACTAGTAATGATGTCATTAGAAATTATCTGCAACACATCTTGTGTAATGTCATAGATTTTCTATGTATTATTTTTGGATATTATATATATTAATTTTAAGGCCATGAGTTGATAGAAATTGAAATAATTAGGCTTGGTGTTCCTGAAATAACTGTTTAAAATAATTTAAATATATTAAAAATTTCACTAATGTGGTTTTATGGAAAAATTTGCATACATTTTAATAGGATCCTAGATCAGAATGTTAAGGGCTTCGTTGAGCTCAGACCATGAGGTTTATGTAACACACCATGTTTTATGAAACTTTTTTCAAAACAATTGAAATTAAAATTATTTATTACATTGTTAAAAATCAAATAATACATTCACATGACATTGAAATAGTTTATTTTCCCCATAAAATCAACTTTTCCATCATTACATGGAATAAAAAATTGGTGTAAGTTACACGAAACACCAATGTTTCAATGAAACATCATTTTAAAGATATAATAACTTAAAAGGGATAATTATAACCTATCCCTTACACATTGAAATATGAGTTTTAATTACTAATTTTAACATATGATTTATAGTTGTTTTATATAAATACGTCATATTGATAATGAATGATTTTTTTGTAATGTCCTTATATGATTAAAAATACTATTTTCTCAAATGAACTACTTCTATTGTCCTTCTATGAAATATAATGAAACTAATATTAGTAAAAAATTTATAATAAAATTGAAAAAATATACATTATTTTTTATATTATTTTGTATCAACTATATTAGGGTGATTTTTTTGGGTTTTTTATTAGAATCAGCAATTTTGGATGATTGCGTAAAAATATCAGATTTTAATTCTAAACTGCCTTTTCATCTAACTTATTTTAAGTTTAAATTATATTATAAATTTTTTAAAGTTTATATAGATATTATTTTTATCAATTAATCCAATATATTTCATTACAAATAATTTCACATTGAAATTGGATATTAAAACATAGCCAAATTTTGATCATTTATTCCTTAAAAACTTCAGTATCGTCCTGTCAGTGAGATTAATATAAATTTAATTTATTCAAATTATATTATTTGAATTTGAATAAATGGATTAAATATTTTTAATAATAATTATTTATAATTATTTATTATTTCATGATTTTTTTTTATCAATTTGTTTTTAATGTAATAAAAACTAATTACATCGACTAATGAAAAATTATTTTTATCTAAGGACGAAAGATTAAATTTATGACCGAAAACAAAATAGAAATAGGTAAAATAGAATTTTATTGGACATATATCAAACCAATTATCAATATTATGAAATCGTTTTTATTATTTGACCCCCTTGAAACATGATAAAATGGGTGTAATTCCCTATTTAAATATTTACAATAATGTCACTCATTCACCTATAAAAAAATACATCATCACCTACCGCTTCTACACAACATTAAAAGAACTTAAGATCAGAAATTATCTACCCAATATGGTATCTAATATATATATATATTCCTTCTGGAATCACTACTTCCAAAATAATCATTTCAATTAAGCCTTTTGGCACAAACCAAAAAAATTACCTGAGATAGAGGTAACAACTTCTCTTATGATCATTATTTTATTTTATTTCTACACACCTCCAATATATTTATTAATTTATTTTATATAAAATCATAATGATAAATATATTATTATTTTTGTGTAATTTTTTTCGACCATCACATATACACACCTCCATTTAATAGTTAATGAATATACAACTTATGTTTAAGGAGAACTACCCGCTCATAAAACGATGAGTAATCATTTTTTATTTTTCCTCATCTCATGTTGAAATTTATGTGTTTATATATATGATATATATTATAATAATTAAATATTATATTATATATATTAATACACATATGTTTATACCATCCATTTGGTGAAAATATGAAAATTTCATTTGAGGATGTTTTTAGTACCACCCCCTCAAAACGATGTGATTTGTTCACACAATAAATGGAATGATTAAAGGATATGTTTAGTGAAAATATATGGTATATATGTTAAAATTAATATAATGTAATAATTATATATATATATATATATATATATTTGTTTTACCTTCTTTCTATCAATACAACAACCAAATCAAAAAAAATATTTCTGCATACGTACGACATTATGTTTCCCTAAACAGTGTATTGCATTTTATATATTTATATTTTATAGATTTTTATAAGATACATATATTCAATATGAATTATTTTAATAAAATTTATTAAATTCTATAATTCGTGATATATGTATCATGACTAATGATAAGAGAAATAATTATGCATGCCAAGAACTAATAGAATATTTTCTGTAGGGAAACCTTAAAAAAAGATTGTTAACAATTATGTTTTATAAAGTAATTTTAAATTCATTTAAGGTATTATATATAATTATATAATTATTTTATATGTGTATAATAAAATTATATTTATTATATTAGAGATTTTAATGAGTACAAAGAGGGTCAAGACATGTGGAAAGGGAATTTCATCTCACTTATAATTTTCATGAGATATATTCTTTATTCAACACTCATTACTTCTCTGTGGTCTATATTCTCCACACCAATGTATTCATTGAATATTATAAATAATATTATGGGTATTTAAATATCCATTTTATGATATTTCATTCTGTTTTTTTATGATTCAAAATTTTCCAAATGGGTAAAATAATTTTGTCTAAATTTTCCTTCTTTGACACTCAAATTTTATTATGAACCTAATTTTTTTTCTGAGGTGTATATACATCAATTCTACATCTTATATAATTGATCTTTATATTATCATGATATTTTTTCATGATATTCCATTTTCATACATGGATATAATGACCCTATGTTACTAAGGGATAATAATTTTTTGAAACATTCACATAACTTTTGAAGATTATCAATGATTATAATTCATTGATAAAATATTATGATCCATATATCAAATTCACTCTGTAGTTTCGTTCTACTATGTTTATTCATGGTATCTTCATGTATTAATTACATTTCTATATAATTTATTGATTAATATATTTATGAAAAAATTAATAAAAATATGACAGTATTTCTCTCTTGGTTCAGAAATATATTGTATTAAATTTTAATGTGTTTAATAATGTTTTAAACTTCTCAATGAATATAATTTACAAATAAAATTTATTTTAATAGTTTTAACGGTGTTCTAATATTCCTTTATATGTTAAAAAATTCAATGAATTTTTTTTTATTATTTCTTTTTGTTTTAAAAAGTGTTTTTTAATATAAAATAATAATTTCCTAATGAAATTTTTTTAAATGTTAATTAAAAATTGTTTTCCTAATTAGATAACATCAATTTGTGCTCCTTATTCGGTTCTAATTTTTTTTCCATTCATAATTTTTCACTGAATGTATTATGTTTAATGAAAATATTTTTATGAAACATATTTATCTTACATAGTTTATAAACTCTTCACACCTGCTTTCTTTCGTGGGATATGTTTTGAGAAAATTATAATGAAACCTTTATTTATTCCATAGGTTATTATATGATTACATTTTAATGATATCCATAATATTTATTTGGTTATGATATGACTTTTTGGTAATTAGTATCACAATTCGGTCTGATTTAATTATGAGATGGGTGAAACCATTATCTTCCTCCAATTAATTGGGTAATGATTTATATCTCATGAGGTAAACATTGTTAGAATTAAAAATGAACTTGGATTAGTATTATAGGGATATAATATGAAATGAACTCAATTCAATAATCTTTGACTTTAAGGAGGATTGAACATGATTCAATAATACAGGGCCAGAATGGGTTGGGAACCTGATTTAGTAAAATAATTTTTCTACTATTATTACCTTGGTATCAATGAATTGGATATTATGGAAATAATTATATAGGCATAAGTGTCTTCCATAATCAAATTTTTTATTCCTATGTTATGTTTTCATAGATTATGTTATTTATTTTTTATGTAATCATCTCTTATTTACATCCAATTTTTAATCCATGATTCATTTTTATCATATTTGATATGAAGGGTATGATCGTTTAATTTGATGATCATGTTGTAACACCCTTATGGTCTTGATAGTGCTTACATATATCATTTTTCCTTCTTTGAATCCGGGATCACAAATTTTAATGTTTACTTCTTCTATTTTATGATTATATATTATAATTTATGTGTCTAATAGGTTTATTGGAAAATAGAGCCTATTTGGATATGATCTAGCTCATTCATGTACTAGTGCTTTTGTTTCAGTGTTTCAAATAAACTAGAAAAAAATGGTCATTGGGATTTTATCTGTATAATTATTTAAGTATTCAATAAAAATTATGTAATGTTAATGTTTGAAAATAAAGGTTATCTATAGTTGGTATCAAATAAATGGTTTAGCTATCATTTGAATTCTTGTATGAGAAAACCATAGTGAGAATTCAACAAACATGTCTAGAGATAAATATTAGGATTAAAAAATTATAAAAAAAGTTACTATAATTTTTGTAAAGGATTGAGTGAGTGGTTCCCTTGAAATACATCCATTTATGGATACATAAAGTAGAAGTGTCTCCCTCCTAGTTGTACATATGTGTAATAGACCTGACTAGATTTTCTTTCCCTAACTCGTGGAAATCTGGTACATGAAACCGAGCCTTGCAGCACACCTAGTTTTTCACTCGTAGAGAAAATGCCTTGGGAATTTACAAACACATCACAAAATATCCAGAAATAATTAAGTATATGGTGGATATTAATATTCTTGGATGAAGCTAAGGTGACATTGATTAAATAATGTGTCATAATTTAGACATCTTATAAGTGAATTTTTATTATTATTGTTTTGTTCTGCTCACAATGCATTCTCAATATATTAATCATACCAGACTTCCAAATGAGAAATATATAGAACAAAATTTTGTCATGTCATTAATGTGGAAACGTCTTAAATAATTAAAAGGGTGTAAAAATACACATTTTATTTAACAGTTGTTGGCGCCAAAAATGTGGCCCGAAAGGAAGGAACGAAAAAGACAGCCGGCGCGCTGCCTCGCGAAGCACAGCCGCGAAGCACAGCCGCGAAGCCCCGCCGCGAAGCGCCCCAACCATGGCGGCCCCGCGAAGCTCCGGAGGCGGTAATCCTCCGCATACCTGTTTGACGTTCGCGAGCCGCCGCGAAGCTCCGGAGGCGGTAATCCTCCGCGAACCCGTTTGACGTTCGCGAGCCGCCGCGAAGCTCCGGAGGCGGTAATCCTCCGTGAAACCCGTTTGACGTTCGCGAGCAGCCGCGAATCCCCGAAGGCGGCGCACGAGCCCTGCTTCGCGGCGCCCCTTCCCTATAAATACTCGACTCCCCCTGAGTCCAGGTGACGGAAAATCCGACCTTTTGGCTTCTCCTCTCCCGAATCGCGAAGCACGCTTTGCCCCGGGAATCATGAGCTCCGCGAGGTATTTCTACTTTGCGAGACGACTCTGATTTGTTTCGTTTTGAGCCCCTCTTCCGAGAGGGATGCCCTTCGCGAAGCTCAAGGGAGTTCGCAAAGGAAGGGGATTCCCAAGGGAACCCGGGCAGCCGCGGAGCACTTGTGCTTCGCGAAACACCCAACCCATACGAGTAATCCCTATGCTAAGGTAGGATCGATCCACTTCGCGAAGTACATTGCTTGGAAGGACCCTGCTTCGCGAACCACTCCTTATTCGCGTGGCAGTGCTCCGCAAACACTGTTCCACTTTGCGAAGCACCTCCTACTCCCTCCTATGCCCCATTCTAAGGCCAAGGCACCCCACTTCGCGAAGCACACTCCTCTGCTTAGCGATTCCTCTTTCCGTGCGACCCTCCAGGTTTGCACGATGTGATTTCAAAGTCCCATGGACAACACCTCCCGTAGCGTTGCTTCGCCTAATGCTTCTTCGCATAGGCATGCTAACGGCTATTGCTTCTTCGCATAGCCACGCTAACGTGGACCCCTCGATGGTTCGTCCCACTTCCCCCCTTTACCATGGCATTACCGACACCTTCCCTTCCCCAAGGACTTGAGGGTACCAGTTTTGTAAGCCCTAGGGGTGTGGAGTGAACCCACCTCGTCCGAGATGCAGGACGTTAAACTGCCAAGCACCACGTCCTCAACACATGTCGTTAAACTGTGACCCAACCTCGTCTCCCTCACGAAGGGTCCCCCCAGCTCGAACATTCATTACACCCCTCGTCTCCATGGGAATGGAACTCTTCCGCATATGGAATGAGATCCTCCTTGTCGGAGTGGTGTATGTTCGCAGGGGAAGGGCTGCCTCAGAGCGTAAGCCCCTAACCTTTGGTACGGATGATTGCACCCGTGCATCTCGGTACTTCTCCACTACCAAGGTCAGTGGAGGACGTGATAGGGAACGAGGCACCCCCCTCTGGGCCTCCATCCTGGAGTAAGTCCCAACACCATGGGCCGCCCAACGCGTAAGCCCCTCTTCACTTCTCACGGACGCACCCTTCGCGACGTGATCGTCAGGTCCTTGCAACCTCTTGTTTCTCACACCGAGCATGACTCACGTGGGCTTAGAGTGAGCACCGACCCTGACACCCACCTTTTGAACTATGAGGTCTTTGATCCATGTCAAGGCATGGTACGTAGGAAGCCTCCATGATGTTCAAGCCCGCCCGTCTTTCACGTCGGGTTTCACCACCGTCCAGCACGACGTTAAACTGCACCCCGGTCTAGTGGTAAGCCATTGTGACCCAACCCCACCTTAACTACGAGGTCTTTGATCCATGTCAAGGCATGGTACGTAGGAAGCCTCCACGAGGTTCAATCCCACCAACAGTGGACCAAGGTCTGCTTTCACGTCGGTTCACCGGCGAAACCCCACCTGAACTACGAGGTCTTTGATCCATGTCAAGGCATGGTACGTAGGAAGCCTCCATGAGGTTCAAGCCCACCCGTCGCTCATTCACGTCGGGTCCCATTCCAGTCCAGCGGTACGCCGTTGTGACCACCTGAACTATGAGGTCTTTGATCCATGTCAAGGCATGGTACGTAGGAAGCCTCCATGAGGTTCAATCCCACCCGTCGCTCATTCACGTCGGGTCCCACTCCGGTCCAGTGGTAAGCCATTTCGACCCATCCGTTTCAACGAACTACGGGGACTTTGATCCGTGTCAAGGCATGGTACGTAGGACGCCTCCACGAGGTTCAAGCCCACCAATAGTGGACCAAGGTCTACTTTCACGTCGGTTCACCGACACACCCACCTGTCATTTATTCATGTCAGGGTTCACTATGTCCAGAATGACGTTAAACTACAATCTGGTCCAGTGGTAAGCCATTGCGACCCAACCATTTGAACTACGAGGACTTTGATCCATGTCAAGGCATGGTACGTAGGAATCCTCCTAGAGGTTGAAGCCCAACTCCCCTCGGACCAAGGTCCATCTTCACGTCGGTTTACCGGCACCATCCCGAACTACGCGGACTTTGATTCCCTGCCACGGGGATACGTAGGAAGCCTCTTCAAGGCTCAAGCCCAACTTCACTGTCGCCCCCCTGCGATGGTCCCATGTCCTTCTCACCCGTCTCCGCTAGACGTTAAACTCACGTCATACCCTGTGTTGAACACAGGAAGCTGAGGAAAACCTCAGATACGTGTCTATGACATGTAATTCCCCGCACTCGATGTGGGATGCCTCGAGCTTCCACGCCCTCGAGAAGCCTTGTGATCAAGGATAACAGACAGACATTCCAGGTACCCCAGCATCCAGACACGCTACTGATGCCTCAACGTGACTACTCCCCTAACCGAAGGTTGCTGCCCTGACTGGACCCTTTGGAATGTCCCGACAGAAGCAGTGTAATTAACCGGCGTCCATGGAAACATGGCACTGGGAAGAGTTTCACGAACTACGTATTAAATCTATAAGGGAGACCCGGACTAGGTGACGAGTTCAGAAGAGGAATCCACGGAAGGAAGAACCGACATCCCATCATCCCGTTTCGATCACGGAGCAGACGTGCCTGAACAAGGAACGAATGCCGCCCGCCTTTGGAAAGCGGGAATGCGGGGCAACAAAGCCGCGCGTCCCCCCCTGACGGACGGATGCGCGCGCGCCCCGGCGAAAGCGTCGGAAAAATAAATGGTGAACCCGACATGAATTTATTCTCCTCAGCATGGGGATTAGTAGTGTTCGAGACATCAGTAGATTGACGTGTCACCGGATTCAGATATTCGTTGCCTGGTCCCGCCGCGCAAATGGCGGGCCTGTCGTGAAACTCACCGGGAGTCGGGGTAGTAGAACGTGGGGCACTCCGCTCTGAAGCGTGTTGGCGTGGATCCTTCTCACAGACATGGAGGATGGAAGAACGCTGGGGCACTGGCTGTCAATCCTTTTCCTCTCAGTACTGATGAGTTGATCCCTTGGTTTGCCAGGAACCAGGTTGCTATTTCAGATATGCGGTCACCATCCGCTCCTCGCCCGCGCAGGGGCAGGGGCAACACCATGACGGCCACTCCACATGGCGCCACCACCGCCACGATGGCTGCCACATCACGGAATACGGGATGTCCACGTCCCCTTTCCCCATTAGAGGTCATCCATCGAAGGGTGATCAACAGCCTCGTGCGCAGGTACGAGGAGGAAGGGGTCATCCCGACCAGGGATATAGCCCGCTTGGACCTGGAGGCCTCCAGGCCCCGCCGTCAACGCTGCCCTAACAGGCCACGCAGGGAGCCCCTGCTCCCCACCTAGACATTCAACCATTTCGGGAGCCTATCTCCGGAATGCCTTGACGACTCTTCGCCTTACGCTGAAGAGGCAGGCGCTGTTCGGCTCAGTCCGCTCAGGGCCCCGACCCAGGGCCCCCAGGCGAGAGCTCCCGTCCGGCCACGTCAGCACCGTCGTCCGGCCCCGCAGGAAGAGCAGGCAGACTACGTCCCTGCACCACCTGCACCGGCCCGCCTAACCCGACGTCAGCGCCGGGCCCGGGCTGAGGACGCTCGCCTAGCCGCGTCCACGTCGACAGCTACAGTGGCCCGAGCCACTGCCGACGTACATTATGAAGCCCCCTCGTACATTGAGTAGGGGCACCCCTTCGCCCAACCAGGATCAAGACCCCAACCTCCCCACGGGAAGGCTGGGTTGACTCTCCGGGTTGCAGGCCCAAGTAGTGATCGCCGCGAGCTAACCCGCGGTGATGCCACCCCATACGGAGGTCCTCCCCGTACCACTACTCCACAGAGCGTGGGCCTTACCCGCTCCGAGGTTCGTCATGGAGGCATGCCTCGTGCTGCCCCCATCCTGCAGGAAGACCTGCCCCGTGGCAGTGATGCTCAGCGCGGGAACATTTCCCGCGCCCGCTGTACAGGGTATGGAGTCCATCCTTCTGAAGGAACCGTCCATCCGGTCCTTCTTCAACGTAGGGGTCCCCCCTACATCCTCTCTGCGACTGGCGAAGGTCCTCCTCACCCCAGCAATTCAAGGAGTGAAGGTCAGCCTCACTCCACTCGCATCGACCATGGATGTCTTCCCCATGCTCCTGCCAGTTCCAACAGAGGCCCCGCCCACATGGGTACTGTTCATGGAGGACCTCCCCATGTACCCTTCGACATTTGCCCTGGTGCCCCTCGCACCCCGGCTGTCTCGAGTGGGGGCCCTCTCCGCCATGGCGCAAGCGCCGCCCCAAGGATGCCTGATAGGGGTCAACCCTGTCCCGAAGAGCCACCCAGGGGCAGAAGAGCAGGTCGCCGCCGCCACAAGAAGAATCCTGGGAAGGCCCAGGGGGAGAGCAAACATGCCCGCTTCTCCGATTCGGAAGCGGAATGCGATTCAGCGATGGAACCTTCTCCCAGTTCCTCCGTATCAAGGACTAGGGCAGGAACCAGGTGCGTCAGCCTCGTTCTCCCAGAATTCGAGGTCCACCGGATTCCCGTCTCTCTCCGCAGGTACATCCAGGAGGAAGAAATCCTGGGAATTCCGCAGATTTTGACCGCGCAGTCACCGCCATCGTCACCCGAAGCGCCCTCTACTTCCACTCGGGATCGCGAGGAGCTGTTTTGGGGGTCAACGGCGGTAGAGCCACGACATGACCGGACACCGGTAACGGCGATTCCCG
This sequence comes from Viscum album, assembly GCA_963277665.1. NCBI lineage: Eukaryota > Viridiplantae > Streptophyta > Magnoliopsida > Santalales > Viscaceae > Viscum > Viscum album. Next base: position 275,665,582 of record OY728129.1, on the reverse strand, counting down.
TACCCGAAGCAGTGGCTGTTAGCCCATCCTATCGTGACATTGTGGTCAGGTCACCTCGCTCTTCAGAGGAAGGCCCAGAATTCGGTGGCCAGTCTGCTCGCTCTCCGTATTCTCCACCGCCGAATTTGCTATCCCAGAGGTCCGCCTCGGTACCGCTACCGGTCCCTCAGCCGCCCCCGGTTGATGAGTGGGGTAACGTAGGGCCGAACCCCGAGGACGAACCCAGGAGCTTTTGGAGTATTCTTGCAGCGGACTACTTCCCGGAGAAGTTCTGGCCCACGGCGGTGCTGAATTTCCGCGTACCCGAGTCGCTTACCCCTGAAGAAGTGGGATGCTTTTGTCGAACCCTCTGGGAAACGCACTTCCACCTCCGTTTTGAATGGGTCGTGTACCCCAGAAGTCGAGTGCACTTCGAAGAAATTGGCGAGCAGTGCCGCCTGATCGACGCGGCCGCACTTCTTGCAGCCCGGCACCCTGAGTCGCCAAGCCACCAGAGCGCCCTTCAACGAAAATGCATTCAGAGTCTTAAAGAACTCCGCAAGATCGTCATGGAAGCCACCCCCCATGTGCAAGTCCGTGGTTGGGGACGCTATGCCGCTCTCCTCTTCGTCCCTATCCGACGACAGCCCGATTCGCTATGCGACATTGCGGATATGCCCTCAAGAGGGGTCACAGTCCACATGGCCGACGTTGTGGATAAGGAAGATGAGCTTGAGTTCCTTGATGGAGATTTACCATCCGAGGGCGTACCGCCACTACTCGACCCATCAGGGAGAGTTACCCGTCATCAGAGGAACCTGCTAGGCCTCCCCGTTCCCACCGAGTCACTATCACTCATTCGAAGCACTGGCAAGGGTAAGGAGCACGTCGGAATAGTCAAGCACTCCGACCCGTCCGCCTCTGTGCAGAAAACGGACGAAGATCCTGAGAAGGCCACGTTGCACCAGCAGCTCGCTGAGCAGAAGAGGCTGGTTGACGAACTATTGGCTGAACGCGCCGCAGAGCGGCAACCCGACTATGGTAATCCCAGGCCGAGGCAGCAGGGGCAGGAACAACTTCCCCCGGTGAGATGCCTCCGGGCAACCCTGATCATGCTACTTCCGCGGAAAGGGCGGAAGCCGGAACATACGGCAAGAGGGTGCAATACATCTCGCCAAACCCCCCTGAGCGATGGGGCAATCTGAAGAATCCAACCCGGGTTCCCCCAGTCGCCCAGCAGGTCATTCAGCCAGTTAACCCGCGAGTGGCCGAAGCCGTCTACCGTGTTGAAGTACCTGGCAATGTGCTTGTGGTTAGGGATCCCCGTCAAGACAGGGACCCCCACCCGGAGGACCTTATTGCGGCACTCACAGCCCGCCTCGAGGCGTTGGAAACACAGCAGGTGGCGGTCCCACCGGATGGCAAGCCTTATCCCGCGTGGGTGGATGATACGCCCGCGCCTCAGGGTTTTGGGAACCCCACCTTCTCGCCGTTTAACGGGACAGGGGACCCACCCCAGCACTTGGCTCATTTCTCTTCCTGGTGTGGCCCCATGCTGGGGACCCCGGCTCAGCAAGAAGCCGCTAAGCTCCGATGTTTCGTACAGACATTGGAAGGTCCGACATTCGTCTGGTACAACCAGCTCCCTATCGGATCGGTGACCGGTTGGGAGGATCTTCACCGACAGTTCTTATACCAGTTCAGCTCCACCACGCGAAAGACCAGCATTGCGGACCTCTTAAAGTGAAAACAGAGGCCTGATGAGCGGGTTGCAGACTTCATCGCCCGGTGGAAAGGACTTATGTATTCCCTCGATATGCCACTGACTCAGGAGCAATTACTGAAGATGTGTGTGGGGAACGTCAAGACAGAGCTGGTACCCTCCTTGATTACCCAGAACTACCCTGGAGGGTTCAGAGATTTCTCGGATAAGGCCCAGCGCCTCGAGGAGGCCCTGCAACAGGCTAGTCAGGCACGTTTGTTGCCCCCTATGATCCTAGCCAGGAGGGCCGCCAGGGCTGAACCCACCGCGGTGGCTCAAATAGAAGCCCCGAGGCAGCTGGAATTGCTACCGGCGGCACCACCCCCGCAACCCTGCAGAGTTCCTCCACCTCAAGCACAGGCTCCTGCCCAGCAGCGACCGCCTCAGAACCGACAGGTTCCTCCACGCAATGCGCCACCGCCACCTAGGCGAGACAACCAGGCGCCGCCTCCTCGGCAGGCCCCTCTGGTCCCTCGACAGGACCAGGCCCCCAGGGCTCCTTACCCAGAAAGAAAGTACCATATCTATTCGTTCAACGAAAATCAGGTCCCTGGCTATTTCCGAAGTGCTCTAGAGCAAGGGATCGTGCGTCTGCCTGAGTGCAGGAGGCCGGCAGAGGCGCATCTCACCGATCACCCCAACTACTGCCCTTATCATCGGATCCTGGGGCACACCCTCAAGTGATGCTATGTGTTTAAAGACTGGCTTCAGGACCAGGTCAACAACAACATAGTCAAGTTGGGCCCAGCGCCAGCGCAAGTGGCAGGCATCTTTGCGGGATCAGAAATCGGTAGTGACAGCGAGGGTGAGTGGCAGCAGGTCCCTAGCCGCGGGTCCCAGAAATACGACAACTGGATGGCTCGAAAAACCGTCGTCTGTGCCTAGGGTATCATCCGGGCACTCCTGAAGCAGTCAGAACCTTAAGAAGAAGTAGTCGGTGCCTCAGCATCGTCTTCGCAGTCGACCTCCACCCAAAAAGGCAAGCAGCGGCGACGCAAAAAGAAGCAACGTGCACCGCCAGTGCCGTCGTCATCCCGCACTCTTGGCGACTTTATGCCTCACGAAATGGGCATTCCTCCCAGGATCCGCTCAGCGGTGGATGAATCTTCGAGCGACAGTCAAGGGTACGCTTCGGTTAACACCGTGGAGCTGGTAAAGCCCTATATGACCCCCGATGAGGGGGAACCCCAGGCAGACCGCCCCAATGTTTCCAGCCGACGTCAACGTCAGCGGAATCGCAATCGCGCCGGTCACCGAGGTATGTCAGCAAGCACTTGTGACCAAGCCGTGCACGCTACCGAGACCAGGCAACAGGCTCAGCACAGATCTCAGCATGCACAGACCCATCCAACACCCTCGGCTCTACCTCAACCGCCGTTCGTGTTGCTGGATCGGGGAGAGCCGCCTCGTTCGTATCACAGCCAGTCTCGCCCGGCGACGGGCCAGCCTCCGCTGTCCGATCTTAGCCCGGCGACTACTCTCCAGGCTTCTACTAGCAGGCAGCAGGATGCACCCAGTGCTAGCCGACCGCCAGATCAACCGGCAGGACCCGCTATGCCTCCAAATGCCGAAAAACCCCCTGTAAGCATAGGTTCGCGTTTGGCACGCAAGTATGATGTCCTGAAGCATCTGGCCGGCATCCCGGCAAGGCTTTCCATCCTCGAGGCCCTTCTCCTGTCGTCAGAAATGCGCGAGGCACTTGCCGAGGCCCTAAGGAGCCCCCTCCAATGCGAGATGGAAGTGACAGCTGCAGAAGCCTTCCATACTGAGACGATTAAAAACGCCGAATGTCAGGCGGTTATCTCGTTCTCAGGTAAAGATGAAGACCCTCCTATACAGGGGCACATTCGCCCACTATATATCACCGGCCACTTCAACGGTGTGGAAGTCCACCGATGCCTCGTTGATACGGGTTCTGGAATCAACCTAATTCCGACCCGGACGCTGCGAAAGCTGGGTCTGTCCGAAGGTGATTTGACTCCCTCTGACCTCAGGATCCAGGGGTACGACAGGACAGAGCAAACCCCAGTCGGCAAGATCCGCCTGAAGACCCAGTTCGGTGGCTTAATTGCCAGCACCGAGTTCATGGTTGTTTCTCAAGACACCGCCTACAACGCATTGATGGGTAGGCCATGGCTCCATCTGCATGTAGCGGTCCCCTCGTCGTATCACCAGTGCCTTAAGTACTCGCTCAACGGTCGAGTAGGCGTGCTCCAAGGAGACGCGTCCCCTTTCGCTTCTTGTGATGCCCGCTATCTGGATGCGGGTTATTACAAAAGCAAGGACAAGCAAATCCTGGTATGCGAGGATGAGCCCGCCCCGATCACAAGTGATCCCTGGGCAAGCATGGACGACGCCTATATCCTCCCGATCCACTGGTTGGAGGCCACGACCCCCGACATGGGACAATGTTTTGTTGTTTCGGGTACGCAAGGAAGGCATGTTCCCGTGTCCAAGCGACGACGGAAAATCACCTCATACTACTACATCAACCAGGCTCGGGTCATCCCGGAACCTCCTACCCCTGTACGGTACCGGGACGTCAAGTTGATGACAACGGAGGTGCGCCATACGTGTCTATTCCGCCGGGCTGCAATTAACCGACTCAGGCCGACACGTCACCACTGCTTTGATATCATCAACTGTGGCCCCCTAGGCCGAAGGCCAGATGGGATCAGATCAAATGCATTCATTGCTATGGTCTCAACGACAAGTGAGTCTCCTGATGTGATGACCGCTGCTTCCCAAGCCGGCACCAGCTCCCCCTCGGGTTTCGAGAGCCCAGAAGTATCTTCCGCCGCGAGAAATCCCCCCACGGCTGGGGAGGAAGACTTGGAGGATGCTCCCCCAGCTTTTGAAGAAGGCGTCTCTACCACGGTTGATGAACTGGTACAGGTGAACCTTGGTAGCGAGGCAGATCCAAGACCCACATTGATCAGTGCGGCCATGTCCCTCGAGGACCGGCAACAGTATGTAGACTTCCTCAAACAGCACCGCGATGTGTTTGCCTGGAGTTACGATGACATGCCAGGGCTGGATCCCCAAGTGGCTGTCCACCGTCTGGGGCTCCCAGCAAAACATCGTGGGTTCAAGCAGCCTCCCAGGAAAATGCACCCTTCTCATGGTGCTATGGTTGAGGCTGAAGTTGACAAGCTTATCAAAGCCAACTTCATTAAGGAGGTCCAGTACCCCAAATGGCTCGCCAACATTGTGCCGGTCAGGAAGAAGAATGGGCATATCAGAATCTGCATCGACTTTCGCGATCTCAATCGCCACTGCCCAAAGGATGACTTCCCACTCCCAGTGACAGAGCTGTTGATTGACGCCACGGCTGGGTTCCAAGCCCTCTCTTTCATGGATGGGTATTTCGGGTATAACCAGATCCGGATGGCCCCCGAAGACGAGGAGTCCACTGCCTTCAGGGCTCCCCAGGGCACCTTTTGCTACCGGGTAATGCCATTCGGTTTAAAAAATGCAGGTGCCACTTATCAGAGGGCCATGCATCGCATATTCAAACCGATCCTCGGGACATTGGTGGAATGCTATGTGGATGACCTTGTAGTCAAATCACGCCAGTGCCAGGACCATATCAAAGACCTTGAGAAAGTGTTCGGTTTCCTCCGTTCCCGTCACCTGAAGATGAACCCGCTGAAGTGTGCCTTCGGAGTCACCTCCGAGAAGTTTCTGGGCTTCGTTGTCAGATACCAAGGTATCGAGATCGACCCGGAGAAGATCAAGGCCATCAGCCAAATGCCTCCCCCAAGCAACATTCGGGAGCTTCGAGGCCAGCAAGGCCACTTAGCCTATATACGCCGATTCATTGCGAATTTGTCCGGCAAGTGTAAGCCCTTTTCCCAGCTCATGAAGAAAGATGCTACCTACGAATGGGATGAGGAGTGTCAGGCCGCCTTCGAGGAAATCAAGCAGTATCTGCTCCAACATCCGGTCTTGATGCCACCCATCTCCGGGAAGCTGCTGGTCCTTTATGTGACCGTCCTGGAGAGATCCCTCGGTGCGCTGCTCGCCCAGAAGAATAACGAGGGCACTGAGAACAGTCTCTACTATCTCAGTCGCATGCTTCTCGATACGGAGGTCAGATACTCCCCTATCGAAAAGAGCTGCCTTGCGCTCGTTTTCGCTGTGCAGAAGTTGCGGCACTACCTGCAACACCACGAGGTACAATTGATCTCTCGGGTAGATCCGCTGAAGTACATCCTGAACTGCCCCATGCTGACTGGCCGACTAGCACGATGGGCGGTGATTCTCCAGCAGTTTGACATCAGGTTTGTGCCTCAGAAGGCCGTTAAGGGACAGGCGTTGGCAGACTTTTTAGCTGCCCATCCAATCTCCACGGATCAATCCCTGGACCTGGATTTCCCCGACGAGACGATCCTCTCAGTCGATCATGCTGCCCCATGTTGGCAAATGCATTTCGACGGTGCCTCCCGGAGCCCCACCGGTAGAAGGCTCAACGACCCCAAGCTCAACAGAGTGGATCTGGGCATTGTTTTCATTACCCCGGCGCAAGCCGTCCTGCCGTACTCGTTACTGTTGTCAGAAGGTTTTACAAACAACGAGGCAGAGTACCAGGCTCTCATTACCGGCCTCGAGTTGGCCCTTGAGATCCATGTACCCCATCTACATGTGAAGGGAGATTCCGAGCTGGTAATCAAACAGGTTAATGGCAACTACGTCGTCAGGAAGCCAGAGCTTGCACCGTTGCTGGAGTATACCCTCCTCCTAATGGCCCAGTTCTCTCCTCGGCCAGAGGTTACCCATGTTCCACGATCGCAGAATGGATAAGCGGATGCCCTGGCTGGCTTAGCCGCGTCGCTCGCAGAGCCCGAGCAAGATGATTTGGTCATACACGTGGCCCACCGGAGATTCATTGCTCCCGTCACCCAAGAGGACCGTGATAGCCTGCGGGTAAGTCATCTCACCGCCGGACCCTCCATATCAGGAGTCCCGGGTTCGTCAGACGCAGTGGTTGAAACCACCCCCGACTGGAGAGCACCTTTTGTCGAGTATCTCCAAAATGGTCAGCTCCCGGACAACCGGGCTGAACGCGAGCGAATCTGACGCCGCGCGCTGCAATTTACCCTCCAAAGCGGCCCCAGTCTTGAGCAGATCCTCAATAAACGGGGTTTCGATGGTGTCCTCCTCCGTTGCATCCAAGGAGTAGAGATAACTCAAGTTATGCAAGAGGTTCACGCCGGTTCCTGTGGCGCCCATCAAGCTGGGCCGAAGCTGTCTCAGCAAATCCGGAGGTTAGGGTACTTCTGGCCCTCTATGATCCACGATTGTATTGGATACGCCAAGAGATGCCACGCGTTCCAAGTACACGCCAACTTCTTGCATCGGCCGCCAGAACCCCTCCACCCCACCAAGTACTCTTGGCCATTTGCGGTATGGGGACTTGATGTAGTGGGACCGTATCCGCCGGCAACAGCCCGCCAGTGTAGGTTCATCCTGACTGCTACAGATTTCTTCTCCAAGTGGGCAGAAGCAGTTCCGCTCAAAGAGGTCAAGGCCCGTTCCATCGTTGACTTTGTGAGCTCCAACATTATCCACCGGTTTGGAGTCCCTCACGCCGTCCTCACCGATAACGGCACCAACTTCCGAGCAGATGAATTGAAGAAATTGTACGCTAAGTACGACATCCGGTCAAACCATACCTCCCGCTACCACACGCAGGCGAATGGACAGATCGAGGCGTTCAACAAGACCCTCTCTAACATTCTGCAGATGATGGTTGGTCAGAACAAGAAGTGTTGGCCGAACAAGCTCCCCAACGCCCTCTGGGCTTACCGGACGACGACTCGCAACTCTACCCAGGTGACCCCATATTCCCTGGTGTATGGAGCTGAGGCCGTCCTACCCATTGAGATCCAGCTTCCGTCGATGCGCACTGGAGTTTATGATCACCAGACATCAGATGAGGTAGCCGAGATCCGTCTAGCTGAGTTAGAGGCACTGGACGAGAACCGGCTCCGTGCCCTGCACAATCTAGAAAGGCATCAGGACAAGATAGCGAGAGCTTTTGACAAGAAGGTTCGTCTCCGCTCTTTTCTACAGGGTGACCGGGTACTGGCCCTTCGAGCGCCAATGATCCCTGGTAGGAAACCACCCATGTTAGAACCCAAATGGGAAGGGCTTTATATCATCCATAAGGTTTACCCCAACGGAGCATACTCCTTGGTGACCACAGATGGAGAGCGTGTAACTCCTCCCACCAATGCCAAATTCCTCAAGCGATACTTTGCCTAGGAAAAAATAGTGGTCCTGCACGACCCTAAACTGCGAGAGGGTCCAGCACGACATTAAACTGCAGTGGTCCTGCACGACCCTAAATTGCGACTTCGTCCCGCATGATGTTAAACTGCATGTCGAGAACTACGTATGGCTTGATTCCCATCTTCATGGGATACATAGGAACGCTCGGACGCCTCGTCTTGAGCCCAGCCCCATGCTTTTCTCTTCCACTATTCCCCTTGGGGATAGTCTCCTTGGAGGATCTTTGTGTAGCAGGGAGTAGGCTTTCTTGGCCCCTCTCACGCAACCCCACTCGCGCAAAGATTGTAAAGGTCGCACCATGCACTCACTCCCGTTCTTCTACCCTCCCACGTCCTCACCGCATGCCGCTAAACGGCATGGCCTTCAAGAACTACGTATGGCTTGATTCTCATCATTATGAGATACGTAGGAATGCCCGGACATTTCGTCCGTTGGCCCATCCCAAAAGCCAAAATCATCCCCTCGGGTCAGGACATGGAAGGGTGCACACTTTTGCCCCAACCCACGTCGACCAAGCCTCGACCCGGCTGCACATTCCCCCCTGGAGGTGTTTGCCCCTTTCGTGGATGAACGCAACTGAGCTTCACCCACTCCTTGACTGGTATTCTGCCGCCTTTTCACACCCGGAGGGACCCCCGATAACGGCCTGGATACAATGCCCAAGGGCTCTCCTACCAATACGGGCCAACGTCCCCGAGGGTTTTCTTAAGCAACAAGTCGATACAAGTCCCGCGTTGCGAATTTGGTCAGCGGTCGATGCTCATTTGTTGCCCCCATATGGGTCACCATAGGAACGCTATGTTTCGAACATGGTCAACAGTGTCCTGGATCTGCGGGTCCACCCCGAGATTCCCCAGGAATCAAGAGCAGTGATCCCCTCTTCCCCATCCCGAGGTGACAAACTTCCCCCAGGTGGTGGTAGCGATCCGGGCCATGGCCCCAGGATTCCTCACCTGGAGTGTACGGTGTGGTGTGGGACTATGTCCTCATTCTCGTCGGGATCATGTGCCATGCCGTGCAACTCCCCTTACGAGGCCCAGCCTCAGGCCCTTTGGCCTCCTTGGGCCCCTGGCCCCCCGTCCTCATGTAAGACATTAAACTGCAAGCCAGTCAGGTCTTCCTGATTGATGCTTGACCTTAGGCCCCTTGGCCTTTCCAGGTCACAGCCTAGGTCCCTTCTTACCCGGAGTGTACGGTGTGGTGTGGGACTACGTCCTCATTCACGTCGGGATCATGTGCCATGCCGTGCAACTACCCTTAAGAGGCCCAGCCTCAGGCCCCTTGGCCTCCTTGGGCCCCTGGCCCCCCGTCCTCATGTAAGACGTTAAACTACAAACCAGTCAGGCCTTCCTGACCGAGGCTCAGCCCCAGGCCCCTTGGCCTTTCCGGGCCGCGGCCCAGGACCTACTTTATAGGATCGTATGGTGTGACGTAGGACTACGTCCTCATTCGAGACGGCTTCTTTACCATGCCATACACCTCCCTTGTTTAGGGGTATATTACTCCCCTCCTCGTCCAGTATGACGTTAAACTGCATTTCAAGAACTACGTGTGGCTTGATTCCCATCCTAATGGGATACGTAGGATCACCTGGATGTCCAAGATCCGGGTCCAGCCCCATCTCTCGGGAATCCTCATCCCATCTTGGCCCCTTGGCCCATCCTTCCTCCATGAGGGGATCATATGGTGCGGTGTGGGATTATGTCCTCATTCACGATGGTCTCGTGATGACCACACCATGCTCCCACCCCCTACTGAGTTTTTTCGTCGATCCCTCTTTTTCGGCGGTTCACCCATGTGCTTAAGAGTACTCTGGTTTTTTTACCAGGAATGCCAAGCTTTACTCGGACACGTCCGCACTCGCTTTCCAGGCTTTGCGTATCCCCGCATCAGGGCTTTCATCATCTTTCACACTCGGAGGGACCCCCAAGAACGGCCTGGATACAATGCCAAAGGGCTCTCCTACCGATACAGGCCAACGCCCCCCCAGGGTTTCAGACAACAAATAGATAAAATCCCGCGTTGCGAATATGGTCAGCCGTCGATGCTCGTTTGTTGTTCCCACCTCAGGCTAACGCGATACAGACACTGTGTTTCCATCATGGATACCAGTTTTCCTCTGTCGTCACGCCAACCCATTAAGCCCAAATGCCGGGTACACAATTCACACCCTTCATCACTTCATCATGTCCAAGTAGAGTCTCGGGACTCTTGGTACTTTTCCCCCGTGCACGCCTACGCGTTGGAGGAACAAGCTACATCAAAGGTGTCCTTAGAAACTCCTTGCTGACTCCCCATTGGTGGACGCCCCAAGTACTGCGATGAGGATACCCCCCTTGTTTCCCACACCGAGTTTATCTCACGTGGGCTTATGGATTGGGTTAACTTCTGTGCTTACTCGGGAGTTGTCACCATCCATGGTCCGAGCTCTAAGACCATAAACTAAGTTCAAAACTCCTTGTCTTCGGACCCAGTTTGAGTTCAGAAAATTTACCTCTCTAATCCTGCCTTCAGGACCCTGATGACAGGACTGCGTGGCGCAGTGTAGGACTACGTCCTCATCCGCGTCGGGTTTGCAACAACTGCACCACGCACGCCCCCATTCTGAGGTTCAGTCCTCATATCCCCTGTCCTGCATGACATTAAAAGGCACCCTTCAGAACTACGTGTGGCTTGATTCCCATCCTAATGGGATACGTAGGACCACCTGGATGTTTAAGATTCAGGTCCAGCCCCACCTCTGGGAGATCTCCTGATTTCCCGGTCACCTAGGCCACTTGGTCCATCCCTCTCCAGCAGGGGGGTGTGTAGGTACGATACAAGGTTTTGGGCACCATGCCCCCGTCCCCCGGGGACCTACCATCTCTCGGTCACCCTCATGGTTGAGTCCCTTGACTCCCTGCAGTGGTTCACCCATGTATTAAGAGCACTCTATTCTAGGACCAAGAGTGTCTGATTCAACTTGATAAAGTTCCTTCCACTTGTCATGCTTCGTGTTCCCCTCTATACAGACTTCCACCATCTTTCACACCCGGAGGGACCCCCAAGAACGGCCTGGATACCACGCCCAAGGGCTCTCCTACCGATACGGGCCAACGCCCTCCAGGGTTATCGGACAACAAATCGATAAAATCCCGCGTTGCAAATATGGTCAGCGGTCGATGCTCGTTTTGTCAGTCCTTATTTCAGGCTAATGCGACAGGATGCTGTGTTGCGAACATGGTCAGCAGTAATCCTCTGTCGTCACGCCAGCCCCTTCAGTCCTTGAATGTTGGTTGCATGATTCACATCATTTTCCACCCCATCATGTCCAGGTGGAATCTCGACACTTTTGGCACTATCCCTCAGTGCACCTTTGCATTCTAGGGGGACAAAGCTGCAATCTGGCGTCCTATGGGACACTCATGGTCCGAGCTCTAAGACCATAAACTAAGACCCATTCGGGACTATATTCAAATTCCCATCCTCATGGGATACGTAGGACCGCCCAGACGCCCTGTCTCTGGGTACAACCCATTCAGGAAGCCAGTCTCTCTCCCTGTTTCACCTCCGGATGGCGTACAATCTGAAGTGGGATCATGTCTCCGTCAATTGTGTTTTATAACACTGCGCACATTTCCCGCCTAGCATTGTTTCTGCTACGTCTGCGCTGCATGGCGATAAAATGCATGCTTGTTCCTATCATACGACCCTAATCTGTGACATTATCGTCCTGGCCGCACGACGAAAAACGGCACCGCATTGTGGTGACCTCGTTGTAGAGGACATCACATTGGGTATTGGTCATTTGCCATACCGTTTGTCAATGCCCATCATGTCTTGATTCTTGTGGAGACATCACGACCTACTGTTCTAGGCCTGTCACTTTACAAAAAAAACCATTCACCTTAAAGAACAAACAAGATACATCAAATTCCGCTTCTTTAGTGCAAGGGCCACGTCCGCACTCCCCTTTTCCCCTAGCACTGGTACCTTACCGTGCCACCTTCCAGAACTATGTATGGCTTGATTCTCATCCTTATGAGATACGTAGGAGCGCCCGGGTACTTCCCCGCGGGCCCAGCCTAACCCTTGTGTTCGGTCCCTCGACTCGAGCATTTCCCCAGAGAATGCATGGTAAGTAGGACTATGTCCTCATTCACGTCAGGTTTTGATGTCATGCATCCCCTGATCCCTTTTCCCATCCATGGTCCGAGTTCTATGACCATAAATTAAGATCACCCCAAGGGAAATGAATCTGCTCCCTCCCTCTAATACGTTTCATTGCCGTATTCAGATGTGTTTTGACAAAAAGCCCGAAGCATGGGATTTTCACAGGGACATTCCCCTCATCTCATGATCAAGCTTCGTGAGCTCGCTATTGGGATCCTCATCCTTTTCCACATCCAAAAGGACCCTTGGACGACGTGGATACTACGCTTAAGGGCTCTCCATGAATGCTGGACCTAAGGGCTCTTCAATCGTTTCGGGCCAACGTCCCCACGGATCTCTGACAACATTTGTGACATGGTCCCGTGTTTCGAACATGGTCAATGGTCGACCCTCATTTGTTTGTTCCCGCCTCAGGCTAACGCGACAGGATGCTGTGTTGCGAACATGGTCAGCAGTAATCCTCCATCGTCACGCCACCATCATTGTGATCTGAATCTCGAGCACCATGATTCACACATTTCCACTCCCTCATGTTCAAGTGGAACTCCATCATACTCGGCTCTTTCTCTCCGCGCATCTAGGTGCGCTAAATGATCGTGTTAGTGTCATTGGGCCGGTAGTCACCGAGTGTCCCTTTTCCCTAACCTGCCCCTTTTGTGTCGGGAAATTCCCACCACTACTGCTTGTTGCCCACACCGATCACGACTCACGTGGGCTTAGTAGTTTTGGCTGGATGTGTACCAACACGGTCAGGCTGCTCCTCGTCCTGCATGACGTTAAACTGCGCTTTCACGAACTACGTGCGGCTTGATTCCCATCACCACGTGGGATACGTAGAGACACCTAGGCATTTCACCTAGGGTTCAGCCCCTGGAATCACGAAATCTTGTTCCTCCCCATTTCCAGCCCTCGCCAGAGGCCCTGTCTGGAAGAACGAATGATCTGTGATCAGGCCGATGCGCCCATCAGGCGTGCTCCCACCACGGTGGTGCAACTACCGAAGTGTTGGATTCTGTTTGAACAAACCACCACTCCATGTTCCACGCTTTGCGTACCCCTTATTCGGACCCTCGTCCTCTTTCGTGTCTAAAGGAACCCCCTAACGGCCTGGTCTCATGCCGCATCGGCTCACCTACCATCCTGGGCCAATGTTCCGGAAGACGGATCATGTCTGGAAGGACCCCCTAACAGTATGAATGTTTGACCTATGGTCCACCAACTGTCCTGGGCCAACGTCCTGAAAGATTGATCGACAACAAATTGATAAAATCCCGCGTTGCGAATATGGTCAGCGGTCGATTCTCATTTGTTGTCCCCATTTCAGGCTAACACAGTAAGGATACCGTTTGTCCGCCACGGTGAGCGGTTGTCCTTTATTGTCACGCCATCCCCACAGTGTTCCGAATTTGTGCACCATGATTCACACTTCCCATTTTCATCTGTTTGAACCGATTTCAGTGCCCCTGGTGTTGCCCCGTTCGTGCATAAGAGCACGTTGGAGAAACAGTAGTTCGGCTATCCTGGAAGTTCCTCTTCCGATCAAGCGGTTCCCATCTTTCGGGAATCTGGACTAGCTTGAGGAATTGTCGTCAAACGTCCAGCAAACATTGTAGGGATGTAACAAGGCAATTCAACAGTGGAAATCGTGCATGCTACGGGACTCATAACAAAGGAGAAAGAAAGAGTTGAAGCACAAAAGTGTTAATAAAAGCTTCTTTCGGGTTTGTTACAATACTCGGGGGTCGACTTCGGCCATGGACGGGTTGACCCCGTCAAAGGAGCGTTGCAGCTCCGCCACCCGTTGACTTGCGGCGTCCAAAGCCTGTTGCCGCTGATTCAACTCCCGCTCCTCTTCAGCAGCAGCGGGGCGTAATTCGTCAACTCTGGCCCTCAGAAAAGGATTCTTCTAGATGGATCGCGAAGCTCGATCGCGAAGCTCGACCGCGAAGCCGGATCGCGAAGGTCGGTCGCATGTTCAAACCGTGAAGTCCGGCCAACGCAGACAAGAAAAGGTTCGCTTGGCGCGGACGCGGAGTCGGAGACTCGCGGTTCGCCGCGAAGCTCGATTCGCGGAATGCTGTCGCGGAGTACGCGGAGCGTCGCGAAATCGAGAGCGCAAAGAGACAAAAAAGGCACATGAAGACAAAAGAGGGCGGACCCCCTATTTATAGGTGACGACCCCGGAGCATCGCGGCGCGCCTCACCCGCGCGAAGCATCGCGGCACGTCCGGATCCGCGGCCCCGGCGAGCAGCGCGGGCCCCCCTTCGCGATGCTGCATCACGAACCACCGACAGTTTTGGCGATTGTCCCTCAGACTTCGACCCTTCGCCCTCCGCGGCTCCAAGTCTGAGGGGGGGCATTTGTTGGCGCCAAAAATGTGGCCTGAAAGGAAGGAACGAAAAAGACAGCCGGCGCGCTGCCTCGCGAAGCACAGCCACGAAGCACAGCCGCGAAGCCCCGCCGCGAAGCGCCCCAACCATGGCGGCCCCGCGAAGCTCCGGAGGCGGTAATCCTCCGCGAACCCGTTTGAAGTTCGCGAGCCGCCGCGAAGCTCCGGAGGCGGTAATCCTCCGCGAACCCGTTTGACGTTCGCGAGCCGCCGTGAAGCTCCGGAGGCGGTAATCCTCCGCGAAACCCGTTTGACGTTCGCGAGCCGCCGCAAAGCCCCGAAGGCGGCGCGCGAGCCCTGCTTCGCGGCGCCCCTTCCCTATAAATACTCGACTCCCCCTAAGTCCAGGAGACGGACAATCCGACCTTTCGGCTTCTCCTCTCCCGAATCGCGAAGCACGCTTTGCCCCGTGAATCATGAGCTCCGCGAGGTATTTCTACTTCGTGAGACGACTCTGATTTGTTTCCTTTTGAGCCCCTCTTCCGAGAGGGATTCCCTTCGCGAAGCTCAAGGGAGTTTGCAAAGGAAGGGGATTCCCAAGGGAACCCGGGCAGTCGCGGAGCACTTGTGCTTCGCGAAACACCCAACCCATACGAGTAATCCCTATGCTAATGCAGGATCGCTCCACTTCGCGAAGTACATTGCTTGGAAGGACCCTGCTTCGCGAACCACTCCTTCTTCGCGAGGCAGTGCTCTGCAAACACTGTCCCACTTCGCGAAGCACCTCCTACTCCCACCTATGCCCCATGCTAAGGCCATGGCACCCCACTTCGCGAAGCACACTCCTATGCTTAGAGATTCCTCTTTCCGTGCGACCCTCCAGGTTTGCACGATGTGATTTCAAAGTCCCATGGACAACACCTCCCGTAGCGTTGCTTCGCCTAATGCTTCTTCGCATAGGCACGCTAACGGCTATTTCTTCTTCGCATAGCCACGCTAACGTGGACCCCTCGATGGTTCGTCCCACGACCCCCCTTTACCATGGCCTTACCGACACCTTCCCTTCCCCAAGGACCAGAGGGTACCGGTTATGTAAGCCCTAGGGGTGTGGAGTGAACCCACCTCGTCCGAGCTGCATGACGTTAAACTGCCAAGCACCACGTCCTCAACACATGACGTTAAACTGTGACCCAACCTCGTCTCCCTCAAGAAGGGTCCCCCCAGCTCGAACATTCATTACACCCCTCGTCTCCACGGGAATGGAACTCTTCCGCATATGGAAGGTGATCCTCCTTGTCGGAGTGGTGTATGTTCGCAGGGGAAGGGCTGCCTCAGAGCGTAAGCCCCTAACCTTTGGTACGGATGATTGCACCCGTGCATCTCGGTACTTCCCCACTACCAAGGTCAGTGGAGGACGTGATAGGGAACGAGGCACCCCCCTCTGGGCCTCCATCCTGGAGTAAGTCCCAACACCATGGGGCGCCCAACGCGTAAGCCCCTCTTCGCTTCTCACGGACGCACCCTTCGCGACGTGATCGTCAGGTCCTGGCAACCTCTTGTTTCTCACACCGAGCATGACTCACGTGGGCTTAGAGTGAGCACCGACCCTGAAACCCACCTTTTTAACTATGAGGTCTTTGATCCATGTCAAGGCATGGTACGTAGGAAGCCTCCATGAGGTTCAAGCCCGCCGGTCTTTCACGTCGGGTTTCACCCCCGTCCAGCACGACGTTAAACTGCACCCCGGTACAGTGGTAAGCCATTGCGACCCAACCCCACCTGAACTACGAGGTCTTTGATCCATGTCAAGGCATAGTACGTAGGAAGCCTCCACGAGGTTCAAGCCCACCAACAGTGGACCAAGGTCTGCTTTCACGTCGGTTCACCGGTGAAACCCCACCTGAACTACGAGGTCTTTGATCCATGTCAAGGCATGGTACGTAGGAAGCCTCCATGAGGTTCAAGCCCACCCATCGCTCATTCACGTCGGGTCCCATTCCAGTCCAGCGGTAAGCCGTTGTGACCACCTGAACTACGAGGTCTTTGATCCATGTCAAGGCATGGTACGTAGGAAGCCTCCAGGAGGTTCAAGCCCACCCGTCGCTCATTCACGTCGGGTCCCACTCCGGTCCAGTGGTAAGCCATTGCGACCCATCCGTTTCAACGAACTACGGGGACTTTGATCCGTGTCAGGTCATGGTACGTAGGAAGCCTCCACGAGGTTCAAGCCCACCAATAGTGGACCAAGGTCTACTTTCACGTCGGTTCACTGACACACCCACATGTCGTTTATTCACGTCAGGGGTCACTATGTCCAGCATGACGTTAAACTACAATCTGGTCCAGTGGTAAGCCATTGCGACCCAACCATTTGAACTACGAGGACTTTGATCCATGTCAAGGCATGGTATGTAGGAATCCTCCAAGAGGTTCAAGCCCAACTCCCCTCGGACCATGGTCCAGCTTCACATCGGTTTACCGGCACCATCCCGAACTATGCAGACTTTGATTCCCTGCCACGGGGATACGTAGGAAGCCTCTTCAAGGCTCAAGCCCAACATCACTGTCACCCCCCTACGATGGTCCCATGTCATTCTCACCCGTCTCCGCTAGACATTAAACTCGCGGCATACCCTGTGTTGAACACGAGAAGCTGAGGAAAACCTCAGATACGTGTCTATGACATGTAATTCCCCGCACTCGATGTGGGATGCCTCGGGCTTCCACGCCCTCGAGAAGCCTTGTGATCAAGGATAACAGACAGACATGCCAGGTACCCCAGCATCCAGACACGCTACTGATGCCTCAACGTGACTACTCCCCTAACCGAAGGTTGCTGCCCTGACTGGACCCTTTGGAATGTCCCGACAGAAGCAGTGTAATTAACCGGCGTCCATGGAAACATGGCACTGGGAAGAGTTTCACGAACTACGTATTAAATCTATAAGGGAGACCCGGACTAGGTGACAAGTTCTGAGGAGGAATCCACGGAAGGAAGAACCGACATCCCATCATCCCGTTTCGATCAAGGAGAAGACGTGCCTGAACAAGGAACGAATGCTGCCCGCCTTTGGAAAGCGGGAATGCGGGGCAACAAAGCCGCGCGTCCCCCCCTGACGGACGGATGTGCGCGCGCCCCGGCGAAAGCGTCGGAAACAACAGCGAATCAAAAATACTAAAAATATATTCTATGTTTTATAATGTTTAGATCATGAGAAAGTCATTCTGGCTATTTATGGGTTAGAAGGTGACGTAGAACAATGGATGTCTCTTATCAAGAATATAAGAAAGAAAAATGTAATTGAATCCATTGATTGGGAATATTTTAAGAACATCTTTCCAGTAAGTAATTTCCTGGGATTCCTCAGAGAAATATGGATAAGCATTTACTTGGGTTAATGAAATATGATGATGAATCTGTCAGTATCTAACAGTTTAATTTCAAAAAACAAATGAGGTACGTTTCATGAATTTACATCTAACATGAATGTAAACTCTATAGTTTTGTTAGATACTTATTAAAATATTTATAAGATTGTTTTCCATTAGAGACATTTATTGAAAATATGAAATTGTCTGTTGTGCAATCATGGTTGAAATAGAGGTGGCATAACATTCCAACCTCATAGAGTAGACATTAAAAAAAATTGAGTTCAAAGAGAAATATAAAAAACATGAAGAAAAGAATATGAGTTATCAATTATGATCTAAATGATATAATAATCAGGGAATAATATTTATATGGGGTCTAGTGAATGATTTACGAGATGAAAGGATGGTCATCAGAAAATTGATTTTCAAAATGAAGGGAAGACATTATCAAAAAATTCTAATGGAGAAAAATCTGCACTAAACGCACCTCCCACAATTCAGTGAAAACATTTAAGGAAATTGTTCATTATTCTAACAACATCCCAAATCCAAGGTCTAGTGATGATGATCATTTTAAAAAGCATCTAAATATGAGGGATAAAGGAAAATATCAAGAAATATCTATTTTTAACAAGGTGTGTGATGACGACATTATGAAAGGTACAATTATTATCCAATCTATATCTAATAATGTTAAATTCGATTATATATATAATCACTATTTAAAATTTAGTGAATTTTCTAATGGTGTTAGGATTCCACAAAAATAAGAATATATGAAATTTATTTGAAAACCCCTAATGGTATGATGATTGTGTCCCAATTCAATGATTACTCTCCAGTTGAAGTGTTTAGGAATGTTTTTATTGAAAATAATTTCGTATTTCCTTTGGCTGAATTTGATGTCATATTTGGATTGGATTGGATTTCTCTGCATAACGAAGAAATAAATGTTAAGGAACCAATGCTACAATTGTTATATCAAACCCTCTTATGACCATCCATCAATGAGATCATAAGTATGTACTTCTTGTGGAGAATACATCAACTCAATGGGTCTTAATTCCAATTCAAAAGGATTTATTCTCTCAAATGTCGGATGATAAGATTATCTTTGATGATATACATATTATTCAAGATTATATATAGGTCCTTTTATAAGAGTTTCCTACCATTCCACTGAAATGTGATGTTTATTTTTCAATAAAACTCAAATCTGGTTCCACAATAATTTAAAATACCCCATATAGAGTGGCCCCAATTTTGTGGCAGGAATTGAAAAGGAATCTCCAAGAAAACCTTGATACATGATTCATTTAGCCAAATGTGTCACATTAGGGATCAATTGTTCTTTTAGTGAATAATATTGATGAATCAATGAGAATTTCCATATATTAGTTGGAGTTAAACAATATCACAATCGTGAAAAAATATCCTCTTCCAAATTTTGATGATTTGTTTGATCAACTAAGCGGAGATTCAATGATTTGCAATATTGACCTTTTATTGGATATCATCAATTGAGGGTCATGAAATAGGAAATTCCCATGGAATCATCATGTACACTGTATGGACAATAAGAATATATAGTTATGCTTTTTTCTATAATAATTCCACCACTATAATCATGGATTTAATGAATTTGGTATTAATAATGTACCTCGATAAGTTTGCAGTATTATTTATAGATGATATTATTATCTATAAAAAGTTAATGGAATATCATGAAGATGAAATAAAAATTGTACTAAGAACCTTATGTTATGATAAGATATAGTAAAAACCAACAAATTTTGAATATTGGATTAAATTGATTCATTTTTTCATTACATAATCAAATGATATTGTATAGTTGTAGATCTATAAAATAAAGAGGCCATTAAATGTTGTCCCGAACCAACCATGGTGAATATGGTCCAAATCTTTCTTGGTTAAGCTACATATTATAAATAGATTATGGTTAATTTCACATGACTATATAATCCACTATGCCAGATTACTCATAATCATTTCAAGATCCTCTATAAAGATGAATGTGAGGGAAATATAATGAAACTAGAGAGGAGGTGAGTTAGTGAACATATGCATACATTATACTATAGTAAAGAAGTGTTTTTAATCAATAGAGATGCATTATAAAATCTATATGGATGTGTTCTGGTACAGAATAACATGGTTATCAATTATCCCGCATGACTGTTGAAGAAACATGAAAAAAAATTCACAAATCACTATTTGGAGTTAACGATTGTAAATTTCCATCAAGTATATGGATGAATTATATTTATGGATAAAATATTGATATATATACCAATAATAAATATCATAAATATATATTACCATGGAATAATTTGAATAAAAAAAAATAATGTGGTAATAGTTGATAATGGATTATGATTACTCAAGATGTCACCACCTTTGGAAAGTGAAAAATTTTTATGATTCTTTTATCCAAAAGGATCAAACTAGCTTATGCATGATGATTATTAAAAAGATACTGTATTTCTATATTTGAGAGGGATGGATCATGAAATCATTAAGTAAGGGTAGAAGTTTTATCTTTATATAATGAATTTATCTCCCATTAACCAAGTTATTATTAACAATGCACAGAAGGACTATGTACTGCTCCAAAAAAATTGTTAGAAAATTTTATTGAGATAAACCATGATTAGGATAGAATGATAAGTATTAAGAATATTGTATGTGTTCCTTTTATTCTAGATTTGAAGGAAAAAATAGATGAATCTCATAGTACATAATTCTCTATTCATCCTGAATGTATTAAGATGTAAAGGGACTTGAAATAATACTTCTAGTGAGATGGAATGGAGAGAAATATAACATATTTAGTATCTTGGTGCATGGTAGGAAAAAATGAAGGATTAATGAGAAAATTTTCAATGGGGATGTGGAATCAATTAATCATTCCTGAACAAAATGTGAGAACACCACTATAGATATTTCATTAGACTACCCAAATTCTATAAAGGGTTTGATGCTATATGGGTGGTATTAAATTTCCATACTAATTCAACAGACTACATCACTGTCAGATTTGAATTATCTCTGGATATGAATTCTAGGATAAACATTAAGGATGTGGAAAAGTTTCATGGAGTAATGCATTCCATTGTATCAGATTAGGATCTGAGAATCACCAAAAAGTACTAATGATTCCATTAGAATGAACATGAATGATATGTGAGTTTAATCACATAATATCATCATTTTACAGACGTGTAGACATAATTAACAATTATAACTCTATAGGATATGTTGATTTAATGTCGTAAGGTCATTAATCATTGCTGATCAACACATATCACGTTTTCCCTGATCAAAGTTTTCAATGTTGCTTGGAAGATGTTTGGTGGATTATAGTTTTTTAAAGGTTGGAAAGGGAGGATTACACACCATTTAACTGTATTACATGACATGAAATACAATTTCAATTTTTGTTACATGATGTGATTGGGTGAATCATGATGTGTATGGTTTGGTGTTCAAACAAAAGGAAGAGGTCACACTATTTTCAGTGAAAATGGAAAATAAGGGTCACATGATGTGAATGGGGTTTATAAGTCGTGTAATCCAACACTACATTATGATTTTAAAACATTTCATTAACTTGGTTTTGTCAATCACTACAGATTCATCACCATTTTCTCTTTTTCCAATTGACCCAGTGACCATCTCTTCAGTGTTTTAGGGATTCCTTTTTCATGAAAAAACCCCCACACCCTTATTTGATATGTACTGATCTTTCTTATTAAGGTATGAAATACCTTTATTCGTGAGGCTTAATTTTTATATTTCACAATATTTATCCTTTCAATGTCATAGAACATGAACTCCATGGTTTTAATGGAGTTCCCTTATTTTCCAGTTGGTGGGGTTGTGCCTCGACATCCTTAGGTTGATATAGTTTTTCTAGGAGAGGTGATCGTGATATATTATTTTGACCTATTCTCATGCGAATAATGCCAGTGACTATTTGAGTTATGGGATTTTCTACTTCACTGTTAATCTATGTGAAAGTATAGAGTTAAAATGATTTATCCCTTTATATCACTATGAAATTTAACAAATAATTACATTAACTGGATTAAATAAATTCATATCGATCTCATGGAGATGTTGTTTCTTTTTACTATGATAAAATTTTGTCTCATGATTTTCTAGATATTGTGATATCTATGATTCTCATGGTTTTTTGTGTCGTTCTTTATGTAATTTTTTAAAGAACATAAATATGTTAATAGTTATTTTATTAATTGAAAAAATGGTTAAATAGCCTTGTTTAATTCACCTGGTTCATATTGTTTTAAATTGATGATAATCAAATTGATTAGTGTAAGAATGTATAATTTATTTGGTTGATGAACCAGAAGCACAATGAATATTCTTGATACATTTTTTAAATTCATGCTAAATAAAATGTTTAATTAATTTCATGATTGATAGTGATAAATGTTTTATTAAGTTTCCCATAGTTGGAACCTTTGAATAATGATGATTTTAATGTAATATGGAATGAGAAACGGTTATGTTATAATGTAATGCATTTTTGGGTGTATGATACATGATTTTAAGTAAGTGATAATGTCTTATTCTTGTATTCATCAGAGATCGTCATCTATGAAGGATGAATGACTTGTTTTCGAGCCATCATTCCATTTCATTGTTTGTTCATGCAGCTTCTGATGTGATCAGGATACGAGAATAGTGGTTGTGGGGGCAAGGTGGGAACAATATAATGTGAGCCTAAGATGTGTGAGCCTAGAGTTTTGTTTTAGTTTGTGGGTTAAGGGAGTCCTTGTGGGTCTGGTGGTAGCAGTTAATGGATGGAGTTGTTAGATTAAATGGTTTATGCATGCGGGTGTCCGGGAGGACACCAGGGATGATGGAATAGGTTGAGGAGGGGATAACCTATTGTTTTTAATATGGTTGATGATTAATAGTTTTTTTATCTTCTTAAATATCCACTTTACTTGATTAATATGTTCTTTTTTACCCTCCATTAAAAAGAGTTGAATATGGGTGACTTATTCCAAATTCTTTCTATGATTTGATTCTTGAAGATAGATGACTCTACACTCTTGAAATAGGTTGCAAAGACTCGACGAGTATCTCACTTACTCACCATGTTGAGCCTCTTCTATTTTATATCATAGAATTCTCTTTTAGAATACCTTTAAATATTGAAGAATGTAATGTTGTTAAATAAATGTATGAATGATGTTGAACCCATGGGTTTGGATCTTTCTATGATTCAATGCATAGGTTGTGATTATGAGAATACATGGAATTATTTTGGCTATTCTTGGGGGCATGGAACATGGTTGTGATGTAGTGAAATGATAATGGTTATGTAATGGTTAATGAATTAATTAAAGTAATGTGAAACTGATAAAAAGGGATAATTTAATTTAATGTATCTCTTTAAATTTTTCTATTGTAAAATGATAAATAGACTTTGTTGTGGTAACCGGGAGTCTAAGAGATGTTAGATTTAGATGAGTCAAAGAAAAATATATTACCATAGTGTGGTAGTGGGCCTTATTATATTATGTAATTTTTTTTCTTTTTATAATATACTCCATCATATCAGTTAGGAAACTCCCTAGAAATGGATTTTTATCCCTGGGTGTGTTTTCCCTAACACCCTAGTGGGAGGATGGATGGATGACTTCCCCATATGGACTCTCTCTCTTCTCTTCGTTGTTTTTTGTGCTGGTATGCACAAAAATTAGTTTTCCCCATATATGTGTGTTGAGGGAGGCAACGACTTATGGGTATTTCATGCACAAATTTTCTGGTTATAGTTTTCTAAGGAAACAAGAAGGTATAATGTGTATAGGAAATGATGGATTGATGATTCTTACATGGTTTATGGGTTGTAATGTCTTGATGTATAATACCAGAAATATGATACATGTTATACGAGCTGTGGTGGATCTAGAAGACTACATGGATACTAATCATTCTTTGTATGGTGTGGTGCTTAACATAGGTGTCTATGGGAAAACCTTTGTTTTTTATGAGGTAAATGTTGTGGTGCTACTCTTAGGTGTCTACGGGACAACCTTTTGGATAAAGATTATTTGGGTGATAGATGTTGGGGAAAATCAAAATATCGTTGGAGAAGTGGTAGCAGGGTAAACATGATATTATTTATTGTTTAATATACTCTAATATGTGATAATTGGTGATAGTTTCAATGGTGATGCTGTGAATAAAGTACACCTATATAGGTGAAGAGTTATTTTAACATGTTGTTCATTATTCTTTAGCAGGCTGTATTTAATTTTTCACGAGAGGCTATAGGGATGATCCTATTGAGTGTAATTTTATACTCACAATATGTATATATAAACTGATTTTTTATGTCACTTGGTGTAGTTTAGAGATCAAACCGGTTACTATTAGATCAGGGTTTTGCAGATGTTTTTCGGGCTTCATGGTTGCTGTCCGTTTTTATTCATTTGGAACTTGAATTTTCATTTTCATTTGTAGTAGTATTTTCATAACATTAAATATGTGTATTTTGAATTCATTTATATTGTATTGTCTATAGGAGTTAGTTGGTTTATGTCTTATCTCTCTCTTTATCATGTGTAACCTTAGAGGGTAATTCCTCCCATTGGTGTGTTTACTATAGCCTTGGTGTTAGTCACCAACACAGGGCCTACTAGAGGTGGGACTCTAGGTATCCTTATATCTCTTCTCACATGATTGACCCAGGATGGGTACACATTGTTGGAAGAGTTGTGAAAGAGAGGTATAAAATGTCTGGCTGAGGGTTATGATGATGTCTGGAGTTAGGAATTGGAGAGATTACATAGGTTATAAACACAATTATGCCAGCTTAGCTTTTCAGTTAATATGAACACACGATACTGGATGGAAAATAGATATTTAGGGATCCTATGATCTAATTCATGGACCATTAAGCTTATATAAGTTACTAAATGAAGTGATACTATTTTTAGGGTAGAGTCTTCAAGGATCATCATTCATCATTCATCATTGTGCCTATTTTTTAATGGGTAGAACATGGTATATGACAACCTATAATGAATAATAAAACTCAATAAATAATGTTATCTTATTTCATATTCCATGTTTATGAACATTAGTAAATTTAAATTTGGATAGGTACGAATTCAGCTTTGGTATCCTCGTTTGGTTCCCGCAGAAGATGTCCATGAGGCTACATCAATAGGTCACCACAAGGTTATGGTTGATGATGAAGAAACTTGTGGGAGGACACACTGAGAGATTTAGGGCCATATATTATAGATTTAAATGGGATCCATTTCATATGAAGTGACAAAAGATTAGTTATAAGAGGTTGTGATAGATTTCAGTTCAATAAATGCTCGGATGGAACACATGGAGTTGATGTTTATGATGATGATACATGGAACATCAAGGATGTGGTGGTTCTTATTGCATGTGGACTGTGAGGAGTCGATCTCACATGAGATATGTTCCGAATGCATTCCATAGCAGAGATTATTTATTCATCCGTAAAGGTGGAGATCTCTTGGAGATAATTACCATTCGGCATGGGGGATCCAATGTGCGAGAGTTTGGAATCAATTTCAAAAACCATATGTGAAAAAATTCAGACCTGTTTCCAAATGAGGATTCCAAGGTTAGGCATTTCATGAAGGCTTTTCATATAAAAAGATAACACAATGTCACAATGATTAAGTTGAGTTTATATCTCAAGGTGCTAGTAAGGGAAGGTGTCTTTAAGAATACATTACCCATAATTAGATCATCATGAGAGGGGAGTCACCGTGATTCTCTTCAAAGTAGATATGTTGTCTGAGATTCAAATTTTTTTAGACTGAAGTTATTTTGATCACCCATTGTTAGTTCCCATTCCTCCTAGTTTCATTTTTTCAAGGGAAACATATCTCAGGACTATGCTAAGGGATCATGTGAATTTTTCCTTATGTATGATGAGGTCATCAATAGAATGATTTCACTGCCTTCCTGACTAGTCAACATGCATCAGTTGGTCAACATTAGGTTCCACCATTGAGGATATTCTAGGCAAGGATGTAGGTGCAAGTTTTACCAGTATTGGATTAGGAAAGAGAATAAGGGGAAGGTAGAAGTCATCCACGAGACACTACACATCCTTAGAGAGCATAGTGAGGCCATGGTGGTGGTCACGAGTAGGTTGATTGAGGCCTTGGAGAAGCTTGTGGTCGGATTCATGCCAACATATTTTCCAGCTATAAGTTAGCTATATGTAGTTTGAGGTACCATTTTTTACATGATTTCATTATTTTATTGATTCAGTGGTGACAAACTCCTTCATTTCTCCTACCCTTATCCAAACTTTTTGACTTGTGGTAGAGAGGCTTTCGGTGCCCTTATAGTTTTCTATTTTTTTTAGATGACGGGATAAATTTTTTCAACTATACAGAGAATGTGATCTATTGATGGGGTATTTCTACCCTTGGATAGATTTTCTATATTTATTAATATAACCAAATGTTTTCATCCTTGGAAGGTTGTGGTCATATTCAGTGTACACTATCGTGGATTTCATCAAAAGGAAGGTGGTGTTCTTAGATGTTGATGATGATCCCACAATGTTTTTTTGTTGAGCCTGACCCTTGAATGGGTAAAAGGTGTGTCTCTTCAATGTCATCCTTTCTGAATGAGTTGATTCTTATTTCATCGGAGATTTAGTAGTTTGAATTTCATAGGATCACAGAATAATACCCCTATTTATTTCAATAAGTTGTCATAGCGTTACCTCCTAAATGAGTGATTGAGTTTCAGATTGAACTACAACTAGGATTGTCTCTTATCTCGATGTATTCATATATGAAGGTGCCTTCTGATTTGTAATAGATGTAAAAACAAATCGATGGTGTTTGGATGTCTGGATTCAATTGTGCAAAATTTTCACTATGGTCGGCACCTTTATTTATTATGAATAAGGATGAAGTAATTTTGTGGTTTTGTGTCAAATATCATCGGTCGAACTTAGAGTTAGTGAAGATACAATATCCTCTTTTATGTATTGATTATTTATTTTATCAACTGAATGATGCAAGTTGTTTATAAAAATCTATTTGTGGCCAAGTGTTCATCAAATATGTGGGAAAAATGATTACATCCTGAAAACTACATTCAATTTTCTAGATGGGCATTATGAGTATTTTTTTTATTTAATTTGGTGTGACTAATGCCTTATATATTTTAATGGGGTTGATGAATGCTATTTTTGGTGGGTTCCTATATATGTTAGTGTTGGTATTCAATGATGAGATCCTTGTGTACTCCATATCCGAGGAGAATCATGAAGAGCACCTACCCACCATTTTGGTAGTTATAATTCGATAAAAGATATTTGGGATGTTATCAAAGTACACGTTTTGAACTCAAGAATTCTATTTCCATGAGCATGTTGTATCCAAATAGGGAGTGGTAATGGAGTAACAAAATATTTAATAATTTTTTTATCAGAAATCCCCCATCGTCGTGGAAAAGGTGTGAAGCATCTATGGTCTTGATGGCCCTTATAAGTGGTATTTTTGTGAATTTATCTCAGGATTCAACTCCTCTAAATGTATAGAACAAAAAGTCACATGTTCTATTGGATTAATCAGTGTCAGGTAGCTTTCAAGTATGTGATGTAGATGTTTCTTAGTGATCTGGTTCATTATTTTCCATTAGTAGTGGTACATTTTGAGGTTTTTGAGATGCTTCATCTTGGGGGTCAGGATGTTTTCTGATGTATTATAGATCGGTCATTTCTTATGGATCCCGGTAGTTGGGTCCCCATTAACGTAAAAATTCCACCCACGATATCAAGTTGGAAGAAGTGGTTTTTTTCATGATGTTGTGTATACATTTCTTCATCATTGGACATTCTTTAGTCTACGTAAATCATAAAAGATGAAGGTATGTTTTACCCAAAATGACTTGAAAATGAAAAAATGTTGGTGGATGGAGTTCTTACATGACTATGAATTCAAAATATTATATTCACCTAAAAATAGAATTTTTTAGCTAATGTGCTTAAATTGTAGTTTCATAGCGATACAGTGCATTAATTAAATGATTATAGAGAGTTATAGAAGAGCATTAATCATTACATATGGATATGGGTGAATTTTGGGGGAGCAGAAGTAATTTTCAGATGTTAGTGTATTCATATTTTCTAGAGTAGGTGGAAGAGTCCCTGTTGTTTGATCGTGAGGTTGAGGTCTGGAGATATCAAGTTGTTTGTGGCAAGGCCCCTAATGGTTTGTATGAGGATGGAACACACTGGGAACAGTTTCAGAGAATACATTTCATTCCTTTTGTATGAGTGATATGTTCTTAGATAGGTCTATATTTTTCCTTTAGGGCTACATCCTAGTATGAAACAATATACCATTCTTTGAGGTTTTATTTTTGGTGGCATTGGTGAAAGCATACCATGGCGAAATTTGTGTCTCGATTTTTAGTCTCCTAGATTGTGAAGGGCAAGAAACATGGTCCTGGTGGATTTCTCTAGCTGTTAGATGTTCCTTGATTGATGTGGGAGTACATCTAGATGGACTTTTTCATTGGATTACCTTGTTCTCATGGTGGCTATGACACACTATGGGTGGTAGTGTACAATTTGATGAAATCATCCAACTGCATAGCGATCAAGGAGATGAGCATAGTGGGGGTATTATTGAGGAAATATCCAGAGGTGGTTCTGAGGATGGTCATTGTGAATCTAGATCCAAATTTTGTCTTATGTGTGTAGAGAGGTATCTACCATATTATTGGTTCTCAGGAATTCCATAGAAATTCTACTCATCCACAAAAGGACTGTTAGACAGAGAAGACCATACAGAATCATCATGGAATGTTGCACTCTTATATCCTATATTTTAGAGGTTTTTGTATGAGTCACTTACATTTACTATAATTTTCGTACATTAATAGATTTCAATCCACCATCAATATAGCTTATTTTGGAATAATTATATTTCCAAAGTTTACATTATCTACTGTGCTATACTTGGGTCAGAGAGACTGTAATTCTTAGGAAGAAGTAGTACAATATATTATTGATATGGTTTAGGTGATTTTTGAGAGAATGAACGTAGTGATAGATTTCTTGAAATCATATTTCAATCATAAGTGGATACATCTTCAGTTAGGAATTTTGTATCATGTGTTTTGGAAGGTGACTCCCCATCATGGGCATCAAATGTTTTGTCATGGGACTAATATTTCTCCCTGATGTGTTGCTCTATTTGAGGCGTTGGATCACATGGGAGCTATAGAATATTGTGTAACACTCTTCTGAAAGATGAAAAAATAGATATATATTTTTTTTCACAAGTCATATCTATATAGTTATCTTTATAATGACTATCAAATCATCAATTGGGTAATGATCGGTGTTGAAAATGATGTGACCTTCGAGGAGCAGCTAGTAAAGATCTAGGACTAACTATAGAATCTGTTTCAAGGTGTTATTTCCCCTTAGATTTTGACTTGTTGTAGAATTATAAAGTGCTGAAGAGTACCTCCAAATGTGTGACACAAATAATTTCCCATTACCGTGAGGTGTGATATGTTTATATCTTATCTTGTAATGTTTTTCATTTGGTTGTTGCTGACCCTTTCTATTTATGACATAACATTATCTTGTTTTTATTCTATCATTCCCTCTATTCAGAAGTATCTTACCCATGAAAATTTTTAGAATATAATATTCGTTGTTGAGTATAATTTATCATGTTCTTCTAGTGAGGTGGTTTTCTCCTCTGGTGGCGATATCTTTTAGAGGTATCTCACATGTTGGATGTTCGAATGACCACTTTCTGTTTCCTCCCATGTTTGGTTTTGAATTATCAAGGATGATAATTTTTTTTAGGTATCAAATTTATGGGCTCAGACCTGTTTGGATTGACCATTTTCTTGTTTTTGAAGAATAAAGAGCACGGAGTGTATTATATGAAGTATAGTGGAGTTTGGTTAAGTAAAATATGGAAAGAGGGATTACAAGTCATGTAAATGAATTACCCTTTTTAAAATCCTCTTTCACCGACTGTTACAGGATGTGACTAGGGTCTTCAATAAGTGTAATGTTCTAAAATTTAAAAACATTCAAGGAGGAGACACATTTTCAGAAAAAAAAACCAAAAATAAGTGTTACATGATGTCAATGGTGATTACACATCATTTAATCCACCATTCCAGTATGATTTTATAAAATTTCATCCACATTGGTTTGTCAAACCCTATGGATTAATCTCTCTTCTCCCTCATCCCTTGACACTCGACACCCCACTCTTCATTTTATTATGAATTTCATTATTAAGGAATGATCCCTTACCCCATTCTTCAATGATTAGTGATTCGTCCTTGATATGGAATGATCAAACTCATTTGTTGATGTTTATATTATCTATTTCATCCCATTTCTCCTTTTCCATATGAGGTAATATGACCTCCAATGTTCAAATTGAATTTTATTGGTTTTGGATTGTGTGTATGTGTCACAGATTCATTAGGTTGATGTACTTGTAATTTGATGATAATAAAATTGATGCATGTGAGCTTCTTTAATTGAATTGATTGATGAACCTGAAACATGTTTCTTCTTTTTTCAAAAAGTAAAAAATCCATTTTAATGTAATTTTTTAATTAATTTAAGGATATATTGTGATAACTATTTTCGTAGTTTTCCCATTGTTTGAACCACTGAATAATGAATTGGTTAATTCCAGGTAGAATAAGAACCAGTTGTGTGTTAATATAATTCCTTTATGGGTAAGAGAAACCCACATTTTCTTCAAGGAAATTTTCCAAATACATTTAGATGTGAGAGATTGTTTTATATGAGGAATCAATATCGTGATTTCTGGATGAGATCCCATTGCAGTGTTTTTTCCTAGTTCTAGGGAAATGATATGAATAAGGGACATATGGTTATGGGTTGGGGAGTAATCGATGTGGCATGATCCTAGGATGGCTGAGACTGGGGGGTTATTGTAGTGTGTGGGAGGCATAGATGCCCATTGGTGGTTGTGGTAGCAGTTGATTCCTGGAATTACCAGATACATCAGTTTATACACATGGATGTTAGAGGGGACATTATGCATGATAGAAGGGGTTGATGTTTGGATAACCCATTATTTTTGAACTTGGTTTCTATTGAATATGTTGTTTGTTTATTTTATTTCCATTCCGCATTGCTTGATCCAGATGGTCTTACATGCCCTTTTTGTAAAAGAGGTGATGACGTGTGAGGTATTGCATGTGATGTTCATGTAAAGTTTCAAGTAGATGGATGGATCTACATTCCTTTTATAGGTGGAAAATAGTTGATGGGTATCTCACCTACTCACCAGGATGATCCCCATGTGTTTAGCAGCTTAGTAATCATTTTTGGAATACCTTGAAATATGGAAAGAGGTAATTGTGTAAAATAAATTAATAAATTGTGTTTAACCCATGTGAATGGAGATTGTTGGGATTCAATGTTTTGGATGTGATTTTAAGAAACCATTGAATTAATTTTTTTATTCATGGAGGGAATAGAACGTAGTTGTGATGTTATAAATGACATTGGTTAATTAATGGTTAAAAAATTAATTAACGTAAAGTATAACACATAAAATTGATAATGTTATTTAATATAGACCTTTAAATGGCTGTTTTCATTTTTGATATCTAGTCTTAGTAGTGGCAGTAGGGAATCCTTCTGACGTTAGTGAATGATTTTTCTAAGAATATGTTTCTTCCATAGTATCATTGTGAACTATATTATATCGTATACTTATATTGTTTTTATTTGATACTCCACACTATAGGTTGTGTAAACTGATACCCTGTGGATTTTGATCCAGGATGGTGTTATCCCTAACATCACAATGAAATGTTGGATGGATGACTATCCCCTTTGGCCCTAATATCTTTTCTTGGTATTTAATTGTGTTAGTATACACAATAGTTAATTTCCCCCTTATATGTGTGTAGGGGGAATTAATGGAATTTGGTTATTTTACACCAATATATTATAGATACATTTTTTAAGGAATATTATCGGTATAACTTGTATTGGTTGTGATGTCATAAGGATATTTACTTGGTGTATGTGCTGTAATGGATTAAGGGATAATACCCAACGTATGACACATGTTATACGAGCTATAATGGATCCCTAAAAACTACTTGGTTACTTCTTGTTTTATGGAAGGGATGGTTCTACACCCAATTGTCTTTGGGAAATAATTTTATTCCATGAGGTACATGTTGTGGTGCTACACCTAGGTGTCTATGGGCTAGCTATTTGGATAGAGATTCTTAGGACTAGTGCCATTAAGGAAAAGCAGACAACTAATGGGGATGTTGTAGTGGGGTACAATAGATTTTTTTATTATATTATATACTATTGTATGTGATACTTGGTGAGATAATCCATGGTGAGGTTGCAATCATATAATACCTATTTATGTTACAAGTTAGTTTCAGTTTTTGTTTATTTTGTTTTTGCATGTTTCCTTTAATTCGTCAATGTAGGCACTAGGGTGGGTCCTAATGAGCATACTGTTATACTAGCCCTTCATATATATAAACTATTTTTCAAGTCACATGGTGGAGTTTGTAAATCTGGCTGGTTACTATTATGATGCATCTTTGAATTAGTTTTTCATACTTTATGGTCATTACCCTTTGGAATCTTTTTTTACTAGCTGTTTCATTTTCAATTGCAGTATTCCTTTCATGACATTACATATGTGTACCTGGGATTTGTTTTATATTGTTGTTTAAGAAATATTTCGTTTTGATCTATCATATCTATTTATTTCTCATGTGATCTATAAGAGGGTAATACCTCAAATCGGTATGTTTATTATACCCTCAGTGCTAGTCACCAACTTGGTTCCTACTTGAGGCGAGACTTGGGGGTCATTATCTCTCTTCTAAATTGCTCGTCCAGGTAGTGTAATCAATGTTGGTATGGGTCATGGTAATGTTTTGTAGATTTCAATGTTGGATGGGTCCAAAATAGTCCTCTAGTTTAATTTTCATACAATATTATATTTCACTCAATAATTCAGATGTAACCTTATCAATCCCTCTATTGGATGAAATTTAGAGCCCCATCATATATTGATGTAGTTCGAGAAAGAATGCTATTAGGACCTAAGATCAAAGATGAAATTTTTGAGAAGGTTAGATCAATTTACCTATATACAATGTCAGGTAAAATTTCGGTGGAAAATTTATGTAGATAACTGATAACATAATCAATAGTTTTAAGTATTTGAAAATGTAATTCTTTTAGTATCACCCTAGAAGAAATTTATAAGATTCATGAAGAATGGGAAACTGTGTTATAGGTATATTGGCCCATTTA
Organism: Viscum album; assembly: GCA_963277665.1. Classification (NCBI taxonomy): domain Eukaryota; kingdom Viridiplantae; phylum Streptophyta; class Magnoliopsida; order Santalales; family Viscaceae; genus Viscum; species Viscum album. The sequence goes on along the minus strand of OY728129.1, from coordinate 275,632,302 downwards.
AATTTATTAATCATAATAGTACAATAGCCTATCACATGGGACATCCTATAAATATCTCTCATGTCTAAGATTTTATCCACATATCTCTCTTCTGTATGTAAACACCGCACCCTTCACATGAATAAATCATTGTGTTCATACCCCTAGAGTGGGATTCTTCTTACGAAATAAAACCTAGTCAAAATTCAGGGTTGTTGAGAGATATTTCTATGGAAGATGAGAACGCACATTGTTTTCTATTTTGTAAAGAAATAATGAGTTAGATTAATATGTGTGGGATCTTGAGGATATGATTAATCAAAATTATCCTCATTTTTTAACTCGATTGATGAATATCGAGGAATAAATTTATTTTAATGTGGTATAATGAAACACCTCTAGTTTTTATAGACATTACTTTCAAATAAATTGAATTTTCATTTATGTCTCACACTACTAAATGTCATCCAATCATTTCTCATAGTAGTGAATCATAGTACATTGAATGGAAAATATACTTAGAAACCATTAAAAGGATCATCTAATTAGCATATGTTACATGAAAGTCCATTGTTTTTAGAAAACATCATTTTATTGTTATAATCATTCAACTGATATAATTATAACATATCAATTAAACATAGTAATGTCGATAGTAATATATATTTATATAATATGTTTTATAGTGTTTTTATATATATAATACATCTTGATATTGAAGGATATAATATTTAGTAAAGTCGTTATATATTTAAGAATACTATTATCTCCAACGAACATATTTTCATCTGCTTCTATGGGAAATAATATACCATATGTTATGTAAATTTAGAAATTTAAATTGATAATATAAATATCATTTGGGACTTATAATTTATAAATTATATTATGGTGATTTTTGTGGATTTTTCATGGGAAACTTAATTTTTTGATAAATAGTGAAAAATACAAGATTTTAATTTAAAAAATCATTTTCATCTAATTAATTTATATGGTTAAAATTTAGTTCATTTTGTTTTAAATTTTTAATTAGAGGTTTTTTTGATTTTTTTCCCTATTTAAATAATTGAAAAAAAATTTATATTGATATTTGAAAAAAAAAACATAGCAATCTTTTGATCATTTTTATATTAAAAACTCATTGTCTTGTCAAATATGAATGATTACTTTTTATTTATTTCATAATAATTTTACGACTGGAAATTGGAAAAAATAATTCTATTTTTTTAATCAATGTAATTTATAATTTCTAATAAGGTCAAATGTATTTTCTACCAAAAATATTATGGAATATAATTAAAATTAACTACATTGATTGAGGTATAATTAAATTTATCAAAAGAATAAATTATAACTATAAGTTTAAAAACCCAAAAAACATGTTTAATATATATTGTATGATAATATATAGACCCCATACATAGTATTATCTACTTGGATTAGTCATAATATCCACATTCAATTTGAAAAAGGTGGGTTTAATTCTTTCTTCAAATATCAAAAAGAGAGGCACTCCTCCTCCACTTGAAGAAGGCCTCCTCTCCTCCCACTTTCACTCACCAATAAAACCACTTAGTTTAGACAAATATATACCCAATAAACATTCATTCATCTCTCCCTTCCCCATATAAACCTTACCATGTCATAAATAAATTGAAGGAATCCTTTGGAATTAAAAAAATGAATTTACATGTTTAGAAGTAACAACTTCTCTCAAGATCCTTTCATTTATTTTCATACTCCACCCCCTCCGATCCCTTTATTCCATGATTTCTTAAGAACAAAAGTATCATAAATATACTATTATGTTTTTTTGATACATTTTCAACATACAATTACAGACACCTCCCTCTAATGGGTATGAAACATATTTCGTATGTGTACAATAATCTACTACCTCATTAAACGATGATTGTTAGTTTTTCCATTACCACATATCATGATAGACACTATGATGGAAAATATATTAATATATGTTATATATGATATATATTTTTTATTATTTAATACTTATTACAAAACATATCATTATTCCGTCTATTTTTGTGTAAATATTATAATTTCCATTGACGGAGTGTATACTACCACCCTCTCAACGAGATGTGATTCGTTCACACACTACATGGAATGTATTAACAAAGGGATTTGTAAAATTGTATGATATATATGATATATTACTTCTACAATAATTATGATATATATAAATACAAATCAGCATATATCTTTTAACATCTTTCTTTCAACGCGATAATAAAAACATAAACAATGTTAATGCGTCCGTACGACATACCGTTTCCCTAACTGTTGTCTTCCCTTTCATAATTTTATAATTTATTGATTATAATATAAAAAATATACTGAATTTCCAAGATATTCATATGATGATTTAATGTATGGAATCCATTATATAATTATAAGTACTAAATATATAACATATTAACACACATGTGAAGAACAAAGTGAATATTACCCGATGTGAGACCTTAAAATAGGATTTTAAACAACTAGGTAATATAAGGTTACCATTATACCATATAAGGTATTATATATTACAATATTCTTTTCTGTGAGATTTATAATACAATTATATTTATTATAAATTAGGTTTTAATGTGTACGACGACATTCACGACACAAGGTTAGAGAATTTCATCTCACTTTTTTTAATTCTGTGTGATACATGCTTTATTCACCAAACATTTCATTTGTGTGGTGGGTATACTTTTAATGGTTTTATTAAATAATTATAATAGTTAAATTTATTGGTATTGACATATACATTTTATGTTCATTCATTCATAGATATTATGTTTCAAATGATACCATATTAGTAAAATTGTTTTGCCATAATTTTCAGTCATTGAGACTCATGTTTGATTATTCACCAAAATTATTTTTCGAGGTATATATACATCATTTTTAAATTACATTCCATGAATATTATTATTTTCATTGTATTTTAATATATATTTAATTTTATTTTCTATATGTATAGTATGACCCCATGTTAAAATGTGAGAAGATTTTATTCAAACTATATCATCACAATTTGAGATTGTAAATTATTATCTTTATTTGATAAAATATTACGATCTATATCTCAATAAACCATATATGTTTCCATCAATTATGTTTATTCAAGTTATATCAATTTAATAGTAAAATTTATCCACTATTTTTTTCATAAGATAAATAAGAATATATTTTTAATAAAAATCTAGCCATATTTCGCTCATTGTTCAGAAATCATTTTTTTAATCCATGTTTAGAAAAAAAGAACATAATACATGTAGATAATTTTCACCGAAAAAATTATTTCAAAATTTATTTGTGGTTTTCAAACCGTAGTATATAATTTTTCATCTTTTTTTCAAATAAAAGGTTTTCTGAATATGATTTATTTTTAAAAAAGTATTTTTTAATGATGAAAGAATATTTTCTTTATGATATTTTCTAGAAAATCTTTAAATATTATTTACCATTTAAGATATCATCTCATAGAGTTTCACATGATTTTATTATGAAATTATTTAATGTATAAATTCATATTAATTCATTGATTGGATTATGTTTTGATGATATGATGTTATGAAACTCATTTGTCTTCCATTGGTTATATGATCATGAAACCCACTTACTTTGATGGGGTATGTTTTTGAAAAATAATTATGAAACCTAAATTTTTAAACATGTTAGGATTTAATTACTTTTTTTAATACCCATTTTAATCCATGCATTATGACATGTATGCTTGTTAATTTTTGGAATATATTTGTATTATTTCATTATGGTATTTTTTGTACGTATATATCCCTCAAATGTATTGGGTATTGAGTTATATCCCATGAGATAGACATATATGGAATGATAAATAAACACAATTTAGTATTACTAGGATAGATTGGGAAATTAACTATGTTCAGTAATAAAGTTTTGTAATATAGATGGATATTGATTTAGTAATACAAGGATGAAACAAGTTGTAAAACCAGTTCAGAAAAGGACTCAGTCTACTGAGATTTCATTGGCATCAATTCATTGACTACTATGAACTCATTATATAATCTTATGTGTTTTCTGTAACTCCATGTTTTATTACTATGTTATGATTTCATGGATTATATCATTTATTTACCATTGATTCTTGGGTAATTAACATCCAATATTTATGAAATGGTTCTTTTTTTTTGATATTTGATGTGTAGGGTATGATCTTTTATTTTCATTATCATACTCTCATGCCCTTATGCTCATGATTTTGATTATTTATCTCCCTTGTTTACCCTTAATAAGAATATATGATCACCTCCATATATATTTTCTTCCCCCATGGTATCAATATATGTATTTGTTTTATGTTTCTAATAAGGGTGATAGTTAATAAGAACCTAGTGGGATATGATGTATCTTATTTATGAAATAATGTTTATGCTTCCATGTTTCTGAAGTCACTTTACTAAAACTGTATTTGGGAATATGATTTGATAATGTTTTTAAGTATTCTGAAAGAGTTATTTAATGTTAATCAATGAAAAGAGCGTCTCACTACAGTTTACCATACGTGACATAAAAAAGGTCAGCATCAGTTGTTTGTGGAAAAGTCATTTTGTATATAGAAATAAATAAAATAATTAGAATAAATTATTTTCTTTCATTTTCAAAATGTTGTTACTATTTTTTTCTTAAATAAAAAATTATGATGAAATAATAGCATTATCCTTTTAACCCTATATCCTTTAGATTATAATTTAGAGAACCCTGTAGAATCATCTCAAGAAAATGATAGTGAAATTGTGGATTGATGATCGACGATCCTTAGATTCGATAGATCATTCCAACGATGATGAAGATTGATCATTCCTCCTCAATGGTCAATCTGAATCGAGGTAGGGAATTTGTTTTTATTTTTTCAAAAGTAATTATTGATTTCTGCGACAAATGTGGACCAATCAATGAACTGATTAATTTATATTTCTATCGTCTTTCTATATGGGTTTATTTTTTGATGTTGTTTCTGGATAATATTATTTTGTTTAGTTTTTTCCCTTATTATATAGTAATTCTATTATAACGAAACCCATAAAAACAAGATCATTGATAGTGGTTTGTTCCTCTTAATTTATTTGTAATTTTCTCTCCATTATCATCATTTTTCACAAGCATTCGTTCTTTAGCTTTTGACTCAACATATCCATATCAATCAATCATAGTGCACCCGTTACATGGCGCAATGACCTCATATCATAGACTAGGGATTTAAAATGAATGCTGGAGGTGCAATGACTGAGATGAATCAGTTCAAATGATGGAGGATAACTGAATTTCTATTCTTAGATGTTATTTAGTGCACAACAAAGAACAATCACTTGATCAATTTTGTGAGTAGATCATTTAATGAGAAAAGTATTTCGACGATGGAAATTCATGGATAATCTGAAATATTTATTTTCATGGGGATAAAAACCCTATATCAAAAGATGAAGTTCTCCGATTGAATGCAGAAAACGAATCTTAGATTCTACAAAATACCACAGAACACAACATTTAAACTGGATCTAGATGCCATTTTCCCCCCATGTGGGGGATAGGGTTTTATGTAGATAGATGAGTATCACAAGACATGTGACACCTACCACATAGTGTGTGGTCTCTCACATGTATCTTGGTGTGTATCTTGCAAAGTACACGGAGACAAATTTGAGTACATAAACCGTCTACATTGGATGTACTCCCCTATACAGACACGTTATAGACTAATTAAAATGTTGATTCATGTACTAGAACACATTTAATGTACACAGGATGCCTACATAGCACATAACACTACTATACAGACATGGTTTTTAATGACATGAGTTGTTTATATGGGAATTAAGTTGGGTCAAGGGTCACATTATATACTATTTTCTACATGGATTTGATCTATTTTCCTTTGTATCATTGACATGTTTTGTCCGGGTTCATCCTCCATATCATATCCCAAATGGGTTGTATGAATGGTTTCATACTCATATGACTACAGTTACATTAGATCTAAATCCTGGATAGAGTTTTTTTGAATCCATCTGAGAATCCTAGAGTGAGATCATCTATTCATATTTGTTCCATGGGTGAATTTCTTGTTACTTATATGACCAACACTTCCTACAAAATTATTCTCTACATAGCATGGTTAATCAAGATTAAGATTCTAGGCATCACCCCATGTCATTAGAAGTGATCATCATCAGTGTATTGTATCTATTCAGACAATCAGTGTGTTATTTCAAATGAAGATAGATGATAAACAATACCTCTCAGACGGATGTCATCAGTGCTATGAAAAACAAGAATGTGTTTTTCCAGATGAATGCTTCATTGATTCATTGAGCTAGAATCATATGCTAATTATACAATGGTTTTGGTTTACCTCTAGACAATGTGAATTTGTTTAGTGTATCTGGATATTTATGTAATATGTGATGCATACATATACATATGTATAAATGACTATATTTTTCTTTTTAATATTATTTATGTTTTTAGGAGTCTTACTGGGTATATTTATACTCACTGATGCATGTGATTTTCTCACACGTGTCCTTTATTATGCTAAATATTTGCCATTTGATATATTCAAAGGTGGACTAGCACTAGAAGAGGATCAGTGTTACCTGATAGGTTGACGTGTGTTCCTATAGATTTCATACTACAGTCCTAGTACTGCTACATTTTGGTTGGATGTTTGTTATAGAATCTTTTTATTGGCCTTTTATTTATCGATGTTTACTATTCATAACTCTTTTTCATAATCCGGTTATAATATATAGTTTTATGCATAAAATTTAGTCTCTCTTTTTACATTTCAGCATTTGTATGCTCTGGGAGATGTGTGTTGGTGTGTATAGGAACATAATATAATTCCACATATGTCAATTATATGGCTACTCGAAAGTAGTTGATATCCCCTCTCATATTAGAGACAAGAATGGGTAGTTGTGGAATGGCCCCAGCAGGGATGGGTCGTGATGGATTGGTATCAGAGGGGTTGGACCAACTATAGAACCAATGGTATTTTATATTTTCATTGGGAAATAGTGTTTCTTGTTTCGTGTTTAAAAATTTGCATATAAACAGTGGTGTTGGTGCAGTGACCAATGTATTGATACACCAATACTTTGAAAACACAATTTTTTACTCTGTACATAATAACACTTGGGGTTGGGAAAACAATGGTACATGAATCATATATTAATGGGATGTTGTTTTCATGTACTTATTGAGTCTTCTCTAATAATATATTCATTGGAAATGGTACAACTTATTTGTTTCTGGATGAATATTATACATATTCCACCAAGGATTCAGTTTCATGATCATAACGATGATCCTCTTAATGAAGAGGGTTCGTTATAATGATTGGTTCTTGAGATGATACATCCAGGTAGTGCACCAGACGTATCACCACCTACAGAGATGCATGTGGTACCTGCAGTACTTGAATATGGGGTGAACATGATGAGAGTGCGTCCAAAGTTACATTAGTAGAGACCCCTCAGGTTTTGTAGAGTGAACAACCTTTAGGCGTATGAGGAACGATATGAGGTGATGACTTGAGTTTTCCATCTAGTCAGGACACCAATATATAAGTTGTTTTTCCAGAAAGTGTTCCTTCTTCTTGGTTCTACATGGTGACGGTGGGTTTTTGTTACACTATCATAAGATGAAGCAAATATTACATGGATAAAGTTTGAGAGCCTTTTAGGGAAGAGTTCACACTAGCTACAATAAGGGATGTGTGTATTCAAGAGATTCTATAAATCAATTACAGAAGCATGATAATAATAGAGTAATCATCGATTTTTACCCACATTTATAGGTACTCAATGAATATCTTTAAAAATATGTTCATCATGGATATGACCATTGATTAAGATCTTAATAAAGATATCTATGATATCGTTATCCTTGTATTCATTTCAACTTATGTTGGGGATCTAGAGAGAGAATTGGTGGTTGAGAGTTTCATTGATGTGTAGACAGTACCAATGGGTTTTAGCAGTTGGAATGCAGTAGAAGAGGCCTCATCATCAGGGAGCTCGTATTAGTCTCAGAGACCAAAACATGGGAGACACTTTAGAAGGAGGTATAATAACAAATGATCTATAGTTCAGGGCTAATATTTTTTTTCGTGATAGTATAGAGAGTGGAAATTCTATTTACCTGATGGAGGGTACATATTGTCTGAGATTTTCTGACCCGCCGTAGAGCTGGAAGAGAGAATGTGGATGGGCCATCGAGGTATAGAAAGTTACAAAATCAGGAAGGACCACATGTTTGTAGACACGGTAGAGGATATAGAAAGGAATTATGAGGGTCAAATTTTTATCATTTTACCACCACCATCACCAGGTTTTCCACACCGGGCTCATGGAACTAGTGGACTGGTGTGGGGACCATTACATGTGGTTGAGTCTCTCCATCACAGATCTCTAGGAATGATTTGAGGTTTGATCTTGGACTATTAATCCTTATCTACCGTAATTATTGAAATAGGTCATAGTAATTCCTGTCTATCGACATACCTCTTACAAGACATAGTGATTCTGGTCGAATCTTTGAATTCACACATATGCATGTAGACTCTATCTAGTGAATGCTCAGTGATCACACACATATGCCAATAGTGTGACCTACCTATTTTACGGGATAATATCTATTGGAATCTATTTGTAGCAGTGCAGAGTCCTTAGTATGTCCTTATTGGTATGAATTGGTTATCAATATTTCATTCTCTTGTTTCCTATTTTAGTGGAGGAGAGTGGCATGTCGGAGAGGAAACAACCTAGATTTTATTTATCGGTGAAAAGAAAATCTAGGAAGCATAGGATGGACTCATTTGTATAAGGGTGTAGTTTATTACTCATCATTTGGATAGCCTAACCCCAGGTGTAATGAATTTTTTTTTCTTGCACAGGTAGTTGAGTAGAAGAATTTTTTCCTCAAAAGTGATCCATATTTACCTCCCCACAGAGATAGAGACTTATACATTGATCCACACCCTGATACGACACTGATATCTCTAACAGAATAAAGAATGTCTCAAATTGATCATTGAAAGATGCATGTGTAGATGTAGTACTTGAATAAAAAAGGTTTTTCATAGACCTAGTATTTCACAGTGGGAAACCCTATTTTTGTTTTCCAAAAAGGTATATGGGAGTGTTATGTAGTGTGTGCACTACCAGAGCATAAATCAGGTGACCGTGAAGATCAGTTATCGACATCCAAGAAAAATTACATATTTGATCAATTTAGATGGGTGATAGGATTTGGAACTTTGATATCAGAAATGTAGGCCTCTAGCTACGAGTAAGAGATAAGGATATACCGAAGATGACATTCAGATGTTGCTACAGTCACTATGAGTACTTATTGATTGACATTTTTAGAGAAAAAATATTATCTATGTTTATGGGAATCATGAACCTGATATAATATAATTACATAATCTTGATCATTGTAATATTCATCCATGATATCTTTATGTATTATGTATCCAAGGAATAGCACACATGACACTGAATGTCAGTTTTGTATATACTTTGATAGAAATATTTATGCATAATTCTCTCAATGTTTCTATTATGTATATAGGGTGTTGACTTTCAGGGACCTATTATTTCATTATAGGAATTGTATGAAGGCCTTGCCAAAGTCGAGGAAGTTTTAGATTGGTTTCCACCTATGAGCATAACATAGATTCTGAGATTCAGTGATTTGGATGGATATTATCAGATATTTATACATAATTTCTCCAAATTAAAAACATTAATGCCATATTTGACATGAAAGGGGAAACATTTATTTTGGATAGAAAATTGCTAGAGGGATTTTTCATAGTTTTGGAACATTATTACTAGTGATCCCATCTAGATATTTTAAGATGATGGAGTCATCAGGGTATTGTTATGTAATAATCCATGAACTAGGCATGGATGTGTATAGAAGACATGGCATTAAGTTGTTTTGTACAATTTACACCAGGTGAGACCTCTTGAATAGAACTATGTGACCCATGATCTTTCGTTAAGAGTGGTTGAAACTTCTTTGAATGTGTGGGAACATAGTGTAATGGGTAAGTAGTTTGTCATCTAATTTAATCCCAAGAGTCTCATATATATCTTCCCATAGAAGGATTTGGACTTAAAATATTGTCGATGGATTGTGTTCCTCAAGGATTACAACATTCATATTATCTATACTACATTGAAATAGAATGTGGTAATATGTGATCTCAACAAAAGATTTTCTTCGTAGTAATTGAACAAGTCATAAGAGTAGTTGGACACAAAGTAGTTTTCCATTACCGATAAATATAGAGAATCATACTGACAATATATTGTTTTTACCACTCCAAAATTATAGTGATTTTGGGAGGAGTCAATTGGGGATACCAAAAAAAAAGAACCTTCGTATTGAGATATCCACAGAACTTGTATATGAAAATTTATTTTAAGGTGTGGAGCATATCATTATTTTCATATAGAGAATGATGGTATCAGTCATTTTATAAGAGGAGGTTTGAGAGTATTTCATACATCTCCATTAGTGGTACATCTACACGTGGAAAAGATATATAAGGACCTCAGATGTAATTTATGGTCTCTAGAGATAAGCAATGGAGTATTTTAATTCATTTATTGATGCCTTTCTTGTTAGAAAATGAATGTTGAGCCCCAGGTTCCTATTATTTTATCTAAACCCCTTTAGGATAGAGAATGGAAGTTGGGTGGGATATCTATGGACATAATTATGGGATTACCGTGTATGTACAAGGGACATGATACCATCTGGGTGCTCATAGACCTACTCTCCATGTTTGAAAAATTTCTAGATATATGAGAGAAATGTTCATTATATAACACGAGACACATCTACATGAAGTATCTATTTTGACACCATAGAGTTCCGTTGATGATTGTTTCAGGTCATGATGGCTTCTTTACCAAAATATTGTTGTAAGTTTTACTATATGAATTAGAGACAATGTATTCTGAAACACAACATTTCATCCCCAGACAGAATGTAAGAATGAGTGCACCATTATGGGTTTTAGAGGAAATGTTGTGAGGTTGCATGTTAAACATTTTACATAGTTGGGAGGACCACCTAAAACTGGTTATGTTTGTGTCAAACATAAACTACCATTTAGACATCAATATGGAACCATTAGAGGCCATGTACAGGTAACCCATTAGGTTAACACTATACTGGTCTAACCAAGGATTGTTAGCCCTCACAGAACCTAAATTTCGACTTTCTACAATATAGAGGGTGAACATCATCAAGGAGTGGATGAAGACTCCACAAATCCGTATGAAGTCTTATATTGATTGGTAATGCAGGTCTTTGGAGTTGGAGGAAGGAGACCTTGTGTTCCTATATGTTTTAAATCGATGTGGATTATGGGGAATTGGACAAGGAAGAAAGATATCACAAAGGTTCATAGTCCCTTTCCATATACTATATAGATTTTGAAAGGAGGAATACTACTTGACACTACTACCATAGTTATATAGGGTACACAACATCTTCCACGTGTCACAGGGTAGGGTGTATGTTCATGAAGAATAACATCTTATTAAATATGGTGAGCTAAACATTGAGGATAGAGTTATCTTTTCTGAGTACACAGTAAGGATCAAGGATCTAAAAGAGAGAAAAGTGAATGTGGAGGATTATATTCATGGTTTATATCCATGAAATTATTTGATTCATATATCCTAGTTTACTTGGTATGTATATCCTCATGCTGGGGAGAATTTATTTTCTTTGATTTTCAGTGAATTTTTTTATTGTATTGATTAATTTGGAGACCATTCGCAGATACAATTTGTGATTTTGAGGTCTGCTGTGCAGAGAATAAATGTATAAAATATATTAAATATATTAAATACCATATGTGTTTGGGTTTTTTAAAAATGTAGAATAATATATAAATTGGTGCTCAAATCAGAAAAATGAGCCAACCATTGAGTTTAAACCATGATTTTTCTCCTGGGCAAGACATAACATTGGTCGGTGTGGGTCATTTTTTGAAAATTCACAATGCGTGTAGAAATAAATAAAATACTTATGATAAATTATTTTGTTCTATTTTTCTAATGTAATGACAATTTATTTTTTAGATATTCTATTACAAAAAATCAATAGGGTTATCTACATAACCCTAGATCCTTTATAGGATCGTTAGAGAGATCCTTAGAGAATACTTTAAGGTGATTAATGATAGAATTACAAATGAATGATAAAAAACCTAAAATTTTATGGATCCATCCAATCACTATGACAGTGCAACATTCTACATCAGTGATTGAACCGAATCAAGGTATGGCATGTTTTTTCATTTTTTTTATCTGTTCTGCATTTATATGTTGAGTGAAAACCATTCAATGAATTGATTGACCTGCAATTTGATCATCTTGCATGATTTTTTTTGTGGGGTTTTCAGGAGATAATTTTATTTTGAATAATTTTTGACTGATTTTATTGTTGTAAGAATAGAAACAAACCATGATACACATGAACAACACTCAATGGTGATTCCTCTTGACTGATCTGTGATTTTATCCCCAATTCATCATTCATCATGGACATTCTTTGTTTGGGCCACCAATCAATATATCTATTAAAATAGATTTTTTAAAACCATATCATGTATAAATGATCTAATATCATTGTTTATGGATTTTCACGACACATAGAAGGTGCTATGATGGACACAAAGCGATTCAGATGAAAGAGGATACCAGAATTATCATACATCATCACTCATTGGTGAACAATGAATAATGATGGTTTAAACCAGTTTGTGAACATATTTGATGATAAAACTCGTTGATTTAATATGGAACATCTTGGACGAGCTTGGATATTTTTTTTCATTTTTATGTTTTCATTGAATTGAATGAAAGAGTATCTAGGTCAAACATGGACTGCAAATTTGGGATTCTTCAAAATCAACTAGAATACAATATTTGAATTTCATATATATTCATTGTGGCCCAATGACGCCATTATGGTATTTTAGAAAAGTGTAATAATCACACATCGTTTCACCCGAATCCCACATCATGTGGTATCTCTCGGGTAACTCAGTGTTTGTCTTGGAATGTACACAAACATGGAGAGTTGTAAACAGACTACCTACATGGAATGTACTCACCAACGTGGACATGGTTTGATCTGGTACATGAGATGAGACATGTAATATAATGTGGGTAAAGAACAAAATATTTTTATATAGTTTGAAACACTAAAATATGTACATGGTTTTGAATTATATGGGTCTTTTACACTGGTAGGACATGAGTTCATGGGAGTCAATGTGTAACCCTTCTACACATCATGATCACTTTTCCTACATGGTTTAGATATATCATCCTCCATATCATGGAAATGGTTTGTTATGATATTTTCCCTTATCGTTTCCTAGAATGTTGGTATGAATCATTTCCTACTCCTAGAAATACAGTCCTTTTACTGGGAATTATTTGATAGAATCATTCGATCCCTCCGAGAGGCCTAGAGTTACATCATATAAACATCTCAATTCTATATCAGTAGATTATGGTATAATTGTGACAAATAGTACATTGGTGGTAATCCTATACATTCTAGGTTTAATTTATATTTATTCTTTTGGAATCACCAAATGGCCTGGGTAGTGATCCATATCAATTTATCATATAACTTCGGACTGTTAGCGTGTTCTTTCTCATTAAGAGACCAAATTAGAAGTACCTATCAGACATACATAACTAGTTCTATTATACTATATAATGTGTTCTGCTGTATGATTTCTTTTGGTATTTTTTCGAGCTATAATTGTAGGTTATGTATATTAGGGTTTTGACTTACCACTAGACTATGTGACTTTTAAGAGAATATCTGTATATTATTGTTATATGTGTTGTAGACATATACCTATGTAGAAATGAAATTATTTTCATTTATTATCATTCTTTTGGTTTCAGGTTACCCTATTAAGTATTTTCATACTCACAACTATATGGGATTTGCATGAAAATGCCACATCTTCTGTAGACAATCAATCTTTTAACGAAGTCCTATGAGAACCAGGACCAAATAGAGCCAATTGTGACTAGATAGACTGAGGTGTCTTCCCACATCTTTTAGATTGCAGTCTCTAGGAAATTATATTTTGAATGGACTTCTATTACATACTCATTTTGTTCATTTTCTATTTGGTCATGTTTACTTTTGTTCACTCCGTATTGTATCTGGTTACAAGATTCAGATGTATGCATGTATAATAGTTTTTTTGGATACATTTTAGCTTTTTATTTTATTTCAGATATGTGTGTGTGTGTTTGTACTTAGGATAAGTCATATCATATTAGTGATATGCCTACTCAGTGCTAGTAACAATCCCCTGGCTTATTACGGGTAGGATTTGGGAGTCAGGGCATGGGCCCCACTAAGAACTGTTGGGACATCTTCAGTATAATATCTAATCCATTTTTAAGAACACTTTTAAAAAAAATATAAATAATTTTAATTAAAAATAATCACTCAATATTATAGAAAAATTACTAAAACAATAAGTTTTTCTTAATATATTAATATATTTTTTATTCAATACCCCTTAAAACAATCACTCTATTCACATTTTCAATAACCTCCAAATTCGAATTTTATAGAAATTCATATGAATGTTTAATTAAATTTATTTAATTAAAATTAAATCATGGGAAAATTATTAATGTAAATAGGATTTCATGAATGATTAAATTAATCAATAATGAAACACTTGAAATGATGTTTTTTAAGAAAAATGAGTTATTGATCGAAGAGAGAAATAAAGTGTAATTTCCTTGGAAACATATTTTGATATAATGAGTAAATAATGAGGGTAACATTAAATGAAAACATTTATTCAAGTCAAATAAACATAGAAGAATGGAATTTATGAGCTTCTAGAGAAGTAGATCTTAATCGTTTTTCATCCTAGACATAATAATATACAATGTTGATAAATGTTGATATTGTTTCATAAAAACATTACACCTTTGCTTGAATTGAATCAGATTCCCTATGAAAGAATAAAAATAAATAAAAAATATAATAATATAAGAATAAATAAATTCATGATATTACATGTCAAATAGGATAATTATAAAACTCATAAAAGAACATATATTTGTGAAAAACATATTTCCCCATGACGGAAAATGGAGAAAAAATTCCACTACCAATTTGGAAACATTTGGACCAAAACCTCTTGAAATGAATATCCTAAAAAAGATATCTAAATAAAAATAATTATCGGGAATATATTCATAAATTTCATTCAAGGTCAGCATATATAATAAATAAATGAAATAGGTGGTGAGAATGACGTGTGTATCCTAGATGGAAAAAGTTATATGGGAATCACTTAAATTGCATCTTGAATTCATTAATTCACATAAAAAAAGTTATAAAAAATATATTTTTTATATAAATATATTATATAACCATAAGTATACAATTTATATTGTAAATATCTTTATTTTGACCTTTTATTACACATTTATTAACCAATACATGTTAATGTAATGTTTTGGGCAACAATTGCTTTTTTTACTTGTATGATTTTTTTTGTACTTGTTTCCTCATAAATACATTGTATTTACATAAAAAAATTTATTTGGAACATTATATAAATATTTAATGTATTATGTATATTTCTTTTTGTTAATTCCTATTATTTAGGCTATTAAAATCAAATACACTTTTCATGGAGAAGATTGGTCATACGTACACTTGAACTCTATAACCATTTTCATTATGGATATATAAAATGAATTTTATATAATATATTACCATTATAGAATAATTTTTATTTAATATATCAAATATTTCATTTGAAATAAACCAAATTACAATACAAGTAATGGGTGAGTGAATCATATCACCTCACGAGGGGGTAGTCTGTGGTGCAAACGAGACACATTATCATATCCCTACAGAGTGGAATGTTTGATGGTATAAATGATATAAAAATAATAGAATTTTTAAAATTAAATGAATAATATATATATATTTTACCTATAATTATATAGATCAATGAAAATTGGTGATGGAAGAAAATAACATTTGTTATCTAGGTAGTTGTCCACTATACACACAAAAAATTATTTGTATCATAGTTTCTAGAAGAGAATATGTTTAACGGGTAGGAACTCAATATAAAAATTATTAGCATATATAAATTACCACTATTTTTATATCATTATTTTATAATAATAATTTGAATTTATGGAAGATAATATAATATAAAATGCTCATTTAGGGGTGTTATATATTATTCAAAAAATATCTATTGCATTGCATGAAAAGGCTTCTTAGGTTGTATTTATAAATAAAATATGTGTATATTATTGGAGGATATATTTATAGGTTGAATTTGGGTAGTTCTTATATGTATAAAATGATATTGGAACATTAGGGTGAGATGAGAAGGGATGACCTATTATTAGTGAGGTGACCGGGACACATGTAATTTTTTTTAAAAGAAAACATGTACCAAATGTTTTATATATACATAAATATAAAATAAAGACCATTATATATCCGATAATATATAAGGTTGAAATATAGTCATCCAATTGTCTCTTGACATGTTTTGGGTCATTATGATCCCTTATAGTTTTAGTGTAACCTTATGGTATACTCATATTTAAGGTAACCATAGTAAATGTTTTTTAGAGTTTTTAAAATTAATTAATGTCAAATCATAAATTTAATTTATCAGATAATAAAAATTATTATAATTCTTGTTATGTAATATATTTATTTCAAATTATATTCAAATAAGATACATAATTTAATATAAAATTGAACTCAATGATAGGATGAGAATGCGGATTTTCAATGATAACATGTTTAAATGATTTAAATTAACTTATATATATCTTATATGAAATTGATTATTATGAGATAATTTTTTTTAATTGATAAAATATTGTACTAATATTACATTAATACAAAAAAATATCCATATAAGTTTTTGAAAAGAATTTTAAATTTTCAATAAGAATCAATGTCTTTCTCTATTCGTTAAAAAGATAAAATTTTGAAAAATACCCAAAAATCCTCCTAAAATAATTATAACATGATGATTTCAAAAAAAAATTATTTTATAAATATAAAATTCTAGGAGTTTTAAAATTTATTTTTATTGTTACTCAAAAAAATATAAAAACATTTTTTTCTGATAAATGGTGTTCTTGAAACATAAAAAGACTCTATGGGAAATTAACCATTTTTTATTCAATATGTTGTATTTATAATAAAAAATTATACATATTGAGAAATTAATTATTACAATTCTTACATCTATTTTTAATGACTATGATATAATTTTTAGGTTTAAATAAAATTATTAATAATACATCACAGTTTCTTAAATCTCAGTATTGCATTGACTGTTTAAAATCAAGGAAATATATATTAATTAAAAAATGTGTAATTTATAAATACATGGGGAGTCATATTTGACCCCATTAAATTCAAATTATCGTCAAATTTCAGCACTCTCATAAAAAAGATGATACATTATCCAAATCATTTCAACATGTTTCAATTGAAACTTATCGAATTGGTATTTTTCATAAAACATTGAACATGGTGGTTATATATTATTCAGATTAATATTTCTATGATACAAAATCTCTACACTCTATTCCACATATGAAAAATCATAATCAACTGGTACAACCTATAAGTGCAGTATATATGAACGATCTTTTACATACTTCCTTAGTAGAGATATATAGAACATACCATGAATATGAGAGGGGATTCATGAATGTGACAACTGATAGGACACCATATCAATATGATCGTAAATTTCAAATAGACTAATATACATATGAACATATTTTCCAATATTTCTAAATATCATTAATTTATTCCATGGATAAATTCACCAAAAACCCTTTTCACCAACATTAAAATCTAGATTAAGTTAGTGAATTTATGGAAAATGATTTTTTCTATTCTACATTTAATTGAGGTACCTAAAAATGGATTTAATGTTTCATCCACTTCATTATTTATCTTAAGTCCCAGTAGCTTTGTTTATATAACATCATTATGGAACATTGGATTTCTACACCACTTTTTATATAGTGCTTCATTAGGAACCATCTTAACACTCAAGTGATATATCTTGTTGTATACATAGTCCACTAGATGAATGTGTTGATCACAATATAATTTCAAATTACTAAAACAATATATTAATATATCATTATGGATTTTAATTTTTCTCTCAGATTGAGCATTTTTATATAGATGATATATAGTGTTGAAAATAAAATCTATTTTAATGTTGTCATTAATTATTCACCATATCATTGATTAAAACCTTATATAATGATCAAAAATATGATATTATGTACTCCAATAAACCTTAATAGATACATAATGTATATTATCATAATATTTTCAAGAGACAAGTCTTCTTTGGTAGCGATGAAGTGTGGAACATTATTGTCATTATTGACACTTTCTCAAATATCATTATTCTTATTAGATATTTTGGGGAATAAAAAGATAATATCAATGGTGTTGTTTTACCATTAATATTCTAGTATATTTAATGGATGTGACATCCCCATTTTATTTTCTATCATAGTATTTACATATAATAACCTCAATAACTGATATTCATATAATACGATATATTTAATCTTTAGCTCCCTCTGTAAATAATCTATAATATATTTATATATATACATCATTAGACATAAAGGATTAATAGATAATGAAATACTATTCTCTTAATCTAGTTACCCCTTTTTCAGATTTGGTATGGGTGGAACACATACATGGTTCCTACGATTTAGGTTTTCATTATGATCTAGGAAAAAGTCATGAACATTTCTCCTGATCTTTTTTATCTTTAAATCTTCATTTTGTACCTCATTAATCATTACATTGATAGATAGTTGGACAACCAACTAAGAAAGATATGATTTATCTCCATCCTTATCTATTTCTAGGTCCATAATATGTAAATCCCAAAATATTGTAATTTTTTATCCTCATCATAGATAAGTTGGAATATTACTCGGACTCAATGCAACATCCACCGTTTATTTATTTCATATGGTTTTATTTTATTGACCAGTCAACATATTTAATCATATCTAACAATTTTTTATGTATCATATTCAACTCCTTTTGTGTATATTTATAATTTTATATTTATCAATTTATATATAAAAAATTACTCTCCATAAAAACAATCCCTAAATATCATTACTGAATAAACTAATACTGCGAACTCCAAAGCACGAGGTGGGTAATTTTTATCATGAACCAAAAAATTTCATGAGTCATAAACTATAACCATGTAATTTTACATAATAATATATCCCATTTCATTCATGGATTCATTAATAAAGATAAAAACCCCTTCTATACTATATGTTTATTTATGTACAGGTTCACTAAATAATCTTCAATTAAGTTCTATGAAATTTTCCCCACATTTATCAATCATGGGGAACATTGCCCCATTCAGAGTTAACAAGGTTATTGTATTATACATTCATGTGAAATTGTCTAAAAAATTGATATCAACCATCCAATATGAATTTTTCATTAATCTCAATCATCATGGTATGTATGGTAAATATTTAATAGACACCATATTTTATGGGTCTACCGATATACCCTATTATTAAATTTTATTTCAAAAAAATAAACACTATTTCAACCAACATTCAAATATCAAAAATTATTAATATATTTTGCCCTTAAATAGGGACATTAGAACAATTATAATGTGATTTTTTATTATACTACTTTCACATTTAATAAAAAATAATATAATATATAAATACCAACACAAACTGATCAAGTTAATATTAAAAGAGTTATTTCATTAAAGATATGAATATATATGGTTAATAATTATATTCAAGTGTAATAACTTTATAATAATTGTGTATTTACCTCTTAAAGATTTCTATCATAGTTATATACTAATTCTTGAACCTCAATTGATGATATATAAAATGAAGGTCAATCTTGGAAATGTATTGAAATAATCCTAGTTCATCAAATTGATCGTCAATATGTAGTATATGATACTTATTCATGTTCACGGTCTAGTTCATATCCTGATAAAAAATAAAAAGATTCATTGATCTATCATTCCTTTAACCAGAAATAATAGTTTTACATAATGTTAAAACATGGGATTGGATGAATCCCTCATCAAGTATCACCTAATGTGTCAATTTTAATTCTTAAAACTCAATATATTCTATTATATATAGATTATTTGAAATATACATGGAACCTATTATGATTTTAATTGATTAAATAACATCAATCATTTCCTAGGATCCTATGAGATTCTTATAAAAATACATCAATAATATTGCATACAATACATGTATCCTTGATGTTGAGTATCTTTCTAACCATTTAAGATAAATATTTCTCATTAATTTGGTTCAAAATCTATATATATGACATGATTTCAATTAGAGTATCATATTTATTATCACTCTTTTATAAAATCATAGGTTGGGATGTAATATCAATTATTAATTCCCTTCCGTGAAAATTGATGTGAATTTTATGTAGAGGAGTAATATCTATGCCAATGTTAACATAAAATTAATCAATAAGAATAATGAAATTATATTAAGGAAGAATGTTCTAAAAACATCAATAGGATAATAATCAATAGATTGATCTAGGATCATCATTCCATTGAGGTATTTCACTACTAATTCTATATCTAATTGTTTATATGGAATCATAATACCCTGCTCAATTCCATACATATAAATGAGTTGGAAAATCATTAGTGAAATATGAAATTATTAGTTCTACAGTTGTTGGTATGTATACTATTCACCATATCTATATTGAACCACTCATAGAAAACATTGATCACATGATATTTCTACTTTTATGTTGGCTTAAGAGTTTACTGACAGCAATTGTATTCACTAATATTTATAGGTGGGAACTTTTATCATAATGTCTATACTCTTTTAATTTGAAATGTAGGAGTGCGGTTGGTGAAGTATGAGGATATTTCCCTCCATTTTCATTATTATATATCTTCTCCCCATCAAATTGGAATTACATTTTCTATTAACCACCCAGCCCACTTATTCATTATTAGCTCTAACATCTATTTGAAACATGATAGTAAAAAAAACAATTTATTAAATACTACTAAAGTTACTCATGGATAACACCAGTTTGTGACATGGGTATAAACCACTGAATAATAAATTAACTATAAACTAATGAAGGATTATAATACTAAATTCATACATTAATAGTCTTAGAAATATTCTTCATATATAACAATAAATTCGTCTTCCTTTAATTTTAGCACATAAAAATATTTCTCTCTCTTTATCAGTAAAATCAAATGTTGGTAAATATTTAAAAATAAGATCATGAACTAATCGCAACCTGAGGATTCAGTTTCATTATGTTCCATTATATTTATGATCATATTCCACCAATGATCTACTTCTCCTTCAAAACTGTAGAAAAAAAATCAGGGTCTGAACAATTTATTGCAGATAATATCATTTCAGTTATACTTATTAATTTCTCAGAAACTAGTGGATGAGTGGTTACACATAAAGAAGATGGGAATTTTATCATGACGATATTAAGAGAACATCATTTCTTCTATTTCTATATTCAATGTTTATCATTATTAATGTCTTGAAAATAATTTATGTGAATAGAAATGAGATTTTCCTTTCTATCTTCCCTTAAATTTGGATTCTCATGAATATAATAATTTTATTTTATATAAAAAAAATCATTCATATAGTTAATTTTGGTTTTGATCATTGACTAAAACAGAAAATCATAGTGTAAGAAACAAGAATTGTTCTTGATAAATTCATTATCCTGAAAAAGAACTTATAAGATGTCTAAGTCATGAAAAGTTATTTCTAATCTATGAATGCATAGGTTTATTGTCTATTTAGCTCCATCATGAATGTTCACAAAGTGTTAGTATAATTTTAATGTATATCCCTTTGGATTGTAAAACCACATTTTTATAAAGGCCCATTGTCAGACACTAAGTGATGTTTGAGTCAATATCAATGTACCATTTTTGAATTATTATCTCAAGGTTCCTCTATGTGAAGGCTATATCAACATGTAGAGTCCAAAAAAATATTTGATTTCTTATAAACTTCTCTCTATTTACCTTTACCAAAATTAGTCTATGTTTTCTAAAATTTTGAATCATCCATATAATTATCCTCATATTTTCCTTAGGTAAATCACTAATGTTTTATAATCCTTATATCCAATGGATAGGAAATCCAATATTCTAATACCACCTATACTGAACTCATATTTTCATACTTGGATAATAAATCATTTTAGATGAATATTAATTACATTATAAAAAAATATTCATGAGGATTGTAAAGGTAAATTGCATTTGTAATTACAGAAACCAAAATCATGGTTTCATAGGAGACCTACAACATCTCACACTATGGTCTTGAAAACTATAATGATTCATATAATATTCACGCGTAATACATTTAATCATAACCTAGGGAAATTATACAGAATAATGAATGATCTATGATGCTCATTATGGGTAAATAATAGAGATTCATAAGAATATGATTACTGTAAGGGTAAGAGAATTTGAGAAAAACATTTTATAAAGATACCATCCATATCAATGATCATAATATTAACTCATGAAATTAATATTGGTATTCCAAAATACATGAATCATTAGAGAATCTATAAAAATGACCCCTTAGATCAAAAAATTCTGATCATAAATAGAATTATGGAATACATATAATCATTCAAACCAATTGAATTTTTTTAAAAGGATCACTACTAATTCTATCATTGTGTAATGGGTTCCCACCACAATCCATCATAGTATTAATGGTTAACTCTTAAGAGCATAATATCATTAAATTTTTTTTATTGAACTTGGTTCACTCCCAGTTATAGATAGGTGAATATCATTATATACAAATCATTATTCAATTAATTTGAGAGATATATAGGTAAAATTTATTTTTTTTATAATGTAACCACCCCATTTATTTATAAATTAATAATGATTAGATAATAAAAATACACAATTTTTACGATACAATATTATTGGAAATTTATTATGTTATACTCATATAATGAATTGGGTTTCATAAACATATCCTAATAAATACAGATAGATTTGAAATATGTTTTTTTTCCTTTTATACATTTTATCATACAATAACCCTTAAAAACGAAGTGGGAATCATAAGAATTTTATCATGGTATAACAGAAGAGAAATTAACATGGTTTCAAATAAATCATGTAATCCTCAAAAATCCATTATATGAAATAATAATGACGATATCCTTGATGCATATCTCCATAAATTCATATATAAGACAAAACATTTTCAACGTATATGGAAAATGAATTTAAATAATGAAATGAAACTGTTCTTAAGGAAAGTATTTTTTCAACATTTAAAAATACATTTGAAAACATTAATCCTTTTCAAAATTCATTTCATTATAAATTACCTTATGAAATTAAAAAATGACACATTAACTTTCAATAAAAAATTACATGGGGAAAATATCATTTCCATTAATGAAAATAATTAATGTAAAATTGATAATATTTTTTAAAAACATTTTAATAAAATTAAACATTGATTATAATAATAATAATGTAACAATTGAAACTATTATTTTGTTCATTGTTGATGAAAATAATTTTTTATGATTTACATGTTAAAATAAAGATTCTTTTCACATTTATTCTAGAATTGTTTCTTCACTATTTAGAAAAAGGCCCTAATATTACCTTCAAATTAATTTGTAAAAAAGTATAAAATGTGTAAAAATTTCATTATAAAATATTATGAGTTTTTTTTAAAAATAAATATAGTTTTATATACCATTTATTTAAAAGGAAAATGAGATATTTTGGGAAGATATAAATATATATAAAATTTTAAACAATTTCTTGAACACATTAGTATATAATGAGGGGAAACTGGTGGGAAAATATATATTCTCATGATATGAAAAAATGAGACGAAATTTTATGAGTTTTATGAGATTTATATCTTAAATTTCAATTATATAAAACATACTTATAAATAATACTGAAAATATATGATATTGTATCCTAAAACACTATGAACTTTTGTCAAAATGAGTTGTATTCCTAATTAAAGAATAAATATAAATAAATATTATAATATCTTGATAATAAATAAATTAAAGATATTACATTTTAGTGGTTCTATATATATATTATGTCCAATTGAATATTTCTGTATAACATAACAACTTTCTTACGAAAAGAAAATTTACCAAAAATTTCCTTACGGATTTGGTAAATTTTGAACATTAAACCTCGTGATAGGTATACACTGAAATAGATATTTAAATACAAATAATTTTCATGACTATTATAAAAAAAATTATTTCTACGGATTATATACACCACATAAAAAAGAAGTAAATGTTGATTATGGAATTTTTCAAAAAGAAGTAAAAAAGGGAAAGAAATACATCACCATAAGTCATAATATCCATCATACAAATTCAATCTCGATATATAAAAAATAAATGTTTAGAATAAATATATTATATACCTATAATTATATATATCATACCATATATTTTTCTTGTATTAAAATTTCCAACTTTCTTATTAAAAATCCCATGATCATTTAAGATTTCCAAAAATAACAACTTTTCATTTCGTTAATGTCGAGAGATGATATTCTTGGGCCTCTTACTTTGATAAGGGTTCCAAATTATCCATAATTATAATAATAATATAAATATAATATTTATTCCTTATATATTTACTAGAATAATATTTATTATTTAGAGATATAAAATATAATAAACTATTCATGGAGATGGTGGGTCCTACACACATATGAAGTTTGTTTCAATTTTCACAATGAATTTAAATAAATATCGTTATATAATATTTTACTATTAAGTTATCATTTTTATTTAATAAATATCCCTTATTTTCATGAAATCTGGTCATAATATCTTTCATATAAAGTGTGAATGATTCACATTACCTAACTACGTGGTATGTTTTCATACACACGTAATTAATATTATTTTATTCCCAATGAATGTATATTATGTTGTCATATGTTATATAAAAACATTCAGCAGTATAAAAATTTCTTATATATCATATATAATCAATGAATAAATTTTTATAATCATTCTTGATAGTTGGTAATAGAAAGTGAATTACGTCAGTTTCATAGGAGGTATTTCACCATACCTAAGATTAACAATTTGGTACACCATTTGATAGAAGATGACATTATTATAATTCTCTCTAATAAAATAAAAAATGTTGTTATACAGAAAATATTTTGTTTTTTATATAATGAATATTAAATATTATTATAAGCAGGTTATGGGAAAAAAATTAAAGGCTTGGTTAGGGGTGTTAACTCTTCTTCAGACATGAATATTTTTGTTTAAAAAAAACAGAACATAGGATGAAATAATTAACAATTTATGTCTTCTAGGATGTGAGTATAGATGGAATAAATTTATTTTTAATTTTATTCATTAAGATAATATTGTTTTTATGATTGATGAATAGGGGCTAAGGGTATGCCTTTTATAAGTGAGGTGAGAGGAAATCTTGTAATTGTATTGAGATGAAAAAGTTTTCCCAACATTTTTTAATTAATCAAGACCATAAAATGGATAATTATTGATCCTAGAAGATATAAGTTCTACATATGGCTGTGAAATGGGATTTTAATCTTTTTCGTCATTTTTAACCATTATAATTTTAGTTTATTCTATTAGTAATTCCATTTCTAACTTAACCATGGTAAACATTTTTTACATATTTCTTAATCATTATTGTAGAAAATTATGTTAAACATATTATATAATATCAATTATTATTATTCCAAATAAGGAAGAAATTTTTAATTATTTCATTCATATAAATTTTTTTTTTATTTAAACAAAAACCTGTATACCAAATAAGAAAGAAGTTTTCCAAAGGATAAACGTTCAAATGTTTATAAACGTTATATATCAATATTTAATAATAAAATTATCCCAATGAAATAAAAAAGAATAAAATAAATTTAATTTAACTAACTTTATATTAAATTTTTTTTAAATCCCATTTAAATTCTAGAAATAAAAATTTAGTTTTTAATAAAAATGACTATTTTTCACTATTTATTGAAAAATACATATGCTGAGAAAAATCCCAAAAATTCCCTATAATATAATTTTAAAAATTTGATTTAAAAATTTAATTATATTGAAAGATGTAAATTTTATAAATTATTTAAAATTTAATTTCATTATTCATGATAAAAACCAATTTTTAAAAAATAATATTTTTGAAAAAAATATACATTTCTCGAAAATTATGTACTTTTTATAAACATTTTTTTATTTATATAAATACATTATACTTAATATGTGAAATTTATTATTTTAAATTCATATTTCTATGTTTAAAAGTGTAATTTTAATGGCCATATTTATATAATAATATTTATAATATATCGTGGTTTGTTAAGACTTAGTGTTGTGTGTTACTTAAGATATTAATGAAATTTAATTTATGTAATATAAAAAATTCCATTAAAAATTATAGTGTTATATATTTTTCCTACCCTAAATGTGTCAATATATTATCTAACCAAATATATTTTTACATGATCAATTCCCCTGATTTGTGTAGGTTGTTAACTATGACTTTTTTTATGTTTGTCTTAGATCTGAATTAATGGTGATGTTGTTTTGGATGATAAGAGCCCTCATATATAATGAGATAACTAATTTAGTTAAAAATATTTTATTTTAAATTTTAAATAACATATTTTTTCTTAATATTTTTTTTCAATAAATTTAAATTTTCCCTATTATTTTAAACTCTTGATTATAGGATACTAGTACTCGCCCATGCTATTGAACGGCGTATCAGATTACTAGTTTTTCATTTAATAAGATATTTTTCTTTATAATAGTTGAAAAAAACAATAATTTTGAAATTTTTAATTTTAATGTAATGGTGTATGATAATGGATTAGGAGTGCATATAATATTGAGACACCATTTAAATTATTGACAATGATAAAATATAGATTAAAATTGTATGAATATCTAAATTTTGAGAATAGAAATTTGATTTCATTTTCATCTTCAATCAAACTAACATTAATGCATGTACTGAAATAGAATGTTAAAGAAAAAAAATGAAAACGGGTGGAGGGAGAAACTAAACACTTCATATGTGAAAAATTGTAGTTTTTTGCATCCATATCCAATATCACATGTTAAAAACCTTCCTCCTCAATAATAGATAATTGACATAGCTTAGAATGTAAGGTTTATACTTCATTGGTCCCATGAATAAAATTTGGCCCAAATATAGTCATTGACATGACACCTTTTCATGGTGATGATACATATAATGGAGATAAAAAAACTAAATCATCAAAAATAAATTAACACTGACATAAATTCTAATTATACTGACCTCATCTACATTAAGGTTTTATTAAATCCAAATAATGCTCATAGTTATCAAACTCCTCTAACTCCTCATTTTCCTATATTTTTTCAGGCACATGAAGTTTCATGTATCAGAATATCAAGTAAAATCAAGAAGAGAATGACCATTAAATTTGAGAAGATGTACGGAAAATGTTACCATAGTTCAACTGACATGTATCACTAATCATTATACATAAGAACACAGATTAGGAAAACCTCTAAATAAAGCAACACACCTATCAATCGATATATTCTTCGTATCATTCCAACTTATCCAGTAATAAAACAGAAAAAATAATAATATTTTAACTTAAATAGCATATGTCCATTTAAAAAAAAATTTGAATGAACCACGTCGTAGTGGAAAAGGTGTAGAGTGTGAGTTTATCCTTTCCAATCCCATAATGAAATTAGTTCCGACTCACTAAAACAAAATTCTCAACCATCAAAATAAGGAATAAAATACATGATATAATAGATTTTTTTCTTACAATCACAATATTTGTATTCTGAGATTAACTAGGTTTTGATGCAGGCTAGAATATTTAGATAAAAATATAACAGGATATAAAGAGAACATAAGAAGAATAATTAAAAAGTGAAGCATCAGAAGGTAGTGGAAAAGGTAATGGAGAAGTATGAATGGAGGAAAAAGAAAAAGTATCGTTTCTAGAGTCAATACAAAAGAAAAAAAGAAATGTGGAATTAAATGAAAAATGTATATATTTTTAATACCCAGAAAACTGAATCCTATTAGCATGACATACAAAACCATGTCAAAGATAGATAAAACTCAAAGAAGAATAGCATCATAATAAATCACTCAATATGAAATGAATGGTAAATATAGATACAAAAAAACCTAACAAACCACAATAAAGATAAATTCTATAGAATTCTTAACTGGGTTAATAATTATATGATATTATGGATGAATTTATATTTACCTGAATAAATAGAAATGAAAACTATAAAGACCTGATTATTCACCTGAGACACAAAGAGTAATGATATAAAAACATTGATAGAATTAATAAATATATAAAATTAAATAGAATGTAGTATTTACCAAAATGAATAGAAAAAAATTACACAGAGCTGGATATTCACCTGAGATGTTAAGAATAATATACACTGAAATGTGAGACACATTATAGTCGAGAAAGATAGAAGGTTGGATAATATATAAATGTTTAAACATCCAAAAATAATTGAAACACATGTTCAAATCTCATGTGTTATTCCATAGAAAATAAACTAATCCTGCAATACAAAAATCACTGCATGAATATGATTATCTTGTGATGGTAAATTTATGAATTTTATTACAATAGTACACAATTAAAACAATATTTCAGTGAGATGTCATGATACATTAATGGTTGTAAGAGTATCCAATATCAGGAACAATGAGGGCCTCTAGTAACTATAAATATAATCTTTTAAAAACAACATGTGTGATGTTTAAAGACAACTTGTGCTCACTTCATGATGTATAATAACTCCTGGTAACTAAAAAACATTATTTCATTAACTATAAAATGATAATTACCTTGTAAAAAATCATATTTTTAGTTAACTATATTGACCATGAGGTGGACATAATGTGAGAACAGTTGATTTAACATTGAGTTGGTATACTGTCATTGAACACATGGTCAGTAGAAATTATCCTCTCATAGTTACTCTAAATACCGTGATTCTACATTGAATCATTAACCATTGCATGCGCATTTGGTTTTACATGAATAAAAATTAGTAGCATTACAATCTAAAAAAGGGAAACTAATTAAAATATATTGCAATGCATAATATATGTGAAATAATTTTATTGTTCTACAGTATGAGAGGATACAAATAGTATTTCATTTAAGCTTCAGAGTTTTTCATGATCTGAGCTTGTGAAGCCATGGAAGGGGAGAACTCACACTACATAAATGGTTGTAGGTGAATCCAATAACATGTTATGTGAAGGCCTCAACTCTGTGCAATTTAAAGCCTTAAAAATAACATATAGTAGGATTAGATATAACTATTTCTCACTTCATGAAGTATAATAATACCTAGTAACTAAAAAACAGTAACTCATTAACTATAAAATGATAATGAGACAACCTAGTTTCAGATAATACACATCGTATTCAGTAAAATGAAGTTACAATCACTTTAAATAGGGTTCACAATAGGTTTAAAAACCTTACACATCAAATATTTTGGTGATTTTTTGTCCCTTCTAAATAGTAGAAACAACAAACTGTCTATATTATATAATGGTTTATAAAATCAGAAGACATACAATAGAATGAATAAAAAATATTTATGTATTATATATCATTAAATATATTTAAAAAATAGTCATATATATTTAATTAACCCATAGAATAATATTATTGAAATGTTTAAGAACACCATTCATTTTCTAAGGAATATAAACATGAATTTTAGCATTTCAAGCTATTTATGGAAATATAGATAATATTTTAATATTTCCAATGCAATAAAAAAACTAATATTATGAGTATATAATGATAGTTATCAAATAAAAAATATATATATATTTGGAATTTTAATTTCCTGAATAGTAGAACAGAAATTAAAAGTACTTTTAGACCACTTAAACATGAATTTCAAACATCAAAATAATTTAATGAAATAAAAAAAATCTATTATCTACATAATGAAAAACAATTAATGATAATTTGATCCATATAAGTAATATTATAATATAATAACTAAAAAAACTAAGAAATATAATAAACTAAAAATTAATTATGGAACAAAAGTAATAGAAACATGAAACCCATATAGTGATTACAATAGACTAATAGTCAAGATGATATAAAATTTGTGAATTGAGTAGAGGTTAATACGAAAATAAATAAACTATTAAAATATTAAAAAATATGATAAATTTAAATAAAATAAATTTATGTGTGTTTCATGGGGAGAAGAAATACATTACCATAGTAATGATAATTTCGATAGCATAAATGAAAAATTAGATAGTGGGTTAAAGTTACATTACACACTCATAAAACACATGAAAATTTAGTAAAATAAATTATTTAAAGTGAACCCCTTTTATAAAATTGAGTTTGGAGGGAACTTGAAAATGAATATTCATTTAATAACAAAATAGTCTTCAAACATCAGTTTTGAGGGAGAAGAATCCGTAATCAACAACTCATTTAGGTGAATCTTATTCATGAAAGTGGTCAAACCAAATAACCAGTTGTAGATATAAATAATGTCCTTAGTAGAGAATACATGATATTCATAGAAAATATAAATAATTTCATTAGGGTTTTGGAAGATTAACATTTTCATATTATGTAAAGAAACTTCATATCCTACAAGGTTTCATTCAATACATACTAAATCCAGATATGAAATCATCTTTATCTGTATACTATTTTCATCAAAAGAAATATGGAAATCATTATGAATAAAAAATATGTAAATAGTTATGGATATGAAACATGTAAAAACAATTATGTATTATAATAAAGAATTTTTCATATATCAATAAAGAAACACTTCAATAGTAGTAACATCATTATAAATAGTACCCTAAATCATCAACAATGATATAAATAGTCATCAGAATAATGTTTCATCTAATATTCACATTTAATCATCCCATGTCATTTTAAATAATTTAGTTAATACAATATGATACTCTAAATTTTTGTGGATAACTATTAATGTTTAGTACATAAAATAATAAGCAAGATATTTATGAAAAAAAATTTGAAATTAATTTAATGATCAATGTAGGTGATACAGTGTTGAATAGTGCAACATTTGAGTACTACAAAATTCACCTCATAAAAAATATATTATATATTCTACCATAAAAAATGCATAAATATTTATTTTTTTTGGAAAACTAAATGGAATAAAAATAATCTGTTAATGTCACATTGATCAAAACCAATATCTAAGACCGTGATACAGTCTATAGTGCCTGAAAAAAATATTCTATGAGGGGAAAAAATACATCAAATACTAAAACTGAAACACTAATGTAAAAATCCCAAATGTGAGAAAATGAACACAAAAAATGGAAAAAATGAAATAAGACTTGTCTTATGTTAACCTATCATGGAATGCCAAGAACCACAAACTACATATTTTATAGATATATATAGACTCCCACACTTCATACTCTCTATTGCAAACATCTAGGCAGTGAAGAAACTCAAAAACAATCAAAATATTATCCCATAGTGACCAGCTATATGCTATACTCTATCCTAGTAATGTATCTAGACACTTATTGGTACCCAATTGATAGAAATATCTAAGGATGAATTTCGAAGGACTTAACAAAATACCTCGGAAAACATGCAACCCAAAAAATGGGAACACAACGATAAATGAAAAAATTACTGCATGTGGATATACCCATGAAATTTGCTGGAAGATAGGATAACTGTAAAAAATGTTAAGGTTACTGCAATAATTATGTAGAGGTTACATTAGATAGATGAAACAGAAATTGCAAGTTATGTTACAATATTAATATCAGAGGTTTTATCACTGGTTTAAGAGATATAAATCATGAGCCTGAGGAAGTTTTACAGAGGTAGGGTATACAAAAGTAAAATTGTTGAGGTTACCGTAAGTAGAGGGGATAGAAATTGCGAGAAAGATGTGGTTTTATAGTACGTTGAGGTTTCATGCATAATGAATGAGGGATTATTGTTGGAAGTGGAGATGAAGTAGCCGTATAAGGAGTAGTTATAGGCATAGCAGTCAAGGCTCTAGGAATAGGTAGAGGATCCGTAGGGGGAGGATCCGGTAGTGGAGAAGCCGAGGTGGAGGAGCTAAAGGCGGAGGAGCTGAATTCGGAGGAGCTGAATATAGAGGATCTTTAGATAACTATAATGCACATAATAATCATTGATATTCATTCTCATGAGTTAAAGTATATACATAAATGGACCTTTAAATGTTTAAGATAATTTTAGATATGTAGTTAGGATATGATTATAAAAACTATTATAGCTTAAATTGAATAAAAAATACAACATCACCTTTCAAAGAAACCCTTTAGTCCCATATTATACCAAATGTATATCAGTATCCATGCAAATGAAATTAACATGGATCCTTGAATCTATGTTATCAATTTCATTTAAAACAAAATTAAATTGCTTTAAAAGACCTCATTAAATTCTAGATCCTTGACATTGGAATGATATGGAACATGATTACATGAGGTCTAAATCTCAAAATAGAATCCCAAACATCTTGGTAGAATTATTAGAAAAATATAATTCCATAGTGGAATATTCCTTCATGAATAACATGATAAACCATACTTTACATTTAGATTTCAAGACATGTTCTTTCCAAAATAAGAAATGTCAATTTCTGTTACTCACTCATATTGTATCAATGTCAACCTGATAGAAAAAAATAGTTTAATGATTAATGAATTACCGCATGAATCATGGTTTCATCACATTGATCACATAATATTCTTATCTTATGAAGTAATGGAAATGATAAAATCATTGTAGAATAACTTTTGTTGCTTCAAAAAAAAATTGTTGAGAAAAACAGATGACTTGTATCTAGTTAGAAACACAGAAAAAGAATAATTAAATAAATTAGTAAATAGAGCATCATTTTATCATTATGATCATGGGTAAAAAAATTTCCAAACCAAACATAACACAATACTACAAAAACCCATGCATTGTCCAACTAAATATTTGTTGCAAAACCATAACTGAAATTGTCAAACCCTGGAACGTTAAATAATAGTTGAATCAGAAAACACAAAAAAATTCAACTCAAGCACCTCAATAGACTTCCACTATGAATTCTTGGTTAATAATATGATACAATATTTTATCATTCTACTGAAACTTGTATTTTGAACAACTATACTCATGATATGCACATATTCCACACCAGAGTGGAAGATAGTCTTGAGAAGCTCGCATCTAATCCCACCTACTCCATCCCTGAGAATATTCGCACCCTGAAATCATAGATAATCAAATTGATGGAGAAGGATAAATGGGTAGCACAGAGAAAGAAGTATATAAATTTAGATTGTATTACCTTAACCACAGAGACATAGGAGCCTGTTGATTTGGAGGTTGAGGAAGAGTTTCCAGACAGGGAGTAGGCGGAGGCAGTGTAACAGAGGGTGCTGAGTGAGAACCCAAGGAGCAGGAATGAAATGTGCGAGCAGGAGGAGGATATAGGGAGAGGAATAATTTGATCTGGGGAACATGCGTGGAATATTGGCTGGGAAAGAACATGGTTTTCTATAGGACATACACATGGATTGGAGTAGTACCTAGGACTAGTATAGTTAGTGGATGTGTTTATGGATAGTGGTTCTTGTTGAAATTTTTTAATGTAAACACACTATACGTTCCCTCATGGAACCACTATTGATAATTTTGTACATTTAATTGTTAAGGTAAAAAAATATATCACATGTTTAATGGGTTCATATGGTGTTTTATAACTAAATAGACTTAATTTTATGCTCTTTTAAGATAATGCAGTTAGTTTCATGAGTGTTGTCCATGACATTTCATCAATTATTTTAAACACCAAACTCAAAAAATTAATACACCTACAAAATTGTTCGTGATGGACCATTATTTAGATTAGTTTTTTGATGCACTCTCTCTTATGATGTCACTTAGGGTCTTCAATACTTGTTTAAATCTCTAAATCTATTTATAATTTTTCCTAGTATTTTAAATATTAAATGTATATTATGTTTGTTTCGGTTGTAATAGAGTATATTATTGAATTTAAATATTTCATCAATTCTCTCTAGTTATTCATTACCAATTATGATGAATCTTAGTTCTCTATTCACACCTGTAACATATGGACATCCATTTAGTATATCCATCTTATACCTGGGATTCCATATATTGTATCTTATTAATTAAAGTTAAAACCATCTTACATTAACATTCAACTCTTCAAATGGGTTTTAATCCATTAAATAGTGATTGGGTGGTTAGCTTGAGGAGACTTCGATATTTTACCTCAATAAAATTTTATTAATTAGAACATACTTATATCAATATAGTATCACATAAAACCTAAATATCATTATGATATGGAATCTATGAGTAGATAAGAGAGGGGTTTTTTAGTGTAGTATCCATGTCCATGATTCCGTGATTAACATTTGATCTCGAGACACACTAACCTTATGTGATATTTATGAAACAAAAGATCCAATCGACTAGATATTGGGGCCTAAATGGATAGAGTATGGATACAATACCATCTACATATAGAAGAAAATAGAAACTATTAATATATATATTAATATAAATTAAATAAATCATGATATAAAATTCATAAAATATATAATATAAAAGAAGATACAAAAAATAACAATTATATTGTTGTAATGAACACCCAAGAAAAACCTGGATCTCTTTTAGGCTAATCATATTCAATAAAGTCCCTAAATATTTAATGAATATGTTTTTTCTCAAGAATGGGGATCTAATTTATGTAGATATTTCCATAGAAATATTGATTTTTAATCTATGAATCCAAAAGATACTATATTATATTCATTGTGACCTTATTCCTACCCGCATAATGCGATTAAATCTCGAAACCCATCACGAAGGGCACACACAATTGGAGATTATTAACACAATATTCTACCATAAATTATGACCCTCGAAAATATTAACATGAATATGGGTTTATTAAAATTTTAATATAAAACAAAAATATTATTTTTTCCAAAATTATTTAGATTTATTTATTATCAATTAGTATTATTCTCAATAAGGATATAAATATAACTATGGAAGATCCATTTTCATAGGTTATTGACGGAGTTTCCACCCAATGGAAGTGTGAAAGAGATTCCCACTATTGTTTGATACTAGATTGGGTACCATATAATTACTTTAAACATATATTTATGTGGGTTACTTATATCAATACAATATAGAGGTAATCATCACTTAGTTGACATGTTTCAAATCCAAGAGAGAAAATCTATATAATATTTACATTGGATAAACAGAGTTAATGTTGGATACAGAAGATGGTGATATGTATTATATCGTGTATTAGATGATTTTAAAAAGTTTAAAATAATATTGGTGTATTTGAAAAAATATATGTGTAATATTGAGAATTCATCCTAGGATTTTATAGTATAAAATTTGTTTTGATATTCATTTAATAACTCCTTGATTATGTTTTGAAAATATTTAAGAGGTCAAATATATATTATATAAATTCCATAATTTATTTGAATTGTTCTTGAAATTATGTTCTCTAAATGAAGAGGTAAATATTTTTGAATGAAAATAATTAGTTGAATAAAATATTTCATGTCGTATAAGATATGTTAGATATAAAGAAGAAATTCTAGGAAAAAACATATGTAATTTTTCTACAACTTAATAGAATTGTCACTTGGGTATGATATCTATTAAGATAAAAAATATAAAATTAATTTTATCAAAATGAATTATTTTATGGTTGTGTGTTTGATGTATTTATAATGTATAATTGAATTAGTATACATAAGCTTCCCGTATGTAATTTTTCAGACCCTTGTCAGATTTCAGTTTACCATTGTGTGGAAATTGTAAAAATATTACAATGTAGAATATTTTCGACATTAGTAACTAAAACAATGTAACACCCCAAACTTCCATGGTACGCTTCTCTTTGACTAATACAGTAGCGTGTGTTGTACGCAACTTCGAGTTCTAACACACACACCACAACCAATCAAACTAGCCGTTATGAATAGTAATACCCAATTTTCGAAATTTTATAAATTTTAACTTTCAAAATGGACTTCAATTTTGGATTCATAATATCAAAAATAGCTTAGTGTGAATTTTTTGTACTTTTCTGAAAACTGTCAATTTTTTATGAATAGTGAAAAAACAATGAGTAATAGTCTAAAACCAAATTTTCATTTAAATAATTATTTATTTTATTTAAATTAAATAAATGTCAAAATAGATACATAATACCTATATAATTACA
The DNA here is from genome assembly GCA_963277665.1 of Viscum album. Classification (NCBI taxonomy): domain Eukaryota; kingdom Viridiplantae; phylum Streptophyta; class Magnoliopsida; order Santalales; family Viscaceae; genus Viscum; species Viscum album. The sequence continues at coordinate 275,595,687 of OY728129.1, read as the reverse complement.
ATGTAATTAATTGGAGTTAGTTTAGAATAATGTTAGATATATAAAATTTTTATTGAACTTTTCACCGTCTTTTACCCACCTCCTAGGAGAATTTGGAAATTCACATAAACCATAATTTTTCCACTTCTGTGAGTGGAATATAAAAAATACAAGAGACACAGTTAATATCAAAGAGTAAAATGTGGTTCAATGAGATGAAAATATTTTTTTCTGAATAGCAGCTTTTTACTTTTATTTACCACGGTTAAAAGTAAATACGGTAATTAAGGGTAAAAATGATATTAATATTATCCGAACACATGTTCTAATTCTATTATAAAAGTGAATCTAGACCAAAAACAACCTTAGGAATAATAAATTATAATTTAGGTCCACTTGGATAAGATTAGGACATTTATTATTATTTAATTCAAAGAAGAGTTAAAACAGTTAAAATCGATGTTTATTTACTAAAACATTTTAAATATAAGGTTATACAAAAGATAAAATCGATTTTCAATATTCATTAGAAATATAAAACAATTTAATACTTAATTGAATTTTATTTATAATTTTTATACATTAAATAATTTAATTTATTTATGACACAATGGTGATGCAGAAATTAAGTAATTAATAAAATATCAAACCAATTGATATTATAAATATCAAAATAAATGTACTTTTTAACTTTTTATTAATTATATTAATTTTCTAGGTTAATATGACATATTAATATTGATTATATAATTTTTTTTCTATGTAATAATGCTGTTATGAATTTATCAAAAACAAAATACCCAATAGTGTCAAAATTGACATAAAAGAGTTTTTAAAACTAATATTATATTATTAATTTATATTCAATTACTAAAAATATATGAATTGTCCAAGAGACTTATATAATGATAGTTGTATAATTAATGTACCACTTGGGGGTTTCTTGGATGTATATAGTAATTTTATTCACTATATAATATAAAAATACAAAGTAACATGGTAAATGTTAAACTAATTAACTAAAAGTTAAAACTAAATGATAAGGTTAATATAGTGACCCAAAACTATCTAAAACCTATTCGTTTGGTGTTTTTCATCCCAAAACCACCATATACGCTTAATAATCCAATTTTGAGCAATTAGAAACCGAATATGAATTTATTATAAAATAATATTTCTAGCTTTTCCAAAGGTTCCCCTCACCCATCTTATAAAAGGGCACTTCGCCTTCTCTAAATTTCACCCCTTCAAATCCTATTGGTTCAGCCAAACCCTGACCAAATACTATCTAAACTTCCGTTTATTCAACCTAGAGGACTTATTTTGATCATAAATCCATCATTTGGATCCCTTTTGATCAAATCAAAAGGAAGTACCCGAAGAAGAGGTAATGTTTTCACCACACTCTTTCAAGTTCCTTTCCTCTTCCACTTCTTCATTCCTTGTTATTACAATTCTAAAATAATAACTCAAGTATATTATATATAATGTGATGTTATTATAAATATTTTACAACTATATTCCGTATTTTATCCATCCTTTGAATGACATGTCACCATACGTCCGTACGTACGGCTTACCGTCTCCATGTCTTGGTGTAATTGTTATTCAAAACATTATTATTTGGATGGGTATAATAATGATGTGTAATTCATGAAAAAATTAAACAAAACATGATTATTATTAGGTATATATGATATACCATCCAATTATTTAATATCAAAATAATGATATTGTCGCAAGTGCGTACGTCCAGACTACCATCTCCACAAACGTGATGAGATTCATTCTCCATCGTATCCATTCAAGTATAATTATCATTTGATGATTTAACAATAATGTTTAAGGACTTGATATCATTCAGGATATGAATATGATACAACCTATCCATAACAAACACCTCTTATGTAACAAAATATATACGAGTAAGTTAACACCCAAAATGATGATAGTACTAAGATACTATTTAACAAAGAAATGTTAAACAATCATATATGATATCATATTAATGTATATTATTCTTATATAATTTAATAACAATTATTTCACCATTATACAAAAGGTTAACTTACCCCCAACAAAGGAAAAGTAAATGGTAACGGTTTATTTCATAATCTATCCATTATCCAAGGTTGTTTATACGTATTAGTCTATTGGGACTTCTTTATCATCCACATCCATGTTTCATATAAATGTATTTCAAGACATTTTTACTATTTACTAGAATATGGATTAAATTCATTTATACCCCTTTTTGACTTTTTATAAGAGTTTTATAAAGGAATCTTTCCATCATTTTTCAAACAAGGTCCTTTTTAACATTTGCGATAGAATTAAGGTAAGAATGTTTTTTTAACTTATACGGCGGGTGCAGATATTTTCCACCATTATAAAATCATTGAAGCTTCCCTTACAAGATTATAAGTAAATTTTCAAATTAAAATTTTTATTGCATAATTATGTTACTTTTAAATGATTTAAATAAAGATATATTTCTATCAAATAGTTTTGAATTCATCTATGTCAACATCCATTGTTGGATTTTAAGAATATTTGAAGTTGATTTATTATGATACAAAACATCCATATTGTATTGAAGGTTTCTTGATATGATTGAATGTGGATGTGTTATTTTTATACCATTCATGGTTTATGGAGAATGTATTGACATTTTGTATGATATTTTTAATACGAATGATTATGTCATGTTTAAACATGTTCGTATGATGAATGCATTGGACTTAATAAGTGACGGTTGGAGCCCGCTATAGCACCTCGATGCATCAGTAAGTCTCATGAGACAAACTAGTGTCTTGGAAAAAGGCCTTGATAAAATCTTATTCTTAGTCTTGGAACGAGGCCTTGTCTATGTGGATATGATAGTCTGGCATTATGGATTGCATCATTATGAATGTGGTTATTGATATTGCATGTGATTCTTCCACTAGTAGAATATCCATGTGAATAATTAAATGGCATTATTTCATTTTATTTGTGACATATTATGCTGAAGTTCATGTTTTAAAAGGATTTTGTTTTATTTATACATTGCCTTAAATTTTTGTGCTTATTTATGAATGTTATTGCTATATTGTTATCCTTACTGAGCATTTGAGGTCACCCCTTTCTATGTTTTATTTTTCCAATGATATGAAGAAGTATTTTATGAATAACCTGCAGGGATAGTATGAGTGGATAAAAGTGTGGACTATGGAGACTATATTGTTGTAGTTTTTCATTTTATGATGTAATGTAAACATTATGAATGTTTCTAGTTATTCCAAGGCTACTAAACTAATCAGTATTTCGAGACTTGATCATTCTTGTGATCATGCCAATGTAATGTAATAATGCACTGAATCTGGGTAACTGGGGTCATGGCGTTACAAAAAATCCACCCATAAGGGAATCAATCAACGTGTATGACATCTATTGATCCTATATGATATTTTATATATCCATATATTGTAAATGAATTATCCTATATGGAATATTGTTAGGCCCATAATATATTTCTTTATAATAATATTTATCTAGTTTGTGCCAATTGAATTTTGATATCAAAAAAATCCTCTCCACATGAATTTTTTCCCAAAAATTATATTTTTTAAGAATAATATTAATTGAATAATCCTTAATATTATTATCAATGTTCAAAAAATAATAATAAAATAAATGTGATATAGGTTATGTGGGATTTTGGAACATATATTAATGTTTCAAGATAAAAAGATCAATGTGAGGAAGAATATGAATATATTTAGAAGACATGAAATAAATTTGATATAATTTTATGAATGATGGAGAATAATACAGATGAATTATCATTATGTGGATTAGAAGTTAATCCCTTTATAATGAGATTTTTATGAGAAAAATATATTGAATACATATTGGTTATTTTTTAGTGGAACAATTTCTGAGTAATATAAGGTCAACATTGGTGGAGAATTAAATAAATATTTATTTTTCCTTGTGAGTGTTATATTATATGTTTATTTATTTAAAACCCATTTATTTTGGGGAAAAAATATTGTTTAATTTTTTTTAATTCAGTATTGATACTTTCAATTATCATGCTACAGTTAATTTATAGTGTTCCATTTTATTGCATATGAAAATTACTAAAAAAATAATGACTCAGTTACATGATATTTGTCATTGAGATAATAAAAATATAAAAATATAGTTAAATTTATAGTTCAAAATGAGTGTTTGTTATACGATATAATGAAAAACATGAATGAATATTAATGCAAAACTATATTGTCTTTTTGGATCATCTATTTTTTAAAATGATGAGGAACTGATGTAAGGTATAATGATAATGAAAAAGTGATTTTTTAACATTATATATTTATAAATAAAATATGTTTTAATAAAAGAGAATGTAGATGAAAGTATGTTATTTTTGTACAATTTTTTTGTTCGTCTACTAAAATCAATGTTACGAATATTAAAAAAAAGATATAGTGGATCCAAGTGCAATGAATTGTACATATATATTGTTTCATGTAATGTGTTCATAAGGAATTATGGAATTGAAGGTTATTTTATTGAGGATAATAGTAAAAAATATGCATACAACAGTATCCCTAGTATGATTTGGATCTAATAAAAACTATAAAGAACAGTTTAATCAGAATTGGTGGGATAAAAATATAAACATGTAAAATTGGATTTTTCGTTGATAACTTATGTAATATATTAATCATACAACCAAAAAATATATTGTTACTGTGTTTCATGAATGTATCAATCAAACATTACTTGTTTGGATAAAAATGTAATATGGGATATTCAATGTACCATTAAAATTTAAAAACATAAATTTATTAGATATTTAAGGATGTTATTTGTAGATACTATTTAATATTTACAATTTTAAATTACTCTATTTAGCACAATATGTATGGTTAATAAAGAATAGAACCATTATTTATAACTCAATACATGTGTCAAAATAAAATAATGGTTACAAATTTATAATATCAATTAGTATTTCCTAAATATAATTTCAAAACATATTATTTAGCCCCACCCATATCCCTCCCCCTCCAACATTTTTATTTTTTACATGAGTAAACTATGAAAATAGTTATTGTGGAATCATGGATACTTTTTGTTTGATCTCTACTGAATATTACCAATGGATTAATAAGTAAAAGTTTCTCTTTAATATTTTTTTATTCTTTATAAACATAGTTACTATGGTATTTGATGAAATTATTTTATTTTTGTTTGAGTAGGAATTTAGATGTACCTTAGATGGTATATTTATTTTCAATTTTTTTCAGGATAGATTTGGTGACATAAAACAAACACAAAATAAATTTAATGAATAATGAGGAAATGAAAAATATATAACACTAAATGAATAAGGATGAGACACAATTAGGTATACATAGTCACAATGGTGATCATTTGTTAGTTAAACAAATTGGATATTGACCATATAGTGAATATAGATAAAATTATTGTGATAGTTGCATTGAATCTACTAATAAAGTCTCCCATAATCTTAGGGATTATTTTAAGAATTCCAATATTAATGTGCTTAACTATATATTTCAATTATTCTATAAAATAGACTATTAAAAGACATTTCTACATTTATATGATGATAATATGGTTGTATCATTATAATATTTATGAACTCCAAAAATAGTCTCTTAATTATCATAAAAGACATAGAAGAAATTATAAAACATTGAAATGAATAAATATTTATATATAAGAAATAATTGAATGTATATGTTATTGAAAATAAATTATTGAAAAAATATCTGAATTGTTATATTCCATAGAAATGATATATAAATTTTACAAGGGTGTCACAAATGAAAAAAAAATATTAATTCTATAACTATGGTAGATTTAAAAAACATTATATATTAATAATCCCATATGTGTGATGATAAATATTGAATTCCTTCTCATTTATTTTAATAGAGGTTGAAATTAAATAATGGTCAAAATAATAACCTCAAATTAAAGTTAAAAATGTTTCCAATCAAAAATAAACATATAGTAAAAGTTGATGTTGAAAGAGTCTAACATAATATGAAGGATACAATTTCTATATGGAGAGAAAAATTTGAGTTTTTATCCTAAAAATAGTAAAACAAAATGTTTAAAATTAATCTTTATATCCTTTATATAATCCTCTAACTCATTTTTATGGAAATGATATATCGCATCCTTATGAAATAATTTTTTCAAAACTAGATTCAATTGAAATTTTAGATTTAAAATGGATAATATATTAAAATTTAAATGTCCAAAATTAAAAAAAGAATCACCAAATCATAAATGTTGAAGATAGTTATGTCACAAAAAATTATTTCACTAATATGTGATTAATGGGTTAATGATAATTCCCAATGACTATAATCATGAAAATATTGAGAGATTTCACACACAAGAAAAAGATCAATATTAATTGGGAGATGTTAGTTTATTAAAAAATTTAAAAAAATGTTATTCATATCGAGAATATTATATTCCTATTATTAAAACATATAATTAATAAAGTAATTAAGATAAAATATGATGAAATATTTAAATATTATAATGTGAATCATATAATATTAAAAAATAGGAATATACCATTAGAGAATAAATTTTAGTGCATTTAAAATTTTTTGTGAGTTTTACAATATATGTGGTCACTAATCGGATGAATAATTATATATCCCTACATTTAAAATATGAAATACTAAAGTGAAGAATAAACATTGATAAAATGGAATGTGGGTGAAGTAAGATTGTATGTCCTCTATGGAAGAGGAAATTGTGAATATTTTTATTGACTCGTCCCCTCTAAATAATATAATGAATAAAAAAGAAATTGGTGTTATTACAAAAGGGAATAAGTGATCCTATTTTGTTATTGGTACCAAATCATAGTCCATTTTACTATTTCAATGAATTTCACTATAAATTAACGAAATTTGAATCTAACAATGTAATTCATAAATGAGATATCTTTAAGTAATATATTACTCAATGAAACAATTAGTGAGTACTGCAAGAGACTATCTAAATTGCTCATCTAATGAAAGAATGTGGTACTCAAATGGTTTGTACACCCCCCACATTCCATGTAAATTTTTTTGGAAAATAGTACTACAAATATGAACACTGCAATTTGGGAAGATAAACCTATTGATATCATTAATGTATTTCACTCCATAGATGTTCCATGTACAATCCCTAACAAAATAAATATTGAAGAAAATAAACATAATATTGATGGTAGTGATGTTTTAACTATTCAATAGGGTAAACCCTCTTATTATTGTGTTATAATGCTTTCTCAATCTGTCTCAGACTCATCTCAGTGCACAAACATTCTTTAATATGATGAGAATTAAATACAAATTAAGGAAAACTTCATAAAATCAAAATCTAGAAAAGGGAAAGACCAAATGGTGGATGATGAGGGATTTATTAATCCTAATCCAATAAAATTATGAAATGTAGGGACTATTATCACCTTAAAATAACAATGGTTACGAGGTCAATTGGTGTTTCTCAAAAGAACCACACTAAAAGTACATCATCAAAATTTTGGTGGATTTGACTATAGACATTTTTATGCTTCCAGAAATATGGCTATAGATATACCTCCATTGTTTGGGGTTTATTCTTCTATTTCACATCCTCTTAATAACCCTATGAATAACTCTTACACAGTTGTGAAGGGAAAACGGGATGAAATAGCTTATCAAAGGCTCAAATATGGTTAAATTTATATAGATACATATCAAGATATAAAATGCAAAATGTTGAATAATAGTGGGATGAAAGAGTCTAAAAAAACTCACTGATTTTCTTGACCAGTGATGCATTATTTTTGTAGCCTGACTTCACAATGTTTTTCTTTTTTTGATGTTGATGTTATCAGATTATGCTTACAAATATCTAAATGGCTCCAAGATGAACATTGTTCAGTGCTTAGTGTGGATCCAATCTTCATACTCCCATCTTCTCTTATGTCACAGACATACCAAAAAATATCCTTTCATGAATGATGTTGCTTCATGCATACAATCATTTAATTGATGATAGTATAAGATTCATTCAACATCGGCATGAATGCTTCATGGGATGCACAACATGGTTTTTATCTTCTTTTGGTTGAATCATATCTTGCAATTACTGTCGATCTAGATGAGATGGACCAGGTTTTGATGGGTTACTATAGATTATGAGGTCTTGGAGCTTCCTTGGAGTTTCTTCACTTTTATCTTTATCTGATCTCTTACTAGAAGGCAAGTTGTTTCATTTGAGATCCTTCGATATATATTCATGTATTTCTCTCACATTTGTGTTGGGGTAAACTAGTTTCACCTCCTGAATGTATCGTAATACTTTTTATTTAATAAATTTAATTAGGGTATGAATTGGGTGACCAATTCATGTCTTCGTTTGTAAAAAAAGAGTCAATAAGTGAGGATGTTGATAGGCTTCCTATTAAAGGAAAATATTATTTTGATTAAGGTGTGTGAAGATAGTTCCAAAATTATGTACATAAGTCAACAATGTATATAATAATTGTATTCATAAAAATTAAAAAAATAAAAAATATTATCGGGATTATTATCCTTATAAAGTAAGAAGATAGACGGATTTCCCACACATAAAGGAGGATAAACATATGAAAAATTATTTCCTTGTTAAATGACCATATTAGTAGGAAATAGTAAAAAAGTAAAAGAATACATATGAAATTACATAAATTGGTTTCCATAGTTGATAAATCCAATTAAAATATGAAAAAATATGATATTCATAAGAAATATATGATACTAATTGGTCAATAGATTTGAAGAAAATAATGGAAAACTAAGAATGAAGAGGTATATAAGAATTTGTGCTGGAAATATGGGATTGTGTGGGATGAGAAATAAGTCTCTATTAAATTACCAACAACAATAATCTAACAATTATCCACCCTATTCTAATTTAAATTTTCATTTCCTTAAATGATAAGAATTGAAAATTAGGATTTAAGGGGTGTATCCCTTGAGTTGGAATTTCTAAAAGTGATTAACCATACTAAGATTTATGTCATTCACTGGAATAATAAATTATAGATATATCATTTAAATTTTCTATGATAGAGATAATATAAATTCTCCTATTTCAATTTTCACATATATATATATATATATTATTTTTATGAAATTTTGACTAAATATCCATCCAAATGAAGATGAAAACGATTAAACCAAAAAAATATTTTGTGTCTCTAAATGTTTGTGTGTTGGAATTTTAATGAATATAAATTATAGAGGACTCTAATTTGTGAAAGGTAAAAAAAATTTCCATATTAATGACTGTAAATGGATATATTATTTTCACATTAATATTTACTGTTTCCTAATCCAATCTGGCCCAACATAGAATAAATTTTGTTGTTTGATGGTACTAATAAGATAATAATATGGTTCTCCCATTATCACATGGAAATATTTATGAACAATGAAAATTAAATAAAAAACAAATATATATAAGATGTGTTTCATAAAATATTATGTGTTTTTTAGAATAGAAAAACTACCATTTAATTCCATTTAAGGGTGAACATTTTCCCCTCCATTTCATTTATTCTCAATTTGGGGATGAAAATTATGTAGATTAATAGAGTTTATTTGGAAATGAATACAAACCAATTTGGAGATATTGATTTTCAAATGTTTATGGTTATATTTAATGCCAATTAGACATGTTATTAGGAGTCATAAAATACAATAAATGTAACGTTGATGTCTTGGGTGATTGATTGACTATGCACCAAATGAAATAATGATGGATCACCAAACAATTTTTTGTAAGTGAATTAACTTACATTGAATACCTATGTGGATTTTCATGATCTATAATAAATCATGGGTGATTATAGTATATAAATGATTCTGTTACATATTGAATATAACATGGATTTTGTTTTAGGATGAATAATGTTCCCAATAAAATTTTTTATGATCCAAAAATATCCTTTGAATATGTTTGATAATAATTATATTGTATGAGGATTGATTAGTATTTGAAATGGAAATTATCATATGAAATAGGTGAATTAATTTCACGTAAACTATTTTACATACTCTAATGACCTACTATCTATAATGAAATTAATTATTCTTATATGATTAAAAAGTTGTGATAACTATAACATATGCATTAAGATATACAAATTTATTTGGAATTTTATCTGGAATGATATGATTCCTGACACGTGTATGTGATTTATCTTATGCGTATTTGGATTGAGCTATGTGAGCCACACATAAATCTATTGCAAAACATTCATATCATTTTTGTTTTTAAATTATTAATAAAGGAACAAATAAAAAGATAAATATTATTTATGTAATGGGTATGAGAAATAATATATGAATAAATTAAATATGTTGTACATAAAAAGTTTGATACTATAATTTCATATTTATGTTGGCCATATATCCATAATTGATGATCCAGTTGATCCTTTTTTGAATCCCATATGAGATATATAAGCCCTATATGTATTATTTATCACTGTAAAATAATTGTGATATGAAAATTTCATAATCATGAACAATAAAAGAATGATATATATATAATTATAATTAAAATTTGGAAGAATAAAGCCACAATTATTGTCCTAATATTAAATTAAAGAAATATTAGAAAATAAATTTTACAAAAAATATGAGTTATCCAAGAACATATCATCAATATATGATAATAGAAGATAAAAAAGTTAGTGAATGTATTCATTTATAAGAAATTAAAACAAATATAAAAGGGTTTTTTCAAAATTTAAAAGTAATTTATACAATATCTGAGAAATTAAATAATATCATAAATAATTTACAATATTATTTATTTACAAAAAATATTCATATCATGAAACAGATCATTTTTAGTGGATATATTGTATAGAATGAGGAAGAAAATCCTGTATAATAACAATGATATAATTTATATTTTTATGATAAATTCATATATTAAAAAAATATTTATAAATCTATTTGAGTTGAAACACTATGTCACAGATGATAGAAAGAGTTCAGGTCTCTTAATTATTAATACTAATAGGTCCAATTCAACTCATACTGAACATTTAAATATAAAAAATGGTATTATAATTTAATTAATACACTCGTAAAGGAATAGTGGAACAATGAAAAAAATGATAAGAGAGAGAGAGATGTGTTCTATGAATGTGAATCATGGATTAGATAGAATGGAATTCCCTAAGGAAGAATAAATACATACAAAATTAACTATATTTACTATATGATCATCAATGAATAATTAAGAGGAACAACTTGAAGAATTAGGGATGAATAAGGTGTAATGATGAGAATAACTAATCTTGTACATCTACTCAGCATTGAGGAAAGAGAATCGATAAAATTAGAATTAAGTTGTATTTATATGATATTTTTAGAGATTACTACTGTATATAGTTTTGCAATAAATTATTTCAATAGAAGGTATATAAAATCTGAGTAATTTAATTGTCTCACTTATGTATACTTTTATGAATAATGTTTGGATTTTGATGGACATTTATTGAGAATTTATGTTAATATTTTTCATGTAATTTCATTCTAAGAATCATTGTGATCCACATAAAATTAAATAGGATGAGCTAATGTTGATTATTTTGGACACTTTTATAAAAAGAATAATTAGATTTTGTAATGATCCATTTTATAATATAATTATCTCACAACAATCTAATTTTTTTTCTTTAATTTTATAATAATTATTTTCTATATAAAAATTAATTAATAAAAAAATTAGTGGAGAATAAGTGTTCCAACGGGAGTTGAACATAGGACAGAGTAGGTTTTATAATATTAAAATGTTATTTAATGCATCACATTTTAATGTTCTTTCTTTTCAAACATTTAGTTCCTTATGCCTGCTCAATCAAGAATATAATCATTAGACATAACGAGATATTGAGTTTCAAATCCTGAAGGGATTAAATCATTTAATGGAATAATAATATTTTGTTAAAATAATTTGACCACACCTAAATCACCCCACCTCTATGCTAGGTCTTTAACAATCCACTTATCATAACTGAAATAAATTATTGAAACCCACACAACCCAAATTCAATGAGACATGAGAGATCCATTAACTACATAATAAATGAATATAGTAGGGAATTCTATCCATAATAGTTTTTCACTATTTTCCCCCTAACATCCACCTAATTTTGTATAAAAAACCTTATATGAAAATAAAAACCATCCAATCTATTCCAGTCCAATATTAATGTAACATCACATATAATTGACTAAAAACCCAACTCCCATGAGTTTTAGAGGCCATTATCATTTATTAAATTAATTGTATCTAATAAAATAACAATAACATTATTATTTAACCAATCCTTTTATAACGCAATATATCATAGATTAACTACAATCATTCTACTCCTTATTGATGATCTCAATCACGACCAAGATCATGTGTCCACCTATAATATTTCCTGCTTCTAAAATAAAAGAAAACATTATCCCCCCTAATACACTAAATCTATAGATGATAACTCTATCATGAATTCATATAAACCAATTGAATTTCATTTTCATAGGTTTAAATTTCCCTAAAGTCATCATCTCCATATTGAGAAAATGTGAAAAACAATATATGAGGAAAACACTTCACCAATTATAGTTTCCATTCTGAGATATTTCGTATAGATGATTATATGTTTCTCCATAGAGACATAATCTACAACAACTAAACAATATATTAACCATGAAAATCATAACACAATTAGATCCATCACATTTCTCTAAATTTTCTATTTATTATATTTTCTCAGTAAAATGAAATTAATGAATAACCCATTTCAAGCCTAATGAGGGGTTATCCAGTTAATCCATGATTCCAATTACAATGAACAATAACTATACATTTTTCCCATATACAAGAAATTCCCATTAACATAAACCATAAAATATTCACACCAAATACAATTGGGATCAAAAATTGTTTAATTCAATTCACCCACAAGGCCCATTCCTCAACCACATTTCAAATAAATTATAAAAATATGGATAATAGTGTAAATTTATAAGTCAAACCTTATTTATAATATAAATGGATTATATTTTTCATCCTATAGTATGAATCACCATGGGAATGGAGAAATTAATGACAGAGAAAAAATCATTAAACTAAGTAATTAAGAAAAACTCACTATAGTGGTGATAAAATTAGAATGTGTATATATGTAGAGTTCACACAGAACCACATAGACCCATAGTCACTGAAAACATGATGATCATATAATAAAAACATGAGATCCTACATGAAAAAATAGAAATTATTCGGAGGTATGAAGAGAGAGTTTCCCTGAGTGGGGGGTGGAAATAAATTTACCCATAATTTACAATAGTTATATTATATAATTAATAGATTAAAAATTATTTAAAAGAAAACCCTATTATTACACTATGTACCTTGTTAGGGAGAGTCAGCTACTAATTATCCATCAAGTATCCTCCCTTGGTCAAATGGGTGGTCAGTGGAAAAAAATAATGAAAATTTCAACCCTATTATTCACACCATGTCAATAATGTATAATTTCATTAAATGATTGTGTACAACACATGGGATGCACCAAATATATGACATGTGAAAAATCTACAACCCCTATAATACCATAAATTTATTATAATCACATTGTTAGGGAACTATAAGATTTAAATTCCCTCATCCAAGAACCCTTCCCAATACAAACTCCCCACCACATGTAACCCATCAATGATCTATCAAGATTATTTTATTTAACCAACCACTAAAAAAATAATATAATTTTACATCCAAACTATAAAAACGTTTATTACAGGCCAAATATACATATGATGTATATAATTATTAAATTTTCACAATTTTTATAAAGATTGAATGTTTTAGTGTAGTCTTAAGATGAAATATTATGTGAATAGTATAGGCCTAAGATATTCTATCTTGAGGATTGAAGCCTCTAGGTACCTAGTTGACTAGTTCATGTACAAAATGAAATCCCCATGCGATAAGGATCTTATTACAGAGACATTGGCTTATCAGTTCCCCTATACTTTTACTTATTATCCACAAAGAACAGTATGTGACGATTTCTACTACCAAGTCTCTACCTTGATCATTTTAGTTTTATTTATAATTAATTATAATGAATTATGTTTAAAAATGTTAGGAAATCATTCCCTACCTCTCGTTTTCTCAATTTAGACCATGTATGAAATCTCCCATATTCTTGTATGTTCTTTGCTTCTAGGACAATGTTTTATATTTTTTTAGTGTTTATAATTATAGGGGTTTTTATATGGTATTTATAAATCTATTCATTATTTTTTTCACTAATTCCTCTATCACTATACAATTCTACATTTTTATGAATAAATCCATGTATTTTTCTTATATTTCTCAATATATATGAAAAGTATGTGGTTGATCCATATTTTTTTATGAGTGTGATTACAATATTTCATGTTTGGTGGTCCTAAAAAAGGCAATAATTGTTTATTATTTCATGCGACATGTGGAACACATTATTAAATACCATGTGTGATTTTAACTAAATAAATTTAAATTTAATTCTATTAACCTAATTATGAAAGGTATGGTTGTTTTCATCCATGATGGACCCATTAATATCCAAAATGGTGTACACTCTTATGAAATAATTGAAGTTCAACATTTCTTAATGATACCATGTAGAGGATATATTGAGTTATGATATGACACTATGAACATTGTTTTCGGCATTTTTTACTGCATTAAATGTATGTCTGTGTTAAATTTAAAAGGATCTACTATGATTTTTGGGAATGTAGAGTATATTAGATTCCATAAATCCTTTAGCACAATAAAATAAAATAGTATGTCATATTCTTCCACTTTATTAGGTGAATTGGATGATTCTTGCCTAACTTAACATGATTGAATTTTTACAAGTGTGTAGATACGATCCTATTTATAAATATTTTGTTTATAAAAAGGTATGAAAAAAATTATTTAAAATGTAAATATGATTACATTAATCTATTTACTATTCCATGTTATGTTATTTAAATCATTTTATTCGATGGTATACCCATGGTTCTTATGATGGATATGTGGGGACATTATGACCTCTTATAACATGTTGCTCATTGTTAGGGTTAAAATTACATTCATTTTGTGTATCTATAGTTAGGACACTATAAAAATGGTTGATATTTATATATGTTGATATCATGTGGCCATGATTTTGGATTCAATGCCCTTTTTTATGTTTTTTTTAAATTTGGGATATTACGGCTCAATTGGGAAGAATTCATATGTAACCATCATGATGATATAGGTTGTATAGAATGAAAAAATATCTATTATTCAACATGGATGTAGGATATATAAACCACTATGTGATTTTTATACTGATGGGATAATTTAATCAATGTACATTGTATATATATGGGATATGATGTTGGAAACATATACAATTGATAAAGAATAGAGATATCATTTTATTACGTGAGTCAGATTGGCTAGTGATTCCATATCCCACCATTGAGATATAGACAATTCATGATACCTATATATTTATATTGTCAAGGGGACACTATGTATATGTATTTCTTATTGTGTTATCATATAAATTATATGATATCATATATGGATATTACACTAAAAACGGCCTTGTATTGGTCATTATATTGAAATATGATGTTTTTTCCATGACTATGAATTGGTATGGAATTCCAAGTCTCAATTTATGTTACTAATTTAGAGAAACATCATCATAGACTGATGAATGTATCCATTATACATAGTGATTGAGGATCAGACATAGGGTAAAATAATTATTAAAATTTTTATGTTTTTTTGTTATTTAAAAGAATCAAAATTTTAAATTTCACTTATTATTACTATATAATGTGCAGATATACAATTTCTAGAATCCTAAATTGTGTTAATTATGTTTTGATAAAATATATGGGTACTTTAATAAAAATTATGATTTAGGACTCATGTAATGTAAAAGGCTATACAATTGACCTATGTGTTATTTCCGAATATAGGAGTTGTTATATGGGAGCATGAATAAAATTTGAACCAAATTTACCATTCATTATAGAGATATTTACTTTTATGTGCTATTTTTTCACCAATTTCAATATATTAAATTATTTTAACACATTATAGTATCATGTTGTTGATATATTATTACTTATTCAATGAATGTTTGTAATATCTATTTTAATTCTTTCATAGTGTATTAACTGTGTATATAGTACATCCTTTGTGATTTATGGAAGTATATACCATTGAGGGTATTTTCACCCCACATTACTCATGGAATATTAATACTGTTTTGTAGAATATGGAATACAAGGAAGAATGAATCATATATTTGATCCCCCACATCTATTAAAATAAATGATAACTAGATAATTGGTTCTATAAAATGGAATTGAATCATTATTTGTTTTCATTTGATTTAATATGTAGTATTCTATTGATAAATGATACGATGTGGTGACAATATAATAAAGATTGTAATCATTATTTTAACAAATCCTTATATTAGAAAAATTCATACTAAAAAAAGAGATTATTATTATTAGTTTTTTATACTATTTAGTTAATTATTTATAATATTTTTGAATCCCCAAATGTGTTGATGCATAAATTTAAAAAAACATATAGTGTTCATTTTAATTCTGATTCATTACTAGATTTTATATCAATTTTTTGATATGAGGTTTGATTATTTAATATTATTGAAACATCGTATATTATGGTCTTCTCTATAAATTGATAGTGGAATTCGACATAACATATTCATGAATATGTTCTACTATTTTTATAATGGAAAATGGATTCTTTGTCATATGAAATTCAACTATATATAGAGAAGGAAATTTGGGATTCATTGATTTCTAGAGGTTATATGGGGACTTAGAATGAAAGGAATTTTTTATAGAGTGATATGATGCTGATACGTTCACAAATTACAATATATATTATTTTAAAACAAGTTATAAATTAATTTATGAGCAATTTTTTATGTTAGAGATATTCCATTATGATAAATACTTAACATGTTCATGTTTGAGGGGTTGACAACGCCCGTCATGTTGTTAATCTAATGCCCCATTTTGAAAAAGTTCCACTGAGTTGTAATCAGCTTCACATGGGACCAATTAATGTAATTCACTCTATTGTGAATATAGTTTTTATGTATTTTACTTCTAAATCATATAATGATATTGAGTTTACATTCTAAAATAAAATAATAAATAATGGGGAATGGGGACCTTAGACTTTATAGATGTTCATAGAGTCTATGTAGGGTAAACTTTACTATTATATACACCACTCAAAAGATGGGATAATTTCAAACAAAGCATGGAATATGGAATTTAGAGGAACTAGTGGTTTAATTTATAGTTTTTTATTCATGGTATTTAGAAACATTTTTTTTGGTTTCCTTTATCATTAGAAGACTAATGTTGAAATATAAATCAGATGATACCTATAATTGAGAAGTTTGTTATTTTGTTATTGTTCTTAGAACAGTCCAATATTTTTTTCAATTTGATCCCTAATGGAACACTATGTAATGGGAGGAAACACAATTTAATGGGAATAAGTTACAAGCTAAGAATCTGATATTAATTGTGAGAGGCATACACTTTTTTATAAATTTATCTTCTTATAATGGAAATATATAGTTTTAAATAAAACATCAATAGATTTTTTATCCTAAATATGCTTTGTGGATGACATATCATCAAAGGGGATTGAATTTCATGTAATAGTTTCTACCATGCTATGGTATTAGTATCTATAAAATTTTTAATATTCATGAAATTAATTTCATTAATGATAAGTTTTGTTGGGTTGGTAAATTATTTGAAGTTATTAGTTATTTCAAATTTTTTCATTGGATGTAAAATGTTTTCAAAAAGAATATATTCATTTGAAAAAGGTTTTTATGATTAGGAAATGGGTTTTCAAAATCCGATGATAATTTAATTTCCTTTTAATAAGTTTAATGAAGTTGTGAGATATATTTTTTTAAATAGAAAAGGCAATTTCATATTGAGAACATTTGTTTCATAAGGAAATGGATATGGGCATCCTTTGATTTTGCTTAGTGATACAGGGAGGTAAAATTTTATGATATAGTCTAGATGGAATCTATATAATTTCAATATGAAGATATTTTTTTTGCATTTTTGTTGTACAGTTCACATTTTTCCAGAGGACGGATCTCATATGTGTGGTTCTTTTTAACTTTTTTTACTTATCACATGATTGTTTTTATCATTAATTATATCTCATAGAGTTTTGTTGAGGTTATTTCACATTTCTTATCATGATAGGTTTGTTCATATATATATTTCTACATATTTACCTTTTTATTCATGAATTTGATTTCTTATTTATATAAATTCTACTTTTCATATTTATGTTTTAAAAATATTAAATGATTTTATAAAAACCAAAGGGAATGTTATTTAGAATATCATTTTCTTCATAAAATATTTTCAAAATTTTTTGAATTAATAGTAGAATTTTATAATTATTTTTATTAGACCTTATATAAAACCAAGGTTGTAACATACTGGGATTTGGATCACCCTCTAGAAAAGACTTTATGATTTTAGAGATGTGATATTATATGACCTATGAAAATGGAAGATCATATTATAACATGGCGGCCCTTTGTTATTGTTACTGTTGTCTTTATGGGTGGGTCTGGAAGTGATTATTGGCCATGTGAGGATTTGAAAAACTTTCTGGTTTACCATTATTTCTTTGGAATATATAAATTGAATATATTTTGATTTTTTAGACTATAGTATTATGATTTTTTTCTTTATTTATGGAAATTTTACATTATCCATTTTTAATTTCTTTATGTTATGGTCTAGTTTTGGGGTATGGTCTAGTGGAATCTTGTGGGTTCATTACAATTTCATATAAAAAACATTCAACATGATTTCTGTTAACACATCCTGAGTTTTGTTCTATGTCATGGGTAGATAGGTGTTAAGAATACTAGAATTTGGATAATAAGTATGGAAAAGGGGCATGTTAATTTCAATTCCATTACAAGAACTGAGTATACAGTTTTGGTAAGATAGTTTTATAATGTTTGAGACATAGATAATATGGCCATTTTAATTAAATGTGTGGCAAATTTATTCAAATTGACATATTACATTATATGCATTTTCATTCGGGGTTTTTTTAAAATTTTATTATATTAATGAATTGCAATCAAAAAATTATGTTGGTCCTATAAATGTTTAGTTTCCCTGTTACTAAAATATTTTTTCACTCTAATATAAAATTCCATTAGAAATTTTTCTTCCAAATTTGAAATTGGAATCTATGATATAGGTTTTGTCGGAGAACACTTCTGTGACCCAAGTATGGTATAATTTTTTATATGCACTATTTAGAATATGGTTCATGTTGGTGTTAGGGCCCCAAGTCCCATAGTGGATCATGCCTCAATATTTCAGAGGAATTATCTACCCTTCCATCATGGTGAAAATGAAACCCAGGAATTTGTTTGTGTGGATTTATTTGGGAAAGTGTTTTTAAACTCAAATTTAGATCATATTGTATTTGATAATGTTTTATGAAATTAATTGAATAATTTTTTAACAAATTTGGAAACATTTATATTGGAAACCATATGTGTGTTGTGAAAAGAAATAAATATCTACAGTGTGTGAACGATACTAATCAGAGGTAATCATTTTTATGACGACTGGAAGGACTCAATATAAGTTGGATCTAATTTTATGCATGTTTTATATTTTTTCTTTCTAATATGTAGTGTACCATAGAATAAATCCCATATTAGAAGTAATTTTATATTTATTTTTTATTTAATGACTCTATTTATCATTTATTGTTTCTCATAGTTTATTTTTAAATGATTTTATATCACTAAGATTACCATGATATGATGTTTTATTGATACGTGTTTACCAATTTACCTCTTGATTCATGGACATGACTTCCTAATTATATAACATACAATTTTCATATTTTTAGTTTCAAAATATAATTTTATTTTATGAAAAACACTGGGAAAATTATTTACATGTTGATTTAATTTATAAAAATTATTAATATAACTATTTTTTTTCAATGGAATTTTTTTCTGAATTCATGATAATAGACCTTGTATAGAAACTCTGCTCATATCCCAATTGGATTTATATTACACCCTAAATGTTATATAGGGTGTCTCTAAATTGTTTATAGAAGAATCTTGGGAAATAGAATAGAATCTTACAACATTGAAGATTCACTTTTTCTTGTTACATTTGGGTCGGGTCGGTTTGGAGGTGATTGTTAGTCACATGGTGTTTTGACATACATTCTAGTTTATCATGTTATAGAATAGATTTTATACCATTGTGGCATCTCATTGGTTTCTTCTAGGTATTCTAGTTTTATTTATTATTATTTGAATATCCAAGTATAATTTTTCTATCCTTTTTTAGGTATCATATGAGTGGGGTAAGTTTTGATGAATTTTCTAGTTTACTCGGGCTGGTTCATTACAAGTATGATGGAAATTTATTTGAGAATAATCAAATATGAGTATCCTAAATATGAATTTAAAATAATTTATACATTATTTTAACTCCATGGAAAATTATTAAATATAATGATTAATATTTTTTATATATTACTTATTGTAGATTTTTTTTGATTTATTATACTACTCGTTTTACCTAGCTACCCCATTTTACAGCTTCACTAGAGTCTTCAAACCACAATGTGGTACCCTACAGAACTGTAAACCTATATCTATTAATAATAACATAAATTAAAATTTATAACATGGATTATAACTGAATAGACCCAAAAAAATCTTCCATAATTTCAATAATGATTAAAAATATTAATTATCTTACAAACCATTTAGCATTATGTATATATTTCAATATAGTTATGTAAAACCATTACATAAAAAACGATATATTTTTAGTCAAATGGGATAAAATAAAACTATAAAAAGGATTAGTTGTTTACTATTTATTCATTATCATATCCCAAAAAATTAGTCCCACGTAATTTTCTTTTTTCAAAACATTACATAATTTCATTCTACATAACCTGTGAAAATTGAAATATAAGAATCTGGATCTGTACTACCCATCAAGGGAAAACATACCTCTAAGTATTCATAAATATTAATTGTGGCTGAGATGATCAAATGGTTACAAAAATATAATAAATGTTTATATCCATAACATAATAAATTTATACTAATTATAACCTAGATCGCAAACCATTAGTCACGGAATGATGCTTTGGAGTAAACAAATATATATATCATATTATAACCAGAATCCATGATCCATTATAGTATAACATAAGAATAATATTAGAGTATAGAAAAAACATATGAATAAGAATTGTAAATCATTTCATCGACACATTCCAAGACATTCATCATATAGTCTGATTGTATGAAATCGTTCCCACAGTATTGTAAGCCAGGATTAACAACCCATGTACATCTTGGTCATAGTTTAACCATCCATATAGCCTTGGTAATGAGAGAAATTACCATTTATTTTTTTATTATAATTTTATATAAAACGATAATATATTTATCATAGGAGTATAATAAACGTACACATAACATAATTATAAACATTATATAAGTTTTCCATAATAACATAAGATCATTCATCAATAGTTAATTACCAAATTAACATGTGGGAATGAAATGTGATTCCAAAAAATTCCCTAAAAACAACATCATAAAAAGTATCAATAAATATATTGATTTACATTATTATATAACATCACCAATAAGTCATATAAAACATCAATTCATGTTGAAAATGATGAAAATTACATTTATAATAGTTTTCGAAATATTTTTTAAAAATAAATAACAAAACAACACTTTTTCTGTTAATCTTAAAAATTAGCTACATAAAAATTGGATTTAATTATTTTGGGACCATTCATAAATATAGAATGTAATCAAAGAAACCATTAAAAACTATGATGGTATTAAAATTTAGTCACCAAAATGATGTTGAAAAAACATTCCTTTTAGACTTTATTGAAGAACACAGAAAATGACACATATGAGAAACATTTTTAAGGAAATGTTTTATGTGATTTAAAATAAATTATAATGAAATTAATGATTACATAAAAAATTTATTGAAATATAGTGTAGATAATTCATGAAAACTAAATAAACTATATGGAAAAACAAAAAAAAATATTTTTAAAATTTCTTTAATGTTTTAATGAAATGATTTATAAGAGAACTCATTATGAATTTTATCATGAAAACAACCTTGAATAAATGAACATGAAAGGAAAAAAACACCCTGAGTCTATAGAGGTTGTATATATCAAGTCCCAAATGTGATTTATATTTAAAATTTGTGTTTAAAATTGAATTTTGTCTTAGTGAAGTGAAATTTTAGATGTGGATCCTATGTAATATTTAAAACAAATGATTCGAATAAAATTTTATGATAATAATAGGTTAGAATAGTAAATATCATGATTAATTAGTGAGTAATGATATATAATTTTAAAGAGGAAGTGTATTCCCCATTCAGTTGAAAATATGGAAAAGGCATGAAATATTTCTCAACAACAAAAATCATTACAATAAAACTCTTAAATTTTTATACAAATTGATTCAAAATACATTAAAATTTTACATTATTTTTGTTTTTAAATCTAGTGAATTACATGAAAAAATATATTATAGAAAAATAGTGTTCCAAAAAAAGAAATAAATATGAAATAAAAAATGCATAAGGGGAAACATATATCATTATAATCAAATTTGAGACAAAGAAACCCTTACATCTCATTTTCACTTCATCAAACAATCCTTAAATTAAATATATAATAAATTTATTATTATTATTAACAATAATATTATAATTTATTATAATTAACATTATATGATAAAAATATATTAATAATTACTCATTATAAATGTATGAACTTTTTTATTGATCAAACTTACATTATTATGTTAACTATTTGATTCCATTACATGATCCAATGTTGTGGTTGTAGTCCTTAAGTCTTATTCAGGGTTGAAACCCCAACAATGGAAAAACCATATTTCCATTGTTGGACTAAATCATGTTCCATATTGATAAGAGATGTCGAAAAATACCATTACATGAAAAAACGAAAAAAAACAAGAAAAATGAGAAAAATATACAATAAAAAGGATATATAATAAGATAAAAGTCAATAGAGATGAGAAATTGTTATCAAATGTACATCATATGTCATGACAACTACACCACCATGAAATATCCAACCTTAGGATGAAATTTTCTAGAAACAATAACATGTAAAACATCAACACGGTACTCAATGAGACCCATTGGTCTATCTCTACAATAATATAATTAAAAACTATTTCAACCTACCAGAAAGGATACATGAACAAAGGGATTCAATATTTACAAGAATTTCATCCCTTTAACTGTATCTTGAAATCCCTTGTCTAGAATTCCAAAATTAAAAAATTATTGTTTGGTCACTAAATATTTTTAGGATACCACAAATGAATATATTCAAATTTTGTCTACATGCATCCATTAGTACTTATATAAAATAGATTACTATGAATATTCCAAACTATATCATTTTATATATAAAATCATCCATATATATTATTTTAATAAATTTATATTAAAAAAATATATTGAATAACATTTATTTTTCATGAGGAATATAAATAATAAGGTTTCAAGACTCAATTCCACTAAATGATTTGATGGGAAATAATAATATCATATGAACAAGGATGTAATATATCCATTAAATACAAAAGGGACTAAAACAGAACCAGGTAGTTTACAATAGTGAAAAATAAACTTTATTCAATATTAGTATACAATTATTTCCTTGCTATTAATTTTTTTTAATGTCTACACACCGACATAAAAGGAATCATTGAAACATCCTCTAGTGATAACTAATTCCACTAGATATCTTATATGTCATGAATTCCCAATGTACCACCAATTTCTTCATAATGTGATAATACATTATCATTTCATTAATTTAGAAATGATGATTATAATGAAATTGTTTCATGAAAAAACCATTTCATTTCATTAAATTCTTTCATATTATTGATAATAATATATACCACAATAATTATTAAAAACCATTTCAATTTTATTTATCATAATAGAATTCCATTAAATTAATATTTAAAATTAATACTACTTTTGAAATAAAACCTCCATTAAAAAAATTCCGGAACCCTAATATATTTATTTCACCCACTATTTATTCCAAACAAAACTTCATATATTAAATAATGAATTAAAATGAATAAATTTATATAATGGGGTATACAAAAGGTAATGACACCTACATAAATAGAATTAAAAACAAGTTCCATTCCAAACTAGTGATGGTAAATGATTATATATGGTCCATGTGATCCAATATTAACTTTTAGAAAAAAAAATATAACAACGTTTTCATACCTATACATTATTGATTACAATTAAATCCTAAAATACTATATTTAGAATGAGCAAGATAAAGAATATTATCCATAGGTAAGTGAAAAAAATGTGTTAATAGATAGAAAATAGAGTCATGAAATGTTTCAATACCCACAATTAATATATCATATTGTTAGTGTATCCTTTTTTAAGATATCAATTAACAATAAATATATTTTGAAAAAGAGTCTATCATCACTACACATAATCCATTCCAACTGTAAAATATTCTTCATCCCCATATTAGAAGCCTCGGGAACCAAATAGAGCCTAGACTAAAAACCCAAGCGATATATGTGGAATTTAGAACAGAGGATCCCATGTTTAATCTTATAATCCATTGAGTATAAGGTTACCACATGTGAGATAAACCCTTTGATACAAATATCCAAATACAATTTTTGTAATGACACATAAAAAATGACGACCATAGGAACACCATATCTTCGACTACTCTACAGTGTTTCCCATTTATAATATAAAATTATAATAAACAAATATATTATTTCAATGATACCAAATAATTATCCTTATTCATGATTGACCAAGAAAACATGAATACAAAGTCATAAAGAGCTTCTCTATATGATTTTAGATCTCGAGGAATTAAATTATCCCACTATAAAATACATCAAACCACTCAAAGGATCAACATAACAAGATTAAAAAAAATAGGGCCTTTAATGAATCATCATGAAATTATTCTCCCATGTCTCTTGGTTTTCCTACAAAATTGGTATCTCAGTTAAACCAGTGGGATCATCGTCCCATGGGGAAACATGTCCTTTTGTTTCACTTTCTTAATAAGCATTTCAAATATTTAATTGTCAGGTTCATTCTCAATGTCTTCACAATCAATTAAAATAGATCAAACTAGATAATAATTATTTAGATAAGTTACATGGGACATATTATTGGTAGAATTTAAATGAGAATGTATGATCAAATAATAAACCTCATTTTGGTGTTTTTTGAAAAACGTAAATAATATTACATGGAATGGTATTAACAAAAAATTCTTCTACAAAAAATCTTTATCCAAACTGAGGATAATATATGTAAAAAATATGATCATTTAGCTCAAAAACCAATGAATGATAATTTTGATTAACATTTGATTTATCATGAAATTCAGTTGTCAGATTTATTTTTATGATCAACTATACAATATCTCATACCTCTATAATGATATATTATCTAACTAAATAATATTCTCCCACATATTAAAACAATTATTCAATCTATAAGTCTTTTAATAAAATTCATCAAATGGAAAAACCCAGATTACATCATAAGTAAAATATTTATTGCGAAATTATATTAAGGGTGTCCCGACCTGTCCCCTGGAGACCGTGCTGTGACTACCCCAAGCCCGCCTTCCATAGGCCATGGGCTGACGACTAGCACCGAAATGTGTATCCCGTAAAACTGAGAAGGAATTTCCTTTATAACCTGAAAACACACTCAACCAACCATACAAAAAGATACAAACACAAGTATACTGTACAAGAAAATGAGTGTTGAAAGTAAGAGGGGCCAGAATACAGGCCCAAAAGTAAATGTACAAGTACAACTGAAATACCATACAACTAAATAAAGAGAAAGACAACTAATGGGTCATACATCGAGGTTCCTACCAGAAGGGTAGCTATAGATCACCTCATCAGCACTTCATGTCCAACCATCTCCTCTACATACTGACATGTCGTATGGTCCACCTCTGGGAACCGTCCAATCCTGGTACCATCAGCCTCGATCAACAGTGTCTGTCATCTGCACCAAACACAACAAAGTGTGGGCATATCCCGTGATAGGGTGAGTATAACATTACTCTGTAGGGACCCCAAGAATCTAAATGTCTCACAAAATCTAAAAAGGATAAACCACCAACAATGAAATCAACTGACAACCCCACTTAGGAATATGGATATACATATACATAAGTTATAAAGTATACCCATCTCAATCAGGAGGAACCACAGGGTTCAACCCAAAATCCCAAATCTCAACAGTTTCACAAAGGTACGAATACTAAAAAGGTATGTACCACATAGGTATGCCACACAAAAGAATACCACCAAGGTATTACAATAAAATAAAGTACCACACTGGTACAAACTCATATCACACAGAAGAATACCCCCAAGGTATTACCATGAAAGAAAGTAACACACAGGTGTGAACTCAGCTCACACAAGGTATACCATAGCTATGGTAGTAAAAATATTAGATATAAATACTGAATTATACTACTCTATTAAAAGGAAACCCCATATAAGATCCTAAATCATCATCAGACCCAATGTGTATCGTATTACAATGTCCGACCCAAACAGGATCCAAGTACATCAACAAACCCATCCATGATTCTAGTACATCGTTAGACCCACAGAAGATCCTAGTACATCGTCATACCCATAAAGGATCCTATTACATTGTCAAACCCACACACGATCCACGTAAATTGTTAGACCCCCAAAGGATCCTAGTACATCGTCAGACCCACACATGATCCTAGTTTACTGTCATACCCACATAGAATCGTAGTTTATCATTAGACCCAAAAAAGATCCTAGTAAATCATCAGACCCACATAGGATCGTAGTACATAATCAGACCCACACCAGATCCTAGTACATCATCATACCCACACAGGATCTTAGTACAACATCAGAAACACACAGGTTCCTAGTACCTCATCAGAGACAATACAAGGTACCCGCACTAAGCATTCTCATCACCAAGAGAGTCATCTCCTTACACTACTGGTCGATACTCCCACTTCCATGGAGTCCCATGAAGAAGTATACAAAGGACCACCACATAAAAGGGGACTCAACATAATAGATGATGTGTCAATCAGACCCTCGGTCTCTATGTTATTAGTCATTTAGTCCCGAGGGTCTGGTTAGATTCATGCTTGATCCAACCCGAACTTACCACAACATTATCCAAATATCAGGTGGGGTATTCCAAAAGGACGTTCTTTCTCCCTAGTGTTCTGCACAATAGTCGGTTCATCCAACGGATGTCTGGTAGCAAAATTATGGTTGAAAGAACGTATAGAGTCGATACTAGTCTGGGTGTGGTCCGACCTGGCCTGTCAGTTCTAGCCCGACGTATTGGGTCTGGCCCGGCCCACGCTTGTCGGACCGACCTGGCAGTCAAGCATGGCAATATGTAGGGGGGAGTCATGTACCTGCCGGCCTGAAACACTGAACGACTGAAGACGCTCCATCGCCAACAACACAGAAGACCTGTCATGGGTTCCGCACCGTCCCGCTCGGCCGGTCGGAATGGTAGGCCTCATCTCCTCCAGGAAGTGCATCATGTGCCACCGCTTCATGACATTATGAACACCGGCCTCCCTCCCTTCGACAATACGACACAAGGTCTCGACCCTTCTCCCCCGGGTGGTGCAGACGCGCGCTGCCGCCCCATCATGCGGCCGGTCCCCGTTGGCCGCCAGCATGGCCAATGGGTTGTGGCTGTTCATTGGGGCGTGGTCACGCCGCCATCTTTGTTACCGCTTTTCATGGTGCCGGCCGCCACTCTCAAGTTCCACCGGTTCCAATTTCTAGCACTAGTCGTCATCCTCATCCTTCACGAAGAACACATCA
Organism: Viscum album; assembly: GCA_963277665.1. NCBI lineage: Eukaryota > Viridiplantae > Streptophyta > Magnoliopsida > Santalales > Viscaceae > Viscum > Viscum album. The sequence goes on along the minus strand of OY728129.1, from coordinate 275,567,516 downwards.
CAAATTACCCAATGATTTACGGAGTGGGCGGGCCATGTTCGTTTGTCCTACACCCTCCTTGATAGAGTGGTATCATATAGGTCAATTATTTCTTGAATCATTAATAATTTTCGCGAACGGGGAAGGGGGTATTTTAAAACATAAAATCAAACATCAAAGGATTTTTGACATTTCGTACGATGAAAAATGGTGTAGGTGAAGATGGTTCCAACGATTGTTACTTCTGCAATCACACATCTGAATTCAGCTCGTCCTTCATCAATCATCATGATTATGAAGAATTTTCATCGATGGAGAAGAAGTTCTTCATTGGTGGATGAGTTCCACTAATGTCCTCCCAATTCTATTCGTCTCCAATACTTCGACAGCCAATTTCTCAAATGAAAAGCGGTGCCAATATGAAATAATAAAACTATATTTATTTTTGTTGGCACAATTAAATTTTGAAGCATTATATAAATTCAGTGGGATCAAACAATTAAATGGGGAGTTGAAAGGTTTTCTCCCATTAATGTGGGTTCGGGTGGTCCCCACAACATCAGATTCAAATTGATGGTGTATTTTAGTTCAGCTGATCCCCACATCCATAAAATTCACATGGGAGGTTTCAAAAATTCAAATGTTAATTTTCTCATTTTTCAATTCCTCCATAAAATAGACAAAACTAACTTTCACGCTCAACCTACCACGTTCGAGGTAAAGGTATCACTAGTAGAATACTAACCTATACCAACGGTTTGGAACCGTTGGTATAGGCCTCCAAACCGTTGGTATAGCCTATACCAACGGTTTGGAGAACCGTTGCGAAGTAAGCCGTTGGGACAGATCTATACCAACGGTTTTCCCAAAACCGTTGGTATAAGTAATATGAAAATCTATTCCAACGGATATAAAACCGTTGGTAAATGTATTTAAAAAAAACAAGTGTTGGGATTTGATCCCACAACCCCTTGTTTATAATTGAACGACTTAACCACTAAGCTAACATCACTTTTGTAAACATAATTTCATAAATATATATATGTATTATCATAATTATTTAAAATTTAGATTTATATAATGTTCTCGGGTAGCAGACCTAGAAGAAATGAAAGAATCTATCCCAACGGTTCTCAAAACCGTTGGGATAGACCTATCCCAACGGTTCTCAAAACTGTTGGGATAGGTGGAAATTTCCGGGGGGTGAATGTTGGATTTGAAACTGAGTTTTCCCAACGGTTCTCCCAAACCGTTGGGAAAGGGGGGTGGGTCTTTCCCAACGGTTTGGGAGAACCGTTGGGAAAGGGGCCTCAAAACACCCCTTTCCCAACGGTTCTCCCAAACCGTTGGGAATGCCAAACCGTTGGGAAAGGGGGGGGTCTTTCCCAACGGTTTGGGAGAACCGTTGGGAAAGGGTGTATATAAGTGTTGGGAACGATCCGATTTCCAGTAGTGTATCCTTAGGCGAATACCAGGGTTTCATGTTAAACTGTGTCTTTAGATTCCAATTCCAAGCACTGATTTAAAAGATACAAAAATCTGCTCGCACATTTACTGAATCTTCCCAAATATATTTTTTTTAATTCATTCAGGGAACACCGGGGCCTCTGAATCCTGAACAATAAATATTTTCTGATTCTTAATATTCTATATAATTTTAAAAAAATACATTTAAATTTGGGTCTTTCCATTATCCCCACATCAAGGATTTGTGTCCCCTTATGCCACAACTCAAACTACTGTAACATGTGTGGGTATTGAGCACATATCTGGGCATCCCGATCCCATGTTCCCTTATAGAGGTTCTCGAGCTACCAATGAACACACACTATAGGTATCGTCCTCCCATGAAGGACCCACTCCAATCAATCCTCAATCTCTACTAGAACCTCCTTTTACCGTTCCCAATCGTCGATGTCCAATTTTCCATGCTCGATGATGTGTAATGTGTCTTGGACGCACCTCCTCTTCTGGGATACGTGGAAGACTTCGTGCATCTGGTGCAACTGTGGCGGAAGTTCTAAGTGGTAATCCACCTCTCCCACTCTACTGAGGACCTAAAAGGGTCCAATTAACCTCATATATAACTTGAATACTCGTAAAAATCCTTGTAAACCTCATCAGGGTGAGAACCCGTAAGAAGACGTGGTCACCATAATCAAACTCGGATGGTCTCTGTCTCTTGTCAGCATAATAATTATGCCAGCTCTTTGTAGTATTCATCCTCTTCTAGAGGATATTCACAGTCTCCGTTGTAGCCCATACCATCCTTGGTCCCTTGTGTACTGATTCCCCGGGGTCAGCCCAGCACAAAGGTGATCTGCAAGGTCAGCCGTACAATGCCTCAAAAGGTGATATCCCAATGGTGGAGTGATATATCTTGTTGTATGAAAACTGCACCAAAGTCAAGTGATCCTCCCAGCTATGACTGATGTCTATAACGCAACCACAAAACTTGTCCTCGAGGGTGTGAATAATCCTCTCAGTCTAGCCGTCCGTCTGAGGGTGGAAGGTGGTACAAAAACGAAGATGCATGGAAAAAGCCTCCTGCAAACCCTTCCATAGCCAGGAAGTAAAATGTTCGTCATGATCAGAAAAAATCATCGAGGGTACTCAATGTTTCTACACAAGATCTTGCAAATAGAGGAATCCCAAGATCTCTTCTAAACCCTACTCTCTAATGGGTAGGAAGTGGGACGACATGGTGAGTCCGTCAACGATCACCCAGATAGATCATGACCTCTGGATGTACATGGTAGTCCTGTCACGAAGTCCATGGATTTTCCATCCCACTTCAACTGCGGTACCTCTAAAGGCTGAACTAAGCCTGCTGGTATGTGATGATCCACCTTCACTTGCTGAAAGGTAAGGCACCGAGAGGCAAACTCTGCTACTTCTTTCTTCATCCATGGCCACTAGTGCTATCGTCGGAGAACTTGGTACATCATCACCACTCTTTGATGTACCACTAGAGGGCATGTGCGTAACTCCGTCAACACTTCCTCATAATTTAAAACGCGTACCATGGTACATCCACTAAAGAGAATGACATACTCCCCACTTTCAAAAAAATCAATTAGGTGTGTATCCCATGGATATCTGAGCACGTCGAGCCTCGCAGTCAGTGTTCCCTTGCTGCACCACTCTGAATTGCTAAAGAAGTGGAGGAGTGACTCTAAGAGACTGAAGAAAAACTGATCCATCCAGATCCACAAAAGATATCTGCAAATAGGCAAGCTGCTCTATCGCCTCACCTAGCAGTTGTATACCAGATCTCTTACTGAGTGCATCTACTACCACATTTCCTTTACCAGGGGGTATAGACTATCTATAATTCATAGTCCTGGAGAAACTCAGGATAACAACACTTTCTCAGGTTTAGGTTCTTTCAGAGAAATGATATACCTGAGACTCTTATGATCTGAGTAGTCTGTAAATTGTTCTACAATCAAGCAATTTCGCCACATCTACGAAGAAAAGACCACTTATGCTAACTTCACTTCATGAGTAGCATAGTTATGGTCATGTTTTCTCAGATTTTGGTAACCATATGAGATCACTTCTTTCTCCTTCATCAGGACACATCTGAGTCTAGTCCCTAATTCATCACTATAAACTATGTACCCAATGCCCTGTTCTGGATGCCTAAAGATGGGGACCCTAGTCGGCCTCTGCCTCGGCTCCTGAAAACTCCACTACCATATTTTTCTCCACTCGAAGGGTTTCCCCTTTTTCTTGAATTCTGATAAAGGTGCTGCAACTCTAGATAAATTTGGCACAAACATCCAGTAGAATCCAGCTAAACATAATTAACATTGTACATACTTCACACTCATGGGTGGCTCTCGAGGATGTGCAGCCTTAATCTTCACTGGAACCATTATAACTCCATCCTCTGAGATAACATTTCTCCGAAAGTAAACCACCTGGATCTAGAACTGTAACTTCAAGAGCATTCCATAAAGCTAGATCTCTTGGAATGTGTCCAGAACTATCTATAAATGATAGACATGATCCTCCTTAGTATCTGAGTATATTAGAATGTCATTGATGAAGACTACTACAAAGCGATGAATGTATTTCTGAAGGATAATGTTCAGGATTCCCATGAACACTACTAGGGAAATTTCCACGCCAAAAGGAATAACCAAGAACTCATAATGGCCATACCGACATCTGAACGTTGACTTTTGTACATCCCTATCTCATAATATAAGATGGTCATAGCTTGATCTGAGGTCTATCTTCGAGAACTAATGTGATCCCTTCACCTGATCAAAGATGTATTCAATCCTCTAGAGTGGGTACTTGTTCCTCATGGTCACCTGGTTTCGACATCGATAGTCAACAAAAAGTCTCATGCACCCATCCGTTTCTTGGCGAACAAAATCGGGGCTGCCCAATTAGAAACACTGGGCCGAATGAATCTCTTCCCCTGTAAGTATTTTATTTGTACCCTCATATCAAGAAGCTCCACGGGACCTATACGATACACTGTTGTAGATACCGGTGTCATCCTAGGGTAAAAGTCAATGTAATAGTCCACATCTCTGCGAGGAGGTGGACCCGGAACATCATCAGTGTAGACATCCATATACTAGTCCACCACAATAGGATTGCTCAGACTCTTCCCATCAACCGCTCTGAGGGTATGGCTAGTTAACTGATGAGTGTTCTGCTTCACTCTCCTTTGGTAAATCCATCATTTTCTGCAAAGGCTACCATATTGCTGGTGAAGCTAAACTTGATCACATTCGTGAAAACACACTGCACTTTGAACCCAATGCGGTCAATTTGAGCATGGAATGTAGATATCTAGTCTATACCCATGATGCCATTGTATAGACTTGACGCCCCTACTATGAGATCTCAGATTAATCTCTCGCCACCTAGAGTAAGATCACACTGCTAGAACCTGTGCTTAATTGTCGAATCCACTCCCGTAGGAGTCTCTAGCTATAAGTATTGATCCAACAGCTCTATCCGAATCTCCATGATCTGAATTACAGAAGTGGAAATAAAAGAACGACTAGAACCTAAGTATATAAGAACTGCAACTAAGGTGAAGTAAAAACTAATCATTCCACATATCATCTCTGATGTGCCCTGGTCATAGGACTCAAATGCCTGGAGGTGAGCTCACCACTGTCCACTTAATCCCTGGGGTTGGGGTTGACCACTAGGTGGTGGTGGTGGTAACACCTCAAATCATCTCCCACCACCACTTGCACGACTAGATCCTCTTCCACATCCACCTACTCCCTATGTACCTCCTTGGTTGAACCTCTATCCCTGCATGGGAAGTCTTTTGACCATCTAATGATCATTCGTACGTTAATTTGGTGATTCATGAGCCATGTGACCCTGCCCACCACATGTAAAACACTACCTCTTCATCGCATGACTAGTGCTGTCTCTGGTACCCCGCACAAATGACCTTGAATCATGTGGTCATCCACTTGTATGTATAGTCCTATTGGACCTATGTGACATCTACCTACTTCAAGTTGCAGAAGACTCTGCTACATGACGACTGATGGTGGGTCACGCTACTGGTGATTACTCAGTATGAAATCTCCCAAATAAGTGGGCTCACTTTAACACCCCCGCCTATGTCGGGATGATGAGAGAAATCATCGAATCTCTAATATCTTGCCAGAGTCCCTGATCAAAAGTCCTGGCCCTGAAGAATGGTTCCTGTACCATATCAGTGGAGTATCATGAGAGGTTAGTGAATATCACTGATTAATGAACCACAGTAATGTTGCCCTACTATAGATGAAGAATCTACTATATGCGCACAGCAGGAAGAGTCTCAAGGAAAAACTCTGTACGAAAAAGGATCTCAGTGTCTACCCAAAAATGTGTTACCTCATCATGATCCTGGAGAATCAAGCTTCGCCGTCTGCCTACTGCTTTGTATAGAAGAATGGCGACAAAGATCACCATGAGATCAGCTGGTATCCTTACCAGTCAGAAGACTCTCACCACGGCCTCCAGGCAATCCTCAGCTTATTGTGGGTTTGTATATCCCCTGAACATGTGTGGCCTCTAGCACTGGAAGTTGTGCAACACGATCCAGTGGTGTGCACCCTTTAATGTTGGTGTTGGAGGCTATAGTGGCCCAATAGGTAATCGTACCACTGGTGCATCTGCTATTGCCTTTACTAGAAGAGGGATCTGCACCAAGGCCTCGTCACTCGGTGGGCTATTAGTGTGTACTATACCTGGAGCCCTAGCTAGTTGTCTGCGTTTTGGAATCCTAAAAGTAAACAGGTGTTCCACGGTCAATAATTTATACCTAATGGTCTTACCAAAAGAGATCACATATGAAACTCTTCATACACACACACACACACACACACACATGCAATCATTGTTTTATTGCACTGAGTCAGAAAATCCGATGTTAGGGTCATGGTGTATGGATACGTTGATAGCAACACCAACACTTGACTCACAAAACTGATAACCACACTCAATATACTTAACAATATTTCCATTAAAAATAGTAGAATCATATGTTGTATTGTAGAACCAACTCCTCTGGTAGAAATTTGGCATGACCTTTCCCCTAGTGTCGGTGCCGTGACTACCCCAAACCCACTTTTCATAGGACAGTGGCTGGATACTAGCATCGAAGGGCGTATCCCCTAAAATTGGGAAGGCATTGTCTTTATAACTTGTAATCACAATCAGCGAATCAGACAATAATATAAGAACACAATTAAAATGTATAGAAAAAAAGTGTGTTTAAGGTAAGATGGACCGGAATACTATCCCAACAATAAAGATACATGTAAAAAAGATATACAATAAAACTGAAGAAAGTGAAAGAGAGCTACTAGTTCATCCTCTGAGGTTCCTACCTAAAAGGAAGGTACAAATCGCCTCTTCAGCACTCCACATACACCTGTTTCCTCTGCGTACCAACTGGTTGTATGGTCCACCACCGGGCACCGACCAGTCCTGGTACCCTCAACCTCGATCAGTGTTGTCTGTTTCCTGCACCAAACAAAACAATGTATAGGCATAGTCCGTGAAGGGGTGAGTATAAAATTACTTATATGAGACCCCGAGACCGTCATGGTCTCATATAATCCAAAAAGGATAATCCACAAAGCATGAAATCCACAGAAAACCCTACTTAGTTACATTATCATACATATACCTAAGTTAACAAGTATACCCATCTCAATCATGAGGAAACATTCGGTCAAACCCAAAATCATGAATCTCAACTATTCCACAATGGTAGGAAAACCACGTAGGTAAGTACCACACATGAATTCCACATAGAAGAATACCACAAAGGTATTACCACGAAGGAAAGTGCCACACAGGAAAGAACTCAGCTCACACAGAAGAATACCACCAAGTTATTGCCACAATTGAATGTACCACATATGTACGAACTCAGCTCACACCTGGTATAACTTTGGAATGGTAGTAAAGATGATTAGAAATAAATAATGAATCATATTACTCCATTAAGAGGCAGACACATGTAGGATACTAAATCAACATCAGTTCCACAAAAGATTGTATTACATCGTCATACACACGCAGGATACTAGTACATCGTCAGACCCACACAAGATCCGAGTACATCGTCAGACCCACACAGGATCTCGGTACATCATCAAAACCACAGAGGATCCTAGTATGTCGTCAGTCCCACAAAGGATCCACATGCATCGTCAGCCCCACATAGGATCCTAGTAAATCTTCAGACCCACAGATGATCCTAGTACATCGTCAGACTCAGAAAGGATCCTAGTATATCGTTACACCCACCTTGGATCCTAGTACATCATTAGAGCCAGCTACAGCGTACCCACACTAATATTTCATGTCACTGGGAGAGTCTGCTCCTCAAGTTACTGGTCGATACTCTAATATCCTTGAAGTCCCACAAAGAATTATCCAATGTATAGTCATATAAAATGGGTCTCAATGCAATAGAGGATGTGTCAATCAGATTCATGGTCTATATGTTATTAGTCGTTTAGTCCCAAGGGGCCGGTTGGAATTGGGCTCGATCCAACCCAACCGTACCCCAACATTATCCAAATCACAAGTGGGGTATTCCAAAAGGACTGTCACATTCCAAGGTTTTCAACGCTGCAGATGGTTCATCAAATAGAAGTTCGATGCCAAAATTATTTTTGAAAGAACATATAGGGTCAAAACTGGTTTGAGTCCGATCTGACCCGGCCCAGGCCTACCCAACCCGTTTTGGGTCGACTCGGCCAACAGGTGCAGCCCGACCCACTGGGCGGCCCAACATTGTACCCGGAATAGCCAAATTAGGGGGGTGGAGTCGTGCGCCCACTACCCTTGAACAACGAACAGCCAAGGCTATTCGGTCACCAACAACGCTTGGGACCTGCCGTGAGTCTCGCTCGGTCCCACTCGATCGACCGTAATGGACGACCTATTCTCCTTCCGGAAGCGTGTCGTGCACTGCCACCCTCCCCATGCCTCCACGGCGCATGGCCACGACCCTTCTCCACCTGGTGGTGAAGACGCACGCCACTTCCCCTTTACATGGTCGACCATCACCGGCCGCTGTGTTCGCTCCGCCGTAGTTGACGGGTTGTGGCCCTTCTCTGGTGGTGTTGTCGCGCCGCCGACTTCTTCCTGACTGGCCATGGTGCTGGCCTCTACTCTCGAGATCCACCGGTGCCAATTGCTGGCACCAGTCGTTGTCCTCCTACTTCATGAAGAACAAAACAAATATTACACAATGATTTACAGAGTGTTTGGGCCATGTTTTCTTGGCCCGCACCCTCCATGTTAGAGCAGTAGAAAGAGGCTCAATTATTTATTAAATCACAAATAATTGTCATGAACATGTATGGGGGAAATTTAAAGCATCAAAATCTACCTTGATGGTTTGTTTATGTGTCGTGTGATGAAAAAGGGTGAAGGCAAAGAGGGTGCCACCAATCATCAGTTCTGAAATCACGCTTTTGAAGTCATATCATGCATCATCCTCTTTCATGATTCCTAATAACGTTCTTTGATGGAGATATAATTATTCATTTGGAGGAGAAGTTATTCATTGGTGGATGAGTTCCTCCAAAGTTCACCCAATTCTCCTCTTCTTCAATACTTCACCAACCAATATCTCATAAGGAATGTGTTTCCAATATTAATGAAAATAAGTAGATTAATTTATGTTGGAACAATTATATGATAAAAAATATAATTAATTTAGTTGGCTCAAATAATTAAATGGGAATTTGAAAGGATTTATCCCATTAAAGTGGGTTATGAAGGTCTCCACCACAGCTCATTCAAATTAGGGGTTTATTTTAGTTTAGGTGGTCCCTAAATCCATAACATTCATATGGGAGGTTTCAGAAATAAAAATGTTACTTTTTTATTTTTTATATTCCTCAATGAATAAGACTAAAACTAACTTTCACCCTCAACCAACAGTGGTCGAGGTGAAGGTCTCTTTAAGAGAATATCGACACTATAAGTTCCATAGTGTCCTCGTATTTCAATTCTGAGCACTGGTTTAAAAGTTAAAAAAACCTCCACGCACGTTTACTGAACATACCAGAAAAAAATTAGAAATTAATTCTAGGCACACCGGGCCTCAGAATCAAATGCCATAAATTTTTGTGGATTCATAATATTCGATATAATTAAAAAAATTACATAGAAAATTCGGGTTGTTAAAAATGGAATATGTTTCTAATATGATCATTTGAAGTGATGTATAAATTAAAAAATCATTTAATCATGAATCTAGATGTATTGGTATGTTTTTCAATCTATATAGGGATGCTATCTAATTTTTTAATTTTACTGAGGTCCTATAGCTGCTTACAATCCAGTAAAAAACATTAATGTGAAGTGAGGTTCCCTGTCTAAAATTATAACTAATATCAATCTATAAAGCCTGAAAATATCTCATGAATATATTTGCCTAAGATCCTATACTATTTTTCTCTCATTAATCGGTATAATGTGTTTTTGTTTGGTAAGTAAATCGAAAATCCCACATATCACATTCTTATTAAAAGGAAGTTGAGGAATCACATTACATAAGTTCATGTATATCTCATCCCATTTCCATATTCAAATAGGTAATTTGTTTTTTAAACTACCGAGTCTCTAGTATTATTTTTTATTCAAAGACACATAATTCACTTAGACACAAAACATATAATAATTCATCTAATACCGATCCACTAATAGAAATGTCTCATGTCGTGATGCCTTTGGATATCTCTCTTGTTTATGTAACAATTAAAATGATATCAATAATCCATAAAATACTATCGAAGGTATATCATAACAACCCTCCTACCTAAAAATTTCAAAACTGTATTAGGAGAATGATACCACTAACCAAATGCCTATTTACTATAAATATTTTTTCTAGAGTACTAACACTCTTCAACCTCAGACTATTAAAGTTTTATTTGATCATCCATAAGTAATCCATATTGGGTAAGGGATGAAAATACCTTCCCATAACATATCAATTTATTCATCAACATTTAACTAATTAAATCTATAAGTTAGAATTCCTCCAAGAATTACTTCACTGTATGAGATAGATACATTATTCTCAAATAATATGCCACCATGTTTCCTCTCCTTAGGATGTAATAATTTGCATTATAATTTTTTTATGGAACTCCAACAATATTAATTTTCTCATATTTATATCTCTATATGTAAATATATACATTACACTCTTATATGATAAATACACCATAATCCACTTCCTAAATAGGTAGGGATTCCAAGTTTGATGAGAAAGTATCACTTCCACCTACTCAATATCATGAATGTGGTAGTACATGTAATGAGGACAAAACATATGAGTAAAAAAACAACAACCAGTATCCTCAATATTAGATAAAATATAAATACCTTACTAAATAATTATACTATAAATTTTAACCAATTCCTAATTTTGTATGAATCAATGCTAGTATGAAAGTAACTCTTAATATAATGAAATTAAATGATATATTTCAGTGATCACTGTAGGAAACATTATAACATTACGGGATAATTTTGTTTTGGTGAATTCAAGATAGGAGATGTCCAAAAAAATATCATGTAGTAAAAATATATTACCTATAATATTTATATATCAAAAACATTTTCACACTCCTCAAAATAATTATCCACCATAATATATAAGGTATCCACTAATAATATTTTACTTAAATTTCATTTCCTTGAAATATCAACTTCTCATACAAAACATTATATTTGGATATATTTCTATATAGATGACGTTAATTCAAAATCCCAATGATGATAAAAAAATGATCAACATGATTATATAATGATCTCTAATAGACAAGGATGTATTCCATAAAAACCATTTTGACATAATCCAAAATAGATAAATGATTCATATCCACAGTTCCATATATAGATATATTTGTTTAAAATGTTTGTATGTATAAATTACCATGAAATATTCTCATAATATATATTCCTTGTTCTATATCAATCATAAAAATATATTATACTCTTACCCTTGGATGTGGGTGCCCCGATAACATATTAATATTCAAGAATAATTTGTCTCACATGAGTTGATGGAAGTTGAAATCCATCATAATAAATTCATATTTTCTATTCATATTATCCTATTGGAGATTCTAGTAAAAATAGTAATTTAGAGACTAACTTCCTCTTTATTTTCAAAGAATCATGGTAATTACAAAGGTAAAAAATAGGACAACATTAAACATTAACATCATGATCATCATGATTAAAATTTAATTATTTTATTTTAATTGGTACCATCAATAACGATTGTATCAAAATCTGTGTCTTCTGGGGAATAATGTCTATATAAAAATTAAATTCCTTCTTTGGTGAAAACCATAAAAACAAATATAAAAAAACATCCTTATACTCACCCACTCCTACTATAAGTGGATCACTATGATTTAGATTATAATTATCATGAAAAATATATACAAATTGAAGGAAGTCATCTCAACACTGGGAGCTACCTAATATACTAAGCCTGACCTAGTGTCTCACTCACAATGAATGTTATGAGTGTCTCCATATAGTGAATGAAAGTTATCATACATGTGAATTAATTGGGATGTATCAATGTTTAATAATTCATTATATGATAATTATAAGACCAAATATTTAAAGGGAAAAAGATAAAATGTTTTATACGGTTTCATGGTCAACAATCACCTCTTCAACAAGAGATAATAAAAAACATGCACTAATTTTTTCAGAAATTAGTGGTTGGATTCCTAATTATTTGAAAAAATTTACATCATAATCCTAACTCATCATTTGTTTTGATGCGATAAAGGACTGGGTTTTACCATTGTCACCAAAATCTATAAAAAAAGATTATGAAATTGACATCATACCAATCATAATATATGCTCCAACATATGACTCCTTTTCAACCCTCATTCCTATATACAGACATCCAACTTCATCATACACATTTATGAAATTCTATGAATCATCCTAAATATTTGGTCAAGATCCCACCCTTCCAGTGAAATAGGTCTAAAATTCCATCCCTTATTGAATTCGGATGTAGTAGTATTCCCTTGGAATTCCCTCTAAAAAACATATAATATATAAATATTTAACAGATGTGGGACGCACCCTGGGTGTGACATACTCTCAGGATTGAGATTTTCATTTCTCACACTCTGGTAAAAAACCACATAACTCTACCATGAATTCTTTTGTGCACTTATGCCACTTATAGTAAGAAGGACAACCTTCTTACTCTTCATACCGGATAAAAAGATGAATACCTCATATTGTCACCAATTATCTGAGTAATACTTTATACCCAACTCTATCCTCTTCATTATTTTAATAATTTACTAAAAACTGCATGATAGATGGTAGAAGAATTGTAATAAAAATCGACAGAATATGAGGATTCAAAAAAATCGCAAAACTAAAAGTGTTGAATATTAATTTTAATCATGCTTTGGATATTTTTCAACCATCTCGACAAAATCAACATCATATTCTATGAAACAAATATCCCCGCCTCTAAAAAGTGACCAATTTTTCCATAATCAATCTTAGTGTATCAGGATAGAACTATTGACTGAATTATTATTGAAATTTTTCTGGGGATTGATATTAATGAAAATTATATTGCACAATAGATTCCCAACACATCTATTCATGATGTTAAACTATGTATGAGGTGAAACCAACATTGGGGTCTTCAATAGTTTCCAAAATGTGGATTGTCCTCATAATCCTGAAGACCATATATTCTAATACATGGGGTACGATGTCTTATTGATGGACTAGTGGGTATATAAAAGTGGTTTTTTAGTGTGTCTTTCCATATGATATTTTTTATTATTGTTTAATTTTCCCATGGACTAGATCATTCAATATATAGATTAAACTGAAAAAATGTGGATACGATGATTATCCTATGAGGTTTTCTCTATATCTTCACTCATATAATTTATCTACATTCTTATTTAATGTGAAAACATAACAAAATGGATTGATAAAAAAATCCAAATTTGATTACAATATAAAAAACATATCCAAGAGAACTAAATAAACAAATCATAAAAATAAATTCAATGATTCTAAACAACCATTTTCAACCAATGGTAACTGAAGGATAATCAAGAATGTTATATTTCCATGATTATGCCATAAAACCTTTTTCCACATGACAATTAGATACGATGTAAATAAAATACTTCTTAGTCACAAAAGGGTGAGAAACAAGATTCCACATCTGTTTTAAACATGAAATATACATCTTATTAAAAAATGTATTAGAAAAATAATATTAAACCCATATTTTCAATAGAAATGTCCTTTCATAAGGCATCGAAATGTTCCTTATCACTAAGGGTTGTTGATAGGATAGTAGGTATTATACATGTGTGGTGGTAATTATTTGACCCTGTAAAAATAGATGATTACAAATAAAGAACCCTAAAATCACATAAAATATAAATGTCACATAATATATAGAAAAAAGAAAAAAAAATATTTTATCTAATATTAGGGTAAAAATTTATAGAGAAAAAAATTAGTTTTCCATCAATGTGGAACCCAAAATAACCATTGGTCCAATATCTACAGGATTATAATTCAAAACCATCCAAAACCAATGAATTGGAAACACAAACAATGATTATCTTCCCCTATAAGATTTCATTCCCTTCACATGTATAAATCAAAACCATGGTAACATAGTTCTAATCTAAATATGTACATTGTGCATACTAAATAGTAACATCCTTCAACGATTATGTCTATAAAATTTCAATTCAAATATATCAATTAATTATTATATTTAATATATTACTAAAACATATAAATAAGAAATCATTTTCATGATAAAATCACCAATTTTTATTCTTTAAAAAACATTGAATAGTTAAATAAAAACATAATATGGAATAGTATTTATATTCTTAATAGTTATAACCAATGAAATAGATTTAATACATAAAGATTTTCACCATGTAGATGGGGTCTGTAGGAACATCAAATTATCAAGAAAAATATATATTATGAAGAAAGCAGATGATCCAAATACTATGGTGTACCCAATAATGGAAGGAAAAAAATAATTTATATAAGTATACTCTAATGTATATACTTAATATATATATAGAAATTATTTCCTTTAGAATCCATGAAATCGTGGGAACCTCTAATAAAGATAGAAAACATCACCCACAATCAAATATGACTAGTTTTCCCTCTAACTACCTGATAATCCCTGGGAGAAAATATATAATCATTCCATTCAAGATTAATTCATTCATTTTTATAACAATTTATGAAGGAAAACAAAACATTAATTCATAATTATATATTATTAAAAAATATTAAAAATATTTCTACAAAGAATTCATAAGCGAAAATATTTTCCTATTCAATTATGGAAAGAATAATTTTTATTAATAAAGATTTAACATTTGAATTATTTTTAAATATAATCCATTTTGAGAATAATTTCATATTCAACAATGAATTTTTTTTCCTATCATGTATTTCAAACCAAAAATTTTATATAACAAAATAAAATTTTGTTCGTAAGAACTCAAGTATAAATACATATAGACAATGAGATATAGACACCCACCTCAACATAAAAGAAAAACTTGTTTCCCATGAAACTGTTCATGGGAAATAGGTTTATCTATTTAATATGAGAATTGATATACCAAAAAATAAAATGTATAAAGGATTCAACCATATCCATTCCGGGATAAATATGATTTTCTTAAAATACCCTTCCTAGAATGTGGATATTATGGAATTCGAATGTATTTTGTGTGACCAACTAGATTAATATTAGGGAAACTAACTAAATAGGTGTTTCAAGATGTTCAAATAAGACATCACTAGTATGGTGTAACATACTTGTGAGATCATGCGTCTATTGAGCATTTTAGAAATTAAAAACTACCATCTCCATTCCATGGACCTCCCCACCATAGCAAGGTGGTCTATCCTTAATGAAAATCATTGGACACTATCCTATGTCTATCCCATAAAACTAGGTTGTTTTGGACAATCCATGGTCTCCACTTGGAAAATGGTGATTCACAACATATGTGGCACACATGGAGGATGCTATCATGCTCCACCGTAATCCACTCTAAACATAGGCCAATTTGGCATTGATGTTTCACACAAAATGAACCAAGGAAGACCATGCCCTTCGCCATGATATGTTATTTCCAATTATTCATATTAGAAAAGAAAATCCTCATTTATGCCACCAATGATCCAAGCTCCTTCCCCGAATACATGAATGACCCAATTAAAAAGAATAAAATCTCTAGAGGAGTATGCATACCCGATTCAACACCTCATGGGTGTCTTTTATAATAAATATCAAAGGATGATAAATAATTAATAGATATTGATGATATAGTTATGGTATCTCATAGAAACATCATCGAATATATATTAACACTAATCATCGAATGCTTAAAAAATTTCTTTTTTGTAGATTAAAGAATTAACAGAAATTTTTTTTTGTTGGAAATTGTAATTATTAATATCACCTATCCATAATAAATAAAATTTCATAAAATTTTCTCTATTAAAAATTATTAAAATTATTGATGTTTTTATAGTAAATTAAAACAAAAACCTTTCAATAATAATCATGTGTGTGGAAAATTTGGTTACAAAAATAATATGTTATACTAGTTGATTGAGAAATAATGTATTATATTATGGGTAAAATATAAATTTATAAAAATCATAAAGTATTAAAAATTTATTTATAAAAAATAGTTTTGAAATGATATATATGATTAATATATTGAATAATAACCTAGAATTAATAATCTGTTATGTTGATATATTTAATTTCATCATGAAGGACCTATAGAAAATGTTGTTTTGGCCTTATTATTTGAAATAGATAATTGAAACAAGATAGATAAATGTTTTTTATGAAATGTGGAAGTATATATTGAAGATTTCTAATTTTAGTGTTTCATTGAATGGGTGATAGAGGGATCAATTTATATATTCGTGGACATTAACATTTGTAAATATTTTTTCTTAATGTGAAATTTGAATTAAAATTAACGAATGTGCATCCTAATTGAAAATATCTCAAACATAATATATAATATTTGAGAAGTCATTCAACCAATATATTAGAAATATTATTTTAGTGAATTATGTGGCTTTATAACATAGGATAAACCAATTTTAAAAATTTATTACTTGAATATGATCACTAACACTTACCAAGGAAAATAATTTTTTTGAATGTAAAATAAAATGGGCCTTATAACCTAATTTTTATTTATTTATTCTAACTATAAAATTTTATTGGTGGTGGAAATTTATTTCTATTCATTTTTTCTTATCATAATAGTAATTGTATTTTATAAAAATTTCTATTAATAAAAATAATTACGTAAAAATATTATATATTATTTATTCTAAACATATTTATTTATTTATGAATAATAAAATAAGAGGGGTTTTCATTTCAATGTAATATAAAATATTATTAAACACTGAGACAAAAAAATTAAAGGAATATGATGAAATAGTTTATCAGAATAAAATATTACATCAACACCAAATAGTCAAGAATAACCTTAAAATTTCAAAATATTAGTTTTAAATGATTTTATTATCTCCTAAAATATAACATTGGTCAATAATTATGTTTGCAGATATTATAAGGTATTTTTAAATCATCATGATTTCGTGAATGTTATGATATTTTGAAGAAATTTATTTTTCACTATTCAATGTGTGATAAACCATTTCTGTAAAAATCATATATATTTTTTGAATGTTATTTCAAAAATTCTTTATAAAAATTACGGATTCATTTCTTTTAATTTAAATATCAAAATTTAATGTTTTTACTTTTAATTAAAAATTTAAATATAATGAAATAGTTATTTTTTGGAAAACATCATTTAAAAAAAATGTTATAGTCTTTATTTTATAACAATTGAAAACATATGATAATTCATATATTTTAATTTTAGAAAAAAAATTACAATAATTATATTAAAATGCATAATTTAGTTATATATAATTTCAAAATAGTATATGATATAGTTCATTGATGAAATATCCCTTTCAAAATTTTATGAATTTAATAATATCCCCTTAATTTTTTATTATTAATCATTAAATTTCATTATATCAGTTTTAATAAAAAATTTCAAACAATTCTATAAAAACATTTAATAATAATATAAAAAATTATTTTATATGTTATTATAGCAATGAATTTAACTTCATTGTAATATTTTTATTTACTTATGGTTTTACACTTCATTAAATTTTCATAAAAATTTTTCAATTGTACTCTCACAATGAAATAAGTTTTACCATGCATTATAATAGAGTATATTGTAGTTATTTTTCATTTGGTTTATTTTATTATACATGTTATTAATGAATAAATAAAATTCAAATCCTTTACATACAAATATATGAATGTGTTACATTATAATCTGATAATATAATCATTGACCTCATAATTTTATTCCCTCGTAGTATTGATAACATATGAGGGTGTTACTAAAATATACAAGACTGATGAAATAATTTATAAATTATTACCTACCTTACTATATGGTGTAAGACACATCCTTTATAACATTACAGATATACATTTAAAAATTTAATTTCTGGATTAAGGGATTTCATGAAAAATATTGTTCATAGAAACATTTTTTGGATTTCTTACTCAAATAATAATTAAACTATATGTTCATGAGAAAAATATAGGGATATATTAATTTTAAAAATAAATAATAATATTTCTTATTCTTTTTAAACATAAATTGCTTATTGATCACTAATGTTTACAAAAAATTTATTGAAAATTTATTATGATCATTCATAATATATTTTAATCCACATTAAAATATAAAATTATTCCCATAATAAAAAATATAATATTCTTTCAACAACATATAAATTCTCATATAATTAAATTTGTACCATAATACCATATACACATGGTGATATACTTATTATTTCATAAAATAAAATAATTATAAATTATAATAAATTATATTTCAATCCCATATATCTTCTATATCATGAAAAAAAATAATTATTATAAGTTCATTTGTTGTCCCAAATAAACATAATTACAATAGAATTAAATAAAATACTAATTAAAATGGTTATAAAGCATCAAAAATGTATTTTTCATAAATCCTTATAAACATTAATCGAAATATAACAAATAAAATAAATATCCAATTAAAATAAGAATCCAAAACTATATTGAAACATATTAACCTATGAAAAACTTTAAATGTTTCATCACATTACCGTATCTAAAACTCATTTAAATTACAATATATGAGATCATACTAACATCAATTGATTTCTAAATCTTTATTTTATACAAAATTAGTTTCCCTAGACCCACACTCCAACGTATAGTTCTCCAAAAATATTCATCACATACATGAAATTATTATAGTTGAAGTAATCCAATCGTAAATATAAATAATTATAATATCAATAAAAAAACATTAATCTCTTCTAAAACCTATTTTTTAGAGTGTTAGAAGAGTAACAATCATTACATAATAAAATATATGTCTTTCGTAATAAATGGTCATCTACACCATTAAACCAATGATTCTTTATATTATAGTTATTGTTTTATATATCCCAAAAACAATTTCTGAAATGATACCCTTATTATTATATCTTATATAATATAATTATTTATATCCTTTTTAAATAAAAACATATGAAGGGTGAGTTAAAATTATTAGTAAGGGTAAATATTGGAATAAAATAATGGAATATCATAAGTGATTAAAAGATGATAATATGTTTATGAGACAATTAACAAAACTTATATTTATGAAATTTGATATTCATAATACATAATACATATATATATGGAACCATTATTCGTGCTATATATACTTGAAATGATATTAAAAATGATCCGTAAGAGAGTTATCAGTAATGATCCATTAAATCATAATGTTAGAAGAAAAAGATAAAAAAATATATTGACATAAAAATGACCATTGGAATCATAACGCATATCAAATATAAAATCCAAGACACTTATCCCATAATGATATTGAATAACCTCCTTTCAATGGAATTATAGTAATTGTTTAACAACATTAGTGCCTCACGTGCTTTAGATAACTCCTAGAAACCCTATGGAACGATCTGACAATCAATTTATCATTTTGAGTTAATGAGATATAAAAAAGTACCCAATTTACTAGTTGGAAATAATGGACCCACCCATTACATATTTATAATCTATAAATATATATTAAATAAAAATATTTTATCACCCATAATTATTGTATATAAATATCTTCCTCTGTGAAAAATATTGTACCCTATAAATTTTCTTTAGAACAACATCTTAACTCATGAATATTATAATGGTGGATGGTATCATTAGAAATTATCACATGTGAGTCCACGTATTCATTTAATAACATTGATATATATGAGAAATTATTCTATTATAACATTTTAAAAATTCATGGAAATTCCAATTGGTTTATATATTTCTTTTGGTATCATTGAAAAAATGAACTAGTTATAGAATAATGGGTATAAGATTTCAGTTAAATAATTCTAATAATGGGATAAATAATTTATATAAATTAATATTCCTAATGGAAAGAAAATTTTCTCCTATAGAATATTTTATGAAAACATTCTATTCTCAGCATAATAATGAAAATAATAAACTGATACATATACAAAATGATTAAAAGATTCCTATTAATGTCTATAAAAACAATTAAATGATATGTCAAAAATTAAAATAGTATATTATTTAGATAAAATATAAATTTGTGAAACAAATACAATAAAAAGAATGTATATGAAATGAAAAGAGTTGGGGATGAGACATAAAATAAATTTACGAAATTATTAATAATAAAACCTAATTTGGATTTTAATAATTAATTATTCATTCAATATATAACATATAAAATAACATAAAATACCATCAGAACACATATATTCATGATATAATGTGTGAAATTGTAATAATATAAATTACATAGATGTAAAATATGATACATTTCTCAATTATGTGAATTTTAAGATGATATCCCAGTTTGGATTATATAACATTTGAAACAAAGACTATTAAAAGTGTCAATAAAGAATGATAATTAATTTATTAGTATTAATGAGAAAATCCTCATATAATATTTATATGAGGAATTATATTCAACATTCAGAATTAAATAGGTTAAAAAATTGAAATATAATTTAAGGATATAAAATTATGATAAAAAACCATTATATCATTTTTACAATTGCATTGAAATAAATTGAAATAAATAAAATTATATATATTTTAAAATATTATGAATTATCTGTGTTTGTGAATAAATATTTGACTGAAACATGGTGTATAAAATGGTTCATTCTTCCAGAAATGTACATTAATACCAAGAAACTCTTACCTCAGACTTCTGTTTGGTTATATGCAATGCAAATTCAATATATAATAAATATTGGTTTATTATATTTTACATTATATATTTAATTTTCAATTCCTCATTTTCTATATATTAAATATTTAATATTAAATTTTTCATTTGGGTGTCAGATGTTTTGTTTCAATTACAAGCCTCTGTTTCTCAGTTCTAGACCTTAATTATTTATCATGCTCTCATCACCACCAAAAAATTGATAATATCGAAAGAAACGATATAGATATTTTTTCGAGACCCATATATATTTTTGGGGAATTATGGTTATGGTTTGAATTGAATGTTCAGAAGAACTATTTTTACTGTGATTCATGAATTAAAAAATAATTGAATGAATTTTAAAATATAATTTTAAATATAAAAAAATAGAAAATATTAAATAATATATTGAGAATAATTATTATAAATTATTAATCGTACTTTTTTATTTATAGAAAGTCATCAGATAAACAATATGATAATATTGTTACAATTGGTAAATCCACAAAACCAAGGACACATTGTAATGAGTAAATAAATTTGAACATCCTATTGTATATTGATAACATACATTTTATAAAATTTTATTTGTATCCGTTAAATTAGTTTGATGTCATAAATTTTTTTCAATAATTGGTATATGAAAAATATATAAATTTACAATCATGAATTAATTTATAATTAATTAATAACTTGATTTTATATTCAAAGGACCTCTTTGAAATGATATATTGAGGACATATTCCTATGAAAAAAATATAATTAACATTTTCGATGCATGGTTTGGGAGGAAATATTTCAAACTATAATTTAATATTTTAATTTATATAGTGCTTCCTTGTTGGGTTTTGGGAAGTATTATTTTATAATTTAGGGGATCAGTGATTTCTCAAATATTAGTTTTCAAACATAAAAGTACATTAATATTACAGGAAAATAAATTAATATTATATAAATATCTATGATAAAATATTTTATTTTACAATACAGTTATCCAATCAGATATGTGTCTATTTTTGTGGAACATGTTTTTCTATAAAAAATTATCCAACTCATATTAACAATTAATTTTTTTATGGTGACTAAAATTTACTTTGTTATCTTATTCATAGGACTGAGAATAATATTTAAATTAATAAATAAATTTATGAAGATGATTAAAATATTTAAAACCACTATAATTGTTTCAATATGTTTATTCTATTGAAATACATTTAATGGAGGTTCACTCAAAATACTATGAAAAATGTTCTAAAAATTTACCATTCACGGAATAATGAATTGATATTAAATTAATTTTTTTACAATGATAAAGATGATATGTGTTATGTTATGATTAAAAAATGAATTGGTTTTCATCAATCAAATTAATAAAAAAATAACATGACCATGTGAATACCTAGATAAATTAACCATCCAAATAATTTTAAATTATAATAAACTAATATTTTTCTTCTAAAAATCCATGAATGGTTTAACAAGTTTCGCATAATATTGTTAAAATCATATATTTTAATACAAAAAAAATTAAACAAAATATAAATAAATATATATATATATATATTGTTCCATGTTTATATATTGAATATTTCATATAAATTATATTATTTATAGAAGTTGTATATTTCACTATTTTTAGAAACGTTAATTATTTGATAAAAATTTATTAATTTCAAAGAAATATATTACTAGAATTTTTAATATTGAAAATATATTATATTATTAATATTTAAATCATAAAACATCGGATTTAATATTTATAAAATCAAATAATTCAATGTTTGTTTTTTTTATATTTTTTAAAAACTGATATTTTCATAACATAATATCATTTAATTTTTCATTAAATATTAAATTATTTATTCAAAAATTGAAACAATTTATTAGAATTATCCTTTAAAAACATTATATTTATTTTTACGTAAATATATTAAATTTTAAAAAATTATTCTTTGTAAAAACAAGAATTTTTAACATTTATTGATTTTAATATTATAAAATTGATTATTTTTCATAAAATAATTAAATCGCATCATTCCATTGGTATTAAAACATATAAAATAATTTTAAAAAATACAATTAATATACATGGAATTTTTAGAAATTTTCCTATAATAAATATTTTTACTTAAATATTACCTTTTTATTTTCCTATTATTTTAAGATTATTTTGATTTTCTTAATTAAATATACCATTTTTTATACTTAATGCATTAATTTCATTATTTAAATATTTTAATATATAATGAATGATTAATTTACTTAATTTTTTGTGTGAGTAATGCAATTAAATAAGTTTTTTATTTAATGGGAAACACATACTAAAATATTAGGGTGTTACACAAGGGTCCCTATGATACATTGAGACAGTTTGATAATTCTACTCTATATATCATCTAACATACATAATTTTCATTGAATTCAGTTCCCTACACCTCCATAATCAATTACATTCCCAATATCTAGTGTTTTCGATGTTCTAAGAGGCAATAGTGGCACATTTCACGAGTTTTGAAATTTTTTAGGTTTTCCATTGGTGACTTAGGGCGTCTGTATCACTGAGATAGGGCGTCAATGTTGTTGAGTTTGGTCATTGGTGTTGGTGAGTCAAGGCATCAATGTCAGTGAGTCTGGGTGTCAATATTAGTGAGTTAGGGTGTCTGTGCTGGTGAGTTAGGGAATCCATGCAGGTGAGTTATGGCATCAGTTTTGGTGAGTCATGGTGTCAGTGTCAGTGAGATAGGGTGTTGGTGTCAATGAGTCAGGGAATCGGTGTCTATGAATCAGGGTATTAGTGTTTTTCAGTTAGGGTGTCGGTGTCACTGATTTAGTGTGCTAGTGAGTCGAGGCATCAGTCAATCTTGACATCGGTGATTCAGGGCATTGGGGGTTCATGCACTGGTAGGTAACATCAGTGGCTCAACAACAGTATTTCAGGTCTGTTTACTCACTGTCAGTGGATTGATGTTAGTGACTCACCCACCATTCACTCATTTTCATATTTTCCTAGTTTTTTCAGTTTCATCCCTCTAGTGTATTGTTTAACGTAAACTGAGTTTAAAGATATATTTGAGCATCTATAATGTATTTCCAATGTATTTCCAATTTATATTAACTATATCATTAATATCCTTCTGCTCGGGGGACATGTAAATAGTCAAAATTCAAAATCACACTAATAACATGTTAATGACTTTTATGACCATTACCCATTCCATTGATATATGATCAAGAATTTCTATGCTAAGACCTTCTCTTCCCAGTGAGTTTTTGTTCCTTCTATGTTTACCTGTATCCTTCCTTCTTATGAAGTCTCATTTTTTGATATATCCATCAGACATGTTTTCAATTGAGTTTTTCTGCTACTCGTACACCCCAAATTTTTGGCTCATGGAATAGTTTTGGTTTCTTATTATTCCATGTAAGGATTCTAATATATCTTGTTAATTGTGTATCATGCATGGTGCATGTAGTAAGGTTATTTAGTAAAAAACTAATGAATCCATCTTTTAATAAATATAAATGCTAATGAGGAAATATAAAATTGATAATTGGATGGGGGTTTGTTGATGATGATCACTTTATTTATTTGTTATATTTTATTATTATGTGATCTTTTGGGGCTATGCGGCCTCTAAAAATCATGGTTATTGGTGTTCTTTCCCTTCTCATGGGTAATGATTTATTATTATTGTTTTCTCCTTGTGAAAAATTAATGTAAACATCAATGTTATTAATCACGTACACTTGGTTGAATAAATGGATGTCCGACGATGAAAACACTTCTATGATCATCCCTTTTATCTAGTTGGATGTTGATGAACAATATTGGCCAAAACTGGATACCCCTTGATGATAGGTGTAAATGTGTGGGTTGTTCTTTTGGGTTTTCTCCCAGGTCTGGGTATTGATGTTGGTAGCTGGTGGAATTTTTTTATGGGGAGGTACTAACGATGTGATGATATCTGTGCTTTATAGAGTTATTGATTGTGTAATGGATGAACTTCTTATTTAGTGGGGCTACATCTGGGAAGTAGATGGGAAGAGGGGCTGTAGGACAAGGATGTTTCATTATTTTATGTTTATGGGTGTGCTGGGTATGGTATTATTGTGCAACAGGGATTCCAGGATTGGTTTTGAGAGGATGAATTGGGTGTGAAATCATTGATGATGGTTGTTGGTAGTTTATTTTATTGTTTTCCATTGAAGGGTTTGGTAGTTTCCCATTTAGGGATGAAAATAAATTATGTTATTATTTGATAATGGAAAATTATAATTTTTACAATGAATTTTTTTGGTTTATGTTTTGTGTTGGGGCTTGTAGTGAAGTTGTATTCTATTGAACATCATTCGTGGTGGTACGTTCATGTAGGAGTAACCGAAAAGGATCTTTCGAGTTGGCTTGTTGTTTGTTTGGAATATCATAAGATTATCAGAGTGTTTTTAAAAAATATATAAATAAAATTTTAGTTTTATATGTTTTCATATTCACCCCACTCATGTTGAGCACTATTTTCCTAACACCCCCATTGTTGTGGTGATAATGACTTTCCCAACATCCCTACGGGAGGATGGGTGGCTAGTTACAAACATTACCCTTCTCCATCCTCTAAAACATTATCACTAGGACATTTTACACAGGATGTAATGAAATGAGTTTTATTAATATATTTAAGGTAATGGATATGTGAGATGTGGTTTTTTCCATTGTGTATTCAAGAGGAGGCCTAGATTTTTTTATGTAGAATGTGATATGTGTGAGGCCCACGTGTTTGCGTACAAGAATGTGGAGTGGTTTTTGGACTGTGTGTGTATGGGAATGTTGTGACAATGTGCCTTGTGGAAGAGTGTGGTAGTGTATGGATGATTTCCATTAAGGACGAGTAGTTAACTAGTGGGAAGTGGTGTAGGGTTCCCAAATATCGAGGTTCTTATTATATAACATTACCAGATTTTAATTACTTGATGAGTGATACTTAGTGAGGTTGGGTGGTTAGTTCACTTCAATAGGTTATATTGGTTTCTGGAGATTTCTCACATGGGTATTAGTATGCTTCTCGTACTTTTTCATTGGTGATTTTTGTTTTCCCCTAGTAAGTATACATGTTTGCTCACCCTATTTAAATAAAACTTTTTTCAAGATTCATTGGAGAGTACACGGACCACACTAGACCATATGAGCATAGACATTTGGGAATATTTTTATGTAACTTCTTAGTTTTATTTTTGTACTTAAATTTGTATATTAATTGTATTTTTAGATTTCATAATTTAAACATGCATGTGGGATATATTTTAGTGTCCTTATATATATATTTCATGGATTTGTTTAAGGTGATACATCTTATCATCCAATCATGGTTACTATAAAAAAGAATAATTCCTCCTATTTTTTTGTGAGATTTGTATACCCATGATTTCGGTCGCCAGCCCAATTCCTGTAAGAGTAAGGACTCAGGGGTCATTATCTCTCCTTCATCTCGAGGAATGATGGTCTCAGCATATTTTTATCCTTCCCTTCATCTTCAAGAAGGCATGTCATGAAATTTTTTTATCAAGGGTGGTGACTGAGAGATATTATGGAGTTTAGAGATAGTACTAGTGAAGATTACATGGGTTTTTAGGGAAATGGTGATAGGTGATCTTGGTGCATGACATAGGAAATGGATGATTAGCTAGGAAAAGTTTTTTAAGGCCACATATGATCCGATGTATAGACTATGAGCTTACCGAATTATGAATCGAGGATACATGGTGTGTGTGGTACAAAACTAAAAAAAAGAACATGAATCATGATGATTTTTTTTTGTAGTTTTCAGGAAATTAAAATAAATGTAGATTTCAAATGAATCACAATTGAAATTTACACGCTACATGGTATTTTTAGTTCCTCTTTTTCCTTTTAGCTATGTCTCCCAAAAATATTCACCATGTGGTACTAGAATTGGAGGGTCACTGGGTAGACCTAGTTGACATATAGAGGGTCAATCCAATGGAGGATGATGATCATTAGTAGAAGACACTTCATTCTTTCATTTAACAGACTCTTGGAACGTATGAGGGTTGTGTCTCAGAAATGGTGATAAATAATTTGATCTTGGAGTTGGTGGTCACATTCATCTTAATCAAGTCCCTAGGATTGTACTGGGTTGCAATATAAGTGAGACATATGTACAGAGTAGCATTTTAGTGGAAGAATATTAACCTTGGTGAGAGGAAGGAAATCGATGTTAGGTGGTTACCATTGTGATGGATTTCCGGGAGAATTTTTTTTCATCCCTGATGAGAGAAAAGAAGAGGTCAAAGATACTCTCTCCCTAGTAGGGAAGTCTTTTGGTGTGGGAGTTTTGGATCGAATTCATGGTCCTCCTACTGTTTTCATTAGATCTCTTTTCGGATGAGGAGTCTCAGGTAAGGCTCTTAAAGGAGGAACTAAATCCATCTATTCTATATGTGGTCACTCCCTTCACCCTACAGACATAAATAGAGAATAAAAAGAAGTATTATGTTGTAAAAAAGATTCACTCATAGGGAGGAATTCCGCAAGAGGGATGTCTCCCATGATTTTCAAAGGGTAATTTCATCTGTATAAATTCTAAAATGTCAAGCCCTTTAAGGTTTCAACTAGTGGGGATCTATATCAAGTACATTCAGTTTCAACCATCTGGTCCTCACCCATTTCCCTGGGGATTGGGTATGGTGTGTTTTTTCATACAGAGGTCCTAGGAACTTCCAGGGATAGTGAATGACTCAGAATCAGAACGATGGTTGTGGCCAGGACCAGCGCTCACCTCATCAGCTATTTCCAGCCTGTTCATTCAAGCAGTAGGGATTACAGGCCCCGGATCCCCCAAGGGAGGACAGTGTAGGAGTTAGCCATGATCAAGGTTCTCCTTAGTTTCCTCGACTAGGTTATGGTTAGGTAGGTGGTTGATAGCCTAGGGGAAGAGGAGCTGGGCCTAGGAAATTTCTCTCCATAATGGAAGCAGTTCCAACAGGGTCGAAGATCATTCATGGTAAGATCAGTTTTTATGTACTATTTTCTATGACTTATTTTATTTATGATATTCTCACTCATTTATTTCACCTAGTATCATTTATACCTTTGGATTTTATATAGAGAAAAATTCTATTCCTAGGATGTTGACTACAACAATCGGAGGTCATACCATCTTATTTGATGATTTTTAAGGATGTAGAATAATGTTGGGAAAACATCTATCCTGTGGGGATATAGTTATGCTACAGATGCATCTGTGTGATTTCATCCAAGATATTAGCTTTGTGTTTTTTCTATTTTCATTTTTTGACTGATTACGTAGAAGAGTCGTGTTTTCAGACGTGAAATTATAGCATGAAGCTTTCATTAGTGAGTGGAAATATCAGTTGGAAGCTAGTTTATGGAGTCTATTCTTTCTTTGTCAGCCAATGATACATTTTAGTCAATGGATGCTATTAAGGGGGAGATTCCAAGAGTTCTTGGAGTTTTTTGGATGGTTTCTCCATGAAGGATGTGACTCTACCCCCTCAATGTGACCATAATTTTGTAATGGACTTACATCCCGGTTCACAACCAATATCGATGAATATATATTATATTGCACCTTCTAAGTTATGGGAGTTGTGGATTCTTATTTAAGATCAAATGAATAAGGGTTTCATAAAAAACAATGTGTCTTCATGGTGTGATCTAGTCTTGTTTGCAAAGAAGGTAGACAATGGTCTAACTCTCTACATAGACTACCATAGATTGAATTAGGTAACAGTCAATAAAAATAAACATCTCCCATGAATATATTATTTTTTTGACCAACTTAGGGGAGAATGTAGGTTCTCTATGACTGATCTACATTCAGGGTATCATAAGTTAAGGGTGACGAAGGGAGACATTTTGAAGTCTGATTTTAGGGGCGGGTATGTGCACTTCGAGTTCATCGTTATGTCATTCGGTGTTATGAACACACTATCCATGTTCATGGGGATTATAAAATCCATATTTTGTAAGTTCATAGACTCATTCATCATCATATTCATCAATGAAAACATAATAAACATTAATTCATAGGAGGTGTATGTTGAGCATTGTAGAAATGTCTCAGAGGTCCTTTGATACCACCAGCTCTATGAAAAGTTGTACATGTGCATGTATAAAACATGAGAGGTCCACTTACATGGAATGGTGGTTTCTCAGTAGGGGGTAGCAGTAGAACATTCAATGGTCAGGGTAGTTGTTTCATGGGCCACACACAAGAATGGGGTAGAATTTTGCAGTTTTCTCAGTCTATCAGGCCACAACTAAAGCTCTATACTGGATATCTCTTAGGTAGTTGCTCCATTGAAATATTTTAATTTAAAAATACATGATTTTTTCTAGGGTGAGAAGATACACGTATCGTTCAGCTATCTGAAGGTGATGTTTTCTACAGCTCTAATTTTTAGGCTACCACAGGAATGAGAGGCGTTAAAGTTGTTTTTAGATTCTTCTTATCTTGGCATGGGGTGGGTGTCGATGCAACAATAGTTAGTGATATCTTTTGTTTATTGGTAGATAAATCCCCATTAACTTAACTATTAATAAAATTATCTATAACTAGCAGTGTTTGTGTTCACTCTGAAGCTGTGGTGACATTACCTCATTGGGGGAGTGCTTTGTGGTCTTCACGGATCACAACAACCCCATGTACATTGTTTCAAAGCCAGATTTGAACTTGTAGAAGTGGAGGAGGATATAGTTTCTCTAGTATTATGATTTTGAGATCTCCTACACCTTACCAAGTGGAATGATGCGGTGTTTTCCTATAGTTAGAAGTCATAGAAGTAACTTTATTGGGAATCTATATATGTCTTGATGGTGATGGGGGAGTTCGTCACCTTTCAATATGATATATGAATGGATTTTGGATGAGGTCGTCTATTTCAGATTACAGTATAGTCATATCTGAGGTATATTATGGAGGAATCTCAATGAGGAGACACAGATTTAGAGGTGATGCATGACCCCATTGACAATGTAAATGCTCCAAAGGGATGGTCGGTGGATATTCATTATCAAATTTAGTTCCATGGGAAGCAGATTTTTCAATTAGAAATGAGTGAGTAAGTTCTCTATGAGTTTCGTAGCTCACCCATATCGGTACAAACAATAGTTTCCAAGATATAAAATTTATTAATGGAAAAATTTTTGTGGCTTAGGATGAACCGGGTAGTGGTGGAGTTTCTGAAAAAGTGCATAGTGGCCCAGTAAGTAATGGTGGAGAATTGTGTTCTTGGTGGGCTACTGTGGCCCCTAAATATCCCCGTGTTGAAATGGGATGAAATGTCAATTGATTTCCTCACATTATTACCTAGGGATTAGTGAGGATGAAATGCTATCTAAGTAGAATTGGATAGATTGATGGCATCAGATAACATATTAGTGATCAAATAGTTGAGTGAAGTGGATGCCTTATCATGGAGGAATGTTAATTAGGTGGTGCAACTACATTGATATCAAATAGAAAAAATCTCAAATTGGGATAAACATTTTATGTTGTTAGTCTAGAGGGTATTGTAACAAGAAATTGGATCTCTGTTATGCCTTAGCACTTATTCCCACCCTCAGATAGATGAAAAAATATATAGGATCATCCAGATATTGGGGGACATATTATAGGCATGTGTTTTAGACTTTTATTGGTTCTGGGTGTGTCATTTTACATTGGAAAGTATTTCTTACAATAATTGATATAACTCTTCCATTGGTATTGATTTCTTCGACTCATTATACGAGAGGTTGTGTCATTAACCCTTGTATTAGATGTATGATGTGCATGCAGTTGTTCTTGGTCCAGATGTAGTGAAATGTATGATAGGGAAGGATTAGCTTGTCCATGAGAGGATTAATGAATCACAAGACTGAAAATAGTTATATACTGACTATAGGACAAGGCCCTTTGAGTTAATGGTTTAGAACCACATATTCTATATCTTTCACATCAACATGAGAAGCAGAGATTCCATTGAAAAAGTAATAATTCTCCTAGGATCATCAAACCATTTAATATGATGGGATGATTTTGGGACGTGACATATTAGTTGGAATTTCCTCCGTAGTTGGAAAGGGATCATAATGTATTTCATGTATCCTAGCTTAATTGGTATTTTCATGATGAATCTCATGTCATGCAGGCGAGTCTATGCATCCTAAAAACAATAGTATCTTGACATGGGGGAAGGAATTCCTAGTTCTATATGTTTGTGATGTGTGACTTTTGGTGCTTGTGTGGTTTTTTTCAATTTCTGGTTATAATAATATTCGATGTGGGGTTCATTTATGTCGAGGTATCACTCCAATGAAGAAGTTTGTACTAGAGAGTTATCTTACAGGATGGTTTTTTAGAACCCTCGATCTTATGGGTTTGGTTTTGAGTTCATAGGGTTGAGAATTTTTTAAGAGTAAATTGATTCAATTGAACAGACCAATATGTTAAATTACATTGACAAAATCAAGTGTTTGGGGGTGTTCTATGAGGCCACATTAGATTATTTCAATTGAGTTCCTAATTTTCTTTTTTTCCCATCGGTGATTTAGGAAGTCAATGTCGGTGACACATGGCATCAATGTCAGAGAGTTAGGGCATCATTTTTGGTGATTAAAGGCATCATTGTTAGTGATTAAGGGCATTGATGTTGGAGTGTCTATGTGTTAGTGTCTATGAGTCTTGGTGTCAGTGTTGGTGAGTCAAGGCGGTGGTGAAGGTGATTCCTGGAATCAGTTATAGTGAGTTAGGGCATCAGTGCCAGTGATTGAGGGAATCAGTGAGTTAGCGCATCAGAGAGTCTGGGTGTTGGTGAGTTGGTGTGTTGGTGAGTCAGAAATCGGTAGCCAGGTTAGTGGCTCATCATTGATATCTCTATATCTATGAGTTGTTTTTAGTGTCTTTTTGTCGGTGACTCAACTATCTGAGACTCATTTTCACATTTTCCTTATTTTTCGAGTTTCATAACTTGAATTTTCTGGATGTAAACATTGTTTAATGGCTTTATTGATTGGATCTAAAAGAATTAAAAAATATAATAATTATATCTTTAATATATTACCTATTCAAGGACTTTTAAATTGTCAAACTTCATTATCATTACTAAGATCCCACGTTAATGTCTTTTAAAACCATTTCTCATTATGTTGATATACGATATTGATTTTCAAATCCATGAACATATTATCCTAGTTTGTTTTCATTATTTCTTGTTGAGAATAGTGCCTTAACATTCCATGGAGTGACATGTTGTTCTATAGACATCGATCTAGTTTACCTTGATGTTTTCTTTGGAGCTTTTTGGAAACTCAGGCACCCACTATTTTGTGAAAATGGGTATTTTTTGTCACTTATTGTTCCATGTTCGTATTGTGTTGTCTCTAGTAAATTGTTAATCATGAAGGGTTGGCGTATTAAGGTTAATTTTTGAAATGTTTCTATGTCCAAATTTTATCACAGATAAATTATAATTATGAAATACATACTTTATAACGGGTTTGTAGTGGATTGATGATGATCACTTGTTTTATTTTTTATCTTTGATTTTGATGTGATCTATTGTATCCATGTGACCACTGAAAATCTGGATCAATGGTGGTATTTTCATGTGCATGGGTGAATCTTTATAAGTATAGTTTGTTCCTTGTGAATAACTGTTGTAAATTTCAATTTGATTAATCAAGTATACTGGGATGAATAAATGGATTTCACAGAATGAAAACCATTTTGTGATCAGCATTGTTTATCAAATTGAAATTTAAATAAAATTATATTCCAAATCTGAATATACCCTATTGATAGGTGTGGATGTCTGATGTATTATTTTTGGGTTTTCCCTTATGTGGGTTTTGGTGGTGGTAGTTGGGTGAATGTGTGTATGTGTTGGTACTGGAGGTGTGATGGTATCTCATATTGAGATATTGAATGATTGTGGAAATTATGAACTTATTACACAGTGGAACTCCATCTCGGTAGTGGACTGGAAGAGGGGATTTTAAGCTACGATGTGTCATAATTTCATGTTTATGGGTGTGTTGGGTGTGGTGTTGTTGTGAAATATGGATACCAGGTTTCGTAGTGAGAGGATATTTTTGGTGGGATAACATTGAAGAAGGTTGTTGGCAGTTTCTGTAATTATTTGATATTGTAGTGTTTGGTAGTTGGCTGAGTAGGGATGGTAATAAATATATGAATTATTTTATAATTCAGAATAGAAGTTGGAAAAATAAATTGGATGATGGTATGTTTGGATGTGGGTAATGTAATAATGTTGCGTTAATGTGACTGTAGTTTGTGGTGGTACATGCATATAGGGGTTGCAGAAAAGGTTTTTTCGAGTGGTCTGGTTTTAGATTTGGAGTCCCATAGGATTGTCGGAGTGTTTTCTACCTTTATATATAAACATGTAGTTCCTTATGATTTCTATACACAACACACCCAAGTTTGTCACTATGTGCTGAACACACCAATTTTTACGGGTGAGGGTGACTTACAAAACAACATAGTGTGAGAATTGATGGATAGTTACTAACATTACCTTGCTCCCAATTCTATGAATATATCACAGAATATGTTTCAAGAATAATGTAATAGATTTTGGAATATTACAAGATTTATAGTATTAGCTGTGTGAGGGATGGTTTGGTTTATATATTTCCACAAGATGAGGCTCGGGTGTTTTTTGGTCAGGGTGTAGTATGTGTGTGGCCTAGGTGCATGTGGGCAAGAATGTGGTGTGGTTTGTGGCCCATGTGTGGGTGGGTAGTTTGTGAAAACGGGGCTTGTGGAATGGCATGGTAGCATCTGGAAATTTGCAGTTAGGGGTGAGTAGTTAACCAGTGGGATGTGGTGTAGGGTACCCAAATATTGAAGTGATTTTTATATTTCATTACATAATATTTGTCACATAGTGAGTGTTCCATGATGATTGTGGTAGGTTAGTATTCTTCGATAGGTGAAGTTGGTTTCTGGTATTTATCATAATGTAAGTAGGATTATTTTCCACGTTGTGCAAGGGTGACTTTGGTTTTTCCTTACTGATTATACTTGTATGATCACCCAATTTAAATGAAACTGTTTTTAGGTTTCCATAGAGATTACTGGGACCACCTTTGACATTAATACCTTTGACGTGGGGGAAAATTATTGAATATCTACTTAGTAGTATTTTGTTACTTAAATTGGATTTTTCTTTGTATTACTAGTTTTTTTTCATTAAACAATCATATGGAAGGAATTCAGTTTCATTATATATATATATATATATATATGTCATGGAGTTTATTTATGTTGATACATATTATGTCCAGATATTAATTACTATAAAAATACTAATACCTCCTATTTTTTGTGAGTCTTTATACCCTTGGTGATGGTTTCCACCCGAGGGCCTATTGTAGATATGTCTTAGGGGTCATTATCTATCTTATATCTTCATAAAGTAATGTCTCAAAATCTTATTATCCCATACATCATCATCAAGAATGTTTGTCTTGATAAAGGATATGAACTAGTTTTTTATATTAGGGAGTAATGTATCTTGATAAAGACCATATTTGAAGTGATATTTTTAGACTGGGTCTTTGTGGGGATCATAGAGTATCAAGAAATGATGTTGTAGAGATTCCCACATGTATTGAAATGGAATGAAATATCAGGGTCATGGTTTAATCTTTCTCTTAGATGTAGGTAATTTTTCATATGTTAGATTTGATGTTGACTAGATAACACTTGACTATAGATAAACTAATATCTAGTATAATGTGATTAATGAGTGTAAATGATCATTATTAATTTATTTTTCTAGATTTATTCTTAGTATGGTAGTGATTATGAAGATATATAAACAACATTGATTGGTTTCGGGGCCACGTTTGGTACCATATAGATGTAGTTAGAGTTATAATTTTTGTTAACAATGTCGATGTTATTGAGGTTATTAGGTTCTATTGAAAAATTAAATAGATGCTCTATAGGGAATTGAAGAGAAATGAAACAATGAAAGAGGCCCTAGGTTTATATAAATTAATTCAATTGATGTAGGATCGTTTTATTATTTAATGGTAAAATTTTCTGTTTGAGCTAAAATCATAATGTAATCTACCTTCAAATTATATTTTTATGATATTTTTGTACCATATTCATTGGTATCTTTTTAGAATTATAGTTTAATAGGGATGCCTATTATGTAATTATATATAGTGATGTCTATAAAAACATCTTTTGGAATTTTATGATGTTCTGAGTGTTCCAATATTATCAGCTGATATTGATAAATTTCTGATTAATTATGTTATAAATTCAAAGAATTTATGTGGTCCTATGTATTTATTTGTTGACAAGGTATCACCCTCACAATGATTAATATCATCGCCGAGTGAAATTCATATCTATATATGATAAATATTATAGTAGTTTCATTTAGTGGGATCTATATATAGACCACTAAATTCATTACTATTAGATTATGAAGATTTAATCAATATTGTTTTCTATTATTTTTTGGATAATGATTTTTTTAATATGGACCATTTGTGTTTTACTATTTATAGTGTATATTTATTACGAAATTCTTGAGGTTTCAACCTAAGAGAGAGGTAACTTTTATTATCAATATCATACTATTTAAAAAACCTATATCCAACCCAAATAATATCATGAATATTGTAATTATTAGGATGATAAATAATTTTCTGCAATTTCTCAATGTTATATAAATCATTATCCCAAGAATTTCCCCCTGGGGTGACCTTGTATATTTTCAAATGAAGGATGGTATCATGAGACAAACACTCCAAGACATTAAACTGTTTATTGAACCAACATGTGTTTAATTTAATATCATGGATTCCTAATATCCATAAAACGTGTGATTAGCTGACTAGGTCACTTATAATTTTTTTTGTATTCATAGTCCAATAATTATTATTTAAACTTTCTTTTCCTCACACAAACATAACCTGGAAAAATTAATTTGAAATAACCCTAACTAATACTACTCAAGGATAATAATATTAATTTAGAGTTTATAATTAGGTAAGATTAAAAATGAAAGGTTCACCATTTTGGAATGGATTGTACCACATATATTTTTAATGTATCACTAATCCATGGTTGGTATAGTGTCTGGGACATTAATGGAAAACAAATTTATTACCAACACAAATACCCAAACCCAGTCATATCCATCATTAGTCAACCAGTGTATTGGATTTAATAAAAATTTTAATTCCTTTCATTCTATGGGACACGATTTTGTTCATCTAACCTTCATGGGACTCCGAAAATATGATTAATTCCAACCCAATACCCCACATGTTATAACACACATGGGTCACTTATCAAGAAATATAATATTTCCATAGGTCGATGCATAATATTTTTTTGTGTTTTATTCCCTAACACAAACACCTTGTGTAGAGACCCAAAGCATTACGTACATGGACATTACATTACTTTTGCAGATTACTTAATACATAACAAAAACAAACACCAAATGATCGTAATAGTTTAGTGTCTTTGGAAACTCAGAACATAATCTTCTAATCGTGGTGAATTTTCTTCAACATCAACCATAAAGATCATCCCCTTTTGTTTTCTTACCTAAAACCATTATTTATATCATGGGGAAAAGGAATCTTATAAATGGTGAAGTCAAATGCTAGTAAGGGTAAACATAGAGAACATAAAACAATCCATAAACATTTGAATGCAAAAACCTAAACATAAAATCAAAAGATCAAAATCTTGAGCAAATACATAAATCCTAGAAGAACGTAAGGATTATATCATAAAGAAACACAAATCATGATAGAATATCCTGGGATTAAAACATTTAATTGTGGAAATCCATTAAGAACATGTTATGATTTCCATGGTAGCCAAGGAATTGCTGTCAAGACCATCTTAGTGGACAAAGTCCCTTTCTGAATTGAGTTCACTCCATGTTTCAGTCATGTATTACCGAACCAGATTAACTTAACATTCCATCCATGTCTATCTCATGAGATATAAATATTTACCCAACTCATTTGAGTTAGATGTAGCTCCCACCCATATCATAATGAAATCATTCATACTTATGCCACAAAATAAACAGAAAACATTCATCATAACTCAAAGAATAAAATGGGTTTCATAAACATCATCCCATCATCACATAATCCATATAAAAAATGGATATTTCATCATAAGAAAATTGAAACCATTTAAATCATAGTGATATTATACATGAAGCATACACATATGAAATAATGTCATCTTTGATGGAAAATGGTTTTGATAAAATAGTTGAAATGAATTCTTGAGGAAAATATCCTTTTATCTTCCAAATCATTTTATTTTCACATAATTCCGTGAAATTTTAAATGAAAATGAATCATTTGAAAATATTTATTAAATCATGTATAATAATCTTTATGAAAATAAATCGTTATGAAACCATAACAATCCAGTCACATTGTATAAGTTAAAAATAACATCCATCTCGTACTTTTTTCGAAAAAGTCAAAAAGATCCTATATGGTAAACAAAAGTAAGATTCCTTTGATAACCTATGGTAAATTTAAAAAATGGGTAACAATGACTTTAAAAATACATTATTATTTTTCAGAAAACATGGGCTTGGATGATAACAGTCACCCCAGTAAATACTTACGAATAAAAATCTCATATATGAACGAGATTGGAATAGTTATCCCTTACCTTAGGTCTGATATGCTTTATACGTATATGAAACTCCTATATAATGATTTAAATAATGTCATTGAATTTTTACAGAATCATATTAATAGTTATGATATCATATATGTTTTATTTATGACTTTATATTACCCGTTCTTTTGAAAATTCAATGTTAAAGCAGTGTTTTGAGTAAAATCGTTTCATTTATCGTATGTGTTTTGACTTGTTGTTATTGATATTATTACTTATATCCTGGCTTACATAATTCCAGAATGTAAAACACGATTTATGTATAATATATATTCAGTATATAAATATATATGATAGGTTGATAAATGAAATACACTGTTCATGGAGACGGTAGGTCGTGTGTTCGCATGAACACTGTTTTCATAAAATTATTAAATTAAATGGAATTAAGTAAATGAAAAATAGATGTACATAAATCCAGTATCATATTTATGTAATATGTTTCCTGATTATTTATTATATATACTTTATTATCATACTTAAATGGTTAATCATGGAAAATGAATCTCATCGCATTCGTGGAGAAGGTAGTCCGTACGTACGTACGAGCGATGATATCATTCGCATGATCGTGGAATTCTATTGAAGTGTTTGTATAGTATTTCATAATCAATATCACATTAAAATAATCATATTTAGTTATTTATTTACACCATTATACCCATCCATGTAAGGTGGTGGTGGAAAAACTGATTACACCACGGCGTGGAGACTGTATTCCGTAGGTAAACACGCGCGATGATTTCATTTTTTGTAGGATGGAAAAAACGTAAAATAGGGTTGTTTCATATTTAAAATAACATATAAGTATATAATTAATACTGATTTTATTACTCTATAATGAAAAAACTAATGAAGAGGAAGTAGAATAAGAAAGAAACTTGAAAGAATCGGTAGAAGATATTACCTCTTCTTCGATGCACCACTTTTAAACTTCTTCTTAGGGATCTAGAGTTGGTCTTTTGAGTATTCCAAAACCTCGATGATGTAACTAGAGAGGTTTAGAAGAGTAATTTCCAGGGGTTTTCCAATATTCAAGGCTCAAAAGAGTGTGAAGATAATAGGGAAGGGGTGCCCTTTTTATAAGGGAGGAGAGGTGAACCTTTGGAAAAACATAAAATATTACTTTATAATAAAGACATATTTGGTTTATAATAGCTCCAAATTGATTTATTTCGAATATAAGGTGGGTCTAGGTAAAACCACACTCAAAAAATAGGTTTTAGATATGTTTAGGTTACTATTTTAACCTTATCATTTAGATTTTACTCTAAGTTAAATAATTTATCTTTTACCATGTCTTCTTGTTTTCTTGCACTTCATGGTTAATAAACATAATATAACAAGATAAATGAACCCCAAGTGGTTAATTATTAATATATACGTCCTTATATAAGTCATTTGGCCTAACCATATATTTTTATGAATATAATAACAATTAATAATATATTATTTGTTTTAAAAACTATTTTATGTCAATTTTGACACTATTTGGTAATTGATTTTTTTGAAAATTATAACAACATGATTAGTTAGAAAAAAGTTAATTAAATCAATAATAATATGTCATATTAAACTAGAAAATTAGTATAATTCATAAAAAGTCTCATATTACATTTATTTGGGTATTTATAATATCAATTATTTTAATAATTTATGATTTAGTTAATTACTACATCACCATTGTGTCATAAATAAATTAAATTATTTAATGTCAAAACATTATAAATAAAATACAACTAGGTTGTAAATAACTTTATCCTTATAATTAATAATTATAGTCGAATTTATCTTATTTATAACCCTATAATAAATATGTTTTAGTTATTGAACATTGATTTTAACCATTTGAACTATTTTAACTCTTCTTTAAATAAAATAATAATAAATTTCCTAATCAAGTCCGTGTAGACCTAAAGGAAAATATTTTATTACTATGGTTTTTTTGGTTGAATTAATCATATAAAATTTAATTAATACATGTTTTTGTGTAATAATAATATCATTTTTACCCTTAATTACCCTATTTACTTTTAACCGTGGTAAATAAAAGTAAAAAGTTACTATTTAAAAAAAAAATTTTGTCATATTGAACCACATTTTACTCCTTGATATTAACAGTGACTCTCGGATTTTATAAATTCCACTTACAGAAGCAGTAAAATTAATTTTTATGTAAGTTTGGAAAATGTTCATAGGTCGTAGGTTAAAGACGGTGAAAAGTGCAATAAAATTTGTATATATTGAAAATTATTATAAAATGGCTCCAATGAATTAAATTGACCTTATATAGGTATTATATATTGATTTTTATCTAAAATAAATTTAAATAATATAAATAATAATTTATATAAAATGTCGTTTTTAAATAGTAACCAAGTGTTTTCAGTATTCATCAAAAATTGAATGTTTTCAGAAAAATACCAAATACTCACCCTAGGCTAATTTTGATATTCCAAATCCAAAGATGAATCCCATTTGGAAAAATAAAATTTCAAAAAGTTGGTATTACTATTCATAACATCTAGTTTATATAATA
Source organism: Viscum album (assembly GCA_963277665.1). NCBI lineage: Eukaryota > Viridiplantae > Streptophyta > Magnoliopsida > Santalales > Viscaceae > Viscum > Viscum album. The sequence goes on along the minus strand of OY728129.1, from coordinate 275,527,299 downwards.
TTTTAACAGCATTTCGTTTTTTAGTGAAACTCGATATTGCGTACAACACACGCTATCATGGAAGGTCATGATTTCATGTAATGTATGGCAAGTCATGGTTGCTTGTAGTGAAATATTTCATTGTTGTTTCATATAAAAGAATCCAACCATATATCATTTATACATTGAATTTATATATATATATATACACTCAATGTTCTGTAGAATAACTACTATCAAATGAACTTGAAATTGAGTGTAACATGATCCAAGAATAGTGTTGCGTATTCTGCATGCTTATACGGTGTTGCGTATAGTGTACGATAATCTTTTTGTAGCATACATCACAAGATATCAAATAAATTAAAAACTATACTTCTCATAAAATCTTGTGGTGTTACATTCTACCCCCCTTAAAATGAATTTTTCCCTCGAAATTCGTCGGGGTTATAAATGGTTTACTACATGAAAGTTTCTTTCATAGAAACCCACATCGTAAAAAGGACCACTAAACCTTAATTTTAAAAAGTGAAGTATAAAACCTATTGGTTACCCAAATTTACTCATCCCAGGGTTTCCACGTAGGAGAACATAGATGAAAATATGGATATGGAAGTGAAATCTATTCATCAAGTTATTATGGAGAGTGGTAAAGGAAATGTATATGAAAAAGCCAACAACCACAAAGCCATAAATTTATGATGATTTAAGGTACCATATGATTCATCAGAGAAAAGGACACTATGGAATTTTTTTTAAATATCATTTCCCTATATTTGAATAATTGTTGAATTAAATTAAATATTCACTTTATTTTGGAAAAATCTTACTATTGTTTGTGCCTTGAACAATTCCCACATCATATGTTAATGAAATGAAGCTGAATTTTTCTTCCATAAAGGGTTAGAAGATCATGCGATAGAATGATAGGTCATTCCATATGACTAAAACAAAAGTATAGAAATAGTTATTAAATAAAAATAAGACCACCTATAGTGATATTGGACTTATACTTCATATATCATACAGATTAAAATAATTAGATTAGTTTCTACTAACCAGGGACTTCATGTAGGCCAGTTGTTGGCGATAAAGGCATGTCGTACTTCAGTTGTGGGTTCTATTCCCACAGCCTTGTCCGAAGAGATGGTTTGTCTCTCGTACTATGGGTTTTCCTTTTTCTAAAACTATACTATTATAACAACCAGAAATAATATCAAAAAACAAGTTCTATGCTTAAATAATACTATCTTATGTCCCACATAATCCATTCGAATCCTTGGGCTTATCCAAAATAAATTTTTCCAATATCATAGTATAATGAAAATGATTATATAGGTCATATACCAAGCATGTGAATACCATAATTTATTTCCCATATATCATAAGATATTTCTTGTTGGTCATATTCCAAACATGTGAATACATTAATCATGAATTCTTTTGAAACATGAATTAACATAGAACCTTAGAGAAAACTTGAATGTTGTCTAAAGTTAACTCATTCCACATACCAAAATCCAAAAACTTCTATATACTCAAACCATGATATCACATTGTCCTTATATCAGTACTGAGCTCATGTATACTATCAACATTTCATTTTCTCTTTATCCCTTCATTATGCACATATCATATTCTTTCCAAAAATATATGAATAACCTTTCATGGTTACCAGTACCATTCAAAATATACATTCACATACTTTAGGAAAAAAAATAGTGTAACAATTATAAGATGTTTCTTTATTCTATAGTATCATTAAATTACCTATACAACATAACTCTTGATAAACATAGAATAATTCCACTACCTTCTTAAACCATTGACCAAGCTTCAAAAATTCTTTTATCTCATATATCATTTGTAGTCTCATCATCATCATCCACATAAATACTACCCATATGACCATTCTAATTCTCGTAATGAGATTTTCCCTTAGGGCATTGGTTTTCATAATGCCCATACATTCCACATTTACGACATCTAATCATTTTTATGTCGTTTCAAAACCATTATCCTTCTATATGGTGTAAACTGAACCTTTTCCTTTTCACTGAATGGATTTTTGTCCTTTTTTTCCTCACCCAAAGCATCTTCCCATTCCATTGAAACATTATCCTTGATTCCTCTTCCTACATGATTTACATGAGAGAAATTGAACTTTCTTTCCTCTATGATCATCATGAAACTCCATATTTCTCTTGTTAGCTGAGTCAAGAAACTTTCCAAAGTTGATATTATTGATCATATTATGAGATTTTTAATTAGGCATAATAACAATGCTCATACTTCCACATCCAATTTTATTTGGTTGCTCATGAAGAATATCATTCCATTGACCATCATATCCTCCATTATAGTGAATCTTCCTGTTTCCAGCCATTTTCTAAAACCCATAAAGAATAGCGTGAGAGGAAAAAAATCATGCTAGGGAAAACAACATAATAAAGGGAGAGTACCCTCAATATCTAAAATATTAGGTTAAATTCTATGATCGTTACCATAATTCTAGTAATATATACTATACATATACTTATCCATAGGGACATCCCTAGACATACATTATATATATATCAAGGGATTTCACTAAAGTTTTCGCATCCTAATTTTCAAAGGTTATATACACCTTTTCCCTGATACCAACTGTTGAGAACCAAAGATTAACATACATGGACATTACATTACTTTTGTTGATTACTTAATAAACAACAAAAAACACCGAAGGATTGTAATAGTTTAGTGTCTTTGGAAACATGGAACATAATCTTTTAATCGTGGTGAAAGATCTTCAAAATATCCCATAAAGATCTTCCCATTTTTTTCTTAACTAAAACCTTTATTTATATCCTGGGGAAAAGAAAACATATAAAGGTTGTGATCAAATGCTCTGTAAGGTTAATCATAGAGAACATAAAACAATCCATAAACATTTGAATTCAAAAACTTGAACATAACATCTAAACATCAAAATCTTGAGCAAAGACATAAATCATGGAAGTACATAAGGCATATATAATAAAGGAACATCAATCATGATAAAATAACATGGGAATAAAACATGTAATCATTAAAATCCACTAATCACATGTTATTATTTCCATTGTAGCGAAGGAATTGCTGCCAAGACCATCTTAGTGGACAAAGTCCCTTTCTGAATTGAGTTCACTCCTTGTTCCAGTCCTGTATTACTGAACTGAATAAACTTATAGTTCTAGAAATGTCTATCTCATGAGATATAAATCATTACCCAATTCATTGGATGGATATATAGGTCCCAACCATCTTATAATGAAATCATTTTTACTTGTGCCACAAAATAACCTTAAAACATTCATCATAACCCAAAGCATAAAATGTGTTTCATAAAAATCATCCCATCACAACATAATCCATATAAAACAAATGGATATTTCATCATAAGAAAAGTTAACCCATTTAAATCATAGAGGAATTATACATGAAACATAAAGATATGAAATAATGTCATCATAGAAAGAAAATGGTTTTGATAAAACACTTGAAATGAATTCTTATGGAAAATATCCTTTCCTCTTCAAAATCATTTTCATTTCAAAAAATGCAATGCAATTTTAAAAGAAAAAGATTTTGTTGAAAATAGTCATTAAATATTGTATATTAATCTTCATGAAAATATGGCGTTATGAATCCCTAAAAATTCGTTCACGCCGTATAAATTAACAATAACATTCTTCTCATACATTTTTTCATAAAAGTAAAAAAGTTCCTCATGTGGTAATCCAAAGTAAGATTACTTTCATAAAATGTTGTAAATTTCAAAAATGGGTAAAATGTACATTATAAATACATGAAAACATTTTTAGAAAACATGGTCATGGATGATAACAGTAACCCCAGTAAATACTTACGAATAACAATTTCGGATAAGAACAAGATTGGAATAGTTATCCCATACCTTAGGTCTGATATGCTTCGTACGTATCCAATCCTCCTACAAAATAATTTAAATAATGTCATTGACTTATTACAGAATCATAATAATTTTTATAATATCATATATGATTCAGTTATGGCTTTTTATTTCCCTTTCTTCTGTAAATTCCATGTTAAAGCAGCGTTTTGAGTAAAATTGTTTCATTTATCGTACATGTTTCGACATGTTGCTCTTGATATTGTTACATATATCCTGACTTACTTAATTAATTTTTTTAAAACATGATTTATATATAATATATATTCAGTATATAAATATATATGATAGATCGATAAATGAAATACCCCGGTCATGGAGACTGTAGGTCGTGCGTACGCATGAACGCTGTTTTCATTTCCTTATTGAATTAAATGGAATTATGTAAATGAAACATATATGTACATAAATACAGTATCATTAGTATTTAATCTTGTTCATTATTATTTATTATATATACATTATAATTATACTTGAATGGTTAATCATGGAAAAATAATCTCATCACGTTTGTGGAGACGGTAGTCCGTACGTACGCATGGGTGATGATATCATTCCGATGATCATGGTATTTTATTGAAGTGTATGTATAATATTTCAGAATCAATATCACTTTAAAATAATCATATATAGTTATTTATTTATACCATTATACCAATCCAAGTAAGGTGGTGGTGGAAAAACTGATTACACCACGTCGTGGAGACGGTATTCCGTACATACGCACACACGGTGATTTCATTTTCTGTAGGATGGATAAAAGGTGAAATAGGGTTTTTTTGTATTTATAATAACATATCAGAATATAATTAATACTGATTTTATTAATTTATAATGAATAAAATAATGAATAGTAAGTAGAAGAAGAAAGAAACTTGAAAGAATCGGTAGAATAGATTACATCTTCTTCGACGTACCTCCTTTAAACACCTTCATAGGGAACTACAGTTGGTCTTTTGAGAAGACCAGAACCTCTATGATGTAAATATATATGTTGAGAAGAGGTATTGGCAGGGGTTAGACGATCTTAAATTCTAAAAAGGGTGTGAAGAGAAGAGGTAAGGGGTTCCCTTTTTATAAGGGAGGAGAGGGGCACCTTTCGAAAAACATAAAATATTATTTTATAATAAAGTCATATTCGGTTTATAAAAGCTCCAAATTGATTTAGTTTGAAGATAAGGTGGGTATGGGTCTCAATCCTCTAAACCAATATGTTTTACATAAGTTTAGGTTACTATTTTAACCTTATCATTTAGATTTAACTCTAAGTTAAATAATTTAACTTTTACCGTGTCTTCTTGTTTTCTTACACTACATGGTTAATAAACATTCTATAACAATCTAACTGATCCCAAAGTGGTTCATTATTAATAAATATAACCATATCAATGTCATTTTTTCAAACCTTATATTTTTATGAATATAATAAAAATTAATAATATAATATTTGTTTTAAAAACTATTTTATGTCAATTTTGACACTATTTGGAAATTGTTTTTTATAAATCATAACAGCATGATTAGTTAGAAAAAATTTAATTAAATAAATAATAACATGTCATATTAACCTAATTTTTTGGAATTCATAAAAATTCTCAAATTACATTTATTATGGTATTTATAATATCAATTATTTTATTATTTTATTATTTAGGTAATTACTGCATCACCATTGTGTCATAAATAAATTAAATTATTTAATGTCTAAAAATTATAAATAAAATACTATTAGGTAGGAAATCTATTTCTATTTTTAATTAATATTTATAGTCGAATTTAGCTTATGTATAACCCTATATTAAATATGTTTTAGTTATTAAACTTTGATTTTAACTATTTTAACTCTTCTTTAAATAAAATAATAGTAAATGTCCTAATCTAATACAGGTGGACCTAGAGGGAAATATTTTATTCCTAAGGATGTTTTTGGTCGAATTAAACTTATCCAATAGAATTAATACATGTGTTAGGGTAATAATAATATCATTTCTACCCTTAATTACCCTATTTACTTTTAACCGTGGTAAATAAAAGTAAAAAGTTACAATTTACCAAAAATTATTTTCAACTTATTGAACCACATTTTACACCTTAATATTAATCATGTCTCTAGGTTTTTCGAACTTCCACTTATAGAAGTAGTAAAATTAAGTTTTATGTAAGTTTTCAAAAAGATCCTCGGATGTAGGTAAAAGACGGTGAAAAGATTAATAATATTTTTATATATAAAAAATTATTATAAAATGACTCCAATGAATTAAATTGAACATATATAGGTATTATGTGTCGATCTTTACCTAAAATAAATTAAAATAAAAAAAATTATTTAAATAAAAAGTCGAATTTTAAATAGTAACCCAGTGTATTCACTATTCATCAAATATTGAATGTTTTCATAAAAATACCAAAAATTTACCCTAGGCTAATTTCGATATTCTGATTCCAAATATGAAGCCCATTTTGAAAAATTAAATTTCAATAAGTTTGTATTACTATTCATAACAGCTAGTTTATATAATATTTTAATAACATATCGTTGTTTAGTGAAACTCGGTATTGTGTACTACACACGCTATTGTGGAAGGTCGCGATTGCATGTAATGTAAACCAAATCAAGGTTGCGTGTAATGCAAGATTTTTGTTGTTGTTTAGTATAATAGAATCCAACCATATTTAATATATACATTGAATATATATATATATATATATAACTCAATGTTGCGTAGAATAACTACTATCAAATGAACTTGAAATTGTGTGTGACACAATCCAAGAATAGTGTTGCATATACAGCAAGATAATATGGTTTTGTGTATAGTGCATGATAATCTTAGTGTAGCATACACCACAGGACATCAAATAAATTAAAAAGAATACTTCTCATATAATTATGGGGTGTTACACCTTGGGAATCATCCTTGCAGTTCATATATCTGGATACAATTCAAGTCCATTGACACATATCATTCTTATTATAATTAGGTAGAATCTCACAAAGAAAGGTTCTCCTTCATATGTGAGTAATACAACATATTATATTAGAATTAACTATTACAATGGTATCATTGATGACATAGAATTATAGTTATATCAATATTACCAAACATTGAAATAAGGGATTATGAAGAACCTATATCATGTTCCATGTATTGATGATTTGTTTATCATGTGGAGGGTTTAAGGACATAATATTTTGGATAATTTAAATTAATATTATCATTGATAACTTGGGTCACAAGAAATAAATATCATATTAATCGCTAAAAAAATTAGAAAAAATGTGACAATTGATAATTATTAACCAAAATTTAATGAAAAATACAAAACGTGGTAAAAAAAAGACAATAAATTTAAATTATATAAATATAAAATATAAATATTAAATATTAAAAAATACCATTGATAAAATGACGAGTTTCATACAATATTCTATAACATACATTAATAAGTTAAATTAAATGAAATTTTTTGATAATAATAAATATTTTCATTAAATATATGATGTTATACTATAAAACTATTTAAATTTATTGTTGGAATGAAATTATATTAAAAAAATTATTCAACAAGGTGGTTTTTAAATAAATGGTGTCTTATTTATTTTTTAATCAATTAAAAAATTATATTATATAGATTTTAAAATTATATTTTTAGAAAACGAAAATTCTTTTATAACATATAATTTACAAATTACCTTATAGTTAATTTATGATATTTTTAAAAAATAATTGATTTTTAGTAAAATTATTAAAAAAAATATTTATTTCTCTAACACAATAAGTTTAATAAATTGATCATATTTGAAAACAATATTCAATTTAAATATATATTTATACTATAAATTTATTTATTTAATGATTCAACGTTCAATTTATAAAACCAACTGTTATGTTTTATGAAACAAATTTAATATTCTACTCTAAAAAATTACATTTATTAGATAACAAGAAAAAATAGTCTTTATCAATTATATAAATAAAATATAACCAAATGGATTTCATAATTTTTTTCAAATTAATCATACAAGAAAATAATATAAATTGTTATTCATGTGATACAATTATTATTACAATGGTTTTAGGTAGTGACCATGATAATGGTGACCTATATATTTCAAAAGATTATTTTATTAAATTTTCATATTTTTTTAATATTATTTAAATATAACTATTTTATATAATGAGTTATTTAATTTTTTTAAATTATTAGAAAGTATAATATAACCCATTAAATTATAAATTAATAATAATTTGAAATAGAAACACCTAATATAAAAATAATTATCAAAACAAATTTTCTATATATTAAATGTTTTATTTTAAAAAATAATTTTCAATTTTTTATAAATTGATTTATAGTATATAAAAAATAAATTTTTACTTATAATAGATAATATTATTAATATTTTTATAAAAATTCTATAAAAATTAAACTATTATGGTAAAAACTATGGGAAAATAAAAAAACATAAATGGTAAATTTGGAAAATAATGTATAAAATGGAATACAATATGAATAAATCAAGTTGAAAAATTGGTGGTGGATTAATTTTGTAACATATATTACCCTAAGTTCTATTAATTATCATTTTTTATCAATTACTATTTAATATGGAAATAATATATGGACACATAATTATTTTTCACAAAAGTGTGTTTTTCTTCACTTATAAGGACGTCCAAACGCACCCCTTCATAGTTAAACAATAACATTAAAAATTCCTTCAAATCATGACCTAATTTCCTATAAAATAATTCCATTATATGGAATTAATCTTTTGGTCATCCTATGTTAGAAAAATGGGCTCATTAATTTGGAGACATTCATGATAATGTTTAAGGTTAATATTTGAGAATTACTTAATCCCTATCTTTTTTCATAATATTTATCTTTAGAAACCCCCAAACTATAGTAATATAATTACTTAAGTATCATTATTATTATAAATTGTTTATTTTATAAATTGAAAATTTATTTTTATCCCATTTCATCCATATACTTAAACATAAGAATGATAATTGTTTCTTGTGAGGAGTATAATCTCCACAAAGTACCTTTTTTCATTCTTCACCATGATTTTAGATATTTTCCCAAATGAAATTAAATATGATTAAACTAGTTAAATTAATATAAATAATAACATTATTATTATGTTATAGTCATATTATACTTTAATTTATCTATAATCACCCATCGAGTTATAATGTGTTCATGTATGGATTTGTTTAACTACATACTTGAACTATAGTGGAAAACAATTTCATGGATGAATGTAAGGAACATTAAAAAATATAATTATATGATAATAATAATATCGTTATATTTTTACTTTGAAAATATTTAATTTCATATTTTATATATAATTATAATATCATTATCTATTTCTAAAATTACTGAAGTAAGAGAAATCATTTTGAATTTTAATAAAAAACAATGAGGAACCAATTCAATAAATTAATATAAATTGGATAATAATGTTATATAATTAATCAAATGTGGATTCATTATATCATTAAAATGGTTTCTAATATACATAATATTTTTATAGGTGAATATCGACTCATCCACAACATGAATAATAAATAATGTAACATTTTATTTTATATAATTATCATCCTTTTCAACATATTTCATAGTGTATACCATTGAATATTTTTTATTATTTATCTATTTAACAATTACATATTTTTTCATAATCAAATCATTATATATGGTATTTAATGTTTCACGTGAAAAATTATCAACCTTTTTTTGACACGAATGTTTATATCATTTTTCTGAGGTAATTCTATCAAATGTATTTTTAGAGTCATGTTAGATATTGAAAAAAATTATTCCATTTGTATTATATAATAATTTATATGTTCCTTTCAAGTATGAAATATCTTTAATTTAATGACATTATAATACACATTTTATGGTCTACCTCTCAAGATCAATTTATGTTTATATTACCCATACCCTAAATGTTCCATCACCAATCAGAATCTCAAATAGATATTTCGTTTAAATGATAATCCATATTTTGAATTTCTATTCATTAATATCTAAAATACCAATCATTTTATTATCACATGGATACTCTTAGGGTTTTAAATTTATTCAACTGATTTAATAATCCTCCTTGTCTCATTATTTAACTCTCTTATGAAAACCAGCCCAATGTTTTATTTTCAAATGGGACCCTCACATTTTCTAGGTCTCTATTAATTTTATGATATTGATAATATAGAAAATATATTTCATAATAAATAGATATTTTCATTTTCTATTGATTTTCTATATTTAAAAAATATTAAGATATTTTATCATACTTATTATGGGTTTTTTATCTTTTATAAAATTAATTATTTTTCTCTTATTTTTTTAAAAACATTATTTAAAATATATTTAAATGATACAAAATATTTCTAATTTAAAATTTTAATTCTCCAATACAACAAAAAATGTTTTTATTTTAAATAATTGTCTTTTTACATTTTTTGGTATTTACATGGTCATCCTACAAATCTTACCATCCTCAATATTTTTCTTGATAGAATATGTAATATAATTTTATATCAAAAATATGATCCCTCAAAACCTTTTACAATCCATATACTCCTCTATTATATTATATATAATTCATACAATTTAATTTTTTTGATACCATTTATTCTATTTTATTGATTAATGGTTGTCCATCGAGATTCCATGGGTCAAAATATTAAAGACAAATTATTATTAAATTATATAACATTTTATTTATATATAATAGACACATCATACCTCATCATCTTATTGGAATAATTTTTACATTTAATGTTACTTAATTTTTTTTGATACTTTTAACATTGCATTGTTTTATATTGTTATGATTATGAATAAATTCATTGTGTAATTTGATTTTAAAATGATAAGAGAACCTTTTTCTTTTCATGGATTCTGATAGATGTGTCAAATAAAACCCATTTCAATTCAATGGGTAATTTATGATATGATAAATTATTTATCTAAAGTGGTTTTTATTTGTATGGATTATGATAGGTGGGTTCCTATAACATCCTCATATACATATGTTAGTTTTTTTTATGTCATGAGATAATTTTCTTCATCATGTATGGAATTCCGACTTTTGTATCAAAATCATGTGGTATATCCAACAATATTATAAAATTTAAAATAGGTTCTATAGAGTTATCCAATATGTTATTTTTACAAATGCTAATGTGTGTTCAATTATATCAATCATTTCTCTATGATTATTTAATGATTTCAACGATCATGTTTATTAACTAATGTTCCAATACTCTTATTAATAATTTAATGTGTTTTTCCATTCCACACTCCATAAATATTGATATATGATTTTTTGGTATAAATATTTTATGTATCCAAATTAAAACCATATTATTCTCTTAAACATACGTATAATATTAGATTGTTGTCATATAAATTTTCTATTATTGTGCATTTGGGATAAAAACCTAATTTTTTATCCAATTCCTAAATTTAAGAATGTATGAAATTATGAAAATATCCAAATTTATAGTTAATTATTTTGTTTGTATTACTCATGAAAGATATATATGTCTATTTATAGATTATATACTTTCATAAAAATTGGGAATAAATTTAATTTACTATACCGGTCATGGGTTCTACAAGCGAAATATAAATCCTTATTCACTAAAAAAAATTTAATGAATCTTGGAATTAAAATAAATGAATATGAGTGAATGATCTTGTAATAATGGATAAATATCAAAGAAAAGGGAAACTGTAACATTGTTTTATTCATTGGATTAGAGATTACGGGTATGAGGACCCTCCTTTTTTAACAGATGTTGGTTTAGATAACTAATTTGATATAATTTTACTTAAGTATAATTTAAGGGTTGATATGTTTAGGATTATTTTAATTATAATTCTATATATTAAAATTTATTTTTTTTAAGGCAATTTTTTATATTTGTGGGATTTTGAAAACGAATCATTCGAAAACCCCAAAGGATAATATAAAGAGTTATTTTAATGTTTATAATAACATCTTGAAATATTGGTATATATATAATATATCCCTCCAAGAAATTAAATAATACTATGAACAATATAGGTGGATAAAAGATCTAAATCATATGTACCTTGGCATAGATACCCTAAATTGGTTGATTGAGTATTAATGCATTCCTTTCCTAGAGTATGAATGAAAAAAATTGATCGACACTTCCATGGGATATTGTACGGTTAACTATAATTTTTCATAATAGTATTTGGTTTAAAATGGGCCATGAATATGAATCAATGATAGGTAATAATCTTGACACCACGATGTCTAATATCCAAATAAGGGAGAAAAATTAATTTTTTTGAATTATATTATATCAATGTAATGATAGAGAATGTGAGTTTCCTAAGAATAACTGATGTACTGTGGTAATAGTATTATATGTTATGTAATAATTATACTCATTATAATCTCATTTTTTATTGATATTTATCAATGATATTCAAGATTATTAAAACATATATGAGGATTAAGAAAAACATATATAAGTTTTACTCTACAATTTTATTTCTCTAATGGGGTTTGAAATAGAAGTAAAATGTTATAAATAAGGATGAAAATTATTTCTTATCATAGCTAATTTTTTTTCTATTACAGAACACATTAAGAAGGTTTTCCAAACAATTTTTTTAATAGAGTAATTTATTTTTAGAATAGTTATTTATTTAGAAATGAGAACCTAGATATTAATTATTCATTATATAAAAAGGAATACATAATAATTTTGAATAATTTTATCTAATTTTTCAGAATGTAATATATACTTAATAATTTGGGACCATATAGACTAGTACTTAATACAATTTGACGGTAAAATATAGATTTATTTTTTAGAGGATTATATTATGTCACCCTTGTTAAATGTCAAGGATATTGAAATTTTTTTACAGAAGGAATAGTTTATAGAATGTATTAAAAGGTTATATATATTTCAACCTTGTATATTATTTCTATTATTTATGAAAATTTCAATATGGTAACAATTACATGTCTAAATAATAACATAATCCCAGAAAAATAATGTTTAGTTTCATTAAGGACGATCTATATAAGGAATTTATTTTAATTTTTTTTAAATTTACCTTCAAATATATGATACTATACTCCATTTCATTCATAAAAAAATGAATATTATAACATGGGAAATTAAAAATATTGGATTGGTGTGTTCACTGATTACCAGAGAGGGTAAAAATTAATGATAAAATTCAAATATCTTAATAAACATTTGTTGATAATTTGTGTATAGTCATGATACATAAGATAATTAATACCCAAAGAAATATTTAAAATAAATAATTGAATTTAAATTTTGATAACATAAGATAAGGAAAAAAAACACAATTCAACACACATGGGAGTTGTTAACATAACATAGCAATATGAAAAATCATAAATCTATCATAATTATTTAAATATTGGATCAAACATTAGTACATGTACCATTACCTTTTTGATCCACCCCATAAATTCCCACTCACGAGGGAAATAAATATGTACACATGTATATTTAAATAATGAGATATAAACAACAATCCCACACATATGTGGGTGATATAGTACCCAATAAATCGTCATACCTACTTATCAGTTACACTTGAAATCAATCATTAATAATATTATAATGAATAAATAGAAATATAAATGAATTAATAAAAAATTATGAATGAAAACCATCATCATTTATTGAATAAATTACCCACCAAATGATAATGGGATTTATATGTATTTACATAAGAAATATATAATTATTATATCTATAATCAAATAAAGATGTACCCAATGATATTAAACTGGTATTCAATGATGTTAGGTAACATGAAAGGTAAATAGCATTTAATAAATATACTAAATAATATTGTATTTACACCATATAAATAAAGGTTATTTTGATACGTAATTAATATCTTCAAATACATTAGTATAAAAAATTTATGTCAATAATTTTTAATTTAATTACTCTACTATTGTATAATTATATTAGAAAGGAAACTGGGGAAATGACATCAACATACATAAATAATATTAAGATGTTTAAATGTTTTGTTGAATCATTACAATAATATTTAAGGATATAATAAAGAAACTTATTAGAAATATGGTGTATATTTATAATAGAATAGTATCCTTAGTGTATTGTAATGTAATTCAAAAGATTATGATATTGATGAATACCATTTTTAGATAAATTATAGTGAATCAATTTGGGTATAAGACATTTTGATAATCTTTTTAAAATCATTTTAGATAAAAATAATATCTAAATAAATGAGAATAATATTCAATATTTGGGAAAAATTATTGAATCAAAATAAATTATCATATAATATTAAAAAGATTGTGGAATTATTATTACACATAGAAAACATTAAAAATGAATAATTACACATATTGTATAAATTACAAATATATAAGACATTAAAATGTTCTGTATTTTTTTTAACACTATGTAGTGGAAAATTAATTTAATCAACCATTAAATAATATATAAAGATATTTTATAATTTATGTTATATATTATGTTATGGGAAATTTTTTATTCTTGAATAAATAAAATATACTGGGACATTTTCATTAATAATAAAATCTTCAGGTAAAATATTACTAATGGGGAAGTGAAATATAAAATTAATATAAAACACCAATGAATATATACTAAGAAGGAAAAATGTTTTTATTAATAATAAAAATATCATATCTAAATTATTATTCAAAAAAATAATTTTAAAATAAGATATATAAATTATCACACACTATTCTATTAATACTTTGATAAAAGAAACTATATAATATATAATTTTAGTTAGGTTGTAATAAAACATATTAGATGTATAACATTACACATTATGAAATATGATTCATGAAATTAAACGTGGGACAAAGAATAACATAGCTTGTTTTCTAAAAATATATAATAAACTATTAGCTATAGAATAAACAGTATAAATATCTTAATCACCGATTACAAAAATTAATATACATAAATTTTGTAAAATTTATTAATAATTATACTATACAATTACATTATTTATCTATTACTTATTTCTAATGTGGGTTGTGGGTAAGTGAGATTGTATTGAACTAGTTTTGTAATAACGATGTTATTCTTTATTAATCTCAAAATTATTATCATTACAGTTTATTTAACCCTACTGTAACTGATTTATTGCAATTATTTATTTATTTTTCTTTGTCTGTGAACAATTATATTTATACTAGAAGATGATATTGATAATGAAAATTTTCTTTTTTTTATCTTATAAAGGGTATTTTGATAATTAATGATTAAAATAATGACATATCTTATCGAGACCAAAAAAAGTATTTAATTTCATATTTACATCATTTTATAATGGTGGTAATTTTTTTAATTATCCATGATATATGTTTACTATATTATTCAATTTGTAGTTTTAATTGACCTAAACGTGAAACTAATTTGATAATTGTAGATTATGTTGTGCTTTAGTTGAATGTATATTACACCCATAGAATAGTGATATCATTTATTTTTTATTAGTATTCTATATCAGTAATATAATTTAAATTATGGATTATATAATGGATGTGAAAAAATATTAAATAATCTCAATAAATAGTTTTCAATTTAATATGATTATTTTAAATTTATTAGTGAATGAAGAAATTATAGTACGTAACATTAAAAGGATCTCATTTATTCCATACCAAAACAATAATGATATCATAAAAATAACATTTATTCATCAAACAAATTCATATTACCATCCATATAAGGATGTTATGAAATAAACAAATAAAATGAATCATCCCTTGGTTGTGGTATTCCACATATAATAATGATTTTTGTAATCAATTGATATTGAAAATAAAATTAATAATATCATTTATCATTTTAGAATAATTTATATTTTATAAATATTATATTATTTATTAAATTCCACATTAGTTTCACATATAAAAAAAGGTTGAGGAAAAGGAAACATGACTCTTTGTGGTGGAGGAATCCACATACAAAGACATGAATATAATTTTCCATTTTCATATGGGGAAAATGAAAAATGTGATAAATGATTATTCAAGTGACACTATAATTTCTACATTATATCCATTTCTAATTTATTAATGGCTTGCAATTTTTTCAATGAAATATCTATTAAAATAATTTGGTAATATTTCGTAATGTATTATAAACCACATGCTCGCCATGATGAACTCAAAAAATTCATATTATATTAATTTTAAATTTAAATTTACCTAATAATAATATCCATAAGAATTTATATTATTATGATTGGAAAAATAATTTAAAATAAGAAAACAATAATGTAAATAATCATATATGCTTGATCCCTTAGAGTAATAACACTAACAAAATGAATTTTAAAAATTTAACTCAAAATTAGTAATATAATATGTGTTTTGAACATTAAAATTTATGACATTAAGAGATAGAAGTTGACAATGAATGCATAAAACAGAGGGTATATATTGCTTGTAGTAAACACATCCGTCCCATACAAATTTGACCTATGGAATAGTGATCTGATAACTAGAATTGTAAAATTTCTATTGGAATAGTAATATCACCATTAAGAATAGTAACATAGTTATTAGAATAGAATACTCAAGGATAGAAGTGTGAAATAATAGTTATTTATCTTAAAATATAAAAATATTATATATTTATACAATTGTTCCGGTATTTATATGTTTTATCAAGAATAAATCAAGTGTTTATATTTTTATGAATCATTATTGTATTTATTGAACTATTATAAAAAATATTAAATTCTAAAATAGATTTAAATTTAATTAAATTGATTTATAAATTAAATTTTTGTTTTATTAAAATTTTACGAGACTATAATTTATTTTTCAAAGGGGTTTAAAATTAATTATAAAATTAAAATTGGAATTTTTTCAAAATAAATGAGGATTTTATTTTATTATTGAATTCTATATTTTTTAGATATTATATTCTTATAATGGATTTTATATTTTTATTTTAAAATTTGATACATGGTTATGGAGTATATTTAAACTTTCACTAAAATATTAGAAGGTTTTTGTGAATAATGAAAAATGTTATTCACCATAATAATATATGTAAAATAATTACTTAGTCATGGATTGTGTAAAGAACTATGATTTTGGACTCACATGATCCATTAAAATTATATAGAAACACAAATAAGCAATATCATTAGTAAATATAAATTAATAATCTATTGAATATTTATTAAAAAACAAAATTCTTCTCCACTTATTTTTACAAACCCTCACCACTCAATCTCCTCAAAAATTGTATTATTTGAATCAATCCCCATTTATAAGAAATTATATTCCCAAAACAATCCTTTAAATACTGGAATACATAATATCTTTCTTAAAGCATTATAAGGTACATTTTAGATTATTTCAAGGAGAGGATGTTAAAAATGTCATGTTATCTATTTTCCTCTATTTAAATCATTAATTATTTTATTTCTTCCTCACCAATGTCACTCAACACAACATGATGACCCAGTTTCAAAAATATATAGTTATTTTATTTAGTTAATTTAATATATATCTACTACCCTCCCTTTACTTGAATCAAAATTTAAAAATATTGTTAACAATCTGGTTTGTTCACCCGTTAAAGAACAATGAAACTAGTTTCATTCAAGTAACTTCAAGGATGATAATTAAAATATTATTAATAAATATTAAAATTAAAATACCAATAATGTAAATAGTTTATTATAATAAAACTTTTTAATAGTTATATAATTAATTAATATTAATTGAGATCATCTTGTTCAGAAAATATGTATAAATGAACGGACTGATTAAGATTATAATTTTTATTGAATGATTCATGCATATATTGAGACAAAAAAAATGATATTTTGGACCATTTCAATTTTTAAAAGTATATGAATACTATTTAATTTTACTTTTAGAGTTTTAGTCCCACTTTACATGAACATCCACTATTATCCACATTTCATCCTATAATGAAATAATAATACAAATTCTCTATACAAACAATTAAATATTAAATGTCATTAAAATGACTATAATTGAACAGATTAATATTATAATATATATATTTATATGAAAAATAAAATGAAATATGTTATTAAAGAATAAAATTTGATTATCTATAATGTTAAGTGTTTGTGCATAATGGATCCTGATGTAATGTAAGAGATCACTCTGAGCGACCATTTTACATTGGCTTCTTGGAATTATCTATCATACTCACTTTATCTCTATCATTGATATTATAATATTATATTAATTTTGGTATATATTTCTCAAACATATATGCATGTCTTATTATCCCTTTATTTCATTAGTTTATACGTAACATAATTTCATTTCTTAAACATGTTCATTATGAATGCTTCTTTAATTGTGATATGAGGAATGATTTTGAAACTCATTTCCTTCCATAGATATTATATATGACTATGACCTGTGGTTCAATTTCTATTATCGAACATATAATCATGTACATGTTATTATTGTTGTTCCAATATATTACCCTAATGCATTGTGTATTTTTTTGTCTCACGAGACCTTATGTATTGAATTAAGAATTAATCATATTCCATGATGGGAATATGACAACCGTGTGATGTTATTTTAGAGGTAAACCTTGACATATGAAAATGTAATGTTACATATTTATTATAATTTATAATGATTCAATTATAATATAATTTAATTTTCATTATAATATGTTCCCATTTGACTATACATAATAATTTTTTATTATGATATATTGTTATGTCATTTGACTCACATGTTGAGACTCATTATAATTCTTATTTAATTATATATATTTATAGAACAACAATTTTTCTGTTGTATTCATCTTGATTATCCTATATAGAATTAATGTCTGAAAAGGATGTAGGATTTCACTATAGATATTAAGAAACATGTTTTTATAATAGTTTCATGTAGTTGTTCTATACTTAATGTCATCCAATGAATTTTTGTTATGCAATTCATTTATTTATTTAATGGATATAATATTTATAAAATGTAATAATATGTGTAAAAGAATTGGGATACTAGATTTGGTATCATTTGATGAATTTTTTATTGTTTTTTTAATATAATTTATTAGTGATAAATTTATGGGTAATTCTTATTTTATGATAATATCCTACATTTTATTTTGAAATATATTGAGATTGGTTTCAACCAATTAAATATCATGTTGTATAAAACATTGGGATATGTTTTTTGAATTTTGGTACCTCATGGTAATATACCTAAAAACATAACATAATATTAACATGATCATCACATGTTATATGATAAACATGGATTTCTAGACACTATGTTGATCAATCTCAATGGATATGTTTTGGAAACATCAAAAACCCTATAGGAACCATAATAAAGGAATTGAAAACATAGATTATTATTCATAATAGGGATGTTAAAATTCAAAACCAATATAGAAACCTAATGAATAAAAATTTATGAATTATATATCATTTATAATTTATTTATTAAATTAATATTGATTTTCTTTTTTATATGCTATTATGTTTAAAAATTACCATCCCTAATATTATTTCAATTGTTAAATTAAATAGTATAATATATGAGAAGTCGTACTGATAAACCATGGGATAATCAATGTGATGATTTCCCAATTTTCATTCCCAACCTTGAGGGATTGGGGGCTAGATATTCCATGATATTGTAGGATTATATGAGTTATTTTATTACTAAAAAAATGAGTAATATATATTACCTTCCTTCTCCGAATAAATTTAATGATTTCTCTCAATTCAATTCTATGGGAAAGGACCACATCCTTTACTAGATATTCTAATAACTTATTTAATATACAAATTTACTGAGTCTATTGAAATAATTTTCACTATCCTATAAATCATTATAAAATTTGTTTTCATGAGTGTGATATATAATCATGATAGAGAATATGATCCCTGTTTTTCACTGATCAAAAACACAACGTTTGAATAATAAATACACTCAGTGGAATGGGAAGGATACAAAATAATATTTTTGAATAATTTTTTCTTCCATAATATCTATCATAAAATGGAGTTGGAGTTCTTTAAGCTGATATAAACATTTTATGTATCTGTTACGGAATATATGGAAAACCAAAAAAAAGTCATACATGGTACACCTATAGATTTTTTATGAACACAATATGTAAGGTAGTCCATTTGATGGGATGTTTAAAATAGTTTCTACAATTTGATTTACATATTTGATATATTGATAGATTTGAAGTGATTATCTATTATTTCTTTCCTATTAATATAAAAATTTCCATTATCAGTGGTATCTTGGGACTGGAGATAGAAAAAATTTCATTTTATATTAGAAATATTGTTGGATAAATATCTTCGAGGAATGAAAAACCAACACCCCACTAGTCAGAAATTTTTGAATGAAGTATTCTAGAAATAATATGAATGTAATAAAAGAATTATTCAAAAGTGGAAATTTGGGGTATCAGGATAAATAGTTACAAATGGAAATGAAAAAACTACTAATGAATAGTTTTAATTGAAGGCTCAAATCATCAGTGAAACTACAATACAGTGGTTAAACAACAAGGAAAATGGGAATTATGAAATACATTTCTCTAATAAAAGGGTCATCAATGAAAATCAATGATGAAAAACTCCAGGACATAGATATCAATGAAGGGAGTATTCTTTCACATAGATAAGTTGGATCCTGTAAAATTTTTGGTGAATCGTATAATAGTTACAGATTCACAAATGGAAATTTACTTTTTCATTCTACTTCTATGAAATATTTCATATCAATAAATTTTTGTTTGAATATATTAACACCACCACAAAACAAGGCTGTTTATATTTATATGAGAGTTATAAAAAGAGGAATTATTTTATACCATCTATATATAAACTACCAATAAAATATATGTGGTTTAACATTTAAAAAATTATTTCATTATTTATTTATAGATTGTTTCAGTAATATTAGTCATGGATTGGATATCCCTATATAAATACCACATCAACTATCAGGACTGGAATATCCCCAATCAAAACCCGATTCATCCTCTGATCTTGTGAAATTTTATGTAAGTTGATTGATTTAATTTTGTGTATTCGTATAATTTTTTGTCATTATATCCTTATGGAAAAGAATATAAATACCACATGATTGAGAAAATGAAGGAAATAATTCTTGAGGAAATTCCCATTATGATTGATTATAGTGATGTATTCATTAAAGATACTCAAAGTCATCCTCTTGACCAAGAGGTTTATTACCCAATTAAATATATCATTGGATATCAAAATATATCTGAGAGTCCTTAAAAAAGAACACTATGATGTTAGAAGAACTGATTATTTGGTTATTCATGAATTTGTACAAGGTAATTATATGATTGATTGCTTCATCAAGGGGTACTTTAGACCATTTAAAAAATAAATGAATGATGGGTTAGTAAAACCCTAAATTTGATATCATAAACTCATAAAAATCATGATAAAGACGAAGTATACCCTGTCATTGACATATGATTTGTTTGATCATCTATATGGGTTCCTATAATTCTTTAAGATGGAACATCAGTCGAGAAATCCACAGTTAATGGTCTCAAATGATGTTATTCCCAAAAATACATTTTGATCAAGTATTGGAAACCATTAGTTCATAGTGAGGATTTTCAGACTCACAAATTCTCTTGTAAATATCATAAATATAATATATAGTGTTTTCAAAGATTTAATATAAAAATTATTGGTAGTATTTATAGATTATAATCTGATAAACTCCAACATTAAATTAGAGAATGAGTTATATTTTAATAACAACTAAAGACAATGCACAAGAAGAATATAAATTATGTTTTTTTATCTTTGAGATTTATATAGATGGAGCCTCATTCTTGAGCTATGTAATATATTAAAAATATATATCTATGTTCCATTCAAAAACTAAAAAAACATTGGTATGGGGGATTGAAATGTATATGCAACAATGAAATGTAGTGTACATTTAATATAATGGTACATTTAATGATTCTTTATTAATATATAATAATTTTTAAATAGATATGAAATCATAAAAAGAAGGGACTGATGTTTTCCTAGACTAAAGAATTAAAAGGATTATTTGGGAATTTAAAAAGTTATTTATGAAAGAACCTTTATACGCACTACCCACAAGTGGGGAAAAATAATTGTATCCATCAATGAATCAATGAATATATTTGAAGGTCTACTAATACATAATTATAATGTTATATATTATTCCTCGAGGAAGTTAAATTTTCATTAGAAGAACTAACAAGGGAATTATCTAGAGTATGTTCCTAATATCTTCGCATTTAAAAAATGGAGGCGTTGTCTTAATGGGGAAAAGTATTGAATATATATGGATTATATGATCATAAAAAATATATTCAGATATAATAAGAATAATATATTCTTGTATTAATTATTATGTATTATCAAGGATTATGAATAATTTCTTTAATAACATAATGGGAATGAAAATAATATACTAGATTCTCTAAGTAGAACGGGTCGTAATCCTTATCACCATGATAAATGATAAGGAAACAATATTCTAATATTTCAATAGATTGAATAAGAAATCATAATGTACTGAATGAAATAATTGGGTAATAAAATTATTTCTTAAACTCAACTTCTGTATATAGAAATAGATTCTCAAATAGATGATAATTAAATATATAAGATGGTGGGAGCTATAAGAAAATAGAAACACTCAATTTTTAACATTGATGAATATAATGATGTATGATTTGGATCTATAGGTTAAATACAATAAATTCTTGAGATACTGATTGTGTTATTGAGTGATGCACATAGATCAACCTTTTCAATCCACCTTTTGTGTCATAATATGAATTGATATATCCAGTAACACTATTTTTTAGACAATATATATAAGGATATTATAGAATATTCATCAAAATATCTGGTATGATAGTAGGTGAGGGTACATGTTATATGTTTATTCCACATTCATATGAATCCATGATCGTATGAAATAACTATATTTATGTTATTCTCCCATTTGAGTATTCGTGATCCTTCTCTATTATGATACCTTGGTATTCCATTTGACATAAATATTTTTATTTGTTAACATGATTATTATCTTATTGGTATTTAAATATCAACCATTTCTTCTATGTATTCATTAAAGATACCTGACGTGGTTTTTGGAGATTAAAGGGGATTATGATATCATTATGGAGATTAAGTTGATTCCATTTTATTTTTGTTTCATGTTTTTGTATCTATAAACTCATCCAAAAAAATTAGGCATCGTAATCCATGATTTATATGTAATGAATATTTATCATAATTATATTTTAATAAAATGTGTAAAAGGATTCAGTCACAATATATGTAATTATAAAGGTACATTAAAATTATATTTTTAAATTTAGTGTATAATGAAAATATATTATAAAAAATGTTTATCCATGATGATACCATTGTTATTTCTATGAATGATCCCAGATAATTGGACAAAATAGTAAAATTTTTTATTTCATGAAGCTCAGTAGATTAAAATATGAATCTTGTGGTAATAATGTGGGGTGATTTTAAGTAGAAATTAATTTATTGGAAAACAACAAATGGGTATTCAGATGGCCAATTTTTATATTTTGAGAATTACATTTCTATAAATATTTAAAATTAATATAAAAGGAGGAAATTTTAATCATGACTAATGTCTCAAAAAAATTATATTACATTATTGGAGTGTGATATATTATGGAAAAAATAAAAAACAATCAACTAAAAAAATAATATGTTTCAGTACCCTTACCTATAGTATTATTACTTTTATTCATTGAATATTTTACCACTGTAACTACTTTATGAAAAGGAAAACATTATTTTTATTAGTAAAAAAAATTGGTCCCTACTATATAATTTAGATCCAATGATTCTAAATATGGTATCCATGTATTCTTCTTTGATTGAAATTTCTCATAAAATTTATGTTATTTATATTAAAAGTATAATATATTAAAATGATATTCATGAAAAATATTACATTAATTTTAAAATATCATATATTGGTCTATAAAAAATATTTTAACATCGCACGATTTAATGATTTATTTTTATAAATTTTGCTTCATCGATTGCATTCATTATACGCAACCTTGGGTTTAAATGAACAATAATATTTCAAAACTTAATAACCTAGCCATTAAATATGTGTACATACATATAACTAAATATGTTATAATTATCTAGGGATTATTCATGTTTTAAATAATCCCAATGGTTATTGATTAATTAGAAATAAAAATAAAAATTATTTCAATGTAATATTTCTCTAGAAATTTGTTTTATTGATGCATTGTGTTTTTATCATAATAAATTATTTTATAAAATATCACTGAATTATTTAATAATATTAATATATTATTTTAAATTAAATGGGTTATCATTATTCTAATATTCTTCTTTGGTATGGTATATGAATAAATACATATTTATGTTTAAAATTTTATTTCTCAATAAATTTATTTGATCTATTTTGTAAAATTATATTTAAATTAATTTTACATTATATTGGAAAATATATGAAAACAATAACATCAATTTATTGATAAAATAATATAATTTATCAAATATTTAATTATTTAGAATATATTTAATTGAATAATTTTCATCGAATTAGGAAAATACCAATTTTTATTTAAAACCATAATTTCATTTACCAAATTTCAAAACTATATTTTCATACAAATTTTATATAATGTAACAATAAATAAATTATATTATTAATAGGTCAATTTATTTATATTAATTAAAAAGTATATTAATCTTTTATGTAATTCTTTCTTTTAATTTATGAATTATTTTTCATTGGGAAACCACATTTCCTTCATATACATGGGTTTGATTTTAAAATATATTCATCCACAAGTACATGTTTAATATTATAAATTTTAATCCTTATTTATAAAAAAACTATTAATATCATGTAAAATGTTTTCATTATAATTTTGTTTTAATATATTGTACATGTTGAAAAAATTAATTACAATAGTCATGTTTAAAATGTGGTTATCGGCGGTTATTCCAAAAGATAAGGGAATATTAGAGAATTATTCATGTAAAAATAACATTTAATTAACATATATCAACCTTATGCTTTGTCTTATTTGAATATATGGTCATTTGTAAAAAGTAAACATGGGCATTAGTTTGTCATTTTTTTCTTTTCAGAAATTATATTTTGGTTTCGAAGTGGGTCCACTAACTAAATTTTACAAGGAACGCTATTATTCTCTCTAAAACATACATCATTTTAATTTTGTTGTCTAATAAAATCCCCAGAAACATCCTTACATACCTTCACATTTCCTATTTCCCTTGGATTTAGCATATAATCATTATACAATAGATTTATATATACATGTAATGTGGCTGTAGGGAGATAAGGTATAATTATAATCCATGAGTTATGATTTTATTTATTTTTCCACTTCAATAAATTATTATCGAAACATGATTATATATTGAAATAATTATTACAGATATTCTAAGATGATAATATGTTAAATTAATGACCTATATCTATCTCCTCGTCTAACGAAATTTACATGGATCTATCAGTCATGTGTACAGTGGACTACAACCTCATGAGACAACGTAATTCATTTTCCCTCACTGCCTCTCACAGAAGGAAATATTTATTTATTTATTTTATATATATTATATGTATAATATAATAATAATACATTAATTGTAATATGACTTCTACTATCTTACCATATAATCTATTGATAAAACGTTAATGTGTCTCTGGAGAATGTGTGGACTACCACCTAATCAAAGTTGTGTGATATGTTTTTAAATTTTATTATGAAATTTATTGTAATAGGTATATATTAAAAAGAATATATTATATATATTATATAATAAATACTTTATAAATTTGATATATTATTTACATTTCTCCAGTTCCGTCTTTAAAAAATTTGAAACAGTGTTCTTGGATATATACGACCAATCATCTCCGTGAAGGGTGTAATTAACATAAAGATAATTATTTTTATGGATAAAACTATATATATATATAATTAATATAAATTATATTTATATCATTTATAAAATTCTATAGATAAAGAAGTTATGACCAATTTTTTGGAACCAATACAACCGAACCAAATCATATATGAAAAAATGACGTTATGACCTAAAAAACTGATTTCAACAATGAATTTTTACAAAATTATTGATAAAATATTATAATTAAATTTAAAAACATACCATACATATAATTTTTATTTGGTAATAAATTAATAAGAAACATTTATTTATTATTCAATATTTTTTAATGTTCAGGATGAAATTCAATACCTGAGGAATGTGTTCCCATCTAAAATTTAATCATATGGGGCACAAGAGATATTTAACACATATTTATTTTATTTGATTTCTATACTTACATGAATGTATTTTATAATGGATATTGTTAATCTTAATTTGATTTAAATAACCATATAAGTTTATTTATATCATGGGTCATATGGCTCAAATGTTTCAAATGTAGTAAGTGTTTTACAAGAACATTTTTTATCATGAATTATTATGACTATGCTTTACGGGATGAAATATTATGATCCACTTATGAAAAGTCACATTAATTTTGTTATTAAATTTTTATTTTGGAAATTTACTTGTATTTTATTCTATTTCCACTATTTATTTACTCATTACATCAAAATAATGTCTTTAAGGATAATAATATTTATTCCTCTATTCAGTCAAAAATCATTTCCCTTAAATGTACATTTTTGTCATAAATTATTTCAAGAAGGTTTTTTACTATTATCATATGATTGTATTATGATATTTGTAATATTTTTGGATATTTTAAGTATTGTTTTAATTTTTTTTTTGTTTTTTACAAATGAGATACTTTTTAGTTTTTATACGAAATGTAAAATGAATCATTATTTTAACCCATATGGATTTAATGATATTTACTACCTTGAAGATCATTCTGTGTTTTAAATATTAATTTTACATTTTCCATGTTTATTTTTAATGGAATCATCTCCTTGATGTTTTTCATAATTTTTTATTTGAAAATGTATTTTCAAAGTAGAATGTGTTTCTTCCTTATGAATATTTTTAATGACCATTAATATTATTTGTATTAATAAATGATATTTACCCTACATTATACAAAGGATCTACTAGAGATATGATCAAACTATACCATCTATATTTTCTATAGATG
Source organism: Viscum album (assembly GCA_963277665.1). NCBI lineage: Eukaryota > Viridiplantae > Streptophyta > Magnoliopsida > Santalales > Viscaceae > Viscum > Viscum album. Next base: position 275,500,060 of record OY728129.1, on the reverse strand, counting down.
TTTTATGGTAATGATGATATGATATTTATGAAACTCAATTGTTTTCCAAGATTTATTGTATGAATAAATGTTTATAAATCCCATTTTCATAGTATGGGTTATTCTATGATGACTGTTTTATGATCATATGGAACACATATATATTATCTTAAATATGTAATTGGTGGAAATAGAGTTATATATCCCTCCAATACATTTGTTATATATTGGAATCTCATGATATAAACAAGACTAGAATAGGCACTGAACCCAGTTAAAAGAGGGACCCTCTTGATAATGATAATCTGAATTGAGAATATTGAATATTTATTTTTGGAGTGAACTATTTATATAATGATTGTCTTGGAAATAATCCATTACCCATAAAGAAAATTATTGTTTGTTCTTAGGTCTTATCAAAAAATCTGTGTCTCATGATAATTTGATGCACTCATGACCTCTTTTCATGGCTTATGATATGATTCATGACATATGCATATAAATAATGATTGCATGATTTCATTATTTTGTTCTGTGATATACAACGTAGGGTTTTTGGACATGTTCTCATACCATTATTCCTTTTTTTACCTGACCATCAATATCTCTCTCATTTACCCTTACTATGTATCTTATATTATAATTTAGTATATTTTCATTCCCCATGTTAGGAGGGATTGTATTATATATGTTATTAATTAGAAGGGTGAAAACTATGATGAATCGTCTTGGAGATGATGAAGTTAACTTATGAATTACTTTTTTATGTATCCAGGATTCAAAACAAACTATACCATTAATGTCCTTTGGTGAAAAATAATACAATAAACATAAAATTCAACTAAAAAATTTAAATTCAATGTATGAAAGTTCTATGTTGTTGTATTTAGTATTATACGATAGTTCAAGTTATCCATTGGGGCATGGAATTGAGAAATGTTGTTATAAATTGATGACAAACAAGAAAGAAAAAATTATATATAGGAAACTATCCTAGAATTTCTTTGAAGGATAGAGTGATAGTGGCTAAAAAAATATACCCATATTTGGAAATTACAAGTGGATGTTCCAAAGAAATAGTATTTCCTTTGGGTAACAACCTCTGATTGTGTTAATAAGTAATTGACTCAATTTTTCCATAGTAAAAACAATGGTCCTTTTTTAAACCTAGTTTCACATTCCACGAGGATCCGTTTTTTAAATTAAAAATATCATTATGGACCATCATGGAATATTTAAGTAATTATCAGGAACCAACCTGGAAAAAATTAATGTTTCATAGAATGAAAACAAGGTGTCATGATTTTTACATATATTGAATGATTTATCACTCTGATAAAATATTCATTTCATTTCATTCATATAATCCACATTGGTTTTATTGAGGGATTTAAGATATAATAAAGATGATGGGTTAGTGATAAGTATTCCGAAATATTGATGTAACTTGTTTGAGACTAGTTAAATAAATTTTCATATATCATGAAAATTATTTATGGATTTTAATTATAATCAACATATATTATATGTTAAATTACAATTAAAAACACTTATGGTATTTCGATACCATCATATGTGTACAATTCAAATATGACTGATTTGTTTGGGAATAATACTCCTATAAATATCATTATTCTCCCAGTGGATGAATATAGTTTTATATTAGTTATGAAGTAGATTATTCAACCTAAATTCAACCTCAATTACTGAGTAAGGAAATTATTATTTTATATTTTAAACCATGTTATGGTCACTGATATTTTTTTTGATGAATATATACATTAAATGGATTTCACATCTTTTTATTGTTTTTGATTCATATATATAAGAGACATTTGACCAATGTTTTTGTGTATAATTTATAACTTGAATAAATTCCTATTGAGTGGGAGATGTCAAGGAATTTTAAAAATATATTTATAGTCTTACACGGATTCATGATGTTGAGTTCTCAATAAAAATCATACATAGTGCTGAGCCTATTTCAAATACATCTTCTATAATGGATCAAATATATTTTCCTGAATTATAAAATTAATTCTGCTTGAATCATGAAAATGGATTTATTCAACCATTTGTATCACATTGAGGTGCCCATTTTATTTTTCAAAATAATTCAAATGGATCGATGTGTCTCTGTATTGATAATCAGAAATTCAATGTAATCAAAATGAATAAAAAAAATCGTCTACTATGAATTGATGAATTGTTTGATCAACTTCATAGTGCTCAATTATTTTACCCAGTTAACCATTATTCAATATATCCAAAATTAATTTTCAAGAAGGGGGTACAATAATGAAATTTTTATGAACATGTTATATACAATATTATTATATAATGTTTTAATTTTTCTAATCTAATTCCATTTTTATATTAATCGATTTAATAAGTAGAGTATTTATAGATTACATTTATCTTCTTATGGTCGTCTTTATATATGATATTCTTATACATTAGAATAGAAATCCATATAATTATCATCAAATGATAACTATACTAAGGAGACTAATGATGGATGATCTATATGAGAAATATAATAATTTGGAATTTCATATAAAAAATATAAAATTTCTTGTTCATGTAATCTGTTACAAAGTTATGTCCAATGATCATTATATGGAATTGGCTTCTGAAATATGGTCTAGATAAACGACAGTGATTGAGATCTACTTATTTTATGGGTAATCTTGATTTTATTTATTTGTTTATTAGAATTTCTCATTGATTATTATCCCATTAAATATGATAATAAAAAAGGGATCTAGTTATAACTAGATAAATTAATTAGAGTAAAATTTCAATTAACTAATTAGATGTATAGAAGGTCCACCAATTTATTACATTACCCTACAATTGTTATAGAGTTTTTATTGATATTAATTAATCAAATACCGTATTGGGATACAGTATAATATTGAATGATATATTGACAAATTATTTCACTTGATAATTGATTATTAATGATAACTAGAACCCAACATACAATTTTGAGTGAGTTGCGGTAAATTCTTATTAGATATATGGATGCATTATATTTACGTGGAAAATTGAAACATATATACCAAGCATAAATCATTAATATATATATATTTTCAAATAAATATATTTTAATAGAATATAGATAATATGTTTTAATGTGATTAATTATTATGATAGCTCAATGCACTACTACCCAGGGAAATAACACAAGTTGGAATATGTTTTGATTCAAATGAAGGTTGTTTTATTATCAATCGTGATGATAAAACATGATGCATTTTTATTAGATATTTTAATATTGTATCTTTATTTAATAAATGAATTATATCATTATTATTATTCTAAAATGATTGGTCAACCTTCTATATAATTAATGAATAAAGAGGCACACAAGAAAAGTGTAGAATCGTAGAATATGGTTAACAATTTTCCTCTATTTAACCTTGATTTTGGTGGAATCATATGGTTTATGAAACATTTATGTGTTCCATCCATACAATATATGAAGAATGCGATTTTAGAGGAATCTCATAGTACTTCATTCTAAATTCACCATGGATATATAAATATATATAGTGATTTGAAATTGTATTTATAGCGGGATGACATAAATAGTGATACTCGAGTTATTATATCCTAGTGAATGTAATGTAATCATGTTAAAGATGAGATATTAAAATCTATTTTTTGATACATCCATTACACATAGTATAATAGAAATAGGAAAAATTACCATTTCTTTTGTCAACAGGATCCCCAATAATCACGATGAAATAATTATTTTTTGGTTATAGTTGATTAACATAACAATATATGACATTTAATTATAATAATAAAATTATTACCTTCTATTAGAAATACATTATATAAATTTAGTAACTATTAATTATTCATAAAGTTACTCATTCTAATATATCTGATCAGCTTCTAAATTTTACCTTGAAGTTCGCTCAAATTCATTGGCAAGCTCTGCATATTGACTTTAGATTCATATGTTTGTAAAATCCTCCTAAAGATGGTTATTATAAGAGAACCTTTCAATCTATATTGTTAATATTGATATCTGGTTTTATGTATTTCAATGATGGGTGGTTCAACAACTTCCTGCAGTCGAGTTATAAAAACAAATCCATTATTCAGGAATTCATATGTTTCCTTGTGAAGAAAAATATAAAATTATTTATATATCAAAATGTGAAGGGATGAAGTATTAAATATAAATCTATTAATGTATGATGTTCATGAAGAAATGTATGATATGTTTATATACATTTAGAAAGACATAAGGTAATCTTGGTTAATTATGAATAGTTATTTTGTTAATTGTTAGCATTATCTAGTGTGTAAAGATGATAATATGTTATTTCTATGAATTCCCTTATAGAATAAGGTAATGATAATTATTTAGAATAGAAATATGATATATGTTATGTTCTCCCTTTAGATATTAATGATTGAGTAAAGACTCTATCTTATTACTTGGAACATACAATGAACATATCTAAAAATCACAATGTCATCTATGTATCTATTACAAGGATATATATAATTGATCCTTCATATGTATTGAAATAAGATGTAATTTAACTGGATAAAAATCAATATCATGTGTAAAACTTGTTTTATATTATAGACTCAAGAAAGAAAGTGCTAAAAAATAAGAACCCTCACTTGGTCAATGATTTTGGTTGAAACAATCGTTTTAAAAAAGCTATATGTGAAGATACGAATATGATAAAAAAATATGAATCATCATTTTCTTATATCAAAGTGAAAAAATGAATACAGTGAAACTTATTTTTATGCGGTTTAAATGTATCAAAATGATATTTTATAAACATTCTTGTAAAAAATAACTTTTTTCGATAGCATTCATTTCCCACAACAAATAGTATACATAAACCATAATATAGTCTATATATATATATAATCAATATAAAATTGGTTTGGATAAATAAGTATTACTAAATTGCAGAAATTATATGATTTACACAACAATAAAAAATCATTAGTTACAAAATGATTATAAATGACAATAAATACCCATTAGAAGTTATAATTTTCTAAAAAAATTGTGTTCAATGTGTTTTCTATGTTAATAAATTATTTTATTCAATATTTCTGAAGTATATTAAATATAAAATTTTAATTTATTAAATAATTTTTCTATCATTAATATAATAGATTTTCTGGAATGGGATAATAAAAAATCTAGTTCTATGAATGAAAATATATTTTTTGTAAAATGTTTTTAAATTCCCAATGGTGGAATTATTATAAAATAAATATATATGAATTTTAAAATTATACTTCCAAAAAAATTATTAATTATTTAAATCCAAATTTCACAACTATTACACAATGAATTGTCTTTAATTTTCTTAGAATAATAATAATTTAATTATAGTGAATATTAAAAAAATTTATTTTAAAATGTATCTTTATTAAAAACAAAAAAAATATCAATACATTAAAAATAAAATTTTAATGTAAATTAAGACCAATTAAATTTTTATTTATCCAATTTATTTCATTATAATCAATTATAGGATGAAAAATAATGAAAAAACTTTTATACTTATGAAATTTGTTTCTTTGATAAATTACATATTTGTTGAGCTTGCGTGCTTGAAATTAAATTAAATTCAACCACATTTGTTGAATAATGTTTTTTAAAATTGATTAAATAATTTATAAATTTTAATTATTAAAATTATATAATTATTTTATCTTTAATTATTATCATTATTGATAGAAAAAATAACAAAAATCATTTACAATAATTTTGTTTAAAACATATTTATTGGTAATAATCTAAATGATAAAGAAAATTTGAAAAATAGTCTTCCATAAATTATATTAGATATCCATATTTATATCTTATGAAATCTTATATTATAATTAATAATCATTTGGAATAATTTACCTTTGGAATTACATAATAATTTGTATTATATAAAAAATTTACTTGTAGTTTCTTATAGGCTCTCTAACCCATTTATAAAAAAGACACATCCCCTACACACCACTCCAAAAACAATGGTCATTTTATTCCATAAAATATGTGCTCAGAAATGATAATTACATTTTTCCCCATGACCTATATAAATTTTTTGATGATAATATCATCCTAATGTGGATTTATATTTAAACCCGAAGATGTCTTTTGGTGAAGACATATATTTTTTACCACACAATTAAAATTTATTTATTCAAACTCCCAAATAAAATATTAATATATCATCATATAATGTATAAATAATCATTTTCAATATTAGAACATTATATTAAGTTAATTTTATTTCCTAAATCCGAGTCATCTTCCATCATATTATATAAGAAACCATCGATCATGTGTGTTTTGGACTACTGCCCGGTGATCTAATGTAATTTAATTCCAAACACAATATCTTAGGGATATATATATAATTATTTATATAATGTAAAAATAGAAAATTTATTGAGTATATTATCTTGTTTAATTAGAATACAAATTTTATTTTTTTACCATCCAATCTAGTGAAAAATTATTATGTCACTCATGCGTACCTATGTACTACTGCCTCCACAAAGTGAAGTGATTTGTTGATTAGATTTATTATTCAGTGTGTGATAATTTAGAAATATTTAATTTAAATATATGATAAATATAGTATAATAATTAATAATGAAAATTTAAATTTTATTTACCATTATCTCATTGCAATTGACAAAAAAGAGTATATTTTTAATGCGTAATTATGGATTAACATGTCCGTATACCGAGCCATTCATTTATTCAATCGTAAATTTTATGGATGAATATAAATATTTGTATTTTGAATACATCTAATTTATATATTATATATAAACATATAGAGGTTACATAATGATAATAAATTTAAAATAACAACATTTATTGAACCAAAAAACAAACATTAAAAACATAGTTATTATTAGTTAAGAGAGTGATTTTACCAAGAAATTATAATATATTAGAAGATAAAATGTTTTAAGTAAATAATAATAGGTTTATAAAATATGACTATTGATATATAAAATATTTATAATTAACCAATATTAATTATAATATCTTTTGGAACATGGATTAAGAAAATCGATAAATAAGTAAAGGGATTTTTACCATGTTTTTATTTAAATGTGACACATGCCATAGATACCAATTAATTAATTTATATTTTGCATATATATGAGAAATGAATTTAAATTATAGACAATATTAATAATTTTATTGTGATTTAAATATCCACCTAAGCATCATTATATTATTGGGCTTATGAATTAGAGGATACAAAATTAGTATTGGTTTTATGTAAAAATCACATTCTTTACCTGGATTATTTATGATTACTATTCTAATGAGGAGATATCTAATTATACGAAAATAAAACTAATTAAATTAATTCCCTAGTACTTTTTATTTAATTTATTTTTACCTTTTATTTTTGTCTCATTATTTATTCAATATTCTAAAATTATGTTTTCAAGTAAAACTGACTGCATTTTTCTCTTTAGAATAAAATAATTTCTCCACCATGTCATTATTTTATGAAAATTATTACAATAAATTATATAATATTATAAATTTTTTTATATTAATTTTTATCCATTTTCTGAATATTTTTTCAATATTTAAAAATGGAATATTGTTATCATTTTCCAAAGAAGGGACATTTCAGTTTTTATGAAAAATTTTAAATGAAATATTATTCAATCATGTTTAATATTTAAGATATTTTCGAAATTCATTTCCGAAAAGCAATTTAAATATTCTATTACATGTTAAAAATGTCATTATAAATGAAAATATTATCTCTAATACTAGGAATAATTTTAGATATAAAAAATTGATGTTAAAAATAGAATGTTTATTTTCGTGGATAGTGTTTTTAATAAAATTTTAATGGTATTTATATTCATAAATTAATAAATCACTTTAATTATATTCATTCTCTCCTGGAAATAATATCTATTGATGAAACCCATATTAATTCTTTTACTTGGTTATTATTTTCCTTACATGATTTGTATCAAACACATTCCTCTTCAATAGTTTATACTATGGTGAAATATTTATAGTACCCATTCACATTATAGGGATATTGTTTTAATGAATGAGTTATGATATTATAGAACATATCTAAATGATTTTTATTATCTAATTACTGATCCTAGATGTTTATATCTCTATAATACATTGTGTAATTATTGAAATCCCATGATACAAATAGGACTACAATGGGGGAGTTTTCCATGATAATTAAAAGAATTATTCCACTGTTATATTATTGGGAGTGAAATTTGATTAAAATGATGGTTTTGGGAGTAAACCAATCAAACAATGATAATCTTTTAAATGATACAAGAAAACAATGGAAATAAGTTTATATTTATTTCAGTACAACACAAATCTATTTCCCATGTAAATTTTATGCATTCATAGATTATGTTTTTTGACTACATTATTATTCATGTCTTATGAACATACATGACTGGTTTCAGGATTCAAGAATTTATATATGTGGTAAAATGTATGGTTTCAATTGTTATAATCATGATGTGATATTATTTTTTTCATGTTATATATATGAGATCATTAATATTTATATTGATTACCCTTATTTATAATATATGCTCACCCTAGCTTATGATTCATTTCCCCAGGTTTTCGAGAAATGTATTATGTTAGATATTTCAATGAAGGGTTTCAATTATGTAGAACCTAGTGGGGTATAATGTAAATCTCATAACAAACCATTCTAAAAATATCCAAGTTTCTAAAGATGGTAAATATTTTTTTCCCTCATGGTGACAGAAAATTAAATTTTATTTCAAAATCACGTTTGAGGAAAAAGTGAGAAACCATAATGACATCAAAGACATAAAACACACCCATTCCTCCATGGTCCAGGATCATAAGACCAAAATAGTCCAATTCAAGTTCAATAGAAATCCCCACAACAACAACAAAAACATACAATCAACGTACACCTTCCCATCGCTTCCCGGCTAATTGTCTCATACAAGAATGCACAAGCCATGTACCGATGGAAAACTCCATACCCTATCAAAACATCCAATTCCAGATATCGATGACAAGGAGATCACTCCCTGCTCTGACATCTTCTGGAGAAGTCCCATGAAAGTGAACAGGAAGCAATGTCCCATAGACAAAGGTTGCAGTGCCACATGAAACATACAAAATTAAATCCATAAAAACCTCCTCAAATCCACACAATTTTGAGAATAATGACAGGAAAAAACCCATCAACGTAATTCCTCCATCACTACGTAGAGTCAAATTGTAGATCCACCGCTTGAAACATCTAATTCTTAACATCAACCAATAGGCCAACCAGAACTACTGCTGTCAAAGAAGAACAATTTCATTCTAAGCCGTCCAGAGTTGGATTCATGGAAAGTTAAAATTCCCACGTACTAAATAGAATAATAAAACACCCAAAACCTATCAAAAAATCAATGAAACAAAGTCATCACCACGAAAAACAAGAGACAACGAAATAAGCACCCCCACAATTTCCTCGAGCCAAATCCCATCGCCACCACTGTTGGTGGAGACCACAGATCTACCCAAAGCGCCTAGGGAAGACACGCAGCTTCGACGTCAAACTGCATCATATTGGATCACGACCACAGACCATCAACGTTCCACCAAGGAGAAGCCGAGCCCACTATAGATTGTAAGTAATTGAAGATGCTGAAGCCCGTTGTTGGATCCTACCCATGACGCCGATATAGAACCCGCGAACCTCGAAACCATGGAACCTGTATGTTCGACGAAACTAAAACCAGATCTCAATCCACGATCGTTACAGAAAGAAGGGAAATCCACGAACTCACCGAGAACTGTGGAGTAGAGCCGCAACCAACCAAGACGATGGCGACGACGGGGAACCCTAACGATGTGGAAGAGCCCTTTTCTGGCACATCTAGATCTTCCCTCATGCATTTTATTTTAAATGTAATGAAAATTCATCCAATAAGGCATTGTATTCATGAATGAATATTCGGGATCATTATATTTATCAATTTTATAAAATTGATAATTTCAATTCTAAATCAATTTATTTATAAATAAAAACTTTCCAAAAAATCATATTCATTATGGTATAGTTATAATTTCCAATGGGTATTATTATCCATAAAAATATTATTTTTCATTTTTCACCTTAAAATCTATATTTTGTGAAATACAACAGAAATATTCATCATATTATATTTATATGATAAATCAAAAAAAATTATATTTATCTATTGCATATTTTAATTTTTTTAAATCGGTTATTAAATCAAATTAAAAAATATAATATTAAAATGCATTAACATTAATTTTAGGTTTTAAAATAATAGGACCCCTTAATACTATTACCTGCCATTTTACACATAATAATAGGTTGATTTATCAAATCATATATATTAACGATTCAAAATTAATGAATTTTTCTATTCTAAAAAACTATCCACAAATAACATTTATATAATTATTATTATAATAATAAATAAACACAATAAATTAAAAAAAAATCCATCATTTATATGATAAAATTCATCTTTATTACTCAATTTTTAGAATATTCATCTAAATTTTATATAAACATCATATCCAATTTTTTAAAAAATTATTAATATTTATACTAAATATAAAAATGTTCATATTTATAAAATATCGTAGTCAAATATAATATTTTTTCATTGTGAAATATAATATTTGATACCTACAACATTAAAATATTTAACATCATTATATCTATTCAATATTTAATCAAGGACCATATTTGATATGGCCTTATTTTTTTGGTATGATTTAACTCTGTTATATAGATATAAAAAATCAATCATTTATTCCAATCTCACTTCTCAATGAAAAAAGTTTTATTTCATATGATATATTATGATAGTTTATTTATACTTTCATAGTGTTCATTCTTATTACAAGTTTTTTTCTATTGGTGATCCTTAAAAATTTAGATGATCCAGGTGACTTCCATGAAAAATTATTTTATTTTATCTAGTATCTAAAATTTCTTTATGCACTTTGAAGGGTTTTCTATCATGTATGATGAGTATTAATCAATGATCGGTAGTATATATCTATTAATTCATTTATTGGAATGCCACAAATATGAATTCATAATGTTTGTTATTTTTTCATATCTTATTTAGAAATTTTTGTAATAATGTTTCAATCCTTTTTAAAAATAGAGAAACCCTTGAAAAATTATAAACATAAAAAAATTATATTGTATTTTAATTTCTGAGGTTTTATAATATTCATAGTTGTTTAATTAATTATAAAGACGATTTTTATTATTTGAGTAATGAAATGTAACATTACATATCCAAGGAGTCTACAGTGGATTTCATGTTAGAAGATGTAAGGCAAAAAAATTAATATGTTATGAATACCCTCAAATATATTCAATTGTAAGTAATAATTATTTATTATGTGGAAATAATTATTTATATTAGATTATTTTCAAAACCAGTCCCCTAGGGCCCATGCTGTTACTACCCGTTTCCCACCACCAATAGGATAGGGGTTGGCAACTAGCACGGAGTAGGTGTATCCCAAAAAATTGGAGGCATTTTCCTATGTACCAGTGCACATACACACATGTCCAAGAAAAAGATGATAGAAGGTGAAAACAATATGTAAAAAAATATATGGAATGAAAAAAAATGAAAACATGGTTGGAAAACAAGACCAACAAAATCATGATAATTGAAAATAAAAGTCTATGAAACTCCTCTATAGAGATACCTACCTAAAGGTTTGTACCAAATCAACTATCTAAAGATGCTTAAGCACATCTAACATGTAGGTAACTCTACACACCACCTAGACTCAGTCAACCAAGGAATCCATCAATGCATCAATCATCTACACAATACATGACTTGTGTGGGTGAAGCCCATTTAGGGGTGAGTAAAAAAATACTCATTAGGGAAACCAAACTAGAAAAAAATACCACAACGAAAAATAAACATGACGTAGTGTTCAACTCACATAATAAGAATCTAAATTATATAAATATTTTCTATAATTCATAATGCTCAATATGATGTAGATATGAGGGGGTAAACCTAGATGAGTCACTAAAGAATGTTGGGGCACTGAGGTCCATTCATCACTATGATAATCTAGGCCACAATGGTCTGCTCATCACTGAGTTTTGCAGTCCCCCATAGGTCTTCTTGTCTTCTAGTCCACTGAGGTATTCTCGTCACTGAGGTCAGTTGGGAAACTCACGTCCCTTGGACTGTTGGTACACAGAGGTGCGCTTTTCACTGGGGTCTACTGGGATACTGAGATTCACTCGTATGATGGGCCACTGAGGTCTACTATTTAATGAGGTCCGTTAGGCCACTAAGTATGCTCATCTGTCGGTCCACTGATGCATACTAATCTGTTGGGCCACTGGGGTCTGCCATTCGGTTGAGCCACTGAGTTCCGCTGGACTGCTAGTCCATAGAGGTCCACTTGTCTGTTAAGCCACTGAGGTCTGCTCTTCATGTAGGCATGTTGGGCCATAGAGTTCCTCTCATCTTTTGGGCCACTGAGGTTTGCATGTCACTTACATCTCATCACATCCAGCTAAAAGAGTCCTGTAACACACCAAGATTTTATGAAAAATATGATTTTTAATTTCCTTAATGTCTTGTGTTTTACGCTACACCAAAAGGAGTTTGAACAACACGCATCCCTGACTTTCCTTGCATTACACGAAATCGCGACCTTCCTCGACAGCGTGTGTAGTACGCCATACCGAGTTTCACTAAACGAGATATTATTATAATATTATTATGAACTAGCCGTTATGAATAGTAATACAAACTTTTTAAATTTTATAAATTTTAACATTCAAAATGGACTCCATTTTTGGATTCGGAATATCCAAATTAGCTTAGGGTGAAATTTTGGTACTTTTCGGATAAGTTTCATATTCTGATGAATAGTGAAAATTAATACATTTTAATTAAAAACATATTTTTTAATCGAAATAATTAATAGTGATAAATTATTAATTTGAGTGGTTTTAATTTATATTTGGAATATATTTTTACAATTTATGACAATTTTGGTCATTAGATGTAATTTCACATTTAAACCAGACATAAACAAGTGTCAATCTTTTGATAGTTATTATCTCTTAAAAACACGCTATTTGTTTTGACGACAGGAATTAATTTTTTAATTATTTAATGTAAATGATATGATTTGAATTAGGTAAAATAGAATTCATTTATGAATTCATACTATGAAATATATCTTAGTCTTAATTGTTTGGTATTTTTCGGGAAACATTCATTTTTGATGAATAGTAAAACCACGAAGTGGTAGTTAAAAAAACTGAATTTTTCATAAAACATATTTTTACCACTTCTGTGAGTGGAATTTTGAAACTCTAAGAGACACGGTTAATATCAGGGACTAATATGTGGTTCAATGAGATGAAAATAATTTTTTCTGAATAGTAACTTTTTTCTTTTTTTTAACCACAGTTAAAAGTAAATAGGGTAATTAAGGGTAAAAATGATATTATTATTACCCTAACACATGTCGTAATTCTATTGGAAAAGTTTAATTCGACCCAAAAAAACCATAGGAAGAAAATATGACCATTTAGTCCCACATGGATTAGATTATGACATTTATTATTAATTTATTTAAAGAAGGGTTAAAATAGTTAAAATCAAAGTTTAACAACAAAATCATTTTTAATATAGGTTTATACATAAGATAAATTTGACTATAAATATTAATTAGAAATATAAAATTATTTCCTAAATAATTTTATTTTATTTTTAAATTTTAGAATTAAAATAATTTATTTTATTTATGACACAATGATGATGCAGTAATTATCTTATTAATGAAATATTGACATAATTGATGTTATAAATACCCAAAAAAATGTAATTTGAGTCTTTTTATGGATTCCAATAATTTAATATGTTAATATGACATGTTAGTATTGATTTAATTAACTTTTTTCGAACTAATTATTCTGTTATGATTTTCACAAAAATCAATTACCAAATAGTGTCAAAATTGACATAAAATAGTTTTTCAAACAAATATTATATTGTTAATTGTTATTATATTCCTAAAAATATAAGTTTCGGCCAAGATATTTATATAATGATATTTGTATCATTAATGGACCACTTGGGGGTCTCTTGGATGTATATGGTAAATTTATTAACTATATAATATAAAAATACAAAGTGACATGGTAAATGTCAATCTAATTAACTAAGAGTTAAAACTAAATGATAAGGTTAATATAATGACATAAACCTGTCTAAATTATATTAGATGAGATTATTTCGACCCATCCCCACATTAGCTTCTAAATATATCAATTTGGATCTATTAAAAACCAAATATGACATTATAATAAAATAATATTTTTAGTTATTCCAAAGGTGCCCCTCTCCTCCCTTATAAAAGGGCCTCTCCTCCCCCTTTTCCTCACACCAATTTGAGCCTTCACGCTCGGCCAACCCCTAGAAAATACTCTTCTCCACTTCCCTAGAAACATCTTATTGGTCCTGGTCTTCTTAAAAAACCAATTTTAGTGCCCAAATAGGAGGCCTCATAGAGGCGCTTCAAAGAAAATGTAATGTTCGTTACTGATTCTTTCAACTTTATTTCTTGTTCCACTTCTTCTTATTAGGTTGTTTCATTATGAAGTAATAACATAAGAATCACTCATATAATGATATGTTATTATAGGTATTAAACAACCCTATTTCACCATCTATTCATACTATGGAAAATAAAATCACCATGCGTGCCTACGTACGGAATATCGTCTCCATGCCGTGGAGTAATCTATTTCCCACCACCACCTTACTTGAATGGGTATAATGGTGTAAATAATAACTATATATGATTATTGTAAAGTGATATTTATTCTGTAATACTATACATACACTTCATTAAAATTCCACGATCATGGGAACGATATCATCGCTCGTGCGTACGTACAGAATACCGTCTCCATGACGCGATAAGATTCATTCTCAATGAATAACCATTCATGAATGATTATAATGTATATATAATAAGTAATCATGAAATATATGAAATAATAACGATTCTGGATTTATGTATATATTTATTTATTTCAACCAATTAAATCCATTCAATTTAGTGAGGAAACAAAAACAACATTCATGCTTACGTACGGCCTACCGTCTCCATGAACGGTGTATTTCTTTCCATTTATCGATATATTATATATTTTAATATTATGAATATATATTTTATATTCTGGAATTAAGTAATCATGATATATGTAATCATATGAATAATAACAAGTCAAAACATGGACGACAAATGAAACGATTTAACCAAAACACTCTTTAACATGGAATTTACAAAAGAATGGGTAATATAAAGTCATAAGTGAACCATATATGATATCATAAAAATGAATATGATTCTGTAATATTTCAATGACATTATTTAAATCATTACACAGGAGGTTCTAATACCTATGAAGCATATCAGACCTAAGGTAAGGGATAATTTTTCAAATCTCATTTTTATCAAAGATTTCTTATTCGTAAGTATTTACTGGGGTTATTGCTATCATCCATGTCCATGTTTTGTAAAAGTTTATTCATGTATTATTAATGTCCATTTTACGCATTTTGACTTTTACCCCATGGTATAGAAGGAATCATTCTTTTATTTAACCTATAAGGTACTTCATGACTTTTTCTGACAAAGGTACGAGAAGAATGTTTTTTTAACGTATACAGCATGAAAGGCTTTTTATGGTTTTATAAAGCCTTATTTTCATTAAGCTTCCTCCAAAATATTTCATGACTATTTTAAACAGAATCCTTTTATTTTAAAATTTCATGACATTTTTTGAAAAGAAAATGATTTTGAAGAAAAAAGGATATTTTCCTCAAGAATTCATTTCATGTGTTTTATGAAAACCATTTTCATCTAAGATAACATTATTTAACATGTGTATGTTTCATGTATCATGTCTCTATGATTATACATGGGTTCAATTTTCTTATGATTAAATTATATCCAATTTTTTATATAGATTATTTTATGATGGGATGATGTTTATGAAACCCATTTTTATTCTTTGGGTTATGATGAATGTTTTAAGATAATCGTGTGGCACAAGTAATAATGATTTCATTATAAGATGGGTGGAACCTATATCTCCCTCCAATGAATTGGGTGAATATTAATAACTCATGAGATAGAAATGGCTGGAACGGTAAGTTTATCTGGTTCCGTATTACAGGACTGGAACGAGGAGAGAACTCAATTCAGAAAGGTACTTTGTCCACTAAGATAGTCTTGGAAGCAATGCCTTGGCTACAATGGAAATCATTACATGTTCTTAATGGATGCCAAAATTACATGTTTTATTCCCATACTATGTTATCATGATTTATGTTCCATTATGATCTATTCCTTATGTACTTCCATGTTTTAAGTCGTTGCTCAATATTTTGATGATTAAACATTATGTTCATGTTTTTATGTTCAAATGAATAAGGTATGTTTTATTTTATCCATTCTTACCCTTACTGAGCATTTTAGCTCACCCTTTTATGTTTTATTTTCCCCCAGGATTAAAATAATTGGTCTATGTAAGGAAACAAAAAGTGTAAGATCTTTATGGGAGATTTTGAAGATCTTTCACCACGATTAGAAGATTATGTTCCATGTTTCCAAAGACACTAAACACTTTTGGACCTTGTGAGTCTCTTTTTGTTATGTATTATGTATTCCACAAATGTAATGTAATATCTATGTATGTCAAGCGTCGGATCTCTACAATTGGTATTAGAGGAACGGTTTAGTTAACCTCTGGAAACTAGTATGTGAAAACATTAAAGAGATCCCTAGAGATATTTCTAAGGAATGTCTAGGGATGTCCCTAAGGTTAAGTAAATGTATAGGTTATAGTCCTAGAATTTCACTAACGATCTTAGAATTTAACCTAAGATGTAAGATATTGAGGGTACTCCCCCTTTACTATGTAGTTTTCCCTAGCATGATTTTTACCTTTAAAACTATTCTTTTTGGGTTTTAGACGATGGATGGAAACCGAAGGAACCGTGTTGATCAATGCAATGGACAATACAATGATTGTCCCCCTGAACAAACAAATGTTATGGGAGATGGAGTGAAAAATCTTATTGTTATACTTGAACAAGCTATGAACCATTATGGACTTTCAAATGAGGAGAGAAGGGAACAATATTCTATTGAGTCCTTCATGAGGCAACATCCACCTTCTTTCATTAGGTCTTCTGATCCACTTGTTGCTGACCAATGGATCAGTACCACTGAAAAGATATTTTCAGTTCTTCAATGTTCTGAACATGCTAATGCCATCTTAGCAGTATATCTTTTGGAAGGTGAAGCTGATCAATGGTGGAACAATATCAAGAATACGAGTCCAGGAGATGAAATTGAGTCCATGGCAGGGGACGAGTTCAAGAAATTATTTTTCAATAAGTACTCCCCTTGAATTCTTCTAACAAAGATGGAGAAAGAGTTTCTTGAACTAAAGAAAAAGGATTATGAATCTGTTGGTGAATACGAAGTGAATTTTACAAGGCTTTCAATTAATGCATCTGGCTTTATCATCCAACCTGAAAGTAAAGTTGATTGATTTTTCGGTGTCTTGAAACCAAATCTTCAAAGGGAATTATCTATAAGATACTTCAGTAGCTATGAAGAAATTGTGTGTTATGCTATCAAGGTAGAAATGGAAGTTGGTGTTACTTATCCATCTCCTAGTTTTGACAAGAAACGAAAGATGGAGTTCAAGGAGAAATCTCAGAATAATATTGAAAAAAGATGAATGTTTCCTTATGCTCAAAGTGTGGAAAAAAGAATGGTGTAGATTGTATTAAAGGGACTAGAAAATGTTTTAAGTGTGGAAAAGAAGGTCATCGAGCAACTGAGTGTCGAAGTAATGGAAAAAGGGTTTCTAATGATGTGAATAAAGAAAACACTGCCGAGAACGCACCACCAACGCATCAATGCTACAAATGCAAGGAAATGGGGCATTATGCAAATAAATTCCCAAATATAAGGGTTAGTGATGATCGACATGAGAAACCACTAATGGAAAAGGACAAAGGGAAGTCACATGCGATCACGATTGGCGATGTTGAATATGAAAACGATGTGGTGGAATGATTAAGTGTTTATGTAATGGGATTCCAAAATAATGTTGTATATATTATCGTGGAATATTGGAATATTTATGTATTGGTATATTGTGGTTTTCAATAATTTTATAGTACCGGTAACCATGGAATGTGATTGAGATATTTTCGGAAAAAAGATGAAATGCGCATAATGAAGGGATAAAGAGAAAATTAATTGTTTGATAGTATTCATGATCTCATGACTGATATAAGGAAATAGTTATATCATGGTTTGACTATATAGAATTTTGGGGTTTTGGTATGTGGAAAGAGTTAACTTTTGACAACAGTCTTGTTTTCACTATGATTCAATGGGTATTCATTTTTCAAGAGAATACATGATTAAGGCCTTCGAATGTTTGGAATGTGACCAAAAAGGCATATCTCATGATATGTGGGGATCAACTATTGTATTAACAAGCTTGTTATATGATCTCTTTGGTAATGGTTTTCACTATAATATGAGATTGGACAACAGTATTTTGGATAAGCCCAAATATTGGAATGGATTATGTTGGACATAAGTTAGTATTGTTTAAGGAAAGAAGTTTTTTTGATATTATTGATGGGATTTTATAGTAATGTAGTTTTAGAAAAATGTAAACCTGTAGGATGGGCGACAACCCATCACGTCGGACAAGGCTATGGGAATTGAACCCACAACCGAAGTGTGACTGGCCATTATCACCTACCACTAGCCTACAGGATGTCCCTGTTTAGTAGAAACTTGTTTTATTATATTAAGCAGTTTATATATGAAGTATAAGTCCATTTTAAGTACCATATATGATTAATTTCACTATAGATGGACTTATGTATTTTTTGATAACATTTCTAACCTTTTGTTTGAGACAGATGGGATGACCCATCATTCTATCACATGATCTGCTAACACTTCACGAATGACAAATTCAACTTCATTTCATTAAGATATGAAGTTGAAATTGTCCAAAGAATGACCAATGGTGAGACTGTACCAAAATCAAGAAAGTATTTCTCCTAATTCCAATTTCATAAACTTTAGGGAAATGATCTTGAAAACCAAAAATGTTGTCCTTTTCTCTTATATCTGATGAATCAAATGGTACCTTATATCGTCACAAATTTATGGCTTTGTGATTGTTTAATTTTTCATAGCCATGTTCTCTACCACTCTCCATCAGAACTTGATGGTTGGATTTTTTTTCCATATCCATATTTTCACATATGTTCTCCTACGTGGAAACCCATTGATTAGTTAATTTGGGTAACCATGACGTTTCATACTTTAGTTTTTAAATCCAAGTGTTGGTATTACTTTTAATGGTGTGGGTTTCTATTATAGAAACTTTCGAGTGGTAAACCATTTATAACATCGACGAATTTCAAAGGCGAAATTCATTTTAAGGGGGGTAGAATGTAACACCCCGATTTTATGAAAAATATTCTTTTTAATTTCATTAATGTCTTGTGTTTTACGCTACACCAAAAGGATATTTCCTAACATACATCCATGACTTGCCTTGCATTACACGCAATCAAGACCTTCCTCGACAGTGTGTGTAGTACGTAATACCGAGTTTCACTAAATGTGATATTATTATGAACTAGTCGTTATGAATAGTAATACCCACTTTATGAAATATTATAAATTTTATCTTACAAATTGGACATCATTTTGGATTAGGATTATCTAAATTAGCATAGGGTGAAATTTTGGTACTTTTCAGATATCTTTCATATTCTGATGAATAGTGAAAATTACTAAATTTTAATTAAAAACATATTTTTTTAATTGAAATAATTAATAGTGATAAATTAATAATTTGAGTGGTTTTAAAGTATATTTAAAATATATTTTTGCAATTTAATACAATTTTGGTCATTGGATGTCATTTCACATTTAAACCAGACATAAACAAGTGTCAATCTTTTGATAGTTATTATCCCATAAAAATACGCTATTTGATTTGATGACGGATATTAATTTTTAAATTATTTAATTTAACTGATATTTTTTGAATTTGGTAAAATAGACATCAATTTTGAATTCATAATATCAAATATAGCTTTGGCTAAATTTTTGGTATTTTTCTGGAAACATTCATTTTTTGATGAATAGTGAAACCACTAAGTGGTAGTTAAAAAACTGAATTTTTTATAAAACATAATTTTACCGCTTCTGTGAGCGGAATTTCGAAAATCCATGAGACACTGTTAATATCAAGGACTATAATTTGGTTCAATGAGATGAAAATAATTTTTGGTGAATAGTAACTTTTTACTTCTTTTACTGCGGTTAAAAGTATATAGGGTAATTAAGGGTAAAAATGATATTATTATTCCCATAAAACATGTCCTAATTCTATTATAAAAGTGTAATTCTACCCAAATCAACATTAGGAATAAAATATGACCATTTAGGCCCACATGGATTAGATTAGGACATTTATTATTAATTTATTTTAAGAAGGGTTAAAATATTTAAAATCAAATTTAATAACTAAATCAAATTTAATATTGGGTTATACATAAGATAAATTTGACTATAAATATTCATTAGCAAGATAAAAAGATTTCCTACATGATGGTATTTTATTTTTTATTTTTATAATTAATATAATTTAATTTATTTATGACACAATGAGGATGCAGTAATTATCTTATTAATGAAATATTGACATAATTGATGTTATAAATACCCAAATAAATGTAATTTGATACTTTTTATGAATTAAAATAATTTTATATGTTAATATGACATTTTAGTATTGATTTAATTATCTTTTTTCGAACTAATAATTCTGTTATGAGTTTCAAAAAAATCAATTACCAAATAGTGTCAAAATTGACATAAAATAGTTTTTAAAACAAATATTATATTATTAATTGTCATTATATTTCTAAAAATATAAGGTTCAGCCAATATACTTATATCATGATATTTGTATCACTAATGGACCACTTGGGGTCGCATGGATGTATATGGTAAATTTATTAACTATATAATATAAAAATACAAAGTCTCATGGTAAATGTCAATCTAATTAACGAAGAGTTAAAACTAAAAGATAAGTTTAATATAATGACATAAAATTCTCTAAATTCTATTTCATGATAGTATTTCGACACCTCCCCACATTATTTTAGAAATATATCAATTTGGAGCTATTAAAAACCGAATATGACTTTATAATAAAATAATATTTTTAGTTATTCCAAAGGTGCCCTCTCCTCCCTTATAAAAGGGCACCTCCTCCCTCTCTTCCTCACACCACTTTGAGCCTTAATGCTCGGCAAAACCCTGAAAAATTATCTTCTCCACATCCCTAGAAACATCCTAGATGTCCTGGTATTCTTCAAAGACCAATTTTAGTCCCCTAAGAGGAGGTCTCAAAGAGGCGCTTCAATGAAGAGGTAATGTCCGTTACCGATTCTTTGAACTTTATTTCTTCTTCCACTTCATATTCTTTGGTTGTTGAATTATGAAGTAATAACATCAGTATCACTCATATACTGATATGTTATTATATTAATGAAACAACCCTATTTCACCATCTATCCATCCTATGGAAAATGAAATCACCACGCGTGCGTACGTACGGAATACCGTCTCCACGCCGTTGTGTAATCTACTTTCCACCACCACCTTACTTGGATGGGTATAATAGTGTAAATAATAACTATATATGATTATTGTAAAATGATTTTGATTCTGTAATAGTATACATACACTCAAATAAAATTCCACGATCATGGGAACGATATCATCGCTCGTGCGTACGTACGGAATACCGTTTCAACGACGCGATGAGATTCATTCTCAATGATTAAACATTCATGAATGATTATAATTTATAAATAATAAGTAATCATGAAATATATAACATAATAATGATAGTATATTTATGTATATATATATTTGTGTCATCCAATTAATTCCATTCAATTCAACGAGGAAACAAAAATAACATTCATGTGTACGTACGACCTACCATCTCCATGAACGGTGTATTTCATTCCATTTATCGATATATTATATATATGTATATTATGAATATATATTTTATATTTTGGAATTAAGTAATCATGATCTATGTAATCAGATGAATAATTACACGTCAAAACACGGACGACAAATGAAATGATTTTACCCAAAACACTCTTTAACATGGAATTTATAAAATAACAGGTAATATAAAGTCATAAGTGAACCATATATGACATCATAACAATGAATATGATTCTGTAATAAGTCAATGAAATTATTTAAATCATTATACAGAAGGTTCAGATACGTACAATGCATATCGGACCTAAGGTAAGGGATAATTGTTCAAATCTCACTTTTATCTGAGATTTCTTATTCGTAAGTATTTACTGAGGTTATTTCTATCATCCATGTCCATGTTTTATAAAAGTGTATTCATTTATGTTTAAAGATAATTTTACCCATTTTGAGTTTTACCCCATGGTATGGAAGGAATCTTTCTTTTCTTTACCCTACAAGGTACTTCTTGACTTTTCCGAAAAAAGTACGAGAAGAATGTTTTTTTAACGTATACAACATGAAAGGATTTTTACGGTTTTATAAAGCCTTATTTTCATGAAGAATCCTCCAAAATATTTCATGACTATTTTCAAAAAAATCCTTTTCTTTTAAAATTGGATGACATTTTTATAAAATAAAATGATTTTGAAGAAAAAAATATATTTTCCTCAAGAATTCATTTCAAGTGTTTTATCAAAACCATTTTCATCAAAGATGAAATTATTTCACATGTGTATGTTTCAAGTATCATGTTTCTATGATTTACATTATTTCACTTTTCTTATGATTAAATGATATCCATTTTTTTATATAGATTATGTTATGATGGGATGATTTTTTTGAAACCCATTTTTATTTACTGGGTTATGATGAATGTTTTAAGTTAATTTTGTAGCACAGGTAAGAATGATTTCATTATAAGATGGGTGGGACCAATATCTACCTCCAATGCATTTGGTAAAGATTTATATCTCATGAGATAGATATTGCTGGAATAGTAAGTTAATCTGGTTCAGTATTATAGGACTGGAACGAGGAGAGAACTCGATTCAGAAAGGGACATTGTCCACTAAGATGGTCTTGGCAACAATGCCTTGGATACTATGGAAATAATTACATGTTCTTAATGGATGCCACAATTACATATTTTATTCTCATACTATGTTATAATGATTTATGTTCCATTATGATATATGCCTTATGTATTTCCATGTTGTATGTCGTTGCTCAAGATTTTGATGTTTAAAAATTATGTTCATGTTTTTAAGTTCAAATGAATATGGTATGTTTTATTTTATCCATTCTTACCCTTACTGAGCATTTGACATCACCCTTTTTATGTTTTATTTTCCCCTAGGATTAAAAGAAAGGTTTTAGGTAAGGAAAGAAAAAGTGGAAGATCTTTATGGGATATGTTGAAGATCTTTCACCACGATTAGAAGAATATGTTCCATGTTTCCAAAGACACTAAACTATTACGGTCCTTGTGTGTATGTTTTTGTTATGTATTATGTATTCCGCAAAAGTAATGTAATATCTATGTATGTCAAGCATCGGGTCTCTACAATTACTATCAGAGGAAATGGTTAGTTAACCTATGGAAACTAGTATGTGAAAAATTTAATGAGATACCTAGAGATATTTATAAGGTATGTCTAGGGATGTCCCTAAGGGTAAGTACACGTATAGGTTATAGTCCTAGAATTGCGCTAACGATATTTGAAATTAACCTAAGATGTTATTTATTGAGGGTACTCCCCCTTTAGTATGTTGTTTTCCCTAGCATGATTTTTACCTCTCAAACTATTCTATTTGGGTTTTAGATGATGGCTGGAACCCGAAGGAACCGTGTTGATCAATGTAATGGACAATGAAATGATTTTCCCCCTGAACAAACAAATTATATGGGAGATGGAGTGAAAAATATTATTGCTATACTTGCACAATCTATGTATCATTCTGGACTTCCAAATGAGCAGAGAAGGGAACAATATTCTATTGAGTCCTTCATGAGGCAACATCCACCTTCTTTCATTGGGTCTTCTGATCCACTTGTTGCTGAACAATGGATCAGTACCACTAAAAAGATATTTTCAGTTCTTCAATGTTCTGAACATGATAAAGTCATATTAGCAGTATATCGTTTGGAAGGTGAAGCTGATCTGTTGGGAAAAAATCCCTCAAGGTAACATTGCAGTATTTTTGGGTTGATTGTGTTTGTTGACAAAGAAGGTTTCCATGGAGAATTGTCGAGTTCCCGAGAAGTTTTTGACATTATATGTTGACAAAAAACTATGACAAAGAAAAGGACGATCTGGAGGCGGTACAAAAGAGCAGTACAAGGTGGCGCCGTTTCCCAGTGTTTGCCAAATTTATGGGCCTGAAAATCGCCAATGGAAAATGGAGTGATATGTTGTTGGAAAAGGTTGAGGAGAGAGAAATGAAGGAGGTGCACGGAAACATTAAGCGTGGTGTGCAAAATTAGAGGGTTGCGTGAAATCATGAAGTATGGAGCGCAAAACAGCGGGTTGCGCGAAATTGTATTTCGCGCAAAAGATGTTTCAAGGCCGAAAGCTTGAAAATCGGTAAAGGCATGAGGCGCGCGAAATTTTGGAGGCGTGCACGAAAAATTGATGTGGCGCGCGAAATAGCGGATGAAGTATTTCGCGCAAAAGATGTTTCGAGGTCCGAAGCTTGGAAAATGGCAAAGGCATGAGGTGCGCGAAATTATGGAGCAGTGCGCGGAAAATTGTTGTGCGCGAAAGATTTCTATTTCGCGATCAAAGCGGATTACGCGCTCAAGGAGGGTTTTTCGCGCGGGGCCGATTTTGCCTATAAATATGAAGTGACCCTCCTCCATTAAGTAGAGTTCAAGACATAGAAAATACCCGAGCTTTGGTGAGCGAAATTGAAGTTAGAAAGTGTGTTGCGCGTAAACTTAAAGTTTGCGCGTAAAGTCAGCTGTTGCGCGATAGGCTAAGGTTGCGCAGAAAGTTGGTGCTGGCATGTAAAAGGAAGATTGCGTGAAAAGTGGATATCGCGCAAAAGCAGTGAATTGCGCGCAAGGCAGTTTCCAGGCTCCGCGTAATATTTGGAGGTTGCGTGAAAAAGGAATTTCGCGCAAATCATAGAAATTGCGCGCAAGACACCGTAAGGGCTGCGCGTAAAAACTGAGGTTGCCCGGTACATCCGGTGCAAAGTGAGATTCATCTGCGGGTGAAAGTTGGACTTCAACAGAGCATCTACATACAGAGTAAGATGCATTCCTTCATTAAAATGAGGAGACCTACAAGTCTATAAACTGTGAGTGAATTCTTTCCAAGAGTAGTGAGCTTAGGAAGAGGAAGAAGGTGATCCTCTCCACCAGCAGTGAGCCAGAGAGAGAGAAATAGGGAGTGACCCTTGGGAAAGCAGTGAGCTGACCCTAAACATTGTATAGGCAGTGAGCCTGGGCATAGAAGTGATCTAGCCCGAACATTGTAATCCACAGCTAGTGTAGTCTAGTGGAATTTGGTACGAACCGGCAACTTATCGGCGTATGCTCCTTGGACGTAGCCCTTAGCGGTGAACCAAGTAAAAATCTCTGTGTATGCCTCCTTACTTTCCTGCATTGCATTCAACGAATCATCATCACGTAAAGGAGACAAGTGATCATAGTAACCACATAAGTGCAAACAAAGTGACCCTTGCAACAAAGAGGTCAAGATCCAGTGGGGCAGGAAGAACTTGAAAAAGAATATCCATACCCTGATTCACCCCCCTCTCAGGGTATATAGGCCCCTATTGGCCCTAACATGATCAATGGTGGAATCTTAACAAGAATACGAGGCCAAGAGATGAAATTGAGTCCATGGAATGAGACGATTTCACGAACTTATTTTTCAATAAGTACTTCCCTCGTATTCTTCGAACAAAGATGGAGAAGTAGTTTCTTGAACTAAAGAAAAAGGATGATGAATCTGTTGGTTTATACGAAGCAAATTTTACAAGACATGCAAGGTATGCATCTATCTTTATCATCAAACATGAAAGTAATGTTGATCGATTTTTTAGTGGATTAAAACCAAATCTTCGAAGGGAATTAGCTATAAGAGAATTCAGTAGATATGAAGAAATTGTGTGTTGTGCTATCAAGGTAGAAATGGAATTTGGTGTTACTTATCCATCTCATAGTTTTGACAAGAAATGAAAGATGGAGTTCACGGAGAAATCTCAGAATAATGGGGAAAAGAATATGAATTTTTCCTTATGCTCAAAGTGTGGAAATAAGCATGGTGGAGATTGTCTTAAAGGGACTAGAAAATGTTTTAAGTGTAGAAAAGAAGGTCATCGAGTAGCTTAGTGTCAAAGTAATGGAAAAAAGGTTTCTAATGATGTGAATAAAGAAAATACTATAGAGAACGCACCACCAACACTTCAATGATTCAAATGCAAGGAAATGGGGCATTATGATAATAAATGCCCTAATCCAAGGGTTAGTGATCATCGACATGAGCAACCACTTAAGGAAATGGGCAAAGTGAAGTCACATGCGATCACTATTGGTGATGTTGAATATGACAACGATGTGATGGAATGATTAAGTGTTTATGTAATGTAATTCCAAAAGAATGTTGTATATAGTATTGTGTAATATTGGAATATTTATGTATTGGTCTATTGTGGTTTTCAATAATTTTATGATACCAGTAACCATGGAATGTGATTGAGATATTTTTGGAAAAAAGATGATATGCACATAATGAAGGGATAAGGAGAAAATGAAATTTTTGACTATATTCATGAGCTCATGACTGATATAAGGAAATAGTTATATCATGGTTTGAGTATATAGAATTTTGGGGTTTTTCTATGTGGAATGAGTTAACTTTTGACAGCACTCATGTTTTCACTAAGATTCAATGGGTATTCATTTATCATGAAAATACATGATTGAGGCCTTTGAATGTTTGGAATGTGACCAACAAGACATATCTCATGATATATGGGGATCAACGATGGTATTAACATTCTTGTTATATGAACCCTTTGGTAGTCATTTTCACTATAATATGAGATTGGATAGCAGTTTTTTGGATAAGCCTAAAGATTGGAATGGATTATGTTACACATAAGTTAGTATTGTTTAAGGATAGAAGTTTTTTTCAATATTATTGATGGGATGTTATAGTAATGTAGTTTTAGAAAAAGGACAACCTGCAGGATGGGCGAGAGCCCATCACGTCGGACAAGGCTATGGGAATCGAACCCACAACTTAAGTGCGACTGCCCTTTATCGCCTACCACTGGCCTACAAGACGTCCCTATTTAGTAGAAACTAGTTTTATTATATTAAGCAGTATGATATATGAAGTATAAGTCTATTTTAGGAACCATATATGATTAATCTCACTATAGATGGACTTATGTATTTTTTGATAACTTCTATAACCTTTAGTTTGAGACAGATGAAATGACCCATAATTCTATCACATGATCTGCTAACACTTCACGATTGGCATATTCAACTTCATTTCATTAAGAGATGAAGTGGAAATTGTCCAAAGAACGACCAACGGTGAGACTGTACCAAAATCATGAAAGTATTTCTCCTAATTCCAATTTCATCAACTTTAGGGAAATGATCTTGAAAACCAAAAATGTTGTCCTAGTGCTCTTATATCCGATGAATCAGATGGTACCTTAGAACGTCACAAATTTATGGCTTTGTAAATATAGAATTTTTCATATCCATGATCTCTACCACTCTCCATCAGAACTTGATGGTTATATTTTTCTCCCATATCCATATTTTCACCTATGTTCTCCTACGTGGAAACCCAGTGATGAGTTAATTTGGGTAACTATTACATTTAATACTTTAGTTTTTAAAGCCTTGTCTTCGTATTCCTTTTTATGATGTGGGTTTCTATTAATGAAACATTTGAGTATTAAACCATTTATAACCATGACGAATTTTGAGGGCGAAATTCATTTTAAGGGGGGTGGAATGTAACACCACAAGATTTTATTAAAAATATTCCTTTTAATTTCATTAATGTATTGTGTTGTACGCTACACCAAAAAGAGATTCAACAACATGCATCCCTGACTTTCCTTGCATTAAATACAATCGCGACCTTCCTCGACAGCGTGTGTAGTACGCAATACCGAGTTTCACTAAACGAGATATTATTATAATATTATTATGAACTACCCGTTATGAATAGTAATACCCACATTTTGAAAATTTATAAATTTTATCATTCAAAATGGACTTCATTTTTGGATTCGGAATATCGAAATTAGCTTAGGGTGAAATTTTGGTACCTTTCGAATAACTTTCTTATTCTGATAAATAGTGAAAATTACTAAATTTTAATTAAAAAATACTTTTTTAATCGAAATAATTAATAGTGATAAATTATTAATTTGAGTGGTTTTAAAGTATATTTAGAATAGATTTTTACAAATTTAATACACTGTTGGTTATTGTATGTAATATCACATTTAAACCAGACATAAACAAGTGTCAATCTTTTGATAGTTATTATCTTTTAAAAACACGCTATTTGTTTTGACGACGGAAATTAATTTTCAAATTAGTTAATGTAACTGATATGTTTTGAATTTGTTAAAATAGAAATCATTTTAGAATTCATAATATCAAATATATCTTAGGCCTATTTTTTGGTATTTTTCTGGAAACTTTCATGTTTTGATGAATAGTGAAACCACTAAGTGGTAGTTAAAAAACTGAATTTTTCATAAAACATAATTTTACAGCTTATGTGAGTGGAATTTCTAAAATATTAGAGACACAGTTAATATCAAGGACCAAAATTTGGTTAAATGAGATTAAATAATTTTTTGGTGAATAGTAACTTTTTACTTTCTTTTTCCACGGTTAAAAGTAAATAGGGTAATTAAGGGTAAAAATGATATTATTATTACCATAAAACATGTCCTAATTCTATTGGACGAGTGTAATTAGACCCAAAACAACCTTAGGAATAAAATATGACCATTTAGGCCCAATTGGATGAGATTAGGACATTTATTATTAATTTATTTAAAGAAGGGTTAAAATAGATAAAATCAAAGATTAATAAATAAATAATTTTTAATATAGGGTTATACATAAGATAAATTTGGCTATAAATATTCATTAGAAAGAAAAAACTATTTCCTATATAATGGTATTTTATTTTTAATTTTTAGACTTAAAATAATTTAATTTATTTATGACACAATGATCATGTAGTAATTATCTTATTAATGAAATATTGACATAATTGATGTCATAAATACCCCAATAAATGTAATTTGAGACTTTTTATGAATTACAATAATTTTATATGTTAATATGGATTCTTAGTATTGATTTAATTAACTTTTTTAGAACTAATGATTCTATTTTGATTTTCAAAAAAATAAATTACCAAATAGTGTCAAAATTGACATAAAATAGGTTTTAAAACAAATATTATATTATCAATTGTCATTATATTCCAAATAATCTATGGTTCGGCCAAGATACTTATATCATGATATTTGTATAATTAATGGGCCACTTGGGGGTCGCTTGGATGTGTATGGTAAAATTATTAACTATATAATATAAATATACAAAGTGACATGGTAAATATCAATCTAATTAACTAAGAGTTAAAACTACAATATATGGTTAATATAATGACATAAACTTGTCTAAAATCTATTGAATGAAGGGATTTAGAGCCATACCCACATTATTATCTAAATATATCAATTTTGAGCTATTAAAACCGAATATGACTTTCTAATAAAATAATATTTTTAGTTATTTCAAAGGTGCCCCTCTCCTCTCTTATAAAAGGCCACCTCCTCCCTCTCTTCCTCACACCACATTGATCCTTCAAGCTCGTAAATCCCCTACCAAATTCTATTCTCTACTTACCTAGAAACATCTTATAGGTCCTTTTCTTCTTCGAAGTCCAATTTTATAGCCCTAATAGGCGGCCTCAATGAGGCGCTTCAAAGAAGAGGTAATATCCGTTACCGATTCATTCAACTTTATTTTTTCTTACACTTCTTCTTCATAGGTTACTTCATTATGAAGTAATAACATCAGTATCACTAATATACTTATATGGTATTATAATTATGATAGAACCATATTTCACCATCTATCCATCCTATGGAAAACGAAATCACCACCCGTGCGTACGTACGGAATACCGTCTCCACGTTGTGGTGTAATCTATTTTCCACCACCACCTTACATGGATAGGTATAATGGTGTAAATAATAACAATATATTTTTATTGTAATGTGATATTGATTATGTAATCGTATACAAACACTCCAATAAAATTCCACGATCATGGGAACGATATCATAGCTCGTGCGTATGTACGGAATACCGTCTCCACGACGCGATGAGATTCATTCTCAATGATTAACCATTAATGAATGATTATAAAGTATATAAAATAAGTAATCATGAAATATATGACATAATAATGATACTGGATTTATGTATATATATTTATTTATTTATTTCATCCAATTTATTCCATTCAATTCAATGAGGAAACAAAAACAACGTACATGCATACGTACGGCCTACCGTCTCCATGATCTGTGTATTTCTTTCCATTTATCGATCTATTATATATATGTTTATTATTAATGTATATTTAAATTCTGGAATTAAGTAATCATTATCTATGTAATCATATGAATAATTACAAGTCAAAAAATGGATGACAAATGAAACGATTTTACCAAAAACACTCTTTAACATGGAATTTACAAAAGAACGGGTAATATAAAGTCATAAGTGAACCATATATGATATCATAACAATAAATATGATTATTTAATAAGTAAATGACATTATTTAAATCATTATAAAGGACGTTTAGATATGTATGAAGCATATCAGACCTAAGGTAAGGGATAATTGTGCAAATCTCATTTTTATCCGAGATTGCTTATTCGTAAGTATTTACTGGGGTTATTGCTATCATCCATGACCATGTTTTATAAAAGTGTATTCATGTGTCTTTGAAGTAATTTTTACCCATTTTGACTTTTACCCCATGGTATGGAAGGAATCTTTCTTATATTTACCCTACAAGGTACTTTTTTACTTTTCCGACAAAAGTACAGGAAGAATGTTTTTTTAACGTATACATCATGAATGGATTTTTATGGTTTTATAAAGCATTATTTTCATGAAGCTTCCTCTAAAATATTGCATGAATATTTTCAACAAAATCCTTTTCTTTTAATATTTCATTACATTTTGTGAAAACAAAATGATTTTGAAGAAAAGAGGATATTTTCCTCAAGAATACATTTCATGTGTTTTATCAAAACCATTTTCATCTAAGATGGCATTATTGCACATGAGTATGTTTCAAGTATCATGTCTCTATGATTTACATGGTTTCAACTTTCTTATGATTAAATGATATCCATTTTTTTATATAGATTATGTTTTGATGTGATGATTTTTATGAAACCCATTTTTATTCTTTGGGTTATGATAAATGTTTTAAGATAATTTTGTGGCACAAGTAAGAATGATATCATTATAAGATGGGTGGGACCTATATCTCCCTCCAATAAATTGGGTAAAGATTTATATCTCCTGATATAGACATGGATGGAACGGTATGTTAATCTGGTTTAGTATTACAGGACTGGAACGAGGAGTGAACTCGATTCAGAAAGGGACTTTGTCAACTAATATGGTCTTGGCAGCAATGCCTTGGCTACAAAGGAAATCATTACATGTTCTTAATGGATTCCACAATTACATATTTTATTCTCATACTATGTTATCATGATTTATTTTTCATTATGATCTCTGCCTTATGTACTTCCATGTTTTAAGTCGTTGCTCAAGATTTTGATGTTGAAACATTATGATCATGTTTTTATGTTCAAATGTATATGGAATGTTTTATTTTATCCATTCTTACCCTTACTGAGCATTTGAGCTCACCATTTTTATGCTTTATTTTCCCCTAGGATTAAAAGAAAGGTTTTAGGTAAGGAAACAAAACGTGGAATATCATTATGGGAGATGTTGAAGATCTTTAACCACGATTAGAAGATTACGTTCCAAGATTTCAAAGACAATAAACTATTACGGTCCTTGTGTGTCTGTTTTTTTATGTATTATGTATTTCGAAAAAGTAATGTAATATCTATGTACGTCAAGATTCGGGTCTCTACAAGTCCCTCTCGTAGCACACTTTATTTTTGGAAAATCATATAATAATGTTCCCAGTCAAATCCCAACTTCAATGAAAACTCAATTGGTGTATGTAAAAATTGATGTCTCATCATGTGGGTCTGACAACGTTAACGGCTCATGAAAGGGATACATATATTGAATTTTGTGTATCATTTAATGAAAATGCGTCGGTTGGTTCCAAGCACAATTAGACAAAATTGGACCGACCTGACCCATTCAGGTGTGGGATTACCTTGTCCAGCCTAGCCCATTGGTCTGATGGTCTCTCCTGGAAGGCTGCCCAGCTACCAAATCCCACTCCTTCAGCCCGACATGATATGGTGGGATGGTTTTCTTCCAACCAGGACACCCAGTATCCCGATTCCCCTAGGTGGATCGGCCCATACTGTGGGGCCAGTTCAGTTGAGCCCAGACATGGTAGCTACCACATCTTCTATCCTGATTTCATCACCCCACAGTGGCCTACCCGTATCTCTTTTGTAGGCATAATCAACTTCTTTAGCATGCCGTTGATGTGTGCCACCTCCCTCATGTGGTTGTCACCACATGCCGCTACATGTTGGCATCCCTAGTCCACCACCTGTGGCGGCTACTACGGGTTCCACCACCACTGACCTTCGATGTGGCGAACCATGCTACCGCAATGAACCTTCGTCCAATGTCCTTCCATCACCGCTACAACCCACTATTCCATGGCCCTCCTTCCACCATCGTAGTATCCCATACTGACAGCTGTTAACATGGAGCTGTCATCTCCCTTGGATGCATGGCTAGAATGATTCACCTCTATTGTCTTGCATGGAGCGTTGTTTTTCCTCCTCGCAAATAACGATAGAAAAGGGTGAATTAGAAGTTCACACAAGGAACAGATGAAGGATGGACTATGAACCTTTTTTAGGTCAGTGTGGTTAATAATTTCTTATAGTATGAAGAAGGAAAAAAAATGTGAACCCAACATCCCATAACTCACTGCATGAAAAAACACATTCCCACATTAACGAGTGAATCGAAGGTCAAATTTTTGGTGAATTTCTATGCATTCTTCAATTAGAAAACAATAACAGGGGAATGGTAAAGACATATAAAACCCCTACCATGATTCATATTTATCACTGATGAATGGTGAATCTTTCAAAAAAATTTAGTCAATCTTTTGATGTTTTATCCTAATTCGTTCATCGATTTGTCTTCGTTAAGCATTCATCATTTCTCATTATTCACCAACAAATTTCTTCCATGTCTTGATATAAAACTCATGGATCCTCCCATGATAGTTTATCTCTGTTAATTAATATAATTGAGGTAATGTGTTTTAGGATTTCTGATATGCTAAGTCACTATGTCGTTATGTTGTATCATTTATGAAAGGAATCACAATTTTAGTAACACATTATTTGTAGTGTGTCTATTCTTTTTCATTCATGAAATGAAATAAATGGATCGAAGATGTGCTTCATCATAACATTTTTTAATTAAAAATTATGTCTAATGTTTATTTTATTCTTTATTTAAAATGTCTACAAAATTACTTTTACCCATGACCCACACTATTTGAGGTTAGGCCCCTCCCTAAGAAATCTCACTCTCATGATCTCATCGGTACTCTCAGATATACATTTAAAGTTACTGTTTATGAGTTATAATTATTTGAGAAATAAAATAAAATAATTTTATTACTTTGTTTACTATTATTCAATTTTTTCGATTTCTCACTAGAGGTATGTGCCTACTAAATATAAGTCACTCCTAGGGTAAACCCTCCATCCAAAATGATATGATTACCTTAGGGTTTTTATTTGGGAACCCATTTAACAGTTGTATCAATTTTTGTATAAAATCACTCATGCACTCTATTTAAATCATCACATTTTTTGACAAACCATTCTGGGCTCACCGGGCCTTGGTGTCACACGCAGTCTCAATGCCTGGTCTAGAAATTTCATTACTAATTATCGAAAATAATACCAAAAAATATGATTTATTACATTCTCCCAACCTTAAGAGTTTACATGCCCAAAATACAATACAAGGGATTCCAAAACAAATGAGGGGATGAACATGAACTTGAGTATCCAACTAACACTTTCTCTCCTGGAGAGTCTTGTACAGCCATTGAACATGCACTAGAGGAATCGATTTCCGATGGAAGGTCCTCTTCTATAGATCCTCAATCTATACTAGAAACTCCAAAAATATATCCCTATCATCATCATCTATCTTTCCCCAGTAAATGACATGCGATGTCTCGTGTACATATTTCCTTAGATTGGATATGCGGAAGTCATCATGCACCCGCTCTAATTGTGAAGGTTGAGTCAAGAGGTATACAACTTCTACCACTCTGCACAGTATCAGAAAAAGTCCATTAAATCTCAATGATAACTTGCCGCCCAGACAAATTCATAGTATCCCACATTGAGGAGAGACCTCAAGAAACACATGGTCTCCCTCCTCAACCTACCCATGTATCTATCGCCTACCTGTATAAGAATTTTGACTACTCTACGTAGTCCTCATCTACTCATCAATGACCTAATCATTTTCAATTAAAGTATACACAAACACCGAGCCCATTAGTTCTGACTCTCCAGGGATAGTGCAACAAATTGTAAACTTACATGGTCGCCCATATAATGCATTGAATAGTACCATACCGATTGTGGAGTGGTAGCTATTGTTGTACGAAAACTCTACCATATGTAGGTGGTCCTCCAAAATATGAGAAAAATCAAGTAATTAATCATTTATCATGTCTTATAAGACCTAAATTGTCCACACCATATGGTTGCCTATATACGGGTGGAATGTTGTGCTCAACCCCAACTGAGTCCCCAATGCCACCTCAATCCTTTCCATAACCGGGATGCAGAGGCTAAACCTCGATACAAGAGTATTATTTATTGGACTCTTTCGAGTAAAAAATTCTCATTCACATAGATTAATCACAATATCTCTACAAGATTCTATGCCCAAAAATAAAAAAAGTGACCAACCTGGTGAGTTAGCCAACAACCATCAAGATGGTACCGTGTCACATAGAAATACACGATAATCATCTCAAGGTGACCATCAATATAATTCCACACTCTATTATTAGAACCCATGGGAAGAAAAGAGATACACATTCCAAGAATAGGAGGATGACGTTGTGTGTTGACCAGCCACGAAACTGATTAAACAACTGCTCTTTTTTATATCAATAGGTACGCACAGTTAAACCATTTTCCATCATCCTTTTTGTCCCCACTGACACCCACATCTATATCCCAATGCATCCTACCACTCAAGGCTTCCACTATTACTATTTTTCATCCTCTAAAAAGGAACGAAGTCCTCCCCAACATAAGAATATCCATTTGGGGTATTCCCTATGGTAAACTGAGCACTTAATGACTCATAGTTGAAATCACAAATATGTGCCTCCCTAAGTCCCTTTATGAGTGGTAAGGTAACAACCACAAATTAGAGGTGAGATGCATCATCTCGATCCATTAAGGATAACTCAAATGAGGCCAACTTATCTATTTCAATGTTCAACAACTATGAACAAGATATCTTATTTAGAGTATCTACTAGCACGTTTCCCTTACCATGAATATTGACTACTTCAAATTCAACATCCTGGTGGAAGTCCATCCATCATATATGTCTCATGATTAAATCATTATAACAGAATATATACTGGAGATTCTTTTAGTTATTGTAGATGGTAAACCAGTCACCCATAAGGTAGTGTCACCACATCTTCAATGTGAATACTAGTGTTGCTAACTCATGATTGTGGGTTGCATATTTCTACACATGTGGTCTAAACTACCATGAACCATATGAAACAACCTTTTTCCATTTCATCATGATGCATCCATGTATAGTCCCTAATGCATCACATGTCACTTTGTAATCAACTCCCTGCCCAAGAAAACTCATGGTTTGGGTTCTCCTCAAACTCTACCTAAAATGATAAAAAGATAGCAGCCACCATTTCGTCCCTGCGAAAGCCTGCCCCATTCAACTGATTTATTTTTTCATATACCTTTTGGTAGTGTATAATAATACTCCATATCCTCTTGGTTAATGTTTCAGTATTCAACACATTACCCCAAATAGTGGGCTTTACTAATCACTTCTTCTGTAAGTCCTCCACCTACACCCTCATCTCATAAAGCTCTATGAAATCCATATGACATACCAATGACGATATTGGTGCTATATTGTGGTGTATAATGATGCATATATATGTCCCCCTATGGGGAGGTAAACCTGGAATCTTCATCACCGAATGAAATAATAATACTCCAACACTACTACAAGGAACTGATAACGCATAACATCCACTACCATGTGGTTAAGGATGACTGACTCAAGAGTGATCAGATGTACAAATAAATGCATGATTTTTTCCTTTGATTCATGTGTTTTCAATTTTCACCAATCATGGATAACACCATTCCAATTCTGCAGACATACTACCTTATTTTTCATAAAATATTCAATTGGATAATGAACTATAGTTGACCAGTCCTAACCCAAGAAAATGTCGTATGGACTCAAGGCATAAACCCAAATGTTTCAACCTAAACACTGTCCTGAAGTGTCAGATCACATTTTTGGCATTAGGGTAATTATTGAGTAACATCCCGTTAGTAACTCTTGATTTAAGGGTCATGTCAACGATTTAATTGGAAACTCTATGTCTAGAAATAATTCGCAAAAATAATGAATTATTATCACCTATGATTAATAATACGAAAATTGTGGTAGACACATACCCTTACTCTAATTATAATTAGAGACCTTGGTGAATATTCCACGATAGAAGGTAGGTACTTCCTTCTCATGTCATCCATCTCCATGAGTCTGGTGTGGACAACATTTGGGTGGTGGATATAACATATCAACATGTTTACCAACTCCCACATCTCTCCCAGCCCCTCTGCTATATCATTATCCCTACAGATTCATTAGGTCCTATCATTATCTCTTACCCAGTGGCCAATACACCATTTCATTGTCAGCATGATGGTTTGGAAAATCATTAAGGATTTGTACCATGTCATCTTTTGAAAAGAATTTCCTCTACCAAGAATGACTACACTAACCCATAGATCCCTTAGTTTTAGATCCCCTATGTTGGGATCCCATCTTGGTATGTCTCGCACATCTTAGTATCTCAGACTAATGTTGGGTTTCTTTCATGCTCACTAATAATATCAAATGGTTGTATAAACATAGGAAAAGGACATTCAATGAAAAATAATATCTCTAGAAGCATATCATAAATAGAAATGAACATAGGAATATTGTTGTATTGTATTTACCTAAACACACTTCACTCTGAGGTCTAAGCCCGAATGGATAGGTCATATTTTATTCATAGAGTTCATGAAATAATTGGTATGCCTTGATGAATACTCAGCTGTCGTCATGTTGTCCTATAAAAATTGCAGAGTTTTTTTTGAATGGAAAGACCTTAACTTTTATAGTGGGATCCCTTCTCTAAGAAATGTTCTCAAGCTCTGTCTATGGAAGATCCACATCATCGAAAGATTATGTAATCTAAACCCTACTGTCACACTACCGAGCCACATAAATGTATCACTTTTAGAACCATCATTTAATCTAATGGTATCCTTACTAGGTGGATAACTCAGTCACTGCCAAATGACAGTTTATAGATGCATGTAATTCAGGATTACCTTGGATCCTGATGGGTCTCTGTCATTGAATCTCATGAATTATTGTCATCACACACATATCAACCTCATGTACTATGAATAATATGTGAAACTCAACATGTGGGGTCATATTTTTTACACCACCTCATCGTGTTGTCTCTAGTGCAAACCCTTGTAGCCATCTTGTCACCCTGAAGATCACCCTTATGACCATGCAGTGGAATCCTGGATGGATATCTATGTGTAATTATCTCAATAAAATGTACCATAATAATGAGAGTATACCTGGTGAGTTAATTAAACAACAGTATTGAAAATTCACTCAATTGTTAAACGATTTTGTACGATCAATTTTTCCACCATCATGTAGAGTTTTCATGTACCGAGTTGAAAAGTAGAATTTAGATTCCAATTATATGGATACGTAGGCCACCACACCAATACTTGATTCCTTGGCCTGAACACCGAACTCGAAACACAAAACACTGATTCCCCAAACAAAACTCATAGAATCTGGATTCTTAATGTAGAACCAACCTCTTTTGATATCACGATATCACAACCAGTCCCATGGGGGCCGTTTCGTGACTACCCAAATCCTAAATCCCATACCATAGGGGATGGAGACAATAATTGATTAGGCATATCGGAAACTACTGGGAGTAATTTTCTTAAGTATATATACACAGAAACAACTCACAGATACATATAATGGAAGGTGAAAACACTATGTAAACAACACAAGATACGATAATAGAAAACTATAGGTAAAAATGGCCAAAATTAAATCCCAACTGAATGATAAATGTAAAAGTACTAGTCCTTAGACCTCCTACACAATGATCCATAACTAAAGTGTAGGTTCAAAAACAGCTATCTAATGTCACAAAATCATGTATCTTCTATCAGGGAACACTAACCCCCACCTGACCCCAGTCAGCTAAAGATAGGACGAATACATCAATTATCTACAGAAGACACCAAACATGTAGGAAAAGAACATGTTGTGGTTGAGGAAAACAATACTCAGTAGGGACACATAACAAAAATGAGATGACCACAATAGAAAGTACACACAATGTAGTGGACATCTCAGTTGGGGCACTGAGGAACACTCGTCAATGAGGTCTGCTGGTCTATTGAGGTCAGTTCTTCACTAAGGTTTGTTGGGCCCCTGAGGGCCACTCATCAAATGGGCCATTGAGGTCCACTCATCACTATGGTCTGCTAGGATCCTAGGTATACTCATATTCATGGTCCATGAGGTCTAATCATCACTTAGGTATGTTGGGACACTAAGATTCACTAATCCTCTAGGGAATTGGGGTCTGCTCACCCCTTAGGTCTGTAGGGCCATCGAGGTTTGCTCATCTGTAGGGCCATTGAGGTTTTCTCGTCTATTGGGCCACTGGGGTCTGATCGTCTACTGTGCCACTATGGTTAGCTCATCACATAGATATGTTAGGCCACTATGGTCTACTCATCTGCTCATCCATTGATGTCATCTCGTCACTTACTCCTCATCACAACCAGGTGTAGGATTCCCACTTGTAACATACATGATATCAGGAGATTCTAATCCTCCATCCATCGGTCATTTCCAAAAATCAAAGAAAACTAACTTGGAGTATGTAAATATTTATATCAAATAGAATGACTTCCAAAACCACAAATGGATGATAAATAGGACACATAATATGAATTTTATGACAATTTTAGTGAAAATTTTCCAGTCGGGTTTGGGTCCGAGCCAACCCGATCGGTCGTATCCCAAGAGCTAGGAACATTGGTCCGGCTTGACCCGACACATATTGGAGGGCAAGTTTCTATCCAACTAGGATACCCAGTGGCTAAGTTCTCCCCTCTGGCCGGACCCGCACTGGTGAGCCTATTCAGTCCAGCACGGATGTGGTGGGCGCCACTTCAACTACACATCATGTGGTCGGGTCGTACGACCACTCCCCACATGTAGTCTGTTGACCACATTCCATCACCTCATAATGACCCTCCCTGGTCACAAACTTATTTTTTCACCATGGATATTTTGTGAAACACTGCCTCCCACACTCTCCTACAACACCATTCCTCCACAGCCGGGTGTTCCACTATTGCCGGCCTTCGAGCCAACAACCCTTTCTACCATCACATACCTCCTAGCCATGGCTCTCCCTCCACCACTGTC
Organism: Viscum album; assembly: GCA_963277665.1. Lineage (NCBI taxonomy): Eukaryota > Viridiplantae > Streptophyta > Magnoliopsida > Santalales > Viscaceae > Viscum > Viscum album. Next base: position 275,459,750 of record OY728129.1, on the reverse strand, counting down.
GGCTCCCATACCGGTGGGAGTTCACTAGGAACCACCGTCTCCCTTGGCCTCATGACTAGGTTGATCCATCATTAATGTTTTTCTCATACTGTGGTTACCATCATGTCACAAAGAAAGGAATAAAATTATTGAGTAGAATGACGCACAAGGAACACACCAAGGTTGGCCATGACCATTGTTTTTGTCAAAATGATTCTTACATGTTATGATATTAAATAAGTATTAATAAAATGTGAAATCAAATTCCCACAACTCCCCACATGAAAAAACGCATTCCCACATAGACGATCAAACCACATGTCATATTGTTATTGAATAGAACTGTGTGATTCAATTATAAAGGATGAATGGGGGAATGATAAAAAATTAGAAATAAATTCCCACATAGGATTGGATTGATCTTTTAGGAAGGATGAATCATGCATTCGTCATTCCTGAATCTGTCGATGTATGATCTGAATCCATTAGTTTATCAGTCGTTGCCCATCATTCATCAACAATCATCATTCGCCAATGAATTCCTTGTCAGGCTTTGGAAAAAACTAAAGGATCCTCACCTGGTCTCGTATCTTCTTAATAAACTTAAAGGATGTAACACGTTTCAACATTTCTATTATGATGAGTCTCCGTGTCATTAAACTTTATCATTTATGAAATGAAATAGGTTTTGGTTATGCTAGAGTTGCAGCGTCATTACACTATTCCATTTTAAAATTGAAATGGATGGATCAACGTTCTCTTGTAGTGATTCATTTTTGAATAAAATAAATTTTATTATGATTATTTTCATTTTTACCTAAAATTTCATAAATTTAACATTTAGACTCGACCTGTGCCAGTCAATGTTAGGGACCGCCTAAGGAAAGAAAATCCTCATGAGCTCAACCGCATGCTTAGATATCCAGTATGAGTAACCATTTATAATTTATAATGATTTCAAAAACAAAATAACATTATTTAATTATTTTATTTATAGTTATGAAATTTTTGGGTTATCTCTCTAGAGGACTATGCATACTGAAATTATGTCATGCATAGAGTAAAACCAAACTTTTGAACGAAATAGTGCCTCATATTTCTCATATGAGGATCCGTTCATGAGTTATTCCAGTTTTTTTAAAGAAAAAACTCAATCAAACTATTTAAATCTTAATATTGTTTCAATGGACCATTCTAGGTACACTGGGTCTTGGAGTTTATCATTGTCTAAGTGCCTAGTCTCGAAATTTTTCAAATAATTTTCTAAAAACAAAATCTGGAAAATCCAACACATTTCAATTATAATGGTTTATAAATTTTGATCCCATAAATTAATACTGTCTTTTATGATATTTATCATAAAGAACAATGATCACAAACAACACTGATTAAAAATGATTGAAAACATTGTACGAGATAATTACCATGAAAAAATAGAATAAAAAACATCTATAAAATTAATTGATGTAAATGAATTTAAAAGTCATATATTATGATTTTATTAATTAATATTCAAAATAAAATTCTTTTCCAAATAATTTTTTTAACATATTCAGGAATTAACAAAATAAATTAAATTCTTCTATTTTGAAATATTATTAATATATATATATATATATTTAATTTGTTCACTAATTCCAAAACATTAACGAAATTATATATAGGATGGAATTACATTTTTCCCCATTAATTTTTAAAAGATTTGTTGTTTAATAAAATTATTTTTTTCATTATATTTTGTATTAATTTTTAAAAAATAAATATTTAATTTTCATGAATTGAATTTAAATAAAATAAAAACATTTATAGATATATAATGTGAAAAATAGCTTAGTGATAATTTTTTTAAAAATTTTCTAAAGTACTAGTTGTTTTGATGAAGAATGTATAATTTATTATTCGGAAAATATTGTACCATTTATGACTGTATAGAATTTAAAAAATTGTCCATTTAAAAATTTCTATTAATAATGTAAATAGAATCATTTAAAAACACTCTTATTATATTATTAAACCCATATTTATTGTTTTAGAAACATTTGTAAATTTTAACTCTAGAAAACTATTTTATCACATAAATTATAAATTAGTTTCTATAACTTATAGAAATTAAATATAATAGAACTTATTTTATATATGATTTAATTATGATCATATTATAAAATAAAATCAATATCATTTTTAGCCATATAGTTTTTATTACTAGGATTAATTATAATTACAATGACAGTAGAGATAATTTTTTTTTCAAAGAATCATTTTAAATTTTTATGTTTCTTTTAACTAATAATATAAAATTGAAATATTCTATTTAAATACATTTATTTGATGATATGAAATAAAAATAAATTTATTATCAATTATTAAATTTTTATTCAATAATAAATGAGATTTTGAACACTAAAAGGCAAACATATTTTTTAAAAAACCAACTTTTGTGTATATTAAATTTATTAATTTAAAAGTAACTTTACTTCCCTCAATGAGAGACATAATTAAATGAGATCCATAAATACAAATGGGGCCAATAATTTTCAATTTGGTTAAAAATAGTGTAACAAAGTAGAGTTTCCCCACCAATATTAGCACATTCTGGGGTAAATGATCTCGTTCTTGTAAAATAAAAAAATTGTGAAGCTTGTGAGCTCAAAGAATAATGATAATCAACAAAATTGTTCCCCTAATTCCATGTTGAAGTGCCCAGATCAGTGTGAATCACTGAGAGGGGGAGGGGGTGAATCAGTGATCCCTTAAAACTTTTTACTAATTGATTCTTTATCAATTAAACCTCTATGGCTGGTTAAAGCCTCGATCCACTCTTCTTGTATCTCTCAACCATTCCCGGATAATGCAGTAATGAAAAGGCACAGGACACAAGGATTTACAAGGTTCAGCACCAAAGGCCTACATCCTTGCCATGCTCTCCAAGCATGGATTCTCCCATTATAATCTGTTAGTATTACAATGGTCGATACAGCTTCCCACCGTATCTCTCCTGAGTCCCACAGGAGGGTCTTTATACTGCGTCCCACAGTGTTACCAGAGTCCCACTGGCCTGCTCCAGAATCCCACTGAAGACTTCTTCTCCCTGAGTCCCACAGGGTCTTCTCCTGGCTCCTCGAGTCACACGAGTAGCTCTTCTTCACTTTAAGCTTCTTCAAGTATCCTCAGCAGTCTGGGATAAAGACTGATGGCCTTGCTCTGTACCTCTGATCACTTGTGATGATCAGGATCTTCTCAATCTACTGAAAACTCAGACAACCATTCTCTTTAACTTCAGTCTGGCTCAGTCTCAGTTCACTTCAACTTCATGCACTGAATGCATGGCATCACAATATCTTCAAGATCTTCAAGTCTTGGACTCCTCAGATGCACACCACTGATTTAGCACTGTTCACGTGTGCACGTGCATGCATGCATGCATGCACTTTCCCTTTCCTCTTCTTGGTGCAGTAGACCCACAAAGGGTGTAATCACTTTTGAGCACACACCTACTTCTCAGACTTCACACACTTTATGCAATTAGCTTACACACTAGAATGTGTGTTATACTTTAGTGTGTATGTCCTCCCTTTTCTTCTTCTTGGTGTATACACACTTCTTAGTGCACACACCTAGGTTCGGCCACTTCTTTAATTTGCACACACAAATTCTTCATTTAGCATACACTTGTAGACTTGGCCTTCACTTGTTTAGCACACTCACTTCCTTGTTCTTTTAATCTTCTTCAAAGTGTGCACTTCACTTATGCACACACTTGGTTCTTCATTTTTCACACACAAGGGCTACAGCCTTCTTCTTCAAATGCACACACAAAGTATGGCCTTGTCTTGCTTACACCCACTGCCCTTAGGGTACTTAGCACACACAAGATGTGTTCCTCAATTTGGCACACACTCAAGGGCTACGGCCACTTGTTGTTCTTTTTGCACACAAAGGCACAAAGCCTTGGCCTTCCTTCTTCACCTCTCACACACACAAAGTGTGGTCTTCCACTTCTTGTGCACACACTGCCCGTAGGTCCTCTTTTTGTTTTGCACACACAAAAGGTGTGGTCTTCACTTGATGCACACACAAGGCTATGCCTCGGCCTTATTTGGCACACACAACCCGAACCCCACTTGTGTGCAGGCGCGCAAGGGTTGCGGCCAAACTTCTCAACACTAAGCACACACACTGTCCACGGCCCTTTCTTTATTCTTGCACACAAAATACTCGGCCTTCTCAATGGAGCAAGGTGTGGTGGCCTTGGGTCGCGCAAGCCACAAGAGTGGTGCTGCCTCTGGTGCGCAAGGTGCACTGGCTGAGAGGCGCGCAAGACCTCCTACCCGCGGGGCGCGCAAGTGCAACACCCGCGGGGTCTTCCTCCTGCCGCGCAAGGATGCGGGCAGAGAGGGAACAAGCCTCGGGCGTGCAAGGAAGCGGCCTCTGGTTCTTCCTGTCGCGCAAGGGAGTAGGCGCGCAGGGAACACTTCAAAGCCTCGGGTGGCTTCGGGACAACAGCCGCGCAGGGGTGTTTGCGCGGGGCTTTGGCTTCGCAAGGCACAAGGTGCACTCACGGGACTTCTCTTCTTCAGAGGATCATCAAGCAATCAGAGAGCCTCGGGCTATCCTTTTATAGGCGAGGAGAGCCTTTAAACATCCGTGTGATAAATCTTTGAACTCCCGAAAGTTTCGGTTTATCATGATTTTCCAAATCTTGATTTCTTTCCTCTGTTTCCACGCGGGTTCCCTTATTTTTCTTTCCTCCTCGTGCATGCGATTTATAACGCATGCACGGCCTTCGTTTAGGCACAAATCATGCAAAGCTCGAATACACCGAGGCCTCGGCAACGTTGTTTGCCTCGGCCGAACTCGAAATGCTCCCCTCGTTGCATGCATGCATATTTTATAGCATGGCTGTGTTCAGTACATCCAGACGAACTCAATGGACCCTTCGGCGTTAAAAATGGTGGCCTGGAGCTCGAAATCGGTGCTCGGGTGGCCTCTGGTTTGACGGCGGCTGCGGGTGGCTTCGGGGAGACCTCGGACGAGCTCGAGGTAGAGGACAAGCTCTCGGCCGTCGGATGCGGTGATCAAAAAGGCTTCGACGGCTTGGATCAGATCGGGAGCGCGGCGGATTAGATGATCGGTCCAGATCGAGCGCGCGATGAATCGTGCGGCTGGGATTTGTTCCCGGTGAAAATCCCGCGTCCCACATCGAATTCTCTCGTGGAATTTCCGCGGTTTATAAAATAAGTGCTCCCCGCTACTCCTCAATTGAATCTCCTCCCCTCTCGGTGCCGCCCCGCACCGAGTTCTTCTGCCGGCGCGCTCTGCGCCCACTCCTGCCACTCGGGCGCGCCACTGGCGCCCACTATGCGTGCCTTCGGGCGCGCGCGCTGCGCGGACTTCACCACCGCGTAGCTCGAGGCTTATACACGGCCCCCCTGCCTCTCGGGGGCGGGCCCCATGGGATCCCCTTGGGCGTGGTGACCTGGTCCCACATGTGCCTTGGGTTGAACCCTTAAGGCTGGCCTCCTTGGTGGCCTAATTTTTTTGCAACAAAAACACTAAGTCCTTTGTTAAACAAAGTGACCAAGTGTAACATGCCAAGTGCCACATCTTCATCTTCTTATCCATCCTCCCTTATTCATATCTTCTCTTCTTCTTAAGAATTCCTCTAATTCTTCCTCAACATTTAATCTTCACTTAGGAGTGAAATTCAAAAGGTTCATCTTCATCAACCGAGCTCCTTAGTCAAATAGATTCTTCAACGTTCTTCATTGATCTAATCAGAGATCAAATTGGTTCTTCTTCAAATTCACATGCACTAAGTGATAGTGCATGGACTTCATTAATGCACATCATCCACTTAGTAGTTGTGGATGGAACTCCTTTCAACTCCTCATGCATTGTCACTACAATGCATGGTCTTCAAAAAATGTTGTGACATTGTATCATCATGATACAAGTTCTATGAACTTAAAGAACAGCTCATCAATCGTCTGATTTTACTAGAGAATGTTTCAACCACATCTCCTATGCCACTTAGTGAATCTCCTAAGTGACATGTCTCTTAGTACCATGGCCACTCTCCATTCATCACCAACACCATCACAACCTTTGTCATTCACATCTTGACTTTCCTCGACATCCATTCATTCTAAGACAACAACATGTCTCATTGACAACAAATGCAACACAATGCACTTCAATCTCTCCCTTTGTATTTGTTGTCAATAAACTCCATCAGCACATATGAATGGGTCATTATGTGTGCCAATATTTTCTCCCCCTTATTGGCAATCAAATGCAAAGGTGTGGTGTGGTTCACTTTCAAAAATCTCTTCCTCCCTTATAAAAGTATTTTATTGAAAAACACTGAGAGAGGGATGATGTCACATGTTCTCTTTAGCAAAGAACCTTTAGTAAATCAGCTCTAAGTCTACTTGGGCTAACACGGTGTAGAAAACAAGAGTGATATAACCAAGGAATTCAAAGCTGTCCATAATTCTCTACACATGTGAGATCATGCTTAGGGGTTTGAATTTTTTCATATATTCAAGGAATTGCTGAATCCTGCACATACTTCACAAAACTCATTAGAATGTTCAGTGCAAAGATAAAGCTCCCCCTTTCATCCATTTGTCTTCAATCCATACTCCCCCTTAATTGACAAGATAAACTCAATTAAGAAACAAGGGATGAAAGTATGATTGGAATACCTTCAGCTTTTCTCAAGATAGTATTAAATCTTAGAATACCATCTTCTCCATATTGGCTCCCCCTCAAGGGGTGCACTCCATTCCTTCCAAACCATCCTCCAGCTGAGAATGATCATCATCATCAATTCCCGGCAATGTTAGCACATGTATATACCAATGTATAAGGGAATAAGATGGAACCTCCTTGGTTCATCAATGTGAACAACAAGGTTGAGAAGATTCTCTCAACCGAGATGTCCCATTTTCACCAGTCTTCACACTTGCACATTTGATCTTCATTGATGTTTGTGCTGGTGTGGTTCTCAAAACATCTTCATGTGAAACCTTCTTCTTCCCTTTTGCTTTAGCAATTGCCAGAGCTTCATCTTCGACTCTTTGTAGTTCTCTGGCAAGTTGCAACTGATGTGGCCATATGACAAGTATATCATTTGGAAGAGTGGCCCTAGTTCTGGAAGTTTCACATGGTTCCTTAGATACTGTCAAGCTACCTTTCTTAGGCAACTTGTTTTCAATCAATCCCTTCTGCTTCTTCTGGATTGATTGTCTTTTGAGTTCAGTCTGCCTCTATTGAATTTCATGGCTTCTTTACAAAGATCCATGATATGCCCTTTCTTTCCACAGTAGAAGCATTTCTTGGTGGTCCTACTGGATGCATCACCCTTCTTGGACTCAGACTCCAAGGACTTCTCCTTATTTCTCAAGCACTTCTTGGGAGCATTTTCTACTTTCTTCTGCTTGCTTCCCAAGGAATCTCTTTTAGCCAGGTTCTGTGATCTTTTCTACTTTTGAGCTCTGGATACAGTTGGAGATTGACATGTATCTATTTGACCACTTTTGCAATCATCCCAGATGTTGCCAAGTAATCCAAATCTGTTAGCAGTAAACAGATGTCTCTGGACCTGTGGATGTTGCTTCTTTCCTTCTGGCTTGCTCCCCCTAGGCATGGGCTTCCTCTGTGCTTTGACATTCATTGGATTGTACCAACAATCCTTTGCACAATGCCCATACTTATTACAACACCAGCATTGACCCACAAATCTTGACCTCTTGAGTCCTTCTGATTGTTGGATACTTTTCTTGACCTGTTGTGCTGTTTCAGGAGAGCTCTGCTTCTTTACTGTCTTCATCCATATTTGTTTGGAATTATTCTTCCATCCTGCACTTTTTGTGGAAACACAATTAGAAGCATCAGTACAAGATGGTATGGATGGTACCTTCCTTTTAGAAGTTGTTGCCCTTTTATTAGAGGATGTCTTTCTTTTAGAATCATCCTGCTCAATGCATACTTGAGTAGCAACATTTCTCCTTTCAGCTGACTGGGAGGGTTCAGCTTTGGGTGATTGCTGATTTTTCAATATCACCTCTAGTTCTAAGCATTTCATATTGAGGGAGTTTTTCTCATCCTCAATAGTTCTTAGATTTCCTTCCCAATTCTCCACCAGTTGTTTCATCTGGTCTTCATGCACCTTCTTTAATTCTTGTAATGAATTGTCCAGCTCCTTCACCCTTTTTTCTTTGTCTTCAAGTTGAGCATCTTTGAAAACCATTGAAACTCTGTGCCTCTTTTCCAGTGCATGGAAAACATCTTTGACTATTATCATAAAGAATTCTTTCTCACAAAGGCTTCTTTGCAATTCTTCAGCGGTGTCTTCATATCTTTCATTGCAAAGAGATACTGTTTCATCTTTGGCATTTACCAGCTTTCTGAGAGTGTTGGTTATGCCAACCCTTTTAGCCAGCTGATCTTCCATAGCATTGGCTTCTTCTTCTAACTGTGATTTTTCTTCATGAAGATCATGGATGCATGTAGCTATACACTTTGCCACTTCCATGGGAACTGTCTTCTGAAGATATTTGAGTGCACTCTGAAGATCATTCATTGTTTCAACTTCATCACAGCTAGGACAGGCTTTCTTCATCTTCTTGGCCTGTTTCTTCTTTCTATTTTTCTGAGTCTTGGCAGATATCTCCATTTGAGCCTGGTCACTCATTTCCTCAAATCAGCACTTCATAAAGACTCCCTTGGATCTTTTAGAGGTAACCTCCCTTTGATACCAATTGAAGTGCCCAGATCAGTGTGAATCACTGAGAGGGGGAGGGGGTGAATCAGTGATCCCTTAAAACTTTTTACTAATTGATTCTTTATCAATTAAACCTCTATGGCTGGTTAAAGCCTCGATCCACTCTTCTTGTATCTCTCAACCTTTCCCGGATAATGCAGTAATGAAAAGGCACAGGACACAAGGATTTACAAGGTTCGGCACCAAAGGCCTACATCCTTGCCATGCTCTCCAAGCATGGATTCTCCCATTATAATCTGTTAGTATTACAATGGTCGATACAGCTTCCCACCGTATCTCTCCTGAGTCCCACAGGAGGGTCTTTATACTGCATCCCACAGTGTTACCAGAGTCCCACTGGCCTGCTCCAGAATCCCACTGAAGACTTCTTCTCCCTGAGTCCCACAGGGTCTTCTCCTGGCTCCTCGAGTCACACGAGTAGCTCTTCTTCACTTTAAGCTTCTTCAAGTATCCTCAGCAGTCTGGGATAAAGACTGCTGGCCTTGCTCTGTACCTCTGATCACTTGTGATGATCAGGATCTTCTCAATCTACTGAAAACTCAGACAACCATTCTCTTTAACATCAGTCTGGCTCAGTCTCAGTTCACTTCAACTTCATGCACTGAATGCATGGCATCACAATATCTTCAAGATCTTCAAGTCTTGGACTCCTCAGATGCACACCACTGATTTAGCACTGTTCACGTGTGAACGTGCATGCATGCATGCATGCACTTTCCCTTTCCTCTTCTTGGTGCAGTAGACCCACAAAGGGTGTAATCACTTTTGAGCACACACCTACTTCTCAGACTTCACACACTTTATGCAATTAGCTTACACACTAGAATGTGTGTTATACTTTAGTGTGGATGTCCTCCCTTTTCTTCTTCTTGGTGTATACACACTTCTTAGTGCACACACCTAGGTTCGGCCACTTCTTTAATTTGCACACACAAATTCTTCATTTAGCATACACTTGTAGACTTGGCCTTCACTTGTTTAGCACACTCACTTCCTTGTTCTTTTAATCTTCTTCAAAGTGTGCACTTCACTTATGCACACACTTGGTTCTTCATTTTTCACACACAAGGGCTACAGCCTTCTTCTTCAAATGCACACACAAAGTATGGCCTTGTCTTGCTTACACCCACTGCCCTTAGGGTACTTAGCACACACAAGATGTGTTCCTCAATTTGGCACACACTCAAGGGCTACGGCCACTTGTTGTTCTTTTTGCACACAAAGGCACAAAGCCTTGGCCTTCCTTCTTCACCTCTCACACACACAAAGTGTGGTCTTCCACTTCTTGTGCACACACTGCCCATAGGCCCTCTTTTTGTTTTGCACACACAAAAGGTGTGGTCTTCACTTGATGCACACACAAGGCTATGCCTCGGCCTTCTTTGGCACACACAACCCGAACCCCACTTGTGTGCAGGCGCGCAAGGGTTGCGGCCAAACTTCTCAACACTAAGCACACACACTGTCCACGGCCCTTTCTTTATTCTTGCACACAAAATACTCGGCCTTCTCAATGGAGCAAGGTGTGGTGGCCTTGGGTCGCGCAAGCCACAAGAGTGGTGCTGCCTCTGGTGTGCAAGGTGCACTGGCTGAGAGGCGCGCAAGACCTCCTACCCGCGGGGCGCGCAAGTGCAACACCCGCGGGGTCTTCCTCCTGCCGCGCAAGGATGCGGGCAGAGAGGGAACAAGCCTCGGGCGCGCAAGGAAGCGGCCTCTGGTTCTTCCTGTCGCGCAAGGGAGTAGGCGCGCAGGGAACACTTCGAAGCCTCGGGTGGCTTCGGGACAACAGCAGCGCAGGGGTGTTTGCGCGGGGCTTTGGCTTCGCAAGGCACAAGGTGCACTCACGGGACTTCTCTTCTTCAGAGGATCAGCAAGCAATCAGAGAGCCTCGGGTTATCCTTTTATAGGCGAGGAGAGCCTTTAAACATCCGCGTGATAAATCTTTGAACTCCTGAAAGTTTCGGTTTATCAAGATTTTCCAAATCTTGATTTCTTTCCTCTGTTTCCACGCGAGTTCCCTTATTTTTCTTTCCTCCTCGTGCATGCGATTTATAACGCATGCACGGCCTTCGTTTAGGCACAAATCATGCAAAGCTCGAATACACCGAGGCCTCGGCAACGTTGTTTGCCTCGGCCGAACTCGAAATGCTCCCCTCGTTGCATGCATGCATATTTTATAGCATGGCTGTGTTCAGTACATCCAGACGAACTCAATGGACCCTTCGGCGTTAAAAATGGTGGCCCGGAGCTCGAAATCGGTGCTCGGGTGGCCTCTGGTTTGACGGCGGCTGCGGGTGGCTTCGGGGAGACCTCGGACGAGCTCGAGGTAGAGGACGAGCTCTCGGCCGTCGGATGCAGTGATCAAAAAGTCTTCGACGGCTTGGATCAGATCGGGAGCACGGCGGATTAGATGATCGGTCCAGATCGAGCGCGCGATGAATCGTGCGGCTGGGATTTGTTCCCGGTGAAAATCCCGCGTCCCACATCGAATTCTCTCGTGGAATTTCCGCGGTTTATAAAATAAGCACTCCCCGCTACTCCTCAATTGAATTTCCTCCCCTCTCGGTGCCGCCCCGCACCGAGTTCTTCTGCGGGCGCGCTCTGCGCCCACTCCTGCCACTCGGGCGCGCCACTGGCGCCCACTATGCGTGCCTTCGGGCGCGCGCGCTGCGCGGACTTCACCACCGCGTAGCTCGGGGCTTATACACGGCCCCCCTGCCTCTCGGGGGCTGGCCCCATGGGATCCCCTTGGGCGTGGTGACCTGGTCCCACATGTGCCTTGGGTTGAACCCTTAAGGCTGGCCTCCTTGGTGGCCTAATTTTTTTGCAACAAAAACACTAAGTCCTTTGTTAAACAAAGTGACCAAGTGTAACATGCCAAGTGCCACATCTTCATCTTCTTATCCATCCTCCCTTATTCATATCTTCTCTTCTTCTTAAGAATTCCTCCAATTCTTCCTCAACATTTAATCTTCACTTAGGAGTGAAATTCAAAAGGTTCATCTTCATCAACCGAGCTCCTTAGTCAAATAGATTCTTCAACGTTCTTCATTGATCTAATCAGAGATCAAATTGGTTCTTCTTCAAATTCACATGCACTAAGTGATAGTGCATGGACTTCATTAATGCACATCATCCACTTAGTAGTTGTGGATGGAACTCCTTTCAACTCCTCATGCATTGCCACTACAATGCATGGTCTTCAAACAATGTTGTGACATTGTATCATCATGATAAAAGTTCTATGAACTTAAAGAACAGCTCATCAATCGTCTGATTTTACTAGAGAATGTTTCAACCACATCTCCTATTCCACTTAGTGAATCTCCTAAGTGACATGTCTCTTAGTACCATGGCCACTCTCCATTCATCACCAACACCATCACAACCTTTGTCATTCACATCTTGACTTTCCTCGACATCCATTCATTCTAAGACAACAACATGTCTCATTGACAACAAATGCAACACAATGCACTTCACATGTGTGATTCAAATTAATCTTTTATACAAAGAGTATGATGTATCACTAAATAGGATAAATTTTGGAGCATCAAATACAAGTATTCTTTTGAGGATTCTTTTTAATGATTGAGGAATCTGTTTTAATTGGATCCAATGTAATTATATTGTAAATGAATTCATAAGTATCATAGAGAAAGATATAGTTTATCATGAGGAGGTAATAACAATAAAAATTTGACCTAGTGAAGGAAAATATAACTAAATCCATATCGACGAGATGAACTATATCTAAAAATGAGTCCATGAATGCACCATCCGTCAATATCAAGTTTCGGTCACCTCTGGCATTGTTCTAGGGATAAAAATACATGAAAACGTAGAATGAATTATATCATCCTTGAATTATAATATTTTTTACACCCTCCCCACAAATTAAGTTATTAATATATTAAAAACTCATTGTAAATTCCAAATATTCATCCACTCATCAATAAGACACTCACCTTTGATGAAAAATATCAATGAAATATCTCTGTCGGAGTCCCTACGACATATAAAAATTATTCTGTGAAAAATCCCAAAACACTTAACATCTTCATCCATAGATAGTAAAAGATATTTAAAGAAAAAAATATGAATTTATACATCACTAGGATATCAAAAAATGGTAGTACATATTAATTCAATATGAGATCTCTTATATTATAAAATGATAATCAATGACTAAAAATAATCTCGATGTGGATCTCATGAAAACAAAATTATCCTAGAAAATATTTAGTCTGAAATTCCTAAAGATATTGTAATGCTTTGAATTTTATAATAGATGAGATGAATATCAAGTGTATTCATTCTAGAAAAAATTTATATCCTATGTTAGTATCCCTATAAAAACTATTGACTCTTCCACCTTGTTCTAAAACAATAAATTAATAAAACCATGATAATTCATCAATAATGGGTGACAATGATGTTTAGGATCATTCCCCTAATGCATTTTCAATATCTCTAGTATTAATTATTTTATAATTTCAAGGTTTAATACTTGTTTCTTCTTGATTAAGATATCCCACCATGATCGACAATTCAAATATGAACACCACAAATTCATATAAGGTTAGTACATTAATCCTTCAATAGTCCTCAAATTTAGTCGTCCATTGTAACGACCCGAAGTTTTTCAATTAAAAATCCCATATTATATTTATTTCATAAAATAACATTAAATCACAACATAATGATGTAGTATGTGATAACTGACCTTTAAACATAATTTTGTCAGTCTTATGTTTGGAATTTTGAAAATCCAACATATTCGATTGTGTTCAAGATGTTTTTTGGAGTCTAATGAATCAAAAATAATATTTTGGTGAATAGTAACTGTCCCTTATGAATAGTAACATACACTTATTAATAGAAATAATACCATTATGAATAGTAAATCATCCAACATAAGAGTAAAATTACCTATGAATAATAAAATAAAATTTAGACATCTTAGAAGGTGACAATTTGACATTAGTAATCGTTTTGATATTTTATAAGTCATAAATAATTTATTATGATTAATTAATTAATTTAGATGAATATGTATTTATTTACCTAAAATGAATTCTTAAATTATTGAATCAATGTCTTATAGTTTTTAGATAATGTTCTAAGACCCTGCATAATTTTTTATAACACTATAAAATAAGTTTTAATCTTAAAAACTATATTTTAAGTAAATTTGGATTTTAATTAAATATTAAATTAATATTATTTATAATTTTTTTAGAAAAATGGACTTTCTTTTTTGGATTCTAAATGTTATAAAATGGTTGGGGTAAATGTTTGTGATTTTTCGGAGATACTTGAATTTTTGATGAATAGTGAAATACCGTAATTTACAAAATAAGATAAATAAGCTAATTATAGGGTCATGTGTGATGTTATGCTTATTTAAGCACACTTGGTTTGGGATAAAATTATAAAATTACTATTCTTGGTCTTTCATGACTCACTATTCCTTATCATGTGGGGAAATAATAAACTAATGAATTTTATATTAAGGAAACTCCTCTCCCCTCTATTATAAAAGCCACCCTTCACACCCTCATTTCCTCACACCTCTCAAGCTCCATGCCTACTCTAAATGTAACATCCCAAGTAGGTAATGAATAATAGATATTTTTATCTATGTCTCTTAATGATTAAGATAGTGTTATAGAGGCTTAAAATGAAAATAAATACAATCTTATGCATGGAATACACTAATATTCTTAAAAGATTGTTTTAGTGCCTTTTGATGGAAAACCATTTTTGAATCTATATTTTGACAATTTTATAAACTATTTTTGTCAAAATAAACTTATTCTTTATGATTGGGACATCAAAATTTACCTTGTGTGAATTTTTGGTATTTATCTGACAATATTCATTATTTTAATGAATAGTGAAAAATACTGCATTTTACATCAAAACTGCTTTTTAACCTAATTTATTTATATGATTAGATTATGTTTTGAATTGGTTTTGAAGTGAAATTAGAATATATTTTTACCATTTTATCCAATTGTGGTCATTGTAATCAATTTCACTTTGAAATTAGACTTAAACTAGTGTCAATCTTTTGATACTTATTGTTTTGTAAAAACACGCTTTTTGCTTTGGCAATGGGAATTAATTATTAAATTAATTAATGTGACTTATATGATTTGAATTTTGTAAAATAGACTTCATTTTTGAATTCAGAATATCAAATATAGCTTAGGGTGAATTTTTGGTAATTTTCTGAAAAACTTCAATTTTTGATGAATAGTGAAACCACTAAGTGGTAATCAAGCAAACTGATTTTTTAGTTAAATGAAAGTTTACCACTAATGTGTATTGAATTTTGAAAATCCGACATACATGGTTGTCATTAAGAATTAAAATGTGGTTCAATGAGATTATAATAATTTTTTGGTGAATAGTAACTTCTTAAGTTCCTAATCGCGATTAGTGGTAATTAGTGTAGTTTAAGGTATAAATAATGCTTTAATAATATGAAATGACCTAGACACATGTCCCAACCTTATTGGTTGTGTCATGTCCGACCAAGGAAAGCCATGGGTCATCTTGGGGACCCCATGGAGACATTTTTGTTGGGAAATGACATAAATAACTTTTTATTTAATGTAAAAGTAAAAATGAAACAAACATAATATGTTTTACAAAAAAAAAATTAAATGGGGTTATAAAGATCAGATATTTGATTATAAATAGTATTTGGAAAGCTAAAAATATTTCCTACATCATGGTAATTTTATTATGATTTTTAGACATTAAATAAATTAACATATTTATGACATAATGATGATGCAGCGATGACACCATTATTTGACGATTTAAATAAAATGGAAAGACAATGTAAAATATATAAACTACACATGGCCAAAACCAATTGTATGAGTGGATTTAGAACCCTTATCACCTTATCCACGAATTATATCAATGCGGGACCTTTTGAAACCGAAACACATTTTCAAATAAAGTAATATTTCTTTACTTTCCAAAAGTGCCCCTCCTCTCCTCTTATAAAAGGCCCCCACCTCTACCTCATTTCACACACTTCTCAAACCTTTGGATCGGCCGACCCCTGCCCATTTACTCTCTCCACATCCTTCTCCTAATCTTAGAGTATTACCTTTTGGCATAATCCTTTCAAAGGAAGCCTTTAGGCTCAAATCAAAAGGAGTTACACTTTTAAAGGTAATTCATTCTCTCATGTTCATTTGTTTTATTTTGTTTCCCCAACCCCCTAAACTCTTTTTATTTACTTATTTTGTAACAACACCAGTATCTTCAATATACAAGGATGTTGTTATAATATTTATTTGAGCTACACTCTCACACAACTACATCAAATGGTTAAAGAACATACGGTTTCCGTGGATGGCGAAATTCTGCCTCCCGAAACGATGATTGTTCAACACTCATTTAACTCCTTCAAAGGTGGCCATTATGATGTCACTATTTTTATATATGATATATAATATGTTTATGTTTTCCTTAAGCTTCTGTTTTTTTCATTTTGGGAATACCTTTATGGTTTCCATTATGGGTAAACACGATATCTTCATTTTAGGAAGTGCAGACTACCGCCCCCTCAAAGTGATTTGATTCGTTAAATACCATATGTGGGACATATAAAGGATGGAACTATGATATTATATATGATATTATACTGGAATTATAATATACCTTTATATCATTATGATTTCGTTCTACAAAATATGAAATAGAAATGAAAGTAGTGTTCATGCGTACGTACGGCTTACCGTCTCTATGTACGGTGCATTTCATTTCTTACCTCTAAATGATTATGTAATATTATAAATGAAATTATGTACTGGATATATATGACATATATGATATCTACATCATTAATACCATTCTGGATATAATGAACCTTTGACCAAATTAACAACATGTAAGTGTAAGAAGTCTATTTTTGACTTAAGAACCAAATACCGACAAAATGAACATTATTAACTTAACTGATTACATGATGTTCATAACATGGTATAAAAGGAATAATGAACTTGAAAAAGATTCATAAGAAAGTAGAGATTAACTCATGTTTATTATTCAGGAGATTAAAGAACGGTCGTGTCAAGTCGGATACGAGGTATGGGACTTCGTCTCAATCTCCTTTCATTGAGGCATATTTTATTTTATACACAACTTTCTTTTATACGGTGTATAAACCCCTTTGACTTTTACGTTTATTCAAAAGGAATCTTTTTTATATGAAGCGTTTACTAAACGACAAAAGGGAATGTTTTTGTCGTACGTATGCGGCGACAACGACTTCTCCGCCATCGTAACTGTTATTTGATTTTCGGCTTCCTCTTCAAGCCATACCTTCTTTTTTTAAAAGAAAAATAAATACCATTTTTTACTTTGGAATTGAAAATGGTTTTCATAATGTTTTTATTATATCAATGTTTTGTATTGATATCTCGTGATTGAAATGTGGAAATGTTATGTTTCCTTTATGCATGTTTTATGTGATATGATTATGTTATGGTTCTTGGGCATTATTATGAAGACGGGTGGTTCCGTGATAAACTAAGGGCGTGTGAGCCCGTTATAGCTCTCCAATGCATTGGGTAACGCGAAGGAGTGAAACGTTAAGGTTTCTCTGAAGAGATTTTAGGGAATATACTGTGATGAGTATTCCAAATGTAACCAAGAGGGTTACTCCCTACGTAAGAATGTTATGAATGCCTCAAGTTACCTTTATGTTTTATGATTTCTATGATTTATTCATGATTTTATGAGGTATGTTAAAGTGCCTATGTTTTATGGGTAAAGTATGATTTAATTCGTATGTATATATGAACTCATGTTTCCTTTCCATGTTTTTTATAACCCATACTGAGTTTTTATGATCATCCCAAGTTTTTGAAATGTTTTTCACAGGTCAAGGGAAAGGTACATGATAAGATGATAGAGTCAAGGATGTGTCAAGAAATAATCCATGTTTTATTTTTAAATGTGTTTCCATTGATGGGAATGAAGAATACTATCTTTATGTAACCACATTGTTTATATGTGGAATGTAATGAAGGTTTTATGATCTAATTCTCTAAAACTCTAAACCTGAAAAGAACCTCAACGTGAAATCTTGTAATAACTCAAGATTATGTATGGTTTAAGGCTGGGGCCTTATAGTTGGTATCAAAGGTCGGTTTAGATAACTTTAGGAGTTAGAACCCTATTAAATGATTATCCAAAAATATTTTTTTTTAATTATATAGCATTTAATGATTACCATGTTGCTTAATCTAAGAAATGTTTGTTCAGAATGGTTTTCCGCAGAGGAAACAGGGAAGCAGTGCTAGGAAGGCATACAGAAGGAAATAACCTTCCGAATCAGCATCCAAAAATGGTCGGAATTGGAACTGAATAGTTTGTTGCAGTAATGGCGCAGTTGACTCAAGCGATAAATGGCGGTGGTATCCATGCACGAGATCAGCCAGATCAACCGCAGAGGAACATGTCAGTGGTGGAACATTTCATGAGGCAACATCCAACATCATTCAGAGGATCATCTGACCATGTGCTAGCTGAAGGGTGGATTAAAGCACTGGAGAAGATTTTTGATGTCATGGGGTGTTCAGACAATCAAAAGGTTAGTCTTGCTATTTACCATTTGGAGGGTGAAGCAGATCAGTGGTGGTCTATGGTTAAAAATATCAGGGACGCCGATGAGATTGATACTCTTGACTGGGATGAATTCAAAGGTATGTTTCTTGAGAAGTATTTTCCTAAGGCTGTTCGAATTAGGATGGAAAAGCAATTCTTGGAATTGAGGCAATAGGAAGACTCAGTGGCTGCCTATGGAGAAAGGTTCACTCGATTGGCAAGGTATGCTCCAAATTTTATCCAGGACCTTGATAGTAAAATCAATCGTTTTTACTCATGATTAAAGCCAAAATATCGAAGGGCATTATCTTCTCGTGAGTTTAAAAGTTATGAAAAGCTTGTTCGATGTGCTGAGAAGGTGGAAATGGAGTTTGCTGGTGACCAAGTTTTCTATAACAACCAGCAAAAGAAGAGACCGAGGTGGCAGGAGAAAGGTAAGAATTCTTCAAAAAAGTCTGATGGTAAGAGAACTAAGTTTCCAGTTTGTGATAAATATGGCAAAAGGCATGCTAGGGAATGTATTCTGAATTCTGGGAAGTGCTAACGATGTGGTAAGATGTGACATAAGGCTCGTGATTGCACTGAAAAGGATCAAGGTGAAGGTAAGAACAAATTTGATTTACAGTTAGTGGAGTTTTATAAGTGCAATGAGATGTGTCACTATGAAAACGAGTATCCGACAAAGAGCTTGAGTGATGGGAAGCAGTTAGACTACAATCAGAAAGGGGTGGTGAAATCCTTTGCAACTACTTCAGCAGATGTCAGGCCATCAAATGAAGTTGTATCAGGTTCTTTTTTTGTTTTTTCAGATTATGCCAGTGTGTTGTTTGATTCGGGGTCTACACATTCTTTCATCTCTGAAACCTTTTCTAGTAAAATGGGAATACCATCTCAAGAAATGACTCCTGAACTTTTGGTAAAAACACCTGGGGGAAATGTTGAGGCAAAAAGAATTTATAAGAATCTTCCTATCCTTATCTGTGGAAAGAACCTGCTTGCAAACCTTATTGTTCTACCTCTAGTAGAGTTTGATGTTATCATGGGTATGGATTAGCTCTCTATTTACCATGCTAAGATTGACTGTAGAGCTAAAGAAGTTTCTTTTCAGAAAGACTTTCAGTTTGTTTACAAGAATGAACCCTTACTTTTGATAACATATCAAGCGGCCGAGAAACTTGTAAAAGATGGAAATGAATGTTACCTTGCACACGTCGTTGAAAATAAAGGAACTGTTCAGATTGATGACGTGCCAGTGGTAAATGAGTATCCTGATGTTTTTCCTGATGAGTTGCCTGGAATAATACCAGATCGGGAAGTTGAGTTTACTGTTGACTTAGTTCATGATGCTAAGCCAATTTCAAAACCCCCTTATCGAATGGCACAAATTGAACTTTTAGAGTTGAAGGAGCAATTGCAAGATTTATTAGAGAAAGGATTCATTAGACCTAGCACATCACCATGGGGTGCTCCTGTTTTTTTTGTTAAAAAGAAATATGGTTCTATGAGACATTGCATTGATTATAGAGCCTTGAATAATATCACTATTAAGAACAAATATCCTTTGCCTCATATCGATGATTTGTTTGATCAGCTCCAGGGAGCTCAGTTTTTTTCAAAGATTGACCTGAGATCGGGGTACCATCAGCTGAAGGTCAAGGAGGCAGATATTCCGAAGACCGCGTTCCGTACGAGATATGGCCATTATGAATTTGTAGTAATGCCTTTTGGGCTAACCAATGCACCTGCTGTATTCATAGACTTAATGAATAGAATTTTCCATGAGTTCTTGGATAAGTTTGTGGTGGTTTTCATTGATTATATTTTGGTGTTTTATAAAAGTAAAAAGGAGCATGAAAAACATTTAAGGGTTATCTTGCAAACCTTAAAAGAAAAGAAACTGTATGGGAAATTCAGCAAGTGTGAGTTTTGGTTGCAACAAATTTCTTTCCTTGGTCACATTGTTTCTAAAGATGGAATAACTGTTGATCCTGCAAAAACAAAAGTTCTGGAAGAATGACCAATACCCACAAATGTAACCGAGATTCGTAGCTTCCTTGGTTTGGCGGGCTATTACCGAAGGTTTGTTAGAAATTTTTCACGGTTATCTAGTCCAATGACTAAGCTAACTCGGAAGGGTGTTAAGTTTATCTGGACAAAAGAATGTGATGATTGTTTTCAGGAATTGAAAAGAAGATTGGTGAATGCTCCAGTTTTGGCACTACCTTCCCGGAATGGTGAGTTTGTTATATACAGTGATGCTTCATTGAAAGGACTTGGTTGCGTCCTAATGCATAATGATCAGGTAATTGCTTATGCTTCACGATAGTTGAAAACTCATGAGGTAAATTACCCTACACATGATTTGGAATTAGCTGCTGTTGTTTTTGCTTTAAAAATTTGGAGTCATCATTTGTATGGAGTAAATACCGATCAAAAAAGTTTAAAGTATATATTCACTCAGAAAGAGTTAAACATGATACAAAGGAGATGGCTGGAATTAATCAAGGATTATGATTGTACAATTCATTACCATCCGGGAAAAGCAAATAAAGTGGCTGATGCTTTGAGTCGAAAAAGTAATGCTTCATTAACAATGTTGCGTTTGGAACGTGATCCTTTGGTTAAGGATTTGATGATCTTTGGCATAGAAATTGTTGGTGTAGGAAGTCCTTCTGTTTTGTTTCAGGTATCAGTGAGATCTTCTCTATCAGATAGAATCAAGCAAGCACAGAAGAAAGACAGTGAGTTGCAAGAAAAGGTAGAGCTGGTTCAGAAAGGTAATTTGCCTGAATTCAACATTGATAATGATTGTGTTTTGAGATTTGGGAAGAGATTGTGTGTGCCTTGTGATTCACAGTTGAAGAGAGAGTTGTTATGTGAAGCTCATAGTTCTCCGTTTTTAGTTCATCCGGGCAGTACTAAGATGTATAGAGATCTGCGGGAGTATTACTGGTGGGATGGAATGAAAAGAGATATTGTTGATTTTACTGTGAAGTGTTTGACTTGTCAGCAGGTTAAAGCAGAGCGGCAGTTACCGAAAGGGATGCCTCATCCTTTACCAGTGCCAGAGTGGAAATGGGAGAATATATCCATGGACTTTGTTGTTAGATTACCGAAGACATCTCGAGGTAATAATGTAATCTGGGTTATTGTTGATCGCTTGACCAAATCTGCTCATTTCCTTACTATACGAGATACATTCTCTCTTGATCAACTTTCCCATTTGTATCTTAAAGAGATAGTCAGGTTACGTGGAGTTCCTCTCTCCATTGTATCAGATCGTGATCCCAGGTTTACTTCTAACTTTTGGAAAGGTCTTCAAGAGTCGTTGGGTACTGAATTAAATTTTAGCACAGCTTTTCATCCTCAATCAGATGGGCAGTCAGAACGAACAATCCAGACGTTGGAGGATATGCTACGAGCTTGTTCTATGGATTATCAGGGAAGTTGGGACCAACATCTTTCTTTGGTTGAGTTTTCATATAATAACAGTTTTCATTCCAGTATACAGATGGCACCATTTCAGGCATTATATGGGAAGCAGTGTCGAACTTCAGCTTTCTGGGATGAAGTGGGTGAAAGGATGTTGATGGGACCAGAATTGGTAGAAGAGATGGCAGAAAAAGTTCAGCTGATTCAGAAACACATGAGAACAGCTCAGAGCAGGCAGAAGTGTTATGCGGATAACTGGAGGAAGGATCTATCTTTCAAGGTAGGTGATCATGTTTTTCTCAAGGTTTCTCCTTGGAAAAGTGTGATGAGATTTGGTAAGAAAGTAAAGTTGAGTCCAAGGTTCATTGGACCATAAGAAATTCTGAAGAGAGTTGGATCAGTTGCATACCGAGTGGCTTTACCTCCGAGTTTATCTCAGGTACACAATGTTTTTCACATTTCGATGTTGAGAAAGTATATGCCATATCCATCTCATGTTTTGAGTCCAGAGGTAGTTCAGCTGGAAGAGAACTTATCTTATGAGGAACAACCGGTCCAGATTCTTGACCACAAGGAGAAAGTGTTACGGAATAAGGTGATTAAGCAGGTAAAGGTTTTGTGGAAAAACCACATGATTGAAGAGGCAACATGGGAATCTGAAAATGCAATGAAGGATAAGTACCCCCATTTATTCGATAAGTAAATAAATTGCGGGGACGCAATTTTCTAAAGGGGGGAAGGATGTAACATCCCAAGTAAGTAATGAATAATATATATTTTTATCTATGTCTATTAATGATTAAGATACTGTTATAGAGGCCTACAATGAAAATAAATACAATCTTATGCATGGAATACACTAATATTCTTAAAAGATTGTTTTAGTGCCTTTTGATGGCAAATCATTTTTGAATCTATATTTTGACAGTTTTATAAACTATGTTTGTCAAAATAAACTTATTATTTATGATTGGGACATCAAAATTTACCTTGTGTGAATTTTTGGTATTTTTCTGACAATATTCAATTTTTTAATGAATAGTGAAAAATACTGCATTTTACATCAAACCTGCTTTTTAACCTAATTTATTTATATGATTAGATTATGTTTTGAATTGGTTTTGAAGTGAAATAATAATATATTTTTACCCTTTTATCCAATGGTGGTCATTGGAATCAATTTCACTTTGAAATTAGACTTAAACTGGTGTCAATCTTTTGATACCTATTGTTTTGTAAAAACACGCTTTTTGCTCTGGCAGCGGGAATTAATTATTAAATTAATTAATGTGACTTATATGATTTGAATTTTGTAAAATAGACTTAATTTTTGAATTCAGAATATCAAATATAGCTTAGGGTTAATTTTTGGTAATTTTCTGAAAAACTTCAATTTTTGATGAATAGGGAAACCACTAAGTGGTAATCAAGCAAACTGATTTTTCAGTTAAATGAAAGTTTACCACTAATGTGTATTGAATTTTGAAAATCCGACATACATGGTTGTCATTAAGATGTAAAATGGGGTTCAATGAGATTATAATAATTTTTTGGTGAATAGTAACTTATTAAGTTCTTAATCGCGATTAGTGGTAATTAGTGTAGTTTAAGGTATAAATAATTCTTTAATATTATGAAATGACCTAGAAACATGTCCCAACCTTATTGGTTGTGTCATGTCCGACCAAGAAAAGCCATGGGTCAACTTGGGGACCCCATGGAGACATTTTGGTTGGGAAATGACATAAATAACTTTTTATTTAATGTAAAAGTAAAAATGAAACAAACATAATATGTTTTACGAAAACAATTTCTACATGGGGTTATAAAGATCAGATATTTGATTATAAATAGTCTTTGGAAAGATAAAAATATTTCCTACATCATAGTATTTTTTTTATGATTTTTAGACATTAAATAAATTAACATATTTATGACATAATGATGATGCAGCGATGATACCATTATTTGACGATTTAAATAAAATGGAAAGACAATGTAAAATCTATGAACTGCACAAGGCCAAAACCAATTGTATGAGTGGATTTCGAACCCTTATCACCTTATCCACGAATTATATCAATGTGGGACCTTTTTAAACCGAAACACATTTTCAAATAAAGTAATATTTCTTTACATTCCAAAAGTGCCCCTTCTCTCCTCTTATAAAAGGCCCCCACCTCTACCTCATTTCACACACTCCTCAAGCCTTTGGCTCGGCCAACCCCTGTCCATTTACTCTCTCCACATCCCTCTACTCATCTTAGAGGATTCCCTTTGGGCATAATCCTTTCAAAGGAATCCTTTAGGCTCAAATCAAAAGGAGTTACACTTTTAAAGGTAATTCATTCTCTCATGTTCATTTGTTTTATTTTGCTTCTCCAACCCCCTAAACTCTTTTTATTTACTTATTTTGTAACAACACCAGTATCTTAAATATACAAGGATGTTGTTATAATATTTATTTGAGCTAAACTCTCACACAACTACATCAAATGGTTAAAGAACATACGGTTTCCGTGGATGGCGAAATTCTGCCTCCCGAAACGATGATTGTTTAACACTAATTTAACACCTTCAAAGGTGGCCATTATGATGTCAATATTTTTATATATGATATATAATATGTTTATGTTTTCCTTAAGCTTCTGTTTTTTTCATTTTGGGCATACCTTTATGGTTTCCATTATGGGTAAACACGATATCTTCATTTTAGGAAGTGCGGACTACCGCCCCCTCAAAGTGATTTGATTCGTTAAATACCATATGTGGGACATATAAAGGATAGAACTATGATATTATATATGATATTATACTATAATTATAATATACCTTTATATCAATATGATTCCGTTCTACAAAATACGAAATAGAAATGAAAGTAGCGTTCATGCGTACGTACGGCTTACCGTCTCCATGAACAGTGCATTTCATTTCTTACCTCTAAATGATTATGTAATATTATAAATGCAAGTATGTACTGGATATATATGACATATATGATATCTAAATCATGAATACCATTCTGGATATAATGAACCTTTGACCAAATTAACAACATGTAAGTGTAAGAAGTCTATTTTTGACTTAAGAACCAAATACCGACAAAATGAACATTATTAACTTAACTGATTACATGATGTTCATAACATGGTATAAAAGGAATAATGAACTTGAAAAAGATTCATAAGAAAGTATATATTAACTCAAGTTTATTATTCAGGAGATTAAAGAACGGTTGGGTCAAGTCGGATACGAGGTATGGGACTTCGTCTCAATCTCCTTTCATTGAGCCATATTTTATTTTATACACAACTTTCTTTTATACGGTGTATAAACCCCTTTGAATTTTACGTTTATTCAAAAGGAATCTTTTTTATACTAAGTGTTTACTAAACGACAAAAGAGAATGTTTTTGTCGTACGTATGCGGCGACAACGACTTCTCCGCCGTCGTAACCGTTATTTGAGTTTCGGCTTCCTCTTCAAGCCATACCTTCTTTTTATAAAAGAAAAATAAATACCATGTTTTACTTTGGTATTGAAAATGGTTTTCATAATGTTTTTATTATATCAATGTGTTGTATTGATATCTCGTGATTGAAATGTGGAAATGTTATGTTTCCTTTATGCATGTTTTATGTGATATGATTATGTTATGGTTCTTGGGAATTATTATGAAGACGGGTGGTTCCGTGATAAACTAAGGGCGAGTGAGCCCGTTATAGCTCTCCAATGCATTGGGTAACATGAAGGAGTGAAACGTTAATGTTTCTCCGAAGAGATTTTAGGGAATATACTGTGATGGGTATTCCAAACGTAACCAAGAGGGTTACTCCCTACGTAAGAATGTTATGAATGCCTCAAGTTACCTTTATGTCTTATGATTTCTATGATTTATTCATGATTTTATGAGGTATGTTAAAGTGACTATGTTTTATGGGTAAAGTATGATTTCATTCTTATGTATATATGAACTCATGTTTCATTTGCATGTTTTTTTATAACCCATACTGAGTTTTTATACTCATCCCAAGTTTTTGAAATGTTTTTCACAGGTCAAGGGAAAGGTACATGATAAGATGATAGAGTCAAGGATGTGTCAAGAAATAATCCATGTTTTATTTTTAAATGTTTTTCCATTGATGGGAATGAAGAATACTATCTTTATGTAACCACTTTGTTTATATGTGGAATGTAATGCAAGTTTTATGATCTAATTCTCTAAAACTCTAAACCTGAAAAGATCCTCAACGTGTAATCTTGTAATAAATCAAGATTAAGTATAGTTTAAGGTTGGGGACTTATACTAAACTCTACCCAAACACCTTCCCTAGACCCTCCCCCACGTCCAACAGCTTCTGGTCTCATCAAAAGACCATTCTTAGGCCCTTAAAGAGATTCTCAAGAGAAGGATTCAATAGGTAATTTCTCTCCCTCTTCTCCTTTAATTTTCGTTCAAGTTCAAGTTCATTTCTTGATCTCTCCCCACTTATCTTCATCCAAATTTTATTTTAACTCTATTATTATAAATATAATATAATATTATGATTATAATGAGAAATTATATCATCCAAATCCCTTTCCCTCTTCCTTTTATTTTATTAAAGAGAACGTTGTTCGTGAGGTGTTAATTTATCACCTTCAAGAATGACATGCTTTCTTCTTCCATTTATACATTAATATCTGGTCATGAATCCATTTTTATGGTTGAATCAGAATATGTTATATGTAGTAATGTTTTTTAGAGTTCTAGAAATAACCTATGGCCATATTACATAGTGATATGTTAAAACAAGTTCGTTGTGAACCAATAACCGCCCAAATTGACCCAAATAACAATCATTTAATTATTATCTAATGATTATTACAAATGGATCTAATTTGATTCATTATAAAATCATTCAAGATCATGTAATATCATTAATTAAATGTAATATAATTTATGGATGTTTATTCATGTTCGCCCCAAACATCAATTTAAGAATACAAGTGAACCACACAAGAAAAACCATAAAAATGAACATCCCCGAACAATGTTTTTAAACTCTATAAGTCATGCAAAGGAAATAATATGAAATAATTAAACCATAATAAAACATATTAATTTAAACATGGTTATGGATTTTTAATTAATGATTATAATGTCATTATACAGGACATTAATGAGAAGGAAGCATTCCGGCACAAGGTAAGGGGAAATTCTCGAACACAACTTTCTCCCTTTGGGTTTTTCCTCTTTCACTCCATTTTTGATATGGTTACTACTATAAAATCATTTTTTAATAATTTTATTTACTTTTTTGGGATATACATATTTTATAAATATGTTTATGTCAATCCAAATTTTTTCCGAAAGAACTCTTCTCTTAAGAACTTAACTTTTACGCCTCATTCAAGGTTGATGGTTCTTATATCTAGTATGTTGTTCCCTCTTTCTTTTGGGAACCCAAATTTTATGAATGTGTTATTATGAGATGAAACCCATTAATTTTAATGGTTTATTTATTTTCATTTATGTTATATGTTCATTTTTTTGTGCATGATAAATGAAAATGTTATGACGTGACGGGTGTGCCTATAATTATATAGCGCAATATGAATGTTTAAATGCGACGGGTGCACCCAAAATTATATAGCACTCCAATTCATTGGTTAAAGAGATTAATCTCATGCATAAATGTAAAATGATGTGTGAACACGATGCTAGCTTGGTTCACAAGTATGTGTGGTAGTTTACCACTAAGACATGATGTTTTATTTTTATGAATTACCAAATTTCAAATATTTTATTTATTCTCCTCTCATGTTCATGATATTTTGACTATGTTATGATTATGCTCAAACCATGCTATATTTTTCAAATATATCCTCTTACTGGGCTTCTTGCTCACCCCATTTGATGTATATCTTCAGGTGGCTACATGTACTAAGGAGAGGACAAGTGCCACTATGAAGCTAGTGAAGAAGAAATTAAATAAATGTTTATGGTTGATGTTGTATTTGTTATGTGTGGTCCAAGTTTTCCCAAGCCACTATTCTATTAGATCATCTATATGAAATACTATTATGTTGTTTATCTTTGAAATGATCTAATAGTAATGTATGAAATGGCCGGGTCACTATAGTTGGAATCAAAGGAAAGGTTTAGTTAATTTGGGAATTAGGATTAGTGAAACCTAAAAAAAACCTCTAGCATTAGACTAAGTACAAAAATGTAGAAAAGATTATTTACCTAGGGATACCATATGTTATGTTTTTGGTATAAATTTTACTAAATGAATAATTTATTCCTGAATTTTTTAATTATGTTTTGTTCTAACCATTTATATTTCATAAAATGGTGGGAACCAAGAGAAATCCGGCCAACAACTCATGCGAGGGACAATGCAATGATTGCCCGAACGACACCCCAAATTATTTGGGATGTGGAATTAAAAAATTCATGGTGATGCTTAACAAATTATCTCAGGTTATGAACAATAAACATAATAATGGGGAACGTCCTCCTTCACCAAAGAGGTAGAAATTGGCTATCGAATGTTTTATGCGGCAACGACCACCGACTTTTAGTGGATCTTATGATCCACTAGTTGCGGAACAGTTAGTTTACTCCATGGATAAGATATTTTTTGTTCTTCACTGTTCTGAGATTGGGAAGGTGACTCAAGATGTTTATCATCTAGATGGAGAAGCCGATCAATGGTGGGATTTGATTAAGAACACCAAGCCAAGGGAGGAAATTGAAGAGATTGAATGGGAAGACTTTAAGATAATGTTTCTTAATAAGTATTTCCCATGAAATATTTGAATGAAGATGGAGAGATAATTCATAGAGCTCACGAAAAAAGAAAGAGAATATGGCACAACCTATGAATCAAATTTCACAAGGCTCGCAAGGCATGCTTCGGGATTTGTTATCAACAATGATAGCAAAATTAATAGAATCTTTAGTGGATTAAAACCACATCTCCGAAAGTATCTTGCAATTCGAGCCTTTGGGAGTTATGAAAAAGTTGTTCTGTGTGATCTCAATTTGGATATGGAGTTTAGAGAATGGTCCCATGGCTATGGTGATAAGAAAAGAATGATGGAGCTTCAAGCTGCTAGATCTAATGATAAAGGTGGGAAGAAATATCAACGAACCACATGCCAAAAATGTGGGAAGTTTCACAATGGGAACTGCGTCAAAGGGATGGGGAAATTATTCAAGTGTGGGAAAGAAGGAAAACATGCTCAAGAGTTTCGAAAAGACATGAAAATGAAGGAGAATGTAGTCGATGAAAGGAGAGAACCACTCATGGTTCAATGCTACAACTATAAGGAGATATGGCACTATGCAAACTAGTGCACTAAACCTCAAGCTCTCATGGGTAATCAGCGTCAGCAGCCACCATATCCAAAGGAACAAGGTAAGGCTTATTCCATCACTACTGTGGAGGTGGAGAATGATAATGAAGTCATACAAGGTACACTTCCAATTCACTGGAGAATGGAAAAAGTCTTATTTTATTCTGGTTCTACACATTACATTATATCTTGTAAGTTTTCTAGAACTATATAATCGACACCCGGAATCCTTGAAGTATAGATATTAGTAAAAACACCAAGTGGTTCAATAATTTCAACCAAAGTGTTTGACTCTTCTCCCATTGGCGTATGTGATAAAATTCTTCTATAAAATCTCGTAATACTTCCCTTGGTGGAATTCTGCGCTATAATGGGAATAGAATGGATCTCATTATATAGAGCTCATATCAACTGTCGAGAAAAGGAAATATCATTTCACATTATGAACCATCCCATGATTTTCTACAAATGAAAGGAAGATCACGAATCTCCATTGAAAAACCTTTCAATGGTGTGGGTCTTGATTCCCTATGAAGAATCATACCTCTCCCAAATGGATGAGTGGAAGGAATGTTCCAACCTTGAGGAAATTCCCATTTTGAGGGAATACAATGATGTATTTCCCAAAGAGTTACCCGGAATACCCCTATATCGTGAGGTAGAGTTATCAATTGAAATCATACCTGGAGCTACACCTATCTCGAAATGTCTCTATAGGATGGATCCTATCGAACTGGAGGAGTTAATGAAGAATCTGCAAAGGGAATCTGTTCAAATGGTTCATATTCCCTAGTTCATCACCTTGGGGTGCGCCAGTGCTCTTTGTGAAGAAGAAGGATGGAACCATTCAGGTGTGGATCGATTATCGGGAACTCAACAAGATCACCATAATGAAC
Organism: Viscum album; assembly: GCA_963277665.1. Lineage (NCBI taxonomy): Eukaryota > Viridiplantae > Streptophyta > Magnoliopsida > Santalales > Viscaceae > Viscum > Viscum album. Next base: position 275,429,667 of record OY728129.1, on the reverse strand, counting down.
AAGTATCCTCTCCCAATGATTGATGACTTGTTCGACCAGTTATGAAGAGATCAATACATCTCAAATGTTGATCTTCATTCTGGATATCATCAGGTAAATGTGAAGAAAGAATATATTTAGAAGACTGCCTTCCGTACAAGGTATGGGCAATATGAGTTTTTGGTGATTCCATTTAGACTTACTAATGCCCCTGCAATCTTCATGGATTTGATGAATATAGTCTTTAGAAATTACCTCGACAAAATTTGTGGTTGTGTTTATCGACGATATTCTCATCTACTCTAAGAGCAAGGAGGAACATGGATAACACCTAAGACATGTGTTGGTGACATTAAGAAAAGAGATGTTGTGCACCAAGTTCAGGAAGTGTGACTTTTGGATGAATCGAGTCATGTTCTTTGGACATGTGATTACAAGTGAGGGAATTTCTATGGATCCGTCAAAGATAAAGGAGTTTGAGGAATGGCCCAAGCTCTCTAGTTTCACAGAAATCTGTAGTTTTCTTGGATTAGCTACATACTACCATCATTTTGTGAGAAACTTATCACGATTGTCAAGCCTGATAACAAAGTTAACAAGGAAAGGGGTAATGTATGTCTGGATGGAAGAATGTGAGGGAAGCTTCAAAGAGATAAAGAGAAGGATGATCACTGCACCTGTACTCACACTACTGAAAAGTGGAGACTGTTTGGTGATATACAGTGATGCTTCAATGAAATACATGGGTTTTGTACTCATGTAAAATGATAATGTGATAGCATACGCGTCACAACAGTTGAACATCCATGAGAAGAACTACCCAATGCCTGATCTAGAGCTATCAACAATGATTTTGTCCTTTAAAATATGGCTGCACTACCTTTATGGTGAGAGGTGTGACATATACACTGACCACAAGAAGATAATGTATATATTCACACAAAAGGAGCTCAACATGCATCAAAAGAGTTGGTTAGAGCTAATCAAGGATTACGAATGCTCTATTCACTATCATAATGGAAATGTGAACAAGGTAGTTGATGCTCTAAGTAGAAAAGCACATGTGACTCTATCCATGATGTGGATTGAGAAAGACCTTATCTTCATAGATATGAAAAGGATATATCTGTAAATCATAAGGGTATGGGATACATCCTACCATTCCCAAATGATTGCGCAACCATCCATCCAAGAGAAGATTAAGGAAGAAAAAAGGGAAGATGTAAAGATACAAAAGATGGTGAATGCAGTAAATGGAGGGAAGCTGCAAGAGTTCCATATCGATGATGATGGTGTGATTCTGTTTGGAACATGGCTTTGTGTTCCTTCATCAACCGGGATAAAGAAGGATCTATCTGATAATTCATATAGCTCAACTTTCTCTATCCATCCTGGGAGTACGAAAATTTATCGTGATATCCGAGAACACTTCTGGTGGGATAACATGATGAATGAGATTGCAAAATATATATCAAGGTTCTTGGTATGTCAGCATGTTAATTTTGAGAGACAAAAGTCCAAGGGTATGATGCAGCCATTGCCTATACGTATGTGGAAATGGGAAAGTGTTACTATAGAATTTGTCATGGGCCTCTCGAAGACGTTAAAGGGAGATAATGTGATATGGGTTGTGGTTGAACGACTCAGAAAGACTGAAAATTTTATCGCTATTTGGGAAGACTTTTCTCTTCAACAACTTTCAAAGATAAATGTGAAGGAAGTGGTGAGACTGCACAGTGTTCCACTCTTAATTGTCTCTGACCACTATCCAAGTGTCACATCTAAATTCTGGAGGAGCCTTCAACATGCTTTGAGTACTGAATTAAATTTCAGCACGGCCTATCACCCCCAAACAAATGACAGTCTGAAAGGACTATTCATACACTTTACGATATGATAACATCCTGTTCTCCTGAATTCAAAGGTGGTTGGGATCAACATCTCCCATTTTTTGAGTTCTCAAACAACAATAGCTTCCACTCGAGTATTAAGATGGCTCTGTATCAAGCTCTTTATGGGAAGCGATGTAGAGCTCCAACCTTTTGGGTTGATGTTGGAGAAAGAAAGCTACTTGGGCTCGATCTTGTTCATGAGGTGACATAGAAGGTTCAAGTCATCCATAAATACATCAAAGCTACTCAGAGTTGGCAAAAGAGATATGCTGAAAATTGTCGAAGGGACCTGAAGTTCGACGTTGGAGATTAAGTCTTCCTTCGAATATCTCCATGGAATAGATTCATGCAATTCGGGAAGAAAGGGAAGCTAAGCCCAAGGTATATTGGTCCCTTTGAGATCCTTGACCGCATAGGAGCCATGGCTTATCGTCTTGAACTTCCATCGAATGTGGCTCATGTTCATGATGTGTTCCATGTATCACTACTGAGGATGTACATACCAGACCCCTCACATGTACTAAACATAGAGGTGGTGTAGCTAGAATATGATCTCCCCTATGAGGAGCAGCCAGTAAAGATTCTGGCCCGAAGTGATAAGGATATACTCAACAAGATAACCCATAATGTCAAAGTGTTATGGAGGAACCATAAGATTGAGGAAGAAACTTAGGAACCATAAGAGGCAATGAAAGAGAAGTACCCTCAACTTTTTGTGTAAAGTGAAATTTTAGCGGCGAAATTTATTATGGGTGGAAGAATGTAATGACCCGATGTTTTTCAATGAAAATTCCGATATTATATTTATGTCATAAAATATCATGAAATAAAAACATAATGAACTTCTAAGTGATAAGTGACCATTAAAAATAGGTTTGTGAGTCCTATGTTTTGAATTTTACAAATCCGACATATACAGTTGTGTTCAAGATGATTTTTGGATTCTAATGAAACAAATATAATTTTCTGGTGAATAGTAACGTACCCTTAAGAATAGTAACATAAAATTATGAATAGTAATATGACCCTTTTGAAAAGTAAAACATCCATTATAATTTTAACATTACCTATGAATAATAAAATAAAATTTAGACATCTTAGAATGTGACAATTTGACCTTAGTAAACGTCTTGATATTTTATATGTCATAAATAATTAATTATAATTAATTAGTTAATTTAAAAGAATATTTATTTGTTTCCCTAAAATGTATTGATAAATTATTTAATCAATGTATTATTTTTTTAGATATTTTTATAAGACCCTACGTAATTTTTGATAGCACTATAAAATTAGTTTTAATCTTACAAAGTGTTTTTTAAGTAAATTATGATTTTAATTAAATATTAAATTAATAATACATAGAAATTTATTTTTGAAAAATGGAACTCATTTTTGGATTCTACATGTCGAAAAATGTTTGGGGTAAATTTTTGGGATTTTTCTGAGATACTTGAATTTTTTATGAATAGTGAAATACCGTAATTTACAAAATAAGCTAAATAAGCTAATTATAGGGTCATGTCTGATGTTCTGATGATGTAAGCCCACTTGGTTCTGGATTACATTATAAAATTAATATTCTTGGTCGTTAAAGACTCAATATTCCTTGACTTGTGGGGAAATAACAAACTAATGAATTTTAAATTAAGGAAACTCCTCTCCCTCCATTATAAAATCCAGCCTTCACACCCTCATTTCCTCACACCTCTCAAGCTCCAAGACTTCTCTAAAATCTCCCCAAACACCTTCCCTATACCCTCTCCCACGTCCAACAACTTCTGGTCTCGTTAAAATACCATGCTTAGGCCCTTAAATAGGTTGTCAAGAGGAGGATTGAAGAGGTAATTTCTCTCCCTCTTCTCCTTTATTTTCCTTTCAAGTTCATGTTCATTTCTTGATCTATCCCCACCTATCTTCATCTAAATTGTATTTTAACTCCAGTATTATAAATATACTGTAATTTTATGATTCTAATGGGATATTATATCATCCAAATCCCTTTCCCTCTTCCTCTTATTTTATTAAAGAATACATTGTTCATGAGGTGTTAATTTATCACCTTCAAGAACGAGATGATTTCTTCTTCCATTTATACCTTCAGATCTGGTCATGAATCTGTTTTTTTGTTTAAACCATCATATGTTATATTTATTATGTTTTATTTAATGTTCTGGAAATAACCTATGTCCATATTACATAGTGATAATTTAAAACAAGTTCGTTGTGATCCAAAAACCACCCAAATTGACCCAAATAACAATAATTTAATTCTTATCTAATGATTCATCCACATGGTTATAATTTTTTTCATTATAATATCATTAAAATTCCTTTAATATCATTAATTACATGTAGTATCATTTCTGTATGTTTACTCATGTTCCACCCAAACTTCAATTTAAGAATACATGTGAACCACTCAAGAAAAACCATAAAAATGAACATCCCCGAACAAAGTTTTCAAACTTCATAAGTCATCCAAAGGAACATAATATGACATAATGAAACCAGAAGTAACCATATTAATTTAAACATGGTTCTGGATTTTTAATTAATGAATATAATTTCATTATACATGACATTAAAGAGAAGGAATCATTCGGGTATAAGGTAAGGGGAAATTCTCGAACCCAACATTCGTCCTTTGGGTTCTTCCTCTTACACTCCATTTTTGATATGGTTACTCCTATAAAAGCCTTTTTTCATCATTGTATTTCCTTTTCTACGATATAAATGTTTTCTAATTAAGTTTATGTCAATCCAAATTTTTTATGAAAGTACTCTTCTCTTAAGAACTCAAGTTTTACCTCTCATTCAAAGTTGACGGTTCTTGTATCTAGTATGTTGTTCCCTATTTCTTTTGGGAACCCAATGTTTATGAATGTGTTATTATGAGATGAATACCATTCATTTTCGTGGGTTATTTATGTTCATTTATGTTATATGTTCATTCTGGCTTGCATGATAAATGATAATGTTATGATGTGACGGGTGCACTCGGAAATATATAGCACAATATGAATGTTTAAATGGGATGGGTGCACCCAGAATTATATAACGCTGTAATGCATTGGGTAAAGTGATGAATCAAATGAGTAAATGTGAAATGATGTCTGAAAAAGATGCTAGATTCTCTCACAAGTCTGTGTGGTAGTTAAACATTAAGACATGATGTTTCATTTTTATGCATTGCCACATTTCAAACCATTTATTTATGCTCCTCTCATGTTCATGATCTTTTGCCTATGTTATGATTATGCTCACACCATTATATATTGTTCTTATCTATCCTCTTACTGGGCTTCATGATCACCCATTTTGATGTATATCCCCAGGTGGGTACATGTACTATGGAGAGGACAAGTGACACTAAGAAGCTAGTGAAGAAAAAATTAAATAAATGTTTATGGTTGATGTTGTATTTGTTATGTGTGGTGCTAGTTTTCACAAGACACTAATCTTTTGGATCCATTATGTGTAATACTATTATGTTGTTTATCTTTGAAATGTTGTAACAGTAATGTAAGAAAAGGTTGGGTCACTATATCCATACTCTATTTCCTTTTCTAGACACTCCCATGAAGCCCAATGATATTGTCCATCAGAGTGTGGGTCCTCAATGAATGATAGAAAAAAATATTTTCCTCAAGACTTCCTTTCACAACATAAGGATTTAAAATAAATTTATAATAATCGAAATAAGAGCATTGTAAAAATGGGAATCCATCCATCGAAATAAAGAAAACAATTTTTCCAATTTATGATATTTTTAATATTATCATTAATCATCGCCAAAAATTGGTGAATAATTACTCCACATGGGAAAATCTATGAACCATTGTTTTTCATGGTGAATTTCCATCAAATATCTTCATGAGTGTTACCAATATTTTTATTGTTCTACTTTTAATATAATTTTAACATATAAATAATTCTTCAGTTATAATTTATAATATTTTTAATAAGCTTATTATACTCCACCATATATCTATTATTCTTTAATAAGGAAATAAAATTCCTACATACAGATACAATCATGACAATTATGCTGATAGAAAATAAATATTATTATAATTTCAAATACATCAACAATTATGATTTTTTACATTGGTAATGCATCATTTGATATATCTACTAAGGGGTCTATCCATTTAGTTGTATTTAATGGTAAATAATGGAAAATACCTCCATCACCACTATATATTCATAAATAACATGCATTTCATTTCCATTAAATACATAGAGATCCATATAGAACATAAAACCCCATAAAATAAACCACCTCGAGTGAGAATTACATGAAATCATTACCATGAAAATGATACTATACTCTAGTATATCATATGTATGTTAAATGATATCATTGATAATAATGTGGGATTCAAGGTTCATTATGTTGATTTTCACATTAATTTCCTAATCCAATCCTATAAGAGCTTGGTTTTACATCCCTTTGATAAATATGAGTTATTATTCACATAAACACATTTACAAATGAATTAAGTGTATTCTATTGATAATAATTAAAATTTATTAGTAAGGAAAAGTGAATATTACTATATTTTTACACTATATGATATATGATATATCATTATCTATTTTATTGAGAACCAAGCATGTCCAACACAACACATTACGAAGGGCATCTCCTGAAGAAACGTCTTGAATTTTCTGTACAAGTACCTTTATATTGAGGTCCAATAAAGTCACATAGATTGATCATGTAAAATCATTAAATATTAATGATCAATTGAGGTTATAATATTAAAAAAATATCATATATTCATCTACATAAGAATTAATCTAGATATATACATTTTATAGGTCAAAAAAACCGGTAATAGGATCAATGTTGTAATCATAAAAACTTGATTTCGCATCACATATGTTTGGAATAACATTAGTACTAATATGTCAAAATTAAAACATAGGAATAAATTCTTCTATATCCATATCGTTAATGAATATTATAATATCTAAGAGTGTGTTTGGAGTGTAGGGTATGTAATTCTCTTTACTACATGCATTAAAAAATATAGTGTCCATTTTTTCTTTATGAAACATACATCTGGACCATTTATGAGTAACTCTTTCTTCTTCCAATTTCATTGTATAATGATGGTTATTTACATATGAGGTTATTGAAAATATATTCATCCTAAATTACCTCGAGAATCACTTTTACATGCTCTATTTCAACATTGATGGATTGTTTCTCTATGAAGAGTGATGAGTAATTTTTGTTCTATATTAGTAATTATCCTCTTAAAATCCTCAGTTGTTTTTGTGGAACCTTACCCAGAAACCATACCATGTGGGATTGAATCGAATAGTTTTTACCTAGTTGTGGTATATGGGATCAAATTCCCATTCAATGTATAGGAAGAAACAATTAATTCCGTATCTTTAGGAGCCGATATTATAAAATATATAGAAGTGACCTGACAATTCCTAAACAAGAATTATAGGGATATTCCCCTCTAACATTCTTATATTATTGATCTAAAATGATTTTAAAATCTTTACTGATGATCCAAGATCCATTCCTTTAATTGAAAGATCTTAAGTAAATCAACAGAGATTCTTCCACATTTTTATCACATTTCACATAAAAAGATATGTTGAAATTGGGGTTTTCAAGTAAATCCATATTTAAAAGTTGTTGGATATTGAATAGAATGTATTCCCTTAAAGCCATGTTCTATAAAAATATCTAGATATGAGGGTTTGAAGTTTCACTATTTAAAAATTCACTAAAACGTAGCTTTTGATCAGAGTACATGAGTCTAGAGGAATGTTTCATGGGATTTAGTAGTAAAACTAAGTAGGATTTACTATGATGAACTTAAATAACTAGTAAATTATTCATAACATGGTATCATAAGGAATAGTAATTCATGATTATCAGGGAAATTAACATAGATGTTGAAACATAGATTTTCCTCTAATATCAAATGGAGTCTTGTTTGTTAATAATAAATATCAATCATTTATATGGATCTTAATATTAGTAGGAAATCATTATTAGGAAATTAAATAATGAAATAATATAGGTGTGTATCACAGTAAATTATTTAAGGATGAATTGTATCCAATATAATTTTGAAACTATTAGAAATTGGACGGTACAAGCCTCCTTGGGGGTTAAAATATTGGACCATGTGAACAAATATTGTAGGATTTGAGATGTTTATATCCATTTTATAAATTTTATCACATTTAAAAAAATGTTAGATTGATATATTATAATGAAAAAAATGATTTATACCTAGAATATTAACCACTACTATAGGATATGGGTACTTCCAAGATTCAAGAGGAGTAGAAGGATAATAAATTATTGAGAATATCTTGTAAGACATCACTGGGGTAGGAAAACAAGGCCAACCATTCTAGACTAAAAATCATGGTTTTACATCAGCCGTGAATATTTCTCTACAACCATCATAGATAGAGATGGATCATAGATGTGGTCTTTCCAATTTCAAGGATCATTAAGAGTAATGTGATTATTTTTACACACTCACAACAATTTCTATCATATGATACACACTAATCAAAGTTAACTGTTTTTCGAAATAATGGTATTACTACTAAGAAATTCTATCCCCATCACATAGAAGTATTTGTGGCCGAGTGGTGTTGTATAGATCCATTTCCACACATTTTTTAGTCAAGGTGGATATTTTGAGACAAAGGGTTCATTCTTCCACATAGAGGAAAGATACTAGGGAATTCATGATACCTAATATAATTCAGGATTGTTGATGTAAATAGGTAGAATTCTATGATTATTCCAAAACCCTACCCAATGTGGATCATTTTGTACATGAACCACCATAGTCCAATGGAATAAAGTGAAATTTCAACTTCCATGCACCTAGGAGGGATTATAAATGACCTTTATAAAAACTTATTAGGAGGAAATAAAACAAAAATAATATTTTCTATTCCACATTTAGTCATTAGATAAACTATCTACACCATGATAGAATATTAATTTCTAATATAATTGATGAGATGGTCATTCCACACCAAAATGAGACATAAGAATCCACTTTAAAAATAAAAAGCATTCATAAAGGATTTTAAAGTAGGAAATTATCAATTTATCCCTATGCCACAATAAACAAGATATGCATCCTCCTCAATTCATATATATGAGGAGGATGAGATGACTGAGATGGTCGAGAATGAAGCAAGATATCTTTAACTAAATGTCCATCTGGGAAATCCCATCCTAACAGGTGAAGATCCAACCTTACCAAGATATTTGAGATGCCCAGTATAGTTAATGTAGGAGGGGATCGATGATGTACAAATATTTATGAGCGGTGAGTCTCTTCCATAGTTTTTTACTCCATTAGATAATCAATTATCGAAATACATAAAAAATGGGGGAGTTTGAAGCATGCTCTCTACATGATAGGATAAATCCATTCATAAGATGGATGAATTTACATAAAATTTCCATTCATTTATAAATTGAATTAAACTATATGAACCAAATAATTAGGTTTTGAAAATAAAAAATTTTATATAATGGTTACCTTGTTTTTTGAGAATATATTATGTAATAGGGTATAAACATGTTATCATTGTAAAAATAAAAGATTGTATGATATAAAAATTAAGTTTTAATATGATTGAAACATATTTAGAATATTTGGAATATTTATTTTTGGAGGATCATTCACCCTCATCTAAAAAAACCCCCTAATTTCTTCATTTTCGAACCATTGAACATTGTGTAATGTTACTATATTATTTAAATTCAATGGAATTCCATAAATGACCCCTTTTCATTACACATAATAGGGGGTCCCTTAATCTCTTTAGAAGTTACATATACTCATCGATGTTTACATAATTCTAAATGAAATATTTTCTACATTTAATTACCTTAAACAACCAAATACATGTTATAACCATAAGATATAATAAGTCCCCCATTTATAAAGAGACATTAAATATGAATTAAATTATATAAAAGTGATTAATAATTTCTTCTAAATCAGTACCTTCCAAAACAATCTAGATATAGTTATTTAATGACCTCAGTATCATTATTTTTACCTGATATTATTTTAATGTGAAAACACTAATTTATTATATCCCCCACTTGGATAATAAATGAACTTTAATCATGAGTAATACATATCCCCACCTCAACTAAGTAATTTCTTTATTTTTCATTGTGATTTTAATTATTCTGTAAAATAAAATAATATATCAATCATCAACATTAAATTATAAAAGTTGTTCACTATTTTTATATAATGATAGTATTCAATTCGTTAACAATACTCATCCATTAAGAGGTATCATTTCCATGATATGGTTATATTAAAAATCAATGTGAAAAGTAATAAAAACATATTACATAGATGAATATATGAAAATAATATTAATTATATTATTATATATTAATAAAATAATAACTAGATTATTTTTATATAATGGTTATAAATAATATATATGATATAATTAAAATTATATATTCAATTGGTAAAATTACAAAAATAATATGATAATAATTCAATTCTCATGGAATAATAAGAAAAAACTATAAAATAATTTAACATAATATGATAAAGAATGTTCTATATTAAATAAAATATCATTTTTCTAATTTTTATAATAATATATAAAAAAATTTATTTTTACTATTTTTATTGTTCGTTACATGCGAAAAATTTCTCATTAAGAGGGTATAGTTTTATTATCTCAAATACACACCCATTGATAGAAATTTATTTGTATAGACAATGTATTGATATGAATAATGTATCTAATGAACCAGTAATATTTAATTCCATTAACCTCCTATCTTCATGGTTTTTTAATTTCACTTAAAATCGTATCCTAAAAAAGTGTTTGACCCAAATGATTCATTGGTTTCAAGGCTTTATAATGTCAAATTAATTCCCTAAGACAAGTTTAATATTATACACCATTTTTTATATTAAATTTTGTATTCACTAGCCTATTCCTTTGAATTATGTAATAAATTTATTTTCATTATATTAAAATTATAATTTTATTACCATCCTCATTGGATTATTTTATTATTACGTTAACAATATTGGGAGGGCTTCATCACCAATCCCATTTTTTTAATTGATATTTTTCAGGAAAGACAATTCATTTAGGAAATTAGTATACATTTCCATTTAAAAACTCTTTAATATTTTTATTGTCACTATTTGGGATTTCGTATAAATTTTATATTTTATTTTAACATTGTTTCAAAATGTACTTGTTGTATGAATGCAAACTCTACTTATTCATTTCAGTGGGGAACCATATTTTTTCCATTAATATGTAAATTTGAATATTTTTTGAATTTATTTTTCAAGGACACTAAAAATTTCCAATCCATTTTATAATAATTTTCCTTACTTAATTGTTTTAGTTAAAATTTTACTATTTTATTCATGTGTAAGTTTTTTCATATAGTGATAACCATCTCTTTTATCATTTTATTTATCAAGTCATCAATATATATCCTTTATATTTTACTATAAATCATTATTTATATACATTCACTCTTTAAAAAAAATTCTATTTTTATTCAAGGTTAATTAAATTATTCATTTATATTTTTTTCTAAAAGATAAAGGGTATTTCCGATTTCTAATGTTATTTTATAATATAACGAACTTTTTTTCCTTCCACATCATTAACTTTTGAAATATTTTCTTATTGATCATGAAAAATAAAAAAAAATTACCATAGACCGTAATTATACAATTTTATTAGGTACATGAATTTACTATCAATGATATGATCCAACACATCCTTCATTATTCCACATTACCAATAATTATCCTCATTATCATTCTTAAGATACTATTGATTTTTTAATATAGTATTTTCCTTTTCTTTAATTGAAGAGTGTTAACATAGATTCCATATGTTAATTGACAAGAGAAAATGTGTTGAATAAAACAAATACCCTTTTATTAATATGTTATTGATACCATACACCTTATCATATTAATTTAGTGTCATTTAAACTGATTGTTATTGAATACCTATATATGTGAAATTATTTATCATGGATTTTCATTATAATTATTATTAATAATTTAGATATGGGATTCAATTATAAAATGTTACCGGAATCCTTTTCAATAAATGTCGTATTTATAATTGGTTTAAATAAAACAATATCCATTCTATCAGTTATTTATTTAATGATCATTGATTGATTTGATGTCAAATTAGTAAATATTGGCAATGAAATATCGGTTTCAACATCACCATCTAATGAATCGGTTAATCATTCCTATATCATGAAATAATTATTCAAACCATTTATGGTATTTTCACTCTACTACATGAATCATATAGTGAACACCATTTTTCAGACAAAAATATTACATCCATTAAGATGAAAACTCAATACATTTCGAAATAATTTCATCTTTGGTAGTTTAGAGGTTCAGTGTCTTTTGTATCAAGGAAAATAGATCACTTGTCATAAAATATATATATTATTTAACATTTATTTTTCACATATATAACCCCTCTTAAACATATCATACTCACAACATTTCGGTATAAGCCAATGAATGGAAACATAAGAAAGGGAGTGTTCAGATGATTAGTAAGGAAAAATACTAGATATATCAATAAATGGACATAACTGAGAAAAACATAAGTATAATGGTATAAAAACATGATATATACAATATAAATTCATATATATAAATTCATTTACCATAAACATTAAACATTTAATCAGTTGTTATAAATTTGTAAACATAAAATATATCAATGTGGAACCATCAATAGTCAATCATTAGCCCATAAAACATATCAATAGAATAAGGCCTATGTATTTTTCGTAAACATAATCATATAAAATTAATATCTTAGTCATGAATCACTAACAAGACTATTCTAGAGTAATGGGTTCACTATCTATTCTATCATTTCAATATTCATGCTTCACTCCCAAGACAATCATATCATGAAATGTCGCATAGTAAAATATGATCACTCTGTATGAAATTCTTTATCATACCATGATATATCCATACAAGGACAATGAATTTATGGGATATAATGTACTAAAAATACTTATTTTATAACATATTCCCTCATCCTTGGTTATTAACGGGTCCCACCATCACATAATGAATACCATACATATATATTCTGCAATATTATAAAACATCTTCCATATCACAATCCCGTAACCCCTGGAAATTATATGGGTTTCATATTAATTTTAAAATTATAGTACTTAATAATTCAAAAAGAAAAATAACAATGATACATTGTATTATATACCCAGTAAAACATAATAATCATCAGAATACATTTAAAAATATTTAAAATATCATTGGATTATTTCAAGATGAAACAACCCTTTTCTATTGAATGAAATTATTTATCTTCTAAAAAATTTCAATTAAATATCGGAAAATGTATTACATGTTAATAGTAATGGAAAGTTATAATTGAATAAATAATTACAATTTTACTACGTATTATTGGGAATGTCATTAATAATGTGTACTTTAAAACCAAAATTTCATTTAAATTTTTGGTTAAATGTAAAAAGTTTTAATAATTTTAATCGATAATAAAATACAACATAATGTATTATAATTATAGTAGAATATAGATAACAATATTATTAAGATAATAGTAAAATAATTTCCCAATAAAATTAAATAAATTTTGGACATGGAAGAAATGGTTTCTTCTCCTCGAGATAAATTAATTCAATTTACCATAAAAATATCTTATCTCAATTTTGATTAAATAGAATATTTTATATTAAATGAAAACATGAAATTTTTACATATAAATATAGGATATGAAAATACATATTAGTTTTGAGTAATTAATCTTATAATTTCATCATTATAAATTAATATATAAACAATTTTGGTAAACATTTGGTTGCTACATAAATCCCTAATAATTTAAATATATTTCAATAAAATGTAATAGGATTCAAGAAATCATAAGAATTTGTAAATTAAATTAAATAAATAATTTTTTAAAAAAAGTAAATTCTTGTGTTTTACAAAATCAATATATAGATGATATTATTTTACAACATTAAAACAAGTCATAGTGTATAAAATTAGAGGAAAAAACCCCTTACTTCAAGCCTGTCGTTCGTCGTAAGGCCACTGATCACATGTAAAAAATTTAAAGTAATTATAAAATAATATTAACATATTAATCATACATATAATACCCTATATATTTTATTCGTAAAAATTTATAAAACATTCACTAGGAACCATACGTTATCCTATTCATTTTCGGTGCTAACTACTCCATTTTTCATGCCTATTTCGGTTTAGTGGTTTTCTACTTACACATTGATCATGGTTAAATAATATCCAGAATTTATATAATTATATAAAAATAATATATATTCATTATATATTGATATATAAAAATTTATTTAATGTGTTTATGAAAAATTATTTACAACACTACATTGAAAAAAAAGTCAATATGTACGCAAGACTAATACTTCAATATTTCTATGGATCCAAAAAATTATGGTATATAATAATTAAACATTAGAGAATAATTCTTATAATCTAAAATCTATATGTAAACATTATATGTATCATAATAAAATTCCATTAATTATGGTGGTTGAGAATATTTTATAACACTACACAGTGGCTTTAGTCCACACGTTCGCAACAACAATACATTCATCTCCCATTTGATTGAAAAGATTTGGATAAATGGTTATTACATAGTATTTATAAATTATTACTATATTATTGACACATGATTAATAAGTTTTATCATATAGAAAAATTTTGTAGGAATAATTAGAGGAAATAATATTGAAACACAATAGTTAACATCAATAACTCTTTATTGAGTGACCACTAATGGATTACTATTTAATCCTTAAAATATTTTTCATATTATAATTCATAAATATATTGGATAAAATATATGATTATAGGTTTGTTTTTTATAATATTAACCAATATTGAATGAACTTTTTTTGGATATGTGGGATATTCGTTTTTTAAAATGTGAGTAGGGGACAAAAAATTAATTTCCTAAATGATTTTAATGATTTTAGATCCCTTCCATGGGAATATGGATCAAAAAGGTTTTGGATTTGAATTAAGGAGAATATATGTTGGAAATAACTTCAATTATTAATATTCTGGTCGTTGAATTTTGAAATCCTAGGCATATCTCATTATTTAACTCTATAGTTAAACCTATATTAACAATAATCATGGTAAAAATTATTTAAAATATTTTCTATTCACTATAAAATAATATTAATAATGTAAAATTAAATTAAATTAATAATAATTATTCAAAAATTTGAATTCATTTTACTAGATTCAATTTATATTAGTGGCTAACGTTAATCATAAATAAGAATTCATCCCGCAATAAAAACACATTTTTGAAGAATGAATCTTTTAGAAAAAACATAATTTAGTATCCTTACATTCCATATGAAAAGAATAAAAGTATTTTTAAAATATATTATTTTATATATATTTCAGTAATTTAACAAATTCTATTAATCATTAGAAATTAAATTAATTTTTAAAGATAAAAATTAACTCTGTTAAAAAAACTTGTTTTACGGCATATGTGTTGTAATGCCCAATAAAACTTATTGAAAAAACATTTACAACGATGAGTCCTATTGAAATTGTTATATTGTTTCTGTATAAAGTATTATAAAGTAAAATAAATATAAAATATTAATATTAATGATCATTTCCATGAAAATATATGAAATTTTATATAAAAACCCATATTTTACAGTATTCATTAAAAATTTATTATTTTTAGGAAAAATACTACAAATTAAGTATACGATATTAATGAAATTATAATCCAAATAGATATACTAATTTAGAAAAATTAAATTAATGTTTTAAAATAATTTTAATTTTTTTGTTTAAAAATTCAATAATATAGATTTTTGACAAATAAATTTATTTTTGAAGCTTAAAAATATTTTAATTAAAATTACATATATATTATTATGGAATTAATTATAAAATTAATATTATAAAAACCTCAATTCATATTTAATGAAAAATTAAATTACAATTCACAGCTTCTAATATAATAACATGGATATTATACTTTATATTTCTTGATATATTAAGATTTTTGTTTTCATGTAAAGAATATTATTGAATAAATAATGATTATTTCAAAGGAAATACATGTAAATAATCTATTAATACATTCAACAACATTCAAATTATTTTCATCCTCAAAATAACTCCACTCTAGTACACAACAAATAAAGATATATTTTCTTAATCTCATTCTTGGTATCATAGGTAGCTTCTTTAAATATCAATTTCCTCTAAAATAAATTTTCTAGATGAAAGGTATTGTTCCATAAAATATTATCTATATGATACAATAATTATTTTATATGTTCATAATATGGTAGTCCATTCTCCAGTGATATAACCTCTATGTTCATTACATGAAAATGATTAGTTATGTTCATCATAATGAGAGATATATGGAACACTTCATTGATTTTGTGGTTTTTTGGGAGTATTAAGAAATAACCTAAAATCCCAAATAGGCCATGATTCTAAAAGTGTATTTTATATATTGTTTTAAACTATTAATAAATTATGTAACTCTTAAAATTAAAATAATAACCAATTCATTGGAAACGATTCTCACAATCATCAATTTTATGATATTTCTAATGATTGTCTGCAGAACTCTTATAATAACTCATTATTTCCCTGATGTGTTAGTGAATGGTTTTAAAATTCTCTTCTATTTTATTATATATATCTATTATTAATATATTTCATTCGACAAAATCATCTTATTATATATTATTTCTAATCATCATCTAATATATCTATAGGAAGACATTTAAATGATAGAGTAATTGCTAATGTTGTGGGAAAACTCGACTAGATGATGAAATTACTACCAACCATCAATAAAAAATAAAAAAATAGATTAGAACATATAATCTAATATTTAAATCATTATCTCAAACTGATCTTTCTTTATAATCATATTTTATAATGAAACAAAACCATATATCTATAGCTTCTTGAATACATATCCAAAACATTATGGAAACCTGTTGACACTGAATATATATTATTAGATGTTCTACCCCTTGTAACCTTAAAAACACATTAATGTATATTCTAAAAATATGATCAGTTGATAATGATTCCCTAATATAAATAATGATATCTAACTGCCTAATGATATTAAAATCCTTCCAACATTATGTCTCTTATATGTTTTAGACGGTTCAAGGATGAAATCGATGGTTTTTTCTATAATCATTCAGGTATGTGTAATTAAAATATAATTCCATTAATCTTATGTCTCTCATCCTTAACATGTTGACATACCAAGAAATAATATATATACTCAACAATATCCCTAATAATATTTCCAATAACAAATACCCTTTTAGATCTCAATACATAATCATTGTTATAGTGTGACTTGAGAATAATGAACTATGGGAATAATAAAATATTTCTTCTTGGGGGATGTTATTGGTAAAACAAAAAATCAGCTCCTATAACTTAACATACAATCATAGTCATTGTTGAATTAAATTACATTTCTAACCTGATTTTTTTCATCTACACCCTTATTTTTGTCCGATTTAATCATTATAAGGATTAATTGTTGAAAATTCATTTCTTAAAGAGAAAACATCTATGCATCTTTCATGATTTCAAGGTATATCCTGATTAATTGTTTTAATTTTTTATCATTTTTGACCTTCATCTTATATAAACTAGCTTGATCACTCAAATAAATGAATCATCCATCTGTTTCATTTTATCGTGTTGATTATGTATTGAGTGTTCAATGTCATTAATGAAATAAATAATTTTATTTGGTGTTCATTAAAAATTTTCTTAGTGAATATATATTTCAATATTTTATGATCATTCTATAGGTCACATTTTACTTTATAAAGATAATGTATCCATATATGTAATGAATATATTACCATAAATATGTTCATATCATGATTATGGTAACTTTACTCTGATGTGTGGAATTATATATCCCTCTATCATTCTATATGATAACCAATAAATTTCAATAATAAATCAATGTAATACAAAAACCCTTCTCCACTATCACGTTGGGTAAGAAGTGGTGCACTGAAAAAGATTATGTTTATTTCAATAAATATTCATTCAATTAATTGATACAAATTATACACAATTCCGTTTTTAGGTAACATATTGTGAGGAATATATATCCATGGGAATGACTTCCAAAGCGGTGATAACATCTTACCAATCCCATGAGATTATTTATCTCAAAAATTGAATTATTATATAGATAAAATTCTCTCTTGGAATATATCCTATAAAATATCTTAAACTTTATAATAATCAGAACAATCCCCAAGTGATATCCATTCAATTCCTAATAAATGAAATATATAATAAAGTAACATATATATACTAGAAGAAACTAATGATGGTATTATTAAAATGCTCTATTTTTTAATCCAAGAATATAAAATGGGAATTAGTATGATCAAACAGTGTCATTATAAATTTATAGTGTCCATAACTAGAACATGATGTTTTCATGGATATTTCATTACTTTTGATCCAATAATAAAAATATAAAGATCGAAGGAAAAACATGGGATAATATTAAGATCCTCATAGTTATTGTATCAAATTATTAATATGGGGAAAATGATACTTTTTCATGATAGTGATCGTGTTAAAATTATAATTATGAATGGTGATATTCATTGATCCATCTTTATTCCAAACACAATATATATGTGTACCCCATGGGAATGAATGCTGTATAATGTATCACTTAACAATATCCCCCATTATTTTCTTCTTAAATTTCTATATAATAATGGTTATATTCTGTAGAGATTCGTTTAAATATTTGTTGCACCAGGTATACATACTATTGAAAACATTTCATCATAATTTTCATGGAGAGTAGTAAACCATTGTAGAATTAAGTATACATACTCCCTCAAAATTTTAATATCACTACTAATTATTTTCCCCAGCCCTCTAAGGTATATACAAATAATTAATAGGAGTAAAGACCCATTAAATGGATTTAATTTTCATTGGATGTTCATATTTATCAACAAAATGATATAAATATTAGGTTGGTTTGGGATATTAAATATATTTATATTATTGTATCAACGATTCTATGATCTATATAGAGGGAGATATCAATACTCATAATGGAATCAATTTTCTCAAATGGAAGAGTGATTATATTTTCATAGGGAACATTTTTTCAAAATGTAACATGACATCTCGATATCTGGAGTGAATGGTAAATGTATCGTAATCATCATGATCATCATTAGTGATTATAGAAGTTTTGAACATTCCTTTCACTATGAGTTAGCTATTAGAATAGTGTATCGACTCATATAGCTACCATGTTTCCCACATATAAGGCACATGAAGCCCTATAAACCCATTTCTCAATTCCTTTTATTTCCCAAGAGAAATATTCTTTCCCTTCTTTTGTGTCACTATTTGAGGAGCTGCTTCTCATATTCTGAACATGATGTAAATTAAAATTTCATTCCCCCACGATAACTTCCACATTAATATACATAAATTTCCATTTTCATCTTATTTTCTGTTTTCTGATACTCACCTAGGTTTGTGTTTTAAATCAGATATCATGATTGATGATTAGATATAATTAAAATTATCAACCTTCAACATTATATCTCAAGCAGTTAGTCATGAGGGAAATAAATGTATTGACCATCAAATTGGATTTTTACATGATTCCTTCACGTTTAATCCATTGAATATAACCAAAAGTCCTTATGTGAGAAAACATAATACTAGTGAGAAATCATATAATCATAAAAATCACTCATTTTATGTCTAAATAGTGATATATTCATTTTCATATATAAAACATCATGTTTAATCTAATTCATTCATAGTAATTATCATTTCATGTCCTTTATAATAACTCAAAAAAATATGAATAACGTATGCATATCTCTATGTATTTTCAAACTAGGTGTTCAATAAGTGACCATTCACCATGAGCTAGAATAATAGATGAGATATAATCAACCAACCTTATAAATTGTTATTAGGCCTTGATTTATATGTACCAAAATAGCATCTTCATGAAATATATAAATTCATATTTATTTTCTTAACTACACCACACTATTTTATTTAATATAATTTACGATTTTATCATATACATAAGCTTAATGAAAGGGTTCCCACTATTTTTTACTCATCCATGTTAACTAATGTTACTTAAATTTTTATCCAAAAACCCAATATATTTCGCCATTCATCTTATTCCTACATTTTTCGTCTTTTAGATGAATATTCCATAAATTTCACAATAATTAAAAATTTATGACTATATAGTTATGGTGTATTTAGAAACAAGGATATATAAATAGTTTGTACATAGTTGATATATATTATTTTTTATTTAGTTATTCAAAATGTTTTCCAATCATAAACAAAATATTATTAGAACCATTTTTATAAATGGGGGATGAGAACACAATACTGGGTGGGCTAAGAAGCTCAGTAAGGGAAAATATAAGTGATATTAAAAATTTATCAAAATCGAGAATAATATAAGAATAATGTTATGAGACCATGATATAACCATAAATAATTTATACCCATAAATTAATATATAATAATCATAAATTATTTTATGAAGTTTAATGAATTCAATATCAAAATATAAAAGGGATGAAAATCATCAATATTCATTTTTTAGAAAATAAATCCTTTCATGAGATTAATATATATGTTTTAAAGAATACATATATGTACATAAAATCTTTTCCAATGTCATGAATCATTTCAAAGACTATCATAGTGTATTAAGTTCACTACCCATTCCAATATTTCCTTTATAAAGGTTCAATAACATGTCTATCTTATTATAAAATGTCCCTTACTGAAACTTCGTACACATTCGTCACCCAATAATTATTATGTCATGATATATCCTTATTTACTGAATGAATTGGAAGGTTATGATTGGATGAAAAAGAATTGGTTTATAACATAATCACTAATACATTGATTATATTTTAAACACCATTTAAATAAGGAAAACTATACAAATTGTTTCCACTATATCATAAAAACTAGATCTTATAAAAATTTCATAAGACAGAAGATTTATACTAATATGATAAAATTTTAAAATAGAAATATTAAACCATAAATATAAATAATAATTGTCATATTCTAGTATCATATCCTTATTAAATCATATGAAACATCAAATTATGTTGTTTCCGATAAAATACATGTAAAATATATTGAGAAAATTTCTTAAGGAAAATATCTTTTTTCACTGAAAAAAATATTTAGATTAATAAATTTTGTAAACACATTTGGGAAAAAATATCATTGAAAATATAAAATGAATCTTGAAAATAAACATTTAATTAATTTAGTTTTCAAGATGGTGCTGAAATTCTTTCATGCATTATATAATAAGCCAAGACATCCTTTGAAATTTTCAATAAATATAGAATTATATCAATTTAAAAAAAATAAGAAAAACATTGTTCTGAAATTGTAATTAATTTTATATAGATAAAAAATTAAATTATTTATAGAATTTATAAAAAATATATAAATCATTTATATTAAATTATTTATAATTGAAAATTGATTACATAAAATCTAGAAGTGAAGTCGTTTTCCTTAAAACTTGACATTACATAATTTTTTTTCATAAAAATAAGAAAATATTAAGAAATAATAAAAAAATTTAGAAATAAATATTGGAGTTCAAATTATATAATACTTCTTTGTGATATATCATATAATTTCATAATTATAAATTTTTTTCATAAAAAATCCTTGTAAATAGATTATATAACTTTATAAACTTATTAAATAATTAATATTTCAATAAAAATTCTGTGGATTTCTGAAAATAAAATGGATTCATAAATTCCATGCATTAAATAATGAGTTATTAACAAAATTTACAATTGTTTCCCCCTTAAATTATATATACATGAAATCATTTTATAAAATTAACGTATATGTAAATAAAGAGGAAATAATACAAGAATAAAATACCTAGAGGATGTGTTTTTCAAAAGTTCTATAACCTCAATCATAATATATTTTAATTTATAATATATCTATACCATATTCATATTGATAATTAGATTACCATATATTTTATATGTATACAATTATATCAACCCATCATTAAAAATCATCCATTATCTTTAGTATTTATTTTGTGAATTGATTTATTATTCATTTAAGTTTTGGTTATGATCATAAGGTCCCTTTACGTTGATATTATTCATTAATCTATATTATTTAAATCATGATAAAAGAATACATATATAAATCATATACCTATTTATAAAAATTTTATGAATAAGAGATAATAATGAAATTACATAAATACATGGATATTGTTGTGTAAAGTACAAAAGTATGAGGTTTCCATCCATCTGTGAATATATTGGAATAAAAGAACATATTAATTAGACATTCTATAATAATTATTATTACATACATATCATATATAAAAATTAATCAAATCTGAATGACCTACCTGGAATGAAGGGGGAGGAAAATGAGTTGTATCTCTATGTGGGTATATAAGACCACATATACAAAATAGTGATACATTCACAACCCCTTTGATTGATATTATGTATCAAATGTTTTTTTCAATTAATCAGAAAAATCATATTTGTTAATTTATTTTAATTAATTCTTCAAATTTTTTGGATATAAATAATTTCATAATGTATTGAATAAATATAACTGAAATATATTTGTTATGATCTATATCTTTCTTTTAGATTCTTCATTTTCTATAGTCATAAAGCGTAAATTAATTGGTCTTAGTAAAAATCCATAAGAACAATTTTTATGTGAAGTATTTTTAAATGGAATTTGATTTTTTATAAACATAGAGAGAGGGATCAAACAATATAATTAATGTGTTAAAATAGGATCCCTTTTATATGTTATTGTAGATACAAAAACTAATTTATTTTCATATTTGTAAGACATAAGATCACATTCTAGAGAAAGTGGGAATAAATTATAAGGGATTCATAGTTAGGATATGATACGAATTAAATGTAGTACCACCAGTTTCTAGTATGTAACCCTTTCTTGATTATTTTAATGGAAATAAAGTTAAGGGTGATGAATGGGAGATTCGGGAGAACATGGAATGATTTTTGGGACAAAAAGGGAAGTCGCATGGGCAGCACACAGTTTGTCTAAATCATGCGGCCAAACCTTGAGGAGTAGGTATTAGAGGCAGTATCATCGGCATGAGCAGTGTGCATTTTGTCTAATTGTGTGGCCAAATAGTGCAAGAAGGGTGGTAGAGGCAGTTGCTAATGCACGGTTAGGGCACGGTTTTTCAAACCGTGCAAACTAACCCTGCGACCACTTAAACGAGACCCTATAAAAGTTGATCTCGCACATTTTTTCCTCTAAGTGGCTCATTTTTCTTTCTAAGAGGCCCTAACTCATGATTTTGGTTCTCCTATGTTCCAAGAGGGTTCTTCCATAGTGACAGATGCAATCTGAAGGCTTCTCTTGATGAATCAAAGCCCAATTCTTGAGGTATGTGATCGTTCTTGTTCGGTTTCTTATATATACTTAGATATACTTCTCCTCTTCTCATTTTCTATGATCTATGCCCATTATGGGTATATCTAAGTGTTTGGATGCCATATATGAAAAGATTTGGTCTTGGTTGTGTTAGGAGAAGAGATATAAGGAGGATCCTTGGTGAATCTGCCCGTTTTTCTTGTGCGTTCTTATTTTGTTAGGGTTTTCATCAAAAACATTGATCTAGGAGGCTTAACTTTCAACTCCTCTTGTTATAATTGACTGTATTAGTCTCAAATTGGGGTTATTTGAATGGAATTGATCGTGAAAAGCATGGAATAAATTTTCGTAAGTGATTATTTATGGCTTTTGTGAAATTGTGAAATTTGGGTGATTTGTGGTGCACATTAATTTGGATCCTTGAATTTAAAATGATGATTTTAAATTGTATAATTTCTAGAATTATAAATGGTTTTATGAATGATGAGTTTTCAATAAAATTATTTTTTTATTGAAATGAGTTGGAAATGAAATGTTTTGGCATTGAAATGGTTTTGAATGAAATGGTTTTCAATAAAAAGGTGTTTTTATTGAAACAGTGTTTTGGCATGATTTATAAGGAAAATGAGGTATCTGTTATTATTGCATTCGAGACAGATAAGGTTTAGGAGTGTCCACCATCAGCGTTGGGAGGGAAAAGTTTTAGGGGTCTCCCCCGTCAAACATTTATATTGGATACAGGATGGATAAGGGTTAGGGATCTCCCCCATCAGTGTTGGGATGTATAAGGGTTAGGGCTCTCCCCTGTCAAGTATTCATTTGAATTTTGGTTGGATAAGGGTAAGAAGTCTCCCCCATCATGGGTGGGAAGGATAATTTTTAGGGCGTCTCCCCTTTTCCAGATAGCATGCATGGTTGGTTGCATTAGATTGTGAAATGGTTGGGTATGCCAAAATGGGATTTTATTGTATGGTTTTAATGCTGGATTAGTTATTTTTCTGAAAAAAATAACATGATGGATTTTTTTTTTCAATTTCTCATGGATGCTTTTGGTTATGAATGGTTTTGGAAACTTGTTTTTATTTAGTTATAATCTAATTTTGAGAAAATGTTTTATAAAACTTTTTTTATATAATTGTTGATAACCGTTTTTTCCTAGTGGAATGAGTAGGGAAGTCATCGGGGGAAACCTATTTAGTTTTATACTCACCCCTGCTTTTGGCATGTTGGTGATTTTGGAGATGTAATATTCAGGGACACTGGTAAAGGTATGGCATATCATTGCTAGTGGTTCGTGGTGATTCTTGGAAGATGTGGTGGTGATGGGTCCATAGATTTCGGTGTTGAGTCGTGGAGTGTGTCTTGGCTTGTTTTGGGTCTTTTTTTAGTGTTCTTCTTGGTACTCTGATTTTGTGTTGGTTATGTAGTGATTTGTGGAACAGTGTAGTTGTTTTTTGGTAATCCATGAGTTGGTTGTTTCTTTTGTTCATGCATCATATTGTGAATGTTTGGTTATGATTGGTTTATGGGTTTATTTCTTAAATGGTAAATCGTCCCCCAACTTATATTCGAAACCCTTCAACATTTATTGTCAACCTTGGCCATCTTTTGGATGTTTCTTAAGGTCTAGTAATGACACATTGTACTCTCAAGCCAATGATAATGTGTGGGTCATTAAAAATGGTATCAGCTTGTTTGGTCCTTTTCTAACAAGTAGTCATCAGTGTTCTTGGTCTTGGATTTGGAATTCATTCTTGTCTATTCATTAGGAAGTCTTAGATAGGAGTAGGATTGTCAGAACATGAAATGTATAGCATAAATGGATGCAGCTAACCCATTTATGCTGAACTTCATGTTACCAAGGTGTTGGGTACATAAGTGTTTGGGATAAACATCTAGAATGTTGGAAATCTCATTGTCATTGGTTTAGCCAATGAGACGAGCATGACATGCATTTTAAAGGAATGAATTCCCAGTAGGATTTCATATCTCATTGTGAGAAATGAGTAAGGATTTTGTGCATGGTGCCATTTTTTAAAAAATGGAGAAATTATTGTCATGTGAAAGACTTTGAAAAAAGGGAATTTGGTGAATTTTGAAAATTGGTTGATTTTTAAAAGCATGATGAATGTTTTCAATAAATGTTTGAACATGGTAAAAGGATTTTTTTTGGGAAAAAGTTTTTGTGATAGATGATGTGGTAGAATTTGAATGTTAATCCATCAGTTTCTAGAGAGTGAGATTGACAGATTTTGTTGTTGGATTAGAAAATGGCACCTAATAGGCATCGTAGAATCCAACCTGATGAAGCTGTGGAAAATGTGGTTGCACCAGAACCACATGTGAACCAAGAGCTGGTTCAGATTATTGTTCAGGCTTTTCGTGCTATGGATACAGGGAACTAGTGGAATGAACCAAAGCATGTGAATCATACCATCCTGTTCATGATGAAGAATCCATCGAACATTCGGGGTGATCCTGAACCCAAAAGGTGGATGTTTGGCAAGTAGGATGAATCGTATCTTCGATTTCATCAACACACCATCAGATCTCAAGGTAGAGTTGGAAACATATATGCTCGATGATCTTGCACATCAATGGTTGGATTTAGCGGCTGAGGCTAAATTGGATGAAGGCCTTACATGGGAGGATTTTGAATAATTATTCAACAAAGAATTCTATACACACAAGTTCAAGATCCATAAAACGATAGACATCATCAGCCTTAAACAAGAGAGTCTCTCTATCACAGAGTATGCAAATAAATTCGTGAATTTAGTCATTTTTTCTCTAGAGGTTATGGCAAGTGCGTCATTGATGGAACACATATTCGAATTGGTACTAAGGCAGGATATTCGATCAAAGATTTTGGTGCTCCTTATTATAGAATATACAGAGATGGTGAACAGAGAGACTGTTGTAGAATGTGATATCTCGGGATCGATGGGAGGAGGCATGCTGATACCTATGAGAAACGGTGGGAACTCAACCATTGGGAACAAGAGTAAAAGGGACACCTTTTTCGGTGGTGAAAGTGGAAATCATAACCAGATGGCAGGATCAGTGAACCTTCCTCCATGACCCCAGAGAAAAGAAGGTTGTTTCCAATTTGGTTCATTTGACCACAAAACAGGAGATTTTACGGTGCAACCTAGACCATGTCACAATTGCATGTAGATGGGTAATCTACAATGCTATTTTAGGAATGCAACGAGGCTAGGGGCGCATGACACTCCTCAGGCGTCGCAAGAAACATATGCTTCAACCGGACGTCGACAAAAAAATCATTCTCGTGAGAATAACAGAGCTATCTATGGTGATTCTCGAAATACCATGAATCCTCAACTAGGGAAATATTAGTAAGTCAATAAGGAGAACTGTTCATCCATGAATAATTTGTATGGAGCTGAGCAGATTATGGTCGATGATCATGCTAGACCATCTATGGTGAGAGGTATAATTCGTTGGAATTCTACACTTATTCAAGTTCTCATTGATACTGGTTCATCAAATTCCTTAATTTCTTCTTGTTCTATATATATATGCTATGTTTAAAATTGGAAATGATGCCTTCTTTTTGGAAACAAAATACACTTCTTGGTGAAATAGAATGTCAATCCTTTCTGTGTAGATCATGTGCTATAACTATTGATGGATCTGAGTTAAAATGGGACTTCTCAATGTTTGAAATGGATTTCTATGATGTAATCCTGGGTATGGATTGGTTAAAAATGTTTAAGCCTCACATAGACTGTTATAAGAGAATAGTTAGTTTCAAGACTGGGGATGACATCGACCATCTCTTCAGAGGAGATAGTATAGTAAAGAAATGTGCAAAGTGCTTGTTGGCACAAATTGGTGGGAACCATATATTACCAACTAGTAGCATTGACATTGGAATCAAGGGAAGAGATTGAGGAAAATAGTTTTCCAGATGTTTTGGATCAATTACCTGATGCTTTTCCATAAATCTTATCAGGGTTACCACCTATAAGAGAAGTGGAGATTACTATTGATCTCATTCAGGGGACCAGTCCTATCTCACTTCCATATTATAGGATGGAACCAATTCAGTTACTTGAATTAAAAGATTAGTTGAAAGAACTATAAAAAAGGTTTTATTCGGCCAAGCGTGTCTCCGTGGGAAGCAGTAATTTTGTTTTTAAAGAAATCAGATAGAACTTTGAGGCTATGTTTGGACTATTGTAAACTTATCCAAGCTACAATAAGGAATAAATGTCCACTTCCACGCAATGATGACCTGTTTGATCAATTTAGGGGAGCTCAGTGGTTCTCTATGATTTAATTGTGGTCAGGATATCACCAGTTGCAAGTTTGGAAGGAGGATATTCTGAAGATATCTTTTAGAAGTAGATATGGCCACTATGAATATGTAATCATGCCTTTTGGCCTTAATAATGCACCAGTGTTCATTATGGAACTAATGAATCATATATTTCAGCAATATCTAATTTTTTTGTTGTGGTGTTTGTGGATGACATATTGGTGTATTCAAGAAAAAGGACTAAGCCTGAGAAACACATGGAAATAGTGTTGCAAATCTTGAGAGACCATCCGTTTTATGCCAAATTATCAAAGTGAGATTTTTGGATACAAGATGTACGCTTTCCGGGACATTTTGTTTCTGATAAAGGTGTTTCATTGGATCACAAAAATATAGAAGCTGTTCTTTCTTGGAAACTGCCGATGAATGTCTTTGAAATATAACGTTTTCTTGGCCTAGCTAGTTATTACCGACTCTTTGTGTGTGACTTCTCACGACTAGCTTCGCCTATGACAACATTGAAAATGAAGAATAGTGCATTTAAATGGAAAGAAGAATGTCATAGATCTTTTCAAGAGTTGAATGTTTTCCCTACATCAGGAACCATCTTGGTATTGCCAGAATCTGGATAGATGTACAAGGTGTATTGTGATGCTTCAGGATCTGGGTTGGGATTTTTTCTCATGGAAGGATACCATGTTGTTGCTTATAGATCTATACAGTTGAGAGTGCATGAGAAAAATTACCCAACACATGATTTGGAGCCAGCTTCAGTAGTCCATTCATTGAAAACATGGAGAAATTATCTTTTAGTGAGAAACATACTGTGTTTACGGATCACAAAATCATGAAACATATTTTCTCAAAGAGAGATTTGAATCTGAGACAATGTAGGTGAATGGAGTATCTCCAAATGTTTGGCTTTGACATGATGTATATACCAGGAAAATAAAATTCAGTGGTAGATGCATTAAGTAGAAAGCCATATGCTCAGTTGGCACAAGAAGCTTCAAGTGAGTTGCAGTTGATGTCGGTCCTAGCTGACATGCGTATGGATTGTGAAGACAGGTCTGATGTTGCAGTTTTATTTCTAGTTTCTCTTGTTCCTGATTTGGTGGAGATAGTAAATGAGACACACGCATCTAATGTAGACTCTGTTGCAATGAGTTAAAAACTTAATGGTGGGGATACCATTGAGGGATGAAAGATAGACAAGAGTTTAGTTGTGCGGTTTTGAGATCAGATGGTTGTACCTTTAACTGCACAGGAAGAACTCCTTCATGCTTACCACCATTCAAGATGGGTTTTACACCCAGGTACACAGAAGATGTATAAGGAATTGAAGTTGTAGTTTTGGTGGAGCGGCATGAAAAGGAAAGTGGTTGAGTTCATCTCGCGGTGCTTAACTTGTCATCATGTTAAAGCAGAACATCAGCAACCAGCGGGTATGTTGTAGTCATTACCTTTCCTTGTAAGGAAATTGAATCATATAGCAATGGATTTTGTTACAGGTCTTCCAAGAATGGTCCAGAAACACGATTCCATTTGGGTGAAAGTGGATCGTCTAACCAAGTCGGCCCATTTCATCCCTATTCGTGAAACTCGTATGGTGGAAGATCTTTAAAAAATATATATATAAGAAGTGGTAAAGAGACATGGAATACCAGTTTCAATTGTGTCAGTTAGAGATCTGAGGTTCACATCCTGTTTCACGTGATCCTTACAGAAATCCCTGGGAACTCAGTCGAATATCAGTACAACGTATCATCCACAGATGAATTGACAATATGAAATGATCATATTGACATTGGAAGACATGATGGGGTCTTGTGAAATAGATTCTGGTGGCTCATGGGAATATCATATACCCTTAGTGGATTTCTCATACAATAATAGATATTGTGCGTTGATATACATGGCGCAGTTTGAAGCATTTTATGGGCGTCCTTGTTATTCTCCACTATGATGGGTGGAAATGGGTGAAACTTCAATACTTGGGCCAAGCCTTTTCCAAGATACTACAGAGAAGATCTAGTTGATTAAAAAAAGGATGGAGATGGCTCATATTCGTCATAGATATTATGCAGATCACCGTTGAAGACTGTTGTCGTTCGTTGTGGGTTATCATGTCTACTTGAGGATCTATCCATGACGTGGAAATCATTGTTTCAGCAAGCGAGGAAAGTTATCTCATTGATAAATTAGACCTTTGAGATACAAGAATGAGTTGGAGAGGTGGAATATCGGTTAGCATTACCACCATGGTTCATTTTGGTGCAATATGTGTACCACGTATCTCATTTGAAAAAGTATCAGTTTGATCATGATCATGTGATCAGATGGGATCACGTTGACCTGGTGTCAGATGCTCCATTGATACATATCCTGGTACGGATTGTGGTTAGGCAAGTGAATGTCTTGCGTGGAAAAATCATCGGTCTAGTGCGGTTTTTATGGCAGCAATGTAACACCCCGAGCTTCCACGATACGCTTCTCATTCAATAATGCAATAGCTTGCATTGTACGCAACTTCGAGTTCTAAAACACCGCGACTAATCAAAGTAGCCGTTATGAATAGTAATAACCACTTTTTAAAATTATAGAAATTTTATATTTCAAAAATGGACTTCATTTTTGGATTCGGAATATCAATTATAGCTTAGGGTGAAATTTTGGCATTGTTCTGAAAAACTTCAATTTTTGATGAATAGTGAAACCACTAAGTGGTAGTTAAATAACTGATTTTTCGTTTAAATGAAATATTACCACTTCTGTGATTTGATTTTCAAAAATCCGACATACATGGTTTTCATTAAGAAATAAAATGTGGTTCAATGAGATTAAAATAATTTTTAGTGAATAGTAACTTTTAAGTTCTTAATCGCGATTAGAGGTAATTAGTGTAGTTTAAGGTACAAATAATGTTTTAATAATATGAGATGAGCATGATGCTTGTCCTACTCCTATTGTATGAGTCATGGACGACCAAGAAAACCCATGGGTCAACATGGGGACCCCATGGAGCCACTTTAGTTGGAAAATGACATTAATATATATTTATTTAATGTTAAAATTAAATTGACACAAACATGAGTTATTTTACTAAAACATTTTTTAAGTGGAGTTACACAAGTCCAAATTTTGACTATAAATATTCATTAGAAAGATAAAATGATTTCCTACATCATAGTAGTTTTTTTATAATTTTTAGACATTAAATAAATTAAATTATTTATGACATCATTATGATGCAGCGATGACCTCATTATTTAACGATTTAAATAAAATGAGAAGATAATGCAAAATCCAAGGCTTACACTTGTCCAAAGACTATTGGATGAGTAGATTTAGAAACCTTATCACCATAGCCTCTAATTATATAATTTTGGGACCTTTAGAATCCGAAAAGCATTGTGAAATAATGTAACATTTCAATCTTTCCAAAAGTGCCCCTCCTCTCCACTTATAAAAGGCCCCCACCTCTCCCACCTCATTTACACTTTCAAGCCATTTGGCTCGTCCAACCTCTGCCCAAATACTCTCCCAACTTCCCCCTATTACTCCTAGAAGCCTCGGTTTGGGCAGAACACTTCCCAAGGAAGCCTTTGGCTCAAATCAAAAAGAGTTACCCGATTTTGAGGTAATGTCCTCTTTAATGTTGTTTTGTTTTGTTTTTCTTCTCCAACCCCCTAAACTCTTTTTATTCATTTCTTTTGTAACAACACCAGTATCCTAAATATACTAGGATGTTTTTATAAGATGTATTCTAGCTATAATTACACACACCTACATCTAATGGTTAAAGAACATACGGTTTCTGTGGATGGTGAATTTCTGCCTCACGAAACGATGATTGTTCAACACTCATATAACACCTTCAAAGGTGGCCATTAAGATGTAACTATTTTTATATATGATATATAATATGTTTATGTTTTACTTATGCTTCTTTATTTCTCATTTATGGCATACTTTATGATTTCCATTATGGGTAAAACGCGATAATTTCATTTTAGGAAGTGCGGACTACCGCCCCCTCTAAGTGATTTGAATCGTTAATGCCATATGTGGGATGTATAAAGGATGGAGTAAATGGTATTATACACTATATTATACTGTAATTATATTATAAATTTATATCATTATGATTTATTTCCATTAAATATGAAATTGAAATGAAAGTAGCGTTCATGCGTACGTACGGCTTACCGTCTCCATGAACGGTGCATTTCATTTCTTACCTCTAAATGTTACATAATATTATAAATGAATGTATATACTGGATATATAAGATATATATGACATCTAAATCATGAATATAATTCTGGAGATAATGGATATTCTACCACATAAACAACTTGTAATTATAAGAAGTTTATTGTTGACTCAAGTACCAAAGATCGACAAAACCACTGTTATTATCTTAAATAATTACATAATGTTTATATCATTGTAATAAGTGATATAAAATGGATAATGAAATTGAAAATGTTTCTTAATAATGTATATATTAACTCTAGTTTATTATTCAGGAGGTTAAAGAACGGTTGAGTCAAGTCAGACACGAGGTAAGGGAATTTCTTAACCCAACTTCCATTCTTTGGGTTAATCTCCTAGTTTCAAATTATGTCATGATATTATTATGTCCTATTTTGTATTTTTACTTTCTTTATGTGTACCTATAGTGAATACACATAATAGATCTATTTTATTTTAAAAATGAACTTTTAATGACTTCGTCTCAATCCCCTTTCATTGAGACATATTTGGTTTTATACACAACTTTCTTTTATACGATGTATAAACCTCTTTGACTTTTACGTTTATTCAAAAGGAATCTTCTTTATATGAAGCGTTTTGCTAAACGACAAAAGGGAATGTTTTTCTTTCCGTACTTATGCGGAGACAATGACTTATCCACCGCTGTGACCATTATTTGAGTTTAGGCTTCCTCTACAAGCCATCATTTTTTTAATGAAAAATAAATACAAAGTTTTAACTTTATTTTATTTTTGTATTGAAAATGGTTTTGAAAGCGTTTTTATTATATCAATGTGTTGTATTGATATCTTGCGATTGAAATGTGGAAATGTTATGTTTCCTTTATGCATGTTTTATGTGAAACGATTATGTTATGGTTTATGATATGTTTAAACCTATTCATATGAGGAATGTTTTGGACTTAATAAGTGACGGGTGGAGCCCGCTATAGCTCCTCGATGCATCGGTAGGTCTCATGAGACAACTAGACGTGGAATTGGCCGAGGCCCTTTCCCAATTTTATTTAAGGTTTTGGCCGAGGCCTTAATCATTTTAGACGTCCTGGCCGAGGCCTTGACAAAATGTTTCAGAATGGCTGGCATTATACATTCCCTCATTATGAAAGTGGTTATTGATATTTCATGTGATTATTCGACTAGTAGAATATCCATGTGAGTAAGTAAATGGCATTATTTAATTTTATTTTTTCCATATTATGTTGAAGTTAAAGTATAAAAGGCTTATTTTTAGTTATACATTTCCGTAAATGTTAATGTTTAATCATGAAAGCTTCCGCTATATTGTTAACCTTACTGAGCATCCGAGCTCACCCCTTTCAATGTTTTAATATTTTTTCCAGGATGTGAAGAAGTATTTTATGAATGACCTGCAGGGATAGTCAGAAGAGGATATTAGTGTGGACTACGAAGATTTTGTTATTGTAGTTTTTTACTTTATGATGTAATGTAACGTTTACGAATTTATCTAGTGTTTCCAAGGCTAATAAACTAATCAGTCTTTCGAGACTTGATCTTTTGTGATCATGCCAATGTTACGAAGTAATGCACAGGCTCTGGGTAGCTGGGGTCGGGGCGTTACAGTTGGTATCAGAGGAAGTTTATTACAAACCTTGGAAGCTAGATTTAGATAAACTCTGATTAGAGCACGTAGACCTAAGATGAATTTTGAGGATTAGTATAGAAGAACTTCCTAAAAATTTTGGTATTGTAGAGATTTTGTGAGTTTTCCGAGCAATACATCCCTGTCTGGATACGAGCAGGTAGAGGCGGCTCTGGCACAGATGTTCCAAGGGATAAAACCCGAAAACACCGCTTTGAGCTAGACTCGAACGGGAACTGGTGCACAACAACGGGCCTTGCTGCACACTTGGTTACGACACTCCTGGGGGATATGCTTAGGATAATTCTCATTTTATTTACAAACCACTATGAAGGGTTATGAGTACATACTTCCTCAAAGAAAACATTTCTTTTTATGATTATGGATTATATCCATAAATAGTTCAATTTATGTAAAGTATTTTACAAATATGGAATTATGTATTTTATTTCATAAACTAATCTACTTTATGAAATTGTTTAGAAATGGCGCCTAGTGGAAGAAATGGAAACCGTATCAATGCACGCACTCCATGTAGGGATTTCCCTCCTGCTCAAGATAATTATAGTGGGGCTGGTGATGCAACTGGTGCC
This sequence comes from Viscum album, assembly GCA_963277665.1. NCBI lineage: Eukaryota > Viridiplantae > Streptophyta > Magnoliopsida > Santalales > Viscaceae > Viscum > Viscum album. The sequence goes on along the minus strand of OY728129.1, from coordinate 275,395,412 downwards.
GATCTACTAATCACCATACTAGGACAACTTACTCAGGTTATGAATAATAACCTTACTCGTATGGAGCACCCTGATCCGCAATGTGGAGGATCAATGCTAGACCGTTTCATTAGGCAACAACCACCAACATTTAATGAGGTTACAAATCCATTAGTAGATGAGCAATGGATAAACTCCTTAGAGAAAATATTCCACTCCTTGGGGAGTAGTGAAAGGGAAAAGGTTATCATGGCAGTTTACCGCCTCACTGGAGATGCTGATCAACGGTGGTCATTGATTCAAAACACAGAGAAAGATGATGACATATCGAATATGGAATAGAGGGAGTTCAAAGATCTTTTCTTAGAAAAATACTTTCCTCATGACCATAGAGAAGATATGGAAAGACAATTTATGAGTCTGAAACAAAAGGAGGATGAGAATGTCGCAAAGTATGAGGCCAACTTTACAAGGTTAGCAAGGTATGCTGCAGATTATATACGTAATCCAAGAGGTAAGATTGATCGTTTCTTTGGTGGGTTAAAACCATTTCTCTGTCGAACTATAGTATCACAATCGTTCTCAACATACGAAGGTATTGTCTCATGTGCTATCAAGACAGAAAAGGAATTCTCTAAGTCTTATGACAACAAAGTAAAGCAAGAGAAGAAGAGAATGGTGGAACAAGAGACAGATAAAGGGAAAACGGGAATGAAGGATTTTACATTATGTGATAATTGTGGGAAGAATCACCCTGGTACTTGCCTAAAAGGAATGTGAGTTTGTTATAAATGTAGGGAAAAAGGTCACCAGGCGCGTGATTGCAAGGGAAAGAAAGAGTCTATCAATGTTGAATGCTACAATTGTAGGGAAATGGGGGCATTATGCAAATGAATGTCCTAAGCGTCAGAGAAACTTACCTCAGAAAAGGCCAAGGGATCAAGGAAAATCTTATGCTGTTACTACAGTTGAAGCAGAATAACTAATGTATTGGTGCTTTTGGACTTATGGATTATATATTGGTTATTAGAATAATGTGATATATATATAAGGATTGTACTGCAGTACTTGTTGATTTCAGTAAGGTTTTAATATGATGAAGGTAATTATATTTTTAGTATGTGACAATAAGAGAAACTTTACTTTGTTTGGGGAATCTGATAAATTGATTTTGGAATTAAGACACCTTTTAGAGAAAGTCTGGACAGAGGTATGTTGGATAACTATAAAGGTTGGAGTGGATTAAGTTGATCTTTGGATAGTATTGTTTAAGGTTAAAAATTTATGAAGATTATTTATGAATATTATAATACTATAGTTTTAGGAAAAGGACAACATGTAAAGTGGGGAATAACCCGTCGCGTCGGACAAAGCTGCAGGAATCGAACCCACAACCATAGTGCGACAAGCCTTTATTTCCTACCACTAGCCTACAGGAAGTCCATAGTTATTACAAAATAGTTTTACTAATCTAAATGGTATGTGTTAACATTTTGAACCCTATACAATTAGGATAAATAGAATATTTTTGAGTTCAGTTACCATTTGAAGTAAAAGTTGGGTTTGTGGTAAAAATTTATTAATGAATGAATGTATACATAACAAGTATGTATATTCCCTTACGTTCTTAGTAAATCTCTTAAATAAATTCCTCAACATTATAAAAGGTATCTTAAAACAAAAATGTTGTCGGTTAACATTTCCAACTGGGGATTCAATGACCGTTTAACCAATCACAAGTTTGGGATTTTCTTGTGGTTAAACTTTCTCCTAATCCTGTTTTCTATAACTATCCATCAGACCTTGATGGTTTGTTTCTCCTCCATATCCATATTTTCATATAATCCTAGAATGGGCTATATCGGGTGACCTTTGTACTTATCCTGCTTTCTTTTAATGTTATATATTTATTAACCTTATTTCCGATGTGGGTTTTCCTCAAAGGTATTTTCTCTTTTCAAACTTTTATTTTCAAAGAAAAATTTCAAATTTCGAGGATGCAATTTATTGAAGTAGCGGAGAATTTAACACCCCGAGCTTCCACGATACAGTTCTCATTTAATAATGCAATAGCTTACATTGTACGCAACTTCGAGTTCTAAAACACCGCGACTAATCAAAGTAGCCGTTATGAATAGTAATAACCACTTTTTAAAATTATAGAAATTTTATATTTCAAAAATGGACTTCATTTTTGGATTCGGAATATCAATTATAGCTTAGGGTGAAATTTTGGCACTGTTCTGAAAAACTTCAATTTTTGATGAATAGTGAAACCACTAAGTGGTAGTTAAATAATTGATTTTTCGTTTAAATGAAATATTACCACTTCTGTGATTTGATTTTCAAAAATCCGACATACATGGTTGTCATTATGAAATAAAATGTGGTTCAATGAGATTAAAATAATTTTTGGTGAATAGTAACTTTTAAGTTCTTAATCGCGATTAGAGGTAATTAGTGTAGTTTAAGGTACAAATAATGTTTTAATAATATGAGATGAGCATGACACTTGTCCTACTCCTATTGTATGAGTCATGGCCGACCAAGACAACCCATGGGTCAACTTGGGGACTCCATGGAGCCACTTTAGTTGGAAAATTACATTAATATATATTTATTTAATGTTAAAATTAAATTGACACAAACATGAGTTATTTTACTAAAACAGTTTTTAAGTGGGGTTAAACAAGTCCAAATTTTGACTAAAAATATTCATTAGAAATATAAAAAGATTTACTACATCATAGTAGTTTTTTTATAATTTTTAGACATTAAATAAATTAAATTATTTATGACATCATTATGATGCAGCGATGACCTCATTATTTAACGATTTAAATAAAATGAGAAGATAATGCAAAATCCAAGGCTTACACTTGTCCAAAGCCTATTGGATGAGAAGATTTTGAAACCTTATCACCTTAGCCTCGAATTATATAATTGTGGGACCTTTAGAATCCGAAAAGAAATGTGAAATAATGTAACATTTCAATCTTTCCAAAAGTGCCCCTCCTCTCCACTTATAAAAGGCCCCCACCTCTCCCACCTCATTTACACTTTCAAGCCATTTGGCTCGGCCAACCTCTGCCCAAATACTCTCCCAACTTCCCCCTATTACTCCTAGAAGCCTCACTTTGGGCAGAACTCTTCCCAAGGAAGCCTTTGGCTCAAATCAAAAAGAGTTACCCGATTTTGAGGTAATGTCCTCTCTAATGTTGTTTTGTTTTGTTTTTCTTCTCCAACCCCCTAAACTCTTTTTATTTATTTATTTTGTAACAACACCAGTATCCTAAATATACTTGGATGTTTTTATAAGATGTATTAGAGCTACACTTACACACACCTACATCTAATGGTTAAAGAACTTACGGTTTCTGTGGATGGCGAATTTCTGCCTCACGAAACGATGATTGTTCAACACTCATATAACACCTTCAAAGGTGGCCATTAAGATGTCACTATTTTTATATATGATATATAATATGTTTATGTTTTACTTATGCTTCTGTATTTCTCATTTATGGCATACTTTATGATTTCCATTATGGGTAAAACGCGGTAATTTCATTTTAGGAAGTGCGGACTACCGCCCCCTCAAAGTGATTTTAATCGTTAATGCCATATGTGGGATGTATAAAGGATGGAGTAAATGGTATTATACACTATATTATACTGTAATTATATTATAAATTTATATCATTATGATTTCTTTCCATTAAATATGAAATTGAAATGAAAGTAGCGTTCATGCGTACGTACGGATTACCGTCTCCATGAACGGTGCATTTCATTTCTTACCTCTAAATGTTACGTAATATTACAAATGAATGTATATACTGGATATATAAGATATATATGACATCTAAATCATGAATATAATTCTGGAGATAATGGATATTCTACCACATAAACAACTTGTAATTATAAGAAGTTTATTGTTGACTCAAGTACCAAAGATCGCCAAAACCACCGTTATTAACTTAAATAATTACATAATGTTCATATCATTGTAATAAGTGATATAAAAAGGATAATGAAATTTAAAATGGTTCTTAATAATATATATATTAACTCTAGTTTATTATTCAGGAGGTTAAAGAATGGTTGAGTCATGTCAGACACGAGGTAAGGGAATTTCTTAACCCAACTTCCATTCTTTGGGTTAATCTCCTACTTTCAAATTATGTCATGATATTATTATGTCCTATTTTTTATTTTTTATTTCTTTATGTGTACCTATAGTGAATACACATAATAGATCTATTTTATTTTAAAAATTAACTTTTAAGGACTTCGTCTGAATCCCCTTTCATTGAGGCATATTTGGTTTTATACACAACTTTCTTTTATACGATGTATAAACCCCTTTGACTTTTACGTTTATTCAAAAGGAATCTTTTTTATACGAAGAGTTTTGCTAAACGACAAAAGGGAATGTTTTTATTTCCGTAATTATGCAGATACAATGACTTCTCCGCCGCCGTGACCATTTTTTGAGTTTCAGCTTCCTCTACAAGCCATCATTTTTTTAATGAAAAATAAATACAAAGTTTTAACTTTATTTTATTTTGGTATTTAAAATGGTTTTGAAAGCATTTTTATTATATCAATGTGTTGTATTGATATCTTGCGATTGAAATGTGGAAATGTTATGTTTCCTTTATGCATGTTTTATGTGAAACGATTATGTTATGGTTTATGATATGTTTAAACCTATTCATATGAGGAATGTATTGGACTTAAAAAGTGACGGGTGGAGCCCGCTATAGCTCCTCGATACATCGGTAGGTCTCATGAGACAACTAGACGTGGAATTGGCCGAGGCCCTCTCCCAATTTTATTTATGGTTTTGGCCGAGGCCTTAATCATTTTAGACGTCTTGGCCGAGGCCTTGACAAAATGTTTCAGAATGTCTGGCATTATACATTCCCTCATTATGAAAGTGGTTATTGATATTGCATGTGATTATTCGACTAGTAGAATATCCATGTGAGTAAGTAAATGGCATTATTTAATTTTATTTTTTCCATTTTATGTTGAAGTTCAAGTTTAAAAGGCTTTTGTTTTAGTTATACATTGCCTTAAATGTTAATGTTTATTTATGAAAGCTTCCGCTATATTGTTATCCTTACTGAGCATCCGAGCTCACCCCTTTCAATGTTTTAATATTTTTTCCAGGATGTGAAGAAGTATTTTATGAATGACCTGTAGGGATAGTCAGAAGAGGTTATTAGTGTGGACTATGAAGATTTTGTTATTGTAGTTTTTTACTTTATGATGTAATGTAACGTTTACGAATTTATCTAGTGTTTCCAAGGCTACTAAACTAATCAGTCTTTCGAGACTTGATCTTTTGTGATCATGCCAATGTTACGAAGTAATGCACCGGCTCTGGGTAGCTGGGGTCGGGGCGTTATAGCAAGTTCTGATTCAGGAAGAGACTTGTGAACACGAGAAAGAAATGAAAGGGAAGTGTCCAGAACTCTTTCAGGAAAGCGATGGTCTTCTATATTCTGGGGATGGAAAGGCCAATGGTGGGGAGAATTTAGTATGTATGGTTTCTGGTATTTAACCCATTCTTGATTCTTTTAATGGTTATAAAGGTAATGGTGATGAATGGGAGAGTCAAGAGAACATGGAATGATATTTGGGACACAAAGGGAAGTCGCACGTGCGAAGTAGGTATTGTAGGCAGTAGCATCTACACGGGTGGCACACGGTTTGTCTAAACATGTGGCCAAATCATGCGAGGCAGGTGGTAGAGGCAGTAGCTGATGCACGGTGAGCACATGGTTTGTCAAACTATGTGAACTAACTGTGCTGAAACATAAACGAGACCCTATAAAAGTGGATCTCACACATTTTTGCCTCTATGTGGCTAATTATTCCTTATAAGCGGATGTAACTCAGGATTTTAGTTCTCCTAAGGTCAAAGAGGGTTCTGCAATCATTCCGGAGGTGATCCGAAAGCTTTTGTTGACGAATCAATGTCGGATTCTCGAGTTATGTTATCATTCTGGTTTGGTTTCGTAGATCTACTTAGATCTAATTCTCCTCTTCTCTCAGTTTCATAGATCTATTCCTGTAATGGGTAGATATAAATGTGTGGATGCCAAATATGATAAGATTTGGTATTGGTTGTGTTAGGAGAAGAGATCTAAGAAGGATCCTTGGTGAATCGGCCCGATTTTCTTGTGTGTTTTCTATTTCTTATGGTTTTTGTTAAAACCATTGACTTTGGAGGATTCACTCTTAATTCATCTTGTTAGAATTGATTGGCCTAGTTTCAAATTGATTTTATATGAATGGAATTGATTGGTAAAAGTGTGTAATAAATATTATTTAGTGATGATTAATGGTTTTAGTGAAATTGTGAAATCATGGTGATTTGTGGTCAAAAGTAATTTGGCCCCTTGAATTTTAAATGATGATTTTAAATTTTAGAATTTTTGGAATTGGAAATGGTTTTATGAATGATAGGTTTTCAATAAAAAGGGTGTTTTATTGAAATGAGTTGGAACTGAAATGTCTAGGCTTTGAAATGGGTTTGATGAAAAAAAAATTCAATAAAAAGATGTTTTTATTGCAAGAATGTTTGGGCATGATTGATGGAAAAAATGTTTTGAGTGTTTAAATTGAATTTAGGACGGATAGAGGTTAGGAGTCACCCCCATCTGTGTTGGGATGGAGAAGGGTTAGGTCTCTCACCCATCAAACAGTAATATTGAATTCGGGATGGGAAAGGGTTAGGGGTCTCCCACATCAGTGTTGAGATGGATAAGGGTTAGGGCTCCCCCCCCCATCAAGAATTCATGTCCATTTGGGTTGGATAAGGGGTAGAAGTCTCCCCCATCATGGTTGGGATGGATAAGGGTTAGGGCCTGTCACCTTTTGAAGATATCATGCATAGTTGGTTGCATGGGATTGTGAAATGGTTGGGTCTGTCAAAACATTAATTTGTGGTATTGTTCTAATGTTGGATTGGTTATTTTTCTGAAAAAATAATGTTTTGGAATATTGGTTCTAATTTCTCTTTGATGATTTTGGTTAAGAATGGTTTTGTAAACTTGTTTATATTTAGTTATAAACTGCTTTTGAGAAATTTTTTTATATAAACTAATTTTATATATTTGTTGCTAACCCTTCTATCCAAGTGTCGTTAGTAGGGAAGTCATCAATGGGAAACCTACAATGTTTTACACTCACGCATACTTTGGCACGTTGGTTCTTTTGTAGATGTTGTATTCTGGGAAACAGGTAAAGGTAAGGAATCTCATTGCTAGTGGTTCTTGGGGATGCTTGGGAGATATGGTGGTGCTTGGTGCATGGAGCTCAATGTGGAGCTGTGGAGTGGGTATTGGCTTGTGTTGGGTCTTTTGTTTAGAATTCCGCTTGGTACTCAGATTTAGTGATGGTTATGTAGTGACATGTTGAACAGTGTAGTTCTTTTTTGGTAATGCATGAGTTGGTTTTTTCTTTTTTTCATGCATCATATTTTGAATGTTTGGTTATGGTTGGTTTTTTTGTTTATTTAGAAAGGGAATATTTTCACCCAACTTATATTTTAAACCCTTTGGAATTTATTTCTAGCCTTTGGAATAATGGGGATGTCACTTAAGGCCTAGTAATGACATGTTGTACTCTCAAGCCAATGAGAATGGGTGAATCAATGCATTAAATATACTAAACCAATAATAATATAATAGGTCTGGATAGAAATCCTACTATAACATTCCAAGAAATTAGAAAAATTTAATTTTGGAATAAATTTAATTTTTTTACCACATTAATTTATATTAAAAATGAGTTTACCTTTTGGTAAACATAACACTAAGTTGTCTTGTGTTACACACAATAAGATGTTCTTTTGATATATAGTGTTACATTTAAGATGAAGTTCTACTGAATTAGAATATACTACTATTATTATTTTATAATATGATATTTTTTAACTAGATAATGTGTTGAAATTTATGAAGATGAATAGTTAAATTTTAAAAATATTGATTATAAATTTTAATGTAACTCTTTGGTGGCCAATAAATGGGAAATGAAAATTCAACCAAACTGAATATAAGTGAATAATTTTTATAATAAAACCATTATTACGATCCAGTGGCATTTTTTCATAATAAGTCTAATTTATTACTATTAATTGTTGATATTCATTAAGTTAATATATTATATATTCAATTATAATTTTTTAAATTCATCCAACGTATTTTATAGAAATACGATAAAACAAAATAAAATTTGATTCGTTATATCTATATTTTTCCAAAGCTATTTTTTCTATATTTTAATGGCCATCTTATTTTAAAACATAATTATAACACTTTTATAAATTTTATTATGAATCATGAATTTTTTTTGGGAAATTTTAATGTATAAATTATCTTAGGGTCATTTTGTTGTATTTTTCGGAGAAGTTTCATTTTTTGATTAATAATCAAAAGTACAATTTAATGTAAAATATTTAAAATGATTATTTATATATATAATTGTTTTTAATGTTTTATTACATCAATTATATGCCTATTAATTAATTTTTGTCAATTTATTTAAATATTATAATGAATTTTTATTTAAACATTCGAATCTTTAGATCATTTTCAATTTAAATGTCATTATTTTTACCATGTTTGTGGAATGGATTTTTAGTTAATTTATTAATCATCAATGATTTGAATTTTGAAAAAAAATTATTCAATATTTTTAATGAAAATAATATGTAATGTGATATAGGGTGAAATTTAAATTTTACCATGTTTATTTTTGAAAATAGATATAATTAAACAGATAAATAATGAGAAAAATTAGTTTACATAGTTTTTTAGCATAGAATATATGGTGGATAAAATTAGCTAAATTTTTCCAAAACCTATTGGGAGGCCATATCAAAACCATATACCCACTTTTATATAATAATTTACATTATTATAGAAATATTACATAAGATATTTCTCTCAATAGAATTTACTTTGTGGTATTTATAAGAATGAAACTCTGCCTCTACTCTTGAATGGAACTCACTCCATTAACTTATTCACAATTCCCAATACATTTGGATCATAAAAACCCTAAAAAATAAATACCAAACTTCTACCTAATAATAATATATTCATTATCTTATATATAAATTAATTTTAATAAAGAATTAGATAAAACATGATAAGGACACTCAAGGAAGTAGTAATGTTTTTTTAAAAGGTTTTTTATTTTATTATATTATCCACCACATTAAATTATTCTCATATAGTTATTATATTATAAACTAATTTTTTTAAAAAACATATATTTTCTTATGATAATTATGACATATACAAACACACAAACTACATGAATATGATATACATAACCATCCCTGATGTGTATATATCACTACCAATTCACGAACAAATGTCGTTCATTCTTCCTTTACTAGAGTTCAATAACCGGAATAATGATAAATTTATTGTTAAATTTGATATAGATGATATTTATTTTTTATTTTCTCTTCTTTAGTTTTAATATGACACATATATTTATGAATTCCAATTTTTTGGGAATACAATGACGTCATTTGTGTGTACGGTAAACTGTCACCTCGTAAAGTGATGTGAATCATTCACAAATTACATGGAATATATTAAACAATGGTTTAAAAATGGGATATATATATCATGAAAATGATAAATTAATGATAATATAGATATATATAAATTTATTTTGTTTTTTTAATATGACATGAAAATCGACGTAGCATTCATGCGTATGTATGACGTACCGTCTCCCTAAATATTTCATTTCATTTCATATCACTAAATTTTATGTATTCCTATAAATAAATATATAGTGAATATATATGATTTTTAAACCAGATTTTTTTTGTATGATCGTATCATTATCAATTTATATATAATAATAATATGTTGTCCAAACATACTTGAAAAACAAGCAATTAACACCCACTACGATGAAATGAGTAAAATGTTATGATAGAAAGGATAAAAATAATTTCTTCAAATGAATCATATAAGATGTCAAAAAAATTAACAAGTTTATTTTAAAAGATAATAAAATATTTATAACCATTGAACAAGATGTTTAATACCATTCGACAAAAATGGAACGTAAGGTAGGGGATTTTGTCTCAACTCACATTCCATTGAGGCATATTTGTAATTATTTTCACATTAACGATAACATTGTGTATATAATGACCATTGAAATGTAATATAATTATTCATTCATAATACATGTTAATTTAAGTTTCACATTGAATAATTTAATTAAATGTTGATTTTTAATTAAAATTAAAATATATTAAATGTTATTTTGAAATCTCAATTACATTTATGATTGCAATCAATCTGTTGAAAAAATAAATTTATTATAAAAAATTCCATTCAATTTGAGTTTATCATAAATATCTATATTCTTTCATGATGTATAAAATTATTTCCTAATAAATACACTAATTATTAAAAATATTGTTTACTTTGAATTTTATTTGATTAACTATTGTAATATTTGTAAATTTTTTTTCTTAAATGAACATTAATAATTGATTATAAGGAAAATTTTTCAATAAATCAATTAGATTATATTAAAAATAATTAATGATTCGGACCTGAAGACATGGGAGGGACCTAGTTAATGATATCCCTTTTATATATCAATAGTCTCATGAGATGAATCCACTTTCAAAATTAGATGGGTTTTTACCAATTAATTTTAAACTATCCTGACAAAGGATATTTATTGTAATGTCTTTATGTACCCAAGAAACATAGAATCCAATAACTAATAATTTTCATCATTCATAATTAATTTATCAGTATTGAATCAATTTTAATGATGAAACAATATATTGATTCATTTCATTATTGTTAGTGGATTAATTGTAATTTGTGTTAAGTTAATTTCATTCCCATGTTTATTATATATTATGGATTCATTATACCTTCCACTGTACTAATACCTTACTGAGTGTTTGACAACACCGTTAGTAATTTTTAACTGTATTATGATGAAGAGATTTTGGAATTTGAATTCAGGGATTCATTTTATTATTTTTCTAATGTATTATATTTTATTTTATAATTCCAATGTAAAATGTGTAACATTTATTTAATCTAGATGTTCGAAACTACTAATCCATTATGTCCTTATAGATTTGATTACTTATTATAATGATATTTTAATAGTGTAAGATAAAATCTATTGAATACTGGTGTAGGGTCCATTATAGTTAGTATGAATGGAAATTTAGTAGAAAAAATGGGATCTAGATTTTTTAAAACATAGATTATAGAACATTAACATATGATAGGATTTGAGGGTATATAGAGATGACGTCCCCAGAGAAACCATGATTAGGATTATTATATTAGGAACGCATTAAATTTTTAATTTATGTTTAGTATTTTAATATTTTTGGGGATTGTACATGATGTTTCACAATTATATGGTATAATATAGTATATTTCATCATTTAGAAATTGTCCATATTAGAAGGAATCAGAAGAAAAATAAATACACATAATCCAATGGTTAATAATGATCATTTATTTGATTCAATGGAGAAATTATATCCTTGTATTGAAATATCTCAAGTTTTATTATCATATGAGGACATAGTATAATATTCTAACAAGATAGAGAAAGAGTTATATATGTATTATGTCTTTAGGGGGTGCCCCCTGAAGAATAGGACTATTGAGAAATATATTGATTAAGGGGAGAATTGATAGAATTAATTTCACAAATATAATAATTGTTGAAAGAACCACATTATAACATTATAACAATTATTTATAGATTTTTTCAAGAGTGGAGAATAAGTTCACTATGACCATGATAGAAAATACAAGGAATAATTTTCCAATATTCAATGTATCGGATCTAACGATGTGGGAAACTGTTCAAATGAATCCCTCAATAGTCAATTAAGTAAACTTATATTAAAACCAAATGGTCAAGGTCAAGCTTATTTTATTTTTACAAAAAATGTGTTATGATTAATTTTCTCATTTTGTGATCCCAAAATTATGATATTTGATTATTTTTTCAATGATTTATTGGTAATGATAGTAATAAAATATATATGCATTTCCCAACAATATAATTAAATTACGGATTTCAGAGAACATATTGAAATTTACATATAACCAAGAAAAATTATTCTATGAAAATTTTAACTTCTGGGAGGAAAACTATTTTATGAATGACAACCCTTAATATGATCATGATGTTTGGATTATGGTGGTTGGATAAAGAGTTTTTCAATTTAGATAAATTAAATTAGACATTATTGAATCCCTTGGAGATAATAAATGATTTTCTAGTGAAGTGGGTATTATATTATTGATGGTGTCGCATCATTTTTGGATAAATTAAATATATTCAGTAACTTATATTTTACATGATGAATTTGTGTGCTGGCATATTTTCAATAATATTTTCATGGAAATTCCAGATATTATCATGTTTTAAAAGAATACATGATCGTGGTATTGACATATTCAATATATGATGATTGAGGTATAATTAGAGTAATTTTATTAAATAATGGTATGTTTATTTGGTAAATTAATGCGACCTCTTTTATAACATGTTGTATCATAGTTGTTTGAAATAGGGAATAAGGATAAACATATATTAAATTTTTTACGTTACTATTTGGATAGTATTTTAATGAATAATGTATTACTTCATCATATGATGTTACATGTTTTAAGAGATTAATTATAAAAAATTCCACGAATAAATAAAATATAATATTAATCTTATGAAATAAAAACATATCCAGAATGTATATGTCACTATATTCATAGGTTGTAAATGAATTCTATAACATTAAGAAAATACATTAAATCCAAAATCATATCATAATAACATTAATTTTTTTAAATGATGGTCACTGATATCTTTATAGATTTATGGATTTGAGTCCCACATCATTCCATTTATCATCTAAATTCTTATAAAAAATGACGTGAATCACTCTATATAATTATTTATTCTTTTCATTCATGTTAATATTTTTACTTTCCACAAATGCTATCTGACATGGAAACCATGTTATGAGATAATTATACTTCACATTCCCTCTAATTAAAAATATGTCTTCATAATTATATTATTATTTTGTTTTTTCAACATTTTTTTTTTCAAATATCGAACCATTGATTACCATGATCTTGTTTGAATTGTGAGAATGTAATTTATTAAGAAGAGTAGAATTTGACAACAAAAGGAATTAAAATACTTATATTTTAGAAATAACAAATTTTGTTTCTGTATTTCATTTTATGAAAAACTGATATTATATTTTTTACACAAAACACTAGGTTTTGTTGATTTATACACAATACATAGTAATTTCAATATCTTTCAATACACGCAGGACCATGTTTTACAAAAATACTATAAATATTATTTTATAATTAAATATGATACTTTCCGAGTATCTAGTATAAAGAGATTTTTTAAAATTTATAACTAAATTTGTAAAATCTAGATTACAAATATTTATATAATTCAATGGTGACAAATTAATTAGAAATAAAAATGAAAAATAGTTGAAAATAAAGGAAATTCTATCATTATAACTGTTATTATGTGGATAATAAATTTTATTGATAAAAGATTTAATAATTAATATGAATGAATGATATTAATTAAATTTATATATTATATGTTAAAAAAATTATTACAATAGAATTTATAATGATAAGATAAGAAGAAATTCAATTTTATGCATAAAAGTTATATTTTTTAAAGGCAGTTTTACTACCTTATAAGGATGAAAATTTTTTAAAATTAATTTTGAAACCCCTCTAAATGTTATATTATAAAATATATTTATACTATTAAATAATAATTTGTAATTTATATTAGGGAAATTTTCTGGTATTTTTTAGCAATGTTTGATTTTTGGAAGAATAATGAAAAATATTGAATTTCATTAAAAACTAACATTTCATCTATATATTTTAAAATGATAAAAATATTTTAAATTTCCTCTAAACTAAAATTAAATCAATATCAAATATATGAATCTAATTTATTTCATTTCAATAAATATATAATATGAATTTTTATATAATAACATTCTACACATCTGAATATTTTTAAATAAAACCCACTTTTTTATCATATATGCGAGATTTATTTTATATTATTTTTTCCACACACATAATTTAAATATAAAAATTGGATTTAATATTTTTAATTAATAAACATAAAATCTATAAAAGTGTCAAATTAATTTTTTTGAGTAAAGTGCTTAGTGAAAACAATTAATATCAATTAAATCGATTGACATTTAAAAATTATGTTACTTATTGGTTAAATGTAGAATATATGGGGTAAACATGTCCCAAAACATATCCAAACAACAATATATGGCCATATATAAATATAATATACCTTTATTTAAATATGGTTTATTATTGGAGATATGTTACTTAAGGGATACTATGCTATAGTTTTCTTATTTTTATATTTACAAGAATGTCACTCTTCTACCATTAAAGGTCACTCACTACCCCCACTCATTCACATCACCCAATGCAATTTGATCATCCAAAACCTACCAAATTCACTCCTCGGATTCCCTAAACTCATTATATAATAATTGTATTAGTAAATAATATAAATAATGATGGATGTAGGGAAATCATAAGGAGGATATTTGAAGAGGTGGTAAGGTTTTTCTTATCACATTTTTATGTTATTTCTTTTTCCACAACAAGAAAATAATATTATATAATTATTATATAATAACCTCTATAAAATAATTATACAAATATATTTCATGATAAGTTTTTGATCTAAAAATACATACACTTCAAAGAAATGGTATATGTAATAATCATTAGTTGTTTACGGTAGAGTAATGCATCGCAAACAAATGTTGTTTGTTCTACCATTACCACCTTCCACAGGTGGAAATAATCCTTGGATTATAGTTTATATATAAAATAAATAGAATTTATAATTTCATTATGTTTCAATAATTTTTATATAATACATAACATCATGATTCTCGTGTAGTGGGAATAAAATAACAATGTTCGTGTGTTCATCAAATGACCGCCACACAAAGCGATGTTATTTTTTCACATGTTACATGGTATGTTTTAAGGGTGGTAATAAAAAGATTTGACATATATAAAATAAATATGAAAATTTAAAAGAAATATATATATATATAGATTACATACATTAATTTATTTTAATACTATATGAAAATGGAAGTACCATTTATACATACGTATTACCTACCATCTCCCTGAACAATACATTTTATTTCATATAACCAATTTTTTAATATTAAAATTAACAAATTTATAATAAATTTATATAATAATTTCATTATGGATTACACTTTGGATTTGATGATGTCATGTTTTATGTAATATGATAAAAAATAACAATTCAAAACCTAATTGAATAACATGGTAATTAATAACCTAAATGATGAAAATAATGAAAGTTTGTTAATTGATGGGAAATAATATATTTTTAAATAAGAAGAAATGATATTATAAATGGTAATATGTTTCAATTATATGTAATAAACATCATTAAAACCATTATATTAGAGGATAAAAAGAATTAATCCAAAAAGGGTAAATTTAAGGGATATTGTCTCAATTTACATTCCATTGAGAATTATTTATCATTATGCACCAATTAACATTAATTTGGTCTATATAATAATCTTATACATGATTTACAATGATTAATTTATAATTAATGGGATTTTTTGTTTTACATTCAATCATTTCATCCATGGGGGTTTGACTTTAAAATATCCAAATTGGAAATGTAATAGTGAAATCAAACATTCTTCTTTGATTGTGAATTTTTTTACAAAACAATAACATTATAGTATTAGTTTTTAATTAAATATTTCATTGATATTAAATATCCTTGTTATTTTAAGATGGATATGATTATTTCTTAATCTTTATACCTATTTTACCAATATGGTTTACTCTAAATGTTATTTGATTAAAATGGGATATATGTAAATCGATATTCTTTACTCAATATAGATATTTGATGATAATTTACATTTTTATTTAATGTAAATAATTTTTTTGATATATAAGTAATTATTTGGACTAGGATACATGGATGGGTATCAGTTATTGATATCACCTAGATTCATTTTTAGTCTCGGTAGATTAATCAGTTGGCTAACTTGTAAGGGCGTTTAGAATGTAGTTTTAATTTTTATTAAGAATTGATCACAATGGTAAAGGATCCATGTACCAATAAAACATGGAATAAAATAATTAAACATTTATGTAATAAAAAACTTAATTATTAATATCAAATATATTTTCACTCGGAAATTTCTATAGTTTCATTTTATTCTCATTATATTAATTAAGTGGCATGTGTGTTTAGTTATTTACATTTCCATATTAATTATTCACTAATAATTTATAATAGATTTCACAATATAGAACCAATATTGATAAATTGAGATGAACCGTATTTTTTTCCATTCTCCATGTTATTATGATGATATCATATAATATATTTTCATGGATATATTTTCTTAGGTGTTTAATGTGTTTTATATTCTATTCTCGATGTAAAATTGGTAACATGTAAATAATATGGGTTTTGAAAACTACTATTCTATTTAGTACAATTAGATTTGATTTATTGTAATAAATTAAATGTAAAAAATTATGATTCCGACTATGGTCTATTGGCATCAAGGTCATTACAATATCCTTTATCCCATGGTTTGAACACTTTGGTAATCCCATTTTAACCATAATCTTCATAAAAATTTCTATTGTTTTTTCTTTTAATTATAACCTTAAAATTAATTGAAAATAATATATTAATTTAAATTTATTTATTAAACTATTTAACTATATTTTATATTTTTAATTTCTAATTATTGTAGGATTTCATTTCAATAAACTTTTGGACCCCTAATGAAAACCCAATTTAGAATAATAAATCTTTAATCATAAAACACAATATAATTTCATTAAATAAATTTTAAAAGTAATTAAATAAATAATAAAATATATTATTCGTTATATATACTATATAATTAATAAAAACTATTTACAAATAGTGATTAATTTAATTTAAATAGATAACGAAACATTTCCAATAATTTTTTTGGGAAATGTTATTTCAAGATGAAAAATTTACTAATAGAGAAAAAATGTATAATTTTGATTATAATGTAATTACTTAGATTAATTATAATTAGATTATTAATATAATACATTGTAATTAAATTTAAAACATAATGATACATTTAGTTAAAATAAATGAATATTTTTTACGAAAAACATCATTTTCAATATTCGCTATAAATTAAATAATTTTAGAAAAAATAATAAAAAACCACTATATGATATTATTGAAATTATGATATCAAAAATAATATTAACTTCCTCTTGAAAAATTTCCAACTATTGTATAAATTAAATATAAATAAGTTTTGAAATATATAATAGAAATAAATTTTGAAGAGAATGTTTTGTTGATATTTATAATGAATATAGTAAAAATTAACTATTTATTTTTTATTATTCAATATATTTGAATTTGTTTTATAAAAATTCAAATTTATTATAATAATATTTCAAATAAAAATGATTATTGGGTTAATAGATATGTTATAGGGTTGGTATATATCTCTTTTTTTAAACATAGGGTTGTGTGTATAGTATGTTGTCTAATAATTAATGTCTATTTCAATGCTAATACCTATAACAACATGGTGTTATATATATTAGTTAGTGATTCATACACCACTATTTAGGGGGAATACTATCTTGTAACGATCTCTACTATTTTATTGGAATCATGTGGCGAATCCTACTATAATATAATTTTTACAAATTCTAATTTATCCCCGTAAAATCATGCTAATTATTAAAATATTTTATACATCATGGTTTATTCTTATTGAATAAAATTATAACACTATATTGTTTAATTTCATAAATTATTTCTCTCAATATTCCAAGACTCATTATTTGTGATATATACATTGTTGGATACATATTTCTTATGAATATTGACCATACCAATATTCTAATATTACTCACACATATGATATATGATTTATATTGACAATAATTACAATTATTATGTTCGTGGGAATAATATGTCTTTATGATTCCATTTCTCCAAGATATATAGATAAAAATTTCATTACATTAATTTAAATTAATCTTATAAATGAAATTTGTGGGAAAAATTGATTAATTAAATTGAATTTATTTATATTTTTATATATAGTGTTCATTATTGGTTTGATATAGAGGACATGCATTCTTAATGTAAAATCATTTTACAAGTTATCTAATACTATAATCCTAAATAGATCTAGGTAATTTAAATGTAGTATAATGGGTGAAGATCATGAAAATATGGATGTGTTTCATAGAAAATGTTTTTTTTGTCCATTTCAATACCCAATCATGTATTATTGGTATAGAGTAACTAAAAATTGATATAATTGCCTCTAAAAGCTTTTTTTCACTCCTGGTAATCATTAGTTCAGTATGAGGCCCTCTAATGGTATTAAAACTACTTCTATGAGTGGTAACATCTTATACGTGTACCATGTAATATAATATGGATTTATGAATGTTTCATCGATGTTTACAGACCAAATAATCATATATATCTGACTATATAGTGAATTATTTGATTATTTTCCAATGGAATTATACAACATAGATAATGGTTGGAGTAACATTCATGATATTCTTGATAATTATTTATATCTTTATCTAGAATATAGTATATTTTAAATTTTCAATATATCATTTAAAAAACTATGTTTTCATCTTGATTGGGAATGTGATTTCAGAATAAATAATATCAAGGGATCCATGGTTGGATGAGTTTGTGGTTTCATCATTTTAACCTAAACATGTAATCATGATCAGTAACTTCTTGGGTTCTAGAAAAAAATTACAAGATAACCATTAATGAAAATCCATGAACTATGGTGATGATAATGGTCTGGTGTAATAGAGGGTTATTTTTTTAATTTAATAGGAATTTGAGAATATCTTCTACATTTTTAATGTTATAATGTAATCTATATAAGTTTTACATTATATTTTTAGTTAAGGAGTACACCTAATAATGTGATTTATATTGGTATTCTAGTTCGAGATGTGTGTGTGGTTTCTTATGGATAAATTCTATTGAGGAAACATGTCTAATAATTTTCAACTCAATATCAATAGATAAGGATGATATTTGTTATTTTATATGTTAGATTCACATTATTCTACGTTATATGATAATAAAGTATTTAGGATATTAGATCCCCAAGTATATTTATTAACAAAACACATGGGAACTTTTAATAGAGGTGGTAGTTTACTACCTTTAGTATTTTTACATCAAAAAGGAATATAACACTTATAAGTGGAAAATTTATAGTAATCCAATGAAAATTAAGAGTCAAATATATTTAGAGAATGTGGCTATTATAGATTGGAATATGATATTCCACTTCACATAGATTGATATTTATATTCATGAGTATAGATGAAAATCAACCATAGAATCTATAAATATAGAATCCACACTCCATTAGTAATTGAAGATGTGATATTTATCTATCTCATTATTCGTGTTAATTATTGAAAATATTTATTGTTTAGAGCCATAAATATATTATCCCCATAATATATATAATGTTTATTGCATCCAAGGAGGGTCGTGGTACCTACTAGAATGTGTGAATAAGTTATGTGGGATTCACATTCCATGATATGTGTTATTCACTCATGGTAATCAATGATGTAACATGATATTTAGAGACAATTATGGTTTATTGGGATGAATAAAAAAATTTATCTTGTTTCCTTATGTGATACCAATATGTGTAAAAATATATGTACTGGTGGATTTTAGAACCACATATGTTTGTACCAATTTTATGGTGAACATTTATACACATCCTCATGTATTTTGTGTTATGGTATATGAAGATTCCCAATGTCGTCTATTTTTTTCATTATGGATCATTTGACCAAGGTCAGACACCACATACTAAACGTTGATACATATCCAGCAGACATTTTATGAATTATATATGTATCATAGGTAGTACATCATCATTATGTGCCATAGAGTATCATTTGAGAATATGATCCTTGATTTACATATTTTTTCATAATGGGTGTAACTGAAAATATATATACTCTAGTGCATTTGAGCATGAAATATCATAAATATATAGATGTATTGTCTATAAATACTACCATGATCACAGATACCATGTTGAAAGTTTTTACCATTTATTCCAACATCACATATGAGTATAATATTTTAATTTTATTGATTTACAATAAAAATACTTATTTATATTTTATTTGGATAGATCCTTTTGTGGCCTTATGTAATATGTTTTTTCAATCACCTGTATATTATCTAGTGCCTAGAGAGTTAATTTTTATCAGGATTCCTATTTTAAAAAATTGTATGATAATATCCTTTTAATATATATATATATATTTGTATCTTATTAAAAAGAAAATAATTTATATTTAGACCAAACATTCCATAATCTTGAGTTGAGGTATGAAATCTTGTGTCTCAATCAGTATCACCACATTTATGAATCTATCATATTTAGAGGTATCATAAACCAGTTCTTATGGGTGTGTTTTTATTTTGGATCCTGGAATAGATTTTTATATTGGAATACTAGTTAGGACATCCTTAGTAGTATTTGGTAATAAATGATTTGTTCGGTGCTTCATAGTTTAGGATATATCATTCCACAATTTCACATGATCACCAAAAATAAAAATTAATAAGAGATGGCCATGTCGATTGAGGATTGACTACTTAAATTAGAAAATTTCAATGAGAATTATGTCAGTAAAAACTTGACTTCCATAATATAAGTACTATAGAAGAACAAGTGTATCCAGTTGGATATGATGTAGTGGTATTTTGATATGTGGTTGAAGTTTCCTATTCTATTTAATATAATGTGTAAGATCCTAATATATTATTGAAGATTGGAAGTATTATTTTGGGTTAAATGTATATTACAAAACCATTTTACATAGAACCTATGACAGGCCATGGGTCGAGTGTGTTATTTTTGGGAATGAAATGAAAAAAGTGGATAATGTATGAAGGTATTCTAGGTAGATGTTGTGTAATTAAACACCATTGTTTTTAAAAAAAAAGGAATTAGCCTCTAATTATTTTTATGTAAAAGGTGTTCCTCTTGTTTTTGTAACCCAAAAAACCATTATTTTTTCAGATCTAGAAGTCACCCAAACATTGATTCGAGCATGGTTTGCCTCATTGGAACAACTATGGTATGTAATCGATTCATTTTTAGTCATTCCAGATTCTTGTAAATAATTATTTCACCCTTTGAAATTGGGATCATATGATCTGATATCATATTCTTCTTTCGTTCATCATATTTTCTCCAAACCAGGATGAATTAAGACTTGATAATGGAAATGATATCTACTACTAACATGAGTTCGGTGGACGATTGATTCTTTTGTATTTTAGGTGATTTTCACGCATATACATTTTAACCATCTATCGGACATTCTGATGAGGCCTCATTTTTTTTAAAGTATCATGCAGTAGCTTGGTTCAGGCCTAGTGAGGATACCTCTATGTTGTTTTGGTATGTTGGAACCCATTTCTTGATTCATGGTCACCCATGGTGTGAACATTCAGAATATTCATCTATATAAATGGTTAAGCCACCAAAGGAGTGTCTGATCTTTATTTCCTAGATAGAGGAATCCCTTTAATAACTTAATGAGTATAACTTTTTCCATGGGAGATGTTCTCCCCACTAGATTTGTTATATCATGTGACTCCAAACTTATTTTGAATGTTTGGATTAAATGAAATGAATACCTGGGTCGGTATACCTATTTGTTTTGATTAGTGGAAATTTAAATTGTTTATTTGGGAGAGTAGGAACATATGATTTATAAATGTTAAATGGTTTTCATGAGTGGGTATACCCATGTATTTTTCATGTTTATGTTAGTTTTTATACTCAATTGGATTGAATGTTTAAATTGAATGCATTTTTTTAATGTTTTCAAAGATGCCATGGACTACCCACCTTGGATCTGGAATGTGGTATTGGATTCCTTGTATTTACTATACCCATTGTGTATTTATTTCATGGGAAGCCTTGGGTATTTCTACCTAGTGGATCTTGCTCGCTTGGGATCAAGTAAGACATTCTATTGCCATGATCCTAGGACCCCAACCATTACCTAGACCGAGATTCCCTTTTGATGCCCATGTGACTCGAAGTGGATACCTTGGATGAGGTACTTGGAATCATCCATTCAGGGTTCTGATTTATTAATTGGATTCCCTAGTACGTGACACCATGAATCTAGCCCATGGGGTCAACTTTTCACAATACAACGTGGTTTTTTGATTCTACATTTAAATCTACATTGTGGAAATGCGATTTCTTGAGTTCTTTTTATTGTGTTTCTGTTGATTTATTAGTATCGATAGGAGAATGATGTGGCTATGTGAAAATTTTACAATTTTATTGGTTCCTTGTTAATAGATGAATCATTTATAGGGATCCTTGAGGGATAGTTTTGTTTAAATTATTGCTATATACTTATTCCATGGAAATACACAATTACATTACTATTTTCCTTAAAAATTATAGAACCTATACATTGCTGTTAGAACTATATATAACTATGTTGTAACACCCCAAGCTTCTAAGGTACGCATTCCGTTGAATAATACAGTAGCGTGTGTTGTACAGATAATTAAGTTCTAACACACACACCACAACCAATAAAACTAGCCATTATGAATAGCAATACCCACTTTTTGAAATTTTATAAATTTTATCTTTAAAAGTGGACTTCATTTTTTGATTCAGAATATCGAAATTACCCTAGGGTGAAATTTGGGTATTTTTCTGAAAGCATTCAATTATTGATGAATAGTGAAAAAAACACCAAGTTATAGTTTAAAACCAATTTTTTTTAAATAATTATTTTTTTTATTTAAATTTAAATAAGGTCAAAATAGATACATAATACCTATATAAGTTCAATGTAATTCATTAGAGTTAGTTTAGAATAATTTTAGTTATATAAGAATTTTATTGAACTTTTCACCGTCTTTTTCCCACCTTCTAGGAGAATTTGGAAATTCACATAAAAATTAATTTTACCGCTTATGTGAGTGGAATTTTGAAAATCTGAGAGACATAGTTAATATGAAGGAGTGAAATGTGGTTCAATGAGATGAAAATAATTTTTGATGAATAGTGACTTTTTACTTTTATTTACCACAGTTTAAAACTAAGTAGGGTAATTAAGGGTAAAAATGATATTAATATTACCCTAAAACATGTCCTAATTCTATTGGACAAGTGTATCTCGGCAAAAAACAACCATAGGAATAAAATAATATCATTTAGGTCCATATGGATTAGATTAGGACATTTTTTATTATTTAATTCATAGAAGAGTTAAATGAGTTAAAATGAATGTTTATTTAATAAAACTTTTTTAATATAGGGTTATACATAAGATAAATTCTAATTTAAATATTCCTTATAATGATAAAATTATTTTCAACATAATGGGATTTTATTTATAATTTTTAGACATTAAATAATATATTTTATTTGTGAGACAATGGTGATGCAGTAATTACCTAATTACTGAATTTTTAAAATAATTGATATTATAAATATCCAAATAAATTTAATTTGAGACTTTTTATGAATTAAACATATTTTTTAGGTTAATATGACATATTATGATTGATTATATTATTTTTTTCGAAGTAATAATGTTGATATGAATTTATCAAAAACAAAATACCCAATAGTGTTAAAATTGACATAAAAGAGTTTTTTTTTTAAAAATTATATTATTAATTTATATTCAATTATTAAAAATATATTCATCAGCCAAAGGACTTATATCATGATATTTGTATCATTAAGGGACCACTTGGGGGTCTCTTGGAGGTATATAGTATGTTTATTAACTATATAATATAAAAATACAAAGTGACATGGTAAGTTTCAAACTAATTAACTAAGAGTTAGAACTAAAAGATAAGGTTAATATAATGACCCAAACCTGTCTAAATTATACTGGTTGAGTGGTTTTCGACCCATCCCTAGCTTAACCTTTAAATAATCCACTTTTGAGCCATTAGAAACCGAATATTAATTTATTATAAAATAATATTTCTAGCTTTTCCAAAGGTGCCCCTCACCCTTCTCATAAAAGAGAACTCCACATTCTCACTAATTCACACATTCAAAGCCTTTTGGCTCGGCCAAAACCTGCCCAAATACTCTCTCAACTTCCCTAACATCATCCTAGAGGCCTTATTTTGATCAGAAAGCAATTCTATGGAGCCATTTGGATCAAATCAAAAGGAAGAACCCGAAGAAGAGGTAATGTTTTCACCACCCTCTTTCAAGTTCCTTTCTTCTTCAACATCTTCTTTCATTGTTATTCCCATTCCAAAATAATAACTCCAGTATCTTATATATACCATGATGTTATTATAAATATGGTAAAACCATATTCAGTATTCTATCCATCCTTTGAATGACATTTCACCATACGTGCATACGTACAGCTTACCGTCTCCATTGCGTGGTGTAATTATTATTCAATAAATCATTATTTGTATGGGTATAATAATGATGATTAATTCATGTAAATAATAAATATAACATGATAATGATTCTGTATATATTATATAACATCCAATTATATATGATTTTAATATCAAAAGAATGATATTGTCCCATATGCGTATGTACGGACTACCGTCTTCACGAATGCGATGAGATTCATTCTCCATCGTATCTATTAAATTATAATTATCATTTTATGATTAAAAATAATGTTTAAGGACTAGATATCATTCAGGATATGAATAATATACATTCTATCCATAACAAACATGGATTATGTAACAAAACATATATGAGTAAGTTAACACATGAAGCAACGATAATACTAAGATATTATTAACAAAGCAATGTTAAAAGATCATATATGAAATCATATTAATGTATATGATTCTTTTATAATTTAATAACAAATATTTCACCATTATAAAAGAGTTTAACTTATCCCCAACCAAGGAAAAGTAAAGGCGAGGGTTATTTTACAATATCTTCATTATCCGAGGTTGTTTATACGTAATAATCTACTTGGAATTCTTTATCATCTACATCCATGTTTCTTAAAAATATATTTCAATATATTTTTACTATTTACTAGAATATGGGTTAAAATCATTTATACCCTTTTTTGAATTTTTATAGGAGGTCTATAAAGGAATCTTTCCCTCATTTTCCAAACAATGTCCTTTTTAACCTTTTCGACAGAATTAAGGTAAGAATGTTTTTTTAAGTTATACGGTGGGTGCAGCTATTTTCCACCATTATAAAATCTTAGATGCTTCCCTTACAAGATTATAAGAATCTTTTCAAAGTAAATGTTTTATTTTATAATTATGTTACTTTTAAATGACTTAAAAAAGAGATATTTCCATCAAATAGTTTAGATTTCATCTATGTCAACATCCTTTGATGGATTTTTAGATTATTTGAAGTTGATTTATTATGATACAAAACATCCATATTGTATTGAAGGTTTTGTGATATGTTTGACCGTGGATGTGTAATTTTTATACCATTCATGGTTTATGGAGAATGTATTGACATTTTTTATGATATTTTAAATACGAATGTTTATGTTGTGTTTGAACCTGTTCATATGAGGAATGCATTGGACTTAATAAGTGATGGGTGGAGCCTGCTATAGCTCCTCGATGAATCTGTATGTCTCATGAGACAAACTAGTGTCTTGGAAAATGGCCTTGACAAAATCTTATTTGAAGTCTTGGCACGAGGCCTTGGTTATGTGGTTATGATAGTATGGCATTATGCATTACATCATTATGAATGTGGTTATTGATATTGGATGTGATTGTTCGACTAGTAGAATATCCATGTGAATAATTATATGACATTATTTCATTTTATTTCTACCAAATTATGCTGATGTTCAAGTTTTAAAAGGCTTCTGTTTTAGTTATACATTGCCATAAATGTTTATGATTATTTATGAAAGTCTCTGTTATATTGTTATCCTTACTGGGAATTTGAGGTCACTCATTTCTATGTTTTATTTTTCCCAGGATGTGAAGAAGTATTTTATGAATGACCTGCAGGGATAGTATGAGGGGATAAGAGTGCGGACTATAGAGACTATATTGTTGTAGTTTTTCATTTTATGATGTAATTTAAACATTATGAATGTATCTAGTTATTCCAAAGCTACTAAACTAATCAGTATTTCGAGACTTGATATTTCGTGTGATCATGACAATGTTATGTAATATTGCACCGACTTTGGGTAATTGGGGTCGGGGCATTACAGTTGGTATTAGAGAAAGTTTAGTAAAAACCATGGAAGCAAGATTTAGATAAACTCTGATTAGAGCACATAGATTTAAGATGGACTTTGAGGATTAGTATAGAAGAACATCCTAGAATTTTGGCATTGTAGAGATATTGTGAGATTTACACGAAATACATCCTTTTCTGGATATGAGAAGGTAGAGGCGGCTCTGGCACTGATGTACCTAGGGGTAAAACCTGAAAACACCGATTTGAGGTACACTCGAATGGGAACTGGTTCACGACAATGGGCCTTGCATGACTCTTGTTTACGACACTCCTATGGGATATGCTTTGGATAACTCTCATTTTCATTACAAATCATTATGAAGGGTTTATGAGTATATACGTTCTCAAATAAAACATTTTTGTGATTATGGATTTAATCCATAAATAGTTAATTTTATGTTAAGTGCTTTATAAGTATGGAATTATGTATTTTGGTTCATAAATTGATCTAGTTTATGCCATTGTTTAGAAGTGGACCCTTGTATAAGAAATGGAAACTATATCAATGCATGCACTCCATTTAGGGATTTCCCTCCTGCTCAAGATAATTATAGTGGAGCGGGTGATGAAACTGGTGCTGATCAACAAATCACCATACTGGGACAACTCACTCAAGTTATGAATATTAACCTTACCCATATGGAGAACCTGGATCCACAGCATGGAGGATCAATGTTAGATCGCTTCATGAGGCAGCAACCACCAACATTCAATGGGAGTACAAATACATTAGTAGCTGAGGAATGGATAAGTTCCCTAGAGAAAATATTTCAGGCTTTGGAGAGTAGTGAAAGGGAAAAAGTTTTCATGGTAGTTTATCACCTCATTGGAGATGACGATCAATGGTGGTCATTGAGTCAAAACAATAAGGAAGATGATGTAGTATCAAATATTTAACGGAGGGAGTTAAAAGATCTTTTTTTAGAAAAATACTTTTCTCATGACCATCGAGCAGATATGGAAAGGCAATTTCTGAGTCTGAGACAAAAGGAGGATGAGAATGTCGCAAAGTATGAGCCTACCATTACGAGGTTATCAAGGTATGATGGAGATTATATATGTAACCCAAGAAGTAAGATTGATCATTTCTTTGATAGGTTAAAACCATTTCTCCGTCGAGCATTAGTCTCACAATCCATCTCGTCATACAAATACATTATCTTATGTGCTATCAAGACATAAAATGAATTCTCTAATTATTATAATTATAAAGAAAAGAAAGAGAAGTAGTGATATTCTCATCAATCTAGGAATAGAAATAAGGGGAATAAGGTAAAAGTTGAATATCCAACCAGCAGTAAATGTGGGAAGAAACACCTCGATACTTTCTTAAAAAGATTGGGATTCTGTTACATGTGTTGTGAAAAATTCCACGAAGCTCGTGATTACAATGGGAAGAAGGAATCTACCGATGTCAAATGCTAAAATTGTATGGAGATGGGACATTATGTAAATGAATTTCCTAAGTGTCAGGGGAACATACCTCAGAAAAGGCCAAGGGATCAAGTCCAAGCTTATGTTATAACAACTACTGAGGTAGAAGATCCGAAAGACGTGTTGGCAGGTAATTTAATGGTTTCCTCATGTTTTGTAAATTCATTATTTGAATCAGGATCATCGCATTGTTTCATATATTCCATGTTTTCTATGAAAATTAGATATTTACAATTTGATTTAACAAGGGTGTTTTCAGTTAAAACTCTTAAGGGAAGTATCATTTCAACAATTGTTTTCAATCATTCCCCATTAGAGCACATAAATGTTCTTTATCCGCTGATCTCATCGTAATACCTAGGATTTAGATTGATAAAATCCTCGGTATGGATTGGCTTTCAAAACATGATGTGAAGATTTATTGTAATAAGACGGAGGTTACGATATTTGATGATGATGATAAGGAACACCTTATCATTAGAGCAGAATTGTCACCACCTAATTCTTATCTAGATCCACCCCTAGTAGCTCAACTAAATTCAATTATTGGGGCTGAAGTGAATGAAATGATTGTGGGTGAGGAAAGGAATGTTCAAATAGAGGATGAACCTATTGTGAAAGAATATGTAGATGTGTTTTCGGAAGATTTACCTGGACATCCTCCAGAATGAGAAGTTGAGTTTTCCCTTGATTTAATTCCTGGATCAAGGCCTATATCGATGACCCATTATAGAATGGCCACTGTGCAATTATATGAACTAAAGAAACAAGTAGAGGAATTGAGTAATAAGGGATTTATTCGCCCTACTGCTTCTCTATGGGGAGTCGATGTTTTTTTTGTTAAAATGAAAGATGGATCTATTATGTTAAGTATCGACTATAGGGAGATCAATGCTATAACAATAAAGAACAATTATCCCCTACCTCGCATTTATGATTTATTTGACCAACTGAATGGAGCTCAATAGTTTTCAAAGATTGAAATTCGATATGGATACCATCAGTTGTGTGTGAAGAAGGAAGACATTCTTAATACATCATTTCAAACAATGTACGGGCATTACGAGTTTACGGTAATTCCTTTTGGGCTGACTAATTCACCCTCTGTATTCATGGATCTAATTAATAGTGTTTTCAAGGAATATATCGATGATTGTGTGGTGGTATTTATTGATGATATATTGATATACTCCAAAATCTAGGAAGAACATGAAAATCACTTGCGCATTATCCTGAAGACTCTGAGATGACATGAATTATATGGGATGTTCAGTAAGTGTGAATTCTGGCGTCAGAAGATTTCATTTCTTGGCCATATTGTCTCTAAAGATGGAATCTCTGTTGATCCATCCAAGACCATGGAAATCCAAGAATGTCCAGTACCTTTGAGTAAAACTGAGGTGCACAATTTTGTTTGTTTAGCAAGTTATTATCGACGTTTCGTCCATAATTTTGCCTGATTGGCTAACCCATTAACAAAGCTCACACGTAAGGAGGTTAAATTTGTTTGGACAAATGAGTGTGAAAAATGTTTTGAATAAGTGAAGAGAAGATTAGTCAATGATCCTATATCGACTCTAAGATTGGGGAATGATGGGTTCATTATTTATTGTGATGCATTGAAGAAAGGACTTGGTTGTGTCCTTAAGCAGAATGATTGGGTTATTGTCTATGAATCACGACAGTTGAAAATTCATGAGCAACACTATCCTACTTATGATATCGAGTTAGCAGCTATGATCTTTGCTTCGAAGATATGTAGGCACTACCTCTATGGTGAAAAATGTGAGATTTATACTGATCACAAGAGTTTAAAGTATATTTTCACACAAAAAGAACTCAACATGAGGCAGAGGAGATGTATTAAATTACTCAATGACTATGATTGTACGATATACTACCACCGAGGGAAGGAAAATAAGCTGGAAGATGCTTTGAGAAAAAAAGATCATGGTGTTTTGAACAATAGGAGAATTGAAACGGATCCAATTTTCAGGGATCTAGTGAGGATGGAAATGGGAATGACCATAGAAGGAGAAACATCAGTTGATTTTTTAAATGGTTTCCAAACAATCTTTACTAGAGAGGATTAAGAGTTCTTAGACTGATGATGAATAATTTCAAAAGACGATTAAAGCTATAAATTATGGGATATTGAGAGACTTTGTGTATGAAAAAAGAATTTTGACATTTGGGAAGAGACTTTGTTTTCCCGATATACCTGATTTAAAAAGGGAATTGTTGGACGATGCTCAGAGTTCCAATTTCTCTATAAACCCTGGGAGCACCCAAATTTATAGAGACTCGAAGGAAAATTTTTTTCAGACAACATGAAGAGGGAGAATTATGATTTTGTGTCAGGATGTATGGTTTGTCAACAAGTTAATGTTGGAAGGCAGTAGCCTGGAAGAGTCATGCAACCTCTTCCCATACCTGAGTGGAAATGGGATAATATCACTATGGAATTTTTAGTGGGACTACCAAAGACTCCTTGAAGGAATGATGCAATATGGGTATTTGTTGATCATCTTACCAAGTCATCACATTTTTTTCTATAAGGGAAGATTTAACACTTAAATGTCTAGCAAGAATATATATTAATGAAGTTTTGATACATCATGGAGTATCCCTATCGATTGTTTCTTATCGTGATCCCCATTTTACTTCACGATTCTGGAAACGTCTTCAGAAATCCCTGGATACTGAACTTTATTTGAGAACTGCCTACCATCCTCAACCAGATGGAAAATCAGAATGGACTATTCAAACCTTAAAAGACATGTTGAGATCCTACTCGCTTGACTTTCGGGGTATGTGGGATCAATATTTACCTCTGGTAGATTTTTCCTATAACAATAGCTTCCGATGGAGTATTCAAATTCCACCATATGATGAGTTTTATGGAAAGAGATTTCGCACACCAACCGGTAGGGATGACGTTGGGGAAGGAAAACATGTAGACCCAGAACTGGTGGAGGGAACAATGGAAAAGGTAAAGGAAATCCCAAACCACATCAAAGAAGTTCAAAGTATCTATAAGAGCTATGCCGATAACCGAAGGAAGGATACAAAATTTCAGGTAGGAGGTCATGTTTTTTCTTGAAGGTATCTCTATGGAAGGGAGTTATAAATTTCAGTATGAAGGGTAAATTGAGTCCTAGGTACATCGGAACTTTCGAAATTCTAGAACGAATTGAGGCTGTATCTTACTGTTTGACAATGCTTCCAAATCTCTCTAAAGTTCACGATGTGTTCCACGTATCACTGTTGAGAAAATGCATGCCTGACCCAATGCTTGTACTCACCTATGAGGAATTAGAACTGGAACCTGATCTGTCTTATTGCGAAGAGCCCATCAGGATTCTTGATACAAGAGAACGATTTCTGAGAAACCGGATGACTCGTTTGGAAAAGGTCTATGGAGAAACAATAAGATAGAAGAGGCAACATGGGAACCCGAGGAACTTATGATGAAGAACCACCTAAGGCTTTTTATGCAATAATATTTTTGAAATTTCAAGGATGAAATTATTTGAAGGATGGATGAATGTAACACCCCAATCTTCCACAGTACGCTTTCCTTTGAATAATTCAGTAGCGTGTGTTGTACGAAACATCGAGTTCTAACACACACTCCACAACCAATGAAATTAGCCATTATGAATATTAATACCTACTTTTTGAAATTTTTTAAATTTTATCCTTCAAAATGGACTTCATTTTTGGATTCAGAATATCGAAATTAGCCTAGGGTAAAATTTTGGTATTTTTCTGAAAACATTCAATTTTTGATGAATAGTGGAGAAAAACACAGAGTTATAGTTTAAAACCAAATTTTTATTTAAATTTTTATTTATTTTATTTAAATTTAATTATGGTCAAAATAGATACATAATACCTATATATTTTCAATGTAATTCATTTGAGTTATTTTAGAATAATTTTAGATATATAAAAATTTTATTGAACATGTCACCGTCTTTTACCCACCTTCTAGAAGAATTTGGAAAGCCACATAAAACATAATTTTACCGCTTCAGTGAATGGATTATAGAAAATCCTAGAGAAATGGTTAATATCAAGGTGTGAAATGGGGTTCAATGAGATGAAAATATTTTTGGGTGAATAGTAACTTTTTACTTTTATTTACCACGGGTAAAAGTAAATAGGGTTATTAAGGGTAAAAATGATGTTAATATTACCCTAACACATGTCCTAATTATATAGGACAAGTTTATCTCGTCCAACAACAACCTTAGGAATAAAATATTATCATTTAGGTCCACTTGGATTAGATTAGGACATTTATTATTATTTAATTCCAAGAAGAGTTAAAAGAGTTAAAATCAATGTTTATTTACTAAAAAAAATTTATATAAGGTTATACATATTATAAATTTAATTTTAAATACTCATTAGAAAGATAAAAAGATTTCATACATAATGGTATTTTATTTATAATTTTTATAACATAAATAATTTAATTTTTTTACAACACAATGGTGATGCAGTAATTACATAATTAACGAAATATTAAAATAATTGATATTATAAATATCCAAATAAATTTAATTTGAGACTATATATTAATTCAACTAATATTATAGGTTAATATGGAATATTAGTAATGATTATAATTTTTTTGGAAGTAATAATTCTGTTATTAATTTATCAAAAACAAAATACCCAATAGTGTCAAAATTGACATAAAAGAGTTTTTAAAACAAATTTTATTTTATTAATTTATATTCAATTTCTAAAATATCCATGGTTCGGACAAGAGACTTATATCATGATACGTGTATCATTAATGGACCACTTGGGGGTTTCTTGGAGATATATAGTAAGTTTATTAACTATATAATATAAAAATACAACGTGACATGGTAAATGTCAAACTAATTAACTAAGAGTTAAAACTAAAATATAAGGTTCATATAAAGACCCAAAACAATATAAATTCTATTGTATGAGTGGTGTTTGAACCTTCCCCACCTTAAACTTCAAATAATCCACTTTTGAGCCATTATAACCTGAATATGAATTTACTATAAATCATTATTTCTAGCTTTTCCAAAGGTGCCCCTCGCCCCTCTTATAAAAGGGCACTCCACCTTCTCAATAATTCACACATTCAAATCCATTTGGCTCGGCCAAACCCTAACAAAATAAACTCTTAGCTTCCCTAAAATCACCCTAGAGGCCTTAGTTTGATCGGAAAGCCACCCTATGGAGACCTTTTGATCAATTCAAAAGGAAGAACCCGAAGAAGAGGTAATGTTTTCACCACCCTCTTTCAAGTTCCTTTGTTCTTCAACTTCTTCCGTATTTGTTATTCCCATTATAAAATAATAACTCCACTATATTATATATAATGTTATGTTATTATAAATATGGTACAATCATATTCAGTAATCTATCCATCCTTTTAATGACATGTCACCATACGTGCGTACGTACGGCTTACCGTCTCCACGTTGTGGTGTAATTGTTATTCAATAAATTATTATTTGTATGGAAATAATACTGAAGTGTAATTAATGTAAATAATAAATATAAAATGATAATAGTTCTGTATATATTATATACCATCCAATTATATAATATTTTAATATCGAAAGAATGATATTGTCTCTCGTGCTTACGTACGGACTACCATCTCCACGAACACGATGAGATTCATTATCCATCGTATCAATTAAAGTATAATTATAATTTTATGATTAAAAACTAATTTTTAAGGACTTGATATCATTCTGGATATGAATAAGATACATCCTATCCATAACAAACATGAATTATGTAACAAAACATATACGAGTAAGTTAACACCTGAAATGGAGATAATACTAAGATATTATTAACAAAGTAATGTTAAAAGATCACATATGATATCATATTAATGAATATGATTGTATTATAATTTAATAACAATTATTTCACCATTATACAGGAGGATAATCTACCCCAACCAATGTAAAAGTATAAGGTAAGGGTTTATTTCACAATCTCTTTATAATCCGAGGTTGTTTATAAATAATAATCTATTGGGACTTCTTTATCATCCACATCCATGTTTCTTAAAAATGTATTTCACAACATTTTTAATTTTTACTAGAATATTGGTTAAATTCATTTATACCCTTTTTTGAATTTTTATAAGAGTTTTATAAAGGAATATTTCTGTCGTTTTCCAAACAAGGTCCTTTTTAACATTTTCGATAGAATTAAGGGAAGAATGTTTTTTTAACTTATACGGTGGGTGCGGCTATTTTCCACTGTTATAAAATATTAGAAGCTTCCCATAAAAGATTATAAGTATATTTTCAATGTAAATGTTTTATTTTATAATTATGTGACTTTTAAAT
Organism: Viscum album; assembly: GCA_963277665.1. Lineage (NCBI taxonomy): Eukaryota > Viridiplantae > Streptophyta > Magnoliopsida > Santalales > Viscaceae > Viscum > Viscum album. The sequence goes on along the minus strand of OY728129.1, from coordinate 275,361,137 downwards.
GATTTTAAAAAAAGATATATTTCTATCAAATAGTTTTGATTTCATCTATGTCAACATCCTTTGATGGATTTTAAGATTATTTCAAGTTGATTTATTATGATACAAAACATCCAAATTGTATTGAAGGTTTTGTGATATGTTTGAATGTGGATGTGTTATTTTTATACCATTCATTGTTTATGGAGAATGTGTTGACATTTCGTATGCTAGTTTTAATACGAATGTTTATGTTATGTTTAACCCTATTCATATGAGGAATTCATTGGACATAATAAGTGACGGGTGGAGCTCACTATAGATCCTCGATGCATCGATAGGTCTCATGAGACAAACTAGTGTCTTGGAACAAGGCCTTGACAAAATATTATTTGTAGTATTGGCAAGAGGCCTTGGTTATGTGGTTATGATAGTCTGGCATTGTGCATTCCATCATTATGAAAGTGGTTATTGATATTGCATGTGATTATTCGACTATTAGAATATCCATGTGAATAAGTATATGGAAGTTTTTCATTTTATTTATGCCATATTAGGCTGAATTTCATTTTCTGAAAGGATTTTGTTTTAGTTATACGTTTCCTTAAATGTTTATGCTTATTTATGAAAGTTTATGCTATGTTGTTATCCATACTGGGCATTTGAGCTCAGCCCTTTCTATGTTTTATTTTTACCAGGATATGAAGAAGTATTTTATGAATGGCTTGTAGGGATAGTATGAGGGGATAAGTGTGTGGGCTATGGAGACTATATTGTTGTAGTTTTTAATTTTATGATGTAATGTAAACTTTATAAATGTATCTACTTATTCCAAGGCTACTTAACTAATAGGTCTTTAGTGACTTGATCATTCTTGTGATCATGCCAATGTTATGTAATAATGCACCGACTCTGGGTAACTGGGCTCAGGGAATTACATAAGTGGTAGAAAACTTGGATGTTTATCTCACACCCTATGTAGGCCTCCTCAATGAAACAAACATATTATATGGTCGTATGTTATTATAGGTGAAAGGTCCATAGTACAAGTTGATGATTTTGGATTTGGAGCAGGGGAGCATGGGAGCATACAGAGGCTTGCGATCCAACTGTGATACCTTTTTAGACGTTTTCTCTTTTCAGGACATACTTATTGTATTTTATTCTAATCATCATTTTGGATGATTTCATGATACATGTATCATATACATAATTTTTTATGAGACTCTCATAGTAATATATATGTATTAATATTATGTCTTACATTAAGTTGATTTTTTGTAATTTCGCTTCTACAATTTGTTGTTGTTTTTTAATTCCTTAATGATACCTTGGTAATGATGGAATAGTCTCCCAAATGACTCTTGCATTCCTTCATTTCTAGTCAGGCCCTTTAGGTACTTGGGGATATGCACTTGAGAATGTGTGACTCACTAGGCATAGGGCCCTATTTTGGGTGGAATCCGGGTCCGGGACGTTACAAAGTGGTATTAGATGGTGGATTTTTTAGTTCTTATAAATATGTGGAGACAATCGACATGGATTAGAAAGAAATTGAATATGGTAATATTCCATGAACATTATTTGAAAACCCACGTATATGGAAAATACAAATTTCCTTGAATTGAGTTTTGATTTTCATGATTATGACTATTAATATTTGATTTGATTTCCCCATTGGGTGACATAGTTTATATATGCTAATATTGTTGATGCAATTATGGGTTCTATTTAAGTTTTAACCTAATGTGAAGAGGGTGATTCATCTCATTCATCTTATAAATACTTGATAGAATCAAATTCCATGGATTATGACATGCCATCATGGATGTATTTGTTGTTTCGTGATATTACCATAGTTTTTCCTATTGTCGTGCTAGTTGGGTGAAGTAGACAATGTTGTGACTTCATCATTCAATCAATAAGGAGTATGGGCCCTTATGAATAGAAGAATGAAGAACTAATTAAATTTAAAGGATTAAATGCTTTTTTATAAGTACGGTTTTAAGGTTATCCATGTTTGATTCCATGAGGTTTTATGGGCACGCATGAATATAAGAACTGGTAAACCGAGGTTGAATTACCTAGATAATAGAATATGAAATTGAAATGATAATGGAAAATGAAATGATGAGTAGAGACATGGTTGTTACCCGGATTTTGAGGGGGGAAAAGGTGTAGTTTATAGTGTTTTGCTAGATGTTCTTTATATATTTCTATATTTTGGATCATGTCATGGGTCTGACATGGATTATAAGAGGTTTTTGAACATTCTAAACAATGATATGTGTTCTTTGATATTTTTCTTTTCTGAAGAGTCCATTTATAATTGTAGAGACATTCCACCATGAAGAACACTAGTGGAACAAAACAGGGGAGTTGATGACCATATTTTTGAGATGGTGGGTCATGAGATACTAGTTGAACCACTATTAGTTCCAGCAGCATCACAAGGAGTTGTTCCAAACATATGTGTTATGTCATTGTTCCATGATGGTTTCATAAGTTATATGTAGATGTTCTAGGGATCACTATATCCATCCTTGACTATGGTTTAGATCACACATGTTTTCTAGTAGTAGTATCCACCCAATTTTTTGGGGTTGAAGGACCACATGCTACACATCTATGTCCTGAGATCATGATAGAGATTATTGAGAATCTAAAGAGGCCTTTGAAGTTGATGTTCAATCTCATGATTGTCATTCTACCTGGATCAGAAAATCCCTGGTGTAACTGTTTGAACTATGCTAATAGGTTATATATTATGGTTTGTGATGAATTCCAAACCCAATTTTTCAGAAACATATAACTCGTGAATTTTTCAATTGAGGGGTCCAGAGAGTTCATGTTTTAGGAGGAGGTTGCTATAATGGTTATATAATACACAACATACTCTACAGAGCTGCAACATTTTTCACTTCTATATATCTTATTGATGATAGGTTGAGATAGAGATTCATCCTGGAAAGTCTCACACATGCTGTAAAATATCATGTCATTGTTTTCAGGTTGCATTATATCACTGATATTTGGAATCAGGTGCTTATTACAGAGCAGATCCCAAGGGAAGATGTGGGTAGAAATTGGGGAGTGATGTTTCTCGCCCATGTGGATCTTCATATTTAGGCAGGAAGTCTGATTTTGAGGCTTCCAACAATGTTTGTTCATTTAGTATTATGGGCGTAGAAATCATGGTGTATTTACATCAGTGTGGTATGTGAGGCCATATGATGAATCATTGTGAAAGTGTCCGAGTATAGTTCCAAGATTGCTTTATGATAAGGGTTATAATGTTTTTCTTCAAACATTCCCTGTAGGTGTGAGTGGTAGGTGGTCTTCTCTTACATCAATATAATGATCAATTTATTCATCTCTGTATCAGGTTTAAAACTCGAGAAGTGCATCCCTATTAGGGTAGGGCAGTGGTGGTCATGGTCGTGGTTGCCCGACAGTAGGATCATAGAGAGAAAAAGATGGCTATTTTTAGAGAAGCCTGTAATTGTTACATAGAAATTATATGTTCTAAATTATTCATAAAATAATACCCAACATGAGTATAATCTCTGACTATCTATAGTGAGATGTAAATTATTAGTAGTATATATTTTTTTCTATTCAATTTTAAATAAGCGTTCATCACATAATTTTATATATTCATTGGTGGTTAAAAGACTTGGGCTTCTGTTTATTATTTATGAGGGTTTTTGAAGCATGAAATATCATTGGGAGTCAGAATAGTTGATGTGAACCAGTGTATAGAGTGTCCACTTGAGGTCAAACAGTTTGGCTTAATTTGGGATCTATATTCCATTAAGATGATATGGGTTGATGTAATTTTCCTAATGTATTGGATAGTAGCTTCCAAATAGTATATTGATTGTAAAAATAGGAGGATTACATTCACATCACTATAGGGTTCAATTATTATTCACAAGGGTGAATGGAATGTACAGGAATGATGATATTGACCGACGAATCATTGGTTGGGTGGGATGACTGCCCATATTTCTAGTTTGTTTCAGGATGATTAAGGTGAGAGTTAAGATGACTTCCCTACATGGGATGATAATTTCATTGTAGTCTCTTCTGATTAATTTTAGGAGATACGTCATGAGTGATAGGTCATTTTCCTTTTAGAGAATTTTCTAGGAGCTATGTCGGAATCAACTTCTCTTATAGGATGGCTACAATAGAGTTTCAAGAGCTCATGAGGCAGCTAGAGGATTTGGATGTGAAGGGGTTTATTCGACCTAGTTCATCTATGTGGGTTTTGTGGGTATTGTTTCCATAAATATAGGATGGAAATCATAATCTATGGTCGGATTATCGTAATATGAACCCGTGGTTTTCAAGGTGCTGATGAACACGACGTTATATCCTTACATGGAAATTTTTGTGGTTTTTTTCATGGATGATATCTTGGTGTATTCTCAAAATTAACACGAACATGGAAACCGTATTGGGATCATTTTGAATAAATTGTGGGATCACCAGTTATATGCTAACCTCACACTGTTTCACTATTGGATGGTTCATATTCGCTTCCTAGGTAACATCATATTCGAGACTTCAGTTTTAGGGGATCAATGAATAGTTATAGAATTAGTTTCCTAGGAAAATAACATTAACATTTTTGACATATGGAGTTTCTTCAATCTAGTTGGTTACTACATGAATATTTTACAAGGGTTATCATGCATAGTATCACCATTAATGAGCTTGAATAAGATTAGTTTCAAGTATGTATGGTCAGATTCATGTCATATCACCTTTCTGGAGATTAAAGGGATGTTGACATCAACATTAGTCCAGATATATCCAGATTAGTGAATGAGTTAAATATTTTATTTTTATTCTTCAGGTGTTGTGCTAGTTGCATTGCTAATGAAGGGAGAACGTGTCGTGGCATACGATTCTCAGCAGCTAAGGCCTCATGAAAAAAACTATTATACATATGATCTCATGTTAGCTTCAATTTTCTATTTGATTCATTATTAGGGAAACTATTTGTTATTAGAGAATTTTTTGATGTACATGTACCTAAAAAGCATCATGAATATCTTTATGGAACGTGATCTAAATCAGAGGAAGTAGAGGTTGGTGGAGTACCTATAGTCATTTGACTTAAAGATTCCCTACATGCCTAAAATGGGTAATGCATTTTCTAACACACTGAGCAAGGGGACTCATATATATAAAGTTATGCATGCTAGTATTGAGTAGAATCTTATTGTGTTGTTATCTAAGATTCATCTTACGATGAAATAAAGGATATGGTAGAATTATTTATCATCCTTAGATATGAAATTGACCCTGTTGGGAAGAGTTAGTATGGGAACGAAATCAAATTCCGGAGGACTAGCTCTATAAGAGAATATGGATGGTGAGGACCATCCTCCTGGTTAGACGGTAAGAGATAATGAGGTATTTCATATCTATAGAAGTTTTTCTGTTCCAGGGGATATACACATTGATATGAAGCATGAGTTCCATGATTCATCTTTTATAGTGCATCTCGAGGTCACCAAGATGTACCATGACTTATGACTTCAATATTGGTGTCCGAGAAAGAATCCTGAGGTGGATTGTATTGTTACGATATATTCCACCTATCAGCATGTGAAGGTGGAACATCAGCAACTAGCTAGGCTTTTATCGTAGTTACCTAATTTATAGTGGATGTGGGATGATGTCGTGATGGATTTTAGGACATGTTTATAGAGGTATCCAATATGTAACGATGTTTTGTGGGTTTTTTCTGATATAATTATGAAGGATTCTCTTTTGATTCTGATTAAAGAGACTGTTAGTGTAGATGAGCCCAGAAGGTTGTATATCCAAGGGTAATATAACTACATGGGTTCTCGTTCACTATCATTTAAGATAGGGATTCCCACTTTACGTCTAATTTTAGGATTATTTTTCTAAGGGAACTAATAAAAAAGGAGATTATGATCACAACATTCTACCCTCAGACTGATGGTCAGTCAGAGTATACATTATATGTTCTTGAAGACATGTTGTGATCACAAATACTACCTTTTAGGGCTCTTGGATGAGGCGAATTCTCCAAGTTGAATTCACCTATAATAAGAGTTATCAGGAGATGATAAATATGGATCCTTATGGATAATTATATCAGAATCCATTTTGTTCATTCATGTCCTAGTTAGAGGGAGGTCACATAGATTTACTTGGACAACATATCCAAAAGTATATTTTTGAGTAGGTATTTTTTATTCATATGTGGATGAATAATAAAAAATATCTTTATAAATCATTCACCAATCAACGTAGATGACCTGCAAAGTTTGAGGTAGGGGTTCTGGTTTTATTTTGTATTTCACTGAGAATGGTAAATAGATAGACTAGGAAAGAAGGTAAGCTTTATATTAGATATGTCATTCCATTCTAGATTCTAGAGAGAGTAAGGTCAGTTTCCTATTGGTTGAGGTTACCTCGGTTATACATAGACATGCATGATGTAATCCACATATCTCGGGTGTTATTCTACCAATCAGACACATCTCGTGTTATTAATCACAATGGAGATTATATTTAGGTCGATGCATCATTTGAGGGTCATATGATTTTTTATTATCGATAAGAGCATGAGGGTTCTTCATATTTGGGCAATTACTCTTGTATGATTGTTTTTGAAGAATTGAAATTTATAGGATGACACTAGGGAGTGGGAGGCTGATGTAAATTCTCAGTGTCCAGTGTTGTTCTAAATTGAATATTGACCACCCTTGAGAGGGAAGTTTGGGGAAATATTTCTATAAAAGGATAATATTGTATGATTCATGGTTTTTAATTAATAAGGAAACATTTATTTATTTTTAAATGTGGTTTACTTTAATTTTTTTAGACAATAAACCAGGCCAAGAGCCAGTAGGGTAGTTTTTGTGAACAAAAGGGGAAAATAGGCTGAATGTTAGCTATATAAAAGGTGTATATTGTGTAGGTACATGTCTTGAACTAGAGTTACACATCTTGTACTTTTACATCATGGTTCATAAAATCGATGCAGTAGCCTCTTATTTTTCTTATGTATAAAATTTTCCTCTGGTTTTTTGTATCCAAAAAACCATCTAATATTGTTTTCCAGATATAGATGTTTCTCGAACTATAATTAGAGTTTGGTTTCACTTGTTGGAACTTCATCAATAATTACTCAATTAATTTTTATTCATTCTTGATTCGTCAAAACAACGAATGCACTATTTGGATTTAGGCTCATATTCTTTAGTATATGGTTATTCATTTGTTCTTTAAATATCATCTAAACCAAGATAAATCATGACTTGATTCTGGGAGATATATCTTCTATTGAATTGAGGTGGGCGTTCTATACATTTCTCCAGGTTTTCAGGTGATTTTATGGTGTTCCTCTTTTCCTCCACACATCTTAATTTCTAGTAACACCACATTTTTTAGCAATCAACATGTAGTAGTTGTAGTCTGACCGAGTGATGATTCATGTAGGTTCTCATTAGGTGTGTTTTAACCCATTGTACATTTCAAGGCCACCTATAAGGTGATCCCTCCTGAAATTCCTTGTTTATGCATATTTAAACCACCTATGGTGAGTGTTCTGGTGCTTTCCTAGATTGAAGAAGATCATTAAAGACTAAATGAGAAGAATAGTTTCCATAAGAGATGTGCAACATCCCTTCCTCATTTTATTTTGTGACTCCAAACATGTTATGACAGTATGGATTAAATGAAAATCCTATATGGTTTGGTATAATAATATTTATTGATTAGTTTCATATTAAAATTTTTATATGGGAGGGTAGAAACATATGATTTGTAATTGATAAAGGGATTTCTTGAGTGGGTATACACATGGTTTTACGAATGTATGTATTGTTGGGTGTAATAATGTGGAATGAATGTTTAAATTGAATTTTTGATTTACAGGTTTGATAGATTCCATTGACTACCATTCATGGATCTGGATCCTGGTAGTGGATGACTTGGGTAGACACTACCCCCTGGGTCTTGATTCAATTGGATTGTTATGGCCCTGTTACCTCGTTGATCGAGGTAGCTTTCGTAGATATAGGAAATTCCATTTCCATGTTTATAGTACAACAACTAGTTCCAGGATAATGTGTCCCCCATGGCTCCCATGGGACTCGATGTGGATTCCCTAGATGTGATCCATGGATCTGGACCATCGTGGTCTAGATTTAATACATGTATTCCTAGACATGTAACCCATCAGATCTATCCCTTATGGTAGAATATTCACTATTAAGCATGGCAATGGGATTCTTATTTTCACTATACACCCTGACCATGTGATTTCATGATTTCATTATATAGAGTTACTCGGGATTTCTTGGTATTGATGGATGTATAACATGGTTATGTGACTTGTTTACTTTATTATAGATTCATTATTAAGGGGTGAATCTATTATAGAGAGACATGACAGGGTGTTCAGTTTTACCTATTGTTTTATACTTATGGGAGGGGAATACACAATTTCTTTAAAATGTTCATTACAGTTGGTAGAAAATTTATATTTCTATTAGAAATTTTTAGACCTGGTGGCTTCCTACAGTGATGTTTATCACAAACATTGTTTGGGCCTCCATGGGGACCCAAACATATTATATGGTTGTAGTTGATGATATGGGAAATTGTCTGAGTATATGATCTGGATTGTGGATTAGGATGAGGGGAGCATGGGACCAAGCTATGTCATGCGATGCTACTGGGATTACTGGTTGACCATATATTTTTTTTGGGAAATATTTATTGTATTTTATTCCCATGTACTATGTTGTCTTATTTTTATACACATGTATCATCTTCATATTTTGGTATATGATACATTATTGGTTATATATATGTATTCTTGTATTTTATTACTTTTAGTTGACTGTTGGTTAATTTTCATCTGCTATTTATTGTATATTTGACATCCGCTGTGATACTCTTGTAATGATGAAATATTCTCCCCACTAACTCACCAAGGTCCATACTACTATTCAAGATCCATTGTTATTTAGAGAGGTATGCTTAAATCCTTGTGATTTAACATGCTCAATGAACTATTTTGGGTGGCATCCAGTTCAAAGATTTCAAAGAAGGTCTATTCAACACATAATAATATTTAATTATACATCCAATGGTTGATTTTCCCTCTAATAGTGAGTTTATAATAAACCATGTCCATATGATGTTTTTATTTGATAAAAATATTCCCAACAATATTGTATTTTTTAAAATCTATTGAGATGTTAATTGGAGTCTGAGCGTCTGTTTTTTGAAATGATTCAAAGCAAGTAGATTTTTTTTTGTGAATTATTCTTTTGAGTTCTCAACGAATTGGTATTATATAATTGGTAAATCACTAGAGCGTGGGTGTAGCTTAGAAGATTCACCAGATTATTTTTACCCATGTATCGTTATCCATTAATGGTTGGGAGCCTTTGTTTGATTTGGAAGGATCTAAATTTATATTTGAATCATTTATTCAATAATTTGAATAAATATTTAATTTTATTTTATTCATTAATGGATGATAAATCTATCTCGGTCTTATTTTCTTCCTTAGAGTCATGGGAACCATATCCTTTATTCCCTAGGGTTCTTCCATTCTATACCTTCATTATCATTCATTTACCATTGGATTTGAGTTCCATTCATCATATGGTGGTCACCAATGTCTTGAATAAGGCTCTAATTTAAATTATTCTCAATTTCCATTTTGACGTATTCTATACATTATCTATACATTTTACATAATTTTCAAATATCTAATTATCTCCATATTAAAGTAAATATATCCAAAGTTGTTTAACAATTGGATTGCCACTATGTTGATCGTGACCTCTAGATTATGTATTAGTCATTGAGATTATTCCATCCCATCTCGGGTACCACAAACCAGTGGCTCGAACAAGTCTGTCTCATGACATCAGGTGTGCCTTTCCATATGCCAAAGTCATCTAACAAATATGAATGGTCTAATATAGATCATGGAGAGATTATTACCTCTTTATAAAAGTATCACAAAAATATAATATAAATTTAAAAAAATAACGAAATATAATGATAAATCCAACAATACCCGTATCGCTTTATGATCAAAATTGAATATTCAATATCAACAACTAGACAATATATATTTCATGTCAAAAAATTTCAATTGTCAATATGAAAACCCCAAAATAAAATAAGACACTAGAAACTCCCATGTGGGTCTCAATACCACATCTGGATCTCTTATCCATGCTTCATTCCATATCACCCATCTAACAAAAGGTTATTTCCATTATCATTTACTAATAAATTATAGTCTATTCATATAACGATCAAGAATCAAATAAGATTATGACTATGCATCAATAAACAACCACCAACAACATCTAAAACTATATCCATTCAATAATTTTGAATGTAGTTGTATAAAAAATAAAGTACATTTCATAAGAAAAAACTTTCAAATAATTAATTATTCTTAAATTTACCACATAAACATCAAGGTTCATAATGACAACCATATAATCAACACAGGCATTAGCCCATGCCAGAAATTGAAATATCACAAGGGATATCACCTATCAAATACCATAGTTAAAAATTAACATTTCAATTAAATTCATAGTACAACTAGTTAGAATAATATTTGAATGCCAATGTTTAGGGCGAAGAATGCCATGGCTAGGTCCCCATGAGTATTTGGAGAACCCTTAACTATATTTCACCCTACTAAATAAAAAATAACATATGGTTATTTGAATTAATAGTTTCAATACCACACTTTATTTGGATCATCAGTTTTCCCCCACTCTTATATTAATATATCACACAAATATCACATAAATCACTATAACGTGGATACTCAACATTCAAAATTGTGGTATAAAATTAAATTTTTTCACAAAAAACGTTCTACATTAATTTAATCACTTGGAATAAAATTTCACATTCACCATTATAAATATTTCCATTATTTAATCCATATAATCCATTATTCCATTAATATAAATCCCAACATCTCATAATCCCTATTATAAATCATTTTTATATAACATTACTTGAAAAATTAGACGATCCTAATGTCCCATCAATTCAACAATCACAATATTCCATTAATTAATTAACCAATTAATTAATTAATATCATCAATTATATAATCCTCGGTTTCAACCAGATTAATTATCACATTGAAATTATATTTATTCAATTAAATCTCCAATGAAATTTCTTATTCGTAGAAATTGTAATTTAAAAATTCAACTCACTTAAAGAAATCAGAATTACAGAACTTTTAATTTAGACCACATTCCACATGATTTATGTAGAACACCCACTAATAGAATTAACCGATCAAAATAGAAAACCAAGATCCTGAAAATAAGATAACATAGATCTGAAACCTATTTCCAAGATAAAATTCATCAAGATACATCCAAAAAAGATCTAAACCTATCACGAATGGAAGAAGACAATATATTTATTATATGAAAATAGAGGATAGAGAGAGAAAAACAAATCGAAAAGAAATCACATACCCCATCTGGTGAAGATCCATAAACCTAGTACTCAATAAGTCATGAATGTTTTTTTGAGATCCTTATGAATTACACCAAAAGTATATAAATATTATATTAATGTGTTAGGGTTGAGTTTTGTTTAATTTTTCTGATGTTTGGGGGTTCAGGTATATTAAAACGATTTTTGATAATAATTCAACTCACACTCATGGTTCCCTAGGAAGGGGTGGAATGTTTTAAATTTATATAAACATAATTGTGTGAGTCCTTCAATGGATTTTAATGGTTAATATTTGAAATATTCATCGACTGAAAAAAAAGAAACATCCATATGATTCCACACTATTTGGATTCACATGGTGTTGTTCACCAAGTGCACAATTTTGAAAAACCATACACTAATCTTGTATTACCCCTCTTCATTTTAAAATTATAAAAGTTCACCAAAAACACCCCATGGTGAAACCCAATGTTGATATAATAAAACAAGGAAAAGGAGTACCTAAAAATGAGGTCGATACATCTCTATAAAATGATGGGATTTTATAGTCTCCCCAATGTATAACGACTCATCCTCATGTTATATTACCAAGAATCAATAATATTAGAAGTCAAAATGATCAGGCCGCTAAAAATACATTTCTCCTTCCCTCTTCCATTTTCCACTTGAACAATCCCTGGTTTACCCAATACATGAATTATTACGATGGTATATACTTACAACACATTATTACTATGATCCAACAAACATATCAGATTCTCCACAATATAAATAATGGTCTGAACCTCAACATCATCCACGTCAGACACATGAGAAGGGTATGGGTGAAACTGTTGAATCTATGGCAGGTGAAAGGAATCAGCAGTTTCACAATACTGAAATGGAATTAGAAATCAATACAATGTTGGGAAGAATCTATCCACACCCTCAAACATTCCAACAAACTGAGGCCCCAATATTTCTATCTCAGAATCCTTTGGTGTAAAAACATAGGTGACACCTATCAAAACACAAAATTAGCAACTGTAAACTAAAGGGGTTGTTCACATCTATCAACATATATTAATTGTATTCTATAATCTATAGAAATATCTTTCTGTATCAACAAAAAAATATTTGATGTCTGATGTGCCAAACATGGACCCAACAACATTGGATCACTTACATTTATTCAACATAGAGTTGATCTGCATGGACTAAAATAAAGATAATATTATGGGGAAATGTTATTAGTTTCCTGATAACCATTATTATAAGTGAAAACATTAAACTCAGCCTGATTCTCCAAAGGCCCATAGAATTCACGAACACATGCTCATAGCATATCCACAATTACCTGACTAGTATGTTCTGACTTCCCATATTAATATGGGTTGAAATCCATGCATAGTAAAACCTATATACTATGTTCCTTCTACAATCATTTCAATAATTCTGATGTAATTTGTTAGTAACATTCCCAAATAATACTCTATGACACCTAGTGTAGAGAGACTATCTCTGAAATGTACAACTCATGCAACTATTCAACTGAGAATGTATCCCATATAGGAATGAAATGACATACTTTTTCATATGGTCGACAGCCACCCAAATATCATAATTAAGATAATTTCCCTCTCGGTATCCAGCAAGAAGTACATGTAATTTTCTTATAACTTATTTTATGTAATGGAAGATATATATAGTAAACTACCATGTCATTAATACTGGACCTTCACATGTTGACATGTGTAACATCAGCTCACAAAACATCAAATCATATAATTCATCCCCATTATATAATAATATCAACATAGATCATACCACAATTTGGTCACACCGATATGAACCATCCACTTCAATTAATAGAATTCAAAAATCATCTCAACCCACATGATCATAGACACAACATCATGATTCATTACATAAATGATCTCATCCTCATCCATGGTCCACATTGAAGTTGTCTCCCCACAATCAAATATTTCGCTCAAGGCCAAATAATCTAGATCTCCATACTACCTTTCCCCCAAAAATATCAATAGAATATACACCACTAAAACTAATACGATATTAATCTTTACATGATCTTATTGAACCACAACATGCATCACTGCTAGTACAGTTATTGTTTTCAACTAATCACTAGCGTCCTTAACATTTTGTGATTGAGTTTTCATTCTCAATGTATCAACAACATTGTTCCATATACCATGCATACATTCTTGTTCAAATTAAAATTAAATCACAAACTCAACATACCTACACTATCAGAGATTCAAATCTAACTAAGAAACTATATACGTAAAAATATTATGATAAGTATATATAGTAAATTTATCACCCCATTGATATTATCTCCATAACATTAATGAAAAAACACATTATAGGTAACTTGAGGTCATGTGTATGGTTGGTCCATTCATGATTCCTTAAATATTCAGATTCGTACTCTATAACTCCATCATCCTTCTTCAACACTACTCCAATATGTTTCCCCAATGTAGCAAACAAAATCATTAATTCCATATGTCTATTGAGTGGGATCAATATTGGCCCCACCATTAAACACTTATTCATCTCCTGAATGGAATTATATCCTGATTTCTTCCATTATTTCATTATCCCATTCTTTTTTAAGCTCAAAATAGTTTCTTCCAATTGGGAAAATTCTTCGAGGAATATTCAACAATAACCAACTTGCCCAAATAACCTATGAATATAGAAAACAATTGTTTCTATATTATTATGAAACAACTTATTGTGAATTATTTGGGTCTATAGAAAAATCATGATCTATGATTATGTGTCCCATGAAATGTACTTGATCAATAATAAATTGACACTTCGTTACCTTGTTGTATCCCCGATGCTCTCTTAGCATACTCAAGAAGGTGTTTAGATGTTGCTAATGATCATCACGACTCTAAGAGTACACCAAGATGTAATCCAAAAATAGTACCAAAAACTATAAATGAAAATTTTGAATATGTATTTCATCAAGGAACTAATAACTTATGGTGCATTTTTAATCCCCAATGAAATCACAACAAACACATAAAGGTAAAGCATGCTTCTGAAAGTAGTCCTAGATAAATCAGAAGGCCTAATTACCAAGAAATATTATACCGACATCATTTAGATCATGTAATATAAAAAAGATAACCTCAAATGGTCTGATAGGTCATCAATATATGGAAGAGGATACTATTTCATCACAATCATATAGTTCATCTTCCATTAATCGATATATAAGAAAAAAAATCCAATTATCATTTTTTTGAAAAAAAAATTAGAGAACCCCATGGTGGAGTTTTTAGAATGATAAAATCGTTATCTATCATCTATTCTTTCAGAGAATTATGATAATGGAGATATTTTGATTTCATTATGTAAGGATTAATAATAACATTCTTGGGCCAAGGCATGACCTAAATTGAAATTTCCACACCTCCCTCAAGTGGAATCTCTGATATGTCTTCAGGAAAAAATCATATAACTAATACACTATAGGTAGAAATATATCCTACCTCTCATCTCTATAATCTAGATATATTCTACAATACAGGGTAGTGAGCATCAATGGTTGATGATGAACTTTCCTTGCATAGCCTGCCTGGATATCCCACTCTCTATGGTGAATTTCATTTTCATGATCATGATAAAAAATAAAAAATCTCATTCACTAATAATCGATATGGAATTATGTATGATACTAACCCATACACTACAATAATTATTGAAATTCTTGACCTGCCAAGGATGTAAATATACCATGTGAAATTATACAACCCAACCTCGAGAAAATCCCCCTCATAGAAATAGATATCATTAAAGTGTACTATCAATAATGTACCATTCATCATAACCCAACTCAAAACTTCTACTTCCTAACTCAATCCATTAACATGTTCTGAATATATAAAATAGTGAGAGGAACCTATATCAAAAAGGGCACTGGAAAGTGTAGAATCTAAAAAATAGTACCTCTAACTATAAACGATTCATCTAACTCTAACATGTACAGGGAGAATATCATGTACTATCATTCTCCTCTTCCCTATATGAAGTCTGAGTACCCAATGGTGAACCACTCTTCTTATATAGTCGATATTTCCATGTAGCACCTCATCCACTACCACAACCATCATTGAAAGCTGATCTCCAACTGCGAGACTGATATAGAGTTGATAAACTCCTTGAAATACTATAATTCATCCTATATACCCCTTTAATACCCATATATAATGGGTTTCTATAGTAGAACTATAGATGTACCATCGTTTCATAGGATTGTCAATTTACCCATGGATGGGGGTAGTGTCCAAGAATGTGACCAAGCCTACCACACTAGTGACATATCACTTGAGTATTATACTTTGTATCTGATCCCCCACCCCTATAAAATATGATTTCCCCTATTCTAGTCCACATTCTCATAAGTTAGATTGCTTATCTCAGAAATTATTCATCTTGACAATCTTGAAAAAGATGAATTTCCTCCACCAAAAGACGCCTTCAGGTTGCCATTATAAAGGAGATCCAAATATTGGACTTTATGGAATAAATTGATAAAAGATATTAACATTGGAATTAATTTCACATTTAATACAATAAAAAAACCAATATACATTCTAGCCTCATATCAGATCAAAAATAGAGGATATATAAACATATATGTAAAAATTCTATCATAAACCATCACTAACCCGATCCCCTAATCAACCACATAATCTCAACTTCTCTCACCTGCCTAAGAGTCTCAACATAATAGTACTTCAAAAACATGTATTGAAAGGCCTTCCAATAAAAATTTTCTAGTATCCATATAGTATTTGAATTTCCCACCAATGATTTTCTAGACCGCATAATATATATGTTACAAATATGACTATCTTCTCAGCAAGAGTATCTGTGTGGTCAAGTATTATATTGATCTGCTCAATCAAGAACTCATATTCCTTATATACACCATCAATATTTAATTTAAGAGGTTTATATAACAAAATCACTCATGTACGGTCTGAAATTATATTCCCAACATATCCTAGTTCACATTTCAAAAATTTCATGAACCAGGAAATGTTCTCATGGATTTTCTGGAATATTATCTTAAGACATTATCTCTTTTCTACCTCTCAACAAGATTCATCATGTGGGGATATATTGATAATTTCAATAACAAGTTTGAGGACACATTACAAATCATTTACATGTTTACACAAATGGGGTTAAAAATAATACAGAACAAGTCACTCCGAAAATCCCCAACACATGATAAGAACTGAGGAGCTATCACAACCCTTAACCATCCCCAATCCGGGTATAGGTTAATCAAGTGTAAGCCCATTAAATTTATTCCTTATTCTCATTAGACACCCAGTTTACATAAAAAACTATAACAACATGCATCATGTACTTCTTTCTTTCATTTTAGTCACCCTTTTCAGTTCCAATATACAAATGAAATGAAATGAAATTTCATTTAACAACTCACCCAAAAACATATTTCCCCCCGTATTCCCAATTGATACATGATGAATAAAAATATTGAGTTCATAGAATAAATAATGAATAATCAAATATTATTCTAAACTAGGACATGAGTAAAATCAAAGAAAATATCATAATAATCTCATACAAGTGAATCACTAGAGGAGAAATAACATCCACCAATAATATATGATGTCAATAGCAATAGTCTCATCCAATGTACATGGGTTCCCCCATACGCGTGGTATCTACTCCCATGAATGAGATAATATTCTAGGCTAAAATCTTCCTAGTATCTTCTATAAGCGTAATTAATAGTTATAAAAAAGGAATGAAATGAAAATTAACCTCCCTTTGATACCCCGTTCTAAAATATTAACCAGGGTACCACACACTAGTGCCCCAAATTGGCCAGTAACATGACGTTATGAACACCACCCAATACAATAGAGGTTATTGAATAGTATAAAGGGAATTATATCTACCATGGGAAGACACTACCCGCTTTATCAATGTAGTAAAAAAATAGATATAACCATATGTTGAATAATAACAATATATAATGATGAAAAAAATGAATATTATATTATTCAAAAATAAACAGCAGATGCATCATGCTGAAATATGTTTCCTGTTTCAATATGATAACCCAAAATAAATAAAGGCTCTAAAAACTTATAAGAATGTCCCAACACCATGTATAGTTCCCTCATCTATTATCCATCCCATATCAGCCATCTAACATAAGGCCCTTTCCCTTATCATGTCCGGTAAACATCAAGTCTATTCATGTACCAATCAGGAAGACATATCGAAGTGTGAGTATGAATTAGTAAGTCGCTTCCAATATAACCTATTATAATATCCACTAAACCGTAGTTTATACATTTTTATAAAAAATAACGTACAATGCATAATGAAACAATTATCAAATTTTCAATTATCAATTATTTCACCACATTAATATCTAGGTTCACAAGGGAACACATATCATCAATTCCTACAACATTCCATTCCAGAATATGAACTACCCCTGGTGGAAATGACATATTAGAATACAATGGTTAGTAATTATCATTTAATTGGAATTCATATTTTGGCCTATGGGAATTATATCATAAGGTTAATTTTATTTGCATTGAACTCCATGGATATACCCCGTGGTTATTTTGGAATTTGTTCACTATCATACACATTATTGATCATTCAATCACATATTCGTATATAGAGTGTCATTTTGTGTCGCATACTCACATATCAAGAAATCACATATGGGTATTTAGTGAATCATTGAGTGTCCCACACTCGTATATTAATCTCTCACATATGTTGCATATATATCACATTAATCATGTATAATAAACATCTACATATTTTTAAGTATTGAATGGAATTTTATATCATTAAATATTTCCACAGTAAACACGTTACATCAATTTAACCCAAACATTACCCTAGGTGAAACCAATAAAAAAATACTATAAAAAAAGAAAAATAGTTTTTGAAAATTATATTGTGACATCACCATAAATGGTTAGGATCATTCATATACTATATTCCTTTTATGTTCGGAAGTAAATCCACTGATATAATTATGTCCAATAGTAGGGACATTTTTCCCAACATAGAGTATATCACATTATTGGAAATTATTTCCAAAGAGATTTGATCAATTGTCTATGTACAACCAAGGATTATGGGGATGGGGAAAATACCAAAATTTCCACTAATATAAATATACATGAGATATTTTACCCTATAGAGATGATTCCAAAGATTTTGTTGAGATTCCCATATAAAGGAAGATTGGTAGGGTCATGACTGCTACCACTCATGTTATAAACTTAAATAGAGGATTTTTTCATAATTATGAGTCACATTGGATAATGAAATCACACCATTTCTTAGTGATATAGTTATATTTTGATACATTCTTTTTTATGTTAACATGGGATGATATGTCAATTTTTTAGTGATCATGTTATTATTGGGATGATATTCCACCAAACATTTATATGTAATTGAGTCATATTACCCATGTATTTGTAATTATATTGTGATGATATATTATTCCAACTAATAATTATTTTAGAATATTTTCTTAATTTATTGTTATGTGATATGTTCAGAGTCACAATTATAGTAGAAATCAATGTTATACCAAATGTTGGGAAACTAAGTTAGCATATACATGTGGGAATCCAAAATTAAAATTTACATATGCGATACACAACCCAAATAGTTTCCTAGGAATGAAAATAATTACTCTATCCCAAAAATGTAAATATAGGAATGTAAAACGTATCCATAGGCCACAACACGAACTGTAGAAATCACAAACTACAGCAATTTAAAATAATTAGTAAATCATATCCCCTCACATGGATATATCCCAATAGTGGATGTATGAACTACATGCATGTATAATAGTGTATGTAAAGGCATAATTTCCTATTCCAATAGTTATCATGGTCACATTATATTTCAATCCCATCTTCATGAGGATTGATTCATAGATGATGAAAAACATTACAAAGAGCATAATGTCTCTAATCATGTTTATTATGATTTCTGGAGAATTGAACTTCCAAACTATAAGAATAATAAATAAAACAATAATTCATTAACTAAATGATGTGGTGACCATAATTATGGAACCATTTTATAACTACATATTGTTTATGGTTGATATAAGATGACATTCCATATCAAGGAAATGGGATTGAGAATGCAATAAAGACCATCTTTTTTTGATATTTTTATTTACTTTAGGTTATGCAAATATGATATTAATAGGCTTATCATAATTATACCCGTATGACATCATGAAATTAATCTAAAACATTATTTTGTTGAAATATTGTTAATGTCTATTAACATATATCATGTTTTAGTAATATCATTGATGTCCTACCATTGCATTTTTAATAAAAATTATGTGTCTATTCTTCGTTAATTAATGGATTTCTATAACTAAAATGGTATAGAATCTATAGTTTACTCGTGAACCCTATCAAAATTAACAATTTCCCTGAAAATTGAGGATGAAAACAAGATATTTGTATAATATGTTTCAGTTAGAGTATACATGATCTAAATTGGGGATTATATAATTGAGATGATTCTAGAAACATATTCTATTCCAATATATGATATCCAAACAAATAAAACAACATAATTCCCTAAATAGTCACTCCTCTCCAAAAAATGAACTCATATAGAACCATTATCACACTATATATTTCTATCCTACTTTTATAATGATATATATATATATCATATAAAACTATATACAACCCAAAATACATAATTTTTTTATTCTATATGGAGTGACACATGGTGTTGTTCACTATCTGAATGATTGAGTATCCTATCCATTACCATGTCTTATATATACAGAAGAATCACCTCATCCACATTACAACACAATTCTTGGAGCTATATTGGATTTATATTTATGAAATGATCCCCCAAAATCATTTTACTACAATTATTTATTATAGAGTAACTACAAATGTGCATTCTATTTATAGACTCATTTGACTATTACTATCTAATAAAACCAATCAAAAGTATGTTATATTGTCCAAACTAGAAACATATTACAAATAACCCACTCAATAGTATAAACAATGATCATCAAAATTTAATTCCCTATTTCAATTATATTACTTAAAACATTTTAATAACATAATATTACATATTATTAGATTAATATTCATTAATTAAAATTACGACCCATGATATAACCACAATGGTTAAATTTATTTGGATTGTTTGATCAACAAACCTATTCTACATAAAAGATATAAATCATGTCTCATGTAGTTAAAAAAACTATAAACTCTGTTATACATATCCTACATAAAACCATTAATTATATCCCAATGAAGAGGAAACACAATAAATGGTGAGATAAAATCACCAATAAAGGTATGAATGGAAGATACCAATATACATTTCAGTATCCCATGAGAATGAGTGTATGATAACCTGATCTAGATATTTTGAAATCGTACCCAATATATACTAGAATAAAATAATGACTCATTGTATTTTATTTCAAGATTATAATACATGAATCCAAAAATAATCAAATAACATGAGTCATAAGATCATAAAACTAGCATCAGATTATATCAAAAAATATTAGAATAAACTATCACATAGTTATAATAATAGAAATATTATCTAAAGGATACAGAAAAATAAATTCATAAAAATTTAGGAATTGGATAACCAGATGTGTACCTAGATCGGGCTCAGAATACCCTCTAATGTACCCTCATATGAGTATGGGATAACATCATGTGTACCCTATTTTGTGCTTGGGATTCCCTCTATTATACTATATTCTATCAAGGTATAACCTACTATGTGACCATTACTCTCTCAAAACATAAATATATACCCAATTCATTTGTGGACATATAATATTTGTCCCAAATATCACATATTCACATTAAATTCATTTTTAGGGAAGTTTATCATCAAAACATTTATAATAAAAATATAAATTGACATGTATGAATGAAAATGGATTTCATCAATATTTAAAAATCAAAACCCCAAACCATCTTTTGAAATAATAATAATTTTATCAAAGAATCACATCATTTTAATCGTCTATTACATCAATGGACGTTATCATAAAATAAAACCTCCATTTAACATTCATTAAAATACTTCATTAGAGAAATATATGTGAAATTTTGAAATCACATATTTAATATATAAAAATATAGAAAATATTTTATTGAATTTTTTTAAAATAACATTCCGAATGTAATGAGGAATCATCAAATCATTAAACTGTAATTACATTAGAAACTTTTCACGATGTTATCTGTATTAAACAAATATTACCTTCAATGTTTTGTTAAATATTCCAATATACCACATTTATAAAAGGAAAATTTGATTCATTTAAATATTATAAATAGAAAGTATGTGATGGGAAAAAATGAAGTAAAAAACATATTATAATACTAATAATAATATTTATATCATTTAATTAAAAAAATGGGTATTAAAATAAAATATTCCCAGCTGAATATTAAACCCTAGTTTAATTTCCTCAAAAACAATATTTTTGTATCTAAAGAACCTAAAGTGTGAAAATTTAAATGAAGGAAATATAATTTCAAAAAACAATAATATTATATAAAATTAATTTATAGGTTTTTTATATGGGTTATAATATTTCATCCTTACTGTCATCAACATAAATAATCCCTGTAAACAATAGGATTGTAACATTAAACACTTACTGCAATGGAAATATCTAAATCATTACCCCCATGGAGGAAAAAAATTCAAATGATATTTTAAATATAATGACCATAATTATATTAATGATATTATATAACTAGTTTTTAGTTTAACACCATATAAAATAATACAGTTTTTATAACACAACATATGTCCCAATGAAGAGATGTTTAGATAATACACTATTAATATTTTTATAATATTCAATCCCAAATAACATTCATTAATTATTACTAATTATAACAATAATTAATAAAAATTATTCATTATTAATTATATAAAATGTAAATGTAGAATTATATAAACCTCATATACATAAACTGCTATATAATGTCATCCTTATCTCAATGAAATAACATCGAGATGATTAACCCTTACATAAAGTTTCATATATCATTATACTTGATAGAACATACTATATAATTAAAAAAATATATATTAAAATTATTATAGGGAGATAATAATATAATTCATTCTATATATGATTCAGGTATTACATCTAATCATCGTTTTATTAATAATTATTTATTAAAATCAATGTTTGGGTGATAATATCATCATACTTCATGAATATTTTAGTTTAGAAGACATGATTATTATATATTGATCATAGATCCATAATATCAATAAATTAAATGTTGTAAAATTTACAATTTGAAATTAGTTTATAAATTCTTATAGCCACCCATATAATTTAATGATTAAAATTTACATACATCAAGAGAGAGCGGTTGCCGGATTGCATGATTGAAACCATATCATGATTCGATTCGAATCAGAGGCGGATCTTATCAAGGCCTAGTTGAGGGAACCACACAGCTTCAATGAATTTCACTTATTTCTTCTATGGTGGTCGTTTGATCTGCATATGAATCACGATTCATTTTCTATGGCGGTGTGGGCATGTCTTACAAACCTCCCTTTACCATTTCAGAATTTTTCGGTGATTCGTATGATAGGTAACCTCGTAGGAAGATTCATTTGTTCTGATAGTCGCACGGAGGCCGTGTGCCACCCGGTGAATCCTCAGATTTGTATTGAAGTGGATGCTTCTCGGTTTCCCTATGTTTATGTATGGATTTCTATCGAAGAAGATTACAGGTAGAAGCATCGGGTGATTTATGAGAACTGGGTCGATTTTTGTCCATATTGCAAGCGTTTGGGCCATTCATTGGATGCTTGCCATAGGAGAGTCAATGCTCCGTCGATGGATGTTAACCACTAGGGGATACAGGTTGTGTCAAGGAAATGGGAAGCTACACCGGGTGAGAGTCCATAGGTCACTGTGCAAGCTGGTCTACCCATGGAGGCTTCGGGGTCGAACACCAGGGGCGTTCTTTAGGTGAGTGATCTCTAGAAGGATTCTCACAAGGTAGAAATTATAGATGGTCTCATTTTTGATGATTGAGGAGATATGTCAATGCAAGGAAACTCGAAAGTGGAGTAGGGTTTCAATAGGCTACAGTAGGATTTGGCGGGCTCTTCTATATCCTCGTCTCGAAAGCAGCCCAATTCAGGATCTAAATAGCAGTGTTTGGAGAAGAACGTGGAGAAGGGGAACACGGTGAAGGTACAGAAGGTGGAGAGACAATGTTCTAAATTGACCTCAGCATGCCCAAGCAGTGATGGGGGTCTTAATGTGGTAAACCCCTCAGCGAGACCCTTCATCACCCTGAACAACATATTCGAAGGGCTTTTGGAAGACGGTATTGAAAAAGGCTTGGAGTATGGTCCTTTTACCAGTGGTGCTGAAAGGGCATGTGCAGGATGACATGACACTAAAATGGTGTTGAATGTGGATGTATATGTGAATGGTGAAGAGTACACTACATCGTTTGGGTATCTTTCATCAATTGATAATAAATCTCCAGTTACTAGGAGGGGGAATCTTTCAGATTGTGAGGGTAATGGCCATAGCAGTAAAAGGAAAAATCATTCTGAGGGAAACAAGGAAAATATCAGTGGTCCAGCCATCCTGTCATACAACGATATTGTGAAAAGTGTGATGGAAAGGCTGACTAAGTGTGAAAGAAATCTTTCTTCTACTCCAAGAAGACGAACAAGGAAAGACTACTCTTACCTTCTGTGACCGATGTGTACCATATCTTCCCTTAAATGTGGACAAAGGTGTGACTCTTGACTTTAGAAAATACATCTTGATCAAACAACCTTTCTCAGTACAACCTTTAATGGATAAGACATAGAAATTTGAGCAATGAAATTAATTCTTGAGGTCGCAAAAATTGGCCTCTGAGTGGGAATCAGCTACGACAGAAGGGGAGTCTTGTGTGGGATATGGAGATGACTACGGGTATTATGATATATAGTTTTGTGATGTTTCTTATTGTTTTGTTGTTTTTTATGAGTGTTTTTATTTTGTGGATGTTTCATTTTTTGATCTAGTTTATGTTAAGGGTTTTACGGTTTATCACTTTTCCTAAAAGTGTTTGTAAATAAAAAAATTTAATTTCAGTCAATATTTTATCAATCAATATAAATATATTTTGAAAAACAAAACACATCTCTCTGTGGATGTGGTCTTAAAAATGTACAAACGAGTGAGAACGAGTGAGGATTTTATTTCCCATAGGATAGAAAGGAGAAGGATATATTTTTTGAAATAAATACAATAGAATGATATTAAATTTGATATAATTATGTCTTTATATTTTATGTCTATGATATAATTGAAAGTGGTAAAAAAGGAAGAACAATTAATGATAATGATAAATTTGATTACTTCTTTGAGAAAACTAAAATCAATCTCCTATTAAGGACCCTACAAATATTAGTTTTAAGATAGAAGAAACATATGAACATTAATATGTATGTTAAAAAGGGTGTTTTTTAAGGAAATTTTGATCATGGTGGGGTTAATTGTAGATTTTATGAGGTACCCCTTTATATTGAAGTAGAGGACACATTGGGAATTATATAACAAAATTAAATATAATAAATTCTTTTCTATGTGAAAATATAATCAGGGGAAAAATATATATATAATAATATTTTTTAATGGCACATATACCATAGAAAAATAATATTTTTACTAGTTTATGTTGAAATAAATTCATTATCTATTGGTTTGACCACATTATTAAAGAATTTTAATCATAAATAAAGTAAATAAATTCATTAGTAAAATGAAAAAAATTATTATAAAGTAAAATTAACAAAAAATAATAAATATATGAAAATCTAGACCACTAACATCCACCTTCTCCTATTTGAAAATTTATTTCATTTTAAATCTGTTAATATTATATGGTTTTTCATAAAATACCTATAACGTCATTTTAAAAACTATCACACATTATTAAGTTATTTATAGCAAGATAGAAATATAATTTCTATTAAAATGTATCAAACATCAATAATTAATTGAAATTATATATTATATTCATGGAACCCAATAATTTATACTTTTTTTACCACTTATACATTTAAAATTATTTATTTTATTTATTAATTATTTGAGTGAGGATTGTTTTTGTGTTTCATAAGACATAAAGATAAATATTCCATCACAATCAATTAAAAATAATTTACCATAATAAAAATTAATTAATTATATTCAATATACATTTTTATTTTCATTATTAATATCTTCTCATCTACATGTGAACTTATAAGAATGGTTTAACGGAAAAACAATGATCTTATGAAATTTTTTATTTCATGAAATATTATTAATCTCATTATCAATGAACAATGAAACCAAAATTCTATATTTTAGAATATTTAAGGTGGTGGAGAAATTATTCTCATCCAATGAAATATAGTCTTATTTATAGATGATTTTTATGTAGTTTTTTATATTTTTATCAATTTTTTGTATATTTTTCATAAAATTTTTAGAATTTTTTTTAACAAGTTCATAATGTGATATAACAAAAAATTAAGTAAAACTATTTAGAAAATTTAGAATTATTGATTGTAAATATTATATCCATTTTAGTAACTTTGGTCAATACATGTGGAATACATTATTTTTATAACACTCTCATAATGTATGATAAATCACACTGTTTTGAGAAACACACTAATTTTTGTATAAAAATTTATTTCTAACAAATGTAATACCCAAGGATAATAAGGGAAATATTATTAATTAAAATTAACTAATTAAATTTTAAAACAAATATAAAAAAAAGTTTATATGTTATTTAATGAAACAAAATGTTTCCTATATGAAAATTTTATTATATTGTAAAAAATTAATAATTTTAGAATATTAATAAAAATTATCTTATAATAATTTTTAAATTCACATTTCAGAAATATTTATCATTTAAAAAATTTATTTTTAATTTCATTTGAATTGGATGGTATTCATAAATACTTATTTTCCAATAACACAATGTGGACGGTATAATGAATCATCCCTTGAGAAGTGTAAGTGGGAAACAAAAAGGTTACGTAAAATAACACATAACTGGGATCCCTAGTAGGGGGAAAATTAATTTGATATGAAAGTACAAAAAAATGAGAAATATAATGAACAATTTCTAATATAAAGATATAGATATAGTGGATATATGATTTTTAACTACCACTGAAACATAAAAAATTGTTGGGTGAAGAGACAATCATTTCTTCATAAATGATGGTAAAAGAATAATTTTTTAATTCAATTTCTTTTTAAATAAGATGATTGATTCTTTTAGTATCATGATTATGAATATTAATAAATATACATATTTTAATTTTTTCAATTCCATAAGGACAATTTCATCATTTTTTTAGTGCTTTGATGAATTCTCAGATCATTTCATTCATTATTAAATGAAAACAGAATATGAATTTCCAAATCCAGATGAACAAAAAACAACATTAAGGATGTTGTATCTTCGATATAATAACAAATTTTTTTTTGTCATTTATATATTCATTTACCAAAATATAAATTTTTAAAATATTTTTTTCAAATCTATAAAAATCATTATTTTAAAAGAATACATTAATGTCAAAACACTTAGAAATATAACAAAATGTATAAAATAAAGCATTACATAATGATATTCCCTTATGATTCCACAAAAAAAATTCTATGAAAAAAAAAATTTCATATTAAGAAATGGATAAAAAATTTAAAAAATAAACATATAATTTATCCCCTTAAAACATAAATTGGATATAAATGTAACTTGAAAAAATGTGAATGCCTTGATCATATTCCATTATGAACAACCGAATCAAATTATTTGATTAAGGAAAACATATATTCTTCCAAAAAATAACCTTATCCTTATTATGACAATAAAATAAAATACTATCAAATATAATCTACAAATCCAAAAATGAAATACATTTCTGTATTGGTCAATTTATAAAAAACAATTGACATTTTAGGGCAAAAAATAAAAACAAATTTAATTCTTCAAAATCTATAATCTCTTTATACAGACTAAACAATATTATATGATCATAAAGAATATATTATGTCATATCAAACCCTCAATTGTTTTTTTAAAATATATCATTTTCCCAAAAACACATTTATAGGTTTTTAGTACCATTCATCATATGCATTAAAATACATATTTAAAAAATAGTACAAAAAAACCATTAGATATACCATTATTCTCATATCAATAATACTGATTGTAAAAAATTTCAATAAAATTGTTATTAAATATCATTATGAAAAAAATTAATGTTTTACAATATAACTATTAGTAAAGCATAAGATCTTAATTAGTCTTGTCGTTAACAATTTAAATAGATCATTTGATAAGATAATTTTCTATATTCCATAGTAAAATATATTTACTTATAAAATATACTATATAATTAAATTATTTCCCCCTATCTAATTACTGACTTTACAAATAAATTATTTTCTATATTTATTTCATATCCTCGCCCAAAATAAATTCTCCTTTTGTGGAGACATTTCTCCCTGCTATTAAACATTAATTATAAACATGTATGGAGATGAATTTTTCCCCTTTGTTCATCATAGAACCCCATTTTTTATTTAGATTTAGAAACTCACCTAAATTCATTATTTTAATCATTTATTATGATGTATGGTTAGACATAATCAACTGGTTTTTAATTAAAAATACAATTTAATTTGGTAATTCATAAGTAAAATAATTTATTTTTTCATTATATTTTTTATTTTCATGTTATCTTTATGTACTACCCACTGAATAAATAAAAAATATAAAATGTGACAATTAATATTTGTAGTGAGAAACCATATAATTCTGAAAAATCACTTATTGGTTCTGTGAATCATGAAACCTTCTTCACAATCCATTAAAACTTATTTATAACCTTTTAAATTCCTAGTCATCATATATTCCAAACCATAATAATGTTTCATAATGAATATTTAATATAACATAAGAATATCCCTTTTGAGTTTCAATCATTACTGTGCAATTGGAGCTTATTCATAGTGTACCCGAATGATGTTGGAAATATAGTTGAACAAAACATTTTAGTGTTTTTAACACATAATTCATTAATACAAAAAACAAATATAATTGTATTAACTAAATAGGGATTTATATCTATGAAAACTATATAATATATACCTTAAAAAAGCATGAAGACATTATCTAATAAATATATTATTTCCATAGGGTGCTCATAAAGTCTTGTCAAATTGTTTTTTGAAAAATAATATAAATTTTCTATAAAACCAACAATATAAACACATACCTATGATATTTTATCATAATTTATTTAAATACATTTGAGGAAAAGTAAAATTCCAAAAAGATTACATGGGCACCAAAATTTAGACCGCATGAGAAATTATCAATACTTTCTAGAAAAGCATTAAAAAATTAAACTATTAACACTATGTAAAATCTATGAGATATAGGTTACCTTCATGTCAGGATCATCTATGATGAGGTCATTTAACATGTCAAACAATATATCCCAGGTCCGAATATTTTCCTCTATGTTTATTTTCTCTCTATTGATTCCATTTGAAACTATCATATCTTTTTGTTGATCCAACCGTGTTTCCCATCATTATACTCAAATCAGATCAATCTCCCATAAATTATAATGACATAAACATTTGAAATATTAGTATCAAAATCATCCACACAGAACACATCCATTGAATGAAAGAGAAAGTTTAGGTCATCATCCCATCTCTTGTCACCTACTAGACAAAATCCAATTCTGTCGGTTCTAACAATAGGAAATGACACTCTAACATATCAACATTCATCCCCTTAAACTTATCATAATCTAAATTATCATTAGTAATAAATAATATAAAATTACTCATTTGATCAACGACATCGTGAGGTGATTATACATGAGAAACCATTTGATCTGGCCTTGACCCCTATTCATTCATCGTCAATTTAACTATTGTTCTGATGTACATGGGTTTTCTAAGATTGTATTAGTCATGTCATTGCATAGATTTTTTTTATTGACTAAAAAATATCAATATTGAAAATATCATTATTATATGAATATTCACTACATAACATTATGATCCATAAAAGTATCACAACGATTTAGTGTCTCTGGAAACCATGAAATGTATAAAACAATACATAAAAATTCTACAACATATAATCTTTAGTCCGTTAAAACTATTAATCTCATTATTCAAATCATATATAAAATATTTATTTATATCCTAGGAAAATTGACACATAATAACGGTTGGGAATAGATGCATGGTACGAATAATCATGCAAGATATCTACGACCACTTAAGAATAAAATGATATGTTGTTTATAAAAATAAGATATTGACATCTCATGAATCATACCAAGAATATAATTGATCATAATTAATAGTGATGTAATTAATCATGGAATTTATTAAGATAATAATATTAAAGGAATCAATGAACATGATCCATGAGATCATAAAATTGACATAGGTTCATATCATAAAAACTATCATAATGAATGGAATAATCATAATAATAAAATGATATCTTAAGATAAACACGATGAAATTAATCACAATTTATATTTGGGCTAACCACCCTTAAAACAAGTTCATGCTTGGGAAAAACTCATATAAACACTCTTTTGGGTAGTAATAATCTCCCTTGTACCCAATATCAAAAATGAGATAACCTCTCGTGAGCCCTTTGACCTCATAAATCATTAATTATTATAAAATTCATTAGAGGTATAAATAATTCTGGGATCACACCTCATATATTCATAATCTATTCTTAAATATTTCACATGATCATGGAATCATTTACAACACAATTACATGTTAACCCATTGAAAATAAAAGGGGCATTATTGATATCTAATTATCAAAACCATAAACCATTCATTTAATGAATAATTATGATATCTAATAATTGATTTCCAGTGAAACATATATTACTTTAGAAGATGTTATCATAAATTTAAAAACCCATTTTCATGCTCAGTGAAATACTTATATATGAAAATAAAAATGTGTTTTTGAAATACTTATTCAAAACCTTATTTTATCAATATTTTCTGAAAAAAAAATTATTCTAAAATTAAATATAGAAACATGAAATAAAAGAATAAAATAATTGATAGGTTAATTTGAAGGTAATTTCTATTCATTAATTGTATGTAAAAACTATGATTCCATTCATGTTTTTGGTAAAATTTTTAAAAAAATCATTCCAGAAATGAATATATAATTCACCATTATTATCATTAATGAAGTTGAATAATGGTTTAAAATGAAATTTAGGAATTATTAAAGAATTTTTAAAATATCCTTCATAAATGTTAAAATATATATATAGTCATTGAAGAAAAATATTTTAAGACAAATAGTTAAATAAAATTTAGATTTATTAAACAATGATTTATCTCTCTTGAATACATAATTTGAGTATAATAATAGGAATTCCTGTAATAAAAATAAATAACAAGAATATAAAAAAATTTATATTATTGAGACATGGATAATAAAATATCAGCATCTGCGAAGGAAGCATAAATAATCCCAATAAATAATTACATTATGACAAAACATATTACATATTTCATATCCTCTGAATCATAACCCTCATGAAGGAATTAATTTCAAATAAAAAACATAATAAAATGAACATATTTATATTCATCAAATAACATATTAATGTTCAAATATACATTTCTCATAAAATAATATAGTTTTTTATCACAACATATTTCCAATATAAGACAATTTTAAATTATAAACCCATAACACATTATCAAATATCCACCCAAAAACCCTTAAAGTACATATTTTGAATTATAACAATAAAAACCATGAATTAAGATGATTTAATTTTATAATATTATTAATTATAATTTTATGATCCACATAATCATAATTTGGTATATAGAATCAAACATGTCTAATGGAAACAAAATTGAATCAAAGAAGTATTTTCTTAAGTATCATCATTAGTTATAAAATATTGAACATCCTGTTCGAGAAATCGTGATTTATTATAAATATATTTTAAAAACAATTCATATATATTTAGAAAAAAATCAATGATTTTATTATAACACCTTTTCACCCATTTTTATCTAATCATTATTAAAATACCTATTATGGGTTATATGTTCATTATTCTTTCAGGATTCAGGTTTTGTTGTCTTTTTCCTTGTAATTTGATCAGAAATGCATCATAATTAGAATATAAAACATTCCATGAGTATCATATGGAATACACACACACACACACACACATATATATAACTATTCATTAAAAGAGAATATGAAAAAAATAATTACATCATTTCATGGGGATGTTAATTCGTATAAATGCACGAGGGATGCTTCCAGAAATCAATGCTTTGAACAAAATAAAATTAGATTATAATAAATCTATAATGAAATATATTAATACTATAAATAATATATATATATTCATAAAATATATCATTATAACCATCGATATTATGTGGTGAAGAAAAATAAATTCCTCACTTCGTGGTTGTGGTGGTCCCCACATACACAGAAGAAATACATTCCATTTCCCATTTGATTGAAAGAATATGGATAAATTTAATGAATTTATCATAATAAATTCCTACTATATAAGTTTTTTGTATTTTATTATATTTTAACAAATAGGAATGAATTTAAGATGTTAAATTAATATGTAAAATTAAACTGATTGTATACTATGATCACCTCATCTTTGAGAAAAATTTGTTTGATGTTGTATCACAGACAGTCAGGATTATCTTATGACATGAATAAGACCCAAATGATTTTTGATTGGGTTGTCTAGAATAGGATTTCATAGGATTTATTTAATCATATTTTCTCATGGTGGTGTTATAATAAGGGAGAGATGTTTTCCTCTATGAGTGACTGAAAGGACATACATTCAATTACATAAAATAGTAAAATGTAAATAAATGATTTCCATGTAAAATTGAAACCATATTTCGAAAAATTATATTTTAATATAGGATAATGTGCAAATAATTTAAAACATTATATTTTTACTAGTTTATTTGGAATTTCTGACCATGTCTATCAGTTTAACCCCATCATTAACAAAATTCAACCAAAAAATTTGTAAAATAATTTTCAACAATTATGGGTTATAAATTTAATTCTGTTGTATAGTATCCCTAATAAAATTTCACGGAATAAATTTTTAGACCATATACCAACCTTATGTTCACTACTTGAAAATTTATATGATTTTAAATAATTTGATAATATATTTTTTCATGAAAACTATCTTTATTTTAATAATTATTGTTATATTTTTATATTTATGAAAAAAATATAGAAATTTAAATCAAATAAAATATTATAAATCATTAATTACGTGTTATTGTTATGTATATAATTCATGTAACAAAATAATTTATCCAACTTGTACTATATGTTATGTTTTAAATATTATATATATGAATTTTTATTATGAAAATGAGTTTTGTTAAGTGTCATGTCAGAACATAAGTTATTTATTATATGAAAAGAAGAAAATTAATTTACCACCATTAAGATAAAATAATTTTTTTCAATACAAACAATTATACAGGTTTAAAGACCTCCTTATTCATAGTTTAACATATAACAGACATTAAAAGTAAGAAAGAGACAATTTGGAATAACTCATTACTAAATATATTATGAACGTCTTTATGAATGACATATTGACCCAAAATCGCATATTTAATAATATTAGAAGGAATATACAATAACACCCATCCTGTTAAATATGGGAAACTATAATGAATTTATTTAATCCTTATATATTAGTTCCTTCATCTACTTATTTTACCCTTACTACGGGGATTACATTTTTACTAAGGTTAATATTAATTATTAAAAAATAAAATTGGAACAATTTAACTAATTTTGTACATCAAATTCAAACTATTAAATCAATTTTATAAAATTAAACAGTTAATATTGTAGAAATTACTTTTAAAATATAGGCATAAAATTTAAAAACAAATTATTTTCTATACATTTTTATATTTTAGTATAATCTTTTTTACCAAAATTATCAAATGTATTGATTAAAATGGAAATAATTTAAATACTATTGATCAATGTGAAATAGTTATCGTTTAAAATTAATTCCAATGAAAAATTGGGCATTGTGAACACCTTAATGGATAATATAATTTCTTTTTAATTGTTTTTTTAATATTCAGTGAGAAATTAATCTTCTTAAAAATAGGCTTAAACTAATAGTAATTTTTTATAAAAAAAAGAATACCATTTTTTATATAATGTTATATTTAAAATTATTAGCAATTTATTATAGTATTTTCTATAAAACATATAATTTTTTTGGTGAAAACATTCTTTCATGCCTAATATTACATCATAGAATATTAATTCTTACTTCCAAATAATTAATTAGTGTCTTTTTGAATTCAGAAGGAAAATTATTAAAATATTAGTTATTACTTTTACTTTTATACATATTATCCAATTTAGTTTCTAGATTTTAATGGTCAAAGATAAATAATATTTTTTTTATAGTACATCACATTTTTCTTCATGCTCGGTGTTGTTTGTAAATAAATTCACTATGATCATTATTTTTTAAAAATAATATTTCAAGGATTAATAAAAAATAGATGTTCATTCTTCTAGTTATATGTGTCCCCACAACAAATCTCGCATGATGCTACTATCTGGATTGTCATGCTATCATTGAAGGAATTATCTCGTACAAAACATTTTTAGTTCATTACCTCTAGAAATAATGTCAACTAGAACTTATGTGATAAGTCCTCCATTCTATGTCACATAATATAACATAATAAAATAACCATAGTGATCTTATATATAAAAATAATTATTGAAAATTACAAAAATTCTTTGAACCTCATGTATTTATCTATGACCAATGGTTCTCCTAACACCAGATACATGAACACATAAGATTTTTCTGTAGAATCAAAATAATGATGTAGATGCTCAATATACAAGAGGGGGGGGGGTGAATTGTACACTTTAAAAATTCCTTTGGAACGTTTAAATTTAATTACGAATAACTATGTCTTCCTTAAAAAAGAAAAGGACTAAGTTTAACAAAGTTAAACTAAGTAAATTCCCTACACCTCTAACACCAAATGAAAACTTGGAAAGAGTTTCCGAAAGTAGGTTCAGGAAATATGGTTCCGGAAATTGAAACTCAACTAAATATTACCATGTGAGATTCTACCTTAAAGCGTATAGAATCTAAATGAAACATAGAACAAGTAAGGAAGTATAAGAAAGTTATACTTTCTTGTAATAAAAAATGCAGCAGAAACAAACAAGTAGTAAAACTACAAGTAACAAGATATAAGTCTTTTAACCCAAAGAGAAGGGTATCCAATAACATTGGATAAAGGGCCCTTGATTTATAATTTCATGCAAGTCTGTCATACCCACACTAGGGTAAGCCCTCGATACGAAGATCAGAGTCTCTTTCTTGCTATCCCCGCAAGCCCTCAACTTTAAGGTAGTTGTCAACCTCTGTCTTCCTCAGCAAGGAAGCCCTCTAACTTCAACGTAGTCGGCACCTCAGTATTCCTATCACCGGAAGTCCTTGAATGTAATCACCAACATTCGGAGTCGCACTAATCTTTGTGAGTTAATAAGAGCCTCTCTCTCTAGAAATCACTTCAACAACATGTATGCACAATGTTGAAGAAGTTATTCATCAGTCAGCAGTTCATCATCGAGCTCTTTCAAATGAGCTCCTATTTATAGGCATGGTCAGCCTCCGTTCCAGCGGTCATATTTACCTTAAAAATTGGAGGGACCTATACACATGTATCTTAATCTATGGTTAGTTTATAACAGAATAGATGACATAGTTTTATAACAAAATAAGTGAAACAGAATGTACGACATCGTTTAAAGTCTTAAAAAGTTCAGAGTGATGATTCAGAGTGAATGTTCAGAGTGAGAGAAAAATATTAAATAGTAGACAGATTATAACAACGTAAGAAAAATGAATGTTCGGAGGCTAACCAAAAATAATATACGGAGTCTAAATAAATTCAGAGTTTATAAAACAAAGGTGATCAGATTCTATTTAATAGGTGAATTTGGAATGAGAATTTGGAATGCGAATTCGTCATCAAAATTCGTAATGAAAATTCATCATTAGAATTTGTAATGAGAATTCATCATCAGAATTCCTAATGAGAATTCATCATCAGAATTCGTAATGAGAATTATTCATCAGAATTCGTAATGAGAATTTGTATCCAGAATTCGGAGTAGAACTTTATCAGAGTTCGTATCCGGAATTCGGAATGATACTTCATTACAGTTCTCATCTGGAATTCCGTACATAAAACAGAATGTCTCATATCAAAGATTCAAAATGATTCCGAGAATATAGAAATGAATCTGAAACTTATACTTATGAAATATATGAATGAAAATATGATAAGGATAATTTTTCTTAAAAAAATGATCTTCCTTATAAAAGCGATTTTACTTATAAAAGCAATTTTCCTTATAAAAGTGATTTTCCATATAAAAGCAATTTTCCTTAAAGAAGCGAATTTCCTTAAAGATAAGGTGTTTGTGATTTTCAAAACAAGAAGAAATGGAAAAGTCATAAGAAAAACCTTATTGACTCAACAATCTCCCCCTTTTTGGAAAGCACAAACATCCTTACGAAATATAATGTCTAAGAAGAAATAAAACATTAAAGCTTATCTCCCTTTTCTTAAGGACGTCGATGAATACAACTAATTCCCCCTTAGGCTTTGAATCTCTAAGGATCGTATTCTAGATTATCGGAATGAAATTTCATTAAGAAAAAGAAAGTATTCTTTATTGGAAAACTCCCCCTTAGATAAACTCTATTAGAGTTGGTTTTCTTTCTCACACTTTGTTAAGATTCTTTCTCCCTTTTTATTAGGGTTCTTTTCCTTCTCCCCATTTGTGATTTTCACAAATAATTCAAGGGAATGAAAAATATAAAAAAGTACCTGAAAAATTAGTAGAAACAACAAAAGAAACGAGCAAGCACAAATTTCATTAAGTTTTAAAGCTCGGCAACAAAGAAATTTAGATACAACAAAAGACAAGATCTCTCTATTTTGGATCTTTTTCCTTCTCCATGAGACCCTTAAGAATAGTCTTTATCTTCTTCAAGTATTTATGGTCTTCATCAGCATGCTTCTCTAACACAAAAAATCTTGCATTTTGAGCTTCAATCTTTTCTTTCTGAGCTTTATGATTTTCTTCCTGAGCTTTAAGATTTTCTTCAAACTCAATCCGATGATCCCTTTCAAACATCCAGTTTTGAGAAACAGAATATAGCTTCCCATTCAAATCTCTGACTTATTGAATGCAGAAATTCTTTTCATCTGTCAACTTTTCTTCAAAGGATTAAGTAAGATCATTTATCTTCCTGTCTTCTGTCTCAAACGCATCCTTCACATTATCTTGGAATTCATCAAAGATCCTCATCTCTTACACAGTCGTCCTCGACCAACTAGTCATCCTCTTGCAAGATCTTTTGTGGGCTTTATAGCCGACAAAGAATGTTTTGAACTAAGCTTCTATTTCAACACACTTTTCCATAACCATGGATACAGAGTCTGTTTTCTAATTCAAAGCATGTTGGGGCATCTGGCATCTTGAATCAATACTTGAGAATGTCGGAATAATACCTAAAAACCTCTTTAAAGACTAAACAACAATGTCATTCCCCAACGATGATGAATCTGAATCCGAAAATTTCTTGGAGAATTTTCTTCTTCAAAATGCTCAACCTTCTTCTTGTAAGAACTACAAACTTCCCTTCTCTTTACAACCACTGAGCTCATGGTATCAAGAACAAGTTTCTTTCCCTTGTCCTTTTTCAGAATGGATTCTTGTTCCAGAGTTCTCTTCTCACTTTCAGACACTTGAACAACATTGTCTTCATAATCATCAGCCTTTTGAGCACCATCCTCTACATTCTCCATTTGAGCAATATCATGTAGAATTTTTTCTTCCTCTGTATGATAAGCTACCTCTTCTTCTCCTTTCTCCTCATCCATTGCTGGAATGACTAACATAGAAGACTCAGCTTCTGAGGTTCAGAGCGAAAAATGTTCTGATGGAGTCCCATTATAATCATATACATTCTTTAAAACATCTCTGGTTTCACCACTTCCTTCAGAAATAGCTTCTCCTTAATCCACTTGCTCAATATGATCTATTTCCTCAACAGGCTTATCTATTGACTCTTCCAGAGGAAAAAAATTTCTTCCTGGAGTCTCAGGTAGAGATTCCAGAGAAAGAGATCTCGGAACATGAATGTTTGCTGAAACCATCTCATTAAACATCAACAAAGCCTGAGCTACCTCAGCTTC
This sequence comes from Viscum album, assembly GCA_963277665.1. Lineage (NCBI taxonomy): Eukaryota > Viridiplantae > Streptophyta > Magnoliopsida > Santalales > Viscaceae > Viscum > Viscum album. The sequence goes on along the minus strand of OY728129.1, from coordinate 275,323,124 downwards.
ATACATCTTCTTCTTAAGCTTCTTTTCTTTCACTTGTTTTTCCATCTCATCCGCATTTATTTACTTCTAGGCCTTATCCTCTGTAGGATCTAAGCCAAACTAAGGCTCCCCTTGGACTCTCTTCTCTTTGATTTCCCTCCACTTTTCAACTACTTCATCTGAGTAAGCTTTCTTCTTCATCGGTTTTGGAGGTGCGGAATGAACTTCCTTAGATTTGGGATTCTCTTCTTCAACTACAACTTCATTCAACTATCTCATCTTCACTGTTTTAGAAGATTCCGGATCATCAACTTTTTGAACGGTTTCTTCTTGAGAAAGTAAATCAATAAACTGACCAGTCTTCTTGTCAAAGGATACATCCATAATTTTGAGAGTACCATCACTCAACAACATGATCATACAAACTCTTGGCATAGACTTGCAAGACTCCATAAAGGAATAAAGACACCAAATAATAAACATTGAGAGGATTGCTGGATACATTATGATATGAGGTCTCAAATTCCCTTTCTTAACATTCTCAAGGGTAATAAGAATGTGTTTCATCAGATTAAACTTCCTCAGAATTATTATAAAATATAGGATATAAATCTCACTCTTCTTCAGACTATCTTTGACACCCTTTCTCGGTATGATAAGACCTTGTACCCATAATTCTAGAATCCGGAAATTCGTAGACAGAGAAGCAATCTACAGCGCCTTACCATCTGACAGTCCGAGAGTTTCCAAATACTTTTCCTTGTCGAAGCTTCCCTTTGAATCCGGAAAAACATGAGAAATAAACTCAGCTTCTCCTTCATTGTTCAGCCCTACCAAGCTGGCTGCCTTGGAATAAGAAAGATTATAATTATTACAGTAAGACATAAAAGACAACTTATCCCTTCCATCTTTCTTATGAAAAGAAACTGTCTCATAGAATTCTACAATGAAAATATGAAAACACATCATCTTGATTCCTGGGCTTTGACACCACAAAATCATCCCATCCGTTGATCTTAATATTCTTGGATATGAGAGAATCATACTTGTTGAAGAAATAAGGATGGACCAAACTTTCTCTATATACCAACCACTTCGAAATCGGCTTGGAGGAAGACATGTCTTGAGAAGCTACTTCCACACACATTCGGATCTGAAGACCTCTGCGAAGTTCGGAACAGATTAATCTGATGTTCTGAATGGCTTTAAAACAGAGAGGCAGAGCTTCGAGATGCTGGAACTTGAAAACTGATGTGGGACAACCATTTGGGGTCCTCTTTATATAGGCAACGAGAAAACGGTTCAACTTCCTCATTTGATCGAAAGATTGTGACAAGCAGAGATCAGATCTGACAGTTGAAAACCAATTCTCAAGAAAACTTGAATCCGATCTTTTGAGGATTTTATTAAAACAAATATTTAAGAAAAAATATAATCCGAAAACAAAATATAAGAAAATTCCAGCAAGTAAATTATAACTACAAATAATTTGAGTAAGGAAATCATACCTTTCGGATTGGCATAGGAGGATTATTCGTAATGGGTATCATTCTAGAAAAAACTACTAAAAATATTTATTACGAAAATCCATGGTTCACAAAAATCACTACGAAAAACAATCTTAGTACGTAAAACACAGTACAAAAATTTCATTTGAAGAAATTAAAAAACGAAAAGATCATTATGAAAACCTCGGTATGAAAATCTCGTTTATGAAAATACCAGTACGAAATTTTATTCCGGAAGTTTTCAATATGAAAATTTCTATTCCAGAAGTTTTCTATATGAAAATATCCTTTATGAAAAATTTTAGTTCCGAAAATTACCATTCCGGAATTTTAGTTCCGAAAAGTATGAAAAAAAAACTTTGAAATACTAAGTTACTCTAACAACCAAATGTAATCCCCCTATGAAAAGGAGTTTATTACTGTAAGGAGACTTCTTCAACAGAAAGTTAATTAAGAAGGATTATCTTACTGTTATCATTCCTAACTTCTATTTAATGTATTCGAATCAGTTAGAAGGAAATGATTTTGTGAGAATATCACCAAGTTGATCTTGCGTTCCTATAAACTGAAGAATAATATCTCCTTTTTGTGGGTGATCTCTAAGAAAGTGATTCCTAATATGTATGTTCTTTTCACGAGAGTGATGTGCAGGGTTCTTACTAAGGGAAATTACACTTGTGTTATCACACAAAATTTGAGTTTTAGTAAAACTCAAGCCATAGTCTTTGAGTGTTTGTTGCATCCACAAAACTTGCGCACAACAACATCCAGCTTCTACATATTCGGCTTCAGCAGTGGAGAGTGCTACAGAATGTTGCTTCTTGCAGGACCATGAAACTAATGAATCTCCTAAGAAATGAAAAGTTCTGGTTGTACTCTTTCTATCCATTCTACATCCACCAAAGTCAGGATCCGAATATCTTTTTAGAACAAAATCATTTCTAGAAGTATAAAATAATCCTAGATCCATGGTTCCTTTAAGGTAGTGAAAAATTATTTTTACTGCCTTTAAGTGAGATTCCTTAGGATTGGAATGATATCTTGAACATAAGCATACTGAGAACATTAAGTTTGGTCGACTAGATGTTATGTAAAGTAAACTTCCTATCATACCTCTAAAAGATGTTTGATCTACTGGTTTCCGACCTTCATCACGATCCAAAGAGTTTGAGGTACCAATTGGAGTACTTATACTCTTAGTGTTTTCATAACCATACTTTTTAAGAAGATCTTTAATATACTTATATTGGGATATGTAGGTTCCTTCTGGATTTTGAGAAATTTGAAAACCAAGGAAAAAAGTTAACTCACACATCATACTCATTTCAAAGTCATATTTAATTAGACTTGCAAAAGAGTCGGTTAAAGATTGCTGAGTTGAACCAAATATGATGTCATGAACATAAATTTGAACAATCAAAACATTTATCTTATCTTTCATTATAAAAAGGGTTGGATCTGCATTTCCCTTAACATAGTTATTTTAAATCAAAAATCCAGTGAGTCTATCATACCATGTTTGTGAGGCTTATTTAAGACTATATAGAGCTTTGGTAAGTCTAAATACATGACCAAGATGTTTTGTGTCTTCAAAGCTAGGAGGTTGTTCAACAAAATCTTCCTCTTGGACATAACAATTAAGAAAAGTGCATTTCACATCCATTTGGAAAAGTTTAAAATTAAGGAATGCTGCAAAGGCAAGTAGAATACGAATTGATTTAAGTCTATCTACTAGATCATAGGTTTCTTCATAGTCTATTCCCTCTTGTTTATTATAGCCTTTAGCAACAAGTCTAGCTTTATTTCATACTATGACTCCATTTTCATCACATTTGTTTCTAAATACCCACTTTACTCTAATAACAGATGTTTCCTTAGGTCTTTCAACAAAGGTCCAGACTTTATTCCTTTCAATTCATTTAAATCATCTTGCATAGCTTTGATCCAATCATCATCACCTAAAGCTTCATCAATGCTTATAGGTTCTAATTGGGAATGAAATTCTAGATGTTCTACTTCATTTCTTAAGGAACTTCTAGTCCTTACAGGTTGATTTACATCAGCAATGATACTATCACTGGTTTGATTCTTAAGAAACCCCTGAATTTGGTTTTGAAAAGCATGTTCATCAACATATGGTACAAATTCTTCTGGGGTAAATGTTTTAGAAGTAGCTTCTTGAAAATTATCCTTATAATAAGGTTATTCTATCAAAGGTTGACAATCAGTTTTTGAAAACACATCCGAGGGTGTAGGCTGGGATGGATTAAAAACAAAAGGATCAGACCCATCAAATTTTATATGCACTGTTTCTTCAATAGTACAAGTATTTTTATTAAAAATTCTATAAGCCTTAAAAGTTGTGGAATAACCTAAGAAAATTCCTTCATTGGATTTCGGTGTGAATTTATGTAAGTTATCTTTATTATTCAAAATGAATAATTTGCAACAAAAAACGTTGAAGTATGATATTCTTGGTTTTTTACCATTCCATAACTCATAAGGGGTTTTTTTAGAAAAGGTCTAATCAAAAATCGATTTATAGTATAGCAAGCAGTACTTACATCTTAAGACCAGAAATGTTTACATATAGAATATTCACTCAACATGGTTGTAGTTATCTCTTGAAGAATTCTATTTCTTCTCTCAACTACATCATTTTGTTGAGGAGTTATAGGTGCTGAAAAATTGTGAGTAATACCTTTTCTACTACAAAAAGTTTCAAAATCAGAATTTTGAAATTCACCTCCATGATCACTATGAATAGTTTTCAATGAAAGGTTTTTCACATTTTTAACTTGTGCTCTACAACTTTTGAAATAAGAAAAAGCTTCAGACATATTTTCTAGAAAATAAACATCAGTAAATCTAGTGTAATCATCAACTAGAACAAACACATAGTATTTGCTTTCAATACTTCCAGTTTGAGTTGGACCAAAAAGATTCATGTGCACTAACTGCAATGCATCAGTTGTTGAGACTTCACCGATCGATTTAAAACTAGGTTTATATTGCTTGCCATATTGAAAAGGATTGAAAACTTTAGAAGAATAAAAGCTAAACTCCGGTAGATCCTTAACTAGTTTCTTATTAGAGAGTTTATATAGGTTTCTAAGGTTACAGTGAACTAGTATTCTATGCCATAACCAGGAATGATCTTCCATTGCACTTAGTCAAGGTAAATCTTGACTCTTGAGGTCTTCTAAATTTAAGGTGTAAACATTCTCATGCCTATTGGCTGAGAGAATAAATTCTTCCTTGGAAATGTGAACTAAGCACTTGTCATTCCTAAAATTCACAAGGTAACCTTCATCACATAACTGACTTATGAAAATGAGGTTGTGCTTAATACCCTTAACAAAAAGAACATTTGAAATCAGAGTTTTTCCTAAAAGTAATATTTTACCAATACCAACAATCTCTCCCTTAGCATTATCTCTGAATGTTACCTTTCCTCCTTTCATTTTGATAATCTTTTCAAAATATATTTTATTACCAGTCATGTTCCGGGAACATCCACTATCCATGTACCATGTATTGTTGCTGGTACTCTCTTTATTTTCATGAAACCAAGAAGAGAATTATACTTTCGGAATCCAAATTTGTTTGGATTTGAGATTTCTAGATATAAAAATTTTAGGTACCCACATCTTCTTAGAAAAGTAAGCTTTGTGAAACCATAGATATTGGGTTTTGTTTAAGGAACAATTATTTTCCCAGTGACCACCACATTGACACTTAGTATAAAATGGGGCACTTTGAGGAACAAAATAACTGTTACTAAAATTTGGTTTTCCAAGGGTATAACCAAAACCGGATTTATTTCTTAAAGGTCGTATTTGGGAATATATTTTATAAAAATTTTCTTTACCATGGGTAAAGTTTGATAAACACTTCTTTAAGGAAAAAATTTCGGACTTGAGTTTTATAACCAAGTTTTTATCCTCAAAATCATTAGTTTTAGAACTAGAGCTATACCAGAAAACATTTTTCTTAGAAATTACTTTTTCTAACTCTTTAGAAAGTTTGTTCTTCTCAGAACTTGCTTCCTAAAGATTTTTTGGAATACTTTCCAAATCAGCATTTTTCATATCAAGATCTTTAGAAATATATGATATCTCTTTTTTAAGAATATTATTCATAGAGTTTGCCTTATCAAGATTTTTATTGAGTTTGGAATTCTCAATTTCAAGAATTTCAGCAAACCTAAAAACATCTTCATAAGTAGGTAATGTATTTTCTTCATCAGAAAAGGATTCTTCATCAGAAGAGGTATAATACTTACTATCATTAGAATTTAAGGAAACATTGGTCAATGATTCAACATTTCGTACCTTAGCCATAAAACAATGATTATCAATAGGTAATCTGGATATAGGACCAAGATTCTTTTGTCCTGATGATTCGTAATCAGAAGATTCATATGAAGAGTCACCACCACTAACACTCCATGTATCATTAGCTTTCAGAACTATCATAGCTTTGGCTTTATAATACTTCTTTCTGTTCCTGTCTGAATGCCTTTCATTACTTTTGAGTAAAGGGCAATCTGGTGTAATATGTCCAGCTCTCTTGAATTCATAACAATTAACTTCTCCATCTTTCCTATCTTTCCTTTCCTTTTTCTTATACATGGATTAGAAATTTCTCTGACCAGCTATCTTTTTCATCCTTCGTGCATGATTTTCTAACTCAATTTCTGAGATTTCACTCTCAGTAGAATCGGATTGGAAAATAACTTTCTTAGACTTGGATCTAGTTACTCTCTCAGGAGTCTTAGCTTTCATCTGATTTGATGTTGTTGTAAAAGCAACAGTACCATTTCCATTTTTCTTATTGATGTTATCAACATCTCTCTTCATTCTTGTTTCACGTTGGAGAAGAGTTCCAAATAACTCATCAAGAGAAATTTGAGTAACCTTCATGTTCTCATCTATAGCGTGTTCTTTTAGATTCCCACTCATTGGGCATGATTTCAATTATCTTATCCACAAGTGTTTCATCATCTAACCCTTTCTCTCCCATAGACTGTAAGCTATTGACAATAGTCATAAATCTATGTTGAACAATACAGATTGGTTCACCATACAAAAAATTGAATCAATGGTATTCAGCTCTAAGCATAGCTCTCATAGTCTCAATCACTTTAGAAGTTCCATAGTGTGTAACATCTAACTTCTTCCAGATAAAATTAGCTGCTTCACAAGAAGAAATTTGGATATATATATTTCAAGTCATTGAACAAATTAAGTTTTTGTGTACCTTATAATTGAGTTGATACTCTTGCTTTTCCTGGTTAGTAAAAGTTCTAACTTCCTTATCAGGAATTTTATAATCACCAGTAATAATAACAAAGTTTTTAACTATAGTATTGATAACAAAATTATTCATTGGATATCTCCAGTAATCAAAGTCATTACCATCAAATATTGGTGGTATTCTAGGATTTATATTATCAATGTAACCAACATTAATTCCTTCCATACTTAAAAAAAAAACTTTAACACACAAACTTGTTAGTAGAAAAAGTCCATATTAACAATGTTCGGAATGAGAATGTTCGGAATGGGAATGTTCGGAATGATAAAGTGAGCAAGAAAAAACTTATTTGTAAGTATAAGTATTTCAGATACCTCCTCTAATACCAATTTTAGGATCAAAATAATGATGTAGATGCTCAATATACATGAGGGGGTGAATTTTACTCTATAAAAATTCCTTTGGAACCTTTAATGTTAGTTACGAATAACTATGTCTTCCATAAACAAAGGAAAGGACTATGTTTTACAAAGTTAATATAAGTATATTCACAACACCTCTAACACCAAATGAAAAATTGGAAAGAGATACTGAAAGTAGGTTCCAGAAATATGGTACCATAAATTGAAACTCAACTAAAGATTACAATATAGGATTCTACCATAAAGCGTATAGAATCTAAATGAAACAGTGTACAAGTAAGGAAGTATAAGAATGTTATAATTTCCTTTTAATACAAAATGTAGAAGAAACAAACAAGTAGTAAAACTACAAGTAACAAGATATATGTCTTTTAACCCAAAGAGAAGGGTATCCAAAAACCTTGGATAAAGGTCCCTTGATTTATACTTTCAAGAAAGTCTGTCTTACCCACACTAGGGTAAGGCCTCGATACGAAGATCGGAGTCTCTGTCATGTTATCCCCGCATGCCCTCAACATTAAGGTAGTTGGGAACCTCTTTCTTCCTCAACAAGGAAGCCCTCGAACTTCAAGGTAGTCGGCACCTCTGTCTTCCTATCCCTGGAAGTCCTCGAATGTAATCACCAACATTCAGAGTCACACTATGCTTTGAGAGTTAATAAGAGCCTCTCTCTCTCTCTAGAAATCAATTCAATAGCATGTATGTACAATGTTGAAGATGTTATTCTTAAGTCAATAGTTCATCATCGAGCTCTTTCAAATGAGCTCCTATTTATAGGCAAGGTCAGCCTCCATTCCAACGATCATATTTACCTTAAAAATCGGGGGGACATGTACACGTGTAACTTAATCAGCGGTTAGTTTATAATAGAATAGACGGCATCGTTTTATAACAAAAATAAGTGAAACAGAATGTACGACATCGTTTTAGGTATTAAAAAGTTCGGAGTGATGATTCAAAGTGAAGGTTTGGAGTGAGAGAAAAATATTAAAGAGTAGACAGATTATAACAATGTAAGAAAAATGAATGTTCAGATTCTAACCAAAAATAATTTTCGAAGTCTACATAAATCCGGAGTGTATAAAACAATGATGATCAGATTCTGTTTAATAGGTGTATTCGGAATGAGAATTCGTAATTAGAGTTCATCATCAGACTTCGTAATGAGAATTCTTCATCAGAATTCGTAATGAGAATTCCTCATCAGAATTTGTAATGAGAATTCATCATCAGAATTCGGAATGAGAATTCGTCATCAGAATTCGTAATGAGAATTTGTATCCAGAATTCAGAGCAGAAGTTCATCAGAGTTCGTATCCGGAATTCAGAATGAAACTTCATTACAGTTCTCATCTGGAATTCGGTACTTAAAACAGATTGTTTCATATCAAAGTTTCAAAATGATTCCTAGAATATAGAAATGAATCCGAAACCTATACTTAAGAAATATATGAATGAAAATATGATAAGGATATTTTTTCTTACAAAAGTGATCTTCCTTATAAAAGTGATTTTCCTTATAAAAGTAATTTTCCTTATAAAAGTGATTTTACTTATAAAAGCAATTTTCCTTAAAGAAGCGATTTTCCTTAAAGATAAGGTGTTTGCAATTTTCAAAACAAGAAGGAATGGAAAAGTCATAAGAAAAACCATATTGACTCAACATTTTCTTCCATCAAGGAATTTGAAAATAAGTATTCAATGTAATTTGTGTAGTATTCATTATGATTGATATTTACATCCAATCATTTTTCCCTAGTCTTCATAGAATATACATCACCGAATTTAACGTACTAACATGCGATATCTCAATTTGATCAGTATCACCTAAAAGTTGAATCAAATACTATATTACCAAGGGTCCAAAATCTCATTTGGTTTATTAAATATATGATGAATGTAACTATCATTTCATGTTTCTCAAAGAGAATAAAACTCCATAAGAAAATACATCAACTAAATATATAAACCATATGTGTCTCACATTGAGTTTATCTTTAAAAAAATTCCCTATCTCATATAGCCACCCTGTATGGATAATATACCATATTACATAATCATGTAAATATTGATAATATCAGCCCTCTAGGTAATAAACGTGAACATAAATCATTGACAAAAAATCCATGCTCAACTAAAACTGTAATAGAATCTATTTTGGTTACATTCACTAAAATCCATATACCATAATAAACTAATATTTAATATCTCTTATATCAAAAAAATAGTAAATAGATAACAGGAAAGACATAATAAATGACCATAAACCCTTCAACAAGAATATAAATTGTATATAATTTGGACACTTATTCCATCATAGCCAATTATGGGTCATGTACAACATGCAATGGGGATCCATATACACAAGACCACTTGGATCACAAAACCTCCCTTACTATGTCTAATTCATAAAAATTATATATATTAGTAGACAATATATATATTGATCCATGAAAATTAAATATCTAAACGTTTTATCATTAAAAAATAAAATATTTAGGAACATAACTAGGAATATTAATTTTTTATGAGCCCAATGTGGATATAATGATGCATAACTACATGTACTTCCTCTATATCTAGGAGTAATGTAGAAAAATAAATAACATAATATATAAATTTAACATAATTAAATAACTAAAAATTGACAATGATATCAAAAAACATTTATCCCAATTCACCCATCACATGTATTTTAGTCATACTCGTGCTAGATAGGTACATATCTTGAAAATATTATCATGTCTCATGATGTTTTGAAAAATCAAGCTTCCACATGCCAAATAATAAACATTGTACACTCAAAATATTTCATTATCAATCTAATATATTACAATTTTTTTCTCATCCTAGACCCATATTACACAAATGATAATTTAGTCAAAAACCCACTACATGCTAGAACACCACCCAGAGTGATTGTTCATTCTTACTAGTAGTGGGGAATTGCGAGGTGATATATGGGTTTCTATATATTCTGTATATAAATTTTAAAAAATGTTAGAAACAATTGGAATAAAGAAAACTAATAAACGAAATTATATAATATCAATATATTAAACAATTATATACCATATTCCACATAGATGAACATGTTCAATGTCACACCTCTTAAAATAGATATCACTGGATCACCTATAGTTGTTATCTTACAGAATGGCTTAAAAAAAGATAACTCCCAATTTAAAGGCATGGAATCACTAGGTCTATAACCATCGTTCTTACTCCATCTCATAATTCTTAAACACCATAAAAATCTATAGTTTCATCATTGATCCCTTTAATCCACAAACATCATAAGACAAAATATTCATATATGTTCTGATGGAATATTATGATGTTTATTTAAAGACATAGTTGTCACCCAAAATGGATCTGTATGATAAGATCCATAATAATATGATTATAAAGTTTTTTAGTGTAATTTAACCTAATCAATTATCCCAACCAACTCTATGCATGTTGAACTTGGTATAATCAAATAATTACTTGATTTTGATAGTTACAAAGTTTGATTAAATACTAAAATATTTTCTTTTTTTAAAGAGTACAAATCATTCCAACCCATTTTATATCATACTATGTCACAAAAAATAGAACATAGAAAAAAATTACCAACTATTCATATCTACCAATGGAATGTCTCCAACCTAAAAAACAAGTTTACTTGTCCTAAAACCGCTTAACAACATTTAACTCAATAGCATAGTGAAACTAATTGAATGGAGACACATGTACATTACCAATATCAACACAATGAATAAGTGAAAATAATATCATTTATAAAATTATTATATAATTTTTATTAATATTAATAACACAAAAAATAATATATTTTCAAGAACTAATTTTTGAAAATCCATTTTTAATAAAAATGGATCAAATGAGAATGAAAAAACACTAGGAAAAGTTCTATTGCATATCCCATGGTGCCAAATTATTGATATGGTTCCCCCCCTTGGTCTTATATGGTGCCCCTATATACCCCTCTCTTGTCTCATGTGGTAACCTTTTCTACTTCTCACAATCCTCTTATGTGTACTCAACCTCCATCTTTGAGTCACATATGCACAAAGCTTCACTATGATCTTCCCCTCATAGTTCTATATCATTACCTTTAAATTTTCATACATGTCCACTAAATGAAAAATGTGTTTCTCGATTTGGGAAGATTGATTTTCCCTCCCATATCCACCCATCCAGATATCCCACACTTACCAAATATATCATAGAGAACTATAATATGCATGATTTCTTATTTAATTTCAGTTAGGCTGTTTCCAAAATCCATCACCTATGAAATCCATCAATCAGGTGTTTCCAATTAATTAACCCACCTCTAATGGATACTCACTTGGGTGGCATAACACCCGATATTTTTCACTATGATTAACCAATGTATATGGTTACTCAGTTGGGTGGGAGATTATCCAGGGCCCATCAAATGGTAAATCCAAAACCTAGGTATTCTCACCAGTGTGAACCCTCACCCACAATTAATGAGATGGGAGAATCATGTCATGTGTCATTTACATAGGATATCCTCTCTTATAATCCATAATTATGGATGAATATATCTATTTACATCTTTTAGGGAAAGAACACTTATTGATTATCACATTTGGATACTGTGGTGTCAACATGTTGAAAATCCCTATACCCATTTTTTAATTAATCTTGTGTCGAAATATTACCATTAAGGACTTTACCAAAACCACCCTATTTAGATTCCCATGGTATAAGGAACAATATTCCTCCCCCAATATTTCTAAAACTTATTAGTATTTATAATCTCATAATTTTCCTCCTAATCAATCAAATTCATCATGGTGTTGACAATAATATATACCCTAAGAAATGAGGCCCTCACTTCTAAATGTAGTGGTGAGAAAACTCCCAAACCATGTAGTGTAATTTTACTCCAGCATGATTCATGGAACAATGGAAATAAATGATGGAATCCAAGACACCATTGTTCCAATCAATATATGAAAAAATTGTAATTATTCCACCATTGTATAAGATTTTTCCTTATACTTCTCACCTAAAATCACGAGATGGAAAGGGAATTTCCTATGGGGTAATCTCATAGCCATTACTCTCTGATATCATAACCCTCAATTCTGTATAGCACCTCCCAATCAGTCAGTACGTAGGGAGTATTCTTACATCATGATTACTCAGTGTATAAGGCCCATGGTACTCTCCATTGAAACACACATATCCCCATGTATCTATTATATAAAAAACCAATAATTTCTCACATTGTCTTAGATAATTTATTTGATTTAAACATTATAATATTTGTCTGCATTTCCTTATTTTTTATATGTAATCCTTAGTCGTTTTTTTTTATTTTTCATATTCCCCACGAGGTGTAACTTAAATAGGCTATAATACCAATAAAACATCATAGGGTATCTTGGTATGAATATGAAACACTCAGTATATTGTTTTAATACCATTTCTGACTGATATTTCATTGATTCTCTAACTATATAGTCTTTGATTCCTTCAATAATAGGATATATAGGATGAATCTACATGAACGGAGACTGATATCCAACATAAAAAATATAACCATATAGGTTCAAATAGAACTACCATAAATTGTGGGGCTTATATCATAGTTTCACAATGTTAAACTGTATAACAACGCACTCCCTGCATGAAGTTAAATTATGTTGTATTATCACATCACATGACTATAAAATGTGCCAATCCAACTATAAGATACCAGTTTTAGTGTAGGTATTTATTTAATTAAATAAAAAAATTTAATTCATTAAATTTTTTAATTAATGTTCACTAGGAATATGATTGGTCTTGAGGTGTTTTAGGGTTCGAGATAGTATAAGAATGTAAAACTGGAAATCTTGTGCATGGTGTATGTTTGGTGAGTGGTTAATAAAATGATATGGCCTACCCAACTAAACTACGAAACATTGGACAGTTGAATTAGGCACGGTTGACACATGTTCTATCAAAATATTTATACATTCCATGTAACCATGAGACCCAACTCCCCATATAATGTGTCTTTCATATGGTTTGTGGATGGTTCGTTAAACTATACAGGAAAACTGTTTTCCCTATTAATTTTGAAAAAAATTACAAAATTTGTGACATCAGGATTCATATGTTCTGACATATTTTCCCCCTATATTTCCATCCATGAAGAGATAGTGATTGACTTTTCCAAAACAATCCCCCATTGAGCCATTATCCTTCATTATAAGACAATTTTTAGTGTTATTGATTTTATATCAAAGATCTAGGTAAGTCAACAACATCCCGTTCTTCTCTTTTTCAGAATAGGGATTGTAATTTCCCTCATCATATTTTGAAGATCTAAACCACTATTTATTTCCTTTGGATCATTATTGGCAACTTGAAAAGAGGTTTATATTACAATACATGGCTATTATTATGTTTGGGCCTATCAATATATTAAATATAGACGGCATGTAAGCTATATCCCAATGTTTTTATGTATTTGGGCATATGATAATGTGTCCTTATTTATCCCTTCTTGTGGTTTTAGTTTTATTAGTAAAATTTGTGTAAAATTAGTGTCTAAAGTACATTTTGAACCCCTCATGATCCACACTAGATGAATTGAGGGTGATTTTTCCAATTTAGGTTCACTCATGGGATGCACAGACCTTCCTGAACTAGGGTAACATAAATATTAGATATGAAATTTTATTTTGCTTAGGTAGATCGAAAAATGAACATCATAGTGGGGAAATTTTATAAATAATAAGATATATGTATTCTTTGTCCTAGGATTGATAATTTTTTTTACGAGTGGTTTCACCTGGAAAAAACGATCAATTGGGTTAATTGAGATTTCTTCATATGGATTCTGAAATGAAATAAAGATAAATAGAGGATTAGTGAATATGAAATGCTGAACATTCAAAATTTCTAATGGATTGTACATTGGGGAATCTTTGAAATTGATTATCAAATAGAATTTTTTTATTCATTATGTCTTTTAATAAATGGTAAATTTTGAATTGGATAATTGTGGTATTATATATTAATTTGTGAATATGTTAAATGGGTTAACGAATGAAAACTAGTGAATATTTATAATGACTTCAGTCCTAAGAATTGGGAATTGAAATATGTTGTAATGTAATGTAAATGGTAATGTGTTAATGGTTTATATAATTATGCCAATTTCTAGGTTGTTATTATAGATTGTGATTGGTATGTTTGTTGATTTTGAAGGGGTTGTGATATGATATGTGGTTAGTGTATATATATAATGCCAGTGGACATGGATTGGTAGTTTGGGTAATTGAATGAGTTTATACGCCCTTGGATTGAGATTTACCAAGGCTTTAACATCCATCCCACAACGCATGGGTTTGGTATTGGGATGTAACTTTATTCCCCTAATAGTGACATTTCACAAGGTCTGAAGCTACGAGGTTAGGATAATATGTTTGTTGTGATTCAATTAAACCCAATGAGAATGGTGTTTGACTAATTCTTGTATTCTTAGTGATGACTTTTTTAAATCCTTGTGTCGTTTATGTAAACACATAACTGATGGAACATATGAATATATTGGATTATATAAGGAAGAAGATAAAAATTATTAATTTAGTAAGAATTTTAGTAATCGTTTATGTAATAATCGTTATGTACTATCACCCAAAGAATATTTTATTCACTTTTAATGATTAAGTACATGAATGAAATAGCTATTAGACTATATATTTTGTAATAGCATTGGGGGCGGTCTTTTGATTTGTACTCACACTCACCTCGGGCCACTATTAGATACACCTGAATAGTTTATTATTTCATGTATGTATAAGGTAAAAGGATTAGTGCTATAAAGTTGAGTTGGGTGAGGGATTTTCATGGATGAGGATACAGACATAGAGTTAGGGCCAATTTTGGGGATTTAGTTTTTTTATTTCTTTGTCGGGTTTCGATCACCTTGGTATTATGAACATGACATGACATAGTTATTGTTGGTTTGTGGTTATTACAATATTTCAACAGATTACTAGTTTATAAATTTTTATTAGTTATTTTTTATTGTTTCCACTATTTATATTTTTATTGTATTTGGATTACTCTATTAAAGATTGAATAGTGTCCATACATGGATTATCAGACCCTCACTACTAGTCGACAACCTCTGGTGTATAGGGAGGAATGATTGAGGTTATGTAACAATCCATATTGGATCACTCTTTTTTTATTCGATATCAGGTACATTAAAAATTATTATTAGAGGAGTAAATTGCTATGTATTACTATTTAAGAATGAATTATGGGATAATTGGAATGTTCATAGTTGACAATGAGATAATTCATATGAGTAACTACCCATGTATAAGAAAAAAACCCAAGTACCACAACTAGAAATTGTTGTTCTTGTTGTATGTTGTTATAGAAAGATAATATTTTATTATTGGGTGATTCCCTTATTGTGTGATTTTATTGTTTGATGATTTATTAATTACAGTCAAAATGGCATGGAAATGATCAATCATGAATCATTATAGGCAGCTAGGGTGACACGTAAAATGTATCGTGGTGGGAAAACAAGCAGTGGTTGTGTGAGACATGTTTGGTGAAATTAATTTTACTTTGTATGAAATTGAGAGAAAATGATGTTTATCAAAGATGATAAAAATAGGTAAATGGAATAAATACCAGGGAATGTTTAAATAATATTGTACATAAAAGGCTTTAAAAATATATAAAATTATTAGATCTAATAGATTATAATGATCGGATAGTTTCTAAAAAATTATGGTTTCTATCATTATGATAAAATGGTTAATGATTTATGATATTGGGATGGTTGTGAAAGAGTTATAATTGGGTTTCAACAAGTTGTAAAAATCTAAAAGGTTAAAAAAGGGGAAACATTTGTGTTATATATTTGGGAAAAAATTCAATAGAATATTTCTAATGAAAGACATGTATCAATGATTTTTGGTTTACCCTATGTTGACCATGCCTAGAAATAGGAATGGTTGAGGGTGGTAGTAACACAACACGATTTTGTAAATAAATTTAATTGATGAATCATTGAGTATCTTCAAAAGGCTAAATTTTTATAACTGAGCTTGTAAACATAATTTTCCAACTATGTGTTTTAAATTTTTAAAATCTTATCTATACAGCTGGGTTCATTAAGATATTTAGAGTCAGATAAGTCAAACATAGTTTTTGATAAATAGTCACATACCCTTATTAATTATAGTATTAACCTTATGAATAGTAAATCTATTATAATTTTATTATCGTTTTTTTTAAGATAATGAGATATTTATTAATATTTTAATGTGATACAAACACATTATTGTATTGAAATTTTAATTTTTAACATAAATCATTGATTTATTTTAAAATTAAATTAATCATATCGAACCAATAATTTTCATATAATTGATTTCATTATTAAATTTTACATGTAAATAAATGTTTTGGTGGTTATTTTTCATTTTTCTAAAATACATGATGATTTGGTGAATATTAAAATATGATAAATTATGATAAATGCTAAATATATGATTTATTGGGAAATATCTAATGTATAGTTGATGTATGTACACTAGTTTTGAACTCACATGCAATTATTTTTTTATGTGTGACTTGAATCAATATTACTGGTTTTCTTGAATGAAATTATAAAATAAAGAAAAAAATAATGGGAAACCCCTCCTCTCCACCTCTATAACCCCTCCCCCCCACACACACACTGCCGCTTCTACTAACTCGTTTGAGCATTGAATATCCTCATAGTTTTACCCAAATACTATTATTTAGTCTCTCCCAATATCTACGAGTTGTTTGACTTGCAAAAAGATCAAAACCCCTTCAATTAAAAGGGAATCTCAAGGAGGTGGTTTCAAGAGGTAAATTCACATTCTATTTCATTCAATTGCATTTGATGTTCCATTCAATTGTTATTGTCTCCTCACCTCATCTGCCCAAATAAACATGATAAATATAGTATAACCTATATACTATAATTATATCATGCTATTGGAATAACCTTACTAAATAGCCTTACTCTCTCCCTTTTATTTTAAAAACAATTCATCGTCCGTGCGATGCCAAATTATAACCATCATGGACGATGAAGTTTAACTCCTTAATTTATCCTTCAATACTGTTCATGAGAACATTTTTATGGTCAAAACAGGCCATAATATATGTATCATAACTTATTTTATATTCATTAACCAATATATGTACATAATATTAAATCATATGACTAAACTACGTCTTAATAATTAAAATACTGCTAAAATAATCTAAGTGATTGTCATTAATATTTCCTCTAATGATTCATCTTCATTCCAAGTAGCGAAATTATATTAAAGACCATCAATACCTATTTATGTTCATAAATAATGTGTAATATTAATTTTGTATATTTACATCCATTTCACGTGAACCCCATTACTTAAAAACAAGTGAACTGATTATGAAAATCAAGATAACAAACACTCTAGAATGATGGAATTCAATATTATAACCTGTCAACAAAGAAAAAAACGAAGTAAAAAAATATGAAAAAATAAATACATGTTTAATATGTTCTTATGTATGCTACTAATATGTCTAGTTTCATATTTTATGACCATAAGTTCAAGAGAGGAAGATTCAGACTTTAAGATTAGGGTTTTGCACCCCGAACCTCCATTTTTATTTGGGTTCCACTTATTTTCTACTAACCACAATTAAATTCTTAATAATTAATATTTACACATCATAAATTATTTTTTAATATATTATAAAATTTTACCATCAATAATCATACTTTAATTTATGGAGAATTATTTGCTTAAAAATGATATTTCAAAAAATTCTTCCTGAAATACAAGTCCGATTCAAGAGAATTTTTCAAATTCGAACCTATTTTAAAGGGAACTCAATAATATACTTTTGGAAAAAATTAAAATTGTAAAATTAATCATTTAATTATGAAAATAATATCTTACATAAGTTCATGTTTTAGACATTGTTTTTTACAAATGAAATCTTCTTTTTAAAGTAATAGTGTACTTATCTCAAGAATTGCATAATGATTTTATAAATGTATCGTAATCTATTAAAAAACTATTTTTGATTTTTATGTATTACTGGGATAAATACATTATGATATTATCTAACATATTTTATGGAATGTTTTATTATTATTTTGACTATGGATGTGATATCTTAAAACAATTTCCCAATTCACTCAGAATGGTTAGTGTTTATGCTTAAGGATTGTTGAAAGTTATTTACATTTCATTTAATAGATTCAATATGAAGGTATATTTTGTTTATGGTTATCCCCATTCATAATAAGATTGAATTTTTCTTAGTAGGTGTGGGATATGGCCCGCTATATCCCCATAGTATATCTGTATGCCCCATGAGATAAACAATTGTCTAAGAATGAGGCCATATAATTTGATTATTTATGGTCTTGGAATAAGGCCATCACAATAAGGTTATGATGTCCGGGATTATGCATTCCCTCAATATGAAAATAGTATCTATGGTTCATGTGGTTATTCAACTAGTAAAATACCCATGATTTTGTTTTAATATGGAATTATTTATTCATCTCCTATTCATGCCATAATGTGTTCATGGTTATTGTTAAAAGAATGAGTTTTTAGTTATTCAACATGCCTAATGTTTATGTCTATGATATCATACACTTTATTTCTTACCCTTTATGATCATTTTATATAACTACTTTCTTATGATTTATTTTATTAGAACATGATGGTTTTTAATATGAATGACATGCATAAGAAACCTTGTAGTTATGGATGTTGTCCAAGGAATTTTTATGTTATTTTTCATTTCATGTTGTAATGATGAACTTATGTATGTATTTTTTTTCCAATGCTACTAAACAACTCAGTCCTTTGGGGTGAATATTCCCTATTTATATGAAAATGTAATTAAATAAGGCACAATCTTTAGAACACTACAGTCATTTTTTACAGTGGTATTTGAGATCTAATCACATTCATATAATCATTATATGTTGAGTAGGTTTATAATAAAAAGTAGTTTGTTTTCCATTTTTATATTCACTAATTAAACTTCCCTTGATATGTTTTTTAATGAATATATTAGGAAATATTAATCCAAATATGCATCAATTTATTAAATACTAGGTAAATGGAAATTTCAAAAATTGTGAACCAGTGGGTTTTCAAAATAGTTATTTTAATTATAAAATATTCGTAATAATGAAATTTTCATTGATGAACTGTATTGAGTGTTCATAGTATTTCTTATATGGACCTTGTATGCATTTTTTGTGAAGTTAGAGTTCCCTAGAGAGATAAAATTATTATATATTGGAACACCATGATTACTATTAGTGTGTAGATAAAGGAGGTGTTTCTTATTTTTCTATCACCATGACAAGGACCATGATGGGTTTGAGAGGTTGTCTTATAACATGAGATTTGTAACACTGGGGTGTTTTAATTGTATGGGTTGTTCATAGGAATTAAGGATGTGTGTCTTTTTTCAGGGTCATTAATGATGGGTGATTCATTAGGGTTGTAGTGACCCATGTGGGTTTAAGCCAGGTGAGTTGGGTTTTAGGCCATAAGAGTGTGGGATTTGGCACTAGGTGATAATGTGTTGGTGAAAGTATGTTAGGAGAGGGAACTATAGTGAATGTTGTGTGGGGGAATTTCATACAGTGTTTTGAAACTGGGGTTAAGAAAGCCACCCATGAGGGGGGACTTGTAGGTAATTAATGTGTGGGGCCTAATGAGAGAAGAATATTGATTGTTACCTTTACATAGTTGGAAATCAGTGTAATTAAAACCCTATGGGAGACACATGATAGAGTGGTCACCCGATTTTTTAGCGTTCATTGGATTGTGAGGCACTAATAGTTGTTATGGATTAAAACATGAGTAAATTTTCCTAAAGGTAGATGCTGGAAGGTCAATGGTTTTCAAGAAGTGACATGAGTTGTAAATATGAGTGGGAAATCATGGTATAATCAAGGGTAAAATAGTGAGAAGTTATGCTAGTGATTCAGGATCCATGGAATGAGAATATTGATAAATGATTCATATGAGGAATCTATGAATGATAAGTAGCATCATGTTTTAGTTAATGGTATGGTTGTGACTTGGTTCCTCCAAAAAATGGGCAGTTGAATTATTATGGTCCATTGTAATGTTTGCTTTTGGAGGGTTTTGTCGTCGAGATGTCTGACCCGTTAATTTAAAAAATCATAAAATGAATCCTTGATGATAAATTATTTGTAGATGATTAAAGGGTGAAAAATGGCTGGGTTGTATGGTTTTGTTATGAAGGTTATTCCTAAGGTGAGGTTTGTCACGTTTTTTTTATATTTTTTTCACAAATTCGCATGTTATTGGGTGAACTATTGAGAATTACGTGTGGCTAGGGAAGATGAAAGGCCCAAGTGCATGTTCAATTGAGTAAGTTGGTGTGGGATAAGATCTAGTGATGGCTTTATTTTCAGGACTAGAGTTTTATAATGTGTATGTTGTCACAAGAATGTTTGAGACATTGAAGGATCTGATGAGTTCTATATGTCAGTACATGCTATTAGAGCATGATTCTCACAGGGATAGGTACAAAGGTGAATGTGGATAAGAATATGTCATTCTCTATGAAACAATGATGTAATAATGGTTATACCAAAAAACATTGGTTCGGATTAGTGTAGAAGACTATTTTATTTTATATGTTAACTTCCAAGGTCATGCTTGAAGGATTTGACAGGTGTGGGAGAAGTAGTGTAAATGGAATCAATGGTTTCCATATGTTTTGAATATTTTCCTAGAGTGGTGTTGATTTTTTGTTTACAATTACATATGAGCGGTGGTTCATTTGTGATAAAGATATGTATACGATAAAGAAAGAAATAAAATCATTGAATGTATTGGTGTCCCATAGTGGAAGGTAACATCAGCGTTGGATAAGTTATGTTAGTTATCCATGACAACTTCTTATCATACTTGTACCCAATTTTGATCATGGCCAATTTTATGATATCATCATAGGTATGCTATGAAATATCTAGAAATACACCAAGGGACATGGATATGTATTTATTTAATATGGTAAATCATTGTGATTGTGCTCAAGGGTAGGTATATGTGGAGATGGGTGGTTGGATGTACACTATCTATAGTTATGGGTGAGATCCTCGAGATGGATTGGGTATCGATGAACATCGTATGTACTATTCTCGGAAGCTCAGAATGAGGTTTGGGTGATGATTGTTTTGTTGTTCTAAGAAAACATAGATAGATAATTCCATCTATTTAGGGTTCAGGCTATGATTTAATCATGGAACGAGTCGGTTTGTACCCCTTGAGGAAATAGGTTGTCGAGGAAATAGGATGCCAATGTGATACCTACAAGGGGAACATTGGGATTCTAGGAAGGGGGCCATGTTGAACTTATGTGTGGTTGTTTTTCAATCCAAATGTTGGATTTGATCTTGTGAAATCAGTAAAAGGAATACACAATGCATATTTTAGGAACATTGATAACATGATAATGGAGTTTTATTGTTAATAACCTCAAGAGAGATCGATCTTGGACTCTGGTTGGTGTGGTTTTGTGACCATGGAGTATCCTTGGTGTTACGGTATCTTATTTAGGTGATGTAATGATGTTCCAGTATTTAAAATGATCATTTCTATGATGAGTTAGCTATGGACAACCTAACTTGACATAGAGTATGGAATGAATGTGGGGAGATTTAAACCAACATCAGTGGGTGTTTTTGACTGAACATTTTATATAAAATTTTTTTAAATTGGTTTTGAATATGTAATTATTCATCTTTAGTCAATATATGGATGATATCAGTTCTTTTGATAGAAATAATGCTTGGTGTGTTGGCGCACGATAATGGTATGGTGGATAGTGGATGTTTTGACGTTGGTGTTCTACCTAAATTCACTAAATGGTTCTTTTAGGTGCATGGTATAGTGATTGGACTAAAGTATGTATGTTCCATGGTGAGGTAAAAAGGGGTACCATTCCAGAAGTGGTAGATGATGTATGCGATAAGACAATTGGGTATGGTTCGACATGATATAGTAATAATAATGAATAAAGTAAGTCATGATTTGCCTATGGATTGATGTTTAAGTGGAAAGTTCTTTTTGGAAAAGGAAGGTGTAGTAAATGAGGTAATGTTATAAGTCTATTAGTAGTGGTTGTACATATACGCATTGAGTGGTTTCATTGGTGGTAATGGATTCCATTGAAGGGTGATGCCCTTATGAATTTTTTGGATCATTGATTATGTAACATATTAGTTATGTTTTTAAATTTGATTTCATGTTTTGATTCTATCTCCTCACATAGGGAGTTTTCAATCACCATAAGATGGTAAGGGTGAGCTAATGTTTATGGTGGGAGAAAACCATAGTGGTAAAGTTGTTGGTTGAGGGTGAGATTTATTTTTTGAGTTGGATGAAATTGAGTGATTAAAATACTAGGATTTTTTCTAATATAATGATGCATTTACTTGGGATTTATTGGTTGAGAAAATTAAGTGTTGTGAATATGTTTTGGATGCTATATTATGTAATAGGAACATTGGGATCTGATGTTTGGATTTTCATCATTCGAAAAAACATGCTCAGAAGGTTTTTGTGTTTTCTTGGGTGGTTTTGAGTTTTGGTCACTATAAGAGTTTTGAAAACCTTCTATCATGGGCCAATGTGATATGGGACATGATCTATGTAGAAAATCGGGTTGGGGGGTGTTGACTGAATCTTCCATGACTATAGTTAGATGAGTATAACATGGTTAATTGTGTGGTTTGATGATTATGCACCCTTGGAAAACATCTAGTATGTTTATTGGATCATAGTAATAAGTATTATAGGGAGAAACCATTATATTGGTTGGTTTTATTAGCGACATGGAGATTTTTCACAGGATACATATGAAAGTGAGATTGATATGTGGGTTGAGAGTCTGGATATCTTTACCTTGGTTGTTCAATGATGCTTGGGAGTAGGGATCGAGGATGTGCCGTTATATGGAAGATAGTTTGTATGATCCCAGTTTTAAGGGATGAATGTCCATGTTAAAATTCATATTTTAATTCCTTAATTTTAATTATAAAAATATTCTCCCAATTTATGAGGGGTGTTTCGAGGGTTTGGAAATGGAGTGAAAGGAACATCGGTCTAACCTATTCAATATAAAATGTTGGAGCATGGTTAAGTAAATTGTGCAGCCTCCCTATGAAAATCCTGAAAACATGTACGGTAGTATTATGAACGTTTGGAACGCTATTTTTCAAACCCATTTTAATTTATACACAAATGTGCAACCCATCTTCCTTTATATAGTGTCTTGCGCATAGATTGTGCATAGTTTAGTAAACTATTCTGGTAAATTGTGTTCCACATTATAGTAGAAACATTTACAAAATTTCCACTTCATGATTATTAATTTTCAAAGCAATTTTCCCCCATTTCATCCCTTGGAAACCAATTGATGAACTGGGATGAACCAGTCTTCCAACAAGACAAATTCCTTCAATTCTGTTCCATTTGATGCATTTTTTATTTTGGATCAAAGATCCAGGTATGTCTAATACACCACTTTATTCACTGTTAATGTATATGGTTTTTATTTACCCATAATTTTTTAAAGCGCTAAAGTCATATATTTTATGTGTAACTATTTTTAGAAAATAAAATGGGGTTTGGATCCAGATCTAAGGCGGTGATTTATAGTGTTTTCCTCTATGGATTTGTGTTAGGTGGTCTTAATGTTATATCCCATAGTATTTATATTTATTTTTTCATATGATATTGTATTCTTGTTTAACACTTATTTTGGTTTTAGTACCATTATAATGATTTAGAAAAATGGGCGTCTAGTTGACAGTTTTCGCTCCTCACGATCCCAGTGGGATTCTTTGAGGATGATTTGACCAATTTAGGGCCACCCATGGGGTGCACCAACCTTCCCAAACAAGGGTAACATAAATGTTAGGTAAGATTTTGTATTGTGCTTATGTAGAGACTAAAATGAACATGATGGTTTTGTAAATTGATGATTAATATTGGATATTAAAAAATTTTCCAATGATTAATTGAGTTTTAAGGGGTTTTATAGAATGAACTAAAATTGGATAAATTGGTTTATTTGATATTTCGTCAAATGGATGGGGAATTAAGTTAAAATGCATAATTGATTTAGTTCACATGAATTAGAAAACATGATAATTTGTTAATGGCTTTTAAATTGGGGAATATGTGAGACGAATTCTCACAAGGGAATTCTGGAATATGTTAAATGGGTTAATACATGAGAAATAATGACTATGATATGTGAGTTGACATATAGTAATTTTTTAATATGTTTAATGGTCTGATGTGTGGAAACAAGTGAATATACGTAATTATTTTAGTGATAATAACTGTGAATTGGGCTAAATGGTAATGTACTATAAATGGGAAAGTGTCACTGGGTTATAGAATTATGTTAAGCTCCTTGTTATTGTTATGGATTGAGAATTGTAAGTATGTTTCTTGTGAATGGTTTCAAATATGGTACATGGTTAGTGGATATATATATATATATATAACATGTTAACATGGCCATGTAGTGCGACGTATTGAATGAGATTCTATACCCTCAACGTGGGTAATGTTTGTGCTCTATAGTCCACCACACAATTCACGAGTTAGGGAAGGAGACAATGAACTATTCACCCAACAGTTTAATTCCACTTTTATTGAGTCTTTCAGGTGAGGATAATGTGATTTTCATGACATGTTTATCCCTAGAGAGATAGGGACTTGATTAATTCCCTAATTATTAGTGATGGGTGTCGTACACCATTTTGTGAATAATGTAAATGCTTAACCCACAGAGAACACATTGATAATCAATTAAGTAATCAAGAAGATGAAAATGATGAATTTAGTACTAAGGGTAGTAATGGATTAGGTATATATTGTTAACTAAGGTCACATGAACTGTATTTTATCAACTTTTCATTACTGAGTATGTTAATGCATTATCTGTTAGGCCTCAAAATCTGTATTCACCATTGGTTTTGGTCTACTGATTTTCACCCCCACCTTGTTGAAGCCTTAATTTGGTGCCCGTGTGGATTTCACTGTCGATGGTTTGGATATAGACAATGGCCTAGTTCGAAGGAGTTGATTTGGGCATCGGAAATATACGATTGAGGATATAGACTTAGAGTCAGGACCCATTTTTAGGAACCATCTATTTGTCTTTATTTTTTTGGGATTCCTTTACAATGGAACTATTATAATGACATCACATTTTTGTTATTAGTTTCTTGTTTGTTCCCACTTTTGGGAGATTCATGGATAATGCATGTTTACTGATTATTTCAAATTGATTTTTCTATATATATTGTTAATTTTTATGGATTAATATATTAAAAAGTGTATTGTGTCCCAATTTGACATATTAGATCCACGCTACTAGTAAGAAAAATCTACCGTATGGGGTGGAACATTTGAGATCATGTAATAACCTAGATCAGAAGCTAGGATATTGGAATCCGGTTCAGGGACGTTACACCAAATACATGTGATTTTACATTTTCCTTTTTGATAGTCCTTAGTCATCTCCATATATTTTAATCCCACTATTAATAAAGGTTCACGTTCTATCCACGTGTGACCATATTATTATTGAGATTATTCTTTTCTTTCCCTCACTGGCTCATATTCTAATGATTTGTGTTGTCTTGTCCATTGGGTTTATCCCCCATATAGATCATCCTCATAACATTATTTAATCTAAATGGCACAATTCTCCTACCTAAAAGGAAATATTTTTTTAGGATTTATTTTTTCATCCTTAATTTTCCATACATCCACAATTTTCCACATTCATATGGTCATATTCTATTTCATATTGAACCAATATAATTGAGTCTTATTACCTTTAAGCTCATCAAGGTAGGGTAACTTATACTTAAGTCCCACACCAACAATTTTTAGGTACCTCTTGGCGAAACATCATTACTGTACAATGATAAATTGCATAGATGTGTTCTTGTCACATGACCTTCAAAGGTATGATGTTACCTATTATGTGTCTCCTACCAGCATGGATTATGAATCCCTTTTAAGGATATGTTGGAAACCTCTTCATGGGTCTTATTGAAAAAAAAAATAAAAAACCAATGTGTCTTAGGGTAGAGGGAAACACCAGAGTGATCATCCATGTATATTAGAAAAATATCATCTATCCAATATAAAATAGTGATAGGGAACCCCATATAGACACATATAAATCCTTTGATAAAAACATAATGATATAAATAAATCTTTACATGGATGAAATACATTATATATTCAATGGTGTATACAAATTTACATATTATTAACAGATTTTTAACATTGGAGGGAATATGGTCCCCTACAGGGATTGATTGAATGAATCAAGATCATGTGGTAAATAAATAATAAAATTTAGAGTAGGAAAATAATCCCCAAATTAAAAGGACCCAACCTTATAACATTACTTAACATTGAATTAAATGAATAATTCACATTGAGGATCTTTTCGGGTTTAGAATTTTAGAGAATTAGGATATAACTATTACATCTCAAAGATTACAAGGTAGACAAATCTACTCAGTTTCCATTTTTTTCACAAAATATAAACTCTTGAACAAAAGTTCCATGTCTAGTTCCATGTTTTAGAGATCATGACATTTCCTTGATCCCATCCTTGACCGTATTCCACTTTAAGTCTTGTAGAAAACATTTCAAAAACATGGGATGAGCATAAAAAGCTCAGTAAGGGATATAAAAGTACGAAATGAAAACATTAGTCCATGTATGAAATAATACTTTACTCATTAAACTGAATCATTTTAACATACCTCACCAAATCATGAATAAATCATAGAAATCATAAGACATAAAGGTAATTTGGGGAATTCATAACATTCTTATGTAGGGAGTAACCCTAATGGGTACGCTTGGAATACCCATCACAGTATATTCCCTAAATATCTTCGAAGAAACCATATCGTTTAACTCCTTCGTGTTACCCAATGCATTGGAGAGATATATCGGGCTCACCCACCCTTAGTTTATCACAGAACCACCCGTCTTCATCAACAATTCCCAAGAACCATAACATAATCATATTACATAACTTAATCATAATGGGAAGATAACAATCCCACATTTCAATAACAATATAACATTTTAAGATATTGAAATAATTAATCCATTCTAAAAAAACATTTACAAAACCATTTAAAACATTTAATACAGAGATTTTTTCATCAATGTGTATCATACAACATTAAATATTTTATAATTTTAGACCATTAATATTCATATAAATAAATCCTTAAAACAATTATGAAAACATGGATATTAATCAGAAATGTTTATAAGAATAAATCAGTAAAATATTTAAAACGATATTTTAGTTAAAGTGTTTTTAACCAAATGAGAGACACTTGAATACAATAATTGACGAATAACATTTAATCAGAACTATATAATATCACGAGAATAAAGAGATTCATGATATAATATTCCATAGGACAATATATACACCATATAAGAGTGAACTGGTGGATAACAACAATGAAGTCTCAATAGAAATGTAAAATGAGATGAAATCCATTATAAAGAAGGTATCCTTAAATTAAGGACAAATCAATCTCATAATTATCTATGAAAAATATAAATACTCCCAATATAAGTGGATATTAAGTGTAAAACAATCAAATTTCATTCACACATATTGAAAGGATGAAATATTCAATAACTACATGTTGAACCCAAAGAAGTCGAAATTGGGTTAAAACGTTCCCTTGGTAAAATTCGACATCCTAACGGCGTCAGTTTATAATTCATAAAATTAGTTGATGAGAGAGAAAATGGTATCTCATCACATGGACATAAAATTTACGTTAATAAGGACATATAAGAACATATCCCCACATAATAAGATGAAAATTAAAAGACGTAACAAAAGAAGTCTTTTAAAAAGATGAGGGTGAAAGGTTCAATTACCGATTTGGGTAACATTCGAAACGTACACACCATTAATGAAGGACTATAAAACATTGATGTAAATACTCATTAACGAAAATATATTACACAAATAGTAGAATAATGGAAATTACATACAACACTTTAATGGAAATAGTGGCAAATGTAGCATGAATCGCACGGAAACACAAAGTGAGATAATAAGTCCCTTACGAAATTTTGGCAGCCTGACAGTGCCAATTGAAACATCCAAAAATGTATTTATGAGATCAAATAGGGTCTCTCATAATATAAACATAAAAATTACAGAATTTTGAATATAAAAGAACATCCCCAAACATAATAAAGGAGAGCTTAAAAGAAATGACATAAAAGAGAGTACATAAAAAGAAAGAGAGAGGTAGGATCCCTTACCTCAGGTCTGACTTGTTCTTATTAGTTTCATTATATTCCTAAATACTAAAATTTGGTCAATTTATAATTACTTAATGACCTCATTTAAATATTATTACTTGGTTCATATCACATATTATAATGTTATAATAATTGGATAATAATGTGAGCTCATATCAGACTTTTTTGTCGATGTTTGGTACATGAGTCAAAAATCAACTTGTTTGAAAATGATTGTCCATGTAGTTATAATTAAATCATCTCCAGGATATTATTAATTATTTATAAATCATATATATATAGTACATATTCATGTTATTCTATTCCATAAAATTTGGAGATAAAAAGAAATGAAATGCACCGTTCATGGAGACGGTAGGCCGTACGTACGCATGAACACTACTTTCATTTCATTGTCATATTAATGGAATTAAAAATAAATGAGATATATATATATATATATATATATATATTATAATTCCATTATAATATATTTTTTATATATGTTTCATATGTTCATTAATCTCATTATTTATTCATTCCATGTATTGGATGAACAAGTCAAATCACTTGAGGGGGTGGTAGTCCACACTTCCTCGTAAGAAATTATCGCATTTGCACATCATGAAAAGCATAAAGGTATGTTTTAAATATAAATTAAAGAAGAATATAGATGAAATAAATATAATATGTATCATATAAAAACTATTTCCATCATAATGTCCACCATGATAGGTGGTTGGAAATGATAGAACAATCATTGTTTCGTGAGGCAGTAATTCGCCATCCACAGAAACAGTATGTTCTTTAACCATTAGACGGAGGTGTGTGTAATTTTAGCTCGAATATTTCTCATTAAAACATCCTAGTATATTTAATATATTGGTGTTATTAAAAATTAAATGAATAAAAATAGTTTAGGAGGTTGGAGAAGAAAAATAAAACAAAAGAACATTAGGGATGACTTTACCTTTAAATCGGGTAACTCCCCTTGGGTTGAACCAAAAGGGTTTCTTGAAGAGCATTATGCCTAAGGGGAGGATTCTTGGATGAGGAATGGGATGTGGGGAGAAAAAATGGGCAGATCATGGCCGAGAAAATGGCTTGAGAGGTGTGTGTAAAGAGGTAGAGGTGGGGGCTTTTATAAGAGGAGAGGAGGGGTACTCTTGGAAAGTTATAAAATGTTTCTTTATATTAAAATGAGTTTCATATATTTATGGTCCCACATTGATATATTTAAAGGATAATTTGATAAGGTTTATAAATCCACCCATCCAATAGGTTTGTAAAAAGTGTAAGACTTAGATTTTACCCTATCTTCTTATATTATTTAAATCGTTCATTTATGAGGTAATCACTGCTTCATCATTGTGTCATAAATAAAATAATTTATTTAATGTCTAAAAATCATAAAAAAATATAATGATGTAGGAAATATTTTTATATTTATAATTAATATTTATATTTAAAAATATGACTTGTATAACCCCATGTAAAAATTGTTTTAGTAAAACAATACATGTTTGTGATATTTTTATTTTAACTTTAAATAAAAATCTATTAAAGTCATTTTCCAAACAAAGTGGCTCCATGGAGTCCCCAAGTTGACCCATCGATCGTCTTTGTCGGCCATGACTCATCCCATAATGGTAGAATACGATTCAAGGTCATTTCATATTGTTATAACATTATCTTTACCTTAAATTACACTAATTACCTTCAATCGCGATTAATAAAACATAAACGTTACTATTCACCAAAAATTATTTTAACCCCATTGAACCAAATTTTATATCCTAATGACAACCATGTATGTATGATTTTTTGAAATTCAAATCTCAAAAGTGGTACTGTTTCATTTAAACAAAAAATCTGTTTTTTATCTACCACCTATTTGTTTCACTATTCATCAAAAATTGATGTTTTTCAGAAAAATACCTAAAATTCACCCTAATCTATATTTGATATTCCAAATTAAAAAATGATTCCTATTTTAAAAAATTAAAAACATATTAGTTGAATTAATTAATTTAATAATTAATTCTTGTTGTCAGAACAAATAGCGTGTTTTTATTAAACAATATATATCAAAACACTGACACTAGTTTAAGTCCAATTTCAATGTGAAATTAATTCCAATGAACATCATTTGATTAAATAGTAAAAATATAATACAATTATACATTAAATATAATTCAAAATATAATATAAAAATACAAATAAATGATATTAAAAAGAGTTTTTGAATTAAAATACAACATCTTTCACTATTCATTAAAAAAATGAACTTTATCGGAAAAATACCAAAAATTTACACAATATAAATTTTGATATCCAGATTATAAAAAAGGATTTTATTTGGACCAATATTATATATAAGATTTTCAACAAGTGGATTTAAAAATGATTCTCCATCAAAAGGCGGTTTATCGATCTTTTAATAGAAATTAGAATATTTACGCTTAAAATTTGATTCATTCGCATTTTAAGCCTCTAACATTTGTTGGATAAAAGTAAAAATATTTGAAAAACATATATAATCATTTTTTAGTTAGTTATATTCATTCCTTCCATTACAATGGCTAGGAGTTAACTACCATTTAAAATAATATTAGTTTATTATTAAAGTGCAACGTAAGATTTCCACGAAACTCGTTGTTGCATATTGGCTATGCCATCGAGCATAGTGTTCCATTTAAATTAATATTAACATTTTATTAAAAAATATGGATAAATTTAAAAAGGCCATATTCTTTATTTACCTGGGGTGTTACATCCTTCACCCCTTTTGGTAATTGTATCATCACAATTTTAAAATTGGGCTTTGAAAACTTCATTGAAAGTCCCACATCGGTATAAGAGTCAGTAAAACTATCACTTTAAAAGAAAGAAAGATAAGTACAAAGGTCACATTAGTTAACCAATACTAGGATTTCATGTAGGAAAACATGGATATGGAAGACAAAACAAAGGTTCATGTTTTTGAGGGATAGTGATAGAAAACATATTTAGGAGAAGGTTAACCTGAGAAAATAACAACCTTGTGATGGGTTAAAAGGTATCTGATTCCCCAGTAGGAAAAGATAACAGAAAACATTTTAGTTTTAAGTTATTTTTCATTGAGGAATTTATTTATGATATTAACTAAATCATAAGGAAACATACTTACTTGTCATGTTGACTTTCAACTTTTACTAGATTTCTAACAGAAACTCATACTCTCACCAAATGATGAGTATTTAGGACGACTTTTTCACATTAAAAGAGTTATAATCAACATCTAGAGAATCAATTAATCCACAAAAGAGAACTATATATTTCCCATATCTTTAGACAAAAACCAATACCAAAATTGTTAGTATGAGATCAGATAATACCCAAAAAGGATAATCCTTTATAAAAAGAAAATCTATTCTATATCTCTAAAATTTTTCCAACAAAACCCAAAGTTCAACGAAGACCATTTGATAAAGAATTTGTCCATAAAATTCATCAAAGTAAACCAAACTAAGACTGAAACCCAAATATTTGAAGGATTTAATGACATAGTTTTCCACGGAAAAATTAACATTTATCTCCAAATAACATCAGTTTCTGTTAAAGTCTCATATTTAAAAGTAATCAACCTAATCCCATATTCTCCATGATAGGTTAATCATTTCCATAGATATCCCAAAATCAACTTATTCTAGATTCATAAGATTATATAACTAAAAAGAAATTTTTATACTCACCAGGGACCTCATGTACTCTAGTGGTAGGCGATAAATACCAGTCGCACTTTGGTTGTGGGTTCGATTCACATAGCTTGGTCCGATGCGATGGGTTGTCACACGGTCTGCATGTTGTCCCTTTTTCCAAAACTATATAATTCTGAAAACATTACCCAAAAAGAGAAAAAATCTTCAAAAATAACCATAACATAATTTAACCTCAATTTTACCTCATTCCTTTAATTTTACATCATATAGTAACCCATAATTACCACAAAAGTAAGGATCATATAAACCCTCATGGTTACAATTATAATTATTACCTGAACATCCACATCAATTTGGTTCTCTCATACATGATGCATTAGAGAACTCACCAAGGTTCAAGTTATTAATCCTAACTCCTTGATAGTTGGTTTAGAATAACCACGATATTCTTCATTGAATCCCCCATTTCATCCAGTCTCTTAATCAGAGAACCACCACCGTTTCGTTCAAACCCATTGTCACTTTGGTGCCTGCTAGATCCATCCATTTACTGAATCCGAAAAATGTCAGTGTGAGTATATCAACAAAATCATCATGTACTAATGAGGAAGATAAACACTAAGATATACTTACTCATTCACTTTATCTAAAACTATGAATTTTTATGAAATCCTAGCCATTATGGTAATGTCACTATGGCTTAAAGATTACCCTAACCTCTAATGTTATCTAAACCACCCTCTGATACCAACTATAAGGACCCGACCATATAACATTACTTAATACTGAATTAAATGAATAATTCACCTTGAGGATCTTTTCAGGTTTAGAGTTTTAGAGAATTAGGACATAACTATTACATCTCATAAATTACAAGGTAGACAAATCTACTCAGTTTCCATTTTTTTCACAAAATATAAACTCTTGAACAAAAGATTCATGTCTAGTTCCATGTTTTAGAAATCATGACATTTCCTTGAACCCATCCTTCATTGTATTCCACTTTAAGTCCTGTGGAAAAAATTTCAAAAACATGGGAAGAGCATAAAAATCTCAGTAAGGGATATAAAAGTAAGAAATGAAAACATTATTCCATGTATGAAATCATACAATACTCATCAAACATAATCAATTTAACATACCTCACAAAATATTGAATAAATCATAGAAATCATAAGACAAAAAGGTAACTTGAGAAGTTCATAAGATTCTTACATAGGGAGTAATCCTCATGGTTACGTTTGGAATACCCATCACAGTATATTCCCAAAATCTCTTCCAAGAAACCATAGTGTTTAACTCCTTCGCGTTACACAATGCATTGGAGAGATATATCGGTCTCACCCTCCCTTAGTTTATCACGAAACAACCCATCTTCCTCAACAATGCCCAAGAACTATAAAATAATCATAGCACATATCTTAAGCATAAATGAAATATTACATTCCCACATTTCAATAACAATATAACATTTTAAGACATTGAAATAATGATTCCATTCTAAAAACCATTTTTAAAACCATTTAAAACATTTAATAAAGATATTTTTGAATCAATGTGTCCCATACCACTTTGATGATTTTAACATTTTAAACCATTAATATCCTTATAAATAAATCCTTAAAACCATTTTGAAAACATGGATATTAAGGCGAAATATTTATAAGAATAAATCATTAAAACATTAAAAATGATATTGTTGTTAAAGGGTTTTTAACAAAATGAGAGACAATTGGATACAATAATTGAGGAATAAATTTTAATTAGAACATTATAATATCATGAGAATAAAGGGATTCATGATATAATATTCCAAAGAACATTTTATACACCATATAAGAGTGAACTGGTGTATAACAACAACGATGTCTCAATATAAATGTAAAATGAGATGAAATCCATTATAAATAAGGTATCCTTAAATAAAGGATAAATCAATCTCATAATTATCCGTGAAAAAAATAAATACACCCAATATAAGTGGATATTAAGTTTAAAACAATCAAAGTTCATTAACACATATTCCAATGATGACATATTCAATAACTACATGTTGAACCCAAAGAAATCAAAATTGGGTTAAAAAGTTCCCTTTGTAAAATTCGACAGCTTAACGACGTCACTTTAAAATTAATAAAATTAGTTGATGAGAGAGAAAATGGTATCTCATCACTTGGACATAAAATTTACTGAAATAAAGATATATAAGAACATATCCCCACATAATAAGATCAAAATTAAAAGACATAACAAAAGAAGTCTTCTAAAAATAGGAGGGTGAAAAGTTCCCTTACCGATTTGGGTAACTTTCGAAACGTACACCCCATTAAAGAAGGATTATAAAACATTGATGTAAATACTAATTAACGAAATTATATTACACAATGTGTAGAATAATGGATAGTACATACACCACTAAAAAGGAAATAGTGGCAAATATAGAATGAATCTCACAGAAACACAAAGTGAGATAAAAAGTCCCTTACGAAATTTTGGCAGCCTAACTGCGCCAATTAAAACATCCAAAAATGGATTTATGAGATAAAATAGGGTCCCTCATAATATGAACATAAAAATTACAGAATGAGGAATATAAAATAACATCCACAAACATAATAAATATGAACTTAAAAGAAATGACATAAAAGAGAGTACTTAAAAAGAATGAGAGAGGTAGGATCCCTTACCTCAAGTCTGACTTGTTCTTGTTTGTTTCATTATATTACTAAATAATAAACTTTGGTCAATTTATAATTGGTTAAGTACATCCTTTAATTATTATTATTCAGTTCATATCACATATTATAATTTTATAATAAATGGTTAAAAATGTGAGCTCATACCAGACGTTTTTGTTGATGTTTGGTACATGAGTCAAAAATCAACTTGTTTGAAAATGATTGTCCATGTAGTTATAATTAAATCATCCCCAGAATAGTATTAATGATTAATATATCATATATATCCAGTAAATATTAATGTTATATTATTCCATAACATTTGGAGATAAAAAGAAATGAAATGCACCCTTCATGGAGACGGTAGGTCGTACGTACGCATGAACACTACTTTCACTTCTTTGTAATATTAATGGAATTAAAAATAAATGAGATATATATATATTATAATTCAATTATAATATATTTTTTATATAGGTCACATATGTTCATTAATATAATTCTTTATACATTCCATGTATTGCATGAACGAGTCACATCACGTGAGGGGGCGGTAGTCCATACATCCTCGTATGAAATTGTTGCATTTCACAACATGAAAGCATAAAGGTATGTATTAAATATAAAATAAAGAAGCATATAGAGGAATCAAATATAATATATATCATATAAAAATTAGTTCCATCATAATGTCCACCATGATAGGTGGTAGGAGATGATAGAACAATCATCGTTTCGTGAAGCAGTAATTCACCATCCACAGAAACAGTATGTTCATTAACCATTAGACGGAGGTATGTGTAAGTGTAGCTCGAATATTTCCTATAAAAACATCATAGTATATTTAAGATACTTGTTTTATTACAAGAAAAAATTAATAAAAATAGTTTAGGGGGTTGGATAAGCAATATAAAACAAAAGAACATTAGGTAAGACTTTACCATTAAATCGGGTAACTCTCCTTGGTTTTAACCAAAAGGGTTTCTTGAAGTGCATTCTGACTAAGGGAAGGATTATAGGATGAGGATAGGGATGTGGAGACAAAAAATGGGCAGATCTTGGCCGATCCAATGGCTTGAGAGGTGTGTGTAAAGAGGTAGAGGTGGGGGCCTTTTATAAGAGGAGAGGAGGGGCACTCATGAATAGTTATAAAAGGGTTCTTTATATTAAAATGAGTTTCAGATTTTAAAGGTCCCAAATTGATATATTTCTAGGATAAGGTGATATGGTTTCTAAATCCGCACGTACAATCGGTTTGTGACAAATTTACGACTTAGATATTACCTTATCTTCTCATTTTTCTTAAATCGTTCATTTATGAGGCAATCACTGCATCATCACAGTGTCATAAATAAATTAATTTATATAATGTCTAAAAATTATAAATAAATTATCATGATATAGGAAATATTTATATATTTATAATTAATATTTATAGTCAATAATATGACTTGTATACCCCCATGTAAAAATTGTTTTAGTAAAATAATACATGTTTGTGATATTTTTATTTTAACTTTAAATAAAAAGTTATTAATGTCATTTTCCTACCAATGTGGCTCCATGGGGTCCCCAAGTTGACCCATTTATTTTCTTTGTTGGACATGACTAATCATCTAAGGGAAGGACATGAGTCAAGGTCATTTAATATTATCATAACATTATCTTTACCTTAAATTACACTAATTACCTTTAATCGCGATAAATAAAACTTAAAAGTTACAATTCACCAAATAATATTTTAATCCCATTGAAATAAATTTTAAATCCTATGTAAAACCATGTATGTCGGAATTTTTAAATTCAATTCACCGATGTGGTAAAGTTTCATTTAAAAAAAATCAGTTTTTTAACTACCACTTAGTGGTTTCACTATTCGTCAAAAATTGAAGTTTTTCAGAAAAATACCAAAAATTCACCCTAAGCTATATTTGATATTCCGAATTAAAAAATGATATATATTTTAAAAAATTAAAAACATATTAGTTGAATTCATTATTTTAATAGTTAATTCATGTTGTCCAAACAAATAGCATGTTTTTATGAAACAATATATATCAAAATATTGACACTAGTTTAAGTCCAATTTCAAGGTGAAATTAATTCAAATGAACACCATTGGATTAAATGGTAAAAATATATTATAATTGTACTTTAAATAAAATTCAAAACACATTATAATAATATAAATAAATTATATTAAA
Organism: Viscum album; assembly: GCA_963277665.1. Classification (NCBI taxonomy): domain Eukaryota; kingdom Viridiplantae; phylum Streptophyta; class Magnoliopsida; order Santalales; family Viscaceae; genus Viscum; species Viscum album. The sequence continues at coordinate 275,285,942 of OY728129.1, read as the reverse complement.
AATATTTTTTGAATTAAAATAAAACATCTTTCACTATTCATTAAAAAAATGAACTTTATCAAAAAAATACCAAAAATTTACACAAAGTAAACTTTGATATAACGATTCTCGAGATGGAATTTATTTGGTCCAATATAATATATAAATGTTTCAACAAGTTGATTTAAAAAGGGTTCTCCATCAAAAGGCGGTTTATCGATCTTTTAAAGAATATTAGAATATTTACGCTTAAAATTGGATTCATTCGCATTTTAAGCCTCTAACATTTGTTGGATAAAAGTAATAATATTTGACAAACATATATAATCATTTTGTAGTTAGTTCTATCCATTCCTTCCATTTAAATGTCTAGGCATTAACTACCATTTATAAAAATATTATTTTATTATTAAATTGCAACGTAAGATTTCCATGAAACTCGTTGTTTCGTATTGGCTACGCCATCGAGCATAGTGTTCCCTTTAAATTAATATTAACATTTTATTCAAAAATATGGATAAATATAAAAATGTCATATTCTTTATTTACATGGGGTGTTACTTCCTTCCCCCCTTTTGGTAATTGAATCCTCACAATTTTAAAATTGGGCTTGGAAAACATCTTTGAATGTCCCACATCAGAACAAGAGTCGGTAAAACTATCACTTTAAAAGAATGAAAGAGAAGTACAAAGGTCACCTGAGTTAACCCATACTAGGATTCCATATAGGAAAACATGGATATGGATGAAAAAACAATGGGTCATTTTCTGAGGGAGAGTGATAGAAAAAATGTTTAGGAGAAAGTTAACCCCGAGAAAATCACAAACTTGTGATGTGTTAAAAGGTATTTGATTACCCAGTAGGAAAAGTTAACAGACAAAATTTTAGTTTTAAGTGAATTTTCATTGAGTAATTTATTTATGAGATTAACTAAATCATAAGGAAACATACATACTTATCATTTTGACTTTCAACTTTTACTAGATTTCTAACACAAACTCATACTTTCTCCAAATGATGATTATTTAGGACAACTTGTTCACATTAAGAGAGTTATAATCAACAACTAGAAAATCACTTAATCCAAAAAAGAGAACTATATTTTTCCCATGTCTTTAGACAAAATCCAGCACCAAAATTGTTAGTACGAGATCAGATAATACCCAAAAAGTATAATCCTTTAGAAAAAGAAAATCTATTCTTAATCTCCAAAATTTTTCCAACAAAACCCAAAGTTCAACGAAGACCATTCGATAAACAATTTTACATAATATTCATCAAAGTAAACAAAACTAAGACTGCAACCCAAATATTTGAAGGATTTAATCACATAGTCTTCCAAGGTAAAATTAAAACTTATCTCCAAATAACATCAGTTTCTGTTAAAGTCTCATATTGAAAAGTAATCAACCTAATCCCATATTCTCCATGATAGGTTAATTATTTCCATAGATAACCCAAAATCAACATACTCTAGATTCATAAGATCATCTAACTAAATAGAAATTGTCATACTAACTAGGGACTTCACGTAGTCCAGTGGCAGGTGATAAATACCAGTCGCACTTTAGTTGTGGGTTCGATTCAACAAGCATGGTCCGACGCGACGGGTTGTCACACAGTCTACATGTTGTCCCTTTTTCCAAAACTATATAATTCTTAAAACATTCCTTAAAACGAGATAAAATCTTAAAAAATAACCATAACATAATTTAACCTCAATTTTACGTCATGCCTTTCATCTTCCATCATATAGTAACCCATAATTACCTCAAAAGTAAGGATCATATAAACCCTAATGGTTATCATTATAATTATTACCTGAACATCCACATCGAGTTGGTTCTCTCGTACATGATGCATCAGAGAACTCACCATGTTTCAAGTTGTTAATCATGACTCCTTGATAGTTGGTTTAGAATAACCACGAGATTCATCATTGAATCCCCCATTTCATCCAATCTCTTCATTAGAGAACCCCCAGAGTTTCCTTCAAACCCATTGTCACTTTGGTTCCTGCTAGATCCATCCATTTACTAAAACCAAAAAATGTTAGTGTGATTATATCAACAAAATCATCATGTACTAATGAGGAAGATAAACACTAAGATATACTTACTCATTCACTTTATCTAAAAACTATGAATTTTTCTAAAATCCTAGCCATTATGGTAATGTCACTTATGCTTAAAGAATACCCTAACCTCTAATGTTATCTAAACCACCCTCTGATACCAACTATAAGGACCCGACCATATAACTTTACTTAATAATGAATTAAATGAATAATTCACATTGAGGATCCTTTCAGGTTTATAGTTTTATAGAATGAGGACATAAATATTACATCTCAAAAATTACAAGGTAGACAAATCTACCCAGGTTCCATTTTTTTCACAAAATATAAACTCTTGAACAAAAGATTCATGTCTAGTTCCATGTTTTAGACATCATGACATTTCATTGATCCCATATTTGATGTATTCCACATTAATTCCTGTGGAAAATATTTCAAAAACATGGGATGAGCATAAAAATCTTAGTAAGGGATATAAAAGTACGAAATGAAAACATTAGTCCATGTATGAAATCATACATTACTCATTAAACATAATCATTTTAACATACCTCACAAAATCCTGAATAACTCATAGAAATCATAAGACATAAAGGTAACTTGAGGAATTCATAACATTCTTACATAGGGAGTAACCCTCATGGTTATGTTTGGAATACCCATCACAGTATATTCCCTAATTCTCTTCCTAGAATCCTTAGAGTTTAACTCCTTCGTGTTACCCAATGCATTGGAGATATATATCGGGCTCACCCGCCCTTAGTTTATCACGAAACCACCCGTCTTCATCAACAATGACCAAGAACCATTACATAATCATAACACATATATTAAGTATAAAGGAAATATGACATTCCCACATTTCAATAACAATATATAATTATAAGATATTGAAATAATGAATCCATTCTAAAAACCATTTTCAGAACCATTTAAAACATTTAATAACGATATTTTATAATCAAAGTTTCCCATACCACATTGAAGATTTTAAAATTTGAAACCATTAATATCCATAAAAATAAATCCTTCAAACCATTTTTAAAACATGGATATTAATGAGAAATATTTATAAGAATAAATCATTAAAACATTTAAAATGATATTTCTGTTAGAGGGTTTTTATCAAAATGGGAGACACTTGAATACAATATTTGAGGAATAAATTTTAATCAGAACTTTATAATATCACGAGAATAAAGGGATTCATGATATAATATTCCAAGGAATAGTATATACACCATATAAGAGTGATCTGGTGTATAACAATAATAAAGCTTCAATAGAAATGTAAAATGAGATGAAATCCATTATAAAAAAGGTATCCTTAAATTAAGGATAAATCAATCTCATAATTATCTACGACAAATATACATACACCCAATATAAGTGGATATTAAGTGTAAAACAATCAAAGGTCATTCACACATATTACAAGGATTACATATTCCACAACTATATGTTGAACCCAAAGAAATCAAAATTGGGTTAAAAAGTTCCCTTGGTAAATTTCGACAGCCTAACGACGTCACTTTAAAATTCATAAAAACAGTTGATGAGAGAGAAAATGGTATCTAATAACTTGGAAATAAAATTTATGTCAATAAGGATATATAATAACATATCCCCACATAACAAGGTGAATATTAAAAGACATAACAAAATAAGTCTTTTAAAAAGAGGATGGTGAAAGGTTCCCTTACCGATTTGGGTAACGTTTGAATGGTACACCCCATGAAAGAAAGACTATAAAACATTGATGTAAATACTCATAAATGAAATAATATTACACAAATATTAGAATAATGGACACTACATACACCACTCAAAAGGAAATAGTGGAAAATGTAGCATGAATCTCACGAAAACACAAAGTGAGATAAAAAGTCCATTACGAAATTTTGGCAGCCTAATGACGCCAATTAAAACATCCAAAATTGGATTTATGAGATAAAATAGGGTCTCTCATAATATGAACATATAAATTACAGAATGATTAATATAAAAGAACATCCCAAAACATAAGAAATATGAGCCTAAAAGAAATGACATAAAAGAGAGTACTTAAAAAGAAAGAGAGAGGTAGGATCCCTTACCTCAAGTCCAACTTGTTCTTGTTCGTTTCATTATATTACGGAATAATAAAAAAAATTCAATTTATAATTTCTTAAGGAAATACTTTAAATATTAATATTCAGTTCATATCACATATTATAATTATATAATAAATGGTTAATAATGTGAGCTCATATCAGACATTTTTGTCGATGTTTGGTACATGAGTCAAAAATCAACTTGTTTGAAAATGATTGTCCATGTAGTTATAAGTAAATCATCCCCTGAATAGTATTAATGATTTAAATATCTTATATATCCCGTACATATTCATTTTATAATATTCCATAACATTTGGAGATAAAATGAAATGAAATGCACCGTTCATGGAGACGGTAGGCTGTACGTACGCAGGAACACTACTTTCAGTTCATTGTCATATTAATGGAATTAATAATAAATGAGAGATATATATTATAATTACAATATAATATATTTTTTATATAGGTCACATATTTTCATTAATCTCATTCTTTATACATTCCATGTATTGTATGAACGAGTCACATCACTTGAGGGGGCGGTAGTCCACACATCCTCGTATGAAATTATCGCATTTGCACAACGTGCAAAGCATAAAGGTATGTTTTAAATATAAAATACAGAATCATAGAGAGGAAAACAATATAATATATATCATATAAAAAATAGTTCCATTATAATGGCCACCCTGATAGGTTGTAGGAGAAGATAGAACAATCATCGTTTCGTGATTCAGTAATTCGCCATCTACAGAAACAGTATGGTTTTTAACCATTAGACGGAGGTTTGTATAAGTGTAGCTTGAATATTTCTCATAACAAAATCCTAGTATATTTAATATTCTGGGGTTATTACAAACGAAATGAATAAAATTAGTTTAGGGGTTTGGAGAAGCAAAATAAAACAAAAGAACAATAGGGAAGACTTTACCTTTAAATCGGGTAACTCCCCTTGGTTTGAACCAAAAGGGTTTCTTGAAGAGAATTATGACTAAGGGAAGGATTCTAGGATGAGGAAAGGTATGTGGAGAGGAAAAAGTGGAAGATATTGGCTGAGCCAATGACTTGAGAGGTGTGTAAAGAGGTAGAGGTGGGGGCCTTTTATAAGAGGAGAGGAGGGGCACTCTTGGAATGTTATAAAAGGATTCTTTATATTAAAATGAGTTTGGGATTTTAAATGTCCCACATTGAGATATTTCTAGGATAAGGTGATATGGTTTCTAAATCAACCCATACAATAGGTTTGTGACAAATGTAAGACTTAGATTTTACCCTATCTTCTCATTTTGTTAAATCGTTCATTTATGATGTAATCACTGCATCATCATAGTGTTATAAGTAAATTAATTTATATAATGTCTAAAAATTATAAAAAAATTATCATGATGTAGGATACCTTTTTATATTTCTAATGAATATTTATAGTCAATAATATGACTTGCATAAACCCATGTAAAATTTTTTTTCGTAAAACAATACATGTTTGTGACATTTTTATTTTAACTTTAAATAACAAGTTATTAATGTCATTTTCCTACAAATGTGGCTCCATGGGGTCCCCAAGTTGACCCATGGATTGTCTTGGTAGGCTATGAATAATCCAATAAGGTTAGGACATGATTCAAGGTTATTTAATATTATTATAACATTATCATTACATTAAATTACACTAATTACCTTTAATCGCGATTAATAAAACATAAAAGTTACTATTCACCAAAAATTATTTTATTCCCATTGAACCAAATTTTACATCCTAATGAAAACCATGTATGTCAGATTTTTGAAATTCAAATCACAGATGTGGTAAAGTTTCATTTAATCAAAAAATCAGTTTTTTAACTACCACTTAGTGGTTTCACTATTCAACAAAAATTGAAGTTTTTCAGAAAAATACCAAAAATTCACCCTAAGATATATTTGATATTCAGAATTCAAAAATGATATCTATTTTACAAAATTAAAAACATATTAGTTTCATTCATTAGTTAAATAGTTAATTCCCGTTGTCAGAATAAATAACATGTTTTTATGAAACAATATATATCAAAATATTGACAATAGTTTAAGTCCAATTTTAAGGTGAAATTAATTCCAATGACCACCATTGGATTAAATGGTAAAAATATATTATAAGTGGACTTTAAATACAATTAAAAATATAATATAATCATATAAATAAATTAGATTAAAAACAGTTTTTGAATTAAAATACAACATCTTTCACTATTCATTAAAAAATGAACTTTATTGGAAAAATACCAAAAATTTACACAAATTAAATTTTGATATACCTATTCTGAGGAAGGATTTTATTTGGTCCAATATAATATATAAATGCTTCAATAAGTGGATTTAAAAATGGTTCTCCATCAAAAGGAGGTTTATCGATCTTTTAAAGAATATTAGAATATTTATGCTTAAAATTGGATTCATTCTCATTTTAAGTGTCTAACATTTATTGGATAAAAATAAAAATATTTGACAAAAATATATAATCATTTTGTAGTTAGTTATGTTAATTCCCACCATTACAACGGCTAGGCATTAACTACCATTTAAAATAATATTATTTTATTTTTAAAGTGCAACGTAATATTATCAAAATACTCGTTGTTGCATATTCACTATGCCATCGACCACAGTGTTCCATTTAAATTAATATTAAAATTTTATTCATAAATATGGATAAATATAAAAATATCATGTTCATTATTTACCTGGGGTGTCACATCCTTCCCCCCATTTGGGAATTGCATCCTCGCAATTTTAAAATTGGGCTTTGAAAATTCATTGAAAGTCCCACATCAGAACAAGAGTTAGTAAAACTATCACTTTAAAAGAAATAAAGAGAAGTTCAAAGGTCACCCGAGTTAACCCATAGTAGGATTACATGTAGGAAACATGGATATGGAAGAAACAACAATGGTTCATGTTCTGAGGGAGAGTGATAGAAAACTTGTTTAGGAGAAAGTTAACCACCAGAAAATCACAAACTTGTGATGTGTTAAACGGTATTTGATTCCCCAGTAGGAAAAGTTAACAAAGAGAATTTTAGTTTTATGTTACTTTTCATTGAGGAATTTATTTATGAGATTAAATAAATCATAAGGAAACATACTTACTTGTCATGTTGACTTTGAATTTTTACTATATTTCTAACACAAACTCATACTTTCTCCAAATGATGAGTATTTAGGATGACTTGTTCACATTAAGAGTGATATAATCAACATCTAGAGAATAACTTAATCCACAAAAGAGAACTACATATTACCCATGTCTTTAGACAAAAACCAAAACCAATATTGTTAGTACGAGATCAGATAATAACCAAAAAGGATAATCCTTTATAAAAAGAAAATATTTTCATAATCTCTAATATTTGTCCAACAAAACCCAAAGTTCAACAAAGACCATTCAATAAACAATTTATCTATAAAATTCATCAAAGTAAACCAAACTAAGATTGAAGCCCAAATATTTAAAGTATTTAATCACATAGTCTGACAAGGTAAAATTAACATTTGCCTCCAAATAACATCAGTTCCTTTTAAAGTCTCATATTGAAAAGTAATCAACATAATACCATATTCTCCATGATAGGTTAATAATTTCCTTAGATAACCCAAAATCAACTTATTCTAGATTCATAAGATCATCTATCTAAAAGTAAATTGTAATACTAACTAGGGAATTCATGTAGTCTAGTGCTAGGCATTAAATACTATTCGCACTTTGGTTGTGGGTTCGATTCTCGTAGTTTGGTCCGACGCGACGGGTTGTCACACAGTCTACGTCTTTTCCATTTTTCCAAAACTATATAATTCTTAAAACATTCTCCAAAAAGAGATAAAATCATCAGAAATAACCATAACATAATTTAACCTCAAATTTACCTCATGCCTTTCATCTTCCATCATATAGTAACCCATAATTACCTCAAAAGTAAGGATCTTATAAACCCTAATGATTACCACTATAATTATTACCTGAACATCCACATCGAGTTGGTTCTCCCATACATGATTCATCAGAGAACTCACCAAGGTTCAAGTTGTTAATCATGACTCCTTGATAATTGATTTAGAATAACCACGGGATTCCTCATTTAATCCCTTATTTCAGCTATTCTCTTAATCATAGAACCACCATAGTTTCCATCAAACCCATTTTCACTTTGGTGCCTTCTAGATCTATCCATTTACTAAAACCAAAAATTGTCAGTGTGAGTATATCAATAAAATAATCATGTACTAATGAGGAAGACAAACACTAAGATATACTTACTCATTCACTATATCTAAAAACTATGATTTTTTCTGAAATCCTAGCCATTATGGTAATGTCACTTATGCTTAAAGAATACCCTAACCTCTAAATTTATCTGAATCTCCCTCTGATACCAACTATAATGACCCGACTTTATAACATTACTTACTATTGAATGAAATTAATAATTCACATTGAGGGTATTTTCAGGTTTAGAGTTTTAGAGAATTAGGACACAACTATTACATCTCAAAGATTAAAAGGTAGACAAATCTACTCAGTTTCCATTTTTTCACAAAATATAAACTCTGGAACAAAATATTGATGTCTAGTTCCATGTTTTAGACATCATGACAATTCCTTGATCTCGTCCTTTACCGTATTCCACATTATGTCCTATGGAAAAAATTTCAAAAACATGGGATGAGCATAAAAATCTCAGTAAAGGATATAAAAGTACGAAATGAAAAAATTTGTCCATGTATGAAGTCATACTTTACTCATTAAACATATGAATTTTAACATACCTCACCAAATCCTGAATAAATCATAGAAATCATAAGACATAAAGGTAAATTGAAAAATTCATAACATTATTACGTAGGGAGTAACCCTTATGGTTACATTTGGAATACCCATCATAGTATATTCCCTATATCTCTTCGGTGAAACCTTAGAGTTTAACTCCTTCTCATTACCCAATTAATTGGGGAGATATATCGGGCTCACCCGCCCTTAATTTATCACGGATCCACCTATATTCATCAACAATTCCCATGAGCCATAACGTAATAATATCACATAACTTAAGCATAAAGGAATGATAACATTCCCACATTTCAATAACAATAATACATTTTAATATATTGAAAAAAAGAATCCATTCTAAATACCATTTTCAAAACCATTTAAAACATTTAATTAATAGGTTTTTGAATCAAAGTGTCACATACCACATTGAAGCTTTTAACATTTTAAATCAATAATATCCACATAAATAAATACTTAAAACCATTTTGATAACATTGATATTAATGAGAAATATTTATAATAATAAATTATTAAAACATTTAAAACAATATTTTAGTTGAAGGGTTTTTAACAAAATGAGAGACACTTGAATACAGTAATTGAGGAATAACATTTAATCAGAACTTTATAATATCATGAGAATAAAGGGATTCATGATATAATATTCCAAAGGACAGTATATACACCATATAAGAGTGAACTGGTGCATAACAACAATGAAGTCTTAATAGAAATGTAAAATGTCAAGAAATCCATTATAAAGAATGTATCCTTAAATTAAGGATAAATCAATCTCATAATTATCTATGAAAAATATAAATACACCCAATATAAGTGGATGTTATGTGTAAAAAAATCAATGGTCATTAACACATATTCAAAGGAAGACATATTCAATAACTACATGTTGAACCCAAAGAAATCGAAATTGGGTTAAAAAGTTCCCTTGGTAAAATTCGATAGCCTAACGACATCACATTAAAATTCATAAAATTAGTTGATGAGAGAGAAAATGGTATCTCATCACTTGGACATAAAATTTATGGCAAAAATTATATATAATAACATATCTCCACATTATAAGATGAAAATTAAAATACATAACAAAAGAAGTCTTTTAAAAAGAGGATGGTGAAAGGTTCCCTTACCTATTTGGGTGACTTTCAAAACGTACACCCCATGAAAGAAGGACTATACAACATTGATGTAACTTCTCATAAACGAATTTATATCACACAAATATTAGAATAATGGACGGTACATACACCACTAAAAAAGAAATAGTGGAAAATGTAGCATGAATCTCACGGAAAAACAAAGTGAGATAAAAAGTCCCTTACCAAATTTCGGCAGCCTAACAACGCCAATTAAAACTTACAAAAATTGATTTATGAGATCATATAGGGTCTCTCATAATATGAACATAAAAATTACAGAATATGGAATATAAAATAACATCCCCAAACATAAGAAATATGAGCTTAAAAGAAATGATATAAAGAGAGTACTTAAAAAGAAAGAGAGAGGTAAGATCCCTTACCTTAAGTCCGACTTGTTCTTATTCGTTTCATTATATTCCTGAATAATAAACATTGGTAAATTTTTATTTTCATAAGGAACTCATTTAATGATTATTATTAAGTTCATATCACATATTATAATGTTATAATTATTTGTTAATGATGTGAGATCATATGAGACGTTTTTGTCGATGTTTGGTACATGAGTCAAAAATCAACTTGTTTGAAAATTATTGTCCATTTAGTTATATGTAAATCATTTCCAGAATATTATTAATGATTTAAATATCATATATATCCAGTAAATAGTCATGTTATACTATTCCATAACATTTGGAGATAAAAAGAGATGAAATGCATCGTTCATAGAGACGGTAGGCCGTACGTATGCATGGACACTACTTTTATTTCATTGTCATATTAATGGAATTAAAAATAAATGAGAGAGATATATATATATATTATAATTACATTATAATATATTTGTTATATAGGTCACATATGTTCATTAATCTCATTCTTTATACATTCCATGTATTGCATGAACGAGTCACATCACTTGAGGTGGTGGTAGTCCACTCTTCCTCATATGAAATTATCACATTTGCACAACATGAAAAGCATAAAGGTATGTTTTAAATATAAAATACAGAAGCATAGAGAGGAATTCAATATAATATATATCATATAAAAATAGTTCCATCATAATGGCCACCATGATAGGTGGTAGGAGAAGATGGAACAATCATCGTTTCGTGAGGTAGTAATTCGCCATCCACAGAAACAATATGTTCTTTAACCATTAGACGGAGGTGTGAGTAAGTGTAGATAGAATATTTCTCATAAAAACATCCTATTATATTTAATATACTGTTATTATTACAAAAAAATGAATAAAAATAGTTTAGGGAGTTGGAGAAGGAAAATAAAACAAAAGAACATTAGGGAAGACTTTACCTTTAAATCAGGTAACTCCCCTTGGTGTGAACCAAATGGGTTTCTTAAAGAGAACTCTGCCTAAGGGAAGGATTCTAGGATGAGTAGAAGGATGTGGAGAGAAATAATAGGTAGATCTTGGCCGAGCCAATGGCATGAGAGGTGTGTGTATATTGGTAGAGGTGGGGGCCTTTTATAATAGGAGAGGAGGGGCACTCATGGAATGTTATAAAATGATTCTTTATAATAAAATGAGTATCGGATTTTAAAGGTCCCACATTGATATATTTTGAGGATATGGTGATAAGGTTTCTAAATACACCCATTAAATAGGTTTGTGACATGTGTAAGACTTAGATTTTCCCATATCTTCTCTTTTTATTTAAATCGTTCATTTATGAGGTAATCACTACATCATCACGGTGTCATAAATAAATTAATTTATTTAATATCTAAAAATTATAAAAAAAATATCATAATGTAAGAAATATTTTTATATTTCTAATGAATATTTATATTAAAATATAAGACTTGTATAGACCCATGTAAAAATTGTTTTAGTAACACAATACATGTTTGTGACATTTTTATTTTCACTTTAAATAAAAAGTTATTAATGTCATTTCCCCCCCAAAGTAGCTCCATTGGGTCCCAAAGATGACCCATGGATTTTCATGGTCATACATGACTCATCCAATATGGGTAGGATATGAGTCAAGGTCATTTCATATTATTATAACATTATCTTTACATTAAATTACACTAATTACCTTTAATAGCGATTAATATAACATAAAAGTTATTATTCACCAAAAAAAACAAATCACATTGAACCACATTTTACATCCTAATGAAAACCATGTATGTAGGATTTTTTAAATTCAAATCACAGAAGTTGTAATGTTTCATTTAAATGAAAAATTAGTTTTTTAACTACCACATAGTGGTTTCACTATTTATCAAAAATTGATGTTTTTCAGAAAAAACCAACCATTCACTCTAAGCTATATTTGATATTCCGAATTAAAAAATGATTTCTGTTTTGAAAAATTCAAATCATATTAGTTGAATTAATTAATTTAATAATTAATTCCCGTTGTCAGAACAAATAGCGTGTTTTAATGAAACAATATATATCAAAACATTGACAGTAGTTTAAGTCCAATTTCAAGGTGAAATTAATTCCAATGACCACCAATGGATTAAATGGAAAAAATATATTATAATTGGACGTTTAATCCATTTGAAGTGATAATATAATCATACAAATAAATTAGATTAAAAAGAGTTTTTGAATTAAAATACAATATCTGTCACTATTCATTAAAAAAATGAACTTTATCGAAAAAATACCAAAAATATAAACAATGTAAATTTTGATATCCTGATTATAAAGAATTATTTAATTTGTTCCAGTATAATATATAAAATTTTCAACAAGTGGATTTAAAAAGGGGTCTCCATCAAAGGCAGTTTATCAACCTTTTAAAGAATATTAGAATATTTACGCTTAAAATTGGATTCATTTGAATTTTAAGCCTCTAAAATTTATTGGATAAAAGTAAAAAATATTTTACAAACATATATAATCAGTTTGTAGTTAGTTCTATTCATTCCCACCATTACAACGGTTAGGCGTTAACCACCATTTAAAATAATATTATTTTATTATTAAATTGGAACGTAAGATTTCCAAGAAACTCGTTGTTGCGTATTGTCTACGCCATCGAGCATAGTGATCCCTTTAAATTAATATTAACATTTTATTCAAAAATATGGATAAATATAAAAATGTCATATTCTTTATTTACCTGGGGTGTTACACCAATTTTAGAGATATGAGCCTAAACTCCAATTCTTTTGACCAACACATTCTATAAAATATCATTGATTATAAAAACAATTACAATATGATGTAAGAAAGATAGTCATTGATGATAATCATCATAAACGAGTAATACATTTGAAATTTATATTTAAACAAACCAATACTATCTACAATCAATAGAAAAAAATGGGGAACCCCTATAAATCCCATAATTACCAATTATATCTAGTTTCCCACAAATCTAGTTAATTTTCAATACATGCATGGTGAAAAAGAATTGTGAAAAATTACAGACTAATGTAATAATAAAGGAAATTAGGATCCCCACAAATTGGACTATTTTTTCTTTTTATGACTCACATTAAATAAATATTAATGTAAAATGTGATTTAACCAAAATACTTTTTTAAAATATTATTTAACAATCACTGAATTATGACCTTTTGTTGATCAATGTTTTTAATTTGCAGATATTTTTTTATCTCATCTTAATCAATGGAATTTTTGATCCAAAAAAGTTGAATTCCTGATCTGGAAAGTGTTAGAGTTATTTGTCCATGAAAGGGGTTGTATAAACCATTGATTGAAGGGTAATGTCGCTTGTTTAGTACCATATTTTTTTGTGGAAAATAGGAATGTAAGGGAGTACTGTATATATGGTACAATACAAACCCTAAGGACCACACATAAGAGTCTCCATGAACTAATGACATCAATTACATACTATCTGAGTAAGTCTTAAATAATTCCATCAATAAATGTTTCGACTATCAACAGCTTTGGGATCCTATCCAAGGATATTTTTTACAAGTATCTTCATTATTATAGGAATATATTTCATGAAGGAAGCCATTGTTTCACTAGTTTTTATGGGTTGCATCAGAAGGATCCTATTAGACATCTTTGCTGGAAACATCCAACCTCCTCCCATTGTCCACCTATAGTGGTTTAATAATGTAGATTACCCCATTTCTCAATAAGTCCTCTACATATATGAACACATTCCATGAATGTATAGCTATGTACCAATGTTTCAGGTCTTATATCCCTAATTACACATAAGAATCCTTCAAAAATACTATGAAGACACTTAAAACAAGCCTCAAATAATTTTATTAATACATAATGTCTTTCATTACATTTCAAAATAAATTAGGGGCTGTAAACATATTCTATCCCCTACACATGATACACATTTTCATATCAGACTAAAATATAGAGAAATGGAGTGTAAAAATATTCCCAATTCCATTGACTATATAATCAACCATAACTTTTTGAAAGAAAATGATCTGGATTATATTCCTTCATAAATCCTTCCAAAAACCTAATACCTTCGAGCAATGGTAGTGGATATTTGTAGGAATATTCTTGAAATCACACAGTAATTGGAATATGTTTCTATTACATAATCCAGAGTAGTGAATCAATATTTTTAGTGTGAGTAAGTAGAAAATCTATATAATTAACTCTTTATAAATTCTATTCATGAGGATTATTGACATATTATGATAGAAAATAAGTCATAGTATTAGGAACATATATCCCTAACAACAAGTGATCTTCAATAAAATTTGATGGCCACCTCTAGATTCTTTAATACTCCAATCAAAGAGAGATGATGGAGTATTAAAAATTAAATTATGGATTGGGAATATATTACAACTGAAGTTATGGATTTTTATTATTTTTTATAATACACCTATGTACAGTCCCATATCCCTACCATAAATTCAATTTTTTTTTAATATATTCTTTAAAATAAAAAAGCCACATATTTCAACTACCTACACTGATAGACTATATTAGCACCATTCATAAGTTAAATTGGATGAAGAATCATATCCTTTAAACCATGTTCATATTTAATATGACATATCTTAATGGGGATAAAATATAAAAATAGTGCCCATATTTTTTATTTGGACCATGGGTAGTAGGACTATATCTGCTACAAAAAATGTAATTTCTCGAATTCAATCCAAAAAATTGGTTTTATCTCAGTTCTATGGAAACCCATTATGGTGGGGGATATATTATAATACTATTTAATAATTGTTTTTCAAAAAATCTTATCAAGGATCATGTACATCAAATTTAAAATTAATTAATTTAATATATATTGAATTAAATACAAGGGACCATGAAAATTATTTTTTTGATGAATATTGATCATTTGAAAAGACACATTTGGATTAGCTTCTCTAGGATATGAGGATCCATGGATAGAATAACTATATATATGATCCACATGTGTTGCAATGATATTTGAACCACAATAATGGATCTTTGGGTGATAGTTTGGTGAATCAAATGTCTTGGGTTATTCTTTTTTTTATCATTATTTAATTTTTAAAAAAAATACCTCTTTTGTTTCCAATTATAGAGTAGGAGAGGGAAGGAGGAGTCGTAAGAGAATTCAATTAGCACAACAATTAGTTTTTCATAATTTTGGATATTCATAACTATAGATATAATATTCAATTTGATGTTTTAGATAATATGTAAAAATATTATTAATGTCATTCCAAACATTAAATAACATTTAAAAACATTAATAAACATTATACCTCATAATAATAATAATAATATTATTATTATTATTATTATTATTTGGTGAACCAAATTGTGAAAATTGTTAAATAATATTTACCAGCATGAAAATAATAATTTTTCATCAGATGTGGTCATAGTCGATTATATTTCTACAAAATATATTGAATTCATGAATAAATATTTCATTCACCTTTTGTTGAATAAATATTTATTAAATATTAATAAAAAATAGATATTTTTTATTGACATGCGACTGAATTAAAAAATATTTAATTTATGAAATAAATATAAATTGAATAAAATTATTTCTCGGTCTCGAGAATACTATTTAGTTTATTATTGAAATTTAAATATAATTTTTCTGAGATTAATAAAAATAAAATGTGTTAAACCCTCTATGATTATTTATTATTGGTAATAGTTGGGTTTTCTTAAAGACCAATAGTGTTATCTTCAAATGAGTCAATAAACCCACAAGAATTAACTTAATGTACCAAAAATTAAATCCACATACAAACACACAATATGTTATACTATACATATTTTACATTGTCTCAACAAAAAGGTTTCATGATAGTGTCATCGGAATATATTTTTGATACATCAATCATTAACTATTTGAAATATAAAAAAATTACACTATGGACATGAAATATTGGATATAGTTATTTTCCAATAAAATAACCAAGATATCATCTCCCATTATAATATAAGATAAAATCATTCATCAAATTATCTATTAAATACAGCCAATCAGGATGCAATCAACATTCCCTACATCCCAAAAAAAATGGAATGATAGTTTTTGTCTGTAAATCTAATTTCATGAGTCATGCCATGTATTAATGATTATATTAAAGTCCATGGAACATTACACACAAATTAAGATAAAAATATTCGATGAAACAAAACTAAAAAACCCCACTCGATGGTCTATTCTCATAATCTTTTACCTTTGAGATTATAATGTTATAACTTCATGAGAAGAAGCCCCAACTTCATATGAATACTCATACATTTATTTATAAATTAAATATGATCCAACCCTATACATTATATAACCATATAAATATATTAATAATATGGTCTTTCCTGTTAAAGGTTCTCATTATAGTGACGAACTTATATAACTTTATTGACCCGAAAAATACTCTAGGTCAATAGTACATTAAATCCATGATGAAAAATGAATTATATTTAATAAAACGTTTCATTAAAATTCACTTTATAGAATATAAATGTAATAAATGTACAATTTTATGGTATTATGACACAAAATCTACCACACTTCCTCTTGAATGAGAGTCAATCCCCTATAACATTCATTTTTCTATAGATCACAACATAATCTTGTTCCTTATGAGTTCAAACATAATCAAGGGGTCATCAATATTATATCCCATTTAAATTATTCTCAATCTAACCTCACCTCTCTGGGAAAAATCCCACAAGGGATAATAATAGTAATTTATGTTCTTTATCTACTAACATGGCCTTGGATAACTTTTTAGAACCATCATTACATTATTATAACAATAGAATCTAATATGATCATTAATTCTAGGTTACATATCAATTACTAGTGTGAATTTTTCCAGACCTACTGATTCCAAACCTTTCATAAAAGACACAATATACTTGAACTATACTATAGATATGCGACCACAACTTTTTTTGACTTTTACTATATCATTAAACCTCCTTTTATATGAAAATATGGTTCTCATTTTTTAATATTTCCCTATGAGATGTGACTTCATTTTGGAAATGAAACCACTTTGTAGAATGGTTTCCTATTGGTCTGTTTATGGATCTAGAAACACCAAATGGATTTATATCTATAGGGTTCTTATTTTCAATGTATGGGGTTTGTTAGGTGATTAAATGGATGCTTCTTAATAAATCACATTTTTTGATAAGATGGGGGGTCAGTCTCATCACACATTTTTGGGGGAATTATTTCCATCATTGAGAATCTCTTACATTTATTATTTATGTTCATGAATCCTTCATTTATTTCCAAATTTGATATAGATAATATCATATCTAACAATCAATTATTATATTATTTGGAATTCCCAATCATCTGTATGTATTCAAGGTTCTTCATTGATGGATATATTTGTTTATATCATAGGTTCTATATCAATGTTAAACTCACATTACCAGTTAGAGATTCTTTATTCATTTTTACGACAATGATGGTTCCTAAGACACTCAATGGGGAACACTAGATATTAATTTCATCCAGGTAGAAGAATGAATCTCTAGAGTTTATTTCCATCCCGGTATATAGATGTTTTTTTTATATTGGGATCAAACCCAAGGATGGGCTACCCACATATTCTTTTGAATGGAATCAAAACCCACATTGTATGGTGCTACTTTATAGGACATGTGATACCATTTAATTAAAGGTGATAAGAACCTACCCATACATTTTGATTCCATGTTGTATGAAAATCTAGGAGGATGGTTCCTAGTGATTGTTTTGTGTGGGACTTATGTTGAATCAGGACATGACACATTGAATGGGTTTGAGATTCAAATTTAAAATAGAAACTACTAAGGATATTTTCCAGATAGAAGAAATATGATTTGGGGTATAGGGTTTGAACCTCACGGATTCTTTTTACATATTGATTTTACATGGGAATCAATTGCCACGTAGTTCATTAGTGAGGACCCACACTTTTGGAGGCCCTTACTGAAATTTCCTATAGTATATTATTCACCTTTGAGATAATTGGATATGGATTAATCTTGAGAAGGATATGCCATATGATGTGACCATGAATGTCATTTTCATTCATGGTGATCTAAGGTCTTAACTCGGCGTTTACTCCTTAAAAGGAAACTCGAAATATGTATATTATGATTGGGTATTAATCTTAAATAAGATTTACATTTATATCTGACCCTATGTTGGTTTCCAACATAACCTAGATAAAATAAATAAGTGATATCATAGTTCAATTCTATAGGTAGATTAGGTGGATGTAATGATCATCACTAATTTCTAATCCCACTTGATTCATGACTAAAGAGATAAATAAGAGGAAGTATAATATTTGAAAACCAAAACAGATTCCCTTCAACACTGGTGGAAGAGTTCTAGGCTACAATAGAAGAGGTTGGGGCTATATCCCTTCCCTCTGTTTAATTTACAATATATAGGAGACCAAGGTAATGAAAGAATGAATATGGATGACACAGATTTGGATAGGGGAAAGACTACAGTGTCACATGGAAAATGATAGGGGATTATACCAGTATGAATCCCCTGAAATTTGGTCCATATTGTGAGGAAGATCTCATACCATGTTGCATGGAAAATAAATTGTGTACTTTCCCTCTTAGATTGAAACTAGAGGATTAAGATATAACATAAAAAATGGATGGGTAGTGTCCTATCCCTATAATTCTATACTAAGAACTCCTAAACTATGTCTATAGGGTAAGGGTCCTCATGACCATAGATATACAAATATACAGTCATCTTGAGGTTCCTAACCCACTTATAGGACATGTTTGTGAAGCCAGTGATCATGGAAATGTAAATCAAAATTGTATACATGATGGTGTTACATTACAAATGGGTTTTTATATCATGAGGTCTTGGTGGAGACTTCAGAATTACTCATCTCAGAAAAGGGATCCATGTATGGAATGACCCTACAATGAGTATATTTGAACAATGTCAAATGAATGGATCACATGTGTCAGAGGGTAGGGTGACACAATGAAGTTCGTGCAAGGTGTTCATCATAACATGGGTGGTCCATGAAGGTATGAAAGGGAAAATGGGAGACGATTAGGTAATGAGACACCTGGGAAACATTAATTTTGGGTGATTTTCCAATGATGTTAGTGGTTTCCAAAAGTGTTTTAAAATGTAATTCACGTAGGTATCTAGTTATGAAAAGGATCTATTACCCATGATTCGTTAATTTGGGGATTGATGAATTCATTGAATAGGGTTTATATATTTTAAACACTAGAAGAACATTTGTTATACAATCCACCCCTTATTCACCTTTCTATAGGTGTTAGAAAAGAACCTAGTGGGTTTATGAGATCTTGTGTAAAGAACTATTGTTATCCAAGTAGAAACTGGTCGATTGGACAATTTTTTCCATCCAAATGATGACCCCAATGGTCTCTTTAAAGGAAACTATGGTACACATGTTGGAGGTTATTTTTCGTGAAAATGTTTATCCCAAAAGTGGGAAATTCCCATGTTGGTAACATGTAAGTGGTTTTACAATGACACTACTAACGGATATCATTGGTGAAATTCACTTTTGGATTATTTATTATTGGATTTAATAATCAATTTTCTCCAATTTATTCTAAGTATGTTCCCTTTTTCCTTTTTAATATCAATGATAAAACGTAGTGTAAACAAAATACCCCATTAAAAATGGATCTGATCAAAGAAATATGGTCTAATACTAAGTCATATTGATGAAAAGTATAAATGAGTCATCCAAGCTTCCATACTTGGTTTTTATCTATATTCTTTCATCAATGATTTCCACATAGGTTGGATTCTTGGTTTATTGATAGTATCTTCATTCTAGTTTTTTTCTCTCAATATTTGGAAAATTTATCTCTTCCCACACAGGTCCCCCAAACAGACACCATATCACTTTAAACATTTAATACATTATTCACTAAAATAGAGTATTTATTGTGTTGTGTGATGCATCTTCATGGGTGTGTATCTTTCATGAAGAACATATGTGAGACCCTTGTTCGAGACACTTGCATGTAAAAATTCCATTTCCAATTTTACATAAATCTTTGGTCATCTTCAAAATGAACCAGTTATAAAATGATCTTAATAATTCATTTGATGAATGATGTCTACTAAGAGTGTTTTAATTTATGATGAACCGATATGAAAATTGATTAAGGAGATGAATAAAATCATAGGACCTGATTGTTATGAAATTTTTGGTACCTCCTTTCTTGATATAGAAGGTTATCTGATGAAGTATCTTATAAAATTCTTAAAGATTGCATATCAACTTTTTTACAGTTATGGGAATCTGTGAGAAGTCCTTATGTTATCTCCAAATAACCATCATCAATCATCATGGTATGAATATTATAAGAAATTTTCATATACAAATTTTTTTCGTATGAAAAAATATATTAATATTGGGATGTCATCTACATCATGAATTCTATATATATTAATCCAAAAAATATAGAACTCAAGCCTCTTTTTTAATCATCCAATTTTTGCAATTTAAATTGAATCAATAATAGGACCTGAAAATGGTTTATACATTCAAATAGTAAGGGTTGTTAAGCCTTCATAGATTTGGTCATACTAGGTACATAAACCTATGCTGAGGTTAAAAGGGATATTTAAGGTGTCATAGTTTATAAGTTTTTGAAGGTAGAACGGACCTATGTATATAACAATTACAAGTTTGTGCAATAGTTTTTGACCTGATAGAGTCCACAGGTGAATTTATTTCTATATGACACATCTAGAGGTGGGTACTATTTGATGGTATGTTCACAACATGTTGGGATATATTATACATGGAGATATATTTATGACGAGTTCAGTCTTATGAGGAAAAAATGGGATTGAACTGACAAAATGCCATCATTGGCACATGAGCTATTGAAAATGGATCATGAAATTTAGAAGGAATATCCCCATGAAAATTGGAATATTCAACTTAATATGGGGATGAAAATTTTATTGATAAATAAAATGGGAAAAGGCCTCACATGGAAATGTCCAATGAGTTATCTCATGGTGGGTAAGAGAGGTGTGCCCAACAGTTTCTATAAACTATTAGGAAATGGGGAATTTGAAAATTGGGGTTGTGCAGTCAAGTGAATATTTTATATCAAGACATTTATTAAAGGTTTTCTATTCATGTGGATCAGTATTTTTTTTATTATGTCCATGATTCCAAAGGTGGTATTGGTCCAGGAACAATTATTGTTGCGGCCAAGATGGAAGTGGAGAAGTTACTGGGGTTGAATATCCTATTTTTGGAAAAAATTCACAATAATCTATAGCATATTTATGTATGAAAAGATAATATCAGAATTTAAAGAACATTCTAGGTTACATGTGTATGGATGTAAAATTATTTTAATACATACATAGTGTAGAGTGGGATTTAGTTCATTGGGATACCATTTTGACCAAACATCAAGAATGTATATAGTATTACCCCATTATCCTTGAAAACTCAGGAAATTCAGACCATGATTAGTCAATTTAGGAACATCAGCTTCATCCCCTATGGTAATCACCCAACGAGATAGTTTGTGGATGATTGAACAACCATTATAGATATGAGGTCATACATTAAATCTTATAGGGATGTTTTCTATTTGACTATTATCAATTGTGGGATAATTTTTGAGGAATATACTAAATACTCGTTTTTCATTCAAGTTCAAATTCATAAAAAAAATTTATATATCCCCTTAGTAAACAATATATAAGAACCACATATGATGCTTGATTGACTACTATGCATTCTCACTACTATGGAATTTATGAGGATGGTGGTCAAACTACTTCTAATAGACGTAGCATGATGATTGACCATCGGGTATGCTGAATTTAGACTATATCATAACCAAAAGGGGTGTTAGATAAAGTTATTCAATGGTTTTAGGTAACTAAACAGAGCATGAAAGATCCTTATCTATGGGAGTTTGATTCATTTCATTCAACGGATACTTTGTTAGAGTTCAAGAGAGTGGATAATGAGGTTCCATGATCATCAAAATGACCTAGTGCAAAGTATAATCCACCCACCAAAAACTAATAGGGTTACACCAACACCACGAAATAAAACTAATAGTAGGTGGTGTATTATATATCCTCAAAATAGTATTGGATTCGATTCACTAACTTGCAAAAATTGATTGATCGAATTTTTAATCTTGTCAGATCTAGGGTTCTGGATTCATCCTCACAATAAGACAGACTTTATTATGCGTATTTATGATTAGAGGAAGTCCATTCTTAGAAGTTCTTGTCTTTTGAGGTTGAAACTATGTGGGAGATCCAATATGAGTGCTTTAATTTATTTTTTATAGGGTATTTATTAGCCTCAAATGATATTTATTGTTTAATATAATCCTATAATAGTGGATCTCCATATTTTTGAGCCATAGATGTTGATCAATGAAACCGAAAATCATGTCCCTACCACAAGACAAGTGAAAGATATGATAGAACATGGAACCTATAATTGGATTAACCATTGATCTTTTAAGTAATGGAATAACTTTTTTATCATGAAGTTTTATCTTTTAATCTCAACATAGTTTTTATTCTTCTTTTTCATTATATATATGATAAAAATCTATTGATGATGAATAATACTATCTTAATTTTCAGTTGTCTAAGATAAAATTAATTCTGGAGATATCACCATGTTATAACCCTAGTTGTAATCTGATCAGAGTTATTGTGTTACCCTCAGAATTAAAAGATGAATCTCTAGTCCAAGAGGACATGTAAGATGATATGTTTGGATACTTTCCACCAATAATACTTTTTTTAGGATTCTTATGCTTCCCCTCTTTGGAAGATGACGATGAAGAAAAAACCATGAAGGGTGAAATAATTGGTTACATGATTTTTCAACAGAGGCATGTCTTCATACTATAAATAATTCCATATTCATCAAAAACATTATTTAATATCTTTGGTATGGAAGGAAATGCATTTGTTTCTTCCCTTAATGATGTCACAAATGAGCCTCCAATAGCCAAAGAGGGAACTTCAGATCATATAATGATTCCTTACATTGGAATGTATCCTTTTATTGACGAGGAGTTGAGGATAGAGAATAAATCATCTACTCTTGTCACTTCTTGTATCACTACTATAGAGAGAGATAAGGCATTTTGTTTAATATTGGTATTTCTTAATATGTCACTTGATAATGACATATTTCCACTTCTGTAAAATCATATATTGATATAATGAACTAGATAATTCTATTCTGATATGTACTAACCCTGATTCTATCACCGAGGATGTTTTTAGGGGTCTCAATTCATCGAATGTGGGTCATGATCCATCCACTCCAAGTTTTCCCACTAGTGAGATTTACACATGACTCAGTATGTCACAAGAATCATTAATAAATCATGTTTTGTATTTTGGTTAAAGAATTTGACATATTAATATTAAAACTATTATAGAAGAATTTGGGGAACAATGTTTTGAACCAAATGGTCATGATTTTTTATTTTCATTCACATCAATATTTTTATTCCAAATTCTCTAAAACTATTTAGTTGTAATGCTCATCTCCATCCATGAAAAATGAAATAGTGATGGTTCAGGGGGAATACATTGGGATTACACATAATCCCCCTATTTTTAATGTTCCACACCTTGTGGGTATTGGACATACCCACCGGATTGTACCTCAGTAAGAGATGCTAGCCCTAACTGAAGATATTAGGAGTGTTAGGGAGGAAACTTCTCAGGCTGCTGACATACAGAAGTGTAGGAATCACCAAATATTGTGATTGTGCCTCACACATGATATTATGTTGAAATTAAAATATGATTTTATTTCACCATTTTGAATTATTATATTCTATGGATAGGCCTTAGGGAGATGATTCTACCTCATCTCATCCAAAATAAGAAGATAAGGATGCCACTATTCCATAGGGAATAAGAACATTGTACTTTTTTGAGTCACCTAATCCCAAAGTACATATCTCTATATGAAAGTGACTTTGAATCTTATCTGAATATACAAAACACTCTATTCATTCCACATCACAATTCTTTAAGAGATATATGTAATATAATTTTTGGAAACCCCTTGAGGAACTATCTTCATTAATCCTATGGATTTCAACATTGTTCAAATGTTTGGTTTCGAGCATTTGATTACCATCCATTACACACAACAATGAATGAGACTATTCATCAAAGGGAGATGGATAATAATCATTTGAAAGACCTTATAAAATCCAAACATCACAACGATTTTGACGGTTTTTGAGTTACACAATTGGAAGAGGAAACCAACCAAAATAGAATGTTGGATTTATTAAAAAAAGCATCGATAAGTCCATTGAATTGTCATGTTTTTTTGAAATAATTGGAAAATTATAATGGAGAACTCTAAAAATTATACTCTTTATTAGGATAATCTCAAATGTAATGGAAAACTACAATTTCCATGGAATCCAACGTTATTTATACGAGAGAGTAGTTAGACATTGGTCGATTGATTGAGATTTAACAAGAAATGGATATGGTTTAGGAGGTCGTTAAATGGTTGACGTGATATGCTTACCTAATCTTGTAATATATGAAAGAGTGACATAAATTTTGAGATGGTACTATGGTGTATTTTTTCTTATAATTAGATGAAATATTGTTTCAGATCATATATTTATCCATCCCTAATTACCTCATGTAATAAAATCACCAAAACCAATTTCCAAAGCATTACATAATAATGTCATATAATCATAATTTGATGTATAGGGATGTGTGATATTAATAATATACCAAAAAAATGATGTCAAGAGAGCATAGTTTGTCTATTAGTACAGTCATGTGGACAACCCTACAATCTTTGTGTTTATTTTTCAACCTAATTTTTTTCCTATGCAAAATTTGAGGGATACATATTAGGCGAGATATTTTTTTTTTCTGATTACCTCTTTATGTTTCCATCTAAACAATATTTCTTCTATTTACCTTTTTTATTTCTAAATATTTCCAAAACTAATAAATACTATAGCTTAAACATGACACTACTCATCTTTTGAGAAATGTTCACTTTGTTGGTATTCATCCATGTCAGTATTATACATCATATTGTGGGATGTTTAAATTCATTAATTTAATAAAAATTGGGATAATGTTTTATGTAGAAAATTGTTGATAATGTATTTTGATATTATAACCCAAATTGGGTTGATTTCCTGGAGTGTTCAGATTCTCTTCTGGTACTTCCAATGGGTATTTTGAGACTATATTGTGATTTTTGAATCTAGAACATATTATTAGTGAATTGAAAATGGATATTCCAAGAATCAAGTTACTAATGGTTTAAAATACCCATGTCAATTGATTCATTATGAATGTCCAATTATGGAACATACTGAAAAGTAAAATAGTGGTATATTTAGGATGAAAGTTTTGTTATGTTGGTGACTTGTGATTGTCCAACTAGAGAACGTACATCCTGGTATGGTAAATACATTTTCATGAATTAATAAATTATTCTACTGATGAACAATTTATGTTTAAAATTTGGATTTCTCAACAACAATTTGGTGTATTTTCCCATGAATTAAGTATGAGAATAATGGATTCATCAGTACCAATATAAGAGAAGAATATGAATCTACTCCTACATCTATTTAATATGTGAAGGGGGTATATTTTTTAAAATTAATGATTTTTTATTTTACACAATGTAGTTTAATGTCATATACTGAGGATATTATGTTGTGTAGTTTAATGACATAAAGTAAGGACATTATACTATCCAGTTTAATACCACGCAACAAGGACATTGGGGGATATAATTTAAGGTCTACAAATTTGACTAAGGGTTTAATGGGTTCCATTATCATTGTAATTATTCGGTTGATTCACTACTATATTAAATCTTGTAAGGTGAGAGTATTAAATTATGATCTATGGATCCTAATATCTAAAGATTTATATTATAAAGAGGGATATTAGAATATCATGATGTCTCTCTCAATAATGAAGTGTCAACTAGTCGGAATACCTATTTTAAGGGTTTTTTTATTCAAGGCCTGCTAGGGAACGTACTACAAAGTCAATAGTGGAATCTTTGGGATAATAGACCCATTATTTTGGAAAGTGATGAAAGGTTAACATGGTTACATACTACCATTTAAGGAAATGGATATCTCATGAATTCTTACATTCTAATGATACATGAAAATAAAATATTACAATGATTTAGATATTCAAAAAACTTTTGAATGGATAATGGATAAATGTGTCTATGCATAAGATGTGGTATTTAAAATTATAATTTCAAAAGAATCATGGAAATATGTTCCCTATGATGGTCTGACACAAACATCATATGTATGGTGCATATAGTTTTTGGTCATATGGATTAGAACACAAGTTTTTGGAAATAGTTGATGGTATGTAGTCGAATGGTCCAATGTTATCCTAGTTTAATTAGAAAAAATGAAGGGGAAAAGTTTAAACCAGGGCCTTAGATACGTTGATGATGGGTGAATGGATATTGGAGAAATATGCAATGGAAAACTATTGACATTATATTTTGTGTTCCAGCGCACCATCATCTATGATTAAAGGGATAAAAAAGGTTTTTCCAAAGGAATCTATTATCTTAATTTTACAAAAAAAATTATGGTTGCTGTTTTATACAACGCCAACTGAGGTGAATACTACATAGTCAAATATTGGAATCCTTAAGTGTGTAGGACCATTATGTTGGTGACTTATGCAGGGCCATCTATGTCATATAGTAGATTTTTAGCTAAAGGAGATCTTAGATATCATAATTTTTCTCACCATATGCTGAGGAAATATTTTTATGATCCTAAAGTTATCAATATTAATAGTAGAAATGAAAAATATGGGTGTTTTTCAATGCATAAAGGAATTATTGGACTGGTATTGGACAATACTCATGAGTCCCTTATAAATATCTACAACATATGTTGTGTGGGGAAATATCATGTTACCATGATGTGATCTAAAAGGATAAGTACCAAAATAAAATAACTTTCATAGATTTTTATTATATAAAAGATATGGGAATGTTTCTTTTGCCTCATGTATGGAACTAGAAGTTAAGGCTCAGTCTTTACTTGTATCTCAATGGGATTAAAATCAAGGATTATGTCGTTTTCTAGGTACCATTCAGTTTAATGTCACAAACAAAGGAAATTAGTGTATTGAAATGAAAAGAAATAGTGAAATGTGGATGAACCATGTCATATGGCCCCAATAACACTACAAATCTTTTCATTGTAAGAATCATCCAACATTTAGTTCTAATAGAAAGAGGTTCAGGCATTAAGAAGGAACTCTTATTTAATATCCCCATAGAGATATGACTCATACATTGGAGAGTATGATATTTTTCAATGGTGTAGTGCTATTGAGACCAATATTGAATATATGGGATTAAATAAATTTCTCATATGGATTTTAATCAATAATCAAATAGTTCATGAGATTCTTGTATTTTAATTTCACATGATAAGGAAATGATGAACCAACTCGAACTAATGAGAACACTATGGATGAGAGATAGTGCATGACATAAAAATATTTTTGTATCTTATTGAATGGTAATAAAACCTCATGGGGTAATTGAAAGTATCCTTATGTATATCTGATTACTTTACATGAAGTAAATGATCTTTATGTTTTAATCATAGATAGATACAATATTGGAGATCTTAAATCACTATGTATCACAATGGGATGAAAGTCAAGACGCATATAGTTCTTGACGTATTCTCTCAACAACATTAAAACATTGATTTCGCTAAGGGGAACATTTTAAAACATCTAGATAGATAGTTGTGGTGAAATCATGATTTCTAGGAGTCACAAGGAATCTCTATGTAATGTGAATCAAAGAATATGTCTGAGAAATGTTCAATGTTTAGATCTGGTTCGTGAACTCAAAATGGAAGTGGGTTTTCTTTTAAAAGTATGCTGCTAGACCCAGGTCTGGAGATTTGGGCATCAATACGTGTCTCAATGGAGTGATAATAATGAAGAATTTAATTCATTTAAATGCTTCATGTATCGGTTTGATTCATGTTCTTAATGGGGGAGGGTGTTTTTAAATAGTATGGTTGGGCCCGATATATGATATTTTGTCATCACTATGTATATTCCTTGGGAAAGAGTCTAGACACATTTTTCATGAATATAACACCCTACACCAAATGAGGATTGATGTGAGGAAATTGGATTTAATATTTTTTAGATATTTTCTATAATAATGGTTGCTCTCAAGGAACAAAATTGTTTTAGAATCAAGCCATATTTTTTGTTGAGTTCCTAATATAAATTTGTTTCATACAAGGGAAAAAATGGATATTGTTTGAATATTTCCATGGTTGGGACTAATATTTGGGAACTATGTGTCACTATATTTCTCATTGGAATGGGAATCTAGGAACACATAGTTCTTGATAAACCATGAAAATTTTCATCATGCGGTGAGGATTTGAGTCACTTAACATGAAAGAAACATTAAATCTAGATCAGGGGATAATAGAAAGGTGTAACTACATATCATGTTGGGAAAATAATCGTGCCACACCTATATCATAAACATTATTCCCCATGTAGTTATGATCCATAGTCAAAGTGAAATGGGAATCTTGTGCCACCTGGGAGTGGCAGTGATTTGATTTTGATTTTTAAAAGGAGGTGCTCAATTATTTTAGCGAGAAAAAGGAGTTTCTACTCATGGTATCATGAGGATTTCATAATGTGAAATAATGGTAATGTTAACCATAATGTTTAATGACATGTGGTGGTGAAAACTACTACTATAAAGTTTAATGTCATGCAGACAAGACTACATTCCATGTCGTTTATAATAATGAAAAATGAATGATGATTATAAGAAATTAAATGGTGTGAAACAGGGATTCAAGTGGTGCTTTTTTGTATATTGTTCTACATCTAAGAAAATCTTTTTTTATTACACAAATTATTTCACGAGGAATCATTCATTGGTTGGAGTATTCACGATTCCTCTCTTTATTGAGATTAAATATAATATCCATTATAGTGGAACTTATGTGTGGTGCAATGTCCTCCAATTTTGGGTTAATATTTAAAGGATTCATTCATAGTATCAATGGAGTCCTAAGGACCAATAACAATTATTCTACATGGAATGAAATTAAGTAGTCTTTGTTCATGAATGTTTGTTCTATTTGATTCTAATAAACATATAAGGGATTCATGTTCGAAAATCTCTTTTTTAAAATTGTTCCTATTTATCCAGTTATTTATAGGATTTCTCATACGTTGATATCTTCCCACAAATGGAAATGCAAAGCGATGGAGATTGAACTGTGGTGGTAAAGACAAATTTTGTTCTATAGTAAAAAGATTTTTGGGATGCTCATGTTGTAGTATGAATTGTAGTTCAAGAATCCCAAAATGTATGGAAGATCATATTAGGACGCAATTTCTTATATTTATCCACCATCTTCTTGAGGATATTTGATAGGGACCTGTTAAAAGGCTCTATCTATCGATTGGATAACAAATTATTGTTGGATGAATGGTTAGATTTGATATTTTATTCTTGATATTGATATTCCACCTCAGTAGAACATCAATCAGTGTCATACTTCAATATGGCATGAGGAACACGAAACCTAGAAACTATATTAGCATTGAAAATGTATTTTTTTTCTCTGTATTCATTGAGATGTATTGAATCTTTTACATAGATATGAGATATGAAGTAATAATGATACACTTGAAATGATTATCCAAGAATGGATGATATGGTCTAACAACATCCATTCCCATTGTGGATAATGTTTAGAACTATTTAGTTGTATGTAGCATCTTCAGGCACTGATGGATGAAGTTGGAAAGCACATGGAAGGGATGACACATATTGGTGAATTCTACACAATCCTATATCATCAATGTCTAGAATATCCTAACATTTTGATTTGATTAGAAATCACCCTCCATGATTGATGGAAAAAATAGGCTATTACATGTACTTCTCCCTTAACAACCACAATATCTTCTACATCAACCCATCTATGAAGGACTCTCTCAAATAGTTACTTATTGAAGTCTTTCTACTAATTTTTGCATCTAAACGATTGAAATTAGCCACTCGTTAGTGGATATTCTATTATACTTCCATTTCTGGAAGATGTATTCCATCTTTGATATATTCCAATATGGCTGTCATCCATCCCATTGTTGGACTATATGACCTACTGATGGGATTTATTTCATTGATCTATTCTACTATGATTCAACCAAATCTGAAACAATTCGACAATAGACTTTGTTAATATCCATTTCATAATTAATTGGTAATTCAAATAAGATAATGATTTTTTCCAAAACATCTTTATGAGAATTATATGATCACAAGATGCGATTTAATGTTGGAATTGAGGGTAATTCATCCATAAATCCTAACACATAATCAAATAGGGGAATTAACTAATCTTTTCTTATTGAATAATCCCCACTGATCTACATTGTAGTCACTTCTGAATCACCCATAACATCTTGGTGGTTCATTGGTACAAGTTTTTCTTATTAGATGACTGTAATGAGTGGTTGATATTATTCCTCATTATTGGTAATACCATTATATAATATGAAGGAGCATGGAAACACTTTCTTTTTGTGGAGATAAAAATATCACCCAAACAGACATTGTTAATCTTAGGATCTTCCATTCAATTCACTATTAGTCTTATGGATGCACTATCAAAATACAATTCCAATGTTCAAGGGTTTTTATAAATATAGAAGAGTTCTTTATTAGGTAGTTCAGTATTTAGTGATTCCTCCTTTATTGGTGGGTGGTGAGCAAGGATTCCTACTAGGCTTGACATTTCATTTCTTTCTAAGGGAAAAAAAATTATGAAACTACTAAAAGATATATTCCCATATGGCTAGGTTCCATGTTAGCATAGGATGTATAATGATAAATTTGGATAGGATATTGAGAAAGAAAAATTATATCTCATGGTGGTATAGAGAGTACCTAATTTTTGAAACTGTAATGATTAATACCAAGAAGGTATTCTCAATATCTGAAAAACTTTTCACTATGTCGTGTATTGATCGACTGAGATAATAAAGGAATTTTTCTTTCCTCGTATCCTTATTTTTTAAGGGGAAGGAAGATAGAGATTTCTCAAAGGTTGTTATGTATATCACTAGTATATTTTCATCAAATTTAGGCATCAATACAAGTGGGAGCTATAGATATTTCATGATGACATAAAATGATTCCTTATAGTCATTGTTCCATGGATATGTGACCCCCTTTATCATAAATTTGGTGAAGAGTAAACACATTCCTTTTAGGTTGGTTATGAAATGAATAATGTGGGCCTTGTGTCCTTGAAATCATCTACATTCGATTATGTTTCGTGGATGTGACATACCAAGGATAACATTATCCTTATCCGGATTATCATTGATTCCACGATGGCATACAATGAAACCATGATATTTTTTAAGGTTACCCCATAATCTCATTTCAATGTGTTTATCATTAGATTATGTTGTTGAAGCATGCTGAATATAATATCTATATCACCTAATTAGTCAGAACATTCTCGAGTCATGTCTACTAGATCATCGTTGTATAATTAGACACACATTCCTAATAATAGTTTTAAGATTCAATAAATAGAACATTTCTATGTGGAACCAGTATTTTTCAATACAAAGGAAATTACCCCATAGAATAATATTCCTTGAAAGTCTTTGATGGTTGTGCCATATTTATCTTCTAGCATAATTCTTATTTGATTTTATGTTATGTAACCATATACAATGGAGAGGGATTGACATTGAGCTCTGACATCAATCATAATTTCCATAAATTGAATAAAAAATTCAACATTAAAGGATTTTTTGTTGAGATATCTAAAATCAATGAATCTATGATTATTCAATTCCTATTTTTCATAGGGACAATATTGAAAATCCATTTCAGATATTTTTTCTCTTGGATGATGTGTTGATTTATGATTTTATCCACTTCAACTTTAGTTGTGGAGGAATGGGTCATGTTAATATTCCAAGATTACTTCTTGTATCCCCTATGATTATTTAAATTACCTAAGTGTTGGGTGGGAACCTCATGGTAAATTATTGGGATCTCTTTATAATTGAAGGAATACACATCATGGTGCTACTTTAGGAAGTCGGTGAACACTTATTATTCCATGGGAGTCATGGAAACCCAAATTATAGTGGAACCTGGATATTCCTCATTACACAGATTAATATATGTGTGTTCATCCACATTGGTGGAGACTCCATCGTCAAATGATGGAGTGGTGTCCCTGAATTCTACTTCTTCTTCCCCTTCATAATGAACAACTACTTTTATTTTTCCTTTGAGAGGATATGACAACATAATTTAATTAGATGTATAGGTGGAGTCTCCATTCGCACATTCAGAGGATGAGGAAATACTTTTGCTGTCACATGATGGAATAAAACCTTCTTGGAGTCCTAAAAGGGAAAAAGGGACTGAGAATGAGTCATTTCACTTTTTCCTATTTTCAGGACTACTACATCATGCTAGTCTGATAGAATAGGGTCTTTTGGGTCTTAATTGATGGAATGAAGATATTTTCAATCAAAGTTTAATTATCACCTAGATAATTGATAATTTTTACAGTTCTATTAGGCTCTTCTATCATGATTGACCTTATATTAGTTGTAAAATGAATTCATGATTTATGGCCCAACGAATCAATTTTATTAATAAGAAGCACACAAACTGTATTGAGCTTCTTTAAAGGTTTATATGGGAGAATATCAAAGACATTTTGGGAATTTATTTGAATGGGGACTCATAACTATAAAGTGTCCAACATTTTCCATAGATATAATATTTGTGAGATTATTAGTATGAAGAATGAATGGACACATTCTGATGTAGCTTAGGTATTCCCAAAACAAATATTGAATGTTTTTTCCAGAAGAACCACATTGATCCCTGAGTTAGATACAGGATATCTAAACTATGTTATGAGTTTTATATCATCGATAGGTTCTTTCTCATTCATATCATTTACCTATTCCATCAGAGTGGATAGAGACATGTGAGATTCAATGAGACCCAATTGAAGATGTGCCTAGATAGGGATAAGGATGACCCCTGATCTATTTACAATGAAGGACCATGGTATATTAATGAAATTTTTCCTTCCAAATATGTAAAAGGGTTTTAAATGTCCTTGTATGATAAAATGTTCATCATGGACCATGAGGGAAATGGCCACATTGAATTTTGAAGGATCGTTCAATGGAAGATATACATTATCTTTAGTGACCTCAACTTCAAATTCAAGAGGGATTAATAATGCCTCGATGAGTTATTCATAGAGTGCTTTTAAAATACATAGAGCCTCTAAGATAAATAATTAAGTTGAAACATGGGATAATTGCTTCAGGACATAATTATTTTGATCTATATGTCATCACGTTTTTGAATGAATATTATCCTTTGGACTCACCTTAGGATATCATATTTTTTATGTGGATGAGTCATTCATTGGTATAAGAGTTGTAAGTGTTCATTTTCATAGTTTATTATATTGGATAGGTCCTATTACCTTCCTAGGTGGTGGTGGAATATCCCCTAACCGATCTTCCTATAAAATTATGTTATAGAAGACTCTATCTTATGTGGAAGAATATCTCCATTATACCTATTGAGTTTATTGGAGAGCCTTCCAATGAGTTTTTTCTACGTAGATGGTTTAAGTAGGGGTGTCGTTGAAGTAGTTATTCATAAAATGTCCATTTCATTCCATTTAAGCTCGGACCTGATGAATTTTTCCCCAGTTCCATAGACATGTGATGGTAAATAATTTTTATAATCAGAATCAACATTTGATTAGGGATCTGTTTGGTGAATAAAATTAGCTGAACCAAGAATCATCCCCCCATATAATGAAGACTCTACCTGTTGGTCGACTATTGTTTTACCGTTTGGTAGGGTGGTGCTCAAGAATTTTAGACAGTCATAATAAAATCAGATTTTTTCATGGAAAAATCTATCCTTGACATGAGTTCTTATCCTACTATTTGTTCCTTATCCTTATGTACATGTTTCTTCATTGATGATTGTATTTTAAAGGATTAGTATTTTGATAAATATGGGTAATCTATAGTAAAATCAGAAGGAGGAATAGTTGTTTGTTTCCATTGTGTTCGTAAAATGGAATGATCTAGTTGTTTTTTGGACCATCCACAAACCAAATAGATGAATATTTTTTCTATTAACATTGTTCCACTCACCTTCATCATCTTTATTGTTTGTAGATACAATTCTACCTTCGATGGAAAATTATTCAATTTCACATTCCTAAATTATAATATCTTTTCTAAGAGGTCCTTGAAAAAAAACACCTATATGGTACTCTATTTCATTTTATGGAAGATTATTTTTTTAGGGATATCTTCATCACAATCTATGTTAGGAATCATGGGATTTCAAAATAGGTGTAAGTTGTTTTCCAAAATATAGATGATGTATCCAAGGACCAAGTTATGTTGAAAATTATGGACCTATTTTTTAACTCCTAAAATTATATCCCCCTATGATCTCTTTTTCATCTTCATGGGGTGGTCATTAACATTGATTATTAATAGTTGGATCCTTCTGGTACGATGCATGATTTGTGGTAGGAATAGGTACAGAGGCCCATTTATGTGTAAAATTGGTGGCCTCTTCATTTCTTATTAATCATCAATTAGTTGATGGGTTTAATTAGGACATGGCTTTGGTCCCCATGATGGAATTTTTCAGCTATAGGGATATTATGGTCAGATCCTAAATATCTAATTTGTATTTCATAGGAATAAAGATTGTGAAAAAATTATCACATTGAATTTCTAAACATAGAGGAAAGACTTAATCTTGATGTATTGGTAGGTACAAGGAGTAATTCAATCCATTCCACTATTAAATTATATATAAGACTCTTTTATCCTCCCTTTTCATAATGATTGTGAGATCAAAGACGTTTGTACTCTAAAACGTTGACATGAACTAGAAGTGGAAGTTTTGAAGGTGATCTTCCCATCCAGTGATATATAGGGCCGATAAACACATGTATGATACAATGGTTTCCCCTACAATGATTATACATATAATTTTAGTTTCACTAATTCTTGTGGTTCATTGACCACCATCATGTGATTACATAGAGAAACAAAATGTGTTAAATGTAGCTCCATTTCTTTTGATTCATCAATAATAAAAAATTTAGGATTTCTATTTTATGGTGGATATGATGGGGATCTATAATTGTGTTTAAGTATTCATTTATGTATGTAATAGATCATGTTTTCAATCCATAGCTTCTAAACGAGTCATTAATTACTCAATAATGATCACAAGAATTTGAGGAATGTTCATTTTTTCTGGGACTTAAATAACTGAGGTGGGTAGAGCCTAATTGAGTGAGGAAACTAGTAGGACCACTAGTGGTGGCACCACCAGTATTTGTTGTGTGTTACCAATAATAGAAGGCTTATAATAATGTGACTTATCATTTTCTCATTGTGTACCCAAAGGAGGGAATTCCAAATCTATTGTTGTAGGGTCAAAATATATTGGTGGTTTATTTCCCACATTGAGTGGATAATACCAATATGATTTAGTTGTGTAGGGAAAATATTTTTTCTATGGGTTTCAACAAGAAGGGCTATTTGATTGTATGCTTGCGGAGAATATATGTAAAGAAGACAACCTCAAAGTAACTCTACATTGACTCATCTCAAACCCTATACTTTCTCCTCCTTTTGATATAATCATTCATCTAGGGAAAGTGATTAGTCTTCCTTATGGTAGAAGGTGACACATGGAATGAACCTTACCTTTTCCCACGTTAGGATCCTTTAGAGGAGGTAAAATAGGAATATTTAAGGGATTGAATCGATTTTTGGAAACAATATAGTGTTGGGGTTTCACAACACCTATATTCAATTCTGTTTAGACCGTGTAATGAATATACACTTTATTTTTTGAATCTAAAAAATTATTATTTTGTTATAGAGGTCATTCTAGAAGGGAATTTAATACCTTCACAAATTTACTGTGAATCATAGGAATTCCATTGGATTTTATGTGATTATTCATATTCATCATCAATTCACTGGGATCTCTATGATGGGTAGATATCCAAATGTAATTCCCAAAGAGTTCATTCATATGTGTTCCATGTTAATGTACCAAATCATAGAATGTGACAATTTAAGAGGATTCCATCAATGAAGTTTTTATTAATTAGGATAGGATTGATTACGACTATAGAAGAGATTATTTAAGTGAAAAATCATATATATATGAGGGATGGGGCTATTAAAATTTTACTTTCAGAACCCTTTAGGGCTAGATGGTAAATATATAGGGTTGGATTATGAAAATAACTATGCTATGCAGGATGTGGTGATTGAAAAATTTATGTGTATAATATTACCACAACAACTCTACTTATTTAATGGATTGTGTTATAGACATAGGTTGGGTG
Source organism: Viscum album (assembly GCA_963277665.1). Classification (NCBI taxonomy): domain Eukaryota; kingdom Viridiplantae; phylum Streptophyta; class Magnoliopsida; order Santalales; family Viscaceae; genus Viscum; species Viscum album. The sequence continues at coordinate 275,248,840 of OY728129.1, read as the reverse complement.
AAATATTAGGCACTAACATAAATTATCTATTTTAAAATACTATTGTTCTATTTCAAACATTTTATCAATATAATCGTTGAAATCCATTAACTGGTATACCAACTCATTTTTTTCATATTCATGATGAAAATGTATCTCAATATCTTACTATCTTATGGTCTCTTGTTGGTGAGACTTAGTGGGGTCTTATTCAAATTGATCATATATTCAGTCAACGAAGGATTATGTTTTTGGTATCCAACTTGGGGAAATGGCAATACATGATTCAACATTTGGTTGGCTTTGATGGATTGGGAGCATTGAAAAATTCAATTCTCCATGTACAACCCATCCATTAATATGAACACCATATGGGGTTCCTTATATCGGACTTCACAACATCATTAATACATCAAGGAATTCAGGTTGAAGGGTTCCCTACCAAATATTGGTAATGGTATTTTGGGAATCCAAGAGAGCTTTTAGGACAAATTGGAACATCAACCAAACTATTACATTAATGTGAGTCTGATACTCATCATAAATATGTTCAATTTCATTTACATGATAAGGATAATTCAATATGTTGAATAAGATTTAATGCATATAATCTTCCATAAATAACTATAAAATACTCTATTGAGAGGTGGATAAAGGCAAGAACATGACAGGAATGTTGGATTTAGCTTGTTGTTTCATAATGTTTTCTATAACTTTAGCCTATTTCCTATTATATTCCCTTATCTGGTTTGACGAGGGGGTATTATTCCCTCCTGTTTTACTGTAGGTAATATGTTTTTTTTGGATTTCCAATGCAATGTATTAATGAAAATGGCTGAGGTTTGGTGCATATAATGATTGTCACCCTAAGATGACTTCCAGTTGAGAAAGTATTTCACCCCATAATGACAAGGCAATAGACATGGATGGATTTTATTTTAAATTTCCTCACCATAATAGGGATTTATCATCACTACAATGACAATTAGATAATTCTACTAATAATGTGAATCATTACTTCCTAGAGAACATTTTCATTGTTCTCCATCAATGGAATGACTATCATGGTGGATTAAAGAAAGGGGAAATCATCTAACTCCTTTTTATTTGAGACACCTGATGTGTTTTCATAGCTCCCATTAAAATAAAGTCATTTGTGATCAGCCAATGTTTTCCCATGAAGCAATCATTCATAGTGTAGTGTCTAATAAGGAAAATCCGCATTTCTGCTACTGGTCCCACTAATTGATAAAGAGGGGGTAGGATATTGTGCTGTAATACAAAAACGTATGAGGGATTCATGAGCATGAGCATAAATAAATTCCTGATCATAGATCTGCACTTTATTTTCCAAAACTTCTCTATGAGACTTATTCTTAGATGCATTATAATGGATGATTTCGGATAATTGCTGGGTGAACCGGTCAAAATTAGAAGATGTGTGTCCATATATTGCAGTGGTTATTCGAAATGGTTGACTACCTCTACATGGAGTGGGTGTATGTTCCAGATCATGATGTTTTTATATTATGGTGGTGGTGTTTCCATGACCCTCTTCGATGAGATAAGACGTTTGTGTATGCTTCTGGGTGTTATACTGACGAGACACATCATATTTTGGGATAGATTTTATGTTTTTATCCCATAGGAACTATTTTTTTCATTGTGATGATATCTTGTATGGTCTACAAGATGTTGGAAGGGTTTTTTATCTTCCCTTTTACCATTTATAAGTTATGATTGGTGACATCATCAATTTGAATGAGGATATATAAACATTCCATATCTAGAGTAGGTGTATGGGCCTACTATTTTCATCCCATTACATCCATTTAATATTGACAACACTAATGGGTAAAGTTTTGAGTCTACACTCTTCTTGTCACTGGTAATTTAGAAATGAATTCTCTTTGTTCAATTATATGAGGTTATAAGAATTCTTAATAAATGTTGTTTGGCATGTTTTCCTTCTCACTATAAGCAATTAAACATGGTCGATAGAACTCTTTATGTATTACCAGATGAGTTTGATGATATACTATTATGGTGCAAGATGGTGTATGTTATTTCTTATAGGTTGCCGATATATTTTCTTGGTGGGGTTTATTGAATTCCACCAGGTGACTCTGTTTCCTGGCTAAAAGAAGGAGAATGAGTGTATGTGCCCCTTGATTGTTTTCCACCAAACTATGTTAGTGGGATTCTCAAGAACGGTAAAAGGTTTTAATATACTACTTATTTTCTTATTTTTGTCCATAGTGGGGCGTCTTGTATGACCAGGTCAAAGGGACCTAGGCCGAACAGTCGAAGGTGACACCCTCATCATGTTGTAGGTTTACTGCTACATAGAATTCACGATGGTGATTGTTGGCAGGATCCATTAATATTGACCTATGTGTCTCCAGGAAGAGGTCATGACTGGCATGTTGATTCACCTCCATAAAATATGGGAGGTAATGAATGTTGTGTCTCTAGGATAATCACCCTAAACAGTTGAATATGGTGGTTTGAGATGTCTACTTTCGGACCACAAGTAATCATTGACCAGACAACTGGGGGAGCTAGTTGCGTTGACGGGCCTACTAGGCAGCCTATGAGGTTGGGATCATTATTTTTTTATGATACTCTCATACCATTGAGTTCAAGACATATTTTTGAGGATAATGAGTCTATGAATATTTCCATCGTGTAGATGAGGATCCATCTTATAACGCAGCTGGGGAATTCAATGGTGAAAAAATGAAGGAGGGAATTATAACAAAGGGAAACTAAAAAATGGTGCCTAAGTATATATAACAGATATGATCATGAAATATATATTAATGTAGAATATTTTTTGGATGAACACATGGATAAGTATTTCCCGGTCTGGCACTCATTTTTTTATAATGGAAGGGTCCTTACAGATATGTGACAATGTAATCATGGTTAAGGATTCATGTCAAATTGACCATTTGTTGTTTCCCAAAAAAATTATTCTTTTGGGGTAATAAAACCATTATTTATGAATTATTTTTAATGGGTTTATTTTTTTTTATATTAAAAAATAAATGGTACATTATCCATAGGGACCTTCTTTTAAATGGAAGGCATTGGATAAGTGTTTTAAACTATAGTTTTTAAAAACCAACATTGGTCAAGGGGATGGGAGGTCAGACTCATCACAAACTTTAGGGTGGAAGAATTTAATACTATGAGATTCTCGTATAGATTTATTATATTTTCATGAATCCTTAAAAAATTCACATGTATGATATAGGTCAACCAAAATCCAATAAATAATTATTATAATTTGTGGAATTCATAATCATCTGTATGTATCTGAGGTTATTCATTGATGGGGATATTTATATGTATCAGAGGTTATCCATCAATGTCATCCTCCAATATACTATAATGATATTCTTTAGTCATTGTTACAATGATACTGGAATCTAATACACTCAATGAGTCACTATAGAGTTTATTTTCATCCATGTTGATTAAGGTGACTCCGGGGTTTATCATCATTCGCGGTGACAGATGTAGTTTTGATATTGGTATCGAACCCATGGATGGAGTAACTATGTATCATTCTAAAAGGAATGAGAAAACACATAGTTCTGTGATGCACAATGAGACAACTCATACATATTATGGTAATGTGATAAAGTCATAACCATAAAATTTTACATTGTGTTGTAATGACATCAAGGTGAAAGGTTCTTAGTCAATGTTTGGTGTCAGAATTATTCATATGTTGAACAAGAATCATGGACGGGATATGAGATTCGTTGTTGAATTTGACCCTTCTAGGGATATCGTCCCTAGAGAACAGTGTTGATTTGGTGTTTTGGGTTTGATTCTTTGAGAGGCTTCCTACATATCCCATTTTAATGGGAATCAAATACCACATAGCTCATCACCGAGGACCCCAACTATGCTTTTTCTCAAGGTTTAGTCATATAGGGGAGTATGGACATTTTAGTTGATAGGTTTGGGAATACTCCTGAGATAGATATTCCTACGAAAGGAATCATGAGGTGTGTTTTCACTCATGGTGATGTGAGGGAAAAATTTGAGGAATAATATTTAGGAGGTAACCCAAATTAATTGTATTATGATTAGTGATAATTCATAAATAAAATTCCCATTGAGATCAGTCCCTAAGTGGTATTCCTACATATCCTAGTAAACATTAATCATAGTTATAATAGGTTAATCCTTCAAGTGTATTCGGTGGGTGTAGTGATCATCAATAATCTTTAATCCCCTATGATTCGTATTTGGTGTGAGAAACTTGAGAAAGTAGAATATTGGAAAAACTACATAGTTTTCATCCGTCACATCTGGTTGAGGCTAAGGATATAGTGGGATAGGCTAGGGATATGTCGCTACCCTCTCTTGACTTTACATCGGATGGGTTTCCATGGTAAGGAATGATTGAATGTGAAGAACGTGGTGGTGGGGAAGCAAAAATGCATCTTCCCCTGTAAAAATATAGTGGATTATACCATGATGGATTCCCTAAAATTGGTTATGAACTGGGCGGGGGATCTCATTTAATGTTTATTGGAAATGTATGTGTTATTCGTATACACCCAAATGGGATGTAGAAGCTTTTGGTCTTAGTGACAGATTGTGATGGAAATAGTCACATCGTCATAATTCAAGATTGTGAACTCCCAAAATTTTTCCCTAATGTAAGGGTCCTAATGGCCATAGATATAAAAATATTTAGACATATCGACGATCTTGACCCAACGATAGGACATGTGTGGGAATCCTCTAACATTGTAAATACAAATCCTAATTATATACATGCTGGTGTGACTTTCCCTAATGATTTTCAAAGAAGGAGGCCTTCACGAAGGTTACAAACTGATCCCTCATAAAAAAGGGATCCCTAGATGGAAAGTCCATTCCATGAGTTGAATCAAATATGGTCTAATGAATTGATCAGGTAGGTTGGATGGTAGGGAGAACCAAAGAGGTCCAACGAAGGGGTGATTCACGCAAGTTTTTCTCTATGTAATAATTCTTTGTAGAATGAGATAAACTTGGTAAAAGGACAAATTTCCATCAATACATCGAGAGATTTTTCTCATTCCTTCAATGATATCCATACACGTTCCTAGAGGTAACTCTTGTAGGTCTCTAGTTATGTAAGAGATCCTCACTCTGTTCTTAATTAACCAGGGTTTGGTAGAAATTCCTTATGCATGTGCTTGTTAAATCATACACTAGATGGAATTATGTTATACTATCCTCCTCTTATTCACCCTTATTTTAGTTTTAGATATATACCTAGAGGGTTTTGGAGGACTTTAATGAAGCAATAGGTATATCATAACAAGAATTAGACCTTGAAATAATTCTGTTGTCCAATTACAGACCATAAGGGGCTTTTTTATAGAAAAATACGGAACCTGGACGAATGTTTCTATTCGTGCAAGTTGTTAGGGTTCATGTAGGTTTCACACATGTGGGTAGCAGACAAGCGGTTTCACACCGATAATTCTTGGTAATAAATTTGATGAAATGATCTTTTGGGATTTTGGATTAATGGATATCTTTATCTATTATCTCCCACTTTTTTATGTAATTTCACATTGGGTTTTATAGATGCATGATAAAAAGTGGTGTCAATAAGGGTTTAATGCCATCTTGATCATATTTTAAAATTTAATCAACATATCCACTAATGAATAGTAATTAATTTTCTCCAGAGATTGAGAAAATATATAATCATTACCTCAGGAACTTATGGATAGTCTTGAGTATCATCGATATGGTGGACACCTGGATCAACATCATTTAATTAAATAACACTAAATGTGTTAGAAACATCTAGTCTAGTATATATCATAAAAAAATAAAATAAAAACATCACTAACATATACTAAATCCTTGAAATTATAATTCATTCAACATGTGTATGAGGACACATTTTCTAGAAATATGAATTCCATGTGACACTTGAAATGGTTCCTTATTTTTTTTCCAATATGAATCTTTTTAGTATGTTATCAATTTATATTGTTTTGTATAATGTGAACAAGATTTTGGATCTATCAAGATAGATATTGATCCCATGAATTTCTTCTACCTAAACTAAGTCCTTTGTAGTGAGATATTGATTTAACCTTGAATTCACATATTGTATGAATAAAATATCATTTCCTATAAGTAATATTCCATCAATATATACTATCGTGAAAATGATTGAAGTCCCATAAAAATGGTTATAATAAAATTAATTTAATTAAATATTTAAGATACCAAATTCATTTACTATCTCATTGATATGATTGTTCCATAAATTGAAAGATTATTTTAATCTATAAATTGGTCATTGAATCTTATATACCTTGTTAACGTCATTTGGAGCCAAAAAATAATTTGGTTGTATCAAGATGACAACATCATAATGGTTCCTATTATGGAATGATATTTTGACATCGATTTTAAAAACCTCATAATCATGGAAATATATAATTTAATGTAAAATTTATATGGATTATTCATGGAAAATGGGGAAATGGTTTCATTAAAGTCAATTCCATGACACTATTTAGATACGTTTTTAACTAATCAGAACTTATAGGTACTGTCTTTTCCTTCAATGACTATTTTTTCATGAATACCCATTTATTAAAAAAATTCATCTACCTGATGTCCTACTAAAATACATACATGTATTTGGTAGATGGAATCCATATTTCAATTCTCACCCACTTTCCATTTTTGAAACATATATGCTACTTATTAATTCCTTTTAGGATACGGTATAAAAATTATCAATTAGTAATGAGTCACCATAATTATTGACTATAAAACAAGAGTGTTATAGTTCTCTAAGAAATATTTTTCCTCTGATGATCTCATGTCTTTGGAGAATTTTAATCTTCCACAGGGCATTAGCGAATTTTTTTACTAATTGATTGTGTTAGTTTGACTTCAACTTCATTGAAGTCTATCTTTCGCCCCCAATCTCTTTTAGAGATTGCTCCCTCTTTAGGAATATGTTATTTATTTCAACAATAACATATATTTTTTTGGTTTCTAATAGTTAATTTAATAAAATATAATTAGGATATCCAATAAGGTATACATTGATCCTTGTGTGACGTTTTTTACCAAATGTGGCATTAATGATTATTCAATTACAAAAAATATTAAATTTGAGCAAAGAGTTTGTATATTACTCCAAATTTCATATAAAATACTATTTAGGGAATTTTTTTGTTCCGAGTTTAGTATATCCAGTTTCATTTGTAACATGTATCCCTAATTGGATAATAGATGAAACCCATGAATCATCATTGATCTCACATTGTCATACAATGTGTAGTTCATAATTTATATAACATAATTACAATAAGTAATGTGGAGAGTAATGTGTTTGAACATGATCACAAACCCCCATAATAAATCAAGGATGTCTTCATTATGATTGTGTCCAACACAGAGTAAGTGATGTTTATTAATTTTCTTGTGAATATAGTTCTAAAATTAATTATTGTATTACATTAATTTAGAAAACTAAACCTAAATATACCTCATTAGGTAGAAATATCTGTATATACAGAAATCATTAGAAATAGTTATGAAGAATTTGTACCCACCACTTGCTTCAATAAAAATGGACCACATAAATCATTATGAGCTAATTAATGATGAAACTTCTCTCCATCACCCTTCACACTAAATAGGGGATTAGTCCTTTTTACTTTTAACATCAATGGAATATAACAAGTGGTTTAGGATAAAATATTTTATATGTTGATATTAATTTAATTTATTCAGTCACTTTTCATTTCCATTACCTTTCCATTGATACAAAATTTTCATGTGGTATGAGTATGTAAAATTTACATATTTTTTGAAATCCCACACTTAAATACCATTATTCAAATGTTCCATACATTAAAATTTTCTATCATAATTAATGATGAATAATTTATTCCCAATTTTAAAAATAAATCCATAAATACCATGTCTCAATATAGAAATAAGGGTTCTGGAAACCAATATATCATTATAAAATCTATTCAAATAAATATCATTCTAGATAGAAACATAAGGTGGTTTTACTCGATTGCATCACCATAACGATTAAATATGTTTAATTATATTTGTTCCACCTCCCCATTTTAAATCATTAATAATATATACAGTTTGGTTACATAAATTAATAGTTGTTAACCTCAAGTTGAATATGATAACAAATTTATATAAGAAGACAAATTTCACTAGATATAAAATGCAGCTGATGATTCCACTTGAATCATTCTCTTGTTAATGGTTTTGTTCTAGTTCCCCTTCATGCAACATAAAAAATAGAAAACATACCATTCCCTTTACATCTCATGGATTATAACTTTTTAGAAGGGAATGGAAATGATTTTTTATTGAAGGTATTTTTTGTGTATTTCAATTTTCCCCAAAAGTTTGGGCGGTTTTTCATAAATTATAAATTAATCTATATGATGATGAAGAGTAATAATACCTAAAAATATTTACTCAATGTTTTTGATTTTTTTATTAAAAAAATATGAAAAATTATGATTGCGTGATTTCAGAAATATGTGAATGGAAATATATTACGGGAGTTTAAATCCAATAACCTTTATGAACTCAACGTATCCAATGAGAATTACTAGATGAGGAACAACCGAGTAACCCTCTCCCTTCATGCTCTAAAATATCACCTTAAAAACTCGAACAATTATGTCTATATCATTCCAAGTAAATACCATAAATGTTCTAAATTATTTTATATGGATCCATGTTTTTTGTAGAATTCATCAGTTCCTTGGATATAGAGTAATTACTAAAACATTGAACATAAAACTCATCATTTATATGTTTCTCATAGAATAGAAACTCTTCATCACTGCCCACTATAGATTCGGGGTCTTTAAATTTGTATTCTACCATATAAGACATCAATTCATGGAATAGAAAAACTCAAAGGCATATGTACCATTCAAAGATGTTATGACAAGCCATGAGGTTTTACTTATCTTATATTTAGTAGATGAATAATTTTGATGAATGTCATTAAATTTTATTTGATAATAAAATGGTAAATGTTTAGTACATTTCATAAAAAATGTTTAATGAGACAAAATTAAATGATTTTATATTATATATCACTATTTTATAATATTCCAAAATCCCTCAACATTGAACATGGGATGCGTAGTTTCCATGACATTATCATTGATGTAATCAATATTCCCATTTATATTACCCCAAAAGTGATGGTCACGAGACTTGATAGTTTTCAACGAGGTATTTCTTTGGAAATTATGATCTTATTTCTCCTTGATCAATTATTTTGAAAACCCTATCCTAAAATCATTACATGGATTTTCAATTAACATACCTCCAAATTAAACAATGTTTAGAAATGAGAATTCATCTTGATTTAAAATGGTTATGTAATCCCATAACCATCATAATAAGATCTCTTATAAAACAATGATTCCCAAAAAGGGCTGGTAAAGGATTTAGTTCTGTTGGGATTCACTCGAAATCACTTAATGTAAGGTCAAGTATCCGATAATATTTTATTGATATATTCACAATTTATTGTGCAAAATCATTATATTGTTTTATTTGTTTCATGTATAATTAATTTTAAATGAATTAAACTAAATTAATTAACCATTATTGATAAAATATTTAGTCGTAATTTATTTATTTATTTTTCATTTTTCCACATTAATTCATTTAGTTATGTGATATTTATGTTTTATACATAAAATTAATAATATCATAGATATAAAAAATAACAAAATAAATTACCCCTTCACGATATTTTATAAATGGTTGATGTGATGATAATATATTAAATAGACATTTGACTTAGTGGAAAAACTCATATTTCCAGTCCTTGCAAGAGTAACAGTAATCCTAATATACACCTCTATATCACCTAAGAGGGCATCAAAATTGAATTGTCTTGAATCACAACTACACACCTTGGGATACTCCATTAATTACATGTATTTATGAACCACATTAATGTGAGATAAACAGATGGATTTTTTAAATGGGGATTATAGAAATATTATTTGACATGTGGGGACTATATAATAATAGATGGAGGGATAACTAGTGGGGAATAATTTATTATAAAAAAAATTCCCAAATGATGAATTGCATAAAATTAAAATATTATACACATCAAGTAGTCTTGATTAATCTTAGGAATAATCATACCTCCTTCAAATATGAAAAAATTAATTATAAGAAATTCATTTTAATATTTTTTCATTATTATGAAGGAAAAAATAAAAAAAACAATTAAGTAATGAAATAACTAAATAACTTTCATATTAATGATTACATGATTGTAAGTGATGATAACCCTATTTAATGTTATTCTTGGAAAATATGTTGATAAAACAATAATCAAAAGTGTATTACAACAAATTAACTGAGAATTTAAAATCATTTAGTACAATTATTAAATTTTTAATCACACAATAGTATTTCTATTAAAAAAATATATTTTTTATGGTTCAATTTTCCAATTTAATGTATTTTTTAAATATTTCATCTAATGAGATATTATGGGGAAAATAGTTCTTGCTACACACCATGTATCTCAGTTTTTGTGTATCCTGGAAACACACATGGGTTAGCGGTGCGAACCATGGCTGTAATACATGACATGTAAATTCCAACTACCTATCAGTTTTAAACATACTATGTGTATTTGATGAACTCCTGAGTCTATGGAATGTGTCCTGATATACTACATAATGTCTATCTACTAGATACACATCATATATATCATAGATCAATGTGTATTTTTTCACACAGAGGCACACAACATGTTCTTTGGGTGATGGAAATGATGAAATACATGTATTTTACAAAACATAAATTTCTATTATATTATAAATTCACCATGTTTTTAGTCTCAAGCAGTTTTACCATACTTAATGACCACATGTATGAGTTATTTACACTGAAAAGCCGTGTTGGCTACACAGTGTGTACATGATACACATATTGTAATCTGACAACCTGTGCTCCACCCTGGATGGTCAATACATAGAGTACACCCTGGGTAATGACTGTGTAGTGTGACTATTTTCCATCAATACATTCAAATATAGTCCAATGAGAATATAGTGTTTACTTGTTCTGAGTATCCATTGTATAACCACATCTTATAGGCCAAAAATTGAAAATATCTAACAAGAATCTCTGATAATTCTCCATTAGTTAAAAAATATTTTTGAAAATTAAAACACATCAAATAATATATTTAATATGTATTAGAATATTACATACAATAATATTTAATAATGAATAATATTAAATTAAATTCAAAATAGAACTATACATAGATTAAATATTAATTATAATTATTAAAAATTTAAATGTGGAGACTCTTATACCACATATTGGTATAGGGAAAAGTGGAAGCAAAACATATTAGGTGATATATTAATATTTATTTTAATAATCACTTCCCAATACCATGAGTCGAGATCTTGCACATCAAATTTGTAAATAATTTGTATAATATTAAAAAAATATATACGTTGAATTAAAAAATCATAATTAATGAACGTTGATCCTTTAAATAGACTATTTTAGATTTCCTTCATTTCTCTTTGAGGATAGAGGGATAGAATTTGTTCTTGTGGAAATCCACACATTTTCCAATCATTATTGATAAAAATGACTCTGTTGGTCGGAGTGGTTTACTCAAGAGGGGGGTGAATTGAGTACCAATTAAAATTTCTATATTTAAAAGCAGTGTCTTAAAGACCCCCAAATAAAATAATAAATTAAACTGTAGTGAATTTATATTAATGTAGAGGTTCTGTTAGGTTCTCAAGGGATTGATTAATTCCCAGTTAATCAACACAGGAGTGTGTGATTATCTTTTGAAACTAACTTACTAATCTACACTTAACATAAACACTTGCTAATTTAATTATCAAAGTAACTTTACAAACAGTATTGGTTTTAAAGTGATTAGCAGCGGAATAAAACATTGAAATAGATGGCACAACAATGTAACCAAGAGGTTCAGTCTCAAGACGAGACTTAGTCCCCTCAAGAGTTTATATAAAAAATGATCCACACCCTAGATCGGGGTTCAACAGTTTACAACTGTCCAGGTCCAAGACCTCTACCACTGTTCTTCGTGGGAAACAGTACAACAACAACCAGCTGTCCAGGTCACACACGACCTCTACCACAGTTCTTCGTGGGAAAGAAAGAATGAAAGAGTTTTGTAAGGATTTACAGATCCTTCAGTTTGAGTATAGGAGACAGTGTATGTGTTAGATATAGCAGATAACACACACTTCTCGAAATGAATGGTAATAAATCACAGAACAAGAGATGTAGAGTTTAGAGATTGTTCTGGTGATTTCAGTATAGCTCTGGACTCCTTTGAATTTGATTAGAAGTGAGTCTGAGTCCTCTTCTTGTTTCTGTTGAGAAACAGAGTGTCGTATGCTCCAGGTTCACAGGTGGTGAGAATGTAGTCGATGAAGTTCTTCTTGTATGCACAGAACACTTCTCGAGTATGCTTGATTGTCTATGAGCTTCTCTATGTTCCTCTTGTGCTTGTGTCGTCTTTTGGTATATTGGATGCACATCACTTTTCTGGTTCGCTTCTTGTTGTTTGTTTTCTTCACACGTTCACATCTCTTTCTGGTATGTAGTCTTCTCGTATTTATCTCCCATCAGGGGACAGAAAAGATTTCTTTTCAGCAGGTACGAGGTACGGGTTCCTGACATCCGACAACCTTTATCAGATATTTGACAAATCATTAAAATGTATGATATGACCGTTAGATAGATTAAATATAGGAAATAAAGAAATTCAAACAGTGAGTTGAGTTATCGGTAGGTAATCAGCATCGGTAGCTTGAACATCGGTAGCTTGAACATCGGTAGCTCAATGTCATTAGTTTCTTTGACTCTATCGGTGGCTCTATGCGTCGGTAGGTACATGCATCGGTAGCTCCATGCGTCGGTAGGTACATGCATCGGTAGCTCCATGCGTCGGTAGGTACATGCATCGGTAGCTCCATGCGTCGGTAGGTACATGCATCGGTAGCTCCATGCGTCGGTGGCTGAGTCTATCGGTAGCTTCATCCATCGGTGACTCTTATTCCATCGGTAGCTATTTATACTTACACCAGTAGCTCTACGTTTGTATCGGTAGCTGTATTTATAAGTACATCGGTAACTCTGTGTTAAGTCTATCGGTAGCTGTCTGTCGGTAGACTAAGTCTATCAGTAGACTGGTTACCGGTAGCTCTTTATCAGTAGCTATAGGCAGATTACTTATCTGTTTTATGCAGAACACATCCGATTGTGTTAGAATCAATTTATAACTTGTATGAACATGGATAAATGATGATTAACATATTCCAAAGACTTATTTTAAAAAGGTGTTATTGGTTTGATCATAGATTTAAAAGAATTAAAGTATAGATCAACAATGCTTAACAATATCATAGAGAATGAAGACATAATTGGGATTTTCAACACAAATAAATACATGATTGAGATTATCAAAACAGGTGAGGTCAACAATCTCCCCCTTTTTGATAATCACAATTTATGATATTGGCATTTAACATAGTGAAAATATAATAGTAAAGAGTATAATGTTGAATTCAATTTTCTCAGAGAAAACAGCATCATAGATAATAGAAATAGTATGATATAGACATAAGTTATCAGAGGTAAAAATAATATGGTACTATATAGACATAAGGTATCAGAGATAAAAATGGAAACAAAACAAAGGATAATGTGTTTCCCCTTATGCCTTATTTTTCTCCATTGAAAATATTTCTTATTTTGTTCTCCTCCTTATTCTCTCATAAAAAAGTTTCTCCCCCTCTCTTATTGTTCTCCCCCTTTGTGATAATAAAAAAGTGGGAAAGCATATATATATATATATATGAGAGCAATAAAACAAAGAGAAGTAAAAAGTGGTCTGTATTATAGTAGTCAAAAAGTACAACAAAAACAGATTACAAAGGAATTCCTATCAAAAAGCTTGGCCACTGGTTCAATCCGCATCTGCAATGTGAGATTTTCCTTTGGGATCAGAAGGATGCTCGGGTGGTGAGGATTCAGGTGAAGGTTTGGGAATGCCAGAAAAGATCAAAGGAGGCTGGGCCACTGACACAGAGTCAGGATTGTTGGTTGAAGATTTTTGGGTAATCATTGGTTTGAGGCTTTGAATGGCTTGAACAGGAGTCAGCTGGACTGAGGAAGCAGCTGAGGCAGAAGCAGGCAAAGCAGGAGGGATGATGACTGGCCTAGCATCAACATGCAAGAAGGGCAGCATCAGATTTCTAAAATCCATAATAATTCCTCCTCCTCTTTCCATAACAGAGATGAAATCATCTTTGTTCTCCATGAATTTCTCTAAGGCATGAGTCAGTTCTCTCAGCTTGCTCACTTGTTCTTTGAAAGCTTGGGTGACTGGAGGGAGCTTCATGTGTTCCAACATTAGCTTGAAGTGGTGTTCGAGTTGATACTTGGTGAAAATTTTGGAGAAGTAGTAGTCCACTTTGCTTTTTATGGCTTCTTGAGAGGCAGAGGCTTCTCTCATAAAATCTTGAACTATCTTCATGATTTCTCTGGCAGAATCCCGTGTAGAGAGCACCACTCGGCTTAACTCTGATGAGTCCCCAGAGCCACTGGTTGAAATAGAACCAATCTCCTCCTTCAATATTGCTCGAACTGAGTTCATATCAACTGATGGTTTGGATGTGTGATGGCCAAGAGAGAAGGAAACAGTTTCTTTAAAACTCTTTGACAAACCACTGATTAGGCTTTGAACTTGAGAGTCTTGTAATTGAACATGATCCTTCACTGAGGTTTTGAAACTTTCAAACACTGAGACAAACTGGCTGACTACACTCTTCACATAGGCTAGGTCCTTGTCAGCTTGAGACTTGGAGCTCATATAGGAATCCAAAGCAACAACTGATGTCTTGAGAGCTTCCAGATCAGCTTCGATTCTTGAAGACTGAGTCTGGCATTCTTTTACTTCTTCCAAAATCTCAGACATAAAGGAAGATAAATTACAAGCCAGAGATAGCTCGAAGGATCTCTCTAGAACTTTCATTTCTTCATAAAAGCTTTCCTTCATCTCAGCAACTGAAGCACTGAATGATTCTTTTATCTCATTCTTCATGGATTCAAGATCTGATTTGGAAACAAAATCACTTGAGACAACTGCAGCAGATCCCCTTGCTGAGGCCAAATTAACTACAGAAGTAGTCATTATTGAATTAATTGAGGACGCAAGAGAGGTTTCCATTAGCTTCACTTCTTCAACAAAACTGGATTTGAGGTCCTCTTTCAGCTTACTCAAATCATGAAATCTGACTACATCGTCTGGCAACAACTCAGCAGGAAGATCATAATTGGTCTTTGGTCTATCCACAGACATCTCATTGTCAGAATCTGGATAATCCAATCCACAGACTATAAACCCTGGGTCTTCTACCCAGTCTCCAAGCTCAACAGCTACTGTAACATTTCCAAGCACAGACTGATGCTCCCCCTCAATGGGTGCATTCTCATGTATCACAACAGCCTTTGCTGCTGGCCGTTCTTCATCAGAATCTTCTACCACAAGTTCTACAGGTGTAGCATTTAGTAGATCTTCTGATACAGGTACAACTTCTTCTCTATCTATTTCTTCTTCAGCAGCAGGTATAGCTGAGTTTCCAATTAAGGGACTCATACTTAACCTACCAGAAGCAGGCGATTCAGATGCATTCTCCTTTTCCTCTTCTTCTTGGTGAGGTACAGACTGGTATTCCTCATAAGTAGGCAAAACATCCTCTACTTTTCCTTTCCTAGAATAAACCAGTTCTGCAACTGGACTTGGGGGAAAGTCTGGATCTCCTCCAACATCCATAGGAGTTTCTTCTTCTTCTTCTTCTTCTGTCTCATCACTATAAGCAGGTTCCTCTTCATCAGGTCTTAGACTCGGATCTCTCATATCCTTTGGTCTTGAGGAATAATCCACAGGATTAAACCTATCATAGATTTTCTGATCATCACTGACCCATTCTCCCTTCCATGGGTTCCAGTTAATTTTTATATACTTGCAAACAGTCGAGGTGATGCAGAAATTGTTCTTGACTACAACCGTCTCATCCTGAGACTCAGCTATTTCTTTCACTTTTATCATCACTGAAATCAGCTTGGCAAAGAACAAAGCATTGGTCTTTGACTTTGGTCTAATCATGTCTTCCATTTGAAGCATCAACAATCTGCACAGATTGACTTTTACACCATGTCTTAGCAAATGAAGAAGATAGATATCTTGATATCTCAGATTTGCAAAATCTCCTCTCCTCGGTATCAACACATGCTGAACAAATTTGAAAAGCAGTCGATTCTCTCCATCCATTTCCGCAGCTACCACTTGCCTTTGATTTCCATTCCCAGTCAGCTCTTGTAAGGCAGTCTCATAATCAAAAATGTCACTACTAGGTGGAATTGCTCTTGATACATACCCAGAGACACCTTCATGAGGTACTTTTAAACTCTCAGCCCACTCTACTGAAGAAAAAGACATCTCTTTTCCATTTACAAAAGAGCTTACCCGATTCTCATTCTCAGACTTCTCAAAGGTTACAAACTCATAGAACTGCTTTACCAATTTCGGGTAGTATGGGCCATTGTTATTCGAGAAACAATCCACCCATTTTTGGTCTTCCAGAATCTCGAGCACTAAGGATTTGCTAGGCAGTAGCCATTCCACGCACAGTTCCTTCTCGATTACTATATCTCTATTCTGCAAGTGAGGATTCACTGGTCGCCTTCCCGATCTAGTTTTGACTTCACTAACACTAGCTTTATGCTGTGTCTTCTGCTTCTTAGCATTTGGTTCTGCACTTTCATCTCTGATGATAGGAAGCTTGGTTTTTGCCATCGCGGGTTTAGGGTTCTTGGTCGATTTGGGTGCTAAGGTTTGAAGGTGAGAGATTTTGAGCTCGGTGAGGTAAGAAGTGGCTTAGACTTAGTTTTATCATTTAGGAATTCCAAATAAACGATTAAAATAGAGTAATAAAATAAAATAAAACGATTCGTATTCTTGGTGGCAGACAAAAGTTTTAAACTTTGCATCGGTGTGAGTTAATCATCGGTGAGAAAAATAAATCGGTGAGAGTTGTACATCGGTGAGAATTTCTACGTCGGTGAGAAACTTACATCAGTGAGCATTTTCACATCAGTGAGAATTTCACATCAGTGAGAATTTCACATCGGTGAGAATTTTCACATCGGTGAGAATTTTCACATCGGTGAGAATTTCACATCGGTGAGAATTTCCACGTCGGTGAGAATTTCACATTAGTGAGAATTTTCACACCAGTTGTGATTAAACATTCCCAGTTCATGTCTTATGAAACTTAGCCTATCCGAACTTAAAGGTTTAGTGAAAATATCGGCCAATTGATGTTCAGTGCCAATAAATTCAAGAGAAGTATCACCTTTTTGATAGTGATCTCTTAGGAAATGGTGTCTTACATCTATGTGTTTGGTTCTAGAGTGAGATACAGGATTCTTAGAGATGTTTATTGCACTGGTGTTATCACAGTTGATTGAAACATGTTTAAAAACGTATCCATAGTCTAAAAGAGTGTGTTTCATCCACAGAATTTGTGCACAGCAACTACCAGCAGCTATATATTCTGCTTCAGCAGTAGATAATGCAACCGAGTTCTGTTTCTTACTACACCAAGGAACTAAGGATTTTCCAAGCAAATGGCATGTTCCTGATGTGCTTTTTCTATCTAACTTACAACCAGAAAAGTCAGCATCTGAATAACTCATTAACTCAAAGGATTGTCCTTTTGGGTAAAACAAACCTAAGTTAACCGTGTGTTTGAGATATTTAAAAATTCTTTTAACAGCAAGGAAATGAGATTCTTTTGGGTTAGCTTGAAATCTAGCACACATACACACACTAAACATAATATCAGGTCGACTAGCAGTAAGATAAAGTAAACTACCAATCATACCTCTGTAATTTGTTTGATCAACTGGTTTCCCAGTTTCATCTGCATCCAATTTACAGGTAGTACTCATAGGAGTTTCACTTTCCTTGATACTATTCAGACCAAAACGTTTTAAAAGATCCTTTGTATATTTACTTTGATTCAAAATAATACCATTTTCATTTTGAAATACATGAAATCCAAGAAAGTACTTAAGCTCTCCCATTAAGCTCATTTCAAATTCATTTTGCATACTTTTTGAAAAATCAGTACATAAAGAGTGTTTAGAAGATCCAAAAATAATATCATCAACATATATTTGTACAACTAAAACATCTTTAGAAATTCTTTTAATGAAAAGAGTTGGATCAGCAATCCCTTTAGTAAAACCTTTTGAAATAAGGAAATTGCTAAGTCTATCATACCAAGCTCTTGGAGCTTGTTTTAAACCATACAAAGCTTTAGAAAGTTTAAAAACTTGATTTGGAAAATGGGGGTTAGCAAATCCAGGTGGTTGTTCTACAAAAACATCTTCAATTATAAAACCATTTAGAAATGCACTTTTAACATCCATTTGATAAAACTTGAAATCCAGATGTGCAGCATATGCAAGTAAGATCCTAATGGCTTCTAGTCTAGCTACAGGTGAAAAAGTTTCCTCATAGTCTATGCCTTCTTCTTGACTATATCCTTGTGCAACTAGTCTAGCTTTGTTTTTAACTATATTTCCAGATTCATCTACTTTATTTCTAAAAACCCATTTTGTGCCTAT
This sequence comes from Viscum album, assembly GCA_963277665.1. Lineage (NCBI taxonomy): Eukaryota > Viridiplantae > Streptophyta > Magnoliopsida > Santalales > Viscaceae > Viscum > Viscum album. Next base: position 275,230,081 of record OY728129.1, on the reverse strand, counting down.
TGTCAAAGTGTCCTTGGGTCTGTCAACTAATTCCCAGACTTTGTTTCTTTCAAACTGATTTAATTCTTCCTGCATAGCTATTACCCAGAATTCATCATTGATAGCATCATTGATATTTTTGGGTTCCAACTGTGAAAGAAAGGCTTGATGTTCAACCTGGTTTCTTAGAGAAGCTCTAGTTTGTGTTCCTCTATCAAGATTACCAACAACAGCTTCTAAAGGATGATTCTTTAGAATCCTCGTTGATCTAGTAATGATTGGACTAGAAATTTCAGGTTCATCTATAGGTTCGGGTTCAACAGAAGCAGATTCTGGAGAAAGTCCAGAACTGGATACTTTTATAACAGGTTCTTTAGATTTATCATTAAGGTCCAGAATAGATAAGTCTTCTTCAAGATTTTCAAGAGAGGTTTGAGGCTCATGTGGATCAGTTTCATCAAATTTGATGTGAACAGATTCTTCCACACATTTGGTTTTCTTATTGAATACTCTATAGGCTTTACTTGAAATAGAGTAACCCAGAAAAATTCCTTCATCACTTTTGGAAGCAAACTTATCCAGATTATCTTTAGTATTCAGAATAAATACTTTGCAACCAATAACATTAAAGTAATTAACCTTAGGCTTTCTATTGTTCCACAATTCATAAGGGGTTTTCTTAAGAACTGGTCTAATCAAGACTCTATTAATAACATAACAAGCTGTATTTACAGCTTCAGCCCAAAAATAAATAGGCAGGTCATATTCATTGAGCATGGTTCTAGCAATTTCTTGAAGAGTTCGGTTTCTTCTTTCTACTACACCATTCTGTTGGGGTGTTCTAGGGGTAGAGAAGTTATGAGTATAGCCATTGTGTGAGCAATAAGATTCAAAATCTTGATTTTCAAACTCACGACCATGATCACTTCTCAGGGTCTTAATCTTGAGTCCACTAAGATTTTCTACAGACTTGGAGTATTTAACAAAGTAAGAACAATCTTCACTTTTGTGAGCTAGAAAATATACCCAAGTATATCTAGAAAAGTCATCTACAAGAACATAAACATAGTGCTTCCCATTTAAACTAGAAACTCTTGATGGTCCAAACAAATCCATGTGAACCAATTCAAGTGGTTGAGAAGTTGAAACTTCTTTCTTTGATTTAAAAGAAGCTTTGTGTTGTTTTCCCTTTTGACAGGGGTTACACACTCTATCATTTGGGAATTCTAACTTAGGTAGGTCTCTAACTAGGTTTTTCCTAGAAAGTTTTCTAAGTGAGTGAATGTTGCAATGTCCTAATCTTCTGTGCCATAGCCAAGATTATTTATGAAAAGCATTCAAACAATTAATATTCTGCTTAGCTAAAGAATTCAGATTAACAACATAAACATTTTCATTTCGTAAGGCAGAAAATACCAAAACATTCTTAGAATCAAAAACTTTGCAAGAATCATTTTCAAATTTAACATGAAAACCATCATCACATAACTGAGAAATACTTAATAAATTGTATTTAAGGCCATCAACAAATAAAACTTTAGAAATCAAAATTGAATCAGTGTTACCAATCTGGCCTAGGCCGATGATTTTCCCTTTTGAGTTATCACCAAAGGTGAAAAAGCCTCCATCAACTTTTATTAAACTCTTGAAACAAGAGAAGTCTCCTGACATATGTCTTGAACATCCACTGTCCAAATACCACGTCTCTTTACAGGATCTCTTTAAGCAAGTTCCCTACAAAACAGATTTAGATGGGAGATGATTTTGGTACCCAGATTTTCTTGGGTCCAGACAGGTTAGCCAATAACACTTTAGGTACCCATATTTTTCTAATGGGTCTCATATAATTTGTAGAATTGACATGCTTTGAAAGATAAACTTTATTAGATCCATAGCTATGTATATAACTGGTTGAAGCATATGAAGTTCCAGAATTACCTTCATTCTGTCCAGATTTAGAAATGAATCTAGTTTTAGCAATTTTCCTTTGTCCAGGTTGGTATCCTATACCAGTAGTATATTTAGGTGCTACTTGCTTTCCTAGCATCTGTGTTAGAGTATTCTTGCCATTGGTGAACTTCTCTAAGTCTTTTCTATGTTGGTCATTTGACAGTTTCAGTTCTGTATTTTCTTTTAACAGTTGAGCATTTTTCTCTTTTTCAATAGTAAGTTCGGTTTTAACTATAGTGGTGAGAGCATGCTGTTTCTTTAATGACTTGTATTTATCCTTAAGTTCATTACATGTCTCTTCCAGCATATCACAGTATTCAAACAGTTCAGATTTAGACATGTTATCACCTTCAGAATCATCTCCAGAATAATATGAATTTGAAGCAGGAGTTTCCGCAGTTACCTCAGAAGTGTTTTCCATAAAGCACATGTTGGCTCGATTCCTTTCAGAGTCTGAAGATTCAGCTTCACTTGTGCTGTCTTCTGAAGCACTCCAAGTAGCCTTCATAGCTTTCTTAAACTTATTGTCCTTATATTCATATTTCTTTTTATACTTCAGCTTTGGACAGTCGGCTTTAATGTGTCCTTTTCTCTTGCACTCATAGCATACAACATCATCTGACTTTTCATTCTTCTTCCAGTCCTTTTTCCATTTGCCTTGGTGATCATACTTACCCTTATAATTTGTTTTTCTGAAGAACTTCTTTTTCCTATAAAATTTCTTAAATCTTCTAGCAATGTGAGCCATCTCAGCATCACTGTCAGAATCACTTCCACTGTCTTCACAGCTTGAACTTTCAACTACAGCTTGAAGCTTTTCCTTGTCCTTATTCTTTGAGGTTGAGGATTTGAAAGCAACAGACTTTCTTGCAGGTTCATTTTCTTCCTCTTTGTTCACTTTAAGCTCTTCTTCATACATCATCAGCTTGCCAATTAGTTCCGTGACAGGTAGAGCAGCTATGTCACATGATTCTCTTATTGAGACAGATGTGCCTCTCCATCTATCAGGTAGACATCTCAAAATTCTCATAATTTATTCCTTCGATGAGACATCCTTTCCCAGCGAAATCATTGTATTGACAATTTCGTTGAACCTGAGATACATGTCAGAAATGGGTTCGTCAGGCTTCATTTTAAAATTATCATACTTGATAGTATAGGTGTTCAATCTCATTTCTTTAACATTAGTTGTTCCTTCATGAGAAACAGCTAAGGTATCCCAAATTTCAAAAGCAGTTTTACATGCAGAAATTCTATTAAACTCTTCATCTCCTAGAGCACAGTACAAGGAATTCATAGCTTTACAGTTGTTATTGTAAGCAGTCTTTGTAGGTTCATCCCAAGTAGATCTAGCAGTAGTAGGAATTTTGTATTCTGATTCAATAGCAGTCCAAATATCAAAACCTATGCTTTCTAGATGGATTTTCATTTTCAGCTTCCACTGAGCATAATTAGTTCCATTGAAGAAAGGTGGCCGGTTAGTAGCAGCACCCTCAAGTCTATTGTCCATGATGAGAAAATTTTAAAGAGATAAAAATTTAGAAATAACAGAAATTTTAAGAACTTTAAAATACAACTAAAATAACAGTTCAAAAGCAGAGTACTTTTAGAAAGTATTTTCAACCCTCTGATACCAAGTGTTGGTCGGTGTGGTTTACTCAAGAGGGGGGTGAATTGAGTACCAATTAAAATTTCTATATTTAAAAGCAGTGTCTTAAAGACCCCCAAATAAAATAATAAATTAAACTGTAGTGAATTTATATTAATGTAGAGGTTCTGTTAGGTTCTCAAGGGATTGATTAATTCCCAGTTAATCAACACAGGAGTGTGTGATTATCTTTTGAAACTAACTTACTAATCTACACTTAACATAAACACTTGCTAATTTAATTATCAAAGTAACTTTACAAACAGTGTTGGTTTTAAAGTGATTAGCAGCGGAATAAAACTTTGAAATAGATGGCACAACAATGTAACCAAGAGGTTCAGTCTCAAGCCGAGACTTAGTCCTCTCAAGAGTTTATATAAAAAATGATCCACACCCTGGATCGGGGTTCAACAGTTTACAACTGTCCAGGTCCAAGACCTCTACCACTGTTCTTCGTGGGAAACAGTACAACAGCAACCAGCTGCCCAGGTCACACACGACCTCTACCACAGTTCTTCGTGGGAAAGAAAGAATGAAAGAGTTTTGTACGGATTTACAGATCCTTCAGTTTGAGTATAGGAGACAGTGTATGTGTTAGATATAGAAGATAACACACACTGCTCGAAATGAATGGTAATAAATCACAGAACAAGAGATGTAGAGTTTAGAGATTGTTCTGGTGATTTCAGTATAGCTCTGGACTCCTTTGAATTTGATTAGAAGTGAGTCTGAGTCCTCTTCTTGTTTCTGTTGAGAAACAGAGTGTCGTATGCTCCAGGTTCACAGGTGGTGAGAATGTAGTCGATGAATTTCTTCTTGTATGCACAGAACACTTCTCGAGTATGCTTGATTGTCTATGAGCTTCTCTGTGTTCCTCTTGTGCTTGTGTCGTCTTTTGGTATATTGGATGCACAACACTTTTCTGGTTCGCTTCTTGTTGTTTGTTTTCTTCACACGTTCGCATCTCTTTCTGGTATGTAGTCTTCTCGTATTTATCTCCCATCAGGGGACAGAAAAGATTTCTTTTCAGCAGGTACGAGGTACGGGTTCCTGACATCCGACAACCTTTATCAGATATTTGACAAATCATTAAAATGTATGATATGACCGTTAGATAGATTAAATATAGGAAATAAAGAAATTCAAATAGTGAGTTGAGTGATCGGTAGGTAATCTGCATCGGTAGCTTGAACATCGGTAGCTTGAACATCGGTAGCTCAATGTCATTAGTTGCTTTGACTCTATCGGTGGCTCTATGCGTCGGTAGGTACATGCATCGGTAGCTCCATGCGTCGGTAGGTACATGCATCGGTAGCTCCATGCGTCGGTAGGTACATGCATCGGTAGCTCCATGCGTCGGTAGGTACATGCATCGGTAGCTCCATGCGTCGGTGGCTGAGTCTATCGGTAGCTTCGTCCATCGGTGACTCTTAGTCCATCGATAGCTATTTATACTTACACCGGTAGCTCTACGTTTGTATCGGTAGCTGTATTTATAAGTACATCGGTAACTCTGTGTTAAGTCTATCGGTAGCTGTCTGTCGGTAGACTAAGTCTATCAGTAGACTGGTTACCGGTAGCTCTTTATCAGTAGCTATAGGCAGATTACTTATCTGTTTTATGCAGAACACCTCCGATTGTGTTAGAATCAATTTATAACTTGTATGAACATGGATAAATGATGATTAACATATTCCAAAGACTTATTTTAAAAAGGTGTTATTGGTTTGATCATAGATTTAAAAGAATTAAAGTATAGATCAACAATGCTTAACAATATCATAGAGAATGAAGACATAATTGGGATTTTCAACACAAATAAATACATGATTGAGATTATCAAAACAGGTGAGGTCAACAGACTCAATATCTAGGTGCCAACACACTGAATCAAATGAATTTTTAAATTTTTCCATGATTTCTTGTTTCTTGGTCAGAATGAAATAAATTGTAAATTTCATTTTCATGATGAGGAGAGAAATTGAGGTGTCAATATTGAATTCATTATGTCAAAAAATTCTCAATTATCAATTGTTGGTATTCTAGAAACAATACATAACAATCTATTTATAGTTTGAGAATTTTGGATAAAATATATATTTTTTCATTATTTCTAACATAGAACTTTTTAAAACATTAACAAACTAAATGCAAAATAATAATAATATTATTATTATTTTTTGGTGCACCAACTTTGGAAAATTGATAAATAATATTTACTAACTGGTAAATAATTATTTGTTCCAATATATTATCTTCAACTTTTAGAACTATTAAATATTTATAGGAATCCCTAATAAATATTTTGTTCATAAATAAATATTTCATTTACATATTATTGAATAAATATATATTAAATATATAATGATAAAACAAATATATTTTCATTCACATGCTGATGAATAAATATTTATTTATTCTATGAAACCAATAAAACATTAATAAAATCATTACAAGGCCGAGAGTATATTATTTATAACATTAAATAAATTTAAAAAAAATCAAATCAACGGAAACACTTACTGTTTGACTCTATATGATTCATTCTTGTTGGAATTAGGTGGGTTTGCCTAATGTCCATGATTAAAATCTAGTAATGGATCATGGAACCCAAAAAAACATAATATCATAGTGAATAAAACAACATATAAATACTCACTATGAGAAATAATTACATGGTTCTAATATCTTATCAAATAGGTTTCTTAAGGGTGTAATAAAAATTTTATCTTGATACATCAATTTTTTTGTTGTAAGAAATAAACACGTTATTATACCAGGGCCATGAAATTTAGAGAGAAACCATATCCAAATAAAATCTTCAATATATAATCTCTCAAAAATATGGACATGATAATTCTTTCATGTAATTATCCATTGATGGCATTTCATTCACAATGAACCCAACATACCACACTTTCCACCAACATATGGTGCGATGAATTTCATTAGAAAATATCATTATGTGATTCATGAAAATTGTAAATTATAATATTAATTTATAATTACCATTAGACATTATTGAAGATAGATATATCTATTGACATGAAAAATGAAAAATTATTACTAGGGGGACTATTCTCACAATGACTTATATTATAAATTACCCAGTTTGTACATCATGAGGTGTATCCTCATCTGCTTACATATACTCAATCTTGATGGTCTAAATATTTTATGTCCCATAATAATATGAAATATAATTGAATAAATATATTAAAAATATTCTCATAGAACCTTACGTTTATCACAAAATACGGGAATATCCAAGACCATGGCAATGTGAAAAATACTATATGACAGTATAACATTAATTCCATTTATATCATTTAGAAAAATATAATATGATTTTAGTTAATATTCAATAAATCGAATTTACAAGTATCAAAATAAAAATCATTTGGTCATAGGATACCAAATATAACATAATTCACATGATTATCAACATATCCCACAATAAAAAGTCACCCTCATTAATAGTGTGCTCACGTCAATCCCCATGAACATGCTTTCGATCATCAATCTGTCGAATTGCACTATAAATAAGATTGAAATCACAATGATAGATTTTTTATGGGATTCTAACAAGCTGGGGAGATTACACAGGGCTTCATGGAGCCTTATTGACAATCCAATTGAATAAGTTGGTGTGGTCTTACACAGTGTGTTTGAATCTATACAAGATATACAGGCGTGCCTGAAATGGGGAATAATTGAAGGTACCTCGTTATGTGAAATTTTAATAAATAAAAGGTATAGAAATAAGTCGAGGGACTAGCCACGGAAAATGGGGATCTTCTCCAAACATTCCAAATGCATGATCTCACATATTCCAGGACTTCATGCTCAATCTCTTTGGTTGATTTGGAGAGGGGATATCATCCTATGAAAAAATAATTTTGCAGGAAATGTCCACTTTAATCCACGATGTCATATGTCGGACATCACCTCCAAGGAGGCCAATAGCCACATGTGTCTGTTGGATGCAATTATCAATTCAGAAGAGAAGAAAACTTTTAAATGCATCCACCTAGTGGAAGAATTTGACCACTAATACTTCACTGGATCGGTATCTGGAAAATGTTCTAGTAGTTGTTTCATAACATCTATCTTGGTCCAAAGGGAGTGGGATAATATCTCGTCGAACCTCTTGTGCAAAGGGAACCCCACCAAAATGACTATGCTGGTCTGGGGAATTCTTTATAGGGAACATCCAATGGATGATGTCGTCTAGCATAGTGTAATGTCTATGGTGACCTGATGTTATGCACTATCCCTTAAATGGATTCATCAAAACACCTCTTTGTGAAAAAATAAGAGGCAAGGACCCTATGGTGATACATGAAATCTAGCATTGAATTCAAATGTAGCATAGATTATTTTCTGGAACATTTCATGAGATGGTTTATGGATTTTAGATTTCTTAACATCGAAAGAATATTTCTTGCAACCGTTGTGGTGCCTACCTACTGGAATCTTTGAGATTCCAGAAACAAGGATATAGAAGGTGCAATGACTTCCTACATAGAACATCAGGTGTAGATTCACACAATGTTGGATACGGTTGGAAACCATTTTCGTTTTAGTTTGGAGTCTCCCTCCTTCCAAAAGATTCTACCCAAGCCAATTGCTTCTACAAGCACAAGCTCAAACACAAAAGTAATGTATGTGTGGTGGTTACCTTCTTTCAGCAACATAAAAATCAATGTCAATGACTCCATCACTGATGGAGAGATGAGAGGTGATGAAATTGTTAGGAATAAAAATGGATCATTCATCCTTGCCTTCCGTGCCTTCTATGGCTCGGGTTCATCCTTATGTGTGGACGTTTGGGCCATGAACATGGGCCTCTCTCTATAGAACCACCTCAACATCACGGTGGAAAATATATAATCAGACTATTAAACATTTTTCCACTTTCTCCAAGGTAAGATCGAACCACTATAGGATCTATGATATCTCGTGTGATTTTGTTGGAGATTTATTAGTCATGAACGCTTTGTTAACAACATTAGGCAGGATGGAAATTTTGCTGTGGATAAGATCACCGACAATGGTAGATCTGATGAGACCATCATTATCTAAAACTAGTTTGGTTGCATTCCATTGAGCTACAACCATGTTATTATCGAAGAAGCCCTGGGACTCCACCATTTTAGGACACCGTGATTGGGATGATTTAATTGCGACTTGTATTTTTCCACATCTTATTCTATAAAAAGTTAATTTTCAGTCAGTTATGATGATGGTGCCATTTAGATATATAAATAATTTATAGTTAATTATCTCCTAACAAAATTCTATTTTGTTACTACTTATTATAATTCTATCCAATATACATTAAATATAAATTTATGAAAATAATTATTCTATAACTTGTGTGATAAATATCTCTAAATAAATTTTAAGAAACAATCCTATTAGGTATATGATTATATCCTCTATGTAGTAATATAAAGCCACTATAATATTGACATTTCCACATTATCCAAGTTTTGGAACCCTATTTTTTTTAATCATTATAAATATTTCCATTAAAATTCTATATATAGTCTAACAACATTAAAATAAATAATTAAGAACTCAATTTATGATATTTGAATCCATATATAGGGTGAGAATGTAATATTTCACATTATTTCCATACTAGCATTGTTGTGTCCCCGTTATATATAATCATTAAATTTCAATTTCACTATATATGTCACCTTCGTGATTAACACTCATGATAATTGAACGGTCCTAAAACCCACATTATCTTATAAGGTATAAATGTGGTATATCCATATGAACTAATACAATGATATTAAAATGATTCAATCCTCACAAAGGTACATTTCCATATAACAAATGAACAATATGATTTGTTTGACCAATCAATATGTTCTCATCATAGGGAGATCAAATTCTGAGTAGGCATTACACATCTATCATGATCATTTAAAAATGAAATAAAAAAAATTCATTAGAATCTAACATGTAAGAATCCTAGTACACACCCTATTCAAAAATCCTATGTGATGATTTACCCCTACCTCCATCCCTAGGGTTTTGAAAACCATAACATATTTAGAAAATATAAGTGGCCACTCAAAGAAAACACTATCCCATAGGGATTCTATTATTTTTACTACCACTACATCCTTAGGAATTATAGATTCATCAAGAAATACAACATGTGTCAATGGAGAATCTATGTAAAACAAATCCCATTAGGATTGGGGAATTATTACTATATTCACTAAAAAGATTATTCTTTTCCCACATAGATATTTATTTTCCATAGATTTTATCTTTTTTTTTTCAAAAACTATGTAAAAGACCCATAAAATATGGATAATGTTTTGTGGGTATTGTTAGAATATCACCCAATATCACAATAAAAAAATCATTATTGAATATATTGATTAAGAATAAACCCTATACAGGATTAAAGATGAAATAAATTAATATAAAAATGTACGAGAGGGAATACCTAGTTACAACTCTCGATGGGGATGTTAGTTGTGTAAAGCCACTCAATTATAAAGATGAATATTTAATGATTCCAAAATCCTACTATTCGATGGTGAATTTTATCACAATCAATGTGGTGGATACTGGAGATTTGAAATAGACACTTAGGATAATAATGCGGAAAAACTTCCTCTATAAGTGATTTTTTTTCAAAACCCTAGCCGGGCACATACCTACCTAGAATTGGAGTCGAAATTTAATCTAGAATCCTCCAAATGTGGTGTTTCAACTCTATTAGTTTCATTCCACGTGATATGAAAAAAAATGTTTTGTATTATTCCACTCACAAAAAATAGATATCAATGTCCCCTATGAGGAATAGGAAAAGATTTATTATGTAGATGTTACATCCAATCTAAAAAAACTCAATGTGGAATTACTCATGTGTAATATTCATATTGTGTGCCACTTGTAATAAGAATAATGAATTTATCATTCCTATCATGTGGATTATCTTAATTTTCCTGTAATTATAGAGTACATTCATTAAAATGGCCCTACATACAAAAAGACATTTTTTAAAATTAAGGTATTGAAGAAAGCTTATATTTCATTTTATGATAAAATCAAGGCCCCACATATCAGGATAATCACCCAGTCCATGTAGAAACTAGTTGTTTGTAGATGATTAATTTTAGGAAACAACATCATGCTTTTACCATTAAATTAAATCAGGATATGGTTTATATAGTGTTTCCCCATCAACACTACTATTTAATTATGTCGAATGCCTCTCAAATGGATAAAATATAAGGTACGTCTTCATCATTACTTCGAAAAAGAAACTATAACCTAAATGGGTGGATGTCACTACACACTAAATAACATTGGAAGTTAATTTTTCAAAATATATAATGGTATGGGAGACCAATTTTAGAATTTCTATTGTTTTAGTTCTTGGTGTGGATGAATGATATTCCCTAGAGAGCATCTTGGAGTAATAAAATTATAATGCTTTATAAAAACACTAGTGCTTACAACCGTTATATAGTACGTTTACATACTCATTGGGCCCATCATATACTGAGAAGACAATAATAATAGATTAATTAGTCTATTTATCAACATGACATTTAATATTATGGTCATTGACCAATCATACCATAAAATTATTGAAAATGATAAGGACTCTAATTCCATTTCAAGATAGAGTTCTTTGTATTTAACTGTCACATTGCACAATAGAATCATATGATCTCTACGATGTACCCTACTTTGTTATATGAGTTTGTAGAAATGATACATTTAATAAAATATGTTGTTCAGTGTACCTTGTCTACTTTTTTATCATCATAGGAGATATATGGGTTATGATCCTGAAATGTATAAACTACCATCGTCACATTAGAAAAGCTTGAAATAATTTAAATTATTACCATAAAATCTCCACACCATCTAATTCCACCCACTGAGTGATAAAAATAAGTAAATAGATTTAATTTAAGAAAAAGAATCATCAATATGACAAACTATATGAAAACAATAGATAATTTTTTATGTATAATGAATCACCCTATTCTTACATCTTCATGGATGTGAAATAAATCTTCTCAACATTTTCATTACCCTAAAATCAAATGATGTCAGTGTCAATGATCACCCCATCCATATAAATTTTCAATAGATGTTGTTCCACAAATAAATTTCATTTTCTTCATAGAAATTTAATAGAAAAAGTGTGATAATGGAAATTATTAATAAGGAAAAATATCACATAAATTGGCCCATGTGATCATTTTTTGACCATTTGAAGTCATATTATAGTAGGAAGACCTTATATGGTTTATAAAATTGTTTGATTACTATATAACCAATATAAACTTATCACACTCATTTCATTCATAGGGTAAAATTATTAATAATATGTATTCAAAGACCCTACTCAATCATCTAATGTGATGTCATCAAACTCTTCTTTTTGAGGAAGGCATATCCATCAAAAAAAAAGAATAAGATGTTAGATAAATTGGCTCATTCAACTCATAACCCATCCTAGATACATGTGGATTTAATTTCATTATCGTCTGTAGCATGAGTACCACCATTAAAAATTGAATCATAGTCATAGGAGAATCCAATATTTATTTATGTTTATATCATACATCTAGCTAATCCACTAATTGAATATAAATATACATATAAGCTTGAGATCCTTAAAGTCAAAAACAATTCATGAAATAGAGGAAATAGAAGCTGATGGATTAGGGGAAGGCATAAATTTGGTTCAGCTAAATATTAAAACCACATCACTTATAATACAAAATAAGGACAAAACATATGATACAAAACTTTATTTCTTCATAATAGGAACTTATAGACACCCACTAATCCCTCTGAAGTTATGAGACACAAATTATTTTTAATGTATGGATATAAGGTGTATAAAAGTATTACAATACCAAAATAATTGTAGGAATATCTTAAATATACTCATTTGAAATAGGTATTCCATAAACGTCCACCTATGCACAATGTATGTCAAAATTACGAACATATCCCCTAATACACAATCCAAAAAAGACCCAAAGCTATGAAGTACAATCCAATGGTTCAAAATTATGATATTTTTAAATAATTTGTGGATACCCTGAAAATGATCTCATTGATGGACACAGCAGAACAAAAAATAACTGTATGAAGGTTATTTCATAGGACCTCTAGAGTCACGAAGAGAGTTAAAATTCATCATAGTTGTGGTTTTTCATGTGAAACTCATTCTCAATAATGACATACCAAAACCTATTTTATAATGAGTAGTGAGTGAATTACAATATGTTAAATATAATACCCCTAAGTATGTCAAGAAATCATACAACTATTTATATTTGATGCACTATAGATTATATTGATGGTGGGATTAATCATATATCATCCTAGAATATTAATTTTTTTTGTTATAGTTTAGCTGAATTTTCTCATTTAATAAGACCATTCAGTTGTATAACAAGACCAAGTGAAATCCCTTTGGATAGAAGAATCTCATAGTCGAGTTTGGTGAATTAGGGTTAAATTCTGAGATCATATTATAATTTTAGAGCAAAAAATATAATGTTATACTCAAAATACATTATATTCCCAACCATATGGTTGTTTCTTCATTATAACATCAATTTTTATTGAACTCAATCATTGGAAATTATGGAATACTATGTAGATATAGGTCCCCCAATGAATATTGTAATTCATGGTATGATGTATTGGGAATCTAAAAGTGAGAATGATAACAATAGTTGATAATGGTAGGAAACTAATTTACTCCTCCGAATTTCTTGTCTAACGTCACTACAAACCCCAAGATTTTTCTCATCAATGATTATGTGTTTCATAGTCATAATATATAGGTCTTAGATCAAGGAATTAATATACTCCATATTCCATAATATATAATAATCTATGTATTTATACTGATATTTGTTCGATGTATATCAATAACACCCAATAGAATCATATACTAAAATAGAGATATTAATTCGACATATGTGCACTCCTCAGACATGAATTCTTCTCTTCCATCCCTGGAATCTCAAAAGAACCTCGAATAACCCTCTAGATTGGATAAATTCATATAATAATAAAAAAATAAATGGTAAATTACACCATAATGTTTCAATAGTCTCCTAATATCGATTCGTATTCCACCACTTATGATGGATGAAACTAAAAAATTATATCTGTAATAATTCTAGCTTGATGACTATGAATTTTAAATTTTAGTACTATGATGAGAATCCTCATCTTCCATAATGGATAATGATTCCCATGTATTATCCCTCAAAAAATGGTATCTCTTTATAACATATCTACACTGAAATTGAAATGGAAGGATATTATGATGGAATTAAAGAAAAAAATCTATTATAGTAGCACTAAGTCTCCACCAACATGGAAAAACATAAGAAGATAACTCATATTATAAAAGTAATCCCTAAAAAATATTTAATCATATTTAGAATTATTATGGAATATTTAGAGATAAATATATATCACCATTATTAATAATTCATTTTACATTTTTTCATGAAATTTCATAGATACACTAGGAAGAAATTTTTTGTTAAAACATATCACCAGTTCTGGTTATAGGATTACTAAGGATTCGAACAAGACCACAGGAGATTGCATTCATATAATATGTCCAAGATAATATTAAAATATGATAATATTATTCAATTAATATTTAGAAAAAATATTAAATAATCATGATGCATTGACTGTATTTTCAAAATTTAAAATACTTACAAAATCAGGTTCTTCTAAAATTTCAATAATCTCAACTGTTGTTTTATTAAGGGAGAATTATTTGATAAAAAATAGAAATATTTTTCATCATCACTGCATGATTATGTTTTATTTCATTTACATAAATTTTCTCATGGGGAAATCAGACTAATATACCCCATGATGAATATGAACACACCACTAATAGATGACCCCATGTTATATTATAAGACAAGTTCATTCCCTTTGGTTTCATGAAATCATGGTCTACCTATCAATGATTTATAATCTATATGTTTATTATTTTAATTGGAAATATACTAGAAATAATTTTTTTGATCTATTCGTTATTTTGTGACATAATTGTGATCATATTTCCAACAACAATGTAATATTTTGAAAATTTGAATAATATATCATAATGACAATCCCATTGAAATGTGATTTTTTGTTAATGTTAGGAACATTTTGTGGATTTATTGAATTATTCAACAACATTTAGGTTTCCCATAAGAATAATATTGTGATCCTCGTAATTTTAAAAACACATATATTATATTATTTTAGATGTGTCTTATAACTCCACACAGTCAATCAATATATAATGATGAATATAGATCAAAAATTAAACCACGTCATTATGTTTATAGGTAAGGGATTTTTGTTACTATGTGTTGAATATTTTCATGAATACCACAAAATCCATAAACAATTCATATCGCTCAAATAATTTATTTTTCACATAGTAGATGTAATGTTCTTTATAAAATATGTTATCATTATGAAATGATCAATTGGAATACTATTTACATTGAAACATTATTTTTGTGATGTTAAATAATCAATACTATCCTACTATGATAACATAAGATATAGAGAACCAATATAATGTGGTCATGAATATCTTTTTTTCAATATTTTTCATTGTGAAAATATTATGGAATTACATGCATAACCCCACGTTATAGATGAACTCCGAAATTGATCCATCATCTAGTTCCTCAATAATACTATGTTTATCAACATCTTGGATAAATGGGATGTTATCCTATATAAATTTGATATAGATTTTGTATTATTAAAAGAGATTAATGATCATTAATAATCTTATTTCATTGTAGAATATCCTACTGTAGTGATCACCCTAGTTAATACTATTCTCCCGGTTGAAAAGTTTTTATATAACCATGGGACTGTAAAATCATCAGAAATGTATTTGGATTGAGAAAATAAGTGTCTTACAAAGAGACAACATATAAATTATTAAGCACAACATGGTTAGTATTGGGACTGGTTTTGTCTCCTTGTATAAGGTGATTATATTCTATTCAATCCTTCAATCTGAAGGCTCTCCAATAATGATTTATAATGTCATGTCCTTATCTCTATCATTGAACTATCGTTGTATCTATAGATATCCCAAATTAAAATCACATGAGATTAAAAATTACAATTATGAAAATCAAAATTAGTATTACATAAAAAAGGAAGTGTTATCCACTATCATCATCTATGTGTTAGTACTGATAGTTATGTTTTCTTTTGAATCGATGATGAACTAAATCCCATAATAATTATTTTTCAATACATTGGATAATTATAAAACTACCTTTAATAACCCTATCAATGATGAGATATTATTCTACACATAACAAATGGGTATACTCTGAGTTCATCATCCCTGATAGAGAAGAAATTAATTATATTACTAATTCTTATAGAAATGATAAATTAATAGTCATTATTTAATTGATGAGCCCCATAAAGTAGTACCAAAATAATTATACACACTCATCAGAATGAACGAAATAAGGTAGTAACTCATTTTATGAAGGAATATTAATACCTTTTTATGGGCCTAATAAATATTATATTCTATAAATTTTGTTTTAACATAGTACTACATAAATTCAGTAAAGAAGTAACGGCCATAAAAGTCATGAAAAAAGCGCATGATGTCCTTTTAAGAGATCATAAATAATAAATAATCACTTACAACAATATTAGGAGAATCAAATAACAATATAAAATATAGTAGTGGGTTTATGGAATTCATTATGTATTTTTATTACTTCCAAATGCATGAAAAATCATACCAAGACACTCTGAGCTATTATATACTATCAAATAATCTTGATAGTTTCACATATAGAGATTGTACAACCTAAATCCATATACCATTTCTACAACCTTGTTTATTAAACATACCCAAAATACCAATAAATTAATTTGGAAATGGTTTGAGGGAAAAACAACTTCGTGGCTATTGAAATGAATTTATAAACATTGAAGAGACTAATATAATCAAAATATTTTGGATCCATCAAACATTATTGATGTAAAAGAAAACTAATTTCAGGTATTTAGTGTTTAAAAGGATATATCAAGAGCACAACATTGAATTAATGAAATAATTCTCATATTAAATACCTAAAATGGAATCATATAGGCTATAAATTCGTCATTGTTGAATATACTCTAGAAATTTAGTATATATATATATAAGAAATCATATCAACATAAACTATATCATGTCTTATGAGGATATCCCATCACAACCCAGAATGCCACATTAGGGACCCTATATTCTCTTGACTTTATAATGGTTTTTTTTCTCATCAAATTTATATTTTCCTCACATCACATGGATATCTTCAAAAAACACAAAAAATATAATAAAAATTTGATTGAATAATAAATTCAAAGAAAATAAATGAGAAGTGGTTTTATATATGGAATGACCATGGTATTCATCATAACTAGTTTATCAAATCCTAAAATAAAAATGATTTCTTCTACATGTTCCTTTATAGGGATATAGTATTATATCACAGAATCCATATGATACAAATAATTATCTCCCTGACGTTAGAACAAAAATGGTATTTGCATTATATCATAATTATGGTTTATTTCAAGATATCCTACAGTTGAAAAAAATCGGATATGGAATTCATAAAGGCCACCTAAGGATGTAAGGATTAAAAAGAAATAATTTTCATGTCCCTCACTCTAACGAACAATACTTGTAAGGAGGACATTGAACTATCATTAAAACATCCATATTTTATGACATCAAAATGATTCCTCTTAGCCTAATCATTATTATGTAAAATAAAATAACAACATCACATCATCATGAAGTTAAATATTGAGTTTCATGTTGATGAAACAATTCCATAAACTATGTGATACTTAATTAATCATTGTACTAATAAAAAATAAAATAAAAATTTATCCTTCATTATTACCATTAAGTAAATTCCATAGTAATTATATCAGGAATGACTGTAAATTACTGATAGTGAATCCGTATTAATAGAAGAATTATATCCTATATGATATCTCAATCCATGTAGTTTCCCTTAGAACACATTATTAATATTCCTCATTGCATTGGTTAACCCAAAACCTTCAATTCGAGTTAGATATATAAATGGAATATTCAACTAGTAAAAATTTATGAATACTAATACATTTTTCACCTAGATATTTATTTATATTGGGAGCCCATTCCCAAGGACAATCGAAACTCTCATTGATAAAATATTCCAACATCCCTATATATGTTTTTGATATATGTAAGAAGAATATTTAATTACTATATTTAGAATTATTACTATCATCAAAAAATAATTGTTGATGAATGGATACCATATCCCATGTCCATCACTACATTTCACCAATAATAAATACTCAAATTGTTATGAAAGATTGTGATATTTATATTGAAATAACCATTCATGAACTATATATGTCTTGATTCCAATTAAATTATGATATATTGTGATGAATTTATCATTATCTATGAGTCCAATAACAATATCAAATGGGAGATATATATATATATAAATTCCCCATTTCTTGGGTCTATTATCCAAATCAATCAAAGGAAAACAAATTCAGTAAGAACATATACTCTGATTCCCTTTATCTAGGGATATACAGGGATATCAAAATATCCTATCCTCAACCATTTCATAATATCAAAATTATTTTTTACTCCTATTTTATATTATCCAAATATATATAATATTTTTAACTCTATGATGTACATGTATATTAATTTTTATTGACACAATATATATTGAGATTAATTGGACTTCTATTACGAGTCGAGATACAAAATCCTTTAAAAGGGAGACATGATAAAACATTTAATTCTCTATCACAATGAATTGTTTATTAAAATATTTTAAATAAACTAAAAATAAAATAAACTAAACTAAAATCCCATAGGGCCCACCATACATTCATTTTAAGTATAGAACCTTTCTTGATGGACCCCTCTTGTCATGTAAAAAGTAAGATAAATAATGTATCCAATCATATCCTTTCTCTTATGTTCAATACTCATAAACAATTTTTATAGTCTACTTGAAATATTATTGATTTTTCATCTCTGATGGAAAAAATTCAGTTCTTACTATGGTTGATACATGTAGGCACTCCGGGGATATTGATAAAGAGTGTATCCTTCTTCAAGGGACATATATTCTTAGATTTTAATATATGCACCCATTGGCCACTTATATATGTTCCCCCAATATAAAATTTCTATCATATTCATATTAAACATATGGAAAATTTTACTTAATACTCAAACACCATGACGCCACTATAGAGAATCCCATCAGACAAATATTATTAGAGGTCATCACTTACTTGTCTACCTCATCTCATCAATTCTAATTCATGATCATTTAGAATTAATTAAGCCTTTCTATATTTTTTCCATTTTACTAGATTTAATATCCTCAAAATCTATCCACCATCCAGAATAATCATTATGAATATGAGGAATCATTATATTGTTCTTGAATCTTGGTCAGAGCATTATGACTGTAAACTGAATTACCTCTATGTAATATATAATAAATTTTATTCAGTAGTAAATATAAACCATCCTTGTTAAACCTATTTGTCAATATACATGGAAAATTTTATTATAACTGAAATTGTCATAATATTCGTATGGAATCAATGGTAAAAATAATTGGCCCAAAAACATGTAAAGTGTAGTCGAGGAATAATTGGAGACTACTCTCACCATGAAAAAAATTTATATTATAAGAAAAATTTGTCATTAAAATAAGAAAATGAATATAAAATTTTATGTAATAAAATCTAGAAAGTGTGAAATAAATAACCCATACCCTGACAATATTACAAATATCGATTAATATCATGTCTATGGGATATCAGATTACATAAGTTCTCAATGATAGAATCATCACACCGAGAAACCTTGAAAAAATATAAATGTGGTGGGGTGAAAAACATAGACTGATGATATAAGGAACCATTATTATACAATTAATCAAAATATAACAATTATAAAAACTTCTAAATCACTTCCAATAACTGTGAAAAAAAACAGCTTAAGAGATAATTTTCCACCATGCTCCCCGTCATAAATGTTTAGACAATATCAATGTCATAATAATAGAGGAACTCCTTACATTACCTCGATCTCATGTTAATATCCTTATATTAAATGATATAGTTGAGACTTTGTATTTATGATTATATGATAAAACACTCTCCCACTAGGTAGTACCTCTAAATATTATGTGAAAATACTACCACTACTATCTGAAGGTTTTGGGTTGTGTAGTTATTTTAATGTGGTCTTGACTAAAGTGAACCATACTCAATCACCACCTACCTCTAAATTAGAACACAAGAATTCATGGTCCCTGATGTATCATATAAACCTATATATTCTACACCTTCCACTAAAAATATCATGATGGGTGTCCTAAAAATCCTTAGCGACAATATCTGAATGTTTTTCATACAGGTTCCCTTCTATACAAATTGATTCTACTTCCATGTAAAAGCATTCATGGGTGATAAATCTATGGATTAATAGATTATAATCCTAAATTAATACCCTTAAAATCCAAATAAAACTTCATACCTTATTAATCTTATTTGGTTTCTCCCTATTAAAAAAATCCATAGACTCCATTAAAGGTCAAAAAAACCATACTCATATATGATGTTTCCCAGGAAGTGGAAAATAAAATAAAAAACTAATAATTCCATAGATTCTATTTAACATGGTGTTCATAGAGTGTGGTTATGACCACAATCATGTGTCTCACAAGCTCATTTAAATGTAGATGTTATTATGTTGATTGAATAATATTTATCAATCACCTCTTCTATCAAATGGAAAACCAAATAATTTTTCATGGGTTCAATGAAATTTTTCCTCATAAACCAATGTAATTAATTTTACATCACCACATACCACATATATTCATTATGATGGATTCAATGTTTATATATTATATCCCTAAAATATTAATAATTCTGAAAAAAAATAATATATATAATATAAATTATAACCATACCAACCACTGTAAAATAATAACGATGTAGGTGTATACAGAAGAATAGAACCTAATTAAATTTTGTCATATGTTTTTCTTATATAATCACATTGTTGGTATATATAAGATATTTTAATGAAAAAAATTTAAATCAACGATATAATAATAATTACGTGTAGATAATGTAACACCCTGAGTTTTATTGAATCATTTTTTTTCAAATACATTAATTTTATTTGATTTCATTTATTTAATGCTACACAAAGTCAACTATTATATATAATTTAAACCAAGATATCTTGAACTACGTGAAAATAAAATCTGTCTTATGTTACATTGAAAATTGAGTTTCTTAAAAACATCACATTATTAGAATGCTAATTTAAATGGGATAGTAATAACCAATCCAATAAAAAAAGTAATTTGAATAGTAAAACTAATTCCCATATTCTATTAATAATGGTTTTATAGAAATGAAACATATTGATAATAAAACATGAAATATTGTTAAAGTCATTATCTGTTTGAATATATTATTTTTCTCTAATGAACTGATTTTTTTGAAATTAAATGAGAATTAAAAATAATAATTAGAAATATTTAAATTTAATTTGATAAAATAAAATTATTTTTATAAATCATAATTAAAAAATTATCTTATTGAAAATTTTATCATTTTTTTGAATAACATCATTTCTCTATGAATACTGATAATTATTTAATTTTTATTCAGAACTCGGTTTCTTCTAATTTTTTATATATATTATAAATTGATTTTAATTTTGTTTTAATGTGTAATGAGATTAATTTTACATAAATTAGTCCAATATAGTTCATTGGATAAAATGTCACATTTAAATTTTATAACAAAATGTTGAAAACATTTAATCATTTCTTTTTAAAAAACACACAATCACGACCTGTCTATGGGATTGAAATTGAATTAATTTCTACAACTTATATGATTATAATTTCAAAAAATGTATTACATATATGTAATCAGAATAATTTATAATGTATAAATATTCCAACATATTTCTATAACAATATAATTATTGTAAATGATTATTATTAATTACAATGATTAAGTTAAATATTAGTTTATGAATGTACAAAACCATAATTATATGGACCATAATGACCTAGAAAATTTTATAAAATCAATTGTATGTTCACATATAAACACTATAATTATTTTTCTAATATTGTAATTATTATTGGACCCATTTTTATGGATCATATATGGGTGGAATTCTATTTCAAAAAAATTACAAGAATGCCATAACTCATTCACTATGAAATGCACTCAACCCACTGCTTATTAAAACATGAAAAAACCCTTTCAATATATCAATCAATACATATTTAATCTACCTACATCCATAAATTCTAATTGGAATTATCACTTTTTTAATACATCCTTATGAGGGATCCCTTTGGTGCAATCTATATAGGGTAACCCAAAGAAGAGGTAACATACTTCCTCAAACACCATTGTATTGTTTTCATTCTCCACCCCGAGAATTATTATTATTAAATAAGTATAAAATAAAATCAGTATCCTAAATAAACTAAGATGATTTTATTATATTGTATTTATATACAATTACACACACTTAAATCTAATGGGTAAGAAACAAACTATTCTTGTGTACAGAAAATGAATGCCTCACAAAATGATGTAGTTATTATATATCTTACAACTTCTCATGATTTGGATTTATGTTTGAAATTATATTTAAATATGAAATATATGACTTATATTATATATTTATTATTCTGAAATTATTATATAACTAATTCCTTCTTTATTTCCATTTTTTGTAAATATGATAACTTCATTGGAGGAAGTGTGGATTTGTACCTATTACAAGTGATGTGATTTGTTCACACGGGACATTTCATGTATTAACAATGGATTTGGTGAAACTATATAATATTTTTTATATAAAAATAGTAAATGAAGTATGATATATATATATATATGTCAAATAAATTCCTTTAATCAATAAAAAAATTAAATGGAAGTTGGGTTCATCCGTACATCCGACATACTATCTCCATGAATAGTGTATTCTATTTAATCATTCAATATTTTAATACACTGTTATAAATTAATATATACTGAATATATATTATATTTATATCATGTTATATATTCTATAAATAAATAAATCATGATCAGATTAATACAATCATGAATAATAAGTGAATCATACATGAAGAACAAAGCAGACATTACCTGAAGCAAATCCTTAAATAGGTCATGCAAATAGGTGTATAATATTTAGTCATAATTAATCTATATATGATATTAGAAATTAAAATATTTTATTATATGGATTTTTAATTAACATAAATGTGTTATATTGGATGTTTTAATTAGTGTGAAGAGAGTTGAGGTATAAGTTAATGATATTTATAGTCATGCATTTTTTTTGTGAGACTTACATCTAATTCACTGCATATTTATTTATGTTGTGTCTATAGAAACCATTAATATAATACATTATTTTGACACTTAAATTTATTGTAATTTATATATCCATTTTTTGATCTATCATTCATGGAGGATATGTTTCAAAATTTATAAAATCAATTAAATATATTATTCTCAAATCACCTACCTTTAGACTATTGATATGAATTAAAAAAACCATGTTTCAAAAAGTGGTTCCAAATTTTTTTCAAATTTTTATTAAAGATAATATTTTAATCTATATTTCATGTAAATTATATTGAAAATATAAATTTGGGTTTCAACCATCCTTTATAATTTTTCAATGCTATTTTCGAAGGAAAATACTTTTTGTGACATGTTTATGTTATAAAAAGTGATTTTAAAATAGGAAATCATATTTTCCTCAAGATATATTTATAAAATATATTGCATAATAATATTATATCATATATAACTTCCATTATTGTTACTCATGACATTATGGTAATGTTATCCAATGGTAAAATCTATATTATTTCTCTAAATGGTTTACATTTTGATGTCATCATTTTTATGAAACCTATTTATCTTTTATTGTTTATATTCATATGAAAGAATAATTATTTCAATTGTGATGACTTGATGAAATTATTATGAAACCATTATTTTTTTCATATGTTATGATGTGATGGCATTTTTATTATACCTATTTAATTTCATGGGTTATGATTTGATTTTTTTTAATTTGTGGAACATCAACGTATTATTTTATTATTAGATGTGTGGGGAACTATATCTCCTTCCAATGTATAAGGTAATGATTAACATATCATAATATAATGATACGATTCGTGTCGATGGTCTTGATCTACTACGGATAATTGGGAGACCCTACCCACTATTGGATGATGTGGATACATTAACATCTATGGGAGGATGGGGAAACCAAAACCACTATGGGAAGATGTGGAAAAAATAAACACCATGGGATGATGGGGAATCATGATCCCGTAAAAATATATATATCTTTTATAGGGGATGGTGGTGTGTCCACTAAGTAGGTGTAGTTCTCATGATGCTCAGTAATATGTTTTGAATATACACAATAGAATGTGTGGAATGATATTACATGATTCTGTGTAATACAATAATCAATGTCTTGTTTATATGATATTATTTAATTGTTAATTATTATTATTACCAAAATATTCATGTCTTATGAATATCCAATTCTTATTCCATGATTTACATTTCTTATCTCTGATATTTATGGTATGATTTTATAATGTATTTATCATGTTTTCATACACATATACTCATGTTTGTGCTTACATATCTCTGTTTTTACCCTTTAATGAGCATCTGATCTCTCCATTTTTTATTTTTACTTCCCCATGTTATGTTTATATATATATTATGCTTTATTATTATAATAAGGATACTAGTTATGATGAACATAGTTGGAGATAACTGAACTCTCTTTTATACAGGTTTCTGTGTTTCAATGATTCCAAAGGCTTTAGGATAATGTGATTTTTAGTGGGGTCTATTTGTGTAATTTTTTATGTATTCAACAAAAGATATATATATTGTTATTGTATAAAAAAATAATGTTATCTATAGTTGGAATCATATTAATTTTTTTAAAATTTTTGAAAACTAGGATGAGAAAACATCTTTGGGAACTCTAAAAAGATATCTACTGATAATTTTAAGGATAAGGGAAAGTATATGAACATTTACCATAATTTTGGTAAAATATATAGTGTGTGGTTTCCATCAAATACATACATATATGGATACTAAAAGTGGACATGATTTTGACATAAATGTACCTTGGATTATCAACTCCAAAAAGGTGCATCATGACTTAATCGAGTGCAATCTGTTACATGACAAGAGGGCTAACTCTTCAACTAGTATGACCCTCCTAGGAGATATGCATTGTGAATTAAAAATAAATTCACCAACTATTTTGAATGATATAAAATATGTTTTATATGAATAACTTTGGATAACCCTATAGTGTCATAGATTAAAGAAGTTGTAATAATTTAGACATCATGTAAGTGGTTTTTCAATATTATATACTTACTCACTATGAAAACTATTCATTTCTCAGTGTTTTTTAGTTAATGTATTGAATATGAAGGAACCGTGTTAAAGGTGATTACAGCTGACAATTAAATTATTTTCCACATGATAATATGAATTCTAGAGGATATAGAATAAAAAATATCACTACAACACTCCCCAAATATCTCAGGTTATGAATCATGATAATATTTCAAAAATAAAAGGATTGAAAAATTTATACTGAGTCTATAAAAAGACAAAATCCACCATATATTTGTGTGTCTTATAGTAAATCGTTATTCAGAACATGTTTAGTCAAAATGAAATGATATTATCTGTTCTTGAGGGGTTACCTCATGAGATAGTCATTCCGGATGATTATCGGTTATAAGGTGAAATAGACTCGTGTGAGAATCTAATCAAGAATATGAGGAAGAAATATGAAATTTAATCCATGTATTGGGATTATTTATATAACTAATACATCAATATTTATTTTCCTTGTGTTCTGAATATGAATACACGGAAGGAGTTAGTTGAGCTTATGAAAAATGATGATGAATTTGTCTCTATCTATGAGACTAATTTCTCCAGACATGTGTGGTATACCTCTGAATTTATCGTCCCTCCCAAAATTAAATTTTATATGTTTTTAATGGCATAAATACAAGTATCATAAGGGTGTTTTTGATAATATACTTTAGTATAAATAAAGGTATTTTGTGATGTCAAATCAATATTTAAATGTTTATTGAAGTTAAATATCATTCTCATGATTTTAACAAGAAAATAAATATGGATTTCAATGGAAAATCTAAAAACAATGCAGAGAAGAATATGATACATAATTTATACACTATCTGTTGAAGAAAGCCTGAAATAAATTATCTTATGGACTATAATGAGTGTTTTATGTTTATAATGTAATGAAATTGGGAAATTTATTATGTCACTAATGGGGAGAAGAATAACAATGGTTGAAATAGGAGGAAAAAAATATTTACCTCCCATAAATTAGAGATTAGAATGTAAGGAGGATATACATTATTCTAACTAGCAGCAAAACCCAAGGGTTAGTGGTGATGATCAGTGTCAACAACCCTTTAAACCAAGGGACACAGGTCAATATCATGTGATCAATATTTCTAATGAGGGGTGTGATAAAAATGAGATTAAAGTTCCACTTATAATTCACTATATAACTATTAATTTCTCATTTTATTTTGTATCTACCCACACTTTCATATCTAAGGATGTTCACAAGGGTATTATGATTACACCAAAATGAAAATATGTGAAATTAGTTGCAAAAAACTAAAATGGTTTTATGATTTCATATATTTTCTATGATTCTTCTCCACTTCATGTTTATGGGATTGTACTTCCTAAAAAATATTTCATCCTCCTCAGGGTTCAAATTGATTTGATGTTATGCATGTAATTTCTTTCTCTACATAAAACGAAACATTAATTATTAAATAAATGAACTATTTTTTATTTAAAACCATATTATGATCTATTATCAATGATATGATAAGTATTAATTTCTTATAGAGATTAAAACCAATTTATATGTCATAATTCCTATTAAAAAGGTGTGTTTGTCTCAAATTGTTTGTAGGAAACTTGAAATCTATGATTTTCTTATTGTTCAAGAATTTATGGATGTGTTCTAAAAAGAGTTGACTATACTTAAAAGAAAATTTGATGTTTTGTTCTAGTTATACTTTATATATGGTTCCTCAAAAATACCGAATAATTTATATAGAATGGACCAAATTGAGTTATAGGAATTCAAGACCCAAATCCAAGAAAACAATAATAATGGATTCATTCAGCCATTTTTGCCCCCAATGGGCTAACCTATCAATTTTTTAAAAGAAGTATAGACTAAGGATACTTTTAATTTATTATTCATTATTGAATAAGATAAAAATAAAGAACTTGTATAATCATCCTTGTCTTGATCACTTATTTTATTAACATTGTAGAGGTCAATACATTTCCAAGTCTATCCTTCATTCAGGGTATCAGTAATTGTGGGTCAAAAAGGGGGATATAACTATGATGGAATTCTATAATCGGTATGGCTACTATAATTATATAGTTAATCCTTTCCATATTATTAATTCCTCAATTATCTTTTTGGATTTGAGGAATACAATCTTTAGATATTACCACGATCAGATTGTTGTAATAATTATATTTGATGTTATAATCTATTAAAATAGAAAGGATGAGAATGAAGATCAAACATACATTTCTTTAAAGACCCCATAGAAGTGGAATAAATATTAAAAATTAAGAATGTGTTACTTTTGGATATAATTATTTTCATTTTCAGGTAACATAATCTCAATAGATGGTATGACAGTGGATCCATCAATGATTGAGTCTATAGACTATTATAATAGACAAAAAAAAGTGATTAAGACCCATATTTTTTATGGGTTTATTGACATTTTCTATGGATTGTTGATAATTTTTCAATACTATCAAATCCTCATAGAAAACTAACTCAGAAGAGTGAAAATTTTCTATGGACATATTAATGTGAGGAAAATTTCATGTAAATAATGAGAATTTTGGACAAGACACATTTTCTTACATTTCCATGTAGTAGTGTTGTGTTTTTATCTAAATTGATGCATCTAATAGGGTATTGGGATGTATTTGTTTGCACAATAATATTCTTAACGCTTATACCTATTGAGAGTTGATGATCCATGAGTAAAATTACCCATCTCATGATTAAGAGTTACCAGTGGAATTTTTTTCATTAATGATATGGAGGAATTAACATTATAGAGAAAAGTGTGATATATATTATGATCATAAAATTCTATATTATATATTCACATATAAGTAGTAAAACAGGATCCATTGAAGATTCTTACATATGAAAATAGATTATTACTTATCAATACATTACTACAGAAGGAATGCAATATTGGGAGATAATGATTTCAGTATAAAGGATAATGCTATCTAATAGATGACAAGGATAAAAAAGATAAAATATTTTAGTATTTTTAATGTATGGATATAAAATCCTAAAGAAATTGTGAAATCGTATTTTTCTAAATTGAATGTTCAACACTCTATCAATGTTTATATTAAAAAGATGTATAAGGGATATGTTGAGCTGTAAAAGAAGATTCATAATTTTTTTCAGTTTAACCATGATCAGGATATCAATATAAGGTTAAATAACAATTTCTGACATCCATACAATCTATATTTGGATAAGGATATGTTAGAGGATAATCATAGTTCTTCATTATTTAATCATCTTGTATTTATAATGATATATAATGAAATGAATGAATACTTATGACGTGATGGATTAATGGGGGGATATCATTGAGTTTGTATCTTAGTTCATGGTATTCTATAACGATAAGCTTGAAAGACAAAAGTCTATGTAGGTTTTGAATTCATTACCCACAAAAGATTAGAAATGATAGAATGTTACTATAGATGTTGTCATTGTACTCCAAAAAAACACTAATGGTTTTAATTCTATAGGTTTAATATTTTTACAACATACTATGTCCACAAACATCATTACAATCTGATAATACATATATATAGATCATATTTCCAGGACATTCATTTAGTATGTGGAAATGTTTCACATATTACCATAATCTATTGTATTTGGATGGGATCTAATCATTAATGGAATTTTCCATAGAAGTACTCCACATGAATATGATAAAGAATATAGTTAACGCGATTCTTATCATCATCATATAGATAAATAGACTAAAAGGGAAAATATACTCCTTAAATATTTGTAGATATAGTTTTCATTGGGTTTCAATGGTGGTTGGGATCAACACCATCTTCTAGATCATTTTTCATAAAACAATATCTTTTAATCAAGAATTAATATGGATCGGTATAATGCCTTCAATGAGATGAAATGTCGAGATCCATCTTTTTATGATGAAGTCGGAGTATGAAATCTATTCGGAATAAAGTAGAATTTAAATATGGTGAGAATGTGTTTTAAAAATTTTTCCATATAAAAGGTAATGAGGTTCATGAAGAAAGAGAAACCAATTTCTAGGTATATTGGTCCCTTTTCGATTCATGTTCATATCAGAATGGTAGAATTTGAAATCCATGTCCTCAAAATATATATTATTTGTCCTTGATGTGTTCAGTGTATATCCCATAAGGATATACACACAAAATCTTTCAAATGTAATGAACTCAGATGTCATACCACTAGAGTAAGATCATTTCTATGAGAAATATCCAATTGAAATGAAGGATCATATAGAAAATGTTATATAAAAAAGTCTACTCACATAGTAAATGTTTATAGGATAAATCACCTATTTGTGGAAGAATGTGGGTACATTAATATTTCATGATGAATAATCATTCTGTTTTTTATAATATTGAATTTTAGGGGTGAAATTCAATTTAATAACGGGTAAAATATAAAACACCATGTTTTTTAGAACATTATATTGAATAAATTAATAATAATTGATTTTATTTTCTAAACACTAAACTAATTCCAGCTGTTATTGGATGCTGCATGAATATAAGATTGTGTTATATGCAACACTGGCTTGGTTTTCATTACATGCAACATAGAGTTTCAACATAACATCATTTTTTATTTTAATTATTTAAATTAGATTTTTATAACCTATAAAATAAAAATATTTATATTAATAGTAATAAATAATTTTTAAATATTATTTATAATGTTTATATATAAATGAAAAAAATATAGTAAAACATGTAATATTCATAAATCCTTTATATGATTAAAAATGACAGTTCCCAAATGAATTTATTTTTCTATCCTTCTATGAACAATAATAAGATTAATTTTAGAAAGTTTTCAATATTTATTTTGATTAAATATTCTTAATTTTTTAAAGAAAAATTTAAAATTAATCTTACGGTTATTTTTTGCGGTTTTTATGAGAAACATCATTTTTTATGAATAATGAAAAATACTGAATTTTAATTCAAAAATATGTTTTAATGAAATTTATTTTTATAGGAAAATTTTATTTTAGTTTTTTTTTAAATTTTAATGATTCTAATAATACATAAATTAATCTAATTTATGTCATTAGAACCAATTTCATAATGAAACTGGATATCAAAACATTCCAAACATTTAAACATTTTTATTTAAAAAATCTGTTCCAACGACACATTTGTATGATTATATTTAAATTATATTCATCCAAATATATTATTATAATTTTTAACAATTAAATATTTAATTTTAATCATAATTATTTATAATTTATAGTATCTCCAAAATATTTTTTATCATAAATATTTTTTATTGTTATTATAATTATGTTATGTGATTAAGAGAAAAATGGCTTATCAAAGGACTAAACATTAAATGTAGGTCCTAAAATTAAATATAAACGTTATTAAAATCCATTGGATTCTCATATTCCCACCCTGAAATCTATTTTATTCTATTTTTTCCATTATTGGATCCACATGTAATGAGAAAAACGTGGGTAAAAATCCCTTTCCAGAAAATATAAGGAATGCCACATCTCCACCACTATAAAAATAATCACAATATATCTATGTATTCACACATATAAATCACATTTTATTAAAAAAATACTATAAAATAATCACTAAAAATAACTTATTTCATCATATATTCCTATCATTAGGTACAGATGTCTCTGATGTATCTGTTTCATGCAAAACAATGAGTGTTACCTAAAGAACATGTAACATCCTTTATCAAACATCGTTGTTTTGTTAAGATTGTACAATCCCTAGATTCATAGTATTACATAACTATATAATAAACATATTATCCGAAATATAATTATATGTTTTTATAAGATTTTTACCAACACATACACACACTTCCGTTTAATTAATAATAAACTTACCATTATTGTCTATGATGAACTTCATCCTAACGAAATGATCATGTTATTTTCTTTTACCGCCTATAATTATAGATAAATATGATTTGAAATATGTTTTTATATGATATATATTATTTCTATTATTTTTATGCTTCTAAAATTAGTATATTACACATACCATCTTGAATTTAATTTTATTACATAGGATAACATCATTTGTGAATGCTTGGACTATAACCACCTCAATGCGATGTGATTCATTAACGATTTACATGGAATGTAATAAGTATGTGTTTAGTAAAATTTTATGAAATATATGATATTATTATTATAAAAAAACAATGATGTAGATGTAATTTTATTTCACATACTTTCATACATTCAATATGAATATAAAATGGAAACAATGTTTTGGAATACGTATGACCTACCGTCATCATTAACTATGTAATCTATTTCACCTTTCTATATTTTATATATTATTATAAAAACATATATATTGAATAAATTAGATACTTATATCATGTTTTAAATTATTTTTATATTTAAAATAAGATCTATGTATGATGATCCAGAATAATAAGTAAACAAATGTACGAAGAACAAAGCAGATATTTCCCAAGGAAAACCCTTAACGTGGAAATGTTAATATGTGTGTAATATAATTTTATAATCAAACCATATATTTTTTAGATATTATAATATGGTCCTTAAACTAATTTATTATATAAATTTATTTTTTATATATGATGTTTTTAAGGGTATGAAGAGAGTGATGACATGTGTTAAGGGTATTTGTAATATCACTTTTATTTTTGTGAGATTTAAGGTTTATTCACCACTCATTTAAATTATGTGGTTTATATACTACCCGTTAATATACTATTTTTTTATATTTAAATTTATTAGAATTTACATGTCCATTTTATTATCTCTATTTCATTGGTTTTATGTTTTAAAAGTAACCAAATCGGTAATATAGTGTTGTTTCAAATTTCCTTCATTAAAGTAAATGCCATCAATTTAAAAAAAATGTTTTCAAAGATGATTTTAAAAAATTAATTTTATTTAAATTTTTTAAAGATAATATTTTAAGAAAATTTTCCTGTAAAATAATATTTTGAAATTATTTTATGTTGTCTAGGCTACCTTTAGAATTTATGAAATCTATTTTTAATTGAAATATATTTTCGATAATTTTTTCGTTATTAAAAAGAGTTTTTTGCAGATGAAATTAGGTTTTCCAAAAGAAAAGTTTTTAGAATATCATTAATAATTATTTTCCAAATAATATAACATCCCTTTTTATTATTTATAAATTTATTGTGAAATGATCCCATGGTTCCACCCAAATCATTACTCTGAATGGTTTATGTTTCGATTTCAGAATTTTTATGAAACTCTATTCTCTTTCAAGAGTAGTAGAACATTTAAAACATTTTTTTGTGGAAATTTAATTGGAGAAATTATTGTTAAACATTTATTTTTTTCATAGGTTAAGATATTACTACATGTTTGTGAAACCATTTTCATTTCATTTGTTATCATATTATTATTTAGGAATTATTTGAAGATATATAATTATTTCATTATGAGATCGGTGGGATCTATATATACCTATAATTCATTGGGAAAATGTGTATATCTAATTATATAATGATGTCATTCAAGTCAATATACTTGAACCATATGGACGATAGGGAAACCCGACCAACTATTGGAATATAGGAAAAAAATCCATTATGGGATGATAAGAAAACTAGACCCACTTTGGGTTGATGGGGAAACCTGATCTAGTATAGAAATATGTGGAAACTTGATACCATACAAGTAATGGACCACTAATGTTTATGGTTGTTTTTTCCGTAGTGTAAGTATAGTCCCCATGAAGATCATTAATAATTTTTTTCAATTCCCTCTTCCGTATTGGAATGATATTACATGTTTATGTGTCTATCAAAATTTTATGTCTTATTCATACTTTATGATTATATTTTTCATGTTATTGATTCCATTATTATTCTTGAATTCTGAGATACAAATATTTATATCAGGATTTTTTGGGATCTTTTATATGAAGGGTAAGAACTTCTGATGTTATGATCTTGTTCTTATACCCTTATGACTATTTCTATGTTTACATATCTCAATTGATTACCATTATTGGGATTTTGAGCTCACTCATTTTTTAGGCACATTCCCTTGTTTATAGAGATATGTATTAAGTATTATTTTCACAATAAGTTTGAAATTTATGAAGAACCTATTAGGATATAATGTATATCAATTATGTATTAGTAATTATGCTTCATTGTTTTCAAAGTCATTAGTCTAATATGGTCATTGGCCTTATATTTTTTATTTTATTTTGTATTACATTCTTTTCATTAAATTTTAATTTAAGAAAAGTAGTGGTTTTTGTAGATAAATTAGTACACACCTTCTTTACACCATGGTCATTGATGGAATGTTAATGTGACCCCTGTGTACATAAAACTTGTTATCTTGATTATTGTAACATAGTTCATTATTAATAACTATACTTTATATTTATTCAAAAAAATTAATATATATATATATTATAGTTTTTATTGATTATTATTATATATATGGAAGAGTAATGAACCCTATGACCATGGTTAACACACCGATGATGTTTTCAAATTGTGAACCAAGAGTTTTAAAAACACATGACATGGAAACAACTAAGTAATTAATAATTTACATAAAATATATAACAAAGATAGATTATGTATAGGGGGATAAATATAGAATTTATTTATAAAAATTAATAATTGATCTACGTTTAGTATAAAGAAAATAATGACATACATCAAAAATATCAGACTCACTATAAGGGTATCATCCCAAAATATCTTTATTTGAGACACAAGATCATTTTGGAAACTAATTTTCTAAAAATGGTCTCTATAATTCCCATTAACATAATAAATCTTGAATAATTTAAAATTCATAATTTTTTTGTTTAAATTCATCTACTATGTATGTATATTTTAATGCTTCAAATATCACTAATGTTGTAATGGTTAATGTTTCAAGATCATTAGAATTAGGAATGTATATGAATTAATTTATGTTTTAAAAAAATATATGACCATTTTATAATAAAAAAATAAATTTTCTTATAATATTTGTATTCATGATGCTTTCATTTAATAATAATATTTTCACTCATTGGTGCATTTAATTAATAATAAAATGTTTTTACGAAATTCTGAATTTATTTATCCTATCAAAAAAAATATTTTATTTCATACAAATCCATGTTTATTAAAGTTTTCAATATTTTTATCATTGTCAAAATTATATATTAAAAGAATTTTCTCAAAATATTCAATTTTTAAAAATTAAATCTTATGGAATGTTTTTTTGAATGAGAAACATTCATAACATTTATCAATAATGTGAAATGAGTGTTTCATTTATCGTATACAACATATATAAATTTACCAACCATCATGTAATCTAAAATCATTAAATAATATTTTATGATTTTCCATGATTATTATCATAGAGTATGTTTTCCATAATATTTATTTATTTTATATATTTGGATGAATTGGTTTCAATGTGAAATCGGTATTTTTAGATGAAATATTCCATGTAATCATATAACGTCATTTTTATCAATGAATATATCCATTGATGTGATGTATTTTCTTAAATAATTTATATTTCTATCTCACATATGTACCTATATTATGATCACTTACCTTTTTAGGTTAATACATAGAATATATTAATCTATTAGATTCTACATTATGAAATTAATTTTCATTATGATATGATACAATATTATGGAACCCATTTATTTTTATGCATAATTATTTTTTTATTCCATTGGATTAATTTCATTTTTCGTCATTCATAATATTTAATATGATATTATGTGCATAAAAAAATAAAATTCTAATGTATTGGGAAATGTTTATAGCCTTATGAGATATCATGTTTTGGATTATGAAGTAACCCTAATTCATAATTTGTTTGTCTACACCATGTAATATTTTTGATATAGTTTCCCTCAATTCATTTTTATGTCATTTTATACATTTCATTCAAATTTATTATGACTCTAGGAACTTATGATACCATGTTATTTGTGTTATGTTTTAATGATACTGCCTTGAAGTCACATTTTTTGACATAATGATATACCTTTGACTCAAACACATTTTTTACTAATCATGATTGTTCATTTAAATGGATTATCATCTCATTTATTTTATCTATGTAATCCCTATGTTATCCAAAAGTTTTTTTATAATCAAATGTATTTAGGTTCCCATTGTGATGAATAAAAAAATTATTATTCATTTATTCTCATATTGATATATTAAAAACCTTGTCATCAACATACTCTAGGAATCAAGTCATTTGGGATATGACTAAGGTATTTATATATTAATAATCTTATAATAATATATGTATAAATATAAATTCACTATATTGAACACCCTTATACTCTAGGATCCTCATCCCAAAAATACCCTCTACTGATCCTTGTCACCTTTGGTTAAATAAACACTCATCAAAATGGATTGAAACTAATTTATCATGATTATACCTATTATTATACCTTTCCGTGAACAATGTATAAGGGGATGCAATATTTAATTATTTTCTTTTGATCTATATGTAATCATATTCATTCCAACTAAATGATTGATAAAATTTAATTTTTCTAAAAACAAACCATTGAAAGTCTTATTGGATAGCTTTCAACATCCAAACAAGTAGTGTAGTACTAATATAAAACAAAAAAATAGTTTTTGGAAAAAATTTAGACTCCATCCACAGATCAAATATAAGAGGAACATATATTGGGTGGAGTATCTCTTTATTACATGTTCAATATAATTTCTTAATATATAATGATTATAAATCCCTACTAAGGGGATTCAGGTCCTATATGTTTATATGAAAAAATTTGTATAGCATTGTTAGCTCATATTCTTCAACAAATGGAAGGCTAGCTAACTCAACAGTTTAAATTTTCATCTACAAAATATTTTATAATAAATTTTTTGGATATCCTAATATCATCCCCCAATAACACCATAAATAATTTTGGATTCATCCAATTTGGGAATCCTTTTTGTAATACTGTAGTCATTTTTATCATTCTGTGAATTTATAATGGTATTATTGTTAAATAATTTCACCCCCATGTTTAGAAGGTTGTTCATTTAATTTTTATAAGTTAATGAATACCTTGACTACTACTAATAAATACAAAAATTAAAAACCTATATTTATAATGGACTATAAGATTGGAAATTAAATCCCCCACCACCGAAGGGAATGGTGTAATGTTGAAGGTAACATAGATGTATACAAATCATATACCTATGTATATATGTTATCAACATCAATTATCCTTTTATATTTTTATTAATATTGGTTTGGAAATTTTTAATGGTCTCTTTTTTTAGATTTGTTTCCCATAATGAAACCATTATATAATTTTTAAAATAGTCCTCAAGATAAATTGGTGTGTATTCCTTTTGTGAATAAAGGAATAGATGACAATGATTCCAAATATAAATACCCTATTCCTGGTTGTTATAATGTTATTGATAGTTGAAATATATATCATGTAGTGTTTTTGTATTTGAGAATGATAGGTATACATTATCAAACATTCCAGAAGAATAATTATCATATATTATTTGTGTATCTCAAAGAGATAGTTATCTCTAAAATTTTCCGTTGAACATTACCCCCATATCAGTGGTTATGATGAATTACAAATTAGTTAATCTTCACAGATTGTAGCTATATGTAATTACTCATCTCCAACAAAAACCCAACCATTTTCATACATTGACAATTACACTCATAGTTTCTTCCTAGGACAGTAGGAAAAAATACAATAAAAAGTGATATCCAGAGAGATGAAGTTTTGGTTTGGTCTTTGGATTATCTAAACCATGTTTAGCCTCTCAATTAATGGTTGATCAGGTAGTAACATCAGTTTCCACCTTCATATCCCTTAATTTCTGTGTGGAATCAAGTAATTTAATGGATAATGATGATGTCCCCTTTAAGGATGTTTCTCGGTCTATTAGTAGGGTTTTATTCTCTAATGGTTCTTCTATATTTACTAACAACCCCTCTAAGGATGGTGTGACTATTTCTATAGTACAAATTTGAGACTCACTCTGGAAACCTTTATTAGTATAAATGGGAATTTATTCTTAAATTTTGAAAGATAGGGATACAACAATTTATAAATAATGGTGTTGAAATATAAATGAACTTAAAAACCACGTTTCTTATACATTATAGAATTATATTTTTATTTGACCACACTATTTGAGAAAAATAAACATGAAAAATGTTTTTTCCCTTTAATAGAGGTTGATCCTTAATAATAGAGAGTCAACCCTCTATACTTGTTTGAAAAAAACATGGAAAGTGAAATATTAAAATATTACTTGTTCCCCCTTACAAATCACCACATTGTCAAGGGAGAGTCTCCACTATATGATTTCATCTTCAATGATATATACTGAGGAGGACATAACCACAAATATAAGAGAGTTTACCATTAATTTATTTTTCCCACATAAACATCCAACCCTTCCTGTTAAAATAATATATAACTAGACGATAATATCAGTAATAAGTTGAATATTTTTGAAGACCAATATGGTGAACCATTATCAAATGGATAAATAAACTAGTCTGACTCTGCATTTATAAACTCGTTGACTACCCCATAATGTGAACACTAGTCATTCATAACATCTACGAACCAGGTGACATGAAGTTTTGAATCAATTGATTAAACCATCATATCGAACTCCCAAATATTTATCTATACATTAATTATTTTAGACTCAATGTTAATTATTTGGTAATCAATCACATTACAAATAATGGGAATGTGAATTCCACTTTGAAATTGAAATCATATGATTTTAGTATTGGCCGAGGAGGAACCCACATGAAAAAACATGAGACCCTCTAGATATATATCTTCCAAATAATCAATCATCTTTTCTTATTCAAAAAATATGATCTATAATCCATTGAATTGATAAACATTTTAGGTATTTTAATTATATATTATTCCAATAGTTATAGATGTTGGATATGATTTTTTGTAATTATCTCTCAATGAATGGTCTCATACATTGATGGCGAAGAAGAATAGCGCTTAATATTCATTGAAGACATAGTCACCTCAATTTTCATATACTTCTTCGAGAAAACATGGATTATCTATATCTTATAACTAATAGAGATTTAATGGTGACATTTTTCAGTCATTAATAATAATCCATATGGGTATGAAGATATCCTCATGTATATAGTGTTAGATAAATCCCAAAAAAACACTCCTTCATTGGGGAGGGTTTTCATGATTTATATTATTTTTTAGTCCATTATCATCAATAGTTATTATATGATATGATATTTTATACCCTTGCAGGTGACATTAATTCCCATATGTTTAACGAATTTAAAAATTTAAAACAAGAAATAGAAATACCAGTAACCCATAGGGTACTATAGGAATATGAATTCTAAGGATGGACCCATAGAGATAGGGTTGGAAGAAAATATTAATTTAAAAAATAAACCTAAACTATTTTCTAGTTATATGAAATTAAATCATATTCATTGAACATTGGATTTGTAGATAATAGGAGAGGAAAAATTAAAATGGGTGTCATGCAATAATGAATCTAGGTTTAAGAAATGATAAGGTATGAAAAAATAAATTAACAATTACGCAGTACTTAGAATTGGGTAATAGAGTGTCCAATGGTCATGATAAACACAGTCTATTTAAATCTTACCTTTTATCATGGTTAGGTACATCATATTGTTAAAGATGGGTTACACAAAACCAAATTTCAACATTTGTAAAGGGAAAACCCAATGGTGATGGTTGAATTCAAAACCCAAGACCCCACATTAAAAATTTGTATTGAATCATCTTAGGAAATGGTCATGAATTGTGAATGAAAGTAATTAAAACATTTTCCTAACCCCACTTGCAATGGTCTAGCAAGAAGAATTATGAATGTAATAAAATTGATGAATTAACATGAATAACCAAAATTAATTGCATTAAAATATAAAATACCAGGTTAATTGAATCCCCATTCAACATGAAGGCCTCAACACAAAAACGAATCACCCCTTCATACTAGCCATAAGTTGGTAGGGAATGTAAGAAATTAAAATCCTATAGAAATTTTGTGGAGTAGAAGGCGAGCCTTCATCTATTTGTGGATCCTTTTTGATGGATGCTTCTTGAATTAATTTACTGGATTTGGAAAGACCTCTATTTGTAGGCTTCAAATTAGCATTACCTGAAACATATCACAACGTGTAATGAATTACACAAAATATAATGTAGATTATATGTCCCCTCTATGATTTTTTAATATGTTTGACTTTATCAAATTTTTTCCCAGTGAATCAAATATTAAATGATGTGTTAAAGAGTTTCATGTCATGTAATCCCTCAAAATTCTGGCACCACGATTCATGGAGAAATAATCCTTGAATTATTCTCCATAAAAAAAATCATGTCATGTTATAGAGTAACATGACATGTAGTTGTAATTTTAGTGTGATAATGGAAGACATGACTCGTTATTTTAGTGGTGATTCACATTAAAACGTCCCAACGCTTACATGAATTAGATATGGTTCAATTACTTTTACTCCTATTTTTCAACTTCAATATTCATAAACATTCTGGTTCTGCACTGCATGCGAAGATCATGGTGTGAAGTGTATTTTTACTCTAAAATACATCCCAAATTTTCCATTTTCAAATATTCATTGTATCGTACCAAAAATCTCAAAAAACATTCATCCATTCCCAAAATGGAACAAAAATCAATTAAATACTTAAAAGAACCCATTAAAATACAATAAAATATATGAATGAAATACACCTATCAATTTTACTCATGTTTTTTTGACCATTATAGTATTTTCAATTTTTTATAAGAGGAATCAGATATGATGTGTGAAGTACTATGGAGTGAGTGATTCATATATGATAGCATAGTTAATCAGAGAGACCAGAACTATATTCCTCAATAATTACATACATGTAATAAACTCATATATTGTCCTTCCATTGTCAATTATAACACCAATATGATGTTATCAATATGGAGTAGAAATAATTTCAATTTGAATAATTTTTGTGCATATGGAGGAGGTTTTGGACAATGATAATTAACCAATTATAGAAATAGAAAACTGTAATGGTTGATACTTGTATCTGAAGACCCCCATAGTGATGATAGGGTTATAATATTTAATTTGGGATTTAATTCAATCCCAGAAAATTTGGAATAGACTCATGATATGAATGGTGGATTCATATTAAGGATACACAATAAGAACCAATGGACCTTTTTATATCACTATAGAATACACCACCCACTCACCCATTTATATTTTGTATTCCATTAAAATATTCTCATCCACAATCTATTTTTGGGATCAGACAATAGGATGAGACACCTTATTAGAAAAATGGCCTAGAACCCTACTATAGGTGTCTCTAGTAGGAGTTTTTGGATTATTTCACATCCCAACACTTCATACTCACATCAGCGAAGCTACAACAAATATTTCCCAGTATATCCTCTACTATAGATAGATTTAGACAAAAATAGTTTCTTGAATATAGGTTTTTGTTCCCAATACACCTTAAATTAAATGATCCATGAATCAAACATGTTGTCAAATAGGGGGATATAATCTTTCTGTGTGTTGTCAATTGTTATTATTAGTATCTCCCAAACATGGTATTACTATTTTTTAGGATCTCTATCTATTCCTAAGGTGGTTGGAACAAATCATACGTAACAGTAATGATTAGAACCCACATGATCTATTATAATTAGAATAAAATAAACCCCACCTCTTCATTTTTGAGAAGGATTGTGTTTGTATGAGTCATCTTATGACACATAATATCAGTGGTCAACCCTTATTTATTTGATAAAAATCATATAATAAACCCATAAATATTCATAGATAATATTCTATTTGATCTAATGATTTATTTCTGTACATTTCAACCAATCCCTCTTAACCCAAATCTATATTTCGTTGAATACTACCCAAGGATAGTGGTCGTAGTAGTATTGGCATAATATTTCCTAATCATTTGATCAGAGATGAAATAATTAGGTGTTTCTGTGCAGATCGGTTTTGGGTATGAGATAGTTTTTTTCCAAAGAAGTACTATTGCAGTAAATTATAGATAATAAACCTCTAGTTTTATGAGGGATGTAATCATCCATAAAATATATGTTCTCCCAACTCATATTTGTATACAAAAAAATCAATGAATTTTCATTATAATAATGTGGATGAGAGATATCCCCATCACTCAATAGTTCATACCCATATAAGAGAAGAATGTCGAGATGTAGTCACTCTAGTTGATTATATTTCATGGTCTTTAAAAACTATGATAGGTATGGTCCTTTTTGACTATATCACCCTTCCTTGACTTGCTCAAATATTATCATGATATCGGAATAGACATCACCATTAATGGATAAATGGATCTACTATACATTTTAACACTATGAATTAAATCAATTCATATTTCTACGAGATAAATAACAAGACAATTATTTCTTCCCCCAAGACGAGGATGATCATTTCCAAGAATAAACTCCAATGGAATTTGACTATATTAAAACTATTACCCATGTGGGATAACGGAGGTTCCCTAAACATGGCCCCCTCACGGGTGTCCCCACAATGTTCACATCGCTATTTTAGCCTAACTAAGGCACCCTATATAGTGTGGATCCACCAACACCCCCTCAATTGGGTGGAAGCACAATGAAACCCTGTATATGGTGTGCCCACTTAGGGTAAAGGGATATATTTATCACAATGAATTATGGTTGTATAAGAGGGAAAAAAGAAATGATGATCACATAATCATGTTATGAGTGAAATAATCAAATTTATAGGTAATATTTATTACTAAGATATCCTATTTAGACTAGAAAATTTAAAAAATATAATTTAGTCCACCTTGTTTGGATTTATTGGATTACCTCATCCACCTTATTAAAATGATTTTGAATTCCCTTGGGAATTTTCACACTTAGTTAAGTACACATAAATATAGAATACATTATATTTTACATAGATCTCATTATAATAGAGGAATTTGTTGGTTCCCTATTTTTGTGAAAAAAGTGATAGAATGGGAATATCAGGTCACCTTTAGAGAAGTAATATTAGATTATCGACCATCCCCTTTGGTATCATAGGGTACCTATCGTAGTTATCATGTGGACGCCACATTGTATTTACCAATATCTCACATTGTTTAACATGCTTCGTCAAAGAGTATTATATTCTTCACCAAGAATGTGTCTCTAATGTCAAATATTCACACTATAGGGACTCATCTCCCATAAATAATGTCTTGGGAGACTTAACACCTTAAGATAATTAATTTTGAGACCCATCACCCATCGATTTTTTACTTTGGTAACCTATCACCAAAGGATAATTACATAGAAAACCAATCTCTCATAGAAGATAACATTAGAAAACAATCTCATAGTTTTGATCATATGGTAGAAACACTACATGGTTATTTTTATTGGATATCCTATAAATTTAATCCATAAATATGGAAAAATTTCTCCTTTCCCAAATAATATAAATAAAATTTATCGATCACCATATCTAGATACCATGTATCCCTTTTTAGATGTGTTATTTTGTATTTTCCATGTCTCATATTTTATTATATATTTGTCGAGTCCCCCCCTGAGACCAAAATATTATAATGACTATGGTATATTTTACACCAACAATTTCCCATTTCACAATACATTTCAATGGTAAGGTTTCCTTCCCTTTCTTCAACATATCATCTAGGTTCATTATGTGTTGTAATGATTATGTACCCCCTAGGTAATGAGGGCACCGGTCATAGATGTAGTAGTAGGATTCATCATGGCCCATGGATTTTATTTTTCCCCTTATATTATTCTCGAAAAAATAAAAATTGAAGTATCCACAAATTCATTTTTCAATATAGTCAGTGAATAAGGA
The DNA here is from genome assembly GCA_963277665.1 of Viscum album. NCBI lineage: Eukaryota > Viridiplantae > Streptophyta > Magnoliopsida > Santalales > Viscaceae > Viscum > Viscum album. The sequence goes on along the minus strand of OY728129.1, from coordinate 275,186,926 downwards.
AATATTATTTTAATATATAGGAGGATTAATCTACATCACTCTCACCTCCAGTAATGATATGGAAAGGGAATAAATCAGGAAGTAATCCCACAACCTTTCCATTTTATGTCTTTTATATACTTTCATTTATATGCCACTATTTTCCATCATTATATAGGGAATGGGTTCATATTTTGGGAAGTATTATTGTAGAATCCATGTGTCAAAACCTTATAAAATAAACCTAATATATAATTATACCTTTTTTCTCAAACTAAGAATGATTAAAATTTTCAATGATATATGAGTATATAATATTACTAGAATATTTTTCATAGCGGACCAATTTTTCATGTTTATTACCAATGGTATTATCTTATTCTAAAAAGGATTATATTTGCAAAAAAAATCATTTAAAATGTCATATTACCAATAAAAAATTTTAGGGAATCCTCAAATGTGTAATCCACACATAAACATATATCATTGGAAATTTAATGACCATGATTTTCATAACAGTATATCTTTTTGCACTATAAATCAAGCCTTCATAAGATACATATGACTCCATTCAATGGACCTATCAAATTATGAAATGTTTAAATGTCCACATACACATACCCACATCATGACATTATATTGTGCGGCCTATACCTCAAACAAATTATGTTATACTAACTAATAATTCCATAACACCATGTTAGAAAAGGACATATTATTGTCATATAACACAAAAAAAATGTATATCAACCTAAATTGGAAGTGATTCATATTTCAACATGATTCATTGGATGTTACCCTAATTATTAGAAGAAACGTGATTAAACCTTTCATTTACATCCATAGTGGTCCATGTTGACCATTATATAATTTATTCCCTTCCCCCAATTTGATATATTACCATGATTTTATGATGCTCATTGTTTATGGAAATATACCTAATGGTTCATCCTTTAATTGGGATATATTCTGTCTAGTATAATGACCCACCCATACTGGCTATATTCTTTATGATGTCTTTAAAAATTCTCCTCCTCATGATATACTCATTGTGGGAGATATCTTTATTGAGATTTAATCATTCGAAAATACACTAAATTAATTTGGAAATATTCCCTTCAAGTTCAACCTAATAGTGTCTCTAATACATAAGTCACATAATGAACTATTACATATAATATTTAAACTACTAAAACTTAAAAATGATTTTATGTTCTATGGATGGGTCCTTGTAACATTTCCTCAAAAAGAATGATTTTATTTTAATTATGTAGATAAAAATTACGTGGGGTTTGATTCCTTTCAAAATTGTACCTTGTAATTCCCTTACTAGGCCCAATAAACAAACCAAAATCAATAACTACATCCTTATATACTATCAAAATCATGAGTTATTATATGTGCATCATCAAATCAATATCATTATGTAAAAACACCCAATAGATGCAGAAAACCTGATAGAAAAAAATGATTCCCCATATGAAAAACATCAATTATATATCGATGTTCACATTGGATGAATGCTTATGTTATTCCTAAGTGATCACATTTTCATATATTAACAATATATCATTAACTTATGAGGGAAATGGATCCCACATATGGAATTTGGGTGAGATTTAAAAAAAATCCTAGATATATAATATATTCATTAGGAATGTAATAATTACCCCAAATATTGATTTACGATCATAACAAGTCGTACTCTCTACCAACACATGATATCATGTTTCATTAATATTAACATTGACAAACAAGAAGATTTGGAATTTATATTCACAACGATAATCATCAAGGATGAATAATATGTTCATCCTTTCGTGTAACCCATATGACTCGAATTAGAAAATGATAAAAACAACTATAATGCATTAATTTAATTGGGAATTAGATACAAAATACATTATTTCAACAATGGTATTCATCAAATCCAACAATTTTATTCTCATATAGTACACTTATTAGTCATTTTCAAATTAATAAAACTTTTCAAAACATACGGATTTTGTAACATAAGTTAGGGTGGAACTGGATAACCTGTAAAGGGAATTAGGGTAGATATAATTATATAATCTTATGTGAGAAAATATAACATTATTGTGAAGAAAAAATTATTTGAAAATATGAAATGATATAATGAAATTCAGAATTTGTAAATTATAAGTCATTTAATAATGACTTTCAAAAAAATAAATGGGAAAAAATTCTTTCATAGTTGATTATATGAAAAAAAATAATAAATTGTTTGAATTTATTTAATATATAGATTCTCATTATTTCTATGGTTGAAAAATCAAACAAGAAACTAGAATAATTGAAAAAAATAAGGCAGAAATCAATACTTCAAATTTCGATATTTATTTTAGCGTTTTTCGACTAATTTTTTATTTGAAAGAATATTCCATTATTATTTTAGTGTCATTCAACATAGTTTTGTTTGATATAATTATATTATGACAAACTGAAAAAATTTGAATGAGATAAAAGAAGAGGAGAATTCAATAATTTGGTTAATATTTACATCTTATCTGTGGTTAAATTATTATATCAATATTATCCATATTTAATTGATATTTTTTGTGAGTTGAACAAATATGATGTCTGTATTTTATTAGTTTTGTGATTATTATTTATAAAATCTATGATATGAGTCATAAAAATTGTGATGTAAGGATAAGAAAATAAATTTTATAATTGATTATAGTTACACTATTGTAAAAACCCTTATCTTTAAACTATTATAATATCACTCTATTTTGAATAGGGGACCAAATAAGAAAAATTTGAAGGATAATTTAATGTGTGGAATAACATCACTAAAAATATCAGAAAATGTTATAGTGTTTAATAGAATTTAACTATATCTATTATTTAACCTTATAATAACATTTACCATGGAAATATAACTTTTTACCATGATAAAGTATTTATATCCCAAAAAAATGAAGTTGAACATATTAAATAATTTATAAATGTTACATCAAATTGTGGAATCTATTTTAGTATATTCAATTTGTTATGTTAGAATATGTTAATTTTAATGTTATTGTAGATAATAATAAAAACTATTTTATTAAAACTTGGAACTTAACGCATAAAAAGTACTTTATATTCATTATAAGGATAATAAATAAAATTATATTAAATTTTGCATATTTTATACAATTTATTATCTAAAAAATTCATTAAATTTATTAATAAAAGTAGATCAATTTATTTAACTATGATAAGATACATGACCCACATTAAAAAAAATTCATTGAATATTATCCCACATTACCATTAACAGATTTAATACTCATTTATAACAAATTGAAAATCCATTGATGTATTATAATGACAATTTTTATATGTATGAAAAATTACATCCTATAGATTAATACTCAATAAAATACATATTATATTTTAAATATTATAAATATAAGTAAAACAACTATTTTCAATAAAACATTTTGTTCAATAATGATAACTATAGACAAATATTGCTCAAAATGTTTAACATTACTATAGTGTTAAAAGCATCAAAATCTTTTGAACCTAATAAGTTTATTAACAAGAAAATATTTTAATATCCCATGGTGTTACATTGAAACTCCCATAAAATAATTTTTCAAATGACAATTTTTTATTTTAATTGATATATATGAGTATTATTGTTCGTATAAATATTAATATATATTAATTTATCATTATAGTGTGTATGGATACTTCAAAAAATAATGACTAATTGAGTGGTCCAATTATGACACACATTATCAATTGAATATAGGATATTTATGATTTATTCCCCAAATAAATGGTAATACCCTAGCTTTTCTCCTTCTATGTATAGTAAATATAAAGAATCATGTATTTCGATTCTCAAATGTGGTCACAGAACAAATTGTGAATCTTATATATGTTATTTTGAATATCTATGTGATAAGATACCATATTTAAAAGATCAATAATCATGTAGGAATCAATATATATAAGTCTCATCTCCTTTTTCATAGTAAAACCCATAACATTATTCATAGGTGACATTTATATGAATAAATTATCTCCCACATCAAACTATAAATATCCCCAAATAATAGTTAGTTTAAATATTATGTAGACTATAAAATTTTTTGGATGTTTTGATCAATGGATCTATCATAGTCTTATAGTTTTTATGTTGTCTATGTTCAAAATATCATTAATTATTTCACTTAAATAAATATTTTTGGAGATCTACACATCATTCGATATAAGTATTTATTCAAAGAAAATATAAAAACTCAGGTGAAATATATTATTAAAAGAAAAATATACTATAAGAATATGTTAACCCAAAAAATCACTAAATTATATAAAGTAAATTCTCTAAATAAATTTATTTTGGAAATTTCGTTGTACATTGTCCATCTGTTTGAGGATGATATGTAATTCAAGATATCATCATTATATAAAATTTGTGAAGATGAAATCTCATGAAAATTAAGGTAAACCAAGGATATCAATGGGATTTAGCATAGATTGTTACTCTAGTAATAATTAGTATTATGTATTATACAACATTGAATATTGATAATGTGAGAAAAATACCATGATAGAAATGAATGGTGTTTACATTGAATGGAAATCCACAATAGATGAAATTTCTATATGTCATATCGATTTTTTTGGGGATTTTTAAGAAAAAATCATTCATGATTTTTTCCCATTGACATATAAGTACCGAAACTTTTTTTGACATCCTTTTAGTCATCTATAATTAAACAATTATAATCTATCATACCAAACCTCGAGATAAATACTCTAAAATGGAAATTTTCATGTTAACTGTCACGAACCGAATCTGGTCACCGCCAAAACCGGAACCAAACCCAGCCCGTTACATGACCCGAAGGGCATTCCCTATCCCCACAGGCTGGCACAAGTGCCTGGGTATCATCAATATAGGTTTGGGAATGATTTACCCAAGTATGAAAGCATAAAACATTAAAAACAATCCATAATATAAATCTGAAATTTTTGAGCCAAACAAGACTTAAGTGAAAACCAAAACTGAGTACATTGGTTTAAAGATTATACAAGTGGTCCAAATAAAAATAATTATAGCATTAAGACAGCCCCAAGGACTCCACATGACTAGGGGTCATCGCCCCCAAGCTATCTCCACAACTCCGCACCAAGAATGGGAACTAACACCATGAACTGCCATCACCCTTAGCCTTTCCTTTACCTGAATCAAACATAACCAAGTCTACTTACACCCAAGGGGTGTAAGTATGGTGTGAGCCTAAGCCCAGTAGGATACCACCCAAATATTCCAAAGAGTAAGAAATACAATGTGAAAAAGCAAGCAGTTTCAAACGCAAGGAAAAGTAGTGTTAAAATTTCAAGAAATGAAACCTCTAATTGAAAATAGTTTTCAATCCAAAATTTTCAGAATATTAAAACATTAAAATATAAATGTTAGATACTGTAATTTACTTCCAAACACACCCTAAGACATGGGTAGATACTACAAATCCAATGAGCAACAACATTGGGAACACCCCTAGGCACTAGGTTGTCTTGGGCCCTATGTACCTCGTACCTCGGTGTAAAGTAACCATAGAAAAATCCTTTCTTGTGCACGAGCCACTAGTAGGGAACACACCCATAATCTAGTGGTCCCCAATAATCATCCACATAGTTTAGTTAGAGTTGTCGTTATCCAAATGCTAAGTGAAACAGGGACAAAACCCATCCGGTCCACTAGCCGTACTAGTACAAATCCGCCCCACCTAGGTACCCGGGCTTCCCCTTTTTTTCTCAATCAATTTCAGCATGCAACATAAATAAATTTTCATATAAAACACCATTACTGGTCAATAACAACCAATACAGTAGCTATCACATTTTATACCACTTAAAACACGCAACAAAACACTTAGATTTTTCATAAAACAATTCCTCAAAATCTCGTAGTGTTTCGGACACAAACCACCTTATAAACCTCACTTGCATACTATGTGCACATATTTAAGCTTCCAAAACATAAAGGAGATCCCACTACAGTTCAGTTAAAACACAAAATCATTTTTAGGGCAAACCTATATAGTTCAAGAAACGACATCATTGCAAAGTCTCCATTTTTACACAACACAACTCTTAGAATTTCATGTGGTTCACAAACACCATTGAAACCAGATTTTTCAGCAACAAACACAAGGGACAATCATTAAAAACAGTATTTTTATCCCTATTATACTTCAATAAAATAAACTAGTTACTTATAGGGTAGCCCCAATTAAACTAATAATACATTTCTATGAAAAAACCCCAATTTCACATGAAATTGGCCTTTAGGATTCATTTTAAATACAAAAACCACTAAAACTATATTTTTCAGAAATAATAAAATTTAATAAGCAAGAAAATACCATAAAAACAGTATCCAATTCACAAAGATTTCATACACAATGGAATCACCTACCGAAACCAAGGAAACCATTGAATCCTTTGTGCGAAAACTCAAACGCACCACCGCCGCACCTCAAGAAAGCTAAACCAGACCTAAAACCAGAATTTCAGACCATAAAACACAATATAAAACCGTAAATTTTAAACCCTACTTCCTGGACATTAGGAACCGCAATTATAATGGAAGAAACCCTAACTAAATTGGATGTAACCCTAAACAAATTGAAAGAAGAAAGGAGGAGAACAACTTACTTAGAATATCTTGTAGAAATTGCCCCCCAAAATACCAGAATCTGATTTCAAAAATACTCAAACCTTACAGGGAGGTTTGAAAAAGAATAGGTAGATCATTTAGGAATTTGAATGGGGGAAAAAGAGTAAGAATCGAAGGAGTTATGAAGGAAACAAATTACCTTTATAAATCTGCCCGAAATTTGAGTTCTCCAGAAATCTCGACCTAAACCGAGATGCAAAAGAGATGAAAAGAGGGTGGGAGGATATGGGACGCGCGTCTGGGTTCAAGGGGCGTGTTTGGGGCTTCGAATCACCGAAAAAGCCTAAAAAATGAATATGTTATTAGTTAATCAATGTTTATTTTTAAAACTGGAATTGGGCTTTCGGGCAGGCCCAATCCCTTAAATAAAAACCCATATACACCTTGGTTATGGATTTCCAAAGACTCCAAATTTTAATTTTGGTGTTACTATATCAGGGGAGGACATTTAGGAGTTGTAATGAGTGAAAAATATTAAAAAATGAATAAGTTATAAAAGAAACAAAATTTATTTTTAAATCTGGAATTGGGCTCACGGTTTGGCCCAATTCATGAAAACTCACCTATTCTCCATAAAAACATTGGAAACCCCCCAAAACAAAGAATTAATGGACAGTAAAATAAAAATACATTTAAAATAATCTATGTATGTGACATTAACCATCCAGAAATTCTCATTGAATTCCATATATGTCAGCGTACATTGGTGATTGATAGATAATGATGATTTATGTAATTTATCTAACATATCCATTATATATATTGAATTGTAGTGATTAAAAATCTTATATCTAAATATTATAATCCAATAATGGTTACGATTGATCTATTGAATATTCCTTACCTTATTTTTGAAATCTAAATCTACCTTATTAACCAATTCAATAAATACAAGTATTGATGGTTAAACCATTTTTTTGTAAGACATGAAATCTCTTCATCCCATATGATTTCATGGGAAATACTCAAAAAATTAATAATTCATAGATTACATTAAACCCATATCAGGTACAAATAATCATAGTCTTTCTGAATCAGTTCATTATTCAAATTTTTCTTTTTACTTGTCCTATAATTTAGTTTGTATTCGTCATCTATAATCCACTCCAACCACCTCGTTTAGAGAATATTAAACTAATTCTATTTGAATTTATTCACTATTAATTTATTATCAGTATATGTTTGACATCATTCACTATAAATATAATTGATAAATTTTCAATAAAAATATATTCGGTGTATACTACAAATCCTGGGTTAGGTAATAATTTCATGAAACTTTTATTATCATGTTTAATACACTAAAACCTTGTAATTATTAAAGATAACAAATATAATTACATTCAGTAATGAAAAATTGTATATAAAAACTGTTTATCTAATATATATTATATGTATTGTGGCATGGATAATCCTTCTCATTATTTCATTAAACTTTTTCATGTTCGTCTATATAAATTTATTTTGTTACCTTCTAAATCTTATTTATTATCAGATTTGATAAATATTATTATTTTATCCAAAATATTCTTCCCTAAACATCACATGTAATTAAATATTATATTTCAGTCACACTATTTTCTCTATGTAAATATTCAATAACATCTATCCTAGAAGGATATTCTAATATACACTCATTTTTATTTACATTTCCAAGTATTGATATTTTAAAAAATATAAATTTCTTATTTTTTAAATTGAGAATTAAAAAATAACTCAAATAATGGTTTGTGGAAGATTCCTGAAAGGATCTTTATTCTCTTCAATTTATTTATAATATATAAAAATATCATCAATAAATTCTAACACAATCAAATAATTGTATTTTTTAATGTATCTATTCATTATTTTTGTGATGATAACATAGAAATTGGTAACCTTCAATTGCACGAATAAAATTCATATTGATTATACCATAATCATAATATATTCATGTGTATATCCTCTCATTATACCCTTAAATAGGGTTATATAGACTGAAGATCATTGTTTCTAAATTATTTAAATTTTACCATGATAGTGATCATGATATATTTTGGATAATAAAAAAAGATATGAATTGAACCATCATTGTTATTAAGATATAATATTGGTCCACACCCTGGTGACCCACTAGGGAATATTAATTCCTTTTTAGGATTTTCCTATATTTTCTTCTTCTATTACTTCAACTCAATTGCATACCTTATTTAAGGAGTCATTGAAATTGATGCAGCTCTTGGAATGATGTCTATTGAATACATAATGATATTTTTTCTAAAAACTCTTCATGAAATATATAACATATTTTTTAAGAGTTGGAATATATTCAAATATGATTTTCTCTGTCAACTTAATACAAATAAATATCTTGAATAAATTATAAGACTTATATAATACTTGTATCATTCATTTTATGTTCATGTTATTCATTATATTTTCAGACAGTCATTGTTTGACTTTGACAATAAAATGTGACTTCACATCCTCGACAATATATATAGGCTCTATATTCAGGTATTTAATGCATGATAAAATTTAAATCATGTCCCATTATTAGTTTTTTATGAATAAAATTTAAAAAAATTACAAATGTTGAGTTATATAAATGAGATACATTCATCGTACCATTATGATATTTTAGAAGTAAATCAACTTCTTAATATTGACTTACTGATATGTTACTCTTATACATATATTAATATATTAAATAGTAGGTATATAACAATGAAATAAATTTAATGTCCATAAACATATAATATGAATCTCTTTTTTTATTTATTTAGTTTCACATCACCTTATTACACCAAAATTGAACGTATGTACCATTAACAATTATTCAAATCAATAAATAATATAATAATAAAATAATCCTTCTTGATGAATGAAGAAAATGAATAAAAAATATTTTTATAAAACATATATAATAATAATTTGTATAAAAATATCCCACATAGAGAAAAATAGAAATTCACGTTATATATTTATTTGCAGTTATCTTATAACTTCTGTTTGAAATTATTTTCATATGATTTATTTCAATTTAAAATGTGGAAAAATGGATTGTTTTGAAACTAGTTATTATTAACTGATGTTAAAATTCAAAATTAACATTGTTTACTAAATAAATGGTATTAAAAAAAATATTGAGACTGAGTGTTTTAATGATACTTATTAAAAAATGTAAATTTAATTATTAAATTTATGAATTCAAAAAAATAATATTTAAATTTGTCACATCATGATTTTAAATAAATAAATTTGTCACATCATGGTTTTACTCATTTTTTGATCTATTACTCAATTAATTTATATCATCCATCAAAAGATTATTCAATTTTTTTCAATGGTATTTATAGGTGTGAACCAAATATTTTTTCAATTTTATATTAATTTTAATAATAAAAATTATTGTGAAAAATTTTGTTTATTATGATGGAGAATAATTATTAAGATCATGTAAAAAAATTCTTTATTATTAAATTAAAGTAGAATTTTTCATAACTACATACTAACTACAATATTTTACACCTCAATGGATCTTCCATCCAATACAAATTAAGACGAATGACATTAAAATAATGATGAAAATTAAATATAAGAATTAATTTTTATTTTCCCTATATATTTTGGTTATTTCCATTTTTATATTCTTGATTTACTTTTAAATTTTTTTAATAATGATCATCTATATATTACAAATATTAAAGCAGTAAATTATAGGTTTACTTATAATCGACAATGAAATAATCTTCCCCCATCTATTTTTTATATGTGATATCAGTGCCAATTATTGAAAATCAAAATATAAAAATGGGTTTTTAATTAACAATATATTTTATCCTAATTTTATAATAACTTATGTTAAGTATATTTTTACTATATATTATATAGTATCTTCATCTATTAAACTAATATTGAAATCCTAAAATTAACATGTGTAAGAAAACTATTTTTATACTACATTCCTTATATTGATGTATCATTAAAAAATAAAAACAATTCCCAGAAATATGTGAAGAGAATATTTATTTTATTAATATATATATATATATATATATTTAAATAAATATTAATTATTAATAATTTCTGTTTTTTTTTGGAAAAACGGATCCTGATGTATATGTTTAAGAAAAATATTCATTTCACACATCTGTAATGAAAGTCAAATAGTAATATGTTTGGAAAAGAAATATAAGATTATATTTAAAAGATTCTATAAAATTATTTCATATTATAATGAAAAGTATAAAATTCTTTTGAAATATGATAGTAACATTTTTAAAATAAATTTTAAAAGAAATTAATTGGAGGAAAAATATTACTAGAAATTTGCTATGTATACACATTAAAAACATTTATTATAAATATAGTCTCATGAATAATTTCAATAGAACCATATTACTAAGTTCATTACTACATATTATTAACATATAATTTATAATTAATAATTTATTGATAATTCCTCATAAAAATAAAAATCCATGTGTCTGCTATTTTGTTTTCTAGATAGGATTTCATTTGGAGATTATTTTACTTGAAAACTGGTAATTTCATCATCGTCTCTATAATATTTATTAATATAACAATATAAAAGTCATTAAAATTATAAATTTTTTGAACCATATATCTAAGATAACAAATAAAAAATTATTTACATCAATTCATGGAGGTGGATATGTACACATATGAATGAGAAATGTATTAATATCCAAATTGAAATAATTAATGGAAGTTAAGTACTAACATAAATATAAAGAAACATAATTATATCATAAAAATTAAATATAATAATAAAATATATCTATATAACAAGCCATGTGTGCTGGTGAAAAAATATGACATAGACCATTTCATGTACGTGGAATTCGACACATGTTGAATAATTGTATTTTAATTTCCCATGGGATGAGAGATAAAGAAAAATAATTTTTATATAAACTTTTTAATATTTTTTTAATAATATTTATCTCATTATATAATGAATGTTTTAATATCATTTAATTAGGATCACATTGAAATAAACATAAAGGATTTTAGTTAGGAATTATAAATCTTTATTGGATATATTTTATTAATTTAAAAAATAAGCTTTATAAGATTGGATTTTTCTAACAACACGACAAAAAATTACTTGGGGTAGAGAGTTGGGATGTGATTTATGTAGATATTGGATAATCTACTGGGCCCAATGTGCATGGATTAATAAGTATAGTTGTTTTCCATTGATTGGTGTGTATGGTTCAATTATAAATAACCTTACCACAAAAATATTATACATCAATATCATTGTATTGTGTCAAAAATTGATCCTAATTTGAAATATTATGGTATAAGGGTTCGAAATAAACTGAATTAATCTATTATAGATACGTTTTTGGTGAGGATAGAATTGCAATCCTTAAATTTATTCACTTTTAAACTATAACTACAACGAAACAATAAAAACACATTTTTTTAATTAGTTTACATGTGTAAACAATAAATCTCACAAATATTTACATGAGATAATGACCAAATGGTTTCTGTCTTGTATGATAATATATATATATAATTTATTTTAATACACTAATTAAATATCATCATAATAACCCAATTATAGACCCCATTCTAATCTTATCACATGTAATACCCATATTAATATATTAGGGAAATAAAAAATAAAAAGTTGATGAGTTATGATGCATTTTGTGGGAAACAAAGAAAATAAAAAACGATGATAATATGTGAGACTATGAAATTTATATATGTATAAGATAATAATAAATATCTATTAATATAGAATTAGTAAAATACACCTAGAAAAATCATAGTGAATAGTACACGATCAATCAAATAAGAAATACATTTTAAATATATGAATATTTACCAAAATTGTGTTTTGGAATAATAATATAGTACATTAGGAACAAAGACCTATTTCCCTATGTGTATTTGGCTTCACTAACATGTTTCCCATTCTTAATTATCTATCAATGACCTATTTACCTTTGTAAAATAGTCTTAATTCAACTGTTTCACACGGTAAATCAATCGCCGTAACTTGTTTCACAGTTTTTCATGAGATATAAATCATTACATTCTGAATTGGAGTTATATATATGGCACAAACAGTCCTTAATGAAAACAATACATATTTTTTCTATAATATATCAATCATTTAAAAAATATCAATAATACATAGGTGAAACATTCTTCATTAATTACATAATAAATCCCCCACGTAATGAATACTTGGAATCAAAAAATTTATAGTTGGTATCATTGGAATTGATCGTAACTATGTTTATTGTTGATACCCATAACTCATTCAACCTAAAATCTAATTTTATAATTACATTTATGTAGTGATGCATTACAGTTATATTTGAGGGAAATAAATCCTTAAGATAACACAGATAAATGTAGTGGATTTATATAAGGGTTTTTGGAATATTTATTTATCTTTGGTGTTAGAGAATAAGTAACAAAAACAATTACTAAGAATTATATAATAGATAACAATATAGTAATTGAAAAGATTGAATAACAAGAAACCAACATTAGGAAATAAATCTAAATTATGAATCCTTGAAATGACATAACAGTTTGAAATTGGTGAAGTTAAAAAACATGGAAAATATTTTCTTTTGATAAATAGTCTTAAAAAATTACCATAGAAGAGAAATAAATAATTAAAATGGCGAATTAAATATTTGAATTAAACATACTTTTAAAATATAAACATCAATAATATATCATTTAAAATTACTTAATAGTTATCAGATAAATTATGGAGTTGGAGAATAGAAATTTAAATTTTGTGGGATGGAAAAATATTTAAAAATATCATTATTGAAATCTCACATCATTAATAGTGATATAAAAAAACATTGGAAATAATCACAATGGATGTATGAATGTATCATTAAAAAATATAGAATTTGGTTCAAAATATACAATAAATCATTTGAAGGTAATGAAAATATAGACAAAGATTTGAAACTATCATTAATAAGAATTTAAATTTTTCTCAATAATAAAATATTTCTTATAGGGAAGATAATCATCAATGATTATGAATTGAGTTAAAAGTGTAATTTCAAAAATAGAGGATATAAATTAACATAAATAACATCTTATGTTGAACACATCAAATAATGTAATAATGAATTACATGAATAATCATTTTAACTCATATATGTTTTTTTAGTTGATAAATAACCTTAAATTATTATTATACATTGAATAAAAATCCATTTAAAGAATAAAATGATAAAGATTATTAAATAACATGATTTATTTGAATAAGGTAAATGAAATTAATTGGGTATTAATCACAACATATAACATATTTCATGGTGACTATTAATAAGAATGTGTGGAGTAACTAAATTTTAGCCAAGTAATCCCCTCAAAACCTTAGAAACATTAATGTAAAAACCCCAATGGTGGATTTAATTTTAAATGAAATAGTATCTTCCATGAATAATGAGGATATCACAAAATAAGATATATAAGGGGAAAAATATATATCATTCATAACAAAAAATGTTGTATAAAAATAAATATTTATAATCTGATGAAAACTTGATTCAAGAAAACCCTACCTATTATCCTTACATAGTAAAATTCACTCTAATATCATGGAGAAAATGGGAAATAAATTGATAGATTCATTTGAAATAGAGGTATAATGCCAATATACTGTGACTAAAAGATCAATGAAAATGAATTATTATATAACTGATTAAGAAAAATGACATCTTTCAAGTAGAAATTGAATATATTGGTTGGAAATGTAGGGGTGGTGAGGTTCCCCTCTTATAAGATTCAAGATTGAAATTCCTATTAACATTTGAAAAAAATTTACATAGATAAAATGTTTTGAACTTCATGAAAATTAAAAAATGTAAAATAATGGATTAAAATACTCTATATGATAATGTATTCATAAACCATTCAATTTAATCCTTGTTTTAAACATGATTTTACAGGAAATAGTATTTGAATATTCACTTTTTCCATTTATGGTTTTACTGTGGTAACCTAGTTTTTACAAAAGTGATATAATTATAATAGATAAAAACTAAAACATTTAATTATAAATTACTGGGCCAAATTATATTTATTATTATATCCATATTATCATATGAAATTTATATTTTTAATAAAAATAAATTATAACATTAATTCATGTAACGTTTAAATTACATAATTTTTATACTAATTGATTATATTTATAATAAAATCAATCTATATGAAAAAAATTTCAATGTGTTTAATTTGTATTATTTTTAAATTATAAAAAAAATATTTATGTTGAATAAATTAAATGGAAAAATATAAATTACAAAAATATTGTTTAAATAAAATAAAATAAAAAACAATTTATTTATTGGAAAAAGTATCATAAGTTATTAAAAATATATTTTATAAATTTATAAAAATTATTTAAAATTTATAGTTCTAATGATTTATAAATACTTATTAATTATGACTATTTAGATGTTTTTATGTTAAAATTACACTTTAATATAGTTATCCAATATTTAATTTTAGAAGAAATTTATTTTTTAGTGATCCTAAAAAATAAATAATTTTAAAAAATATCTCAAAAATTCAACCATATTCGAATTTTTCAATAAAAAAAATTCAAATATGAGATTATTATTTAGTGAGAAAATTATAAAAATTAATATATTTAGAAATTTAAATGGAATCTCAACATATAATAATAACATATTTTTATTGAAAAGTAAATTTTTAATCATAAAGTTTTCTTAATATTATTTCATATCAACAAATAAATAATATATGTTAATATGATATGTGATAAATAATAATATAAATTTTTATCTCTCTAATCATTTAAATGTTTCTTAGTTAATTTATTTACACCAAAAACCCACTATTTTTGAGAAATATTTATTTAAAATATTAAATTATATCAATGTTTTATCCTCAAATCCTAAAATATATTGATGGATTATTATCTTAATATTTACTAGGTGTTTTATTAATCTTAATATTTCATAGTAAAATTAATCTAATAGGCCACAGAACATTATTCATTTTTACATCTTATGTAAATAGATATTGAATATAATATTCCTTGTGATAAAATATAATTCAAATTCCCATTGGTTTACATTAAATTACCATTAAAAAATTATCATCCTTGAAATATCAATTATTAATCATTGATGAAATCATGTGACGGTATTCATATCATATTCAACATTTGGGATAAAACATATAATATTACATATACTATAATCCCTCAGGATATGTCATGTTACATACCTTTCCTCAAAACAAAATTAATCATTTATAAAGTCATATAAAAAGTATGTATATATCAAATAATAACCATAACATACATTTCCATAAACCATTTTAATCTCCCAATCATTGGACGAAATGAAAATTCATATATTAATAAAATATTACTCTATCATTATCTATCAAATTTAATAATCAACTATTAAATTGAGTTACACACTAGTAAATATAAATCATAATACAAAACATTGAAGACATCTCACCAAAATTATCTACAATATAATAATTATTATATCAATAATCAATTTGAAGATAATATATACTATCAAACATAAATTTCTAAAAAATAATCATTCATTTAAAGAAAAGGGTTTCTCTTCCCTTAATAATGTTTTCTTCAACATTAATCTCTGTAAAAAGAAAATTTCATGAAACATAGTATTTAGGTTAATGAAATTACTGAAAAAATGATTCCATATATTTTAAGAAAACATAATAGAGATCAATAATTTGTTTTCTTATAAATTTCATTATAAATATTAGTATATACAATAATATCCATTATAAATATTTCCAAATATCTAACAAATTAAACTATACAAGGATATAATTTATAATAATATATAATATTATTTACATGATTTATGACTATTAAAATCAATGTTTGAATCCTAAAAAGGATAAAATATTATTTTCAACCATTTAATTATTCTTCATTATTAGGTTTTAACACTTTGTGTTTTCTAGATTTATATATTCCCAAGCATCATTTTCAGGATCCTATTTCGACCGAATATGAGAATTTTTTGTTATGATAGTATAAAAATATGATTATGAAAATAGAAATTATACAATTTCATCTCCTTTAACACCTTATTCATTATTATATAACACCTTCAATTCAACCTATAACTCTCATTATTCAATTGTCAATTGTCCACGTTCATTTTCCAATTCTATTAATTTACTAAATTATTAAACATCTTATTCATTTTTTTAATGGTTTGTTATTGTGAATCTAATTTATATGTTTCAAATGACCTAGGTGTTTCCAACAAAAAATTATTTTAATCCCCATTATCATACACTTATTTTTGATCGATTTAATACAAATTTCACTAATTTCAGGGTTGTTAGCCCAAGGTAGAAATATTCCACATCCAACATCCACATAAAATATCTCAATATATATACATATATATATAACATCACAACATACTATTTAACAACATTTCAGGATATTAACATATAATAGAACTTACCTCATAGTCTTATACATGGATTTTTTTCATGAATTATATATGAGGTAATCCAAAAAAAATAAAATATCATTTCACAATAGAAGAGGTGACCCATGGTAAAAAAAATATTTTATTTAATTATCATTAATGAATAATAATTTATTCTCCCAAATAGTCACATAAGATATAAAACTAAAGGGTTTTTTTTTGTTTTTAGATTAGATATATAAATAAATTATTTATATCACTCACAAGAATTTCTTTATAACTACCCAACTATTAACCCATTCTAACAAATATCACATTTAATTCCCATCATTGTATTTCTAAAAACAAAAATCTAGTAAGCTAGAGCTAATGTGTAATTTGTTACATTAGCTTATGATATAAGGGAACACATCACCATTGATTTATAAGATTATTAAACTTGAATATCTAGTTACAAACATGATTACACTGTTAGATATGAAATATAAATTTAATATCTTAATATTCATCGCACTTTATTATTGTTATTATTAATATCATTCTTCATATCCTATGAAAATGAAAAATAGTAAACGGTGAGATAAAATGTTTAATAATGGTTAAAATAGAAGATATAATGATTAAATAAATAATAATTCCTATATCATTGTGATTAATTTAGAAAACAATAAATTTCATAAATAACAATAGAATAAAATTAATTCATGGATAACATCGATAGATAAATACCATGGATAATTAATAATATACTCTCAATAATAAAAATTATTAATTTTGGATTTCAATATCTTAAAAATAATTATTTCATTACTTATATGTATTTTTATAATATAGTTCAATCAATGGGTTGGTATACACAAAAAAACTGTTTAATAAGTTTGGGAAAATTGTTTTTTTCTTAAGAATTGTTCATGAAATAGAGGGATATCTATAACAATTATTTAAAAATTACATTGGGTATAATGTATTATAAAAATATTGAATGATAAATTTAATTGATAAACAATAATCCTTATAATTATATATTTTAATTTACAATATTAAATAAAATAAAACTATTTCATCATTTAGAATATTAAAATTTGAAATAAATATATATATGTAGAAATAGAATTTATTTTATCTAATAATAAAATTCATGATTAAATAATTTTATATTTATGATAAATGTACATACCAATGAACACAATGATTTTAATGTTTTAGGGTATTTTAATGAGGCCCAAAATAAATAAAAATAAAATATGACCATTTGTTCATCAGAAATATAGGTATTGTAAAACAATTCTCTCCATTTATTAAATAAATAAATATAAGAGAAGTATTAATATAATATTCTATAAAATAATATAATTTAAAACCCATTTAACACCATTATAAGAATATAGATTACATTGGCTGGTTATGGAGGCATGAAATTCTATAAATTCTAAATATGATTAAAAGAAACATTCTTTTAATTTTTTAAATAATATCTCGAATGACCATTTCAGAAAACATTAGATCGATTCCCTATAATATATAAAAAAAATAGATTAATTATAATTACCATAATAATGTATTTCAACATATAAAATGGTTTTATGTATAATAAGATTGAAAATTATATATATGAACGTAAAATATACCTTGTGAAAAAGAGAAATAACATCATATCAACATTTAATTTTTTTTTTCTTACTTAATTATATAAAGATAGGAAATTTGTTAATAACAAGAAGACTATTTAAATATATAGTGGATATGAAAATATTTTATTTTTCTAATGTATAGATTATAATATTACTTTACTGAAGATAAAATGAATCCCTAAAAAATTGGATTGCTAAATAAATCCTTAAATATTCGCTAAATTTTAATTTATCCGCATAAAAACCGGAAAAATAGTAATCATAATTGATAAATAGTTAATTAGATTATAAAAATTATTGGGAAAATATATACACCACATTAATTCAAATATTTTTATGATAAAAAATATCGCTTAATGAGAAATAAATTGAAATTAAATCATATACCTCATGATTGACATTAAACATAGGTGTTTTACCTCATATATGATAAATATAAAATTATTATACATAAATAATAGTTATAATATCATAAATTTAATATAATATATGATCTATTTATAAAATGTCCATCATATTTTTTAATAATTCAATATTAAAATTTTCATTTCTGAGTTTAAAATATTATGTTATGCTAATTAATTTTATTTTTATAATTATGATACATGTATATTAATTATGATTATATAATATAAATAAATTTAATAATCTTAAAAGTATCATTTATAGACATTATTAATGTATTTAAATTCATTCAAATAATGTATATAGAAAATTCTATTACCCTACATTTAAAGATGATAGACACTACTTTTTCATGAAAGATGTTTTCACTTCGTGAAAAATGGAAAGAAAGAAAGGTAAATAATAATTAATATTTAAATAATAATTTTATTTCATATATATGGAATATAATTATATAAAATATATCATTATCACTATCCATGTAAATCAGAAATGGAAAATGAATTACATTGGTTCGTAGAGGTGGTACTACACACATGCACAAAAGAAAATTTAAAATTTTATAATATATTGTAAGGTAAAAAGGTATATATGAAATTTAAATTGTAGAACCATAATTATATAATAGATTCCATATAAATATATATTTTTATCTTTGCAATAATTCATGTGATATGTTTTTGGTAGGTAAATGCAATCTATTTGAGAGGTGGTAGTCCACCATACACACAAGCGATAATTTTGTCTCCCATTTGAGAGGGAAGAATATAGATAAATATTATAACATAAACATAACAACATTAAACTATGGGGTAGATACATGAGTTAATATATTGATATATTTTGGAATTAATTAATATATGTAAATTTAGTCTAAAAATGAAAGTGTAAGGTGAAAATTCTTACGTCTTCCTTTAAACATCACTTTTACCTATCCTGTTAAAGGTTTAAGGGTTTCTCTTTTGAAAAAAACATTCACAAAATAACATGGATACATATGTTTGAAATATTAATGGGTTTGTATTGGTCATCCTATATGAATAAACATGGTATGAAGAATACATATATAGGGTGTAATTTTATAAGTCATGTGTGGGATATTCTTTTAATATTTCATAATATTAAAATATACTAAATCAACATTCATCACCATGTGGTTACTAAATTACATGGAATTAAAAATATGTATTATTTTGTCCGAACATAATCATGAAAAATTATTTATTAATGTTTAGATATTGTTTTAAATTTATCTTTTTGACTAACCTCTTCACTAACCATTTATTAACCATCACTATGATAATAACTATTTCCTATTTATGTGATTCTAGTTTCCATTATAAGGTAAAAATTGGTTCTTTAATCGTAATGGTGTCACATTTTCGACCATATATTATCCCAATTTTCGGATTAAGTCAATTTAATATTATTTAAATAATTTATTAATATATTTTTTCATAAAATATAATTCATTTTATTTTTACATGTCAATTATTTTTTCGTCAAAGACTTAAATAAAAATATATACTTAAAATATAAACAATTATTACATAAATTATTATTTCTATTTATCTATATTATTCATTTTAAACTACAAATTAGTACAAAATTAATACATATAGTGATGTAATTTTTTTTAGAATATTTTTAACTTCCTCCAAAAGCATTTAGTTAGTATTTTGAAATGATTTAATATTAGTATTTCTACACCAAAAAATTAAAAAATAAGATGATAAATAATACTATTAATACTATCCAATAAAACATTATAGTTGTAAATAATTTTTATATATGTAACAAAATATAATATATACTAAATCCCAGAAATTGACATTTTTACTTTATCTATAACATAAATCATGTAGAGGTCCTGATAAAAATTAAATTATTGAAAAAGGAAAGAAGTTATATTTTTTAGTTTATGAACAAAAAATACCCAGAAAATAAAAAAATGTGTTTGAATGAATTTAATGCTTTATCCCATTAGATCATATCCTTAATTACCCAATTTATTCTGTACTCGGGTAATAATTTTTACCATTTCTAATATTTATAATATCTAAAAATGATTGAGAATGATATATAAAATTTAAACCTTGGGATCCCAAATATGGATTTTATTTTATAAAAATAAAATCATATATGCGTTATTAGTTAAATTAAAAATATCCCTACAAAATTTGATAAAAATTCATTTTCCTTGAAAATATGTTTATATACAAAAAATTCACTTAAATAAATATCATGTAAAATGATGATCCTACTAGAATTAATATAATTAATTTTTAATATAATATAACTTATTATGAATTAAATCTAAAATAGAATTGGATTTTTAAATTACATCATTTAAATGAAATAAATTATAGTTTTTTATAAAAAAACTCATTTACTATTATCCACATAAAAACAATTATATTTTGAACAATAAAATATATTATAACTAACATTAGAATGAAATGATTTTATAAAAAATGAAAATATTGTCTTATAATAATGTTTCAATCATTTTAATTTAGTTTTTAAAACATGATGTTGTATGTAAGGAACGTTATCAATTTAATTATATTATTAAGAGGGAAATATATCATCAAAATTATGGTTGTAAAACTCTATGCCCTTTATATTAATTTTTTCTTCAATATAATTCATTGTTGATACAACCACAATGTATAATTTTTCCTCATCAAATATATATGTTACCATATATCTTAATTAGTATTATAGTTTTTAAAAAATCTTTGACAGGGTGAGTGGGATTATTTCATATCATTTCCTCTCTATGGTCCTGAATTTTACCAAGACATTCCTCCAAAAATATATCATTATCTGGTGGTATGACCTCTATATTTATATATGTGAATGGTGAAATATTTATTATCTATATATTGATTCTTGGAACACACCATGGTCTTAAGGTATATTTGGTTGAACTAACAAAATATATGATACCTTCCCAACATGTACAAAACTTTTGAAGGGTCATATATATATATGGATCAGTTTTACATTATTTCCAAATATTATTACATTTTTATAAATAGATATTAATTAGAATATCATTCCTTTAACTGTGAAATCTATGTCTCATTATTTTTTTATACCTAACATTATTATTATATTTAATCATCCCTTTTGTGTTTTTTGATTAAGGTAAAATTATCTTTTATTTATTTTTTTGAATAGATTGTTTATAATTTTCATTCACCATCTTCATCCCAAGATGTTATATTTTAAAATTTTCATTGAATGAGGGTTTTATATTGATTCTTATGAGTTCTTGAGTGAAATGATTTATTATAGGTAAATTATAAAAAATTAATGGGTCGATCCCAAAAACAATTGAAATCAATGTGATGTCATTTAAAATGACTTCTAGAGTATTAATGGACCTCCTAGAATGAATATATTTCTGAGGATTCTAAGATTATTGATAACAAAACTCTATATCCATGTCTTACTGATAAATTTTCAACAACAAAATGGTAAATAGTGGATCACAATAAAATATTATTGTGAGTGGTAATTCATGAAATAAAAATAAATTACATATAGTATTTCCAGGTAACACAATAAAGAGATAATTCCCCTCTAATCAAGATAAAAATCAAAAATATCATAAGATAATAGATTATAATTAAAATAACATTATCCATTTAAAAATATTTTGGGGATTCTAATGACGAAATCCATGGTAATTTCCACCCATTTTTATTGTGTTGTGGGTAATGGTTATACAATCAACATTGAATTATTTCTATCTTCTTTAACCTACTAACACACCGAGAAAACTGATAATTTTTTTAATAACCCTTTTCATGTTCTCTTCCCCATAGAAATACTCATTCATTTCATTGTAAATAATAGTATATAAAATATGTGTAAATAAGGAAGAAATATATGCTTCATTCAATATCCCATTTTTCAAAACATTTTTTTGATGGGGGACGAATTCAGTTTTAGAACCATATTATTTTTATATGGTTATTATTCAACTTTAAAATATTTTTTACCTTTTTCTATATTATGCCATCATTATTTTGTGACTTGACAATAATATCCTAGATGGTCAGTTGAATAATTTTCAAACAATGATTAAAAATAACCCCTATACTATGGATTTCAAATACATATTTTGAAAATCAACTAATTTTGGATCTATTTCCATCACAAGCATATGTTAAATATCATAATATTTCTATCATTGAGCACCAATAACCAGTTTTCATTCCCATGGTGGAAATATATTGACCAATAATAATATATGATTGATTCCAACCATAATATATAGAATATAATTAACACGTTCTTTCTATATATTCACAACAATACTTTATTATAAATATATACATATCAACCCTTTCACCATAAAAATAATGCCTTCATATAATCAATGTAAAACATTCCACATAAATATCAAAATCATTAGTCATGTAATGTTTTTCATGAATTTTCAATAGGATATAGGAATAATCAATGATCATACCATTATCCTTGACAATAATTCCAAATACCCTTTTCATGAATAACTATATAATGAAAACCCTTTTCTACTATAGGGAAGTGTAAGAACCATGGAACTGACTTACCATCTCTTCTATTTTTTGAAACTCTACTCACATTAATTTTTCCACATAAACATGGATCTATATGAGTTGAATAATGTCAGTCAATTAGAGATTAATGTAAAATCTATCTCAAAGAGGTGGTGATGTCTATAGTACCAATGAAAACTATGGATCTAGATTACTATGGATGGTTAAGGAAAAATCTAATTAACCCCCACCTTTAATGTTACCACAATTATAACCACTCTTTAAATTATGTCAACTATGGATGAATTTGTTTTTGAAAAATATTCAATTCGTTAAAATGTTGAATGTAGCTACAAATTTATCAATGTAATCAGAATAAGAATAAAATTTTTTTATGGTCTTCTTTTCTCATTGAATATAAATGATATTATATATTATACCAACCATAATGTGATAATGTTAATTTATAGATAATCTATTCATTAAATCAATGAAGATAGTAATATAATTTTTATGTCCAAATGGAATTAATATAAATTCATAATTACCATATCATGTAAGTATTAATTTTTTATATATAATCTCATTACTAACACTAACCAAATTACTTCTTGATCTCAGATTGAATATGGGGATAAAATTGGGCTACCCATAACTACTCAAATAGATCATTGATTTGTGGTATATGATACTTGTACTTAATAGTGATTCCATTTTTCTCTTGATAATCAATAAAAAGTCTAATTAAAAATTTATTCTTTTAAAAAATATAATCCCATTGTACAAAAATTGGCCTAAAAAATCCCCTATATATATTCTATAAGAGTTTTTACATTAATTCCTACAACTCAATAGTGGTTATTCTCTATGGATACATTGAAATATGGGTAACAATAGGAAAAAGTTTTATTGAATTAAAAAATTCATGATTAAGGAGAAGAATACGAAACCATTCTAGAATGTCCAAAAAAACTCCAATTCAAAATGAATTCCATCAATGTATAGTTTTTTATTATCTATGTGAGATAAAATTTCTTCAGGAATAGGTAGTAAAACCAATACTCTAAGGTTCATCCATAAACTAGTATACTATAAAAATTTTAATTGGAAGATTTAATATAACAGACCTTACTCAATAATTTATATTGTATTTACACTAAGAGATACATTATATGAAAGTAATTTCATAAAATTTTATTATCGGATGAATAAAATGATTTTTATGAAGCACATTCCATATAAATTATTTTAGAGATGATTAATAGGATTAATATAATATCATAACACCTTTAAGATATTTCAATGAGAACTAAATATTCTATCATTGAGTTATTGATTTGATACACATAGAAACATATTTAGATATAAAAGATTTGTTAGAAAATGGATTAAATAAAACATTTTCACTTATAGAGTGGATGATTTGTATACTATTCTCCAAATCACTATGAACATCTACTATGTCTAATTCCATTCCATATTCCTTACATTCTCTCTTTTTTTATTTATATAAAAATATATCTTGATACTCAAAGAGATTATCATAATAACGTACAATCCTGTTATAAATTATATTATGGAAAACTTTTTTTTTATTCAGTGTCATACATTCATTATCTAAAAAATCTGTATATTTATTCATGTAACATTCTCCCATACACTTCAAAAAATTTCTAAAATTATTCTTCCTACAATTTAATAAGATATAAAAAAAATTCATCTCCAAAACATCAATGAAATGCTATATTTTTTATAGATCATAGTTGAAATCATCTTGTCATGATTTCCCCAGATGATATAGGATCTATAAAACTATATCATTAACATAATAGAACATGATACTATATAATAACATGATAAAAACATTTTATAAAATGGTTTCTATGGGAGACTCGACATAAGAACATCATTGAAATGTTAAATATTTCTATTTATATTATTTATATATTATAAAGCATGTATGGATGATCCTATAAAGTTAGTCTCTAAGTCCTCTACACATTTATTTATTCCTTTAAAATTAAATTTAATAACATAAATATATATTTACACTCATTCCTCAAAAGAGAATTATTTATCAAATAAAGTGATGTTCAATGTTTATCATTCCATTCTATATATTTCATAATCATATTTAGTTTCATTGATCAATAAATACCTTTAATTGGAATATAAATACAAGAAATACACTTCCAAAATAACAGAACCAATTTCTTGACATCATAAATCAAATAATATATTTTTTTGGTTATAATATTTTTCTTATAAAGCAATATATTATTATGAGAATTGGGGTGTACAGTGAATGTCTGCATGCTACATATTTTAATATTTTTATCTCTTAAACAATGTATATTCAAAATCTCTAGAAATGTGAGACATAGTAATGCTTCAAGGATATCATTATATTTTATATAATAATAAAAATAAATCAAACAGCTAATTCATTAGTATTTTTTTTTGTTTTTTACATTCCATTAATGATGGTTACCATTTCTCAATTTATATATTTTTGAACACCTCTAGATTATTCACACACATGTTATGAGCCTATAGTGACACCGTTTATATAATTACGGTTCCTCCTAGAATGGTTGTTGAATAATTTGGAATCATGATGATCTTCATGACAATATATAGTCTATTAATGATAATCGCCAAATATTTCTTTTTGAGAATAACACTTTATCTCTCTATAATTCAAAAAGAATTGATAAAATCTCTCAAAATAGTGTGGATGAATTATCCGCCATAAATTATCTCCCCTATAAATATAGTCTTTGAATTAAACTCCAATTATGGGTTCAACAACCCCCATATATGTAACGCCAATTAAATAATCAAAAATTAATTTTTTTTAACTTAACTACATTATAAAGTTCATTTGAATTAAAAATATATAACATATAATAAATCTATATTATATTATAAATGAAATTCCCTAACTCGAGTCATATTTCTTAGAAATTTTAATGGAACATTGAATATTTAAAAAAAATTCAATTAATTGATTTCCATGTATTCACAAAATACATTATGAATAATTTTTATAAATTTATTCATCTACAATTTTTATATACTAAAATAATAATAAATATATATTTTATTTGAATATTGTTAATACATGTACATAACTATGACCCTATGGTTACGCCAACCATATCATATAATGACATTCATCAAATTAGTGGGGAAAAAATTTGTTAGTTGGGTGACCTTGTAAGCCATTATCTCGATGGAAATGAATACTATTCATGGACTAGGATATGTGTCTTAGAAATTATCATGTCCCCTAAAGAGATTAAAAAAACCCTAGAAAAATCAACCATTAATAAAAACAATTATGTTTAATATAATATATTTATCATATGATTTCTCATAATGTACCACTCATAAATTATTGGATAATTCATACATTATTATTTATTCGTTGACCTAACCAGATTATCTTACCTTTATTTATTATGGAAATGGATTTAATGAAGGCAGTACCCTCCTAGTAAATTCGTTCTGAGATATAACATCATTTTAGAAGAGACAAATTATATCATTATTATTAAAATGATGTCATACCATTAATGACACACCCAATATATGATAACTCTCTATGAAAAAAATTCCACAGATTTCATATTTCATCAATTTACATAATTAAATAATATGAAACAATAATTATATAGTGTAACGAAAAAAATAATTTGGTGCACAGAAAAGATCAAAAAATGAAACCTGAAACATGTTTAGTTAATATTGCATGGTCAGTCCTCATGATATCATCAACAAGATATCACCAATTATAAACTTCATTAGATGGAGTGTCAATTATTATAATCCCCCATTAACTGATAATGAAATATAAATTTTATCTTATCAATATGATTCATGTAGACCAAGTAATGTATATTAACTTATATAGTTATTATATCTCTTGGTTCTCATTATATTCTATAATTTATTATAAAAGAAAAATATCAAATGTTATATATCGATGTTATCAATAATATAGTGCACTTTTAATTAAAAAAATATTATGGATAGAAAAAATCATTTATATATGAATCATTATCCAAATATTGAAAATCAATGTAAATTCTTGAGATTGTTTGAGTGGAACAAGATGAACTAGATCCAAATGGTATAATTCAAAAACATATTATCTCTTCTATGGGAATCTGGATTCTGATGAGATTTTAATTTAGTTAGGGTGGCTTTAGTGTTATACTATGTATCTACTTTGCTAACTAGGTTTTCACATTTTTTAGTAAAATCTATACAGAGATGAAACCTCATAAGTATATGATTTTTTCTTTGGTTATCCCTGGATCATTGGATTGAACCCTTGATTCATTGAGATTTTAACAAACAATAATAGGTTCTTCACATCATCTCAGAACACATATTTATCCAAAAAAATAAGTATATACATACAACATCCTTAGATATATCAAATGAAATGATATAATTCAATTCTATTAATAAATATCTCACCAGAGATTTCATAAATATTTTACAATTCAGTGGGCCAACATTTTTGAAAGGGATATAGCCTGAATATGATTTTATATCAATATGATTATACTATAAACTATCAAAAATGTATCTCATTAGTATCATTTTATAATCCCCTCGATACACAACAAAAAACTAATTTAAATGTCTCAATTAAATTTGGAATATTATTTAGATTTCCATTATATCTATCCTAGATTAGCAATATATATTCACAA
Source organism: Viscum album (assembly GCA_963277665.1). NCBI lineage: Eukaryota > Viridiplantae > Streptophyta > Magnoliopsida > Santalales > Viscaceae > Viscum > Viscum album. The sequence goes on along the minus strand of OY728129.1, from coordinate 275,158,468 downwards.
CATTATTAAATAAAAGTAAATAGTACATGATTTATGCAATAACACCATTTTTTTTAAAAAATATTAATTTTTATTTGAAATACTGTTTGAAATATATTACCTATTATATTAAAGAATATAAAATTGCCAAATAAATAAAATATATTTAATATATTTAAAATAATTATATTTATACTATATTTTTCAATACATGCAATATTAAAACTGATTTTTTCTCATAAATTGAACTTCTCTGATAGGCCGTTTTATATCATTGGATGAGTTTTAATTAATACTATTAATATTTTTATTTAAAAGTAAAATTATCTCTTAGATGATAAATTAGAGTTAGTATATAAGATTACCTGAATTATAACAATTTATAGTTCATTTAATTGGGTAACCATTAATTTGAAATGAATATATAATCAAATTTAATATAAATAAAATGTTTTTTATAAAAATATTTTTTCTTTCTTGAAGAGGTTTTATTTTAATATATTAAATAAATTATTATTATTAGATGGAATTAATGAAAACTATATATTATATATATGTTTTACATTCATACAATATGATTATTTGGAATAATATAAGAACAAATCTAAATTTACTAATAAAAAATTATTTTTTATATGGATTGTTTTTCCACCTTTTAATAGTGAAAATATATTAGTAATAAATTTTTTTACATTATAAATATAAATTAAAAACATAAAAATCATTTACGAATTATGTATTCTGAAATTATATTAGTCTAAATGTTGAATATTTTTAGGGATGTTTTTTGTTTATGATGAACATTGAAATAAACTAAATTTTATTTTGAAATTATGGTTTTATATAAATATGTTATGTTGTTCAATTATATATTAAATTGTTTTTAAAATTGAATTACCGAAATTATACATCCATTACCCAAATTTAAAAAAAATTAATAATTTAAATAATGATTATATAAAAAATAAATTTCTGTCCTCTCGACATTTTGACATTAAACCCTACTTCCTCCACAATATTGGAATAATAATTTTAAATTAATTTATCAAAATTTTTGATTTTAATGTAAATAAAATGGATTAAAAATTTAGAATAACAATAATCTATAAAGTACGATAATTCCAAATATTTTTTTCACCATAATAATTTTTAACAACAATTAAAATTATTCACCATGATTAAAATAATAACGAGTTTACCATGGTACTAAATATTTAAATTCAATGGAAAATGATCTAAAAACACATACAACACCCATTTAATAGAAAAAATTAGACCCTCTACATACTATTTTTGATTCTTATATGTAATTGGTATATTATTAATTTAATGTGATTATATAATAAGGTGTTTAATGAAAAAGGAAATAATAATTCGCTTCATACTTTTTATTTGTATGATGCTTTAGGATATATGGAAATATTAAATTTATTCAGTTTGTTAAATTATTTTTTAAATATAAATAATCTTTTATAATGATATTTTGATTAATTTTTTATTGACGAATTAATTAATTTATATATTCTTAAAACACCAACAAAATAATTATTTCTTTATAAAGTAACTAAATTAAATCATAATAACAATAAGACATGTGAATTAATATGAATGAATTATTATCTAATATTAAATATAGAGATATTGAAATAATTTTCACATCATTTTAAAATAATAGCGAAAATATTGGGGTCAATCACCTTTATTAAATATTGATAAAATAAATAATGTTAAAATTGAAATTAATGTTATTTTATTATTAATGAGATTTTATTTAATGATGTAAAATTATGAAAAAACCTATATTATACAAATTTATTTTCAAATTATAGTAGATATAAAATATTGAATATTAATTTACCAAATTATATTTTATAAATAACAAATTATAACCAAAATCATAAAAACCATGTTATCCCATTTTTGGTGAGAGTAGTGTTTTTGGGAAAACCACAAGCACTATTATATATATTTTCTTATATAATGGGATTTTTTATTTTAGAAAATTTAAATGAAATATTAAGAACAAATTGGTATAAAATTTCATTTATTTTCACTTTAATTTACTCTATATGAACAAATTACATAGGATATAAAATTAGTTTTCTTAATAAAAAATGGAATATTAAAAAAAGAAAAACATTGATGTTAAAAATGAATGTGGTAATAATGTTTATATTTTTTTATGGTTGATGTTTTCTTCTTAAAATAAATTAACAAAAGTCCACTATTTTTTAATTTTTTATTAAAATTATAAATGGGGGTCTTCCAATAGTCAATAATTTTGATCAATAACTAGAATGGCACTCCACCTCAACAATAAAAAGGCAGTCACTCCCCCCCCCCAATTTATTTTATATTAAAATATATTTACCTTGGAGAATGTGTTTAAAATTTTCACCAATAATACCTCACCACATTAAAGAGGCCCTATTTTTGTGAATAATATAAACATTTAATTTTATAATGAAATATATAGATGAAACTCAAAAAATATTAATTTTCTTATAAAAGTGTTTTTATTTTATTTCATTCACCTACTCAAATATTGATTATTTCATGATATGATAATATCAAAATTACATATCATATAATGGGATATTTTTATTTTATTTTTATGAATATTAAATCCAAACAATTCCATCAAATTAGATTGCTAATAATAGTTTATATGTATGGTGAACGACTATGTCACGATCAAATGTAATTCATCTTTTCAATAACTCAATTAAAATTTGAGAATAATGATATATTTATAGTTTATATATAATATTTATTATTTTCATATTATTTTTTATTTATTATATTACACATATATTACAACTTTCCATTTTTTGAAATAAATAACATCATTCATGTGTACATTGGACTACTGCCTCGACAAGGGTTGTGATTTATTTAGGTGTTTCATATAATTTATTAAGGATGGGTCTCAAAAAAATAATTTATCTATTTGAAATAATAATTATAATTTAATCATTATATAAATAATTTAATTTTCATTATTTATATAAAATAACAAAATGAAAATATCATTCACACTTACGTATGTCCTACCGTCTCCATGGACATTGTATTTTATTTCATGTCACTAAATATTATGGTTTACTATAAATAAATATATACATAATATATATGATCATTAAATCATGTTTTAACATCTAGAGAAGATTAAATCATGAAAAAAATAAATAGAAAAAATTAATGATATAACACACCTGAAAATTACGTCAATTAACTCCCAAATTAATGAAAATAATGATATATTATTACCAAACAAGTGATAAGATGTTATAAGTGGATCTTATATGAAATTAAAAATATTAAAAATATTTTATTATAATTTAATATTATTCTTAAAACCATTATTCTAGATATTAATGAGCATTCATCCAAAAAGTAGTGTAAGGTATTTTGTTTCCTAACTCAATTTATAATCATTTCATTAATCATCTAATTCATTGATTATTCCATGAATTGATTATGTGTGAAATTAAAATTGATAATATAATTTTTTTTAAACATTGATTATTTGTATTTTTAGTGGATACACATAATCGATCCATTTTATAATTCTAACATCAGTTTGATCACCGTTTTAATAGTTTATTGCACAACGTCATTATAATTGAGATTGGTTATTCTTAAAAACTAGTTTTTAAAAATTAATTGAATCCTTAATATTAAATCCTAATATTTTATCTCCTCGAGTTATTAATTAAATATTTCATTTAATAGTACATTTTTCTCCACTCATTGGTACTAAAATTGAGTTAGAAACTGTTTTCAATAAAACCCTACATCATATATCTCATTAGTAGGAATATTTTTTACTTCATCACCATGATTCTGATGAATTTTTTGAAAAATGATGTAGCATTTCAAAATGATTAATTAAAGTATGTTTCAATAAATTTTACTTCATTATTTTTTTACTTGAATCATTATATGATTTTCAAAACATCTCCATTTTTGAATTTACTGAAAATGCGAATATAAGCATTATTTTTTACATGTATGACATGAATAAGATTTATAGAAATCATAAAAAAAGAATTTTAATTTTTCTTTTAATCCATCCAATGTTTAATTTCAATCAAAAATAATTTCAAAATTTTTTATGACTTTTAGTTTTTAAAATTTATTTTTAAAGAGTTGGAATTGGAAAAGAATATTCTAAATAAAATGAATATTTTTCAAATGAAGGATTAAAGGAGATTTTCTGTTTATTATATATAACTGAAAAAAGCATTTATTATTTACAAAATGGGATCATATTTTATTTATTTTGTACTTAATCGTCCTCTTTATGTTTTTTATTCCCTTTAACCAAATTATCTATCAATATTCTCTTCATTGTTTCATTTTTTACTATTTACTTTACATTTAATTACTCACATTCATGTGGATATTAAATATAACTAAATGTAAATTTTATATCTCATGGATTAAATACTATGTTATATAAAATTATTACATATGGTATTAAAATGGAATTTTATTGATTAACAGGGGAAATATTTTTAAATATGTATCCATTAATTAATATAGGTATTTGATATGTATATTATTTATAAATGAAATAAATTATTCAATATATAGAGAATTATTCTCAATAGTACGGAATCATTTCGAGACTATTTAAAGTAATAACATTAATCATTGGTAGTGTCATAAGAAGAAATTAAGTGAAAAAAAAACAGTCACTTTTGTAACCATGGATGTACTACAATTTACAGTGATATGTATTGATAGTAATATGTTTTAAACCATATTGTGAGTGGTATTAGGGTAATGGATTTACATACCTTGTAAATATAATTTTTAATAAACATAAATTTTCTCCATCTTGAATTTGTTTCTTATTATCCATGAGACTTCCAATATGAAAAAATATCAATACTTTTCATTAATTCCTATTGATTAAATGGAATGTGTGATATGTTACATACCTCTCCATAATTATTCTTCCTTATCTTATCATAATAGTCATGTTATTTAAATGGAATTCATATTTACATATTTACCTTTCTATATTTACTATTCATATTTCGTAAAGATGAAGTTCTCTATACCTAAAACTTATAGTAAATTTGACCTGATTCTTATTTTGTTTCCTCTCCATAGGATTCCATTATAATTATTATTCATGATATTAATAGTTATTCTAGAGTGATTAATATTTATATAGAAAAACAATTTTTATGTTTTTGTATTCATTTTTAGTAAAGAATCATGTTTGTTTCAGGTTTACCAAGATAACTAAACTATTTTTTCATTTACAATATAATTATTTATATCTTATAAAAATGTAATGGTAGAGGGCATGAACTCATGAATTTTAGGTTTAGGGTCAATAAATTTCGTATCAATGAAATTTTTTAATATTCATTTTAAATAAATGAAAGAAAATTTTTTTAGATAAGAATATTTTATGATATATGTTGTTGATATGTATATAATAACATTATATGAAAACTATGATTATGATTTAGATATTTTATATACATAAATATTCATTTTATGATACATATTTTAATATATTTGTTAATATATAATATGTATCATTATTATATGATATCATCTAGGGTATGTTGTCATTTCGGACTAGAGCCAATAAGTAAGGTGTGCATCACCAATGTAGAATGATCCAAAAATATTTAATTTTTTGGTCTCCTATGGGCTTCAAAAAATATTTCAAAATTAAATATTATACTAAATGTTTTCATTAAATGAATACAAAGTAACATGTGCTAACAATATAGATAAATATTTAGCTACGTAAAATGTCTTTATAGGGAAACATGAGAAGAAGAGGAAAACATGGAAAATTATGGACAGAGGGATGATGGAAAATAAGTATTTTCTTACATGTGATGATCGAGTAAGGAAACAACATGTAATGTTCTTTAAAATTATTATGAGTTTTATACAAATGTGGATAGAATGACCGCTATGGTTTTGATTTCATGGGAATTAAAGAAATAATCAAATAACCAATGCTTGAACTGTTGATATATGGGACGTTATATAAATGATTTCTCTATGTGTAAAAGGAATATACCTCGTAATAAGAAAAAAGATCAATGAAATGATTATCTTATTAATACAACTAAAGTGGAATGACAGATGTGGAAAAATTTGGATCTAATAATTATGTCATTGGGGCGTTGAATAAATCATATTATATGTATGAGAATCATGAATTATATCAGAATTATAGTAAAATAATATATAATTAAGGATTTGAGAGAAAAATTTTGTTGATACCAATAGAAAAGAAAATATTTTTTGGTTACATATGGATATTAATGTCAAAAATATTATTAAAGGAAATAAAACACCTCATATGTTCCAAATGTTGACATACTGATGGCCAAATAAAAAGTTTATTGATAAGGATAAAGTAAACCAGATATAACTAAACCCCTTAGAACTAGTTAAGGATTTATTAATGGTTGGTTATGTTATCATTGATGGATTATTTACCATTTTGGACTTATGAATTATATCCAATAGCCTATATTTTAACATATGTAATTGGGAAGAATACATTTTTCAATATTTATAATTTTAATTCTTGTAATTTCATTATTATAAGGGAATATTTTACTAATGAATTATCATTTTTGTTATGTGGTGATTTAGGGCCACATAATTTTATTTGTGGAATAAAATGTTTATTTAGTAAACATAAAACTAAATTTAATCAAATATTTTTTTTAACAAAATGGTTAGGTATTTATATAATGTATTAAGTTGAATGTTATGTGTTATTAAATAGCTTCTTCCAAATACGTATGTTATAGTAAAGAAAATAGTTATATATTTTTACACTTTTTTGGATCCTATGTTCTATTAAAGTGTAATTTTAGTACTGTTGACGAAAAAGATCATTTTTTAAATATTCAATTCATCGAGTAAATAATGAATTAAAAAATTTTCATCAGACAAAATATTATGAAATTATGTTTACGAAATTAATCTTTATAAATAAAATTTCCTCATATTCATAGATAGTGAATAAATTCCAAAAACACCATAAAATTCATCTTGAATCAAAAATGTCATCATAGTACCTTTATTTTTGATGAACCAAAGTTATTTTAATTCATTATAAATTTATTTATTTGCGAACATAAAAATTAGATTAATTATTTAATTTTTTTGACGAATTACCTAAATCACTCCCCATAAATATTTAAAATATTCCCTTTAGTCTACAAATTCACATGTTGTAATGACCCGGAAATTCCATCGAATTTTTTTTAAACACATGGGAATTTTTTGAGTCCTCGAAAATTGACGATGAATGATTCTGAGGCCATGTTTTCCCTGAATCAATTTCTGTTGTTCTGATCAGCTATGTTCAGTAAATGTACGGGTAGGTTTTTATAACTTCTGAATCGGTGCATGGAATTGAAATCTGAGGGCACTATTGAACAAGCAGCGCTGGTATTTTCTTAATAAATCATTTACTTCGACGGTAGTGAGTAGAGTATAAACGTTAGATTTTGGGGTTCTGTAGAAAATAATAATATAAAGTGAGCTACATTTTATTTTTAATTGAGCTTCCATGTGGGTGTTTGGTGGCTAAAAACTCCCAATGGATATTGGAGGTGGGATCACCACACCTTAACCACTCATGAGAGGTATGGTGGTGAGCCCCACCCAAACATAACCTCCCATGAGAGGTTATGTCATGAAGACCACATGGGTCTTAACCCCCCTATTGATGGAGGAGAGTAAAACTTCTCAACTCTCCATATTTAATGAGTGAGAGCCTCTTGACCTCCCCTTTAAATAATTGGTTCCAAATCCCCTAATTTATTTATCCCAACTCAAATGAATTAATTAGGGGAGCCAAGTTATCAATTCACCAATTTTATTTTTGCGTCAATAACAAAATAATAGACAAACTCAATTTATTAATATTTTTCGTGGAATTTCTAATTTGGTGGAGTTTGGGAAGATATGATCTTGGGAGAAAGGTTTTTCAGAAGAAGAAAGCTCCACTAATGAAGAAAGCCATCCTTCTTAGACACCCAACCTCAAATCCTAACGAAGTGGGGCATCTTCAACTGACCTACCCTCCGCAGCGTTGTCAACGAGCCGACGCAGCTCGAGATTTGGAGTGCATGGAGGATACGACGAAAGATGAAATCCTTCGTCTTCTTTCCACGACTTAAACATCGACGATCGACCATCAAAGGTAGGGGTTTATTTTTTGTAACTTTCCTTTTCTTTTTACCTTCTTAGGATATGAAAAGAATCATTGTGTGGTTGTAAAACAATTTTTGGTCGTCCTTCTTACTCTTTGATGAGGCAAGTGTTACTACCCTTAATGCGGAGGGAGCGGTCAACACCAACATGGCCTGACCACTCTGTCGTTCTAGTTTGTGATGTTTATTAGCATGGAGATGAATCAACATTGAAGGCAAAAAAGGCACAGGAAAAGGCAATTCTTCCCGCAACCTCCATGAACCACGCTGCCCCCGTGGAATTTAGGTGTCCCAACCGAGCCAGCTCTGTGGCCAGAACCACCGTCGGCCCCCACGTACCCCGGACGAACCCCGTCGGCCTACGCCGGCCCGAGCCACGCCGCACCGCGCTGGCCCAAACCACGCTTGCCTGACAGCTCGGCCTCATGGCTGCCTGCCGACTCGACCGCACCCTGCCCGATTGACCTCCGACTCACCTAGTGCCCCGCCCAAACACGCACTAACCAACCTGGTGCCCTGCCTGACCGCCACAAATCCTGGCTGCGCCAGGCCCGGCCGCCGGCTGTCCCACGTGGCAGCCTTCCCAACAGCGTGGTCACCTAGTCACACCCTGCTGAGCTGCCTCTCTGCTGCCTAGCCTTCGGAACAGGCATGTGGCCCCCCTCGCGGTGCCCTAGCCGAACCGGCCCAGTCGCGCCTTTCGGGCCGAGCCACATCGGGTCGTGCCCTCACGATGCTCCTAGACGAATGGCCCTCGCAGCCTGCTGGGCTGGGCCCAGTAGGTCAAGATGAGCCTAAAATGATGCCCCACCCAATGGGCCGGGAGAGACCCAATAGGTATGACTAGGTCGACCCTGACCAGGTCGTCCAAGATTGGGTGTGGCCGAGTCGGTTCGACTGGGTCGGACATGACCCAGTTCAACTACTGACCCTTTACTTTATTTGTCCATATCTATGGCACCAAAATACTATTTTATGAACCATCATAGGCGCTGGTATTCATGGAGAATTATATTCCCTTTGAGTATACCGCTCTAGAGTTTAGGGTAATGTTGAGGTACAGTCAGGTTGGGTTGTACACGAATCCAACCGGGCCCCTGAGACTAAAAGACTATTAAGTCACAGACTAGGCATCCGATTGACGCACCATCTATTTGGTTGAGATCCCTATGACATGGAAGACCTTTGAGATACATATTCATTGTACTTAAAGATAGTTGGAGTATCGAGCATTATATCATGGAGCGGATCCTCTTGGTGACGAGCATGCGTAGTACGGAGACATAGTATCTGGATGAAACCTAACGACTGCTGACCTATTCGACTTGGAGTGTTTCCACTAGCCCAGTGGGGAGAGGCTTTGTATCGCGATAGACCCACAGTGGGGAGAACCTCTATTTGAGCGTGGCAGACCCACGGTACCCGACATGAGGAGTATCTTATTAGGCTATGAGGGGAAGCACCTCTGTGTGACCACGCAGAACCATGGTGGGGAGCGCCTCTATGTGAGCATGGAAGACCCATGGTACTCAAGAGGAGGAGTACCTCAGCAATCCAATGTCAGTGGGAAGTGCCTCTTTGTGACGCGGCATGACAACTATACTCTATTGAGCAAGAGTTCTCTTATAGTAGTGGTTTCGTAAATAAAAGACATGGTTTGTGCTGAGGTAGTAACTTTGTGTTTACCTCATGATTGAGAAGGATTACCTGATAACATAGGTATATGTATGGGCATATAACTAAGTGGGGTTATCTGTTGATTTCATAATTGTTTTTATCCATGTTGGATTTTTTGAGACCGTGAGGGTCTCGGGGTCCCTACTAAGTATCATTATACTCACACCTGCACAGGATTTGCCCGCACCTTGTTGTGTTGGTTGCAGACGACGGACATCTCTGACTAAGGATGAGAGTACTCGTACTGGACGGTACTTGGAGGTGGACCATACGATGTTTCGGTACGTGAAGGAGACCGATAAATGTGGAGTGTTGAGAGGGAATCTGTACCTACCCTCCTAGTATGATCCATGGTGGACGATCCAATAGTTTCTCTTCACCTTTCAGTTGTTTCATCCTTTTCAGTTGTACTTATTTTCTTTGGTACTTGTATTTTCTTATTGGGATTGTATTCCAACACCTCCTATTTCAACACTCATTGAATACAGTTTTACATAGTATTTTTCTTCTAGCTCGTACTCTATTGTGTGTGTTTTCAATTTTTAAATTCAATGCGTTCAATGTTTAAGGATTTACGTCTTTGGTGTTAGTCACCAACCCCTGGCCTATAGATGGAGGGCTTGGGGTAGTCACGTCATGGGCCCCGGGGAAAGGTTCATGAAAAATTGTTATTAGCGTAGTTGGTTCGGCCGCAGAACTTATGAATCTGATATTTCATTTCTTTGAAGAAATAGTGTTAAGGGTATTGAGTGTGGTTATCAGTTCATGGAGTCCTGTGTTGATTAGGCGACCGACGTATCCATACACAAGGACCCTGACTTCTGATTTCTGACTCAGTGCACGACAACACGGATTGTGTGTGTGTTTTCAAAAGTATTCATTCAGTCAATTCAACCAGGTCAGCTCACAAGGTTTAATATTTTGACCATGTCACATCTTTTTCTCTGAGTATGCCTCCATGTAGATGACTAGCTAGAGTCCTAAGAGTTGTACTCAAAGATATCCCAACGAGAGATGAGGCCTTGGTGCTGGGCCCTTTTTTAGCAGAGGCACCCGTGGCACAACCACCCATTAGGCCACCGATGCCACCATACCCAGTAAGAGATGATGCATGCCAGTTGTGTGTGTTGCATGAGATACATAACTAGAGGCCACTCAGGTTCAGGGGAGATACAGACTTACTAGTGGTTGAGGATTGGATGGAGGTTGTCATGAGAGATTTCCAACTAGTATGGACACCATCCGACCTTATATTGATACATGTTGCCAGCCATCTATAGGTAGCAGCAGGAAGATGGTGGAGCTTGATGTTCCTGGATCACAACAAGATGACGCTTCTCTGGGCAGTCTTCAAGAGCCTGTTTTGGGGAGTGATTGTCCCAGGCAACATATGGGCATTGCGGATATAGGAGATACTTCATTTGCAACAGAGTTGCATGATGGTGGCACAGTACTCAGCGAGGTTCACCGTCTTGTCGCACAACTCCATAGATATGTTATGTGACGCATTATTTGTGGAAATGACCTTTGAGCAGGGGATCAGACGGGATATCATAGCATCGATCATCTCACTCAGCATCCTACGCAGGAGGGGGTGCTACAGAGAGCCCTCTTAGTGTAAAATTTCATTGCTGAGCAGTCTCCAGCAGTGAGACCAAACACTAGTCGACATGCAACATAGTCTTCTGCAGATAGCAGTAGGTAGATGTCGTAGAGGTCCATGGGGACCACACCCACCAGTGGATGTTCGCATGACTCAGGATCTGTTGTATGGGGCACCCGGTTCAGAGACACACCTGCCAGGAGCATGCAGTGTTCCTCATGCGGTGGGCATGGTGACATGGCTCGTGACTATCTGACCCACTTCACAGATGATCAGAAGATGGTCGAGGAAGCGCACAAGAAGAGACAGAGATTCGATCTAGTTGGTCCTCAAGGCACAGGTGGACGTGGCAGAGGAGCTGGTCATGCAACTGGTTGTGGTCGGCTTTTCGTGGTGTTATCGTCACCACCACTAAGAGTAACACCCAGATCGTAGGGAGCAGGTGGACAGGGGGAAGATCAAATCTATCCAGCTGAGGCTTACGATCATGGCGCCTTGGGGATGATTCATGGTATGATATGTGTCCACTTCACCTTAGATGAAGTTCTTATAGATACATGTGAATGTCACTCTTTCATTTCCACTTCCCTCATTCGGATCTCGGAGATTCTGACGGAGCCATTGGCTTGATCTTTATAGCTAGAGACTCTTACGGGAGCAGACTTGATGATTACACACTGGTTCTAGAAGTTTGAGATTACTCTAGGAAGAGAGAGTTTCGGCTGGCATCTCCTAGTAGCTGCATCGAGGCCTTAAGACATCATCTTGGGTATTGACTGTTTATCTAGAGTCCATGTACATATAGACTATATTAGGCGAAATAGTGGTGTGTATTTATGGATGGGACTAGGTTTACCTTATCCTGTGAGAAGGGATCCCTTGCAGCACATGGTGTCCTTACTCAGATGAGGGTGAAACCAATCATTCATCAGTTGTCCTACCTTACCCTCAGAGTTGTTGATGTAGAGAGTCTGATTTATCCTATAGTGGTGGATCAGTACACAGATGTTTTCACTGATGATGTTCTAGATCTACCTCCACCCAACGAGGAGGACTTTTATATTGACCTGTACCCCGGGAAAACACAAATATGTAAACCAGCATATAGGATGTATCCCGATGAGCTTTGTGAGCTGTGAGTACAGCTAGAGAACTTGCAGGGGAAAGGATACTTCTGACCTAATGATTCTCTCGCAGCAGTCCTGATTCTATTCTACAAGAAGGAGAATGGGATCTGGAGGCCTTGTGTCAACTATCATCAAGTAAATTAGGTGTCCATGAAGTATAAGTACACACTCCCGAGGATTGATGACCACTTTGATCAGCTGAAGGGAGCACGGTGGTTCCAAATGATAGACTTCAGATCTGGCTATCACCAGCTCAGAGATTGAGATAAGGATGTGTAGAAGACAACCTTTAGATTTTGGTACAACCACTATGAGTTTGTTGTTATTCCATTCGACATAACCAACACTCTAGTAGATTTCATGGGACTCATTAACAGAATCTTCATCCATACCTCGATTGATTTGTCGTTGTCTTCATCGACAATATACTGATCTACTCGATTACTGAGGAAGAGAAAACCTACCTTTTTCGAGTAGTATTGGACACACTCTGAGAGCACAAGAATTATGGTAATCTCTCTAAGTGACAGTTTTGGATCCGAGAGGTTCAATTCGTGGGACATGTCATCTCAGAGGTTGAGGTTGTAGTGGATCCTGCGAATATTTGGGCGGTACATGCTTGGGCTCCACCCAGGAGTGTAATAGAGGTACGACGTTTCTGGGGATTGCTTGATTACTAACAAAGGTTTGTTCTAGAATTCTCCAGAGTTGCTGCACCACTATCAGCCTTGAAGAAGAAGGGGAACCCCTTTTTATGGTCAAAGAGATGCCATCAATTCTTTCAAAAGCTTAGCCAGAGGTTGATTAGTGCCCCCTATCTTGAGGCTTCTAGAGGAAGGCATGGGTTACGTAGTCTACTAAGACACAATAGCGACCAAACTCAGGTGTGTCCTGATTTAGCAGTGACCATTGATCGCGTATGGTTCTCTATAGTTGAGGCATCAATAGAAAAACTAAACTACCCATGACCTGGATTTACATGTAGTGGTCTTCGCCTTGAAGATGTGGTGACACAATCTAATGGGTGAACGGTTTACCATGTACTCTAATAACAAGAGTCTTAGGTATATATTCTCTCAGAGGAACCTGAACCTGAGACAATGGTGATGGCGTGAGTTCCTCCAAGACTATGACTTCGATATTTTCTATACTCATAGAAAGGGGTACGTTCTAGTAGATTCACTTAGAAAGAGATCTGGTATACATCTTCTATACGTACCGACAGAGCAGCTGGCTGCCTTACAGATATCCCTTGTGGATAGAGACAAAGAAGCCTTTCTGCAGTCTCTTATAGTCACTTCCCCACTTCATCAAAGAGTCATGGAGGCACGACATGAGAACGCTAACTGCGAGATATGACGTGCTCATATATCCAAAGGGCAGAGACCTGATTGATTTTTTTGAAGTTTGGGAGCACTTCATCCTCTTCGGTGGATGTACTATGGTGCCAGTGTCACTTCAGGAGGATGTATTGAGGAATTTTTAGACATCCCCTTTACTGGTATATCTAGGAGTGGTGAAGATGTACCAGGACCTTTTACGACCGCACTGGTGGCCAGGAATGAAGAAGGAAGTAGTGGAGTGTGTCTCTTGATGCCTCACTTGTCAGTAAGGGAAGGCGGAGTACAGGTACCGGTAGGTTTGGTTCATCCTTTAGAGTTCCCATAGTGGAAGTGGGATGGGATATCAATGGACTTTGTGTTTTGTCTTCCACATACAACAAGGGGTCATGACTCGATTTTGGTTATCGTTGACCAACTAACCAAGTCGGCCCACTTCCAACCGATTAGAGAGCATGGCTCAGTAGAGAGCTTGAGACACCTCTACGTGAAGGAGATTGTGCGGCTACATGAAGTAACTTCTTCTATTTTCTCCGATCATGACACACGATTTACTTCCCGGCTATGGAAGGGGCTTCCGGAGGCTTTAGGGACCCATATTCATCTATGAGCTACCTTCCATCCTCAGACGGATGGCCATACTGAGTAGACCTTTCAGACCATTGAGGACATGATGCATTCTTGTTTCCTCGACTTCGGTCATTTCTTGGAGGTTCACATACCTTTGGTGGAGTTTTCATACAACAATATTATAACTCCAATATTGGGATGCCACCTTTTGAGGCATTATACGGACGACCTTGTAGATCACCTTTGTACTGGAATGACCATGGGGAGTCAGCACTATTAAGAGAACAAATGTTATGGGCTACCACGGAGAAGGTGTAGATCATCTAGGAGTGGATGAAGACTGCATAGAGAAGACATATTTCATATGATGACAGGAGACAGAAACCACTAGAGTTCAAAGATGGTGACCACATCATTCTACAGGTCTCACCTCAATGAGGTTTACAGAGATTTGGCTGAGAAGGAAAGTTATCTCCGAGGTTCATGGGACCTTTCCAGGTCCTCATCTGAGTCGGTGAGGTGACATGCTTCTTAGCTCTTCCAACTCAATTGCACCGGGTGCACGACGTCTTCCACTTATCTCAACTAAAGAGATACGTGCATGACCCTTACCACATCATCAACCATGGCAAGAGGGATTTCGATGATGGGGCGACTTTCACAAAGGTTACAGCGGAGATTGATGATCGACAGGAGTGGGTCCTACATGGAATGTCAATATGTCTGGTGTACATTCACTGGTAGCACAGGAACCTCTAGCATATCACATTGGAGCGGGATGCTCAGATTTGTGCTCAATACCCCAACTTGTTCTCTTAGTTCCAGTTGTATCTTACGAGGATGTAAAGCCCTAAGGTGGGGAGAATGTGAAGACCCCGAAATTCCGTGGAAATTATTAAAATAATGTGAGCATAACATTATTTTTAATTGATCCTCCATGTGGTTGTCTGGTGGTCAAATCCTTCTCATGGAAGTTGGATAAGGGAACCCCGCACCTTAACCTACCATGAGAGGTATGGTGGTGGGGCCCACCGGAACCTAACCTCCTACGAGAGGTAACATCGTGGGGACTAAACGTGGATAAACCCCCTATTGATGGAGGAGATTAAAACCTCTCAACTCTCCCTCGTTAATGAGGGAGAGCCTGTTGACCTACCCTTTAATTAATTGGTGAAAAATCCCATAATTAATTTTTGTAAACAGTCGTGAATTATTTAGGGGAGCCTGGTTATTAATTCACAAATTTCAATTTTGTGTCATCAACTAAATAATATAAAAACTCAATCTATTATTATTTTTCGTGGAATTTATTATTTTTTGGATCTTGGCAAGAGAATAGCTTGGGAGAAAAATTCTTCTAATGACGAACGCTCTTCCAACGAAGAACGCTGAAATTCGTCGACTTCCTCCATCGGATCCTACCTACATGGGGTGTCTTCAACCGACCTACCCTCTTTATTGTCATCAATGGGACGATGAAGATGAGGAATGGGTGTTCATGGTGTATGCGACAAATGAAAAACTCCTTCGTCTTCTTTCGGTGAATTCAACAATGATGACTGACAATCAAAAGGTCGGGGGTTTATATTGTCTACATTTCTTTTTCTTTTTCTCTTCTTCGTATTCGAATGCAATCGCTATGTGGTTGTAAAACAATTATTGTTTATATTTCATTCTCTATGATGATCCATGTGTTACCACTATTATCATAGAGGGTGAGTGCCAAACCATCATGTCCCAACCCCTCTGTCGTTCTTTTTTGTGTAGTTTCTCAGCATGGTGATGAAGCGGCGTTGAAGGTGATGAAGGCATAGGAAACGGACGCACTTCCCGCGACCTCCGTGAACCGCGACACCCTCACGGTGTTCTGGTGCCCTGAACGACCTGACATCGCGGGTTGAACTGCTGTCGGCCTCCTGCGTGCCACGGTCGAACCCTACCGGCAAGAGCAGGCCCCAGCCACGTCGAACTACGCTGGCCCGAACCACACCGGCCCGACCTCCCGACCACCCCGCCGCCTACCGGCTTGGCCGCGACCTGCCCTGCAGCCCTCCGGCCCACCTGGAACCTTTCAATGCCACCTCCCGGCCTGGTCATGCCCTGCCCGGACGCCCGACCTCCCGAACCGGCCCTCGGCCCCACTCGCATTGCCCAAGCGGAACTAGCACATCCATGACCTCCGGGCCGAGTCGAGCCAGGGACCGCCCTCACGACACTTTGGGTCGGGCCAAACCACCCTCGCGGCCTGCTGGGCTGGGCCGAGCAGGCTAGGCCGAATCTAACAGGTTGGCCCACCCAATGGGTCGGGCCAGACCAAATAGGTCTGACCAGGTGGACCCAGACCGGGACGGCCTAGACTAGGTTGGGCTGAGTCAGTCTGACCGGGTCGATCCGGACCTAAGCCCACTACTAACCCTTTACTTTTATTGTCCATATCATTCGAACCGGATGACCGTTTGATGAACTGTCAGCGACACTTGTATTCTTGGAGCACGAATGTCCCTTTGAGTATACCTTTCTAGTGTTCGGGGTAAATTTGAAATACAGTCAGGTTGGGTCGTACATGAATCTGATCGGGACCTATGGACTAAAGTGATAATAACCCACAGACCGGGATTCCGATTGACGCATCGTCTATTAGGTTGAGACCCATATGATGTGGGAGACCGTTGAGATACTTCTTCGTGGTACTTCGTGATAGTTGGAGTATCGACCAGTAGCTCGTTGAGTGGATCCTCCTCGAGAGGAGCATGCGTAGTGTGGAGACCTTGTAGCTGGATGAGACCTGATGACTACTAACTGATTCACCTCGGAATGTTTCAATATTCCCGGTTGGGAGAGCCTTGGTGTCATGACAGTCCAATGGTGGGGAGCACCTCTGTGTGAGTGTGGCAGACCCATGGTACACGACACGAGAAGTACCTCAGCAGGCTATGAGGGGGAGCACCTCTGTGTCAGCGTGGCAGACCCATGGTGGGGAGCGCCTCTTTGTGAGCACGGAAGACACACATTACTCGATAAGAGGAGTACCATAGTAGTCCAAGGTTTGTGGAAGTGACTCTCTGTGATGCGATATGCCCACTATACTCGATTGAGTAGGATTTCTCTCATAGTCATTGTTTCGATAATAAAAATCCTTGTTTGAGTTGAGTTAGTAACATTGTATTTACCTCATGGTTGAGGCGGATTACTCGATAACTTTGGTATATGAGTGGAAATAAACCTAATTGGGGTTATTTGTTGATTTCATACTTTTTGGTTTATCAGTGTTGGATTTTGTGAGACCTTGAGGGTCTCAAGGTCCCCACTGATTATCGTTATTCTCACCCCTGCACGGGCTTTGCCTGCATCTCATTGTGTTGGTTGCAGAGGATGGACAGTGCTGACTGAGGCTGAGAGTACTAGAACTGGATGTTACATGGAGGTGGACCATACGATGTGTCAGTACACGGTGGAGACCGAAATACATGGAGTACTAAGGTGGCTATCTGTACCTACCCTTCAGGTAGGATCCATGGTGGAGAATCTAGGAGATTCTCTTCACCTTTCATTTGTTACATCCATTTCAGTTATACTTGTTTTTACTTGTACTTGTATTTTCTTGTTGGGCTTGTATTCCGGCCAATCAACTTTCAAGACACTTTGTATATAGTTTTACATAGTGTTTTTCATCCGTCTCATACTTTGTTGTGTGCCTTTTCATGTTTTAATGGGAATGAATTCGTATTTTAGGGATTTACGATTTAGTGATAGTCACCAGCCCCTTGTCCATTGGAAGGCGGGCTTGGGGTAGTCATGGAACGGGCCCCGGTGGACGGGTCGTGAAACATGTCACTGAGTTCTTTATACATATAAACTAAATTATATTTTATTCCTTATGTCTATTGTACATCTCATTCTCTATCATTAAGATGATCTTTAACCAAGCCTCACTGAACTATGTGTTTTATAAAAATGATAATTCGAACCATCAAAAACTAGAATAACATGATCAATTTAAATTACAAGGACAAAATTTATATAAGGTTGGATAATGTAACACCCCCAAAATATTAAAATAATAACATTTTATTTGATAGAGTGTATGAAACAAAACACTAAGTGTAGATAGAAATATATTATACTATTGCATTATTATATATTTACTATTTTGAATAAATTAAATCTATTATATAACATTAAATGCCTGCAATACTGATTAATGTTGCATCACATGGAATAATATGTTTCTTTTTTTACCTTGTGTTATATACAAGACCATGTATTACCTAAAACTATTAATATTATTATGTTACTAGAAAAATAATATCAGTGGACTTAAATTGTAGTTAATTAATAGTATTAACTTACTTATAATGATATATGGTTGAAATTATTTTGTTAAAATTTTATTGAAAATAAATATGAGAACAAATTCAATATAACTGAAATGTATTTATAAAAAAACTATTCTCTGAAATAATTTTATTTTAATAAAGAAAATTAATTAATTTTATTTTATGTAATAAATTAATTTTATATATCAATAAGAACATTTTAATTAATAAAATATATTTATAGAAATAAGATAAGAACTATTTGAATTTTATGTATAAATTATGAATTTCATCCATCATATACTAGAGAACATGTTTTTATATAAAATTTGGACACCTTTATACATTTCAATTGAATATATATAAATAATTTTTGAAAGAATAATATAAATTTAATCTTCGAGTAATTTTGTTTTTGATTAGTTTCATTATTTTATGAATACTTGAAATATGTAGAATTTTAAATTAAAACTAACTTCGTGATCAAATAATTTATATGATTACGTAATATTTCAAATTATATTTATTTTGAAATACTCAAAAAATAAATCTATTAATCAAATTTAATTCATTTTAGTAATTTTTCTGTTAAATTTAGATATAATAATATTTTATTCTTTTATATATCTATACATTAAAACCCCAATTTCTCATCAAATCTATGATATTAATTTTAAATTACTTTTATACACTTATGTAATAGGAAATAGAAATATGGACTGCATATTTGGTGTTATCAAAATTTAAAATTTAATATAAGGCCAAAAAAGTTTTGAACATAATAAAATTTTATAAAAATTAAAATTAATCACAATGATTAATAGAAATACAAGACTCTCATGGAACTGAACATTAAGAATACTAGAAAAGTGACCTAAAACCAGTTTAAACAATATTTTATGGCCATATTTTAACCCTTCACACCATAGGTTATATTTTTATGAGTTCTTGGGATATTTATTCATTAATGTGCCCAATATAATATCATATGTAATGAAAAATACAAAAAACATTCATTCAATAATATTATTTTTTAAAAGCTTTGGGATATGGGATAATATTGCACATGTAATGTTTTCTATATCCTATGGAAATGTAAATAAATTTTGTTTTTCAATAGAATTTATTTCAATTTCAATAGATAAATTTGGTACATTAATTTCTTATGAAACTCAATCACATTAATCATTTAGTTAATAATTAACTAAAATAAACAATACATCATATATTAAAAGTGAAGTAAATTGAATGAAATATATAATTCCATAAATATTATAGATGGCTACATAAATATATAGTGGTTTAAAAAAAATTAATTCCATTATTTTATTTATATTTTTTGATTAAAATTAATCAAATAATTTACAATTGATATTAATGTTATTTTATAATAAATGGCATGTTAATGATTGGTTTAAAATCACAAAAATCTTATCTTCATACCAATGATTTGAAAATGTTAATATATATATATATATATTAATAATAATATCCATTCATGGATGAATATATGTTTATGATTCAATAATTTACTAATAAATGATCAAAACATTGTAAGCACAATAAGTGTTAACGCACTATTTTTGCACACTATATGAAATTCTTTTGATGTTAATTTACAAACAACTTGATATTTTTTATTTTATAATATTTAAATATTATTTTTTAATGATTGGGTCTTAATGCGCTAATATATACCAAATTAATTTATTCTTAATAGATAAATTACATAAGTTGGAAGACTAGTTACATTAATAAAACCAAAAAGGTGAAAAATAGTGATGCTTAGAAGATAAGGAATGACATGAAAAAAATGAGTTTATTTTTTGTTTTGGATATTCCTATCAACCATAAACCAACAAAAATCCTTTATTATTTAACTTTGGAAGAACATGAGGTATCAAAACGCCCAAAATAGTTAATACTTTACTATATTTACAAAAATAAAACTCCTCATCAACTATAAAAAGTAACTCACACCCCCTATCCACTTATTTGAATATCTAAAACCATTTGTATTTAAAATAACTACCCAAATAACTCCCCATCATATAACTTCATGTATCATTTAATGATTATATTAGTATTATTTAAATCCTTTGGGGTTTTTAGTAAAACAAATGGTGCAATCCAAAAAAAGATGTAATGTTCATCTAAAAGTGTTTCCAATTTATGTCTTCTTCCAAATAATCATATTACTATTATCCCATGATAATATAATTTTATTATTATGTTAAATATATTTATATGTTTTTATTATAATTATTTTCCATAAAACATCACACACATCCATCATATGGGTTACAAATTCATCTGTTATGTGTATATTTTACTACTTCCTTGTGAACTGATGTCGTTCATTTTATCAATTTCAAATTTAATGATTGGAAAAATTATAGATTTTTTTTAATAAGAAAATATTTATTACATTTTTTAAATTCACGAATTATTACATTATATATAAATTCAAGAACATAATTTATTTGGAATACGATAATCTTACCCCATGTATTCTATAAAATACCTCCTCGTGAAACATTTCTTTGTGTTCGTGATTTATATAGAGTATATAAGGGATGAATTTAATAAATATATGTGAAAAATATAATATAAAATTATAATATATTTATATTCATCATTTTCTTTAAATTATTTCAATATGATAAAAAATTGAAACAATGTTCATACGTATGTATATTCTTCTATCTCAATGAATGGATTCTTTCATTTCATATAATAAAATTTAATGGAATTCTAGATTTAAATATATAATGAATATCTATTATATACAAATAACTTTTTATATTTCAAACATTAATAAATCATGGTTTAAGTGTGATAAAAAAATGAAAATATCCTAAAATAATTTATAAAAAATTCAATTAACAATCAAATAAATAAAAAAATGAAATGTTATTGAAAAAAGGGTAATAAGTTGTTATAAAAGTATCATATATAACATTATAAATATTAAAATAGTTCTGGTATAATATAATAACATTTTTAAAACTATTATATTAGATGTTAAAGATAATTCAAAGAAAAGGAATCGTAAGGTACAAGATTTCATAACTCCATTTAGATTCATTGGGTGAAACGTCACCATTATTGATTATATAATTTTAAGATTATGTGTGTAATTAAAATTTTTTGTCTTCTTTTTATGTGAATTTTCCTTATGTTAATTTGATGTTGATATCCATAATAATAACATTTATCAATTTCCAACTCATTTTTATGATCATTTTGAGGGTTTTCCACACAATTTATTTCTAATTGAGTTAGTTTATTATTCAATATATATTAATGAAAATTAAACTAATATTTACAAATAAAAAAATTCATTTTATTATCCTATAGTTATTAATAAACTATTTCATTTAATAATTACTTTTTTTATTCTTTGGTGGATAAAATGTTTTAGACAATGTTTTCATGAAAACCCTGCTTTATTTCTGTCCTTCGTGTGAAATATTTTTTCCTCCAAACCCATGTTTTCTAAAAATGATTATAAAATTTTAAGATTATTAATTAAAAAAAATTTCAAACATTTTTACTCCTTCAAAAATTTTCTATGAAATATTTTTGTCATTTTTCTAATAATTCACATTTGGATTTTACCAAAAATGTGAAAATTATCGTTGTTTTAATTTTCACCACATAACAGGAGTTTCCTACTATGATAAAATATCATTTGTTTTTTGGTGTATTTTATATGTTTTAAATATTATATAAAAAATAGATTTTCGTAATTTTTTCTGAAAATTTATATTTTATTCTGTTTTTCAAAGATAAGTATTTTGAAAAAGTTTTTAAAAAAGGATATTATATTTTATTAAATTATTTTTCAAATATATTTTATTATGTGTTTGTTCATAAGTAAAAAAAACCTTTGTTATTATTCTTATGGGTATATAATGTATATTTTATCTATAATATAGGTTTTTATGTGTTTTCCACGTATTAACTAAGGAAAGTATTTGTTTTCACACCCTTGATTCATTTTTGTTTTCATCAACTCTACCTTGATTTATTCACATTCAAAAGGACCTTAGAATTACACTAAAAATAATTATTATTTATCAAAAATACATTTTTTTCTTGAAACATATAACATTTTTATCATACGTTATTTCATATGATATGTATTGCTTTACACCGAAAATATTGATAAATATGTAACCTTTTCTCAATATTGATATTTGATAAGGAACAATTATTATGATTTTAATCAATTATTTGATATCTATGGAATCATTTAGACTAGTATGAAATGGTTTAGTGATCAATTAATGTAAACACCACAAGGTATCATTAGTCTCATGAGAGAAAATCAGTTGGAAATAAACCCATCTCATTTGTAACCAAGATAGTTAAAAACTAACATGTAATATTTTTTTGATAGAATTTTTTTAAAACCACTTGTGAAATATCTTGAAGAAAAAGGTTTCATGTACCTGAGAAACATGAATTCTATAAATTATCATTTCCATCATTCATAATTCAGTTTTTATTTTACATGATATTTTATATATGAATAAATCCATGGATGAATTTCATTCCAAATTATTGATTTAATGGATTGTTTGTTCAGTAACATACCCTAGCATATTTAATTTTAATTATCATTTCAGGATAGTTGTAATATTTAAATGGTTGGTTTGTTCAGTTATTTACCTTATCATACTCATTATGTTTATTTTTTCATGATTTCATTCATTCAACAAAACCCTTACTGAGAATTTTTAGTCACCAAAATTTGTTTTATTTTCTTAGTAATATATAATGAGTTAAATGTAAGATATAATAGGATATATTATTGGTATAAATTTATTCTAAAATAAAAATATAATATAGTTTTTTCATTCAATTGAAAAATAATACTCTTGTACTTATCTAGTTGACCCTGAAAACAAAATACTTTATCCTTTGAGATTCAATTACTTGTATCTTATTCCAATGATATGTTAGTAGTAAATTGATTAGTTAATCTATTGTCAGGGTCACAATGGATCTCACTAATTAGGAATAAGGGATGTTTATCATTCATTCAATATCCTCATGTGTTTGTGGACACGTTTTCAAGGAGAGATTAATACCATGTAACATTGAAAAAATTCTCATATTGTGTTGTTTCATATTTTACCTTTTGGTATACATATCAATAATTATACTTTGACTTATCCTAATAATCATCAATGGTCAATGTAGTTTGATCATTATCACTTTTATATTTTTTTTCATCACCTATTTCTTCAATGAATAATAGTTCATTTAACTAATTCCTTATTTACTATAATACATGCACATAATTTACATCAATTGAAATATAGTAAACATATAATATAAGGAATATGGTAGAAATCACTCTACCCTTTTTATAGACACATTTCTCAATTTCAAACTTAAAAAAATATTTAATGGGATAGTCAAAACATGCATTCCCTGATTACGATTCAATGTTTAATAAATAAATAAATCTCAAAATATTAAATAATTTATTGGAACACATTAACTTATTAGACACTATAAATTTTTTCAGATTTTCATCATTAACTAACTTTACAATTAAAATATTTCATTTTTACATACATTTATATAATATCATAACAAATAAAGGCTACAAATGATGGTAATATTTTGAATGATTTCATCATAACTACTTATGATAATGATTCATAATAGTGTATAACATAACATTTAATGAATCCCATCAACACCACTCATAACTTTTAGGTATTTATTTTTTAATCCACGCATTTTTTATTATTAAATTCATGTTTTCCCCAAATGAGTTTTAAATCATATGGAGGGTCTACTAAAATAAAAACATGTTTTTGGTATATGTTATTCTTCTCAGAGTTAAATGTATACTTCTGATTAGAAGTATCACTTTCATTTTATTATTTCTTATAGATCAGTGGTTCATAATTCTTTTAGATAAATATATATCCAGAATCATTGATGTTAAAACCATGTCGTTCTAATTCTCTAACATTTCTGGAATAATTACATTATATTGGTTTCATGGTAACACCTATATATTCCACCATATATTGTGGGAATTGTTCTTGAATGAAGAATTGTGTATCAAGAGAATAATTTCTTAAAATTCAACCTTTATCATAAAATGTGTTCCCTTTATATAAATTTGCAATGTACTACCAAAATTACATTTATATTTGAATGTTTATATAGGTAATAAAATTTATTATATTTATAATATCCTTATAAGATTATCTTCGTGTTTTCAATATCAAAATTTTCAATATGTATAGTCTTGAAAAATATTTCCCATACCCATATATGCATCTTCAATAAATTGGAATTCATTATATACCACAACTCATATGGAATGTAATATTTTAATAAAAATTTTACAAGTTTAATGGAATTTCCCACTTTTGAAAACACATTTCTCAAAAAGGATAAATAATGAGTTTCCCAACTCATCCCAAATATTACAATATCTAGTAATTTCTAACTCATCCTTTGAGTAATTTAATTAACCAAATTTTTATTAGGAGTGGAGTGTTGGGTTAATTTCCCTCACTCTTTTAAGTGATCAATGATTTCTTGGTTTAGATAACCTATGAATTTATCATAGTTGAGTGACATAACCATCAAACCAAGCACGTTTATAACATCATATTTTTCTTCCACAAACATCTAAAAGGAATCTAATTTATAGTTAATGTAATTTTTATATAGAAACTTATTATCGTCATTTTTATATGTAATGAATTATGAAATCCCACCCCTACCAGTACTATAAATAGACAACATACTTTATTATAAATAAATTATAGAAATTTAGTGGATCATACACATTTCTAAGAGAAAGGTTAATTGTAAATTCTTTATCATAAAAAAGTAAGACATAAATCAATGTGTTTTAACTGAATTTGTTTTAAGAACATTTTATTATGTAATTTTTGTATACATTTAAATAACGAAGATTAAAAATCAATAGATGGGTATTATTATAGTTAATTTTTGTCATTGGTTATTTTTAGTTAATTTTTATTTTCATGGATGTACAATACATTTTGATGATTCTAAATTTCATTAACTATTTTATCAATGAACACGATAAAACATTTACTGATAAAACTAAAATAAAATTCAATTTTTTCACAATTTTGACACTATGATGTATTTTCAGCAAGTGATGATACAAAATAACATTATTGTAATATAAGAACAAAAAAAATATCCATAATAATACGACAATATCTAAATAAAAAGGATGCAAATATCACACCATATGTGGCATGGAGATCCACCTAACCCTTTAAAATCTTATTGAATCAACTTTTCTATTGTATGTTACCTCTAGTATCTAACCCACACATTATATAAAATTTCCTAATTTTTTATAATGATAGATTACATTCACTAAAGATAATAATTTATCAAAATATTCTCCTTGTACTTTTTTCTAGCCATGGAAAAATTAATCAAGTGGATTTTCATTCTACATTTAAAGAATCCAGCGCCATAATCATTTCCCTCCATCATAATAATTAGATTTTTTAAAAGATGAAATATATGAATCTTCATTTAGGGGTTACCCATATACAATTTATCATTGACCATCCAACTCTTTTTCTTCCTAATAACAGAATATTTGGTCTTCTTAATATCATTTTCATCATTGAGAAATGAAATAAAAATGTTTAGGAATGATTTTTGCATGTTAATCATTTGTTTAATTATTAATAAATTTCAATAATCAATGAATTAAAGTGGAATGTGTTATATAAGTAGTTGGTTCATGGTTCAACATCAACCCATGACATACAATTCTCCCAATTCACCAGATAATCTCATATTTAAGAGGTAATTCTTGATTCTATTATAATATTGTACAATAATATAGTGAACTTGATATCTTTTAACATCATTTCCATATTATTTCATAGTATAACTCTCATAGATCTGTTATAACATTTTATGAATCATTGTCTCATAGCTTTTATAAAATTGATTGGATAATGATTGGAATATAAGTTATTGTGCATCTATTGAATCATCTATCTGATTTTAATATATCCCATTATCATAAATTGTTTCTCTGTGAGGGGGTTTAGCAGGAATTGATGATACCATCACATAATACAATATCTCATTACATATTACTATTTGAAATATCTTATACCACTCATAGATGTTATAAATGTTGTGAATAATTTTATTATCTATAGTTGATCACTATTATAATGTATAAGATGTGGGGATTTTCATTTTTTCTAAAGTTGTAAGACTTATTAGTTTGTACTTTAGATTTTTCAGCATTTATACATGACCTATAATATCATTAAAATTCTCCCACTATTTTATTAAAATATAGTAGAACAAACTACTGTATTCAAAATACTCTATATGTTTAGTATTTTAGTGGAATATATCCAAGAATATCCTCCTGGTAGTTTTATTTATATATTAACAAATACTATGATAATTTAATGGTAAGAAATAGACTGGCTAACCATATTGTATTATGACACCTTGAACCAGTGAGCGAAATTCTAAATTATTGGATTTACAACCATTTTTCCATAAACTATTTACCAATAATGTTGTTTCAACCTCTTCATGGACTATAAATTTATAATGCCAATATTTATGTCGAACCATAACTCTTAATCAACTATTTAGTAGTAAAAATCACTAATAGCTAGGGATGATGGGCACCTCTTACATCTAGTTTTTTTACATTATACAATAGGTTGTTTTGTGACAATATATTCCATTGAAGATTTTTATTAAATAATGATTGAAATAAATTTTTATTAAATATGTTAATTATATATTATTTGAATCCAAAATGAAATATACATTAATAGAAAAAATTCATCCCATCTTGGTGCATCAATTTATTATTATTATATTATCTCCCTTAAATATGCATATTTATTAAAAAATTGACAATGAATAAAATATATCAACCCCCAAAATAATAATGATATTTTTGGATTATATTATCTATTAATACTCTATATATTGATCATGAAATGGGGTATCATATATATATTAGGATTAAAAAAATATCAAAACATTCAACCTGGACTATTGTTTCCATGTGTCATATGAGATATTACCTCATTTAAGAGTTTACTATGTATTATAATATCATTGTCATAATACATTTATAATATCACCATCTATAAGAGGTATTCAAAAG
Source organism: Viscum album (assembly GCA_963277665.1). NCBI lineage: Eukaryota > Viridiplantae > Streptophyta > Magnoliopsida > Santalales > Viscaceae > Viscum > Viscum album. The sequence goes on along the minus strand of OY728129.1, from coordinate 275,130,450 downwards.
AAACAAATTAATATTTATTTGTATAAATATCTATTTATGTTTTACATGTGTGGAGTTTTGAATATTAAATCTATAAAGACAATGAATATAACAAAAAAATTTATATTCATCACAAATAGTTCAAATAATTAATAAAATAATAAAATTCCTGGAAATAAATTTGTAAGCCTATTCTAAATAGTAGTACTAATATTTATTTAATATGTCATAAAACCTACATTTTAATAAATTTAGGTCAATATAATTAAAATTAAATTAAAAAATTATTATAAATCAATGAAATTATTTTCTATGCCCATTGTTTACATTCATTTTATTCCAAAATTGAATTCATTTTTAGAAAAATAAATTTATTATTATTATAAGAACATGAAAATATAAAATTACATAATATTTAGTTTATTTTCAATAATTACTTCTCTTAAATTTGAGTGTCTTTTCAGTTTTCTTATTTTAGGTAATATTTTCAGTATTCAAACATAAAAAATATAATTTATTACAAAGAGAACACTTATGATTAATATAATTTTTTTAATTATATAAAACATTCAAAACCTGATTTGTTTTTATGAAAAATATTTATGCAATCCATCATGAATAATTTGTCTAGTTTAAAACCCTAGAAACATAAAAGATAATAATTAACGTAAAAATTATATATAATGAAATATCTTGTACTACCCAATTTATTTCATAAAAATATTTTTTATAAAACATAACCGAAAATTATTAACAATGTCAGTTTCTCATAATACATGAGAATCTGCAGATTAATATTTCATCAAATACACATTTTCACCATAATGGGAATAATACTACATAAAAAATCCATTTCATTCCTTTTGATGTTAAAATATTTCCATTAAAAATCATTATAATTCTTAGAAAATTCATGTAGGTACATTAGGACACCATCTTTATAGAACCCTTAATACCACACATAAGATTGGAGTTACCATAAGAATGGATTCAAATATAGTTTTTAGGGAATATAATAATTACCAAATGCATTGGAACTTTATCTGGTTATACCCCTTTTATAAAAAATATCATGTTCCCTGAGTACCATAAATAATTTATAATACCCATATCATTAATAAACCCATCCAATAACTCTTTTAAAATAATATTCAAAACACATTAATATATCAAAATATCATTTTGTTTTTAAAACTAATATTCAATACAAAAATACCCAAAAATGAATTTGGGTTATTATTTGAATAAGTCATGAAATCATGTTTTGAAATATAAATATCATATTATTTTTATGTTGGATGAAAGATAAGTTGTTTCAATATATGATAAAATATAACATTATTTTTTCCTATTTTTCTAGACATTTATTTTTATACATATAACAAGATTATTATCATACCATTTGAAATAATTTTTAAAATGATAAAAAATTTCCATTATAATTCATTTATGTCTATATTAAAACAACCATAAATTATTTAATAAAATATATACAAGGTTATAATAGTGTGAAATGGGATAAATTAAAATTTTATTTTAAAAATAACGTTCCTTATGTAAAACCATAAAAATATGGTTTTTTAACATTTGAAAAAACTAAAATAATGTAAAAAATTTAAAATATCATCCATTGAATCATTATTATGTTTTTTATTTTTAAAATATATTAGAAGATGGATTTGAAATAAATATTTTTAGAAAAAAAATATGTAAAAATATTTAGAATAATATTTTATGTAAGGAGCATATGATAATTTGAGTATGACTTAATACAAATTTTACATATAGTTATTAATAACAAAATTATGTTAATTATTTACTTTCTTGTAAACATTTATCGGGTTATTATTCCTTTTATTCCACTTATTACATTTTTATTATCAAGTATATGATAAATTGAGTTCACATTAGATGTTTTGCAGGTATTCATCACATAGGTATAAATCGACATCAGTTCGTTGACAATGATTGTTGTGATGATTTTTTAAAATATTAAAGTAAATAATAAATACATGAATTTATTTATTTATATAGTTATTGTTTTAAAACTAATCATGAGTTGTTATTATGAAAAATGAAGTTCATTATGATCATATAAAAGATATATTGTAGATAACTATGTGTAACGTTTCCATTTTTCGATGATTATTATTGAAAAATTATAAGCACAATATAATGTTTATAGATATGAAATAATATCACAAATACAATATTTTATAGTTTGATATATATATATATATATATCATCTAATTTATGTGGTGATGAAATATGAATGACATCATATCTTTAAGTTCATGGTCCACGTATAAGAAAAAATGATGTTATAATTTTTTTAGTGAAGGGAAATGTATGAATATATTTGTATTTTATCTTTTTATAATGATAAATATTTCATGATGATAATTTATATACATTTAATCCATGATTATTAATTTCCATTATATGTTGTTATGGAAAATTAATTACATCATATTGTGAGGTCGTAGTAATCCACACACAATAGTGATATATTTCATTCCCATTTGATGGTTGCTATAGATGGATATATGATATGTTATTTAGATAATAACACATATTGATATAGTAGATACTGATTATTTTAAATCATCACGTTTAAATAATTTTTTAATTATTTTTATGGATAATAGAACCAAAAATCAATGGTTAATGATACACATTCTTCATATATTCTCTTATGTTTTATACAAACAGATTTTCAATTGCGGTTTTTTAATAAAATGAAGAAATCTTGTATATAGGGTGATATGTAAGGATATTACTATTTTCATGGATTTTTGAAAACAAATGGTCTTTTTTATTAAAGAAATAAAAAGAAATTTTATCCTGTTATAATGTAGAGAGGGGCCCAATTTGATATTCTAAAATTATTAAAATAATATAAATTAATTTCCATGTCTAAATGTCTCCAAAGTGTTTTTTTAATATTGGGTAATAATGGGTAGAAATTATCTAATAAAATAACATTTTGAAATTTTTTTACTATTTTGTTCCACTTATCAATTTTTTTAACCCATGGTTGGTCCTTTTCACTCATACCAAGATAACACTGTCCTTTACTCTTTGAGGAACAATATAGGTACTATACATGAAAAAATGGAAATAAATAGACTAATTTTGATATTTTAAACCACTTACAAAAAATCAAATTATAGGACATAGTATTTTTTAAGTATTTATAAATTAAATAATATAATGTTATCTATTTTCAAAATAATTAATGAAAATATATGAACTATTAATTTACACTCACTTTAATGTCATCACAAAAAAGGAATTCAAATATAATCAATTAAAAAATACAGAATATATTATAGTTATCCATAACATCACCTGATCACATGAATTTTTTTCTTATTTTATTAATTTTATTATTCAAATATCATTTTTTTAATTTTTCTATTAACTAAATAATTACTAATTGAGCATTTCATAATATTTTAATTTTACATGTTCATTGTAAAAAAATGAAAATAAATTTACATGTTATAAAATATTTAATTTTAAAATTACTATATAGTACTGAAAATATCTTATATTTCTGAATTTATCATAAATTTTATATATGGTGAACTGATAATTTTACTCATAACATTACTTGTTTTTAAGAATAATTATAAAACACAGTACAAGCGAATGATCATAAACTCTAGTGTCATAGAGGATTACATACATAAAACTTAAGACATGGAATTAAATATAACATGTAATTATTTAATCTTTAAATTGACCTTATTACTATCATTATGCTCAATCATTTGTATAGGGTATCCTGATGAACACAATAAGTAATGGAAGAGCCCAAAAGCCAAATAAGAAAGTAACCATAAGAAAAAATCGTCATCACATGTCATAGAAGGCATTACATGATGATATGAAATGGAATGTAACATATAAAACCATAACATATAAAAATTGAATCATATAATCATAGATTCATAATACTTTGGATGTAACATTAAACATGACTTTTTCACAAGTCAAGGCTAACCGCCAAGACTGTTTCACATGGTAGCACAGTCCAAGGCTAACAGCCAAGACCATCTCACATAAATTTTCATGAGACTCAAAATTACCCAATGAATTAGAGATTTATATAGTTAAAACCATTATTACATTTCATTAATATGTATTCCACATTAATAATAATACATAACCAATCATACCTAATCATAAGGGTAACTCATGGAACGAATTGGGGCACCACAATCATTTCATTAATAAAATAAATGGGTGTATCATAAAAGTGTCCATGAAAGAAATGGGATACAATATACAAGGAAATTCATAACAGTAAATATTCTTGTATAATGGTATGTGATGTAATGTAGAAGTGACAACATGTATGAAAAGTATTTACCAAATTGTATCATTAAAACAACTTTTGAGCAGTTTTAAGGAAAATAATTTAGAGCCTTTTAAATACAAAATGGAACAATCCATTTAAAAAAACTAGACGTGAAACAAGTATGATTCCATAATAAAAAAGATTTATTTTATAAACACAATGGTTCCTTAAAATAGAATATATATTGCAATAGAAATTTGGTTTGAATTCAGGATGTTCCCTCAGAACAAGTTTTCTTATCATGAAGTATTGAGGAGTGAATCATTAATAAATACATTTATATCCATGAAGGATAATGATGGTTGGATATTGAAACATGATTTTTTACCATATAATAATTATTTGGAATTTTTATATAAAAATAAAATTCAAATTTTATTTATAAATATAATGATAGAGAAACCCAAAAGAATGTATGTTGTTCATGTCAAATCCCTTACAAAATTCTGATATGTTAATTAGTGTATTTAAGAAGGATTCATGATAGAGAAATGGGTTTCTATAAATTAATAAATCGTGAAGGAATTATGTATGAGATCAAAAAGTAAACACTGATTAATAAAAATTACACATAAAATGGTATAACATAGAGGATACTCTTTTATAAGGGTGTGATATGGAGGATCCCTTAACATAAGTCTGATGGTTTTCTTTTGGTTGATCTTAATGACCTAAATAATAATATTAAGTGCCATGAATAATTATTTAGTAAAATATTTACATGTAAATTATTTTTTATAAACATTTTGAGTTCATTCATAACCATTTTGATTGGTTATAATGTACAATTTCATAGTTCATGTCTATTTGTTTCATTGATTTTAATGATCAGTTCACTTATATTCATGTTTGGATACACATGTCTTATGAGAGTGGTTGTCCAAAATATAAGTTATATGAAATTAATGAGAATCTATAATATTACATGGTTATAAATTTCATTTTTTTATTTGGATTGAACGATATTCATTATATAATACATTAATGATAAACACCGGGGTTTAAATAATGATTTTTCTGACATTTAAATTGCTTTTGATTATTATTTTACATCATGTGTCCAAAAGGATTGCAGAACATTACATAATATAAAAAATATGTATAATTATCTGGTTCAACCATTTAAATGGTTTCATTACTATTTTATATGAATGTAGTGTAAATTGAAACCATGTGTTCTATGAATAATATAAAACAACACATATTAGACAGTGTTATTATAGATAGTATAAAAGGAGGGATAATGAGATATTAGGATAATCTATCCCATTAAAATAATAGAATGATATTAAATATATCTTACATGATTTATAATTCCATTAGGGATATTGGAAGTGAGGAACGGAAAAAATGAAAGAAGATGAATGAAAATAAAAGAATTGAAAGGTGGAATTTACCTCTTCAGTTTATCTCCACTGAGAGCCTCTTTATGGAAAAGGTATTTGTATATTTTATAATACCAAAAAGAGATGGTTGTGGGGGATCTTGGGGAGATATTTGAGAATAATTTAGGTACATAAAAATTCTTGAGATGAGTGAATACAAGATTAGAGTGTTGGTGGGTTTTATAGTGGAGGGGAGGAGGGTTTTCATAACATTTTAATCAGTAGTTTATTATTTTTCCAACATAAAAGAAATATTAATGATTCTTGTAACCAAAAATAGTAATTTGGGAATGTTAGTTTGAACCAATTTCCATTTACATCATCCATGACTCAAGCATGATGTATACAATATTGTTTTATCATTTAATGAGATTTACCATGTTCTACTATTCCTCAAAAATTAAATATTTTAGAATAATCTAACACAATTACCAAAACACATTTTCGTTGTTTAGAATAAAAAAATGTCCTCCATTTTTCGAAAATCATTTTATAAATATTGTTAATTTAATTTTTAATTAAATTCAAAATTAAATTGAAAAATATAGATTTTAAGACTATAACTTATTTTATAATGCTTTCCAAAATTACATTAGGTCTTATAAAGTTAACCTAAAACTAAAATACATGAATTTATTTATTTATGAACACAATTTTAGAAAATACATTTTCTTTAAAATTAATTAATCAATAGTAATTTGTTATTTATGCCTTAAAAAAATACCAATACTTTTACTAAGGTCATATTTACACTTATAAGATGCCTAAATTTAATTTAATCATTAATGGGTGAGGATACGACTCTTTTGGATAGTATACTATTCATAAGGGACATATTTCAATTCATAAGGGTATCATTTCTATTCATAAGGGTCAGTTACTATTCCATATAAATTAATATTGTCTTATCAGACTCAAAACATTTTACTGATCACAACTATATATATATATATATAGTTGTGATCAGTTTTTTTAAAAATTTAATCACCAAAGTGACAATATTATGTTTATAGTTCATATAGTACTTTTTAGTTCATTGGGTTATTATTTCATGTTATTATATGACATAATTATTAGAATGGTATCAATTGATAAAACATTGGGTCATTACATTATATCCCCTTTATAAATTTCACCCTCAATATTTTTGTTTTACATTCTAAGACATTAAAAGGTATGGGTATTATTCCTTCACTGCCTCTGCTAGTTCCCATGTTGCCTCTTCGTACATATGGTTCTTCTAGAGTTAGTTTACCAGGTGAGTATTCTTGTTATGTATAACATTATCTCTATGATCAAGGATCTTCACTGGCTTCTCCTCGTAAGGATGATCATTCTCCAAATATACTACATCTGAAGAGAGTATATGTGATGGGTCTGATATGTACTTATTTAAGAGGGATAGATGAAAGATATCAAGTAATTTAGAGATGGAATGCCGATGTTATTTTCTATAGTCCAGAGGTGTGACTCTATCAGGAATCTTGAAGGATCCGATGTACTTGGGACATAGGTTTCCTTTCATACTAAATCACATGACCTTTTCCCATGGATATATGCAGTGAAATACTTTCTGTCCAACATTGAACTCAAGGTCTCATCAACGATTTTCTACAGATGTCTTTTGTTGACTTTGGACTGCCTTGATGTGTTGTTGAATTTTTTTCAACTTCCCCACCATTTTGAACATTTTAGGTCTAATCATTTTACACCCACCAGATTCATCACAACATGCCTGTGTTATGCAACTTTTCCCATAAAAGGATTCATATGGTTGCATTTGGATGCATGCAGGGAACCTATTATTGTAAGAAAATTCATGCAGTTGAAAATGTTGGTCAAATAATTCATTGGCATCCATAGAATATGATATTCACAAAACATCTAGTGTCTAAATAGTGCACACATATTGGACATCAGTTTGAGGATTATAGGCCATACTGATGTTTAGTTCAGTGTTATGATCGTTTTAGAGACTTTTCCATAACATCAAGTTGAATATCAGATCTCAATCATATACAATAGATTGTGGTAATACATTAATATATACCCCCACTATGATATATACCATGGAAATTTGATCCAATGAGAATTCCTCTTGAATGGAGCTAAAGTGAGATGTCTTTGTAAGACGATCCACAATGACCCATATAGCGTTGTTTTCTCTGGATATCCTTGGAAGACAAATGAAAAAGACCATGTTTATATTCACCCATTTTTGGGTTGGTGTTTTTATTGGTTGAATCATCCCCATAAAATTTTGTATTATAGACATCCCTTATTGACATACCAGACACATTAATTATTCTATACATTCTACTTCTTCATATTGTCCCACCAATATATATCTTTGAGATCTCGATACATCATTATGCTCCCTATATGAATAGATAAGGTTGAGCTATGTGAATCATTTAATATCTTCTTATTTATCTATTGATATGATATTACAGATAATCATGACCCAAATCATACAACGCATGCCTCAACAATCTTGAAGTGTAAGGATTTTCCATTACAAATAGAATCCACCCATTTCAAAATTTCTACATCTTTTTTTAGGATCTTTTATTTTATCCTTGAGGGATGGTTGAGAATCAATTTTTGAAAGGTTTGATGATGTTCCTCTATAATTTATTCCAATTTAGATCATCTATTAATCATAGAAGATCATATCATTTTAAAATCCCATCATTGAAAGTGATGAATAATGCATTCTACATAGAGAATCCACTACCTTGTTTTCATTACCAGGATGGTTTTGGATTGAGAAATATTAATCTTTGATGATAAGTATCCATCTAGTCTTTAAAATATTAAATTATTATTATGTGAGTATATATTTGGGAATATTATAATCAGTTTATATTTCACACATCTCTATAGTCAGATAACACAACCATATTTCTATTTCAATGATCACATCTACTAACTCCATTCCATGAGTAGGAAAGTTTTTCTCATGAATTTTCTGTTTCATTAAGGAATATTCTATCATTTTATCATTTTTAATTAGTGTACATCCTAATGTTTTATTGAAGCATCATCGTACACCATAATGTTCCCTCCACTTGTTGGGAGTGTGAGTAATGGTGTAGTGATTAGATTATTTTTCAATTCCATTAAATAATATTCACATTTTGGATTCTTGAAAAACATAACTCTCGTTACCTGTCATCTAGTTCATTGGGCTTGGAAAAGTGAAAACACTTTAAAAATAATTGATCATAACAAGGTATGCCCAGAAAGTTGTAGATCTCTCTTACAATTGTAGTCCGGGGCCACTCTTTAATCTCCTTTGTCTGGGAAGGGTCCACATATATCAAATTACTATTGATAACAAGCCCAATGAATGATACTAACTCATGTTTCTCAATTCTCTTTGAGTATATACGAGTATCATTGGTAGGGACTACCAAAAAATTTTAAGGTAATATATATGGTATCTATTCATTAATTCCATGAAAATTTCTAAATAATTACTGATTCTGAAGGGCTTCACTATGAAATCATAGTTTCCATTCCTCGTTAGAAAGGAAGCCTTGGGTATATATTCCATCCTCACCAATAATTATTCATATCATGACTGAAGGTCCACTATAGATAAATAAATCTCCCAACGATGTTGACCAAACAAGTCATCTATCAATGATAGGGTATAATTTTTATTTATCATGAATTTTTTTGTGCTCACAATAATCAATGTAGTGACGCATTGATCCATACATTATCATGATGAAGAGGACATGTAAACAATATAGTGAAGAAGTGAGGCATATAAAACCCTTATTAACATTCTCTTGTAAATTCTTCTTTAGCTCTTCCAGCTCTACAGTGACCATTCTATATGGTCTCCCTAATGAAGGTTGTTATGCAGGAATAAGTTCAATTTAGAACTCAACCTATCGATCTGGTGGAATAAAATAAAACTGTCCAGGAAATACATTAATGTAATATCTCATGATGGGAATATCTTCGAGTGAGATTATCTCCTTTATCTCAATCATCTGTGAAAGAAATTCATTCTCACAAGGAATTAATATCCACCCATGAGACAATGATTATAAATGATATTCACCTTCATCCGTAGAATTGTAATGAATTGGAGGATGCTTCAGGATGTGAAGATTTCTCTAACATCCCCATCATTTGATGTTGTTTTTTTATATAGATATCCAATTCATTCCCAACATAGTATCGAACACCACTAAATGAAGTATAATGTGATTTTCCTAGAGCCATCATCATGAAATCTCCTTGACCAGAAAGTCGGCTACTTATATTTCTCTTGTGGTATTGATTTCTCTTTGGAAGAAAAGATGATGATTATTATCCATGCTATTTCGTTTTCCAAGCTACACAACTAGAACAAAATATATATTGAGAGTTACTCTACTATTATTGTCCACGCTATTTGGAATGGTACCATTCATCTTTCTTGGATGCTCACTGCTTGCTGGATGGATTTACTGAACCCCATTCCGGATATCATGTTCATCGTCACTCATATGTACCGTGAAGCAAATAGGATTGCTGATGGGCTTGCTAATATGGGTGTTTCTTGTGATATTTATTTGGGGATCATCATCCAATTGAGTTACTCCCTCTTTATACTAGGAATATAAACAATAATCTTTATTTCAAACTTGTGTAACCGTTTTTTTTTCAATAAAATTTGTGTTTTGGTCTTTGACCAAAACACTACCTTCTAAAAAAACATATCACCACATTATTTTATGGCTCCACCATAGTAGTAGTGACAGAATAATATCTTCCTTGTTTCCTTGATTCATGTTGTTGACTACCTCCGATAATCTGCTGAGTATGTATTTTTTTCACATAATTCCCATTCTTTTTCATGTTGTATCATTGCACTAAAGGTGAGTATTGATATGAACCTTCCATCCTTCTTCAACATTATTGTGATTTTACATATATCATCAGAAGTTTTGAAACCAATGTCCCATATTTTAACATTTGAAGCTATATTTGGTTCCCCATATATTGTTCCCTGGATATTTCTTCCCATAATCTTTAAACATGGGTTGATCTTTCTTATTTCGATCATAGAATTTATTTACCTGACCACCCCTGTTAGATTCAGTTTTTCTTCTTGTCCCTGCGCACACAATTACATTGATTGTTTCCAATCACTGTTTCATCCTTGAGGGAACAACATAAAATCTTCTTATAAATATAAGAAAATTTAATCACTATTCATTTTTATAGACTCAACATTTGTATGCTAATGAGGCAACCAACCTTTCTTTTTCTTTTCAAGTAAATGACAATGGAGTACCTTGCATGGCTTATGATTTTTTCTTCACACACCCTGATTGAATCATCTTCAATATTCTTATGTTATGGGACAACTCATTACCGCTTGAGACAGAGGGTTTGGGGAATATATTTATTGAAAAACATTTACATGACTTCCCCACATTCCATGGTATGAATTTTCTCCATGGGTTTCATTTTCGTGATCAGTGTCCACTACGGACCAGTTTCCCCTATTAAAAAGATATACTACCTGTATGACATTCTCCTCATCAGAGCACTCGAAGACAGATAATATCTTTTCTATGGTGTTAATCTACAGTTCTATGAGGAGGGAGTTATAAAATCCAAAAAAAAGTGGAGGACATTGTTGCATGACATATTCAATGGAAAAATTTTCTTTCCTTAGAGGAAGAGGGTGATACCTCTGATTCGTGTCATTATTCATAACTTGAGCCAGTTGATCAAGTACTACCATGAATTTTTGAGAACCCATCACCATCATATCGGGCATATCAAAGCGATATCATCACGTTCCCTATAATATTGATTTTTGGTAGGTGTTCTTCTAATTATCACGGTTAACTAAGAAAAAATAATGTATAATTATAGGTCTTGAATACTTAGTTATTGATCATTAAATGAAAAATTGAACATAAGAGGATACACATGTAAATGAGAAGTATATCCTTACTTGTGATTGCATGTTTTTTAATTCAGTACATCCTTGATCTACTTCTAGACATATATTCTGATGGGATATTTTTTTATTCCTATAAAAAGGGTTTGTTCCACACTCTTTAACATAACAATGAATATCCTTTGGGAGTGTCGAACTAAGAGTACAAATGGCACGTTGTTGTCCACTAGTTCTCGTTCAAGTCTAGATCAAAGTGATGTTTTCTTGTTTTACCCCTATATAAATTGTTACAAGAGACACCTCAAACTATTATTATCCATATAGGGATGAAGTTTATTGATAAATATCATACTCTATACATAGAAAAATTTAGGGATGTTTTTTACTTATTATCATCTTTTAGGTTCACACTAATTTGCTCTATTAATAATACCAAAAAATAACTAGAATATCCTATGATACCTACTATAGTGACTCTATAATTTAATACATAAAATTACATAATCTTAAGAATAATTATACATCAGATTATATGTCATGGATCGTAAAGTATAGTGTCTTGGAATAGTAGGTAAATAAAACTAAAAACATGGAAGTAAAAAAACATTTCTTTATTAAATATTCAAATTGAGATCCTAACTTCGATTGTGACTAATAATCTTTATAGGGTACCCTAGGGAACACATGAACATGGGGATGAGCTAAATAGCATAGTATGGGAATAACCATAAGAACAATGAATTACCACATGAGATAGAAGGCATGAAATGATGTAATACAAAGAAATGTAACATATGAAATCATATCATATAAACAGGGAATAATATAAACATGGAGTCATAATAATGTGGTAGTGATATAAAACATGAATTTCTCACATTTCATGGGTAACCACCTAGACTGTTCCACATGGTAGCACAATCCAAGCCTAACCGCCAAGACTGTCACACATAAATTCTCATAAGAAGCATATTTAGCCAATGAATTAGATATATATCTAGATACAACCATCATAAAATTTAATGAATATATTTTTGACATAAATAATCATACATAATCAATCATACATAAACATAAGGGTCATCATTGGAAATAATTCGGTACCATAATCATGTCATAATGCATAACAAATGAGTTTATGATAATAGTGTCCATGAATGAATGAAAATAAAATATAAATGTAAATTCATAAGGATATTGATGCATGTATCATGTTCTGTAATGTCATGTAAGAGTGTCAATATATAAGAAATGTATTTACCAAATTTTAGCAAAATTCTATTTTCATGAATTTTTAACGAAAATATTATATATCATTTTAAATAAAATGGGAACAATACATTATTTAAAACCATAATTGAAATGAGATGGTTTTAATAAAAAAATACATACTTTATAGAGAAAATTGTTGACTAAAATAGAATATAGATTTCAGTTGATATCAGGTAAGAATTCTGGATGTTCCCCCAGAACATGATTGATTATTGAGATTTATTGAGGGGGAATCATTTGAAAATACATGTATATCCCAGAATGAAAATGAGGGATGGATATTGAAACATGATTTTTTATAATTTAAACATTATGTATAAGTATTAAATTAAATTAATTGAAAAATAAATTTGGATAAAAAGAAATATAGTGGAACCAAAAGGAATGTAGGAGGTTCGTGTGGAATCACTTTCTGAAGACCGGAATGGTACTGGGTGTACATAAGAGGGTATAATGAGAGAAAAATGGTTTTCTATTATTTAAAACACAAATTTGTAGAATGGGGGAGGTGTGAAATCATACAACATAATTATTTATTTCACATTAAATGGAATAACATAGTAAAGATTCTTGAATAAGTGTGAGATAAAAAAGATCCCTTACATTAAGTCTCATTATGTTCTTTCCTTGATCATGATGACTTGAATGAATAAATCAGGTTCATTAACTATGAGATTAAAAATCATGTACTTTTAAATTATTTATTATACCCTTTTTGTGTTCTTTCACAGCCTTTTGGATTGGTTATCTAGTACAATTTTCATTGATTGGGTCTGTTTGTTTCGTTGGTTTTAATGATCAATTCAATTATATTCATGTTTATATACATATTTATGAGGGTAGACATTGTAAAAAAATTAATTAAATGAAATCAGTGAAAATAGATAATACTAAATGGTGAGAAACATAATTTGGTAATTTGGATTGATGGTTAATCATTAGATAATACACTTATGATAGACCCTTGGATTAACATGGTGATTTTCCAAACAATTAAATGGTTTTGTATTATTATTTTTCACTAATTGTTTAAAAGGATTATAGAATATAAAATAAGATAAAATAAATATATCGTGATATCTTTAAAAAATTAAAATGATATCCCGACTAGTTAAGTATATTGTAATGTAAATTGATAACCCATCTTCCTTGAATGTGATAAATCAACACATCTTGGATAGTGTATTCCTTTATAGTATAAAATGCAGTGGAAATAGATTATGATAAACTATCACATTAGAAAACTATAATTATTTTAAAGTTATTTTATTAGAGTTATCATACTATTTTGGTTATGGGAGTTCTAGAAATAAAATGAAAGAAAATAACTTCAAATAAAATAAAAGAATCAGAAATATGAATTTAACTTTTCAGTATATCTCTTTTAGAGCCTATTTAGGGAAATGGTTTAGGTATTTTTAGGAGAAAAAATGCAGTTGGATGTAGTGTAGGATATTAGAGAGTGATTTGGGTATAATTTGGGGAAGGACAAAGGCGTGAGAGGAGTTATGAGAAGAGGAGAGTGTGGGTGGTTTTTATAGATGAGGGGATGAAGGTTTTCATAATGTATTAATCATTACTTAATTATTTTTTCTTATGAAAATAAATAGTAATGATTCATGTGAAAAAAACCATTATATATTCTTGTGAGTTCGAACCATTGGCCATTTAATTCATCCATGGCTCAAGAATTATGTATAAATTTAGGTTTTACCATTTATTGTGAATCATCATATTTTACTATTCATAAAAAATTCTTCTACTTTATAAACATCACAATAATTCACCAAAAAAATTTTTAATTTATGAGAATAAAACAGTGAAGTCCCTTTTTTATAAATAATATTATTAATATTATTAATTCATGTTTAAAATAAAATCATAATTTACATGAAAAATACATATTTTAAAAATATTTCTGATTTTATAATGCTTTCAAAAATTACATTAGGTCTTTAAAAATTATCATAAAACCACAAGACATGATTTATATTAATTTAAAAATATAATATAGTAAAATAAATTTTCTTTTATATTTATTAATGAATGTAAATTAAATAAATATGGCTTGTAAAAATTGCCAATAATTTTATAAGGGCAATATTACTACTTATATGATGCCTAAATTTTATTTATACATTAATGGGTGATGTTACTATTATTTTTTAATATTTTTTATTCATAATGGAAATATTAATATTCATATGGATAACATTACTATTCATAAAGGTCAGTTATAGTTCACAAAAAATTAAATTTGTCTTATTAGACTCAAAATATCACAATAATCACAACATTGTTTTTCAGATTTTCAAAATTCGAATCACAGAAGTGCCAATGATATATTTAAAGGTTACATAGTACTTATTAGTTCATTTTAATTTGATTTAATGGGAGTATATGACCTAATTATATTAATTAAATATTCATTGATAATATATTGGGTCAATAAATTATATTTATGGAAAATAGAGTGTGATATTATTTTCATTATATTCACTTTAATATTTAATAGAAAAATCAGGTTGAAAAGAAAAAAGGAATATATTCAACATTTGGATTATTATTGTCATGATATACACAACAATAAAATTAATCCAACTTTAAGTGTCATGTCTAATTTATATAAATTTATTTTTATTCTTAAAAACCAAATTTACATTTAATCAAGGTAGGAAAAAAATACAATGGTTAGTATTCAAAATGTATATAAATAAAAGCAATAAATTTACAAAATTTAGAACTATAATTATATATTTGGAATCTAATATTCAAGATTTAAAATATAGATGTTCCAAATTAAATTTAAATATAAATTAGAATGAAATAATAAAAATGGTTTTTAAGAAAAAGGTATTTTTTAATGCAAAAATGTTTTTATAGTAATTTCAATTATAAAGTTCATTCCTAATATTATATATGTATTTTTATTGATTAATTTAATTAATTTAAAATTTTAAAAATAATAAACTGTATCTTTTTCAAAAATATAAAATAAAATAAATTTTTTTAACAAAAATCAGTATTTTTCATAATAAATTGAAAATTTAATCATTCTATAAAATTATAAAAATATAAATATATGCTTCATTTTACCAGATAATTTTAATATGTAACACATTTTATCACATTTGATTTCAAAATATTCTATTAGCTTGTTATAATATTCTCTCATAAAAACACAATAAAAATCCTTTTTAAAGAAACACATTATTGAAGAATGAAGGGATTAACTAAATATGAACATTTTATTTATTAGGAATTAGTCTACTACATTCCATTAATTAGTAACATAAAATATATTTCATAATATGATAAATTGTATTCATTATTTTCGTCGAAAATTCTATGTTTTAATATTCATATTCAAATAATAACATTTTACAGTTTGTTTAGACTTGGTGTTGTGTATATTCTATGCTATAACAAATTTAAATTATTTAAAAAAAATTGGGATATTAAATTCTCTATGTATATTTAATTTAATTTTTATTCATAATATTAAATTTATCTTTATAATATATAATTTGAACACTAAAATAAGTTTTTGAAATCCCAGATTATAAATTGGTGTTATAAAACATCATGTTAATAAGATGGGATAATATATATGATTATCATATGGTATAACACAAAACTATGATTCAAAATAAGAAAATATTTTTCTGAAGAAAAAAGATTAACATTATGAGGAAAATAAAAACCATGTACTAGTAATGAGTGATAAAGAACATGGTTTGGATAATCATAATTAACTAATGATAAAAAAATATGTGATGGTTAAAGAGAACATTGATTCATAATAGAAACAGATAATTATATATCATTTTTTATCAATATCCTTTTCCTAGTGTTCAGTAATTCCATTCCCATTATTACTTATAATATAATGAAATATACTTACTTGAGATGTAAAATTTCCTCTATTAACCAATTCCCACCACAATTTTATCTTTTTATCCAACTAATGGGTATTTGAAAAAAAAATTATCCTACTAAACTAAAATAACCATCAATCAAATATTATAATTCTAAAAAACTATAAAAATATATTTCCTCCATTTTACATATTAAAGAACTACAAAAAGGTTTTGATGAGGTAGGATAATTTTAAAACTAAATAAAACATTATTGATTGAAATGAAACATTAATCTATAAATCATCAATAATAACAACAAAAAATCAAAATAGGTCATTATATAAATATCTGGGAATAAAATAATTATAAATATTATTGACCATATTTGAAATGGAAAATTAAATGGAATTGGAATGATATTAATCTAATATAAATTTTCCATTTATCACAAAATTTTACCAATTACTCTCAATGACTCATATATAAATGTATATTACCTAATCATACAACATTTATGATATGGTTATCTATTTTGTAAATACCATGAATCCACCAAAGCAACATTAAAATTATATATACCTCAAAAAAAATTCAACATTGAATCCTTAAAATACCAATAATATCACATAATGTTCCTTAAAATTTTAGTGACCTTATTTATAAATCATTCTATCACCAAATAAATCTTAAATCCCATCATTCTATATATGGTAAATAAAGGTTCCCAAAATAAACAAAATAATTTTATAATTGTTCATTTATATAAAAAATATCATTCTAAATATGATATTACATTGGTTAGTTGAATGTTCTACAACCTAAACGCCCTTTGGTTATATGTTCATGCCTTGTGTCCTTACAATATGCAATATTTTTTCCTTTATACAAAAAATTGTTAATTAAATTATTATAATTTGCAAAAAATATGATGATATACATAAAAATATTATTACTATTGTATTCAATTATTACCCAATAATTTTTTCTATCCAACTTATTTTTAATAAAATAATAATTCTTATGTATTATCACTTAAATAACATCAATAATAAATTAACACAATGAATTTATTATCCCATTAGCATATGTTATTCAATAAATGTATGTAAAAAATAATGACTTTTTTCACAACAAATTTTTTGAAGGTAATCAATTCTATTGAAAAATATATCCATGTTTATTTAAAATATCATTAAAATAATAATAATAATGAGTTTTATGGTTATCTTAATTTTTATAATACATCATAATATCATTTATACAATATCAAAACATTATAATTCACCAAAAAAATACATAAATGCATCATTCATTCAACATTATTATTAATTAATGAACAATCATTAGGCATATTGTTTCATAATTAAGCATTCCTAAAAACAAGGATATTATATATTTATTTATTTTTCATCAATACAATCTCATTCATGTTTCATACATTAATCAATTTAAATGAAATCAAACCATAAATATTGAAAATATATTTACTTTGTATCTTATATTTCGTCTGGTATGAATTTCAACAACTATAATGTAAATGATCCTAAAATTTATAGAATTTTAATATTTTCAATGTTTTTAGAGTGGATAGTTTTAAATAAAATAGAAAAGATACCATGACCAACCTTTTATTTAGAGAATTTCAATGTTTTGCGAAAATAAGTCAATTTACTTGTTGTGATTATAATTACCAATAGAAATTAAAAATCATTTTATAATGAT
Organism: Viscum album; assembly: GCA_963277665.1. NCBI lineage: Eukaryota > Viridiplantae > Streptophyta > Magnoliopsida > Santalales > Viscaceae > Viscum > Viscum album. The sequence continues at coordinate 275,111,948 of OY728129.1, read as the reverse complement.
TTTTTAGTAATAATTATAATAACACAGATAATAATGACTAAAAAGGTTATGAATGATCACATTCCATACATCATGAAAAAATAATCAAACTGTTGAATAAAAAATCTTTTTATCAGGATATGTGCTACAAAAAAATAAACCGAAAGGGTAATAAAATAGAATGAATTTATAAAATACTATAGTCCTTAAACCCCATTATATCATAGTTGATCTAATTTCTCTCAATTCACCTATAACATAATCATACATTTTAATAAAATTAAATTAATTTCGTTGTATTATTTTAAATTTATGCTTAATTAAAATTCTAACCTCTAATGATAATTACACAGACGTCTAATATTATCTGGATTGACCTGACCCTAAATGATAAAAAAATAATCTTTAATATAATGATTTAATTATAAAACATTTAAGGATATAATAAGAAATATAATTTTACGTAATTAGTTTATAAATATAACATAAAATGACTCAATTTTTTGTATGTTTATAGTTATGTTCAATATCAAATTTTCCAATATTATAAATCATTAAATCATTTATTTATTTTTATGAAAAAACATCCTGAAATCCAATATGGAATCTTCTATGTTCTTACCGATCCGTAAATACAATAAAAAACAATTTAAAAACCTGGGTTGAGAACCATAATATCCTTAAGTAATATAAAATGAAATGCTGAAACATAATAGTCATGTTTAAAGCATTGAAATCAGGAAAGAAAAAAATAGAGTTTTCATTAAACATTGAACATTAATGAAATTAATTTTCCCACCGATTGTTTTTCATAAAAAAAATATCGGAATTAATATTGTTAAAACAAAATCATGAATGTTTACTAGAATTCTTAACTAGCCATGATATAATTTACATATTATATACCATTTTTACCCTAAAATAGAAATATAATTCCTTAATAAAATAATTAATTTTACATAAGAAATAAAACGTTTTCCATAAAAACTCAATACCATTAATATAATATTCATATTGGTTCAAATTTATGTCATTTTAATAATACAATTATTTATTACTATAAGAAACCTTACAATTTGAATAAACATATGAAATACTTCCCATATATTTCTCCATTAAACATAATAATTATCAATTTAATTTAGTGATATCTAGGTTTACCCATTATGTAGGCTTTAAAATTCGCACCTATTTTCATCATAAATATCCATGTACCTTATCAATAATTAATCCATTAAAAACAATTTTAAATTAGTATGAATATTTTTTTGGATATCAAAATTCCCTTTTATATTATAATCAATTGACAATACAAAAATATAAAGAAAGAAGGAACAATGGATTTTATTTGAATAAAAACATAAGTAAGATAAATAAATCACATATTTTAATAATTTTTGGCTATTTTGAAAATCATTTCAATTGATATATATTATAATAAAACATTGAATTTTTTATCAAAATGTTCTCTATAAAAAATGTTAAATCATACCATTTCAAAACAATTTAAATAATTACCGAAGAAACAGAAAATTTCCAATATAATTTTTTATATCCATATATAATACCAATAAAATAATTATATTATATAATGATATGAATTACAAAAAAATTTAATGGAGAAATTAAATTAAGATTTTAAAAAAAATCCTTATATGGAACTGCTGGAGTAAATTTTTATAAAACATTATAAAGAATGAAATAATTGTTAAAAAATTACCATTATAATATAATGAAGAATAAATAATATATTTTGTGAAATATTTATCAAAAAATGCAGATGGATGAAAAATATTTATAAAATTAATCATGAAAATGATTAAAATGAGGCTTTTACTCGAAGAGTATCTCATGCATTGAGTTTTAATCCTAACATATGATAACTATCATCATTAAAAGAAAGAATTTTTAACTTAATTAAAATAATATGTATCATTTTCAGGTTTTATATCTCTTTTATTGAATTTATTAACATGTTAAATAAATTAAATAATGAATTTTGATAATATCGTACGATTTGATGATATTCATCTCTTATATAAAAAATGACATTAGTTGGATAACTATCATCAAAGTGGCCATTCTTCCATCAAATTCAATATAGGAATTAGGAAATTATTATTAAAACTAAATTTTAATAAAAAAATTTAAAACAAATCCCTAATGGTGTTTATTAAAAATGAAATGTGTTCCAATCAAGGTGTCACTAGTACATACTTATACAAGATTAAAATTTATATTTTTAAAAAGATATTTTGGAAAGAAGCAAATTTTTATTAAAACTCTATATATTGATAAAAATATAATAAATACATTATTTTTTTTAGTATAAATAAATAAATATATATATATATATATTATCTAGTTCATGTGTTGAGGAGAAATTAATAACATCACTTTTTGAACATGGTATTACACACGTACGCAAAAATGATGTTATCGATTTTCAATGAATTAAGAGGTATGAATGTAGTGGTTATATAATCTTTATATAAAGATAAATGTGTCATAAATATCATTTATATATGAAATAAATCCATCATAATATGATTTTGTTAGAGGTGGGGATGGAATCAGATTACATTGGTCTACCATGTTGTAGTCTCTTGAACACATAAATGAAGGATTCATTACTAACATGATAGTCGTCGGAGATTGATACATGTAATGAATGATAGAATATAAAATACAATTATATGATATATTCTAATGTTATTATATGTACATGGTTGATTAATAGATTATATATGTGTAAGGAGAAATAAAATAAAAATAACGAGTTGATAATGATACCTCTTCTTCATGAAACCTAAAAAAATTACACAAAAATATTTCTAGGTTTAGTTTTATGATCATAACAAGGAATACAAGATGTGGGGACTGATTAAATTAATGATTTTGGCCAGTTATAGGTTGACTAAATAGATCTCTAAATAGGATGAATTGAGAAATACATCTTTCCTTTTATATGAATTGGTTATGGGATCTTAGATTTTTTTTAATATTAGTTTAAAATAATGTAATTTTCATGCCTCATTATCTCCAAACTAATTTATTTATATTAGAGGATGAGGATGTCACAAAATAAAATTATTCAAAAAAATTACTAGTATTTAATTTTTTTATATTATGTGTTTTTCAATACACCTAAAACTATTTTCACACATACCACACTAATTACATTTTTTATACATTGATAATCATGAGAGTTACAATAAATTGAAAAAATACCATAAATGAAAAATACTTATCATTTGGTATGGTATTTATATTACTGGTCTTAAGATTAAATTTTATTTTTCAAATTAATTTTATAAAATATTAATAATTTTAAAATATCATTAATGTATTCTTTAGAAACTATTAATTTATATTAACATTTATAAAATCATGACAACCAATAAATTAAATTATATTCAACTAAATCATCCCAAAAAATTATAGTTATCTAAAATAGGTCATTGATAAAAATTATTCATCCATATTATATTGCATTTAATGTTTTTATTATCATTTATTTTAATTTTTCTTTATTGTGGAATTATTGTATCATCATTTCATAACCATTTATAGTATTTATATCATAACTAAAAATTCAAAAATAAAATAACATCATAAAAAATCATTTCTATCCAAATGATTTTCTATTACAAAAAATATACTCCTTTTACATCTAAGTAATAAATATTAGAGATATTAAAATGAAGAGTGTGATATTTTTGTTTTTATATTCTATTAAATATTATAAAGGTTAAATTCATATTCAAATAGAAACAAGTATATATATTCTATTTTTTATAATCATGTGTGAGATATTTTTATCCAATAAAAGTAATTCATTTTTTATGGTCTCTTTTTATTCTATATTATTTTATGTTTAACCATGATTATTGTACTTACTTTTTACCATGGAAAAAAAATTATTATGATTACTATTAATAATGTACATATATAATAGTGAAATATTTACCAAATTTGGATTCCCTAGATTCCAAATGTGTAATCCATATTTAATGATTCTAGAAACATAAGTGGTATAATTTAATATCCAAGTAAACTAGTAGTTCTTGAAAAAACAGGTATACATGAAAATAATTTTTTTAAAAAAATTTCAAATAAATTAAAATATAAAATATATTTTAGGTACTATAATTGCATTAATTTTTATTAAAAAAATGTAAATGTGAAAACTAATCCATAATTAAATTTTACTGTGTGAATAATAAAATAAAAATAGTGGTTTCAATGAAAATCGATATATTTAATTATTTATTAAAAAATAAATATTTTTTGAAACTATAAAAAACTAACACTATAATAATTTCTTGATGATGAATTAAGAAATGATATCTTATTTATCAAATAACTTTTTGAATTATTTCTCAAATGAAAATGAATATTATCTAATAAAATTCAAAATAAATTATATTTGATGGGATCATAATTTTTAATTTCATATTAAATTACTACAAATAGAATATTATTTAAAAAGAATTAAAAAATTTCTAATTAGAAACTTTAAATGTATTTAATTATTGATTTATTATAAATATTTACATAAAATTTAATGACTATGAAATAATATTCATATTTGAATAATAATATTAATTTTTTATTTATGAATCTTGTTATGTAACATATGTGACATTTAAATTAATATTAAATTTAAAATAGTAGGTAAATAAACATTTTTTTTTAAAAAGTAAATTATATTTTAATGTTATGGAAGTTAATAAAATATGAATAAGTCCCACAACCCACATACACCTGTTATAGGACATGTCGAACCTATGCAAGTCCACCCCTAATAATTTAAAGCCTATTTATGGATGTTTTATGTAATTAATAACCCACAATTGAATATTTTTGGTCTGGAAGAACATGAACCCACACATACTAGGTTGAAAAGAAGTAGCTCTATCACATGTGGGATGACTGCCTACAGAAAATTGTAGCAGGTCGATATCAATAAGAGGAGATAGTGGGGTTGTGGGATGAGGCCGATGTGGCTCAACAAGGACGGAAATTGGAAAGACACACATGGGTGAAAAATTGATGTTTGTGATAGGGAGGTGAGACTTATAGAGTGGAGGTGATAGCATGCTCCACATAGAGGATTGGGGTGGGGAGGTGGAAGAGGATGATGCTTCTCTAGTATACTACAAATGATTTATCATTTTATTTATTTAATTTTTTATTTTAATTTATCTTTTTCGGTTATCTACTGACCATTTTTTATTTAATAGAATAGGTCTTTCTCAATTGATTGATTATCCTCCCCAAAATTCTATTATTTTTCTATTTATACTATAGCAACGCCATCCGACATTGAATTTAGTATTTTCTTAATTACATATAAAATATATCTTTTTAATTGTATAACAATTTATGAATTATTATACGAACATATGTAATTATTTCTCATTGGACGAAGTTGTTTATTCCTATTGAAATATAGCTGGAATATGATGAAAATGGAGGGTCACCAAAATCACCATAGACCAAAATAATCGATAAAATAAAACATATATATATAAATATATGTTCCTTAAAATTTAATACTCATGTAAACCCTATTCAATATGATATAACTGGTAATATGGTAGTAACATAAACATATAGTATAATATAAATACATTTTCTGATACCTTAGGACTAAAATACTCCCCTGTACTAAAATATACTGGAACATTTATTTTTAGTGGAATGGAAAATTCATAGTATAACATTGATACTAATATTTGGAATATGGGAATAGAAACTAAGGGGCTATTCCTAGGATTTAATTTATTTTTTCACATGAATTATATATCACTATTATCACCTATTATCTCTTCCATAACAATTGAATGAGGATCTCATCTGAATTTATTTGAAAAAAAATAAATCGAACAGTTACCTTATTCGGTTTGGTGGGATGTTGGACCTTCAAACTGTAATGGAAAGTGTTTCATGACGGATCTGAGGTCCAACCACTCAAAATTATCCACACATGATTAAAATTCCTTCATGAACACTGATTGTTTAATTTTGATCCTCGTTGTGGAGTTCAGATGAATCCTTCAATTTATTAACAGTCACCATGATCTCATTCATTTTATTTTCAATAGTGATCAATGATCATATCCATGGAACAATCACTTCTCCCACTAGGATTTATGAATGAAGATAGATGAACTCTCAACTTTGATTAAATTAACAATCTATTAGAAATTACATTTACGTTTAATATATAGTGGTAATTATATAACCATGATGGGATCATTGACCCCTATTTATTTTATTCCTACTAAATAATCCATAAACTAAAATTTATAAAAAAACAAACGAAATCATTAATACATTTATATTTTACCACCTAAATTAAATCTACTATAAATATAGAATATTTAATAAAATTTATTCCTTAAAATGATGTATAATTCTCATAAATATGAAATGATCCATGAATGTTAAAATAATATTCTTTCATATTATATTTTTCCATATATTCACTCAATACCTTAATAATAGTTTTAATAAATAAACTCAAATCTAGTTATTATATTATAAGAAAATAATGATTTTATTCACTCATTAGTGATCCTTACTACATTGAAACCACTAGGACCACATAGTGGTACCCAGTAAGACATATACATGTATTTGTTATTCTTGGTTAGAATTTTTCATCTACTTTATGTGTTACCCTCTAGGACCAAATCTCAATTGAAATGGGTATTATTCAAAAAATCGGTGTTGGGAAAAGTAACCATATTCGCCACAAAATATATAATTAACATTAATTAGAATGAGAACATTTCTTATGAAAACAAATTGTGTAATATTATCTCATTATTGTATGATATTTAATAATGTGAGAAGCACCCCTTTTGTTATTATCCATACCTATTATAATGTTTATTTAACCATTTCGAATGATATACCTTACTAAACCATGGAAATTATTTTAATGAATTTAGTAACACCTTTTTCTAGATTCCATGATATATAATACCTTTTCAAAATAAGGAACTTAAATATTGATTATTTAATCTATGATATACATCTATTTATAGTCCAAACACAAGATACCATTCTAAGAAATCAATTCTATAGTTTTTATCTTACTTCATATTATTTAATCAATTCTTATTCAGTATTAGTAATCTCATGTTTAGAGATAATTATAGGTCTTCACGTATCAGATCAACTGATCACATTAGAAATATGTGGTGTTTTTATTTGTAGGGAAGTCTTTAGGATCTTATCCACTCTGGATCACCAAGGGTGAAATTCATGACATTAATTCTCACAATGTATGTTCCCCCAACACAAAATATTGAAACATCATCCATTTCTAATGTGTTATAAGTTTATGAAAAATAAGAAATATGATAATTATTTTTTTCATGGAATCTCTATAATATCATTATAGCCTCAGAACCTTAAATAAACCTGGTAGGAAATTTAATCATAAGAAATTACCCTACATATAGTGGATTTTGAATTATACATAATATAATGGAAGATATGAAACATGTATCGATAAAAATACATACATGTAATGATAATAAATGTATTAACATGTGTTTTTTAGTTTCAAATGCACACAGAAATTATTTGTTGAATTAAATAATAGTATTCTTTTGAGGCATGAATCTATAAAACACATGATAATTATGTTGTGGGACAACAAGATGCTCTATATGATAAAGGTTATTCTTTTTTACATGAGTCATCTTCCATAATATAGCCATGTTGTATTAATTTCTGTCATCATTTATATTCTACAAATAAGAAGGGAATCAAGGGAAATTTATTAAGGTTATCAATTACCATTGTAAATTTAGTTACCATCACTAATTGATATAACTCTCTCTGGAATATCATAATCATCATAAATTTTAATATATAAAAAGTAATTATAATTATAATAATTCAAAAATTAAAAAACAGTTATTAAATTTCTCCTGGTATCTATGTTTATATAAAAAAATATATCTCATGGTTTCAAGTAAACATTATCAAATAGAAACTATAAAAACCCAATATACAAAAACCTTCAGTCGGTGTCTCTATTTCTTCTTTAGAATAAAATACATGGCCTCACATCAATAATGATCAATATGTTTATTAGTACAAAAGAACCAGACACAATCATTAATCCTATATTACATTGTAAATATAAGATACAAAGAATAAGATACAATATTACATTAGTGATATTATTCATAATATCCAAATTCCAATCATTTGGAAAGGTAAAAAAGTAATATGTGATATCAAATACATAGTAGGAGTTATTTATAGTGGAAGATATCATGAGTAAATTAAAAATATTTTATATATAATGTAAATTTACTAAAAAAATCATTTTAATTAATAAATAATGAATGAAAATATTCGAGGGATAATATATATATTTAGTAATATCATTGTTATAATAATTAAATTTTCATGAAAATAATTCATTAATAAATGATTTCAATATCTCACACATCATGTTGTATTTACTAATGAGGGCTTGTTCTATAAATTTTTGAATGATGGGTCCATATACAACATAATTAAATTTAATAATTTTTTTCCAATTAGTTTTTCTCATGATATATTTCTATACAACAAGTGGATATCAATTACTTGGCCTTTGAGATCAATACATGTCCAATTCATTCTACATATGCTGAACGATAGATTTTATTCAAAAATAACATTCCCTATTGATAAATTTCATTATTAGGTAACGAATATGGAATATAAATATTTCCCAAGACAATGAAATATGATTCAAATAAAAACACAAAATGAGTTTATAACATATTTTTTGGTTAAAAATAACATCCCTAAAAGAATTAATATAAATATTTAATGGATATATAATATCCAATGACAATAATAAAATTAATTTTTTATGGAATATTATATTTTATTAAAATTATAGAGAGATAAATGTTTTTCATTTGTTTATCAGAAATAGTTTTTTTGTAATAAAGTATTATCCAAATGAGAAATAATTAAATATAAGAGAATTATTAAAATAATAATTTTTATTTGGTGTTTTTTGGAATAGATTTTAAATATTTTATAACAATATAAATATCATAAAATGAATATTGTAGTTTTAAAATCAGTTAATGTTTTGTAAATAAAAAAAAATAATCATTCATTTTGACTAGATGTAAAGAAATAAAAAATGTTAAACATTTTGAATAAATTAAAATGACACCATTTCAAAATATTTAAAAAAAATCGAGATACAATAAAATAAAATTTTATATATAATCTCTTTAAATAAAAAATTATTCTATAAAATAAATTAAAAAAATATGGATATAGATGAAAGGATACTAGATCAAAAAGAGGGATGAGATTCATTATTTGGTTTTAAAATTTCATATCTTTATTGAAGTTAAAAATAGGAGAATATATATAAGAAAATAAGGAAACAAATAAAATATACAAATGAAAGAAAAATAGATGAATTTTTATGAAGGATAAATTGAAATATTTAATAAATTAAAATAATAGTAATTCAAAAATAATGAGACTATAAAATAATTATTTACCTCTTTGGTAACATTTAAATATCAATCCCATGAAATAAAAAACATTAATTGAAATAAAATCTACACGATTAAATAGATATAAAAAATAAATATATCTAATTTGATATTTACAGAACAAAAAAATGTGAATATTTGTATAATACTATGTACTCATCAATAGAGTGGATATTTAGATTAAATTTGTTACAACATGTTAAAAATTTCTCATAGCTATTTTTAACCTCATGTATAATAAATTTATATTTATTAAAAAAATTTAAATGGAAATTGGATACAAATATAATATAATATATGATCGATTTATAAAATTTCCAACCCATTTATTATTTTCTCCTTTTTAAAATCATTTTTTATGGGTAAAAATAGTTTCACTCCTCTTGAGAATTTTTGTTTAGTATTAATGATCTATTATCATTGATGATGGTTAGATAATCACCTAGGTGGTATTAAAAACATAAATGTCATGAATTATATATACAGTCATCCAAATAATGAAAATATTGTAAAACAAATTAAACATTTCATGGAGATTTTAGGTCATACGTACCTATGAAGGTTGTTTCTACATTTCATTGGATGAAATGTAACAAATTTAAACCATACATCACCCTTATAAAATCTTAAAAATATAATATATATTAGATTTATTAATTAAATATTTTCATTGTTACCATCTTTTAATCCCAAAAGCCCAAAAAATTTCACACCCCATGGTTGAGGTGGTAGTCTGCATGTATGCCTGATATATGTTATATTTCTTCCAATAGATTAAAAAATAATAAGTTATATAATATATTAAAATTAAACTCAAACCACTGATTCACATGTTATATATATTTTAACTACCCCCATATTTTAAAAAATCAATGAGAGGATGTTATTAAAAATAAATTACATCAGTTTGTGCAACATTAGTACACACTACACATGAGTGACAGTTTAGTTCCAAATTTGATATAGAGGATGATGGATAAATATTATTACCAAAAAAAATCAACAAAATTATTTTTATTTATATTATAATATTTTTATTATATTGGAAATTTTTTATTTTAAATAATCTGGTAATAAAGATGAATAATTAAAGCATGTGATGAAAATGATTATATATTATTAGAAATATATAATTTTGATCTCCACTTAATGGAGAAATTATTGGTCTTTTTGAAATATAAATACCAATATAACATGGCTTTAGTTGTTTATAAAAATTTTGGTCATAAATCATTTCATGCTTTAATTCTCAATTTTGTGTAATGAAAATATTGAAGGGTTTTCCTTTTATATGTGATTTACTGAAAATATTGTACTTTTATATAAATATTAAAATATAATAAATGAACATTCATAGAAAAGTGAATACCAAATTATTCAGATACAAACATAGGAAGTATTTTGAAATAATTTTATAATCGAATAAAAGTTAGAAATTTTCTAAAACATTTTTTACCTTTTATTTTTATTAAACCCATCATTATCCTTTCTTAGCCTTAATTACAATAACAATTATTTTAATGTTAAAGGGATGTTAATCTTATTATAAGGTGATAATTATATCATAAATGGACAAAGGATGACTATTTATTACATATATTTTCATCCTTGTCCATTCCTTATGTTTTTATATTGAAAAGTTTCTAAAAAGTGTTTTTATTAATTATTATTAATGTAATTTTATTCACTTTTCATCAAACCTGAATTTATATTTATCATAACAAGTATATAAATATATTGTATACTACTCACTAATACCTAATATTTTTTATTTCTTTAATATATCTATATGCAAAAAATAAATCACCTAAAAATTAATACGTTTATATTTTTCAAAAGCACTTTATTTTTCAAATGAATATAGAAGAAATGAGTCTACCATATGTAAACGTTTAAGGTAATTATTTAATCACTAATAATAAAAATAAATTACAATGATCAAAACCATAATTCAATTAAAAAACAAAAACATATTACTAAACATAACCATTTTTGTTATGGAATAAAGATATTATAGATAAAAATCAATGAAATGGACATTTTGGACATTATCATTTAACTAAATATTAACAAGGAAAAATAAAATTTAAATATAAAAAATGGTTATATGTTCAATGTTTAGATAATTTTAGTTGGAATATACTCATCCAATTAAATAATATAATGTATTTGAATGAATTTTTGGATTCATAACAAATATTTTAAACTGTAATTACCCAATTTACCCCTCTCTATAGTGAAATATTTCACCGTAGTTATTATTTAGAATGTATAAAAATAAAATTGGTTTATTTAATAAATTTGAACATATAGATTTTAAAAACAATAATCATTTTATAAAAATAATATCATGATTTTTTTGAAAATAATTTTATAAATAAAACATCAAATGGTGATAAAAATTATCTTAGAAAAATAATATTTTTCCATAAAATTGATTTATATCCAAATCATCTTAAATGATGATCGAAATTGTATTGGTTAAATTATTTTAAATTAATTCAATTTTATATCAATATATTTTAAAAATTTAATAATAAGTTATAGTTACAATAAATAATGAAATCAAGTGAATATTTCAAAAAAGTGATCTTTATAATTCAGTACCATATATTTTTTTTCCTAATACAACAAAAACTTCTAAACAATATAAAATAGATATAATAATTTAATAAAATGTATCATAATATTATATAAATATTTTTTAATGGTTTTACTGAATATATTGTTCTGTGTAAATAAACCTATCATTGAAATTTGACTTCATAACGGGAATTATATATTAAAATAAAATGGGGCTAATGTATCATAGAGTAAAAAACAATAGTTATGTGATGAGGACTTATTCTCAGTAATAGAAAAATATGATATAACCAATGATTATTGTAAGTGGGAAAAAATTTAATTATTTGTGTTTGAGAGTAAAAAATGTTCCATGAATAAAACATTCATAAGACTATCTCAAATTAATTATATAGGATAATTCATCATCAACGATAACACAGGTACATTTTAATATATAATGATATAAAAAATACATGATCATATGAATTTTAACATAGTTTATTAAGAATCACAACTAATTTCCCATTTTAGATCATTAATCACTCACCTGTTTTTCTAGGAGGATCTAAATTTTCCAACCAATTTCCCATGCTAAATCAAAATTCACACTGATATTTCCCTTGGCAGATCATGTAATACAACTCATTTCCCACTAAAAAATGATTTTTTATCATTACTAAATGATTTTAGGGATGTATGGTCCCCACTATCACATAATGAAACCCCATAAATTTGTGGTCCTTAAATTATCAATAATTGAATATATGATGAATAAATATGGGGAGAAATGGGACCCATTCATATATTAATAAATAACCCATAGATATAGAAATGTGTTACCTAATAAATTTTGATGTTATAAAAAAATTACATAATGAATATAAATATTTGATACTGTCTTCTCAATCACTAATAAATATTATATTTTGAGGATATTTGTATAGAGTCTCATGAAAAATAAAATCCATGGAATAAAATCCATTAAGGAAAAGTGGTAATTAAAGATAAATATTATTATTTTTTAAAAATAATTCAATATTTTGTAGAAAAGTGAAGAAATAATCACTTTGAAATTTCACATTCAGAGTTGTTACATTTGATAAAATGAAAATATTGAATTTTAATAATATAAATGTGGAATTAAATATCAATATTTCATATGAAAAAGATATTATGGTTAAAAATGGTCATTTGACATTAATTTTAAATAATTTTTAGTTGGTAAATATTTTTCATAAATTATTAATTGAAAATTTCAAAAAGGGTTAAAATTATGTTTTTATGGTAATGTAAAATATCAATTGTGAAAAACGAACTTCATAAATAGATCCAATAAATGAAATCATTTTTATAAAAAGAAATATTTAGTTAATTATCTAATTTTTTATGTTCAAATAATAAAAATATATTTTGAAAACCAACGATTGAACTCTCAATTCATAAAAATAGTGAAACACATAGTTTTCAAATGAAAATAAATAATAAATTTTAGATAAATTAGATAATATTTAATTTGGTTCTATATATATAATGGATTATTGGTGGGAAGTAAAATTTGTCAAAATTAGGGTATTCTATAAATAAATTTAATTTGAATTATTCTAATCAATTATATAATATTTCTGAAGAAGGAAATAATCATAGATGAAAATTTTAATCCAAAGTTTAATTTTACCTAGACAAAATGATATAATACAAGTATTATAGTGTAATAAACTTTTCATGAATAAAAGAAGTTCATAAAGAAGAATTACAACACAAAAAATGGATTATAGTTGGCCATAATCCTTATGACATAGGTATCCATTGAATGAACATTCATTTTAATAAAGAACATTATATGAAACATCCTACACCATTAGTTTTATGATTACATTAGATGAAATTTATTATGATGTAATAAAACCATATTAATAATTTCATGGTACATAATAAAAAAACATATCTAGAAATTATTTTGGAGTCATGGAAACCCCTTAAAACTATATAATCTTTCATGTAAGACCCCATTATATTCTATTAGAATATATTAATCATTAAATACCAAGAATAATTAGATTATCATAATATAAAATACTAAAATTGTACTATATAAACCATTATATTGGTAACAACATATATAATATCAATTTTGTCTCATAATGTGTAAATTTTATAGAGGAATCCTTTGCCATGTCTCATCTCATTGTCGAATTCTCTTGGAGATCATTAAGGGAATATTATTTCTTTTTGGGGACAATGTTTAATTTTTGAATAGGGAATACTATTTTTTGATGAGGACTTGAAGGGATGGGGAGGGTCCCCTATTACAAGACGGGATAAATGAATTTTCATAAATATATAAACATAATATAATGTGGGAATAAGATTCACATGTAAGGATGATAGAAAACTTAAAAAATTGGATAGAGATGATATTACATCAGTCATAGTCTAAAAATTAATTTTAAAAAATTATTAATGAATATTTTAAGGTTAAATAATCTATAAATTTTCACTTTTACTATTTTTTTCAAATATAATTAATTTTTACCAAAATAATTTACCTTTGAATCCAAAAAATATAATGTCTCACATCACAAAATTTAATCCTCTTGATTATAAATATTTTAACTATATTTCATAAAAATTTCATATTTATAAGAATTTGATAATTTAAAATTAATGCATATAATGTGTAAAAACACATTTTATTAAAACCTCATTTCAAGATTAGAATTTATGTCTAAGATAAATTATTATTTAATTTAATTTTTAATATATAAATATTTTTGTTTTAAAAAATTAATATATAAGAGTTTAAAAAGTCATTACAGAACAAATTTTTTCCAAATATGTTCTTTATAAAAATATTTATTTATTTTCTAAAAATAGGTTTTAAAAATTCATAATATAATTTCAATGTGAATCCTACAAATTCTTAATACAAATTTAATTATGAGTAATTTTCAAATTATTATAAGGTACACAATTCCCTAATATATTCATGAAATCTACGAATTTTTAAAAAAACGTAAAATTGAATATTCACCTAAAAATAAATTAGTTTTAATAAATATAATAATTGATCATAATGTTCATATTGTTGTTAAAAATAATAATTGAAAATAATTTTCAGGGGTAAAATTATTTATTTTATAAATATACTATTTTGGATGAAAATTCAAAAATTAAAAGAATACTACTTTTATTTAAAAATATTGTTTTTAGAAATTTTCTGTTATTAATATTTTTAAAAATAATTTTTTTATTATTGAAAATGGGATTATATTTGTTATTATATTTAAATATCTTATATTTTCAAAAAAAATTGATTAATTTTTATATTTTTGTTTGTAAACCCATACACAATTATTATAAAGATAATTATCTTAATTTTAACCAGGAATATTAATAATTTATCCTTTAAACATAACCAAATAACTCAATTATAGTAATTTTATTCTCTATTCATTTAATTCCTATCTTAATTTAATAATACTTTTCCCCTAAAATGTACTATATCCTTGTATGATTCTTTTTCATGCGAAACATGTTATCAATGATAGTATTAATGTTGTGAATAAAATACCATAAAATAAGGTTGTTACCACAATGCTTTCTATGATAACATAACATTGATACCACAGTTAATTACTTTCGTCTCCAAAATTAAAATTATCCATATAAAAAAAATTATATAAATATTGAATATATTAAATCAATTGTGTAAAATTTAATTTATAAAAATGTTATAGAATAATTCTAATATATGGGATCAGATATTATAAATTCTAATTTATAAAAAAATTTATCATCAAGTATAAAATTAATAGTATACTCTATTAATGGCGGTGAAAATAAATAGTTTAATTTGATTTTATTTAATAGAATATAATATCTACATAATTCTTAAAAATCATTTATCAATAGAAAATATTTTATGTTATTAAGATAAAATAAATTCTGAAAATAAAAAATGTTCTATGAAAAATAAATCGTTATACAATCAACATATTGTATCTTTATTTATACCCAATGATTGATATATGTATAGATAATAATTAATAATTCTACAAATATTAACTAGTATAATATATAGGTTTAATACTCAAAATAAAACAAATTATATTTTTGACAAATGCCACTATAAAATAAACAATGCTAAATACAATTGGATTTAACCAATAATTATAAGATTAATATTACTTATAATAAATTAAACAGTTCATAAATATCATAAATTGATTGTATTATTACATACCTCAAAAGTATCCATAAAGGTTTATTTATATCATTATATAAATTTATATTATATAAAAAAATTTCATAAATAAATAAAATAGTTCAAAATAGTTTCTAAGGAAATATTGTTATTATTGGGATTGAATTTAATAATTCATACAATTTCATTTATTTTATTAGATTAATATAACTATCTAATAATTTATTTCAATTACTATTTTAATAAATCATTATGTTAATAATATCAATATTTTCTACTCCATAATCTATCAATGACATAAATTTTATCAAATATAAAACATTATAAATATTAGTTTCATACAACAGTCTCTAATTCTCCAATATATACGAAGACACTTCATCGATGAACATCATTTCACAATCAATACCAAGAACCCTTGTATACATATGAAATTTATCTTCATTTAAAAAAATTTAGAAACATCAACTCTAAAAGAGACATTGTATAATGGATATTTCTAAAAACCAATGGTCTAAACCACCTCATGATCTCATTCCTCTATTCAAACATCCATAATTTCTTTTCCACATCGTGAGATGTAATCCCCAATAATATTTGATACTAATATTTTGGTGAATCTATTTCACCCATCTGATAATAGTGTTCACCATTATCCACTTCATATCATTGAGTCAAAATCTATATTTTAAATCCTTAATTTCATACAACTATTCCCATAGAATAACATAATGAAAATAACAACCAACACCAACACTACACAAAAAAGAACCACATATAAATGCGGATCAAAGAAAAAAAAGAAAATTTTAAATTATACCATGTCACTGATGATGATATCATGTTCTATACTAAACCCAATAACAACACATAACATTTCATCTTCATACCTCGATCCACACCACAGAACAAAACACTAAACCATCCTATGAAAATGGCTAAGTGAACCTTGGACCATGACTTGCTCTATTACTTGTCTCCCACAAGATCATGTCCAAAATGAAATTTCACAAGAATAATAAACACACAAATAAGATAACAAATATATTGATACAACCTTACTTTTAATATAGGATAAACTAAATATTAATAAAATAATATAATTCAATATTAAATGTATTAAAATTATAACTCTATCAAAAATAAAAAAAACTCGATATTTGATGAAAATCAATAAAAGAGTGAAAATTTCCAAAATTCTAGATGAGGAAAGTTAATTCAGAATCATATTACCCCTATCATTTTACCACAACAATATCCGGTAATAATCATGAGATATTAAAAAATAGAAATCATAAAAATGATGGTTATGAGAGTATAAAGAGATCCCCTGTCTATGAGAATTTAAACAAGGAAACAACTCATCTAAAAGTAGACTGTGCACTTTATCCCTTTCATTTGGGTACCCAATGTCCATTTTATTCAATATATATATACTAACATCTAGTATAAATATAGATACTCGTACATGAAATACATGGACATTACATTGTATTTTTTGGAATACTTAATACATAAAAAAACAAACACACAAGAACCGTAATATATTAGTGTTTTTCGAAACTCGGAATATAATCTTCTAATCATGGTAAAAGATCTTCAATATCTCGCATAAATATCATTAAATTTTGTTTTACTACCTAAAAACTTTCTTTAAATCCTTTTGAAAATAAAACATATAAATGGTGAGTTCAAATACTCAGTAAGGGAAAGCATGTAAAAAATAAAACAAATCATATACATTTGAACTTAAAAAAACATGAACATAATGTTTAAACATAAAAATCTTGAGAAATGACATAAATCATCAAAGTAAGTAAGGCATAGATCATAAAGAAACATTAATAATGATAATATATCATGTGAATAAAAAATTTAATTGTTGAAACCATTAAGAACATGTTATGATTTCCATAGTTCCCAAGGTATTGCTACCAAGACCATATTAGTGGATAAAGTCCCTTTCTGAATCGAGTTCACTCCTAGTTCCAGTCCTGTATCACTGAACTAGATTAACTTATCATTGAATCCATGTATATCTCATGAGATATAAATCTTTACCCAATTCATTGGAAGGAGATATAGGTCCCACGCATCTCATAATGAAATCATTCTTTAATGTGCCACAACATAAACATAAATCATTCATCATAACCCGAATAATTGAATGGGTTTCATAAAAATCATTCCATCATAACCAAATCCATATAAAACAAATGGATATCATTTCATCATAAGAAAAGTGAATCCATGTAAAAAATATAGACAATATACTTGAAACATACACATATGAAAAATTATCATCTTAGATGGAAAATATTTTTGATAAAAAACTTGAAATGAATTCTTGAGGAAAATATCATTTCTTCTTCAAAATGATTTTCTTTTCACAAAATTCCATACAATTTGAATAGAAAAGGATTTTTTTTTAAAATTTTCATGAAATCTTGTAGTGTAAGCTTCAAATAAATAAGGCGTTGTGAAACTGTAAAAATTTGTTAATGCTATATAAGTTAAAAAAACATTCTCCTCATAATTTTAATGGAAAATTAAAAAAGTACCATGTATGGTAAATAAAATAATGATTCATTCCATAAAACAAATTAAAAGTAAAATAGGGGTAAAAATGACTTTGAAAATACTTGGAATAGAATTAAACTCCTTATTAAAAACATTTTTATAGTCAATGATGAAAAATAAAACCCCAGTAAATACAAACAAATAAAAAATCTCGGATAAAAATGTGATTGGAATAATTATCCCTTACCTTATGTCTGATAAGATTCGTATGTATCCGAACCTCCTGTATATTGGTTTAAATAATCTCATTTACTAATTACAGAATCATATTCATTATTATGATATCATACATGGTTCACATAGGACCTTATATTACCCGTTATTTTTTAAATTAATGTTAATGCTCTGTTTTGGGTAAAATCGTTTCATTTATTATCCATGCACTGACTTGTAATTATTCGTGTGATTACTTAGATCATGATTACATACTTATAGAATTTAATACAATATTTATATATAATATATTTTCAGAATATACATATATATAATAGATCGATAAATAGAAATAAATACACCGTTCATGGAGACAGTAGGTCGTACGTACGCATGAAAACTATTTTCTTTTACTTATTAAATTGAATGTAAGTAAGTAAATAACATATAAATAAGTCTAGTATCATTAATACGTCATATTTTTTTTTATATATATACTTTATAATCATTCTTGAATGGTTAACTTGGAGAATGAATCTCATCGCGTCGTGGAGAGGGTAATCCGTACATACGCACGAGCGATGATATCATTTCCGTAATTATTGATTGGATTTAGAGTGGATGATATAATATCTCCAAATTAGTATAATGTTATAATTATCATATATGTTGTTATTCTTTACACCAGTATACCCATATTAGTAAGGTGGTGGTGGAAAAACAGATTACACCACGGCGTGGATACAGTATTCTGTATGTACGCACACACGATGATTTCATTTTCATTGTGATGGATAGAAGTTGAAATGGGGTTGTCTAATATTTATAATAACATATCATTATATTATTGATACTTATTTAATTAATTATAATGAAACAACTAAAAATGAATAAGTTTAAGAAGAATGAAACTAGAAATAATCGTTAGATGGGATTACCTCTTCTTCGAAACACCTCTTTTTAGCTTCTACTTAAGGCACTAGAGTTGGTCTTTTGAGAAGACCAGAACCTCCAGAATGTTGATAGGGAAGTATAGAAGATAAATGGTCAATGTTTGGTAGATCTTGATGGCTCAAAGTGTTGTGGAGAGGATAGGTAGGAGGATCCCTTTTATAAGGGAGGAGTGGGGCACTTTTGGAACGCTCAAAAATATTAATTTATAATACACCTAAACAAACATAAAAACATTAAAAGTGACTAAAATTAAGAGATTAGATAATATATGGGTGTAGTATCATTAAAATATTTAATTTATAAATGTTTTTAGTTTATTTTACACCTTATCATTTTGATTAATCCTTATTTAATTTATTTAATCTTATCTGTGGTAATAATATTATAAATTTTAAATTGTTATAAATAATTAATTATTTGTTTTGCATTATCCATAATTGGCTAATTTATGACATTTTAGACAATATAAATTTCAATTTATAATTTTTCAATATTTATGTGATTTTTAAACAATTTAATAAAATGTAATTTTTATAAAATAACAATAGAGTTACTTTTGAAACTATTCATTTATTTGAATTTAAATAAAATCCTCATGAAGGATATATTCGAAACAAAATGTTTAATAGATTTAAAAAATTTCATATTCATCTAAAAAATTTATGGAGAACATTAATCAGTTCATATAATATTTATTTTTTTTATTTTAAAACCATTTATTTTATATTTCAATCAATTAAATAATTTCAACATCACTATTGTGTCTCCTTAAATGATAATTATTTAATCCCTAAAACTTCTAAATAGATTCATGTGATGTATATAATATTATTACCTTTATTGATACTATTCATGTTATATATTTCCTGAATTTTATTACTAAATTGGAAGTATTATACTTATAAGATTTAAGAGAGTGACATGTTGTCACTTTCATTGGTTTTAATAATAATGAAATTATTTTCATGGTGCAAAGACCAGAAAATGAGTCTATTCTGACCCTTTGGTGATATGGGACGGCTTTTATTCATCCAATATAATTTTGGCAAGTGTTAGGATAATTTTAAAATTATATTTTTACCCATAATTTCTTAATTTACCTTTAGCTGCAGTAAATAAAAATTACCGTAGTTACTATTAATAATATCAAAAAAATAAAAATAACATATTACAATAATTTGGACCCCCTAATCCAAATATGGAATACATTTTGAAAAATTCAAAACACTAACGTTACAGTAATTAATTTAAAATTAATCACGTTGTTAAGAATACTGGATTTAAATGTTAAAACATTGGCAAAGATTGAAATGTTTTTACCTATGAATTCAATGTAAAATAAATGGTAATGACATAAATTATATTAGATGGTATAAATATATTATATTTATACTTTCAAACCATTAAATATTATAATTTAACCACATAAATTATTACGATGAAAAAAGTTGTTTTTAATTAAAATATACCGAGTTTTTACTATTCATTAAATTATGAAAGTTATCAAAATAATATGAAAAATTTTTCCAAAGTAAATTTTTATATCCTGATTCCAAATAATAATTTTAATTTGTCAAATTTAATTAAAAACATGTCAAAAACTGGATTTAAAGTGGGTGCACCATCAAAGGGTGGCAAAACTGCATTTTTTAAAAAATAATTATTTTACTCGAAAAAATTATTTTGTTCCCACAAGATGTTCTAGAAAATGTGTAAGATGAATAAATATGTTATATCATTCAAATTGAAATTAATACTATTAATTATGGCTAGTTCATAATAATATTATAACAATATGTCGTTTTTTTGTGAAACCATGTATTGTGTACAACACACGCTATCACGGAAGGTCTCGATTGCATGTAATACAAGCCAAGTCAAGGTTGTGTGTATTGCACACTCCCATTATTGTTGTGTATAACATAATAAAAACTTATTACATTTAAATATTATATGAAATCTATACTTAATGTTGCGTAGAATAATTTATACAAAATGAACTTGAAATTGTGCGTAAGAGGAGCCAAGAATAGTGATATGTATACTACAAGCTAATACGGTGTTGTGTATAGCACAATATAATTTTGGTGTAGCATACAACACATGAAATAAATGAAATTAAAAAATAATAAATATCAAAAGAACTCACGTTGTTACATTCTACCACCCTTAAAATGAATTTTTCCCTCGAAATTCATCGGGGATATAAACGGTTTACTACTGGAAAGTTTCCTTCATAGAAACCCACATTGTAAAAAGGAATACTAAATAATAACTTTAAAAAGTGAAGTATGAAATGTATTGGTTACCCAAATTAACTCATCACTGGGATTCCACAAAAGAGAACATATGAGAAAATTTGGATATGGATGATAAACCTAACCATCATGTTCCGATGGAGAGTGGTAGAAAAATGATTATTAAAAATCCAACAATCATAAAGCCATAAATTTGTTATGATATAAGGTACCATATTATTCATCGGATATAAGGGCACTAGGACAAACGATTTTGTTTTCAAGATCATTTCTCTAATGTTAAAGAATTTGAAATAGATGAAATACTAACTATATTTAGCTATAATATCATCGTTGTTCGTTCCTTGTGAAATTTCCACTTCATCTCTTCAAGAAATGATTTTGAATTTGTCATTCATGAAGTGTTAGAAGATCTTGTGATATAATGATGGGTCATTCCATATGTCTCAAACAAAAGGACAAAAAAATTTATCAAATTTACATAAGTCCATCTATAGTGAGGTTAATCATATAAGATTCCAAAAATGGACTTATACTTCATCTAACATAACTCTTAATAAAATAAAACTAGTTTCTACTAACCAGAGACATTCTTGTAGGATATTAGTAGGCGATAAAGGCCTGTCACACTTTGGTTTTGGGTTTGATTCCCACAGCCTTTTCTGATGGGATGGGTTATCGCACGTCCTACAGGTTGTCCTTTTTCTAAAACTACACTATTATAACATTACATAAATAATAACTAAAAAAAGTTATACCCTTAACTAATAGTATTTGATGTCCAACATAATCCATTCCAATATTTAAAATTATCCAAAATACATCTGTTCAATCTCATAGTATATAGAAAATGATTAGTGGAAATGTCATCTACCGAGCATGTGAATATCATCATTTATCATAAAATATATATTCTTGGTCACATTCTAGACATGTGAATACCCTAATTATGTATTTCCTTGAATATTAAATACCCATTGAACATTTGTGAAAACATGAATGCTGTAAAAAGTTAACACTTTTCACATACCAAAATCCGAAAATTTTTATATACTCAAACCATGATATTACTTTTTCCTTATATTAGTCATGAGCTCATGAATACTATCATAAATATTATTTTCTCCTTATCCATTCATTATGCACATTTCATCTTCATTCCATCAATATTTCAATCACTTTTCATGGTTTTCGGTACCATATAATTATTGAACACCACAATAGACCAATACATAAATATTCCAATATACCATAAAAGTACCACAAAGACATTATTCGTGAATACCAATACATAAACACGTCAATATATCCTCTTCAATGATTATCCTGGAATAATTCCTTCCTTGATTTATATGTAACCTCTTAGGTCAGGGCATTGTGTTATTTAATACCCATGTTCTCCACAGATAAGACATTGAACTTCATAATAGTCTGTCACTCTATGACCCTTCTCCCCAAACAGATAACATCTTCCCCTCCATTTGATGTATTCATCAAGGTTCTTCCTCCCTTCTTTAGAAATCGCAATAAACTCCTCACCATGCGAACATGAATAAAATTCCATCCTCCTTTTATTTGATTAATTATGAATACCACTAAAGTTTACCTTGTTAAACATATATCGTGATGACTAATTCGGTATAATCACAGTATGATTATTTCAATGCATTACACAATTTCATTGCTCATAGTCACCAATTTGTCTATTGGATTCAATATTCACCCAATTCCTTCTGGTTCCTTCCATTTACTAAAACCAAAAAACATGGTGCAATAAACAGTTAAAAAACGGGGAACCACATAATCATAAATAGTTTAACATTTAACACGTTCTGTATTCCATTACATCTTAGGTGCATCCTAGGTCTTTCACGATCATAAAAAAATTCTAGGAATGTCACCTATAGTTACACAAAACCTTAGGGACATCCATATGCATACCTTATAAATATCTCTAGGGATCTCATTAACGTTTTCACATCCTATTTTAAAAAGGTTAACTATACCTTTCCTCTGATACCAACTATAGTGACTCGTACTTAATGTACACGGATATTACATTACTTTTTGTAGAATACTTAATACTTAACAAAAAAATACACACAAGGACTGTAATAGTTTAGTGTCTTTTCAAACTCAGAATATAATCTTCTAATCATGGCGAATGATCTTCAACATATAATATAAAGATCTTCCCCATTTTATTTCTTACCTAAAACCTTTCATTAAATCCTGGGGAAAAGAAAACATATAAATGGTGATCTCATATTCTCAGTAAGGGTAATCATGGAGAAAATAAAACAAATCATATACATTTGAACTTAAAAAAACATGAACAAAATGTTTAATCATCAATATCTTGAGCAATGACATAAAACAAGGCAGTACGTAGGGCATAGATCATAAAGTAACATTAATAATAATAAAATAGACTGGGAATAAAAAATGTAATTTTGGAATCAATTAAGCACATGTTAGGATTTCCATAGTATCCAAGGCATTGTTTCCAAGACCATCTTAGTGGACAAAGTCCCTTTCTGAATCGATTTCACTCCTCGTTCCAGTCCTATATCACTAAACCGGATTAACTTGTCGTTCCTTCCATGTTTATCTCATTATATATAAATCATTTCCCAATGAATTAGAGGGAGATATAGGTCATACAAATCTCATAATGAAATAATTCTTACGTGTGCCACAACATAAACATAAATAATTCATCATAACCCAAAGAATAAAATGGGTTTCAAAAACATCAACCCATCATAAAATAATCCATATAAAACAAATGGATATAATTTCAACATAATAATAGTGAAAACATCTAAATCATAGAGAAATTATACAAGAAACATACATATATTTAATAATGTCATCTTAGATGGAAAATAGTTTTGATAAAACACGTGAAATGATTTTTTGAGGAAAATATCCTTTCTTCTTCAAAATGATTTTTTTTTTCAAAAAATGCCAGGCAATTTTAAAAGAAAATAATTTTGTTTAAAATATTCATGAAATATATAAGATTAATAATCATGAAAATAAGGCCTTATAAAACCATCAAAATCCGTTCATGCCATACTGGTTAAAAAAATTCCTCCTCGTACTTTTAACGGAAAAGTCAAAAAGTACCACGTATGGTAAAAAATAAATATTCCTTCCATAAAACAAAGTAAAAGTCAAAGATGTGTAAAAATTACTTTAAACATACATTGAATAATATTAAGAACCTTATTAAAAACATTATTATGGGAAATGATGAAAAATAAAACCCCAGTAAATACTAACAAATAAACAATCTCGGATAAGAACGAGATTGGAATAATTATCCCTAACCTTATGTATGATATGATTCGTATTTTTCTGAACCTCCTATATAATCATTTAAATAATTTCATTGAATTATTATAGAATCATATTCATTTTCATGATATCATATATGGTCACTTATGACTTTATATTACACGTTCTTTTGAAAATTCATGTTAAGGTAGCATTTTGGGTAAAACCGTTTCATTTATCAATCGTGTTTTGACTTGTAATTATTCATTTTATTACATAGATCATGATTAATTAATTCCAGAATGTAATAAATGATTTATATATAATATATTTTCAGAATATACATATATATAATATATGGATAAATGGAAATAAATACACCGTTCATGGATACGGTAGGTCGTGCGTACGCATGAACACTATTTTTCATTCCTCATTTAATTGAATGTATGTTAGTAAATACCATATACATAAGTCTAGTATCATTAATATTTCATATATTTTATTATTATTTAATATATATACTTTATAATCATTATTTAATGGTTATATTAGAAAATGAATCTCATCGCGTTGTGGAGACGGTATTCCGTACGTACGCACGAGCGATGAAATATTTCCCATAATTATTGAATGTAATTAGTGTGGATGATATAATAGCTCATAATTAGTATCATGTTATAATTACCATATATATAGTTATTCTTTACACCATTATACACATCCATCTAAGGTGGTGGTGGAAAAACAGATTACACCACGTCGTGGAGATGATATTCTGTATGTACGCACGCGCGGTGATTTTGTTTTCTGTGGGATGGATAGAAGGTGAAATGGGGTTGTTTCATATTTATAATAACATATCAGTATATTATTAATACCTCTGTAATTAATTTATAGTGAAACTACTAAACAAGAATATGTTTAAGAAGAAAGAAACATGAAAGAATCAGTAGAAGAGATTACCTTTTCTTCGACGCACCTCTTTTAAGATTCCTCTTAAGGCACTAGAGTTGGTCTTTTGAGAAGCCCGGAACCTAATGAATGTTGATAAAAAAGTGGAGAAGAGAAATGGGCAGGTTTTTTCTACACTTGAAGGCTCAATGTGTTCTAAATAGGAGAGGGAGGATGTTCCCTTTTATAAGGGAGGAGAGGGGTACTTTTGGAAGCCTCTAAAATATTAATTTATAATAAACGTATACCCCACATAAAAACATTAAATGTGACTCAAATTATGATATTAGAAAATATTGCGTTGTAATATTATCATCCATTAAATTTGGACATGTTTTTAATTTATTTAAAACCTTATCATTTTGATTTATCCTTATTTAATTTATTTAATCTTATTTGTGGTAATAATATTCTAAATTTTAAATTGTTATAAATATAAAATTATGTGTTTTTTATAATCCATAATTGAGTAAGTTAGGAAATTTTAGACAATATAAATTTCAATTTATAATTTTTAAACATTTACATTATTTTTAATCAATTTAATAATTTCTTATTTTTATAAAATAACAATAGTGTTAATGTTCACACTATTCATTTATTTGAATTTAAATAAAATACACATAGATGATATAATCAAAATAAATGTTTAATATATTCCTAATATTTCATATTAATATAGAAAATATTTGGATAACATTAATTAGTTCATATAATAATTATTTTAATATTTTTAAAACCATTTATTTGATATTTCAATCAATAAAATAACTTCAACATCACTATTGTGTCTTCTTCAATGTTAATTATTTAATTCCTAAGAATTTTAAATAAATTCACATCATGTATATAATTTTATTATATTTTTGAATACTATTCATGTTTGAAGTTTCATTACGTTTATTACTAATTTAAAATTATTATACTTATAAGATTTAAGAGATTGACATGTTGTCAGTTTCTTTTGTTTTAATAATAATTAAATTATTTCCATGGTCAAAAGACCATAAAATGAATTTATTCCAACCATTAGGTGATATGGGTAAACTTTTAATCATCCAATAAGAATTTTGGAAAGTTTTAGGATAATTTTATAATCTTATTTTTACCCTTAATTACCTTATTTACCTTTAACTACAGTAAATAAAAATTACCGTATTTAGTATTCATAATATCAAAAAAATAAAATTAGCCTGTTAAAATAATTTGGACCCACTGAATCCAAATATGGAATCCATTTTTTAAAATTCAAAACAGAGAAGTTGTAGTAATTAATTTAAAATTAATCATGTTGTTAAGAAAACTTGTTTTATATATAAGGCCCCAGCCTTAAACCTTACTTAATCTTGAGTTATTACAAGATTACACATTGGGGATCTTTTCGGGTTTATAGTTTTATAGAATTAGATCATAAATCTTGAATTACATTCCACATATAAAAAAGTTTTTACATAAATATAGTATTCTTATTTCCCATCAATAGAAACATATTTAAAATAAAACATGGATTCTTTATTGACACTTCCTTGACACTATCATCATATCATGTACATTTCCCTTGACCTGTGAAAAACATTTCAAAAAACATGGGATGAGCATAAAAATCTTAGTAAGGGATATAAAAATATGGAAAAGAAACATGGGTACATATATACATAAGAATGAAATCATAATTTACCAATAAAACATAAGCACTTTAGCATACCTCATCAAATCATGAATAAATTATAGAAATCATAAGACATAAAGGTAACTTGAGGCATTCATAACATTCTTACGTAGGGAGTAACCCTCTTTGTTACGTTTGGAATACCCATCACAGTATATTCCCTAAATATATTCAGAGAAACCTTAACTTTTCACTCCTTCGCGTTATTCAATGCATTGGAGAGCTATATCGGGCCCTCCCACCCTTAGTTTATCATGGAACCACCCGTCTTCATAATAATGCCCAAGAACCTCAACATAATCATATCACATAAAACATTCATAAAGGAAACATAACATTTCCACCTATCAATCACAAGATATCAATACAACACATTGATATAAAAACATTTTGAAAACCATTTTCAGTGCCAAAATAAAAGAAAATTAAAACATGGTATTTATTTTTCTTTTAAAAAAATTTATGGCTTGTAGAGGAAGACGAAACTCCAATAACGGTCACGGTGGCGGAGAAGTCGTTGTCACCGCATACGTACGACAAAAACATTCCCTTTTGTCATTTAGTAAAACGCTACGTATAAAAAAGATTCATTTTGGATAAACGTAAAAGTCAAAGGGGTTTATACACCGTATAAAAGAAGGTTGTGTATAAAAAAAATATGCCTCAATGAAAGGAGATTGAGACGAAGTCCCATACCTCGGGTCCGACGTGACTCGATCGTTCTTTAATGTCCTGAATAATAAAATTCAGTTAATTTTTACTTGCTTAAGAACCTTTTTCAAGTTCATTATTCCTTTTATATCACTTATTTCCATGTCATGAACACTATGTAATTATTTAAGTTAATAACGGTCGTTTTAACGATCAATGGTACTTGAGTCAAAAATAAACCCTTTATAATTACAATTTTTTCATGTATCCATTATATCCACAATTATAATCATGATTTATTTATCATATATATCCAGTATATACATGAATTTATAATATTACATAATAATTAGAGGTAAGAAATGAAATGCACCATCCATGGAGACGGTAAGCCGTACGTATGCATTAACGCTACTTTCATTTCTATTTCATATTTTATAGAATGGAATCATAATGATATAAATTAATATTATAATTATAGTATAATATCATATATAATATCATAGTTCCATCCTTTATACGTCCCACATATGGTAATTAACGAATCAATTCACTTTGAGGGGGCAGTAGTCCACACACCCTTAAATGAAGATATCGCGTTTACCCATAATGGAAACCATAAAGGTATGACCAAAATGTAAAATACAGAAGCTTAAGGAAAACATAAACATATTATATATCATATATAAATATAGTGACATCTTAATGGCCACCATTGAAGGTGTTAAAAGAATGTTGAACAATCATCGTTTCGGGAGGCATAAATTCACCATCCACAGAAATAGTATGTCCTTTAACCATTAGATGTAGGTTTGTGTAAGTGTATCTCGAATCCTTCTTATATAAACATCCTAGTATATTTATGATACATGAGTTATTACAAAAGAAACGAATAAAAAGCGTTTAGGGGGTTGGAGAAGCAAAATAAAACAAAAGGACTCAAATGAAGACATTGCCTTAAAATCGGGTAATTCGCTTTGGTTTGAGCTCAAAGGATTCCTTGGGAAGACTTATGCCCAATGTGAGGCTTCAAGGAGTAAGAGAGGGATGTGGAGAGACAAAATGGGCATGGGTAGGCCGATCCAAAGGCTTTGGGAGTGTGGGTAAGGAGGTAGAGTTGGGGGCCTTTTATAAGAGGAGAGGAGGGGCACTCTTGGAAAGTAAAGAAATGTTACTTTATTTGAAAATGATTTTCAGATTCAAAAGGTCCCACATTGATATAATTAGAGGGTAAGGTTATTAAGTTATACATCCACCCATCCAATAGGTTTTGGACATGTGTAGGTCATATATTTCACATTATCATTTAATTTTATTTAAATCCTTTATTAATAAGGTAATCGCTGCATCATCATGATGTCATAAATAATTTAATAAATTCAAGGTCTAAAAATTATAAAACAAATTTCATGATGTAGGAAATATTTTTATATTTCCAATGAATATTTATAGTCAAAAGATCATTTATGTAGACAAAAATAAAAATATTTTACTTAGGTGATACATTCTTTGTCACATTTAACATTCTTTAAAAATAAAAAGATAAAGAGTCACTTTCTCACAAAAGTGATTCCATGGGGCCCCCAAGTTTGGAACAAGGCATCCCATGGTTGGACATGAGACAAAAAGTAGTCTTAGGACAGATGTTGTGGAATTTTTGTCTTATTATGATATCATTTTATTATCCTTAACTACCTGATTACTCATTAATCAAGATAATTAATGATAATTACCGTCGTTACTTTTCATAATGTCCAAAAACAAGAGTCTTGATTACATAATTTGGACATTCTGATTCCAAATATGTAATCCATTTTACCAAATTCCAAACACAGAAATTGAAATAATTGATTTAAAAATATTTCCCGTTGTTAAAACAAATAGCGGGTTTTTTTTGAAACAATATCTATGAAAAGTTTGGAATTAGTTTATGCCCAATTCCAAAGTGAAATTAATCCTAATGACCACCATTGGATTAAATGGTAAAAATATATTCTAATTTACTTTTAAAACAAATTAAAAAGATAATCTAATCATATAAATAATGTATATTAAAAAGCAGTTTTGATGTAAAATACAGTATTTTTCACTATTCATAAAAGAAATGAACATTTTCATAAAAATACCAAAAATTCACAGAAAGTAAATTTTGATGTCACAATCATAAAGAATAAGTTTATTTTTAAAAACATAGCTTATAAAATTGTCAAAAGATATATTTAAAAATGGTTTGCCATCAAAAGGCAGTAAAACAATCCTTTATAAAATATTAGTGTATTCCATGCTTAAGATTGGATTTATTTTCATTTTAAGCCTCTAAAACACTATCTAATTCATTAATAGACATAGATAAAAATATCTATTATTAATTATTTACTTGATATGGTACATCCTTCCCCCCTTTAGAAAATTGCATCCCTGCAATTTATTTACTTATCAAATGAATGGAGGTACTTATCCCTCATTACATTTTCAGATTCCCATGTTGCCTCTTCCATCATGTGGTTTTTCCACAAAACAGTTACCAGATTGATCACCTTATTTTGTAACACTTGCTCCCTGTGGTCAAGAATCTGGACCGGTTGTTCCTCATAAGATAGGTTCTCTTCCAGCTGAACTACCTCTGGACTCAAAACATGAGATGGATCTGGAATAAACTTTCTCAACATCAAAACGTGAAAAACATTGTGTACCTGAGATAAACTCAAAGGTAAACCCACCCGGTATGAAAATGATCCAACTCTCTCCATAATTTCATATGGTCCAATGAAACTTGGACTCAGGTTTCCTTTCTTACCAAATCTCATCACACTTTTCCATGGTGAGACTTTGAGAAAAACATGATCACCTACCTCAAAAGTTAGATCCTTCCTCCAGTTGTCTGCATAACTCTTCTGTCTACTCTGAGCTGTTCTCATGTGTTTCTGAATCAGTTGAACGTTTTCTGCCATCTGTTCTACCCATTATGGTCCCATCAACTTCCTTTCACCCACTTCATCCCAGAAAGCTGTAGTTCGACACTGCTTCCCATATAATGCCTGAAATGGTGCTGTCTGTATACTGGAATGAAAACTGTTATTATATGAAAATTAAACCAAAGAAAGATGTTGGTCCCAACTTCCCTGATAATCCAATGGACAAGCTCGTAGCGTATCCTCCAATGTCTGAATTTTTCGTTCTGACTGCCCATATGATTGAGGATGAAATGTTGTACTAAAATTTAATTCAGTACCCAACGACTTCTGAAGGCCTTTCCAAAAGTTGGAAATGAACCTGGGATCACGATCAGATACAATGGAGATGGGAAATCCATGTAACCTGACTATCTCTTTAATATACAAACGGTAAAGATGATCTAGGGAAAAAGTATCTTGTATATCACGGAAATGAGCAGATTTAGTCAAGCGATCAATAATAACCCAGATTGCATTATTACCTCGAGATGTCTTCTGAAATCCCACAACAAAGTCCATGGATATATTCTCCCATTTCCACTCTGGCACTGGTAAAGGCTGAAGCTTCCCTTTCAGTAACTGCCACTCTGCTTTAACCTGTTGACATGTCAATCACTTCACAGTAAAATCATCAATATCTCTTTTCATTCCATCCCACCAATAATACTCCTGCAGATCTCTGTACATCTTAGTACTGCCAGGATGAACTGAAAACGGAGAACTATGAGCTTCACATAACAACTCTCTTATCAACTGTGAATCACTAGGCACACACAATCTCTTCCCAAATCTCAAAATGCAATCATTATCAATGTTGAATTCAGGGAACTTACCTTTCTGAACCAGCTCTACCTTTTTCTACAACTAACTGTCTTTCTTTTGTGCTTGCTTGATTCTATCTGATAGAGATGATCTCACTGATACCTGAAACAAAACAGAAGAACATCCTGCACCAAAAACATTTATGCCAAAGTTCATCAAATCCTTAACCAAAGGATCACGTTCCAAACGCAACATTGCTAATGAAGCATTACTTTTTCAACTCACAGCATCAGCCACTTTATTTGGTTTTACTGGATGGTAATGAATTTCTCAATCATAATCCTTGATTAATTCTAGCCATCTCTTCTATCTCATGTTCAACACTTTCTGATTGAATATATACTTTAAACTTTTGTGATCAGTATATATTTCACACATTACTCCATACAAATGATGCCTCCAAATTTTTAAAGTGAAACCAACAGCTGGTAATTCCTAATCATGTGTAGGGTAATTTACCTCATGAGTTTTCAACTGTCATGAAGCATAAGCAATTACCTGATCATTCTGCATTATGATGCAACCAAGTCCTTTCAATGAAGCATCACTGTAGATAACAAACTCACCATTCCTGAAAGGTAGTGCCAAAACTAGAGAATTCACCAATCTTATTTTTAATTCCCGAAAACAATCATCACATTCTTTTGTCCAGATAAACTTAACACCCTTCCGAGTTAGCTTAGTCATTTGACTAGATAACCGTGAAAAATTTCTAACAAACCTTCGTTAATAGCCTGCCAAACCAAGGATGCTACGAATCTCAGTTACATTTGTGGGTCTTGGCCAGTCTTCCACAACTTTTGTTTTTGCAGGATCAACGGTTATCCCATATTTAGAGACAATGTGACCAAAAAAATAAATTTGTTGCAACCAAAACTCACACTTGCTGAATTTTCCATACAGTTTCTTTTCTTTTAAGGTTTGCAAGATAACCCTTAAATGTCTTTCATGCTCCACTTTACTTTTAGAAAACAACAAAATATCAATAATGATAACCACCAAAATCTTATCCAAGAACTAATGGAAAATTCTATTCATCAAGTCTATGAATAGAGAAGGTGCATTGGTTAGCCCAAAAGGCATTACTACAAATTCATAATGGCCATATCTTATACGAAACGCGGTCTTCGGAACATCTGCTTCCTTTACCTTCAGCTGATGGTTCCCCGATCTCAAGTCAATCTTTGAAAAATACTGAGCTCCCGGGAGCTGATCAAACAAATCATCGATATGAGGCAAAGGATATTTTTTCTTAACAGTGATGTTATTAAAGGCTCTATAATAAATGAAAAGTCTCATTTAACCATGTTTCTTTTTAACAAATAAAACAGGATCACCCCATGGTGATGTGCTAGGTCGAATGAATCCATTCTCTAATAAATCTTGCAATTGCTCCTTCAACTCTAAAAGTTCAATTTGAGCCATTCGATAAGGGGGTTTTGAAATTGGCTTAGCATCAGGAACTAAGTCAACAGTAAAATCAACTTCCTGATCTGGTATTATTCTAGGAAACTCATCAGGAAAAACATTAGGATACTCATTTACCACTGGCACATCAATAATATGAACAGTTCCCTTTTTTTAAACAATGTGTGCAAGGTAACATCCATTTCCATATTTTACAAGTTTCTTGGACTCTTGATAAGTTATCAATAGTATGGGTTCATTATTGTACACAAACTGAAAGTCTTTCTGAAAAGAAACTTCTTTATCTCTACCGTCAATTTTAGCATGGTAAATAGAGAGCCAATCCATACCCAGGATAACATCAAACTCTACTATAGGTAGAACAATAAGGTTTTCAAGTAGGTTCTTTCCACAGATAAGGATACAATGATTCTTATAAATTATTTTTTCCACAACATTTCCCCCAGGTTTTTTACCAAAATTTCAGGAGCCATGTCTTGAGATGGTATTCGCATTTTACTAGAAAAGGTATCAGAGATGAAAGAATGTGTGGACCCCAAATCAAACAACACACTAGCATAATCTGAAAAAACAAACAATGTACCTGATACAACTTCATTTTATGGACCGACATATGCTGAAGTAGTTGAAAAGGATTTCACCACCCCTTTATGCTTTTAGTCTAACTACTTCCCATCACTCAAGCATTTTTTCAGACACTCGTTTGCATAGTGAACCATCTCATTGCACATAAAACATTTCACTAACTATAAATCAAATTTGGTCTTAACTTCACCTTGATCTTTTTCAGTGCAATCACGAGCCTTATGTCCCATCTTACCACATCGGTAGCACTTTCTAGAATTCCAAAGACATTCCCTAGCATGCCTTTTTCCACATTTATCACAAACTGAAAACTTAGATTTCTTACCATCAATTTTTTTTGAAGAATTATTCCATTTCTCCTGCCACCTTGGTCTCTTCTTCTTCTGGTTGTTATAGAACACTTGTTCATCAGAAAACTCCATTTCCACCTTCTCAGCACATCGAACAAGATTTTTATAACTATTAAACTCATGAGAAGCTAATGCCCTTTGATATTTTGGTTTTAATCCTGAGTAAAAATGATTGATCTTACTATCAAGGTCTCAGATAAAATTTGGAGCATACCTTGCCAATCGAGTAAACCTTTCTTCATAGGTAGCCACTGACTCTTCCTCATTCCTCAATTCCAAGAATTTTTTTTCCATCCTTAGTCGAACAGCCTTAGGAAAATACATTTCAAGAAACATACCATTGAATTCATCCTAGTCGATAGCATCAATCTCATCAGCGTCCCAGATATTTTTAACCATCGACCACCACTGATCTGCTTCACCCTCCAAATTGTAAATAGCAAAAATAACCTTTTGATTGTTTGGACACCCCATGTCATCGAAAATCTTCTCCAGTGATTTAATCCACCCTTCAGCTAGCACAAGGTTAGATGATCCTCTGAATTATGGGGGATGTTGCCTCATGAAATGTTCCACCACTGACATGTTCCTCTTCGGTTGATCTGGCTGATCTCATGCATGGATACCACCACCATTTATCGCTTGATTCAACTGTGCCATTACTGCAAAAAAAACTGTTCAGTTCCAATTCCGACCATCTCAGGATGCTAATTTGAAAGTTTATTTCCTTCTGTATGCCTTCCTAGCACTGCTTCCCTGTTTCCTCTGCGAAAAGCCATTATGAACAAACCTGTCTTAGATGAAGCAACATGGTAATCTTAAAATACTATATCACTTCAATTTGACCATAAAAAAATATTTTTTGATAATCATTTAATAGAATTATAACTCCTAAAGTTATCTAAACTGAACTTTGATACCAACTATAAGGCCCCAGCCGTAAACCTTCTTTAATCTTGAGTTATTACAAGACTACACATTGAGGATCTTTTCGTGTTTAGAGTTTTAGAGAATTAGATCATAAAACTTTCATTACATTCCACATAGAAACAAAGTGGTTACAGAAAGATAGCATTCTTCTTTCCCATCAATGGAAACATATTTAAAATAAAACATGGATTCATTCTTGACACTTTCTTGACACTATCATCATATCATGTACCTTTCCCTTGACCTGTGAAAAACATTTCAAAAAACTTGGGATGGGCATAAAAAGCTCATTAAGGGATATAAAAATATGGAAAGGAAACATGGGTACAGATATACATAAGAATGAAATTATACTTTACCCATAAAACATTAGCAGTTTAACATACCTCATCAAATCATGAATAAATCATAGAAATCATAATACATAATGGTAATTTTAGGCATTCATAACATTCTTACGTAGGGAGTAACCCTCTTGGTTACGTTTGGAATACCCATCACAGTATATTCCATAAATCTCTTCGGATAAACCATGACGTTTCACTCCTTTGTGTTACGCAATGCATTGGAGAGGTATATCGGGTCACCCACCCTTAGTTTATCACGAAACCACATGTCTTCATAATAATGCCCAATAACCTCAACATAATCATATCACAAAAAACATTCATAAAGGAAACACAACATTTCCACTTTTCAATCACAAGATTTCAATACAACACATTGATATAAAAACATTTCGAAAACCATTTTCAATACCAAAATAAAAGAAAATTAAATCATGGTATTTATTTTTCTTTAAAAAAAAGGTATGGCTTGTAGAGGAAGCCGAAACTCAAATAATGGTCATGGTGGCGGAGAAGTCATTGTCGCCGCATACGTACAACAAAAACATTCCCTTTTTTCATTTAGTAAAATGCTACATATAAAAGAGATACCTTTTGGATAAACGTAAAATTCAAAGGGGTTTATACACTGCATAAAAGAAGGTTGTGTATAAAACAAAATATGCCTCAATGAAAGGAGATTGAGACGAAGTCCCATACCTCGGTTCCGACATGACTCGATCATTCTTTAATTTCTAGAATAATAAACTTGAGTTAATTTATACTTTCTTAAGTTCATTTTTCAAGTTCATTATTCCTTTTATATCACTTATTTCCATGTCATGAACACTATGTAATTATTTAAGTTAATAAAGGTCGTTTTAACGATCAATGGTACTTGATTCAAAAATAAAACCTTTATAATTACAAGTTGTTCATGTATCCATTATATCCATAATTATAATCATGATGTATATATCATATATATATCCATTATATACATGAATTTATAATATTACATAATCATTTATATTTAAGAGATGAAATGCACTGTTCATGGAGACAGTAAGTCGGACGTACGCATGAACGCTACTTTCATTTCTATTTCGTATTTTATAGAATGGAATCATAATGATATAAAGGTATATTATAATTCCAGTATAATATCATATAAAAAATTATATTTCCATCCTTTATACGTCCCTCATAAGTTATTTAACGAATCAAATCACTTTGAGGGGGCGGTAGTCCGCACTTCCTTAAATGAAGATATCACGTTTACCCATAATGGAAATCATAAAGGTATGCCCAAAATGAAAAATACAGAAGCTTAAGGAAAACATAAACATATTATATATCATATATAAATATAGTGACATCTTAATGGCCACCTTTGAAGGTGTTAAAAGAATTTTGAACAATCATCGTTTCGGGAGGCATAAATTTACCATCCACGGAAAGAGAATGTCCTTTAACCATTAGATGTAGGTGTGTGTAATTGTAGCTCTAATCCTTATTATAAAAACATCCTAGTATATTGAAAATACTGGAGTTGTTACAAAATAAATGAATAAAAAGAGTTTAGTGGGTTGGAGAAGCAAAATAAAACAAAAGGACTCAAGTGATGAAATTACCTTAAAAGCGGGTAACTCCCTTTGGTTTGAGCTCAAAGGCTTCCTTGGGAAGACTTCTGCATAATGTGAGGATTCAAGGAGTAAGAGAGGGATGTGGAGAGACAAAATGGGCAGGGGTTGGCCCAGACAATGGCTATGGGTGTGTGGGTAAGGAGGTAGAGGTGGGGGCCTTTTATAAGAGGAGAGGAGGTGCACTCTTGGAATGTAAAGAAATGTTACTTTATTTGAAAATGATTTTCAGATTAACAAGGTCTCACATTGATATAATTCGAGCGTAAGATGATAAGGGTTCTAAATACACCCATACAATAGGTTTTGTACATGTTTAGGTCATAGATTTCTTATTATCATTTCATTTTATTTAAATCCTTTATTAATGAGGTAACCGCTGCATCATCATGATGTCATAAATAATTTAATAAATGTAATGTCTAAAATTATAAAAAAATATCAGGATGTAGGAAATATTTTTAGATTTCTAATGAATATTTATAGTCCAAAATAACATTTATTTAGACAAAAATAAAAATATTTTACTTAGGTGATACATTCTTTGTCACATTTAACATTCTTTAAAAATAAAAAGATAAAAAGTCACTTTCTCACAGAAGTGATTCCATGGGGCCCCCAAGTTTGGAACAAGGAATCTCGTGGTCGTCCATGAGAAAACCATTAGCCTTAGGACACATGTTGTGGTCATTTTCTATTATTATGATATCATTTTATTATCCTTAACTACCTGATTACTCATTAATGAAGATAATTAAAGATAATTACCGTCATTACTATTCATAATGCCAAAAAACAAAAGAGTATTGATTACATAATTTGGAAATTGTGATTAAAAATATGTAATCCATTTTACAAAATTCCAAACACAGAAATTGCAATAATAGATTTAAAAATAATTCCTGTTGTCAAAACAAATAGCGGGTTTTTTTTTGAAATAATATCTATGAAAAGTTTGGCATTAGTTTATGCCCAATTCCATAGTGAAATTAATCCTAATTACCACCATTGTATTAAATGGTAAAAATATATTCTAATTTAACTTTAAAACCAATTCAAAATATAATCTAATCATATAAATAAAGTATATTAAAAAGCAGTTTTGATGTAAAATACAGTATTTTTCACTATTCATAAAAAATGAACATTGTCAGAAAAATACCAAAAATTCACACAAAGTAAATTTTGACGTCCCAATCATAAAGAATATGTTTATTTTGACAATCATAGCTTATAAAATTGTCAAAAGATAGATGTAAAAATGGTTTCAAATCAAAAGGTAGTAAAACAATCCTTTAAAAAATATTACTGTATTCCATGCTTAAGATTGGATTTATTTTCATTTTAAGCCTCTAAAACACTATCTAATTCATTAATAGACATAGATAAAAATATCTATTATTCATTACTTACTTGGTATGTTACATTACAAGTTAAAACATTGCAAAGATTGAAATGTTTTTACCTATGAATTAAATGTAAAATTAATGGTAATGAAATAAATTATATTAAATGGTAAAAATATATTCTATTTATACATTAAAACTATAAATATTATAATTTACCCACATAAATTATTACGATTAAAAAAGTTGTTTTTAATTAAAATATAGCGTGATTTTACTATTCATTAAAATATGAAAGTTATCAGAATAATATGAAAATTTTATCCAAAGTAAATTTTTATATCCTCATTCCAAAGAAGAATTTTATTTTGTTAAATTTCACTTATAAACAGGTAAAAAACTAGATTTAATGTTTGTACTCCATCAACAGGTGGAAAAACTTCAAATTTTGAAAAATACATTTTTCACTCAAAAAAATTAGTTTCTTCTCACACGATGTTCTAGAAAATGTGTATGGTGAATAATAATGTTATAAAATTCGTAATGTAGTTAATAAAATTCATAAAAACTAGTTTATAAAAATATTATAACAATATTTCATTGTTTAGTAAAACCCGGTATTGCGTACAACGCACGCTATCAAGGAAGGTCACGAATGTGTGTAATGCAAGCCATGTCAATGCTGTGTGTAGTGAAAGAACCCTTCGGAGTGGCATATATCATAATAAAAACATATTAAATTTATACATTAAACAAAATCTATTCTTAATATTGCATAGAATAATTTCTACAAAATGAACTTTAAATTTTTGTGTAACATGAGCCAAGAATAGGGTTTCATATACTTCAAGCTAATCCGGTGTTGCGTATATCACAAGATAATTTTATTGTAGAGTATAACACAAGAAATCAATTAAATTATAAATAATAATTCTCATAAAGTCTTTGGTTGTTATAATAACATCGTAAACATAATATGTCATCCGTTTTTGACCCCTTTACCACCAAAAAAATTCTTAGACAGTCACGGTTAGGCAGATCTAGGGAATAAATTTTCTAACCAAGGAAACCAGACTATAAAAATGGAACTCTTGAAGTATCCCCTAAATATATATTTAAAGAATTTTTTTGTTCAATAATAAGGATCCATTTTTTAAAAATTCTTTACTTAGTGTATTCTTTAGTTCGATCCCTAATCTTTAAAACTCAGTAACTATCTTAGTTAATGAATGTTATGATCTTGTAGAAACATGTGACATAAAATGTTCAAGTCTATGCTTATTATATATTGTGGAACCTATTGGCGATTCAAATCTTTCAAAAAATTAAAAATAGATAAACCATATATATATATATATATTTTTATTTTCAATTATTTGGTTAATATGATTAATTAATTAGTTTACTTGTTTATTAACCCTTTCTATGTTGTTTTTATTAATCTAAATTTATGTAAAACCAAATTAATGCCTCAAAAATTATTTTTAGAATACATATTTATGATAATAATTTTTTGTTTAATGAATTTATGCTCAACTAATGGATTGACGTAAAGTGTCAAAATGATAAAATTGTTTCATTATATAACTGATGAATGGAAGATAAGATAAAACAAGTGTAGATCTTATAATATTCTTATTGTTCTATAAAATTGAGTTTATTTACTCATAGAAAATATAATTCATATCTTTATATTCATTATTTTTTATTATATAACTATTAATACAACTTTTCTCAATAAGGAATTAGACCATGATCATGGTACATCCCATAATCCTTCAATTGATCCTCAAGTACTATAGGGTCTAGAAAATTGCACAATGTTAATTGTCAATACGATCCATGAGTGGAACCTATTTCTTATTAAAATATGAATATTTACTATTTCAATAATATTTCATCCATCAATGGTGACATAAATCAAAAAGGATAGTGTATTATTTATCACATTTATACGATTAGAGTGTATGGTCATACACCTGAGTGTTACTAGGCTAGGCTAATAACCTCCATGTTTGATATGGTAGTGCACAAAGGGGGTGTATGACACTGGATTAAAAGAAGAACACATGCTTGTTAAAGAATCACATCTTAGATATATTATTTAATATTTCTTACCCTCCTATAATATATAGAGTTATGTTGAAATAATTGGTTAACCTATAGTTTGGATCGATTATTGTTATGGATTATTAATTAATTAATATATATATATATATCTAGACTATCACCATATCAGAGTTACAACATACTCAATATTATTTTATGTGTCATTTAATGTTTTGAAGCATCATAAAGGGTGTAATTAATCCAATTTAATTATGATAAGGGTTTTATGCGATGGAATTTACTCTGATGATGATAAAATGTTTTGATGATCTATTTTACATCATGAATATAGGTTCACATAATAAATTTATTATTGATATAAATAATTAAAATATATTAATTACATGAATGTTCATTCATGGAGATATTTTTATTCACTATGATAATGGGGGGATTGAAAAAAATACCTAACAAAAATTACATTTTCACCATTTTTAAATTCTTATTGTTCATGAAGTAAATCCAAAATTTATTTAATATATATAGTCCATTTAAATAGATTAACTCTTTTGT
The DNA here is from genome assembly GCA_963277665.1 of Viscum album. NCBI lineage: Eukaryota > Viridiplantae > Streptophyta > Magnoliopsida > Santalales > Viscaceae > Viscum > Viscum album. The sequence continues at coordinate 275,070,151 of OY728129.1, read as the reverse complement.
GTGATGAACAATTTCTCTACTCATATTAAAAACCCCTTCATAAAAAGATTAACCTTACCTTGGATTTTTTGTAATGCAACAAATTCTAAACTCATTCACTTAGTCTTTTGATCCCAGGTCAATCGATTTTCATTAAATAAATATTATTAATTAATTAAATTCATGTTATTTAATTAAATTTTTTAACTGTTTTTTGATCTATTATATGTTTTTCGGGTCTATCGATATCATTATTATTTAATCTGAACATCATATAAATCCATCATTTTTAATATCTCGGAGTCTGTAACATTTCTATGTGGTAGTGTGTCATTCATAAACATCGAGGTGTGTACTTATATTTCTTCATTGACAAACTTCTTTTTTGGAAACAAGATTAAAGGTTTTGGGAATCATTGTTTAGGTCATCCTCTATGTGGAACATGTTTTAAAATTCATTTTAGTGGGTGCATCTCATTGTGATTATTGTGACGAATGTGTATGAAGAAGGTGTATCATTCCTATAATTGAGGAACATTAAATTATATTAGTTTTATTTGTGATTTTATAAGTGATAATTGTAATGATAATCGATGTAATCTCTAGTTTTATGTATTGGGTTTTAAAACAATATTATTTTTAGGTTTTTGTAAAAATATTATTTTGTTTCAAAGGATTAGGAAATGGTTTGTGATATTGGTATTCAAATCATGAGTTATTGGATGAAAATGTGTTTTTTGTTATTGTATTATTAATTGTGACAATTTAGTTTGAATTATTTTAATATTTTTCACACATGGTATCCTTGTGTATATAAGAGTTGGTTTATTATTTGTTCTCTTCCATTGAAAACATTGGATGATTCACGTTGTTTATTGTTCCACTTGTCCAAGATCATTGATGCCTTGGATTTGGGAACATTGTCTTGTAACTATAGGTGTTCAAATTTTAATCTATTCATATTCAATTATATTAAAAATCAATTTTATTATGGGATATGATGTGTTTACTAGTATTCATTATTATTGAAGTATGAGTGACCTAGATAACCTTGACATAGATTATCCAATGGGCGGTCTTTGTTGTTTATGGATTTTATTTTTTTTAATTTTATTTGATATATTTAATGCTCGGATAAATTTAAAATGGAATATTTGGAATAGGATATGAAACAATTTTATCTAGATGTGTATTTGAACAATAGATAATGGAGAACTATTTTACAATCAATTAAATATAAAATATAAAATAGTTTCCAATGAAAGTTTTTCATTAAAATTGAGAATTTTGACTATAATTAATGATGGATTTTTCATAATCTATTAGGATTATCTTGAAAATATTTTTCCTGAAAATAAAATGGAATAGAAAACATAGAAATGAATTTATGTCTATTTCTGCATGGTATTGGTTGTCTTTGTTGAGAATATGGGATGCTACCAATGTATCAAATATATGATATGTTCCACACTTTCTTCATCCTTTTTAGTAGTTTTAGTTCATGTAAAAAAGGTATTTTCTTGTTACCTTTGGTTATGTCAATAGTATTTTCCTAATTTTTATAGAATATTTATTATTGGGGGTATTTCCATTTTATATGTTATATATATTTTAATGGTAAAAAAATCATTAAATTTTGTTTTTTTGGATGATGGTGTGTTAGTTAATAGCCCATGGGGAATGATATTTTCTTTCGGGTTATGCCACTATCTAGAACATGGTCTAGATATATGGGATATCTTGGACGGTTTTTGAAAATTTGTTATTAATGCATCATTATATGAAAAATATGGAAGTTGATGTCTATAAAATTAGGTTTTTGGATTTGAGATATAGGCCACTATGATCATATGATTATATCATTCCTTGATGACCATAATGTCACTATTGGTTTCTAGGCTTCATGTCTCATATTTTTTATTTCAATCAAATCAAAGCATTGTCTTTTGTTATCTTGACAGTAAACTATGGTTTATTGAATATATAATCATTTAACTTATATTTTTTTTGAGATAGGCCTATACAACATATTCATTGATTCATTATAGTTGTTCTAATGATAATACTTATCAATGATAATTAACCCATTATCAAAATATTATAGAGCCAACTATGATTTTTGAATGAGACATGAACCAGAATGTTAAATCTATTCAGAACAAGGGTTTTGAAGAACATCATGGGTATATAGTATATAAGAATATTGAAAATTATTTATTATGAAGAAATTCCCCATCCAATATGGGTACAAATAAACTCCTAATGTGTGGGTATCAAGAACGGATTTACCATGGTTTTGACATTATAGATACATTGGGGTATATCAAGGTGAAGTGTGGAAACTTTCAGATTAATAGTACTAAAATATGTGGCATGATTCTACTATTTAAGAGAAAAAAATATGTGATAGGTATGGACAAGATATGAAACCATATTAATTCAGTTGATTTTCATATAATATTTTATGATGGAAATTTATATGGAGTTAAAAATTCTATAGCTATGATATAATTTACAGTTAGAGTACACCAATAGTTTCACTAATTCATTTGTTTTTATATAGTGGTAGTTTGGATTGATCATCGTATTGCTCCGAGTTATTATAGGGCTTCTTAATTGACATATAATAATTGGTATATATGTTAAATCTATCTTTTAATTCTAATATGATAGAGGGGAATTTTATTAAAGAAGATAATGTGGTAAGAATGATAGTTTTCATTGGTTCTTCACTTCCACCTTGTTTTAGTTCTATAGAATAATTATTGGTGAATATGTTGTTAGAAAATATTGATAAGAGAGGTTTCAATATCTCATAGTATCAAACATTTTCAACTCCATCATAGGTTCTTAATAATTTAATTATATCTTAATACAATTATTTCAATGGGGAAAATATATGATATTTCCTTACACATTTAAAGAACTATTGTGATTCTGGAAACTTAGATAAACTACATAGATTATTCTATGCACAATATACACCTTGTTACTAATAGAGATCATTGTCACCAAAATCTAATATAGTGTAGTCTAAATATTCAATGGAAATAAGACTCAATCTATATTAAAACTCAGTGATGTATCTTCATGGAGTAGATAAGATTTTAGTGGAAGATTATGTGGGTCTGTATAAAATGATATTTTACTTTATCTAAAATCTTATACATAAAATTATTATTTTATATCAATGAAACTAAATCATTTATATCATTTTACTTCATTATTTTTATTAAAAATCAATATAGATCATTACCATTTTTATATTTCCAAAAATTACTTTTTGAAGGAGGGAAATATATGGGCTTCAATCATCTGAATGATCTCTTTTGATAGCTGATGTGGAGAAGGTATTAGATATCAAGGATCTTGGTCTCATTATTTTCATCATCACTATTAGGATGGATTAGATGGTTTCTCATTGAGTGATGTATTATTTTTATAATAATTGTGTTTAATTCTATAATATTGAAGAGATATCTCATGTGATCTAGGGAGAGTGGGATCTGAGTTGTAGTCATCTGAGAACTTTTCACTTAGTTCTCTGGAGTCTATATTATACCATTGTTGATTATCCTAATGATTTTTCTTCTCTTTTTTATATTTTTGATACATTTGATATTTCATTAAGGTATTCTAAGATAACTTTTCAGGTCCCCTTCTAGATATGTAGGAAGATTTATCCATCAATTTAGTGCATAGTGTTAATATTATCAAGATAGCCTCTTATCATATGGGTCCTCTATTTATGAACGTGCTTAATGTTTTTTTGGACAACATATTAAATAATGGATTTATTAATCACAGTTTTTTGTCAGAGGACCTTTTTCTCTTTGATAACAAGGGTAATTTATCAAATTGTTTATAAAAATATTAATCGATGTTAAATTAGATAAATTTTTTGTATAAAAATAATTTCCCTACATAGCATAATATATTTTTAATTTAATGGGGGAAATTTTTATTTCAAAAATTCCTATTTCGTTGGGTTATTACAAATTTTGGTTTAAATTTTAATATCCTCAGAATAAGATTCGAGATATAATAATTCCACACTGAATATATTGTGAATCCCTTTTGACTATCTTATGTCTTAATAGTGTTCATTTTATTTTTGAACGTAATATTCCCTGAGTATCTTTATATCATTGGTGTGGTGTTCATGGATTATATCCCATTTTTGTCAAGAATTGAGAAATAGTATTAGTAGTATATTGAATTTGTTTTGGAAAATAGGAATCATAACTTCCATTATTTATATATCATAGTAAAATTTTATGGTCTAATATGTGTGTATTTTAGAGGATGAATTTTGAAAACATGTCTTATAAGTTTATCAAAAAATATAAATGGTTTATTATCATTTTATATACCATATAATTTCACTAAGATACATATCTTTCCAGGACAATCATGATGCTATTTTTTAATAACATCTATAATATGGCATCAAAATTTAAATCTCTTACCCAAATGGGTTTAAATTATCTTTTATGCTAACTCTTAGCCCTATTTTTATGAATTTAAATGTCGATTGATTTTGGGTCCAATCTTGAAATGTCAATAAAATGTAATCGCATACACAGTGTACTATGATGAAGATGGTAACATTCTAGGTGTTTTATCATATATAGTGACCATGTTGTGTCTTAAAATTATATAATGTTTTTGATTCAATAGAAAAATTATCCAAATTAGTACATATTGGTGATTCATATTATTCATTCATTTATATAGGTGTTCCAATATATTTTCATATAGTGGTTTTCCATCATTTCTAATACAAATTGGCTAACTGACATATTTTATTTAAAGGATATGAACCATAAGTTGATGTGGTGGGTGGATTACTATTAAACTTATGACATCAACATCATCAACATCTTGAGAAAGTGGAATCTCGCAACTGAGGCTATTTGTGGGAAATTTTCTACTCATGTTATCCTAGAATAAAATGTTGAATGGATCCATAGGGGTTTTTTCACTATGGTATGTCTAGAGACTTTTAATTTAATTCATGTATTATTCTTTGAAGTTTTAAGTGTTCATAATCTCTCCATGTGTCTATCCTATTGGAATAATTCTATAAATATGGGTTATTAGGAGTTGGACAAACCTCATGGGATGGGTAGACCATTCCGGGTTAGTCTCACCCATTTAATAATGTTTTTCACTAAGTGAGTTAATTTTTTTATCCTTTTCTCTATCATAATTTCAATGTTTCATCAAATCCATAGTTCATCATTGTTCATTAAACATTGAACATTGAAGATATATTATGATACAATTTTTTTTCCAACTTGTAGGGTATGAATAATTCCATTACTAATTAATTGTCTCATTATTACACTAACCGAAAAATTAATGATGTGCACCTGAATACATTTTTTCTTATTCTATTTTATTAATTAGTCTTTATGGAAATAGGACAAGGTGTCAATGAATTTATACATCAATTTACCATGTAATATCTATGGTAATAATTCTATCTTTGTGGTTATTGGATGATTCACTACATTAGAACATATCATTTAGATTTGGAAAATTACTAAGGATTAAGATATATTTTAACTATAAATGAATTATATTTTGAGGTTTTATGGGGATATATAAAATATTATCTCTAAATGTGTTCAAAGGTTTTCCTCAGGGTTAATGGAATGTATCTAAGAGGAGATGGAGACATAGGATAGATTGCGTAAAACTTAACAACCAATAATGGATGGTTAAATGCTTAATGATCGTCAAATCCAATTGTATGTTCTCCATGAATTGTCTTGTTTATTAGTGTATTATTGTATATCAACCAATGATAGTTTTAATTTTATTACGAATAATCAAAACCAATTAATACATTTTAAGATTTGTACGGTCACCCATTTGGGTAACCCCAACTTAGGTTAGAGGAAGAGAGGCCTCATGTTGGCACAAACTATTTTTCCATTGATATAAGTGAGTAAACACGACATTTATTGAAACAAGGTCAAATATAAAAATCATGAAATCATATAAAATTCATTTATTCATTCATTTATATTTTTTTACTTTGTGACCTCAACTTCTTGAATATTTATCCTTGGATATATCATATATGACTTCAGAAATTGTAGATGCTCGCTCATACATTTTTTAGATTATTTGATTCTGCTGATCATATTTTCATGTTTCTTATCATTTATCATTATTGGATCAATTGAGTGGTTTGAATTATTTTTTCCACATACCTTCGATCAGGATTTAATGTCCTCACTCTTTAGATTTATATAGTATCGAGGAGATTGTGTTGGATCATCAAATTATATTTATAGAATATCCATTGGATATCATTGAATACTACATAAAATTCTTGTTCATTATCTCTATTCCATTGGTAGATCAATTATGGTAGAACACTTTAGATTCCTAAGATACATTGGTGTGTTGATATTTTCTGAGGGACTAGTGGCCTCACCTCTTTTCATAGCATCTTCCTTCTACATTACATCTGGGGGACATGAATTCTTGTAGTGGGTATATTGTATCATCTTTTCATTTAATATATGATATATTTTATTTTTTGAAACATATTATAGAGAGTAATTAAATTATTTTCTCTCATTTAGAGGTGTTTGGAGAAGGAGTTCACTCAAAAAAATATAAAACTAGCTACATGAGCTGATTTAAGCTCTGATCTTATATTCACAACAATAATGAAATCAAGGAAGAACCCATGAATTTTTACTCAAAATTTAAAATTTCATTCATGAAATGATATATTATTAATAAAATTCATAGAACATTCTCAATTATTATATAAATTGAATTGTTTTTCAACATACTAACCATTCATAATGTTCAGGATGTGAAACTATAATTCATAATGTATGATGTATATCCTACATCGATAAATTGATTTATTTTTTAATTTCGTTCTTAATATCCTTATTCTATATTTTCCAAATACCACGGTCTTCCTCATATAATATTATGTGATACAGATCCATATGAACACATTTACATGGTGTTTCTAACCTGAAAAGATTGTTTATCATTAGATCAATATGTTTGATGGATTATCTCCTTATTCTAATATTATTCTCGGATTTTAAAATTTCTATATACAATGTTGGTCTAGTCTATCGAGTTCTTGAGGTTTTTTTTATATTTCTTATGGAATCATATTTTTTTTTCAACTCATGTATTTTTGATCATGTGATGGTTGTGGTGAGGTATGTGTGACCTTTGAGGCCAATGTTGATCTATTTTCTCAATTGACCCTTCTATATATAGAATAATAGTTATACGTATTGGGAATCAATTGTAAGGAATACACATTATTTTTATTATTGTCCCATTCATTTCATTTTGTTGATCTTACTATGGTTTTTTATGAGTCGTATCTCTAAGGTCAGTGGATTCATATTTAGCCATTGGGGGATGAAACTGCAATACCCATTGTTTTGTAAATAGTTTTATTTATGGTTTTATATATATTAATTTTAACAATACCTGAATTGAATTTTTTGAATGAGTTTTTATTATAAAATATGTTTACCGACTTATATGTGTAAAATAATTGTTGTTTTCAAGGAATTTTGTAATGTGATTGAGAAATTGAGGTTCAAATCATGTGTTTAAAATAAAAAATATTTATTTTTGATTTTATTATATAATTTCATAATCCATTTCAAATGTCCATACATATATTTCACTTGGATTCCATTCATACCTAGAAGGGTTATTAGTATTGGTTATATTCTTTTGATACTGTATGGGGGTTTACTTTTTAGGATATTCCTTCATTTCAGGTAATAGATACATTGGAAATAAAACCATTATCACGAAACCATAGGTGATTCATTTTCTAATATGTTACCATATCCATATATTGTATATCCATTATCTTTGAGGATATTATTTTTACATTATTTTTTATTTTATTAAAATATGAGTGACATAGCTAATTTGAACATATGTTATTCAATGGGTGTCTCTATTGTGGATATATTTTTATTATTTTTTCATTGATGTGATATGATTCATTATTTGATAAATTAATAAAATTATATGAAATGTTATATAAAAAACTATTATCAATATTTTTATTTGAGTTATGGAAAAAGGAAACTATTTTACCATGATTTTGATATAAATATAAAAAATGATTATCATTCCATGTTTTCATTAAAACTCATCATATAGTTATTTTATAAAAAATAAACTTCACAAAACACCATGATGGTTTATTTTTGGAGTTATTTATCCCACACCTAATAAACTACCTTAGTGTTGTGTGGACATTGAATATTGTTAGTAGTAAATGGAATGGAAATAATGTGGGGTGAAAAGGATTGCATTAGCGGGGTATGGGCTACTAGTTATGATATGTTTTCATATTTACCGTGTATCACATAGGGTAGTTGTTGATATATTGGGTATTACTTTATTGTGTTACTTGGTATGTACTAGTGGTATTATATTGAAAATACTCTATTTTCCATCGGTGTCCCACATTTTTTATGAAATGATTATTCTTATGTATATTTTACTTTATCATCTTATTTAACCATTTTTGGTTTAAAAATAACTCCATTGAGTTGTTGATGTATTCCTATATCCTATTTTTCATGATATAGATATCGATAACACCCTTTATATCTTATTTTGGACTAGTTTGTAACCTATATTCGTTTTTTGTTTAGTCCAGTTCATGATTTGAGTGGAGATGATGAATCAAAATATATGTTAATTGTAATTGGATTTATAGATCCCATGAAAATATATGTACTATTTTTTAAATATAATATAATATTTAATTCAGTGAAATCTGTTTTCCTACATTAGAATAGATTAGTCAGGTTACATAAGGTATGTCAATCTTTACTTGACAAATGTACATGAGACAATTTTTCCAATGTTCAAATATATTTATTTGAGGGTACTATAAAATATTCATCTTAATAGTGTATACTGGGAAGTGGGAAAAATCTTAGGAATAGATTTTGAGGGAATTCTATGTATTTTAATCAATGTGGGTGTTCAGTCCATATAAATTTGATATTTCACCTTTGATTCTAACACTTACACTTATTTGTTAGTATGGAAATCTATAATGGTTTTATAATAATATTTTATCTGTGATTTTTTGTAGATAACACAAAAAACAAAAACATTTAATCTCTTACCTCATCTTAGTCAAGTGAAGATGGTTATCCAAATTTTTTTTTAATTTGGTGAGGATGAAACTTTACTCTATATGACCATGTAACAAGAATTTAGTATTAATTATATGATTTCACGGTTCTGGTAAATAAGAGGTTATTGGAATGATTTTTAAGATATAAAAAACCTTATATAATACCAATATTGGTAAATATATTGTTATAATATAAAATGATGGTATCCAATACATTATCTTGCGAATTATTGTATATATTATCATCAATCATTTTTATAGTAATTAAGAGTTTCTTTTGGGGATTAATGTGGATGGTATTTCACTATATTAAATTCATGATACTCCATTTTCGAAATTAATAAAAAATTGATGTGTCCTTTATGAAAGTTTATCATTAATTAATGTTATTTTTTTGGAAATTATGTTACAAAATATGGAGTCATTTCAAATTATTATATTGGATGACTATAAAACATAATTAAATGATTGAGTTTATTGTTACACCCAAATATAATCATTATAATCATAATTTGGTATATAGTATAACATTTATAAGGGGTGGTATATTTTAGCTAACTGAGCTGATCTTATGTAGGTAAAGGTTAAGGCCATCATAATGAATATGGAAATTCATATACATATAGTTATATTTTATGCGATAGGTGTAAGTTTATAAATATATTTTCAACTCTACTACGATATCTTCTCCCAAAAATCTCTATCATACAAAATTTATGAGGGGTGTCATTCAATATCAACATCTTTCCTATGATTTAACCCATTTCCTTCCCTATATATATAATAGACCATAATAAATTATAAGTGTTGAAAACCAATTTATATAATATTGAATCAAATTTTTTATTAATGATGAAAATGTTAAATTGGGGTTCTCTCATCAACATATTGTTGATTGATGATGAGATTCAATACCATTTATAGATTATTGAAAATTAATACTTGGCACTTTTATAAACTCTTTCCAATTAAAATTAATTGATTTTCAATTTTATTAGCTAGTTGTGGTATGATAAATTTTGTTTGATGGTATTCAATTGGGGAAAAATAATATTTCGATAAAATTAGTAGACATTCCTATGATCCTAATATTTGAATATAAAAATTCATTTTATGTTCTTGTTTATTCCAATTAGCCTTACCAAATCTCATTTTTTTCTAATAATTATACTTAGTAGGAAAAATATTCCATTATTAAATCATTATTTCTCAGTTATGTTATATCATAGGTTAATTCAAAACATAAAATGGTAATGGTGCCTATATTTGAATCCTATTATAGACCATGGATTTGATGAAAAATATGCAGTTCCCCAGTTTTAGGAGACTATGTTCCCAAAACCTATAATGTTAATATTCTTTGATCATTACATTTCTTCTTACATAGATTACCATTACCATTTCAATTTTTCAGATTATTATGGGGGTTCAAATATGGTTGCAGAATAATTAAAAACAATTTTACATTTTCACTCTTAAAAACTACCAATGAATCTCATATTCATAATATGGTATATAATATCTTTCCCAAGGATGGTGTGAATTTCGTGATTAAGGACTAATGGAACATATTAACTTTTATTATCCAAGAGAATGAGAGGAAAGGATAATCACATTGTTTATTGGGGTATTTTTTTCCTACAATGGGACCCATTAAGGAATTTAAATATCATTGATAATATATTTATAATATCAATACGAGATAAACTAGCCCAGAAAATATATTAGATATGGGTAAAGGTGGTTTAATTCATTTGACCATCCATATAAACCTGAGTTTCATCATCTATTTACCATTTTTGTGATGAAATGGGACTCTAAATATAAATTTAATCGATATATCTATGAAATATGGATTTTTCATCCATATGGGGAGGCGATTGATATTTCGATGATGGGATTTAATAATCACTAGGTCTCCTACAGATCTCATGTATGGAAGGAATCAATACCCACATAGTTCTTTTAAACAATGCAGTTTACTGTAATGCTAAAATAACATATAATAGGGCACGTAAGAATCTAAAAGGGAGATCAAGCCTTAAGATTCTATCCTATGTATCATGAGTGTAATATTACTAATAGTAATCACAGTTTTGTTTACCCTAATCAAACTAATGTATTGCGGTCGATATTTTTATTACCATGAGTGGTATTTCCTTGGGGTTTACAATATGGTAATGCCTTTAGAATATACATTGAGTTGGATACCCCTATATAGAGGTAATCATTTCATGTTAGTGAATTGGGCTTATCCACTAAGATTTCCATAGCATGGGAGAGTTTTATAATGTGAGTGATATGATTATTAAAATTCCCTTGTTCGACATGATCTTTGTTTGATTTGTGAAACAAGGGAAAACAAGGGACAACAATGGATTAAACTCACAACATATGGGAATGGGTATCATTAAATGTAGAGGATACAATAGGGGGTTTTATATGGATCAATAGTCCCCTGAAATTCATCATACATATCCTTTCAAGATATGAATTATATTTCCCATAGTTTAGATATCTTCTTAGTCCCGTAATGGACGTGATGGAATGATGAAAAAATGATAGAATTTGGCTCCGATGTATTAGAGTACCTAGGTTATACATTGAATTACGAAAAGGCAGATTCCCATTTGATATAGGGAATTGTGAAATCATCATAAACCTCATGATTGGATTAGAATCAATACTATCATACTTTATTTAATTTTATTTTTTATGTGTTTAATATACAATCCTATGATATCCCAAAGTATCTACCATACATGCCCTGAGTTTCTAACTTTCATGCCTTGACTATATGCATGAAAAAGGTTATATTTCTTGGGGATCTTCAAATGATAAAAGTAATAATGTTAGATGTATGTCGCATGAATTTAGCTATAATTTCGAGAGGACTATATAATGACATGATTTACACATTGATGTGTCTTTGATTAATCAATGTAGACATGTAAAAGGGTTTCAAATTATTTAGTCTAACATGTTACATGATTGTTACGAGACATTACCGACATGTTAAGATGATATAAAAACTCATGTGTGATATTTTTAGAGGACTTTACAATACATGTAAAAATTGTCTATAGGACTACACAATACTTGAATTAATTTTTGATAGGACCTCACAATTATTACTTTACATGTCTTGAGTTATTTTCTAGACCTTTTCTAAATTTCTATAGAACATATTAAGACTTGGATAACATGTCTAGGGTCTCCCCAAGACATAATTGACATGAAATAGACAAGTCTCATTATCTGAGGGGGTTAAAAAAATTTATGATACCTTCTCCTAAATTTATGGTATCAATTTTAACATAAGAATTTTTTATTCATTCTTTAGTTTGTTCCTCAAGGTTCATAATGAATTATATTTTTAGTTATACATAATCCATAAAACATGTAGAATGTTATTAATATAAACTAGATGACTCAGTGAATGTCCTTCACCAACTCATAGCATGATGATGTTAAGAACATATTCATTCCACATTTTCCAATAGTTCATTTCCAATATTTTAAGTGCTAGAATACCCATGTGAGGGAGATGCTTTATAGTCCATGAATGTATCCCTTATACACTATCATGAGCATGGATATAATCTCATGTGTGTGTAGTAATCTCTTATTTAGTGATGAAGAGGATAAATTTATATGATTTTCCACCAAATTTAAATGAATCCATTCATTGTTCATATTTCATAAATATGACAATGTTCTGGTGGGAGTAGATATATATCATGTGATTCTCATTATCCTACAACGAATCAACCATATAGAAAAATGATAAATAATGATTATTATAACACTCTTCCATCGATTGGTCACATATGACTTTCCATAGGTCCTTTATGAGTGAAATATAACATATTAAGAGTGTACTCATCATAAATGGTGATCACATGAGGTTACTAACCTCTTCACATGAAAATCACTATATCATTCTTTCATGGGTGTCTTCAAAAATATTCACTCTTTTTTCAAATTTTTTCCAAGAGGTATGACCATTTCACATTGGATTTATTTTTGGAGAATTAAATGATCAATATAGGATATTGTTATAACAAAAAAGAACTACCACATAATGACTCTTTAGTTATATATTATGATCCCAATGATAAATTATGTATTGGGAGATGGTGTCAAACCTTTTTCATATAAAATCTTGGTTCTTTGGATCTAGTGGAATCATGTGGTCAATTCGATGTGATTGAGGTCATTATAATGAAAAATGTTACAAGCCAACATTCCCTCACATGAAAACGATGACATGATAGTAGGGGATCGGTGAGGTCCTATGAACCATGTAATAATTCCATGTTATAATCAATTTAAATATACATAAAATAATATTCTTCATTTTCTATACATATTTTATATGGGGAATTTAATTATTTTCCTAAATCTATCGAATGAAATGTTTAATGATTTATGGAACTCATATGGAATCCTCTACATGATAACCAGCACACATTATAATTTATTCATATGGAATGAGGTATTCTAAAAGGAGTTTCACATGACCATAAAATAGATATTTTTCACCGCATGATCCATTCACATGACCTTCCCAATGTCATGTGATCACATTTCCTTATGACAGTTTTCTAATCTACATTATTTTGCACCTAGAATTCATATATTATTATTAATATTTATTTTTTGGTGGTTAAAAAATTATACATGCTTTAAGTATTTATTCAGTTATGAAATTTTTTATTCTCATTTGGGGGGAATCAATAAATTCCCAACATTATGAATGATTTATATGGATACAATGACTCAAATATCATGAGATTAAATTCCCACTTATGTCTTGAGGTATTTTTCTAACCATTTTATTAGATGAAATTTGGTCATCGAATTGATATTTTATATTCCATTGGATGTCCAATATATAGTGAGGTGAGGGGGACATTCATTTCATCAATGAATTTGAACTTCTTAGATATTGATATTTATTTCCTCACATGAATCCTTTGAATGACCTCGTCAAATGGTCAGTTTAGAAGTAGTTATATACAAGAAACGATAATATGAATACTTCATGCAATTATTTCATTAGACCTCACCCCTGAAATCATATTCTTGCAGACTTTTTCATATGTGAAACAAGTCATCTCTCGATAATTTCCAGGATCCTAGGCCCATGTCATTTGTAGTGTGTATGTCTTGTAGGCTTTATGTGATCCAATTTATTAGTCGTGTTATTTATTGATCATGATGGGGTTTTTCTAAAATTTTAAATTCACACCCTCATAAATATTATAAGAGATAATTTGGTCATGACATACTGCATGGGTTATGTGATTCGTGTGTCCCATATGTGAGAATGTGATCGAGAATCCATTTGCGGTTCATGTGGTTCACATGAGTTTTTCTGAGTCATGGACCTCTTTTGTTAAGGCTCCTCAATCATTTGAAATGTTCACCAGGTTCTTGAACATATGGAATCTAGTTCATAGATATATTTTAGCGTGGAATGTAAGTGAGAAATTATTGATTAGAACATATATTTCAATTTAGGGTGTCATGTGTTCTCTAAAAACATGTCATTTAAGGTTCTTCTCTGGCATGTACATTAGATCTATCACCTATCATTTCTTATTGATATTTTTATAAGGAAAATGGATATTAAGGGTAAATCCTTCAAGATTGGGAGTATACAACATGGGGATATTATGTGAATCTATTCGTATCCAACAGAATTCAGCTATATATATTTTAATCCATGTTTCTGTTGATATGCATTTTCCTAGTTGGGGATATACCCTTGATAATTTGACAAGAAATATTGTTGATTGAAATGTAATTGGATGCTGGGTGACTTCCTAAATAACTCTTACCAAATATTAATTGCATATACCAACTCCTTGGAAATATAAATCATATAAACATCTTTTGTTATATTGGTAACCCATTATAGTTATTATGCAGGTGAATATGAGAGAGTGATTATTTTTTCAAATATCATTGAACTACTGGGATCACTGATGATTTTTTCCATTTGATGTTGTTAAATCATTATGGGGTTATGGAAATTCTACATGGATCTGATGGGGGTGTTGAAATGTTGACCCAAACTAATCATTTCAGCATCCTAGAAAATAATACATGTACTAAGAAATTGTTTTTAGAGTATTGGAATCTTCAATGAGTGGTAATATAAAATACCTATATGGTATGGCTTTCTTTCATAACAATATAGTCCATTTGATTATTTACAATTCATATACCCCCTATTGATTTCCCACCATTTTGGCTGCATTCAATGTTTTTCTCTTCTTTCTTATACTATCATGTGGGGAGAACATGAACTTAAGATAATCCTCCAATTCTATCCTATGATTGAATTTGAAGTGGAAAATGATTAGATTTTTCAACCACATAATGCCTGCAAAATATTCCAATATCAAGACCATATTCATATCGTGGTGGAATCTTATCCATGTGGGGTGCTGAATAGATTGGTCTGTTAGGTGTAGAAACCTAATTCTTCACTGAATGCTTTATCTATGGAAAAAATGGAGTTGATTCTGGACATGGTTGATCCTTTGATGAATATTTCTAATCCATGTTCCGAGTCATCCCGTAACGAGATGATATTTTTATAGTTGAATGGATCATTAATTTTAGAAAAAATATGGTTCAGTTAATTAAAGGATCACAACAAAGAATTATTATACTTCTTCATCATCATCATCCTGGAAAATAGATTTTCTATTTGACTATTATTTATCAATAACTCTTCATTCCCAGATGCCCAGTAAAATAATTGTACATGACCAATAAAATCACAATATAATATATTATATTATGTATTCCATGACCATAAAGACTCCCATGGGGATGTTTCATGACTAAGAGGAATGAAATTTCCATTTCCTTCATGATTTGAGGGGGTAGAAGGCTTTAACATCCGATCATTATATTATATCATTCTAAAAATTATATTAACCGTGCATCAAATATTTAATAGTGATAATGACAAACTCAATTTTGATGATGATGCTTCACTGGCCGAATAATATGGTAATCATTAGAGTTGATTGAGTATATACATCAAAAAGTTTCTCAGACATTCTCTCATACGAACTTTTTAACTACATAAATGGTAGAATACAATGAATTCATAGGTGTATCATTATATAATCATCCAACATCATCATATTTATTATCTTCCAGACAGAATGGTGTTTAAGAGATATCATTTTTTGAGACTCTTTATACAAAGGTGGAGGTGAAGGTGGTTGAGTGAATGAAACATGATTATTCCATTGATACATCCATTCAAAAAATTATTTTTTTTCATAAATTCATGTAATCAAATTTTCTTTTTGATTGATAATTTTTTTGATGAAGAATTCCTTTGACTTGCTCTGTAGTGTAACAATTCCTCATTTTTTCATTCTATAAATTATTTCTAAAAACTACATAAATTTTTTAATATTTCATTATTTATGATGTATTTGATATGTATTTGATTTTATATTACATAGATTACCAAGTATATACATAATTTTCATATCAATGAGTTATCCCAAATGCATAGATTTGAGTTATTATCTCAAACCCTATTCCTCTTGATAACATCTCATGAATCCCACAGACATGAAATTCCTCATTGATGTACCTTCTGATGTATACCTTCGACCACATAGATTAAAATGATAATATAACATGGATATATAACATTGAGGTAGAATTCACTATTTTTTCACAATGTTAGTGGACTTGGGGAGAATAACTTTTTTTTCCTATGGACAGATAAATGTTCCTAAATGAATTTTATCACTTTTATTTTATATTTCTCTATATTATTTCAAAAAATCATATAGGGGAATTCCTAAGGAACATGTATTTTTCTTTTTCTCAGGATTCCCTTATATGACCTTCACCCATACATATTTTTTTCCATTTCCATTTTATAAGTGCTCGATATTTTATTGATCACAAAAAGTTCATTCCCAAAGAAATGATAGCTGAATTTTTCCTTAGACAACCATGAAAGGTTTTCAAATTGATGACTATTATATCTCTTTTAATTGACTGTTTTTACGTCTTCAAAAACATTTCCATTGTTTTTTTTATTTTAGGTCTTCCCAAAAATGACAATATAATGCTATAGTTTGATTTTATATAGCTCATATGTTTTTCTGATGTAGTTTTGTGTCTTCTAGATCAAACCATGTATTTAAATAGTTTACGAACATGTATATTATTCCTACTATTAAAGGTAAAATTTATTTCCTTAATTATCATTATCTATGTTTTTTAACGTCATGTTTTACTGAAGTATTATGTGTAGTTTAATGTAATTTCGTAAGGTAATCTTCAATGATTATTAAAGTTATAAGTCATAGACATTATAAATGAAGTAAAATATCTTGAACTAAGGAAAAAATATCAATTTTTATTAAATATTTCATCTAGGATGTGATTGATTGATTGAATGAGGAATACATAATAGGGATGACCAAAAACATCCTATGGTGTTGAGATTTTGAAAATTCTCCCCAGGGATCATACCTATAAGAGTAACTTCTATAAAAAGAGGATATGATTCTGGTTGTTAATCTATAATTTTTTATATTTGAGTCTATATGGACTACAATTAAAATCATATAGAGGTCTCCCCACTCTCTTTCATGATCCATGAACTATTTTGAATCTGGTATTGACATATGTTAAAATATTATGAATGGAATGGCTACTAGAAAAGTTGCAATATGAGTTCTAAATATTATATCCCTAAAGATTGAATTGATTAATATATAATGTGGTAACAATGTTGAGAAGAAAAAACACTTAAAAAGGTTTTGACTTTCTCTACGGTTCCACCATGTATCACAAAGAATTAAGTTATTTTCATACAGGGAATAGATTCCTCTAGTTTGTAGGTAAGAATACCTTTTGTATTATCCCATATGGAATACATACATGGTCATGTAGAGGCACTACAACCATCTTCCATTTTCTGTGAATTGTTTTCATAGACATAAATATCTAGAAATTGAATTGGGGAATATAGAAAAGTGATATTCAAGAATGATTCTAGAACCCTATTTTGGATTATATTTTTAAAGTAATTCTTAGTCCCTAAGACTTGTTAATTTTAGTCATGTAGTGTGGGACATAAAATGTTTTTTCAATGGAGAATATAATTCCATATTTTGGGATGAAAAAAATTCATTGAGACATAATATAATGGATGTTGTATCTGGTTGAATATTCTAGTTCTGAGGATTCCATATTTTCAATCAATATCCATGACAACTAGATGTGTGAACCATATGATACATGTGAACCATTGGTAATGGTGGAATATTATAATGTTCCACATGGGTAGGATGATAACTCTATTATTTAATGAGACTATATTATGATCTAAGGTTCTTTTTTGATGATCCAGTCCCTACTACAAATTTTCTCATGGGAAGAGCAAAGAGAAAAGATTCCCAATGTCCATGGGGTCCCATGAGAAGGAAATCAACTCATGTAATGAGGTCTATCAGCTAAAAATTTAATAAAATGATAATGGTTAATGGAAAAAAAATATTAATGATTATTTTGAGTATCCTAAAAATGTGTTTCCACGGAGTGATTTTGTTATCATAGTGATGAGATTTAAAAAATCATTACTGTAAATTATTCCTATAACTAGGGTTCTAGTTAGCATGGATTAGATTTTAATATGGACAAGAAGTTGGTCATATGTGCTTTATTCCTTGGGTTTTTATGCTCTTACATTTTAAAAAACTCTAGATATGAAGTGTTTAGAGATCAAATACATTAATTTTTATTGCATTCCATTTTTGGGTTTTTATCCTACCATGATTTATGTATCATTCAGTAATATTTAAAAAACCTTTTAATTTGGACCATCAATTTATATATTTTAAGGATGTGGACATTTTACAATGAAAATGTAATTTAAGGTCATTAGTCATGTGTACATGGAGTTTCTATTTTTCATGCATTTTAATTTAATGTCGAATGGATGTTTTCTTAAATTTTTTCCATCATGTAGTATGGATGTGGGAAACGACATGAAGCAATACATGTTTTCATTGGGGAACCGTGCACTAGTCTGGGGGAATTTAGGTTTAGGGAATATGTTTTATATGTGGATAGGATTGCTAATGGGTATATGTATGTAATATCATTATTTTCACGGATTTATCATGATAAAATGAAATTCATAAATGTAGTTGACTTGTGTGTATTCATATTGAGTCTATATGAATCGATCCTCATTTAACATATTTGTATTCTTATTTTATTATGGGGAATCATTGGGATTTCCTATGCATATTGTAAGGGAGGTAATCATTCCATACTTGTCTCCTTTAAGATTATCTATATAAATCGATCCATTAGATATACCGTGGAGATGGTTGACTAACTCATTGATGTTGGGACTTCACAGAATATAAAAACATTCAAAAGAATGGGTATAAGGATATGATGTCACGATCATGGTTTGAAAAAGGGTATGATTTAGAAATGTGTTACATAAAGATCATATGAATCCACATGAATATTTGTGTTATGGATAGTATAAATCATAATCAAATAATATTGGAGTAATATTGAGGTGGGAACTGGTGGATACATGTCCACTCTAGGTCAGGGTGGGGTCCTATAATCTTCCACATAGTTAGGACAAAAACCTATGAAATTGGGGGGGTCTTCATGGGGTTTAATAAAACTATTTTTTGAACCATTCATTGTTCCCAATTTTATATGTGGATGATTAAAAAAATATAATCCCAAGGTCCATGGGGATCCAAGAGAAGGCTTTCAACTTGAGAAACTAGTTACATCAACTAATATATCAAGGATATAAGGTTGGTTCCTATAAAACATTATATTAAAGATGGGAGAGAGAACCATAACAGATACAAAAGTGAATATAGGAAACATTTCAAGGAGAGTGAATTAGACATGTGATTCATGGATATATATCAATCTTTGGAGATGATCTTTTCAATGTGGTTACCTTTTAGACTACTGTTTGACAACATGTTTCTACGACGTGGCTAGGTAGTTTGACATCATGGGGTATGTACATGGGTTTTCGATATGAGGTGTGACCTAATATCATAGGCCAGTGTGCCTTTCTAGGTTCCCTAACCACATGTGAACCATTATTAATATGAGAAACACGGGACAACATGGTCGTCGACTGACCCACATGAGAGTGGCTACCAATTGGACACTACATAGGTCCATCCCATATTTTGTTAGTCAGTTAAATTTTGTAATTTTTTATATTACAGCTGAACCCGTGATTAACGAACAACGTTTTACTACTTATACTATAAAGAAATGAATAAAGGAACATGTTTTAATTATATTATGTCTTCTCGTATAGGTATGTCACATACAAAGGGAGTGGATAATTTTATATATCATATAGACTCAATATTGAAGATACTGACATTGTTACATATCTAAAAAAGGGAAAAATCTTTCCACATTTAGTTTTTCAATGATAATTACTGCATTCATATTTGTCATGTATGTCGAGGGTGGGGGGGATTGTTCCCTTTCATCATTGTATATTTACCCAATATAGGAGATCTAGGTGTTAATAAATATTATATAATGGAAAAAATAAATCCACTCAGATTTCATGAATGGGAATCATCCTACACTGGTATGACCCTTATGAAAAGGAGGTCATTGTTCATATTGATTGTTTTAGATGGACATAATATTAGAGATCTGGGATTGACTATTTATCTTGTAATGTAATGAATCAACTCCCTCATGGTTCTTGAATGAGAGACTCTCCATACCAATCAGAAACATATGTTGAGGGGGGTCATTTTTCGCACTGACTGCTATTTTTATACCCAAGACTGAAGGTTTATACATCACTACATATCATGTAATAAATGGAATCACGAAAACCATTACCCATTAACTGAAAAATATACATGTAAGTTTGACCCTTAAAAAGAGGGGTCCGTCATTTATATTTATAGCTGCAGCTAGAACAAATATGTGTGATCCAAGAGTCATGACATATCCACTAATGGGAAATAATCGGGCCACACATATATCATTATTTTGAAACCCATGAAATTGATCCATCCCATAAATTTATTTGGTCAAATGTCATCTTTATTGTGCATCAGGACCAAATATTGTTTATTCTAGAATCACTATATATCTCGTAATGACATAAGTCATGATACATGTAATTCATGAACAAGAAAAACTCAACATAGTTTTGAACCATATGTATTAGGGAATTATTCCCATTTATTGTTATGGTCAGACCCATGATTGGAGATCTATTCATCAATATCAATCTTGAAAAAGTAGGAACCATTCCATGAATATTTTCTTAATGAGAAACTATCTATGCCTTTATGACCCATATTTGGTTGAGAGAATTAATCCCATTGATTATTGTGGATGGACCCAAGAATGGTGATCTGGGAATCACTAAATATCTTATAATATCTTGAATCAAAAAAAAATTATTTCTGAATCGAAGACACTACATATAGATCCAACCCATACATATAATGGGGAATTATACTTAATTTGTTTTCATCTGCAACCATGATCGGAGATCCATGAATCAAAACCCATCCTATTATGTAATTAATAGATAAATAATAGTTATTATATGAAGGTGTGGGGAAATTACAACACAAAGTATAATAGTCCTCTAAATAGAGGCACATTGTAATTCATTGTTTTTTCATGAAATAGAAAAAACAATCCATTTTAACATCATGTGGTAATGATGAGTGGTTTTCCATTAATGGTCTTGAGTCAAGAACCATGCTCACATTATCATGAACTAATATTAATGCACCATGCAAGGATTATATTAAAAAATTATAATCCCACTTGAGCAATGATTGGTGTGAGAAAAATCTAATTGAAATAGTTTATTTCACCCCATAAAAGTGATTAAATGAATTGATAATGACATTTTATATCATATGGTTTATATTCCATGATAAATTAACTAGGAATATATAAATATTTAATTAAAATGAGAATCAATTTGTATGTAGTTTTGGTAAACCGAGACATCTATCTTCCAGCACCAAGGACATAGGTTTCCCTATGTGAAATACAAGGTATGATTCCCAGTATAAGTCATATACTCATTCATGAAATCATCTCATCATAGAGATCCTATGTTTTTGAAACTTGAATTATTAATATGGTTTCAAAAATAATTTCATTATAGGAACCATGGTCCAGTGAAAATTTTAACGTCATGTATAGAAGAATTTTATGAATAATTTAGTGTCTTGTTACTGGGACATATTTATTTCTTCTGGTCACAAGATCTTCAATCTATGAATCACAAAATATAATGTGATTGAAGGAATCAATACACACATATATATTATCTGGAGAGATTCCCTAATAGTATCTCACTAGAAAAAAGAGATGGGAGAAATTCATTTTTATATCACATAGATCTGTGTCATCTGTAATAAATTTATGTGATATTCTCTATGTGGTTTAACAGCATTAGGTAAGGATATAAGGGACTGTATTGTTTAATGTTTCAATTCTAGGAATAAAGATACATAGAAGTTTAAATTATTTATTTTTGGACACCTCTTGTATAGTTTAACGTCATACATCAAGGTTGAATATATTGTGAAATTTAATATCATGTGATGAGGATGTTTTCCTTGTAGTTTAACAACATATGCTATGGATATGTCATGTATTTTGAGATAATACAACTAGGATGAGTCATGTAGTTTTATGTAATGTGAGCATGCCATATCCTAATGTTTAAAGGAATTAAATTGTGATTTATGATTCTTGATCGAATCTATAAAATGAAATTCTTGGTAATCTATAAATATTTGGGTGCAGTTTTATGTGTTCCCTATATATTGTTTACAATGAGTAAGATCCTTTGGAATTTACCTTTCCTATGATGCAATGTACATCCAATTTTTGTTCATGGATTAGAGAATTTATTTCATGTATCATTTGGGTTATGAGTGATAATACATGTTCCCTTTGAAGAAGATATATGGTTAATTTTTTTATTCAATTTTTATGTTATCCTTTTCTAATGAACATTGATGATGTTTAGTTATAACAACTTTTTCTCATCAAATTATTCATACTCATTTTCATAATCTGGATATTTCTCATTATATGAGGGTTTTCAAAAGATAGTTATTCAAATTTAAGGAAACATGAATTTTATGGGACATTCTTCCTCATTACAGTGTAAAAATTAATAGTGGTTTTATACTGTAGTAGTGTTTGTCATTGTAAAATAGCCCCAGTAATTGTTGCAGAACTTTTTAGCCAATATTTATTTCCTCTATCCACCATTTTAGAGTATATTTTACTATGATCATTTTAAGACTTCTACATTTATTTTTTCTTACATGATATATCGATTAATGGTTGGAATAGATTTTGTAATCCTATTATAATTCATTCAACATGGTAGGACAAAAAAATGCATCATTGTGTGTTAGTATTGTGTGAGGGGCTCTAAATCTAGTGATGATATAGGATTTCATGATGTTAATATTACATTTCATCCCAAATTCCATGTGGGGTATTGCATTATCCCATTTATAATATATGATTATAGAAGTAAGGATGTACTTGAACAGAATGGATGTGGCTAGGGGATATGGCCCCATAACATCCTTTCCTCACACATAAAATGGAAAACAATATTTGGATGTATTTAGAAATTCTAGTGATTATGAATAATTTTTTAATAATTCTAACATACATGAAATTTACTAGAAAATCATTCAATTTTTTTATCATGGGATCTATTCAAATACAAGCCTTTTAGTTTGTTGGGATATCCTTTTCCTATATTAATTAGCACTGTAAGAGTATATGTGTAATTCTTCCATTATGTGAGAATCTATAATTATCCAATATATTTTAAAAGGATTACACTGAATCCTCATTAATATTAGGGTTTTTTCCATCCTTAAGTATAAATATAGTCACTCGGTATCGAGCCTTCTCCATTTTGTCTTGGCTTAATTGGATGGTCCCATTGTAGAGATAATCAATTTTTCCCCATCCATCCAGGGGTGGATATCTATTCATCATTCTTATAGAAAATAATGACATGATTGAACTCCTCTAAGTCAAATATAATAACCAATGATATCATAAATTTTTTCATTATTCCAAAACTCACTTCATCTTGATTCGGGTCAGTTAGTAAAATAGATTCATTATCTAGTACATAGGCATGGGCATTTTTTCAATCGATGGACATTATGAAATGTGGGTTCAAATGGGTGATAATTATTTAGTCCTTAGACATAACCCATGTGAGGGTATAATTCTTATCTTTTGATGGTATAATAACAATTGATCAATTTTAAAACATGATTTGATGCACCCTTAACATTCATGTAGGTAATTTTAAGATATAGAGATACATCCAAGAAAGTACAGAGGGCCTCATATTTTTCTTTATTAGTAGTGAAACCATAATATAGTGATAAAGATTATGTATAATTTAATTTTTTGGAGAAAAAATAAAAATAAATAATCCAATATTATTGATCAATTTTTTTATACCCACATTCTAATAGGACATTGGGATGTCCTATTAATGTACATCTCTGACGTCTGGGAAACTTGATGGGCATAGTAAAAATGTTCATCTAGTTCTTCGGTGTCTACTATTGTACTACATGGGTTGGATTTTCTAAAATGAAATAGTCCAAGTACTTCCCTTCTAAATCCTTCTAAAACAGGAAATGTATATCATAATATTATATAATAATCTCCCATCATACCAAACACTGAGATATAATTGGGAATCCAAATTTGTACTTGATTTTTTCAATATAAGAAACAAAGTAGACTTTGTGGTGTTTCAATTAATTCCTCTGGTTTTTCAATAAAATGATGAGAAAAATTAGTTCTTCTCAACATCATAAATTTGTTTCATAGTATATAGCATCATCTGAATTAGGTAGTAGAGATTTTTCTCATTCTATGTATTATTTTTGAATGTGAGGAGAGCACCGATTCATTATTCCATGTAACTAAAATGTAGTATGAGTATATTTCCTTTTAATAAATTTATCATGACCAATGGGTGTAGAAAGTGCTAATGAATATTCTAAAATTATTCTTGTATGTCATCATACCATCGGTTGATGACTCCCATCTTTAGTAAATTGTAAATCATATAGACATTCCCACTAGGTTAGTTATGAAACCTCATATGTGAGAGAGGTTCCTTGGATCCCCCCTTTGTTCATTGAGACCATGAGGGGTAAAATTTTATAATTTTAGTATTATTTTCTAGTTCGACCATGATATGATTTTTTCTTAACAAAAATCCATGGAGTTTTTAATGTCATAACCACAAATTCACACATTAACAGATTCATATTCGAAATATGATGTCGCTACTTGAGGAACCTTGTTGGAAGTTGCATCGTGTGATACCATCGTTGTTGAGAATTGATTACTATTTAATTCACATAATATTATTCTACATGAATGAAGATGGTTTAAATATTACATTCATTGTGATTTGGTAGGTCATACCATCATTCTATAATTATAAATTCATATACTCATAGTAAAAAATTCCCTATGGTGTTCTGAAAGTGTTGGATTCCTCATATTCAGGGGCCAAATTTATTTGAATAAACACTAAATAAATATACATAAATGATAGAAAATTTAATTTAGTTCTTTTTATGATCAATGGTTTTTTGATCATTAATGTAAATTGGTATTTCATTTTTTGTTTATTATGGTCTCTAAAAACGATGTTGACTATAATAATTCCATTATTTTTCTTTACATGGATGATGTTTGTGATCCATTTTCAGTATTTCACTTATTATAAAAGTTTTCTTTAATAAATTTTATATAATTTGTTTATATATTAGTAAAAATGTGATGGGTTCATCGTTTTGGGCATCTAAATGATATTTTGGTGGTCAATGGGTAATCCTAGATGGTGCAGATCCACATTTGTTTATAGTTTTTAAAAATGCGTTTAATTATAATAGGAAAAAAAATCATTACATCATTTTAAATTCCGTATACATATTATGGTCCTCATGATTAATGGTGAAACTAGTAAACATATATAATGTGTGATCTTTTCTTCCCAGATTCACTTACTAGAGCCTATCAATGGCAGTGGAAACACCTTCATCAAATGCAAGTATGTTCATTATATGGTCATCCAAAAATTATTCAATGTTAGAGACTATGTAAAAAGTTTTATGAATGGAATGAAATTTTCGTGTGTCTCTATAAATTTTGAGGAATGAGAGTCCATTGGAAGAGATATATTTATCTTTAACTAGTGGAGTGTTAAAAAAAGTCTTCAGAGAAGATACTTTTTTTCAAGTTGTCATTGGGGAAGTGAGGGTATCTCATTTCTTGGATTATATTTAATAACATTATTAGGTTTAAGGGTATCACAAGAACACTATTAAGCATTTTCTAGTGATTCATTGGAGTTTTCATTAATCAATTTGGGGTCTTAATCACCACATAATCATCCAACATTATTAATTTCCTTCCCTTTTGTGGATACATGTCTCAGTATATGCAGATTAATTAGACAAAAAATGGGAAATATCACTATATAGTGTGTTGATTATCCCATATATTGGGTATGTAAAACTCTTTTAATATTTTGAATGTACATGAATGTGGAAATGAATCTAATCTGTTAAAATTAAGACATTATTTGTTGTGTATTTATAGTCATCCATGAAATTAGTGTTAGATGTGAGATCCCCAAACCGCCTCATCAGATTTATCTTCCTAAGTGTTCTTTTCTCGAACTTATCGTACTAGTGAATTTTTAGATTTATAAATGATAAATCACATTCAATATATAAAAAATTTTGAAGTATCCAAAATGGGATAAGGTTTATCCCAATTAGATTATCAAACTGAGAACTTCATATGTAAACATTGTAGAGTTTCCAGAAAACAAATAATGGTATAATATTTCACTATATTATTTCTTCATAATCCTTTTCCAAGAGTTATATTGAATTATAAAATCTTGATATCATAGTCCACACTCAATAAAAATTATATTCATTGGATTTTTTATAAAACACTTATGTGCTCAGAATGGAATTGATGAGTTACTATCAATGTTATTTTGAGTGATAGAGAGCATCCATGATTTGGAACATTCCCGAACAACTATCAACTACATTAGAATTTGAAATTATTATCCAAATATATGATTCCTCCAATGTGGGGTTGATCTATATTTTTTAAAATAGGAGTTTAGGTGTTAATGTTATATGGTCCTAGAGCATGAGTAAAGGTGAAAAGATAATTTTTAAGTGTATTAGGTCTCACCATCCATCCCCTGTTTCTAGGAAGACCACATAATAATCCCAATGCCGGATGATAATGCATGACTACTAGGATTCAATTATTGTTTTAGGTATCTAGGAATCCTCCATTTTTATTTTGGGGTTATAAGTGTTCTCTACCATGGTTATCCTATTCATTTATTTCCTATTTTGGTATGTGTATGAAATATTATGTCTAATCATGACTATGATATCCCATATATCCTCATCTACTATACCATAAATCACCAGCACCCAAGATAGTCCTCAAGGACTAATATATTGACACATATATTCTTGTCGTATAAGGGTTTGGAAATTTTCATTACTTTAATTGATCCAAAAATTATTTATTTATCTGATGAGGGTTTCATTTTATGGGGGAGTTCCCATTAAGAGTAAGAGTTTTCATTCGATATGAAAATTGAGATATAAATTCTCCTAGGAATGTTCTGTTCTCATGAGGAGAGTCATAATTTGAACAAGGATATTATCCATGTCATGTGGATTTATAGAGTGTCATTTGAAATTTTTTCACAATAATATATACTTATCATTAGGCATGTGTCACTGTCACATAATGAGCTCCAATTAGGTTGTCTACATGATCCTGGTCCTTTAAAATTGTTGTATGCTACTTTTAATTTTTTATATGAATGTGCACATTTCTTGAGGTATGTTATTCTCTCACTTGGAGAACCCCAGATGGATTGGTAATATGACTTCTATCTTGTGCCTCATCTATTATAAGAATATTCCTATATTACTCTAGTAGGGGAGCCAAAATGTGTTCTTTCTACAGTGTATCAACTTATTCAAACTAATCATAGTTATGTTCTATTATACCTTATAGTAGTGGAATATGTGACTATCCTAATACCAATACCATTTATCGAATATTCCAATGTTGGTTGTTAACAACTAATATATTTTTGTGACACTTTTATCAAATTGTGGTTTGGAATATAGATATTAACAATTATATTCTCCAAACTATTATCACACCTATCATTGGTTGAAGTGGGGGATATAAGCCCAATATTTTACCCCTTTATCCATATGAATATGTTTTTGGGAATCATGTGTGGGGGGTAGAGATATGATCCTCCATATACTTTATGAAAAAATACATCTGCATAGTTGATCTGAGGGGGAATGGATATAATCCTTCCCATTATATACAGATTGAATATGATAATAGAACTCATCATTAGAAATGTGATATTATCCCACTATAATTTATCAATATCTTTTCATGACTGCTATTATATCCTTGTTACCCATTAATGAGTATTCTTGAAGAAAATTTGTTAGTTGTTTTCGCAATTTGCAACATTGTGCAACATGAAGTATAATAATGGTTATGTCGGTTGACAGAGGTCGTCAATTGAAAATCATAAACAATAATGTATACATCGTTAAGCCCTTTATCAATCATCATCAAATATGGAAGGTTGTTAATTTCACAATCTATTGATAATGTTAGGATGTTATTTTAATGATAAAAGCGCATATAGTTTCACTTCATCTTTCCATTGACGAGATAGACACATTAGATTTAGTATCTGGAGACCCATACATATGGACCCATAGGAAGATACAATACCATGTCATTGGTATTCCAAAACAATTTCCTTTTCTACCTAAAGTTGAAAGTGTCATCAAAGTGATCACATTTTGTGATCAACATATTTTTCTTTCAAACATACAAATATACAATGATTTCATGATGATGATATGATCTTGAGTCTGGGAGGTTGTTTGTGGGAGTAGTATATGGTCTTACAGTGAAAAAACGGGACATGGTCAAAAAATCATTGCATATTCACAACTATGAAATGCATAATCAGGTAGGAATTGATAATAAATTTATATTCTCTTATTAGAAACTAGTATATTTAAATATCACTAGGAATTTTAACCATGATGATATAAAAATTTTATAATAACCTTGATTATGTTGTATTTCATGTTGGGAATATCATTTTCTATAAATGAAACACTAAAATAAATGTTTCTAAACATTATTAATTAATAATTTTCATAATTTGAGATATTCTCAATAGGTTCACAATTTCTGTTTGTATAGATGATTATAAAAAAAATCAATAACATAGGGTAAAATGATAATTATTATTATTTTATATATAAATTATTTGGTTACAATTCTCATTTATCTCAAAATTATATGGTGTCGTGGGTTTACTATAGATGGTTCTTGATGACTAAAATATTTTCATATTCAGTCATCACATACCTTCACAAATGGATGACTAGATTTTATATTTTTGAGAGTAATTGTGTGGGATTAAATTATGTTTCACAATCATTATCTAAAATTTTACTATTTTTCTCTCATTGAAAATTCTATCAACTATTACAAACCTAAAGAGGCATAGACCGACATTCCAAAGACATGTGGTATTTTGAGATTTAGAACCCATTGATATTAGGAACACACATTAGGTGAAATGATGAGAGGTAAGATTCATCACAATATTTCATGAAAACTTTTGTTCTTAACTAGAGGCTATCTAATAGATTTATGATATGTTTAAAAAATATCTACCAAATGTTGATATGGGATAGTGTAACCTAATATAATTATAGAGTGTTAAATCCTTGTATTATTAAATTTTTGTTATATTAGAAATACCATATATATATACATATATGGTTCTTTATATATTTCACATCATTTAATAGGAATGGGTGGATGCTTATTTTTTGAATCCATATAACCAATATGTCTATAATTTATTTCCATTCATCAAGGTTATTGATATTTATTATGGGATTTATCCTTCTTAAGGAGTCATATATATCTTATATATTTTATAAATCAAAACATAAAAAGTTTTTTAAACCATGATGTTTTATGTTGTGTAAATAGGACATATTTGAGGGAACATAGGCACCAAGTATAGGTCTCGATCCTTAGAAAGTCATCCCACATATCATATTTGTTTATGGAGATAAATTTATTATGTATAAATATTCCCCCACCCAACTATACTGAATTGAAAAATAATTAATTCCCATGTTAGTTCTTTTATCTAGTATTTTCAATTTGGGAATTCCATCAATCAGTTCACCAGGGTGGATTCCATTTTCTGGATACAATCATATCATGTCACTAAATGGGGAAGACAAAGAAACATTTCCTTAGATACGGTGATTTGTCTGATTCAATTGATCCATCCAATGACCCGAAGTGCTTCATTTTGTTATTGGTTTTTGATAATCCACCATTCATGGGGTTAAGAGGAACCCTTACATGGCCCATAGGCACAAGTATTACATGGCCCGTAGAGCTTAGTGGAATTCAATGCCTATATGCTTCAAACATTACATACAACACAATATAACTACATTGAACTACTCCTCCCCAGCATATTCATCGTAAAATCATCTCTCCGCCTTTGCATGACTGTTCGGCTAGGCTATCCCATGGATGCACATGCTTGTCCCGATGGCATGTTCCATAACCTATAATTATTCCAATCTGTTTAGCTTATACTATGGTGAAATATCCTTTCTCATCCTCTTTATATTTCATGTTCCTTATCGGTTGTCTAGTTTTCATATGCACTTATGGTGGCCCAAAGGCCTTGAGGTGGCCCAAAGGCCTTACTGGACCAAAGGTTTAGGTGGTCTGAAGGCTTTAAAGGACTCGAGGACCAAATCGGTGCCCCAAAGGCACAAACGGAGGAATATTATTGGCTGCTACAATAAAAAACAGTTTCTGCTACAGTTCCCTCTATAGTACCTACAACATTACTACTACAGTACTATGAAATTTTTCATCTTCCTGGATTTTATCCCGGGTCACCTGGATGCAATTAATATTCCTCACCAACTAGTATTAGGCTCATGTGCATGATTCAATTAATAGGTCCTTTGAAAATAACTAAACCCACATGATACATGAACAATATTGTAAACTATGTATATCAAGAGATAAGTGTCAAAACATATAAGTATATGTCCCATGAACTAGAGTGTCCCCACTACGTGTTTTATATGGTTCTAAGGCATTAGCAAGGCATCCTACGAATATTCTTTTAACCTGGCTATAAGTTACAATAGTTCATCTAGATTCTTTGTCCACTAATATATTAGAATAAATGTTGAACCCATATGATAGTTGTATTACAATATATTAGAGATCCTAATACAAGAACACACATACAACGAGATGGATACCCACTGCAGTTTGTGTGTTAAAAATGTTTCTTTGTAATTCTGTTTTGTTAAGAATCATAGTTCTAATATTTTTGGATTATGTAAGTATATATGTGTCTAATAGATAATTTCATCATATTCTTTTGTATCTTCCTTACATGTACTGTTTGACTGTTTTAAATTTCATGAGTCTCTTTCTGACAATAATAAAATGACTTAGGGTTTACCATAGGTCAAAAAAAGTTAGTTTAGGTGTTTATTGTATGATTTGGATGGCACATCAAGAGGAATATCACCAAATACATTTTAACTATCCTTGTTTCATTGATTGATCAACACTAAAATGTCTACGCGTGTCACATGGTAAATGTTGACTTGTTGGTAGGTGGTCACATGGCTTGGCAGGCATGTCTAAAAGACCCCAAAAGACATGGATAAAATATATATAGGACATATCAATACAATGGATAAATTTCAATACGACTCTAATAGGCATATATAACATATTTAATGGACTTAACAAGACTTGATCCACATGTCCACAGTTCTTCCAAACACTTTGTACAAATATATAGAAATCCTTTCAAGTCATCACAAACATGTCTACAATACTCTAAAAGACTTCGTAGACAAGTCTTTGTATGGTTACATGATCTGAGTAGGTAATAAAAATCACATGATTCCTTATCTATAAATTTATTATATCCATATTCATTTAATTTTTTTACCTTAATCATTCATTATTGCCTATGTCCCTCATGGTTCATCAATAATTAGCATGTTTAGGTACCATGTGATTAAGTAGTTATACAAAAATTCCTTCACATATCATGAATATCCCTATGTATGTCCTTATCATTATCTATATAGTGATCATTCTCAAAATATATTTATATAGAATGATCTTTTAGTTCGGACCCTAGATTTTACTTTGTGTAATAACATGGTGATATCATGTATTTCTATTCTAAGATGTCTTACCATGTATGGTCTTGTCGATTCTCCATCCATCTCATGTCTGTGTCATATTCCATATTCTAATGATGAGGGGAGGAAATTATTAGGCATAATTCTATACTTTTATGCTTCCTTTTTGGTCTCATATACCACCGATATGAGCTACATTCCATGGAGGGATCTTTTCATCACAAACTTCACATGATCATTCTCTAGGTCATCCATGGATTTGTATGGTGAAAAATTCATATAAGAACACATTAGAATCTCAATATGTATTGGACATGTGGATTATAAATTTGATGTTTCTTAGTCATATTGTCATGTAAAATAACCTTTTCAAGACCGATCTGACATTTTTTAGAGTCTTCAAAAGATCAGGATGAATGCTGACATGATTTCATGTGGTCATTTATTATGTATATGGCGTCCTTTGTGAGATCTAGAATCTTTTTTGGGGCCTTCTTTTGTTCAATGGTGATCACATGAGTAATCAAACTCATTCACAAGATTTTCAACATATAATACCTTCACAAGGAGCATCCACCTTTTATAACCTTGTATCCTCTATTTTATAAGAACATATTCCTTTTAGCATTGGTTGTCATTTATGGTGAATGATGACTAACATATGATCTTACGGTGGTGAGAAATCATTGTCATAAATATTCACTTTTCTTATCCTTGATGTCTCATGTGATCAATGATGGATCTTGCGATGGTGTGTCCATATTTTTTTGGAGAACAAATTTATGTTTCAATTAATACAAGGTGTAATCACATGGTCAAATCGATGTGTATGAGGCCGTTATCATGATGAATGTGACAAACCATAATTCCCTCACTTCATATGGTTGACATGATTACCGAGGGCTTTATGAGGTCTTCAAAATCATGTATGAAGATCACATGAAAATAAATTTGACTATCCACCAAATGAAGTATCTTAATTTTCATCATTATTTAATAAATGTATTTGGGTGATTATCATGAACCTATTGAATGATAAGTCTCATTATTAGAGGAAATTTTGTGGATTCCTTTGCATGATCACCAGTTCAGATTTGGAATCCTTTCTTTAAACATGAAGTTTATTCATTTGGGCATCACGTGATAATAAATTGATCTTGAAAAACACATGGTCCTTTCCTATTAACATTTCATAGACATGTGATTATGTGTCCACATCAAGGTTATATGATCCTCATGATTTAGATATATGGAATTTTTTTCGGCCTTCTACTCTTTAATTTAGTTTACATTGAAGTTGATACCCATTATTCTGGCATTACATAAATTCAAGAAAAGTGGTTTCTTATTTTGAG
Organism: Viscum album; assembly: GCA_963277665.1. Classification (NCBI taxonomy): domain Eukaryota; kingdom Viridiplantae; phylum Streptophyta; class Magnoliopsida; order Santalales; family Viscaceae; genus Viscum; species Viscum album. The sequence continues at coordinate 275,036,180 of OY728129.1, read as the reverse complement.
GGATTTTTAAATCAAAAAATAGAACTCTTTTTATCATATAATATTAATGTTATATTTCATTAATTATGTAATTTAGTACTATTGATATTTTTCCCCGTATATAGATATTTTTTATTGACCACTACAAGGTGGAATTGGAAATTTCATTGAAAGAAATATTTATTATATCCGTGATTCAAAATTTTCATCAAAAAGTGGATTAATTTAGATACTCTATGTAGTGTTTTCATAAATTGTATATTGTGAATATTTCATTTAAAATTAAATCATAAAAATTTCTATCATTAAACCAATTTGAATCATGTTTGAAAAAGTAAAATAAACTCTTCATCCTTTTTCTTCCACCAAAGCTAGTTGAGATCATTGAGGTGTGTTATAGTGAATCATCATTTAATGCAGATTTTCTATCCTATAATATCATTGATTAATAAGGTATATTTTTATGAATATCAACATGATGAAAAAATTACACAACCCCATATCAATAATTGTTAGTTGTGATTCATCAATTCACATGATTAAGGCATTAAATTAATTGTGTTTATCTAATTATTTTCATTGATCATAAAATCCTTAAATACATATTCCCTCATAGTGATATGATCATTTGAATGTGAAACTCCATTTTGTATCTAAATTCAATTAATTTTAACATTCCATTTACTCTAGGAAATTGATTTTCTTTTCAATTCTCTATGTAGAATTACTCATCCTCAAAAGTTGGTGGATACCAAGGAATCGTGGATATCAATGTCATATATATAGATATCCACATAGATTTGATTGTATATCATAGTGGTCCATGATTGATCCAAAATAATATTATATAATCGACCATGGAGTATGTTAAGGAATCTTTGATATCTTAAAATTATTTCCTTTTTATTAAAATTAATCATGGTGGATAAGATATCTTCAATAGTTGGTTCCAAAATTATGAATAATTTTGTTACATTCATGGAATATTTGTAGATCCTTGGAGCATAAAATATTAAGTGATACTAGAGTAAAATTAATCTTGTTTTCAAATATTAATTTAGCAAAAAGTGACAACTAAATAAAATAATGATATTGGAACATTTTCATTTTGAATATCATTAATATTTTTTTCTCAAAATCCCATATTAGTGGGTGGGGATAAATTATCAAAGTATATGATATACACCTCAGTAACACCATTTTATATTATGTAAAAGATACTACATTATGTAGGATTTATGTCCAATTTGCCAATTTCTATTAAATGTATGAATATAGTTTTGGTGATAATAGATTACTGGACTAGTACATCATAAATATTTCCTAATAAAAATATTATTCATTTAATTATATCAATGTGTTATATATATGGGGTACTGTAATACTAAATTTTATATCAACCAATATTATTTTTTATATCTAATATATGTTCATAAATATTATTTAGAGGTCCTCAAGTGAAATTTCATTTAATAGTGATGTTTTTCCTTACATTAATATAATGCAATGATGACTAATCTAATGAAGCATTAACATTTTAATGGATATGCTAAAGAATTGTACATTTTACTTCAAGTCGGCTTGAGGGGATAAACTCTACATGGTAAAAGTATCATACAATAAAAATTATAAATTTTTTATAAAATTATTCCTTTGAATGTTTTATATCTATTACCATGTAATTATTCTCATTGTTAGACTAATGTAGGAGAACCCTTAGTGATCAATCCTAGATTAATCACATATATGACCAGATATGTAAATAATTGTTGATAATCAATAAAAAAGGTAAACATTATATAGAAATCATATATCAATCATGTAAGGCTAACATTATAATTGTTAGTGGAAGCAACTTACTTCATTGGGTATATATGTGGTTGAGTCATTAATAAATTGATAGATAGGGGAAACTAATATTGTAATATATCATACCATTTGATATAATTTCATAAGACAGAGAAGTAACCTCTTATAAATAACTACCATCAAGATTATGATTAACACAAAATACATTTTACATTTACCCACTATGTATATATATTATAAATTAATAACATAAAAATATATATTGTAATTGTCCTTCATGGTGATGTGACTTATAAATAACATCTTATAAACAATATACAAAAATAGTGAATGTGTAATGGGGATATTTTACCCCTTTAACATGAGAAATAAATTAGAATTAAAAGTTCCAAGATGAAACTTTATAATGAGAAAACAAAAATAAATATAAAAGAATTATTTCTTTCCAAAAAAACGATTTTGAACTATTATCAGTGATAAGAAAACTAATGGTGGGGAGGTTATACAGGGAATATTATTTCATAGGATGTAATTCCCTTTAATTTAAGCCAAATATTTCTTTTTACAATATATTTATCATTTCATGGGTGAAATAGTTTAATATAATTTGTTTGACGAAGGGGACGAAATATGAGGTTGAATATTTGGATATTGGAACCACTTGGTAACTGGTGGTCCTAACATGAGTACATGGTGGGACCATTAATGTTTTATGTGGATCTATTTAATATATAAATTATATTTATGGTCAATATAACGACCTCAATAAATTATATAATAAATATAGTTAATAGTGGTTACATTTAGAATTATTAAACTATTATTGAAATCAGTAAACCCCAACCATTTGGATTTCAGTTTTATTTTCATTATTTTTAGTATCGGTCATGCTTCTCCATATTTTTTATGACCTCTTACGATTTATATCTTATATCCTTATTCTAATGGTATTTTTCATTTAATGGTAAGAATGAACATGTTATGTTAATGTACTACCTATAATCCTCGATTTGTATTATTTTCAAAGAATATTGATGAATCTAGTTATCATTAATATATGGATTATCGTACCAATTATGAATTATTATTTTTATTATTTGTAGAATTTATGATGGAAAATATTTTTTGATAGTATGGTATTACAGTGATTCCACTTTCTATGTTAATGTGATATCTAATTATACAATATTCATATGAAAAGCATAAGATTCTATAGTATTATTAACCATCATCCATGGAAACAAAAGAATTTATCTATAAACTAATTTTTTTCAATCCAATTTCATATATATTATCCATTAATGGTTTGTCTAGGAATAAAATAGTGTTGATTTAATTTATCAAAATACATATATTTCTATTCTAATAATGTTATTCACACAAGGAATTTTATGTAAAATTTATATTGACATCGTTTATTGAGTATATTTATCGATTGGAATGATGTATTTGGAAATGTGTAACCTATTAAATATTTCAAAAATAATAAATCATATTTTATATTTTCCTATAAAAAATATATTTAATTCTATTTATAACTAGTATATTGAATATTTATCATTTTGTTCAGACTTATTATTTGAATCGTTACACATTTTATTCTAAAAATCATCCACAATAAACGATATTTTATTTCATTGTATTACTAGACATAATAATATGATTAAAATATTAATGATATATTTGTATATTAAAGCTAAAAATATAAACTTCACATCAATAGATATTAAAATGTTCTTGTATACATTGATGGTCTTGTGTCTATGTATCCATCTATATCCCAGATTCATGTTTATCTGAGCCTTGATAGTCAAGCCTCATTTTGAGGAAAAAAGACAGTGGATTCCCTTTATCAATGACATGGAATTCTAGTGCACTGTGATCCTGTGACCGGACATCCTATAGAGGAAAATAGATCATTTCTGTAGTTTATCCAGTGGTAACCGAGATCAAATTCACTACATTATACTATGACCATGAATATGTACCTCCCTTTCCTTCAACCCATGTATCCTCCTCTAATATCATTCCACTCATCTATATTACTTCTACCCAGGTGGTGCCTCAAACATCTCTTTCCCTTGATAGAGTTTTCATGAGGGATTTCTCCTTGCATACTTTATCTCATTCATCCTCTCCTCCCAATTGTATTGAGTCATTTGGGGACAGAACCATATACCACCTTGATAAATTACTATTTCCATCATTTAAAATGCCAAAGGATTATGACCTTAGGCGAAAAAGAACTCCATCGCTAATAAAGATTTTCATAATCAGATTCCTAAATTTGTCGTTTTCTAAGATAAACAAAAGTCTTATAGGATTGGGATTTTTGGTCATAATATCGGTCTGCTAAATTATCTTTATGTCATGCCTCATAATCACCACATTTTTATTTTTTAGAATAACTGCATATGAGTTGACAAATTGTACATTTTTGTTGAACATATTGTTGCCTTTATCGACATGGGAGACATTTCTTATGTTTTATCATTCATATATTCTATGTGTGATGCACAGGTGATGGATAGACGTTGGTTGAGTCTGGAGGAAGGTTCCATTTGAAGGGTTTCTTTGATTATCAGCGTACACGTCAATTCATTAATTGTTTTTTTCGAGAAAATGTTGGAGGGAACTATTATGAGTGGGATCATAAGGGCTTTGTGGAATTTGTTTCTAGTAGTATACTAAAGGATATAGGCATCTCGGGAGACAAATTATATAGGTTTAATAAATGTAAGAGAGGTCATAGAACATGTTTCCATCTTGAAAGGATCCTTGCTAATTCCCAAGCCATTTTTTATTTTTTTAACTACAATGGTCACCCACATAATGGGGTGCATTTTTGATCAATCACTACTCTTTTTTTACAATGACATGAATTTTTTTTATGGAAAACATTTTCTATTATACATTATTTGGTGTTCCAAGATGATTTTGATGAGGTGGTTAGGTATTTCTCTAATATTCAATCTTACGTGAGTTCATGGATCATGATTAGTAATAAATTGAGACGACTGAAAACTGACATTTTTTCATGGGATGTCAGTGTATCTATATAGGATATTGATCTTGATATTATTAAAAAATACAAAGATCTCTATGAAATATCTATAGAGAATGGTTGGGATAAAGATATGTTTTCTATTTTTTCTATCTAGAGGAATAATTTTTTTTTTAATTTTTGGTTGAGGAAGAATTTGTAGAATGAGAAAATAATATTATTAATATGACTAAATATTGAAAACAAAATACTACAATTTTCAAAATTTGATTACAGAGATGAGATTCGGAGGTAAAAACAATCTTTTTATGGATAATGTCTCTCATACTAATGACCATCAGTTTATTAGAGTTATATGTGAATCTTTTCTCAAATAATTAATTTCAAATACAAATCTATCAATGTATGGGGGGAAGACTAGGGGTCATTCTGTTATGTTTGAATTTATTCCTCTAGTAGTATCTTCAAGTATTAATTATTTATTCACACTTTTACTGAAATTTCTAGAAGTTTTCGGGGTTGTATTATCTCTTATGAAAATAATAACCCCTTGACTTTACTTGTTTCCAAACCGTTCTTATTTTTATTTTTTAGGATTCTTTCAAGTATGAAATGATAGAATCAGTTTTTGATTATTTATGCAGGGGTTCCAATCCTCTGGAGGTTTGTGGTACAAAAATTAGTCAAATTTTCATGGTTTAAGATCCAGATTTTATCCTCCATTTGAGACCTATTAACTTGATCAATGATTCATAAAATATTTGTAATAATATTTTTTAAAAAAAATTTACTCATTTTATTCATGAATGGTTGTCTGAGGATAATAAAGGTTTCATCAACGGGAGTTTTTCTATACAGTCTATTTGAATTTCCTATGAAATGATTGATTCTATCAATAAAAAATCATTGGATCAAATTTTTTCATCAAAATTGACATAGTTAATGCTTGAGATAAAATGTAATGGAAGTTTTTCCATATGGAAAGGGACTTCTGGGGTTTTACCCATTGATTGATAGATATTTTATTAATATTTATTAGTTCCCCCTGGATTTCAGTGTATATTAATGGTATATATTGTGGTTTTTCCATGTCAATGAGTGTCTGTATGAAAGAGGGCATGTCTTATTGATTATTCATTCATGCTCAAGATGTGTTGAGAAAATTCATGACTAATGTAATGCTTAAGGGGTATATCAATATTTTAAAATGTAAGAGGTACTTCAATTGAGTCTTTCATATCCTGTTTATAGATGATTTAGTTTTATTTATTAAAAAATGGTGTCACTACATCTGTTGGATGAATAAAATTCTCTAGGAATACTTCCATTAGAATGATTGGATTGTGAAAAAACAAAATAATCTAATACCATACAGAATTTACATGGACATGGATTATTCAATAATTCGTCATATCATGGGGTTTAATAAGAAACAATTTCCTTGGGAATTTATGGGATCCACGATTTACATTTGGATGGTTCCCATTATCCACATTCAAGATACAGATTTCAAAAAATTTTATCATATTACTAACTAGAAGTATACGTTCTGGTCTTTAGGAGGATGGATTACCTAAGTCAATTTTTTTGCTCACTTTGATCCTTATGCACATTATTTCTATTCATAGTGTCCCAAAAGCTTTTACAAATAACAAGGAATGAATATTTTCTTCCTTCATATGGGATTCACATAGTGTTGGAAGATGCAAATGGGCTTCGTGGAAAATAATTTCCAATTTACTATAAGTGGGGGTATCAACCAAAATATTGTTTTTTGGGGAAATGAAATGTCATCAAAATAATTTGGATTGGGAAGTTTTGGAAGTCTATATATTATGGGGATCATTTATCATAATAAAATATAGGGCTGATATGGATAATCCAAGGGGTAAGATATCATTATGTTGGAAAATACTATGGGATCACATTACCTCACTCTACCTTAACTCCAATGGATTGTGGGGTATGGGGACCTCAAATACAAGTTTGATAATGTGTCCGAAGATATTCATGGATTCACGAGATGTTCTACTCTACACAAATCCTTTTCTCATGTGACTCTCTATTACTCTTTTATGGGATCTAATAATAATAATCAGTAGTAAGTAGTCTTTGACTCCCAAAAAATCTCAATGAGTTGTGATCGATTGGTACTCACTAGATTGATTAAATGAGACTTCTCATTGAAATACATTAGATACGTGTATCAGGTTAACAGTAGGAATAATAGTTTTGTCATTATATTCTTTTGTAAGGATATTCCCATAAAATATAAATTACTCATTTGGATGACTCAAAACATATTCATTACAATAGATGAAGTGATTAGAAAAATGGTGATCGACATAGTGAACAAGTGGCAATGGGAATGAATAATTTTTGGTCAATCTACTCTTTGAATGTGACTTGGATTCAATGAGGTGGAGACATATTAATTATATAATTGGTCTTGAAATCTATGATAGTGATGTTTTTATAATTCTCCTAAAACAGTTCAATGGTGATAATGTGAATATTGGGAGCATATTGAGGTACATGTTCCCCACTATGGGTTATTGGTGGATTTCAGACAATAAGAACAATGAATGAATTCGGAGTGTCTCTTTCTCCGTACTGGCAGTTCAGATTTGATCTTTGAGCCTCATTGTGGATTTGGGACATATAATAGAGTAGTTGGACTCTAGTAGTTCCTTTCGGTGGTTGATGTTGTTTAGTATGATTTCACCTCTTGTTACAATACGAATAAGTAGATGAACATTGTAGTATGTTCTAGGTCATGGCCACATGCTCAGTGTGGATGGATTAAGTAATATTGGTCACATATGTAGAGGTATTGTTTTTTGGGGCATTTCAGGTTCATTTATCATGGATTTATGTAGCTTTATGGTAGTGGGAATTCTGTCAATGACGAGGAAAATGAAATCTTGAATGGTAATGAAATTTGTCACATCCCCAACATCTCCATATCGATAATTGAATCAAACTCAGCTGTGATTCTTATCACCCTCCATGAAAAAATCATTCTCTTTGGTCAATGGAGCATCACATCTGAAAATGTTGTAGGATTTTTCCTTATGGGGTGACACTTCTCTAGATATGGCTTGAAGGAAATAAGGTATCTGACTTTTTTGGATTTTAATGGGAATCCTGAAAATCCTCATTGAATTTTATCTGATTTTGGTGCCCTCCCCAATAGTGTTTCATCTTGATAAATGATGATGCAATTGGTTAGCATTATTTTAGGCCTCCCTGAGCCTTTGGTTCCTTTTATTTCTTTGGTTATGTGATGTGTATTTATTTTTCTTGTATTTCTCAAGGTGTTCATTTTTTCTGTTTTTCTCTATCAATTAATGAATATAAAATATTTTTTGTTATTATATAATGTTCCCATATTGTAAATTGTATGGTTGAATATTTTCGATCAACATTATTATAGAATATTCCATTCCCCCGAAATGGGATTGTTGGTTAACCTTTAGATTAGGTATTATATTTGGTGGATAGAATATTTTAATAATTCTAATTTTTCTAGTGTACACCCTCTAGATAAAGGGAGGTAAATAATTTGGTCATAAATTTTATAATTTAATTTATATAAATAATATTATTGATAGATCTGTTTATAGAGACATATATCATTGATATATTATTATACACAGCTAAGTATATGATAGTTGGTTAGGAGTAGTTATGACATCCTACTACATATATCATGCACATAACAGAAATTAAACCCCATCTAGATGTATTATTTATTCTTTTTACAAGACCGAGGTATTTTAGAATTACCCAAACATGGGATATAACTATATATAGATCTCGATAATTAGATGAATTTATTATTTGGGATCATGTATTACAATCCATTTAATAATATTATGGTTATCCATAACATATCATTAGAATTTTTTTTCACACTTGTGTGCCTAATTTTGGAATACCAATCTGTTATTTTTTTGTCCTTTTATTTTGTTTAGATATAGTAACACATACATAGATTTCCATATTGAGAATTTATGAAACATCCAAAATTCTTAAAATTTCTATATATATTATTTTTATCTAGTATTACACAATTTTATGTTTATTTATATGTTTATATGCAAGCTTGATATATGTTGTTGCATGATTAAGTTATATCATTCTTCTCATAAGGATGTTTTTCATTTCATAGGATTCACTGATATCTGGTTTAAATAATGATATTAGTGTTTGCATTTGGTCTTTCCAAATCATACTAGGGTTTATAGATATTATATCCTTATATATAGGTAAACCCATGTCCCATCGATATTAATCACCTCACTAAAAATTTATTCGAGCCCCTAATATAAAATCCTTAGACATCAACTCTTACAGATGATGATAAAAAATAATAATTACATTCAGGTATTTGAAAAGATAAACAAGAATCAATTTTAATACTTTAGAAATGTAACTTAATCTGAAATATTACCTAACTTATATACACACTGACTTTTTTTGTTTTATTCGTTATAGAATTTTTAAAAACACCTACATAATAACATAGATATGAAAAATGAACTAGTTCATAAATATCTACATCATTGCTCATTATTTACTAAATTTTATTTACTATCATAGTAATAAGACACGTATTACAGATCTACCTACCCATATTTTATAAGGAATCTACCCATAAATCGCCATATATAATTTCATGTTCTATTAAATAAGAACAAAATTAATAATTAATCACATTACAACAGAAAAAAATATTTTATATAATTATTAACCATTGGAAAAGAAGCAGTCTCCTTGACAACATCTCCAAAAAAATTGTAATATATCCATAGAAAGAATAAGTATGTAATCATTAAAAATGTGTCCATATGTTCATAAAAACAAGTTATGGTTTCAATTATGAACATAAATTCCATTAAATTATAATTTAAGTTATTTATGAGGATATGATATTATAAAAAATGGATTTTGGTCCAAATGAGGGAAAATAATGTTATTCTTTCTTAAAAATTAATTTTGTAACCATTTTGAGCTCAGAAGAGATAAAATTTTCATATAAAAATAAAAATATTAGAAATATTCATATTTAATGAAATCTTATGTTAGTTTATAAAATAATCATATAATAGTCTTCTTAAATTAAATTCAATAACCAAAAACCAAGATTAAATTGGTTTTGAAACATAAACCAAGAAAAATTTTGGTAACATTTGAATCACAAACACCATGAAAGAATATTATCAAATAATAAATTAAATATCATAAACATAATTATATCCATGATAGAACATATTAAAATTGTGACATTACACCTCATAAAATATGATATATTAATAAACAAAAATTGAAAATGAATTATAATATGAATCAATGAATCCATATCTATATATGATAGTTGAAATGATATTTTATCATTGGGGAAATTATATGTAACAAATTTAAATTCCGAAAACACGAGGAAATACCACATCCATAAAAAATTCTATCATACATATTAATAGAATAATATAATTAATTTATAACTTATATAACCTAATAGAATAAGTTTGAGTTAAGAAACCATATACCGCTTTAGTAACATTCAAAAAAAGTTCCCTTGGATGAATTAACATTAAATTAAAATTAATATATAATAAAATATAATGGATTCAAGATATTACATATTAATGGGGAAGTATACAAACAATATAAATTTAATTAGGTTCATAACAATAAATATTCCTCAATGTAGGGAAATTGAGATAAAATTCCTTACCTCAAGTCCACATATGTTTTGTATGTCATTTAACAACTATATTATAACAATATATTATTTAATCATATTATAATTAATTTTTATATGATTATTATATTATATATAATTAATTTATTTCATTTATTTTATATATTTATTTAAATACATAATTCATAATGTCTACTTTAGGTGTTTTGTGGATCATTCGTTAAAATTTTAAAAGGACATATGTTCTGTTTTCAATGGTCAAAGAGATAAATATTACATTATTTATAGAAAAACAATCATATTATAATTATTATTTAATATATTATTTATAATTTAAAATATAAATACTAAGATAGAGATTAAAAATTAATTACATTACAACTATGGAGGTTGTAGGTCCTATGTTGACAAGATTAATGTTTATAATTTTCAGTGATAATGAACGAAACAAGTTGAGTACTATATTAAAGGTACATATTCATTATTATAAAATAAATATTATAGTTTTACAATAAATACATTATGTATACCATTAATTTGGCTATTAAATTTGTTAGATATTGTTTATTCCAAAAAAATAAAAAGAAATTCAAATATAAATGATATAGATTTTATTATCCTTGCTTGTTTGTGTAATATTTGAAGGATATATAAGAATATCTAAAACTAAATCAATCAGCTAAAAGATTAATCCTTTATATAGAAAACCCCATTAAATGATAATATAATCCATTCATTGTTCGTATTCTACTCAAAAAAAATATTGAATAAAACTGGATTGTATTCTAAGTAAGTAATTGGGCTGAGCATGGTAGATCCAAATTTAACATAATGTCTAAATTAAATAATATAAGAGGTTCCCTTTTATAATAATATAGAACACTTTTAATTTTATAATGTATGAAATTAATAAAATAAGTTTTTATTATAAAATGGTACTATATTTATATAAATTGAATATATTATGAGTATGATTTAAAAAAATTCATCCAAAAACAATTAGAATTATTTTGGATATTTTTTTGCACATAAAACATTGTTTTAACACAATTTTATCCTTTTTATAATTAATTTGTTATAAAATTTATGTGTCAATAAAGTTACTATAAAAAAAGTGACCCATAAATCGGCCATGGATCAAATATTGGATCGTATCATACTATGTTTAATGATAATTAAACAATTTACCATAAATATGGTATCAATAATTTATAATGCTTACTATTCATTATAAAAAATTAAAATAATTAAAAAATATGAACTACTTTATTCAAACTCATGAATCCATTTTGAAAATTTTAATTTATATAAGTTTAAAAAATACATTTAATATGAAAAAATTAAAATTAAAAAGTACTTATTAAATAATGGATCATTTATGTATAATGATATTTTTATTCCAAATTCTATCATAAAATTACCCCCAATAAGCATAATTGTATGATTCAGAATAGTAGATACATAATAATAATTTTTGACTATTCAGAAAAATATTATACCTGGTAAATTATTGTAAAAAATATATTGTTTTCAATAATTATAAATATTCTTTCTCTTTTCAATAAATAATAAAACATTACTTAAAATTATAAAAAAATATTTTTTTAATTATAATTTTAATATTTATATCCTTTTATAAAATAAAATTTAAAAATTTTCATAATATTGACTAAAAAATATATAAAAACCCATTCATATGTAAACAAGGTTTTATTGAAAAAATTTACAAATAAAAAATTAAGAATTATTACTTAATAATTATTCAATATGTTTTTGTTAATTTATTTTATACTCATTTAATAATTAGATGATTCATATTCATACTATGAAATATAGTTACTATGATATTATAATCATATTTAAATATATATATTTCATGGTCTATTTAATATCAGAGTTCTGTGTTGTATACCCATTAAATGATATTGGTCAATTAAAAAAATATCAAGGTGGTACATTCTCCCCCCCATTAATAAATTTTTCCCTAGAAATGTGTTCGTGGAAAAAATAATCATGGTTTTTATATATACAAATACATATATGGAAAACCTTATTTAAAAAGGGTTACAAATACTTATACATGAAAATGAGAAAAGTGAATTACATAATGAATATAAAATAATCCATAATGGGGTTTCCAAATTTTTGAAAAATAATAGGAAGTGAAAATATTTCCATATAGGAAAATATATTATCAAAATAATTATGTAATATGATAGAGAAATTTCCTCAAAACAATGTTAATGATCATGTTATATTTAAGGAATACAGAACCATAAAACAATGATCTGTGAAAAAAGAAATTATTTCATCAGAAATTATTGTTTAGGTTTATTGTATTATTATTATGAAATAAATTAAACATATATAATAATAACATATAGACATATACATACATGACAAATATAATACTACCACGTAATGAATTTCCACAACAACATCATATTTTTCTCGAAATGATTCATATTCAAGATGAATTTTTCATACCTAAAAAACTAAATTCAATAATGAACTGATCACATAACCTTCAATGGATTAACAATATAACCCTCATATCTATAAATATTATGCAAAACTAAAATGGTGAGAATGAGTTATGATACAATTAATGAATATATTAATCACATATGTTATCTTACACAATTCAACATATATAACAAAAAAAATTGTTCAATCATTTTAGGCCTATGATTTACATATACCAAAAATCAATGTATAATCTATCAAAATATTACTAATAAACCTGATAAATTTCAATGAATCAATTATCAATCATCAAGATTATCTATATCCCACTATCCAATAGACCATATTTAATAGGATTTATGAATATATAATAACATGAAGGGTAAATAATAACTCAATAAATTATTAATCTTTAACTCATCAATGGTTTAAAATCACATGAAAACCCAATAACATAAGGCCTAGACGTGGGTGTCATTTACTTTTAACTTATTATAATCCTTAATCAAATAAACCTGTGATGGTATCAATAATATATAAGTTATCCTCTCATAAAAACATCATAATTTCCAATGTTATCTAAAAAATCTTTTCATGTGGACAATAATGTACTTGATCAGAAAGTCTTAGATCTAGTGCTAACAACATAATTTTTTCTTTTCTCGATTTTAATATTCATATTCATTATAATATTTTAACCTTGAAAAACAGAAATCATAAATAAATTTCTCGGATAACATATAATGCAATGAATATTTTAGGACTGTATTTTTAGATAATTTTTTAAAACTCTTATATAAAATCATGGATATATAAGAAACCATAACATAATGATCTACACCATCCCAACCTTATTTGTCACATATTTTAACCCTCTAATATTTTAAATAATGGAAACCATTCTTCACAGCATCCGGAAAATGGAACATATAAATTTTGATATAAACCCCTATTAAGGGTAAACCTAAACATTAAAAAAAATTATTTGATCAGAAAAAATAGGAGTTAAATAATGGTATAATAACATTATCACCGTTCAAGATAAAATCAGTATAAAAATCATATCTATTTAGACATAGATAATAAAATAAAATATTTCAATCAAAAATCATTAGTAAGAATAGAGAAGTATGGTTAGTTCCTTAGTAAATTATCATTATGAAACTAATAAAATCTCCCATTCAAGTAGATTAAGGAATAACCATAAAATCTATCATAATTATATAAATAAAAAATAAATTAAAATAATTATATGGATTTAACAACCCCACATATCCTTATATTAAACATAACTACCTTTCATTGGATTATAACAAAATTACCCCTATTTGGGTTATAATGGAACCACATATCCATATTAAAAAAAACAACAAAAAATAATCCATATATATTTCCATTTAAATTTGAATGACCAAAATATTTAATTTTTTTTGTTTTCAATATAAAGTTAATTTTTTTGTATAACGAGATTTAAATGTGTTAGAAATGGGTTTTATGACAATCTCTTTGAAAAAATAATAATCCTTACATAGAAATAATAAGGATTGAATAATTGAAACATATACTCAATGGGGAGAAATTAATATCATGTGATTATGTAATTGAATAATATAAATACTATTAAAACATAATCATCTCCTTTTTAGAAGACATAAAAAAGAAATAAAATGTTTTTGGACCAAGAAAAGGGGAATACAGTTAGCATTTGATAAAAAAGCATATCACAATTATCATTAAGAAAATATAAATGGAACATAAATATAAGTATTATTGAAATATATATAAAATATAAAAATTAATTTTTTTAAAATTATCATCAAATAATTTTACTAATACAAATCCATGCTTTATGAGTCACTAATAAAGTGGAATTAAAACTAATAAACATTATATAAATCACTAATTTCCAATCATAATATCAATAAATTAATAAATTGAAATGAAATTTTAAATATCATAAATATAATGTGATTGATGATATAAAATTTCAAAAGGGTAGTATATATTCAATAAAAAATAAGACAATTTCATATCATTGATGTATGTCCCAATTAAATAAAATTAGAGACAAATAATCATTAAAAGGTTCATATTATTTAACTGACAATTAATCAATTGAGTAATTATGTGTAACATATTTAAAAAATATCAATATAAAATAAATTATGAATCAATAATAATTCATTTCACCCATAATCATGGAATTATATAATTAAATAAGAACTAATATAACTCAATGATAGAAGATATTGTTTAGAAACACCTTATAATTTTGGGGGAAACCAAATAAAAAACCATTTATGAAAATATATGAATTATAATTTACAATTACCTTAAATATGATGGATTCATGAAATAAAATGTAAAATTATATGTATTTACAACATATATAACAAATTAGGTTAATAATATTATAATATTCCTCAATGAAGGGATTTTTTTAGGAGCTCTCTGACATTGAGTCAATACAATATATGTACGTCCTTCAACATATTTATAATAATGTAATATGTATTATTTAAAATTTTAAAATATTTTATAGTACTAATACCTTATGCATAATCAATATATGTAATTTATTTTGATGGAAATTTTCATTACATAATCGATTATGATGACATCGGGTCTCTTGTAGATGATTAGTTCATAATTTCAAAACAATTTTGTTATAATGATTGTGGTCAACTAGTTAATTGTTAAATAATATATAGAATAATATTAATTTAATAATTAAACATTTTATACAACAATTATAAATTTTAACATTTTATTTAAGATAGTTTTGAAAAGCAATTATTTCACAATTATAAATTATATAGGTATTACTTTATCATTGTGGAATTATTTAAACCTCATAAATAACATATTTCAACATTATAAACAATATATACCTCAGGTATTTGATGTGGTGATAAAATGAATTGCATCGCTTCGTTGAGGTGGTAATCTACCAATATTCATGAAAATATAGTATTTTTTCATTAGATAAAATGAAAATAGATTATATATAATTATTTTATAAATATTAAAATATAACTAATTTAATATATATACATTAAATACATCATTATAATTTTCCATGAGTGTTTGTGGTGGAAACCAGATTTCATTAGTTCATGATATGGTAGCCAATCGTACACACTAACTATGTATTCATATCTGATTTAATGGGTGAAGGAGATGTATATTGTTTATTAAGTTAACATAAAAACATATTAAAAATTTAAAGATAATTTCTTTATTCTCGAATGTTATAATTGTATTTGGAGGAGGTAAACGAAGACTTCCCATGAAAACAATTGATTTATAACTATATATCTTCCTTAGATAACATCCTTTCATTTAAACAAAAACCACTCTATTGTATTTATTATAACAAAAAACAATTCATGGGTGTTTTATTGAATTTTATTGGGGCATATAAAAACAAATTTTTCATTCAGTATGAATAAACATGGGCATGAGATGCAATTTTATATGTGAGTGGAGGGATACTCATGGAATTTCATAGAATAATAAATTATTATAAATTAATTTTCATCTGGAAACAACCTTATATTTATATAATCCTATTATAAGTTTATTATTATTCAAAATTCACTCATACAATATTGTTTTGTAAAATTTTAGTTATTTTTTTCATCCGTATCTCTTAGTTATCCCTCCTTTAAGCCTTTTGTAAATTTATTTTTTTTACTCATTACAGATTATAATGTTCCTATAAAATATCAAGTTCACCATAAATTTATTATTGTTGATATTTTCTGTTATTTATTATAAAATAGGATAATTTTTGTATTTTATTTATTTTTGACTAATTTAATAAAATATTGTTTGTTATAAAATTATGTCAATTCCAATTTTTGTAAATACATGTAATATTATAATATAATATGTACCTAAATGATAACAAATCTTTCCATAATATAATTAATTAGAACATATAGAAGAAATATTCGTAATATAATCATCTAATGAGATTTATATAATATTAGATATTAATTTAAATGAATATTTTTTTATCCATTTTGTTAAAAAAAATTAAATTAACAATGGTATAACCTTCTAAAATATTATTGGGTTTAAATTTTCTTATATGATTGAAATTATATCATAAATGACCAATATATGATATTTTCAACCATTTCATATCATAATTATAATCTTGATGGATTTTTATTAGTTTTCAAATAATTTAAAAACAATTTTTTAACATAAATTATAATAATTATCATTTCTAATAATATTAAATTAGTTCAACATTATAGATGATAATTAAATAAAGGATTTTTATAAAATTCATTCCTTCATCCACAATATTTTAAACTGATACATAATATCAGTTGGACATATTAAAACAACTATATAACATTTCATTTATTTTTAAAAATCTTTTAGTAGATTTTTCTTTAATTTCAGAACTGAAATATGTCAACGTTGGATAAATATTTATAGCAATATTTTTATATTTCATGCTAAAAAAACATCATAAAAATTACTTCATATTCAAATTAACCATTTAGAACCTAACATATGTAGTTTTTATCCATAGTAGAAAAATATTGGATATTTAATTATTCGAACTAAGATTTGTCAGATTATCTTTCATATAAATATTAATTATATAAATATAAAATAATCAGATAATGAGGTGATATATATTATGAAAATTTGATTTTATATAAATTTAATAAACTCATACAATTAATTACAGTCCATTACTTATATTATTTTGAGCCCATATAAATTTATTTAAATTTTAATAATTAAATTTACCATTAGCTTGGTAACAAAAATTTATTATATTGTCTAGTCATAATCCCCAAAAATAATGGGAGATTATTCCCAAATTTTTAACCACTTGATTCCAAATATTGAAATGTTTTTTATACATTTAACTTCAATAAATAGAAGTAATTAATTTATTAAAAAAATAAAAACCAAACGAAAAATAAATTTTTGTCAGAAAAATACCATGTTATTATAAAAATGGTATTATACCAAACGCAACAATAAAATTAATTTTGATGACTATAATTGGAATATTCAAAATATAAGGTAGATTATTATACATTAAATAATTTATTAAAAAATAATATGTTTCAATTTCTTGAATAAAAATAATTACATTCAATAAAAATAAATATTTATCAATATACAATGAAAAATATATCTTTTTTAGAATCTAATTAAATATGATAATGTAATTTGAAAACTAATAATTTAAATATCTTAACTATTTTAGAAATATAATTTCTAAAATTTATAGAAATTAATTAAAATATCATCTCACAATGAATCAATAATATAAATTTTAATGAGTTTTGGGAAGTATAAAATTAAATCTCTAAAAATTAAGTGATTGTTTCGATAAAATTAGTCATTAAATTTTAGTAATATTGGAAATTGATATATATTTAATAATATTGTTTAACATATGCATATACTTTAATACATTGGATAGGCTATAACAATCTAATTTAAATATTTATATTTCATAGGTTTTTATACTCGGTGTTGTGTGTTGTATATGGTATCAAAATAGGTGTTCATTAGGAAAAATCATAAATAGATAAATATTGTGATTAAGTGGGTTTTCAGAGGTTTTTTTGTAACAATAATTTATTCAATTTAAGTAATTGGGAATCATTAGTTATAGGATCATACATTAACACCTTCATGGATATGATTATAACGCCCTATGCCCTCTCTTCTGGACATAGTTCCTGAAAAATGCTATGTAATTTTTTTTAAAAATACATAACAATTACACATCACTTTAAACAATTAGGACCTTTTTCTTGTCTAGGTTCAGGAGAAATTAGAGTACATTTCCTCTATTATCATAGATGGAGGAAAACAAATCTCCAGTACACTTCCACTATGATACTCTGATAAAATTGATATATGTAAATGAACTTCTATGATACCTGTGAAAAATCATTTTAAAACAAAGTGTCAGAATATAATTTCCCAATATGTGGTTTTAAAACTGTTTTTTTAATTTTTAAGAAATCAATCTATTGAAACTAAATTTTGGTTAAATAACATTGAAATTATTTTTGAGAACTCAAATGAAAAGATTTTTAAAATACTAACATATTTATAATTTAATAGAAATATATTCATTTTGAAGATATTAATACTTTGAAATCACTTTAAAACAAATATAGTGAAATTATATGGAAAATATTTAGCAAACTACATGAAAAAAACACTATTTTGAAGCAACATAATTCGTTGAAGTCTTTCTTGGGCATACCCATATAATGATCGATGGGTTCACTCCCAAATGACCTTTTATTTTTACAATGGACAAGCACCATGATTTTTCGAATTTTTTTAAGCTTTCTTTAAATATATAAATATATATACAAGTGTTTTTCAGTAGAGTTTTTATTTTTAAATACATCAATGTTTTAAAAAACACATTCATACTTATATACACACACACACACACAGATATATATATATATATAAGAATGTATATAAATAAATATATATATATATATATAATTTCCATTTCACCATTTTCATTTTTGGTTACTACTGATACTTTTATCAACTAAAAATTGCTTACAATCATTCATACACTCACGAATTTCCTTTGATGCTGATATGAGCAACTCAATTTTTGTAATTTAACCATATTATTAGAAAATCTATATACATAAAATTTTAAAGGAAAACATTTCAAATATCTTTTATGATATCCATGTCTTTTTAAATTTTAGATCTAATTCATAAAAATTTAATTTAAAACATTAACTTATTTTAAATGCAAAGGGTGTCGATGAAATGCACAATACATGGACATGTATGTCTGAACAATGTGTTTACCATAATTTTGATAAAAGTTTATGATATGCTAGGTGTGTCTTTTTGAAACATGATGATGAATTAACAAAAAAAATTCCAATTCATCCATATATATATGATTTTATACTAACATGGAACATTCCACACATTTTATTCAAAAATTAAATAAATGGTTGAGAAAATCAACAATAAATGAAATATATTCATTAGAAAAATTAATTTATATTCATATTAAATCATGGATTAAATATTTATACACTACGAAATTAATTATTGCAAAATTTTTAATACATTTTTGGATAAACATAATTATTTATGTTCGTTGGTATATCATAAGCCTTAAAAATAATTCTTACATGACATTGAAATAAATCATGAGGTATGAATATTATTTCATACATTTATATTGAAAATAAAGTTTACAATTACAAATATGAACACTTGTTTGAAAATAAATATCCATTGCAAATTAGATTAGAACACCATTATAAGTTCATAATTTAGATTAAATTGTTCGTCCACAATTAACTCAAATAACAATTTAACCTGAAATAACAAATAAAAAACATAATTTCCCTCACAAAATAAGAATTTATTATCATAAGGAAGAAGAATTTCTAAACAGAAATCAAATATAATTTTTCAAACTAGAATTAAAAGAAATATAATTTACTAAATAATATTCATTTCATAAACAGAAATCAAAAACATGTAAATTATTAAAATCTATATAATCTACCTTGTGAAAATATAAAGGGATATTTCATAGAATTTACTAATAAATAATAAAAAGAAACCCTTAAAATTTATTTGTAGAGGCTTCCACTTGCCAGCGTATAGTATTTACTTCAGCAAATACTCAAACACTCCCTCTAACAATCCCACATAACCTATAGAATGAATCTATAAGAAATGAAATATGAAAGTTAGTGTTAAAAAGTCAACTGAGACACTTATTTGTTGTTCTAATCTCAGTGTATATTTTATTTCAACTTGTCAGGAAAAATGAAGGATCAGACTGGATGAAATATTAAACAAAATTATCAAAATAGTTACGGCTCTATGCATAGATTATGATGGAGATATTTATAATTTAATATGTTTCTAATTATATAACATAGAAATAGACAACACAAAAAATAAAAAAAATTAGATAGTTATTTAATATTTTTTGATCTTAACAATGAAAAAATGATCCTGAAAGATATTAAATATGCCACTTTAATAATGCCTTAAAACGGGGTGATAGATTAAAGAATATGAAAAAATGAATTGAATACAATCAAATAGATTCAACATCTCTGATTAATATATATTCAAACGTCCTCACAAAGTATCGATTTATAGCCGAACAAACCATGGAATGAAACTTCAACTGATAAATAGATCAATTCAAAAACAACAGCAAGATATGATTTCTGGTATATAATATTCCTAAATACAGATCACACAATCAGAGCACATCGATCTTAGGGAGAAAACAATGAAATTATGAACATAGGTCACTATTAACACAAATTAGTCATTAATTATATAGATTTAAAAAAAATAAATAGAATCAATATACCTTAAATAATTTTGAATCCCTAATCATCGTAGATACAGTTTATTATCAATCCATGATTCTCTAAAAACCTACACCTTCTGCAGTAGTAGGTATGATTTTATTCCTCTCTAACTCGCAACTTTGATTCGGACCACCATCTTCTATGACACAGCTACAACTACTAGTCATACTCAACCATGCATTCACCTCACATCCTTGCTACTGATCTCGACATCTTCTGAGGGATTAATTTTTTATGAACCTGATGGTGCACCGAGCATCAACATCGAATCTCTCGGCAGACAATTCTTGGACTGAAACCCTACTTCACTCCCTCCCGCTCACGATACCCTTTTACCAGCAAGGAGCATCTCGATTTTTTAATCCATTCATTTAAATGTATTATTAATATTTATTTATTAAACCATTAAATTAATTTATATATATATATATAATCCTCGTATTAATATCTTAATAAGATGTGTAATAGTAATATTTTTATAATTTCGGAGAATATATATATTTTAATATTTAAAACATTAATTATTCTTAGAATAATTTATCATATATTATTATACTTGTTTATTACATAATATTATTCAAATAAATATTGTTTCTATATATGTATATTTTAATATATTATATCAATGGTTATCATATTACATTTTTAAATTTTAATTTAAAACTCGTAACAGAATGTTTTTGTAATGGTTAGATAATAACATTATAAATATCAAAGTCTAAGGTCCATTAAAAAACACAGGAGAATAATTATTTGACACTCAAACCACTACTTTCGATAATGGTTTTATAAGATCCTCTAAGTCTTAGTTTTGTTTCTGTTGTTTGTTCTATAAATTTTTTGCATCTATCAAATCCCAAATATGAGAACTACATGATCAGCATCATTGTGTTTCTCGGTGGAATTATAATTGTTTTATTATCGATAGAAGTGGGATTAATGGGTTTGTTCTTGTGTGTCATGGGTGTATTATGGTCATTGTATAAATAATGTGCATACGACATATATCTCTGCATTCATAAATTTATATATTTCATGGAATTTTGGAATCATTGAAAAAACAGAATACTAATTTCTAAACATAGGGTGTTACAATGATAAAATTATATTATTTATTAAATAAATAATATACCTTATTTACATCATTTTTATATACATTTAGTGAACAATGACACTCTTTTATTAGTTTCAACTATATAAATTTCATTATATTAATATAACTCTAAGTATGTATATATATTTAACTCTTATGGTAGGTATATTAAAAACATTCCTCACTAAATATATAATTCTCTTATATCCTTAGAAAACATTTATCCAATACCAACACTAAATCATGAATTTAATATTTAATCTCATAGGGATTCAACTCATGAATCATATAATACACCACTATATGTTTCATTAATACAACATAATCATATCTAATTAATAAATCATTTAAAAAAATAAATACATTTATAATATATAGAAGACATGATATAGGTGCATCAATAAATGACCTATTTACTTCCAAAAATATATATACATATTCCCTTTTACATGTGAATATTACACCCTAAATTGTTATATTGGTTAATATATTATATTATTAATAAAAAATACAAAATGTTTTGATCCTATCAAACTAATCCAGGAGAAATGTATGTTTTAGTTATATTTGTGTGTATTAAAAATACATTGTAAAATATTAATTTATAATGATTAATAGTTATACAAAAAATAATTTACAATATAGATCAAGAATCAAACTGCTCAAATACATGACTTAAAAATATAAATGTTATAAGATAACTCCCTTTTCCCTAAGCCTCACGCATGATTTTAAAATGGGTATTGTGATTTTTGCAACTCTTATATAGTGTATAACGATATTATAAATTAATACCACTATGAAAATGTCAATATAAACCTTAAATATTATATTTAATAATTCCATGAATGAAAATAGTAAATTTGATAAAGAAAAATTCATTACTATATACTCTCAATGATAAAAATTTATTATGACTCACAATCTATGGCATTCCACCAACCTAATTCATGAAGGATGATATTAGTTTCGAAGAACAATTATTGAAAACTTTTGGGCCCATGATTTTGTTTATTTTGGTTATCAATATATGTAAATGGATATTTATTCTTTATATTAATTCCATTGATTACCCTAATATATATGAATAATGTATTTGAACTATCATTTTTATTTAAAATTTTAATATATTCATCCCATTAAAAATAAACATTTAAATTATGGATGTATTCTATTTTTATTTTAAATTCATATGTAATTTAACTAAAACCATATTATTTTTTCTATATATTTCATTAAATTTTGGTCTTACATCCAAAAAATTTTAAATATAGAATTAAACATGTAAACCATTTTGAGATCTAGGTATTTTATAAATTAAATCCTCAATATGTAATATATAAATGGGTATTCCTTCTATTTTGAAAACAAATTTTCCTATCACAGATTGATTTCCAGTTAGTTATTCCCCAATTATTGATTTTTGATTACCAATTAGTGGTTCTTATAGATTTTAATTATGAAATGAAATATACCCTATAAAAAATTAATTTCATACACTCTTATCCAACTATAACTTCATTATATATATAAAGAATACTATATTATAAATTAATAGCCAGGTAATAATCAAAATTACTTCAAAATCAACAACAATTATTATTATTATACTTGAAAATATAGAAAAACCTTGTAGTATAATATGTACTACCAATTAAATATATCACTTGATCAGATTAAACTTTATGTTCTAATAGTTAAATCAGTATTTAATGTATTATGGGTCGATTAAACAGACTTTTAAAAACATGCATTATAAAATTAAAATTTTAAGATCCCTTAAAGGAAATGTATATGATAAATTTTAATTCATAATAAATGTAACAACAATCACATAATTTTTGGATACAACTTTATTTGTTGTTTTAAATATTTTAGACTTGGTCCCTAATAATCTATTGATGTATATTATCATCGTTCATGTTCTATTATTATAAGTAATTCCCCATATGATTTTATTTACAACATTGAACATTGATCAATTAAATCAATATTTTAACTGAAGAATATAACCACATTTATTAACAAAATTAAATCATACACCAAATCTCAGTACGAGTTTCTAGGGTATTTCAATGTTGACTATTACATACGAGAAACTTTACTCAACAACTATTTTCAATCCAAGTAGTTTTTTAATCATGGAAGTAAATCATCATCTTTTTTTTTTGGATGTCCATTTAAAAATTATTTTTTTTTGCAAAAAACATAATTATATAACCAAATATATTTTAATTAATAATATTATATTTTTTTCAATGAGGATTAATTTATACAATTGTTTATGTAAAGGTGAATGACAAATAGAATGAACTGATTAAATGATGATGTTTATTCTTGTGTTGTTATAATATTTATATACATGAAGGGGATTCCATTATTTTAGGGATATTAAAATTGGGTATACAATTTTTATTGGTTATACTATCTAATACATCCATTTCTAGAATATACTCTTAGAAAATTAAATTCAAAGATGAGTAAAGGAAAATCTAGATGATGAACCATATAATTATTCTATCAAAACCAAATATTTTTTTATAGTTTTCATGCAGATAAATATAACTATAAGTAGATTTTTTTGGAAGATATAATGTTTAGATAATTTGATCAATTAATAATTTATGATTTCTAGTAATTTTTTTAAAACTACACAAAAGAGATCTCAAATAATTATCTAAAAACAATTAGTATTAAGTAGATAATGATGTATTATGGTAGATGGATTTTATTCTAATGGTGGAAGTCACGAGGTTTTAGAGAGAAGGTGGAGTCAAAATGATATTAAAATTGAATCCTCAACAGGATATTTCAAATTAAATCCTGATGTTATTGTAACATTATATGAATATGTATAAGACATAAAAGGATACATAATTTACTACTTATTAATTGATGAAGTATTATCTCTTCATAAATTACAAAATTTTTTGATTTATAATTGTGGATAATATTAAAGATATCGAAAGAAGTATTTGAAGAAAAATATAAATATAGGAAATTTGAACATTATTTTATTATCTTCTTAGTATTAAATTTCTTGAAGTATACCGGGATTATAATTTTGTGTGAGGATGTATGATTACATCATAAAAAGGTAATTATGACGTGTCAATTTTAATATGAGACCATTGTAAAAAGAATTAGATATCCATAAATATGTTATAAAAATGTTGATCTAGATGACAAAATTAAATTGTTGAGTCTTAACATTGACCTTTAAAAACAATATAGTGAAATGTTTCATACATGATTCAAAAATAGTGTAAAAAAATTTTATAATTGACTATCTGAGAGAAGAATCTGGAACCATAAAAATGAATAATGAAAATAAGGATTATTGAGAAAAATAATATTATATGTGAATCTTAATGTAAGAGAAGAATTGAAATCATACTATTAATAATAATAAAGGAGTTCATAAAAAAGATATTTTGTGGTAATTTTATGATCTTAAGGACAAAATTGTTTTAAGGATGGGAGAGTATTAGAATTTTATATATTATTGGAACATTTAGGATAATGAGATTATTTGTTCTTCAATGAATGCATGATGAATCCAATGTTGATGGTTGATTTGAGGTAATATATACATATGAAATATCTAAAGTATAGGCTGGAGGAAAAGAGATACCAGATTAAATTATGATAAATTCATGAATATAATATTTATAGATATTGACAACAAATGTAAATTTTAATCTAACTAAATTTTTTACACAATGACAGTTAATTTGTTGAGTTATACTTAATGATATACAATCACATGTATTAGTAAATGATTCTTGTAGATATTTTCATATTTTTATAATTATAGTGAAGAATAATTGAATATTATATTGTCTTTGTCAAGTAGAATTTTCAAAAAGTATTGAATATGGACAATAGATAATTTTTCAGTAATAAAATCATTGTCAGTAATTCTCAGATCATGTGCATACAAAATTCATTGAGGTTTTAATTCTTAATGATTATTATAAATACTGTATATATCATTTATGTAGGACCCAATAAATGAAAAAACAATTTCTGTTAATGGTGGAATAATATTATCTATATGTTTTGATTATAATTTTTATAAAATAAATAGATAATACAAAACAAATGGTTCTATGGTTTTCATGGGATCATTCAAGATGTGATGAATCTAGATGTTAACTAATAATATCAAAATTCTATTGAATCCTATGTGACTCGTATATGGTCAATTAATTGAATAAATATTCTATAATTTATATTTCATGAAATTAGAGAAATTTGAGAAAGGATATAATTCAATAGAATCTATAAAATTTTCCATGTATTGAGGCACATCATATTGTTGAAATCAGATGTTAGGCATTTATAGATCCAAAGAAAATTTGTCAAAACTTTTTTACCCTTAATTTAAATAGTTTAAGAAGGAATATGAAGTGTTTATGAATCATAATGATAGAGGATTTTTAATTTATTATGATTTTTCAGGGAATTATTTGGTGTCTGTAAAAATAATAACATAGGAAAAAGTATTTTAATAAATGATAATTTTATATTATGGAAGAATCATTAATACCAGGGTTATAGATTACAACATATTTATATAATGTAAGGGTTCTGAATAATTTCATGAAATACCTTTTGGAATAAAATTTTAAATTTTTAAATAAAATATTATAAATATAGTCCACCACAAATGAAAAACATATAGTAACCCGCATTTGCAGAAAACCATGTTTATATCATGTTTTTTACTATTCTCTTTCATTAATTCCTTAAATTTTATTATGTGTATTGGAAACATGAATTAATATCCATTCATGCCAGAAATATTAATTGATAATATAATAATATTTATAAGTGGAATGTGTTAACCATTTTGAAAATTCTAGTTTATAATGATTCACCCCTTGATGTCATAAATATGAAACCTTATTTATCTCAGTGTTATTAAAGTACAAAATTCCTAATCTCAAAAATGGTTAATGAATTATAAATCATAAGTTAAAATAAATAATTTATGATCTAAATATAATGACAAGTAATGATTGTGAATTTTTCATTTATTTAAAATAAAATAGTTGATTCAGGGTTTGAAATAATAATATATAAGATATAAAAGTATTTTATTCTTTTGAACGTCATGATTGAAATCATATTTGGGTTTTTATATATAGGGATTTGATGAAATTATTAAACAAAAATAAATTTATTTTACCATGATTGATTTCGTTGATGATATAATATTATTCCAAAGGTTCTTTTAACATATACAGTTTGTGATAATCCACCATTATCTGTGGCTGGGTAATTAATGGAATTTTTGAATTGAGATTGTTTCTATAGAATTTTAAACCTAATTTTCTTACTATATTTAATGGTCATGAAATGAATAAAATTAATTACATTATTATTTTTAGTGGTTTTTTGAAATTTAAAAATCAATGATAAACATTAAAATAAAATTAATGCCATTAGAAATTAGTTTGAGTAATTTGGATTACCCAATATACATGTAAATTTTTTGAAAATAAAAAAGAATGAACCTTCCCTCATAATACACATTATCCTAGAACAAGATATGGATTATCTCCTAATTCTAATAATGTAGTGGTAATATGGATTCATAATCCAAATGGAATGAAAAATTAAACATGATTAAAATATCGGTGGAGGACCATGAATCAACACAAAAACTCACCCCGGATTTGGTCACTAGATAGGTCACATGAATGATTGAAAAAATATATATTAATAGATATTTAAGGTGATAAGGTCGGGATTAGATTCATTCATATTGTATTTATAAATAAGTCATCTGTTATCCTTGATTATTACTTTATATATATATAATACTATGTAAAAAATCCTTGTGTCAATAGATAAATATTGGAACATGTGGACCCATTCAAGACATAAGATATGGATTCATGGAGGGAATTTTAAGGGACCTCCTCCATTGTCAAAATTATCATGTTATCCCTTTATATCATTATTACATATCAAACCCCAAATATTATTTATATATTGAATTGTAACAACCAAGGAACATGTGATTTTATATTGAAAAAAATTATTCTTTTTTAAATATTGAATAACAAGAAACACCATGTTGGGCATGTATTACTTAAACACAATGGTAATCATGCACTACATACAACATCATTTTAGCATGCATTACAAATGAAACTTTGTTTTAACAAAACAATGTTATATTATTAATTTAGTTATTTTGAGAAAGATTGTTAAAAAATGTCCATTTAAAACAATGAAATGAATCGTAATAATTATTAATATATTTTATTTTTAGTTTTTTATAGTGTTGAGTCATTTTAAGAAATTTTGTACATAATTATTGGTAATTCTATTGGTTTTTTTTGTAAAATTCAATTTTTCAAAATATCGATTTTATTTATTTTTCTTATCATTAAAAATATTTCACTATTTTATGAAATTAATTTCATAAAATAATATTCATTTATGAAACCATCACGTCATAATTAGGATAGAAAGAAATTTGAAGATTTTTCTTAAAAGATTAATTTCTTGATTAATAGTGAAATATAATGATCATTAATTGGAAACTACAATTTCATTTATTTTAGTTATATTATAAGAATATATGTTAAATTAATTTCAATTTATAATTAATTAAATTATAGAGAAATTAATCAAATATATGTAATTGGAATCAATTTTGAAGTATATTTTGATATAAAGCTTGGTAAACAAGCGAACATTTTCTCCAAAAAACTATAATTCATATCATGTCTCTAGGAAATTTTCTAAATTTAAAATTTTCACATATGTGAATATATTTAGTAAAAATGGATTCAGTATTTTGATTAAAAATAATTTATATTTTCTAAAAATAAAAAACAATTATTTTTAAAAACAATAGTAGTAATAGAAAAAATTGTTTACCGTGGTTAAGGTAATAATAGGTTTACCATGGGATGGGGTTAAACAAAAAATATATGGGTAAAAAAACAAAACATTTCCAATACTAATTTTTGGGCCATATTCTTACCTTATTAATTATATCGTTTAGTATGGTCCATTATTTGATATTTTTATCATAAATTTTTTAGGAATTTCTTCTTTTATAAAATTACAAGGGTTTTATTGAACTCTTCTATAAATGACCACCAATTATCATGTACACCTCACACCGTAGAACTATTTTGGTTAAGAAAACTAATCCCAAAATTTCTTCCAAACTTCTTCTCTGTAACGCCCCGACCCCAGTTACCCAGAGTCAGTGCATTATTACATAACATTGGCATGATCACAAAAGATCAATTCTCGAAAGACCGATTAGTTTAGTAGCCTTGGAAACACTAGATAAATTCATTAAAGTTACATTACATCATAAAAAGAAAACTACAACAATATAGTACCCATAGTACACACTCTTATCCCCTCAAACTATCCCTGCAGGTCATTCATAAATTATTTTATCACATCCTGGGAAAAATAAAACATTGAAAGGGGTGATCTCAGATTCGTAGTAAGGATAACAATATAGCAGAATCTTTCTTAGATAAACATAAACACTTAAATCAATTTATAACTAAAACAAAAGCCTTTTAAAATTGAACTTCAGCATAATATGGAAAAGGTAAAATGAAATAATTATATTTACTTACTCACATGGATATTCTACTAGTCTAAAAATCACATGAAATATCAATAACGACTTTCATAATGATGGAATTTAAAATTCAAGACTACCATAACCACGTAGCCAAGGCCTCGTGCCAAGACTAAAAATAAGATTTTGTCAAGGCCTCATTCCAAGACACTAGTTTCTATCATGAGACCCACTCATCCATCGAGGAGCTATAGCAGGCTCCACCCGTCACTTACTAAGTCCAATTCATTCCTCATATTAAAAGTTTTAAATATGACATAAACATTCGTATTAAAACTAGCATACAAAATGTTAATACTTTATCCGCAGACCATGAATGGTATGAAATAGCACATCCACAATCAAACATAACTCATTCGATAAAATATAGATGATTGTATTGTATCATATTAACCTCAATCGAGAATGATGAAGGATATTGACATTGATGAAAATAATCATCAAAACAATTAGAGTGAAATATACCCCTGTTTCTTGAAATCATTTAAAAGTCACACTATTTGTCAATAATCCATTTAAAATAGTTTTTAGAATCAATGTTTCCTATACCAATTTGAAACTTTTAAAAGGAATTTTTATTTGAAAACATTTCTGTAAATATAAATAAATCCTTCAAACCATTTTTAAAAATGGACATTAATAAGAAAGATTTAGAAGAATAAATCATTTAAACATTTAAAAATGGTATTTTAGTTACAGTTTCTAACCAAAAGAGAGACAGTTGAATAAAATAAATTGAGGTAATCAAAATTTTTTAATATCATGAGAATAAATGGATTCATGATATATTATCTCAAAGTACATTATATACACCACATAAAAGTTATTTGGTGTATAACAACAATGAAGTCTCAATGGAATGTAAACTGAGATGAAATCTCTCATAAAGGTTGTATCCTTAGGTGAAGGATAAATAAACAACATAATTATGTGTGACATATATAAATAAACTAAATATGATTGGATATTCATTGTAAAACAATCAAATTACATTCACAGATATTCTTGTAAAAACAACTCTAGTGAATTGGATGTTTATCTCAACAAATTGAGATTGAGTAAAAATTACTCTTATAAAGTTCATACCGATGACTTGAGAATTTATCAATGGACTGATTATGTGTATAAAAAGAATATCCACATAAAGTGGTGTGGAAATTATGACATAATCAAAAGAATAGTTATTCCACACATAATCTTGGAGTAAAATAATCAATGAAGTATACGTAAAGGTGAATGAGTGGAAATTAAAATTTTAAATTCCGTTCTCTATTACGTAACTTATGAAACATACACCCATGAAAGAAGGATCTTAAAATGATGATGTAAATACCCATAAATTATAGTATATTACACAATTAACACAATCATGGGAAGTACACATACACCACATGCAATAAATAAGTGGTGAACAATGGAATTCTCACGAAATTAAGAGTGAGATAAGAAACCCCTTACTTTGTACATTTTCCTTGGTCGAGGGTAGGTTAACCTCCTATATAATTGTGAAAAAATTGTTATTTAATTATACAAGAATCATATGAATTAATATGGTATCATATATGATCATTTAACATTGATTTGATAATAATATCTTAGAATTATCGTTGTTTCGGGTGTTACCTTACTCGTTTTCCTTTATATGTTTTGTTACGTAAGTCGTGTTTGTCATGGATAGGTTGTATCTTAATCATATCCAGAATGATATAAAGTCCCCAGATACTATTATTAATAATCAAATGAGAATTATACTTGAATGGATACTATGGATAAAGAATCTCATTGCATTCGTGGAGACGGTAGTCCGTACGTACGCACGAGCGACAATATCATTCGTTTGATATTAAAATAAAATTTAATTGGATGTTATATCATATATAAAAGAATCATTATCATGTTATATTTATTATTTACATAAATTTCAGTTCATTATTATACCCATCCGAATAATAATGTTTTGAATAACAATTACACCACGACGTGGAGATGGTAAGTCGTACGTACGCACATATGGTGACATGGTTTTCAAAGGATGGATAGAATACTGAAATATGGTTTTACAATGTTTGTAATAACATCAATGTATATAAAATATTCTGGAGATATTATTTTATAATGGTAATTACAAATAAAGAAGAAGTGGAAGAAGAAAGGAACTTGAAAAAGGGTGGTGAAATCATTACCTCTTCTTTGGGATCTTCCTTTTGATTTGATCAAAAGGGATCTCTAGGATGGATTTATGACTAAAGGAAGGACTCTAGGACGAATTGAGGAATGTTTAGAGAGTATTTGGGAAGGGGTTGGCCGAACCAAAATCTTTTGAAGGTGTGAATTAATGTGAATGGGGATTGCCCTTTTATAAGAGGGGTGAGGGGCACCATTGGAAAAGCTAGAAATATTATTTTATAATAAATTCATATTCGGTTTGTAATGTCTCCAAAGTGGATTTTTTAAATCTTAAGGTGGGGATATGTCGAAAACCACTAAACCAATAGGATTTATAACGGATTGGGTTACTATATTAAACTTATCGTTAAGTATTAACTCTTAGTTAATTAGTTTCACTTTTACAATGTCTCTTTGTATTTTTACATTATATAGTTAATAAACATACTATATACATCCAATAGACCCCCAAGTGGTCCCGTAATGATACAACTATCATGATATAAGTCTCTTGGACGACCCTTTGATTTTTAGGAATTTAATATCAATTAATAATATAATACTTGTTTTAAAAACTCTTTTATGTCAATTTTGACAGTATTCAATAGTTGATTTTTGTAAAACCTATAGCAGAATTATTACATCCAAAAAAGTTATTTAAATAATTCCTCACATGTCATATTAAATCATAATATTATATTAATTCATAAAAAGTCTCAAATTATATTTATTTTGGTATTTACAATATCAGTTTTTTTAATTATTTAAAATTATGATAATTATTGCATCATCATTGTGACATAAATAAATTAAATTATATAATGTCTAAAAATTATAAATAAAATATCATTCTGTAGGAAAATTTTTTATCATTCTAATGAATATTTATAGTCAAACATAAAATATATATAACCCTCTGTAACAACTATGTTTCTAAAATATATATCATTATGCAATTTTTGTATTTATTGTTACTTAATTAAAATAAAGTGTCCCTATCACCTACAAGTGGCTCCATGGGGTCCCAAAATCGACCCGAATAAGCCCATGGTCGGACATGTATCCAAAAATAATGTTAGGACACGTTTTTGGGAAATTTAGTATTATTATAATATTATTGTTTAACATTTATTTACTGGATTTACCCTTTAACCATGGTAAATAAAATATTTACCGAAGTAATTATTCAAATTGTCTAAAAATAAAAGTTACCTATGTAAACAATTTGGAAATCCGAATTCTAAATATTTAATACTTTTTTCCAAATTCAAAACACATAAGTGGCAGAAATTAATTTAAAATTAAATCCCGTTGTTAAAACCAAAAGCGTGTTTTTATGAGATAATAACTATCAAAAGATAGGCACTTGTTTATGTCTGGTTTAATTGCAAAATTATGTCCAATGAAAATAATTGAATTAAATGGTAAAAATATATTCTAATTGTACTTTAAAACCACTCAAATTAATAATTTATCAATATTAATTATTTCAATTAAAAAAGTTGTTTTTAATTAAAATTTAGTAATTTTTACTATTCATCAAAATATGAAAGTTATCTGAAAAGTACAAAAATTTCACCCATATATAATTTCGATATTACGAATCCAAAATTGAAGTCCATTTAGAAAGATAAAATTTATAAAATTTCAAAAACTAGGTATTACTATTCATAACGGCTAGTTTGATTTGTTGTGGTGTGTTAGAATCTCGAAGTTGCGTACAACACACGCTACTGTATTAATCAAAGAGAAGCGTACCGTGGAAGCTTGGGGTTTTACATTATACCCTCCTTCAATAAATTACGTCCTTGCAATTTTTAAAATTGGGCATTGGAATATAATGGAAAGTCCTACATTTGAAAAAGATTCAATAAAACTATCACATTAAATGAAAGAAAGAGAAGTACAAAGGTCACCCGAGATAACATATACTAGGATTCCATGTAGAAAAACATGGATATGGAAGATAAAATATGTGTTAAGTTCTAATGGAGATGGATAGAAAACAGGATCAGGAGAAAGTTAACAATAAGAAAATCACAAACTTGTGTTGGGACAAACAATCATTAGTCTCCGAGTAGGAAAAGTTAACAGACAACATTTTTTGTTTTAAGTTACATTACATAAGGATGAGGAATTCATTTATGATATTGACTAAAAAAATAACGAGATTTACTTTTTTTGTAAAGTTTCGTTCTTTAATAAATTCCTACTACTAACTCGTTTTTAAATGATGAGTATTCAAGAAGACTTGGGGTCACTAGAAGAGATAGAATAAACATCTTATAGAATCACATGATACATGAAGGATAAACTATATAATTAATTTGTCTTTAGAGATTAATCAAAACCAAAATGGTTACTATAAGATCTGATGATCCCCCAAAAGGTTATTCCATTATAGAAAGAAACAGTAATCTTAATTTGTAATATTAAACCAACAATACCCCAAATTTAAATAAATAGGATTCAATAATGAATTTCCCTTAAAATCATTTTATAAAATACAAAATAATATTGAAACTGAAATCATAGAAAAATTTGGTTATGTAGTCTTCCATGTTAAATGGTATATCCAAATGACATCAATTACTCTTAAAGTCACATACTTAAAAGTAATTATCCTAATCGCATATTTATATTATAGGTTAATAATTTCCATAAATAACCCAAGTCACTATAAATCCACAATAAAAACATAGTTAAAATTCCACCATTACTCCTCAAATTAAATCCCATAGTATTCTATTTTCCTTGGGCATATTGTGTCACCAACAAAGCGAACATCTTCCAAAATAACATTTATCACTTTCTCACCAAATCATTTTCTTATACTAAGGGTATTCATTTGATAAGACATAAGATCCCAAATCAATTATTATTGATCAATAAAATCATTTAACTAAAAAAATAGTCACACTAACCAGGGACTTCACGTAGTTCAATGGTAGGCGATAAACCTCAATAGTACATTGGTTGTGGATTCGATTCCCACAGCATTGTCCGACGCGATGGGTTGTCACCCAGTCTACGTGTTGTCCTTTTCAAAAACTATATTTTATAACATTACCAAAATGAGATAAATTCCTCAAAATAACCATAACATAATTTAACCACAAATCTTATCTCATACCATGCATTTTCATCCCAAATTATAATAACTTATAATTTCCTCAAACCCAACGATCATATAAAACCAAATGGGTTTTTATAACTATATCCACAAGAGAAAAGATAATTCTTCCTCAAATATCATTCTCACATGGAAAACTGCATGGTTAAAAATACAAGAGAAATTATTCCAAAGTAAACCCATGAACAAGTAGCACTAATACTTTTTAAACATTTCTCCAACCATTTATTTCCACATAGCTTATTCTATGATTAGGAAAATAACCTATAGAATAGGGCATTCACTCGGGTAATGCCCAGGTCCCCTATATTTAAGAAAAATGAATTTAAATGGATTCTTGGGTCCATTTTTATTTTATTCCATAGTCCTCTTCATTTTTCATCGGCAATTATTCACATTATGTCCTTCTTTCCCACACGTAAAAAATTTCTTTGTATTGTTGAGACACTTTCCTAGGTGTCTCCTTCCACATTTTTGGCATGATAGAAATTGAGGATTCCTTTCTCCATGGTCTCCACTGCTGGAGATCTTATCATTCATCACCATTCCCTTCTTTTTTGAGTCCGGGAATTAGTTAATATATATAGTTTTGATCATATATTTGGAAAATTGATTTGGCATGAAGATGATATCTTTTACTCCAATCAACATTCCATTTTTTTGCTCATTTCCACCACCGTTCCCACCATGTACATCATTCTCAAAGTCACTATGACTTCCTTTGAATCCAGCCATTGACTAATACCAGAAAGTATTGTGTGAGTACCAGTGGTCATTAAATCATTTAGTGAACATCATGTAAATATATTCAAAATTTGAAACAGACTAGAATTAACCAAGTTCATTTACTATCATATAATATATAATACTTTAAATTGGTTTGTAAAGAAAATGTAAATTATCCTAAGCATATCCCCCAGGAGTGTCGTAACCAAGAGTGCAGCAAGGCCCATTGTCGTGCACCAGTTCCCATTCGAGTCTAGCTCAAGGCGGTGTTTTTTGGTTTTACCACTAGTTACATCTGTGCCAGATCTGCCTCTACCTGCTCGTATCCAGATAGGGATGTATTGCTCGGAAAACTCAAAAAATCTCTAAAATACCAAAATTCTAGAAAGTTATTCTATACTAATCCTCAACTTCCATCTTAGGTCTATGGGCTCTAATCAGAGTTTATCTAAATCTAGCTTCCATGTTTTGTACTAAACTTCCTATGATACCAACTATAACGCCCCGACCCCAGTTACCCTGAGTTGGTGCATTATTACATAAAATTGGCATGATCACAAAAGATCAAGTCTCAAAATACCGATTAGTTTAGTAGCCTTGGAATCACTAGATACATTCATAAAAGATACATTACATCATAAAATGAAAACTACAACAATATAGTCTCCATATTCCACACTCTTATCCCCTCATATTATGCCTGCAGGTCATTCATAAATTACTTATTCACATCGTGGAAAAAATAAAACATTGAAAGGGGTGAGCTCAGATTCTCAATATGGATAACAATATAGCAGAAGCTTTCATAGATAAGAATAAACAAATAAAGCAATTTATAACTAAAACAAAAGCCTTTTAAACTTAAACATCAGCATAATATGGCACAGATAAAATGAAATAATGCCATTTACTTATTCGCATGGATATTCTACTAGTCGAACAATTACATGAAATATCAATAACCACTTTTATAATGACAGAATTCAAAATGTCAGACTATCATAACCACATAGCCAAGGCCTCGTGCCAAGAATACAAATATGATTTTGTCAAGGCCTCGTGCCAAGACACTAGTTTGTCTCAATAGACCTACCGATGCATCGAGGAGCTATAGCGGGTTCCACCCATCACTTACTAAGTCCAATGCATTCATCATATGAAATGTTTTAAATATGACATAAACATTCTTATTAAAACTATCATACGAAAAGTCAATACTTTATCCACAAACCATGAATGGTATAAAAATAGCACATCCCCAGTCAATCATACCTCATTCGATACAATATGGAAGATTGTATTGTATCATATTAACCTCAATCGAGAATGATGAAGGATATTGACATAGATGAAAATAATCATCAAAACAATTGGAGTGAAATATCCCCCATTTTCTTGAAATCATTTAAAAGTGACACTATTGGTCAATAATCCATTTAAAATATATTTTAGAATCAAAGTGTCACATACCACTTAGAAACTTTTAAAAGGAATTTTTATTTGAAAAAGTTAATGTCCATATAAATACATCCTTAAAAGCATTTTTAAAACATGGACATTAATGATCAAGATTTAGAAGAATAAGTCTTTAAAACATTTAAAACTGGTATTTTAGTTAGAGATTCTAACCCAAAGAGAGACACTTGAATACAAATAATTCGAGTAATCAAAACATTATAATATTGTGAGAATAAAGGGATTCATGATATAATATGTCAAAGTACATTATATACACCACATAAAAGTGATTCGGTGTATAACAACAAAAAAGTCTCAATGGAATGTAAATTGAGATGAAATCTCTCATAAAGGTCGTATCCTTAGGTTAAGGATAAATCAACGACATAATTATGTGTGAAAAATATAAATACACTAAATATGATTGGATATTCAGTGTAAAACAATCAAAGGACATTCACACATATTCTTGTAAAAACATTACCAATGAATTGGATGTTTATCTCAACAAATCGAGATTGAGTAAAAATTACTCTTATCAAGTTCATACCGATGACAAGAGAATTTATCAATGGACTAATTATGTGTATAAAAAGTATATCCACTGAAAGGGGAGAGGAAATTTTTACATAATAAAATGAATAGTTATTCCACACATAATCTTAGAGTTGAATAATCAATGAAGTATGCATAATGCCGAATGAGTGGAAATTGAAATTCGAAATTACCTTATCGATTAGGTAACTTACAAAACATAAAACCATGAATGAAGGTTCTTAAAATGATAATGTAAATACCCATAAATTAAATTATATTACACAATGAATACAATCATGGGCATTACACATACACCACATGCAATAAATAAGTGGCGAACAATGGAATTCTCACGAAATTAAGAGTGAGATAAGAAACCCCTTACTTTGTAAATTTTCCTTGGTATAGGGTAGTTTAACCTCCTATATAATAGTTAAGTAATTGTTATTGAATTATAAAAGAATAATATGAATTAATTTGATATCATATATTATCTTTTAACATTGATTTGTTAGTAATATCTTAGTATTATCGTCGTTTCTGGTGATAACTTACTCGTATTATTTTATATATTTTGTAATGTAAGCCATGTTTGTCATGGATAGGTTGTATATTAATCATATCCTTAATTATATAATGTCCTTATATACTATTATTAATCATCAAATGAGAATTATACTTGAATGGATACGATGGAGAATGAATCTCATTCCGTTCGTGGAGACGGTAGTCCGTACGTACGCACGAGCGACAATATCATTCTTTTGATATTAAAATAATATTTAATTTGATGTTATATCATATATACAGAATAATTATCATGTTATATTTATTATTTACATAAATTACACATCATTATTATAACCATTCAAATAATAATGTTTTGAATAACAATTACACCACGACGTGGAGACGGTTAGCCGTATGTACGCACGTATGGTGACATGTCATTCAAAGGATGGATAGAATACTTAAATATGGTTGTAACATGTTTATAATAACATAAAGGTATATATAATATACTTGAGATATTATTTGAGAATGTTAATAACAATGAAAGAAGAAGTGGAAAAAGAAAGGAACTTGAAAAAGGGTGGTGAAATCATTACCTCTTCTTTGGGTTCTTCATTTTGATTTGATCAAAATGGCTCCGTAGGATGGCTTTATGACTAAAGGAAGGCCTCTAGGATAAATTGATGGAAGTTGAGAGAGTATTTGGGAAGGGTATGGCTGATCCAAAAGGCTTTTAAGGCGTGAATTAATGAGAAGGGGGAGTACCCTTTTATAAGAGGGGTGAGGGAACCTTTGGAAAAGCTAGAAATATTATTTTATAATAAATTCATATTCGGTTTATAATGGCTCCAAAGTGGATTATTTAATGTTTAATATGGTGATAGGTCGAAAACCACTCAACCAATAGGATTTAGTCAGGTTTGGGTTACTATATTAACCTTATCATTAAGTATTAACTCTTAGTAAATTAGTTTCACTTTTACAATGTCTCTTTGTATTTTTATATTATATGGTTAATAAACTTACTATATACATCCAAGAGACCCCCAAGTGGTCCATTAATGATACACCTATTATGATATATGTATCTTGTCCGAACATTAGGTTTCTAGGAATTTAATATCAATTAATAATATAATATTTGTTTTAAAAACTCTTTTATGTCAATTTTGACACTATTCAATAGTTGAATTTTTTAAAAATCATATCAGAATGATTAATTCGAAAAAAGTTAATTAAAGCATTCGTAACATTTCATATTAATCCATAAAATTATTTTAATTCATAAAAAGTCTCATATTATAATTATTTGTGTATTTACAATATCAATTATTTTATTTTTTCACTATTATGGTAATTATTACATCTTCACTATGTCATAAATAAATTAAATTATTTAATGTCTAAAAATTATAAATAAAATATCATTATGTAGGAAATCTTTTTATATTTCTAATTAATATTTATAGTCGAAAATCCAATATATATTACCCTTTGTAAAAAAAATTCTAAAAGATATATGATTATGTCATTTTTGTATTTATTTTAACTTAATTAAAATAAAGTGTTCCTATCACCTACAAGTGGAACCATGGGGTCGAAACATCGACCCAAATATTCCCATGGTCGGACAGGTATCCTCCAATAAGTTTAGGACACGTTTTAGGGTAATTTAGTATTATTAATATATTATTTTTTAACCCTTATTTATCGGGTTTACCCTTTAACCATAGTAAATAAAATATTTACCGAATTAATTATTCAAAATGTCTAAAAATAAAAGATACCTACTTACACATAAGTGGCAGAAATTAATTTAAAATTAATTCTTGTCGATAAAACAAAAAGAGTGTTTTTAAGAGATAATAAATATCAAAAGATTGGCACTTGTTTATGTCTGGTTTAACTGTGAAATTATGTCCAATTACAAACATCGAATTAAATGGTAAAAATATATTCTAAAAATAATTTAAAACCACTCAAATTCATAATCTATGAATATTTAATATTTCAATTAAAAAAGTTGTTTTTAATTAAAATTTAGAAATTTTCACTATTCATCAAAATATGAAAGTTATCTGAAAAGTACAAAACATTTACCCAAAGATAATTTCGATATTACGAATCAAAAAATGAAGTAAATATAGAAAGATAAAATTTAGAAAAATTTAAAAAATAGGTATTACTATTCATAACGGCTAGTTTGATTGGTTGTGGTGTGTTAGAATCTCAAATTTGTGTAGAACACACGCTACTATATTAATCAAAGAGAAGCGTACCGTGGAAGATTGGGGTGTTACATTCTCAATAATCATGAATGTCATATTTTGGACATTAAATCAACATAGGAATGATTTTGCTGTAATCACGAGGAGGATACCTAAAGAAGAGGTAATGTTCCTAATTAAGAATTTTTATTTTATATCTTCCTCCTCATACCTCACAAATTTTTATAAATAGATTTTCTAAAAATCTCCGAATATAAAAAATATGTAGAATATTATATGTTATTTACATGACTTAAAAACATCTCTACTTCAATAAAATGGGTAACTATATCATCGTTCGGGTGTATAACGAATTACTATCTCACAAACAGATCTCATTTATTTTTTCATTTACAACTATCTAGGTTATAAATAATTTTCTATTTGTAGTTTATATAATATATTTATAATTTTAGAGTTATTATGTAATTATTATTCCACTAATACATGAATTTATTACATTTTGTTGGAATACGAAAATGTTACTCATGTGAATAGCGGTCCACCACCTAACGAAGTGAAGTGATTCATTAATTTATTACATGGACGTTAATAATGAATTATTTTATTTGGATATGTTATATATATTGAATAAAAGTAATTTTAAATTCATAGTTATTTCATTACCTTTAGTTCATTAAATAAGTGAATAAAATGGAAACAACGTTCATATGTGTGTATAGTCTACCGTCTCCATTAACAGTGTATTTCATTTTCATTCATTATGATTAATATATTTATAAAAATACATATTTAATGAATATATATTTTACATATATATCATTGTAATTATTCTATATATTATGGAACTATTATAAATGATAGAGGAAAAAATAAATAGTCAAAACATACTGGAAGAACAAAGTGGTAATTACCAGAAATGTAACATTAACATGGAGTTGTTAGTAAAATTTGGATAAAAGGTTGTAAGAAAATAATATATGGTAATATATATAAATATATTTTTACCTAAATAGATTTATTAAACCCATATATTAATTATAATATATTTTCAATTTGTATGACATATGTTCTGACTTATAGTATGAGATTTATAGTCACTATTTTATTTCTGTAAGATATATAAAAAATTCACCATTTGATTCTTTTAGGTGTACATACTAAAAATAAAACATGTTTTATCATTAATCCTATTTTTCGTGGATATCTAAATATTAGTTTTATGTTTTTAATTTTTAGGGATTACATTTCATAATATTACTAATGTGGTAAGGGGTTTTTGTCTCAATTTTTCTACTTTGAGATGTACATTATTTTATGCAACTATATTCTTTGATGACACATATATAGCCAAATTTCCAATAAATATAATGAAATTAGTTATAATAATTATATTTTATGTCCAATTTTATTCCTTATTTATTGGTATTATGATTCAATTTTACCACAATGCGTAAGATTTTATGTTACAATTTCATCAATTATTGATATTGTTTATTATTATGACTATAATGATAAAAAATTATTTTCCTTATCTCAAGTGGACCTAAAATTTTATCATACAGTTGTTATTTAAGAAATTTTAATATAATATTTTCTTTTTTAAATCACTTATATTTAAAATAAATAGTATAATGGTTTTAGGAAAATATGACATTATATCTCTATTTTTCCCAAAATTAATTTTCTTACAAAAAAATGTTTTCTAAAAATTTATTAAAATATATATTTTTATTATCCAATGGTTTTATAAAGATATTTTTACCCATGTCTGAATATTATTTGAAAAAAATGTTTTTAATGGATCTTTATGTAATTTTCCAAACAATGTTTATTTGGATTTTAGGTAAAATATGAATGAAATATTTTTTTTAATATGTAAATAATGAATGAAACATCATATCACCATTATTATTTTTTTTATTCAATGATTAAATTATTATTTACCAAGATTTTTCAAGTTGGAAAATATTTTTGAAATGAAATATTTTTTAATTTTTTTTTTCAATGTAGAAAATATTTTTTCAAAACTAATTTTTCAGAAGTTTTTTGAAGCTTCTATTATATTTTTTCATTGTTAAATTAAAAAAAATTATATTGAAAAATAAATTTATATTTATAAGTTATTATTAATAAATGTTTATTACTCTCAGGAAAAATTCCCTGATATTTTAATATCTAAATAATTTTTTCATCAAGGATCATATATATTGAGGTTACGTATCCCTTATTGGAAATATGATATCTGAATACCATTCATATTCTTCTACTGAATTATTTATTCTAATAAGATATTTATGAAACCCATTTCAAATCCGTGGGTAATAAAATTAAACATTTTTTATAGATCCATCAACTTTTTTTGGGGTAATTGTGTGACGAAATAATGAATTTATTATTAAAAATATCTCATTACAATCATTTAAAACATGATGGAATGTATATGAAACCAAACTCATTTCTCATATTTTGACATAATGATTGTTTTATGATCTTGTAGAAGAAAAAATATAGTTTTAATTATTAAATATCTAGTACATAAATCTCCCTGAATTTCATATGGTAATTAATAATGTCATATGAGATCATGCATGGTACATGATTGGTTATTTCAATCCAAAATAAGGGTTCAAGGGAGGTCTTCCCCAGGCTGAACCAGGTACACATGTGGTTAGGCTAGGCCTAATATGTTATAAACATCATGGTGGGTAGAATTAACTTAATATTTTTCATTCATATGTGTATTCCATAAACCGATGTCATATTACAAAATTAGTTTCTCATGTATCATGATTTTTTAATCGATTGGGATTCATGTATTACGAACTACCAATATTTATTAAATGAAACATGATTGTGATCTTTGATTTGTATGGTATTGTTTTAAAATGTTATTCTAATGTTTTTATACACTTATGTTAATGTTATTATTATATATCTCCCTTGTTTACACATAATAATATTCATTGTTTTCCTTTTCTTTTTTTCCATCCCCATGTAACAAATATATGCAACACTTATATTTTGTCTTAGATGGATTTTAGTGATGAATATCAAAGTGGGATATTATTTATTTTACCTATGGACTAGCTGTTTTTTTCATGATTCCA
The DNA here is from genome assembly GCA_963277665.1 of Viscum album. NCBI lineage: Eukaryota > Viridiplantae > Streptophyta > Magnoliopsida > Santalales > Viscaceae > Viscum > Viscum album. The sequence goes on along the minus strand of OY728129.1, from coordinate 274,992,234 downwards.
ATGTTAATAAATTATTATAGTCATCATGCATGTATTTGTGTATTTTAATTAGTATTAATAAAAAATTGATGTAATATTTTTTTAATAATCTACAGGATCAATAATTGTTATAAGTAGATATGTTTACTTATCCATTAAAAACTAGGCTTATAAATCATTAGTGAGATACCTAATTACATGTCATAGGGTAAGTATAATTTTGATTAAAAATATATGAAAATGTACTAAAATTTTGGTAATGGATATATAGAGTGGTTTTCATGAAATTACATCCCCGTCTTGATAATATTTGTGGATATAAATTAAGAACAATGGTATGTAGGGGTAAAAACTATAACTATGGGGAATTTATCGAGACATGATAGTTACATAGTCTATGATAATGGTCCTAACTACACACCTGGTTTGACACTCCTATGATATATAAATTGGATACTTAGAAATACTATATGAATCATCATAAAATATTTAAATATATGATGATTATTAATGATAGATGATAAAATTAACTTGTAAATTATTATTTAATGTGTAATTATTTATCTATAACAAAAGTAATTTTCAATAATATGTTGTTCCCCTTATTATTATTATTTCATACATTATGTTTATTTTTGTTTTATTCATTTTTCGGGGTTGGAACCTGAAGGAACCATGTTAATGCATACTGAGACATAAAATACATTTGTTGTCATCTAGAGAATTAAATTTTTGGGGGAAAATAATAAATATTCTCATTCATAATACCACAACACATTTTCAAGATAAGAATCTAGTTGAACATCCATAAAAACAACAGATTGAACAGTATTTTGTTATTTATATCATGATGTAACTCCCAACTTCATCCATAGATCTATTGATCTTCTAGATTTTATGAATGGTAATTTTAACACATAAAAGATATTTTCTAATTTCTAGTGTTATCAACGGGAAAATGTATTCATGGATTTCTACTATATGGCTGCTATAGTGGATAGATGGTGGACTCTTATAAAAAATATGTGTCAATTTTAAAAAATCGAATCCATTTATTGGGTTGATTTCAAGATCATAATATTCAATAAGTAGTTTCCACATATTATTTGAATTAATATAGTGAAGGAGTACTTTATGCTAAAGAAAAATAGTGATTAATCTATATGTAACTATGAAAAAAAAATTATAAGACATGTGAGGTATGATTATGATTTTATCACCCAACCCGGAATTATGGGTGGTTGATTCTTCAATGGATTAAAACATATTATTTGATTGGATTTATTAATAAGAGATGTATGTAGGTATGAGAAGATTGGTCGATGTGCCACCAGAGAGGAAAAGGAGGATGGAGTTACATATGAATCTCATGGTTTGGATAATAAGGGAATAATTAAATTGAAATGAATATATACGAACCATGGGGAAAATAATATGCACATTTAATTATGCTCAATGTGTGGATACAATCATGGAGGAAATTTTTCTAAGGGGATTAAAAAAGTTTTAATATATAAAGATAAGATCATAATGTAACTAAATACCAATGACATGGAGATAATATAAATAATTATATAAATAATGGTAAATTTCAATACAATTAGCTACTCACCCTCAATTATTTCAACTGTAACATGTTTGGTAATAATGCTAACTTATTACCGAATACAAGGGTTAATGGTGGTGATAAATTTTAATATCCTCTTTATATTAGAGATATGGAGATATTTGATGCATTAATTGTTTCTAATGAGCTGTGAGATAATGATGTGGTGAATGTTACACTTACCATCCAATGTGTAACTACTAATGTCTTATATTACTATGGATATATCAATTTATTAATATCTAATCTATTTTCAATGGGTTTCATAACTCCAAAAATAATTACTTCTATAATTACTTATTATAAACTCTAATGTTTTAATGATCTCATCATTATTCTAGGATTCATATCCAGTTGAGATTTTTTTGGAATCTATATCATTCAAAAAAAATCATTATTTTTTTTTGGATGAATAGGATGATATCATGAGAATGGGTTTCCTTTGATTATTGAAATACAAATTAAATTTTTACTGGAATCTACCTTTGATACTACATAACATCTTATGATCATCTATCCAATTTAATGTAAGTGAAAAATTATGTCGGAGATAACATCCATTGTATCGGTCTTTTTAACCATTTAGAAGTGGTGTTTATCTCAAATGGCATGGGTGAAAATTGACAAGGATGATATTCCTAATGTGAGAAAATTTGAATATTTATTTCAAAAATCGTTTTCTAGAATTTAAAAAACATGATTTTGAGTTATCAATATAACTCATACTACATCCCATAACAATTTTAACGATTATATGATGAATTGACATAATATAGTATATCAATTGAAGAATAAAATAAGGAAAATCTTTAGGAACAGATTCATTCATAAAATTCTGTCACCTTGGGGGTAGTTTTTATTTAAAAAATAATAATTGATCAATGTGACTCTGTTTAGATTAATGGATGATGAAAAAAACTCCATTAATAACAATTATCATCATCCCTGTATTGATGAATTGTTTTACCAACTACGTGGAGCACAATACTTTTTCAATAATGTCATTTTTCCTGGATATCATCAATTGCGTATCCAGAATTATGATATATGCAAGAAAAAATTAGATATATGTCACTGAAACTATAGATATATAGTAATTATACTCAATAAAAATAACTCATTTTCCATCTTCATATATTTAATTAAAATTGTCTTAAGAGATTACCTTCATCAGTTTTTTGTTGTATTTTTATATAATATTATTACCTATTAAATGAGAAAAAAATAACATTAAGACCACTTGAGAATTGTAAAATATAAAATAAGTGATGAGAAAATATATGTAAAATTTTAAAAGTGTAAATTTTGGTAATAAGTGTTTTTTTGTTCATATAATCTCATGAGAGGATATTCTAGTAGATGCATCAAATATTGAGGTTATTGTGTGATGGAACATAACATTCATAATGACATAGATAAATATTTTTTGTTCTTTAGATAGATATAATCATTATTTTATATATATATTCTCAGGTCTATATATTCCCCTCTATAATTTAACATGGAAGGGATTGAAATTCCACTAGAATAATTAATGGGATGAAAATTTTAGGGAAATAAAGAAAAGATGAGTCATCAAACCTTTGAAAAAACCCATTAGTAGAGAAGGCTTGGTAAAATATAATGATGCATCAAATTTGGTAATGGAATGATTTATTACACATAATTTATTTTTTATAGTTTATGCATTGTGATAATTAGTGATTAATGTAAAAATTACCCAACTCAAGATTTAGAGTTACAGACAATATTTTTTAATTAAACTTATGAAGGAATTATATTTCAGTATAATATTATGATATATATAAAGATCATAAAATAATTGATTTTATATTCACATATGATGATGACAATATTCTCCAAAGATAATGGTTATATTTGATTCAATATTATTAATGCTCAATAATTTACTATCACGGGAACATGAACATGGAAGTCAATACATCGAGTCAAATGGATCATGATTTTTTTTTCATGATGTGTATTATGAACGATAAAATATTTTTATATTTTTAATGGATGTACATGTAAATACATAATGAAAGGTAAAACTGTTTTCTTGCTTAATTGTATTTTCAATAATCTATCGATGTAAAAAATAAAGGGTTTCTTAGAAAATATGTAGAGATGTGAATGAAGGTTAAAAATGTTCCAAAGTATAACATTGATCATTATGGAATGATAATTATAGGAACTATGAGTGCATTTTTCCCATACTATATTTTAAGAATGTGTTGTTAGATGATGATCAGATTTCATCATTCTCAATTATTCCAGAAATTATTCATATGTATATAGATTTTATAGAGTATGGGATGAAATTAAGTGATATATTTTGGATTTTGTTCCCATGTTCATGGTATATCATCATGATAAGACTGGAATAATTATTTTTATGGGAAGTGATAATTCAATTTTTCATAATAGAACATAAATTGGAAATAATTACCATGGAGTTTTTCATGTGGAACCCTAAATTACACAAAGGGAATAATTATATATGTATTGTAGTCGAATTCCTTACTAACGTTTCACACATTATCAATATCAGATAATAATTATCAATAGATCTTGTTATGAAGATATAAATTAATGAAGTGGTAAGGTTTAATGTAGAACCACATTTCATTATGTATGATTGGGATCCAAGGTATACCTCAATTTTTTGGTTATTTATTCGGCATGATTTTGACATAGAGTTTTGATTCAGCACATCGTATCATCCTCAAATAGATAGTCAGTGTCAGAAAACAATAAAACCATATATGATATATTTAGATAATTTTCATTTTATTTCAAATGTGTTTGAGATTGGCACCTTCCTCTAGATAAGTTTTCATTAAACAATATCATTCACTCAAGAATTCAGATGAATTTTTTTAAATCCATCTATGAAAATAAATTTATACATCCAATGTGATAGAATGATGTTGAAGATATAATACTATTGGGAATTGATATATCATAATAAATGGAAGATAAGGATTAAACAATTAAAAATCACCTTAATTAAGATTATATTTTGTAGAAAATTAATCAATAATATTAATATCATGATCTAGAAAATAAAATTTGTGATAATTTGTTCATATGAATTTCTACATGGAAGAATGGTATGAGGTTCAAAAAGAATAGGGAACTCCTTCCTATGTATGTCTAAAAAATTGAAATTATTTATCATATTGGTACTGTATACTATTGGTTGTAACATCCACCTAATCTTTATAAATTTAGTACCATTCTCATGTATCTCTCATAAGGAATTCAATATTTAAACATTATCTTCTACTGATCATAAAGGTTATACCACTAGAATATGATATTTTATATAAGCAATAACTAGTTTTGATTCTGAATCATATATATAATATATTAGAATCCAAACCACCATTGTGGTTATTGTTTTATAGAAATACAGGTAATTTAAACGGTCTATGTGGGTACCAGTGCATACGAAAAGGTAGATGTGTCCGCATATATTTTTAACAGAGTGACAAATTTTTAAGGAAACATTCAATTTAATGGCAGTAGATTGTACCATCCTTGGTTTTTGTGAATTTATTAGAATAAATTATATATCTATAATATATTATATTACACACAATACCATGTTAATCTTTTATTATATGCAATACTAAGATAATATTACACCAAACATAACACCAGGTTAGCTTATGTTACACACATCACCGAGTTCTAACAAAACCATGATATATTAATAATATTGTTATTTAAGCATGAGATTATTAACCTATAAATTAATCATATTGATAATAATATTTGTGGGAAAGTTTTTAAATATTTAATACAATATATATACATAAATATGTCAATTTCAAAAAAAATAGTAATTTTCACAAAAGACATTATATGTTTTCAAAATATTAATTTCTCAAAAAAGGATTATTATTTATTGTTTATCATTAATAATAATAAAATATTACACTTTTTAAATATTAATATTATTAAATAAACTTCATTATTGAAATCATCATATAAAAATTATATTATTTTGATTTTATGTGGTTTTTTTGAGGGTATCAATTTTTCATGAATATTGAAAAATAATGATTTCTAATGGAAAATATCAATTTTATTTAATTTATTTGTAATTTTAAACTATATATAGAATTCGGATAAAAGTAAAACATTATAAATAATCAAACCATTATTTTAATTTATATTATGTCATTTAATTAAAATATTTAATTTAAATATACAAAAATAGATAACATTTGAAAATTTTCTCTTTAAATTCCGGAATTCACATTATGTCGGTGGACATATTTTTAAATAATAAATTTCAAAATATATTATTATGATTATTAATATAGGATTATATATTATAAATTAAAATAATTAAATTATCTTATAATAAAAATGTAATTATTTTCCTATGTGAATTTTGAAAATAGTAAAAATTCTTAATCACAAAAAGGTTAAAATGTATATATCTTATGTTATTATTAACATATAATGAACAAAAATATAAAAAAAACAATCAAAACCCCCCATTTAATGGAATTTTTTGACATTATATATTTTATAATTGATAATGTACCATTATTGGAGTGTTGTTACATGACAAAATCATGTATTTAGTTATTATTTTCAACAGCATATGTGCATTTCACTCACCTAACATATAAAAGTACTCACATTCTTCTATCTTCATAAAATGATAAAAAAAATTGAATGACAAAATAAGATTTTAACATTGCTCCTATCATACTAGAATCCTTATTTTTTACTTAAATTAATCAGAGGTAGGCTTTTGGTGAAATACTAATGAGGATAGCTGAAGAAAATGTAATTTACATCAATAAGTGTTTTTGTTTTATTTCCTCCTACAAATCATGAAATTATTACTATAAAGTGAATATATAATTACCACAATATCATATATATAAGTAATTAGTTTTATGGTAATGCACTACATCGATCTATACTCCCATCAAATAGGTTATGAAATCATCGTTCATGTATATGTTGGACTACCGCTTCACGAACCGTTGTCATTCATTTTTCCATTACTAACTCCCAATGTTTGAAATAAAAATGGATTTTTTATATATGAAATTTATTATATTATTTTTATTTTGGAATTATTTTAACACATATACCCTCAGGATTTCAATTTTCTGGGAATATGGTTACATCACTCATGTTTATGAAATACAAGCGCCTCGTGAGGAGTTGTTATTCATTCACACTTGAAATAATGTTTATAAGGATGGTTATAATGAAAATATGTGATATATATGAAATAATAATGATTCTATATTTATAATATATCAGTTTCCTATATTTTTTAAATACTCTAAGAAAATGTAAAAACGCTCAATCCTATATAAAACCTATTGTCTCTCGGAATTGTGTATTTTTTCTATATCCATCTATTATAGATTACAATTAATATATATATATATATATATAATGATTATATATGATATTTATGTCATGGTTATTATTCTATATAGTTCATAATAATTTTCTAATTAATGGGACCACAAATAACAAATCCAAACATACATGATGGTCATTGTTGTTGTAACCAGAAACATAACATAAACATGGAATTATCAAAAAAGTTGTAATAAATGCTCAGATGGAAATATTATATCATATGATTTATATAAATATTATATAATAATAATTGTAAAAATTATATTTATTATATGAATGAACTCAATACTAATGGTATATGATATCTAGTCTCTCTTTAATTTTAGTGAGACATATGGAAATTCACCACTCATTTATTTTGGGAGGTATATATACTACACCTTTTACAAGTTCTAAAATCCGTCAAATTATTTTCATTTTTTCATGTTTCATTAGATGTTATTATTTATAAGGGATTATGGTTCAAACGATTACTAAGGAGGTAGGTTATTTTCCCCCAATTTTATTTCACAAATATATATGTTATATTATGAGCCTATTTTCTCTTGTGAGGTGTATTTTCAGAAACTTTTAACCATAATATAATTATTTTCTTTATCCCCATATTATTTTATAATCCATTTCTTGTTATATATATGTGGGAATTATGATTCAATGAAATTGAACTAGTTATTGTTTTATGTTACAATATCATCATTTATCATTATTATTTATAACTATGTTTCTAATTATATAATATAATGATCCAAATCTCAAAAAACCCATGATTTATCATCATCACAATATATTGATGATATTTCCATGAAATATTATAATTTTTATACTATAATTTATAAAAAAAATTTCTAATAATTTAATGTAAATCCAACTTTATTTCTCTCTTCAATCGGAAATCCATTTTCTTCTAAAACCTAGTAATCTAAAAATACCATTCATGTTTTTTTGAGTCCAATAATCATATATTATTTTTCAAAAACAACCCATTTGAGTATTTTCAAAATATTTATAAGACTATTTTTTAACAAGCATGTCGTGAATGAAACATCCCATAATAATTACCAATTTATTCTATAATAATTCTTGTATATGTTATCGAAATTTATTTTTAATAAAGAATAATTTTAAAAGGTTTTATGATTATGAATTTGGTTTCCAAATATAAATGTTAATACTTTTTTTAAAAAAAATTATTTGTTTATTAAATAATAATTTATATGTTTTAAAGTATTTTTTCAAATATAATTATTTGCATATGTTTTTTGATTTAAAATGTGATTATCAATTAATGGTTTTCATTATGAAATATTCAATGATTATTATATTTTAAGATCATCCAACAAATAATATGTCACCCATTGGGTTTTATTCATGTTATACACGGTATATGATCCATGGATACCATTATTATCTGTTATATGAATTTTTAATGATGATATAATATTTATGACATCGTTTCTCTTCAATAGGTTATACCATGGTTGAATTATTATGAAACCCAAAAAAATTTAATAACATATTCTATAATAAAATGATTATACAATAATGAAACATATTTTTTTACCAATATTTTATGATATGATTTAATTGTTAGGAACCCTCGTTAATTTTATGTTTGATGAAATTATTAATGTTTGAGGATATTATTTAATAAATAAATTTTCTTTTCAATTTTAGATGGGTGGGAGATATATCATCAACCAATTTAACGCTTAAATATTAATGTTATATGAGCTCATAGATGGTAGAAAAAAATGATATATGAAGCCCAAAATAGGTATACATGTGGTCATCCCATGTTCATGTTAGGTACATGGATGGTTAGACGAATCCTAACCTTAATGAATTTCTTGCTAGTTATAAATTAAATATTTTTTTAATTCATATGTGTATACCATAAATATACCATAGGCCGATTTTATGATCTCTTGTTATATTTATTCCATTACACTATGATTCATATATTATTTACAATAAATCATTATTCCATGACCAAATATTGTGATATTTGATATGTATGGTATGATTTTCAAATGTTAATTTAATTTTATCACACCCCTTATTTATTGTAGTACTTAAATATCTCTGTTATATAAACTTATTGATCATGTAATCTATCCATGCAAAATGTTTTATTTTCCAATGTTATAATAAATTGCAATTTGTATTATATGTGTAATAAGGATTCTATTTATGATGATAATTTTTTAACTGATATAATTTTCATATGGACCAACTCTTTGTGTTTTGAACATTCCAAATACACTAATATATTATGTTACTCATGAATATGTTTGTGTAATTTAATGAATATTGTTAAAAAATTATTTAATATCTATGTTTTATAATATTAGTTCGTTATATGAATTTTAAATTTAATTTCTATATAGATATGTTTCCCCTTTATTGTTCAGTTTCAACCCCTTTAAGAAGCCTATAATCAGAATTTATTATGAAAATATTATTTAGTGTAAATCTTGATCCATTATTTCTCCACTTCCTCAATTAGATACGTTATTTTTATCCTAAAAAAGTTTATAAAACCATTATATTTTTTTCCATGATTTAAAAATTTATACCCTAAATGTAATATTTTTTAACTTCCAATGTATCATGTATAAAATATACATATCAAATCCCCCTCACTATACCTCAGTCATATCTTCTAAAATCAAATGTCAACATATTGTATAATACATTCACCATAATATTCTTCAAAATCAATATTAATAAATTCATTGATAAAATGGGGATTAAAATATTAATACTTCTAAATTGAAAATATGATAAGGTCACAAACTTCAATGACATAAAAAAATAAATAAATATCTTTACAATTATTGGAAATATCATTAACACTTCATTCATCCATTTCCAATTTTAAATTCATTATTCATATACATTGAATTTATAATTTACATCACTATAATTTCCCAATTCATTATCATAGTAAAACTTTGAATTGAAAATTTTCTCATTTTTAGAGTACATGTCACATACTATCATCTTGTAATATAAATAGCATCTCCACTATTTAATAAAAAGGTAATAAATAATCATGAGGGATTCATAATGAGGTTCAAAGGGAGTTATGTATTAGAGGAGAAAGGTAAATGATGAAAAATACATAAATCTTTGAAATAAATGGTATATCTAGATAATAGTATTTGATATTAATATATTTAACAGTTATAAATTCTGATAGTGATAAATAATACATTTCCTCATCCCCTAATGATCAAGGCTTGAACATGATAAAAGTAGGTGTAATGAATGAAACTCTATATCTTTCAATTTTCGTTATTTAATTTGAATTCTATTGATATGAAAAATATCACATATAAAACATAACCACTAGTGATTAAATTAATCTCAGTCTTGTATTGGTTGTTTTATCTTTCGAAAGAACAACCCATTTTCCTTTTCATTTAAATTTTTCATTTTTATTATCAGGATATGCTAAATATAAAAAAAATGAATGATAATATTGAATTCAACCAGATTCATTGGAAACCGTATGAAAATTCTCATTAGTGATATATATCATTATCTACCATGGAAAATCTATCTACTACATAAATTCTATTGAACATCATGAAACAAACTATTAGTAGGGTAGTAATGGATATAAATGGATTTTTATATGAATAATTTCACAACATTTTTATTCATGGAATATATATGAAACATTTCTATTAATGTTCTTTTGTCCAAGTATACATGGTTAAATCAAAAAAACCTCAATCATGTTAATAGGAATTCTATTCATCTATAGATTTCATACGATGATAAAAATGTTCAAGAAGAGGTCATGCCTAAATCAGTAAATAAATATACATTACACAACATAAAAAATATAATTCTCGAATAATGTCTAAGTGAGGAGAATACTATTTGGGATAATCAATTATAGTAATAAAACCTAAATATTAGTATCAAATAATTAAAAATACCACAAATCCAATGCCAGAAAAATATAATAATTTTTTTATCATAATAAACTAATATGCCAAAATAAATATTTTTCGTATCCTAAAACACATAATTAAAACGAAAAATAATTTCCACCATATTCACATTAATAATTATTATTGATGAAATTTAAAAACATATAATTGAAAATATCATAAGTAATAATTTTTTAAAAAATTCATTTTTTTAAAGTAATATTAAATTAAGGGGAGGAAATTAAAACATAGTGTATCTAAACATATTTAGATAATGTGAATAAAATTGATAATATATAGGATTGAAACATATAAAAACCTCTTTACTAAATCTTTCTCGTGAAAATGTGCATGTTCAACATGTACAATGTTCACGACATGTATTATCTTCATCGAGTGTTTAGAATTAATTTCATTCATTAAATAGGGTAAATATAATGATTTAATCTTTTTTATCTTATCACGTTTCCTTATAGTGTCATGATGTACCTAAAAATTAAAATTACCAAAGAGAGAGTTCATTTTATGATTACATAATTGTAAATGATTCTCTATGAAATGTATATGTCTAAATGTAAAAAATAACTAAATAAACCTATGCAATTACCTTTCCTCCTAGTAATGAATTGGTTTATAATCATTGGATCAATCTTATGTCCTTAAATATTGTGATTGAGGTTTGGAATATTGTTACTCGATCTATAACTACAATGTGTTGAATCAGTGATTCTTTTTTATTGATCATACATATTTCCTTTTATAAAACTATATTAACTCTCACACAATGTTGTAACTATTAAACTAGTTTTGCCATAATCCAGTGGTTTTTGGATCTTTTTGAATAATCAATGGGTACTTGAATCCCATACCAAACCAATCATCAATCATTGAATTAATTAGGTACTAATGTCCCTCACTATATTCATATTTTTATAAACAATCCATAAAAAAATTTCTACCATTTTAAAAATATTGTATCAATTTTAAATAATATTTATCAAATCATGTTCAATGGAATACAATTTCCCCAAAATCTGTACATATTTTAATTTTCATCTCTTCACCCATTTCATCTAGATTTTACATTATATGGAATAATTTAAAATTCTCTTCTTCCAAAAATATTCATCAGCTTACCTCTCTATCTTGAGAATCAATCATGAAACTTATAAAATATAAGAAGGGTGTTCAAAATATTAGTTGTATGGAATCATTATCCATGTAAACTATAATAATATCTACTTGAATATAGGGCACTTCAACTGTGGCTATGAAATTTTCAAGTAGTCCTTGGTGCCATCACACTATTTTATATACTAGTTTAATATTAATATTAATAAACTAATTTTTCCCATTATGTTATCTTTAATGTTATCAATGTATTTATAACATCACTACCACCTAAATCACATTAAACACTACCAATCGTAATTGACCCTAAATTGATCAAAATAAAAAATCTTCACAGATCACTTCTATTATATATTAAGATTATTGATTAATGCCCAAAAAATTAGCTTCTTATTGGAAGGGAACAAAAATCCTAAGGTTGTATTTTTAAAAAAATAAACTCCATTTGGATATTTTTTTAGATGTGTATGTTCTATAGATCCTTGTTAAATAGGCTATTGATTTGTAGATTTTCGACAAAAATCCATAAAATTCTACCATTTTCATCAATCATTACCAAAAATAAATTAAAAATAAATTTTTGGGGTTGGATATAAATTGATTTTGGATCCTCCATTTTATGTTAGTCTTCTTTTAATTTTACTTTTACAACACTATCTACTGTGTTCATTCTACTTCAAAAGGTGATGGAATTAATCTCTCCATGTGGGTGTTGTTTTTCATTTTCACATTGTACTCCCCTCATATTATATCAATGTTGATTATTGATTTGAAAAACATTATTCTCACTGATTTGAAATAAATCTATTTGGTTCATTGATTCTTATTTTATTTCATTGAATACAGACTTGGTTAACATTTTCAACATGGCCAATGTCTCTTCAAAATAGGTTCATGGCTCATTAGTGATGGCCCTACGTGTTAATGTTGATAACCCTATTCTAATATGTGAAAGATATGATATTTGATTGGGTGTTGTTCACTTCATGTACGCATATAATTTTTATGATTATAATATAATTTATTCACTAATTCATAGTATAATCCTTAGGGAGTTTTACATTCTGGTATAACATCATGTTTCATTGACATATCATGTTTTCATTTCTAAAAAAAAATACAACGCATCACAATTCCACCTCTCACTAGACCATAATCCCCTTACAATTGAAAAAAATTAATGGGATTTTTAAAAAACAACTCATAATTCTTTATTAGGGAAATTCTCATAATTCAACATCTAATGGAATCATATATCAAATGATGTTCCAATGATAATAATTTATAAAATTTTTGAATCATTATCCATGATTAAATGTTGGATTTATTGAATAATTTAACTAAACTCTATAATATCTAACATCCAAAATATTGTTATTCGTATGTAAAAATTCAATATTGATTATTCTAACCCATAAATCCACAGACCGTGAGGGAGAAAAAAATCGTTTCAAAAAAAAACATAAAATACTTCATCCCTTATTTTGTTCGAGTTTAGGGGATAACAGTAGATCCACAAACATCCATTTCATTTTATGGGTATGTGTAATATACACCAAAATTTAATGTATCATGTGAAATTTTGAAATTGAAATGTTTCTTTTATTATTGTACGAATATTCATATTAAATATTTTGGGTCTTCAAGAGTTTTTAAAACATATTGAATAAAGTCTGTCATCATTTGTATGACCCTAGCTATGATTTAAAAATATTGAAAAATTATTAAGGGAATGATTGTACTAATATTAAAAAATAGATTTGACATTCATCAACAGTTTATCAATTCATTCACACCTGAGTTATATCCTTCAATATATTTTCTAGTTTCACATACGAGATTTATTCTATTAATGATGTCATGTTAATGATTATTTCAACTTAATGTCATTTTTATCTTAGCATGAAAGGGAGGATCTACTTCTTTCTTCAAACTATTGGATGAGAAATCAATAGAATTATTATTCCATGAATATTTAGAACAAGAATATCAATTCTAAAATGGTGAAAATATTAAACAATAACAAAAATTCATAATGACTCATTATTTTTGAGGGGATGTCAAATTGTGTGTTTATAAGAATGAAAATTACTAAATAAATTAAAAATAATGTTTTGTGGAAAAATATGCTGATCAATAATGTTGAGGATGATTTTCTATAAACATTTTTATAAATTTAATATAAAATATTCGATAATGGTTTTGTATAATTAAAGGGAATGGATGAAATAAATTCTTTTATTTAAAATGATGATTAAAAATGTGTTTTACGGGTTTTAAGAATTAAGGATCTTGTCAAATCAGATTTTTAAATTAAATAGATTTCTTCTTAATCAGTGATATAGTTGATATAGTGGAGATATAATGGTCATTGTATCCTATATTCGATACAGAAATACACCATTTATAATGGCTAGGTAGTTGATGTAATTTCTAAATATTATTTGGCTTAAAAATATTTTAAACCAACTTTACAAAGACTATTCAATGTTTATGAAATTGATTCAGAAAATCAGTTTTAAAATTTTTAATTGGTTCATTATAGATTTAAACAAGTGATCCTGATTAAAATAAAAAGTCATAATATAAGATTTTGATTTATAAATTGCAGTAACCAAGAATACATGACTAAAAAAATTCCCAATTCACATTCTATATTTATCAACATTACCCTATAAAAAAATGGAAATTACCTCTATTTTCTTTACAAGTGAATAAGAGATAAAATTGATGAAAATTTAATGGCTAAATAAAATTACGTCATAATAATGTTCAATGAACTTATAAAGTCGCATAGACATGCCTGTGGATTTAATATATAGATAAATCTATGGTATCAATGGAGATACAATCTATTTATAAATCATCAGGTAGAACATGATGTGTTTAATTCAATAAATATTTCAATTGTAAATATTTTATTGGTAAATACATGTGTTTAATGTCCATTTTAGATGATAAATATAATCCTACATTTTAAATTCCCACATAAATAGATAAATCTGGGAAAATAAGCGGACTTTTATTGGAGGAAATAAATGCTCACACTGTGAAAGTAATGTACCATCCTTTTTTCAATTTTTCAGGTTGTTCCTTCACATCATGAATCTGGTACATTCCTTAAATATTAATAAATATTTTATTTATTATTTTCTATTAGGTAATCCTCTATTTTTACCATATTAATTAGTTCTAACCTAGGGATGAATCTTGTGATCAGTTAATGACACTGAAAGACTTTTTAGTAGAAATAATGATCTATTTTCACTCAAGTTTGTTGATTACATAAATAATTTATATTATTCCATTAAAAAAGAACCATTATATATTTTTCACATTATTATTCATTTAAATTATTAATTTAAAATATTTATATTTCAAAATAAAATGCATTAAATATATGTATCACCCCCTCTCAATATAACAACATGATCCCTTAGTAAATTCAATTTTATACTAGAGTACAATGTTTTACCTCTAATTTAATTTTTTTTCTCAATTACTTTAATATAATTTAATTTCATTATTATTCGACGTATTTATTTCGAATCATTAGTCTAAAAATAATTATTTTATTTATGCTACCATAGGGGCTACATCAGGGATATTTTTTAAATTGTATGAAGAAAGAATATCAGAAATTTATAAAAAGAAAAATTTAAGGAATAATAATGAGTATTAAGAGAAAATTAATGGTGTTTGATGTAATAATATTACCATTATATCATTTGGTAGTTATCTAAATTTATAATTATGTTCAAGATATAAATATTATTGGGAAATTTTATTTCATTGTTATTTTTATTATAATTGTATGGATTAAATAATAATTATACCTCAGGATGTTTAAAATAATATATTTTCATTTATTAAGGGACTTTTGGATAACTAATCATATCTAGAGAAAAAAATAATATTCAATAGAAATGGAATCATATGGGATGTTGAAGTTCCCATTGAAGAAAATATATTTTTTTTCAATAAATAATTGTGGGATTATTTATGTAACAAGGTGATGAGGCATATACTATGTTTTTGGACTATTGTATTTCCATTGAACTCCCTAATATATATAATTCCATGATAATATGTTTAATGAACTGCTTATATATTCTGTTAAAATGTATTTGATAGTTTATTTAAGTTGTTTGGTTATAATACTACATATTCGAGTTATATAAATGTTTTTTGTGAGAGTCATTGAGGTTTTTTGCTATATTAAATAATTATTTAAACGTAACAACATGATAATTTTACCTATATAAAGGTTAGACTATGTTTTCATCAGTTATAACTATGAAAATTGATTTTTTACAAACCTTCAAAAATTTATATTCAGAAATACATTACCTACAAAATGGGTGTAAAATATAGATATATATTGCTTATTCTATGAAAATAATAAATAGATAAATGTAAATACCTATTTAAATTACACATGTAAATAAATCAATGACCAATATAATGGTGTTGTATTATTTTTATAGGATATGTAATGATAAACCATGAACTATGGAATGTTCATGAGAAATCACATTATATTTTTTATTTTATTTTTTGCATCATGTTTACGAAATAAATTATTAATTTGTGTCAATGTATGGAGCTAAGTCATCTAGGTAGAGTCGGAATTGGATTGTAATTGTAAATAAATTATTAATATCATTATAGTGACCATTATAGTCTAATCATGTGGTCAATCCCAACATGTGGTCAATCCATATATGTTCATGGTGTTCTTAAATTAAGATGGATCTGGGAGATGTGATGAATTTCATAATTCACAAGTCCATGTAAATGAATTTTGTGATTTTGTGAATTTTTGTATTCTAAATGATTTAAAATCAGAAAAAATTTATAGATAAATTCTTCATGGGTTACTCTCCAGGATCATGGATTTTGTACCATGAAAGAATTAATGGACATTGTGATAAGATAAACACCATATATTATGTTTACATGAATTTGAAAATTTCCCATAGGTATATGGAAATCATATTCATTAATAATTAAAATGTATGAGTTATGATAATTATATTTCTATGAGTTTCAAATACTAAAATGATTGACTATATCAATGAATATTACTTCATTTGTATATATCAATAAAATGATATGTTTTTATCAAAAAACTGCCTGAGAATAAAAGGATGGAACTTTAGGTTATTTATCACATTAAAAAACCAGATCTTTTGTTACCAAATAATGAGGTAGATAAATATAATGTATTTAAATAATATTAAACAGGAATGAATACCCAATAATAATTGAGAATTATTATTCAAGATATTATTATGTGTAAATATAGAATGATATTTCATGTGAATGTGATTTAAATCATTTGTGATATATTTATGTAATCACAAACTAAATTGTTTTATAATATTAACAGATAGTAAAAAATATCTATCATAGGGAGAGTGTAAATAGGATCCCATAGATTATTTAATGTATGGTGATGTTTTTTAGATTAACAGTCTAGTTGATTTTATCTAATGAAGTACATTTGTATAAATATTGACCCATTTCACATGGAGGACGATTTATAATTTTTAGGATATAATAAAACATTATTAAATAAGGATGTCTTTAAATATTGATCAAAATAGAACAGAAGTCATAAGACAGGTATATTAATAATTATGAGTAAATTATTTTTGGGGTGTGTAACAGGTTACAAATATAAAGACTTATAATTTGTGTGTATAACCAATTACAGGTGTAATACTATGGTTTTCGATATAGCGAATAAATATGGTTCTACCACTATTAGAAATTTTTTATTATTTTATAAAATTACATGATCATAAAATATGGTTTTTCGTTGAAAAATGAGTGGAAATGGTATGATCAATAGTAAAATTGATTATAGAGGGGATACAAATTCAACATATTTCCATATTTTAATAATGATACGATATTTATTAGAAAAATAAATAATATTATTGAGTAAATCATCACAACATGATGGAAAATTTCATTTCCCTCCTTTTGGTATTTCGTATCTCAATTTTAGATTCAGGATAAAGACATGTCAAAAGTGATAAACCCTATACCCTATAATAATATTACTTTTTCCTCAAGTAGATATCTTGATCAATTTATATACCAAATAACCATATATTAAAAATTCTATTTGATTATGGCGAATTATGGAGGATATAAAATAAAATAATCCAGAGAGTGAAGAATCACATTTCATAGGGAAGTATAAATGAGATTTTATTTTCCTAGTGAAGCAATATTGTTGATGAGGTTTTCCTCAATTGAGGAGCATCGTAGTCGATCAAACACTGATCCTAAATCACTTTTTATATTTTTTATTATGATTTATTATTTGAAATTTGTTTTAAACATATTTTATTTCAATATTAAAATGATGATTTTAAAAAAATTAAGATAGAAAAATTATTCTTGGCATGAAAGGGTTTTTATATGGGTTGCCTTATATTTTATCTATTATTGTTTAAATTAAATGGGACAACTAAAATACAAAATATCATTCATAAATTAATATTATTCATTTCACTAAATTTGAAATTTGAGCGTGCCTATGAATCTAATTCAGCACCCAAAATACCACCTCCTCTTATATCAAATCAAAATGAACACATTTACAGAGAGTGAAATATCATTCTAGATCTAGCTCTATCAAATGATATTGCATCTGCTAAGGTATCCTAGAAACCTTTTTATAAATATGTTACCTATTATAAGTTTGTGAAATAAATTATATTATTCAGTAAAATTTAATTTTATATTCATTTCATGGTTGATGATCACTATATCCATTTACTTCTCTATTTTCCACCAGAGAAAGAATCAAAACGATAATGAATTTATCGCATAATAATTTTATAAATCCTAAAAACACCCACAAGGCCAAATCCTTAGTTCATTCACTCAATATCACTACAATGAGATATAATAGTATGAATATAATATAAATAATGATAATGATACATAATAATAATGATAGATAAAATAAATATGAAACACTTTAATCAAAAATGAAATAAAATTACATTTGAATGAAACTAAATCAATAATAAAATAAGAAACTCAATGATGAAGAACCAAAATAAAAACAATAATGGAACAATGTATTTTATTATTCTATTCTCTTATCCCTTTCCCATTAATTTATAGTCTTCTCCATTCTTTTGTAGTATTTTTTTATGATTAATGTGATAATAAACCACTCTTGATAAATCCAGGGCCTTCTTGGGGCTTCCCGACAGAACATAAAAAGTAAAGTCCAACATTACATTGAATATATTGAAATTAATTATGACTATAAGAACATAGCACGTCAATATATGTGTTAAACTATAAAATTTTCAACCACTTCTCTCAAATATTTCATTAAAATACAAAATTTAACCAATTAAATAATTTCTAGACATTAATTGACTTTTCAAAACATAAATAGACTATTCTTGCCCTCAATTAACACTATAATAACATTCCATTCCGTGAACATATTGTTCATCACGAATTGGTATTTTAAAATAGGTTCAAACCTATTTTCTCTTGAGACAAAAATTTATTCTGTTGAAATGATCCTTCACATTACCTTTCTAACACTACATCAAATGGAACACAAAATAATTTACATTTATCTAGTATTTAGTATAATAATTTTTCTTAGAAAAACATAAATAACAGTCATATATAGTTAACATTGATCATTTAATATTTAAAAAAGCATCCAAATATTTAAATATTAAATGAATTATAGTTATTTCAATTGCCACAAAAAAAGAAAATTATTTTTCACAAGCATTTGATGTCAATAATTTACAATGGACTTTTATTATATCATAAATTATATTTCAAAATAATAAATAATAAATCTATATCAATATATAATATTTCTCATATTCCACAAAAGGAGTTCACCCAAATCCTTACTTTTTAATGAATAAAATTCAATTATGAACTTAATGTTACTTATTTTAAAATGATAATTATATTGCATTGTATTTCTGTCATAATTAATCATTCAAATAATTTATAATCTTGATCTTCTTTTTATTTATTTGTTTTTACATATATCTCATTATAATATATTTCTGATGATCTTCACACACATCATGTACATGTGATATACCATTGGTATTTAGGTAATATGTCCTCCCACTATATTAATGTAATGATAAAATTATATAATGGGGATTTTACATTAATTATCCAATGTATCTAAATTATATTATTGAAGAAAATGGTTTAAAAAAAACCAAAATAAGGGGTTTCCAAATTTATGAACCATTAGGTTATCAAAATATAAGATCAATGAAAATAATCATAAAAAAATATCGTCTTCCAACCCCCAATTCTAAATGTAGGCACATCATTCAATAATCACAATGAATGAATCACACTTTAATTCTTTTTTTAAATTTTATTCATTTAATTTTTATCCAAATTTTTTTTCTTGAAAAACTCCACATCCACCCCATTACTACATATGATCAATAAATAATTTTCTAGAAATGTTCTTTTTATCCTATTATGACCCTATCCATTTATATTTATTTTTTTTATTTTTCCAATAGACATGATTAATAAATAATAATGTAAGATAAGAGGGGATCTCTAAAAATTATATGAAAACCCCCATAAAATATACCCTAAATGTAGCGCACACCAATAAACCATGGAAAACCCTTCCCTTATATGCAGTCATTTTGATATAATACAATATACAATGTGGAGTGTACGAAAAGATAAAATAGGTTTTTAATATGTATTATTTACTATCATGTTAATTCATGAATTCTATGTCAAAAATTAAGATTCAAAGTTATGTGAAGTCAAAAATTATAAGGATTAAAAAAGAAAAGACTCCAATTATATTAGAAATTATTTGATTCAATAATATAATAGATAATATATAATTCATGTTCAAGATGAATAATAGGACACAAAAGTTCATGAAATATACTATAGAATAAAATAGGAATTGTTGGTTTGGTATTTTCATTGGGTATGAGAGAATTTAGTAAGTGAAAATTATGTAGGAAATTATAAAATAACAATAAAAAATAAAAATAAATTTCACAAATTAAAAAATTGCATACCTATGAATAATTTCATCTATAAAACCAAAATTATTCAAAGAATTTTTTATTTCTCAAAATTTTCCCCTTATGTTTAACCCTACTAGATAATTTTATATTTTCACTCACATTATCATATCAATTGTGGCCATTAGAACATGGAATAATGGTTTTCCAATTAAAATTATGCATCTGTGGTTGACACTGTTATAATTTGTTTAAATGTGAGGTATTAAATATTCATTAAAATAACCATTAAAGTTTATAATTGTAGGAGTAATATTAAATAATATATTGAAACACATATTATCCCTTTTATGAATCAATAGATTAGGTTTATATGTTCTGTTTGTGTAAGATCAATTCTACAGTAGTTCACAACCTTAATTTCTATCATGGAGAGTATTTTTATTATAATTTGAACTATATTTAATAGGTTCTATTTGATTCATTTTTATTATTTGAATTTACAACACATGTTGTTATTTCAATTTATAGTTAAACTTCTATACATTTACATCAATTTTATATCTTGTTGATTTTATTCATTATCATCAATGACATTTGAAATAAAACAACATATATTTATACAAGGAAAATATCATTTATGCATAAAAACTATAGACAATAAATAGGGATACATCCTATATTTTAAAAAAAATCATTTTTTATGAATCTAATTATCTTTACTAGAAATAAATGTTAATAAATTACTGGATAATTAGTATTAAAATCCCCCATTTGAATTTTGGGTTTTGACTACATATATAATGGAAATAACAAAATTCAATAAAAACTTAAGGGTGTGCTGAGATTCAGGGATTTCAACCACAAAATGTTTCATTATATATCTTAAACATCTTCATAATTGTATGTGAGGGCTCATGGATTAATGTGCACTAGATCCATCCAATTCATAATTAAAAGTTTCTTCAATAGTATAGGTTAGATTATTTATGAGACTTCCACTTTATTGATTTTTTATTGTGAAATAACTTCTATATTTTCTAATAAGATATAATTATTTTATTCATTATTTTATTAATAAAAGAAAAAATTATTATTAAATATAATATTAAAAAATTTGAAACAAGAAAAATATATATGAACTTATTTCTTTTTTTAATATGAATTTTATAACATGTATATAATGTAAAACAACCTAGTATATCTAAATGGGATTTATAAAATAAAGGCTTATTTTATCTGAGAGATCATCGTGTTCCTCAATAAGTAGATTCCCATTTCCTTCGTCTTCCTCCAGGAAAAAATAAAATTTTCCCAATTTGAGAAAATAAAAGAAGTATGGGAGATGCTTTAATTAGTTTTAATAAAATAATATTTTATTTAATTGAATATAGTATTGTGTATCACACTTATATTTGAAATTGAAAGTATATTTAATATCATATAAAACATGAAACTCTATTTTTAAATGAACTACAACATAATATTAAAATATTATTATTTAAATATAACCATTATAATCATTCCATAAAATAGATGTGTATGAATAATATTTATAACATTATGAAATATAGTTAACGATCAAAACACCAGTTACCTAAAGGTCTGTTCTTACAATATTACACTTCCATAGATACATAGAATCAAATTTTAAAACACTGATCAGTTTACCAGTTTTTTAGATCCAGATAAATACATGATACACCTTTTTCAATCTAAAAATAATTAAAGAGATAATAAATAAAAAATAAAATTAATGGGATCCTTCATAACTCATTCAAATATCAATTATTCAAAACATATGGAAAGGAAAAAAATAAGGGGGAATTTAAATTCATAGTATGGGTTATATATATTGGAATCTATGATGAATCAATAAAAATTAATCAATATGGAATTATAAAAAATTAAACACACATTCTAATTAAATAACATGAATTCATACAAATATATGGAATAGTCCAAATGGAATGATAAATAACTGAATAGTGTTGTCATTTAATGAATATTGTAATAATGAGATTCATCCCAAGATTATATCATTTATTAAATTTCATGGATAATAATATCTAAATTCAAACTAAACTAAATTATTAGTTATTGGATACTATGATATCAAGAATCATGACACCGGTTATGGAAATGCCTTTGACAAGATAATTTATAGTATGGGTAGAAACCTGTTTAACATTCCAAATATATTGGCATCATGAGACTTACTAATTCATTTAGTGGTTATATTCTTCCGAGCTCTATAAATCATTGTATGTCCAAATAATTCATCATATATCAATTTATTAATTATTTTTAGATATCAATATTTAATATCATCAAATAACTGTATTGGGTAAAGAATAGATATTAGTAAATATTTCCCTAGTTAATCAAATAACATTCAATTAATAACTTCATTTAAAATAGTGTACAGTTTAGGAAATAATCATATCCAGAATTTATTAATATTCATATATAAATTTAATTTAATTTCCATTGAATACATATCACCTGATAGTGAATTTTCTAGACAAATGTAACAATCACAAGAAAAAGTGGGATTTATAATAACATTGACCATATGGTAATGATCAATTAAAATAAAATTTAATTAAACGATAAAATTTTTAATATAAAATAAAATTATATTTGAAAAAATAATGTTATTAAATTTCAATGGGGAATTATATACACTATATATATTTAATTTTGTACAAAACATTACAATATGCCTCAATAGTGGGATATTTAGATGCTGTCACATAACTCAAATTTTTTTAAGATGAACATTATTTAAAATATATTATAATGGATTTAATAATGTTTTCCATTTATAATATAAAAAACATATATTTAAAATATCATATATAATCCTCTTCTAAAATAATACCATTATTGTGTCAGTAATATTACCTTATTTTTAAGGTTTTGGATGTTAATCTTCTTTTTTTATCATTCATGATTTGTTATAAAAATTTAGATCCTTATAAATATTATATTGTTCTATAAAATGAATAATAATTATCCTAATATAACCATCATATTTATATGTCAATTATACTTTCATAAATAATCTTGAAATATGGTTTTCAGAAATGATGTATGTTACGATCATGGAGATGATTGGTCATATATACACCTAAGTAACGTTTAAATTTTTCGATATAATAATGGAAAGGATTTAATTAATAATTTATTTTCCCAGAATGAAAATAATATGATAACTACAATTTTATATTAAAAATATAATTATATAAATCATCCATGAGGTGTGGGGATGAAATGAGAGTCAAATCACTTTGTGAAGGCAGTAGTCCACCCATACATAAATGATGTTATTATTCTTATGTGTATGAAAGGTTATGATATATTATATTTTCACAATTATTAATTTGTCTATAATTTCATTAATATTTTATTTATATAACATATATTATATAAAACTATTCATATCACCTACTATGTTACGTGCTAGTGAATGGAAAATCACATCGTGTCATGGGGAATTATTCTTCCATACACACATGCGACATTATCATAGCCTTTATGGAAAGGAATGTAAATATTTATATATATAGTATAATTATTCTTGAGGTATAATATTGTTTTAATTATCATTCATATAATTTATACCAATCATCATATCCAACTGAGATGGGTAGTATTGGAAAAACAAATGATAATGGTTCACAAGGCGGTAGTTCGACGTAGAGACTAATGTTGATTACATAAAACATTTGGTTGAAATGGATATAATAACCCACCAATTCTCATTTTATTGAGAGTATAAAGAGTTGTTACTAGGCCTTAAGCGACATCTCCAAGATTCCAATGGCTGGTAACTAATGCTGAATGGTTTCAAATACAAGTGGTGGGCGATTTACACATTAAGTAATAAACCTATAAACCAACCTACCACAACCAAACATTCACTATATGATGCATGAATGAATTAAAGGCAACCCAAAATCTTCATGTATCTCAAAACCATATCAAAGTGTGCAACAACAGAAGAAAAACCAAGTATCAAATTATATATCAGATAAATGATACAAGACTCTCAAAAGGCCACAAGTCTCCATGATCCACAAGCTCAAAGCTCCATAATCACCGATCATCCCAACATCACAAGTTAGTGATACATATGGGTGAAACATTACGTACTACGCATTCCATTAATAAATCATCTGCAAAAGCGCCAAAGTGCCAAATAAAGGGTGAGTATAAAACTCAATAGGTTTTCCCCAATGAAATTCTTACTCACCCCACTAGGATATAAAAGTTAGTCAAATTTATATAAGATAGTTTATATAAATAAATATACCAAAAAAGTTTATAACCAAATATAAACATGTTACCAAAACCATTTATAACAAAATGCATACAAGATTAATTAAATCCAATTTTTCCAACAAGTTATTTTTCTAGGAAAAGAACTAAATAAGCTTTAAAAACATTTCTCAATATTACTTTGACATAAATAATTCATTTCATTCATCCAAACATCCAAACCTGCATGTAACCTTAATCTCCCTATACTCGCGAGTGGTGAGTCATAATTTTACTATGTCTTCCCTAGTGAACCAATTGATTAGGGATATCCCTAACACTTTTCCATCCCATTGATGATGAGGGAGACCCCTAACCCTTATCTATCTGACATGCACCCTTTGACGGGGGAGAGACCTAAACCTTATCCATCCCATTAATGATGGGGGAGACCCCTAACCCTTATCCATCCCATATGCCCCTGAACACACACAACCATCATGTCAAAAACCATGTGTGTTCTACCAATTCAATCCATTTCAATAAAACTGTACTTTTATTGAAAAGAAATGAATAAATAAATTTTAAAACAGTAATTTCACTTCAATAAACAATACAATTGTATTGAAAACATCTAATCCAAACCATGTGTCACAATTCCAGAAAATACCCATTTTAAAAATCTCTATTTTAAAATTGAGAAGCAAATAACTCATTCAAAATCTTCAATTTTCTGGATTTCACAACCACCACTAAAGAAGGATTCCAATAAGTGTTCGATAAAAAAATCACAATCAATTCAATACCACACAATCAATTTGAAAGAATATTGTTTCTGACTCTTTTGTTGGGGATGCTCATGCATCCGTCATGCAGAGGATGTGCTGTTGTGGGCCTACATTCCCACTTTCCAAAGGTGGGAGGCATCCGTTCCTTATTTAGGGATGTCTTCTCCTTGATGAAAACCAGGATGATGGGATGTTGGTTCTTCCTTCCGTGGATTCCTCCTTGGAGCACGTCACCCAGTCCGGGTCTCCCTCACAGATTAAGTCGTGGTTCATGAATCCCTTCCCAGAGCCATATCTTCTTGGACACTAATTAATTATGCCGCTCTTGTCATGACCTTATGATGAGACCGGTTAGGGTAGAAACATTCAGTTAGAAGAATAGTCATGTTGGCGCATCACAGGCATGTCTTGATTATGGGGAAGTGTCATGTCTGTCTTCGGTACCTTATTATAGGGATTCTCGAGGGCGCATAAGCCTAAGGTATCCCACATCGAACGCGGGGAACCATATGACATAGTAATGTGTCATAGGTTTTCTACAGCTTCCCATGTATGACACAGGGTATGCCGTATGTTTAACATCCAGTGGAGACGGATCAGAGTAATCAGAACACTAGATATAATGGATCAGACTGAAGAACCCCCTGGAGGGAACACCGATGTTTGGTCCAACGCATGGGTGGCTTCCCGGATACCGTGGAATGGAATGAAATGGCATGATCCAATCGGGATGTGGTGGCCCAAGAAATAATTAGGATGGAAGATGGCTTTTTTCTTGGGTCTCGGAGAGACTTCCTACATATCGCTGTGGCAGGGAATCAAAGTATGTGTAGTTTGGTGATATATTGGGACACCTGAAGAGGTGACCCGTGAGAATGAAAGCGTGGATGAGACCCAGAAGAAGTGGAACCTCCGATTTAGGGCATGAGCTTCTTGATACACATGGGCGCGAGGGGGAGATTAGGATGGGACATGTGTGTTGGGCTTGAACCTCATGGAGGATTCCTACGTACCATGCTTTAGTATGGATCAGAGTCCCAGTAGTTAGCTGGAATGGTGTCATAGAACTAACATGAAGATGGACCGGGGGTCCAGATGGACTGGGGGTCCAAATGGATTGTGGCTTACGTTCTGAGACGTCCCATAGTGGGTATAGGGCTTACTCTCTAAGACAGACCATAGAGTTGGTGAATCAACGTGAAGGGGTCGGAACGACAGGGTGTTGGGGCTTGAACCTCATAGAGGTTTCCTACGTAGCATGCCTTAGCATGAATCAATGTCCTCGTAGTTCGGAATGGATTGGGCTTATGCTCTAAGACGGCCCATATAGTTGGGTCTTGAACCACGTGGAGGCTCCCTACATACCTTGCCTTAGCATAGATCAAAGTCCCCGTACTTCGAGATTGATGGGGCTTACGCTCTAAGACAGCCCATAATGGTGGGGCTTGATCCTCGTAGAGGATTCCTACATACCATTCTTTAGCACGGATCAATGTCTTTGTAGTTCAAGTGTACAATTTAACATCATGTGGTACGGGGGCATTTGGGGCTTATGCGTAGAGGGGGACCAAGGAGTGTAATGGTCGGTGCTCAATCTAAGCTCTTGGGAGTCATGCTCAGTGTGAGAAACAAGAGGTTCCAGGGACCTGCTGATCATGTTGTGAAGGGTGCATTTGTGGGAAGCGAACATGGGCTTAAGCGTTGAGAGGCCCATGGTGTCGGGACTTACTCCAGGATGGAGGCCCGATGGTGAAAAAGCACGACGGGGGAGGGATTTGGGACCGAATAAAGGAGGAGTATCATTTCCCATTATGGTCTCTGCTGGCCCTGGTGTCGGGGAAGTATGGAGGTGCATGGTTGCTACCTTCCGCAAGAAGGGATAGGGGATTACACCAAGGAGGATGCCCTGCACTGTGGAAAAACTCTATTTCAATAAATCACCCCTTGTGAGGGATGATCCCATCTCTGTAGAGACGAGTGGGCGTCGAGAATATCTGAGGCGGTGGGACCTTGCGTGCGAGGAAAAGGGTTGGGTCACAGTTTAACGTCATGTGTTGAGGAAAAGGTGCATTGCAGTTTAACGTCTCGCAGATCGGATGAGGTGGGTTGGATCCACACCCCTGTGACTTACATAACTAGTGCCCTCTATCCCATGTGGGAGGTAAGTCATCGGTATGGTCGTGGATATGCGATGAAGCAATATCTGTTATCATACCTATGCAAAAAATCATGAGGTGAAGCAACTCAATAGGAATTATTGTCCAAGAGACTTTGATTTTGCTTCGTACAAGCCAGGAAGCCTATACGGAAAACCATAAATGATATGAATTCCCGTGGTGCATAGTACACCTTGAAATGGACGCTGGAATGAGGGAATCAGACTCATGCACACAGAATACCTTGGGAACACTAAGGTGGAAAGCACCGAAGGATTACACGAAGACCTTGGGGCTGCACGAAATAAGGGCGGATGAGGCTTTGTGTGACTTGAATGGATTGCGTGCAAGGTGGCAGAATTACACACTGGTAGAGAGGGTCGAGGGTAAGGACAAGTGGAACATAACTGAAGGGCCTGTGCGAAATGGATGGAATTGCACGTAGGGGGCATACCCTGAGGGGTTTGAGTTTAGTCTAAACCACGGGGATCTCACTTGAAGGCAGATCTCGGGGTGACATGGCATGAAAAATAACCCTACCTGAATGCCATATTGCGCGAGAGATAAATTCCAATTACGTGCACGAGAGGTGGTTCAAATTATTCCGCCTCCAAAAATAATGGGGTCTCCTTCTATTTATAGGCTTTTGGGGGTACGGAAGGTTATGTTTTCATGAATGAATTGCGCAAAAGATGTGGCCGCATGAAATATCAAACCGCGCGGGGTGCCCGTGCGAAATTATTTCAAGCCGATGTCGGGACCTCTCATGAATCCAAGGGCCTTCTGTGTGGGACATAATTTTTTCGCACGCTTCTCCATTTTTGCGCACAACCTCTCCGGGCCAGCCAGATCGGACGTCCGGGTCCAAATATGACTTCGCTTTTTTCCTTACGAAAATTTCTCCAACACTTATGCATTTTTCAGTGTATACAAATTATCCCACTCAGAATGGGATCGGCGAGGTTTCACAACGGTCGGATTCTGAGGGATTCACTGAAATGCGGGGCCCATGCACCACTGGCGTGCAAAAATCTAGATTCGTGATAAAAACCCCAGTCTAGCGCAGAAGCCTCTTTACGTGCGAGCGTGGAACCCTGACGTGGCATTTAAAATATTTCATGGGACCCATGCTCCCTATGGCGTTTCTTACGTGATATGCCATATGATCTCATGCATGAAATTTCTTCTTCTTCTGCACAAAAAACAGCCTGGCTACGCGGAATTCAGCAGATATTTGGTGGCATTTTCCACACAGAACCGAGATTTCCCACGCAACACTCTGAGATTGCGCACGATTCATTGATTTTACATGCCCGACTACTATATTCTATGCCGATGTACCTGATATCGCGTACCATTTCCTAACACATAACTTGATGAAGATGGCTGAAAAATAGGTTGATGAGGGGGAGGCCGATGCGCGCAGAGCTGAGATGGTAGAGGACCCAGAGGTTTACGATTCAAAGAGGGTGGTCTCTAATAACCACACACTCTTAATATGCTAACTCCCACTCAGAAAGAGTACGCCTTATCAGATAATATTTCGTTATGGAAATTTGGCATTCTGGAGGAGGTTCCCCCACCGTGTTTCAAGGTTGATACCTTACGGTCATGGTTGACCCGTGAAGATAACCTTCTTCGATACAACATCACCAACAACAGTCACCCAGCCAGAGAAAATTGTAACATGGATGTATATGTATTGAATCCCAGGACCCAAACCATTTCAGGGGATGATCCTATTGCAGAGAACTCACCAGCCCTCTATTCGAGCAATTTCCATCATAGCATCACTGACGAGACCAAAGGCTGGCTGTAAGACTGGCATCTGTAGGCTGGGGGAGACTTTAAAAGCGAGTGGGCCCGGCGTACTGGGTTCTCCACATATGCGACCAATTCTGGGCCATGCTATGGAATATTGGTCTATTCAAGGCAGCATGGACATCGCAGTTCCACTTCTACCATCAACCTGAGCTCAGACAGAAGCTGTTCACTTGATGGACTTTTGACACCAACACATTTCATCTCTATCACATGGAAGTTGGCATCAGTCTCTAAAACATTCACAACATCAGCGGCATCCCTCTAGAGGGCCTTCAATACGATGAGTTCCTCCCATGGATGAACATCTAGGGGGAAAGGTATCAACCCCCCATAATAATGTGGCACATGATGGAGTAGATCATTGAGAGAATAATGGTCAAGTACATTCTGAAGTACATTTCCTACAAGGACTGGTTCAGCCTGTTCGTGGAGAATGAACCAGAGGTCAAGATGCCAGGGCGGGGAAAGCGGTGTCCAACCGTGGTTCAGAGTAGTATCAGATACTACTGGATGATCCTAGAGGCGGGGCAATACAAATCATGGGGCTACAGAATCAACGAGGCCCGGGACGCGAATGTTCGCTATGCCGAATTCCTTGCAATGTTCATCATTTTGTGGCTCTTGTTTTTACGGGATGTAAGGATGGGTGTCTACCCCGCGACCTTGGTGATGGCGGGCATCATGGCTGCCAACAAAAGGTTCAATTTTGGGGTCTCTATGTTTTCCTGACTGTATACCATCTTGGGATGCATCTAGGGAGGGGGATCTCCTTGTAGAGTATGCATCCCCATCCAAATCCTCCATGGATGGTTTGCAGCTCATTTTGGTAGCTACACCTTCCCAAATGCCATTCTTCCCCCTGGAGACGGCATGCGACCCTCTCTGATGATCATTGCCGGGGTCGCGCCAATGACACTCAATGTGAAGGGAATACAGATCCGGATTGGTAAACATGCCAACATCACCTTCAGTCCATTCCTCACCCCAACCAGTCAGCTGTTAGTCGATGGTCAAGGCTCGATGGAGCAGAAGGAATACTTCCAAAGCATCAGAGGCGGGGTACTCATGGCCTGGATTGATGGGAAGATTTTCTGAGAGCCTTATGTTTCGTCCCGGTTCGCTAGGCAGTTTGGATGCCTCCAAGGAATTCCTAAGAGAATATAAATAGATTTATGAGATGAGATACATCTCTGTGTTCTTCTCCAGCTTGGGATGATGTTTACAACCCACGGCTTTGGTGACATTATCACTTTTCCACCCACCAGAGCCAATGTGGGCCTCTCAACTGAGTACACTGAACATTGGACCATGGCATACCCTAAGGGGCTTCTACGGAAGCATGTAGGATAGATCAAGGTTGTCAGCGCAGAACCTCAGTGGAGAGAATAGGCGGGTGGATGCTCGTCATCTTCATCTGACGGTCCGTGATTACATGGCCGATAGGATGCTGGGGAGTAGTCCGTGCACCAATGTCATTCGGTTCCAGGAAGAGTCGGGTAGTACCCGGGCCTTTCTAAGGGCGGAAGAAGAGGACCGACGCCTTAAGGAATAGGTGAAGGAGAAATAGGTGTTCATTGAAGACTACTCTGAGCTATTAGTGAAGGTGAGTGCCCAACTAGAGTATGCTCAATATTAACTCATAGAAGCGAGTCGTTAGATAACTGAGATCCAAGACAAACAGTCACGGGCAAAGGCCATGGTTGGAGAGCTGTGATCTGCAACTATTGATGAAGAATGATTTCTCAGGGGACGGGAGGCTGTCCTGGAGGCCACGAGTGAAAGGGTGGTATCATTGGAGAGATCCATCCAGGAAACCGACCCTTAGGGGGCCTTGTTTTGGCAAAAAACCTAAACATCCCATGCTCTGTTTCACTCTATTTTATTTTCCTGAAATGCATGTATAAGAAATCCAATTCAATTTACCCTTTTCTTAATCATACTTTTCCATATTTTTTAACATTCTCATCTATAATCTTGAAATAAATATCAACCAATCCTTAAGATCACGTGGGTCGTGAGAAACAAATGTGGCTCAACATATCACTTTGTTCGATTGTGAGAGCGTCGACCAGGCTCCGAGCATATGAAATTTGAACCTGGGATCCCAAGGAGACGAGGGAGGCCCAACCAAAGGCATAGGACCGCAGACCAATCAATGTAATGTCTTCTCAACATGCTCTAGTGCACAAGAGGTGAAATTATAGGGGAATTGGATTCAATCCGAACATATGGAGATGAAAAAGGTGAATCATGTTACCCAAATTTGGAACACATTGGGAGAGGCGTGGCGATAGAGGATATCTATTGACTGTGGCGGAAACGTAGAATCCATATCACATTAGCCTAAAATGGGAACAATAAATTAGGGATGACCGCTAACCATGTTTGCAACAACGGTCCGTACTCAAATATCGTCGATCATTCTTCAAGAATGTTGGCCTAGGAGAGTAGGTGGACCATAGGTCGGGAATCCATACTATTAGGGGGTCCCTCCAAACATGACCAATCTTCTGGAATGTGGGCCCAGGATAGTAGGTGGACCATAGGTCGAGCTTCCAGACTATTAAGGGGTCCCATCAAACGTGAAAGAGGACTATGATCCGAATAAATGGGCATGAAAAGTGTGGAAAGTGGAGTGATGGTCTATTCGTATGGAATCCAACACTCCCAAGATTATTCCATCGTGGTGGAGGCACATTGGGAGGACATGATAATCTGGTCAGGGATCATCCCTACTTTTATACATAACCTCTCTATTGAGGGAACTGTTGCCTCCCAACATCATTATTGGGAATCCCAAACTTATTTTGGGCAAATACTGCAATTAAAAAACTCACCAGGAGCACAAGCCAAATGGCCGACAGTGAGGGGGGAGTAGACTTCTGATTCCTGGGGCTAGACCCAAGATGAAATGCTCGTGTGTTCCAACATATCCCATAAGGATGGGAAAAAAATCTGCATGTAGTTCTCAAAATGAGTCTTAGTTTACGGTCATAGAACTCGGACCAAGGGGTAAGGAGAGTAGTAGACACATGATAAGGTGGTTATGAAACCCGATGTAAATGAGGACATAAGACCTACCTACCATGTGTTCCATGGGGAAGTGTTCCGATCAAGGGACCAAACACGAACATTAGGCTGGGCCTGTGGGGAAGTGCCTGGGCACTCCAACATATCCCATAAGGATGGGTATCAAGACACACATAGTTCTTGGAGGGTGGCATGACACGATATGGTACATATTCAAGGGATGAAATGGGCATGCAGGTCTAGCCCTTGCACAAAAATAAGCCACATTTAATGTATCTTGTTTGTCCTTTAAGGTGAATGGGTTTTCGTTGTTGGAGCGACCGACCTAGGGTAGAAATTCCTTGCATCGCCACAATAGTCATCCCGTATACGGTCATTGAAAAATGGTATAGTAAATAATTGATACCCAATGTGATGTCCTCTATGGAGAGGTCCTCACAATGCGGTGTCGATTTTCTTCATGCGGACGGGATGATAACATCACATATTATGGTCATGTGGTAGGACAATCCATCACAGTTAAAGGTCCAATGGATTGGAATATGGGGAATGCGCATGATTCGATAATGCATAACCAAAGCGAAT
The DNA here is from genome assembly GCA_963277665.1 of Viscum album. Lineage (NCBI taxonomy): Eukaryota > Viridiplantae > Streptophyta > Magnoliopsida > Santalales > Viscaceae > Viscum > Viscum album. The sequence goes on along the minus strand of OY728129.1, from coordinate 274,958,493 downwards.
GAGGACATAGTTCCACACTATCACCGTGCGTGATTTCAGGAAAGGACCCTTATGCCATGGGGCTGGCGAAGGACTATAGATAAAGGGGCAGGAGACACTATCCTCAAACTGAGCTGATCTTGAAATTCCTAGTCTGGGAAACCCCCACATATCCCATGGGGATGAGGGTCTTGCTGCGCATGGCTCTTAGAAAAGATCTCAACCTATAGTCTTATCATTCAGATCGTAGGAGCCTCAAGAGATGTTGTATAGCGGCTTTGTCTCCCTGGCGTGTGTAGATGAACTGAGGGTTAGTGAAAAGAGTGTTGAGATTCCACCTTGACACGATGGGTTGGATCATAATGTGAATCAGGAAACCGACATTCAGGACCTTAAGGGGCAGGTGCGATGACGAAGGATTACTGCTGACCATGTTCGCAACACAGCATCATGTCGTGTTAGCCTGAAATAGGTACGAAAAAATGAGCATCGACCACTGACCATGTTCACAATGTGGGATTTGTATCAATTTGTTGTCTGAAACCTTGGGGGTGTTGTACTGTAATGGTAGGGGATCCCATTGATGTTGTATCGATGCCATTTTTTGGGGGGTCCCTCCAGGTGTGAAAGATAACGGGTTCTCAAATTAAGGGTAACATGAAGCTTGACGTCTAAACATAACATTCCTAAGTTGAATCTGACACTCCAGTTCCTAGACCAGAGTACTCTAAACACATTAGCAGACCTCTAAAAAGGGTTGAGGGGCTCAATTTGAGAGTGTCCAAAAGATGGAGGATTCTCGGGAGAAGGGGGAATGGCGACAAAAACCCTATACCACCCCTATATATCCCCATCATGGAGAGGGACATAGCAAGAGGACAAGGTGACCGGGAGATCAATGGATCTCTTAAGAGATGGGGAATGACCAGAAATCTAGGTGTTCAGGCGGTCTACGTATCCCATAAGGACGGGAATCAAGTCACATGTAGTTCTAGCAACACAGTTTAACATCATGTAGGACGGTGAGAGGCATCTCATCCGAGGATGTGCACGGTACGGTGGTAACCTGACATGCATGAGGACATAATCCCCCACCATTATGAACAATAACATAAGAGAGAACCTAGGATAGAGGCCTGAGACAGTCCAAGGGGCCTGAGGCTAGGACTTGGTCAGGAAGGCCTTACCAGCTGGCAGTTTAACGTCTTGCAGTGGGGATGGGAAGAGGAGGTAGACACCCTAGATAAAGGAGGTGTACATTGTGGAAAATAACTCGACGTTATTGAGGACATAATCCCACACCACATTGTACCCTCCAGGTATGAACATGGTCTAGGTCCTTAGAAGGCTAAGGGGCCTAAAGTTGGGCCTCGGTCAGGAAGGCCTGGCCAACTTTCAGTTTAATGTATTGCGGGACGAGCATGCAGTTTAAGGTCATGCAGGACCAGATGCAGTTTAGGGTCATGCGGTACAATACTGTTTAAGGTCGTGAGGGACCAGAAAGCATAGGCAATGTATTTATTAAGGAACATGGCATTGGTGGGAGGAGTTATATGCTCACCATCCAAGGTCACCAGGGAGTACGCTCCATTGGGGTAAACCTTATGAACAATGAAAGTCCCTTCAAATTTGGGATCCATCTTGGGTGGTTTCCTACAAGGGAACATTGGAGATCTGAGGGACAAAACCAAGTCACATTGCAGGAAATATTGGAGGAGAACCTTCTTGTTGAAAGCTTCAGCCATCTTGCTCGGGTGCCTCTCTAGGTTGTGCAGGGCACAAAGCCTATTCTCATCCATTACTTCCAAATCCACTAGATGGATTTCAACCAACCTATCTAGTACTTGTTGGTCATAGATCGTTGTGCGCAATGAGGGAAATATAATCTCAATGGGTTGGACAACCTCTCTTCCATAAACCATGGAATATTGATTCACCTTGGTGGAATTACGGTTCGTCGTCCGATCTGCCCAATGGGCGTTGGGGAGATTATCTGGCCAAAATTTATTGTTCTGACCAACCATTTGCTACAAAATGATAGAGATGGTTATTTTGAACACCTCAATCGGGTAATTTGCTTGTGAGTGATAGTGGGAGGTATGGGTGGAGATATTGTTGTACGTGGCGTACAATTTCATTAGCTCGGCTGCTCAGATGTTGGTGTCGTTATCGATGAGGATAGCATGAGGTACCCCAATTGATAGATGATATTGGAATGCAAGAAATCAATGATAGAACGGTCCTTGACTTCCTTGAGTAGAATTTCCTCCACCCACATGGAAAATAAGTCTGTAGCGGTCAGGATAAACTGTCACTGGCGAGCCGTTGCTGGTGGGTATAGCCCCACAACATCTAAACCCCAAACGGCAAAGGGCCAAGAGTACTTGGTGGTATGGAGATACTCTGATGGACGATGAAATTTTTTTTCATGAAATTGGCATTCATGGAACCTCTTAGTGAACTCAATGAAGTCATTTATCATGAAGGACCATAAGTAAACCGGTCTCTGAATTTCATGAGACAGCTTTGACCCGGCCTGATGGGTGACACATGAACCGGCATGAACCTCTTGCATGACCTGTGCAATCTCGACTCCGTGAATTTAATAGAGAATTACACCATAAAATCCACATTTATAGAGGATCTTCTCAAGGCTGGAACCGCCCTAAAGGGAAAAATGAAGCATGAAACATCGGATTCACTCGCCCTCGGCCTGGTATGGCGTGAGATTACTGTAATGGAGGTATTCGACAAAAGGTTTCCTCCAAACGGCAACAACTTTGATCACCAAATCTGAAGAACCTGGGGTTCCTAACGTAGGGTAACCAAAGGAAAGATGGTTTATCTGCGGGCTGTCATCATCCTCTGGGGTAACGGGAGCAATGACTCTCCGGTGAGCCACGTGGATAATCAGGTCATCCTGTTCGGGCATTGCAAGTGACGCGGCCAGGCTAGCCAAAGCTTCTGCCCGACCATTCTGTGACCATGGGACATGGGTAACCTCTGGTCGAGAAGGGAACTGGTTCATTAGAAGGAGGGTGCACTCCAAAAATGGCATGAGTTATGGATTTCTGACAACATAGTCGCCATGGACCTGCTTGATGACCAGCTCGGAATCTCCATTCATATGAAAATGGGGAACGCCGATCTCAAGGTCCATCTCGAGACCATTTATGAGAGCCTGATACTCTTCCTCATTGTTGGTGCATCCTTATGACAACATGAATGATTATGGCAGAACGACCTGCACCTAGGTGATGAGGACGATACCCAGTCCCACTCTATTGAGCCTAGGATCATTGAGTATCCTACTGGTGGGGCTCCAGGAGGCACCGTCGAAGTGCATTTTCCAACATGGGATGACATGGTCAACTGATATGATTGCCTAATCAGGAAAACCTAGGTCCAGCGGATCATCCACAGAGGATGGGTGGGAATCTAAGAAGTCTTCCAATGCCTGCCCCTTGATAACCTTCTAGGACATGAACCTGATGTCAAACTGTTGGAGGATCACCACCCACCGTGCTAGTCTGCCAGTCAACATGGGGCAGTTCAGAATGTACATCAGTTGGTCAACTCAGGAGATGAACTGCACCTCGTGGTGCTACAGGTAATTCCGCAGTTTCTACACAACAAATATGAGCGCATGGAAGCTTTTCTCGATGAGGTAGTATCTAGTATCTGTATGAAGGATCATGCGGCTAAGTTAGTATAGTCTATTTGTTGTCCCCTATTTGTTCTTCTGGGTGATAAGGGATCCTAGGGATCGTTCCATGGAGGTGACATAAAGAATTAGTGGATTCCCAGAGATAGGTTGCATCAAGACCGGAGGTTGGAGAAAATATCGCTTGATTTCCTCAAAAGTGGTTTGGCACTCCTCGTCCCACTTATATGTGGTTCCATCCTTCAGGAGCTGAGAAAAGGGATTACACTTTCCGGCCAGATTCGCAATGAATCGGCGTATGCAGGCTAAGTGGCGTTGAAGACCTCGAAGCTCTCGAATACTGCTCAGGGGAGGCATCTAGCTGATTTCCTTGATCTTCTCTAGTTCAACCTCGATGACCTAGTGATGGACAAAAAAGCTGAGGAATTTCCCGGAGGTGAATCCGAAGGAACACTTCAACAGGTTCATCTTCGGGTGGCGGGAACGAAGGAAGACAAATAATCTCTCAAGGTCCTTGAAATGGTCCTGGTTCTGGAGGGATTTGACCACCAGGTCGTCCACATAGAATTCCACCAGTGGCCCAAGGATTGGTATAAATATGCGATGCATGGCCCAGATATAGGTGGCACCTGCATTCTTCAAGCCCAAGTGCATGACCCGGTAACAAAAAGTACCATGTGGAACCCTGAAAGCGGAAGATTCCTCATCCTTAGGGGCCATCCAGATCTGATTATATCCAAAGTAACCATCCATGAAGTAGAGGGATTGTAATCCAGTGTTAGATTCAATCAAAAATTTCGTCACTGGAAGGGGAAAATCATCATTCAGACAGTGGCGATTGAGATCACGAAATTCAATACAGGCTCTGATCTACCCATTATTCTTCTTGACTGGCATAATTTTGGCTAACCACTTGGGGTATTGAGAATCCTTGATGAAGATGGATTTTATAATATTATCAAAATCAGCCTCAAACATAGAACTGTGAGTAGGGTGCATCTTTCTGGGAGGCAGCTTGAACCCGCGAGGGTTTGCATGGAGACCGAGGCGGTGGATGGCTACCTAATGAACTAGTCCTGGCTTCTTGTCGTAATTCCAAGAAAACACATCACAGTGCTGCTAAAGGAATTTCACGTATCACTGCTGTTCCTCGAGGGACATAGAGGCACTAATCAATGTGGGCCTAGGATCTACCTCGCTACAAAGGTTCTCCTGTACTAGCTCATCAGCCGTGGCTGAGACGCTTTGTTAAAGGCAGGGGAGCATCCCCTATATCATCTTCTCCACTTCTGGAGGGATCATCTGCTGCTGGAGCCTCTTCTGAGCACTCAAACCCTGATGTGAGGATTCTACCTACTTGTATGGTCGTGGTTATCACATCGGGAGATCCACGAGCCACTAAGACCATGGCTACGAAGGCTGTCGAGAAAATCCCATCTGGTCCTCAACCCACGGGGGCACGTTTGATAACATCAAAGCAGTAGTGGCATGTTGGATAGAGTTGACTTATCCCAGCCCAGTGAAATAGACACATATAACGGATTGTCGTATCCATGATCCGTACGTCTCTATATCGTACGATGGTAGGGGTTCCAGGATCACCTAAGCCTGGTTTGTGTAAGAGTAAGAGGTGATTTTCCGTCGTTGCAAGGAACGGGGAATATATCATACAATTGTACCCGAAACAACAAAACATTGACCCATGTCAGGGTTCATGGCCTCCAAACGATGGATTGGGAGGATGTAGGCGTCATCCAGGCCTGCCTTGGGATCACCTCTGATAGTGGTGGGTTCAACCTCTCTTTCCAAAATCTAGTTATCTTTTCTCTTGTAATAGTCAACATCCAAATATCCAGATTCACTAGAGTCAAATGGAGATGCATCCCCTTGGATAATTCCTAATCGACCATTGAGGGAGTATTTGAGGAATTGGTGATACGATGAAGGGACCACCACGTGTAGGAGGAGCCATGGCCTGCCCATCAATGTGCTGTACGCAGTGTCCTGAGAGACAACCATGAATTATGTACATGTAACTATGCCACCAAACTAGGTCATCAAACAGATCTTGCTGACTGGGGTTTGTTCTGACTTATCTGATCCATGGATTATGAGGTCGGGGGGAGATAGATCATCCTCACACAACCCCAGCTTCCGTAGTGTCCATGTCGGGATTAGGTTATTCCCAGAGCCTGTGTCGACAAGACAACGTCATACTTCCATGCTATTGAACTTTCTAGTGATATACAATAGGTGGATGTCCCCTGGTATGGGAGGGTGTTCATCTTCACTAGAGAACGAGATGACGACATCGCACTCAGAACTCTCTCCTGCTTCAGCGTGGAAGGATTCTGTAGCTTCTACCTCCGTCTCAAATTATAGGGGGCTTCTTGAATCCTCTATGAGTACCTCGCGCATATCCTATGATAGGAAAAGGGCTTCAACGATGGATAACCTTGCTGAGATGCTATAAATGTGCTTTAGAAAATCATATTTTTGTGCCAGGACAGATCATCTGTTTACAAGAGGCCGCTCTATGTAATGAGGCATAGTGGACCCTGTCGGCTGGACCGGAAGCTAACTAGTGCTAGGGACATCCCACTACTAAATAGTCGGAGCTCAGAGGGTAGCAGTCAAGTAAGTACTGGGAGATTGAGATGGGAATGTGGCTGGGCGACGCTGATTGCGAGACGGCTGAAGTGGGTCTTCCTGAACCAGTAACACAAACGGTGGCGTAGGATGGCCTGCCACGTGCTGAGTTCTACGCTGGACCAGCTGTCTAGTCTCAGTGGCATGCACGGCCTGGCTGGAGGTGCCAACTAACATGCCCCAGTTACCCATATGTTCGCGGTTCCACTGACGTTGGCGTCGACTAGGGACATTGGGTAGATTCTTATGGTGGCCCGCCTCATTGAGGGTCATATAGGGATTTACCAACTTGATGGAGTTAACCGAAGCGTACCCCTGACTGTCTCTAGATGAATCATCCACCAAGGGGAGGATTCTGGGAAGGATTCCCATCACTGGGGGCATGATGTCACCGAGAGTGTGGGATGACTATGGCGTTGGCGGGGTGCACTGCTTCTTATTGCACCACCGATGCATTCTCTTTTGGGAAGAGGTCGACTAAGATGATGAAGTTGAAGCGGTGGCTGCAGCTTTTGAAGGCTACAGTTGATTCAATCATGCACGTATAATGCCATGGGTGCATGCGACTATCCTGCAATTCATCTAGTCGCTATACATCCGGGACCCGCTGTCATGGACCTTCTGCCACGCACCTCCATCGTCGCTACATATATATGATCTTACAAAGACACCCGCCACTTATGCCGAGGCTAGGCCCATCCTAACTATGTTGTTGTTAATATGGTGCTGGATCCAGTACTTGAACACATAGAATTTCTTGATGGTGTTCCCCAGGATCTGGTGATAAGGGAAGTAGTTGGTGTGATCAGTGAGATGTGCCTCTTCCGGCTTCCGGTACTTGGGTAGTAACATGATACTCTACTCCAAGGCACTAATGAAGTAGTCGGGGACCTGAGCCGCACCAAATGAGTGGGTCTGATTTATTTTGTCTGGAAAAGGGGCTCTAGGGGCCTGACCCTGGTAGGGGACCGGAGGAGCCAGCCGAGGGGGTAGAACTTGATTATCTCGCCTATGCGGCGATTGTGCGTTACGCGGAGGCGCCTGCCGATTCTGGGGTGGGTGCTACTGGGATGGAAGCTGTGCGCTTAGTGGAGGTCATCTTCAAGGCTACGGGGTGGGCTCCATTGGTAGAAACTCTAGCTTCATGGGGCCAATATCTAGGTCATGACAGCGGGCTCGGCTCTCGTAAATCTCCTTGTTGGAATTTCACGAGGAAGCAGGCGTGCCTGGCCATCCTGTTGTAGGTCTTCCTTGAGGCGTTGAGCCTTACCTGAGAAGTCTCAGAACCATCTGGGATATTTCTGGGTGATCATGGAAGGAAAGAGTTCCATATTGACATTCCCCACACACATTTATAGTAATTTCTCCTGAGTTAGTGGAATGTCAAAGGAGTATGTGAGCACCTTCCATAGGGCGATAAAGTCTGCGACTCGCTCATCGGGTCTATGCTTGCACCTAAAGAGGTCTACGATGTTCATATTCCAGGTGGTAGAGCTAAACTATTAAAGGAACTACCTATGAAGGTCCTCCTAGCTTGCCACAGATCCAATAGGGAGCTGGCTGTACCATACGAATGTTTGCCATTCTAGAGACTAAACAAAGAAATAGAGTTTGTGGGCCTCTTGTTGCACTGGAGTCCCCAACATAATCCCACACCTCGAGTTGAAGTGGGCCAGGTTCTACGATGGGTCCCCCATCCCATTAAAGAGGGATAAAGTGGAATTTTCGAATCCTAGGGGTGCCTGCATGTCATCCACCAATTCCGGGTACGGATTTCCATAGGTTGGTTTAGCAGCTTGTCGCATTTCCAAAGCTTCCAGTTGAGCAATGAGTGCCGCCATCAGATCTTGGTGCGGGTCCTTGTACTGACGAGGATCCCTAACTACGAGTGAGTTTCTAAGCTCTTCAATGTGTTAGCCGAGCTCAGCGGCTCTTGGAGCGACTGGTGGAGTGTCCATTGGGGAAAATGGGGGACCACAGATGTGGTTCCCTGGGCATTCCCGTCATTTAGGATGGTTCGGCGAGACATACCGTGCCCTCATTCCATGGGCTCCAGCTTCTGCCTTGTCAGCGAATACAACATGATAAGGGTTTCTTGGAAGAATATCACTGAGGGGTAGTGGTTCCTACCCCTGCTACCCTAGCCTAGGATTACCGTTTTCAGGACGCCACACTATAATGTGTTCAGCTATAAGATCATCGACCAACTTCTTCTGCTCAGAATGCTTCACAATAATCATGGTCTTCTCAGAGTCTTCCTCCGTATTTGGCAGTAAGGTCGATGAGTCCGAGTGCTTAGCAGCTACAATATGCTCTTTTCTTTTACATACATTCCAGCTCAGTTCCAATGACTCAGTGGGCGCATGGAGACCTAGGAGGATCTTCTCCAAGTGTGTAATTCTTCCTGATGGGTCCAGTGGTAGCACGTCCTCATGGGCGGCATCCCAATCGAGAAGCCCCGACTCATTCAAATCTCATGTTAGGTCAGTCATGTTGACATCCACTCTTCCTAGGGGAATTCCCTCACTACTGCCATAGGAATTGGGCTGCCAGAAAATCGCACTGAAGAGGAGGTCAACAAACTGCCCCATCCATAGACATTCACGTGGAGGGTAGCCTACTCAACCAATCTACAACGAACATGATAAATCTGAACGCACTGTTCACCAACATACTGCCCCATCTATAGACTTTCACTAGGTGGCACTGTTCACCAACGCATTTGAGGTGCTCTTGGATCCCGATATATGTCACTCCCTAATGGCGAAGACAGAGGTGAGTCTCCAAGAGGGTCTTTCGGAAGCATTCAATCTCCTCCGGAGTGAGTGATTCTGGCGTATCAAAATTTGATCATGTGACGAGCCAAAACATCTCAAGGATGTTTCCATTGGTGAGGATGGTCCAGAATTTCCCCATCTTAAATCTGGTGTCTGTGATTTTATTGCCCCACTCGTCAACTGGGAGTGGATGAGTAACTGGCGGTGGTACTGAGGAAGACCACTGGGATGGTAGGCTGGCTAGTGGATAATGCGGTGAACGGGTTGATTGGCCACCGACTCTCAAGATGTCCCCTAGAGATTGCAGTGACCTGGCCGCCATGTCACGGTAGGACGGATCGGCGACCAGAACCCCTGATGTGGCAACATTGTCTGCTGGAGGTTGGTTACATTCTGGATCTCCCACTATTGACCCCCAAAATAGCTCTGAGGTTGAGGGTGCTTCCAGAAGCAACAATGGCGACTGTGCAGTTGGCTCCTAAAAGCTTGCTAGGGTCTCATTCTCCTGGATATACCTTCAAAGTGAAGAATGGATTCTTCAGGGTTCACATTACGGAAGAATGAGGCTGATACGCCACATTCCTACAGTGAACCCAGACTCAAAGGACCAAGGGATGGGATACTGCACTGAATTGTACTCTGCATCAAAATTTGAGAAATGGACATGCCTGATTTCTTCCAGATGTTCCCCAGAATTTCTCTTGCGGTGATAGTGGCCTGCCCTCCTGCCTCCGGATGGTTTCTTAGGGCTTGAATGATTTCTGACATGGGGTCCCCTTGCTGTACCAGCACTAGGGTGGAGAAAGTTCCCACCCGAGGAGGCTGGTTTTTGAGGGGAATAGAGGGAAATGTCGAAAGTGGCCCGAGGAGGACCTCTGTTCTGGTGAGTAACCACACATGCAATGCCTGCATGTTCGCTATTCGTGGCCAAGGGAATGTCCCCATACATTGTGTAGTGTGCATGATAGAGATCCCCACATAGAGTGTTTCTATCATAGGGAAGACCCTCACCTGGGTAGAAGGTGGCACAAGGCAGACCTCCAAGACGAGATTGGAAGCAGGGAGGGCACACACTATCTGTAGCGGTGGTGTGGAGTGAACCCTCTAACTGGGCAACAATGCTAAGGATTGGTCCGTGGCAGCCATCACTTGTGCCAGCAACCAAGAGAGTCAAGAAAACCTGCTTGTGGGGCGGTTGGGGCCATGACTTGGGTTGAGCATACTACTTTCCCTGCTCAGCGTATCAAGGTATTTTGATGGGTGAACCATAGGTGGATCTGGCTGAAGTGATCACTGACTTTAACTCCCCACAACAGGTTTCTTCTTCTGCTCATGCCCGACACTGGCGTCAGGTCAGGTGGACTAGAGCCAGTGGTTCGGGCCCATGAAATACCTACTCCTCAGCTCGGGGAACCTGGAATCGGCACTGGCGCGGCCTAGTGGGGGGCCTTTTTGGGATCCCTTGAGGCGGGACTCTGATCTGATTATCCTGGATACCTCGCACTTCATCAGTGTAGGGGAGGGAGCCGTCGAGGCGTTGTCGGGAAAATCTATCGAAGCGATTGAATGTTGGGGTGGGGAGCATCGGCTCCCTGCGCGGATCTCGGGGGCGCATGGATGGTGAGTCACAACCGTCTCAAGATCAAGGTGGGCCAAATCCCTGGTGGGGCTGACCCCCTACTCCTCGTACATTCATACAACGTCTTTGATGACCCTTCTCCAGATAATCTTTGATGGGGAGAGGGGGCGTGGGTGCCCAGAAATCGTAGCAGTCGCGGCCTTCATGGAAGAGGAAAAACCATGAAGGAAAGTCGTGATGATATTTCCCCTACCCCTACGTCGGTGGGCAGGTGATCGAGCTCCAGAGGCAATGACTTGATTCCTGAAGCAGGGAGAAGAACTCATTAATAGAGCTAGAAAAAGGAATTGACAACCAGTTCCCTAGATTTGTTCCATCTTCCATGGTTGGAAAGAGGGATCCACACTGACAAAGTCGTATAACGGAATGCTCAATGTCCTAACTATCCCAATTTATAGGGAGTTTCACATCTGGCCTGCTTGGTAAGACCTAGAACCGGATGATGAGGTTAGGAAACATGATTATCAACTGATGTCCCGAGTGCTACTAGTCCCCATGCGGAGGAGAAGAGATTCATGTTGGGTTCACCATTTTTCTGTTTCTGACAATTTCCCCGGGGATGCGCATGCATCCGTCATGCAGAGGATGCACTGATATGGCCCCGCATTCCCACTTTCTAAAGGTGGGAGACATCCATTCTGTATTCAGGGACGTTTTCTCCTTGATTGTAACAGTGATGATGGGATGTCGGTTCATCCTTTCGTGGATTCCTCCTCAGAGCTCGTCACCTAGTTTGGGTCTCCCTCATAGATTATGTTGTGGTTCATGAATCCCATCCCAATGCCATATCTTCATGGACACCAGTAAATTACACAGCTCCTATAAGGACCTTCCAATGGGTCCATTCAGAGCATCAACCTTCAATTAGAATAATTGTCACGTTGTGGTATCACTGGCGTGTCATGACGCTAGGGAACTCGCATGTCTGTCTTCTATCCCTTATTATAGGGCTTCTCGAGGGTGCGGAAGCCCGAGGCATCCCACATCGAATATGGGGAACTGTATTCCATAGGCATGTATCTTGGGTTTTCCTCTGCTTCCAATGTTTAACACAGGGTAAGCCACAAGTTTAACGTCCATCGAAGACAGATCAGACAGATCGGAACACTAGCTATAGTGGATCAGATTGAAGAACCCCTTGCAGGGAACACCAATGTGGGGTCAGCACATGGGCAGCTTCCCGAATACCATGGAGGGGTTTGAAATGTCATGATCCCACCGGGATGTGGCAGCATGGATATGAATGAGGATGGATGATGGATTTTGGCTTGGGTCATGGAGAGACGTCCTACATATCCCCGTGGTAGGGAATCAAGGTCCTCGTAGTTCGATGATATGGTGGGACACCTAAAGAGGTGACCCGTGAGAATGAACGAGTTGATGGGACATGAAGGAAGTGAATCCTCTAGGTTAGGGAATGATCTTCCTGAGAGAGGTGGGATCAAGGTAGAGATCATAATGAGACATGAGTACTGGGCTTGAACCACGTGGAGGATTTCGATGAACCATGCCTTGGCACAGATCAAAGTCCCCGTAGGTTAGGGAATGATCTTCCTGAAAACCGACGTGAAGATGGACCGAGGGTCGAGATGGATTGGAGCATACGTTATGAGATGAACCATAGTGGGTATGGGGATTACGCTCTGAGATAGCCCATAGAGTTGGTGAACCGATGTGAAGGGGTCGGAACGACCTGGTGGTGGGGCTTGAACCTCGTGGGGTCTTCCAACGTACCATGCCTTAGCACAGATCAATGTCCCCGTAGTTCGGGGTGGATGGGGCTTACTCTCTGAGATGGCCCATAGGGTTGGGGCTTGAACATCGTGGAGGATTCCTACGTACCATGCCTTAACATAGATCAAAGTCTCCATAGTTCGGGATGGATGGGGCTTACGCTCTGAGACAGCCCATTGTGGTGGGGCTTGAACATCTTGGAGGCTTCCTACATATCTTGCCTAAGCACGGATCAAATTTCACATAGATTGGGTGTACTGTTTAACATCATGTAGGATGGGGGAATTTGGGGCTTACCCGCTGAGGCGGCCCACGGTGTGTCATGTCCGATGCTCACTCTATGCTCACGGGAGTCAGGATCACTGTGAGAAACAAGAGGTTGTAGGGACATGATGATCATGTCATGAAGGGTGCGTCAGTGGGAAGCGATGAGGGGCTTACGCGTTAAGCGGCCCATGGTGCTGGGGCGTACACCAGGATAGAGGCCCGACGGAGACAATGCATATCCGGGGAGGTATTTGGGACCGAAGAAATGAGGAGTCCCATTTTCCATCATGCTCTCTATTGGCCCTGGCGCCGGGGAAGTACAGAGGTGCATGGGTGATACCTACTACAAGAAGGGTTAGGGGCTTACACCAAGGTGGCTTCCCTTCCCCACGGACAAACACCACTCTAATAAATCACCCCCTAGGAGGGATAATCACATCTCTATAGAGACGAGTGGATGTGGAGAATATCTGAGGCAGGGGGACCCTATGTGTGAGCACGGGGCCGGGTCACAGTTTAACGTCGTGTGTTAAGGATGAGGTGCTTGGCAGTTTAACGTCATGTATCTTGGATGAGGTTGGATGGATCCACACCCCTAGTATGTAGATAACTGGTGCCCTTTTCCCCTTGTGGGAGGGGAGGCGTCGGTAAAGCCATGGAGAGGGGGTTTCACGGCGCGAACCATCGAGGGGTCCACATTATCATGGCTATGCAATGAAGCAATAACCGTTAGTGTTCCTATGAAAAAAAAAGCATGAGGCGGAGCAACGCAACGGGGAGGATTGTCCAAGGGACTTTAAAGTTGCTTCATATGATCCATGAAGGTCGTACGAGAAAACCATACATTATACAAATCCCTGAGGTGCACAAGACATCTGCAAATGGCACCTAGAAGGAGGGAATCAGACTCGCGCATAGGGAACTCCAAGGGAGCACCAAGGTGGAAAGCTCCGAAGGATTACGCGTAGCCCATGGGGTTGCGCGAAAAAAGGGTCGATGATGCTTTGTGCGACTGGAATGTATTGTGTGCATGGTGGTCAAATTACACAAGGTTGGTGAGGGACGAGCGTATGGACAGGGGGTGCACAAAGATTGCGCGCAATTGAAGGTCCTGCGCGCAATGGAAGGAATTGCACACAGGGGGGATGAACACGAGCGGTTGGGGTTTAGTCTAAACCAGGGGGATCTCGTATGAAGGTGGATCTTGGGGAAACTTGGCACGAAAAATAACCCTTCATGAATGCCATATTTCTTGCGAGCAAATTTCCAATTATGCACAGGAGATCTGGTTGAAATTCTTCAGCCTCCAAAAGGAATGGGGTCTCATTCTATTTATAGGCCTCTAGGTGTGCAAAATGTCAGGTTTGCGCAAAATAATTGTGTGCCCGATGTGGCAACATGAAATATCACACATGCAGGGCACCAGTGTGAAATTATTTCGCGCAGACTCCAAGACCTCTCCCGAATCCCGGGACCTTCCACGCGGGACACAAATTTTTCACGCTCTTCTCTTTTTTTGTGCGCAACCTCTCTGGGCCCTCCAGACCGGGCCTCTGGGTCTGAATATGACTTCTCTTTTTTATTATGGAAAATTCTCTAACACTTACACATTTTTCAGTGTCTACACATACCAATTAGTTCTACTAAGTTGATTCAATAAAGAATCCTCCTACCTCAAAGGTTTTGATGAAACCCACAACGAACGAAGAATGCACATGAAAAATGTGTTGATTCTTCAAGAACTCAACTTAGATCTCTGTTAACATCCATAAGAAGACCAAATCGAATCATATTTGGAATCTAAAAACATAGATCAACCTATAACAGGCGTAGATCTATAAAAACAAGAGAAAATGGGATTTATATCTAAGAAACTAATCAATTACGGTGACAAACTATCACATACATCAAGAATTCGGATTTGATTCACCAAAGAAAGCCTTAGGATTTCCTCCAAAATGCTAGGGAGGGGTTCTTCTACATTCAAGGGAGAGTGATCCCATGTTGTGGGTAATTAAAAGAAAAAACGATCCATTTAGAGGCAAAAACATGTGGGATCCACTTTTTTAAGATCTCATTTAAGTGCATGCATGGTTAGTTCGCACGGTTTGACAAACCATGCGAAAACCGTTCAATATCCACAGCCTCGGTAGACCCTCGCATGGCCTCCTCGCACGGTCTCCCAAACCATGCTCTAACCATTCAGAAACCTCTTCCACAAAAGTGTCAACAACGAACGGTTTGTCCATATAGATAGACAAAATGTGTGTCACCCGTGCGACTTGCCCTTTTCCTCAAAACATCATTCCATGTTCTCTCGACTATATCATTCATCACCCTTAAAATTATTACAAAAAAATCACTAATTAAGGGTTACATAATAGAAATTGGGTGTACTAAATCCTCCCCACCATTTCTCTTTCTGTCCTCAGAAATTATACAACCCATGCGTGCCAAATAATGTTTTGGCCACTCCGCTTTTATTTCTTTCTCAATTTCCCAAGTCTCTTCTTAAATCTGACGATGTTTCCATAAAACCTGCACTAGGTCGATTATTTTCCCATGAAAGACTTTCCCTTTTATATCCATGATCCTCACTAGAATACCTACCTGTGTTGCATCTGGATCTATCTCAACGTGATCCCATTTGATCACATAGTTAGTATCAGGGTGATACTTTTTCAACTAGGACACATGAAACTCATTATGCACCGAACTAAACTATGGTGGCATGCCAACGGATATGCCACCTCTATGAATTGTTCTAGTATCTTAAAAGGGACATTTTATCTAGGCGATAACTATCCATGCTTCCCAAAATGATGATGTCCAAGCATTGGATAGATCCTCAAGAAGACAGGATCAACCACAACGAACGACAACGGTCTTCGACGGTGAACATCCTAATATATCTGAAAAATCTAAGCTGTCTCCATCCTTTTTCTAATCAACTAGATCTTCTCTATTATTTCCTGGACCTGGATTGGCCCGACTAGTGATTCTTCACCCATTTCCACCCATCAAAGTGGATAACGACAAGAACGCCCATACAATGCTTCAAACGGAACCATGCGTATCGAGGCTTGATATGTGTTATTGTATGAGAACCCCACTAAGGGTATATTCTAATCTAATGATCCACTGATATCAATTGCACTAGACCAAAACATGTCTTGTATTGTTTGTATCATCCGCTCGGATTTCCCATCTGTTTGAGGATGATATGCGGTGCTCCTAGTTAACTAAGATTCAAGGGATTGCATTAATGAATTTCTGAAACGTGATGTGATCCTCGGATTTCTATGTGAGACTATAGACACTAGTACACCATGCCACTTTTCCAATTCTCAGATATAGAATTTTGAAAGATAATCGGTCATATGAGTTTCACGAATAGGGATGAAATGGGCGGACTTGGTTAGACGATCCACTATCACTGAAATGGAATCATGTTTCTAGACCATTATTGGAAGACCTATAATAAATAAATTGCTATTTGATCCCATTTACACACTGGGATGACCAATGATTGTGACATACCATCTAGTCTTTGATTCTCTTTGTTAACCTACTAACAAGTTAAGCACCGTGAGATGAACCTGGCCACCTTCCTTTTCATGCCCCTCCACCAAAACTGCGCCTTGAACGCATTATACATCTTTTGTTTACCTGAATTTATATCCAACCTTGAATGGTGGTAAGCATGAAGGATTTGTTCTTGAAAAAACATAGGTACAACCATCTTATCTCTAAAACACAAAAATAAACCCCCATCAAATTTTTAGCCATTAATGGCCTCCCCACCATTGAGTTTTGAACATACAACTATACATTCTTCATGAGATGTTTATTCTTTTATGACAATTTTTACTAAATTAGGAAATATTTTAGTTAAAAAGAAAATTGAAATATCACCTCGATCATCACATTCCACATGCATGACGGCTAAGACCGACATCAACTATTATTCATCTGAATCTTCTTTTTCCAACTGAGCATATGGATTTCTACTCAATGCATCTGCCACTGAATTTACTTTCCCCTGTATGTAAATCATGTCAAAGTCAAAAATTTGGAGATAATTCATCCACCTCCTTTCCCTCAGATTCAAATATCACTGTGAGAAAATGTGATTCAAGCTTTTGTGATCTGTAAACATAGTTAATTTCTCACCAAAGAGATGATGTCTCCATGTTTTCAAAGAATTGATGACTAAAACTAACTCCAATTCTTGTGTTGGGTAATTCCTCTCATGCACCCTAAACTACCTTGAACTATAAGCAACCATGTGATCTCTTTGAATGAGATAACAACCCATCCCTTATCTTGAAGCATCAAAATACACCACATACCCCTATCCAGATTCTAGAAAGGTCAAGATAGGTGCCGATGTAACCCGAAATTTCAGTTCATGGAAAGAATTTTGACATTCTTATGTCCATTGGAATGGAGAATTCTTATTTATTAGAGCTATAATTGGTGAAGCTAGTCGTGATAAATCACACCCAAAGCGTCGGTAGTAACTAGATAGACCATGAAAACATCATATCTTGAACATAGTATTCGGTGGTTTCCATGATATAACGGCTTATATCATTTCAGAATAAACAGAAATTCCTTTCTCAGAAATGACATGGCCAACGAAACATACTTAGTGAATTAAAATATCAAACATTGATAATATATAATACAAACAATGATCGCTCAATATTTGTAACATTGTTTCCAGGTGCACCACATGATCATCCCTTGTATTTGAATACATAAAACATGTCTCCCACAAACACCACAACAAATGAATCTTGATATTATTTCAATATATGATTCATAAATTCCATGAAGACTAATGGTTCATTTGTTAGATCAAAAGGCATGACAACATATTCATAGTGACCATATCTAATTCTGAAAGCTGTCTTTGGAAGATCCGCTTTTCGAACTCTCAATTTGTGATATCATGAATGCAAGTAATTCTTGGGGAACCACTAATCTCCCCTTAATTGATCTAATATATCATAAATATGTGGATGTGGATCTCCATTCATTATCATAATTTGGTTAATGTTAAGATAATCAACACACAATCGAAGAGTCCCATCGGTATTCTTCAAGATCAAAATTGGTGCTACCCATGGAGACCTACTTGGTCGAATGAAACCCTTACATTCCATCTCTGCTAACTACACATTAAATTCCCCTAACTCTGTTGGTTCCCTCCTATAAGATGGAAGGGAAATAGTATTGGTCCCCAGAAAGTGATCAATCATACACTCCACTTCCCGTAGAGGTGGTAACCCTGAGAAGTTCTTGGGAAAGACATCTCAAGAATGATCCACAACAGTTGGAAAACTATTTTCCTCGATCACTTCAATTGATTAAAAAGTCAAAACTACTAATTGGTATGATATAGTTCCCACCATTGCTTCCAAAAACCTCTTTGAACCTTTATTTACAGTAATTTCTCCTCTAAAGAGATTCTCGATACTGTCCTCAGTCATGAAACTAACTGTTCTATTATAACAGTCGATTTGATCCTTGGACATTGTCAGCCAATCCATAACCAAGATTACATAATATAAATCCATATCCAACATCAATAAGTCCAATTTTAACTTTGCTATATCAATAATAATATTACATGCTCTACACAAAGCCTTGACATTCTCTTTCACCAAAAGGAGTGTGCAGTTCCAAAATATAAGGCATCATTTCTAGTTTTTAACGTATAAATTAAATAGCATGAGAAGCTGTGAAGGAATGTGATGCACCAGTATCAAACTACACGTAAAAAAGGTAGAATTCAAAATAATCTTACCTCTTACTATTGATGTTCTAGCCTTATCATCGACAATCATCTTCTTAGCTCTATACATTTGCTTCTTCACTATACCATTCTCCTTTTTTCCTTACTTAGGTTTCCCTAGTTTAGGAGTCATGGTATTTCTAGAATCACCATGGCTATCTCTACTCTGCTGACGAGACAGATCCTATTTTTCCTCATCCAGTCGAAGCATATGATGCTTGTGATAGCTGAGAGGTGTCTCGAGCACCTAACCTTGGAGCACTGCGATGATAGTGCTGAAGATACCCCATATTGTTACAATTAGTAAATGATCTAGGTTGTGTCGTACAATCTCACATTATGTGTTCAAGAAAACCACATCGAAAACAAGCTACTTCGCTCTGGGGTCGTGGAGGAAGGATGACTGATCCAGCCATCTGGTTTTGATTTCCACTAACCCCATTGAAATAGGTGTACCTTTTCCTCTTGTTCCCAATGGTTGAGTTCCCACTGTTTCAGGTAGGTATCATCAAGAATCCTCCCATAGATACTGAGAAATAATGTTCACCCATAGTCACTCAGTTCTCTATCTCAGTATAGTCTATAATAAAATGTACTGATATCTCTAATCGAATCTCCTTCCTTAGCCTCGATTCTGAGATGTGTTCCTTCAAAGATGCACTTTCTGCAACCTCTGGTACAAAATGGACTGAATTCTTGAACATAGCTGCATACTCTATGACAGAGATGCTCTCCTATTTTAGGCTGAATAAGTCCATCATTTTCAAGATTTTGAAAGTGTGAGGATTGAATTGTTTGTTGAAAAATTCTTCAAAATCCTCTCATGTAAGGCCTTCATCCAATTTAGCATGCACCAATAAATCCCACCATAGACGTGCAAGATCCTCAAGCATATACATCACCAACTTGCCCTTGAGATTTGATGGTGTGCCGATGAAATCAAATATACGATTAATTCCACTTAGCCACACCTCCTACTTCTCGGGTTCAACATCATCCCAAATGTTATGTGGATTCTACTTCATAAACTAGATGGTATGATCCACATGTGTTGGTTCATTCATCTGATTCCCCATATCCACAACACGAAAATCTTGGAAAATACTGGGATCCATTTTCTAAACCTACAACAAACTCCATCAACCTCACTCTCTATAATCTTTTGGATTAGCATTACAAATTATATCACATCAAATATCACAACATTGTTTTCCAAAACACCCTTTTTCCCATGTTCAACTATTTTTTAAACCACTTAACTTCATTTTGAGTGTTAAACCATTTTCAAAATAAGATAATCATTTGCTTGATCAAAATCATTAATTTGAAATCCAATTCCATACTTTTTAAAAATGATCATTTCTCAAAATGATGTATGGACTCCTAGTGGAAATTCATTCCTCTATAATTCATGTCATGCTCATCTTGTTGGATAAACACATGACAATGAGATTTTAAAATCCTAGAAGTTTCTCAAGACACTTATTTACCCAACTCCATGGTAACTTGATGTTCCATTTTAAATGATAATCTACGTCCTTTTATGATATATATTTCAAGTTCTGACAATCCTAGTCGTTTTTATGATTCCCACCCAAGGAATAGACATGAAGGGATTTCCTCTCCAATAGTAGGAACATCAATGACTAACTGTTAGGAACAGAACTAACAAGATGATACCTTTTCTAATGACCCTCAAATTCTCATTGGCTTGAGAGTACAATGAGTCATTACTAGGCCTTAAAAGAAATCCTCAAGATACCACTGGCTAGAAATAAATGCTGATGTGTTTCATATAAAAGTGGGGGATGATTTACCCTTTATAAAATAAACCAATATAAATCCAAACACCTCCAAAAATTCACTATATGATGCAAGGACGAATGAAAGATAACCCAACACATTCATGTATCTCAATACCATATCAAAGTATGAAACAATATAATGAGAACCAAGTATTAGAGTTCATAGTGGATTGATGATACAAGAATCTCAAAAGACTACAAGACTCCATACCCCACAAGCTCAAATCTCCACAATCACCGAACAACCCAAATGACACAAGGTAGTGATAAATACGTGTGGAACATTACCTTTTCCCCAGTCCGGGAATAAATCATTTGCAAACGCACCAAAGTGCCAAAGCATGGGTGAGTATTGAACTCTGTAGGATTTCCCCAACGACAACCCTACTACAGTCAATAGGATAGAAATGTTAGTCTCATTTATAAAAGGTAGTTTATATAGAATAATTAACCAACAAAATTATAACCAAATATAAACAAGTTTACAAAAAAAGTTATAATCAAAATCATACAAGAGTAATTGAAAAAAAAAATTTCAACAAGTTATTTTTCTATAAAAATAACTAAACCATCTTTAAAACCATTTCCCAATATTCCTATGACATACCCAATTCATTTCATACATCCACACAACCAACCTTTAATATAACCTAGATCTCCCTATACTCATGTGTGGTGAGTCATCCTTTCACTAAGTCATCCCTAGTGAACCAATTGACGGGGGAGAGCCCTAACCCTTTATCCTTCCTGTTAGTGATTGGGGAGACCCATAACCCTTATTCATTCCACATGCGCCCTTTTTCAGGGGAGACCCCTAACCCTTATCTATCACGTTAATGATAGAGGAGACCCTTACCCTTACCTGTCCCACATTCTCATTAACACACACAACCAACATGTCAAAACCCAATTTTGTTCCACCAATTAAAACCATTTCAATAAAAATGTACTTTTACTGAGAACGAAAGATAATAAAATTTAAAAATAGTTATTTAATATCGATAAAAAATTCCATTTTATTGATAACGTCTAATCCAATCCTTTTGTCATAATTCCAGAAAGTCTCCATTTTAAAAATATCTATTTTAAAATTTAGAACCAACGAAATCATTTAAAATCCCCAATTTTCCAAATATTACAACCATCATTCAAGAAGGTTTACAAAAAGTTCTCAAAAACCAAATTACAATCAATTAAACCCCAAAAATTCAATTAGAATGCATGCCAATCAGTTCTAATATGTGAAGTAAAGATATAAGCCTCATACCTCGAAGGTTTTGATGAAAACCACAACGAATGAAGAAGTCACAACAAAACCGGGTTGATTCTTCAAGAAACCACCTTATATCTCTTTTCCTAGAAAGGACAAGACCAAATATCTTCAGATATGGAATTTACACACTTAGATCTAAAAATAACGAGCATTGATCTATGAAACCAAGTGAAAAAAAGAAGTATATCTATGAAACTGATCAAGAACAATGAAGAACTATAACATAAATCAAGAATCCGACATTGATTTTCCTAGGAAATCCTTCGGAGAGCCTCAAAAATGCTTGGGATAGGTACTCCTACCTTCAAGGGAGCGTGATCCCAAGTTATGGATTCATAGGAGGAAAAATGATCCATTTAGAGGAAAAATTGTGGGAGATACACTTTTTTAGGATCTCATTTCAGTGCCTACACAGTTAGTTCGCACGGTTTGAAAATCGTGTGCTAACCATGAATTATCCACTTCCTTAGCAAACCCTCGCACGACCATCAGAATAGTTCTCCAACTGTGTGGGAGCCACTACCTCAAAATTTTCAACAATGCACTATTAGTCTGCACAGTTAAACAAACTGTGCGCCACCCATGCGACTCCCCCTTTGGCTCAAAACATCATTCCAAGTTCTCAAGACTCTCCCATTCATCACACTTCACTTTATAAGCACAAATATCATTAAGTTAGAGTTACATACCAGTAACCTGGGTACTACATTGGAGATGGTTATAGGTCATGAAAATAGAATAAAAATATTGTAATTATATATAATATATTGTGATTATTATATCACAATTATGTAATTCGAAATGACTAATTATAATAAGGAAATACAATAAAGATTATCATTGATAAAGGTTACATCTTATTTTGGTAATATCGATTCAATTACACTAAAAGAATTACAAGGATATATTTATGCACAATATAAATATGTTAGTATTAGTGGAATTATTTTTTATGTAATTGGGGTTTTATAGAATGATAAAATTGTTTTATTGTTGTGCAGAAGAGAGGATATGGGGTGGAATTTTTTAATTGAGGTGAGAGGTACAATTTTAATTTATGAGATAAAAATAATGTATACATATTCCTCACATTCCAAAAGTGTAAAGAACTGATTATTGTAGGGTCTTGTAAATTATATGTTAGATATATGGTAAAAAAATTATTTCAGCCCATTTTATCACTTACTTATCCATTCTAACCCCCCACCATTAAATACAATTTCACTTTAACCGTGCTAATTAATTATTCATGGTTTTCAATATTAATTTTGGTGAAAATTTATTTTACATATTTAGAAAATATAAAATATTCTTTTTCTAAATATGGAAACCATTTTTCAAAATTACATTCAAATTATTTGAATATATCGATTTAAAATTGGTATCATAGGCTCGATGAGAAAAGAAGTTATAAAAGTGTAAATGTTGAAATGATTATAATACTATTAGGTCAAATTTAAAAAAAATGATTCCAATGATATAAATTTTATTAATAGATATATATTTGATCCAATTGTATTATAAATACAACTTTAAATTTTATTTTTAATAATAAATATCTAAAAAAAAATTTCAATTAAAATTTAGTATTTATAAATATTCATCAGAAAATAAAAAATATCCAAGAAATACTAAACAAATATCTCAATTAATCATTTGGAATTTTGATTTTAAAATTATTATAATTTATGAAATAAAATATCAAAAATACATAAGAATATATTTTACATTACGTGCATAATACACAAATAATCAACCTTTCATTAAAAATTATTTTCTCTTAAACAATTTATTAACATTCAAAGGGTTCTTATTTACTCTTATTGAATAAATAATTTTTTTTATTTTTTTATATATTCATAAAAAAACAATATTCATTATTTTTGACTATGATTAATACCATGCATGATATTTTCTATGATATAATGCTTATGTTTAAAAAATAATATTTTAATAGAGTATTTCATTTTGGTCAGGCCCTTTGTTGCATGCCCTGAAATCAATAAATGAGATTTAATTTATTTAAAAATAAATACATATTGAATTTAGGCCTATTATATTATTTTATAATATTAGTTTGTCATGCCACATGCACTATCAAACATTATGTTCCTTTTTTAAAATATCATGGTGTTATATTCTACCCCCCTTAAATATTTATGATTTTTATAATTTAATCTTAATTTCATGAATAAATTGATGGAAATTTAAAAATATATTTTTTGGAAACCCACACCATAAAAAGTGTATCTAAAAAATCTTATAAATTAGTTGGATAAGGATGTACAATGGTTATATGGAATTATACAAACAATTATTCTAAATTAGAAAAAATAGGTGGCAATTAAAAAATGTAATGAAAAGGGAAATCTAACAACCAAATACTAATAACGATTGATAAAGAACATGGTAAGGAGTATGTTAATGATAAATAGTCCATAAATAATATTTTTGGAGAGGGTTATTATTATCATCATAAATGATGATAGTAGAAATTTTTTTAAGGTTTCTTGTCCATTAGTTGAGTAATTATTTCACTCTCTAAAAATATTATGAAATTTACTTACATGATATATTTTAAATTTATAGGCGCAATTATATATTTTGGATTGGATTCAATCAATTACAACCTCACAACTTAACCCATGAAATCTAATTCATTAATGAGTTTTATTATTCCTAAATCACTAAAATTAATTTTTTGAGGATATTAGATCCATTAAATTATAAAAATATATTCCACCTATTTGTAATAAAAAATTGATAGAAAATTTAATCCAATAACAACCAATATTAAATATATTCCATTCGTTAAATATTAGAACTTATGGATCATTTAAAATATATACTACCAAATATATAAGGATGGTTACTAAATCAAAATTTGATATCCCAAATAATATTATGTGTCTATTAATATCACATTCCAAATATGAGAATACCTAGATAACAATATAACCATGATGAAAACATTCATTCTTCAAAAAATGACATATTATGCCATAAAATGTAATCCATATATCAAAATATGAATTAAGCTCTAACAATGATAACCAAAAACACGAAATCAATAACCAAATCAATGGTCGCATATAAAATAACATACACATATAATTTTCATTAATATAACATTATAGCGAATATATAATGGGTTATCTTCCCATAACCATGAGTTTAAAAAAAATCAACATTCTGATATGTCATTTATCTTCATACCATTCAACAGAAGATTTCATATTTTTAAAGAAATTTTATGGAAGAATAAACCATATATGTATCATTATTATTATAATGATAATATCATAAATATAATTATTTTATAATATATTTGATGGATCGAAAAACACATGAACATTAATCATTCAACTTCAATTGTATCAACATCATATGTTTGACCATGATCTGATATCTTCCTTTAAGCCATATTATCTTGATGCATATGGAATTAATTTTCATTATGACACATATCTATATATTGTAATCAATTCTCATTTAAAATTTCCTTGTTACCCTTATAACCATGAATGTGATGGCCGTTTAATAAAAAAGTTAGAAACTCACATTCCCTTAAAAAATATGTTTGTGTGTTTCCTTCCACTATTCTCACATGTGGGAGAATCATGATTTCACTTCTTCGTGATTATCTACATTATATCATGTTTTTTATTATATTATTACATACCTTTTAATGAATAAGACCATGGAAGTACTTCTCTATATTAGTAACATATAAAACTAGTTCATCATATGAATAAAGAGTTTGATAGACCAGTTCCCACCAATTAAATAACATAAGTGATTCAATGAAATGGTCAATCATTAACTACAAATTGTATGTGTAATTCAGATAATATGTAGATATTATTTTAAATATATATTCATAATTATCAACATATTATTTTCCAATTTTCATTAGAAAAAAGTACATTCTCTTCATCTAAGTTTGTGTCTCTTGAGGGAAGTAATTTATATAAATGTTATCCCTAAAAAAATTCTACTTCTTAATTTCTATGTCCACATACTCTTTATTTTTATATATCAATGAACTCAATTGACCATCATGTCAGATGAGGTAATACACTTGAATTTTAACCTTTTACTTTTTACCACATCTGATGTCCATAAATATCATTTTAGAGACTTAATCCATTATTCTGTTACCATAGGATTGGTATACCACCAAAATGATTGGGTATTTTGTCACATAATGTGATAAATCATAAGATTACCTCATTGTGGAATATGTTTATCCATTCCAAAATGGATATTTTTCATTGAAAATTTTTTATACCATATTATATCCTTCATTTTACAAGTTCCAATACCAGGTATATTGGCTTCCCTTTTAGAGAAATACCTACATTATCCATGCATATTGATATCATTATTTAATATATTGGTTTCCTAAAAATAATGGAATATAATAGATTAACATATAATATTGTGAATATTAAATCATAATGTATAATTCTGAATATTTTGTGACACAAAACATCGATTTAAATTATGCATTGTTAATATTTGAATCCAAAACAAGGTTTTATTAGGGATATCATTATTTTATAATACATTACTATTGTTTGTAAATAAATTGTAAATTATTATTAGAATATACAATAGGATTTTAAGTCAATATGAATAATAAGGGCAATTTTATTTGAACTAGGTGATGATATGCTAAAACCAAATGTGCCTGATTTAGAATTATTTCCACTATATAAACAAGTGCTAAACCCATGTCCACATGTACTATCATGAAAGGGACTCCTTGATTGGTATAAATGAAAAATATTATCCATACTATCGAATCTAGTTACAAATCTATAATTATCATCAATTTTTATTATATGGTTATGTTCATTATTCTATGTTCTCTTTAATCTTATTCATAAGGTTTTTGCAAAACATCTTCTAATACTAGATTCAATGACTCCAACCCCTATATCCCAATGTTGATTTACTGTTTTTTAATTTAATATATAAAAACAATCAAATATTTATGTAACAAATATTATTGTAGTTTTGGAGAAGCATAAATATACAAAATATAAATATTATATCTATAATATAAAATATGGAATAATACATAAAAAATAAAATATATTGCATCTTTAAAAATTCATTCAATGGTCTCTTTTTCATATCCGGGCGAAAGAAAAAAATTATGGGATGGCCAAATTATTATGTAAACATAATTTAAATTTGACGATTTCATGAATCAATAAGTATTAATTTACATGGAATGGTAAAAAATCAAAAACAAATCCATATAAATAACATTTCAACATGATAAGATAATTCATCATCAAAAAGGAAAGGAAAATAAGTAAATAAAAATTTCATTTAATTAATTATTTAGGAATAAAATGCATCAAGATAAAACATATTTTCTGAAATAATAATTGATATTAATAATAAATGTACTATTTATGAAGAAAATTATTTTTTAATTTTATTTCATGATCATGGGAATGTTGGTGCCTCTACTGTTAAGACCTTTCAGAAGATTGTTTAAATCGTAGGTAGGCAACTTTTTAGCCAATATATTTGTCTCATGAGACCTACTAATTACTATAGGGGTTATATAATACCACGGCCAACACTTAACTATATGTGAAAAACCATTCCAGATATATCAAATAATCTATTTAATTCATGAATCAATATCACTTATCATTGAAAATCATTACTCAGTAAAGGATTCATATTTATCAATATTTCCTCAATTAAAAAAATAACATTAAAAGTAAATACCAAATATAAAAAATGTTTAAATGATAAATATTAATGATACAAAAATTTCACGAACATGAATATTTAAAATAAATTTAAATTTTAATGAATAATTATCATTGAAAATTAATTGTTTTATATGAAAGTTCACTATAATAAAAGCAACTAAGATAGCTAAATAACATTAACCATATGATAAATTTCAAGTCAATTCCCATTGGGTGAGAAAATTAAAATTTAAAATTAAAATATCATGAATATGAAATGAATAATGACATTAATCTTCAATGGGGAAGTATATAAATGATATTATATAAATTAGAGTCCCAACCTTACTATATTCCTAAATGAACATAAATTAAGATGGATACCCATACCATAAGTATACATTTATTAGAAATTTCGTTAACCCCCTATAAAATTATTTTAAAAATGTTATTAATTTATAACAAACCCATAATCATATTAATAAGAACATATAGAATATTCTAATGTCATTTTATGACTTCTTTAATAATATTTCAATATTTTTATTATTTCGGGTGTTCATCAAAATATGTTCTTAATTATGATTGGTTATCAAAGTTCTGGTTCATGTTAATATTATGTAGTTCTATAAAATAAATAGTAATAATCATGAAATAATTATCATATTTAAATTGAATCCATTATTCTAAAACCAGTCATTAATGATGGGATGAAGAAATTATGTTTTTTATTATCTTAGAGATGGTATATCGTATGTATGCCTGAATAACATTTATATTTTTGAATGATCGATTTTGAAATGTAGTAAGTAATATTATTTATATATATAATAATAATAATATGATATATAATTTAATATTTCATTCAATATAATTTCATATATCTTACATGTTGTGGGGGGGGGGGGGTGGAAAGGGATTTACATCGCCTCATGAACACGGTTTCCCAATCATACAAGAATGATGTTACCATTCTTCAGTGTAAAAATGAAAAGTATAAAAATTATTTTAAGAGTTATAAATATTTAATTAATATCATAATTATTTCATATGTATCACAAATATTAATTAAATTCATACTTATCACCATCTTTGTTATGCATTACTGGAAGACATATCACCTTACTTCATGAGTCAATAGACCGATATACATTAAAGAGCAATTATCATATCCCCTATGGAATGGAAAATAAATATTTATATATGTTATAATGAGTCCATATGAATATTCTTGTTTGAAATATCATATATATAAATTAAATAGATCATCATA
Organism: Viscum album; assembly: GCA_963277665.1. Classification (NCBI taxonomy): domain Eukaryota; kingdom Viridiplantae; phylum Streptophyta; class Magnoliopsida; order Santalales; family Viscaceae; genus Viscum; species Viscum album. The sequence continues at coordinate 274,929,910 of OY728129.1, read as the reverse complement.
CCAAACCATGAGTGGTTGAAATTGGAAAATTAATGATATCAATTCACAAGACGATAATACTCATTACCAAAGAAAAAAGACATTCGAAACTATTTAATGGGATTGAATATGTTTTTATGGAATTACATTAATAAAAAAACATTTTTATATTTTTAAAATTTGTAGGTTATTATGTGATCACTTTTTAATAGTAATGAAAAGATAAGGACTAAGAAACAAAAATTATTCCAATGACTAAAATTGAATAAAATTATATATAATTGAACCTACTATACATATAATATAATTAAAAATGAAAATTTTCAATATAAATTATTTAAATGAAAAGGTAATTTCAATGTAAAATTTATTAGTTTTTTCTTTTCATCAGAAAATAAAAAATTCTAGTAAATTCACAAAAAATAACCCTAAGCATATTTTGATATTATAATTTAATGAAATAAGGAAATTTTATAATTTTTTTTATTAAACTGCTTTCATGGGTACTAAAATTATATAAAACATTCATGACTAAAATGGATTAAACAATATAATTTTTCAAAAAACATTTCATTCTCTTTTATATGGTGTATAGTTTATTTTTATTTAGTAAATAAACATTGATTTTATTTTATACATATATAAACAAATCATGTATTTAATATTTATACTAACGAAATTCTTATTTCTTGATAGGTTATAATGGTCACTCATTATAATAATAATTTAATATGGAATTTTGTATCTTTCAAACTCGGGTTTTTTGAATAGTAATCCATCAAAGAGGTTGAATTTATTTTAAAATAATATATATTAAAATATCATAGTGTTATATTCCCTTATAATAATGGTCTGAAAATAAAAAAACTAAATAAAATTTTTTTCTCATTATTAAAAATATCAAGGTCTTATAATAGATATATATTTTCTCATCAATTTAAATATTATTATAATATTTAAGAAATAAGAAGGCAATTCTTTTAAAAATTATTATTTCTTCAAGAATTATTCATATTTATTATTCTAATAAAATATTATAATTAAAATATATAATCTTTATCAAACATAGTCTTGAAAATAATATTATTTTAGAAATCAGCATATAAAGATTTAGCTTAGTGAAATTTTAGTAATGTTCCTCATTTATTCTTTTTCAGTGTATTGTAGAAAATGCAGATATTTGTAAGACTATAATTTATTTTTAGTATAAGTTTTATTTAAAAGTCTCTTTAGAATATTATCTTTATTTTTAATTTTAAATAATTATTTTGAAATTTAATTTAATCTACATCTTTACATTTATATCAACTTTATATTGTGTTTTAGTATTAGTTTATTCATAAGCATGAAAAAAACATTTCATTAAATTGTTTTACTTTGTATAATGTTTCTAAATTTTAATAAATTAAAATAACCCCTAATGATGAATTATTTAACATAAAATAAAAAACTTTATATTTATGATTTTTTATTTAAATAAATAAAATTATTATTTTTAATCACATAGTAAAAAATAAAAACAACATTTCTTTGAAAAGTGATTTTTTTGGAAAATTGATTTTCATCACACTATTGTGTTTCATTCTTAATTAAATTATGATTAATATATGAATTAAATTTGATAAAATGGAATTAACAATTTAAAATATAATAAATTGTATTATATACTAAGTTCAGCCAAATATTATTAATAATCATTACGAAATAATGAAAAAATAGTTATTGTGTAAAAAAATATAATGCTAAATGTGAGTAACCAAATAAGTATATAGGATAAAATGTTTACAAAATCATTTCTATTTTAGATAATTGTTTGTATCATATTTTTTTATTCTCTATGTCTTTATTTTTAAATTTTTGGGAAACATGGCCAAAGATAGACTTCCCATTATTAAATAGTTTTTGGTATTTATAAAAATATCACCCTTATTCAATTATATATGGTCAAACCTCACCTCACTTATAAAAATATATCAGTACATTTTCCTCAACACATCCATAATAAAATCTATCCCTATAATACTAAAACACATTTTGTATCTTCTATTCTTCCCTAAATACTATACTTAGAGTCCATAATAAGAGATCCAAATGAGGTTCTTCTAAAAAAATTAATAAACTTATCAAGATATCCATTTTTACTTAATCTCATTCAAAGATAAATTATATGGTATAAATTATAATTTAATAAATACATTATATTATATGTGACTAGATATTATCAAACTAATATAGTTTCATAATTTTATACACTACCCCATTACAAAATTTATCAAGAATACTTACCTTTTACTGGGTGATATGATTATAATTATTCCAAAGTAGTCAGGGTTAATATTTTAACATCCTTTTAATCCTAGTTTTTTATTCATGAATTTATATTGTAGGAAATTACTTTAATATTGTGTAATAAAACACATTTATGTTCTTCTCCTCAGATAACTCATGGAGGTTTTGTGTAAAAAATAATATTTTCAAACCATTAGTATAATGAATAATTTTTAAAATTCAGTTAACAAAAGGTTACTTGATTTCTCTGATTAGTAGAAAAACATTTTTCTTTATCCATATCTTCTTCAAAATTTATTAATATTTTTACATTCACCAAAATAATTACTAATGGAATTTTTACCCATGTTTTAATTTATAGGAAATATTTTTTACGAAATCCACTTTTCATTTTTTGAATGACATATTTCTGAAGCCTTTTTAAATATTTGGAAAGAAACATTTCATTTAACATATACCAAATGTACAAAATTACCCAATATCATTACTTGAGAACTATTTTAATAATACAATATAAATTCCATTTTCATTTTAAATAAATATTTTCTTTAATATTTTACAAATTTTATTATTTTTATGATTTTATTTCAGTGTTACATGTTTATTTCATTCATAAAATATTCCACAATCTTTTAAATGATATTTTCAACAATTAAGACAACCTTTGCAGAAATGGATATATTTTAACATAGGTATATATTGCTGTTACATTCATACCTATATATTCTCCAATAATTTTAGGGGGTAATAAAATCCTTATTTTAATATCTAAAATTCTTTATTATGTAATTTACATTTATTATTATATTAGGAAAGATAATACATCCCATTTATTAACATGGGTTATTATTATGTTTATAAATTTTGATTGATACCCATTTTGTGAACCATATAATCATGAACAACTTATGGTGTACACCTAGATTATACTCTAATGCATTGGGTAATGTTTTCAGTCTCATGATATATCATGTATGGGATTACGGTGTAAGCCTAATTAATTATGTGATACTGTCTGCCAAGTGATTTTTTCAAGGAAATTGTCCACATATCATTTTTACAAAATTTTATATGATGATTAAACAGTTCATGTGATTATATTATATTATTATAACAAGTTCCTTAAGTTATTATCCAATGTGATTCCCCATTATCCATATATTTTATGATTCCATGTTATTAGTTGGACTCAGATGTTATATTCCCTTATAGTTTTTATCTCATTACTATTATTTTAATCTCAATGATTTTTTATGTATTATGATGATTATCCCATGAAGGTTTTATATATTTAAATGATTTCCATCTCATTATGGCCTATAAAATAATCATATTTTATTTTACTCTCACATTTATGTGATATAATCCTATTCATCCAAAGACAGTGGAACAAATTATATTTGAGTAGAAATTAATGAATTTTAGAATATAAATCATGTAATAATATGTATAAAAGGATTTGGATGATATTGTGTTTATCATAAAAAGGTCTAGTTTGTTTGGAGATTAGGGATTCACTTATTTAATTATATCTATGGGGGATATTTATAAGTATACGTATAGGTAAATGAAAAGTATCATATATTTTAGGTGAAGTATAGGGAGAGTGGGTACCATACAATTACATCTATTTATACATACTACATGTGGATATATATATAGGATAAATTTACCTATGGGTAGTAATACTAAATAAGGTTCTTTGTGTTCGACTCAATTTTCAATTAGTGCGTGAAAATAGTCCTTGATGCACACCTTATTTCAAAATAATTTGTGATATGCCTTCCAAATTCACAAACAACATTATGAAGGATTATGATGGTCTTGAAAAACATGACAGGTTTGAGAGTTTAATTGGGAACATTACAATGGATAACCTTGATTGAAACCTAGAGACACATAATTCTGTATATCTTAATCATTTATAAGTTATTAATATTATTTTTATAATGTCATCATTCTTATGTGAATGAATTTTCATCATTTCTCTTTTATTATTTTTAGTTAATGATAGGAAATAATAGTATTAATGATAAAAATCAATTTTATGTGAAATGTAATGATATCACTAAAGAGTTTCCTAAAGTAATGTGAATGAAATTTGGACTTATTTTGAACATTCTAAATAATATATATTATATTATGATTAAATACTAAAATATTATTGAACATTCAAGAGAATTGATGATGTGATGGTAGTTTCAAATTGATTTTTAAATGATTAAAAAGTGTAATAAATGATTATTCGTTGTCCTACATGTAAAAATGATGGAAAAAAACTATTTTCAATTATTAAGGGAATTATAAGATTCCTTCTGTGTGAAAATGGTTGGAATAAAGAAACTATTTACCAAATAAAAATCCTTATTTAGGGTAACATTAATTGGGGAAAAAAAATAATAAAATAACGAACCACAATCAATTAAATGTCAAAAATGTAGGAAACTTGTTCAATTTCTTGGTAAACTCCCTAATAATGGTAATAATTAATTATGACTTATGTTATGATAATCATTGAATTGGAATTATTGATGTGTGTATGTATTGTAACATTAAATATATGTTGTTAATGTATTTTAATTTTTAGTATAACTGTTTTATGATTCAAAAATCTTATATTGATTATTCGGCAGTAGTTCTTTCTTATGGGTTAATAATAATATGTTGAATTATATGAATGTCCTATAATGTTAATTTACATTAATGGTGATATTTTATGAGAACAATATAGTGAAATAAAATATATTCTTTGATATGGGATTGATACTTAGGTAATTATAGTATATAATATTTAATTAGTGGTCTGAACATCCCTTGTCCATTACATTGTAAAAAATTTGTGTTTGGGGTGTTCTAGGAGGAAATAAAAGTTCATTTTCTGGTGATTCCCAAAACAATAGTCTTTCCATATGTGGCATAATATCAGTGGCTCAAAATCATTACCTGGTGTTGGTAACTCACAACCATATCTCCATGGTGATGGATTATTGTTGGTAGGGCAGACGACATTACTTCAAGCATCAGTAGGTTGGGCATCAATAAGTCAGGTGTTGGTGGGTTACATCATTGACTCATTGTGGTACGGTCCAACTAGTGAATCGATGTTGTAGTTTCATTATTGTTGAATCACATTAGTGACTCAATATATAGTGCATCAATTCATGATTTTTCCTATATTCCAATGTCACCCCATTTAGGTTTTATTTGACATAAATCTAGTTTAAAGCCCTATTTTGGAATTTCTAAAGGTGTTTCAAAGCTTATGAATTTTATCAGTAATATCATAATGCTCCTATGGATTTGAAATATTCTAACCATGTATTCAATACCATGATATGATATTAATGTCCCTAAAAACTATTTGTCATCTATTGATATAGGATCGGAGTCATCTATGGTAAGATCCTCACTTCCGAAGGTGTTTTCTTTTTCTCTTTGTGTGACTAGATCCTTTCATCCATGGGGAGTCTTGTATTGTGTTGTGGCCTTCAAGTTCATCATTACATGGATTCTCCCACCCTCTTGTGTGGACCCTAATATTTGGCACGATGAGGTATTGTTGATCATATATTATTCCATTTAGGTATCCCTTCATCACTCCCTTATTTGTGTATCATGTGGGGTGAGATAATGAATGTATTATTGTGATTATAGTTGAAATAGATATGATGACAATAATAAAATGTAATAAATGATGGGTAGGGAAGATGGTGGTGATCATCACTATATTTTAAATGATATCCTTGATCGATGCAATTTTTTGTAATGGTTGTATGCCTCTTGGGAATCATGGTTGATGGTATCCTTTGTTTCTGAAGATATAAAACTTGTGAATAATTATCATTATATCTTTTTCTAATTGGTTTAATATGGAAATTTTATTATTCATATATATTCTATTAAATATATGGATGAACTAGGATCAAACATGTTTTGTGGCCACCTCTCAATGATTACAGTGGAATTAATGAATGAGTGCTACAAAATCTGAACAAAATTATCAATTTAGTGTGGTTGTTTGTTGTGTATGGTTCTATTCAAACTTGTGTTTTTGTTGTTCATGTGGTGGTGTGGCTGAGAGGGCGGCTGTGAATATTTGTTTTAATGGGTGGTGTGATGGTTTCTTAGATTGAGTGATTGATTTATTGGAGAATTGATGAACTTTTTATGTAGTAGTACTGAATCTAGGCAGTGGTTGGGTAGCATGGTTGGAGTTTCGAGTCATGCTATGTTTATGTTTCTCGATGTGGTGTTGTTATGTAGCAGGGCTGTCGAGTGTGGTTAGGATGATGTGTGTCAGGGGTTTACATGTTGAAAAGATGGACATGAAAAAACTACATGGAAGAATGACCATGTTAGTGGTTGAAAACGTGTTCATGAAATGTGTTGATGTAGTGGGACAATAAGCTAGTTGGGCATTTCTGTTTTTTTCGATGTGGTTCATTTTGTTCAAAATTTTATTTTACAGTTATTTTAAATGTGTTTTCTAGTTTTAAGAATAATTTCTTCAAGGTGGTTTCCATTGTATTTATTCATGGAAGTGGAAACTCCCCACAGTTCATTATCAAAAAGGGACCTTCTTTCAAAATGAAAATCTTAGTTATGTTTGAACTTTATGATACATAAAACATGCATTGTTCGATAGGATTGGAGGTTGGAGACAATACACCCTTTTGGGAAGAATCATTGTCTACCATCAGACTCTATTTATAAATTTAATATATTATCATGAATCCTTTTTAATTTAACAATTATAACATAGGTTTCCCTTGGAATTTGAAATCACATATTAAGGTGTGAAAAATTTAAAATCATCCATAGGTATTCGAGGATCACCATCAATGGACCCATATCATATATAGACTATATATTCTTTTAATCATCTTTATTATGATACTGGTTTTTAGGCCACTATGTGGGGAACTCTTGAATTTATTGTCATCCAGTGAGACGAAGGTTTGTTGTTATATTGGGATCGTACGTATAAAATAGGCTACCTATGTGTCCTTGTGAATGGAATTATAACCCTTGTAGTTCAGTACAGCATAACCAGACATGTCATACCTTTTTAATTCATATGATATCAACCTATCCATATAGTTTAATGTCATGTAGTAAGTAAATCAAAAATAAAGGTGCATAGTCAATGTTTTTGGTTGGCCTTCTGCAAAGACAACCCATGTATCATGGAAAGAATATTTTTTCCATGAAAGATTATACCATTTTGGGAATATTGCCTAAGGGGAATATGGATGATTTGACGTTTTGGGTTTGAACCTCAAGGAGGCATCCGACGTATCCCTTTTGGATGGGAATCAAATCCCACATAGTTGATAAGTCACAAAGAATAGTAGTCCTTTGAGATAAATTGGTTTGTAATTACATCCTAAATTTTTTTGTCATCATTTGGGGTTTAATTTGGGGGTAATCAAAATGGAGGATTCCCAGATTAAGGGATTTTGGGTTGGATTCTTTATGAGGATATCTATTGATCTTGGGACCTGAAAAGGATTCCTATGTATCCTTGTAAAATGAATCAGATTTCCTATAGTTCATTCATTGTGAAAATGTTGTGAACATGAAAATCATTAATCCCATGTGAGTCAAGATTTGTTTGAGAAACAAGAGGGTGTCATTGATTCAACGAAGGAACCCAAACATTTTTTACACCACTGGTGGAAAAGGGTGTACCTATGACGACCATGGTGGATGTGTTCAGGGAGACCTAGGAAGAGGGAGAGTTGATGATCCATCCCTCTATTCCATTTAAATTAGAAAATGGTCCAATGAAAGAAAAGAGGGATGGAGTTTAGGGGCTTAAACTAGGATTTCATCCCTAAAATTGATCCTGGCAGTGGAGGGAGACTTTTCATTATCTTTAATTGAAAATAAATTGTGTACCATACCATCCTTATAAGTTACCAATGGTTCAAAGTCCTTAAGAAGTGAGAGGTTAGGACCTAAACCCTAATCTTCCAAACTGGTAACATCCCACTATTTTTCCACTGAGAAAGTTACATGTGGATGTTGATATACAAACCCACAAATGCATCATTAATATTTACACCATTTTGATATAATTGCGGGATTCCTCTGAAAACATATTTAAAAACCCTAATAGATGAGAAAAAAATGTGCCTTTCTCAGTGGGTTAAAAAATTATAAGGTATTAGTGGAGTTCTCAACAAAATACCTTTCAGGAAAGGGAGTCAATAAAGAATAATCCTTTCCATGAATTTCATGGTGGAATTCATGACGGATTAAAAACAAAAAAGATTAAGTGAATCCAAGAGAGGTTCCCATTTAGATAAGGGAGCATAAGTATGGGTGCACATGCAGGATTGGGACACCTGATGTTGATAATGCGACGAAAAACCTAGATATTAATACTTGAGAGAGATCTGCCTCAATTCTTCAAATGTATTGACATGTATTTCAAGAAGTGTGGTGATGAAGTTCCAATGAGATGAATATGTGGCGCACAAATGTTTCTGATTCATGAACATTGGTAGATTTAGGGGCATAATAATTATGTATTTACAACACTAAATGGACTTATGTTCATTGATCTTACCTCAAATCCTCTTCTCTAGGTGTTAAAAAAATTATGAATGTTTCAGTAGATTTGGATGATGCACTAGGGTGTATAGAGTACCAATTAGGCTTCAGATAAATTCGTTTGTAAAAATAAATTCCCAAATGGTCTATCTATAGAAACAAATTTGACCATGGGAGATAGCATTATTGTAGTGCAAGTATGTTTCATGTCAGAATTATGATGGGCAAGTGGTTGCACGCCAGATGGGAGGCACCCAAGTAGAAACTAGGGCGCCGCCAGTGATTGGGATTTACAAGGGCGCCACATTGAGGAATTAGACAAAATAATTTCTTAATTATCCTCCATCATGGTGGGGCTCATGTTTTTTCACATAGTTACCTTGAGCGCCTCCTTAATAACGTAGCCAAATTTAATTCTCCATACCTCAGGGGATGCGCCGCTGCACCCCTGCTTCGGTTCAGTGTCGGGCTACTATCTATACCATACGGGCTGGTGCCTTCACTACCATCACTGAACCCCATGAAAATTACATTTTTTCACAACAATGGTTTTGAGCCTAGTTTAAAAAATTTTGCAAAGAAATTCATGGAAAAAATTTAATGGTTTCTATAGTTTCGATGAATGGTTTAGGAGGTATAATTTTGAATATAGATGGTGTTTCCTTGTGTGGGCCTTTCGCTCGGAATTTCCATTGGTTTTCATGATGTGATTATGGGTTATGAAATTACTTTTGGTGTGGTGTTTTTGTTACTTGTCATAGTTAGGATGGAATAAAAGGAAAATTCATTATATAATCAGGTGACTAAATGTTAGGTTGATTCCATTTTATATTTATTGCAATGACCATCATTAGCATTGATGGATGCATATAGTGTTGGGAGTAAGGGTATTTTTGTGTGCGAATATCGTCTGTTTTGAAAACCCATAGTTTGGAATGAGGGTTTGTTACCTTCATATATATGTATACTTGTATTTCTTTGTGATTTCATTTCACATGTAACCATGTGGTGAACTATGTGCGAACACATGACTTTTTATAGGGGAGGGTCTCAATTCCAAACAACCCGGTTGAAGGATTCATTGATGGTTATTGGGTTTTCTATGATCCCCCTATTAGGAATTGAAATCCCAAGACTTTTCAGGAGGTTTGTGGTGTAATTGTGAAGCCTTGGAGTGTGTGGTAGAGGTTTTAATTCTAAATTGTGTTTAGAATATTTCATTGGTGTGTATAGGTAGAAATGTGTTGGGGGATGTTGGATAGGTGTGTTCAGGTGGGAATGGGGTGTGGTTCGTTGCCCAGTTGTGTGTAAGCAGGTTGGGACGGTGGGGTTTTTGGAAGGGAGTGGCAGCATCATGAAATTATCTGTTAGTTTTGATTAGATATCCAGTGGGAAGGGGAGTGTGGTACCCAAATATTGATACTCTTAGTACTTTACCTTAGATGACTATTATTATTTGGTGATCATACCATGTTGGTGTTAGGAGGAAAATATATCTTTTTAGGTGAATTTGATTATCAAACTATTTCTCCCACATTTTTATGAGTTTCATTAGCTTTCAATACTTTTTATACTTGTATGATCACCCTACATATATAATACTATTTTCTGGTTTTCAGGGTGATTACATGGACTATGTTCAACCTTACTAGCTCCGGCGTTGATATAGTTTCTATGAAACTACATAGCTTATTTTAATTTTTACATTGTATTTATTCAATGTATTTCTTATAGTATTACTTTAAACATGCCTATTGGATTGTTATCAGATTCTTTTATAAATATATATTTCTTAGAGTTGTTTTCAGGTGGATACATCTTTTCTCATGTTATTGGATACTATTAATAAATTAATTCAGCCCATTTTTTAATATTTCTATACCCTTTGGGATGGTCCCAACCATGGGGCCTACTAGAGGCGGGACATAGTCAAGGAATTTATCTCTTATTTCATTGCCAACATTGGAGGGGAATCTTTAGTTAGAGGGAGTCGTGACCAAATGGGATCAGAGAAGATGATTGAGAGATAAGATAGAGTTTGGAGTTAGAAATAGTGAGGATTCCTTGGGATAGTATGTAAAAAATGTATGTTTATCATGGTGCATGACATTGACTAGGGAAGACCGGCAAGGATATGGGATTTTAGGGCCCCCATAATATAATGCAATGACTCTGGTCTTACTGAACGACCATGTGAGGGCACACCATTTTCATATAAGAGAACCCATGGGAAGGTACTGTCATCAAGATGACTTTTACTCTTTTTTGTTTTTGGTGTTTTTGAGAAATTGAAATAAAAAACGAGTTAGAATGAATCCAAAATAAAAATATCATACTACCTAGGCTTAGGAATTATGATATACCTTTTATATATGGATCTCTATAATCAGATGCATGTGGAACGAGTAGTGGAGGTATAGTAGGCCGATCCCGATGATCGAGAGACGGTTGAACTAAAGGAGGATGGAAGTCAATGGAAGAAGACAATTCTTGCATTCCAATTGTATGCTCTTGGATAGTATGAAGGAAACGATTCAGATACAATTACTGAGAGTTTTAAAGAGGATATGGTTATCACTTTTAGCTTGATTGAGGCTCTAATAGAGTACTGTGTTCTGTTTGAAGTAATTCAGATGAGGGGTGTCGCGCATCAATGGTGTATGTTGTACCAAGGGGATAGGAAGGAGACCGATGTTCTATGGGTCGATATTGAGAAGGAGTTCTGGGTAGAAATGCTTTCTTCTTCCATGATGTCTGATAAGTATTATAAGATAATCTCCCTGCAGCATTGGAGTATGTGGGTATAGTGTCTGGGGCTTCTGTTCGAGGATCATCTTCACTTTTCCCTAGATCTCATTCTGGATGAAGAGTCTCATGAAAGACAAATAGAGTAGGAAATCCATCCTATCCTCCATTATGCATCAACTATATTCACTAGGAAACATATCTAGATTTCCAGAAGAAGGCAAAAGTGGTTTAGAGGATGAATCCATGAAGGGGTTTACCACTATAGGGTGACCAAAATGGTTGTACGAAGGGAAATGATTCTAGATGTTGTTCTCAAGCACCCGAGTCATCAATGTTTTTTTCAGTGGTGTGTCAACCACAAAATTGTTATTTTCAACCTTATAGTCCTTGTGGTTTTCCCATAGGATTGGTAATGAGGTGTTTCTCTTGTGAAGACCATGGGATCCATAAGATTTGGTTCCCAATTTGAGCATAGTATGGTGGATGTGGGAAGGTTCATCGCCCATCACATCAATAGTTTCTTATCTAGACATATCAATGGAAATGAAAATATGCTCCTGATCTAGCAAGAAGAGAAATAGAATGAAATGGACATCCATAGAGAGGTCTATAGGCACCCCATCCCAGTCTTGTTTGAGGAGGTATTTGATAGTAGATGGAAAGTGTAAATAGGCATGGTAAGTTGAATGCCTCATAGGTTGCAGTTTTAGTAGGGGTAGGGACCATTTAGTGTATGATTAGTGTATTGAATACACTTTCTTATGATTTGATTGATCTGGGAGCTTCACACTCCTTTGTTGCACCTGGTCTAGCCCATGGAATTGGACAAGGAGTAGAGAGGATTTCCATGCCCCAATTTTTGGGTAAAACAGTTAGATGTCATGTCATCTTGTTTGATGTTTTCTGGGGATGTTGACTGATGTTGTGGCCACATTAGACCTGTGGGGATCTCATTATACTACATAGTTAGCTATAAGATGTTATATTTTCCATGTAATTGGTATACTATTGGGATGCTCTTATTTACTTATACTGATTAAGAGTCATGATTTCAGACATTAATGCCCAATGTGTAGCTTTTCTTTGGTGAGAATAGTTTTCATGTGGGAAACAATACTATGAAGCCTCTAAAATATTTTATCGTCAGGATATCTGTTGAATCAGTGGATTCCAAGATGATTGGGGTTACTAGAGTAGTTGGAGAGCTATGAGATGTTTCTCATGAGGAGCATGTGACTATTCCTCATTGACATGACGTGTAGTTCAGGATTGACTTGCAGCATGGTTCTTTTCTGATTTTTATGTCTCCATATAAGAGGGAATCATTAATGATGCAAGATATAAGGATTCAATATTAGAATCTGATGAATAATGGGTTTTTATAGCCAATTGTTTCACCATGGGGTGTTGCGATCTTATTTGAAAAAAATTCAGATTGTGGTCTGAGGCACGCATAGACTACTAGAGGTTGAATCAAATGACGATCAATAACCATTACCCTCTACCAAAGATAGATGATCTTTTCGAGCATATGAGAGGATAAAGTAATTATTTCTAAATGGTTTTACGGTCTGGGTATCACTAGTCGATGGTGAAAGAGTGTGACATCCCAAGGACTGTTTTCAGGTGTAGGTATGGGAACATCAAATTAGTTTTTATGTCGTCATGTGTTATGAATCCAACAACCATATACATGTTACATATGAACTCTATAAAAAGTGGATACCTAGACTGGTTTGATGTTGTATTCATGTATGACATTCCAATCTACTCTAAAGTCACATGGGGAGTAAACCAAGCATCTCACGAATTTCCTAGAAGTCCTTAAACATCACCATCTATATGAAAACTTTTAAAATTGAATTTTTTTCACATTGGGGGGTCGACATCCTCAGACATGTTGTTTCTCGGAAGGGTGTAGCAGGGTACCCATCAAATATTGAGGCAGCTGTTTCTTGGAAACCACTGAAGAATGTGGAAGAGGTTCACATTTTTCATAGTATGGAAGAATAATATTGTATATTTATACCCCATTTCTCTATATTATAAGCTCTATTGACTACAAAAAAAACAAAGGAGTATGAATTTTTGTGATGTGAGTTTTTTCTGGAAGCATTGACCGACCTAAAAGAGATGTTAGTCAGATCCCCAGTGCTCCGGTTAGGAAAATAAGGGGTGATGTTTGAGATTTTTTTGATGATTCCCATATGGGCTGGCATTCTATGATGATGAATAAATGGTGAGTAAACTGTTATGGGTCTATGACGTTATGACCCATGAACATAATAATAAATCATATAATCTAAATCTAGCAATTATCATATTTGTGCTAAAATAATGGTATCATTACATCATTAGGGAGGTCTTTATGGTCTTTACAGATCACTAGAGCTACAAGTATATAATTTCCCAAGGATATATGAACGTCTTGAAGTTGATATGGATTGATTTTCATCGTGCCTATTATTTTGGGATCTCTTACACCTCAGGAATGAGGAACATTGTAGATGATGCATTGAGTATGAAGACAAAGAGAGTGGGTTTTCAGGAATATGCAGAAACATAGAAGGAGATGGAAGAGTTGGACTCCTTGCACATGGATTCAGGGATGGATGGTAGAAGATTTGGTCTATTTAAGATGATGGTGAAATAAACTCTGATGTATTTAGTTTAGTATTATCAATGGGTTACTAAAAGGCAGAGGTGACACGTGATTGCTTTGATGATGGAGATGCTCTGGAGGATGGGAATACAATGGTCATAATCAAATGTTGTTACATGAGAACCTATTTTCTTAATTATTGATCTATGATGGACATCTTTATAAGATTCATACCTAAAACTAAGTTATAAACCATGGATTTTCCATGATGTATTGTATCTTGAGAAGCTAGTTTTTGTGACCTGTGAAGATGCAGTATTTGGTAGAGTTTGAAGAAAAGAGCTTAATGAACCAGCATGTGAAGTTTGATCATTGTGTTACCATTGGATTGTTACAACCACTAGATGTCCTGGACTGTAAGTGGTATTTCATCATGATGGGTTACGTCATAAGATTTTCACAGTGCTCATGGAGGATGTGATTCTATCTAGGTAGTAGTGGACATGCAAAATAAATCAGCTGACTTCATAGTGATCAAGTGGTCAAGCATAGTGAATTCCTAATGAATAATTATAGGGATGAGATGGTGCATCTTCATGGGGTTCTGAGATCCATCATCTTAGATCAAGATATTCATTTTTTCGAATGATTATAGATGAGACTAGAGGATTTCATTTGAACTAATTTTCACATAAAAACATCTTTATACCCTCATAAAGCTGGGGGTAGATGGGACCATCTAGTTATTGAAGGTCATTATATTGAAATTTCTTTTGGACTTTTTGGGTCTTGGGTGAGACACATTCCTTCGGTAGTGTTTTCATAGAATATTTGACATCATTATTCCACTGATAGGGCTTTTTCTGATGCCTTTTATGGTAGATCGTGTCATTCACCCATGGGCTAGACATAACATGGGGAGGTAGCTTTTCCTATTACAAATATGGTGCAAAGTATGGTCAATATGTTTTATCTTTTCCATGGAAGGATGAAGATTGAATAAGACCAGAAGAAGATTTATGTCGACCATAGGTGTATTCCCATGGAGTATTAGGTCAGATAAAACATGTTCTTGAAGGGTTCCCCTTGACATAGGTATTCAATGTTTTTTAGAGGGATAAAACATTATCCCAGGTTCATTTGATATTTGGAGGTTCTCAGGTGAGTTGGAGTGGTGGAATTATAGTTTCTATTTCCCCGGTAGTTGGAATGGATATAGAAAGACTTTTAAATCTCTTAGATTTGATAGTATCTTCATGATGACTCCCATATTATTTACTAGGTATAGTTGTATCTCAAGGATGATGCACCATTCATGGAGTGACTAGTGGAGATCCAGGACCATTGAAGGAAGGTGATAGATGGATAGACAATTCATTTGGTTCATTAATTTAGGAGGCATGGTGGCCTAGATGAGTGTACATGGGAAAGGGAGAAGCAAATTGAGGCCCAGAACCTAGAGTTGTATTGATTTTTTGATGGGTTTTTCCTTATTAATGTAGTGATTCAAACATGGTTTCTATAAGATGATTTGTTACCTTATTATATAACACTTGATAAAACCCTAACATTTCAAAATTGGGAGACCATATTCATAATCAAGACACATTAATTAATATGTGATTAAACCTGTGGGGGTGAGTCACTGCCACCCTTATTGAATAATATTAATACATTGAAGAAAGAATTCCAAAATTAATGTGTCAAAAGTTTTTTTCTTGTGTGGGATGTCATGTAGATATTTGGGTTTACATTAGTGGGATGATTTGTTCATTTATATAGAGGTTTTACTCAATATTTCAATCAACACATGTGGTTTATCATTGAGAGGTGTCTTAAATTGTGGTTATTCAGACCCCTCTTTCATTTAGGTCTGGTTTTGAATTATTGAGGATGATATTAGTTCGAGTGGATTATTATGTAATGGACCATACCTCCACTATCGATTAAATAATAAAGATCTTTTTTTGGTGTGTTCTATGAAGCAACGATAATTCATTTTCAATAGTTTCCCAAAATATCAACTATTCAATCAGTGGCTCAGCATCAGTTTCCCAAATTAGTGGTTGCATTTTAAGCTCCGAATCAGTGGCTTAACATATGTAGGTTGAGTTTCAGTGGGTTAGGCATCCGTAAGATGATCTTTGGTTGGTCATGCGTTAGTAGGTCCGACATCGGTTGGTCAGATTGGGGACCCACTTTTGGTGGGTCACATTGGTGACTTAATCTCTATGGGTAAAACTAGTGACTAACTATTGGTGAGTATCAAACAATGACTCACTTAAATTATTATATTGTTGACTAACACATTGGTGAGTAATTTCCAGCTTTCTAATGTTTTTCTTATTTCATCCCTCATATGATTTATTTGATATAAATCGAGTGTAAATCCTTGCTTGAGCATTCCGAAAGGCGTTTCAAATTATATTAATTTTATATTTAGCAACATAATCCTATAGGGGAATTGAAATAGTCAAACCATAGAGTTTTAACTATGATATGACTTTAATATTCATTGAAACTGCATCCTTTCCTTTGATATTGGATCTAGTTCTTCGATTCCAAGACTTTTTCATCCTTGTGCGTTTTTTTCTTGGTAATACCAAAAATGTTATTCCATGTGGAGTGGGGTGTTATGGTATAGTGTTCGTATTCATATTTCTTTGGATTCTATATCCTCCAGACTTGACCGCCTGTTTTATGTGTGAGGAGGAATTGTTTATCGTTTGTAGTTCTATGTTGGAACCCTTCATCGCTCTTGTATTTGAGTATCATGTGGGGTGGGTGTACTAATGTATTCTAGTTTTATGGTTGAAAATAATTTAAATAAGATAATAATACATAATAAATGAGGTTTTGTGATGATGGTGATGATTATCACTTCATTATATATGTTATCCCTGATTCATGTCATGGTTTTTAAAGGTTGTATGAATTTTGAAAATCATGGCCATTGGTGGCCTTTATATTCACACCTACATGAATCTTGAATATTTTTCAATGTTTCATTGTTGAATGGATGAAAAAATGAAATTTAATTAATCACACATATTTGGTTAATTATATGGATTCCCCAGGATAAAAATAGTTATATGATTATAAAAACAATAATTAATATGTAATTAATGAATTAGTACTACTAAATCTGAATACCCTAGTCGTTTGGATTAGATGTTTGTTGGGTATGATTTTGTTCATCCATGTGTTTGTTATATTCATGTTGTTATGTATCTTGACGTGTGGTTTTTTATATGGGGTGGAATGGCTGGAGTTAAGGTCTTTCAGGTTGATAGATTGATTAATTGTAGATTGGATGATCGTTATATTTAGTTAGACAACAGCTAGGTAGTAGTTGGGCAACATGGCTCTATTTTCAGGTCATTATATGTTTATGTTATTGTGTGTGGTTTTTTATGGATTAAGGTATGGAGAGTTATTTTTATGATTTGGGTCCAGTGGTACTTTTTGAGTGTAAGTAAATTGTGTCATTAAATTTATTAATGATGGTGGAAGTGGTCGAACAGGTGGTTATTTTTTTATCTTTATGCTAGTGAGAGTTGTTAATGGCGATTCACGCATATAGGGTTGGAAGCAAATGTAGTTTTTTGTGGGATTATAGTTTGTTTGGAGAACCCATATTTTGGGGTGTGTATTTTATACGTATATATATACATGTAATTATTTGTGATTTATATGCATTCCCCACCAATGTTGAAAACTACATTCCAAACACTCCCATTGTTATAGGGGAGGGTGTTCTTCCAAACATCCCATTGAGAGGATGGATGGATGGTTATTGGCACTTAAAATGTCTCTCTTCTTGGAATTGGTCTCCCAAGACACTTTGGTTAGGTTTTGGTGTGGCTATAAGGACTATGTGGGGGGGGGGGGTGTTCCTTCTTATGTGTCTTTCAGTTGAGGCACACATTTGTACGTATAATAATGTGGTATGGTTTATGGCCCAGTTGTTCATGGGATGGTTGTTACAGTGGTTCTTATAGAAGATCGTGGTTTCCTCATGGTGTTTCACTTTAGAGATGAGAAGTAAACTAGTGGGAAGTTGTGTAGGGTACCCAAATATGGATGTTCTTACTACCTTACATGACTTGGGTTATTTGGTGAGTGCACTTTGGGGGTGGTCTGATGGGATAATATACCTTGTTTGGGGCATTTTTTATACCATTTTCACATAGGAGGATTAATATGCTTATCCGACTTGCTCACAAGTTACATTGTATTATCCTACTGAGTAAACATGTATGCTAACACTAATTATATAAAACTGTTTTTGGTTTCTAGTATGATTACACAGACCATGGTAAGTCATACTAGCATTGGCATTGGTATAGTTGTAGTGTTGATGTCTATCTTGTTCTTTTGTTTTTTACTTTATAGATTTTCATTGTATTTCTAGCAGTTTTACATTAAATATTCAAGTGGGATGTCTATTTTTCATAGTTTATATATATATATCATGTAGTTTTGTATTGGTTAATACATCTATTCTCTTGATTTTGGTTACTATAAAATGTGTAATGCCACCTATTTTGTGAGATTTCTATATCCTTTATGCTGGTCTCCAGCCCATGGCCTATTGGAGGCGGGACTCTAGGGTTATTAACTTTCTTACATAATTGTCATCTTTTGAGTGGATGCAATGGAGGGAGGGTTTGTGACTGTTTATGTATATTTTTTGGAAAAGTATATCCTATAAATAGGTTACTTGTTATAAACAGTTTTATTGAGTACTTTTATTTTGAGTAAATTCATTAATTTTTTGTAAAGTTATTGATAATATATTAATATAGTTTTTGATAAAGTGAAAACCACTTTTCATGAAATATATAATTTTATATGACATGGTTTTGGGATATGAACCAATAATATAATGTTGATAATGGTACATATCACACCACTCGCATAAGAAAAGTTCTGGTTATTATGATATTCTTACTTAAATGATTTTGTGTATTCAGTTTATGTTTTTATGTACTATAGTAGAGGTTAAATTCTATTATATTTTTCTACATTTTTATGTGATTGATGATATTTTTTGAAACATTATTGGTTCAATATATATATTGTATGCTTAGAGCAAATGATTTTGGGGGATGAATGTTGTTTTTCTTTTAGAGATTTATGTTGAATGGTAGAAGATAACCATTAGGGATAAAACCACTTTTTTATATTGATGTTATAGAGTTTATTTAGGATATAGGGTTTTTATTTATAAAATTCACCATGTTAATACTTTGGTTTTATTATTGAATTATAGAGATTAAAATATTTATATTCATTTTGGATATCATCTTTCATTGTTCTAACCAATTCTATTTAATAAAAATATGATAAATATTTTTTTATATTGGATCGCGTAATATATAAAAGATAATGTAGTGAATCTCGAAAAAATATATTATATTGGATATTTATTTCATTAGAGTCATACCTGATGAGGAAATTGATCAAAAAATAAAATAATGAAATTTTGTTTAAATAAGTAAAATGACATGAAGTTGGTATTTTTTTCTCTACCAGGATAGTAAAATAATCCATCATCTATAGGAAAAATAAGATTGATAAACATAATTTATAATACTAAATTGAAATTTGATTAATTATTCAAATTTTAATTCGTTAATGATTTATGTTTTTGTGGTTTTTAATGATCTCTTGATTATTTAGTTTTTTGTAACCCATTATCTCTATAACCATCTTTAATATTCTATTAATTTAATCATAGTCAATATTTTTATATTCCATCGATGTTATCTTAAATATATACCCATTTAAATGATATTATATATTTCCATCAGAATCATCTATCACAATTTTAAGATGAGAGGTTTTTAAACCCTTTTATGATGTGGGTATTCCATAAAGGTAATATTCAAATTTAAACCCTTAATTACTAATAAATTATTTTTATATAATGGGTAAAATTTTATTAAGTGGTTGACTTTAACATCAATTAATTTAAAATAACAACATATTATCTACAGTATAAAACACAAAATATGAATATTAAAAGATTAGTAACATATTATTAAGATGTTATTATTTAATGAAAACAAAGATAACATAGATATTAAATTAAGGGTTATGAATATCACATACTAAACTATTAAATATATATAATGGTTTCGCTCATATAATTTTTTATAAATTCAAAGTAAATAAATACCCATTTTCCAAAATAAATAACATTTTATTAAAAAATATTAAATATCTATTGGAGAGAAAAATAATTATTAAATTTTATGGATTTTAAACCATTTATTTGATAAACGTAATAAAACATTTTGAAATATTCATAAAAAAATTATTCTTGTCACGAATATTTAGATTTTTTAAAAAATTTCTTAGTTTTTTAATAGTAGAACTTACAGATTTTTATAAAACTGTTATTTGTTATAAATAAATTATGAAACATAAAAGTAACATTATTTTTTTTATTTAAAATTAACATATTTATTTTTTATTAATATATAATCTAAATAATTTGATATAAATTGTATTTATAGAGTATTTTAGTATATTATTATTATCAATCTTGTAATATCTTTTTTTCTGAATGAAAAGTATTTACATTTTCATTTAATTGAACATTTAATGAGATTGCTAAAAAATTGAAAATTTAAAAGACAATGTTTAATGAACACAGAAAGAATATAAATAATCTTTTAATATAATTCTAAAATTATTAGAACTATATAGCCCATAAGTACCCCATTGAAATGTTTTTACCTTAGTGTCTGAATCAACCCTCATTAGCTCTTCAAAATGATTGGCCATCTTGTACCAAGTCTACAAATAATATGAAAAATTTATATTTCTATCATTGAATCCTCATACAAAAATACATTCATTTTTATTGATTAAATCCATTTTCCCCATTTATATCCACATGAACCAATCTCTGAAAAATATATTTTACATAATCATATATAGAATTGATATAGAAAGGTATATCATGTATTTCTTCCTTCAAGTGGAGAATAATCCCCCAAAAATTAATTTTTCATCATACACCATTTCATACAAAAGGAACCTACACAATTTCTTTAAAGTCACAAAACATGGCCAATTTTGTTCCACTTTTTTGATTAAAAAATTCTAATATTCTTGATGCTAAGTCATGTGTTAACCATCCATCAACATTTTCCCTTTAAGAGGCCTTATTTCCCCCATCCACTATATCATAAATCACTCATGTATTAATGGACCATGAGGTTTACATACTAAATATGTACTCAGTAGTTTTGAATAATTTTTTTAATCATTATATAAATTTGTTTTCCCTCTACGTTAAATATATACTTTTTTTAAATCATTCATCTATATTTTTTTGTTATTGATTGTATATTAAAATATTCTGCCACATATGCCTCCTAATTATAATCTATGCCAATCTGATAAAATTATACATGGTAATTTTCAAAATCAATATCAACATCACATTCCCTTTCATCAGATGTAGTTATTTCTTAAAATTCATATAATTAAAATTTCTTTTAATATAGTTTATATATGTTCACAATTTCATTAATAGTTATTTTTGTTGAAATATATTTTTCATCTCTATTACCAGTTTTATATTAAGAAATATTATTCCACTTCTAGGAATTGAATTTGATTAAATTTATTTTATGTAATAAATATTCATATATTATGTTTTATAATCTGATCTTCATAATGTTTCATCCTTATGAATAGTAAAAACATTAAAAAAATATTTACCAACATAAAAAAATAAAATGAGAAAATATAGCATTCGTAGAGATAAAGAAGATACCATATTAAAACATAAAATTTTATTAATAGATATTTTTAGTGGAAAAATATCTTCCACAAAACATTATCTTCCAATTTGGTAGAGAAATGTCCTGAGAGTGAACTTTCAATATTGACTTTTTTTGGTATATACAAAAATATCAATCCTGTTCAACTATATAATAAAACCCATCCATTAATTTTATCAAACCTATAAAGACCTATATCTCAACCAACTATTGAAAATGTAACTCAAAAAATCTAAAGGGAAACTATAGATTTTATTTTCATACCATACGAACAACCATATAGTCCTTAATAATAGATCCAAAGGAGGTCTTCTAAGTGAAATTAATCATTATCACTAATCATTAAGAGTTTATAAAATTTTAAACCTAAACTATTTTATAACCATTTGAAAAATATTCAATTAGTACCTCATATAAATTAACATGTTATTATGTTGATGGAATCCTATTTATCCATCTTATATTCAACAAAATTCAAATTGAGATCATTTTTCATGGGTTAGTCAGACAACTTCCTCTTAGACCAATGTAATTCATTTTCAATTATCACATTTCATATATGTTCATGATTATGGATTTAATGTTTATATATTAAATTAATAACATATTTATAAGTCTTGAAAATTATTATTTTATAAATTCTATTACATTTCAATCAATGAAAAATTCATAACATCATTCTTGTGTATTGTGGACTACCACATCGTCAGATGATTGGACTGATTTTGTTATTATAACATCATGTGGATAATATTTGTATATGTATGGAAATTATAATATAATTTTTATTGTATAATAATAATTACATAATGATAAAATAATATTTACCTACTATTTTTCATGATCATTGAAAAAAAGAAAACATTACACAAGGGTTCATATGACCTTCGATCTCTGTGATTGTAACAGAACTCATATTCCATTATCATTATTCACAACTAATTTTATAAGTATATATAATGGATAAAAATGATAATTATAACAACATTATTATTCTGTATTTTCTGAAAATTCTTCCCCTTTCACCATTGTCAACACACCAATGTTTTTTTTGGAATTATCTACCAAGCGCTATACAAACACTAAAGGTAAACATAATTGAATATGTAATTCAAAAAAACATTAATATAAAAAAAAAAAAATTAACTATGTATAAGGGATAAAAATGGAAATTAATTAAAAATACTTATGTATCTTATATAGGAGATTAATTAAATACCTAAAAAAATTGATTTATTTAAAGGGTTTTATCTCACAAATTCCATCATTTATACACATGTTCTTTTTTGAACATAAAATATTTTAAATGGTGTATATTCTTCCCATTTACATAATATATGATAAATCTTAAATAAATAATTATATTTTATAAAATAATTCATTTAATTAATTCATGTTATGTTAGGACTCAGAAGATACCAAAGATATAATGGTTAATGTTTCAATGTAATTTTAATTCGGATTCATTGTACATAAATTTAGGCTGTAGGAAAAAAATTTATCTATATATAATAAATCCATTTAATTTTATTATGAAATATTTATTAATGAAATTGTATTATATGGTATCGTTTTCCACTATTTTTTAATTAAAATAATTACAAAAATGTTTTTATGAAATACATACTTTATTTCTCTATTTGGTGGAAAATCATTTCACTTACAATGCAATATCTTCCAAAAAACATTGATTAATATTTTTATCATTGAAAAAAATTAAACTATTTAACACCTGTATGCCATTTTTTAAAATGGTTTGTAGGGAATATTCATTAAATTTTCAAAATGATACACTATTTAATTCTTTTTACAAATGTGTTAGAGTATTATTTCATTAAAATTATACCCCATTTATAGAATTAGCCACCATCTTGGAAACTATACTCACTGAAACATATTTTATATGTTACCTTTTAAATTTTAAATAAAAGTATTTAAATAATATTTATCTAAATTTTATATATTTAAGAATTTATTTTAATGTAAAAATCATAATTTTCTCATAAAATATTCCATATAATCTAATAAATGTAATTTCTTCCATGATGTTAACCTCTGATTTTATGGACCAATTCGTAATTATTTATATATGAATCTAACATATATAACTGCCTCATTATCCCTAACATTGTTGTGGAAATATATTCATTATTTTCATCGTCCATATTCTTTCATAGTGAAATTTACATTTAATATGAAATGGGAAAAGTTTATCAACCCCAATTCATTTGACACGTAATTATTATATTAACGTGTAACGATTGATTTTGTTTCTATTTAATAAATATTAAAAATCTTTTTATGATGGGTGATCATAGATAACACTCAAATTCATTGGGTATTGTTTTTGGTCTCACGACATGTCACTTATTGGATTAAGGATTAAACCTAATCCATTATGGGAATTTTTACACTATGTCATACTTTATAGGAACACATCCTTAAATCATGTTAACATAATGTTACATGTATATTCCAATTTTACAATGACTCTATGATCATATTATACAGTGTTAATTACATTATTCTACCATGTTATCCCCAATAATCCTATTATTTTTTGGTATCATATTATTTTTTTGTGTCACACATTATTTTTAAAATTTTTTATTATTCCCATACATGTATTTCTAAATTAAAAATTTTGATTTTGTATTCACTATTTTATCCAATGATTATTTAAGTGATGAAGAAAAATTAAGAACATATTATAGGGAATAAAATAATTATTTTCTTGTTTTTTTCTTTCATTGATATGTTATGAATTTGTTCATACAAATAAATCACAAGTCAAAATATATGGGTTCTAATATATGAATCTTAATGTTAAAAAATATTTAATAATATGTGGTGATGATATGTGTCATTGTAGATTATAAACATACTTTTTTAGATTTAATGTATTCTTTATTGGAATGTAGCACATGGTTTTTTTATCAGGGAGAGTCTGGTAGTCAGGATCCTCAATTATTCAATTGAATTCCACCACATGCGAGAATTATTCATCTCAGAAATCTAAATAATGATATAGTAGTTATGATGCGTCCTCTTTGTAAAAGGATTTTATATAATGTTCTTGTTCAATTTCAACATAATCCCTCTAAAAATTATTTAAATTAAAATCTCATACTTTTCATAAATTAGTTTTTAATTATCCTTCATTTATAAACTCCAAAAAAAATTAATGGGGAGGAACATATCATTAGGATTATCTGATTTTAGCTCTATATGTTTAAAAAGTTCAAAAAATTGGATAAATTTTATCCCCCACTAGCTCTGATTCATAATATAGTTCATTATTGAGTTTATATACTAATATAAATAAATATTCAGATAATTATTTATCTTTTCCCATATCTTTTTCTATTTATTATGTATGTTCTATAACCATGGATATGTTAAAATATTTAAATTATTTTATTGTTATTTTTGAACATGAGTGTACACAAAAAATTGATAATAATATTAAATAAATAAATCAATGAATATATTTTATTTTTATATTTTATTATCATTAAAAACTAATTAAATAATTTATATCAACATAAAAATTGTTAAAATTAAATAAATATCATTATCAATCCCTCAAACTTATTCTCGGGATGACATTACTTAAATAAGGACAAATAAATGAAAACTTATTTTTCCAATATAGCACAGTGCATCAACATGTTCCTTTCCCTTGAGGGGAATTTTATTTGATAAGAAGCTTATCTTGATGTACATCATTACAGATATATAATTAAAATGATGGTTTTGGAAAGTCAATTTAACTTTAAGCAAAAATTTTAAATGTGTATATAAAGATGTTATAAATAATGGTATTGGACCTTATTGTTTTTTATAAATATTATTCAATTATTAATTAGTATTTTAATTAAAATTTATAAATAATTTAAAAAACCTCTTTCTTAAATAACTATTAACTAAAATATTGAGTTCGAAATTGTACAATCCATTTGAAAAATCTCAACACACCAAATTACATCATCATGACCAAGAAATAGATACAACATGATTGAGAGGTCAATATCATTCCATACCTATGTATATCATATAATATTTCACCCATATATGATTAATGAAGTCCAAAAAAGAAGGTATTTATATAGATAATTAAAAGAAAGAATATAAAATACAAAAAATTAAAAATTAGATTCATGTCATGGTGGATGGTCATCATTGATTCCTACCTCTTTCTTATCAACCATATGAAGTAATAAATCAAAAATTAATTTAAATTCCAATAATTTTGGAAAGCCGCAAAAAAAATAACAAAGGATATGGTTCATGTGAGTTTCTTAGAATCGCATGTGTAATACATCCTGATAGAAAGAGGTTGGAGATATAGATTAATATGGAATCTATTAATGGTCAAATAAAAAAGGATAAACACATTAATAATATTTTATATGAAATAACATGCGTACGAAACTAAAAATATTTAAAAAAAATCCAAAATCCACATAACCCTAACAACACAGCAACATAATCATAGCATTTTTATCCTATTCTAAAATCCATTATCTTTCTATTTATTGACCTACATCATTATAAGGTTGTTTTAATTTCGAATATATGATAAAAAATTGTAACATTGGGTCAATATGGGGGTTTCACATGGGTCTTAGGTCCAAAAGGGCATGTAGCATCATTTATTACATTGATTAAGCCTGAAATTGATCCAATATAGTAATATTTAAATTTCTATTATATTTTAAACTATATAGGATACAACATATTCTCTTTAATTTATCTTCATATCATCAATTGAGACTATGAAGACATTTTAATCGTTGAATTGACTTTTTAAGCTATTAATTGACATTCCAAACCCAGAATGGACCCTATAAAAATATTTATCCCTTGATTTTATTTATTTATGTGATTTTATTTTTAACTATAGGGTGAAGTATATTTTTCCATATTCATAATTTTCAATAATTTGACTTGGTCCTTTACATTTCCATCATCACATTCCTTAATTTCAATAATTAAATAATCATCACTTAGAAAATTTTCAGTCAATCAAATTATCATGAAATAAATCACATAAAAAATTAAATAAAAGGAATATTGAACATTTTATTTCTGAATAAAGATTTTAAATAGATAAATAAGAATAAAAATATGGTTCAATCATGTACCCCAGTGATAATGGATTTTTGCGATTTTTTTTACTTACCATGTTGGGATGTGATGAAATAAAATTTCATTAGTGTTTTCTACTGATTTTTCAATGGAGGGCATCTACTAGTAGTTTTATATTCCATGGTTCTTTTTCATACCTCATGTTTTATAATTTCAAAAATAGTTTGGTTAACTACATCCCACAATCATATACACCATATTCGATAAGATAAACACCTCTATTTTCCAAGAACGATAATTCAAACTTTTGAGTTTTCTAATTAATAATGAAAAAAGATAATAAATCAAAGAAAGTAAATATAAAAGGGAAATTGAAATTATTTAAGAGATAATTTGAAGATAATGTGGTTTTTTAATAATTTATTTTTACCATCTTTTCTATTTTAATGATTATCAATGGAATACATTTTATCTGATGGGAATGTAATTTGGTTTCCTGAAATCAATTAGGGGAATTCGATATGGAGTACTTTTATCATTAAGTCTTCTTATCATCATTCAAGTAGTTTTTCATATGGATATGAATTTTGGGATCCTTAACGACCTAATTCATCCATATAGTTGTCAGTATAAAATGCAGGATATTTACCTTCTCCTACATGATGATGAAATTTTGTTTTTTATTAATGAAAATGTAATACAATCCAGATTAATAATTTGATCCAAATTGTCAATAGTTCATGGATTTGTCATCCCATTAACACTGGTAATATTAATTTTATCATTTCTAAATATTATTTAAGATTAATCTAATATAATTGAGAGAAATATAATAATCTGCAAAATAATATTACAGAAGGAATATCCTTGTTCCCTTATATATAATTTAATCATAAAAATCTATTAATTTGGTGATATTTATAAATAATGTAACAGAATGGATTATGAATAATGCATGCAGATTTATATATTTTGATGGTGACATCACTTTGGTTAAATGTGTATCAAATTATATCAAAAATCATGTCCTCTGTGTTTTCAAGGCTCAAATGACTATTCATTATACCATATAAGATTCATTTAAATCTAATTATTTATTATTGTCATGATGAGGAGTGGAATCATTTCACTTGTTGGGAAAGGTAGTTGAACCTGTTAATGATTGGGGGATAAATTTGAAAATAATATCTGAATACATTTTATTCTTGAAAGATGTGTTTTATTTGGATTGAATATTCAATAACTATATCTTCCCATGTTAATCTAGTAGAAATATGGTATATCTAAATTTTAATGGCTTGAGGTGTCTACTAGATCACATTTCTTGCATGGAATTCATGATATTATCATTAATATTTTGGATTACTCTCATAGTATTACGTGAATATGTGATATTACCATCTAGATGGATAATAAGAACAAAATACCTATGTAAATCAATATATTACAAACTAATCTATTCCTTGGTACAACCCAATATTCCTCCCGTTTAATGGTACTGGTTTTTAAAGAAGACTGTAAATATCTTTTTAGTAGTATAATTCATTATAATAATCTATATTACTTTAATTTGAACCTATCCAAATCATGATACTTTATAATGTTCTTCTTTTCCCGAAAATATTTTAATTCCCCGAAATCCTTACCCCTATATTGAAACAATTTGATTAAAAAATCCCCAAAAATATTGAATTTATGATATCGAGCCTTTAAAATTTTAATCTCCCTAGGTTTACAAACATCCAACGGAATGGAATACACCGAGCCTCAAAACACCTCTACTACTTGAATGTAACACAAAAAATGAGTTCTC
Source organism: Viscum album (assembly GCA_963277665.1). Taxonomy (NCBI): domain Eukaryota; kingdom Viridiplantae; phylum Streptophyta; class Magnoliopsida; order Santalales; family Viscaceae; genus Viscum; species Viscum album. The sequence goes on along the minus strand of OY728129.1, from coordinate 274,901,028 downwards.
TATCCATTCATCGATGGATACCTGTAAACCATTATATAGAATTAAATATTCATTTAGTATGATATATTTGAATCAATAAACCACTTTGACATTACTTTTTTGAATATTTTTGTAGGTTTTATTATGAAATATTATTTATTGATTCTTTCGTTGATGGAAGGATATTCAATGATAATGTAAACTCAAAATTCTATATACCATCAAGGGATTCTCCCATCAACATGTGCATCAATAAATTAATCTTTGTTAATGTTAAATACCTCAACAATAACTATATGATTGGGGGGGATTGAGAGATGTCAACAAAAAAATTAGCACCACTACTGAGCATATTTTTTAATAGATATTGTTTTGTGATTTTTAAATATGTTTTAAAGGTATTAGGTATGTAATTAAACTAAAAAAATAGTTTATATTTCAAAACATTGATCATTCAGGGATTATTCGACATTTTGGTTAAGTGTCGTTTATTTTTAATAGCTTCTTCCGCAGAATATATAGGGAGAATCATACCTCAATTTGAATATCAAGTTATGAATCTATGTATCATAATATGTTTTTCAAACAATATATCATTATTCCGTATTTAATATGAATCATCCATTCATATAAAATCCAACATGAACAAAAGACTAAAGTTTTTGGATCATTATAGATATATCAATGAAATGTCATATTTGGTTTTTCCTCCAATATAGAAAACATTTAAACTTTACGAGTGGAGAGTAAAGTGTTGGATCCCCTGGTTTCAAAATGTGAGAATGTAGTTGATTTAAAACATTTAACAACATTAGTATATTTATCTATGGATTCTTTTATTATAATCCAAGGTAATTCCTTTGGTATTAATCAAATTAACCCCCCTTCAATTAAAATTCATTCCACACTGATCCTTCATTATCACCTCTTGAAAATAATAAATAATCAATTTTATGTTATCCATATTAGGATGTCAATACAATATGATAACGAGTATACCTTATAACTGATCCTTGTTAATTATGTTACACCTATTATCTTTATTTCAAATATAATATGGTATTATTGAGTTTCAAAATTGAGAGATAATATATGGTTTAATATGTATTATAGATTTAATTAAAAAAATAATTTATAGAAAAGAGTGTGCCAAATGTTCCATATCTTCTATTAGTGGTACAGAACATGTGTAATGGTTCCATTAATGTTATTAATGAAATTCCCCCTTTCATTGATCTGTAATGTGTAGATGATAGAATATTGTAATTATATGAATATTTGTGATGTTCCTACATTTATTGGAGGGAAATTCCATAGTTGAATGAGATAAATGTTTCAATAGTTTTATCACATTACCTATAAGTAGATATAATTCCATAGTGTTTCTTATAAATCTTATATGGTCGATTATATGATAACTACCATGTAGAGAAATATATAATTCGATTAAAAGGAATAAAATTTCATTTGGGAATTTATAATCATTAAACATCGGTATCATGATATCAAAAAAAGTTAGGAATATATTAAGATGTAACTATTAAGGTAATTCCAAATTTAGGGAAGCAACACATCTTTTTCAAGCAGGACTACGGAAAAAGTTCAAATTTATATTGATAGTTATATTTAAATATATTTCATCTAGAAATATTATATAGATATCAATATTAGTGGATTTGGTTATAATATGGATGAATGTAACATTAGGAGAATTCTAATGAATATTCATTTATATAATTTGATCAAAAATATATCCATTGAATGAAGGAAATTTGTTTTATAATAGATTATTTATATAATTTTCTTGTTTCTTATGATATAGGTCTTCTTATATCCCTTAAGAATAAATAAACCTCAACTGATGGACAATGAATCATTGTGAAAAGTGAATTTTAAAGGATAATAGGCTTCTAGAACATGAAATTATAATAATAAGGATTATTAATGTGTTAATGAGATAATTTATCTATATTTAGAGGGTATAAAATCATAACGGTGTTAATAAGGTATAAAGACTTATTAATTTGATGGTACTTTGATAGTATTGAACACATTGAATATGACAATCCAAATTTTAAGACTATATAATTGAAATATATTTTGGATTTATAAAACAATTAAAACATAAAAAATATTATCAGATAATGTTTCATTTTCGTAGAATGATGTGTAATGTGATGAGTAAAAATGAGAAACCCAATTCATAACCATGTATCTCATTTAATTATGAGGTTAGTTTCCTTTATAATGTTTGAAAATATTTTTATTCATCATGTATTGATACTGACTAAGATGAAATAATAGAGATCAAAGTGAAAAGATGCATGAGTTACAAACATGTATTTATCATTTTATAATTCTCATAAACAAAAATAAAATAAAAAGATTAATATGTTTGATAAAAAAAGAATAACTAATCCATTTATATTTATGAAAACTTCATGGGACTATAAAAAAAGCCGAATGTTGCTATTTTGGATGAGTAAACTGGTGTTTTTGACAAAAATAATATTATAAGGGGAGAAAATTGATTCATACATAATGAATATTTTTTAAAATAATTTGATGAAAATATGAGAGAGTAGTACAGCAATGATATATAGACTACATGAGACTCTTTTCATGTTGTTAATATCATGATTTTTAACAGATTCATAATATAAAAACCTAATTAGTCCAATGTTAAATATGATATTTCAAATGTTACTAGTCTGAAACAAATATAAGGATTCCTTGAAATATAAATCTAAGAAAAACCCATCCATATCAATGCATTTAATAATATGAAAAAGAGATTTCTTCTCCCTATGAAATATAATTCAAAATCTAAAGAGATACAACCTAAAAAAAATAATTACATATAGATAAATAATAATTATAAATGGACATTGGTTTAATGGTACATCATGTGTTGTTGAAATTATAGTAAAAAACACTTATCATATTTTTAAAATATATTATTTCTAAAGAATATTATGACAGAAGGTTTTTTTTTTAAAAATGGTTATACCTATAAAATTGAAACATGATATTATATGAAAATAAAAATATTTTCTCATACAGATACTTTTTGAATATTTCAAATAATTTTGTTGAATTTTTTATTATATGTCTAGAAATATAAGTACTGAATAAAAAATCATCCAAGGGACGTTTCTTATTCTGAAATGGGTTGAAAACACATTAGTCAATGTAATAAAAATCATGCAATTTTGATGTTTCTATAAAATACTTTGAGAAGAACATAGTAGAAAATATGGTTTGGAATGAAAGATATCTTTTCTTTTGAGATTAATTTGAGATTACGTTGAGATGGAAAATATAATGTAGAAATATGATATTGATGATATAGGGAAAATAAATTTCATTTTTTCATGTCAATATGGAATAATTAATGAGTAAATATTGTCAAATAAAAATTTAAAATTATAGAGATGATATGAATATTGGTGTGAAAAAATAGCTGTAGAAAAAAATATGATATTGTGTGAAAAAATAGGTATAGAAAAAATATTATATCATAATCATACCATACCATGAAGATACAATTAATAAGTCAGAGAGATAAATTGGAAATGATATTTTATTTAACTCTTAGGTGGGAAAATCTATAAAAAAAAGAAAAAATGCAATAAAATGAGATAATAATAAAAACTTATTATGAATAGTGAAAGGATGTAATGTTATTGTAATTGACATACTAATAAGTCTATTGTGAGAAAAACACTCTACCCTTGTGTTTCTTTTGAGAATCAATTATTATTCATCCTTATTCGCTATATATTCTTTATTATTTTTAAAAAAAATTAGGTAAACGAAGGATTCATTAATAAATCATAGTAGAATGTAACAAATGATTTTTCTTGGTATTGATAAAATATTAAGGGAAAAAGATGCCAGTGTTCCTATTTATGGTTTGAAAAGAAGAATAAAATCATAAATATTTTGTATTCTAGTAATATTAAAAATTCCAAATAGATTTTAAAAATCGACTATTTATGATATAAAAAACACAATTAAGATTCATATAATTATTTGATTTAATGAACATAAAAAAGGTGGATATTGGATGATAAAATATTTCTGTAATGTGGGGGTTTCTTAATTTTAACTTGGACATTTTAAGGTCTCTTTTAAGATGATGGATGTACTATTAATTTAAATGAGTCCAAATTTATAGACCCAAAATCATGTTTTTGAGTGTGAATTCAATTGTATGATATATTATTGATAGCATTGGCCCATTTATGTATATATTATTTCCTCTAAATAGTGTACACCCATGTATTCATTAATTAGTTTAGATAATGGGTCTTTTAAAGAAGTAACATTTCAAATCATCCTTATATCTAATGGAGAAAAAATGAGTTTAAGTGTTCCTTGAACGGTCAATGGTATGATGGTAAAAATACATATATAGAAGCTACTATTTTTTGACAATAAGGGGGGAATAAATAATCCAAAAAATACCACATATAGTCATTTTGGAGTATTTTTATTAATAATAAATTCAAATAGGGTGTTTTTATTCCCAAATATTGAATTTAATCTTTTCCAAATCAAATTTTTTTCACATTGAATAGTCATAAATATTCATAAAGGATTCTTATGTATTTTTGATTTATAATTGGACTTCATGAATAATAATATATCAAAGGAAATTTATTTCATTGGTTTCTACGATGTTCAATTAATGTTTAATTTTTGGAATATGAAATGTTTCAATTTTTTTTGGAATAATTTGGAGGTTTTTAGGAAGTGTATAGAAATACCCATAGTATTTTTCGGATAGATTATCCATTATTTGTAAGGATACATAAAAATTAAAATACCTACATAAAGTTAATTCCAATATTTCACTTTTTATATCGTGATAAATGATTTATTTTATAAACCAAAGTAAGATAAAGAGAGAGAAAATTTCAAAAGGAATGATGGTTTGGAGAAGAGATACAACATGCAAGTATGTCAGACTGAATAGAAATGTAATGGTATTTTAGTATATCTATGTTAAATTCATTATGATGGAAGAAAATAATTAATTCTAAAATGTTAATTATATTACCTATGAAGTGGTCATAAATGGACTGCACAAAATTGAATTGATATTTTCAAAGGAGGTGCAATGATATCCATGAACTATAGAATGGAATTTGTAAGATATTTAAAACAGATGTGTAAAGGTAATATGTTAATATAATGAGAGAAATACTGAATCTATAAGAATGTTATGAGTCATTGCATCATAGTAGATTGATAATTTTAATGGATATATAATTTTTAGTAGTTAATCTTTAAAATTGTTACATGTAGAACAATAGTTTAAACATGTGGTAGTTCACAACATGTATTCAGATCATACTTTTTCTTCAAGACAATCACATATAGTTGATCTATAACATGAGATATGTGAGAGAAACCCATGATTTTTAATTGTATATTTTTATTATAAAATATATTAGTATTTTATGAGTTTAAAATTTAACGATTTTTGTGATCTATTATTCAAGTTTTATGTCACGACCCGTCCTCGGAGCCCATCCCGTGTCTACCCCAAGCCCGCCTTCTATAGGCCAGGGGCTGGCGACTAGCACCAAAGGCATAAATCTCGATAAAAGGGAAGGCATTGCTTTATATAAGTAAATAAACACAACAGAGTACACAAGATGAAGTAAAAACTACGTAAACTGAGTACAAAAGTATGTGCTGAATAGTAAATGGGCCAGAATACAAACCCAATAGAAAGTACACTACAATTGAAAAAAAAGTATAGCAGTAGTAAAGTAAATCAGAAACCACCGAGTCATCCTCTGACTATCCCACCTGAAGGGTGGGTATAGATGGCCTACTCAGCTCCTCGGGTCCGGTCGTCTGCTCTGCATACGTCCTTACTGATAGTCCACCACTGGATACCATCCCGCTCCACAAACCTCAACCACGATCAGTGATGTCAGTCGTCTGCAACCAACACAACGTAGTGCGGGTATAGCCCGTGTAGGGGTGAGTATATGATACTCAGTAGGTACCCCGAGATCCCTGAAGGTTTCCTAGAATCCACAAAGGATAAACCACAAAGGAAATATACTAACACAAAGTATCAATCAACTCTACTTAGTTATATTCCCATATATATACCTAAGTAATCAATTCGCGTTCGGCGCCAACTCACGAGCCCAAGTACATCCCAGTCAACATAGGAAAGCACAACCCAAACCACACAAGAATAAAAGTCAATACTATCGTTGAAATTTATTGAAAGTCAAGACCCAGCTCACACATGTATACTACACACAAAGAGGGTGGAGATGATATATATAGCCTCTGAATCATCACCCCTGGAAAACCCACATAGGATCCATGTACAGAATTCGTCGCTGCCGAACCCATATAGGATCCATGTATAGTAACCATTGCTGCTGAACCCATGTAGGATCCAAGTACAGTCTTCATCGTTGCCGAACCCATGGAGGATCCAAGTACAGTCATCCTCGCATCCAAACCCACGTAGGATCCAATTACAGTCGTCATTATCATCATAATCTCTAGGGTTCCCGCACACATCAGCCCTGATTCCAGGAGAGGACCCTCCACGAGCCAAGGGGGTTCGATACATCAAATGACATGAAGTCTAGACATGATGTATCGAAAAGTTTAGTCTCATCAATAGGAACTCAACGTGACAAACGGTGCGTCAATCAGATGTACGGTCTGATAGATATTGGCTTTTCTATTGTCACAACCCGACCCAACGGGGCTCAAGCCGTGACTCCCCAAGCCCGCCTCCAATAGGCCAGGGGCTGGCGACTAGCGCTGAGTAGGCTATCACACACATTGGAGGCATTATCCTAAGTTACCTGTACACACGCACCCATATACACCTCCATGCAACAGTGCAGAGATATATAAAACTGAAAAGTAAATGCATACATACACTATCCCACAACCAGAGTGCAACAGCAAAAGTACAAAAGGGAAAAATAGGGCCCACCAAAAGAAAACTAAAAAAGCGTGTCCAACCTTCTCTGAAGAAGGGGAACACTGCCACAAACACCCACCAGAAAGCTCCCTCAACACAGCTCCGGTAGACACCCCGGTCAACTCGCTCACTAAGCTCCGCCTGCTCCGGGTCCTCCTGGGACTCCGTCAAAAGACATGTGGTTTGCACAAGACACAAAAATGTGAGGGAAAATCCCATGCAGGGGTGAGTATAAACATACTCAGTAGGCACCCCAAAAACCAAAAACCCAAGGGAGAAACTGAAAGGCAACAGTCTTCTCAACCCAGCCAGAGGGAACCCAGACGAGAGAGAAACTCCATCTCGTGACCATCCTTGGCTAAACACAACTAGTCAGCTCAACTCAGCTCAGGTGTATGCCCATAAATACACCTTGAACAATCTAGATATACTCAGCTCATTCCACAAGCCACAAGAGGTACGACCTCATCACTAGCAACTATCCCAACCAGGAGAGTACGCCACACGAACACTATCATACCAGATGACACTCATCCGAGAGATACACTCCATCGGGTCCAAAACAAACATCTCATACACTCACCCGAGAGACCATGCTCGTCGGATAACATCACTTAGGAAACATCTCTGAATCAACATAGCCACCAAACTCCTCGGATAGTGGATCGCCACTAGGGTCCGCTAGGGGATACCAAGACCCACTCCAGTATACGTAGCTCACAGATAGGGGATCACTCCCAGGGTCCACTGGGGGATACCACGACCCAATCTGGAATACGTAGTTCTCACAGAGAGGGGATCACACCCAGGATCCGCTGGGGGATACCACGACCCGATCTGGCGCTCGACAGAAGCTCCACACTCAGATAGAGGATAATTGTCCATATAAAGTTGGTCACGACGATACCAGAACCCTATCTGGTACAACTCACGATGTAGGGGATCGAACCGACGATGCCGCAACCCTACCGAAACCACGCGCTGAGTAGTGGAGCGCATAACCAATGATACTGCAACCCTACCAACACCATGTGCTGAGTTGGGGATCGTATAACCAACAATACCGCAACCCTACTATAAACTTCAAGCTGAGTAGGGGATCGTATACCCGACGATGCCACAACCCTACTGGGAAAGACCCACCGAGTAGGTGATCATCTTCCCGATGATGCCACAAACCCTACGGTGTAAACATGCTAGATAGGGGATCACCACCCGTGAATAAGCGGTCACAGCGATACCAAGACCCCGATCTAGGGTAAAGATGCTAGAGGATCTGCCCCGAGGCCCACTGGAGGGATACCACAACTCTAACAGTTAAAACATCCCATCAAGAGGATCAAAAACCCCTACGAAGGTGTGATTCCGTGTGAACCCTCATCGGAACGAACCAAGGGAGAACCCTCAACCATTGCTGGCCCAAACGACGCTAACCCGAGCGACCCGCCCAACACCTCACTACTCACCTCCTAAGCTAAAACCGAGGCCACCATCGCGTTCTATGCAGAAAAACACGCAGGATATGCTGTTTACTCACCCGAAATGGAGCACCGGTGAAAAAGGCACTATTCACTATAGCTAGCTCATGCGGGGCCCACACAACGATCCCGAAACCCATCGAGCGGATCACACCACGGCGATCCCTTCAGAAAAACAAGCGGAATCGACTACTCACTCGTCCGAAACGGACAACAGGTGAAAAAGGCATTAATCACCGAAGCCCAGCTTGGGTGGTGCCCACACCTAGATTCTTGAACTCATCGAACTGATCGCACCATTGCGACCCTCTCGAAAAAACACACAGGATCGACTATTCATCCGCCAAAAATGGACTCCTGGTGCAAAAGCTGTGTTTCTCCGCAAACGCCAAAACCCGGCCTCATGGGGCCTGTACCCCGTTCTCAGTCCCAACACCCGGAAACCATCTCAAAAAGTCTGTCGTACCATCAAGGTCTCAATTCCACTGACGGCAAGTCAATCGGACGCTCCGGGTAGAAGTTACAACGGCCCGAAGTCGTAAAATAATAAAATAATATTATTTTATAAGTCGTTTCTAACTCTCGGGCCACGATCCTGAACCCTTAAACCCTCTAAGTGAGTTCAAAAGGTCCGTCTCAACGCAAGGAGCATGTCGCCGCAAACAGCTCGCAAATCGGTGTTACGGTTTGTGAGTTATGGGGGTTTAAAGAACCCCTGGAAAATCCTGGTCGGGCCACCGCCGGCCTCACCTGAAACCTCCGCGCCGCCGCCGGATTCCGCCATTCCGCCGCCACGCCGCCGCCGCGCCTCGCCAGATTCCGCCATGGCCGCCGCCGGAATCCGGGGTTTCCGCCAGAAAACTTCCAGGAACCCCCGAGAGCACCTCGGTCCTCCAAAAATAGATCTGAAACATGTTTCGGAAACCTCAGGACCCGAACTATACAACCCTTATGAATATTTTCAGAAAAACAATACATAAACATGGTCTGGGATTTTAAAACTCAAACCGCCTACCTCGTGGGAGCAACCCTGAAGCTTTGGGTGCAGATCGACGTCGGCGACGCCCTGAAGCTAGATCCGCTGATGAACGACATATAAAACGGACGATTCTGGCTCGATCTGTCGAAGAAACGGAGGAGGTGGGTGGGGTTCGTCCGGCGCCGCACATAGGAGGTTTGAGGGGAGAGAGATGGTTTTTTTTCTCTTTTTTTTATTTAAAACCTCCAGTTAAAGCAGGACCCCGACTCCACACCTGATTCGAACAATGTTAAGGTCACCCCTAGGGTAAACGCGCCGTTATGGACGCAACGAAGGACTCAGATTCGTGATTCGAGGCTCCGTTCAGAAGTTATTCGAGCCGATGCTTGCACACTAATTTCTCCATTTATTTACGAAAACTCCCCTGGTGGCGTTTCTCACCGCAGGCCCACGCCCGCAATGTTTATAACTCACCTAGGGTAAACAATACGTTCCGGACGCAACCGTGCCCTCAGATTCCCGTTCTGAGCTATTGTTTTGAAGATATCACACCCCAGCCACGTGCATAGTATAAAAATACTTAATAATTTTATAAAATTAATTTCGGGCACACCGGGCCTCGGAATAGCACGCCGTCTTCGCGCCTAGCTCTGGAAGTATTCGTAGAAATATTCCAAAGTCTGACAGGACCAAAAACCTGAGTCGCTACATCCCCCCCCCCCCTAGAAATTTTCGTCCTCAAAAAGCCCTAAGCAAAAGGAATGTTACTGGACTCTCAACTGGGTCTCACAAACCAGCGTGCTCACCAACAAAGAACCATGCCCGAACGTATAAGTCAGAAGGACTCATCCTCCACACCTCAATACTATCCGCTTTGGGTAGCACTGACTCACCAGCATGATTTTTAATCGCATCACAAAAATGTGTCTCGGTGGGGGAAGGATCCATCTACCTCACACATTCGAAGCATGTGGAACAACTCCCACACAGGGTCTTACCAACGCCCTGAAAAAAACTCGAGCAAGAAACAAAAGGAAAGAGTACCGTTAAACAGTGTCTGACAAACTACTGCAGTAAGTAGAAAAGACACAAGGCATTCCTCTATCCATCCGCGGTGCCTCTGGGTCGATTGCCTCTAGGGAATGCAGATGTCCTCGCCCTCGTCCACCAGCTCCCTGAGCTTGGCGTGGACCACCTGGGGTGGGGGTGGTGGAAACTGGTACTTCCTACCACCGCCTCCCACTGCACCAGCTCCGCCGCTACGTCTGCCGCACTGCAGACCTCCTTGCTCGAGACGCTGCCTCTGCCAAGGCGGTCCATCGACTGTCGCAAGCGTAACACCGCCTCTCCTGCGGCTGACCAAAACTGGCCTGCGAGCCCTGAGCCTTAGATCATCCATCCTAGGGTCGCCTCCTGAAACGTCGACCACATCCTGACCCCTGAGCTTGTCGTCGGCTACCAGATGTCGATCCGACTGAAAAATTCTCAGCCCTCGAGTGCCCAGCACTAACAGGGGGAATCTGCTCAACTAGAAAACTCTCCACCACCAACACTCGCCCCAGCAGTCCAGCATAGGTGGGTAGGCACAAGGAAACCACACCCGCTCGGATGTCCCTGCGTAAACCCTGCTCGAAGGTCCGAGCCCTAAATAACAGTTATCGAACCATAACCAGGGAGTAGCGCGACAGGTATGTAAACCTCGCTGAGTACTCCGACACAGTCATGCTCTCCTGTCGAAGCTGCAGAAGCTCCTGGATCCGCACTGACCTCATCGTCACCGGATATAACTCCTCCCTGAAGAGACACTCAAACTCTGCCCACATGAGCGTCTCCTCGTCATGGGACTACGTCACCAAACTCCACCATCGCCCGGCAGAACCATGCATAAGGCTCGCCTCTAGGACCACCATCTGATCTGGATGTGTCCTCACTAGGCGGAAAACTCAGGTGACTGCCTCAAGCCAATCATCAGCTGCCTGGGGGTCTGGATCACCCCGGAACCTCAGAGGTCACTACCTCTGGAACTCGTGCAGCGCACTCAGCCTACGCGCAACCTCATCTTGATCTGCCAACACAACCAGCTGCTCTACATGTGGTGGCTCAACTGGCGTCCACCTGAAGGTGAAACCTCAGAACCTGCACCCTACTCCATAGCCTCTACACGGGGTGGGTCATCAGCATAATTCAGCTGCGGAACCCTCACTGACTGTCGTCATGGAGGCATCCTGAAATACATTCAAGACACACCACAGTCAAAGAGTATATCCGGAGAGCTGACTCAAGAAGGAAAGGAAAACCCAAAAACCCAGTCCTATATGATGCATGTACCGTTATCTCCCTGCGACCAGTTTACGAATGTCCCGAGTCGAAAGGCTGGTTATCAGAGTCCTGGTGTATGGATACGTTAGCCGCCGCACCAACACTGGAGTCTCTGGCCTGAAATCCGAACTCGAAACGTCCTAACACTACCGTTATGAAACCCAAACCAAACTCACAACTAGACCAGCTACGCTCTGAGATCCCAAAGGTGGAACCTCCTCTGATACAACTCTATCAGAAACCGACCCAACGGGGCTCAAGTCGTGACTCCCCAAGCCCGCCTCGAATAGGCCAGGGGCTGGAGACTAGCGCCGAGTAGGCTATCACACACATGGGAGGCATTAGCCTAAGGTACCTGTACACACACACCCACATACACCTCCATGAAACAGTGAAAAGATATATAAAACTGAAAAGTAAATGCATACATACACTATCCCACAACCAGAGTGCAACAGCAAAAGTACAAAATGGAAAAACAAGGCCCACTAAAAGAAACTACAAAAGCGCGTCCAACCTGCTCTGAAGAAGGGGAACACTGCCACAAACACCCGCCGGAAATATCCCTCGGCACAGCTCCGGTAGACACCCCGGTCAACTCGCTCACAAAGCTCCGCCTACTCCGGGTCCTCCTGGGACTCCGTCAAAAGGCATGTGGTTTGCACAAGACACAAACATGTGCGGGCAAATCCTGTGCAGGGGTGAGTATAAACATACTCAGTAGGCACCCCAAAAACCAAAAACCCAAGGGAGCAACTGAAAGGCAACAGTCCGCTCAACCCAGCCAGAGGGAACCCAGACGAGAGAGAAACTCCATCTCGTGACCATCCTCAGCTAAACACAACTAGTTAGCTCAGCTCAGCTCAGGTGTATGCCCATATATACACCTTGAACAATCCAGATATACTCAGCTCACGCCACAAGCCACAAGAGGTACCAACCTCATCACCAGCAACTGTCCCAACCAGGAGAGTACACCACATGAACACTGTCATACTAGATGAAACTCATTCGAGAGATACACTCCATCGGGTCCCAAACAAAAATCTCATACACTCACCCGAGAGACCACGCTCGTCGGATAACATCACTGAGGAAACATCGTTGAAACAACCATCGCGCCGCCGCCGCGCCTCGCCGGATTCTTCCACGCCGCCACCGCTACCGCCACCGCAACCGGATTTCATCGTTCTGTCGTCGGATTCTGCCACCACGCCGCCGCCGCTCCTCGCCGGATTCTGCCATGGACGCCGCCGGAATTCGGGGTTTCCGCCGGAAAACTTCCGGGAACCCCCGAGAGCACCCCGGCGCTCCAAAAACAGATCTGAAACATGTTTCAGAAACCTCAGGACTTGAACTATAAAACCATTATAAATATTTGAAGAAAAACAATACATAAATGGGGTCCGGGATTTTAAAACTCCAATCGCCTACCTCACGGGCGACACGACAAATCTTCGGGTGCAGATCGACATCGGCGACGCCCTGAAGCTAGATCCGCTGATGAAGAACACAGAAAACGGACGATTCTAGCTCAATCTGGAGATGAAACAGAGGAGGTGGGTGGGGTTCGTCCGGTGCCGCACGTAGGAGGTGGGAGGGGAGAGAGATGGTTTTTTTCTCTTTTTTTATTTAAAACCTCCAGTTAAAGTAGGCCCCCGACTCCATGCCCGAAGCGAACAAAGTTAAGGACACCCCTAGGGTAAACGCGCCGTTCTGGACGCAACAGCGGACTCAGATTCGCGATTCGATGCTCCATTCAAAAGTTATTCGAGATGACGCTCGCACACTAATTTCTCCATTTATTTAAAAAAATGCCCCTGGTGGCGTTTCTCACCGCAGGCCCGCTCCCGCAATGTTTATACCTCGCCTAGGGTAAACAGCACGTTCCGAACGCAACTGCGCCCTCAGATTCCCCTTCTGAGCAACCGTTTAGAAGATATCACACCCCCTCCACGTGCATAGTATAAAAATACTTCATATTTATATAAAATTAATTTCGGGCACACCAGGCCTTGGAATCACACGCCGTCATTGTGCCTAGCTCTGGAATTATTCGTAGAAATATTCCAAAGTCTGACAGAACCAAAAACCTGAGTCAGTACATCTATCCCTCGGGCCCAGTTGGTTTTTAAGCTAAAACCAACCGAACAATACTCTAGCTGCATCCGAACATTAGGTGGTGTAAGAAAAGAAAAGCATCTCACTAAGAGTAATTCAATGTAATTAATATCACGTCATTCGGACGTCCGGTCCTTAAAATATAAGTGTTTCCGCTCCAAGGGCCCTGTTGGTTTCGGGTTCGAACCAACCCGGCGATAGCCATATTTTTCGAAATCATGAGTTTAATATATCAAAACGACCGTCTCGATCCAAGGATTCTTACACAACTAACGGTGCATCGATCATAGGTCCATAGCCCATGATATGAGTGTTTAACTAAAGAGGGTTCGGAAATAGGGGGTTGGGTCCGAGTCCGACCCGGCCCAATACCCCCTAGGTCGGCCCGAACCAGGTCAACCCGACCCGGGTCTGGGTCCGGCCCATTTGGGCGCAGCCCGGCGTGGCTGGGGTGGCCTGGCCTGGCTGGGCGCGGCCGCCCCAGCCTGTGCGGCCTGCGACCCGGCTCGGAAGCCAGCGGCAGCTCGACGCTGGTCCAGCGGGACACAAAGGGGAGCGGCCTGTTTTTTTTTTTGGAAATGGCGGACCCCATGGGGTCTGCCCTAAAAATGGTCGGGGGTGGTGGGGGGGGGGGTTACACCCCCCGGGTTCTTGGTAATGGTCGGCCGATTGTGAGCCGCCGCGGGACCCAGAAGGGGACCCGCCACTTGGAGACGTCGGCGACCCGCCCAGCCGGCCACCCCCTACAAGTCTCCTGCGGCCTAAGGCCACGACCCATCTCACAGGTGCGGTGCGACGGTGCCGAGCACCACCACCATGGACCACTCCAGCTGTGGTCCCCTTCGTCCCCACGTGGTGCAACGGAACCGCGCCACCTTCACCTCAAATGTTAGTGAAGATCAATAAGAGAAAGGGGAGGAGAATCTGTCGTGCTTGTGTGGTCCGATATCCTCCCGTTACGATGGTATCAAGTGGCCAATTTTTTAGCAACAAAGAACAAAGATTGAAACTTGAACCAATATAACCCTTACCTTGTGTCATGAGCTATGGAGAGGTGGCATCGTTTGTTGTCATTTGAAGATGACGTCTCTTGTTCTATCGTCAGAAGAGGAGGTCCCTTCGTGGTGCTCCACTGGTGGAAAAAGGAAGTAGAGGAAGGGATGAGGATAAGAGAAAGAGGGGGGGGGGGGTTCTCCAGTGGATCCCCCTCATTTAATATGATCCTAACTTATTTAATTTAAAGGTAGGAGTTTAATTGAATTAATTTCGGTGGTGGGCCCCCACATTAATTACTACCAATTTAAATTTCAAAAGAAAGAATAAAAATAAAATATTTTTTTATTCCATGATGTCTGAAAAACTATCTTCTACACCACCCAACTGCGTTCGAGGTGAAGGTCCCCTTATGAAATTTCTGACGCTGTGAGTTCAACAGTGCCCTCGGAATCTGATTCCAACATCGATTTAGAAGATACCAAAACCCGCTCATTCGTTCACTGAACGTACCTGAGCTAAATTTCAGAAATTGATTCCGGGCACACCGGGCCTCGAAATCAGGTGCTGTCAGAAACTGTGTACTCTTAAAAACCAAAGAATTTATGAAATAATTTTCCTTGAAATTTACGGGTCATTACAATAATCCCACTTCAGGGATTTACATCCCCTTAATGCTACATCATAATCTAGGGAAACAAATGAGGGTATTGTAAACGCATCTGAGCCTCCCCCTACCATGTGCTCTTTTATAGGTTCTCGTGCTTCCAACGAATATGCACCATAGGTATCGACCTTCCACGAAGGTCCCTCTCCTGTAGATCCTCGACCTCCACCGGGACCTCCGCAAATGTAGCCCATTCATCTATTTTCAAATCCTCGTGATCAATGATATGTGTCGGGTTGTGCACGTATCTCCATAGCTGAGATATGTGGAAGACGTTGTGCTCCCGCTGCATCTGAGGTGGAGCGCTTGGTGATATGCCACCTCGACTACCCTTTTGAGAACCTGGAATGGTCCGATGACACATGGAGATAACATTCCACCCCGTCCAAATCATCGTAATCAACGTCGAGGTGAGACCTATATGAAAATATGGTTTTCATCCTCAAACTCAATTGGTATCCTCCTCCTCTCATCATAGGACTTTAGTCAGCTCTGTGCAGTCATCATCCACACCTAGATGATCTGCACCTTCTTCGTCGTATCCTGGACTATCTCTGGTCCTACGAGTGCTAACTCCCCAAGGTCAGTCTAGCACAGAGGTGATCTGCATGGTCGACCGTATAATGTCTTTTATGGTTCCATCCCGATGGTGGAGTGGTATTTGTTGTTGTACACAAAATCCACCAATGGTAGGTGATCCTCCCAGCTACGACCAATGTCACAGATGCATGCACGGAGCATGTCCTCGAGTGTCTAAATGGTCCTCTGTGTCTAGTCATTCGTCTGAGTATGAAAGGCGATTCTCATGTGTAGCTGCATCCCAAACGCCTCCTGCAACCCCTTCTAAAGGCGGGAAGTAAAGCGAGCATCTAGATCGAAGAATATATATGATGGAACACCATGAAGTCGTATGATCTCCTGAATGTAGAGGCATCCCAATATCTCCACTGAGCCCTACTATCTGATAGGTAGGAAGTGGGCTGACTTGGTGAGTCGGTCGACAATCACCGAGATGGAGTCGTGTCCTCGATAAGTACGTGGAAGCCATGTTACGAAATCCAGGGATATCCCATCCCACTTCCACTCTGGGACCTCTAAGGGCTACACCATGCCTGTCGGTACCTAGTTTTCTACCTTCACCTACTGGCAGGTGAGGCATCGTGAAACGAACTCTGCCACAACCTTCTTCATAACTTCCAACCAGTGGTGTCGTCTGAGATCAGGGTACATCTTTGCTACTTCTGGATGTACCACCAATGGGGAAGTGTGAAACACCTTCATCACCTCATCCTGTAATGCAACTGGTACCATGGTACATCCCCTGAAGAGGATGACATGCTCTACTCCTTAATAATATCCATCAGGCTCCTGCCCTATGGAAATAATAGTACATCGTGTCTCACCATAAACATCCCCATGTTGTGCCTCTCTAACCCGCTGAAGAAGTTGAGGAGTGACTATGAGGGACTGCACGAAGGCTGCCCCATCTCTATCCATGCAGGATATCTTCAAAGTGGCTAACTGCTCTATTGAATCTCAATGTAGCTGAATGCCTGACCTCCTAATGAGTGCAGCATCTACTACGTTCCCCTTCCCAGGAGTATAGACTATCTCAATGTCATAGTCCTAGAGAAAATATAGCCATCGACACTGTCTCAAGTTCAGGTCCTTTTGCGAGAAGATGTACCTGAGACTCTGGTAGTCAGAGTAGACTGTAAAGTGCTTTCCCATAAGATAGTGCCACCACATCTTCAAGGCAGAGACCTGTACTGCTAAATCCAGGTCATGGGTAGCGTAGTTCTACTCGTGCTGCCTCAACTATCTTTAACCATAAGAGATCACTACCCACTCCTGCATCAGGACACACCCAAGTCTATTCCCTGATGCATTGCAGTAAAATAAGTACCCTACGCCCTCCTCTGGTAGCCTTAAGATGGGTGCACTGTTCAATCTGTTCATCAGCTCTTGGAAGCTCTGCTGACATCTATCTGACCACACGAAGGGTTTCCCCTTCTTTGTCATAGATTAAAGAGTTCTTGAAACTCTGGAGAAGTCTGGCACAAATCTCTGGTAGTACTCAGACAGGCCTAGGAAACT
The DNA here is from genome assembly GCA_963277665.1 of Viscum album. Taxonomy (NCBI): domain Eukaryota; kingdom Viridiplantae; phylum Streptophyta; class Magnoliopsida; order Santalales; family Viscaceae; genus Viscum; species Viscum album. The sequence goes on along the minus strand of OY728129.1, from coordinate 274,883,419 downwards.
CCGCACCTCCATCACGCTCCTGGGTGGCTCCCAAGAAAGTATTGCCTTGATCATTGCAGGATCCATAGCAACTCCCGCCTCAGAGATGGCGTGCCCCAAGAAGTGGACCTCCCAAATCCAGAACTGACACTTCCTGAGCATACCAAAAGGTTGGTTCTCTCGATGTGTGTCCAATACAACCTGCAAGTGGTAGGCGTGCTCCTCCTCAGTAGTCGAGTAAATCAGTATTTCGTCGATGATGACTATGAAAAATCGGTCGAGGTAAGGCTGGAAGATCTTATTAATGAGTCTCATGAAAACTGCTGGAGCATAGGTTATGCCGAAAGGCATAACCAAGAACTCATAGTGTACATACCAACACCTGATGGCCATCTTCTGCACATCCTCATCTCAAACTCTAAGCTGATGAGAACCTGAACTGAGATCTATCTTCATGAACCATCATGCTCACTTGAGCTGAGAAAAGAGGTCGTCAATCCTCAAAATTGGATAATTGTTCTTTACGGTCACCTGATTCAGGCGATGGCAGTCGACACATAGTCTTAGTCACCTTTCCGCCTTCTTGGCGATCAAAATCGGAGAATCCAAGACTGAAACACTGGGTCAGATAAATCCCTTGCCCTGCATGTCCTCCAACTATACATGTAGCTCACTAAGCTTAGCGGGAGCCATGTGATATGCTGGAGTAGATATCGAGGTTGTCATGGGGTACATGTCAATATAGAAATCTACCTCTCTACGAGGAGGTATTTTTGGAACGTTGTCAGAAAAAAATTCCACATATTGATCCACCAAAACATGTAAACTCAAACTCCGCACATCAACTGCTCTGAGGATTAAACTGGACAACTGATGTGTGAGATTCTTCCCTCTCCTCTACGTAAGTCAATCCTGCGCTGCAAAGACTCCCTTCTTGCCGGTGAAGGTGAACCTTCTCCCATATGTGCAGACACACCGCACTTTGTGCCTAATACAGTCGATCTGAGCATGGAGTATAGATAATCAATCAATGCTCAAGATGACATCGTAAGGCCTCGACGCCGCTACAAGAATATCCTAGCCAAATATCTCTCCTCCTAGAGTAATCTCAAACTGATTACACCAGTGCATAATCATCGAGTTTGCTCCCCTAGGGGTCTCTAGCCATAAAGATCGATCCAACGGCTCTGTTGGAATCTCCGAGCTCCGAACAAGGGTAGCGACAATGAAATAATGACTCGCTCCTGTGTCTATACGAACTACAACAAGGGTACAATACACATAGATAGTACCTTGAATCATATAAGGTGCACCATGGTCATAAACCACCACTTCATGAACCTGGGCTTGCCTCTATCCGCCAGCTCCCTGTGGTCGGGGTGGACCTCCTGGTGGTGGTGGTGGTAGAGCCTCAATGCGTCGCCCACGACCCACGGCTCGGCCAGCTCCTCTTCCTCGTCTTCCAACTCCTTGTGGAACGCCATGGTCGAACCTCTACCTCTACCTGGGTGGTCCCTCAACCGACTGCTGCTCCTCTGCATGGCGGGTCGGGTAGTCACAAGCCATGTTTCCCTTCCCACCGCATGCATAGCACTTCTTGCCTCTCTTATGACTGGCTCTACTGCATGTGCCCCACACCACCGAACCCGTATCCTACAGTCTCCCACATGATGGAATGGTCTTCTGACTTCTGTGACATCTATCTATTGAAAGCTGCAGAAGACTCTGCTACGTGTCGCTCTGCGGTAGGCCTTGCTGCTGGTGTAGGCATAGCAAGGAAGCTCTCCACAAGTAGGGCTTTCTCCAGTACACCTGCCTGCATCGAAATGCTGAGGGAGAAAATCTAATCCCTGATCTCATGCCTCAGTCCTTCATGGAAGGTCCAGGCCCAGAATATTGGGTCATGTACCATGTCCGTGGAGTAATGCGAGAGGTCGGTAAATGTCACCGAGTACTGGGATACTATCATGCTGCCCTGCCGCAGCTGTAGTAACTCATGGATGTGCACTGCACAGAGGGTGGCTGGAACGAACTCTGAGCGGAAGAGGCTTTCGAAATCCGTCCAATTTAGTGATTCCTCATCATGAACCTGGAGCATCAGACTCCACCATCTATCTGCTGCTACGTGCAGGAGACTCAACATAAGGATCTCCATGAGGTCAGCTGGTGTCCCTACTAAAATGAAGACTCGGACAATTGCCTCCAGCCAATACTCTACTGCCTGAGGGTCTGTCTCCCCATAGAACCTAGGTAGCCTCTAACACTAAAACTCGTGTTGCGCACTCAGGCGGTGTGCAATCTCTGCTGCTGGGGTTGGTGGTATCGGTGTCCAGGCGGGAAGAGGTATCGATGGTGCCTCAACTGTAATGAGGCCATGCACCGATTCCTCGTCCCTCGGTGTGATTCTATCTCGCACAAATCTCAAAACCCTAGCTGGCTGCCGTAGTGGGGCTATCCTGAAAAGAAACAGGTGTGCCATGATTAATACAGTATTCCAGGTGAGCTGGCACAAAGTAAATACAATGAAATCTTTTGAAACACAGATAAAAGTAGTGTTTTCGAGAACTGAGTCAGAAATTATAAGTCAGGGTCCTGGTGTATGTATACTTCATCCGCCACACCAACACTGGACTCCCTATATTGATAACCTCACTCATTACACTTAACACGATTGCTTCACAGAAAGAAATTATCAGATTCCTATGTTCTGCGGTAGAACCGACTCCTCTGATACCAATTTGTCACGACACGTCCTCGGGGCCCGTGTCGTGACTACCCCAAGCCCTCCATCCATTTTCCAGGGGCTGGCGACTAGCACCAAAGGCGTAAATCCCAATAAAAGGGAAGGCATTGCCATTATATAAGTAAATAAACACAACAAGGTATGCAAGCTAAAGTAAACACTAAGTAAACTGAGTACAAAAGTAAGTGCTAAAAAGTATGTGGGCCAGAATAAAAACCCAACTGAACGTAAAATACAACTGAAAAGAATGTATATCAGCAATAAAGTAAATCATCAAACACCAAGTCGTCCTCCGACTATCCAACCTGAAGGGTGATTACATATGGTCTCCTCAGCTCCTTAGGTTTGGTCATCCGCTCTACCTACGTCCTGCCTAATAGTCCACCATAGGATACCGTCCCCCTCCACAAGCCTCAACCTCGATCAGTACTGTCCATTTTCTGCAACCAACACAATGTAGTGTGGGCATAGCCCATGTAGTGGTGAGTATATGATAGTCAGTAGGGACCCCGAGACCCCCGAATGTCTCCCAGAATCCACAAAGGATAAACCAAAAAGGAAAGATACAAACACAAAGTATCAACCAAATATACTTAGGTATATCCCCATACATATAACTAACTCATCAATTATTGTTCGGCTCCAAATCACGACCCCAAGAACAACCGAGTCCACACAGACCCCCTATTTTTGGACCCTCTTTATTTAAACGCTCATATCTTGGGATACAGACCTCCGATCGACGAATCGTCAGTTAAGTAGGAAGCCATTGATCGAGAAGGTAATTTTAGTATATTATAATAGCGTTTTTGGCGATTTTTGTGTACATAAGGATTAGTTCAAACCCAAAACCAACTGGGCCCTTGGAGCGGAAACACTTATAACATAACGACCAGGAGTCCGAATAACGTTCCATTAATTAGGATAAATTCCTCTTAGTGAGACGGTTCTTTTGGATTACTCCACATGAGGTTTGGAGAATGCTGGAGTATGGTTGGGTTGGTTTTATCATAAAACCCAACCGGGCCCCTGGGACGGAAAAGCCAAAATCTCTTAGACCGGGCGGCCGATAGATGCGTCATCTATCGCGTTGAGGTCCTATTGATGAGACAAGACATTGTGATACATCAACTCTGGTTTTCGTTTCATTTTATGTATCGAACCCCCAATGGCTCGTGGAGCGGACCCTCCCAGAATCGAGCATGTTTTGTGCTGGAACCCTAGAACTGGTCACGATTGCGACGATGATGACGACTGTACATGGAGCCTACGTGGGTTCGGCTGCGATGAAGACTGTACATGGATCCACCATGGGTTCGGCATCGATGAAGACAATACATGGATCCCACATGGGTTCAGAAGCGATGGTTACTTTACTTGGATCCTACGTAGGTTTGGCAGTGATGACTTTTGTACTTGGATCCTACGTGGGTTCGACATGGGAGATGATTCAGAGGCTACATCTATCATCACCACCCCTCTTCGTGAGAAGTATACCTATGTGAGCAGAGTCTTGACTTTCAATCAATATCATCGATATGATTTACTTGCCTTCTAGTGTGGTTTGGTTTGTGCTTTCCTATGTGGACTGGGTTGTATTTGGGCTCATGAGTTGGAGCCGAATTGGAGTTCATGACTTATGTATATGCCTTTATAAAAGTAAACAAACACAACATAGTACGCAAGATGATGTAAACACTAAGTAAAATGAGTACAAAAATAAGTGCTGAAAAGTAAATGGGCCAGAATACAAACCCAACTGAATGTACAATACAACTGAAAAAAATATACAACAGTAGTAAAGTAAATCAGCAACCACTGAGTCGTCCTCTGGCTATCCCACGTGAAGGGTGGGTACAGATGGTCTCCTCTGCTCCTCAGTTCCGGCCGTCGACTCCGCGTACATCCAAATCACGGTATTGGGCATGCATCTAGGCCTCCCTCTCCCATGTTCTCTACTAGAGGTTCCCGTGCAACCAATCAATGCACACAAGTGGTATCGACCATCCATGTAAGACCCGCTCCTGTCGATCCACGACCTCCACCTGGACCTCTGCAAAAGTATCCTCGTCATCGATGTCCATCTCTCAGTGATCAATGATATGCGTCAGGTCGTGCACGTATCTTCTTAGCTGTGATACGTGGAATACATCGTGCACCCGGTGCATCTGAGGTGGAGGAGATAAGCGATATCCCACCTTGCCTACCCTGCTGAGAAACTGGAATGGTCCGATGAAGCACAGAGTTAACTTGTTGCTCCAACTGCAGCCTCCTTCGGCCTCACCGGCACTGCGCGAAGGCATCGTGCACCACCGCCGCATCACACTCAATCTGTGGTCCTCTTCATCCCCATGTGGTGAAACGACACCGCGCTGCCTTCACCTCAAACATCAATGAGGATCAACAAGATAAAGGGGTGGAGAATTAGATGTGTTTTTGCGGTCCGATCACCTCCTGTTATGATGGTATCAAGTGGCCAATTTTTTAGCAAAGAAGAACAAATATTGAAACTTAAAAAAATTTACCCTACCTCATGTTGTGATGTGCAGAGTGGTGGGGTTGTTCATTGTCATCGGAAGATTACGTCACTTGTTTGATCTTCAGAAGAGGAGGTCCCTTTGTGGTGCTCTAATGGTGGAAAAAGGAAGTAGAGGAAGGGAGGAGGAGAAGAGAAAGAGGGACGTTTCTCCATCGGATCCCCCTCATCTAATAAGCTCCTCCCAAATTTAATTTACCGAAGGAGTTTCATTGAATTAATGATGTAAAGATGCGTAAAATTCAAGGAAATGTTTTTCTTAATTTTCTTTGGAATTTTACAAGAGTGCAGTCTCTGACGGCACTTGATTCCGAGGCCCGGTGTGCCCGAAATTATTTTCCGAAGTTTGGCTTGGGTACATTCAGTGAACGGACGAGCGGGTTTTTCTAACTTTTGAACCGGTGCCCGAAATCGAATTCTAAGGGCACAGATGAAATCGCAGCACCAGTATTTACTTAGAAACACCTCTTCCGGAGTTGCGTTTGCTCGGGTGTGGTTTTTAATTCATGGGCTTAAATTTAAGAAATAAAATAATTTTACAACAACTTTATTTTTATTTGACTTAAGCCACTTGGAAGCCACTTGAAGCCACATAAAAGCGTCTTAAATTGAGTTGAAATGGATAGGGTACTATCTAGGAATATCCTAACCTCTTGGTAGGATATTTGTGAGGTGGGGCCCGCACGAGCCTTTCCGTTTCTTTCCGCTAAGTAACGCACCCGTGAAAACCCGTCATTATGAAAGTCAACTGACGCGTTTTCTTAAATTCTTAACAGACCATTTAACTGGGCGGTTTATTTCGTGAATTAAATGAGCTGTTACTTTCGTTGAATTAATACAACGAATTGATGGGTCATTACTTACCCTTTTTTGTTTGTTGGCATAATAATAAAATAAGACCAACTAGTCTTTTTGGAGGATTACTCGTTGAGAGGTTTGTCAGAGTTCTTGAACCTTCATCCTCCTTCGCGAAGAACGCGAAGAACGCGAAGAACACGAAGAACGCGAAGAACACCAGCTTTCGACGAAGAACTCCGAACCCGTGGAAGTTGACGACAGGAAGCCGTGTTCTGCGACGCCGACGTTCCCTTCCTGCAAAGTTCTTCTACGACGTCTCTTCCTCCACAACGAATCTTCGATCAGCTGCTTGAGGTAAGAGTCTCAGGCTTTCTTTTTAATCTCCTTTGTGGGTTTTTACCAAAACATGGATTTAATTATTTATAATTAAATTAAATCTGTTGTTTCATGGTCCGTTGAGTTCTCCGACTCAACGCCGGTTTCCGCGATGATGCGACGTCTTTCCGCGATGACGTGACGATCCCCTCCTTCGTCGACGAGCAATTCCGCGAAGAACGTGCGTACGACGACAACCAACGAGGTATGAATTTTAATTTTTTTGGAATTTCCCTTACTTTCCCGTGTTGTTTCCGTTCAAGAATGAAGAACCCGATTCATAATCATTTTTTATTCCATTAAAAATTCTTGATTCATATGTTGAATATTGTTTCTCATGTTGTTTATCACTAACTCGGAGGGTGCAGGCCAAACGAACACGGCCCGACGACCCTCTGCCGTTATTAGTTGTTATGCGGATTTGACGGGCGACAGCGGAACGTGCCGCAAAGGAAGTGTGATGGTTCCGCAGTGAAGAGCGAGTCCCGGGAGGAGCAGCGGCGCAGACGGGAACAAAATTGGACCACCGGAGTGACTCCGGTGGCCCGCGGAAGCCACCGGTGGCTCGGGCCGCCGGGAGCGGCGGCGCCGGCAGCCGGGAGAGGCGGCGCCGCAGCGCGCCGCCGGACAAGGCCGCCACGGCAGAAGCCGCGGCGGTGGCACTCGCGGACCCACGGCCACGCAGGTCCGGCGCGCGCGGGATGCGGCTGAAGCCGCGTCCGGTTTTCCGAGCGACACCCCGCGGGTGCTGCGGGGTTGTCACGCGGGGGAGGCGGCTCCCCCCCACATCGCTCGGCAGTCCAGGGCGACACCCCGGGGGGGGGGGGGGGGTCGGGCCGGCTCGGCCCGGGCCCGGACCACCCATCTTCGGACGGTTTTCGTTCTAATGCTCGTAACATGAGCTACGGGCCTCCAAACGACCTGTCGTAAGCGGAAACACGATCCTTGGATCGAGACGGTCGTTTTGGTATATCGAACACAATGTTTCGTAATACTTTTAGTTTGGCCGGGTTGGTTCGTAAACGAAACAAACCGGGCCCTCGGATCGGAAACACTCATATCTTGAGCTACGGATGCCCGATTAACGTGTCGTCAGCTTTTTTGAGTTAATCTAAGTGAGACAGATCTTTTGGCATACTCTGCCCGAGGATTGGATGCAGGGGGAGTACGGTCGGGTTGGTTTTTCCTTAAAAACCAACCGGGCCTCTAGTACGAAAAAGCCAATAAACTCTCAGACCGGACTTCCAATTGACGCCTCGTCTGCGACGTTGAGTTCCTGTTGACGATACAGAACTTTTGGATACATCAACTTCGGACTTTGTGACAGTTGATGTATCAGCCTCTCGGCTCTAGGAGCGGACCCTCCCGAACGAGCTTGCTGTGTGCGGGAACCCTATTGTTGGCTGCGACTTCGACGACGGTGCAGAGATCCTCAGTGGACCGCGACGACGATTGTGCAGAGATCCTCAGTGGACTGCGACAACAAAGACAGCTGGTCTTGTATCCGATGTGGGTCCCAGTTGTGCTGGTCTTGTATCCTATGTGGGTCCCAGCTTAGATTATTCAATACTGGTCTTGTATCCTATGTGGGTCCCAGTATAGATGAATCAATGAAGAGTGCTGGTCTTGTATCATATGTGGGTCCCAACTTAGATGATTCAATACTGGTCATATATCATTTGTGGGTCCCAGTATAGATGAATCAACGAAGACAGCTGGTCATGTATCCTATGTGGGTCCCAGCTGTGCTGGTCTTGTATCCTATGTGGGTCCCAGCTTAGATGATTCAATACTCGTCTTGTATCCTATGTGGGTCCCAGTATAGATGAATCAATGAAGAGTGCTGGTCTTGTATCCTATGTGGGTCCCAGCTTAGATGATTCAATACTGGTCTTGTATCCTATGTGGGTCCGAGTATAGATGAATCAATGAAGACAGCTGGTCTTGTATCCTATGTGGGTCCCAGCTAAGATGATTCAATACTGGTCTTGTATCCTATGTGGGTCCCAGTATAGATGAATCAACGAAGACAGCTGGTCTTGTATCCTATGTGGGTCCTAGATGTGCTGGTCGTGTATCCTATGTGGGTCCCAGCATAAACGAAACAATGAGGACGGCTGGTCTTGTATCCTATGTGGGTCTCAGCTTAGATGATTCAATATCTATGTCTGATCATCTCTTTCACCTTTTCGATGATGTATACCTGTGTGAGCGGAAATCCGTTTTCCTCTCCTTTGTGGATTGTGTTGTGCTATCCTGTGTGGATTACGTTTTACTCTCCTTTGTGGATTGTGTTGTGCTATCCTGTGTGGATTACGATTTGCTCTCCTTTGTGGAATGTGTTGTGCTATCCTGTGTGGATTTACGTTTTTCTCTCCTTTGTGGATTGTGTCATGCTATCCTGTGTGGATTAAGTTTTTCTCTCCTTTGTGGATTGTGTTGTGCTATCCCGTTTGGATTACGTTTTTCTCTCCTTTGTGGATTGTGTTGTGCTATCATGTGTGGATTAGGTTTTGCTCTCCTTTGTGGATTGTGTTGTGCTATCCTGTGTGGATTTACGTTTTGCTCTCATTTGTGGATTGTGTCATGGTATCCTGTGTGGATTACATTTTTCTCTCCATTGTGGATTGTGTTGTGCTATCCTGTGTGGATTTACGTTTGTTTTCCTGTGTGGACTTGGTTGTGCTTGGGATTGGATGTTGGAGCCGAACAGGGATTGATGACTTAGGTATATGTATGGGCATATACGTAAGCATTGTCAGTTGTTACTTCATGATTATATCTTTTCATTGTGGTTTATCCTTTGTGGATTTTGGGAGACCTTCGGGGGTATCGGGGTCCCTAATGAGTAGCTTATACTCACCCCTGCATGGGCTATGCCCGCACTTCATGGTGTTGGTTGCAGACGACGGGCAACGCTGATCGTGGTGGAGGCTTGCGGAGCTAGATGGTACCTAGAGGTGGACCACTGAGCGGGATGAACTCGGAGCGGACGGCTGGACCGAGGAGCTATGGAGGCTATCTGTACCCACCCTTTAGGTGGGACTTCCAGAGGATGGCTCGACGCTGCGGATTTTCCTTTCAGTAGCTGTTTTTCCTTTCAGTTGTACTTTACAGTTGGGCTTGTATTTCCAGCCCCTTTTTCTTTCAGCACATCTTGTACAGTTTTTACTTAGTGTTTACTTTTCTGCTTTCTTACTCTCTGGTGCTTGTTTACTTTTCAAAGGCAATGCCTTCCCTTTTGTTGGGATTTATGCCTTGGTGCTAGTTTCCATCCCCTGGCCTTTGGAAGGAGGGCTTGGGGTAGTCACGGTATGGGCCCCGAGGACGGGTCGTGACAAATTTGTCTTAAAGGAGGTCAGTTCTACCGGAGACTCTGATCTTTCTTCTTTGTGAAGCAATAGAGTTTAGCGTATTGGGTGTGGTTATCAGTCCAGGGAGTCCAGTGTTGGTGCGGCGGTCAACGTATCTATACACCAGGACCCTGACTTCTGATTTCAGATTTAATGCACGAAAGTATTGATTGCATGTGTGTTCAAGTTTTCTTTGTGATTACATGTGTCAGCTTACCAGGTATACAGTTCTGACCGTGACGCACCTGCTTCATTCAGGATGGCCCCACAACAGCAGCCGGCTAGGGTTCCAAGAGTGGAGCGTGATGACAGCCCACTGAGCGACGAGGCCTCGGTGCATGGCTCCTTGTCAGTAGAGGCACCGGCAGTACCATTACCCGCCGCGCCACCAATGCTACCAGCCCCAGCCGCTGACGATGCACATCGCCTTAGCGCGCTGCATGAGTTCCAGCGTCAGCGACCGCCCAGGTTCCGCTGGGAGATGGACCCCCAGGCAGTCGAGGACTGGATGGAGGCAGTGGTGTGAGTTTTTAGGCTAGTGAGGACACCAGAAGACCCTATGGTGATCCTCACAGCGAGCCTCCTGCACGCGGAAACATGTAGATGGTGGAGCTTGATGCTCCAGGTGCACGACGAGACATCTCTCCTCTGGACGGACATTGAGATCATCTTCCGCTCCGAGTTCGTCCCTGCCACCCTCCGTGCGGTACGCATACAGGAGCTTCCTCATCTGCGGTAGGGCATCTTGACAGTGGCCCAGTACTCGGTGAGATTTACTGATCTCTCGCGCTACTCCACAGATACGGTACGGGACCCGTTCTTCCGAGCCCGGACCTTCGAGCAGGGACTGAGGCACGAGATCAGGGCTTTGATGATCTCCCTCAACATTCCAACACAGGAAGAGGTGTTGGAGAGATCCCTTATAGTGGATAGTTTTCACACCGAGCATGCTCCAGTGACAGGGGCCTCCGCAGGATGGCCCGTAGCAGGGTCTTCTGCAGTTGGCAGTAGACAGGTGACGCAGAGGTTCAAACGGGCCAGACCATCAAATGGGCAGTCTTAGGATGAAGATTCGGTTGTGTGGGGCACCCGAAGGAGAGACAGCTACGCGAGGTGAAAACATTGCTAAGCATGAAGTGGGCGAGGTCACATGGCTCGAGACTGCCCAACTCGTCTTACAGATGAGTAACAGGCGGTAGAGGGACCTCCCAGACAGAGGTTCGGCCACGGTGGTCCGTAGGGTGCAGGCGGACGAGGCAGAGGAGCTGGCTTAGTAGCCGATGGTGGGAGACACTTCGAGGTGTTGCCACCACCACCACCATGAGGTCCACCCCGACCGTAGGGAGTAGGTGGAAATGCGAGAGATTATCTTCAGGAAGACGAGGCCTTCGATCATGGAGCTCTGGGAGCAGATGGACAGGAGCAGAACTAGTGGATACGTCCTTTGTACTTCTAGTTCCTTGTTGCTATTGTGTAGCGTCTATGTATTATGAGCTGCAATAATAAAAGACTCATACCTTTATGATGTTTTTATTCCTATCCTCTTTTCTGTTGTTACAAAGAGGTTCCAGTTTTGACTGTTGACTTGAACCTCACTTATGAGACATCTACTGGAGGAGACCCAGTTACCACACACTGATGCCAACAGTGTGACTCAACCCTTGGAGGTGAGAGTAACGGTTGGATCTCTTGGTAGTAGCATCGAGACCTTACGACGTCATCCTTGGTATGGATTAGTATCATCCATGTCGGGATTGACTATTTTAGGCAAAGAATGTGGTTCATCCAGGGGATGGGACAAGATATCTCTTATCAGCAAAGAAGAAATATTAGCAGCTCTTGTGGGGCCGGAGATGGTCCAGGCCACGGTTGAGATGGTCCAGGTCATCCAGGGGCGGATGAGTACAGCTCAGAGCCGGCAAAAGTCTTATGCTGACAGGAGGCGGAGGCCACTAGAGTTCGAGGATGGCGACCGCGTATTCTTGCGTGTCTCACCTCGACGTGGTTTGCGGAGTTTTGGCCGAGGCGTCAAGTTGTCTCCACGCTTCATCGGACCCTTCCAGGTCCTTAGAAGGGTTGATTAGGTGGCTTATTTCCTGGCTCTACCACCTCAGTTGCACCGGGTGCACGACGTCTTCCACGTATCTCAACTTAGGAGATACGTGCACAACCCGACGCAAACCTTTGACCATGGAGAGCTGGTCTTTGATGATGGGACGACTTTTGCGGAGGTCCCAGTGGAGATCGAGGATTGACAGGAGCGGGTCCTACGTGGATGATCGATTCCTCTAGTGCACATCAGATGGCAGCACGAGAACCTCTAGGGAGCACATGGGAGTGGGAGGCTCAGATGCGTGCTCAGTACCGCCTTTGTTTCCCTAGTTTGTGTTGAAGCTTTACGGGGACGTAAAGCCCTGTGGTGGGAGTAATGTAAAGACCCGTTAATTTCAAGGGAATTTTTTTCTTAATTTTCTTTGGAATTATACAACAGTGCAGTCTCTGACGACACCTGATTCTGAGGCCCGGTGTGCCCGGAATCATTTTCCGAAGTTTGGATCGGGTACGTTTAGTGAACGGACGAGTGGGGTTTTCAAACATTTGAACCGGTGCCCGGAATCGAATTCTGAGGGCATCGATGAAATCGCAGCGCCGGTATTTTCGTAGAAACGCCTCTTCCGGAGTTACGTTTGCTCGGGTGTGGTTTTTAATTTTTGGGCTTAAAGTTAAGAAATAAAATAATTTTACGACAACTTTATTATTATTTCACTTAAGCCAATTGGAAGCCACTTGAAGCCACATAAAAGCGGCTTAAACTGAGTTGAAACGGATAGGGTACTATCCAGGAATATCCTACCCTCTTGGTAGGATATTTGTGAGGTGGGGCCCGCATGAGACCCGCCGTTTCTTTCCGCTAAGTAACGCACCCGCGAAAACCCGTAATTATGAAATTCAACTGATGTGTTTTCTTAAATTATTAACAGACCATTTAATTGGGTGGTTTATTTCTTGAATAAAATAAGCTGTTACATTTGTTGAATTAATACAATGAATTGAAGGGTCGTTACTTACCCTTTTTCGTTTGATGGTGTAATAATAAAATAAGACCAACTAGTCTTTTTGGAGGATTACTCGTTGAGAGGTTTGTCAGAGTTCTTGAACCTTCATCCTCCTTCGCGAAGAACGCGAATAATGCGAAGAACGCGAAGAACGCCGGCCTCCGATGAAGAACGCCGAACGCGTGGAAGTCGACGACGCGAAGCCGTGTTCCGCGACGCCGACGTTCACTTCCTGCAACGTTCTTCTGTGACGTCTCTGCCTCCGCAACGAATCTTCGATCAGCTGCATGAGGTAAGAGTCTTGGACATTATTTTTAATCTACTTTGTGGTTTTTTTTTACCAAAACATGGATTTAATTATTTATAATTAAATTAAATCTGTTGTTTCTTGGTCCGTTGAGTTCGTCGGCTCAACGCCGGTTTCCGCGACGACGTGAGGCCTTTCCGCGACGACGCGACGATCTCCTCCTTCCGCGATGAGCAATTCCGTGAAGAATGGGCGTACGACGACGACCAACGAGGTAGGGATTTTAATTTTTTTTGGAATTTCCCTTACTTTCCCGTGTTGTTTCCATTCAAGATTGAAGAACCCGATTCATAAACAATTTTTATTCCATTAAATATTTTTGATTCATATGTTGAATATTTTTTCTCCCATTTTTTATCACTAACGCGGAGGGTGCGGGCCAAACGAACACAGCCCGACGACCCTCCGCCGTTCGTCGTTGTTATGCGGATTTGACGGGCGATGAGGGAACGTGCCACAATTGAAGTGTGATGGTTCTGCGTTGAAGAGCGATTCCCGGGAGGAGCAACGACGCAGACGGGAACAGAATCGAACCACCGGAGAGACTCCGGTGGCCCGCGGAAGCCGCCGGCGGTGCCGGACGCCAGGAGCGGCGGCGCCCCGGCGCGCCGCCGGAGAAGGCCGCCGCGGTAGAAGTCGCGGCGGCGGCACTCGCGGACCCGCGGCCGCGCGGGTCTCGCGCGCGGGACGCGCCTGAAGCCGCGTCCGGTTGTCCGAGCGACACCCCGCGGGTGCCGCGGGGTTGTCCCGCGGGGGCGGCGGCTCCCCCCCCACGTCGCTCGGCTGTCCAGGGCGACACCCCGCGGGTGCCGCGGGGGTGTCCCGCGGGGGTGGCGGCTCCCCCCCCCCCCCGCGTCGCGCGGCCGCTCGGCCGATCCGAGCCGGGCTGGCCGAGCGAGGCCGGTCCGACCGGCCGGGCCGCACCGGGTCCGACCGGGTCGGACCGGGTCAGACCTGGTTTGGCCGACCCAGGGGGGGGGGTCGAGCCGGCTCGGCCCGGGCCCGGACCCCCCGTCTTCGGACGGTTTTCATTCAAATGCCCGTAACTTGAGCTACGAGCCTCCAAACGACTCACCGTCAGCGGAAACACGATCCTTGGATCGAGAAGGTCGTTTCGGTATATCGTACTCAAGGTTAAGGAATACTTTGAGTTTGGCCGGATTGGTTCGTACATGAAACCAACCGAGCCCTTGGAGCGGAAATGCTCATATCTTGAGCTACAGACGTCCGATTAACATGCCGTCAGCTTTGTTGAGTTCCTCTATGTGAGACGGATCTTTTGGCATACTCCGCCCGAGGTTTGAATGCAGGTGGAGTACGGTAGGGTTGGTTTTGCCTCAAAACCCAACCGGACCCCTAGGACGAAAAAGCCAATAAACTCTCAGATCGGGCGTCCGATTGACGCGCCGTCTGCGACGTTGAGTTCCTATTGATGATACGGAACTTTTGGATACATCAACTTCGGACTTTGTGACAGTTGATGTATCGGCCTCTCAGCTCGTGGAGCGGACCCTCCCGAACGAGCTTGCTGTGTGCGAGAACCCTAGTGATGGCTGCGACTTCGACGATGGTGCATATATCCTTAGTGGACCGCGACGACGATTGTGCAGAGATCCTCAGTGGACTGCGACGACGAAGAAAGCTGGTCTTGTATCCTATGTGGGTCCCAGCTATGCTGGTCTTGTATCCTATGTGGGTCCCATCTTAGATGATTCAATACTGGTCTTGTATCCTATATGGGTCCCAGTATAGATAAATCAATGAAGAGTGCTGGTCTTGTATCATATGTGGGTCCCAGCTTAGATGATTCAATACTAGTCTTGTATCCTATGTGGGTTCCAGTATAGATGAATCAACGAAGACAGCTGGTCTTGTATCCAATGTGGGTCCCAGCTATGCTGGTCTTGTATCCTATTTGGGTCCCAGCTTAGATGATTCAATACTGGACTTGTATCCTATGTGGGTCCCAATATAGATGAATCAATGAAGAGTGCTGGTCTTGTATCCTATGTGGGTCCCAGCTTAGATGATTCAATACTGGTCTTGTATCCTATGTGGGTCCTAGTATAGATGAATCAAGGAAGATAGCTGGTCTTGTATCCTATGTGGGTCCCAACTTAGATGATTCAATACTGGTCTTGTATCCTATGTGGGCCCCAGTATAGATGAATCAACGAAGACAACTGGTCTTGTATCCTATGTGAGTCCTAGCTGTGCTGGTCTTGTATCCTATATGGGTCCCAGCATAAACGAAACAATGAGGACGGCTAGTCTTGTATCCTATGTGGGTCCCAACTTAGATGATTCAGTATCTATGTCTGATCATCTTTTTCACCTTTTCGATGATGTATACCTGTGTGAGCTGAAATCCGTTTTCCTCTCCTTTGTGGATTGTGTTGTGCTATCCTGTGTGGATTACGTTTTTCTCTTCTTTGTGGATTGTGTTGTGCTGTCCTGTGTGGATTACGTTTTTCTCTCCTTTGTGGATTGTGTTGGGCTATCCTGTGTGGATTTACATTTTGATCTCCTTTGTGGATTGTGTCAAACTATCCTATGTGGATTACGTTTTGCTCTCCTTTGTGGATTGTGTTGTGCTATCCTGTGTGGATTACGTTTTTCTCTCCTTTGTGGATTGTGTTGTGCTATCCTATGTGGATTATGTTTTTTCCTCCTTTGTGGATTATGTTGTGCTCTCCTGTGTGGATTTACGTTTTAATCTCCTTTATGGATTGTGTCATGCTATCCTGTGTGGATTACGTTTTTCTCTCCTTTGTGGATTGTGTTGTGCTATCCTCTGTGGATTTACGTTTTCGTTTCTCTGTGGACTGGGTTGTGCTTGGGCTCGGATGTTGGATCCAAACATGGATTGATTACTTAGGTATATGTATGGGCATATACCTAAGCAGTGTCGGTTGTTACTTCGTGATTGTATCTTTTCGTTGTGGTTTATAATTTGTGGATTTCGGGAGACCTTCAGGGGTCTCGGGGTCCCTACTGAGTAGCTTATACTCACCCCTGCATGGGCTATGCCCGCACATCGTGGTGTTGGTTGCAGACGACGGGCAGCGCTGATCATGGTGGAGGCTTGCGGAGCTGGACGGTACCTGGAGGTGGACCACCGGGCGGGACGCACTCGGAGCGGACGGCTGGACCGAGGAGCTGTGGAGGCTATCTGTACCCACCCTTCAGGTTGGACTTCCAGAGGATGGCTCGATGCTGCGGATTTTCCTTTCAGTAGCTGTTTTTCCTTTCAGTTGTACTTTACAGTTGGGCTTGTATTTCCGGCCCCTTTTTCTTTCAGCACAGCTTGTACATTTTTTACTTAGTGTTTACTTTTCCGCTTGCTTACTCTATGGTGCTTGTTTACTTTTCAAAGTCAATGCCTTCCCTTTTGTTGGGATTTACGCCTTGGTGCTAGTCACCAACCCCTGGCCTTTGGAAGGCGGGCTTGGGGTAGTCATGGCAAGGGCCCCGAGGACGGGTCGTGAAAAATTGGTATCAAAGGAGGTCGGTTCTACCGGAGACTCTGATCTTTCTTCTTTGTGAAGCAATAGTGTTTAGCATATTGGGTGTGGTTATTAGTCCAGGGAGTCCAGTGTTGGTGCGGCGGCCGACGTATCCGTACACCAGGACCCTGACTTCTGATTTCCGACTTAATGCACGAAAACATTGATTGCATGTGTGTTCATGTTTTCTTTGTGATTACTTGTGTCAGCTCACCAGGTATACAGTTCTGACCGTGGCGCACCTGCTTCTTTCGAGATGGCCCCACGATGGCAGCCAGCTAGGGTTCCGAGAGTGGAGTGTGATGACAGCCCATCGAGCGACGACGCCTCGGTGTAGGGGTCCTTGTCAGCAGAGGCACCGACGGTACCTTTACCCACCGAGCCACCGATGCTACCAGCCCCAGCCGCTAACGATGCGCTTCGCCTTAGCACGCTGCACGAGTTCCAGTATCAGTGACCGCCCAGGTTCCGCGGGGATACAGACCCCCAGGCAGCCGAGGACTGGCTGGAGGCAGTGGTGCAAGTTTTCAGGCTAGTGAGGACACCATCAAACCTCATGGTGATCCTCGCAGCGAGCCTCCTGCACGTAGCAACAGGCAGATGGTGGAGCATGATGCTCCAGGTGCATGATGAGACATCTCTCCTCTGGACGGACTTTGAGAGCATCTTCCGCTGCGAGTTCGTCCCAACCACCCTCCGTGCGGTACGCATACAGGAGCTTCTTCAGCTGCGGCAGGGCAGCTTGACAGTGGCCCAGTACTCGGCGAGATTTACTGATCTCTCGCGCTACTCCACAGATATGGTACGAGACCCGTTCTTCCGAGCTGGGACCTTCGAGCAGGGACTGAGGCACAAGATCAGGGCTTCGATGATCTCCCTCAACATTCCGATACATGCAGAGGTGTTGGAGAGAGCCCTTCTAGTGGAGAGTTTTCTCGCCGAGCAGACTCTAGTGACAGGGCCCTCCACAGGATGGCCCATAGAAGGGTCTTCTGCAGTTGGCAGTAGACAGGTGACGTAGAGGTTCAAACGGGCTAGACCATCAGATGGGCAGTCTCAGGATGAAGATTTGGTTGTGCGGGGCACCTGAAGAAGAGCCAGTTACGCGAGGGGAAAACATTGCTAAGAATGCAGTGTGCGAGGTCACATGGCTCGAGACTGCCCGACTCGTCTTACAGATGAGCATCAGGCGGTAGAGGGACCTCCCAGATAGAGGTTCGGCCACGGTGGTCTGCAAGGTGCAGGCGGACGAGGAAGTGGAGCTGGCCGAGTAGCCGATGGTGGGAGACACTTCGAGGTGTTGCCACCACCACCAACAGGAGGTCCACCCCGACCGCAGGGAGTAGGTGGACATGCGAGAGCTCAGCTTCAGGCAGCCGAGGCCTTCAATCATGGAGCTCTGGGAGCAGATGGACAGGAGTATAACTAGTGGATATGTCCTTTGTATTTCTAGTTCCTTGTTTCTATTGTGTAGCGTCTTTGTATTATGAGCTGTAATAATAAAAGACACATACCGTTGTGATGATTTCATTCCTGTCAAATTTTGTTATGTTACTAAGAGGTTCCAGTTTTGACTGTTGACTTGACCCTAACTTGTGAGACATCTACTGGAGGAGACCCAGTTACCACACACTGATGCCGACAGTGTGACTCAACCCTTGGAGGCGAGAGTAACGGTTGGATCTCATGGTAGTAGCGTCGAGGCCTTACGACGTCATCCCTGGTATGGATTAGTATCATCCATGTGGGGATTGACTGTATTAGGAAAAGAATGTGGTTCATCCAGGGTTGGGACCAGATTTCTCTTATCGGCAAAGAAGAAATCTTAGTAGCTCTTGTGGGGCCGGAGATGGTCCAGGACACGGTTGAGATGGTCCAGGTCATCCAGGGGCGGATGAGTACAACTCAGAGCCGGCAGATGTCTTATGATGACAGGAGGTGGAGGCCACTAGAGTTTGAGTATGGCGACCACGTCTTCTTGCGTGTCTCACCTCGACGAGGTTTGCAGAGTTTTGGCTGAGGCGGCAAGTTGTCTCCATGCTTCATCGGACCCTTCCAGGTCCTCATCAGGGTTGGCGAGGTGGCTTATCGCCTGGCTCTACCACCTCAGTTGCACCGGGTGCACGATGTCTTCCACGTATCTCAGCTTAGGAGATACGTGCACAACCCGACACAAACCTTTGACCATGGAGAGCTAGTCTTTGATGATGGGACAACTTTTGCGGAGGTCCCATTGGAGATCGAGGATCAACAGGAGCGGGTCCTACGTGGACGATCGATTCCTCTAGTGCGCATCAGATGGCAGCATGGGAACCTCCAGGGAGCACATGGGAGTGGGAGGCTCATATGCGTGCTCAGTACCGCCTTTGTTTCCCAAGATTGTGTTGAAGCTTTACGGGGATGTAAAGCCCTGTGGTGGGAGTAATGTAAAGACCCGTAAATTTCAATGAAATTTTTTTCTTAATTTTCTTTGGAATTTTAAAAGAGCGTAGTCTCTGACGGCACCTGATTCCGAGGCCCGGTGTGCCCAGAATAATTTTACGAAGTTTGGCGTGGGTACGTTCAGTGAACGGACTAGCGTGTTTTCTAACTTTTGAACTGGTGCCCGTAATCGAATTCTGAGGGCATCGATGAAATCGCAGCGCCGGTATTTTCTTAGAAACGC
Source organism: Viscum album (assembly GCA_963277665.1). Taxonomy (NCBI): domain Eukaryota; kingdom Viridiplantae; phylum Streptophyta; class Magnoliopsida; order Santalales; family Viscaceae; genus Viscum; species Viscum album. Next base: position 274,864,101 of record OY728129.1, on the reverse strand, counting down.
CTCTTCCGGAGTTGCGTTTTCTAGGGTGTGGTTTTTAATTTTTGGGCTTAAAGTTAAGAAATAAAATAATTTTACGGCAACTTTATTTTTATTTCACTTAATCCACTTGGAAGACACTTGAAGCCACTTAAAAGCATCTTAAACTGAGTTGAAATGGATAAGATACTATCCAGGAATATCCTACCCTCTTGGTAGGATATTTGTGAGGTGGGGCCCGCACGATCCACATCGTTTCTTTCCGCTAAGTAACGCACCGCTAAATCCCGTCATTATGAAAGTCAACTGACGCGTTTTCTTAAATTCTTCACAGACCATTTAAGTAGGCGGTTTATTTCGTGAATTAAATGAGATGTAACTTTCGTTGAATTAAAACAATGAATTGATGGGTCGTTACTTACCCTTTTTCGTTTGTTGGCGTAATAATAAAATAAGACCAACTAGTCATTTTGGAGGATTACTCGTTGAGAGGTTTGTCAGAGTTCTTGAACCTTCATCCTCCTTCGCGAAGAACACGAAGAACGCGAAGAACGCGAAGAACACGAAGAACGCCGAACCTGTGGAAGTCGACAACGCGAAGCCGTGTTCCGTGACGCCGACGTTCCCTTCCTGCAACGTTCTTCTGCGACATCTCTTCCTCCGCAACGAATCTTCGATCAGCTACATGAGGTAAGAGTCTTAGACTTTCTTTTTAATCTCCTTTGTGGTTTTTTACAAAAACACGGATTTAATTATTTATAATTAAATTAAATCTGTTGTTTCTTGGTCCGTTGAGTTCGCCGACTCAACGCCAGTTTCCGCGACGATGCGACGCCTTTCCGCGACGACACGACGATCCCCTCCTTCCGCGACGAGCAATTCCGCGAAGAACGTGCGTACGACGACGACCAACGAGGTAGGGATTTTATTTTTTTGGGAATTTCCTTTACTTTCCTGTGTTGTTTCCGTTCAATAATGAAGAACCCTATTCATAAAGCATTTTTATTCCATTAAAAATTGTTGATTCATATGTTGAATATTGTTTCTCCCGCTGTTTATCACTAACGCAGAGGGTGCAGGCCAAACGAACATGGCCCGACGAACCTCCGTCGTTCTTCGTTGTTATGAGGATTTGACGAGCGACGACGGAACGTGCCGCAACGGAAGTGTGATGGTTCTGCAGTGAAGAGCGAGTCCCGGGAGGAGCAGCGGTGCAGAAGGGAACAGAATCAGACCACCGGAGTGACTCCGGTGGCCCGCGGAAGCCGCCGGAAGCTGGGAGCTGCGGCGCCACGGCGCGCCGCCGAACAAGGACACCGCTGCGGCGGCACTCGCGGACTCGCGGCCGCGCGGGTCCGGCGCGCGCGGGACGCGGCGTCCGGTTGTCCGAGTGACACCTCGCGGGTGCCTCGGGGTTGTCACGTGGGGGCGGCGGCTCCCCCCCCGCGTCGCTCGGCTGTCAATGGCGACACCCTGCGAGTGCCGCGGGGGTGTCGCGCGGGGGTGGCGACTCCCCCCCCCCCCCCCCCCCCCCCGCGTCGCTCGTCTGCTCGGCCGAGCCGAGCCGGGCTGACCGAGCCAGGCCGGTCCGACCGGCCGGGCCGCGCACTGGACGGGCTGGACCGGGTCCGACCGGGTCGGACCGGGTCGACCTGGTTCGGCCGACCTTGGGGTGGGGTCGGGCCGGCGCGGCCCGGGCCCGGACCCCCCCGTCTTCGGACGGTTTTTGATCAAATGCCCGTAACATGAGCTACGGGCCTCCAAACGACCCACCGTCAGTGGAAACACGATCCTTGGATCGAGACGGTCGTTTCGTTATATCGTACTCAAGGTTTCAGAATACTTTGATTTTGGCCGGGGTGGTTCGTACACGAAACCAACCGGGCCCTCAGAGCGGAAACACTCATATCTTGAGCTACGGACGTCCGATTAACGTGTCGTTATCTTTGTTGAGTTCCTCTATGTGAGACGGATCTTTTGGCATAATCCGTCCGAGGTTTGGACACAGGTGGAGTACGGTCGGGTTGGTTTTGCCTTAAAAACCAACCGGGCCCCTGGGACGAAAAAGCCAACAAACTCTCAGACCAGGCGTCTGATTGACGCGCCGTCTGCGACGTTGAGTTCCTGTTAACAGTACGGAACTTTTGGATACATCAACATCGGACTTTGTGACAGTTGATGTATCAACCTCTCGGCTCGTGGAGCGGACCCTCCCGAACGAGCTTGCTGTGTGCGGGAACACTAGTGCTGGCTGCGACTTCGACGACGGTGCAGAGATCCTCAGTGGACCGCGACGACGATTGTGCAGAGATCCTCAGTGGACTGTGACGACGAAGACAGCTGGTCTTGTATCCTATGAGGGTCCCAGCTGTGCTGGACTTGTATCCTATGTGGGTCCCAGTATAGATGATTCAATATTGGTCTTGTATCCTATGTGGGTCCCAGTATAGATGAATCAATGAAGAGTGTTGGACTTGTATCCTATGTGGGTCCCAGCTTAGATGATTCAATACTGGTCTTCTATCCTATGTGGGTCCCAGTATAGATGAATCAACGAAGACAGCTGGTCTTGTATCCTATGTGGGTCCCAGCTGTGCTGGTCTTGTATCCTATGTGGGTCCCAGCATAGATGATTCAATACTGGTCTTGTATCCTATGTGGGTCCCAGTATAGATGAATCAATGAGGAGTGCTGGTCTTGTATCCTATGTGGGTCCCATCTTAGATGATTCAATACTGGTCTTGTATCCTATGTGGGTCCCAATATAGATGAATCAACGAAGATAGCTGGTCTTGTATCCTATGTGGGTCTCAGCTTAGATGATTCTATACTGGTCTTGTAACCTATGTGGGTACCAGAATAGATGAATCAACGAAGACAGCTGGTCTTGTATCCTATGTGGGTCCTAGCTGTTCTGGTCTTGTATCCTATGTGGGTCCCAGCATAAACGAAACAATGAGGACGGCTGGTCTAGTATCCTATGTGGGTCACAACTTAGATGATTCAGTATCTATGTCTGATCATCTCTTTCACCTTTTCGATGATGTATACCTGTGTGAGCTGAAATCCGTTTTCCTCTCCTTTGTGGACTGTGTTGTGCTATCTTGTGTGGATTATGTTTTTCCCTCCTTTGTGGATTGTGTTGTGATATCCTGTGTGGGCTACGTTTTTCTCTACTTTGTGGATTGTGTTGTGTTATCCTGTGTGGATTTACGTTTTTCTCTCCTTTGTGGATTGTGTCATGCTATCCTGCGTGGATTACATTTTTCTCTCCTTTGTGGATTGTGTTGTGCTATCCTGTGTGGATTACATTTTTCTCTCCATTGTGGATTGGGTTGTGCTATCCTGTGTGGATTACGTTTTGCTCTCCTTTGTGGATTGTGTTGTGCTATCCTGTGTGGATTTACGTTTTGCTCTCCTTTGTGGATTGTGTCATGCTATCCTGTGTGGATTACATTTTTCTCTCCTTTGTGGATTGTGTTGTGCTATCCTGTGTGGATTTACGTTTGATTTTCTGTGTGGACTGGGTTGTTCTTGGGCTCGGATGTTTTAGCCAAACGGGGATTGATGACTTAGGTATATGTATGGGAATATACCTAAGCAGTGTCGGTTGTTATTTCATGATTGTATCTTTTCATTGTGGTTTATCCTTTGTGTATTTCGGGAGACCTTCGGGGGTCTCGAGGTCCCTACTGAGTATCTTATACTCACACCTACATGGGCTATGCCCGTACTTCGTGGTGTTGGTTGCAGAAGACGGGCAGCGCTGATCGTGGTAGAGGCTTGCGGAGCTGGACGGTACCTGGAGGAGGACCACCGGGCGGGACTCACTCAGAGCGGACGGCTGGACCGAGGAGCTGTGGAGGCTATCTGTACCCACCCTTCAGGTGGGACTTCCAGAGGACGGCTCGACGCTGTGGCTTTTCCTTTCAGTAGCTATTTTTCCTTTCAGTTGTACTTTACAGTTGGGCTTGTATTTCCGGCCCCTTTTTCTTTCAGCACAGCTTGTACAATTTTTACTTAGTGTTTACTTTTCTGCTTTCTTACTCTGTGGTGCTTGTTTACTTTTCAAAGGCAATTCCTTCCCTTTTGTTGGGATTTACGCCTTGGTGCTAGTCGCCAACCCCTGGCCTTTGGAAGGCGGGCTTGGGGTAGTCACGACACGGGCCCCGAGGACGGGTTGTGACAAATGGCGGTGGTGGGCCCCCAAATTAATTCAATGAAATTTAAATTTCATAACAATGAATAAAAATAAAATAAATTTTATTTTTATTCCACGATGTCCAGAAATCTAACTTCCAAACTGCCCCGATTGTGTTCGAGGTAAAGGTCCCCTTATGCAATTGTCGATGTTGTGAGTTCAACGGTTCCGTCAGAATCTAATTCCGAGCATCGGTTTAGACGATACTAAAACTCACTCATTTTTTCGATCAAAGTACCTGATCTAAACTTCAGAAATTTTTTTAGCGCACATCGGGCCTCAGAATCTGGTGCCGTCCGAAACTAAACACTAGAAAAATCCAAAACAATTTAAGAAAAAAAATTCCATGAAATTTATGGGTCTTTACAGTTAATTCATCAATTTCGCATATATAATCGTTGAGAGATTAATGATATATTGAGATGAGTTCCAAAAACCAACATATAGGTTCCATCTCCTAATTATGAAATTCTATTTTAATTTTGTAATATAAAATGTGGTTATAAAATGATGCATAATTGATAATTGATAAGGATGAGCCATGATATATAAATATATTTTTTGGATTATTTTTCCCTAAATTGATTGATGAGTTAAAATAAATATTTATATTGGACTTATGATGAATAAAATTCAAGGTTATTAAAATAATATATGAGAATAAATGTACAATAATTTATGAGAATTATAATTATAAAACCTGTAGAATTTTTAATAGATGAAGAACAACACAAACCTACAAATATGTTATAAATTTAAACAAAAAAACAATATCAAAGAATAATTACGATATTTTATTTATTATAAATTTATCTATAAATATAAATTAAAATACCTGTGAAAAAAAAGAGTTATTGATTTAGAGATCATTGATAGAATTGACAGTGTAGTGTTTAGGAATTAAAAGAGATGATAAAATAGTTATAGGTGTTATATATAAAAATAATTAGGACCCATATCATTAAATACATGATGCACAGTTCAAATATAAAAAAATAAGATGATTATACTGAATAGAATACATTTATAGAGATATTACTCCTTACTCTCATAGAATAATAATAATATTCCATAGATTCTAATATAATATGAATCTGGAAAGATGTCTTTATAAAAATTGATCATAGGTAGATAAAATATTTTAATGGGAATAAATAGTTGAATGTGATAATGGGGTATTATATTGTAGACCCAATTATATATGTCGATAATTATACTTTGTATGTCTATCAATTTATGGTTGAGAGGATATGTTGAGGGAAAAACTAATAACTATGTTTTAACAACTTGAAAATTGTTTAGAATCCATATTGGGTAGTCTAACAAATATGGAAGGAAATTTCCATTCTAATGAACCTAGAAAATTATTTTTATTATATACATTTTATTTTACACTAATGTTGGGTGAGTTTTTGTTCTTATAGAATAGGGTAATCTATTCATCCACAAATATAAATGGTTAAATTGAAAACATGAATTAATAAAAAATTGTGTACAAGTAAATACCTAGACCATAGAATACCCTAGACACTGGTAAAATTAAAATATGTGTTTTATATAGATGTGGCAACATCTCAAATGACAGAAAATATTAGTTGTCTTGGATGTCTAGATACATACTCGAATCATAGAATACATTTGAAAACATAAAATACAACATAATATCTTCACCAAAGTGTTTTATTATTATCTCTATAATATCCATTCATATCAATAATAGCACACATCATGAAATAATGGGGAATGAAACATAATAATGGGGTGATAAAAAGATGCTTCTCATGTGTATGAATATAGTAGAAGTTAATCAAGAATGGAAATTATAGAACAAATAAATGATAAATATACAATTCCAAATAAATAATATCATGATCTAAAAAGTCAGTAAAGGATAGGATAAAAATAAATGAATCAGATAATGAATAGAAAATGATTTCATAATTATGAAATTCATAACTTTGGCCCTCTAAATGATACCTTTGAGGCCTTGTGATAAGGAGTCAGAAATAATAGTGAGGATTTGTTCTAGGTCATCTAAAAATGGTAAAGGATTTAGTGAATCCTAATAATGATTGCCACAAGAGACCTTCCAATTCCTGGAGGGACCATATAGGCCACTTTCCATCTCACACTAAGTCCAACGGATTCCTTATTTGAAAATTTTGAAACAAAATATAGATAATAATTCATATTAAAAAAGTACCAAATGATATGTAAATACATTGCCCAATAAAAAATCATCATAAACTTTTCAATGTGATATATAAAATGATGAAAAAAATAGAATATACCATGTAAAATTGTCAATAAATATTCCAGATAAATAATTATAATTGAATCATTACACAAAATTACCAAGAGGTTATAAGTTATAATCGGTTGTTGTCATTAATAAAGTGAAATACCATACCGATGACATTGAAAACATTCATGATGAAAATACAATATTCAATTTTAAAAATTATTTATAAAAAATAAAAATTCAATAATATTTGGAAATAAATATTCATTTAATTGACCTATGTGAAATTGTAATTTAAACATAAATTAAATGACTTGTATGATGTTTTGTAATTCCATACACATTAGTTTTGTGAAAAATATTTATTTTATTGAAATTTTTGTATGCAATGTATAATGTAAATTTTCTATAATATTATAATAATATTCAACTTGTTTTATTTTCTAAAAAACCAATTATTTTATAAATTTTTTCCAAATGAATAGATCTTTTTTTGAAATATAATTTTGGAAAACTTGTATTTTAATGTGAATTGATTTTTTACTAATGGCATAAATATAGTCAGATTTTATTAAATTTTTATTTTCAATAAGTGTAAAAAAAAATTGTTGCAAATTATATAACGTAGTGTTATTAGAAAAAATATATGATAATAAGATATGGTTGTTTTTGGATAGAAATAAATAATAATTTAATCATGGGATACTTAAACATAAACAACCCTGAAGAATGACAGGATCATGAAGTAAATCTGTACCACTCGTAACTTCTGAATCATAATATAAAAGAATAAAATAAAATAAAATAAAATAAATTTAATATCATTAATTAAAATGGATAGATTATATACTTTATCAATGTATAATTATAAAAACAACAGATAATAACTGAGCATCAAAAATGGCATACATCTCGCAGAAGTGATTGTAATACGAGAAACCATTACCTCAAGGGGAATTTCTTTTGTCCATGTGATTACATAAAATATAATGAATATATATTAATTATAAATATCTTCAAAAAAATAATCATATATTTAATATCATATCATATTTAATAATATATTTTTGTGGTTGGTTTACTAAAATTTAATTTTCGAAATTCCTCATTCGGGTAATAAATCTTTCATTTGTCATATGTATTTTTTTTATAATTGTGGTCCACTTACATTGATAATGTTTAAATCATACAAATAATGTTAAAAATGATATAAATAATATATATAATAATGATATAAGTATTTATAATAGGACATGAAATTTAGATTTGGGAAAATGAGCTACACAATCCAGGAGATGGTGGTCCATACATACACATGAACATTGTTTCTATTTTATATCAAGTTTAATGTTATAAAGGTAAATAATATTTAAATATTAAATAAATATTATTATATGATATATGATGTTAATCATCAAATAAATATTTATAACCATAATTGTCATAATAAATTGAAAAATAGTTCACATCACTATTGGAGGGGGTAGTCCGCACATACGAATGATTGGTGTTTTTAAATTCAAAAAATATAGAAGGATAGAAGATATATATGATATACTAGTTACAAAATAATATTAATTTAAAAAAGATAACATCATTTTTTTACATACATCATTATATCTATCCACGAGATTTGGAAATGGAGAACAAATTACATTGGTTCGTGAGGTGGTAGTCAGAAATGCACATGGTCGACGATTTGTTACAATTTTTATGGATAAAGAGAATGATATAGTTTATTAAGTGATCATAATTTAATATAATTATATATTATATTCAGGTATTATTATTTTATCTTAGTTTGAAAATATTTTATGGTGTTATAAGGTGACATAAAAATCATGTTTATGAACATTATCACATTTAAGAGAACCTCATTATCATTATACCAAAAGTAATACTTCTTTAAATTTATGGACAAAACATGAGACAAAAGATGTAAATAAAAATATAAGGAAGTTATTTGTGAGTTTATTTTTCAAAATAAAATGAATTTAATGTGTTAATAGGATAATATTTGTATTTTTCTTTTTTGAAGTGGGGGAGAGGACACATATATAATATTTTAAAAAAAATTAATAAACATATTATTCATATGAAAATGGGGTCCAAAATCAGTAATTATAGAACCATATAAGGTATATTATTGAAATATGTTCATATTATTATAATTGAAGAACACTATAGTTTATTTTAACAATTATCATTTTTCTGTAATACTCCCTTTTTAATATTATCCAATATAAATAATTCTGACTATTATTACAAATCATTGGAAACAATCAATTCATTACTATTATATAATAATAATTATTTTCATCCAAAATATTTAACGTATTATTTCAAATTAAATACATATATGTGGATTAATATATTTTAATATTAAATTTGTATGAATACTAAAAATGTGGTTTTCAATGAAGAAACATTCCAATGATTAGTATACATATATATTAAAATTCAACCTGAAGTTTTTATCAATGATATAAATTTTATTATTTATAATACAACTGAACTAAGTCAACATCAAAAAAAATTGTTAACAATTAAATTCACTAAACCAAATGTACTTTTCAAATTCATTAAAATGATAATCATTTTATAAAATTATAGAAAATTATCTATAAGATATTTTTGAAATTATTATTTCAGAAAAAATGTCAATATTTTAACATATAATTTCAAAATTTGGGAATAATAATTTTAATTTAGGTGCTGAATTGTTGACATAAGTATCATTTTAGAAATATAATGTTTTTAAAAAACAATTAATATTCATTCAAATGATTATTATTTAATATAAAATATACATATAACCATTGAATTTATTATATACATTTGTAAACATTATAATATTCAAAAAAAATTTATTTATATTTCTAATTTCCATTTTTATAGGTAGGATATAATGGTATATTATATTTAATTTCATTGAGACTCAGGCCTAAGTGTACTGCAAGATTTGGAACATATAAAATTAATTTAAAAAGGTATATTTTATAAATTCATAGTGAGTTACATTATCTTATAGTATCATTGTTTCATCTCAAAAATTCTATAGAACAAAATTATTTTCTTTTAAAATATATGTATGTTACAATTTCCCAACTATCACTAAATTTTGTCTGCACAATTTAAAAATGTGATTTAATGGAATGGGTTTGACATTTTAAATTACAGTTGTTGGGATCCAAATTCTGGACAGGGATAATGATATTAATTTTTAAAGTGTGAATGTGAAATATAATTTTCTTGTAAAATCACACAAAATGAGCACTCTATATAGGGTAACATTGGCCGGAAGTAAAAACATTTTCATGGAAGAAAATAATAAATAATATTTTACAACGATAGAGTTCGTTTATTAAAAACTAATGAATGATCAAGAGAATGATAAAGACCACAAATCCCTAAATCTGTGAAGAGCTATATGACCATTTAATTCATTGGATATGAAGTAAATTAGATACCATTTTGTCGAGACCCCTTTTTTAAAGTGTTTATGAATTCATTAACTATAAGGATAGTGGGAATCAAAAATTACACATACATGATATATTAGTAAAACATCATCTTCATTATGTTATTCCTTAAATTTAAACATAATACTTTTTCATCTGGAAACCTATACCATGATGAATTGTTTTATCAAGATTGTTTAAAATATAATTTTTTCAAAAAAAAAATCCATAAATGAGCATCCTCTCAATCCATATGTCTATTAATAATTACCAAAAAAATATCAACCCAAGTTATCAAATATAATTCATTAATCTACAATAAAATAACCCCAATGATAATTTAATACATTAACTAAATAGTTACCAATAAGGCACATCAAAAATAAGTCTCTCCATATTATAAGGGAAAATATTTATAGGTATTTTCACTATATTTATAAAATATAGCTTAAATTATATTCTCTATAAAATATAATGTATCTTATAATATCACATAAATATTATGTGAATACGCATATCCTAATCAATACATATTGAATATGGTTTCATCTATAAAAATATTGTCTCATATTGATGAAAATATTTGATAAATCCAAACATACCGTAACTACATTAAAGATAACATAAACCATTAAATAAATCACAAAATTTAATGTCCCCAATATTATAATCAATTCATCACTTCACTGTTAATATATAGATATTTTCCCCATATTATGTGAAATCATCCCACAATACTTTTTTTAAATGTGTTTAAAATTCCACACAATCTCATTTTATATTAATATTATACATATGCTTTCATATCTATATTAAAATACTACTTTGGTATAATAAATATACTTTAAATAATTCTTATAATGAGAATATATATGATAGAATAATTATATTACACAATTAATTGAATACAATTACATAAAAAATTTAATCATCCAAAATCCTTTATAGATTTTTAACCAGGCTTCATCGAGTTATTGTTTAACACTTATTTCCTTGAATACTTTGTTTGTATCATCATTATCATCAATAGGAAACAATTACCCATAAAACCTTATTGATCATTATCTTGGGATTTCCTTTTAGGAAATCAGTTTTTGTAATTCATGTTCATTCCAAAGTTAAAAAACTCATCTAATAATAATTCCTTATGGAGACTAATATTATAATCCATTTTGTTAATTGCAATTTTCTTTTTTCCATAATAATATAAAAAACTATTAAATTCTTATCTAAAAAATGAAAATATTCCAAATAATTTTATACACTGTCATGAGGTATTTTTATCATTTTTCACATTGTAATCTGAATATTATCTCTCTTATGGTTTCCACCACCTGATAGCTCATCAAAGTGAATCCTCTTGTTCATTAGTGTGACTAAGAGTTAGTTATAGTCCTCATTTTTAACCACATATCATCATAAATGACTTTGAATAATCAAAATATCCACCACTATATAAATATTCCCATATGATTTCTCATCCTAAAATTGTCTAGAAAATTCATATTTTTCTTAGTTAGTTCTAGTTATACATATTTACTACATTTAAAAAATATAGTTTGATACATAATATTTTATGTGGGAAATAAAATTGACATTTTTTTATTAACTGAATTATTACCTTGACTAAAAATTTATTTACTATTATCAAATCTCAATTAAAGAAGTAGTGGGAAACCAAAGAAACAATAATTACAACATATAAAACCAAAACACCACCCATGAAAAAACTACATGGTCTACTCATCGAGAGATTAAATATCATGTTGACCAACCTACATCAATGAATGAACACCTGGAAGATAGTTTCCATGAAAAAAATTCATAGTTATTGACCCAATGGTATAACAATACCCTCTCATACGAAAATGTCGAGATGGAATGCTTTAGTGTAGGCTAAATTCTATGAACCCCATTTAAAGAAGACCCATGTAGAGTGATGGTGGAAGTCACCAAGGAATCACATCGATATAATAAACAATGATCAACAGAAAACCACCTGATTTGGAATACCTCCAAATATTATCAACCGTATCAACCTTATAAAATAGAGTTATTGAAAATTAATATGTGATTAACAGAGGTAGATTCCCAATACAGTTTGCATAATATATTATTAACCTAAATTCTTGGCTCACACACCATCAGATATTCAAATTCAACAGAAATTTGATCACAAGACTGGATATACTCTTCAAGAATTATCCTCCCTTTATTAAATCACCTTAGTGATTGGATCCTATGTGTCAATCCATGAGTTATTTTTCCTCATTCAGGGTTACCATTATGGACCTCCCTATAATTATTTCTTCATCTTCATTAGTCGCATTATGAAGCATGACTTGTTTAAAAATTTATTCATCAAAACAAAAAACAATTTCAAGGGTCTGTAGACCCTTGTCTTCTAAGTATTCCTTCATATAATTCATCTTTTAGGAAGATAGAGTCTCCAAAAGTGGTGTTAGAGAGGAATAATCCTTCCTTCATTTTTACCTCCAATTACTTTTTTGTCTCCTTGGTCTTCTATGCTCCCTTTATTGAATCAGCCTACCATGATTGGATCCTAGGTGTCAATCCATGAGTTTTTGTTCCTCATTCTGGGTTACCCTTATGGACCTCCCTATAATTATTGCTTCCTCTTCATTAGTCGCATTATGAAGCATGACTTGTTTAACAATTTATTCATCAAAACAAAAAACAATTTCAAGGGTTTTTAGACCCTTGTCTTCTATGTATTCCTTCATATAATTCATCTTTTAGGATTATAGAGTCTCCAAATGTGGTGTTAGAGAGGAATAATCCTTCCTTCCTTTTGACCTCCAATTACGTTTTGTCTACTTGGTCTTCTATCCTTCCCTAGTCTTCTAGTAATAACCCACTCCTCATTTGCATCCAATGATTTATTAGGATGAATGTTCTCAGAATCATCTTCAATGACCATAAAAATATTACTCAGGTGGATAGAATTTAGGACCATCAAACCAGAGACTTTCCACCCCACCTCTTTAGATGGAAGTGGAAAACCCCTATCAGGCCTCTTCCTTCCCTTATCAAGTCCACCCAAGTACATCACATCGTCACAAGGATTCATGGATAGATTTACATCATCACCCCCACACTGTTATAAGATTGTTGATATCCCCTCTATCTTTTTTGTAGCTCGCAAATGTGGGAAATCATAATTTATCCCAACACCTTCCAATAGAATCATCCCATTTCCGTTGGAGGTCCATGCCCACTGTTTTCTAGACCTGGAATGGCCTGCCAAGTCTTGACACAACTAGTTGAAAACCACTAAGACCACCAGATTAAGAATTGGTACCATTACCCTATTTCCTAATAGAGTCCCTAAGACAGCTTCTGAAGGCACATTAGACACCCACATGTTTCTGTCCAACTGGTTCACCTCCCCTGGCCCCGATGGCTTGTGCACATCCATCCAAGACATCCTTATGCAGTCCTTGGAACCTCGGTCACTGCATTATTGTACCAAATCCTGGTACTTCACATTTCCATCTTCAAAATTACCCCTAGTAGCCTTGATATTTTATTCACCTACCTTATTATTAGCACATTAAACGCCTCGATGACTACAATCCAAAGTATGGCCTGGATGATTGCAATTCAAACATAAATCCAACCAGTTCTCATATACCACTTGTTTCCTGCATTGATATTCCTCAACAATTATGACCAAAATTTAATCAAATGGTAATCAGGATATATCTCATTCAATGCAGACCTGCGAGTTCATAGGATCGAAAATAGAGTCAGTACGATTGAATAGACATAGATATCTACCAATGAGGTTACCCAACATCCTAATAACAATAAGATTATAAAATAGAAGAATTAAATGAATGAAGCATACCCATAATTCAGCATTAGTATCATCCCAATCCATATGAAATTCAACTGAGCACCATAAAAGGTTAAAATGGTAGCCATTGAACAGGCATGCGGCACTCGACCAGGGAAGAATGATATCCCCTTCTGAAGCAGTCCATATCATAACATGAATCCTATCAACCGAACTGACTTTCACCCTTTCCTTCAAATTATTTGAGTTGAATAAAAATATGTCGAACGAGTCCACCAATGGATTCCCCAAGCTAAACCAAGCAATCAAGGTGAGGATTAAAATCATTGTGGTTGCAATGAGCTCCAAGGAAAACAACTGAAAAATCGGGCAACCACTTATAAGATCCAGTACTTTAGGGAAAAGTAACACTTCTTGGAATGGATATAGAAGGTTAGGGTCAAAGTACAGGAAAAAATAGACTGCACCCTTGCGAGTCATCGTAGATCCCTCCCCCGAGCGGGGAGGGGGGATCAAATCAAAGGCATACGTCCTCGCAATGAAGGAGGAAGCTGAGACTCTACTTCTCTTAGGGTTTCCCCCATGGCCCCTCACATAGACATGAAGCTTCATTTATAGGATGTTTATACCATGGCCCTTAATTTATTATAAATTAAAAAATAGTTTTATCATATTTTATTCATGATTATCATATATTCATGTACATTATTATTGTTTATAATGAAAGTGTAAATTAATTGGATAATGTCACACAAGAATATTAATCAAGGTGAACTATCTTGCCATATGTCATGTACCAGGAAATTCTCAAGTAAACATGACGTGCCATGTTTGGGATTATTTGTCTTTGGTACATCTGTACCAGAACGAAATCCACATTTAGTGTCTAGATGGGGATATATTTCTTGGAAAAACAATATAATTTCTTTTTTACAAATCATTTTGATATTTTTCTATGATTTTAAAAAAGGTCAATCTTAGGATTAAATTATCTAAAATATGTTTTCCAAAATCTAGATCCATTGATTTCTTCTAAACAGTCACACACACCATCTATAATGACCCTTATCCTAGTATCCAAGCGTCTATGGATAATAATAAAATTAGTTATAAATACAAGTGATCCCATACTAATGGCCCGAACCTTTTATCTATCGTGGTACAGAAGATACAATAATTCATCTCACAAAAAAGGAAAGCATAAAATACTATATTGTATGTTATTAGATTGAAGCATTATTTACACTAGCATAAAGCATAACATAATTTATAATTCACATCCTTCTATCATGGGGAAAAATGGGATTTTCAAATGATTAGTAATATTATGAAGACAACTGAAGATAATACGGCATGAAAATTTTTGAAATAATAAATGATAAATATATAATTCCACACAACAAATATAATATGATGGAATCTCATCCATTAGTAGTATAAAAAAATATTAATCACATTGACCTCAATAATTTAGGTAATAATGATGTAATGTATAATTATGGATATCTGAAAAATACAATTGAAGGATTATTTATAGAAATATTTAATTCAATGAAGAACTTATGCCAAAAGATCTATATAAATGGACAATGCCTCATCCTAATCACAATAAATTTTGCATCATGGGTGATTATGATGCATCAAGGGGCTATAATAGGTCCTTAATAGGACATACTAAGATTAATGCATCTTTATATGAAGAAGGTTAAATATAATCAATATAAACATTAATATTGAAACAATATCATATTTAATGTTAATACATTCCCTAATAAATAATCATAACCATAGTCCATTTAGAGTAAAATAGTGAAATCTGTCAAAATAGTACATCACCATTAAAATTTATCAAAAAAATATGAATAAATGATAAAGATGATATCATTATAACATATTACAAATAGAGAATAAGTGAAATAAGGCTTGTTTTAATTTATGAATATATGTAAAATTAAAATTACACTAAAATCATTTATGAAGAGAATAAATATTTAACTTTCAAATAATAATTTCTAAGATAATAAATTTCATGAATATTTTTAAAAACATTTTTGAGGAAAATATTCTTCTAAAAATTTAAAGGAAACATCTAACCAATTTGTGGTCATGATAGTGGGTAATTTAGTACACATCAATTATGATATATACATAGATTCTATCAAAATATTATTGTGAAAAGTTAAAAACTACCACATTTTGGAAAGGTAATTAAGATATCATTTAATTGTTTTAATAATGTATATTTATTGGAGAATATGAGGTCAAATAGTCAAAGAAAAATTTATTTTGAAAATATTTCTATCAAAATTTGACTATAATGGAATAGACTTTTTCGTAGAAGAGTGAAATGTAATAAGATATAATTAGAAACATGTTATGAATCATTTTATGTACGAAATAGATGAAAGTGGTTAAATTACATGACAACATTTTAAAAATATAAATGGATAATTGAATAGGTTTGAGATATATATTCAAAATAATTCGCCCAAGTAATAGTTAAAAAAATATTTAATAATGATATATTAGTTATCTAAAACATTAACCCTTTGGTAAAATCTGTATAATAATCCTTATGAAATAAAGAACCAGGAATTAAGCAATAAATATCATGTAGGTAAATGGATATGTGTAATGACCCGAAATTTTAAAAACATATTTCGCCTTGTGATTAAATAAATTAAATCAGTATATATTATGGATTTGGAACGCAAATTCCCTTTTTTGGTTTCATTATGTAAATTTTATTTAATGTATTATTATGTAACATTTCTACTTGTAATATATCTGTTGAACAAAGATCTTATGATTAATATTAATAAAAGGTTTTAATAAATATAATTGAATTAAAAAAGGATGTTATGGCCCCAACCAGTTGGATTATACTCTATGAAGCCCATTCATCAGATCTTCTATGGGGGGTAACATCACAAGTATTTTCCTTTTACCAATCCTAATCTAATATCTAATAAAATAAGAATGGTGGAAACCATTTATGGGATAATTTCATGATCAATGACATCATGACCCTAACCATGTTTGGCAAACCACCCCATAAAAATAGAACTATCATTTACCTTGACCTTATAGGAATATTTAGTATTTTAATTGAATATTAATCATAACTATAATGATACAAATATTTATAATTACAATTTAAATATAATAATTTTTATATTTAATTATTATTATTATTACATTATATATGATTTTGATTTTGATATTATAAATAAAAAATTTGATTATTGGGTGATATTCAAATTAAAGAATGGAATTTATTTTTATTAATTAATTAGGTTTTGTAATTAATATTATTTTATTTATATAATATTATCAAATATATTTTATATATAAATAATTTATGAATAAAAATGTAAACATTATAATGGTTTAAAAACAAATATTATAAAAAAACCTTGAATTTCTCAATAAATATAGCTTCTTATATTAAATGTGATGATTCATATAAATAGAAAATTTTGTTTATAAAATGAATATAATTTTTGGAATCAGAATTTTGAAATTATCAAATGGTTATTTTTTCATAATTTTTCTAGTGAATTGAGTTTTGAGGTAAAAATTAAATGACATAAAAATATATTTACTATATTATGGCATAATAATGGAAGAATATTATATAATAAATAATATAAATGGTATGAACAACCAAATATATGTTTTAAACTTAAAATAATGTGATTTTTATTTTATTTTATTAATTTTCAATGCCATTATGAATCCTTTAATGACTTATAATATATTTTGAGGACTTTAAATCATCTATTTAAGGACATGACACACGACCACATATTTAAGTGTATTATTTATTAATTTCAACAATTTTCTAATAAAATAATTATAAAAAACCACATTTTGGGAAAAAACATGTGAAAATACATCATTTAGTTTGTGTTTTTGGTTATTTTATTATATAGAGTAAAAAACCTATGTTTGAGAAATAATAAAAAATTTCTCATTCATTTCCATTATAAACCCACCCATTATCCCATTTTTCATAACATATAAAACTTATTGAATGTTCATAATCTCCCTTTTTCCACTATATCCCACCCAATGTGCCGAAATTCACTCATGAATATCTTCCCAAGAATTTTTATTCACCATCTCAAGGTAAGGGATAATATCATTCACCACTTCATTCATGAAAATTATTTATCTTTTTTATTTTATATTCATTTATTAATATTAATATATATTCTTCTATATGAAAATTTACTTATTTGTTATTTCCATATTATTATATACACCTTTCACTCTAATTAATCCCTCCCATGAACCTTTATATACACCAGTTACCATGCAGAAATACTGTAAGGGATCTTCCACATTAATTTTTATTCAAGAACCACTTTTATGTTATTCCCCTTAATTTCATTTAGTTCATATGAGGATATGTATTTCAATATCCAACTTACATTAAATTTTATTTAAAAATCGTTATATACTCATTTCAGTCACATTTATTCTTCCCACGAACAATTATGTCCACCCATTACATTGCTAAAATTTTGTAAGGGATCATTCCTTCTCTTTATTCACGTATCATATTTATCAAATGTACAGTATCATAATTATATTATTTTGGGATATTTGTTACATAGTTCCATTAAATTCCATTTTAAGTATAGGAAAATATATTCTCTTTTAACCCGCATCATTATTTCTCATTAACATTCGTAAAACTATATTATGTTATCGAAATTTCGTCACAATTTTCCCATGCCAAACTAAAGTATACTGAATACCCATACCCATTTTGTTTGAATGGTTTTCACCTTCATGCACATATACATCATTATTTTGGATATACATGTATGTATTACACACTTAAAGATATTGTAAGAAAATATGATGATGAATTATTCCATGTTTTATGATATATATGGCACACATAAGCTTGATAATTGAATGAATGTGATGGGTGTGACAAGAAATATATTACACTACAAAGCATTAGGAAATGTTTTAATATAATGATACATCCTGAAAAGGATTAGATATTGAACATAATCAATAATAGTTATTTTTTCATCATGATTTCTTGTAAGATATCCATGAACAATGTTTATGGTGCTGTGTTTTATGTTCATTCTAGAATTTTCCATTTTTCCTTTATATTATCATACCTCATAGTATAATATTATAATTCACACCCCTTATATATCTCATTGATATTACTATTGTATATAATTTCCTAACATCTTCTTGTTATTAAATTATTATTCCATTCTTGGGCATTATAACTCATTGTTTCTTTATATATGTCCCCAAATTATTCCATTTTGTTTTATATATTAATGAATAATATGACCATGTTAATGATGTTTTAAATAATGGTGATTTATTCCTTGTCTTATATTGTTGTGTAATTTACCTATTTCTCAATGAAACTATAATTATTAATATCTTTGGTTTTATTATTTGTACTCTTATTTAATGAATCATGAATGAATAGGTAATAAATTTAAGGGATGGAGTAGTTTTTATCAAATCAAATGTTTAGTTATTTTTTAGATTATGATTATAAAACTCTAGAAAAGCCTTAGAGAATATAATATGTATAATAAATAATCAATAAATTTAATTATATTATATAGTATGTTTTTTTCATGAAATAAATGTATTTTTGGATTCAACAACTGGATGTAGATCTAGCACATATGTATATAGTCATAATACATGAAAACACTGCATTAAGATAGACTCGTTCAGGAACTTCTTCACGAGAAATGGAATTTCTAAACACCATGTTCGACACTCCCAGTGGATATTAATTCCCAAAATTATAGGATGATTACGATTCATTATTATGGGAATAATTTATTTAAGATTCTATGTTAGGGAAATAGATCATGAGTAAAATTTACTAAGGCCTAGAAACTCTTATGTTAAGTAAATACATGTAATTTATATTTAATCCCATTAATGTAATTTGACAACAGTTTATGGTTTAAATAATTATAATATAATCATCCCTAATTTTACATGTATTCCATATAATGGTCAGAAATATGATGAATAAGGTACAAAACCATTGTGATGCGAAATATGATAACAGGATAAATGTGATACCCACCCCGATGGGAGCAATAATCGTGAAAATTATGAAGATACCCTCATAGATGACATAATATCTAAATAGAAACCTAGATTAGAATGTGATTCAAAATCCTCATATTAAATAATGTGCTCTAATTATGACGTTTATCAAATAATGGCCTCCAAACATTAATATATAACTTGTACCCTCAATCATAGAATAATTTATGAACTCCATTGATAAGGTAATCCACATACATTAAAGCTATGAGAAAATTAATTCTCTACATTCCATTAATTATATTGAGGAAGAAGATTATCTGTAGGGGAAAATGATCATGAAAATGAAGCTTGAGGATGTTATTGATTTGATTGGGTGGAAGGAACATTGAAAATTGTTTTCCTATATAATTTTTCCTCACACCCATTGACATAAAATGGAAAGGGATTTTTATTCCCTAAATAAAAAATATAATAACTTTATCAAGGTTTATCAAAAAAACATCACCATACATTCATGATATGCCTTTTAAATTTTTATTACCCCTATTTAATGCTTTAATCTTGTTTATATGGATAAAACATAGTATATATAAATGACATTGAGATCTGATAAATTTATACCTATGATGTATTTGTATGATGTTCCCGTAAAATAAAAATTGAGATTGTATAATCTCAATGGAATTATATAGATAATAAGATGAAATTAGTGTTTAATTCTATAATACTAATGAAAAAATTAATTGGTTATAAGTAATTTCAACATCCCTCTTGTTAATGGAAAGGAATGAAGAACCCCCAAAATTTCCTACTGTGGATCAGAAAATGATTTTTCTGTTTGAAGGAAGGTCATCGAGCTAGTGATTTCTATAGTGAGAACCATCCAAAAGATATATAATAATATTATTCTCTAGTCCACCTCCATTAATTATTAATTTCCTTAAATATAAGTTACCATTAATCTTTTCAAACGAATTCACTAAGATAATATCATTTTAGAAAAAAATACCTCAAAGCCAGAAAGGGAGATTTTTTCCAACCGAATCACTTATGTGAATATCAAAAATGATGTGTTTATATGTTTACATGTTATTAATTCATGAATATTTACCATTCTTTTTAATTATTTCTACACATTACTTCATATAACACAAGTTAAGTATAACTATTCCAAACCACCACATCTCTTGGTTGTACAATTATCGATGGAAATGTATAAAAGAGAATTTTCTTATTCATTATATAACACACCCACTATAAAACATTATGGGATAAAAGTATTATTAAATCTTTCATAATCCATTTTTCATAATTTTTTGTAAATATGGGTATGGTTAGGATTTTCTTATATAGAGCTGAAAAATTTTCCATGGGAAGGAAATCACATTATGTATTGTTAATCGAACCTTGATTATATAAATGTTTATTGATGGGCATGTGTATTTTTTATTACCAAAATCCCATGAATAAATATTAATTCCATTTTAGAAATTGTATCTTTATTAATTGATTGTGTTTCTGGAAAATATCATCATTGAAGGCATTCCCATTTTGAGGTAATAAACTAGGGTTTTTATAGAAGAATTTCTAGGAATTCCTCTTAATTAAGAGGTAGAATTTTCAATGTAGCTTATAACACATGAGTTAACATTATATATTACTCAAAATATAATTTACGGTTTCAAACAATAAAAGATGAATAAAAAACTATAGGAGAATATGGATAAAGTGTCCATATGTTTTAGTGCCTTACTATGGGGTGAAATAGTTTTATTTATTAACAAGATGGGTGGATAAATGTTCATTTTCATTGATTATCATGAGATAAAAAAATGATAAAGAACAGGTATCATCTACTGGGGATTGATGGATTTTTCGACCAGCTGCGTGGAGCTCAATGATTATTCAATTTTCTTCTTCAATTGGGATGTTATCAAATCAGATTTAAAAGGTGGATATCCCCAAGACCAATTATCATACGATGTAAGGTAACATTGAGTTCATAGTAGTGAATTTAAAAATCCATAATGATTCAGAAAGCATCAAGTTCCTAAAGAGTTTATTCTTTAGATATTTCCTAAAAAATATGGGGTAGTCTTTATACATTATATTCTAATATACACAAAAAGCAACGTGGAGAATTAATAGTGTCTTGGAACTCTGTTAATTTACTTCTGAAATGAGAAGATTTGTGCAAAGTAAAAAAATGAGAGTTATGGATAAAAGAAGTATCATTATCTATTAATGTTATCACGTGTAATAGGATATCTATTGAAAAATCCAATGTATATGCAATTTATGAATGATCGAGGCCAAAATATGTGACTAATATTTGTAGTATCATTGGAATTACTCAGTTCAATGGTTGATTTGTATGAAATTTGTCAATATTTTTAATCCCTATAACTAGGATTACACTGATGGTATTCGTGTTTATTTAACTGATTAATGCTTGAATAGATTAAATATTTGAAAAATATTATTATCAATTATTAGATTATTATGTTTCCCAAAATCAAAGGACATTCCATAGTATTCTTTGATAATTCAAAAAATGTATTTTTCAACATGATAATAAGAAATGAAAATGTTTTAAACTATGTACCAGGGGAATTTAATGTTCATGTATAAAATTACCCTACAAGTGATCAAGAGTTTTTTGTAGTGGTATTCATATTGTAAATATTATATAATTATCTATTAGGGAGAAGTGTGACATATATATTGACCACGAAAGATATAATTATATGTTAACACAAAAATGATATGAATAATCACCAATGTTGATTATTAGATATCATTAAGGAATATAAATTATCAATCCTCTGCAATTATAGAAATTTGTTTAATGTTGAATATGATCTATGTAGAATGGATTGAACAATTATTCAATTGATAATAATTAACAAGGATATTATATTCTTATACAAAATAGTATTGACATGGGAACAAAAATTTAAGGAACCACATCAATCCATTAACAAATTATTGATCAACCACCCATTTTTTACTATATAATAGATGATCAAGAGATGATCTAGAAATCATAAAAAATTAATTGATTCTAATGGAATGGTAAATCCTTATAGTTTTTCTAAAATGAATAAGGAATTGTGTTATTTCCATCATGGGTATGTGTACCATCAAATCTTATGTTAAATAATGATTTTTTGGATGATTAACATATCTCATCCATCTCCATCAATCCATTCATCACAATGAGGTATACAGATTTCTAAGATAACTAGTAACAGAAAAATATGAATAAGGAGACCATATATTATGCATCATGTTGTATTAAATGTTAGTATGTGAAGTATGAATGTAAATGTTCAATTGGATGATGAAACCATTAGAAATACCTACAGGGTAGTCGAAAAACATCACCATAGACGTTTTCACCCATTTTCCAAATACATAGGGAGTAAATAATTTTATATAGTATGTGGTGGATCATCATGTAATAACTCCCCAATTCATTATGATTCAAGAGTACTTCTCACTCGATCAATTTGGAAGGATATACATTATATACATGGTGAGTATACATGAAACACCACATACTATTGTATATAATCATGATAAATGATTTCCCCCCTTTTCCAAAATATTTTCCAACATTATTTAAATACAAAGTTGAAATTCATTATGGATTATCACACACAAACCAAGGGCTATCCTGAACGTAATGTCCAAAAACCTAGGGAAATGTTGATAGCATGCTCAATCAACTTCAAAGGAGAATGATATCAACATATTACATTGGTAGAGTACTCATACAATAGTATTTTCCACTCAGTAATCCAATCCCCCCCCTGTGATTCCCATTTTTTGGAAGAGATGTAGGACACCTTCATGCTTGAATAATGTTGGGTAATGATGGCTCTAGGTCCAATTTTTTTTGGAAATGGTGAAAATATATAAGAACATTTTGAACAACTTCATGGCTACTCAGAGTTAATAGAATATCTATCATTAAAAACATTAGTGAGACCTAGAGTCTTAAGTTGGAAAAAGGATAATAATACTCATATATATACGTAATAATGTGATGAGATTTTTGATGAAGGGAAATATTATTCCAAGACACACTAGTCCCATTTATATCATTGATAATATCAGAGTGTTGGATTATTGACTAGCACTCCAGTATAAAATATCTCAAATTCATGATGTATTCCATGTATCCCTTAAACGATGTACATACTAGACTGCTAAAATTAAGTCAATCTAGATTAAATAAAATTGGAGAATTGTTCTTCATATGAGGATTATATATTGAAGATCATTGATTATATAGACAATGTTTTATGGAATAATACAACACACCTAGTCTAAATTCCATGGAGAAACTAAAAGATTGATAAAGGGATATAGGAACTAGTGGTGGTGATGAAACATAATTAAAATAATTTTATTATTGTGTGAAATGAAAATTTAGAGTGAAACATTTATGTGAGGGGAATGATTGTAATGACCATAATTTTTTTTATAAAATTCCCCAAGTGATTCAATTTAATGCATCATTATATGTTATGGGTATAGATAATACAAGAACTTATTTAGATTCATTATATCCAATTATATTTTATATTCCATAATGTATAATTACCGTTGATAATATAGTCACTAAACAGTAATCATATGATTATTATAAATATAGGTTTTTAGAAAATCAAATTGACATTGGCAAGAAAAGTGGTGGTCTCACCCAATTAGATCATACCCGATTAACCCCTTTTATCGGAGCATACAAGGGAGATAATATCATTGAGAATTTTCGTTGACCAATCCAAGAATGAGATATAATAACTTAAGAATAATGAGAACCAGTTTTGGGAGAAGTTCCATCTCATCTATATCAAGTCCAAAACCATGTTACTAAACAACCCCATGAAAATCTATCATTCTATCATCAAAATCTTAGGGTTTTGGCTTGTGTATTAAAGGGATATGTATTGAGAACTTAACAACATAAATAAGTATATTTAACGTTAAATTGAATAAAATATCCATTTAATTAATATCATTATCACTTTCAAAATTAATTTGATTTTGACTTAATAAAACAAAAATCATATTTTAGGGTAATATTCAAAATAAATTTAGGAATATTTTTTGATGAATTAGTGGATTTTTTAAATAAATAATAATTTATTTAGTTATTGTTTTCAAATATTACTTATAATATTTAAATTGTCATATAAATTTTATGATTTCAAATAATATTTTAATAATTGTTTTAAAAATAATATTTTAAAAAAATGAGATTTTCTCAGTAATTTTGATTATTATTTTAAAAGATAATGTTAAATTATTTATAAAATTATTTTGAAAAAAGAATAAATTTTTTTAATTAGATCATTTACATTATCTGACAATTATATTTTTAATATTTAATGAGAGATTATAATTCATTGGATAAACGTAAATACAGTATAAATATATGTTTTGTATTATGACATCCTAATAACAAAAAATGATATTATAAATAATATAAAGGGTATGAAAGACCAAACTTATTTTTTCCCTCTAAAAAAATGTGATTTTTAATTTATATTATTTATTTTGTAAAGCAGTTATGAATATTCAAAAACCAATAATATATTTTGATGTTTTAAAATAATTTCATTAAGGACATAAATCACTATTAAATAAAATGGTTTATTATATTATTAAGATAGGCCAATAGACATATAAAATAATAAAATCCACTCCCATTTTAAAAAATTAATGAAAGAACCATTGTATGGTTTTTTATTTGGTAAATTCCCTTATATATAATCCAAAAACAATGTTTGAAAAATAATAAAAAAATCACCCACTCATTTCTAATTTAAACCCTCCCATGCTCCCATTTATATTGACTAAAAAAAATTCATGTCTTTACTCTTCCCCATCCTTTATAATTTCTGAATATGGTTTCCAAATGTTCTCAAGAAGCACCTCCCAGGCTTTTCATACCACCCTTTCAATATTTGGGATCCCCTTCTTCTCCTCCGAATACTAGTATCATCTTTATCATATATATTTTATCATCATTTATTAATGTTGGTATATGTACATAAATATCTCACATAATGAACATTTTAATTTAAAAATATTATATATTCATTTATCCCTCATTTATCACTCCCTTTAACATTTACTTACACCCTTTACAATGAAAATATTTTAGTAAGGGATCCCCCACTCTTCTTTTTATTCAAGAAATAGTTTCATAATATACATATAAATTCCATTTTTATTTAGTGGGGATATGTTTTTATATATCCCCCTAACTATATATTTTATGTATAAATGATGATAGTCCCCTTTCACTGTGAATTTTTCCACTCATGAACCTTAATGTAGACCAATTACAGTGCTGGAATTTAGTATGGGATCCATTCCATCTCCTCTTTATTCATGTGGCTTATTTATATTTCATCATCTATATTCATTCCCTTTGTTTGGGATATTTTCAACCACATCCATATTATTTTTATTTTTATTTTTGAATTATTATATTTCAAATTCACTGAAATAAATCCTTCCCATGAACATTCATATGAACCTATAATACTGTCAAAATTTCACCAAATATTACCTATACTAAATAATTGTGTAGTTAATATCCATAAACATTTCATATCATGGGTGGTCACCTATATTCTCCTATACTATTTGCTTCAGGTATGACATGTATTTATTCGAAAATCACTGATTGTGGAATAAAATGTATTTATGAATGAATCAATATTTTATGATCTATGTGGGTCAGTTATGAATTAAAATGAAATGAAACTGATCGGTGAACCAAGAATTATATCGATCTCCAATGAATTATGTAATTTCTTTGTCTTGTGATACATAACAAAAGGGATTAAATAATTAACCTAATCCATCACGAGACTTTTTCCATTTTGATGTCTACATAATTATACTTAACCTATGTTTTTTATGTAGTGTTTTACGTTGTTTGTACATTTTCACATTCTTTTGTTATCTTATGATGTAATATTATTCCCCATTATACATGATTATTATTCTCACTCATTTCATGTCTTATTGATGTTCCTATTTTATTACATGTATTAATTTTTTCTTGTAAATCACTTTTTATTAACTTATTACGATTTATAGATAACCCCTTCCTTAGGTATGTCCCAAGTTAATCCCATGCAATTTAATGTATGAATGAATTATATGATCATGTTAATAATATTCAATTATGAGGACGTACTCAATGTTTTTATATGTTTTTAAACGTATCAATTTCCAAATGAAAATATATTTCTCGACCGTATGAGTTGTATTATGTGTACCCTTATGTAATCAATAATTAATTTTTATTTAATAAATATTGTTGTGATTATTCAAGGTATACCATATTAATGTGGTATTATATACACCACAATGTATAACTAAGTTGTGAATATGTAATATATCACCCAAAAGTTATTGTGAAATGAGAAACCCCTTCCTTACATATGGTATCCATGGTAATTGACTATAATTATTTCTTAGTAAATATATATTGATTATGAATATATTAATAATCATAATAATATATTTCATACCATTTTGATGTTTCCTATAGTTTATTAAGACCAATTTATTATAAATTCAAATTTAATATCACACATTTAAGAGATAATTTTGTAGTTTTTCATGTATAATATGGTTCATAAATATCAGTAAATTTTTAAATATCATGTTTTAATATTCAAAATAATATTAAAAATGACATAATATATTATCATTACATATTTATTTATAACATTATCTAAAATTTATATTTGAGACAATGAATTACACCGTTAATGTAGAATTTATGATGTATGTACCCACAAACAATGTCTCATATTATCAAATTAATGGAATATAATGAATGATACATAATATTTAAGAGTTATATATACATTATTATATAAATTATTTAATTAATATAAATTTAATATTTTATTATTAAAGTACACCTGACAATTTATATAATAAAATTTTATATCTCTTTGTAGAGGATGTAGTTAACACTTACGAATGATCGATGTTATTTTTTTCTAATAGTTTGGATGTTAATATTGAATATGTAATATTATAAATCCACAATTATATTCATGTAATTATTATTGTATAAGTATATTAAATCCATCATTATAACAATCATTGGGAGGTGGTAATGGAAAACAGATTACATCTATTCGTGAGGTGGTAGTCCATTATACACTTTATCGATATTTAATTTCCCATTAGATGGAAGAAGATATCCGTATTGGTAATTAAAATAAAAAAAATTATATATTATATATTATAAACTAGGAATCAGATGTTATTATTTTTTTTAAAAAAAATTATATAGTTAGTAAAAGAAGTAAAATAGAAACGCATGGTTAGGAACTTATCCTCTTCTATGGACAATCAGTTTTTTATAACCAATTCATTCATTTATTTAATATCTTATTAAAAAATGACTCTCTAATTTTGGTATCTATATAAGAATGATATTATATAAGGTATATAATAATCTAAAATGTTTTGGGAGTGTGAAGAGGATTGAAGAGGGGTGACCTTTTATAAGTTGGGGAGAGAAAACACTTGACATTTTTTAATATTGAATGTGATACCAACATGTTTAACATGTAAAAGACACTAAAATATATCATTTTAGTATCAAAGAATATATAATGTCAAAATTGGGTCATTAAATAAGAATTATAAATGTTTTCTATTTCATTTTTACCCTTACCGTTTTAGTTTTTTCATTGGTGAATATATTTTAATCATAATCGTGACAATAAATTTTCACTACATTTTATTCATTATGAAATAAAATTAAGTATTACATATTATAAAATATTAATTATTTTTATAAAAAATAATGGGTTCCATTTAAAAATATTAATTCATTGATTTCCTAAAATTTAATTAATAATTAAACCTTGAGATTTGATGAAAAATTGTTTTCCAATTAATGAAATTTCAAAAGATAAATGTGATTTTATATCAACATACAATATGCAATTGTATAATACGATAAAAATTATTTTAATAATAAAATAATTAATCTTATTATAATTTTAACAAATATTTATATCAATATTCTTCATTGAAATACTCCGAACATAAGGTATATTTAAATTAAAAACATGTAATTTTCACTATTGACTAGAAAACCTATCTTTTAAGAGACTTATTAATATAAAATCTTATATAATTTTAATTTTTTTACTTCCAAAATGAATTATGTGTAATAATTTTTTATATATTAAATATGAATTTTAAATTATGATTGAAAAGTGTGATGAAATTTTCCTTTACAAAAGTACAATTTTTATAAAAAATTATTAGTTGCATTAAAATGATTCAAATTTTGTTCAAATCAATAGAATTTTTTTTTCATATTATAAATTTTTTTAATTTAAATTTTTTTAATTTAATTTTTTTTTAATTTATACATTACTTTTAATACCATTGAAATTATTTTCTAAGATAAAATATTAGTCTATATTGTGGTTCATTTATACTTGGGGATTCACATATCTGAAGCACTCAAAAAGATTACACTTAAATAAATGGTAATATATTATAATGTCTCGAGGTATTAAATTCTTCACTAGGATAATTTTTTCATTTATGATATTTTATTTAACACTATTTTATTATTTTATAATCATAGTATGTTATAATACAACAAATCAAACATCCCCTGGTGGTACCTAACTGATCCCCAATCTCTCTAAAATGCAACGAAGATGAATCAAAGTCTTAAAAAATGAAAATTTTAATTTAATTATTTAATTGATATTTAATGAAAAAATATCCATGGATAATTTATAATTTATAAATATTATATATGA
Source organism: Viscum album (assembly GCA_963277665.1). Classification (NCBI taxonomy): domain Eukaryota; kingdom Viridiplantae; phylum Streptophyta; class Magnoliopsida; order Santalales; family Viscaceae; genus Viscum; species Viscum album. Next base: position 274,834,499 of record OY728129.1, on the reverse strand, counting down.
GAAATATGATATAATTAATTCGTTTTATTAGATGTTACATTCCCTAAAAGGAGTATAAAAACCAAATGTGGATATAAATAACATTCACCTGGAAATAATTGATAAAAGTATACAAGTTATTTAAAATTAAATTTCCATATAAAATAAAATTCATCATGAAGAACATATTTATGTGTTTAATTAATAATTATAAATAATTTTACATTCATTAACGATTAGAAAAATAACATTAGATTAAAGTTTATTGATTTGGAGATAATAATGGTAAACCTAGACAAAATAAAATCATTGGATTAACAATATATTAAAGTAGAGCTTCATCAATGAAATATTATAATATTGGAATGACAAGTAATAGTTTTCATTAAATTGTAATGTAGGGATTTAAATATTATATTAATAAAACCATTGTAATCTTATTAAAGAAGTCAACTCTTTCTAAGAGAAAATTTTAGCAAAAATATTGATTCCATGGAAATACATTATAACAATATTAATTATACACTTATAAGAGATGAAAAAAATTATTGGGAAAACATCACTTGATAATAGATAGATATAATAATGATATGAATAATATTTTAAAATAATATATAAAAAGGTAGTGGTTGTTAAATAAATTAAATGTGGTACTCATATTGGTCATATTTGTTCATAAAAGAACAATACATGATTTTATAGTTAAAAATTATTTTATAATAATTATTGATATAAGGTAACTAGATATTATCATGACATGTAAAATATAGGAATAAAAATGAGTATTATAATAATATGTATTTGTAAATAACATATTTCATAACTATGAAAATGTTCAAAAAAAGGTAAAATTTTCCTGAAAAATAGTTAAATATCTATTGAAAATAAAAACAAATGAAAAATGAGTGGGGATTATGATGACGATTTCTATATTACATAAATAAGTAATGATTTATTTTAATGTTATTAAAAAATGATACAACATATTTATGTAAATAATGGGATGATAAATGATGATCCCTCTGTGAGGTGTATGAAAATTTATGAATGTTAAAAAAATGAAAAATACGATGAACTTTTTGAAAGGACCAAAACTGATGAAGATATGATTCCACATAGTAATGATTGTTCCCTTCTTGTATAGTTCATGAAAACATGAACAATAATGCTAAAAATCTAGAATAATGATTATAATTACAAAGAGTGTGTTCAAAAAGGATTGGTTGGTGGTAGTCATCCATGATGAAGGGTTGAAATTTCATAATGATTCCTAGTAATGGTGAATAATGAATTCATTAAAAAATATATTTAATAAATTTAAATATTTATAATGATTCTAATAAATTTCTGTTTATTTGGTAAATCATGTTGATATTTTCATAGATGAAGAAAAAAATAAAAATGAATGAATATTCCTTTGTCGGACTCTAAGAAATAATCTATTCCACATAAAGATAATGTTGATAAAAAGAAAAATATATTGTTTCCAAAAAAATTAATGATTTGTAAATTTTTTTATTAGTATACCCAGTGTGTTTTCATAACGACTGATATGAAAATAAGACATATTATTGGTTGAGAAATGTGTCTATGTAATATTTATATAACAATGAATAAACTAGGAAACCAAATTATTCACATATATAAAGTATTTAAATTTATAGTTAAGGTAATAAAAGTTTAATAACTTTTTTTTAGAGAATATAAGTATAAAAAATGAAATGTATTTTCTAATATAGGACAAATTATACATGAATAAATCTATTTGAATCTTGTTTCATCCTTAAAAAAAGTCATGTGGTTTTATCAATGAGGATGGTGGTGGACATTATTTATCCATTTAGTGGGTGTTACGGTTGAACAATGGTGATATATTAACAAATCATATTAATATTTAATTTCTTATAGTGATTGAATATATGAATAATTAAATTTATTTTGTTTAGGTCAATGACATACGATTTCTAAAAATCATGGTTTTTAATGTTGTGGAAATTATACTTCCCGTGATTCAGAGTATAGATGTTTGTGTTTTAGATTTAGGATTCTTATTATGGATGTTTGTTCAAAAGAAACAAATATCCATTTATCGAAATATTAAATTATATTTCATTTAAGTGAAGTAGATTATTTATTCATCAGTGAATTATAACAGGAAAGAAGAGAAATCAAATGTTGATGGAATTAATTTAATATTCTTTTCAAGTTGAATGGAGAAGTTTACATAGAAAATTTTTTAAACATCCCCAAAAAAATGATTTTGGAGATGGTATTATATAATTTTATTAATTATTTATGTCCTTTAGATCATTATTGATAAAATAATTCTTTATATATAATATATTATATGGATATATTTTAAAATAATTTATTTCTCATTTTTAAGAGATTTGATTTCATCATACATGATCAATATATAAATTTAACATTCGAAATGGATGAGAATGGAAAGTTGATGTTGTTAATGGAACATAAATTAGTACGTGTTTTCTGTAATAATAATATTGAAATTAATTTAGAAAATAATAATTGTATTCTTTTTCAATAATTTTTAGTTAATAAGAAAATCATACTGATTTTATTATAGAAATTTGTATAATAAGAAAATATAAAGGTAAATATTAAAGTAACCTTATAGGTTTTGATGAATATTATTTGGTTTATTATCATTGAGTAATGAAGTTAATATAATATGATTTAAAGTTTGAGAATGATGAAGGGGAAAAAATAAAATATGATGTTGTTACTTCTGGAATGAAATTAATTTAATATAAATAATTTTGAATAAACTATTGGATAATGATCAATGGAGGTTAATGTAATGACCCAACCCCAGTTACCCAGTGTCTGTGCGTTATTAAAAAACATTGGAATGATATAAGGAATCATGTCCCGAAATACCAATAAGTTTAGTGCCTTGGAAGTACTAGATACATTTATAAGTTTTACACTACATCATGAAATAAAAACATCAACAAAAATTTTCCCCTTATTAACACACTTATATCATTTTCCAATCCCTGTATGTCAACCATAAATAAATATTAAAATCTTGGGAAAAATAAAACATTGAAAGGGGTGAGCTCTGATGCATTGTAGGGATAATAATATAGCAGAAACATTCATAAATAAGTAAACACAATTAAAGAAATGTATAATACTTTAACAAAAGCCTTTTAGAAATAAAATTATGCATGATATGGAAAATATATAATCAAATAATTCTACTTACTTATTCACATTGATATTCTACTATTGGTATAATTACATGCAATATCAAAAACCATTTTCATAATGATGGAATGCACATTTCCATATATTATAACCACATAGTCACGACCTTATGGAAATACTAAAATACAATTTTTTCAAGGCCTTGTGTTAAAACTAGATTGTCTCATGAGACCTATCGATGTATCAAGAAGCTATTGTGGGCTCCAACTGTCACATACAAAGTCCAATGCATTCCTCATATGAAAAGGTTTGAACATAACAAAAACATTCGTATTAAAAATTGTAAACGAAATGTCAATACAATATCCATAAAACTTGAATGGTATAAAAAAAACATACACAGTCAAATATATCACAAAATCATCAATACAATATGGAATATTTGTATCAAAATATACCATCTTCAAACATGTTTAAAATCCATAAAAGGATATTGATATAGATGAAATCAAAAAAAAATTGAGAAAATTTTTTGTTTCTATTTTGAAAACATTTCAATGTCATATAATTATAAAAGATAACATTTATCTTGAAAATATTCATGTAACATTTTATTATAAGCTATGACGATGTTATAATGGCAGAAATAGCTCCACCAGTCGTATATGTTAAAAATTGACATTCTTACCTTAATTTTATCAAAATGTTCATAATGTACCTTGTTTAGAAAATTACAGAATGATTCCATTGAAAACATATATTTTCAAATAACTGTATAAATTACTTTAAACCATATTCTATTAAATAGTAAATATTTTTTGAATTACATTTTTTAGGACACACGGATGTGGATGATAAAGAGGTCCCAGTAGATACTTACATAAAAACTATATCATATTATAAATAGATTATAGAATTAACCCTTAACATGTACTTTTCTTTATTAAATGTAATCTTAACCACTATTATAATAGTTAAAACATTGTTATTAAAATATTTAATAACTATATAAATAAATTTGATATCATATTTTATCCTCTAATATTTCATTGTTAATAATATTTCTGTAGTATCATCATTTCGGGTGGTAAATGATTCATTTTATTTTATATTCATTTATAAGTATGCCATGTTTTTTATGTATATGATTTATTTTATTCATATAAATAATGATATTATTTTCATAAATATTATTTTTTATCATTAAATGAAAATTAATCTTGAATGAATATGATGCAGAATGAATCTCATCGCATTTGTGGTGTTTGTAATCCATATTTACGCACAAGCGACAATATCATTATATTGATGGATAAATAATAAGTAATTTGAAGGTATATCATATATAAAAAATAATTAAAATGTTATTTATATTATTTAAATCAGTTATACTCTTTATTATACCCATACAAATAATGAATTTTTTGAATAAAAAACTACACCACGATGTGGAGACGGTAATCCGTACGTAGACACATTTGGAGACTTTGTCATTCATAGGATGGATAGAATAAAAAATATGGTTGTACAATAATTATAATAACATCATTGTCTTTATAATGTACCGTATTTATTATTTTGGTATTGAATCTACAAAGAATGATGAAGTGGAAGAAGAAAAGAACGTGAAAGAGGTGATGAAATATTTACCTTTTCTTCAGGTTCTTTCGTTTTTATATGATAAAAATAGATCCATGGGATAGATTTATGTCAATGTAAGGCCTCTAGGATGATGTTAGGAATGTTGGCAGGATATTTAGGTAGGGTTTGGCCGATCCAAAAGGCTTTATATGTGTGACATTAAGAGAATGGGATGTAACCTTTAATAAGAGAGGTGATGGTCTCTTAAGGAAAAGCATGAATGCTTCTATTATAATAAATTCATTTTAGGTTTATAATGGCACCAAAATTATTTATATAGTGGATAAGGTGGGGATGGGTCAAAAACCGTTCTACCAAGATGTTTTAGACAGGTTTAGTTCACATTATTAACCTTATTTTTTTGATAAAAATCATAGTTAAATTGTTTGACATTTACCATTTCTCATTATATTTTTATATTATATGGTATAAAACCATACAATAAAAATCCATGATAACCCCAATTAGTACATAATTAATATATATAACCTTATCAAAGTGTTTTATTATTAATATAAATAACCCCAAGTGGTACATAAGTAATACAATATTTGCTTTAAAAACTCAATTATGTCAATTTTGACACTATTTAGTATTTGGTTTTTGTGATAATGATAACAACAAAATTACATCGAAAAAAAATTATTTAATGAACCCTAACATAACATATTAACCTATAAAATTAGTGTAATTCATCAAAAGTATCACATTACATTTTTTTGATATTTATAATATCAATTATTTTAATTATTCATTAATAATATAATTTATGCATCATCATTGTGTCGTAAATAAATTAAACTATTTAATGTCTAAAAATTATAAATAAAAAAATTATGTATTAAATATTTTCATATTTATAATTAATATTTATAGTTGAGTTTATATTGTGTGTAACCATATATTAAAAATGCATTAGTTATTTGACTTTGAATTTAACTCTTTTAACACTTATTTAAATAAAATATTAATAAATGTCCTAATATAATTCAAGTGGAAAAAAGAGTATAATATTTTATTAATATGGTTTTTTGTTATAATTATAATTAAATAATAGAATTAAGAAATTTTTTAGGTTAATTATGATATCAATTTTAACCTTAATTTTCTTATTTAATTTTAACTGTGGAAAATAAAAGTCAAAAGATACTATTCACCAGAAATTATTTTTATCTTATTGAACAAAAATTTAATTACTATTATTAACCTTGTCACTCTTATTTTTGAAATTCAACTCACAGAGGTAGTCAAACAAGGTTTTATGAAAATTTGAAAATTCTCATGGAAAGTCGGAAAAAGGCAGTAAAAAGTTAAATAAAATTTTTATATCTCTAAACATTTTATAAAATGTCTCTAATGAATTACATTGAAGTTATATAAGTATTATTTATCTATTTTTTCCTAAAATATTTTTAATAAATAATTATTTAAATAAAATGTCAGTTGTAAACAATAACTTAGTGTTTTCAGTATTCATCAAAATTTGAATGTTTTTAGAAAAATACAAAAAATTCACCCCTAGCTAATTTCGATATTCCAAATCCAAAAATTATTTTAATTTTAAAAGATAAAATTTTTAATATTTCAAAAAGTGGGTATTACTATTCATAATGACTAGTTTTATTGGTTGTGGTGTGTTAGAGTCCAGAAGTTGGGTACAATTCATGTTATTGCATCATTGAAATGGAAACGTATTGTGGAAGCTTGGGGTATTAAATTATTCCCTCCTTCAAGTAATTTCATCCTATAAATTTCTTGTATACTACCACAAAAAATGATGCAGGTGTTTCTTTGTCATAAATTCCTTGGGTTCCCACGTTGCCTCTTATATCTTATGGTTTCTCCATTGAACTTTTACCATAAGAGTCGTTAGTTTCTTTGCATTTGTTCTCTTATATCCAAAATCATGTCTAACTCTTCACAAAAAGATAGATCTGGATATAGTTCAATTTCCTCATAGGTGAGTACATGCATTGGGTAAGGCATATATTTTCTCAACAGTGATATGTGGAACACATTTTGATAATTGGAGAGATTTGGAGGCATTGCCAAATGGTAAGCTACATCCGCAATTGGTTATAGAATTTCAAAAGGTCTGATATACTTGGGACTTAATTGACCCTTGATACTAAATTGTAATACTCCCATCCTTGGAGATACATTCAAGAAAACATGATCTCTTACTTGAAATTCCAAATCCTTACTTCATTTATTGCCATAACTTTATTTCCTACTTTGGGAAGCTTTGATGTGGGTTTGTATAACCTTCACATTTTCCATTGTTTCCTCAAAATGTTCTGGGCCTAGGTGTTTTCTTTCACCAAACTCATTCCAAAAATTTGGTGTGTAACATCTCTTTACGTATTATCCTTTATATGGTGCCATATGAATACTTTAATGGAAGCTATTGTTATTGGAAAATTATACCAGATATAAATATTAATCCCACATACCTCGAAAGTCAAATGATAATGATCTCATCATGTCTTCTATGGATTGAATAGTCCTTTCAGATTGTACATATTTTTTAGGGTGGTAGGCAGTGCTCAAATGATGTTCAGTATCAAGGGTCTTCAGAAGACTTTTATAGAATCTTGATGGAAAAAGGGGATCACATTCCAAAATAATCGATTTAGGTACTCCATGAAGTCTTACTACTTCATTATTATATAGTCTTATAAAACCTTCAAGTTTTAAATCTTCTCTTATAGCATGAAAAATTTGCTGACTTGGTAAAACAATTAACAATGACCCATATTGCATCATTTCTTTTACATGTCTTTGGTGGTCCCATGAAAACATCCATCGTAATATCATCCCATTTCCTCTCATGTATGGGAAGAGGTTGTATGTCTCCTCTATGATATTTTATTTTGGCTATCAGTTGATGTTCAACCATACATATTGACAAAAAATAAGCAATCTATATCTACATGTTGTCCCATATAAAATATTACATCAAATATCTATACATCTTGGTGGTCCAAGGATGTATAGAGAAATTGGAGCTATGAGCATCTTCCAAAAATTCTCTTTTGAGATCAAGTATGTTAGGAACAGAAAATATCTTCCCAAATGTTAAAAATGCCATCTTCATATATGAAGTCACGTAATCCTTCCTCATTCAGTTCTTAATCATCTTTTGAAATTAGTCATCATCTGTCTGAGAACGTTTTATCCTTTATAGTAAATATGGTTTGGCAACCATTCTAAAAAGAATTGATGTTTCTCCTTCCATGGTTATTCCCATTTTCATCTTTACTAGATCCATGTATATAGTATCCTTTTAAACTCTCATCTTATTCAAATATCCATGATCCTTTCTACTCAAAGAATCTACCACCTTATTTTCCTTCCTGGGGTGGTATTGTATAGTGAAATCATAATCATACAGTATTTAAATCAATCAAATTACCTTATGTTGAGTTATTTTTATGAGAAAATATACATCAAACTCTTTTGATCATTATAATGCTCACATTTTTCACCACATAGATATTTTCCCCATTTATTTCATGAAAATATATCTACTACAAACTAAAGATCATGAGTCAGATCTTTTTGTTCATGAATTTTTATCTTTTTTTATGAACAAGTTATAACTGTAACATTTTTCATACGGACAAAAACAAATCCTTTCTTTAAAGAATCACTAAAAATAACAAACCCATAATTCCCGAATGGTACAGTCAAGAAAAGAGCATTAAATAATCTTCTCTTCAGTTCTTAAAAACATTCTTCCCATTTTTTTCCAACCAAATTTAACCCTTTTATGAGTAATCTTGGTCAGTGGGTTAGCCAATCGGAAAAAATTCTGGAAAAGAACGCCAATAAAAAAATGATATACTTATAAAATTGCATACGTATGTTATACTCATTAGTGCTGGCAATTATTTTATTGCCTTAGTATTTGATGGATCAATAGAAATTCCATCCTTTGAAAAAATATGTCCATGGAAGGAAATATCTTGATTAAAAAAGTCTGAGTTGCTAAATTTCTCATATAATTCATTTCTTCTAAGAATCCTTAGTGTAATGTGCAAGTGATATTCAATTTCATTGTACAATTTTGTGAATACTAAGATTTTATCAATAGATAACACTAGAAAGTCATCATGATATTCCTTGAAAAAATTATTCACTGTATCCATAAAGACAGAGGGTGCATTAGTCATTCCAAAATCCTTTAATGTAAACTCGTATTTCACGTACCTGGTTCGAAAATATATTTTCAATATTTCTTCCTTCTTCACACACAACTGATGATATCCATGTCAGAGTTAAATATTTGAATAATTTTGAGCCTCATAAAGTAGGTCGAATAAATCATCATTGCTTGGTCGGGGGTACTGGTTATTTACTGTTATAGCATTGATCTCCCTGTAGAAAATGCACAAAATTATAGTTCCGACTTTCCTTTTAACAAAAGGGATAGGGTCTACCCCTGGATATAAACATGGGTGAATAAACCATTTGTTACTCTATTCCATTAGTTGTTTCTTTAGTTCCACTAATTCCAAAGTGGCCATCCTATCAGGGGTATTTGATATGGGACTTGAACCAGGAATTAAATCAATAGAAAACTCAATTTCTCATTATGGAGGATGTCCAAGTAAATCCTTTGGAAACTCATCAACATATTCTTGTAAATAGGTAGATCCTCTATTTGAACATTATTATCCTCACCAATAGTGATTTCATTCTCTTCCTCCCTAATAATTAAATTTAGTTAAGCTACTGGGGGTGGATCTATATAAGAATCAAGTGGTGACATTTTTTCTCTAAAGATAAGGCACTCTATATTATCATCGAAATTTTTTTACCCAATTCTTCTTACAATAATTTTTTACATCATGGCCTGAAAGCCAATGCATACCAAGGATTATATCAAATTCAATCATGGGTATGATGATGAGATCAGAATATAAAGAACATTTATATGCCTTAATTGGAACTGATTCACAAAAAATTATTGCAATGATACTTCCCTTAAGAGTTGTGAATGAAAACTCCCTTGTTAAATCAAGTTGAAAATATCTAATTTTCATAGGAAACTGGAAAGATATGAAAAAATTAGATGATCCAAAATCAAATAAACCATTGGCTAAATTTAAGGAAACCATTAAATAACTAGGCCCCATGGATTTTGGAGCTTCAACCTCAGCAATAGTGATTGCATATGCTTGGCCTTTCTCCCTTGGACTCTTTTATGGTACGTTCCCTTGGCACTTTGGACATTCATTTTCATAATTCTACTTTTCTATACATTTGTATAATTCAACATTAAGATCCTCTTTCTTCCCCTTTCAATCATGTGTTTGGTGGCCTTTTTCACCACACTTATAATATACTACCATTACCTTGAGGCAAGTATTATGATGTTTCTTCCGATATTTACCGTAGGATGGATAATAAAATTTTCTTGTCTTCCATTTATTTCCATTTATAGAGTGTTCATTAGATCACTATTTCTATTTATTTTCCTGATTGTTGTAAAACGTTGAGAATTCATTTTCTGTATTAATACCGCATGAAAATATATCTTCATATGATGATAAGGAATGTGAGACTAATGCTCGACGAAGAAAAGGTCTTAACCCATAAAATAATAGATCAATATTACTCATGGGGTTACATATATAATCTGTTGCATGCCTTTTTGACCCTATAATGTTATTCTAATACTTTGCAACATTCTCATCCACCATTTTCCTTAGACTCAAAAATTTCTTTTATATATTCACTTGATGGTCCCGATGAAATTATTTTTCTATGAAAATATATTTATACTCCCTACATTATATGTTTTATACTTATTAATCTTCTTTTGTGTTTTTATTAATGACCACCATTGATTCACATCTTCTTTGAGATGATAAACTTCCATGACAAAATTTTCCCTTTCACTACTCCCCAAAGCATGAAATATTTTCTCTATGGAATTTATTCATTTCTCAGCTACTAATGAATTTTTACTCCCATTGAATGTTGTTGGTTGCTTCCTCATGAAGCGGTCCAACATAGATCCTCTATGTTGTGGATCAGTGTTCTATATAAAGCTAATGTTATTATTAATAACCATAGTGAGTTTTCCCAGTATGGTTATAAGATGATAAACACCAATTACATCACATGCTCCACTATAATTATCTTGAGTAAGAGAGAAATACCTAAATGTATTACATGGGTTGATATGGTTTCCATTCCTTCAACAGGGAACCATTTATAAAAAATAGACAACACTAAATTTGTTTATGAATTGCAATACAGAATTCAAATCATTTAAAACACTTAACATAAATTGAATAGTTTATGGATATAATACACAGTCATAAAAATGTTTTCATTGAGGAATTATATATTCATAATCTCTTAATAAGTGTTTTTAATGAAAATGATAATTATACTAATCATATCCCATAATAGTGTCATAAACAAGAGATAAACAAGGCCCATTTTCATGCATAATTTCTGGTTCGAGTCTAGCTCGAAGCAGTGATTTTGGGTTTTATCAATTAGTATTTATGTGCCAGTGCTGCCTCTACCAGTCATATCCGGACAGAGATTTATTGTTTGGAATACTAAAAAAATATCTACAGTAACAAAATTATAAGAAATTCTCCTATAATAATCCTCAAAGTTTATCTTATGGTAGTGTTCTCTAATCACTGTTTTACCAAATCTAGTTTCCAAGGATTGGAATAAACTTTCTATGATAATAACTGTAATGCCCCGACCCCAGTTACCTAGATTTAATGCATTATTTAATAACATTTTCATGATATAAGGAATCATGTCCCAAAAGACCGATCAATTTAGTATCTTTTGATGTAATAGATGAATTCATAATTTTCGCATAACACCATGAAATAAAAACATCAACAATCTTTGGTCCCCTTTTGGAAACACTTATATCCTTATCCTATCCCTGATGGTTAGCCATAAAATAATTCTTCACATTCTCAGAAAAATAAAATATTGAATGTGGTGAGTTCTGATTCTCAGTAACGATAACAATATACCAGAAACCTTCATAAATAAGGATAATCATTTATGGAATGGTATAAGTCTAAAACAAAATACTTTTAAACTTATACTTCATCATTAAATTGAAATGATTAAATAAAATTATGGCATTTAATTATTCACATGGATATTCTACAAGCCGAATAATCACATGAAATTTCAATAGCGACTTTCATAATGATGGAATTCATAATGCCAGACTTCAAAACCACATAGTCAAGGACTTGTGCCGAGACAAGAAATAAAATTTTGTCAATGCCTTGTGACAATACACTAGGTCTTATAATGAGAGCTACCGATGCATCGAGGAGGTATATAGAAATTCACCCATCATATTCTAAGTCTAATATATTCCTCATATGAAACGTTTTGATCATTACATAAATAATTACATTTAAAATAACATACAAAATGTCAATTCATTATCTATAAAACAAGAATGGTATAAAAATAATACATACACATTCATATATATAACTAAAATTTCAAAATAATATGAATTATTTTTATCAAAATAAATCAACTTCAAACAAGATTAAAATCTATCAAAGGATGTTGACATAGATAAAATCAAATTTTTTTGAGAGAAATATCTCTTTCTATATTAAAATCATTTAAAAGTCATATAATTATAAAAGGAAACATTTATTTTAAAAAATTCTTGATAGCTTGTATGTGATGCTTAAATTATGTTATAATGACATAAAATAGCTGCACCCGTCATATTATTAAATAAAAATAAATTCATACCTGATTTTTTTCCCGAAAAGGTCATAAAATACCTTGTTTGGAAAAAGATGAAAATATTCCGTTCAAAACATATATGGTCATATAATTATATAAATGACTTTATACTACAATCTTGTAAATAGTAAAAAATAAATTGAACTTCATTTTTAAGAAAACACAGACGTGGATATTAAAGAAGCCCCAGTAGATACTTACGTAAAAACAAACCTGGATAATAAAGAAATTGTAAATTAACCCTTACCATGTAATTTTCATTAGTTTATGGTATGTTAATATCATATATTATAGTCCAAAAATTGTTATTAAATTATACAATAACTATATACATAAATATTATTTCATATATTATCCTCTAATATTTCATTGTTAATAATATTTCTATAGTATCATCGTTTTGGGTGTTAACTGATTCGTTTTACTTCATGTGCTTGGTTATAAAATACATGTTTGTTATGGATAAGAATTATTTTATTTATAAAAATTATTATTTTATGTTCATAAAAATTATTTTTCATCATAAAATGAAAATTATTCTTGAATTATTATGATGGGGAATGAATCTCATCATGTTCGTGGAGACGGAAATTCATATGTATGCACTTGTGACAATATAATTATATTGATGGAGAAATTGTATTTAATTGGTTGGTATATCATAAATAAATAATCATTAACATGTTATATTTATTATTTAAATCAGTTATACTCATTATTATACCCATTTAAATAATGATGTGTTTGAATAACAAACTATATCACGACGTGGAGATGGTAATTGGTATGTATGCATGTACAGTGAATCTGTCATTTATATGATGGATAGAATAATAAATATAGTTGTACCATATTTATAATAACATCACAGTGTGTAGTAGGAAATTGAGTAATTATTTTGTTATGGAATCAGCAAAGAAAGAGGAAGTGGAAGAAGAGAATAACATGAAAGAGGTGATGAAATATTTACATCTTCATTAGTTTCTTCTTTTTTATTTTATCAAAATAGCTCCATAGGACGGCTTTCAGTCCAAAGTAAGGCTTCTAGGATGAAGAGATGAATTTTGGGAGATTATATGGGTAGGGTTTGGCCAGGTCAAATGGCTTTGGAGTTGTGAAATTAAGAGAATGTGAAGTACCCTTTTATAAGAGAGGTGAGGGTCAGTTTAGGATAAGCTTGAAATATTAATTTATAATAAAATAATTTTCCCTTTATAATGCATCAAAAATGATTTATTTAGAGTATATGGTTGGTATGGGACGAAAACCACTCATACAATATGTTTTGAATAGATTTATGTCACAATATTAATCTTATCTTTTAGATTTAACACTTTGTTAAATAGTTTGACATTTACCACATCTCTTTATATTTTTAAATTATATGGTTAATAATCATACAATTACTATCCAAGATAACCCCAAGTGGATCATTTATAATATATATAATCCTATATAAGTCTTTTTTTAGAACCGTAGATTTTGAGGAATACTTTATCAATTAATAATATAGTATTTTTTTAAACACAGTTATGTCAATTGTGATACTATTTAGTATTTGGTTTTTGTGAAAATTATAATAGCTTGATTACTTTGAAATTTTTTTATTGCCACTAACATGACATATTAACCTAGAAAATTAATGTAATTCATCAAAATTATCAAATTACATTTATTTGTATATTTATAATATCAATTATTTAAATCTTTCATTAATTAGGTAATTACAGAATCATCATGGTCTCATAAATAAATATAAATATTTAATGTATAAAAATTATAAATATAATACCACTATATATAAAATATTTCTATATTTATAATGAATATTTATTGTTTAATTTATATTTTTTGTATCAGTATTTTAAAATTTGTTTAGTTATTAAACATTAAATTGAACTCTTTTAACTCTTCTTTAAATAAAATAATAATATATGTTATAATCTAATTCAAGTGGACCAAAAAGGATCATATTTTATTCTTAAGGTTTTTTTGGTCGAAATATACTTATTCAAAAGAATTAGGACAAGTGGTATGGTGATTATGATATCATTTTTACCCTTAATTACCCTATTTAATTTTAACCGTGGAAAATAAAAGTCAAACGTTATTATTCACTGAAAATTATTTTCATCTCATTTAACCAAATTTTACATACTGATATAATCTTTGCCACGTGGATTTTTGAAATTCAACTCATAGAAGCATTAAAATTATGTTTTATGTATGTCTGTCAATGTCCAATAAGGAGGGAAAAAAATGATAAAAAGTTCAATAAAAATTTAATATATCTAATGTTATTATAAAATGACTGCAATGAATTAATTTGAACCTATATAGGTAGTATATATCTACTTTGACCTCAAATAAATTTAAATAAATAATTTGTCAAATAAAATGTCTATTTTAATCAATAAATCATTGTTTTCACTATATATCAAAAATGGAATGTTTTTAGAAAATTACAAAAAGTTCACCGTAAGCTAATTTCAATATTATGAATCCAAAAATGAATTACATTTTGAATGATAAAATTTATAAAATTTAAAAAAGTGTGTCTTATTATTCATAACAGCTGGTTTGATTCGTCGTAGTGTGTTAGAATCTCGATGTTGTATACAGTGAAAGCTATTGCATTATTCCAATGGAAATGTATCGTGGAAGTTTGGGGTGTTATAGTTGAACTAATGGAAGTGGATGAAAACACAAATAGATACATTTAATGATGATACTCATGGTAATAATCCTTTAATAATGTATCCATATCAATAAGATATACTAAAAAAATACATTAATAAATATGTTTTTCATTTTTTTAATAAGGAGATATCCTGAATCAGAAGTATATTGTTCTAGAAAAATAAATTTTGAGTATTAGATGATTTAGAGAGAAATCACATTATGTTTTGATAATTTTTAATGGAATATAAAAACTCAATATCATGATATACAAAAAGAATATTATGGAGTTTATTAACGTATTGAAATGTACGCATACAATTTAGAATGATAAAAGATGATGTTATTTAGTGTAGTTGGAGTTTGAATTAATGTGATCAAAATAAATTGATGTTTATGTGAAATTAAATATCAATGTTCAACTACCCATGTATTAATGAAAATATTTAAATGATAAAAAAATGGTAACCTATTACATTGGTATAGAAAATAATGTATGAGGTTATAGATAACTAAATAATGATTTGACCTAAAATAAAATGATAGAAAATATGTTGTTACTTATATAATCATATCAGTTTTCAATATTATAAGTGAAATATTATAGTAGAAGACTTTTAATAAGTGAAAATACTTCTAGAATTGAAATCATTAATAATTATCATGTTCAGAATAAGATAATCAGAAAATGATTCCAACATGCAGAACTAGAAAAATAATAGAATAAGAAGATTCTCAATAAAAGATATTAATCAACAAGTATCATGGAAATAGATTAGGAATTTTTTTTAGTGTTTCATGTATTAGTATGTGAAATTAGGGGAGGGATTATAAGTGTAATATCATTGATATATATTTTATTTGAAATCATTAAAAGAAAATATTATGGAATATCTATGATTTAAAAAAATAATTATTGTATTGGTAGAGGCATTATTGAAAGTTGTGTCAATAATTATATTTCTATTAGATAGACCTTGACTATCACTTGAATAGTGGATGATAAAACTATGATTAAAGATTGATCATGTATAGTATATTATTATGGATGATTGAAAAACTATATGGTGTATAAGATATCTATGATGTAACATTATCACATCATATGTGTATAACACAACATTTTAAATGATTTTTAAATAAATATAATAACAAAAAACCCATAATACAGAATATAAATATCCATAGATACTGAATTCATGATATGAATACTTTACTACATCTTTTTATAATAACCATAAAAATTCATCAAAAATAATACACCATTATATAAATCATATATAATACTCGAAATTAAATCATAGTGGAATATAAACATATGAAACCTTGACCTTATATTAATATTGAGGGATAAATATAATATATATCAATAGAACATCATATATCTTAATATAATTATCTTTTCTCTGTTAACACATAAGAAATGTATATATATCTGACAAAATCACATCATACCACCGAAATGTTGGATCATAAATCAAAAGTAATATTATAATTTTTGTGGATAAAAAAATAAATTGGTCAAATGAGTTCGGATACATGTAACTAATAAATGTGTTGTAAAATATAAAATGTTAATAATAGAAATCACAACATATTATTTTTTTAATAACAAAGATATTAATATCATATTGAATTATCGTAACCATATACCATTATTATAGTGGAAATCAGTTTTTCGCGAGTGCCCCGTTATACTTTTTAGTTGGTATTAAAATCCATTCCTCATATTAATCTAATTATAAATTAATCATTATTATATGGATTAACAAGTTAAACTATATCCAACTACCACAAAATGAAAAACTATATATATGTGTGCCACATGAACATCTAAAATGTAATAATTCCATCATAGAAATATTATCCCACTTATATGTAATATGATTTATGATATTTTCAAGAAGACAATATAATAATACATTCAAATAAATAGGGGGTCTAGTTTTATTATAGAATATCCTTATTGAATCATATAAAATACTTAAGGATAATAAAATTATAACCCTCCTTACCCATACACCCAAATTTACGACTAAAAACATTCTCATTAAACATGGGAATTGATACCAAATATAACCCAATGTATTATAATCAAACCATAAATAAATTATTTATGATAGGAGTTCATGTTTATTTGATATAGGTGGAGATTTGGGACTACTATTTTAGGGAATGAGAAAATCCATTACATAAAAATATCAACACATCAAAAAGGAATAAATTTAATCCACATAAAAAGTTCCTAATTTTACACCCCTGTTACATTCTAAAAAAAATTCATTGATTTAAAATTATTAAAATTACAAGAAATATTGAACATTTTATTGTTCATAATCATCATTATAAATAAAGAAATACATTTTAAAACATGTAATGTGAACAAAATTTAACATTATGTGATATTTAAGGAGTTGATAGCCATTATCCCGGATAAAATATATATAAATCAATGGGAAATAAAAATTTTTATAATTAAAAATAATTATATAAAATAAATCATAATCACATAATAAAATGTGCCTTTTAAAACATAAAACAAGAAAAATCCATAAAAATAATAGAGAAATAATTAACGTGTATTAAGAAAACCTAAGATACTATGTAAAAGATTATACATCATAACAAAACATTCAATTTTATATGATCTTGTACCAACATCATAATGTCAAATTATAACAATATAAAAAAAGTTGAAAATAATATATTCACATTGGGGTAACATAAATTCATCATGGAATATAAAAATGGAATAATTACAACATTATCATATTACTAACTTATATATACACACCACATCACTTCATATGTGTAACTAATAAAAATTAGTAATTATTTAATTCTTGAAAACATTATATAAAATGTAATTTTTTACAATTTATTTGTGTAATGTACTACAAATATCAATCTACTAAAATGGAGAAACATACTAGTTTTCTCAGTCCAAATTTTCCAATTTTATTGATGTCTTCAATGAACCCTCCCATCATAGAATTTATAAAGTCCAGTAAGGTTACTGGATAACTTTTAAATCCATATATACCAAAAGAATTCCCATATATCATGTTTTGAATTTAAAAAAACTTATTATATTCCCATTTTCATCTTTAAATCCATTAAAAATTTATTTCACCTAACATGAAAAACTGCTTTATGTTAAATTATAAATATTCAATGAAATATCATTTTCCTTTGAAAAAAATTTTAAAATAAAAATTCTATAAATTATTATATTAAGATATTCCTTAAACAGAAATGAAACAGATAGAGTAAGACTCATTATAAATAATTTCCATGATATCTAGAAAATATTATAATGTGATCAATTTTACAAACAACTTTCATTTTACACTATTGTAAAAAATATTTGAAGAACTCATATGGAGAACATTATATTTTTTTCAAAACCACTATGATGAATGTAAAACAGAGATTAAAATGAAAATAATATTTACATTATTTTATAATGAAAAATATTTTCGAATATTTTAATATAATATAGATATAAAAGGTATATATTAAAATATATTTAAAAAATGATTAACAGAATCCATTTCAAAATCAAAACTTTTGAATCAAAATGGAATAGAAAGATATAAAATGAAATTTATTTGAAATGAACACAAATAATGGGAAATTTACAAAATAATAAATCCATAATTAATTATATACACCCAATAGAAGTAAAAAATTGGTGAAACTGGATGTTTCAATGAAATAAAATCGAGATAATAAATCTCGTAATTAATGTTAGTCTTTTACATATGTTTGTCACATTCCTAAATAATAAAATTATATTAATTATATGAATTATTAATGATTATTTTAGGTTCATTATATTATCATTATTAATTTAATATAATTTATTATAATGTTAATTTTTAATTCTAAATCAGTTCTGTTCATTTTGGACATTATCAATTAGATTACTCGTTAACCATAAAAATAGATTAGGTAGGCTTCGAAAAGTCAATGTGGACACTGATCAATTAATTAAAAAATGACAAAAATTATATAATAGTAATTATTATAAATTTAATTTACCTTTATTATAATCTATTTTATGGTGGATATGAAAACTATAACAGCGGCGACACTGTAGCAGCAGAGGTACTATAGCAGGGAATGTAGCTCTGGTGGGAATGTAGCAGGTACTGTAGCAGTGTGGGTACTATAGGTGTACTATTCAGCATGGGGCCCATTGGCCCCAAAAATGGGATTCCATGTCTTGTATTCCAAACACTTGGGGTTGGGTCTCTAGGCTATGTAATGGGTCTCCCTATACCTGGTCTTAAAGTGGTTTTTTCTTTAAATAATAAATTGAGGTTTCAACCCTAGACTTTTAAAAAGAATTTAAAAATCATTATCATATTATAAAAAATATATTTATTCATCTAATTAAACCATATGAATATTAATTTGACTTAAAAATAACACATGAAATGTTCCCATTATAGGTGTCGTAGTCCATATATATGCATGAGGAACATTTCCAGTTTCTAGGAGATGTGAATGTTAGATTGTATATTACAAATTACCTTCATAGAAATATAATTATTTCTTACACATCATACATATAAATTTATTACATATTACTTTACATAATGTTGTTTAAATTAATAAAATATCAATATATTTCATCATGGTGGTGGTAGTCCACACGTACTCATGAGTGTTGTATTAATTTTCCCAAGGATAGAACATGTATATAAAATAAATGTTACAAAAGGATAATAACATTTAATAATTTTATCGGTAACTATTTCATTATTTTAGGATTAATATTATATAATTTATATATTAAGAAAAATAAATGATCATGAAAAAATTTGGTTAATACTTATGCCCCGCCCATTGATATCTTTATATTTCATACAACTTATGACATGCAAAATTTTTCTAATACTGAGAACACAAATAATTGATAACAATAATGGAACATTTTATGGTATTTTGATATATTATTTCCATAATATAGTTACTAATGTGTGTAGAGTTAGATGAGAGAATGTTTCCTTTTATAAGTGAGAAGATTGGCACCCCTTTAATGATTAAGAATATTTAATTTCAGTAAATTTTGTTCTCAAGTATATAATGTTTAATATTGTTAAAAGTTTAATATATTATAGTTTATATTGAATTTAAAATTATCAAATATAATTTATACATGATTTGGAGATATTTAAAACCATTACAATGATTTTAACACTCATTTGGAAAATTTATCCCATACCATGGGTACTAAATTTTTATTTTGGAACCATTCTTTTGTGAATAAAAATCAAATAATCATTATTTAATAATTTACATAAATAGAATCCAAATATTAAATCAATTTTACCTTATTAATATTATTTATATGGATGAAATTAAAAATAATTTAGGTTTATAACTGTATAATGAAAATGGTTTTTTAATCATTATAATGCATAAAAAACTTTTAGAACCAATTAATGTGTGATTTTCATTCAGATTAATGTTTTTAGTTTATTATTAATTAATTACCATTAATATACATTAATATAATTAAAATATTAAATGGGTTCTTTCTGTAACATCCTGGATAAATTAAGAATATGAAAATTTCATATTTATTAACATTTTTGAATTAAATATTAATTTTACTTTAAATGGGTTTCTATGTTTGATAGTGTACCTGATACGAAACAATGGGTTTCATTGAAATATTACAGTGCACACTAAAAATATATTGTTATTATTTTAAATGGTAGTTGACTCCTAGCTGTTGTATTGGAGAGAATGAATATAACTAACTACAGTATGATTATACATGTTTTTAAATGTATTTACATTTATCAAATAAAAGATAGAGGCTTAAAATTTGAATGAATATAATTTTAAGCATAATTTACATTAAAGGGATGATTTACCGCCTTTTAATGGAGAACCCTATTTAAATCTAATTTTGTTAACATTAATACATTATATTTCACCAAATAAAATCTTTCATTATAAGGGGGACATCAAAATTTACTTTGTGTAAATTTTTGGAATTTTTTGATAAAGTTCATTTTCTAATGAATATTGAATAATATTGTATTTTAATCAAAACTGTGTTTGAATCTAATTTATTTATATAGTTGTATTACCTGTTTATTTGGATTTAAAGTTTAAGTAAAATATATTTTTACCAATTAATCCAATGTTGGACATTGGAATTAATTTCACTTTGAAATTGGACATAAACAAGTATCAATCTTTTGATAGTTATTATTTCTTAAAAACAAGCTATTTGTTTTGATAAGGGGAATTAATTTTAATATTAATTAATGGAATTTCTATGTTTTGAATTTTTCAAAATATACATCATTTTTTAATTTGGAATATCAAATATACCATAGGATGAATTTTTGGTATTTTTAGGAAAAACATTAATTTTTGATGAATACTGAAACCACTTAGTGGTAGTTAAAAAAATTGATGTTTTCATTTAAATGAAATTTTACCACTTCTGTGAATTGAATTTCAAAAATAAGACATACATGGTTGTTTTCAAGACATAAAATTTGGGTCATTAAGATGAAAATATTTTTTGGTCAATAGTATCGTTTGACTTTTTTTAAAGCAATTAATGGTAAATAGGTTAATTCAAGGTAAAAATAATATTATAATAATTCTGAATTATCTTAAAACTTGTTCAAAACATATTTTATTAGTCATTAACGACCATGGTAATATTTGGGTCAATATTGGTACCCCATTCATCCACATGGGTGTGATAACGACAATTTAGATTAATTAATTTAATGTAAAGTCAAAATTGACATTAACAAAAATATTTTAGTAATTAATTTTAATATGGTGTTATATATGTCATATTTTCAACTGTAAAAATTAATTGGAAATCTAAAAATATTTTCTACATCATGGTATTTTTTTTATAATTTTTAGAAAAAAAAATAAATAAAAATATTTATGACATAATAATGATGCAGTATTTACCTCATTAATAAATCATTTAATTAAATAAGATTATAATGATTAAAATAATATCCAAAACATGTAAAATTCTGATTTGATGATTTTATTTAGATCATTAGTCATCATATTTCCATCTTTATTTATTTTTAGACCATTAGAAACCGAATATAATTATATAATAAAATAATAGTTTCACACATTCCTAAATAGCCCCTCCTCCCCTTATAAAAGGAGACCACTTCGAACCAATTTCTCACACCTCTCAAGCCATTATTCTCATCCATCCTATGCCTAATTAATCTCCCTACATCTCTATACTCCCCCTAGAAGTATTACCTTAGGAATAAGGCACTTTAAGAAGTCCGTTTGGTTCAAACAAACGAGAGTTACCCAAAATAAAGGTAATTGTTTCTCTTAAATTGTTTTCTATTATATTACTTCACCAACCCTTAACACTTTTTATTACATTATTTTGTAACAACACAAATATTATCAATATACTAGTATGTTTTTATGAGATTTATTCAAACGAAACTTACACACACCTCCATATAATGGATGAAGAACATAATGTTTTTGTGGATGACAAACTAACGCCTCACGAAACGATGATTATTTAAATATCTCCAACCGCCTCTCATGGTGGCCATTATGATGCTACTGCAATTATAAATGATATAAATTATTTTTAGTTTTTTCTTTATTCTTATTTATTTTCCATTTATAGCACGCCTTTATGGTTTCCATATTGGGTAAATATGATAATCTCATTTGATTAAGTGCGGACTACCGCCCCCTTAAAGTGATTTTATTCGTTAATGCCTTAGGTGGGATGTATAAAGGATAGAGTTAATGATATTATATATGATATTATACTGAAATTATAATATACCTATGTATCATAATGTTTTTTCCATTAATATAAAAAATATAAATGAAAGTAGCGTTCATGCGTACGTACGGCTTACCCTCTCCATGAAAGGTGCATTTCATTTCTTACCTATAAATGTTATGTACTATTATAAATACATGTATGTATGGGATATATATGATATATATGATATCCAAATCATGAAAATCATTTTTGATTTAATGATCCATTGAACACATGAACAAAAGGTGATTATAAGAAGTCCATTTTTGACTTAAGTACCAAATATCGACAAAATTGATGTTATTAACTTAAATGATTACAAAATTCTTATAACATGGTAATAAGTGATATAAAATAAATAATAAACTTGAAAAATATTCTTAATAATGTATAAATTAACTTTAGTTTATTATTCAAGAGATTAAGGAACGATCGAGTCAAGTCAGACATGAGGTAAGGGATCCGACCTCTCTCTTTTTCTTTTCAAGTACTCTCTTTTAAGTCATTTTTTATGCTCCACATTCTTATGTCAGAGGATGTTATTTTATATTCACCACACTATTAATTTTATTTTCATATGATGAGAGACCCCCTATTACTCTCATAAAGTCATTTTAAGATTTTCTAAGTGGCGCCGTTAGACTGCCAAATTTTTGTAAGGAATTTCATATGCCACTATTAATTTTGTGAGATTTCCATTGTTCGCCACTTATTTATTGAATGTGGTGTATTGTGAACATAATTTTGATTTATATTATCATAATTATCATTATATTCATGGTATTCTGTGATTCATTTGGTGGTTATTATCTCTGGGTCGTATGACTCGACTGATTACAACGTGGTAAGGGGTTTTCATCTCACTTTTTACCCCCATGAGATACATGCTATATTTTCCGATACTTTCTTTTATGTGGTGTATGTAATTCTCATGATTGTACTCTTTGTGTAATATACTTTCAGTTATTTGTATATACCTATTTAGTTTATGATCCTTATTTCATGTGGCATATGTTTTGGAAGTTACCAAATCTGTAAGGGTACCATTCACTCTCCTCTTTTTAAAAGACTTTTTTTGTTATGTCTTTTAATTAACATATTATTATGGTGAGATATATTATTATATATCCTTATTGATTTAAAACTTATTTACAAGTGATGTGATACCATTTTTAACTCATCAAACTCATTTTCTAAATTTTAAAGAGACGTCGTTAGGCTGCCGAATTTTTACAGGGAACTTATTAACCCAATTTCGATTATTTGGGTTCAACTTGTACTTATTTAATATGTCATCCTATGAATATATGTCAATGAAATACGATTGTTTTACAATTAATATCCACTTATATTGGGTGTATTTATATTTTTCACACAAAATTATGAGATTTATTTATCCTTAAATTAAGGATATCGTATTTATAATGGATTTCATCTCAATTTACATTTCCATTGAGACTTAATTTTTGTTATGCACCAATTCCTTCTTATATAGTTTATATACTGTTCTTTGACATATTAAATCATGATTCCCTTTATTCTAATGATATTATATAGTTCTGATTAAATGTTATTCCCCAATTATTTTTATTCAAGCATCTCTCATTTTGTTAAAAACTCTTAATCTAAAATATGATTTTAAATGTTTTAGTGATTTATTCTTCTAAAAATTTATCATTAATGTACATGTTTTATAAATGGTTATATGGATTTATTTATATGGAAATTATTGTTTTAAAATGTTATTTCCTTTAAAATCATCAAAGTGTTATGGGACAGTTGGATTCAAATATATTTTTTTAACGGTTTTTAAAATGGATTGATTATTTCAATATCTTGAAATTAATTCTTCTGATTGAAAATGAAAGGTTATTAGTGAAATGATTACATTTTCTATATTTTATGTGTTATTATGCTACTTGAACATTTTACGGGTGGTTACATGAAAAACCATATGATGGGTGGTGCTGTGAATACCATGATGGTTGGTTACGTTATAACCTCCAATGCATTGGGTATGGAAGTCAGCTGTATAGCTATTCCATTTAGTGATATGCATGGAAGTCAACAGTAGGGTTATTCCATTTAAGTATGTTTATTTCACAAGTGACCTTTATATGTTATTTGTTTTTATATGGGTTTTATGGTAATATTTTGGTTACAAAAGGGGATGTATTGATCTTTTATTCAGGGAAGTGTATTTACTACTTAATAAAGGTTAAAAGTATTACTTATGTTAAAGTATTCATGGTTTACTTGTTTTTTTGAAAAACAAATAGTTTTACTTCTTTACGTATTCATTAATGAGATATTAATGCTCGTCCAATGTTTTTGAAATGTTTTTCACATGACATAAAGTGGAATAGTGTGCAGGAAGGGATAAAGGAAAATTTATGATTTCTTAAACATGGAACTATACATGAATTTTTTTTAAGAGTTCATGTTTTGTAAAAAAATGGATACTATGTAGAAGTGTCTACATTATAAAATTATAAAATGTAATAGTTATGTCCTAACACTCTAAAACACTAAAACTGAAAAGATAATCAATGTGAATTATTCATTTAATTCAAGATTATGTAATTTTTTAAGGCTGGGTCCTTATAGTTGGTATCAGAGGTCGGTTTAGACAACTATAGAGTTTAGGGTGTTATCTAAGCATAAGTAACATAACCATAATGGTTAGCATATTAAAAAGAGTATTAGTTATTTTGAATGATTTTAAGATAACTTGAATAAGTATTTAACCTCCTCATAAGATATTATATGATGATTTTATTGATATACTCACACTGACCATTTTGGTTTTAGTAAATGGCTGGATCTAGAAAGAATCAAAGTTACAGTGGATGTGAAGAAAAAAGTGATGGTTTTTTGAACGAGAAACTGAATGAAATGAGAGATGTAATGAGAACTATTTTTCATATTCTCAACCAACTATCAGGATTCATGATAGAAAACATGAATCTTGGTGATTTTTTATGGCATCGTATTTTTGAGAAACAAATCCATACGGAATTTTACGTAATAATCATAAAGGTATGTATGTTCAAAAACCAATGTGTCATGGATGTGGAATGAAACATCTAGGAAAATTCTTCAAAGGGATGATATTATTCTATAGATGTGGGAATAATGGTCATAAATTAAGAACCTTCCATGGAAAAAGGAAGCATCCAGTTGACTCTAGGAAAGAGAAAAAAGTTATTTCTGAGGGATCAATTGAATGTTTTAATAGTGGTGTGTATGGTCATTATACAAACATGTGTCCTACAATGAAGTTTCAATAATGGGACCACCAGGATCGTGAAAATAGTTTTTTATGAATAACCTATTCCATTCTGACTGAGGCTGAAGAAACTGACAACGACCAATGAAAGGTATGGATTATTTCTTAACATATGTTTTGATATTATTGAATATTATGATATGATTCATGATTATGTTTGTAGGAAAGAAGTATTTTAGAATAAGTTGAAAAGGAATGGTTAATGGATCATGAAGTATATTGAATGTGTAAGAAGTCAACATATAAGGGATTCAAGAGTTATGGAAGATTTTAGGATGGTGAAATTCATATAAGTATTAAGGCTCTTTTGATGATGAGAATTACATTAGAAGACTTTTTATAGTATGTGTAACCCTAAAGTCTGATATATGGAATTTTTATTCAATGAATAATTATCTTTTATTTTGTTGATATAGTTATAAAGAACCATTTTTATTTATATGATCCTTGAATTTGTTAAAATTATAGGTTAATACATTTTTTGGGACGCAAAATAAAAGTTATTATAAAACCATCGTGGCTAAAATATTATATTGTTATTTTTGATAAATTTTTCTCTTTTTGGAAATGTTATAAAATTATATATTTTTTGAAAAGAGACAACACGCAGACCGTGTGACAACCCATCACGTCGGACGAAGCTATGGGAATTGAACCCACAACCAAAGTGTGACGGGTATTTATCACCTACCATTGGACTACATGAATTCCTTGGTTAGTTTGACTAATTATTTTAAGTTAGATGATTTTATGAATCCATAATATAGTTATTTTGGGTTATCTATGGAAATGATTAACCTATCATTGAGAATATTTGATTAGGTTAATTAATTTTCAATATAAGATTTTAAGAGCAACTAATGTTTTTTGGATATAAATGTTAAGATTTATCTTGGAAGACTATATGATTAATTCTTTTGGAGATTTGGGTTTCAATATTAGTTTGTATTACGTTTATGAATTTTATGGAAAGCTTTTTTGAATGGTCTTTGTTGAACTTCTGGTTTTGTTTGACAAATTTTGGAGATTAAGAGTAGTTTTCATTATATAATAGTTTATCCTTTTGGGGGATTATCTGATCTTGTACTAAACGTTTTGGTTTTAGTTAATATCTATTGAAAGGGAAATATATAGTTTATATTTTTTGGATTATTTGATTCTCTCAATGTTGATAATAACACTTTTAATGTAATAAAAGTCATCATGAATACTCATCATTTGGAAAAAATTTGAGTTTGTGTTAAAAATCTAGTCAAAGATGAATGTCTACATGACAAGTAAGTACATTTACTTATGTTTTTTATTTAATATATTAAATAAATTCTTCAATAAAAGGTAACATAAAACAAAAACCTTGTCTGTTAACGTTTCCTACTGGGAAATCAAAGACTGTTTAACCCATCACAAGTTTGTGAATTTCTTGTGGTTAACTTTCTCCTAAACATGTTTTCTATCAATCTCCATCAGAAAATGAAGTTTTGTTTTCTCCTAAATATCAATTTTTTCATGGAATCATAGTATCTGTTGTCTAGGTTATTTTTTGTACTTCTCTTCCTTTATTTTAAAGTGATAGTTTTACTGACTCTTCTTTCCGATATGGGGCTTTCAATGAAGTTCCTGAGTCAAATTTTTAAATTGTGAGGACGTAATTCCCAAAACGGGGGAAGGATGTAACATCCCAGATAAATGAAGAATATGAACTTTTCATATTTATTAATGTTTTTGAATTAAATTTTAATTTTACTTTAAATGGGTTGCTATGTTTGATAGCGTACCTAATACGCAACAACAGATTTCTTTGAAATCTTACGTTGCACGCTAATAATATAAAATTTTTATTTTGAATGGTAGTTGTCTCTAAATTGTTGTATTGGAAAGAATGAATAAGACTAACTAAAATATGATTATACATGTTTGTTAAAAGTATTTACATTTATCCAATAAATGTTATAGGTTTAAAATGTGAATGAATGCAATTTTAAGCATAATTTACATTAAAAGGCCGATTTACCACCTATTAATGGAGAACCCTCATTAAATATAATTTTGGACACATTAATACATTCTATTTTACCAAATAAAATATTTCTTTATAATGGGAACATCAAAATTTACTTTATGTAAATTTTTGGAAATTTTCTAATAAAGTTCAATTTATAATGAATAGTGAACAATATTGTATTTTAATTAAAATCTTTGTTTTAATATAATTTATTTATATTGTTAGATTATCTTATTAATTGGTTTTAATGATTAATTAAAATATATTTTAACCATTTAATCCATTGTTGGTCATTGGAATTAATTTCACTTTGAAACTGGACATAAATAGTATCATGTTTTTGATAGTTATTGTTTCATAAAAACACGCTATTTGTTTTGATAATAGTAATTAATTTAAAAATTAATTACTTACACTTATATTTTTTCAATTTGGAAAAATATGAATCATTTTTCAATTCGTAATATCACTAATAGATTAGGCTGAATTTTTGGTATTTTTCTGAAAAACTTCAATTTTTGAGGATTAGTGAAACCACTTAGTGGTAGTTAAAAAAATGACGTTTTACTTTAAATTAAATTTTACCACTTTTGTGAATTGAATTTACAAAATCCGACAAACATGGTTGTTATCGAGAAGTAAAATTTTGTTCCTTAATATGAAAATATTTTTTTTGTGAATAGTAACTTTTGACTTTTATTTACCACGGTTAAAGATAAATAGTTTAATTCAAGGTAAAAAGAAAATTATAAAAATCCAAATTACATTAAAACTCGGTGAAACCTTATTATTTTAGTAATTAACGAACATGGGAATATTTTTGTCGATTTTTGGAACCCATTGAGCCACTTGGGTGTGATAATGACAATTTAGATTAATTAATTTAATGTAAAGTCAAAATTGACATTAACAAATATCTTTTAGTAATTAAATTTTATTTGGTGTTATATAAGTCATATTTTCAACTATAAATATTAATTGGAAATCTAAAATGATTTCCTACAGCATGGTATTTGTTTTATAATTTTTAGACAACAAATAAATTAAATTATTTATGACATAAAAAAAATGCAGTATTTACCTCATTAATAAATCATTTAAATAACTAATATTATAATGATTAAACTAATATAAAAAACATGTCAAATTCTAAGTGGATGATTTTATTTCGACCATGAGTCATCTTATATTTACCTTTAATGGTGTGTGGACTATTATATACCTAATATAATTATAGAATAAAATAATAGTTTCACACTTTCCTAAAGAGCCTCTCCTCCCCCTTATAAAAGGTGGCCACTTCTACCCAATTCCTCACACTTATCCAGCCATTTGGATGGTCCAAACACTTCCCAATTAAGTTCCCTAAATCCATATACACCCCTAGAAGCCTTACCTTAGGCATAAGGAACTTCAAGAATTCCTTTTTGTTCAAACCAAAGGGAGTTACCCAAATTAAAGGTAACCGTTTCTCTTAAATTGTTTTCTATTATTTTACTTCTCCAACCCCTAAACTTTTTTTATTCCTTTATTTTGAAATAACACCAGTATCCTAAATATACTAGTATGTTGTTATGAGATGTATTCAAACTAGACTTACACACACCTCCATCTAATTGATGAAGAACAAAATGATTCTGTGGATGGAAAACTAACGCCTCACGAAACGATGAATGTTCAAATATCTCCAACTACCTCTCCTTGTGGCCATTATGATGGTACGTTATTTATATATGATATATATTATTTTTAGGTTCCCTTTATTATTATGTATTTTACATTTATAGAACACCTTTATGGTTTCCATATTCGGTAAATACGATAATCTCATTTGAGGAAGTGTGGACTACCTCCCCCTTAAAGTTATTTGATTTGCTAATTCCTTATGTGGGATGTATAATGGATTGAGTTAATGATATTATATATGATATTATACTGGAATTATAATATAACTATGTATAATTATGTTATATTTCCATTAAAATAATAAATTGAAATGAAAGTAGCATTCATGCGTACGTACGGCTTACCGTCTCCATGAACGGTGCATTTCATTTCTTACCTCTAAATGTTATGTACTATTATAAATACATGTATATACTGGATATATATGATATATATGATATCCAAATCATGAATATCATTCTGGATATAACGAACCATTGACCACTTGAACAAAATTTGACCATAAGAAGTCAATTTTTGACTCTAGTAGCAAATATAGACCAAATGGACGTTATTAACATAAATAATTACCTAATGTTTATAAAATGGTGATAAGTGATATAAAAGGAATAATAATCTTGAAAAAGGTTATTAATCATGTATAAATTATCTTTATTTTATTATTCAAGTGATTAAAGAACGATCAAGTCAAGTTGGGTATGCGGTAAGGGATTCGACCCCTCTTTTTCTTTTCAAGTACTATCATTTATGTCATTTCTTTTATGCTCCATGTTCTTATGACGGAGGATGTTATTTTATATTCAAAATATTGTAATTTTTATTTTCATATGATGATAGACCCCCTTTTACTCTCATCAATTCATTTTAATAATGTTTAAGTGGTGCTGTTAGGCTGCCAAATATTTGTAAGGGACTTCATATCTCACTATTAATTCTGTGAGATTTCCATTGTTTTCCACTTATTTATTGCATGTGGTGTATTTTTTACATCCTTTTGATGTATATTATCATTATTCGCATTATATTCATGGTATTATAAAATTCATTTGGTGTTTATTAACTTTGGGTCATACGACTCGATTGATTACAGCGTGGTAAGGGTTTTTCATCTCACTTTTTATCCCCATGAGATACATGCTATATTTGACACTACATTATTTTGTGTGGAGTATATACTACCCAGGATTGTACTATTTGTGTAATAAACTTTCATTTATGAGTAAATACATCTTCATTTTTTGATACTTCTCTAATGTGTCATATGTATTTTATGTTACAAAATCTGTAAGGAAACTTTTCACCCTCCTCTTTTTAAAAGACTTATTTTTGTTATGACTTTTAATTTACATCTTATTATGTATGGATATATTCTTATATATCCTTATTGATGTAAAATTTAAGTCCAAGTGATGATATACCCTTTTTATCTCATTACCTCATATTCTGAATTTTAAAGAGACGTCGTTAGGCTGTCAAATTTTTACAGGGGAACTTCTTAACCTAATTTCGATTCTTTGGGTTCAACTTGTAATTGTTGAATATGTCATACTATTAATATGTGTGAATGAACATTGATTGTTTTAAACATAATAACCAATTATATTGGGTGTATTTATATTTTTCACACATAATTATGATATTGATTTATCCTTAATTTAAGGATACCATATTTATAAGGGATTTCATCTCAATTAACATTTCCATTGAGACTTCATTTTCATTATGCACCAATTCCTTCTTATATGGTGTATATACTGTTTTTTACATATTATATCATGAATCAATTTATTATCATGAAATTATAAAGTTAAAATTAAATTTTATTCCTCAATTATTTGTATTCAAACATCTATCATTTTGTAAAAAACTCTTTAACTAAAATATATTTTTAAATGATTTAATGATTTATTATTATAAATCGTTATAATTAATGACCATATCATATAAATAGTTTTATGGATATATTTTTATGTAAATTATTGTTTTAAAATGTTAATTCTATTAAAATATTCAAAGTGGTATAGGACACTTTGATTCATAAATCTTTTTTTAATGGTTTTTGAAAATGGATAGATTATTTCAATATCATGAAATTACTTCTTGTGATTGAAAATGAAATGTTTTTAGAGAAATTTTTATATTTCAAATATTTTATGTTTTATGATGGTACATGGTCATTTGATGGGTGGTTACGTGATAAACCATATGACAGGTGGTGTTGTGAATACAAGGACGGGTGGTTACGTTATAACCTCCAATGCATTGGGTATGGAAGTAGGTTGTATGGATATTCCATTTAGTGATATGCGTGGAAGTCGACCGTATGGTTATTTTATTTAAGTATGTTTATGTCCCAAGTTACCTTTATATGTTATGTGTTCATTATATGGGTTTTATAGTAATATTTTGGTTACAAAAGGGTAATTAATGATATTTTATTCAGTGAAGAGTATTTACTACTTCATAAATATGAAAAGTATTACGTATGTTAATGTATTCATGGTTTACTTTTTGTTTTAAAAAACTAATATTTTACTTCTTTGTGTATCCCTTACTGAGATTTTTATGATAATCCAATGTTTTTTAAATGTTTTTTAGAGGGCTTAATATGGAATAGTGTCAAGGATGGGATCAAGAAAAATTCATGATGTCTTGAACATGGAACTGGACATGAATATTTTTAAGAGTACATGTTTTGTAAAAAAGTGGATATTGGGTAGAAGTGTCTAATTTGTAATATTTTGAAATGTAATAGTTATGGACTAACAGTCTAAAAATCTAAACCTGAAAAGATCCTCAATATATATTATTCATTTAATTCAAGATTATGTATTGTTTTAAGGATGGGTCCTTATACATTCAAAACCACATTAAAATAGAGTGAACTAATTTTTTATATTAGAATACAACACTGGTTCCATGATGACATGAATGGGTTACAAAATTCCCCAAAAAAATTACATCATTTAATTTTCTCCTTCAATATTATTTTTGTCACTCCAACAGTATAATATGTTATTATTTAAATGTTTTATATTAATTATTACTTAATATTTATGTTATTTGTGAAAACATATATTGTAATTATTTTAATAAATTATCTATTTTTAGAAAAATCCGAAAAAATCCCATTTTATTGATAAAATGGTTTCAAAAATTCTTTTTTCATGAAGATCAATTTAAAATTATTATGAAAAATCAATAATTTAAATAAAAATGAAATATGATGATCTCAATATATTGTCATATTTTTGTTATGAAAATTAATCTTTAAGAATCAGTGGAGATGATTTGATAGAGTGTGTTGGAAATTATTTACAATAACTAAATAATATTCAATGTAAAATATGGCAATTCATGGGGAAATGGTCTTCATGTTTAAAAATATCGTGAGTGGATCATCTGGGATGAAACATTAAATAAATGGGTGAAGGTATGTTGATAAAAGATGTACCTACCTGAAATTCCACACCAATAAGACAAATTTTCATGTTTTTTCTCCTGGATTGGTTGAGAACCATGGAAGTATGATTGTTTATGTTTCATGTGGTTTTCATTATCTGGCTAAATAAATTATTCAGGGATCACCTATACTATCTATATGGTTTTTAGAGGCATCAATGTTTTCTAGTAAACAAACATGATATTTCGGCCTAATATGAATTATGAGTTGTTGAGATTTCCGACAGATGATTGAAGGTTTGAATTTAAATTTTTATTGAAAACGTATAATTTACAATTGATACTATTGAAGTTAATGGATTTTTTATGTGAAATAATATCATATTGCATCTTATATTGGATATGATATAATAAATAATAATATAGGAGGAGTAGGAATCAATAATTAAATTTGATATATAGTGAAGGGAATTACATGTGTTTCTAAAATATGAAGGAAGTGAATAAAAGAACTGAATCAACAAATTAATTCGTGTTTAGGATAGATATATTCTTATTGATATCTAATTATTTATCATTGTAATATTATTGAAAAAACCATCACATGAATAAGAATTATTGTATCTTGATAGAAGGATAAACCATACTCTTCCTACCCACTTATTCAACTTAGTAGGTAGTATGTTCTTAGGGAAAGGTGGATCATGACATGAACAATCTTATACATTTTTTCTTATTCATGTAAATAATATTTCCCTCTTTTGTGTTTGTTATGGATATTTATCCAGATTCACTTTCACTGTTGATGAGGGTTGTTTCACCAAGGAAATATAACAATTAATTAGATACATGTTTCACCCCCTTTTATTGAATATTCATTGATCCCAAAGGTTCATTTTCAAACAATATAATGAAAAAATATATTTTTCTTGAATAAGGCCCTTTTAAAAATTAAAGAGTTCTAAATTGATAAGACATAATATACAAATTATTGTTAATTTATTTATTGTGACATAGAAATTTAATAATTTGTTGATGTTGATCTTGAAATTTTCTAAAGTTGTAAAAAATAAGTTTTTAATCAGATATTATTTAACATAATATTTCTTATGAAAAAATAACTAAGTTTTACATTATCCCCATTTAAAGAAAATATTTCATAAACATAAATTAATCTTTCCAAATAATTTAAAACAAAAAATGTAATCAAATTATATGTTAAATATATCATGATATGTAATTACTAATTCAATTCTATTAAACCTAGTTTATCTAATGTAAATATTTCTAAAACATTTATATATATTTAGAGGACTGGTTCTTGTAAATGTGCATATAAAATCATACCATGATAGTATAGAAATATGAAATGTTAGTTTTACCATAATAATTTGGAAAATTTGTTTATAAATTTTTATAAAATTTACATACATTATTTCATTAAATTACCTATGAAAATTTTTTCCTACCTGTTTTGTTTCATGTATTTTTACTCCATTACTAAATTTAGATATTCTATATAATAAATAATCATTCCAAATGTTTTAATCTTATATGAACTAAAATTATAGTTTAATGATCCATTAGATCCAAATAACGATAAATGTTATTTACTGTAATCTCTATAATTAATTATATGCAAAACCTGGTTATCCCAAAGATAAGAGAGTACCTAATATGAATAATCCTTCAAATGAATAAATAATAATTTATTCTAAAAAATTTTAATAATAATTTTTTTGTTTAATGTATATCATTCTAAATATAACTAAACTTAAAAATTTCTAAATATGATTAAAAAAATTCAATCCCAATTATTACAATAATATTAATACATATTCTTCGATAAGTAATAAAATATTTTCCTCCAAATAACATCGATAACTGAAAAAGTAACAAAACAAAAATATATAATCTCTAATCATATATTCTATGATATAAAATAATTTATTTATAAAATAATAATAATCCCCATAAATTTTCAAAACAATCATATATTATATAAAAATTTAAAAAAATATTTATCACTCCATTAATATCCCCATTAATAGAAAATTTCATTCTGGTAAAGAAAATTTCTAATTTTACATGATCTCTATAATGATCACATAGATATAATAATGTAATTCTAAAATAACATTACGAAACTATTTTTTAATTAAAATGTTATTTATAAGATAAAGTCTTTATTACTAAAAATATAATAATATTTTCCCTGATTAATGAAAAATATGTCTACATTAATGGTCGTATAAATAAATATAGTTATCTATAATTCAATCATGCATTGTTCGAAAACCCAAAAAACAAATCGAAACTAATCATTAATAATTATTTTAAAAAATCACATACAACTTCAAATGAGTGTATCCAAATTTGAACTTTTTGCCATTTTAAAATAAAATTAGTCATTAATTAAAACAATAATACATAAAAAACTTATAAGTAATTGTTTATAGAAATCAATTACTCAACATTATTTATAAACCATTAACCATTGTTTTTTACTTAATTCCTTCATACCTACTTCTAAACTCTAGAAACATGAACCATGACGTCATATTTTTTAGCAAAAATAAATATATTTTTCCCATATTGGGAATAAAAAAACATTTAAATTAAGTCATACCTTTTATATTATATATTCAGTATCATCATCTTCAACATAAAACCATGAAACATTCTAATTCCTATGAATTTTCAATTCCCTTCATGTGGTGTTCTTCATTTAGATTCAATTTTAATATTACATATAATCCACCCTTTTAAATAATTCAATTGAAACATTACATTGAACTTTATACACCTCTATTGTGTTAAATAAACTCCCAATTTTTATTTTTTTTGTCATTTACCTATTAACTCCATTAAAATTTATAAAAAATAATATTATTTGTTTAAAATTTTCTTAATTATTACACTTCCAAGATTCATGAAACACAAGATATTGAATATTTTTAACTTCATTATCATTATCTCCTGATGAACCATTGAACACCACATTTGACAAATATTATGCAATAGAAATCTCAATTCAGATTAGGTTGTTAATCATAACTCATGATGGGTAATTTAATATAGTTGAATGGTTTATCACTCTCAATATATTTTTTGTTTATTTTTTATTCATAATACCAATAAAATTTTCAGAAAATATAAAATTAATTTCATTCCTATAGGATCTACAAATTTAAAAAAACCAAAATGGTTAGTGTTAGAATATCAAATAAAATTATAAATGTAATGACATCGACACCACTAACTAAGAGAATGATACATACTAAAATAAATTAGCACAGAAACAATGGTTTGAATACTAATTGAATGATTAATTTGGTAGTTTTGGTGAACTATATACATATGTGATTATAATTTAACAATGAGAATCTAAAATATAAAACATAACACATAAAAAAAATAAAATCCTCATCATCCTTGAAAATTCATTCAATAGATTCATAAAAAAACATAGGTAATGGAAAAAAATAAGGTGAGTTAAAATACTCAATAAATGTATATACCATTTTATAATTCAACAATAAATAAATAAAAATAAATATCCTTAATAAATTTAGTATTGTGATATATTCTCAAAGTAGTTGTAGTATGTGGGTAGAAACCTGATTGATTTGGCCTACTAAATCATCTCATGATACTACTGATGCATCATGGGGTGTACATTAATTGATCCCTAACCCAATTATTAAATTTACAAATAATTATTCATCTACTGAATAATCTACTTAATTCATAAACTATATTCCTTATAAAATATCATTTTTGGTTAATGGAAATAGATTTACAAATTTTTCCATGTTAATGAAATAACATTAAAAATAAACTTC
The DNA here is from genome assembly GCA_963277665.1 of Viscum album. Classification (NCBI taxonomy): domain Eukaryota; kingdom Viridiplantae; phylum Streptophyta; class Magnoliopsida; order Santalales; family Viscaceae; genus Viscum; species Viscum album. Next base: position 274,797,216 of record OY728129.1, on the reverse strand, counting down.
ATATATAACAATAGAATAAGGTTTAAAAAATTATAATATCCATCAAAAAAGAGTATGGCTAAATAATTGAAATTAAATTTCCTATTAAAAATGGTTAAATAAAAGTGATTTTTTAATGAGAATGTTTATAATCACAAAAAATTGAGATTGCACAGTAACAGTAAATTTTTTTAATTTTTATATCAATCCCCTTGAATGAAATAATTCAAATTGAAACATATGAGAAAAATAATAATGAATTATTCATGATACTAGTTCTCAAAGGGTTATTTTATATATCCCATAAAATTAAACATCTGTATAATAAAAATAAGCTTCAATGGAATGCAATTTATAGAAAATCCATTACCTTACACTATCATTAATTTTTTTAAATTATTAAACATTATAATTATTATTATAAAATATTTCAATAACATATAAAATTACCATTATGATAATCCATATAATACATTAATATTTTTTATAACATTAAATCACTCATTCATTAATTATCATTCATTATTTTAAATTTTTGTCTGTTAATTTCCTTGGATTCTCATTGTGTATCTTATATTTAAATATCACATTCTTGTGATTATTGTATATTTTTATTTTCTAAATAATATTAAAAATTAAATAATAATTATAATTATACATCAATTATAAATTTTAATATGAATCATGAATGAACACTATGAAAAATGAATTATGTTGCGAATATAGGGATGGTAGGTCATGCGTACTTGTGAGAAACATTTTCATTTTTCAATGCTCTACATGAAAATGATGCAATTAATATTTTATCATTATATAATGTCAAAAATATTATTAATAGAATATTATTTCTAGAATAAAACTTATATATTTCCACCATGTGGTGTTTTGATGAAAAGATATTCATATCGCTTCGTGAAGGGTGTAATCCAAATGTATTGCAATGAACAAATCATGTTTCATTTAATGAAACCCAAAGAAATAAAATGGTATATATATATATATATATATTCTAAATATCTAATGATAATGATGTAATGAGTATCATAATTATGTCATGTAGATAATATAAAATCATTAATGGTATTCCTTATCACCTTTAACATAATATGCTAGTGAAAGAAGAATCACTACGCTTTGTGAAGTAGTAGTCCACCGCAAAGAGAAGCGACATAATTATATTTCCTATAGAAATGACGGTGGACATATAAATATGATATAATATATAATTAGGAATAAATATTTCATATTAATAATATTTATTATTTATATCCATCATAATACCAAACATTCTGTTGAGGTATTGGAGAAAGGAAGGACATCGGTTCGGGATGCGGTAGTCCGTCGTAAGCAATAATGATAATTTCATAATATATTGTATGGATATAGAGATGGTTATTAGAAATTAAATTTTTATAAAAAACATTTATATTAAATATCATGATTATTTTTTATCATCATGATTTAATAAAAAGAAAACTTCATAGAGCAAGAAGTAAAATAAAGATGCTCGTTGAAAGTTTTTACATCTTCTAGAGTATTCTACATAGTTATTCACACAATATTTTCTATTTTGAATATATCCCTAATATAAGGCTTATATTTTTTTTTACTGAATCTAAGAATTTACTAGGGTAGGTATTTTCTAAATTTATTTGTATGTGGAAATAAGTTAGGGGAGTGATATCCCTTATATAGTTGAGGAGGATTATAATTTTTTTTAATACACAAAAATATTCACTATTGAATGGTCTCTCATACCCCACATGCTTCCAAAATAGATCAATAATGGGGGTTATGGGTCGATTTGATGATATTATATCAACCTCACACAAAAACTACATTTTTTCATATAAATACCTAGTATATTTGATTAATCAATTTTACCCACTTTGTTTTGTTAACATTTTAAGAGGTTCCTTTTTGTTCACCTATGTAATTAAAAAATAATTAATATAATTACAATTATTTTTTTTATAATACTAAAATAATTATTTTAAAATTGATATAAATTTTTTGAATTAAAATTAACATGTGTCTGTAATATTAATTTAAATAAAAACACTTATAACTCACCAACCCTCATTTTAAACTTAATTGAGATTAGTAATTTTAAATATTTTCATATATCATTATGGTGAAAAATTATATTGAAATTAACACATAACAAATTATTATTATTCTAAATATTGAATGTAATTTTTCTAATTAAAACAGAAAATTGGTAGAATTGAATTTAAAATCAATCCCATTAATGCAATAATAAAGAGAGTTCATTATGTAAAAATGATCAAAATATTAAAATATATTTATATCCGAATTCTATATGTAATCTATAAAAAGTTATAAATTTTATTAAATAATTATGAATATATGTAATATTTCTTTGAAATTAATTTAAAATATAATTGTTCACATTATATTATTTAATAAAAATGTAGTTTTCAGTTATAATTAATTATATTCACTACTCATCAAAAAATAAAACCTCTCAAAAAATTTAAAAAAATATACCCAAATATAATTTTGATATTAAATTATGGAAAATGAAGATTATTTCACAAAATTATGTTTATAATATTGTAATGAAATAATTATAATTTATTCATAAAAAGCTTGATTAAATATTAATTTTTAAAAAAAAATTATGAAAAAATAACATTCCCATTTTATTTAATCCTATTTTCTATAATAAAAATAAAATAATTATAAAATCGTGTAAAATATATATTTTATTAGGTTAGTTAATATAAATCTCAAACACCATTCTAATGGCTAGATGATAACTATTATATTATATAATATTATTAATAATATATTATTTTATGCTGAAACTCATCATAGTGTGTCACACATTATTTTAGAGAAACTCATTGCTTCATGTAACTTATGAAAAAATTATTTTTTTATGTAACAAATGATAAAATAAATGTTTATTGTCACATAATCAATTGAATTCAAATTTATTATTTTTGTAATTTGGTGTCTCAAATTATCCATGTGTTAAATAATTTATTCCCTAGTAATTTAAACATGGTCTTAGTTTTCCAGGGATTAATATTTGAAAATCAATTTCATAAAAAATAAAAATTTAATAATGGTTATGAAAAAATAATCTTAATAAGATATAATGGTAAATACCAAATTTGAATTTAATTTCACATAACTAGGTTTCCAATTAGGATAACATGAATAGAATGAGAAGATACTGTCATTTAAGATAAGCATAAAATATTATAGAGATTTATTAAAGTCATTGATGAAAAAAAATGACTTGTCAAATGAAAATTATATTCCTCCAAACCACTAATCACCAAATAATTAAAGTACCATATAATTCATTAGATATAAAGGTTAAACATAAATATTCTATTTCAATATCCATTTCATAACGTTGATAAATTATTTCATTATATAAGAATATATTGAAATATAAATACATGATACATAAATATTTTAAAACAATATCATAATTTAGTTGATCTTTGATAATTTTCATATTTTTTCTTAACTCCATGAAATGAAAATCCCAAAAAAATGTTTTATTCCTAAAGCTATAAAATTTATTTTTAACATATCATATAATCCATGAATTTTTTAAAGAATTTTCTAATGTCTCTAACTACTTCCCGAAATAAGTATAGTTAGCACATCATATCCAGTAATCATATATTTTCATATAGTGAAGTAATACATTACCCCTTAAAACCATTTCCAATTATCAATATAAACCAATATATAAGTGTTTTATGTTATGGAACATCAAAATTATTAATATCCAAAACATAATTTCAAAAAGTACACATCCTTAATATTCAAATATCATTATATAAATCATTATAAACAAATAATAAACATGTGAATAATTTTTTAGAACATTTCAATAACCTTATTTACTATATGACATTATTGAAAAAATTAATGCTTCTTTATTCCAAAAATTAATGTTATATTATAGGATAAATTTATAAAATCCAATTAGCTAGTAAACTACACATTTTCAATAAATCATTAATAAATTATAAGGTAGTCTATACTATCAATTTTACATATCCATTTTAATAGTCCCTTTATCACATTACATTGATTTGATCACCAACATCGTATTTAAGGTTATAATTTCTTCAATCATGTGTTTCCATAATGTTAAAAATTTAACATAATCATTTTTCATGGTCATTTCTACCATTAAAAATATGTTATTAAAAATCATTCAAGGCAGTAGTTTATTAAAAATTTAAACATTTAAAATATTTCTCAAATAATTATAAAGGATCAGTTAAAATATTATTTAAAATTAAAATATGTTTTGATATTGATTTAATAAATAAAATCCTTTATATATACACTAGTTTACATTAACTATAAACATTTTTTTTGATTGAAGATTTAGAAATCAATGATTTTTAATCATTTATTAAAAGAAAACACAACGAAAAAACAAAGGAGTAAAAAATGGGTTTATTCCCATGGTGAGACTTAATCCTCTCTACCTGGAAATCACATATTACAATGAAGATTATAATATAAATAATCATAATCATAATAACGACCATGTATACTAAAAACAACCCATGATTTCCACTCTTAAACCCTCATACATAATTATAGATTGGAAGAACTAAAAAATGATTCATAGGGACCTCTTATATATTTTCATGGAGTATATAGATAAATAATATTTGGGAAATATTAGTTATTTAACAGTTTAATCATGGGAGTTAGTGTGTACATATATATAGGGAAATACAACACACAGATCAAAATTAAAGAAAAACAGACAGATAAAATAAGAAATGAGATAGAAAAAAATTTTGATGTTTGGTATATGATGCTTCATGTTATTGGAATTCATCATATATGAGTTGGCTAGAAGATCGAATACATTTACCATAATGTTCTATAACATATAGTTTAATGAGTTTGGGTATTTTTTCATATAAATGCATTTAATAAATTCAACATTAAACTATTCTTTCAAATAATCGAATATTCATGATATTTTAAAATCTTCCACACATTTTCACTTATATGTTTGTATAATATATGAATGAGTTCTCAAATAATATCTCCCATGCATAGAATATATCATAAAAAATATATAGCACAAGATGTTCTAATTATCAATTAAATAAGAATAATATAGATATCTTGGATCAACGTACTGAGAAGAAAAATATAATTCCCATGACTTAGAATTAAATTTTTTTATATAGTGGTTTATGTATATTTATTAATGAATTAAATGTGACATACAATACACTAACTTCATATTCTATTTATTTGATGAATTTAATTAGAATGAAATAAAATCTCAATGGTAATAAGGCTTATGGTAGCATAGTTCAGTGGTCACACAATTCGGTGCTAGAAAAAGATAATGTTATCACTCATAGAGGTATCATGGTTGAACTAACAATAATACTATAGGTGGGAGCTTATATAGTAGTAGATCATCACCGATGGAGGTATATTGATATTGGTGGAAGATCTGAACAAATAGTAACATCACTCTAGAAGTATTAAGACACTGGGGGTATCACTCTTGAAAGTAAGAAAGAGTTGTCAGTGGGAGATATGGTTATGGAACAATTGTACTAAGGGTTTCATTTTTGAATACGAAAAAAATATTATTCAAAATATTATTCAAAATATTATTTTAAAAGTAATAAACAATCATAAAACATTAAGACTAATATAAATATAATAATAATGAGTTGTGATCATTTAAATAAAGGGGATCCAATAATATCACCCTTTCGAGGATAATAAATAAGGGTATTTATTAATCAACATATAAAATAGAAATATCAATTTTAAATAACATGTATAAAATAAGTATACGAATATAAAGTAATTATATACATTAATATTTCAGATATTATAATGTGATATATTAATTTCAAATTCTGACAAATAATTTAATGCTTTAAACTAAAAATAATACATCTATATATGATTTTAAAACATAGATTTTAATATATATTTTTAAAAAGTAAAATTTCAAATCAAATATTGTAAATGAAATCCAAATTATATCACACATATTTGGAATTATAAATATATTATCAAAATATATAATAAATATTATGAAATAAACCAAGATGAAATAAACATAATCTCTATTAGGATTAAAAAGGATTTCATTAGAGCCAAACAAGTAATCTAAAGAAAATATAGTATAATCCCGATTATAAAATAGGCTAAATTTAAATCATATTTAGATCTAGAGATTTGAACAACATGGTATTTCACTTTTATAAAGTCATATTTCACAAATGTAGAAATTCAGGGAGATCATGCAGTCTGATGTAGCTCTTGGATCTCCCCTAGTCTATGGTTTTTAATTACTTCAGCAGGAGAAATAATAAACATATGATACAGAGGAGGATAATAAGAGGTACATGGGACAACTAATATGGTTTACATTGGTATGACCTTGGTTGATGAAACTTTTTTCTCCAATTCATATATGATAGGCATCATGAGGTTCAAAGAATCTATTATTTTATTTCAATCACATTCAATAAACCTAAAAGAGTACTTATTTTCATTAATAATAAATTCAGAAGGGGAGGTGGGACATACAGCTAGTTTACCTGTTACATAAACACCCTTGTAACATGGTTAATTAATTATTTTCAGCTAAAAAAATTTATTTATAATTCAAATAATGCTTTTTATATACACTATAAAGGTATTATTTTGTATATTTTGTTATGAATCCACCATCACTGTGTGCTCTATTCCAACAAATTCATACCAGTTTTTAAATTTTCTCACCATGTTATTGAATTTGGAAAAATCATCCTAATGAGATTTATGCACATATCCCATAATAGATTTCATCACTTATCTAACTATAGATTCAAAGATTTTTACATCAATATTTATCGATGTAAGAGGAAGACTATATATAGAAGCATTAAATTGAGTATATACCTTCAACATCTTTGGATGTGCATCCTAGATAGTATGAAAGAAGTCTGTATATCATCTATAACTGATATCCTTTAATCTATATCACTAGCAGTATTTCAATTTTAATATTAATCATATGAATCATTATAATATTTCTAGGATTAATATAGAAAACCACCAACTCAAAAATATTTTCGATATCAACTACTCTGAGATGAGCAACTAGAGGTGCCTAGGATCTCGGGATACGATTTAACGTTAAATGAATTCTCTCACTAAAGTTATCAAAATATTATATGGATACATAATTTAAAGGAACTGATGTAGAAACATGAAAAGGAGAGGAATATTTCTTAGTACTTTAAAAAAACCTCAATAAGATCTGGTCCATGAGTATCAGATGAATACAAGTGAAGCTAAACTTCATGACGAATATACTCCACTAAAGATATTATAGGAATTGATAAAACTATTGAGATAGAAAATACACCGTGATATGGTAGACTATTGTGAACATCATCACAACTTTCAACTATATATGACCCTAGATAGTAAATACTACATAATTTAGAATCATAGGATAGATATCCCAAGGATAATTCCACTTCCATTATTATAAATAACCATTATAAGAATCTCTGTGATCTCATTTCATATCATATAACAACCTCGTAATTTGAGTAGTCTATTCCAATCTATACATAATCAGTAAACATCTCTCACTCATCACATGTTTTCATATCAAATCTAGAAGAATTCAAATTAAGAAGGATACATAACATCAAATCTATGATAGAACAATCCTTGTTATTCCACCCTAGTAATAGATTTAATTAGATTTCCTGTGACAAATGAAACATCATCAACTAGTTTGGATGGAACTAATCCTCCTATCAAATACAGATCTAGTTGACCAAATAAGAGATTGATGAATAGAATGAGTCATATCATCAGCATCTTCATTATCAAAATCAACATAATTCCATCATTGTTACCATCATCAACATTTACATCAGTTTAAAAATTCCCATCTTCACTATTATCTCCATCATCATCATCATTCCAATTCTCATAATCATATATGAATATAAAGAATCATTTTAGGTCTCTGATAACTCTTAATCTATTCATCTACAGATAATTTATGAAAGTAATAATCATTTCACTCAACATTCTTTCTCTATAAAGATGTATAATAGGTGGAAAAAACATATCCATATAACAAAGTTGGGTATGAAGAATTTCATGACCATAAGTTTCTTCAATAAAAGAACCCAATTCCTCTTCATTTACTATAAAATCCTAAATATTGTCTTCCACATCTAAATGACCCAAAATCCCTTCTGTCGTAAAGGTAGTGTAAAAAATATTCATTATCATGTTAGGTTTTCCTATTTATTTAAATCATCATAGATAATATCATTATTTTCAACTCACATCATCATCCATGTATTACAATTGACATTCATCCATTTAATAGTAACATTAGTCAATCAAAAACCACCACACTTGAACACCAGTTCATCGTCATCAACTAATACCTAGCCTTCTAATACAGGAGAAATCATCTTTCGTAAAATCAATGAATAAGATCTAGAATAGAATATGAACTTATCCATCATATGAACCATGATATATATACAATGATTAATTCAAACTACTCTTTTCATATGGTAGAGAAGATAAATGTTTTGATATGTCATAGTACAAAAATCCATATACCTAGGACACAAAATAATCTTCATGAACATAAAGATAAGTCTATATTAGATATCAATTTCTTTAGAAGGAGGCCTTATTATAGTTACACCACCTATTTTCTCTAAAATAATATTTTCATTTATAAGAAACACTCTTTAAATGTGAATTGAACATTGTTATTCATGAAAAATACCTTAATGAATAAAATTAATACACTTATCCTATTATCTTGATGAGATGAAAATTCATTATCTATAAAAAAATAATTTGAAAAGATTCTTTCTTTTACCCAAATATAAACTACTCATATTGATTAAAATAATGATCTAAACTTGGATAAAAACGTTACATTAGTTCTGGAAACCCAATATATCCATCCTTGTTAAGGTATCACCATCAGTACCCATTATTTTATAGATAACATCCATTAAAAATCTATATCTTTTCATAAAAAAGTCACAGTTTTCAATCTAGTGGTTTCTCAGAATGATAACATTAAAAATTAGTTATCCTATATAATTCTTCATAGTACATAATACATAAGGGAGTAATTTGAATGTAACATGACACTCACAATTGAATCAATGCTAAAGGATATGTAAAGGAATGATAATAGTGATGGTCGGGAGAGAAAAATAAGTAAAAATGATTCTTATAGAGAAAGAATGAAAAAGGGAGTAACTCAAATTTAGATTCAATTAGAATTTTCCATATAGGTATTTAAAATAAATATAAATAATACAATTTTAAAAAATAAATTTAATATAAAATTAAAATTTGAAAAATAGTACATTTTAAAAAATAGAAACCAAGATTGGAAGACCACATAATTGTTGAATATTATAATATAAGATCATTCCAATGGTTTAAAATTCAATTAGAGGATCATTGCAATGGTGGATAATTAAAATGGTGGAACATTAAAAATGCGTGTCATTAAAATAATGGATCAACAATGGAGGATCACAAATAGTGGCATATAAAACGGTTGATTTTCTAATGAATGATTTTCCAAGTATGAATTTTCATACTACAGATCAACTAATTTAATGAATTAACGAAAATATATTATTATAAATTCATTTTATATAAATTAATCTCTCATAAATCATGTTATTTTTAAAAATTTATTCAAGAATATTTTCAGTTCCATTCAATTCGTCAGATATATTATATTTTTGAAAACGATCCCACAAAAAGTGATTTCATACATTAATTTGACTATTTGTAGAATAAGACAAAGGATTCCTTCAAATATTTAATACACTTGTATTGAATGAAATTATAAGGACATGTTTGAATTGATATCAATAATGTAGCAATGTTTTTCTCATCAAAAAAATATTTTCACAACGACATTTCAAGGTCATGAAAAAAGCCTCAGTTGTCGATAGTGTAACCAAATATTTCTCTTGAATACAACATGATAATAGTAACATGAACAATATATGAAATTTTCTCCTGGTAATTTTTATATCTATCATTCATCCAATAAAATACACATATCAATAACTCAATATGTCAATTTTTTTATATGATCGAAACATCCAATATTATTTGTTATTCATAGGTAATATCATTGAAACATACACATATAAAAAATAAAACATAATATTTAGTAAGATATAATTCATTTATAGAATAATTCCAATAATAACAATGTTACTGGATTGATCTACGAGATTTATATATTCATCAAGATCCATCCAAAAAGTGAAACTAATATGATTATCAGTAGTTTTAATATTATCCAAAGAAAAACATAATTATAAAGTATTTTTTGTAGTTACATTGATATAATATAATTTTTCCTCATTATTGAAATAATAGAAAACAATGAATGATTTTATGTCAACCCATCAAAAATAATATCAAATTTTATTTGCTTCATTCTTCCAAAACGGGTAGACATATAATATTGATATGATAATAATGTAATATCATTAAGAAAAATTAAAAGAATAATACATCCTTTGAAATTAAATTTATGAATAGTATATGATGTGCTATAAATTTTGAAAAAATTGTAAATTCATAAATTTCATGAGATAATATTATCATGCTTTGGATTATTATATTAAGAAATATAATTCATTTTTAAATTCAAAAAATGATTTTTAAAATGATTGATTGGAAATAAATGGTTTTATTAAAAAAATCCTCAAATATATATTTTTTATTATTTCACTATGGATATCGGTTTGATATAGTTTTAAATTTAAATTTATTTCATTTTCATGCTTTATTTTAATGGCATATAGTGTAGGAAGTATTGTAAAGGTTTCATCATAGTCAATACCATCTTATTGACTATATCCCGTGACCAACCAATAAAACATTATTTCTGACTATACTCCTAGAGTCCACACCTATGATTCTAAAAAACCACTTGGTTTAATTAGTCATTTTATATTAAGGTATAACTAAAAGCTACTAAACTCTATTTCTTTAAAAATGATTATGTTCCTATTTAATTTTCTATCAGCTAGAATACATCATTAATTTTATCAATGGTATTCTTTGGAACAAGTTGTGACATGATAGCTTGATGTTCAAAAAGATTCTTCATAGAATATCTATTTTTTGTTCCTCGATCGAGGTATCTAACTAAAAAATTTGATGTATGGGATCTATGAGTCCTAACTATTTTATTAATGGAATGATTATAAATCTCATGGTTATTTGTAGGTTCAGATTAATTTTTAAGCTATTTCTATGAACTGTATGGTCTTTCATCATGATTTAAAAAAGTTTCTGATGGTTTTACATTGATATTGATACCTAAAAAATAAGCCTCGTGGTTTTATAAAATTATCATAGGCTCATGTTGATTAGTTTCATAAACTTCTCACGAATAGATGCTTCAAAATCATTGTTAATTTCCTAGAAATTGTATATGATCTACTAAAAGTTAAATAATGAAGAAAATTCCTCTATCAGTATTAGAGGAAATTTTTTCTCTATATTAATTAGTGTAAAAAAATTTATTTGGACCCAAACACTCAAAAATTAATTATCCTTTATATTTTATTCAGTCTACAGTTCATAGGGTATTAAAAATATTTTAAACAATACTCATAGCCTCTTCCTAGAAATATGAATGTATGTTATACTCATTAATAATTTTATGTGAAATTTATTTAAGGGGTTAATTTATCTTATCTAATAAACTATTATAATAGCGGTCCTATGAGTAGAAAAGTAATTATTATAGCCATTTGAGAGTAAAAAATTTTAAATAAGTGATTTGAAAACCCGTGTCAAGGATTACTACTTATGTTCTTAATTCTATATTCACTAAAATTTTATAAATTTTAGAATAATTTTCAAAATATAACCATGCTTCACTTTTGTAGCTATAAATATAACCCATGTTTACCAATAGATGTAACCTATAAAACATAGACATGTTGCTTCCTATTTAAGTTAGAAACATTTTATGATCAAAACCATTCCATTTCAAACTACTGTAAGGGATTATGAGATGACTTATATATCATTGATTTGAAATATATTTTGTGTTGTTTTTCTTTTTTACAAGGGTTTTAGGATTTATCACATGATAATTCTTATTTTGGGTGATCTTTGACTAACCCTTTCCTAGTGATATTTTTAAGTGAAAGAATATTTCTATGTTCTACTATTCTATTCCAAATACTAGATTATATGTGATAGTCACTCGAAATATAAATATTTTCAGAAAATAATGTATCGAAATTAATAAAATTAATATTTACATTTCATAAATCATAAAAAATGGTATATTGAATAAAAAATATTATACTAATTATTTTCAAATGTAACATGAATTCCATTATCACATATTATTGGGATACGAGAAATATTATACATTAAACCATGAATAAAAAAACAATAGAATTTAACATAGATTTTGAATTATAATTTTGACCAATGACAATAATTTTTCTTCTGGAATTTTCACCAATAGTTACATGACCATCATTCTTATTTATCAGGTTTTTTGGAACATGAAATATCTCTAACCATGTTTCTAGAACATACACTTTTTAGGTACTATATGATGACACTGTATCATTTCAATAATTCTTCTTAAAAAATAAATATAAATCAAAAATGATTTTGGTATGAAAAGTTTCTTTGATCTAGAAATATTAGTAATCAAATATGTATGAATCCACAATTTCTCAGAATTTTTCAAATAAAATATAGAATAATTTTAGAGATAAATACATTATTCATAATAGAAGAAAACTAAAGAATGATTTATTTTCTAAAACTATAATTGGGAATAAAACTGCTATTTATAATCCTTCTTTACCATGGTGTATACCCCGTACCAATAGTTTATATTAGAGTATTATATTTTCTATGAATATGTATAAGAATATTTTTCCCAAAGTAAAATCATTATAGATCTCTCTTTATATTTTCATTATATAGTTATATGTTATTATTATCCTTTAAATGGTGATCATTTTTTAATTTCTCAATAGTAAGTTTAGCCTTAATAGTACAATTCAAATGATTTTACTTCTTTAAAATATTATATTTATTCTTAATCTCATTAAATGTATCATCCAAAATATTATTTTATTCAAAAATTAATTCTGTATCCATGTTTTCATTATTGTGTTCATTACCAGAAATATTAGATATATTAATATAGTGTTATGTAAAACCATAGATACATCAAATTTTTTTTTTCATAAAAATATAATTTTCACTTTCATCAATATAACACTAGGTAGTATCTGAATCAATTGAGTTTTCTTCAAAATAACTACAAGATTCTTTAATTTCATTCTTGTCCCTATTTTCTTTAATATCATATTTATTCTTAAATTCCATCATAGTAAAATAAACATTATCTTTCATTTAATTTTATATTCATAGAATAGTATTTTTTTGGAATCATCATCCTTCTTGAAATCCATTCCCAAATTTCATATATTATCATATTAAGGATTGTAATCTGGTTTCATATATAACTGAATATTATTGTAAAAATTATTTAAACTTCTATAAAATTGGTCAATCTCATCATCAATATCAGTTGGTGACTCATCATCACATGAACTATCAAATTGAATTTACTATATTTGTTTGGAAGTGGTAGATTTGTATGCTCAAAACATTCATTTTGGGCCATCTTCGTTTTATCTGTTTACTTTTAGTTCATTCTTCTTAATCATTTAGTTTTTCTATAATATACTTATCATGTAACTATATTAAATGAAATTTCTAGTTGATTGAAAAAGCTTCTCCCCTATATATATCTATTAAAAACCACGATAGATGAATCACATGATTGTTTTTAGAAAAGTATTCCATAATAAAAAATATTTTAGCCACAGTCTTTTTGAAAATGAGATAAATTTCATAAATAGTCTCATCAATAATCAATATATATATAATATATAATTTTATGTTTATTTTAAAATATTTCTAATACATTATGTGTTTCCTCATGAGTAACATTTATGGTCTAACATATTTATAAATCAATAGTGGAAGAAGATTTTTTTTTAAATTTCTCATCACCTGAATAAAAATAAAAATATTTCAACATGTTATAGTTATTTACATATTCATTTTTAGTCAAATTACTCTAAATATCTATTATAATTTGAGTTAATTCATATTTTCCATCAATTATTAATAACATATCAAAACACTTTCTATCTAAATGATTTTTCTTCTTAATCATCAAATAAGAATAGTTAGTTCCATTTAGAGATTAAGGAATGTTGAAATTGTAAGCATCATTCCTATAATTCTACATAATTATCTAAATTTAATAATAACATAAATTTATGATTTAAAAATAAAACTATATAATAGTTTAATATATATTTGAAATTCCACCATGGCCAACTGTTAGATAAAGCGACTAACTCGTGAGGCGGGAGAGGGTAAATTGAGTACCTCGTCAAATTAATTCTATTAAATATTTATAAATACATAAATTTATTTTATAATTACTAGTTAATAAAAAAATTAACATAAATTTGATCTATTAAAATATTTATTAAATTTCTATTAGGACTCGGTTAAACCAATATATTAAATTTCATTAAATATTGAATTGATTCACTTAATAATAGATATTATACATATATTGGTAATGATTAACTATCATAGTGTCATTTTTATAGATTTATAATAAATTATTTTATCATTTGAAACAATGAAAAAAATAACACATTGAAGATTAAATAGGGTGTTCAGTCTCTGGATGAGGATTAGTCCTATCATCCTAGAAATTACTAACTTCCACGTAGAAAATTATATCAACAACATTATCCACATCCTAGTTTCATTTTACAATCAAGAAGACAAGCTATCTAGGATGAAATACTTTTCCATAGTTTTACGATTGAAGAAATAAAACAAATTCCATATATTGAATTATTCTATAGTTATTGTGGGTATAAAGATAACGAGTGACTGAAATAATATCCGGTAGTCTCTAGATAAAAAATAACAGTCATTGTGTTAATATATATAAGGAAATAAAACACACATCTGAAATACAAAGAAAAAATATAGAGGTATAATAAGTACAGAGATAAGAAAACTAATATTATTTCCTGGTCTATGAACATCAAGATGATCGAGGGCCATTTGATTTTACTTGATTATAATAATGAAAAAATTTCTCCTAAATTCTAAAAAAGTAATTTGACATTATGTTAAATTTGTATTCATGAGAATTTTTTGAACATCATCCACACAGAACCCTTCCTTAATTGAATTTATGATTCACTGTCATTAATATTTTCCAAAATTTCTATCACATAATTTAGAATAATGTACGAACATGGTCACATATCTGATATCTCTTGCATGGAAGATATATTTAGAAATATATATCAATAAAGGTTCAAATTATATATTGATGAATAATTATAAATATTTACTGGTTCCTTATACTCAAAATAATATTATGAATCTCTCTCAATTTGTCTTCAATGAATCTATGAAATGGTTAAAAAATAATCACTATTGAAATCCACATGAAATTATGTGAATTAACTCACAAACTGGGATTTGGAATTATTTAGTTAAAATAAATAAACACAAAATATATATAATGGATGATAATATAATGGTCTAGCTAAAGCACAAATCTGAAGTATATAAACTCACCAGTAGTGCAGCATTTGGTAGCATGTTTGGGATAACAATAGAATAAATAGAAGAAAAATATTTTTGGTTGTAGTTCAACAGGTGGTAGCTAATCTTGGATTGTGGTACAGATATATAAATTTACGAGTTGAACTAATATTAGATCCACTCTAGAGGTAGGATGACTAAAAAGGAAGAACACCTATTTTTAGAAGAGAGCATGATGTAGAAGATTTTTGATGGAAAATATTTTATTGGAATTAATATTAGTTGTAGATATAGTAGTGGAAGATTTGGAGGTGGAAAAATTGTACAGATGTTATCAATAGTAAATACATAAATATTTTTTTTTAATTAATGTTCAAAAAATAATATAATTTCATAAAATAGTATTCCCTTTAAAAACATAATAATTATTATATATGAACATTAAAATAAGGGGTTCCAATAGATTTTCTAATTCTTATAACCATGAAAATAATTGATAAAATAAAACAATTACATTATTCTTTATCTAAAAAATAACATTAATCATTAAATTTATATTTTATCAATAATATGATGATTTATTATAATACCTAATATTTTTAGGGTATATTTCCTTGATTACTGAGGAATTTATTTTCATATTTCCTCATCTCACAATAAGAGAATCACAAAATAACATTTTCTTCTATGTTCCCTTTTCATCCTTTAGCATTTATTCCCTCATCTATGATCATATAAAAAACTCACAATCTCTTTAAGATATTCCCTATAATATTTTATCCAAAATTATCACATGATTGAAAATCCATCTTTCCCATATTCCCTTTATCCATTTTTTAATCATTGTACTATTATCTTATTTCATTCCATTGAATTAAAAATGGAAATTTCTTTATCTATATTGGTGGAGTATAAAAATATTTCACATTATAAATAATAATATTTAAAGACCAAAACCCCTCAAAGACATTACATAGGGAGTTAATAGAAATAGTCAATCAATCTCCCTTTAATTCATATGTAATCTGTAGCATACATTGATCACATAGTAAAGGTATAATCATCAAAAAAAATTATTAGTCATATTTCATTATTCTAGTAAATTTTATATTCATTTATATGTACACTAAACAGGGTAAATATTTTTCTAATGAAATCCACCTAAAATAATCATATAATGTGTTCTATTTTTATATCCTTTCCATTATTCATGATCAATGAAAACTATTGATTAGTGTCTCAATTGTGACAATAATCTAAAATGTTTACCATTTTCTTCTCAAAATAATAGAATTCAATTAATATCTTATCTAAAGACTTACTAATTTTCTTAGTTTCCATTAGCTTATCAATACCACAAAATTTTTCGGAAATTGTGGAATAAATCAGACCAACATTAGAGAATCTTACTTTGTATTAGTTCACACCTTCTAGGAAACCTCTTATTTCATATCCTAATTTTGTTTCCCTAATCTAGAAATAACTTCCTATATTATAATAAAAAATATTTTTTCCCTCAATAGATCAATCTCTATATTTTTCATGGGAATTTAATTTGTTCCTCTTTCTAGGTTTTATTTCAAAATAATGGAATATATGATATCAACAATTGAAGTTATGAATTTTAAATCAAAATGTATAACAGAAAAAATGGTGTTATTCTTAGAATATATTTATTTCATTTCTAAACTCTAAATAATGATATTTGGTTTCTTTATTAATATCATTATATTAAAATTTATTATAATGGGGTGTAAATTTTATGTGAAATATACTAAGGATATCCCTTAGGCGTGTCCAAATAGATGTTTAATAAGGCCTGTTTTGATGCACCGATTGATGATAGGATCTATCCGAGTCCTCCCATGAATATTTTATTTAGAGTAGTGAAATATTTTGTAGAACCACGTCCACATATAGTATCTAGAAAAATAAATATTGTAACAAAAAAACATTATATCAAACATTAAAAAATAGTTTATTTTATTCAATATAAATACTTAATGTATACATTTTGGTTATATTCCACAATATATGATTTCTTCAATATAGATAAAACAATAAATGATATATATTTTATATAACTAAATTTAAATTCACCAACCATAGTTTCATGGATCTGTGCTAAACATTATTAGATTTCCATAGATAAAATGGGTATAATCTTGAAGAAAATATCATCTTTGTAGTAATGGAGAACCAAAAACATACATAATTCTAATTTTATATTCTAAATAGAAAAATATAACATCATATATTACAAAATAAAAATCTCATCATCCTTGAAAACTCATTCAATGTAGTCAACTTCATAACATAGGGACTGGAAAAAATTAACTGTAATATTAAATTATGATTTATGGTTAGTACAACATATTTATTCATGAATAACAAAATATTAATCAATATATAATAGTAAATAACTGTTCAAAAATTAAAATAATCAATAACCTGATCATAATATGGAATAAATAAAAGCTGATAATATAATTATGTATTGTTATTCACATGATCTTGAAATGTGACTATGGATACTATTACTATGATAATGTGTCTAGGATCATTCTTCATGATAATATATGTATGTTGGTAGAATCCCATCTAAATTAGTAAACTGATTCCTCTCATGATACTATGATCCATTGATGGTATTACATTTATCAGTCCCAAAACACTTTATTTTAATTTAAAACCAACCCTCATATTTCAAATAATCGATTCAATTTATAAACAATGTTTTGTATCAAATATATATATTAAATAAAGGAATCATATTTATCAGTATTTCACTAGTTAATTAATTAACAATAAAATTAATCACCATATATAGAAATGGTATAATTTTTATTAAAGTATAATATTTTTCACACAACATTGGTTTCAAGATGACATGAATGGGTTTCAAAATTCCAAAAAATTACATCATTTATTTTTCTCCTTAAATATTTATTTTGGCACCCTAACAGTATTATATGTAATTATTTCAATGTTATATATTAATTATTTCATAATATCTATGGTATTTATGAAATCATATAGTGTAATTATTTTAATAAAATAACCATTTTTCAGAAAATCCCAAAAATTCCCATTTTATTGATATGATGATTTCAAAAAAAAAATTAATGAAGATCAATTTAAATTAATTATGAAAAATTAATAATTTAAATGAAAATGAAAAATGATGATCCCAATATATGGTGATATGGTTATTAAGAAAATTCATCTTTAAGAATAATTGAATATGATATGATTGAGTGTGTTGGAAATTGTTTACAATAACTAAATCATATTCAATGTAAAATATCAAAATTTAGGGTGAAATGATCATCATGTTTAAAAATATCATGATTCGATCATATGGGTTCAATGAATTAAATAAATGGGTGAAGGTATATGGATAAAAGATGGACCTTCTTGAAATTCCACACCAATAGTAGTAGTCATATAAGGGAATATTAGTAAGGATACATTCATTTCATCAATTATGATACTAATTCCATTAACAAATAGGAAATTGGATAGGTGAAAACACTATTGTGGTCACCATTGTGGACATCTTTTCTACCACTGTGAAAAGGGAAACCTACTATGCACATTGTGGTTCTTCATGTGGTTTAAAAAACATGTATTGTACCAATCCAAAACAATAATATCCCTAATACTACACACCTGGTGGAATATTCCTTTGTCAACAGGTAGAGTAGTAAGATAAAATGATTATAATAATGAATAGTATTACCTTGGTGGTTATTTTTTTATTGAAAAATTACCATGTATTTTTCAATAGGTCTCATTGTAAGCCATACAATGAAGGCCGTGTATTTTTTAAGTAGTTATTATGATTAATATTATTAAATTGATAATGGTATCACTTTCATGATCTCTAAAGTGTTTTTAGGATTATGGGTGACATATAATAGGTAATTGTGATGCAATTTCCAATATAATTTTTGCGTAATTGAGTTGGTTGAAGGAATATTAAATGTTGGATTTTTTAGATTCATAATAGTATTGGTATACAAAAAATTTATTATCTACAGTTGATGGTAATAATGTAGTTTTTGTGATTTTATATAATATAGTTTTTTATATAATGTCATATAAAAGAGAAGTATTTATAAGAGGAGAGGAAGAAGACGTTTTACTGTAAATGGGAACATATTGAATATATCTACTATAGTTAAAAAATGTTAAAGAATAAGATAAATACCATTACTATATCAAAAAATTAAGTCTATCAATTGAATTCATTATTCACGTTGATATATTTTCATATATCAGTGTGATAGTATGTGAAGAAATATCTCAGTATTAAGACATATAGAAACATAAATATAATGATAAACACTATTCATTATACAATCATTTTAAAATTGTATGACATATGGACTTATAAAAATATGTGTCATCAGAAGGACTATAATTATTATGTCTAGAGTTGGATGTTGTAAAAACTATTATCTTCTTTTTTGTCTCTTTTTTCGTGATCACGATTCATCTTAACTAGTAATGAGGATTATTTCACTAAAAAATCTTATTAAGTAACTAGATCCCAAATTGGCCACACCCTCTTAGTGAATCAAAAATAATATAAATTTTTCCTTTTAAAGTTGTATTAGAGTTATATTGTCCTAATTGGTGATTTTCTATTATATATTTAAGAATTGTGTTTCTCTCTACCCTAATATTTTATCAAAAAAAAATATGGTTTCTTCCATCGAAAATAATAATTCACTAATCACTAAATGTATTCCATGAAAAAATTAGAAAATATATTAATTTTAAATGATAAGATGCTTTCATACATATTATCAATTTGTTAGTATTACGTCATGTTACAACATACGGGTTTATTCCCTAAGATTATTAATTTTTTATTCCATCAAAAGATAATGGGAATTTTTAAATTTATTTATATACAATTTAAAATATTCATTCATCACTGAGATAATGAAATTTTTTTTTATTGTTAAAGAAAAAAACTCATCGTGTTTTATTTTGGATAAAAATTATCATATCAATGATAAAGAGACAAATGTTAAGTGATATAAACTATTAATTTGGAAAATAAAGTACAAAGATCGCCAAATTCAATGATGATAATCCTATTGATTATTTTTTCAAAATGTTAAATGTTATTATAATCATAATTAGGGGATATGGATAGATGTTGATGATAAAAATATTGTTCAAAACACAATTCATATCCTACAAGCTATTGTTAAATCAAAAGTCTCACAATTTAATGAAAAAAATCTTAGTGATATTAATCTTGATGATGTACACTAATTTTTAAAAACATACAATAAAAATAAGGAATATTCTATGAAGAATATATTTATAGATAAAAATGTAATCTATTTTATGACTTAAAATAAAGATAATAATAAGAGGAATCTTATAGAATAATATATTACTTATTATGATATATATTTTAATATGGATCATATGTTCTATAAGATGATGTCTCTAATCAATAAAATATGATAAGTGGAAATGGTTGTATTAATGTTGATAATCAATTAAAATTATTTAGTTTTGTGGTTTTTTTAATATGCTTTTATAAATTTTTTTATTTCCAAAAAATATTTAGTTTCTGATGAATAGGATGAAGAATCAATGAGATTATTTAAGAATATATCATTAAAAATTAACAAATTAGGCATTTCATCTATAGGAATGAGAAACATTTTCTCAAAATTATTGAATGAAAATATGTTATCTAAGTGTGATAGGAGTTATAGAAGTGATGTAAGAGATAAAATTGATAATGTTAAAAATAAGAATAATCTAATTATAATTTCTTTGAAGAATATTGAAGAATTCATAGATAAAAATTTTAGTGATGTTTAGGAAAAGGATGAAACCAATTTAAAATTATTTCAAAAACTATAACCCATTGGGTTCCCATCACTTTTCCATATGTTATAGAAATGGGTAAATAATATGAAAAATAAAAAAAATCCACATTCAATGAATCCGTTCAAAAAAAGAAAAAAATAAGGTTTTAGAATTCGGTGGGTGTATTGAATAATCATGTTATTGATTATAGGAATTCATGAATAATGTTGCAAGATATATATATATATATATATATTATAAATGGAATAGTTTCATGATATCAATCTAATGATTTTTTTGGGTATTGAAAAAGAACAATAAAACTGTAAATTTAATTTCTAGAAATCTTTTCATGAATATATGATGATATCATGTAAAAATATCTAACATAAAAATCTATTAGCATATCAAAATATGAATAAATATGGTGAAATAATATTTATTTTCTATGATAACAAGATTCAAATAATTTAAAATAGGTTTGAAGCCAAATAAATTGATTTTCATGATTATTAAAATATCTTGTTAATCAACATTATTAAGAAATTGTTATGAATAGTGAATGAAAAAATAATGAGTAAATTATTTATGTAATGAATATAGAGTTAGAAGTTCACTAAAAATCATAATATATTCAAGATTAATTGTAGGTATATTGTTAAAAGGTAGTTTCATAGTTCCTAACAACATGATAGAATAAAAGGAAATTCTATATTTTGGTTATTACTGTAATTGGTGTTGTTTTTGGAACATTTAAACAATGTTATGTTTTAGATACCAATAAAAAGATAAGAATAGGTGGTTTATAATATAAGAATTCGGGTAGGGGTCACCTAATTCAAAAGAAAACAACATAGAAAAAGTATTATAAATATAGATTAAAAAGTGATTATATATTATAGACATTAAAAGATGTTAGTGAAGGATTAGATAAAATATGTTATATTTGAAAACGATGTCTCATTATTCATGCCATCCAAATGTACACAATATACAGTATTAAAAAGAAAATGTACTTTTATTTTTTATAGTTGTTCATATCATATGAAATGTGATATGGATTTAGTAATGTTTTTTGAATAGTTTAAAGAATGATTTTTGGCAATTAGAAATGAGGCGTTAATCCAAATTAATGACGAAAGATCAATATTGATTGTTAAATTTCAATTGATTAATAATATCACAATATATAATAAAGGATATAAATAATATAATCATATTGTGTCTTAGTCATGTGACAAGGAATAGATGTCACCATTCAAAAAATATGTTGTTTTTTATTTTCGTTGAAGATGAATGAAACATGATAGGATGTAAATTGAAAATAAGGAATTCTTTTATATTAGTGATGCTTGAAATTCTTCTTATTTTTGTATTAATTAAAAATAATAGTTGTGGCATTGAAGGAATTCATACCCATGAAAAAATATGTCTAATATTATCCATTGAGACAATTTTTTTTGGTTGTTCCCTTATTGAAAATATAAAATAATTAGTTGTGTTCCTAGAGTAAAATTTGAATGATTATGAATACTCTATAGAATAAGGTTAATTTTTCTCTCAATATATGTATTTTATTAAATCATTAATTTTTATCCCCATGATGATGAGTTTAATAAATGAATATATTTTTTTTTATTTTGAAAAGACAATTCCTTCATTGAATAAAATATTTTAATGATCCACTAACTAGAGACTGTATGTATGTATAAGAGTTTTTGGAGAAGTGGAGAGAAAAAGTTTATTTATACTCTGATGAGGAATAAAATATATAATTGTGTTGAGTATCCCATTGGATTAATTCAATACAATATTTAATTTGATAGGACCAATCATTAATTCAATTCACTATACCCACCAATAAAAAATATTATATCTAAACAAAAAAGTAGATTTATTATTGAGAAGGTTTAATAAAAAAAGATACAACATGACACGTGTCATTAATTCTAGAAATATCATATATTATAGATATATATGTTAAAAATCATTATATGTATATATATATATGATATATTATTATATGTCATCACATGAGAAGGATTACTTGAAATATCAACCCATGATGTAACTAAGTGTGTTTGGAAACCATTGAATTATTAATGGAAAATTTAAAAACAAATGATGAAATGAAAAAATAGGTACAATGTTATCATACAAGGTTATTCAAAAATTGGAAAATTATTTTCTTATTTGTTTAAATGGGATATAACACACTAATATTGTGAACTCATGTGATGAATAATGTTCTAAAGTTCTGGGGATTAATGTGATTTTATGAAACTGTATGTGGGGTTTCAAAAAGATAGTGAAAATGTAAATGATATTAAATTTTAATAAGATGTATAAAAAGTTTATATGATTAATAAAAAAACCTATTAACATAATTCATGGTTGAGATGTCATGTACATATTCAAAAATATCATTTAAAATAATGTACAATATATGAAAAAATAATAAAATTTCAAGGAATCCTCTTCTATATTGATGTTATCTCTTGTTGAATCATTATATTAGAAAGAATTTATTTAAAAAATAGATTATATTGATTCTATGAATGAATAGTTAGATGAGAAAAAAAAATATATGATACTTGGGAGTTTCTAATTATTCTCAATGAAAATGAAATTATCTAGATTATGTGGGATTTCAAATACAAGATGAATACAAAAAATGAAAAATTTGGACAAAAAAATTATTTGTGTGTAAATGATATGTGTAGGATTTATGTGGTCCCTTCTATTTTTCCATTCCCTAGGTTGTATTTTTTGAGACCATATAAATTTTCCATGACATTATAGAACAATAATAATTGAAATTATTTCAAATGGATGACACATTATCCTTCCTCAAAAGTTCTTTGGAATAATAGTTGTATATTATAGATCCACGTGGTTTCATTACTTGTGTTAATTATTATTTTTATTAAAAGTAAATTATAGTTTTACAAAAACAAATGTTATCTGTAAGAGTTTATTAATTCAAAACAATGCCCTAGTATGAAGAAGTTGAAATTTAGGAATGAACGAGTTGAAAAAACATCTAAAATTAAGATTATAAAGTGGTATATCTCATTATTAATGTTTACATAGATGAATATATTTTTTTGGAAATGATAAATATTATTGTGATGATTTTTTAATGAAATTAATATGCCTTTTTAAATGTCTCTACTCTATGATATGAGATAATATATTTGTATAGAAATTTCTCTAAAATAGGTTATATCGTTCTATTTAAAGAAATGTATTTAATTGAAATGATAAAAAAAATTAATGGTCACTTTTATCTGAGATTATAACTAAATTTATGATGGAAAAAAATTAACTATTGTCGAATCTGGAAGACAATTTTATCCAACAACTTTTCTAAAGTTGATAGGATGTTCAAATCGATTGATAACCTCAGGGATGAATATTATGTATGTTAAACACAATAATTTTTCTAGATATTATTGTATGAAAAAATTGTTTTTGTTAACCCATGTAATTATATTAATTAGATCTATCAATGTGTTATTTTAGAATATAATGATATATTATGGACAAGGGATTTTTTATTATTATGCTCACACAAATTCGGATTGGGATGGATGTTTTAATGATTTGTGTTCTACATCTAATGGAGTTTTTTATATTATAGAAATATGTGTATATTTTAATTCACTGAAGTATATTTTAGTCATCATGACCACTATAAATTAATATTATGTATTTTCATCCAGAACCTCCACATAATGTTTGTGGATAAGTAATCAAATAGATGAATTAATACGTTAAGTGATTTTTCCATTACATTTAGAATGTGATAATAAAATTCATATTAATCATTGAAATAAAATACTTTTGAATTATTGATCCGTTTTTTTGTTAAATATATCATAATTAATGATATAGTGGATAATAATGATCGAAACTTGGATCATCCTCCTAATAAAGAACAGATTGCATAGTTTTTCACCGATAAACTGATAAGAGATGGATTTCAAAGTCTAAGGTTGATGTTTTTTTATTCAACATCATTCATTATTGAGGTATGGTTTGGTGTCTCTACCCCTCAAAAATATTTTATTTTGATATTATTATCAAATTGGGGTAAATATGAAAATACAAATCTTTTATTATTTATTATTCTCATATGAGATATTATATAATATATGAGGATTGTGAAATGATATGTGTTACCATTATCTTGAAAGGAATAATAATTTTAGGGAGAGTAATTAGAATGATTAAGATAAATTTTTTTGGTTTTAACTATATTAATAGTTTTTTTTAGTTTTTTTGGAAAACATTGTAATTTTTTAATGATGATTAGGTTATTATTTAGTAAATAAAAAAGATTGTAATGTTTATGTTAGTAAAGATACATAGATCTAACTATAATATGGAAATCATGAAATAATGCATTAAATATTGTTATTTTCTAAACTGATATTTCTAAATTATGATTTATGTTATTGAAATGGGATCCATTGATCGGTTTTTAGTGTTTTTATTATTCTAAATCATTGGACGATAATAAAAATTTAATGGATTATATATTTGAGAGAAATAGCTACTAAGATGGTTATTGTGTTAAGTGATGTTTATTATTTAGTGTATAGAATAATATTTATGGTGATATATTTTTAATTGAAAACATAAATCATATTAAATTTTAAATAAGTTGATTCCATGTGACCTTGTCTTTGTGATTATTGAGATAATGATGGGTTCATCTTGATTCATTAAATCAACGATGTTGTGAAGGAACTCGGTGGAATGGAGGGCCAATATAGGAAGGCTATAAATATGGAAGGTTACTTGTTAGATAATGAAATAAATTAAAAACCCATATCATGATGTTTTTTTATAATACCATTCAAAAATTGGGAAATTTTAATGGGACTATTCATGTGTTGGTCTTCCATTATACTTGAGTAAAACATGTAAGACATTATGATTGTGATGTTCTATAAAGGTAGTTGTTCTCATTAATTACATAATAATCAATAATGGAAAAAAGAATAAGGTGATGATAATTTTATAATAATTCATTATTGAGAAACAAAGTAGTATGAAAAATTATGTACTATAAAGAAAAATACATCAATAGTGGTATATGTTGCAATGGGAAAATATCCATGTAGTTTTCACCTAGATTGGGTGAGAACCATGGAAGTATGATTATTTATGTTTCATGTGGTTTACATTATGTGGCTAGATAAATTAATCAGGGATCAACTAAACTATCTTTATGTTTTTCTAGCAGGATCAATGTTTTTTTATTATACTAACATGATATATTTTCCTAATGTGAATTATGAGTAGTTGAGATTGCTGACAAAATATTGATGGTTTGAACATAAATTTGTATTGAAAAAGTATAATTTACAACTGAAACTATGGAAGGTAGGGGAGTATTGTTTTTATGTGAAATAATATCAAAGTTCACCTTATATTGGAAAAGAGATAATAAATAATACTATAGGAGGCGGAGGAATCAATAATTAAATTTGATAGATAGTGAAGGGACATAAAAGAGTTTTTAAAAGATGAAGAAAGTGAATAAAATAACTGAATCAAAAAATTAATTCTTATTTAGGAAAGATATATTCTTATTGATATCTAAATAATATTTTTTTATTATTGGAACAACTATCACATGAATTAGAATTATTGTATCATGATAGAATGAATCACCACACTCGTCATACCTACATATTCAACCTCGTACTAGAAAAGTCCATACCATAGGTGTCTCCATAGACCAACAAAATTGTTATAAATGAAAACATTAGAGGAACAAAAAGAGTTTAGGGTACAAGTGACATACATTATCAAATAAATCAATTATTAAAAAGCATCTTATCCCTTATTTCTACCACCACATCCAAGTCATCCTCAGCCTGTCGGATGTCGTCCCCTCTCCTATTACTTTGGGGTCCGTCACACATCATGTTGTTTATTAGCCTCCATCTCAATGATTTTCTTTTCCATCTTAGCCACAATCATCACATCATCCATGAATTTACCACCACCAATAGGTTCAACCAACACATACTCATTACATAGCCTCCTTTACTGCAACTCCTTATTGGTAGCATGCTTGGATAGATTAGGTGAGTTATCCACTGTATCAATTAATGCATTCTTACGTTTTCTCTCCCTGCTCTCCCTGTAAAGTCAGTCTAACTCAGGATATTTTATAGATTCAAGTACATTAATAAATTATTCTACATAGATTTATGTAGATGATCCTCCACTAGATCCTATAAGTCAACTTCAGAGGCTAGAATAGAATCCTTAGTCATCACAGGGCATTCGAGTCTCTCTGTCCCCATGTCATGAGAAGCAACATGCAGAGTCTCCGGCTCCAAATGTAAGTTCCCAGATGCAGGCAACACATCACCCACAAGGATGTTTTGATAAGAGAGTTTATCCAGCACAAAACCACCAGCAGTTGGCTGTGTCATCAAATTCCTAATGGAAGATGGGTCACCGGGAGGCATTGTCACCTACTCAGGATCAGCATACACAAAATCAACTACATGTGTAGGTAACATATGACCATTAGGGTCCCCTTGCAAGGAACCACAGATTTTTCCATTAGAGACGCCAGAAACACCAGGAAGAGTCTCCAACTACCCAATGGAAGATGAATCAACAGCAAGTGTTGTCCCCTTCTTGGAAACAGAATGCACCAAATCAACCACAGGTGCAACCAACTTATGCCAAGCAGAGTCCCTCTGAAGGGAACCACAAAATTTACCTTTGGAAAAAACTTCTCGTATTGAGTATGTTATCAGTGAAATATGGATCATGTCATTAACTATCTTATACATTTTTTGTTATTCATGTAAATAATATTTCCCTCTTGTGTTTTTGTTATGGATAGTTATCCAGATTCACTTTCACTATTGATGATGGTTGTTTCACCAAGGAATTATAAAAAGTAATTAGATCTATGTTTTACCCACTCAAATTGAATATTCATTGATACCAAAGGTTTATTTTAAAAATATATAATGAAAAAAATATATTTTTCTTGAATAGGACCCGTTTAAAACTTAAGTATTTCTAAACAAATAAGACATAATATACAAATGATTGTTAATTTATTTATTTTCATATAGAATATTAATAATGTGTTGATGTTGACCTTGATTTTTTCTAATGTTTTAAAAAAATATGTTTTTAATCATAAATTATTGAACAAAATATTTCTTCTGAAAAAATATCATTTTTTTACATTATCCCGATTTAAAATAAATATTTCATAACTATAAATTAATCTTAACTAAAAAGTAAAACAGAAAAATGTAATCAAATCATATGTTAATTCTTTCACGATATGTAATTAGTAATTCAATTTTATTAACCATTGTTTTTCTAATGTAAATATTTCTAAAACATTTATATATATTTATTGGATTGGTTCTTGTAAATGTGCTTCTAAAATCATTCCATGATACTATACAAATAAGAAATGTTAGTTTTACGATATTAATTTGGAACAATTTTGTATAATATTTTTAAAGAAATACATACATTATTTCATTAAATTACGTAATAAAATTATTTACTACCTATTTTGTTTCATGTATTTTTACTCTATTACTACATCAATATATTCTAAATCATAAATAATCATTCCAATTTTTTTTATTCCTATATGAACTAAAATTTGATTTTAATGATCCATTAGATCTAAATAACTATGAATGTTTTTTACTATACTCTCTATAGTTAATCATAAGCTAAACCAAGTTATCCCATGTTAAGAGAGTACCAAATATAAATAATCCTTCAAATGATTAAATAAAAATTTAATATTGAATTTGTAATAATATAAATTTTTTAATGTAAATAATTTTAAATATAAATAAACCTAAAACATTATAAATATGATTGATAAATTTTCAATCCCAGTTATTATAAAAATATTAATATATATTATTTTATAAGTAATACAATATTTTCATCCAAATAACCATTATGATATTTCATATAATATATGAATATTTTTTATAACATCCAATCACCCATTCATTTATTATCATTCATTATTTTAAATTTTTGTCTGTTAATTTCCTTGGATTCTTATGTGTGTTTTATCATTAAATGTCTCATTCTTGTGCTTATTATATATTTTTATTTTCTAAATAATACTAAAAATTATATAAAAATTATAATTACACATCAATTATAAATTTTAATATGAATCATGAATTAAAACAAGGAAAATTGAATTATGTTATGGATATTCAGATGGTAGGTCGTGGGTACATGTGAGAAACATTTTAATTTTTCAATGCTTATTATGAAAATGATGAAATTAATATTTTAAAATTAAATAATGTTAATAATATCATAAATATAATATTATTTATTTAATAATACTTATATATATCCTCCATGTGGTGTGTTGATGAAAAGATATGCATATCTCTTTATGAAGGGTGTAATCTACATGTATTGAAATGATCTTATCAGGATTTATTTAATGAAACCCTAAGAAAAAAATTATATATATATATTAAATATAAAAAGATAATGATGTCATGGATATCATAATTATGTCATTTATATAATATATAATCATTAACGGTATTCCTTATCACCTTTTACATAATATGTTAGTGAAAGAGGAATCAGTACGCTTCCTAAAGAATTAGTCCACCGTACAGAGAAGCGACATAATCATATATCCTATAGAAATGACAGTGGCCATATATATATGATATAATTAATAATTAAGAATAATAATTTCCTATTTATAATATGTATTATTTATATCCATTATAATAACAAATATTATGATGAGGTATTGGAGAATGGAAGGACATCGGTTCAAGATGTGGTAGTCTGTCGTACATAGTAATGATGATTTCATAATAAAATTTATGGATACATAGATTTTCCTTAGAAATTAAATGTTTTTAAAAAACTATTATATGAAATACCATGATAGTTTTTTATCATCGTGATTTAATAGAAATCTAACATAATAGAAAAAGAAGTAAAATTAAGATGCGCATTGAAAAATGTTACATCTTATCCTAGTATTCTACATAGTTTCTCACAAAATATATTCTATGTTGGAAATATCGTAAATATAAGTCTTATAGTTTTTTTTATGAAATCTAATAATTTATTGGGGTAGGTATTTTCTAAATTTATTTTTATGTTCAAATATGTTAAGGGAGTGATATCCCTTTTATAGTTGACTAGGAGTATAATTTTTTTAATACACAAAGATATTCACTATTTGCTGGTCTTACATACCTCACATTCATTCAAAATAGATCAATAATTAGGGTTATTGGATTATTTTACGATACGATAATAACCGCACAAAAAAAACTACATTTGTTTCATATAATTACCGAGTCATTGTGATTTCTCAATTTTACCCACTGTGTTTTTTTAACAATATAATTGGTTCTTTATTATTCACTTATGTAATTAATCAATAATTATTATAATTAATATTAATTTTATTTTATAATACCAATATGATTATTTGAAAAATGATATAAAATATTTTAATTAAAAAGTCTATGTGTTTGTAATATTAATTTGAATAAAAACACATGAAATTCACCAAACCTCATTTGAACCTTAATTGAGATAATTATTTTTAATGATTTTATTATACCATTAATGAGAAATATTATATTGAAATTATTACATAATTTTGTTTATTATTCCAAATATTGAATTTAATTTTCTTAATTGATAAAAAAATACGAATAATTGAATTTAAAATCAATCCCATAAAAGTAATAACAATCAGAGTTATTCATTATAAATGGTCAAAAATTTAAAATATATTTATATAAAAATTCTAGATGTAATCAAAAAAAAGTAATTAATATAATCAAATAATTTTAAATACATGTAAATTTTCATACAAAGAAATTTAAAATCTAATTTTCCCATTATATTATTTAATAAAAAGGCAGTTTTCAGTTAAAATTAAGTATATTTACTACTCATCAAAAAATAAAACTACTCAAAAAATTAAAAAAAATGTACTCAAAGATAATTTTGTAATTATAATATATAGAATGAACATTATTTCACAAAATTATGTTTATAATATTGTTAAAAAATAATTATAATTTATTTATACAATGAATGATTAAATATTATTTTTGAAAAAAAAATTATTCTTTAAAAAAAAATTATTCTCTTTTTAATTAATCATATTATCTAAAATAAAAATACATTAATGATAAACTCTTGTAAAAAATATATTTTATTATTTTTGTTAATATTATTCTCAAACACAATTACAATGGCTAGTTGATAACTAATATATTATATAATAATATTAATAATATATTTTTATTTGGTGAAACTCAGCACTGTGTGTAGCACAATATTTTAGAGAAACTCAATGTTTCATGAAACTTTTGAAAACATTAGTTTTTCATTTAAAAAATGATTTAATCCATGTTTTTTGTCACATAATAAATTAAATAAAAATTTATTATTTTTTTAAATTTGGGGTCTCACATTATCCAAATGATAACTAATTTGTTCCCCAGTAATTTAAACTTGGTCTTAGTTTTCTAGGGATTAATATTTGAAAATTAATTTCATAAAAAATAAAAATTTAACAATGTTTATTAAAAAATCATCTTAATAAGATTTAATTGTAAATAACATTATATAATTTAATTTCACATAACATGGTATCCAATTAGGAGAAATTTAATGGAATGAGAAGATATACTCATGGACAATCAGCATTAAATATTATAGAGTTTTATTAAATTCGTTGATGAATAGAAAGTGAGTTGTTAATTGAAAATTATATTCCTCCAAATCTCTAATCACCAAATAATTAAAAGACCATATAATTCATTATATATAAAGGTAATAAGTAAATATTATATTTCAATATCCCTTTTATAAGGTTGAGAAATTATTTCATTATCTATGAATATATTGAAATATAAATACATGATAAATATATATTTTAAAACAATTTCAATATATAGTTTATCTTTGATAATTTTCATATTATTCTCTATCTAAATGTAATGAAAATCCCGATAAGACTGTTTTATTCCCTAAGCAATAAAATTTACATTTAACATATCATATAATCTACGAAATTGTTTAAATAATTTTCTTATGTCTCTACCTTTTTTCCAAAATAAATATTGTTAGAACATGATATCCATTAATCAAATATTTTTATATAGTGAATTAATACATTACTCTTTAAAACCAAGTCCATTGATCAATATGAACAAATATATAAGTGGTTAATGTTATGACAAATCAAAATTATTATGATCCAAAACATAATTTAAAAAATTACACATCCTTAATAATTAAATATCATTATATAGATCATTATAAAAAAATAACCAACATGTGAATAATTTTTTATAACATTTTAATAACTTAATTAACTATATGATATTTTTGAAATAATTAATGCTTCTTTATTCCAAAAATTTAATATATATTATTGGATATATTTTTAAGATCCAACGATGTAGTAAACTATACATTGTCAATATATCATTAATCAATTATAAGGTAGTATATACTATCAAATTTATATATCTATAGAAATAATCCCTTTATCACATCATTTTTATTTGAGCACAAACATCATATTAAAGTTTACAATTTCTTCAATCATGTGTTTCCATAATGTTAAAATTTCAGCTTAATCATTTTTCATGGTCATTTCTACCGTTAAAAATATGTTATCATATATTTAAAGAAATTGTTTTATAGTAAAATGATTTTATATCATGATGGTTAGAGTGAGTAATTTCAGAGGGGGTAAACTGGGTACCTAATTAATGTTTTGCTAGAATCTAGTTAAAAATTAAATTTAAAAT
This sequence comes from Viscum album, assembly GCA_963277665.1. Classification (NCBI taxonomy): domain Eukaryota; kingdom Viridiplantae; phylum Streptophyta; class Magnoliopsida; order Santalales; family Viscaceae; genus Viscum; species Viscum album. Next base: position 274,763,821 of record OY728129.1, on the reverse strand, counting down.
ATTAAAAAAGAAAAGTCATTCAAGGCAGTAGTTTAATAAAAATATATATATTTAAAATATTTCTCAAATAATTATTATAGATCAGTTAAAATATTATTTAAAATTATCATATTTTTTAAATATATTTACTAAATAAAATATTTTATATATAAACTAGTTATGATAAACTATAAACATTTTTTTTGTTTTAAGATTTAGAAATCGATGATGTTTAACAATTTATTAAATAAAAAACACAATGAAAACACAAAAGAGTAAAAAATGAATTCATTTCCATGGTGAGACATAATCCACTATATCTGAAAATCACCCATTACAATGAAGAATATAATATAAGTAATCATAATCACAATATAGATCATGTATACTAAAAAAATCCCATGATGTCCAGTCTCAAACCCTCATACATAATAATTGATTTAAAGAACTGAAAAAGATTCATATGGACCTCTAATATAATTTCAATGAATATATAGATAAATAATATTTGTGAAATATTATTTATTTCATGTTTAATCATGTGAGTTCGTGTGTACATATATATAGGGAAATACCACACACTGAACAAAAGTAATGAAAAACAGACAGATAAAATAAGCAGTGAGATAGAAAAAAGTTTTGATGTTTATCATATGGCCCCATCCTTAAAACTTACTTAATCTATAGTTATTACAAGATTACACATTGAGGATCTTTTCCGGTTTAGAGTTTTAGAGAATTAGATCATAAAACATGCATTACATTCCACATATAAACAAAGTGGTTACATAAATATAGTATTCTTCATTCCCATCAATGGAAACATATTTAAAATTAACGTGGATTCTTTCTTGACACTTCCATGACACTATCATCATATCATGTACCTTTCCCTTGACCTGTGACAAACATTTCAAAAAAACTTGTGATGAGCATAAAAAGCTCAGTAAGGGATATAAAAATATGGAAAGGAAACATGGGTACATATATACATAAGGATGAGATCATACATTACCCATAAAACATAAGCACTTTAACATACCTCATCAAATCATGAATAAATCATAGAAAATCTAAGACATAAAGGTAACTTGAGGAATTCATAACATTCTTACGTAGGGAGTAACCCTCTTGGTTATGTTAGGAATCCCATCACAGTATATTCCCTAAATCTCTTCGGAGAAACTTTAATGATTCACTCCTTCGCGTTACCTAATGCATTGGAGAGCTATATCGGGCTCACCCGCCCTTAGTTTATCACAGAACCACCCGTCTTCATAATAATTCTCAAGAACCTCAACATAATCGTATCACATAAAACATGCATAAAGGAAACATAACATTCCCACCATTCAATCACAACATATCAATACAACACATTGATATAAAAACAATATGAAAACAATTTTCAATACCAAAATAAATTAAAAGTAAAACATGGTATTTATTTTTCTTTTAAAAAAAGGTATGGCTTGTAGAGGAAGCCGAAACTCAAATAATGGTCACGGCGGCGGAGAAGTCGCTATCGCCGCAGACGTACGACAAAAACATTCCCTTTTGTCGTTTAGTAAACGCTTCATATATAAAATATTCCTTTTGAATAAACGTAAAAGTCAAAAGGTTTTATACACCGTATAAAAGAAGGTTGTGTATAAAACAAATTATGCCTCAATGAATGGAGATTGAGACGAAGTCCCATACCTCGGGTCCGACTTGACTCGACCGTTCTTTAATGTCATGAATAATAATATTGAGTTAATTTCTACTTTCTTAAGAACCTTTTTCAAGTTCATTATTCTTTTTATATCACTTATTACTATGTCATGAACACTATATAATTATTTAAGTTAATAACGGCCATTTTAACGATCATTGGTACTTGAGTCAAAAATAAGCCATTTATAATTACATGTTGTTCATGTATCCATTATATCCAGAATGGTATTCATGATGTAGATAACATATATGTCATATATATCCAGTACATGCATGCATTTATAATATTATATAACAATTTAGAGGTAAGAAATGAAATGCACCGTTCATGGAGACGGTAAGCCGTACGTACGCATGAACGCTACTTTAATTTCTATTTCGTATTTATAGAATGGAATAATAATGATATAAAGGTATATTATAATTCCAGTATAATATCATATATAATATCATAGTTCCATCCTTTATACATCCCATATATGGTATTTAACGAATCAAATCATTTTGAGGGGGCGGTAGTCCGCACTTCCTTAAATGAAGATATCGCGTTTACCCATAATGGAAACCATAAAGGTATGACCAAAAAGAAAAAAACATAAGATTAAGGAAAACATAAACATATTATAAATTGTATATAAATATAGTGACATCTTAATGGCCACCTTTGAAGGTGTTAAAAGAATGTTGAACAATCATTGTTTCGGGAGGCATAAATATACCTTCCACGGAAACCGTATGTTCTTTAACCATTAGATGTAGGTGTGTGTAATTGTAGCTTGAATACTTATTATAACAACATCCTAGTATATTGAAGATACTGGAGTTGTTATAAAAGAAATAAATAAAAATAGTTTAGGGGGTTGGAGAAGCAAAATAAAACAAACGGACTCAAGTGAAGACTTTAACATAAAATCGGGTAACTCCCATTGGTTTGAGCTCAAAGGCTTCCTTGGGAAGTCTTCTTCCCAACTTGAGGCTTGAAAGAGTAAGATAGGTAAGTTTAGAGACAAAATGGGAAGGGGTTGTCCGAGCCAATGGCTTTGGGAGTGTGGGTAATGAGGTAGAGGTGGGAGCCTTATATAAGAGGAGAGGAGGGGCACTCTTGGAAAGTAACGATATATTACTTTATTTGAAAATGCGTTTCGGATTTAAATGGTCCCAAATTGATATAATTCAAGGCTAAGGTGATAAGGGTTCGAAATCCACTCATCCAATAGGTTTTGGAAATGTGTAGGTCTTAGATATTACATTATCTTTCCATTTTATTTAAATCGTTAAATAATGAGGTCATCACTGCATCATCATGATGTCATAAATAATTTAATTTAATTAAAATCAAAAAATTATAAAACAAATACTATGATGTTGGAAATCGTTTTAGCTTTCCAATGACTATTTATAATCAAAAATCTGATCTTTATAACCCCAGGTAAAAATTGTTTTCGCAAAACATATGATGTTTGTGTCATTTTTACTTTTACATTAAATAAAAAGTTATTTATGTCATTTCCCAACCAAAGTGGCTCCATGGGGTCCCCAAGTTGACCCATGGATTTTCTTGGTCGGCCATGACACAACCAATGAGAGTAGGACATGTTTCAAGCTCATCTTATTTTATTAAAGCATTATTTTTACCTTAAACTACACTAATTACCACTAATCGCGATTAAAAACTTAATAAGTTACTATTCACCAAAAAACTATTCTAATCTCATTGAACCACATTTTACTTCTTAATGACTACCATGTATGTCAGATTTTTGAAATTCAAAACACAATGATGGAAAAATTTCATTTAAACGGAAAAATCAGTTTTTATAAGTACCACTTAGTGGTCTCACTATTCATCAAAAATTGTTGTTTTTCAGAAAATTACCAAAAATTCACCCTAAGCTATATTTGATATTACGAATTCAAAAATGAAGTCTATTTTACAAAATTAAAAACATATAAGTCACATTAATTAATTTAATAATTAATCGCCGTTATCATGACAAATAGCGTGTTTTTATGAAACTATAAGTATCAAAAGATTAACACCAATTTAAGTCTAATTTCAAAGTGAAATTGATTCCAATGACCACCATTGGATTAAATGGTAAAAATATATTCAGATTACACATTAAGACCAATTCAAAAGATAATATAATCATATAAATAAATTAGATTAAGAAGCAGTTTTGATGTAAAATGCAGTATTTTTCACTATTCATTAAAAAAATGAACATTGTCAGAAAAATACCAAAAATTCACACAAAGTAAATTTTGATGTCCCAATCATAAAGAATAAGTTTATTTTGACAAAAATAGTTTATAAAATTGTCATAAGATAGATTCAAAATTGGTTTTCCATCAAAAGGCAGTAAAACAATCTTTTAAAAATATTAGTGTATTCCATGCTTAAGATTGGATTTATTTTCATTTTAAGCCTCTAAAAGACTATATTAATCATTAATAGACATAGATAAAAATATCTACTATTTATTACTTACTTGGGATGTTGCATCCTTCCCCCCTTTAGAAAATTGCGTCCCCGCAATTTATTTACTTATCAAATAAATGGGGGTACTTATCTCTCATTGCATTTTCAGATTCCCATGTTGCCTCTTCCATCATGTGGTTTTTCCACAAAACCTTTACCTGATTAATCACCTTATTCCATATCACTTTATCCCTGTGGTCAAGAATCTAGACCGGTTGTTCCTCATAAGATAGGTTCTCTTCCAGCTGAACTACCTATGTACTCAAAACATGAGATGGATCTGGCGTGTAGTTCCTTAACATTGAAACGTGAAAAACATTGTGTACCTGAGATAAACTCAGAGGTAAAGCCACCTGGTATGCAACTTATCCAACTCTCTCCAGAATTTCATATGGTCCAATAAACCTTGGACTCTGCTTTCCTTTCTTACCAAATTGCATCACACATTTCCAAGGATAAACCTTGAGAAAAACATGATCACCTACCTCAAAAGAGAGATCCTTCCTCCTGTTGTCCGCATAACACTTCTGCCTGCTCTGAGCAGTTCTCATGTGATTCTTAATTAGATGAACGTTTTCTGCCATCTCTTCTACCAATTCTGGTCCCATCAACTTTCTTTCACCCACTTCATCCCAGAAAGCTGGAGTTCGACACTGTTTTCTATATAATGCCTGAAATGGTGCCATCTGTATACTGGAATGAAAATTGTTATTATATGAAAATTCAACCAAAGAAAGATGTTGGTCCCAACTTCCCTGATAATCCATAGTGCAAGAACGTAGCATATCCTCCAAGGTCTGAATTGTTCATTCTGACTACCCATCTGATTGAGGATGAAAAGTTGTACTAAAATTTAATTCAGTACCCAATGGCTTCTGAAGGCCTTTCCAAAAGTTAGAAGTGAACCTGGGATCACGATCAGATACAATGGAGAGAGGAACTCCATGTAACCTGACTACCTCTTTAATATACAAACAGGAAAGTTGATCTAGGGAAAAATTAGCTCGTATTGCAAGGAAATGAGCAGATTTAGTCAAGGGATCAACAATAACCCAGATTACATTATTACCTCGAGATGTCTTCGGTAATCCCACAACAAAGTCCATGCATATGTTCTCCCATTTCCAATCTGGCACTGGTAAATTATGAAGCATCCCTTTCAGAAACTGCCGCTCTGCTTTAACCGGTTGACATGTCAAACACTTCACAGTAAAATCAGCAATATCTCTTTTCATTCCATCCCACCAGTAATACTCTCATAGATCTCTATACATCATAGTACTGCCAGGATGAACTGAAAACGGAGAACTATGCGCTTCACATAACAACTCTCTCTTCAACGGTGAATCACAAGGCACACACAATCTCTTCCCAAATCTCAAAACGCAATCATTATCAATGTTGAATTCAGGCAACATACCTTTCTGAACCAGCTCTACCTTTTTCTGCAACTCACTATCTTGTTTCTGTGCTTTCTTGATTCTATCTGATAGAGATGATATCACTGATACCTGAAACAAAACCGAAGGACATCCTGCACCCAAAAATTCTATGCCAAAGTTCATCAAATCCTTAACCAAAGGATCACGTTCCAAATGAAACATTGTTAATGAAGCATTACTTTTTCGACTCAAAGCATCAACCACTTTATTTGCTTTTCTCGGATGGTAATGAATTGTACAATCATAATCCTTGATTAATTATAGCCATCTCCTTTGTCTCATGTTCAATTCATTCTGAGTGAATATATACTTCAATCTTTTGTGATCGGTATATATTTCACACTTTACTCCATACAAATGAGGCCTCCAAATTTTTAAAGCAAAAACAACAGCATCTAATTCCAAATCATGTGTAGGGTAATTTACCTCATGAGTCTTCAACTGTCATGAAGCATAAGCAATTACCTGATCATTCTGCATTAGGACGCAACCAATTCCTTTCAATGAAGCATCACTATATATAACAAACTCACCATTCGTGGAAGGTAGTGCCAAAACTGGAGCATTCACTAATCTTATTTTCAATTCCTGAAAACAATCATCACATTCTTTTGTCCAGATAAACTTAACACCCTTCCGAGTTAGCTTAGTCATTGGACTAGATAACCGTGAAAAATTTCTAACAAACCTTCGGTAAAAGCCTTCCAAACCAAGGAAGCTACGAATCTTATTTACATTTGTAGGTCTTGGCCATTATTCCACAACTTTTGTTTTTGCGAGATCAACAGTTATCCCATCTTTAGAAACAATGTGACCAAGGAAAGAAATTTGTTGCAACCAAAACTCACACTTTATGAATTTCCCATACAATTTCTTTTCTTTTATGGTTTGCAAGATAACCCTTAAATGTCTTTCATGTTCTTCTTTACTTTTAGAAAACACCAAAATATCATTAATGAAAACAACCAACATTTTTCACCTGATTCAACTGAGCCATCACTGCAGTAAACTGCTCAATTCTGATTCTGACCATCTCAGTATGATGATTTGGAAGGTCATTCAACTCTGTATGCCTTCCCAGAAAAGCTTCTCTATTTCCTTTATGAAAAATAATTCTTAACACAGACATATCTTTGTCGAAGCAACATGGTAATCTGTAAATTCTATATCATTTCAAAAAAAATATTTTTGGATAATCATTTAATAGAATTCTAAATCCTAAAGTTATCTAAATCGACCTATGATACCAACTATAAGGCCCAGGCCTTAAAACTTACTTAATCTTGAGTTATTACAAGATTACACATTAAGGATATTTTCGGGTTTACAGTTTTAGAGAATTAGATCATAAAACTTGCATTACATTCCACATATAAACAAAGTGGTTACATAAAGATATTATTATTTATTCCCATCAATGGAAACATATTTAAAATAAACATGGATTCTTTCTTGACACTTCCTTGACACTATCATCATATCATGTACCTTTCCCTTGACCTATGAAAAACATTTCAAAAAAACTTTGGATGATCATAAAAAGCTCGGTAAGGGATATAAAAATATGGAAAGGAAACATGGGTATATATATACATAAGTATGAGATCATACTTTACCCATAAAACATAAGCACATTAAAATACCTCATCAAATCATGAATAAATCATTGAAAACATAAGACATAAAGGTAACTTGAGGCATTCATAACATTCTTACGTAGGGAGTAACCGTGTTGGTTACATTTGGAATACCCATCACAATATATTCCCTAAATATCTTTGGGGAAACCTTAACTTTTCACTCCTTCGTGTTACCCAATGCATTGGAGAGCTATATCGGGCTCACCCGCCCTTAGTTTATCACAGAACCACCTGTCTTCATAATAACTCCCAAGAACCTCAACATAATCGTATAACATAAAACATTCATAAAGGAAACATAACATTCCCACCATTGAATCACAAGATATCAATAAAACACATTGATATAAAAACAATATGAAAACCATTTTCAATACCAAAATAAAAGAAAAGTAAAACATGGTATTTATTTTTCTTTTAAAAAAAGGTATGGCTTGTAGAGGAAGCCGAAACTCAAATAATGGTCACGGCGGCGGAGAAGTCGCTGTCGCCGCATACGTACGACAAAAACATTCCATTTTGTCGTTTAGTAAACTCTTTGTATAAAAAAATATTCCTTTTGAATAAATGTAAAAGACAAAGGGGTTTATACACCATATAAAAGAAGGTTGTGTATAAAACAAAATATGCGTCAATGAATGGAGATTGAGACGAAGTCCCATACCTCGGGTCCGACTTGACTCGATCGTTCTTTAATGTCCTGAATAATAAACTTGAGTTAATTTTTACTTTCTTAAGAACCTTTTTCAAGTTCATTATTCCTTTTATATCACTTATTACCATGTCATGAACACTAGGAAATTATTTATGTTAATAACGGTCATTTTAACGATCATTGGTACTTGAGTCAAAAATAATCCCTTAATAATTACATGTTGTTCATGTATCCATTATATCCAGAATGGTATTCATGATGTAGATAACATATATTTTATATATATCCTGTGAATTCATGCATTTATAATATTACATAATCATTTAGAGGTAAGAAATGAAATGCACCGTTCATGGAGACGGTAAGCCGTACGTACGCATGAACGCGACTTTAATTTCTATTTCATATATATAGAATGGAATCATAATGATATAAAGGTATATTATAATTACAGTATAATATCACATATAATATCATAGTTCCATCCTTTATATGTCCCACATATGGTATTTAACGAATCAAATCACTTTGAGGGGGCGGTAGTCCGCACTTCCTTAAATGAAGATATCGTGTTTACCCATAATGGAAACCATAAAGGTATGACCAAAAAGAAAAAAACAGAAGCTTAAGGAAAACATAAACATATTATATATCATATATAAATATAGTTACATCTTAATGGCCACCTTTGAAGGTGTTAAAAGAAAGTTGAACGATCATTGTTTCAGGAGGCATAAATTCACCATCCACTGAAACCGTATGTTCTTTAACCATTAGATGTAGGTGTGTGTAATTGTAGATTTAATACTTCTTATAACAACCTCATAGTATATTGAAGATACTGGTGTTGTTACAAAAGAAATAAATAAAAAGAGTTTAGGGGGTTGGAGAAGTAAAATAAAACAAATGGACTCAAGTGAAGACTTTACCTTAAAATCGAGTAACTCCCTTTGGAATGAGCTTAAAGGCTTCCTTGGGAAGTCTTATTCCCAATGTGAGGCTTTAAGGAGTAATAGAGGGAAGTGGAGAGACAAAATGGGCAGGGGTTGTTTGAGCCAATGGCTTTGGGAGTGTGGGTAATGAGGTAGAGGTGGGGGCCTTTTATAAGAGGAGAGGAGGGGCACTCTTGGAAAGTAAAAAAATATTACTTTATTTGAAAATGAGTTTCGGATTTAAATGGTCCGACATTGATATAATTCGAGGATAAGGTGATAAGGGTTCGAAATACACTCATCCAATAGGTTTTGGACATGTGTAGGTCTTAGATATTACATTATCATTCCATTTTATTTAAATCGTTAAATAATGAGGTCATCGCTGCATCATCATGATGTCATAAATAATTTAATTTATTTAAAGTCTATAAATTATAAAAAAATACTATTATTTTGGAAATATTTTTAGCTTTCCAATTACTATTTATAATCAAATATCTGATCTTTATAACCCCAGGTAAAAATTGTTTTCGTTAAACATATGATGTTTGTGTCATTTTTACTTTTACATTAAATAAAAACTTATTTTTGTAATTTCCCAACCAAAGTGGCTCCATGGGGACCCCAAGTTGACCCATGGCTTGTCTTGGTCGGCCATGACACATCCAATGAGAGTACGACATGTGTCAAGCTCATCTTATTTTATTAAAGCATTATTTTTACCTTAAACTACACTAATTACCACTAATCGCGATTAAAAACTTAATAAGTTACTATTCACCAAAAAATTATTTTAATCTCATTGAACCAAATTTTACTTCTTAATGACAAACATGTATGTCGGATTTTTGAAATTCAAAACACAATGATGGAAAAATTTCATTTAAACAGAAAAATCAGTTTTTATAAGAACCACTTAGTGGTTTCACTATTCATCAAAAATTGATGTTTTCCAGAAAATTACCAAAAATTCACCCTAAGTTATATTTGATATTACAAATTCAAAAATGAAGTCTATTTTACAAAATTAAAACCATATAAGTCACATTTATTAATTTAATAATTAATTCCCGCTGTCATGACAAATAGCGTGTTTTTATGAAACAATAAGTATCAAAAGATTGACACCAATTTAAGTCTAATTTCAAAGTGAAATTGATTCCAATTACCACCATTGGATTAAATGGTAAAAATATATTCAGATTACACATTATGACCAATTCAAAAGATAATATAATCATATAAATAAATTAGATTAAGAAGCAGTTTTGATGTAAAATGCAGTATTTTTCACTATTCATTAAAAAATGAACATTCTCAGAAAAATACCAAAAAATCACAAAAAGTAAATTTTGAAGTCCCAATCATAAAGAATAAGTTTTTTTTGACAAAAATAGTGTATAAAATTGTCAGAAGATAGATTCAAAATTGGTTTTCCATCAAAAGGCAGTAAAATAATCTTTTAAAATATTAGTGTATTCCATGCTTAAGATTGGATTTATTTTCATTTTACGCCTCTAAAACACTATCGTAATCATTAATAGACATAGATAAAAATATCTATTATTCATTACTTACTTGGGATGTTACATCCTTCCCTCCTTTAGAAAATAGTGTCCCCGCAATTTATTTACTTATCAAATAAATGGGGGTACTTATCCCTCATTGCATTTTCAGATTCCCATGTTGCCTCTTCCATCATGTGGTTTTTCCACAAAACCTTTACCTGATTAATCACCTTATTCCATAACACTTGCTCCCTGTGGTCATGAATCTGGACCGGTTGTTCCTCATAAGATAGGTTCTCTTCCAGCTGAACTACCTATGGACTCAAAACATGAGATGGATCTGGCATGTAGTTCCTTAACATTGAAACGTGAAAAACATTATGTACCGGAGATAAACTCGGAGGTAAAGCCACCCGGTATGCAACTGATACAACTCTATCCAGAATTTCATATGGTCCAATAAACCTTGGACACTGCTTTCCTTTCTTACCAAATCGCATCACACTTTTCCAAGGAGAATCCTTGAGAAAAACATGACCACCTACCTCAAAAGAGAGATCCTTCCTCCTGTTGTCTGCATAACTCTTCTGCCTGCTCTGAACTGTTCTCATGTGTTTCTGAATCAGCTGAACTTTTTCTGCCATCTCTTCTAGCAATTCTGGTCCCATCAACTTCCTTTCACCCACTTCATCCCAGAAAGCTGGAGTTCGACACCGCTTTCCATATAATGCCTGAAATGGTGCCATCTGTATACTGGAATGAAAACTGTTATTATATGAAAATTCAACCAAAGAAATATGTTGGTCCCAACTTCCCTGATAATCCATAGATCAAGAACGTAGCATATCCTCCAAGGTCTGAATTGTTCATTCTGACTGCCCATCTGATTGAGGATGAAAAGCTGTACTAAAATTTAATTCAGTACCCAATGACTTCTGAAGGCCTTTCCAAAAGTTATAAGTGAACCCGGGATCACGATCAGATACAATGGAGAGATGAACTCCATGTAACATGACTACGTCTTTAAGATACAAACGGGAAAGTTTATCTAGGGAAAAAGTATCTCCTATTGCAAGGAAATGAGCAGATTTAGTCAAGCGATCAACAATAACCCATATTGCATTATTACCTCGAGATGTCTTCGGTAATACCAGAACAAAGTCCATGGATATGTTCTCCCATTTCCACTCTGGCACAGGTAATGGCTGAAGCATCCCTTTCGGTAACTGCCACTCTGCTTTAACTAGTTGACATGTCAAACACTTCATAGTAAAATCAGAAATATCTCTTTTCATTCCATCCCACCAGTAATACTCCCGTAGATCTCTATACATCTTAGTACTTCAGGATGAACTAAAAACGGAGAACTATGAGCTTCACATAACAACTCTCTCTTCAACGGTGAATCACAAGGCACACACAACCTCTTCCCAAATCTCAAAATGCAATCATTATCAATGTTGAATTCAGGCAACTTACCTTTCTGAAGCAGCTCTACCTTTTTCTGCAACTCACTATCTTGCTTCTGTGCTTGCTTGATTCTATCTGATAGAGATGATCTCACTGATCTCTGATTCAAAACAGAAGGACATCCTGCACCCACAACTTCTATGACAAAGTTCATCAAATCTTTAACCAAAGGATCACGTTCCAAATTCCACATTGCTAATAAAGAATTACTTTTTCGACTCAATGCATCAGCCACTTTATTTGCTTTTCCCGTATGGTAATGAATTGTACAATCATAATCCTTGATTAATTCTAGACATCTCCTTTGTCTCATGTTCAATTCTTTCTGAGTGAATATATACTTTAAACTTTTGTGATCGGTATATATTTCACATTTTACTCCATACAAATGATGCCTCCAAATTTTTAAAGAAAAAACAACAGCAGCTAATTCCAAATCATGTGTATGGTAATTTACCTCATGAGTCTTCAACTGTCGTGAAGCATAAACAATTACCTGATCATTCTTTATTAGGACGCAACCAAGTCCTTTCAATGAAGCATCATTGTATATAACAAACTCACCATTCCTGGAAGGTAGTGCCAAAACTGGAGCATTCACCAATCTTCTTTTCAATTCCTAAAAACAATCATCACATTCTTTTGTCCAGATAAACTTTACACCCTTCCGAGTTAGCTTAGTCATTGGACTAGATAATCGTGAAAAATTTCAAACAAATCTTCGGTAAAAGCTTGCCAAACCAAGGAAGCTACGAATCTCAGTTACATTTGTGGGTCTTGGCCATTCTTCCACAATTTTTGTTTTTGCAGGATCAATAGTTATCCCATCTTTAGAAATAATGTGACCAAGGAAAGAAATTTGTTGCAACCAAAACTCACACTTGATGAATTTCCCATACAATTTATTTTCTTTTAAGGTTTTATAGTTAACCCTTAAATGTCTTCCATGTTCCAATTTACTTTTAGAAAACACCAATATATCATCAATGAAAACAACCAACATTTTTCACCTAATTCAACTGAGCCATCACTGCAGTAAACTGCTCAATTCTGATTCTGACCATCTCAGTATGCTGATTTGGAAGGTCATTCAACTTTGTATGCCTTCCCAGAAAATCTTATCTATTTCCTTAATGAAAAATAATTCTTAACACAGACATATCTTTGTCGAAGCAACATGGTAATCTGTAAATGCTATATCATTTCAAAAAAAATATTTTTGGATAATCATTTAATAGAATTCTAACTCCTAAAGTTATCTAAACCGACCTCTGATACCAACTATAAGGCCCCAGCCTTAAAACATACTTAATCTTGAGTTATTAAAAGATTACACATTGAGGATCTTTTTGGGTTTAGAGTTTTAGAGAATTAGATCATAAAACATGCATTACATTCCACATATAAAAAAAGTGGTTACATAAAGATAGTATTCTTCATTCCCATCAATGGAAACATATTTAAAATAAACATGGATTCTTTCATGACACTTCATTGACACTATAATCATATCATGTACCTTTCCCTTGACCTGTGAAAAACATTTCAAAAAAACATGGGATGATCATAAAAAGCTCAGTAAGGGATATACAAATATGGAAATGAAACATGGGTATATATATACATAAGGATGAGATCATACTTTACCCATAAAACATAAGCACATTAACATACCTCATCAAATCATGAATATATCAGAGAAAACATAATACATAAAGGTAACTTGAGGCATGCATAACATTCTTACGTAGGGAGTAACCATCTTGGTTATGTTTGGAATACCCATCACAATATATTCCCTAAATAACTTCGGAGAAACCTTAACGTTTCACTCCTTCGTGTTACCCAATGCATTGGAGAGCTATATCGGGCTCACCCGCCCTTAGTTTATCATTGAACCACCCGTCTTCATAATAATGTCCAAGAACCTCAACATAATCATATCACATAAAACATGCATAAAGGAAACATAACAATCCCACCATTCAATCACAAGATATCAATACAACACATTGATATAAAAACAATATGAAAACCATTTTCAATACCAAAATAAAAGAAAACTAAAACATGGTATTTATTTTTCTTTTAAAAAAAGGTATGGCTTGTAGAGGAAGCCGATACTCAAATAATGGTCACGGCGGCAGAGAAGTCGTTGTCGCCGCATACGTACGACAAAAACATTCCATTTTGTCCTTTAGTAAATGCTTCGTATAAAAAAGATTCCTTTTGAATAAACGTAAAAGTCAAATGGGTTTATACACCATATAAAATAAGGTTGTGTATAAAACAAAATATGCGTCAATGAAAGGAGATTGAGACGAAGTCCCATACCTCGGGTCCGACTTGACTCGATCGTTCTTTAATGTCCTTAATAATAAACTTGAGTTAATTTATACTTTCTTAAGAACCTTTTTCAAGTTAATTATTCCTTTTATATCACTTATTACCATTTCATGAACACTATGTGATTATTTAAGTTAATAACGGTCATTTTAACGATCATTGGTACTTGAGTCAAAAACAAGCCCTTTATAATTACATGTTGTTCATGTATCCATTATATCCAGAATGGTATTCATGATGTAGATAACATATATGTCATATATATCCTGTATATTCATGCATTTATACTATTACATAATCATTTAGAGGTAAGAAATGAAATGAACCGTTCATGGAGACGGTAAGCCGTACGTATGCATGAACGCTACTTTAATTTCTATTTCGTATTTATAGAATGGAATCATAATGATATAAAGCTATATTAAAATTCCAGTATAATATCATATATAATATCATAGTTCCATCCTTTATACGTCCCACATATGGTATTTAACGAATCAAATCACTTTGAGGGGGCGGTAGTCCGCACTTCCTTAAATGAAGATATCACGTTTACCCATAATGGAAACCATAAAGGTATGACCAAAAAGAAAAAAAAATAAGCTTAAGGAAAACATAAACATATTATATATCATATATAAATATAGTTACATCTTAATGTCCACCTTTGAAGGTGTTAAAAGAATGTTGAACAATCATCATTTCGGGAGGCATAAATTCACCATCCACAGAAACTGTATGTTCTTTAACCATTAGATGTAGGTGCGTGTAAGTGTAGCTTGAATAATTCTTATAATAACATCCTAGTATATTTAAGATACTGGAGTTGATACAAAAGAAATAAATAAAAAGAGGTTAGGGGGTTGGATAAGCAAAATAAATCAAACAGACTCAAGTGAAGACTTTACCTTAAAATCGGGTAACTCCCTTTGGTTTGAGCTCAAAGGCTTCCATGGGAAGTCTTATGCCCAAAGTGAGGCCTAAAGGAGTAATATAGGGAATTGGATAGACAAAATGGGCAGGGGTTGGCCGAGCCAAAGGCTTTGGGAGTGTGGGTAATGAGGTAGAGGTTGGGGCCTTTTATAAGAGGAGAGGAGGGGCACTCTTGGAAAGTAAAGAAATATTACTTTATTTGAAAATTATTTTCGGATTTAAATGGTCCCAAATTGATATAATTCTAGGATAAGGTGATAAGGGTTCGAAATAAACTCATCCAATAGGTTTTGGACATGTGTAGGTCTTAGATATTACATTATCTTTCCATTTTATTTAAATCGTTAAATAATGGGGTCATCGCTGCATCATCATGATGTCATAAATAATTTAATTTATTTAAAGTATAAAAATTATTAAACAAATACTATGATGTAGGAAATCGTCTTAGATTTCCAATGAATATTTATAATAAAAAATCTGATCTTTATAACCCCATTTAAAAATTGTTTTCATAAAACATATGATGTTTGTGTCATTTTTACTTTTACATTAAATAAAAAGTTATTTATGTCATTTCCCAACCAAAGTGGCTCCATGGGGTCCCCAAGTTGACCCATGGATTTTAATGGTCGTCCATGACACAACCAATGAGGGTAGGACATGTTTCAAGCTCATCTTATTTTATTAACGCATTATTTTTACCTTAAACTACACAAATTACCACCAATCACGATTAAAAACTTAATAAGTTACTATTCACCAAAAAATTATTTTAATCTCATTGAACAAAATTTTACTTCTTAATGACAACCATGTATGTTGGATTTTTGAAATTCAAAACACAATGATGGAAAATTTTCATTTAAACGGAAAAATCAGTTTTTATAAGTACCACTTAGTGGTTTCACTATTCATCAAAAATTGATGTTTTTCAGAAAATTACCAAAAATTCACCCTAAGCTATATTTGATATTCCGAATTCAAAAATGAAGTCTATTTTACAGAATTAAAAACATATTAGTCACATTAATTAATTTAATAATTAATTCCCTCTGTCATGAAAAATAGCGTGTTTTTATGAAATAATAAGTATCAAAAGATTGACACCAGTTTAAGTCTTATTTCAAAGTGAAATTGATTCCAATGACCACCATTGGATTAAATGGTAAACATATATTCAGATTACACATTAAGAATAATTCAAAAGATAATCTAATCATATAAATAAATTAGATTAGGAAGTAGTTTTGATGTAAAATGCAGTATTTTTCACTATTCATTAAAAAAATGAACATTGTCAGAAAAATACCAAAAATTCACACAAAGTAAATTTTGATGTCCCAATCATAAAGAATAAGTTTATTTTGAAAAACATAGTTTATAAAATTGTCAGAAGATAGATTCAAAATTGGTTTGCCATCAAAAGGCAGTAAAAAAATCTTTTAAAAATATTAGTGTATTCCATGCTTAAGATTGGATTTATTTTCATTTTAAGCCTCTAAAAAACTATCTTAATCATTAATAGACATAGATAAAAATATCTATTATTCATTAATTACTTGGGATGTTACATTTATTATATTATTCTTCATGTTTTTTGAGGTCATCTTATATGAGTTGGTTAGAAGATTTAATATATTTACCTTAATGTTCTATAAAATAATGTTTCATGAGTTAGGGTATTTTTTTCATATAAATTCCTTGAATAACTTCAGCACTAAAATTATATTTAAAATAATTTAATATTCTTGATATTTTAATATATTGCACACTTTTGCACTGATATTTTAGTATCATATATGAATGGGATCAGAAATAATATCTCACATGCAGAGAAGATATCATAAAAAATATATAGCACAAGTGGTTCTAATTATCCATTGACTAAGAATAATATAGATTTCATGGAACCACGTACTGAGAAGAAAAAAATTATTCCCATGACTTGGAATTAAATTTGTTTAAGCAGTGGTTTATGTATATTTATTAATGAAATAAATGTGACAAAGCATGCATTAACTTCATATTCAATTTATTTCCTGAATTTAATTCTAATAAATCTAAATCTCAATGTTAATAAGGCTTTTCGTAGAATAGTTAAATGGTCACACAATTCGGTGGTAGAAACAGATAATGTTATCACTCGTGGAGGTATCATGGTTGAACTAACAATAACACTACATGTGGGAGCTTATATAGTAGTAAATTATCATGGATAGTGTTATATAGATATTTGTGGATGATTTGAACTAATAGTAACACCACTCAAGTAGTAGTAGAACTCTGGGGGTATCAATATTGAAAGTATGAAAGAGCTGTAGGTGGGAGATATGATGATGAAACAATTTTACTCATGGTTTCATTTTTGAATAGGAGGAGAATATTATTCAATTTTTTATCTAAAAAATAATAAACAATAATAAAACCTTAAGAATAATAAAATCATAATAATCATCAGTTGTGAGCTTTCAAATAAAGAGGGTCTAATAATATCACCGTTTCGAGGATAAAAAATCATGGTATTTATTAAATAACATTTAAAATAGACATATCTATTTTATATGACATGTATAATATTAGTAGAAGAATAGAAAGTAATGATCTACATAAATATTTCAAATATTATAATGTGATATAGAAATTTCAAATTCTGAAAAATAATTTAATGCTTTAAACTAAAAATCAAACATACATATATTATTCTAAAACATAGATTTTGAATTATATTTTTTAAAAGTAAAATATGAAATCAAATACGGAAAATGTCATCATAAAAATTTCACACATTTTTGTAACTATTAAAATGATATCAAAATAAATAGTAAATATTATGAAATAAACCAAGATGAATAAAACATAAGATCTATTAGGAATAAAAATGATTTCATTATATCCAAACAAGTAATATAAAGAAATATTGTATAATCCCTATTATAAAATATGCTATATTTAAATCACATTTAGCTCAAAAGATTTAAAAAACATTGACTTTTACTTTTATAATGGATGGTTTCACTAAGGTAGAAACTAAGGGTGACGATGCAGTCAATGGTATCTCTTAAATCTCCCCTACTCTACGGTTTTTAATTACTTCATTCAGAGAAATATTAAACATATGATACTGAGGAGGATAATGTGAACTACATGGGACATCTACGATGGTTTACATTGGTAGGACCTTAGGTACTGAAACAATTTTCTCCAATTCATATAAGAAATGCATCATGAGGTTTAAAAAATATATTATTTTATTTACATCATAGTCCATAAAAGTAAAAAAGAACTTATTTTCATAAATAATCAATTCAGATGGGGAGGTGGGACATGCAGTTGGTTTACCTGTTAAATTAACACCCTAGTAACATGGTTAATTATTTATTTTTCAGCTCAAAAAATAATTTTATAATTGAAATCATGATTTTTATATACACTAGAAAGATATTATTTTAAAGACTTGGTTATGAATTCAACACCACTTCGTGCTTTATTCCAACACAATCTTACCAGTTTATAAATTTTCTCAATATGTTATTGAATTTTGCAAAGATCCTCCCGATGAGATTTACAAACATATCCCATAATAGATTTCATCATTTCTCTAAATACATACTCAAACATTTTTACATCAATATATGAATAAGTTGGAGGAATAATATATATTGATGAAATAAATAGAGTAAATACCATCAACCTCTCTGGTAGTGCATCTTATATAGTAAAAAGGGGGGACCATATATCATCTATAACTGATCTCTTTTAATCATTATCACTATCCGTCGTTAAATTTTAAATTTAAGTATATGAAACATTATAATAATTCAGGAATGAATATAGAAAACAACCAAATCAAAAATATTTTATATATAAACTACACTAAGATGAGTAACTAGAGGTGCCTAGGATCTCGGGATACAAGTTAACGTTAAATTAATTCTCTCAAAAAAGTTATAAAAATATTATATGGATACATAATTTAAAGGTTATGATGTTGAAACATGAAAAGGTGAAGATTTTTTCTTAGTACTAAGATAATCCTTCAACAAGATATTGTCCATGAGTATCAAAATAATGCACATGAAGCTAAAGATCATGATGAATAAACTCCACTAAAGATCCTATAGGATTTGATGAAACTATTGAGATAGAAAATAAACCGTGATCTGGTATACTATTGTTGTCATCAATGCAACCTTCATCTCTATATGACCCAAGATTGGAAATAATACATAATTTTGAAGAAAGGATGGATCTCCCTAAGATGAATCTTCTTCCATTATTATAAAGAACCATTATAAGAATCTCTATGATCTCATTTCATCTCATATAACATCCTTGGACTTTGAGTAGTCTATTCCAATCTATACATACTCAGCGAACATCACTCACTCATCACATTTTTTCATTTCAAATATAAAAGAATATATATTAGAATTATATATATGATCAAATATATGATTGACATAACCTAGGTATTCATCCACCTAAAAATATTTAATTACATAGCCTATGAAAAAAGAAACATCATCAACTCATTTGGATGAAACTAATCCTACTCTCAAATACATATCTAGATTAACCAATAAGAGACTGATGATTTGAATGAGTCATCTCATCATCATCTCCGTCATCAACATCAACAGAATTCCATCATTATTACAATCATCAATTTATACATCAGCTTAATTATTTCTATCATCACCATTATATCCATCATCATCATCATTCCAATTCTTGTAATCATATATGAATAAAAAAGAATATTTTGAGGTCACTGATAACTCTTAGTATATTCATATACAGAGAATTTATGAAATTAATCAACATTTAACCCAACATTCATTCTCTATAAGGATGTGTAACTGGAGGAAAAACAAATCTACATAACATAGTTGGGTATGAGGAATTTCAGGACCAAAAGATCCTTAAAAAAGTACCCAATTCATCATCATTTATAGCAACAACCTCAATATTGTTTTCCTCATCTAAATGACCCTTAATCCCTTCTTTCTTCAAGGTAGGGTCAAAAAGATTCTTTATCATGTTATGATTTCATATTAATTTAAATCCTCATTGATAATATCATTACCTTCAACAAACTTCATCATCCATGGATTCCAATTTACATTCATTCATTTAATAATAACACTACTTAATAAAAAACCACAACACATTAACTCCACTTCATCATCATCAACTAATACCTAGCCATCTAATAAAGCAGAAATCAAATTTCATGAAATCAATGAATTAGATATAGAAGATAACATTAACATATCTATCATGTGAACCAAATATATATATATATAATGATTAATTCAATATACTCTTTTCATATGGTAGAGAAGATAAATGTCTTGAGACTTCATAGTACATAAATCCATATACCTAGGAAACATAATATACATCATGAACATAAAGAGAAGTCTATATTAGTTATCAACTTATTTATGAGGATATCTTTTTATATTTCCACCACCTATTAGCTCCAAAATAATATAGTCATTTATAATAAACACTCCATAAATATTAATTGAACATTGGTATTCATGAAAAACACATTTATGATGTAAAATAACAATCTTATCTCATTATCATAATGAGATGAAACTTCATTATATAAAAAAAATATTATGAAAATATTATTTCTTTTACCCGAATATGAACTATTCATATTGATTGAAATAATGATCCAAATTGGGATAAAAACATTATATCAGTTCTTGAAAACCAATATATCCATCCTTGTTCAGGTATCACGATCTGTACCAATGATTTTATAGATATCATTTATTCAAAATATAAATATTTTCTGAAAAATGCTCATAGTTTTCAATCTAGTGGTTTCTCATCATGATAACATCAGAAATTAGTTATCCTATATATTTCTTCATAGTACATAATAAATAGGAGATGAATATACAGGTAACATTACACTCACAATTGCATCAATGATAAAGGTTAAGTAAAGGAATGATAATGATGATGGTTGGGAGAGAAATAAAAGTAAAAAAATGGTTCTTCGGATCAAGAATGACAAAGAGAGTGACTTGAATTTAGATTGAATTAGAATTTACCATATAGGTATTTACAATAGATATAAATAGTACAATTTGAACAAATATATTTAATATATATTTAAATTTTGTAAAATAGTACATGTAGAAAAATTGAAACCAATATGGGAAGACCACGGAATTTTGGAATATTCTAATAGAATATCATTCCAATGGTGGAACATTTATATAGAGGATAATTCCAATAGTGTATAAATCCAATGGTGGAACATTAAAAATGTGTATCATTAAAATAATGGATCACTAGTGGAGGATCACAAATAGTGGCATATCGATTATATATTTTTTATTACTTCACCATGGAAATCTAGTTGATATAGCTTTAAATATAAATTTATTGAATTTTCATGCTGAATTTTAATGGCATCTAGTATAGGCAGTATTGTAAAGGTTTCATCATAGTCAATACCATCTTATTGGATATATCCTATGTGTAACCAATGAAACATTATTTCTGACTATACTCCTTGAGTCCATACAATTATTTATAAACAACCACTTGGTTCTATTAGACATTGTATATTAACGTAAAGATAAATGTTCCTAAACTACATTTCCATAAAAATGATTACGTTCATCTTTAATTTTCTATAATGGAGAATACATCATTAATTTCATCATTGATGTTCGTTGGTTCAAGTTATGACAAGATTTCTTGATGTTAAACCAGATTATTGATAGAATATATATTTTTTACCTCGATATGGGTCTCCAAATACAACATTTAATGGATGGGATCTACAATTCCTAACTATTCTATGAATGGGATGATTAGAAATCTCTTGGTTATCTATAGGTTTAGATTAATTTTAAGGATATTCCATAGAAATGAATGTTCTTTCATCAAGATTTATGAAATTTTCTAATGGTTTTACATCGATATAGATACTTGAAAAACAATACTCATGGTTTTATAATGTGGTAATAGGATCATTTTGATTAGTTTAATAAAATTTTCATGAATATATTTTTCAAAATCATTTTAAATTTCATAAAAAATTTATATGATCTACTAGAAGCTGAATAATGAAGGAAACATCCTCTATCACTATTAGAGTAAAATTTTCATTAAAATACATAGTTATAAAAACTTTATTTGAGCCAAAAACTCAAAAATGAATTTTCTTTTGGATTTCATTCATTCCACAGTTCATAGGGATTTCTCCAAAAGAGATGTATAATTAAAACACTGTTTACAATATTTTAAACAATACTCAAATCATATTCTTATAAATATGAGTGTATGCCATATGAATTAATAATGTTATGTGAAATTTATTTAAGGGGTTAATTTATCTAATCTAATAAACTATTATAATAGGGTCCCTATGAGTAAAAAAGTAATTATTATAGCCATTCTGAGAGGAATTGTTTTTAAAGATTTGATTTGAAAACTCTTGTTCATGATTAATTATTATGGTCTTAATTCTATATCCCCTAATATTTTATATATTTTAGAATAATTTTCAAAATATAATCATGCTTCACTTTTTCAGTTATAAATATTACCCATGTTTACCAATAGATGTCACCTATAAAACAGAAACATGGTGTTTCCTATTTATGCGAGAACTTTTTGATGATCCAAGCCATTCTATGTCAAAATACACTAAGGGATGATAAGATGACTTTTATATCATTGATTTGAAAGATATTTTGTGTTTTTTGCTTTTTTACAAGGGTTATAGTATTTATCACATGAGAATTCTTATTTTGTGTGATCTTTGACAAACCATTTCTTAGTGATATTTTTATGTGAAAAATTATTTCTATGGCCTAGTATTTTATTCCAAATACAAGATTATATGTCACAGTCACTCAGAAAAGAAATATTTTGAGAAACTAAGGTGTCCAATTTAATAGAATAAATATTTACATTTCATAAATCATATAAAATGGTATTTATAATAAAAACATTATAAAAATTATTTTCAAATTTAACATGAAATCCATCATCACATATTTTTGAGATGTGAGAAAAATTATACATTAAACCTTGAATAAATATACAATAGAAATTAAAATAGTTTTTGAATTATAATTTTAACCAATGAAAATAAATTTTCTTTTGGAATTGTCACCAAAAGTTACATAACCATCATCCATATTTATCAGGTTTTTTGGAACATGAATTATCTCTAACCATGTTTCTAGAACATCCAATCTCTATGTACTATAAGATGATACTGTATGATTTCAATAATATTTCCTACAAAATAAATATTAAACGAAAATGATTTTGGTATGAAAATATTATTGGTTCATGAAATATTAGTAATCAAATATGTAAGAATACATAATTTCTCATAATTTTTCCAATTAAATATTTAACAATTTTAGAGATCAATACATAATTCATACTAGAGGAATACTAAAAAATAATTGATTTTCTAAAAATATATTTGGGAATAAAACTACTCTTCATATTCCTTCTTTACCTAGGTTTATACCCTATAGCAATAGTTTATTTGGGAGTATTCAATTTTCCATGAATATGTATAAGTGTATTTATCCCACAGTAAAATCATTATATCTCTCTCTTTATATTCCCATTATATATTTATAATATTTTATTCTCCTTTAAATGGTGATCATTTTTCATTTTCTAAATAGTAATGTTATCCTTAATACTACCATTCAAATGATTCAACATATTTATAATATTATATTTATCATTATTCTGATTAAATGTATCATCCAAAATATATTTTACTCCAAAATTAATTCATTATACAAATTTTCATCACTGTGTTCATCACGAGAAAGACAAGAGTTATTAATATAAGTGTTATGTAAAACCCTAGAAACATCAGAATTGTTTTTCATAAATATATAATTGGATATTTAATTAATATATCACTATGTAGTATCTGAATGAATTGATTTTTCTTCATAATAACTAAATGAATATTTCATTACATTTGATGTACCTATTATCTTTACCAGCATATTTATTCTTAAATTACATCATTGTAAAATAATCAATGTCATTACTTTCCTTTTATATTCATAGAATATTATTTAATTTGAAGCATCATACTTCTTGAAATCCATTCCCCAATCTCATATATTATCATGTTAATCATTGTATTCTAGTTTCATAAGTAATTAAATATTTTTGGAAAAATTATTTCAACATCTATAAAATTGCTCCATCTTATCATCACTATCAGTTGGTGACACAACATCACATGAAATATCAAGTTGATTTCTATCTATTTGTTTGGATGTAGTATAATTTTATTCTCAAAACTTTCATTTTGGGCCATCATCGTATTATCTGTTTACGTTTAGTTCATCCGTTTACGTAATCTATTTTTTCTATAATATACTTATCGTGAAACGTTATTAAATCACATAATTCGTTGATTAACAAAGATTCTCCCCTCTATCTATCTATTAAACACCTCTATATATTCTTCGCATGATTGTTTTTATAAAAGGATTCCCTAATAACAATTATTTTACCCACAATATTATTAAAAATGAGATAAATTTCATAAATAGACCCAGCAATAATCAATATGTATAATATATAATTGCATGTTTATTTAAAAACAGTAATAATACATTATATGTTTCCTCATGAGTAACATTTATGGTATAACATATTTATAAATAAATAGTGGAAGAAGATTTATTTTTGAATTTCTCATCAACTATATAAAAGAATTCATTATTTTATAGTTGTTTACATATTCATTTTTCGTCAAATTAATCCAAATATCTCTTATAATTTGACTTCATTCATATTTTCATCAATTAATAAAAACCTATCAAAACAAGTTCCATCTAAATGAATTTTCATCTTAATCATCCAATAAGAATAGTTAGTTCCATTAGAATATGAAGGATTGTTGAAATTGTATCCATCAATCCTATTATTCTCCATAATGAAATAGATTTAATAATAACAGAAATTTATGATTTTAAAATACAACTATAAAATATTTTAATATATATTTGAGATTCCCCCAACACCAACAGTTAGATAGAGTGAGTAACTCATGTGGGGGCGGGGATAAATTGAGTACCTCATCAAATTAATGAGAATAAATATTTAGAAATCCATAAATTTATTTTAAAATCCCTAGTTAATAAAAAAAATTATTAACAAATTGTGATCTATTAAAATATTTATTAAATTTTTATTAGGACTCGATTAAAACAATATTTGAAATTTCATTAACTATTGAATTTATTCTCATAATAATAGATTTTATAAATAAATTGGTGGTGATAAACTATCATAGTGTGTTTTGTTTATAGATTTTAAATCAAATTTGGTATATCATTCGAAATAATGAAAAAAATAACATATTAAAGATTAAATATGGGATTCAGTCTCAGGATGAGGATTAGTCCTATCATCATGGAAATTACTAACATCCAAGTATATTATTCTATCAAAAACATGATCCACAACCTTGTTTAATTTTACAATCAAGAGGACAAGCTATCTAGTATGAAATCTTCTTCCTTAGTTTTACGATTGAAGAAAGACAATACATTACACATATTGAATTATTACATAGTTATTTTGGGTATATAAATAATGAGTGACTGGTATAATATCAGGTAGTCTCTAGTTAAAAAATAATATCCATTTTGTGAATATATATAAGGAAATACAACACACATATCAAATAAAAATACAAAATATAGAGGTATAATAAGTATAGAGATAAGAAAAATTATGTTTTCGTCGTCTATGACCTACAAGATGATCGAGGGTCATTTTATTTTACTTGATTATAATCATGAAAAAATTCCTTTTAAATTCAAAACATGTAATTTGACATTATGTTCAATTTTTTCCCTAAGAATTCATTGAAAATAATCCACACAAAACCCTTCCTTAAGTGAATGTATGATTCTTTATCATTAATATTTTCCACAAATTTCTAACACATAATTTAGAATCATGTATGAAAAGGGTCACATATATGGTATCTCTTGTTGGAAAGATATATTTAAATATATATATATAATTATAGGTTCAAGTTATATATTGATGAATAATGATAAATATTTCATGGATACTAATACTCTATATAAAATTATGAATCTCTCTAAATTTGTATTTAATGCATCTAAGAAATTGTTTAAAAAAATAACTAATGAAGAACACATGAAATTATCTGAATTAACTCACAAATTGGTCTTTGGAATAATTTTGTGAAAGTTAAGAAAAAATATATAATGGATGATAGTAGAATGGTCAAGTAGAATCCCAAATCCGAAGTATATAATGTCATCAGTAGTGTAGTAGGTGGTTGCATATATTGAATAACAATATAATAAATAGAGGAAGGTTATTTATGGTTGTAGACCAACATGTGGTAGCTAATCTTGGATTTCGGTACAGAGATAGAAATTGCAAAGGTGAACTAATATTAGAACCACTCTAGAGGCAGAATGAAAATAGGTGTACAACACCTGTTTGTAGAAGAGAGCATGATATAGAATATTTTCAATAGAAAATATTGTATTTGAACTAATAATAGTTGTAGATATAGCCGTGAAAAATATGATGGAGAAAAAAACGTACAAATTGTATCACTGGTAAATAGATAACTAATTTTCCTGACATTATTCTCCAAAAAATAATATAATTTCATAAACCATTATTCTCTTTAGAAACATAATAATCAATATTTTTTATCATTTAAATAATGGGGTTCTAACAATTTTTATAATTCTTATAACCATAAAAAACATTGATAAAATAAAACAATAACATAATTCATTATCTAAAAAATCACATTAATCATTAAATTTATATATTCTCTATAGCAGTTGATTTATTATGATACCTCAACTTTTATAGGGTACATTACATTGATTACTGAGGAATTTATTTTCATATTTCGCCATCTCACAATAGAAGAATCACAAAATAATAGTGTCTTCTCAATTCCCTTCTCTTCCTTGAGCATGTTTTCCCTCATCTCTGAACATATAAAAAACTCACAATCCTGTTATAAAATTCTTAGGGTGATTTGAAAAAAAATTATCACAATTTGGAAAATCCTTCTTTCCCTTATTCCCTTTATCAATTTTTTTCATTTTTTTCCTATTATCCTATTTTCTTCCACTGACGAAAAAATGGATATTTCTTTATTTATATTGATAGAACATTAAAATATATCACCTTATAAATAATAATATTTATAGATAAGAACCCCTCAAAACAATTCCATAGGAATTTCATAGAAATGGTCAATCATTCTCCCTTTAATTCATATGTAATCTGTAACATTCATTGATCACTTAGTAAAGGAATAATCATAAAAAAACAAAATTATAATTTATTTTCATTTATCTAAAGAATTTTATATTCATTTATATGTAATTCAAATAGGGGAAATATTTTTCAATGAAATCCACCTAAAAATTCATACTATGTGTTCTATATTTACTTCATTCCCATTATTCGTGATCAATGACCACCCTTGATCAGTGTCTCAACTGTGACAATAATCTAAAATTTCAACCAATTTATTCTCACAAAAACTGAATGTCATTAATATCTTATCTAATGTCTTTATCATTTTCTCAGTTTCCATTGGCTCATAAATCCCACTAAATTATTGGGAAATTGTGGAATAAATCATTCCAACATTGGATAATCATACTTTGTATTAGTTTAATTGTTCCAAGAAAACTATTTTTTCATAACCCTATTGTGTTTACATAATACCGAAATAACATTAAATGTTTAAATACAAAATATTTTCTTCCTCAATTGATCAATCTCTATACTTTTCATGGGAATTGAAATTATTCCACATTCTAGGATTCATTTCAAAATAATGGAATATATGAGATCAACAAATAAGGTTATGAATTTTAAATCATAAGGTATAACTCAAAAAAATGGTGTTACCCTTATCAAATATTTATTTCATTTCTCAACTCAAAATAATGATATTTGGTTTTGTTATTAATATCAATATATAAAAATTTATTATAATGGGTTGTATATTTAATGTGAATTATACTAAGGATATCCCTTAGGTGTGTCCAAATAGATGTTTAGTAAGGCTTATTTTCATGCACCTAGTGATGATATGATATATCCGAGTCCACCCAAGTCAAATTTATTTAGAGTAGAAAAATATTTTTCAGAAACACATCCACTAAAATATTCTTGAAAATGAAGTATTGTAAGAAAAAACACTTAATATAAACCTTTAAAAAATATTAGATATTATTTAATATGTATATATAATATATATCTTAGGGTTATATTCCCCAATCAATGTTTTCTTAAATCTATTTACAACTATTTCTGCTAAATATTCTATATAACTAAATGTAATTTCACCAACCAAAGTTTCATGGAGTTGGTGCTAAACATTATTACATTTTTATAGATAGAATGGGTAAAATCATGAAGGAAAAATCATCTTAGTAGTTTTTGAGAACCAGAAACTTACATAATTCTAATTTTATATTCTAAATAGAAAATAGAACATTATATCTTACAGAATCAAATTATCATCATCCATGAAAACTCATTCAATATATTCAACCTCATAACATGTGGAATGGAAAAAAATAAGTGTATGATTAAACTCTGATTTCGGTTTAGTACAACACATTCATTCATGAATAACGAAATCTTAATCAACATATAATAGTAAATAACCGATCAAACATTAAAATAATCAATAATTGGAGTATAATATGGAATAAATAAATGTTGTTAAAATAATATTGTATTGTTATTCACATGATCTTGAAATGTGACTATGGATACTATTACTTAGCTAATGTGATCATGATCATTCCTCATGATAATATATGTCTATTGGTAGAAACCCATCTGACTTGGAAAACAAATTCATCTCATGAAATTATGATGCATCGATGGTATTACCTTTATCAATCCCGAAACACTTTATTTTGATTCAAAATCAATCCTAATATTTAATAAAATTGATTCAATTGATAAACAATGTTCTTAATCAAATATTTATATTGAATAATGGATACATATTTATCAGAATTTCAGTAGTTATTTAATTAACATTAAAATTTAACACTATATAAAAAAATTGTATAATATTTATTAAATTACCATATTCTTCACCCAATAATATGAAAATTTTCAATTTATTTAATTTAAAAATATTAATTCATTTTGACGATATTATTGTTTCAGGTGAATGATAACATTGACAAAATAAAGCAAGATAACCTGATAACTCTTACAATATAGTAATTTTCATATCAAATCCTAGTCTATTTAATACATGAAATTAATATTTAATTTACCATAAAAAATGAATTATTTGTGATATTACATGTCAAATGTCCAAAATATTCAACACATTAAATTGAATTGGTTCATAATAAAAATAATCCTCAATGGAATAAAAATTGTGACAAAATATCTTACCCCACACTTCCTTTGGGGTTTAAATACATTGTCCTCATTTATAGTGGTTTTAAAAATGTAGTTAACCTACTCCATAACCATAGTTATATTATTATTATCATAAGTGAAAAATTTATTACTTCTTATCACCTAGTAATTAATAATCATATATTCTATTAATTTTTTCATTTGATAATTTCCAATTTTTCTCATGTGTGTTTCATCAAGAATGTATCATTCTTGCCCATGCAATATTGTTATATCATTTCTAAAATATTTTTAATTGAATAATAATCATAATAATAAATCAATTAAATATCTTAAACCATTCATGAATAATGGTTATGAAAATGTAAGATTATTAGGATCATTTGGACGGTAGGTCATACAAACACATAATTAACATTTAATTATATCAATGCTAATTATAGAATGGGTGTATGTAATATGTTTTCATTATATAGTGATTTTAATATCATAATTAAAAAAATATTTCTTTATAAATATTTATATACATCATACATGTGGTGTGGATATGAAAAAAGATCCACATCGCTTCGTGAAGGTGGTAATCCACACACTAAGGAACAAAGTTATCATCTTTCATTTGTTGAATAGGTATGAAAAATTATTATATATATTTTTCATTAAAACTGATAAATATGTAATGAATATATTAATTATTTTATTTAAATTATATATAATAATTAAATTTATTCCTTATTATTTTCCACATGAAATGTTACTGAAATACGAATCATATCGCTTTACGAGGAGTTACTCTTCCATACACACGATGGATGGTATAGAATCTATTATGAAATGAAATGAATATATATATATATATATGATGTAATGAATATAGATTTTTAAATATGACATATATATAATATATTTAATTTATATTCAGTATAATACCCAACAATGAGATGTGTTAATGGAAAAATGAATAATATCAGTTCACAAGGCAGAAGTCCACAATACACAAAAACAATGAATTTGAAACTGATTTCATGGTAGTGGAGATGGTTTTATGAAAATAATGTTTTATAAAGGAATACAAATTTATGTAATATACTGATTTTATTATATCATCTATATTTTAAAAAAATCTATGTGTATTAGAAAGAAGTGAAATACAGACAATCGATGAAAAGGGTTTCTTCTTCATCAAGAATTCTTCCTTGTATTGCATCAAATTCACACATGGATGGCCTTCATCCAAATGTATAGTTTCTAGGATCATATTATAGATGTTTTAATGATATATTGTAAGTAATTGGATGTACAAAATTTGTTATATATTTTTTATGAAGTGATGGTTGTGAGTTCCCTTTTATAGTTGTTGAGGTGTGGAGTTTTTTGTAAATGAGAATAAGTATTTACTATTGGGAGGCTTCTATTACCTCATCTGCCTCCAAAAGAGAAACATAATTAAGGGTAGTATTAAATGGGTTGATTAATTCCTCCCCCAAAGATAAATTAATAAATAATTATCATTGTATTCTATATTCATTATGTTTACATAATTTTACTATTTTGGGTTTTTACCACAGGAACTTGACGGATGTTATTTACATAGGGAATTTAACCAATAATAAATTTATTAAAAATAGATTTATTATATAATTTAAACATTATAAGTCTAAATATTGAAGAAAATTTAATTATAATTATTAATTTATGGGTAAAATTAGTTTTAGTACAAACACATGTAATGCGTAAGGCCTCTTTTAATCTTTAATCATGGTAATTAATTTTAATTATTTCATTAACGATTTTAAAAAAACTAATTTTAATTAGTTATATGAAAAATTTATTCATATTCCATATTTTTGGAATCCATTTTTAAACATTTAACATTGTGGATTGGAAGTATTTAATTTCATATTGGTCCCACAAATGTGATGAGAAAGTTGGTTTTTAAGGTAAACATTTTTAAATATTGAAATGGTTTTATATAAAAATTTATTATAAAATCGATCCCAATCCAAAACTTTTATTAATGGTTGTAAAATTAAATTATTTTCACATTAAAATGATTTCAATATATTATTTATTATTATAAATAAATAATAAAAAATGAAAATTCATAGAAAGACATCAAGAATTAACCGTAGAATAATATTGATATTGACATTGAAAAAATTAAATTCATTTATTCCAATTAATTTTCATATATTATTAAAAGATAATCATATATTTTAGGTGCATTGTGTTGTTAGATCATCTTTTATATAAAATATTATTTCCTTGAAATCATTTTTCCCCTTTCAAATGGTGGTTTATTATTTGTATTTAATATATACATAATAAATGTGTTGAATCTATAAGATTTAAAATGTTAGGTAATACTATTATTACCCTCCATTATAATGGATATTTTATAACATTCATAAAAAAATAACATTAATAATATATTTTTTTCGTTGAAAATCAACCTTGCATATATGAAAAAGAAAAAATTACATTTAATTTTTAAAATATTGAAGAACATAGTGTTAGGTGTAAAAAAATATGAACTCAATGATGTACATCGTATTCTTTATTTAAATATATTCTTTTATATTTTCATGATGTCTCATTAATTAATAACATTATAAGCGGGTAATACAATGATATCTTAAAACATGTAATCTTCTATTCAATTCATTAGATTCAAGAAAATTACCATATTTCATAATAATACATTGACCGGTATAGTTATAGAATAATTTTAACATATCATCCAATGCCATAAAACAAACCCTTTAAGGATTCTAAATACATTAAATTTTTATTGTATAATAACATCATAATAACAAATGTTATATAAAAACATTTGTTGATACAAAATATAACACTCTAGATTACAATAAACCCATAATTACATTATTTATACCAATGATTTTATATTTACAAATTTTTATATCATTTATGTTGGTAGTTTTCAAGAATAAAAAAAATACATAAAATTCTTACAATTACATGCAGTGTACATTATTTCATCGAAACCAATATTCTTAAATTTACACCGATGTTTCATTCTAGAAACTATTCCATATTATATAATGATTAACTATAGTGAAATTAGTGTTCTTTATATATTTTAAACACATGTTTATATCATTTAGAAAATAGTAAAATATGTGGGATGAGTCAGAAAAATAAATAATGTATATAAAACTAAAGGAATCACATTGTACAAGTAAAAAATGAAAACCCATAAAAACAGATAAATTTTTAAAAATAAAATATAATAATATAAAAAAATTCATGATCACAATTAAAAATAATTAGTTAGTCTAGTAAATCATTTATAACCCCCATAAAGGGTTGAAAAAACATGACATCGTCCAAAGAATACATTAAA
Organism: Viscum album; assembly: GCA_963277665.1. Lineage (NCBI taxonomy): Eukaryota > Viridiplantae > Streptophyta > Magnoliopsida > Santalales > Viscaceae > Viscum > Viscum album. The sequence goes on along the minus strand of OY728129.1, from coordinate 274,730,900 downwards.
ACATGTGATATTGTTTTTCATTCAAAAAAACCCTCTCACTTTTAGTAACTCGAATTCCATATTTTTGAAATAAAAAAAGATCCATTAAATCACAACAAAAGAACATTAAAACAAGGCAGGATCCTTTATTTATCATACATTTATTGTGGGAAAATATAGGATGATAATTTTTATATTATCCATAGAGAAACATTTAAATGTAACCATCAACACGTCACATGAGTAACCATTCAAATTTAATTTCATCACTTTAATTGGAGTAACTAATGGAATATTAAATAAATCCCACTAAAAGGATTAACATATTAGTTATCACCATCCTCTTCACATGAATAAAATACTTGTTAACCTCATACCCATTAACTAATGCATTAGAACTAATTAACAGATCCACTCAACACATATTGTATAACATACCTTATGGTTTTCTATTCACACCCAAATAGATACATATATTAAAAATCTAAATTAAATTTTTTTACCCAATAAGTCCATGGTCCCAAAAAAAACAATCCTAAATAAAATTAATTATCTGAAAAAATAAGTGTCATGCATCTCAAGTAGTTTATTATTGATATGGTTATCAAATTATCAACGTGAAAATCATTTCAATTAAATATTAATAGAACATTTACATATCTAATAAAAATAATAAGAAAAACCGGTTTCATTTGAAATACATTTAATAAAGATCAAAACATAAAATTTATATGTTCAACTTTATTAAAATTTGGATGAATATTAGAATCAAATATAATTAATAATAGATATGATATTAGAAAAATGTAGTAATGTAATTTTGGTTTAAAATAAAGATTATTTTTTAACTTTCGTGAATTTTTTTAAAATAAACCACATAAAAATGGTAGAAAATAATTCATTTTCAAATAATTAGAATATAAAATATGACTACAAAAATGAATATAATAATAATGTAAAAATATTAATAAGATCATTTTTATGGATATAAATGAACATGTACATGGAATAAAATTATTCTAAAACAAATTGGAAATCATTTTAAAGAAACATTTCTTACCACTTTGGAAACATTTTCCCCAAAAAGACGTTGAATGAGAGAACGTGCAATATACTTATAAACTACTTGAATGTTTTCAATTTCAATATAAATAAAATACATAATGTAGTTTATAAATCATAAAAAACAAGTTTCAAATATAAAATAATTTATAAATAAACAAAATTTAGACAAGAATTCCCTTACATCATGTCCAAATCTACTACATGTACCTTTTAAATTCGAGAATAATAATACAATACTGATTATATTATTCATATTTAAAATTTCTTCATGTTAATACATATTAAAATTATTAATTTTATTCATTTATGTACATTTTCATATGCTTTAAAATTTCATTTACATTCATGGAAAATGTTTTGACAACTTCTGGTCCTTAATATTTTTAGAACAACATAGGTTAGTCAATTGATGTAAAAGGGGTAATGCATCCAGAATCTAAAAAATCAATAAAACATAATCATTTTAATGTTTATCATTTTAATATACATTTATAATCTTCCATTTAATTTGGTTATGAATAATTAATTAAATATTCTCCTGGAGGCAGTAGTCTAATCGTACAAATAAGTACTGTTTTAATTTTTCAATTTAATAAAAATGGAATAATGTATATATATATATATTCACTTTAATAATAATATTATTAATATATTATACATAATATTAATTAATTAAATCTATACTCTAGACCATGAATTGTATATGGAAATGAATGTTTAAATGATCCATTCATAGTGAATATAGTCCTCATGTACAAATGAGTGAACTATCCATTTTCATTGAAATAGAGGTATTATGGTTGATAATATATTATCAATAAAATCAAAAATTTGGTGATAAATATTTTATATTTTAAATAATTATATCAATATAAATTGAATATTCTTGTGGTGATGAAAATTATTTACCTAATTTGGTGGAGGAGGATATACCACCCATACAAAAGAGTGACACTTTAATCATTCATATGATTGAAATATGGAAGAAAATATTTGTTACATCATATATTAACATTTATGTATAATAAAGACACGTATTTGGACATATTTGTGGGTTTATTATATAAATGATAGAGGTATAATATTATATAAACATAAAATATTTTTTATTATAAAAACACCTCATTGGATATCATTCATTGGATTGAAAAATCATATTTATAGGATTGGTTAATACGTATATCTCTAGACTTTCATGTTTTATAATAATTATTATTCTCCCACTATAAAAAGTATTTTTCTTTTTAAACCCATTCATAAGAAAAATTACATTTGTTATTTCATTTGATGTCTCTAAAAAACTCATTTAAAAAATTAATATAAATTATTATCTAATTATAGAACTTATTTTTGATTTATACTTGATATTAATCTATTACAGTCCACTATCTCAACGTATTACGTAATGTAATTTTCAATCAATAATATCAGGATTCAATGTCATGTTATTTCCTAACCGTACTATTCATTGGCATACCTTTTCATTAAATTCTATCCATTTATAATATGAGTTTTTACATTTTGTTCCCTAAAGTGTGTTCACTTATATTCCATACATTAAATAAGTTGGAAAATTACTGACATCATTGTATAGTCATTATAAATATTTTATAAATTCCATATTTTATTTTATCTTATTTTAATTTTATTTAATTACATTATTACTAAATATTTATGTACTTCCGTTTACTTCACAATTGTATATCACTTCCTTATTAATAATGAGATTATGGGAGTTTCGTTATGTGATTTCATCGTAAAAGGTATGAACCCAACTATCTATCTGTGGGTTTTTTTTGTTATGATGTATGTTTTTATTATTTGGAACACAAATATATATAGGATTATGGGTTTGTTACATTATAACCATAAATGTATGGGATTAATTTTATATCACAAGATATAGTCAGACATGAAAATTATGAGATTTTTCATTTAGACATCATTATAATGAGTTTTATCAAGTTTTTAGGCTCACATATAATTTTTTTAATGTATAGACATAATAATTTATCTCATAATTATTATCTAATTGAAAAGTATCCTCTATAATATTATATTTTTTTTCAATGATATTGCATAATTTTAAGGTAATTCATATGGAAATATTATTCTCTCAATTATCGTATTTTTTAAGAATGGTTCTCACACTCTTTAAATTAATATTTAAATTTATACCAATACTTATGTAATAATATATAATAGATTCATTATTGAGTTTAAATATACTATGTATCCTGATTATAAACATATTTTTATCTTACTATAACGGATGAGCTTTTGTTGATATCATTTATGTTCACGCATACAGAGAATCTGAGTTCACTCTTTTATTATGATTCAATTAAAAAGTTTTATCATTTATGTTCATATATACATATTATGGAAGAATTAGTTACACAAAAAATTAAAAAAATATCCTTTTTTTTAAATGAAGTTATGTTTGTATTAAATTTTTCTTATGTCTCTAAATCATATAATTTCCATTGATTTTTTAATAAGATATTTTAATATCATGTAATCAGATAGTCACATTTATTTTCTCGTATAGGTTGTTTCAGAGTATGGTTTGTTGAAATTTGGAGTTTATGATGTTTTTGGATGATTATATAAATGATGAAATATTTGTATTCCTCATAATTTCATTTGATTTTATTCACTATAGTTTAGTTGAATAAATATTTAATATTTTAGGTAATATGATAATAAAGCTTTTGAATTCATAATAGATAAGTATAGGTCTAGGATAACTTCCTGTAATTTTTATAAAGTGGTATTGATTAGTTTTTATTTTAAATCACATCTATATCTATATTATATAAGGTGATAATTGATTTGTAATAGGTGTACCTAAGTGTTATAATGATGAAAATTGATTTTTGATTTTTTACTCGTGTTTGACCTAATGCATGATAAAGTGTCCAAAATACACTCCTTCTTTTACCATCCACGGCTATATTATTTGGATAATGAAAATTTAAACAAAAAAAATTGAAAATTAATTAATCATTTTATGGAATAAATATATGATGTAAGAAATTAAAATCATAATGAAACAAATATTCAGTTTAGAGTGATTAACGTTAAACTATATAAAATTATTATTTTATCAAGAGTAATAAATTATTTGGAAAAATATTATTATAATATATGAATATAATTATGTTTTTATTATAATTATTCTTCACTATTATGGGAAACTATTGGATTTAGTAATGTTTAAATCTAAAAGAAACCAATTTGACCATTGTTGCAATTCAAATTATAGAGATTTCAAAAATGAGAAACCTTATATAATATAATATTTTTTGGAAAACCATTTAATAATTATAAAAAATATATAAATAAATATTATGAATAACATGATCACAGTATAATTTCTATAAAAATAATGTATATATTGATGTGGAATCATGTATTTGTTTTGATGAAGATGATGGGTGAATGAATTTTTAAATTATTTCATGAAAAAATAAGACAAATTCAATAAGGTTAATTTGTTAATAGAACAGAATGATGTTTTTTTGTATAGAAAATGAGATCATATAGAAACTAAATTTTGATGAGATGTGATGATATTATTGGTCATGGTTAAAGGTAGTTTTTTTACACTAGGTACCTTAAATTGATTAATGTTGTTCTCATGGGTTACATAAGCATTAATCCACACAATTCCCTAATCAAAGTAAAATCCTGAATGATTATCATCCATAATTTTTAATAACATGTGATTAATGTATAAATCATGAAACCAATAATACTAATATAACAACAAATATTTATTAATGGAATTAAAATATATCATTTACTTTGAAAAATTGAGTTATTTAATTGAATCCTTTTAAACCCACAACATTATAATCAGTGAAATTTCATAAAAACATAAAATTTCCACCCTCATGACTAGACATTATATTATTATTAATAAATTATCTATTTAGGATTATTATATACTAACTATATAACTCCATTATAATATATATATTCTTTAAATAGATCATATTTTCCTTCATTCCGGAAAATGTAATGTGATATAAGTTAGTAATTGGGTATTTTGACAAATAAAAATACTAATATTGTAAAATGACATTAAAAAGGAGACCCATAATGAACTATTTATAAATATTATAAGAAATACCTTCAAATAATTAAATATATTATATTTTGGTATTTAATACCAAATTTCACATAAAATTTCAAAATTATTTATATTCCTCTTGTAAATAAGTAATTGAGTCCTCTAGTTGAACATAAAATAGTAATTAAAATATCATTATAAATTTAATATTAATTCATAGAATCATTAAATTTATAAATTGATTAATAATTAACATTATGAGAACATATTTTATTTAATTGTGACAATGGAAAAACATTATATTTGAAAATGAATTCCCTATAAAAAGTACATTGTTTGATAATATTATTCCCATATAAAATAGAACTAAAATGATAAAAATTAGATTAGATGAATGTTATAAAGAATATTTATTAATTTCAAAACCACTAAAAATAATTTATATTTTTTGACAAATCTTAATTTCATGAAAATATTATAAAGAACACCTAATATATTAAAAGGTAAATTTTCCATAAATGAATCCTTTGTTTATAAATTTTATTATCATATAAAATGTAAATATTAATATTTTAGAATAATTTATTTTTTAAAATAATTAATTTCATTATTTTACTATATAAAAATTAACCAATGTTTAATTTTTTGAATTTCATATTAATAGTTGATTTTTAAGTGAACTGTGAAAATTAATGTTTTTACCAAAATTTTAATTTTTTTTACATTTTCAATATTTGAAAAAGTAAAATCTGTTTTAAAACCCATTTCATCAACTAAATAATTATTTCTAGATTAATTATACGTTTCTTAAAAAAAATTGTTGCTTAGAATCATTTCTTTGACATTTTAGAACAAATTTGGATATATTTTTAAATTTAAAAACTATTTTTATAAATAAAATGCTTTTACAATTTGAATGGAAATATTATATTATATACTTCATTGAATTAATCATATAATATAATTATTATAGTAATAAACTGATATATATAATGATATTAAATGTTATTTATTCATTTGTACTATATGTAATTTGTAAAATAAAAATACACTTCTCCTACAACATATTTAATGCGCCAATGTTAAAATTTCATATTGAATCCTCCAAAAGTTATTTCTTATTTTTGAAATTATTTTAATAATTCACATATTATTTTCATATTTTATAGTAATATAAAAATAATTTTTTAGGAATACTATTATCTTATTATGGTAATTATAAGTCATCATGATAAATTAGTTATTTGAAAATGAATAATACCATTCTACATTTTGTGCTTTTAAAATTAATGTATCTATTTTATATTAGGAATATAATTTTATTTTTAATAAAATATTAAAATTAATATACAGAAATATAGTTTGTAATCAATATTAAATAATATTAACAACACTTATTGATTAAAACTACTTTTTCTATTTAAATCATTTTTACCACTTCTTATGTTTTAAAGTAGAAGACATTTTTCAAATATTTATTTGTTGACTTAATAAAACAAAATTATTAAAAATTATTTTCCTAGTAAAATTAGTATTCCCAAATTTTAGTATGAAATGTCAAATTATATTTTTTTAAAAAATATTAATATCCCTGATTAATATTTCATCATGATTAATAAATCAAGAAATATGTATCCTAATGATTCTAAAATTTTACTAAATGAGTTTGACATGTTAACCATATAGAACACCCTTTATTGTTATTAAACACATAACTATATGCCCCATCAATAATTCACCACCTAACTATTCTGACATTTATTAGCTTCTATTCTTACCTATTAAATAGAATTATCTTCCATGGTATTGTCCCACATTTACCCATATAAAAGAAACTCACAACCCTCCTTTTCTATCCACAACCATTAGAATGAAATCAATATTAAAAATGGAAAAAAATAATAAATTTAGATACCCTCATTATGTTTTAAATCACTTACTCAAAATAATGTTTCCCAATTCTTTAATTTCTAGATTAAACATCAACCGAATATCTGAATTCCAAATATAAGTATTAAATAACATTGTAAATATATTATTTAGCATTCCCATCGACCCTCCTCCATATAATTATTACAATATTTATAAAATGATATAAATATAAGTTATACAATAAAATTTTATCATATTTATAGAATAACAAATGTCTATTAATCAAGAAATGAATCGAAAAAATAAAAAAATTTATCACGGGTCTATGGACTAACACTTTCTGAATGAAACGTTTTATATTTTCATCACATTTACTAAAAAAATATTCTATAAATGGTTTTAAAGAGTAGATATGTTAATTATTTCATGGTTTTTATTATGGAAATATAAATTTGTAATTCTATATGTAATTTTACAAATAATCTATCATGATACTACTTACCAATGAAAAAACAAACCATGATGATATATATATATATATATATATTTGAAATATTATTTTTCATTTATCATATTCATATTAATCATACTATTTATTATTCATCACATCATTTCTATATAAATACATTTATTTTATTTTTTTAAATGATATTATGATATATTGATTACAACCACAACACTGAAACATTGATCATAACAAGTTCTTATTTGGTCAGTTTAACCCCCAACATGAAAATTTATATAAATATCTATCAACTATTATATTAGAGAACTATTTTATAATATTAATAAGTTAATTATTATTGTTATGAAATTTTAATAATATCGTTAAAAAAATTTACGAAAAGACAACCTAGTTTTTTAAAATGATTGAACAAAACATGTCAAGAACATTGCCTAAATGAAAACAAATTGAATAATAATTTAATTAATTTATAAAATAATCATTAATTTAAAATAATCAATTATATTACTTTTTATGGTTTGGAAATGATATACATTTATAGGGGAATTAAAAATAACATCGTGAGTACGAAACTAGATCAAAAGTATAATGATATTTTATTTTAGTTAATGAAAATAGTTAATAATCAATAAAAATAAATGTATATAAATATAATAAATTAATTTTTAAATTTTTTTATATGTAACTGATTTTAAAATAGGTTATTAATATATTTATATTTTTAATATAAAGGATTATAGTTTACATTTAACTAAGGGTGTAACAATGTAGTGGTTTAGTTATCCCATTTTAAACTCAATGAAACACATTTGATATTATAGAATATAATTTATTTTATATGGAATATACATTTTACAATTGATTTCACATATGAAAATATCATCCAATTATTGATATTTTTAGGTACATATTATTACTGACCTATCAATCTCATTTGATACCTAATTTAATAATTCTATAATAGTTTCATCAAATCAACATCTCTTTCACTTTGTTATATCTGTTCATATGTGAACTGCCAATTAAAACATTATTTAATAATCAAATTACACTATATTATATGGTATTTAATTTTTTATGTCTATAATTATTACATTACATCATCAATATATTTATCTATTTTTAAAAAAGTTTCAAAATAATCATTTAACATTTTTATATATATCTATAGTTTTTACCAATAATAATTTCATCCATGTACATATTTAACATACTATGAATTATATAATCTATATAATATATTTCAAATATGGATCATTTTTTATGACTCTCAAAATGCATATTACCCATTTTAATTGTGGAATTTAGTCTTCTTATAATGAGTTATATTTTAAAACATTATTAACAAGAAATCTTAAAAAGTGCAGTTTCCTATCATTTCAAAATAGATTTTTTAGTTATCTGGTCTATATTTTTTAATGAAAAGTATTAATTTTTAATAATATATAATCTAATTACTTTTTAAATGGTTCTTTTCCTAAAACTTTAAAATCACCTATTATAAATTAACATTATATAGTGACATTTAATATATACTTTTTAAGATAGTATTGAATCTTTTTTTAGGATTCCTTATGTTTTCAGGATTGTGCACACATATTTTTATCGATAATGTTTTTAAAAAGAAACATTCACTCTATGACTTCATGTTTTGTAAATTTTTTTTTTCTAGTTTTGTAAAATACATTATTTAGTGTAATTTTAAAATAGCAAGGACAATTTATATATCAAAATTTATTTTATTAAAGCATGAAAAAATGTTTTCCCATGAAATATATTATACATTGATACAATATAATCATTATTTATGGATATTAATATGTTATTACCATCAACTATATTTCTATCGGTGGATAATTTAATTGTATTTTCTCTTAAAAAATGAATCATCTATTAATTTTCCATGTATAATTGCCCCTATAATAGGAATAACATTTAATCCATTTTATTTTGATTCTAAATATCATGTATACTATTTATTTTATTTAATACTATTATCCTAGATTTTATACATTAATTGAACAGTTTAATGAATAACATAATCATATATATTAAACAATATAGTGTAAGCACCATATAATTTATTGTCATTATTTAATGTTATTTACCAATATATTTATTGAATATCATTGGACATCCAATTAATTTCAATGGGAATATACCATTATAATTATTGGTGGAATAATGAAAGCATTCCATTAATGATTACATTTGAAATGTTTATAAAACAAATTTTTTTCCATGTATTGTTTGTGATGTGATGATAAATTTTTTTATATTATCATCATATGTATGGATGATTTAGAGAGGGATCATATATCCACATCCAATGCATTAGTTTATGTTTATATGTCATGAGATATTCAATTGTGGAAATAATAAATTTCTTTACTCAAGTTTTTGACTTAGGATTTTTCTACTATTTTCAACTGTGGATATATTTATTTTGGTCGCATATGAGTGGGAAAAAATATGTTTCTCCCAACTGTTATTTTATTTTTAATATTGCTCTATATTTTAATAATATTTATATTATATAAATACATATATAGTTATTGTTATTCCTATGATATTTTCAAATTTCTCATGCCCATTAAAACATATTCCAATACCCTTTTGATAAATAAATAATCTAATACAGTGATTTATTATAGGATTTATATTTTATGATTTTCTTCTATAACACTATTTTATTATAATTTTTATAAATATATGGTCATATTATTCTCACTTATTATCATTGATTAATGTTTCTTAAATTTACCATAATTGATATACTATGATTACCACATTATTATGTTTCCCTTTCACCAAGTTATAAATTAAATTAAAACATTATATATGTTAATATATAAACTCAGATCACATGGATTCTGGTATGATACATGATTTATTGTACATAATAATGGGGTTTTTCTTAATCATATGGTGTTTCCGTTTATTACAAAGTGATATAATTATATTTTGTTTTTCATATTGGTTCTGATTATTTTGGGTTCAGATAAGTAGATCTGAAGAAATTAAATAGTGTCGATAGATGAGATAGTGTGTTATCATGGGAGTCAGAAAGATCATAGAGATGAAAAATATACATAATGCCCATATACATTCCAATGAGGTCCACTGGATGTATATTTTGAGGCTAGGTGGTGTCAATTCTTACAATAACACAACCAAGTATCCAATAGAAGGAGACCCACTATATTGTGGAACATTGAGTTTGTAGTGAATTGTACCATGCACAACTAGGTAGATAATATATTTCACTAGATATACTACAACATCGATGAGGACAGATAATCCCAAGGTTTTATTGTCATTTTTCTTTATTCTAATATTTCAAAAGACTAATATACTTTCTTGTTGTTTATTTTTCCCAAACACCTTAAGAGGCTCACTATATATCATTTCTGATATCCTATCCTTATTTTTACATTGATCGATGTACTGATTGGTTTTTATATTCCTTTCTATAACATCCATCTCAATTGGATCATTAATTGTCCATTCCTCCCCTCTCTCCCTCATAGATTTGATTGAATCATCATGTTATTAATGGATGTAGATTATAAAATTTGGAATTATGAATATATTATATTCCTTTGGTAGTTTTATCCCTCAACTCACCATTGGGAGATACTAGTTTGGTGTTCCAATCCTTAATTGATGTAGGTGGGGTTTTAAAGAAATCATTGTAAATTGATTTATTTCATTCATATTTAATTTAATTTTTTTGATATTGATTTATAAATCATAAACTGCGACTTCTCAGAATGGATTTAAAATGGAATAGTGTGTGTGTGATGAAATTCACCTTAAAATTGATTATTAAATATATTATTATTTATAAAATAATTTTCATCAAATGAAACAATTGATTTTTAGGATTTATTTGATGCTCAATTTTGCGAAAAGGGTATGAAATATTTAATCTTTTGAAATAAAATTTAATTATATGAGAGAATGTGTTTTTATTAAAACCATGTTATGTTTTATTTCTAAATGATATGTAATATTTTGAAACTTCATCAAGGATCCTAATAGATTATTTTATAGAACTGTTATTGATTTATTGACTTTACTGATAGCCAAATGTTTGATTTTTTACATTAAATCAAATTGGAGTTAGTGTAGTTAAAAGGAATGAAATGCATTACTAGAAAACTTATATGTAGAAAAGGATTTAAATTATAATGCTAATGAAATATTTTGATTGAACTATGTATATTCATTTGGATTCATTCTTATTCCTATATAATTTTTTATCTTGAAAGAGTTTGAATAATTGGAGCCACATTTCATGGAGTTTGTGTTGATACTTAGTAATCATAAAAACAATGAAAATTACCATAATATTCCTATGATTGAATACTGATTTAAAATGATTCAAAATAACATATATAGGACAATGTTGTTGAAATTTAATTCAAAATTACCATTTTATATAAATAATTAATCATGAATAATTTGAAAAATATGATTGTAACTGCATTTTTTGATGGAATTAAACATAAAACGTTTTTTAAATTATCTATTAAAAAAAATTTGAATATAATAATTGGATATGAAAAATGATTACATTTCAATTCTTTTTTTAATTAAATATTTCAAAATGTTTGATTATTTGTTATATATTGAATTTTAAATGTTTGTAATGTCCAAATGGGATTTATATCCTGAACACTAAATGTTATAATAAGAAATTATATATTTCCTTATTACATGTACAAGAAAATAGATGTCCTGTAATGCTTATGGTGTCTGTACTTAATTAACAGGAACATCAGAGTTTGTGGTGACTTATGTAATGAATGGACTTCCTATAAAATGGGGATTATGGGATTCTATCATAAATTTTATTATAAAATAATATTAGTTGAAACCCCATTTTTTCTTGTATCTTCTATATTCTAGATCCTCATCACTTATATACTATTTGTCATAATAACTGTTTATATTTTTATATCTAATACATTATATTCATTTGTAATAATTTTTATGAAATTATTACCACATTTTATATATTCACCTAACAATGAAACATAAATATAGAGATCATTAAAATATTTTGATCCATGTAATACATTTTTTGGGTACAATTTTGGTAGGTTTTCTAGGTCAATTTTTATTAAATTGGAAACAATGATGTCTATGTGTTTTCTTTATGTTTGTATGAATCTTGATATATCATGGTAGACATGTGATGTGATTTTTTGTACCTAATTGGTAGGTTACAGGTAGGTGTTTGGTCATCCCACATTGTAACAATCCATTTATTATCATTTAATATTGAAAAAAATATCATTTATGTGTTGTTAAATTTGATTCTATACTTTTTAAAAAATTAATTAATTTCAATTTGACTTTCCCAGTTGATTAAATATTTATTGAGGTTTTCTTCTCATGCCTCCTGACTGAAAATTCCCATGTTATGTCTTGATTTTGTATTGTACCATTCCATAAAGTAAATGTTTGAACATACATCATCAAGGAGATCTATAAGAGCCACTGAAAGAGAATGCTCTAGGGGTCAATGTTCTCTTATAATTAATATGTTTGCAGTAATTTTAGTTTTACCAATTCCTATATATGATGTAGAAGTCATACCCTAGAGGGATGTTGGTAGGGTTTGTGCATGTTATTTTCATTATCATAAGCCACTATATTTAAATGGTACCAATTTTCCTTAACATCCATATCATTCGATGATGATTCCGAATCAATTTTTTGAGTTTTTTAGTTGTTCTAGACTCATGTAAGTTGATAAAAAGAACCTTAAGGATTCATGGAACAAGAATAATGCAGTGGAACTGAATAGTTAAGATTGAGAAGAATGGGGGATTTCTATCGAATGCCATCAATATTTTATTCAGAGATTATTTATATTTATAATTGAAGGTGTTACATTATCCTAATTAAACTTTTATACTAGATCAATGTGATAAAAATATAATTAAATATTCCAATCCATTTTCCATGATAGGTTTCATATAACTTGATTTACTATCAAATGTGAAGATGAATGCTCTGGGTTTTTCTATGGTTCTTTAATGAGATAAATGACTGCATGTTATTGAGTTCATGCTCACCACATGTACTACCATTCTGGAAAATTTATTTATTAGAGAATATGATTAGGATATATGTCGTCATTGATTATAGATCCTCCTACTCCATATTGTAGATAATGCTTTAATGTTTATTTAAAATGTATATTGGATGATTTCTGTGGAGAAAATGGTATTGATGGTTTGTAGATGTTGAATTATTTTAAATCATAAATATTATATGTTATTATAATAAATAATTGGTTCTATCACAAACCATCCTGGCTACCCTAGTAAGCCAATAACTGAGCTAGACCTCACATAGCCCAAGTGGTGATATTGATATATATGGATTGGAAAATAGAAAATAGCACCATACATCATGCAAGTGGGATCAATTTTACCACAAGCAATGTGAAGTAAAAAAACAAGACATTATGCATATAAAAATAAAACTCCACTTGGATTAATGTACAATAATATAATAAGGAAAAAATATGCCCAATATACTATAACCCAAGTAAAGAAATAGGGAAAATATAGTTCAGATCCCTAAGGACACAACTCACTATGACCATGGATTAGTTGTTAGATTGACCTCCAACTGATCTTTTCCATTTTCTCATACCTGGATGAATTGAATCTTTAAACACCCCAAGGAAAAAAGAAGAGTGTGAGATAAATTGCCTAGTAGGGTATCACCACAAATTCCATAAGATATTATTACAATTTATTAACCAAATAAATGATTTTAACTTTTAATGATAAATAGGATTGAAATTTTAAATCATAGTTAAACAAAAATTCTACAAATTTCCAGTTATGGGAAATTATATTATCCAAAGGCATTATAAATGAATGAATATTTCAAAAAATGGACTAAATAAACCAATTTTATAAAACACATTATATAAGATCACTAGGAATATAATTAAGTTCAAATGCATCGTCATACATTGGTATTTAATATATATGTAATAAGAAATAATCATGGTCATCTTCAAACTAGGTACAATAGCATTTCGGGCTAGAGTACTCCACACACTCTATGTGATCACAACAATATGTGTACAAAAATTTCCTTTGGCCAATCTTCATGGAGGACTCAACACCATTACCTAAATGGATGTGATATGCTACATGTATGTTTTAGAATTTTGTAATAGTGTAGAGTGTGTCCAAATAACTCACCAACAACCTAAGGCTTTCATGTACTGTTACATAATCAATAATGGGAAATTTATTTCTAGACATATTAAAATAAAATTAAGTATAATTATTCCATTTCATCACACATATTCATTTTAAAATAAAAATGGTTTTAAATTAAAAAAAAATCTATTTAGCAAAATAGAACCGCATATTTTCTATCAAAGCATTTTAAGTTAATTTCACCAGTTTGAAAACCATTCAAAACCAATTACATAATTATAGAATTCATTTCCAAATTTAAATTAAAATTTATAATTGAAATTATTTCAACCAAATAAACAATTTAATTGGAACCATTTAAATTTACAAATTTTCATAAACACACCACTTATCAATTGATTTGTTTGTTTTCCAATTCACATGCCAAAACCATTTCAAATCAACTGATTCCCTACAATATAATTTTAATAAATCTATTGGAATTAATTTTATGAAATATAATTTAAATATACTATTGAAATTAATCAAGAATAATAATTTTAATAGTTTTCGCTAATCAGGATGGAACCACATACATCAATGGCATCAATGACAGTGACACTGATAAAACACCCAAAGTTGTTCAATACACTATGGGATAACCATATTATTGTAAGCATTGAAACAATAATTGTCTATATTCTTCAAAGATTCCTAGAACCAAAAAAATTATTTTCTTTCACTTGGAAATAAAATAATACATGTGATTACAATTTCTCTCTCTAGGATAGTCTCTAGATAATAGTTTTATGAAAATTCATGTAATGACAAGAAATATCTACAATAATAATTGTAATCCTCGTCTGATAATTATATCCCCAATCTAATTTTAGAACATAGGTGTTATTTCACATAATTATTCTTTTTCTAATAAATATATTTATGTATATATATATATATATCAAAAATATAATTTTATAATATAATTATCATTTATTAAAACATTACATTTTTTAATTATTACCTCTTCAACAATTGCACTATTGTAATTTCACAAAAAAATATCAAATGATAATATTTTTATAGATTACCCAAATTAATTAAATGTTTAATCAATTAATAAATATTATTAATTATCTTGCGATAAATAACTGATATTGTAACTAAATAATTAAGTAATTATCGTTTTATTGAACAGGTAATTATCCCATGATTTTTTTAATTATTATCTAATAATTTATTATTAAAATTATCCATTTATAATTAATAGAATTATTTTTTGATATGTCAATGTAATTTTCAAAAGATAATCCCCTACAACTATCATTTTTAATTTCATAAAACTATCTTCATATAATAAAATAACTTTTATTCAATTTCAAAAATTACCTATTATAAATCAACTTATATAAATTTCTTATAAATTATTATTTATTAGACGTATTCTATTATTTTTTATAGATTTCTGAAATTATACATATATAATTTAGGATTTATATTTTTTTTCAATTTATATTAAACTCCAATATTTTTTTCTTTAATTTATTATATATGAAATAAAATGGTAATATTAAATAATTAAATAGTGACAATGAAAACACACACATTTTTACTCAATGTGAAACACACATAGCTGCAGAATTCCCATACATGAAGCTGATAGAGGAGAACATGATTAACACTAGGGCTTTACAGATCGTATGCAGAGGAGAACTATAATCAATATAACGTGACCAGATCAACCAACATTATGATAAAGGATTATGGATATTTAAGGACCCTAAATGAGATCATTTAAAAAAAAATTCAAACATAAAATTTAATAAACTGTTCACTAAAAATTTTATTATAGATTCATTAATTAACTCTCATTAAGACATTAAAAAAATTTGATAAAAATGGGGAAGATTAAAATGCTTTTGGGAGATACTATCCATTTAAAATGGTTCTCTATTGTTCCTGGATAAGATTAAGTGAATTTTTGTTTATTATAATAATTAATTACATGGATTAGCTAATATTAAAAATAAATATCTTAATTTAATGATAAATTATACCAAAAGTCCCTTTCAAATAAAATATATATCATTTCTACGAAAAACACCCCTTCTAGACACTACGGTAAACTATGATTTCTCAAATGATGAACCACATGAGAAATATTAATGATTTATTAATTAAAAACTAGAAAACATAATTTGTTTAATGAAGAGATATTTTTTTTCAAGTGAGATATCCATGTGTCCGACTCATAAATACATTTTAACCAATCTAGTGTAAACCCCTCCTTCCTGACCCATCACTGGTCTTAGATCTCCCATAAAACACACCATTTTGGGGATAAATTAATTTTTTTAATAATATAATATATTCAATATTATTTAATATATTTATCTCATGGGAGAGACATCCAAATACTTTTCCCCATTAGATGTTATACACCTATTATGGTAAACACCATATTTTAGATATAACATTTGTTTTTTTCTCACACGACTCGCCTTCTTGAGTTATTCAATTATTTTGAATAAAATGTTTTGTTTAATATATTATATTTTATATTTTTTACAATTTTTACAGAGATATTTTGGGTCACATAATATCACACAAATATAGTGTTTAACACCAAAAATTTTCAATTGAATATTCCAAGATGTATACTAGAATTGAAATCCTTTAACACATTTATCAAAACTATGCTAATAATTTTTTTCATTCCCACATAATTAAGATATTAAAAATTTAAAACAAGAGTGTTGAGGAATACCTGATATAATAATTGGATGTCACAACCTCTATACTATATGATCTTTTTGTCCAAAAAATCATACGTATGATCCCCTATGTCCAACAAAAGAAGTCACTCATCTTTTATCAGTGTCTCTCTCTCTCATAAATCATGAAAATCAGAACCAAGATGTCAAATCACACAGAAAAAATGTATCCCGCTACCATGAAAATTATTGGTCTCATAATCAACAACATTGACTAGTCGATTTGTCACAGATTTAAAAGCTTCTATATCCAGATTTCTCCATTTAAAGACATGGGATGTATCAGAGAGAAATATTAATAGTTTTGCTACATGGAACAAATTATGTCTCAATGTTTTCTGCGGTGGTAGAACTAAAAAAGTATGAAACATTCCCCTCTCGATCAACAACCTCATAATGTCCCACAAAACAATGATTAAGATTCCCTTTCCCCCAGGCCATCAATAACCCAACCATGTGAATCCTTCGAGAATACGTGGTCACCAAATAAAAATTTAAATGGAATATGACAATGATCAACATAAGAGTTATACAACCTTTATGATCTAAAATTATTATGACAAATCAATGGAATATTATCTGCCATTACTTTTACCTAAATCGGTACAACCAAGGAACATTCATGAATCACCGACTAACACAATGAGGATTTTCAATGGTGACCATACAATACCTCAAAAGGATCTATTATAATTGATGACTGGTATCTATTATTATAATAAAACCCAAACATCCTAAAATGATGATCTTTAGACCCCCCACAATATTGAAAACACTGGAACAAAGAATATCCTCAAGAAAAACCTCCAACAAATGCATTGGCTATTTCAGTTCTGCTTCTTCCATGTGGTAAGATGGAATTTAAACTATTTCAGTACCCAACAATATATCAAATAAAACTCAACCTCAACTAACAGTGCAAAATCAATGTTCTCAGAATGAATCATGTTGGGAAAATCAATGGATACTGCAGAGTGATCAACATAGAAAGATTCCTACTCCAAATCTAAAAATATAGTTATATCAAATTCCCCAACTACAGATAATAAGGTCTGGCTCTGCTTGTTCTTGGGTCCTATTTTCCTTGAAAGATAAGAGTCACACAATAGGATGTTATAAGGTAGAAACATCAATATTTACAATAAATATGGTCTTCATTTGAAATGAATCAATCCTACTTTAATATGCAATCAAATGATTTCATATCAAAAAGTAGTAAACTCCAAGTAAACTAATAATCCTATAAAGAGAAGAAAAAAGAAAGGATACGAAGTTCCTACAATGTCTTCCCACAAAGGGGTGTAATAGTATCAATTTCACACCATAAATGATATATATTATCATTTAGAATAATAACTACATGCGATGAAATAAATAGGTTAGATGTATTGATATCAAAAAGTTCACTCACTAACATTAAGGATACTATAATGGAACCTGTCATGGTCATTGGAATAGTTTCTACTTCCTTATACACACTTCCACTATGTGAAGATGCTTCATCCATGATGCATATGGCTAAAACCCTTTTGAATGTGAATCATTTTATTTCCCAATTGTTTTTTACTATTTTGATGTTCTTGTGCCACTGTTTGGAGTGTTAACATTATGGAAGGACTTATACCAATTCCCTAAATGTCCTCTGGAGGCACAATTCTAGAGGCATGCCCAATATTAACAAAATCTAGAGCCCTGTCCAACACCATTGACTTTAGATAGATGTGGTCATTGAAAATAACATTTATTTCCATTTACTCTAAGTCCTAATTTGTTTTTCATCACTATCATATTCCCCAATATCCTTCTATGTCCCTCTAACAAGAAGGTGGCACACAGTACCTTGATCTCACCTGGTGTCTCCTTGAACTCAGACACACATTTTATCATACCCAACCATTCCTTAGACTGATTAGGATTTTTTGAGCCCTTGAAAATGCGTCGTTATTGGAAAAGGAACACTTAAAAATTATTTAGTAGAACATCCCAAAAAGATATATAGATTGATCCTGGAAAGTATTGGAGGTGGTTCTTGTCTTATAAAATCCACAATAAGTATAACCACATAAACTAGATTAAGATCCCAAATAGGATTCACTCGTTGAAATTCACCAGTAGCATTCTCCTAGATCTAATTCACATGTATTATAAAAGGGATGATGTTACAAAAACTCAGTATACAACATTGACTATATTACTCTCTACATAAACAGAGCAATGATGCAGAATAATCCATAAGACGTCCATCCCTAAACACCCTGAGGAACATAAGATTCAATATAGAGAGATCTTCAAAGGAACTCAATCACAACTACCGCCTATGTCCTGAAAAGATTTGACAAATTTATGATGTATTCAAGAAAAATTCTCAACCTCCTATGTTACTATTGTCACATTTTATTGTTTTATATTATCTACATAATATTTATTAAATATTTATTTGGTGAAATAACTACTTTTATTTTTTTCAATTTCAATGATGTATTTTCAAGACCATGTGTTTTGGTAAAACCCATTGATTAAGTCTATATTGATTCATCAATTATTTATTTGACTTGTCTATGTCAATTCATTATATAATAAGTGAGACTCGAAATTATAATTATGGGTAAATATTGAATATTTTATAAGAATAAATCTATGACACAAATGTGGGGATAAATTTATTCAGTTGAAAAGGAAATAGGTTTTAATAGTCAATGATTTTCATAAAATTCAAAAACATTCTACATATACGATCTTCCAAATGTTTGGTAATTAAAATTTTTATTTATGTCACGTAATTAAATGTAAATGTATGTGGGATGTTAATTATTTCATCCCGCCCTATTTATAAAAAATTATTTATATTAGTGAAGAAATATATTCCTCAATCACATCCTTGGTAATGTAATAACAATTCACACACATAGGTTAAAACATTTAACTATGAAATTCTATACATTATCTTATTTTATTTAATGATATTATATTGCTGTCATCAATTTTGAATTCAAAATAAGATTAATTATTACAAATGGGATAAGATGTCTTGATAATTATTGTGGAGAAACATATCTTATATTAATATAGTAAATATGTCCATCATTGATTTCTATATCTCTGTAACATCTCATGTAAATAAATAATAACACATATTTCATATTTATTAATATTTGTGAATTATATATTAATTTTACTTTAAACGGGTTTCTATGTTCAATAGCGTACCTCATATAAAACAACGGGTTTCTTTGGAATCTTACGTTGCACACTAATAATATAATATTATTATTTTAAATAGTAGATAACTCCTAGCCTTTGTATTGGTGGCAATGAAAAAAACTAACTACAATAAGATTATACATGATTTTTAAATGTATTTTCTTTTATCCAATAAAAGTTACAGGCTTAAAATGTGACTGAATCTAATTTTAACCATAATTTACATTAAAAGGCCGATTTATCGCCATTTATTGGAGAACCCTATTGAAATATAGTTTTCGTCACATTAATACATTATATTTGACCAAATAAAATCCTTATTTAGAATGGGGACATCAATGTTTAAATTGTGTAAATTTTTGAAATTTTTCTGATAATGTTCATTTTTTATTGAATAGTGACAATATTGTATTTTAATTCGAAAATATGTTTTCATCTAATTTATTTATATGGTTAGATTAACTTATTAAGTAGTTTTAAAGTTTAATTAGAATAAATTTTTTCCATTAAATCCAATTTATGTCATTGAAAATAATTTCACTTTGAAATTAGACATAAACCAGTGTCGATTTTTTGACAGTTAGTATTTCATAAAAACCCTCTATTTGTTTTAACAAAAGGAATTAATTTTAAATCAATTAATGCCACTTCTATGTTTTGAATTTATCAAAATGGACATCATTTTCGAATACAGAATATCAAATAATTCTTAGGATGATTTTTTGGTATTTTTCTGAAAAACTTCAATTTTTTATGAATAGTGAAACCACTTAGTAGTAGTTAGAAAAACTGATTTTTTTATTTAAATGAAGTTTTACCACTTCTGTGAATTTAATTTCAAAAATACTACATGCATGGTTGTTATTATTTAGTAAAATGTGGTTCAATAAGATGAAAATAATTTTTTGGTAAATAGTAACTTTTGATTTTTTTTTCTGCGGTTAAAGGTAAATAAGGTAATTCAAGGTAATAAGAATATTTTAATAATTAAAAATTAGCTTAACACTTGTCCAAAACATATTGGTTGGGTCATTTATGAACATGGGAATTTTTAGGTCGATTTTGGGACCCCGTTGAGACACTTGTGAGTGATAATGACAATTTAGATTAATTAATTTAATGTAAAGACAAAAATGACATAAACAAATATCTCTTTGTAAATTAATTTGTACATAGCGTTATATAAGTTATTGTCTTGAATATAAATATTAATAGGAAACATAAAACTATTTCCTACATCATGGAATTTTTTATATAATATTTAGACAACAAATAAATTAAATTAGTTAGGATACAATAATGATGCAGTGTTTACCTCTTTAATAAATAATTTAAAATAAATATGATTATAAATTTTAAAATAACATCCAATACCTATCCAATTAATATTGGATGATTTTATTTCGACCATGATTATTATTATAATCAACTATAATTATATTTGGACCTTTAGAAACCGAATATCATTATATAATACAATAATATTTTTACACTTTCTAAAAGAGCCCTTCCTCTCCATTATAAAAGGAGGCCACTTATAACCAATTCCTCACACATCTAAATACTTTTGGCTCATACAACCTCTGCCCAATTAGACTTCATACATCCCTCTACTCCTTCAAGATGCCTTTCAATTGGCATAATTCACTTTAAAAAGTCCTTTTGGTTTAAACCAAAAGAATCTACCCAAATTAAAGTTAACAATTTCTCTTAACTTCTTTTCATTTATTTTACTTATCCTACACCTATACTCTTTTTATTCATTTATTTAATAAAAAATAGTATCCTAAAAATAATAGTATGTTTTCATGAGAATTATTAGAACTACACCTTCACATAACTACATCTAATGGGTGAAAAACATAATTTTTCTGTGGATGGAAAACTAACACCTCACGAAACGATGATTGTTCAATTATCTCCTACCACATTTCATAGTGGCCATTATGATGGTACTATATTTATATGTGATATATATAATTTTTATGTTTTCTTTATGATTATGTATTTTCATTTATAACATGCCTTTATGGTTTCCATTATGGGAAAACGTGATAATTTAGTTTTAGGAAGTGAGGTCTACCACCCCCTCAAAGTGATATGTCTCATTAAGGCCATATGGGGGATGTATAAAGGATGAATTTAATTATATTATATATTATATTATACTAGAATTATAATATAAAAATGTATCATTATTTTTTAATTCCATTAAAATATGAAATATAAATGAATGTAGCATTCATGCATACGTACGGATTACCGTCTCCATGAACGGTGCATTTCATTTCATACATCTAAATGTTATGTAATATTATAAATACATGTATATTCTGGATATATATGATATATATGATTTCCAAATAATGAATATCCATCTGGATATAATAGACTATTGACCACATGTACATCTTGTAAATATAAGGTGTTCATTTTTTACTCAAGTACCAAATATTGAAAAAATGAATGTTATTAGATTAAATGATTACATAATGTTTATAACATGGTAATAAGTGATATGAAATTAATTATAAACTTGAAAAAGTATCTTTATAAAGTAGATATTATCTTTAGTTTATTATTCCAGAGATTATAGAATGATCAATTCATGTCGGACACGAGGTAAGGGACTTCGTCTCAATATCCTTTCATTGAGGCATTTTTAGTTTTATACATGACATTATTTTATATGGTGTGTAAAACCATTTGATTTTTCAATTCATTCAAAGTGAATATTTTTATATGTAGCATTTTACTAAACCGAAAAAAGGAATGGTTTTTTACGTAAGTGATGACAACGACCTTTCCACCGCCGCGAGTATTATTTGATCTTTGGCTTCCTTAACAAGACGAAATGTTTTTAAAAGGAAAAATAAATACCATATACTATTTTTACGTATTCAAGTATAGAAAATGATTTTGACTTTGGATTTATGATTTTAGTATCTGAAAATTAAATTTTTTTATTACAATGTGGAAATTTTATCTTTCCTTTATGCTTATGTTATGTGTTATGATTATTTATGGTTCTTGGGAATTATTTACGTATAAGGGTGGTTCTGTGATAAACATAGGGCGGGTTAGCCCGATATGTCTCTCCAATGCATTGGGTAACGTGATGGAGGTAAACATGAATGTTTCTCCAAAGAGATTTAGGGAATATACTATGGTGGGAATTCCAAAGTAACTCTATATGTAGTTGTAATAGCTACATTGTAAGTATTATATGGATGCCACAATTTACCATTATGATTTATGATTTCTATGTGTTATTCATAAAATCTTTGGATTTCATTAGATAAGTAATAGGGTATATTTTCTGAATTTATTTTTGAACAAATGTATTCTCTCTATGTTTCATAACCCTTAATGAGCTTTTTATTCTCATCCCATGTTTTGAAATGTTTTCATAGAACATATAGATGAATAGTAACAAGGATGAGATCAAGGAAAAGTCATGTTGTCTAAAACATGGAACTAGACATGACTCTTTTTTTCAAGACTTTTTATTTAATGAAAAATAAATAGAAACTGTGTAGAAGTGTCTAGATTGTAATTCTTTTGAGATTTAATAGATATGTCCTAATTCTCTAAAACTCTAAAACGAAATATATCCTCACTGTGAATTATTCATTTAATTCAATAATATGTATTGTTTTTGGTCGAGTCCTTATAGTTGGTATCAGAGGTCAGTTTAGATAACTTTGGGAATTATGGTATTTTTAAATAAATGTCCATAAATTAATTTATGGTAATATTGAAAAGATATATCATTGACTGATTTCCATATTTCTTTGCCTATTATATTTCTGTGTTAAGAATGGTTTTTCATAGAGGAAATAGGGTAGTTTTTATGGGAAGACATATAGAGGTAAATGACCTTCCAAATAATTGTACTGAGATGGTCAGAATCAGAATTGAACAGTTTACTACAGCGATGGCTAAGTTGACTCAGGTGACAAATTGTGGTTGTGTTTATCGATGATATTTTAGTTTATTCAAAAAGTAATGAGGAAAATGAAATTCATTTAATGATTTTCTTGAAAACCATAAAAGGGAAAAAAATAGTTATGGAAATTCAGAAAGAGTGAGTTTGGTTACAAAAAATATCTTTCCATGGTCACATTGTTTCAAAAAATGGCATAATGGTAGATCCTTCTAAAACAAATGTTGTTAAAGAATGGCCAAGACCCACAAATTTAACCATGATTTGTAGTTTTCATGGTTTGGAAGGTTATTACTGGAGGTTTGTTGAACATTTTTCACGGTTAACTAGTCTAATGACTAAGATAACTCGAGGAGGTGTTATGTTCATCTGGATAAAAGAATGTGAAGATTCTTTTTAGGAATTGAAAAGAAGATTGATGAATGCTTCAGTTCTAGAACTTCCATCTAGAAATGTTATGTTTGTTATCTATAGTGATTCTTCCTTGAAAGGACTTGGATGTCTCCTCATGCAAAATGATCATGTAATTTCTTATGATTCAAGTCAGTTGGAACCTCTTAGTTAAATTACATTACACATGACATGGAATTAGATGCTGTTGTTTTTGCATTAATATTTTGAAGGCATTATTTGTATGGAGTAAAATGTGAAATATATACTCAAAATTTTATATGTATATATTAACTAAAACTGAATTGAACATGAGATAGATGAGGTGGCTAGAATTAATCAAGGATTATGATTGCACGATCCATTACCTTCTAAGAAATGCAAATAAAATGGTTGATGCATTGACTCGAAATAGTAATTTCTCGCTATCCATGCTATGTTTGTAACAAGATACTATGGTTTTGGATTTGATGAACATTTACATAGAAGTTTTTGGATCAGGAAATTTTTTCATTTCTTATGAGGTGTCAGTGAAATCATCTCTATTAGACAGAATTCAGAAAGAACAGAAGGAAGAAAGTGAGTTAAATAAAAAGGTAGAGTTGTCTGAGAAGGGTAAGTTTCCTGAATTTAACATTGATAATGAATGTGTTTTCAGATTTAGAAAGAGATTATATGCGCCTTGTGATTCACAGTTGAAGAATGAGTTGTTTTTTGGAGAATATATTTCCCCGTTTTCAGTTCATCTTGGATGTACTAAGATGTACAATTATCTTCATGAGTTTTACTGGTGTGATATAATGAAAAGATATATTGCTGATTTT
This sequence comes from Viscum album, assembly GCA_963277665.1. Classification (NCBI taxonomy): domain Eukaryota; kingdom Viridiplantae; phylum Streptophyta; class Magnoliopsida; order Santalales; family Viscaceae; genus Viscum; species Viscum album. The sequence continues at coordinate 274,705,127 of OY728129.1, read as the reverse complement.
ACTGTGAATTATTTGAGGTGTCAGCAGGTTAAAGAATAGCAGAAGTTACAAAAATGGATTCTCCACCTTTACCGATGCCAGAGTTAAAATGATAAAATATATCCATGTACTTAGTTGTGGGATTACAAAAGACATCTCGAGGTAATAATAACATATGGTTTGCTGTTGATCGATTGACTAAATATGCTCATTTTCTTCTTATTCGAGATACATTTTCTCTAAATCAACTTTCTCGATTGTATGTTAAAGAGGTAGTCAGGTTGCATGGTTTTCCCCTCTCCATTGTATCTAATAGTGATACCAGGTTTACATCTATCTTTTCAAAAGGCCTTCAGAAGTCATTGGGTACTGAATTTAATTTTAGTACATCTTTTCATCCTCAATCAGATGGGGAATCAGAACGAATGATTCAAACATTGGAGGATATGCTATGTGCTTGTTCATTGGATTATCAAGGAAGTTGGGACCAAAATCTTTATTTGGTTTAATTTTTTTCATTTAATAACACTTTTCATTCCAGTATATAGAAGGTTCCATTTGAGGCATTATATAGAAAGCATTGTTGAACATCAGCTTTTTGGGATGAAGTAGGTGAAAGGAAGATGATGGGACCACAATTGGTAGAAGAGAAGGTAGAGAATGTTTAGTTGATTTAGAAGCAAATAAGAAAAGCTCATAGTAGAAAGAAAATTTATGATCAAAACTGGAGGAAGGATCATTCGTTTGAGGTAGTTGATCATGTCTTTCTCAATGATTCTCCATGGTAAAGTGTGATGCGTTTTGGTAAGAAGGGAATGTTGAGTATGTGGTTCATTAGACCTTATGAAACTATGGATAATGTTTGATTAGTTGCATACAGTGTGGAATTACCTCTATTTTTATCCCAAGTACACAATGTTTTTCATGTTTTTATGTTGATAATGTATATGCCAGATCCATTCCATGGTTTGAGTCCATTGGTCGTCCAGTTGGATGAGAATCTATCTTATGAAGAACAACGAGTCCAGATTCTTGACCATAGAGAGAATGTTTTTCGGAATAAGGTAGTTCACTAGGTGATGGTTTTTTTGGAAAAACCATATGGTTGAATAGGCATTGTGGAAATCTTAAAATGATATTTTGGATAAATACCCCCACTTATTTTGATGAGTAAAATTGCAAGGACATAATTCCCAAATGGGTGAAATAATGTAACATCCCAATTAAATAAATAATAATACATATTTCATATTTATTAATATTTTTTAATTAAATATTAATTTTACTTTAAAGGGGTTTCTATGATCGATACCGTACCTGATGCGCAACAACAGGTTTCTTTGAAATCTTATATTGCACACTATTATTATAATAATATTATTTTAAATGGTTGTTAAATCGTAGCCTTTGTATTGGTGGGAATGAACAAAACTAACTACAATATGATTATACATGATTTTTAAATTTATCTTAATTTATCCAATAAATGTTAGAGGCTTAAATGTGAATGAATCTAATTTTAAGAATAATTTACATTAAAACGATGATTTATCACCTTTTAATGGTGAATCCTCTTGAAATGTGTTTTTTTTCACATTAATAAATTCTATTTGACCAAATAAAAATTTTCTTTATAACGGGGGCATCAAAATTTACTTTGGGTAAATTTTTGGAATTTTTCTGATAATGTTCTTTTTTTATTGAATAGTGAAATTATTGTATTTTAATTCCAAACTATGTTTTAATCTAATTTATATATATGTTTATATTATCTTTTTAATTGATTTTAAAGTTTAATTATAATATATTTTTACCATTTAATCCAATTTTTGTCATTGAAAATAATTTTACTTTGAAATTGGACATAAACAAGTGTTAATCTTTTGATAGTTATTGTTTCTTAAAAACACACTATTTGTTTTAACAACGGGAATTAATTTTAAACAGATTAATTCCACTTCTATGTGTTTAATTTGTAAAAATAGACATCATTTTTGAAATTGTAATATCAAATAATGATTATCCTTATTTTTTGGTATTTTTCTGAAAAACTTCATTTTTGATGAATAGTGAAACCACTTAGTAGTAGTTAAAAAAACTGAATTTTTCATTTAAATGAAAATTTTCCACATATGTGAATTGAATTTCAAAATTCTGACATACATGGTTGTTATTATTTAGTAAAATTTGGTTCAATACGATGAAAATCATTTTTGGTGAATGGTAACTTTTGATTTTTATTTACCACGGTTAAAGATAAATATGGTAATTCAAGGAAAAAAGAATATTATAATAATTCAGAATTATCTACACACATGTACAAACCTTATTGGATGAGTCATTTATTACCATGGTCATCTTTGGGTCGATTTTGGGACTCCAATGAGCCATTTGGGAGTGATAATGGAAATTTAGATTAATTATTTTAAAGTAAAGACAAAAATGACATAAACAAATATCTCTTTGTAACATAATTTTTAATAGTGTTATATAAGTTATTATTTTGACTATAAGTATTCATTCGAAAGATGATATTATTTCCTACATCATGGTATTTTTCTTATATTTGTTAGAAAACAAAAAAATTAAATTATTTATGACACAATAATGATGTAGTGGTTACCTCATAAATAAATCATTAAAAATAAATATTATTATAAATATTAAAATAACATCCAAAACCTTTCCAATTCTTACTGGATGATTTTATTTCAACCGTGTGTAATCATATCTTTAACAATAATGATTTTTGGACCTTTATAAACTGAATATCATTATATAATTAAATAATATTTTCACAAATTCCTAAAGAGCACTTCCTCACCCTTATAAATGGAGACCACATCTAACCACTTCCTCACACCTCTCATGCCATTTGGATTATCCAATCGTTTCCCAATTAGGCTCCCTAAATCCCTATCCTCCTTAGTGAAGCCTTTCCATTGGAAGAATGCACTTTAATGAGTCCTTTTAATTCAATCCAAAGGAAGTTACCCAAATTAAAGGCAACGACTTCTCTTAACATCTTTTCTTTTATTTTACTTCTCCAACCCATGTACTCTTTTTAATACATTATTTTATAACAAAACCATTATCCTCAATATACATGTATTTTTATGTGATGTATTAAAACTACACTAACACACACCTCCAACTAATGGGTGAAGAACATAATGTTTTTGTGGATGGAAAACTAACACATCAAGAAATGATGATTGTTCAATTACCTCCTACCTCCTATCATTGTGGCCATTATGATGGAACAATATTTATATATGATTTATATTATGTTTATTTTTACTTTAAGATTCAGTATTTTCCATTTATATCATACCTTTATGGTTTCCATTATGGGTAAATGTGAAAATTTCATTTGAGGAATTGCGGACTACCGCCCCCTCAAAGTGATATGACTCGTTAATGCCATATGTAGGACGAATAAAGGAAAGATTTAATGATATTATATATATATATATATATTATATTATACTGGAATTATAATATAAATACGTATCATTATGTTTTAATTCCATTAAAATAAGAAATAGAAATGAAAGTAGTGTTCATGCGTACGTACGGCTTATAGTCTCCATGAATGGTGAGTTTCTTTTCTTACCTCTTAATCTTATGTAATAATATAAATTCAAGTATATCCTAGATATATATGATATATATGATATCCAAATCATGAATATCTTTCTATATATAATAGACTATTGAACACATGGACAACTTGTAAATATAAGGTGTTCATTTTTTACTCAAGTGCCAAATATCGACAATATGAACGTTACTAACTCAAAAGATTACATAATGTTTATAACCAGGTAATAAGAGATACTGAAAGAAGTAAAAACTTGAAAAAGTATCCTAATCAATTAGAAATTAACTTTATTTTATTATTCAGGACATTAAAGAACAATTGAGTCAAGTCAGACATGAGGTAAGGGACTTCGTCTCAATCTCCTTTCATTGAGGCATATTTAGTATTATACATGACTTTAGCTTATATGGTGTATAAAACCTATTGAATTTTCATTTCATTAAATGGGAATATTATTTTATGAATATTTTTACTAAACAATAAAAAGGGATGTTTTTTTACGTAAGCGGTGACGACGACCTTTCCGCTACCGCAATTATTATCTGATTTTGACTTCCTTAACAAGCTGAAATGTTTTTAAAAAGAAAAAAATATATCATATACTCATTGTACAAATTTTTTTATTGAAAATAATTTTGAGAATGGATTTATTATTTTAATATCTAGAAATGATATTTTGTTATTGCAATGTGGAAATGTTATCTTTCCATTAAGCTTATGTTATGTGTTATGATAATGTTATGGTTCTTGGGCATTATTTACGTATACGAGTGGTTCCATGATAAACCTAGGGCAGGTGTGGCTGAGATAGATGTCAAATGCATTCCGTAACATGACAGAGGAAAATGTGAATGTTTCTCCAAAGAGATTTAGGGAATATATTGTGACGGGTATTCCAATGTAACTCCCTAGGAAGCTATGATGGCTACAATGTAAGTATGATATAGATGACACAAGTTACCTATATGATTTATGATATCTATGTGTTATTCATAATATCTTATTATTTCATGAGGTAAGTAAAAGAGTTCATGTTTTGTATGTATTTTTTAAAAAATGTTTTCTTTCTTTGTTTCATAACCCTTACTGAGCTTTGTATTCTCATCCCATGTTTTGAAATGTTTTCACAGGACCAAAGATGAATAGGGACAATGATGGGATCAAGGAAAAGTCATTCTATCTAAACCATGGAACTATACATGACTCTTTTTTTAAGAGTTTTTATTTTATTAAAAAGGAATTGAAACTTTGTAGATGACTCTACTTTTTAATTTTTACGAAGTGTTATAGATATTTCTTAATTCTATTAAACTCTAAACCAGAAAAAATCCTCAATGTGAATTATTCATTTAATTAAATATTATGTAATTTCTAAGGTTGGATCCTTATAGTTGGTATCATAGGTCAGTTTAGATAACATTAGGAGTTAGGGTATTTTTAAATTAATGTCCATAAATTAATATCTGGTAATATTAAAATGATATAGAATTTACAAATTTCCATGACGATTTGTCTTAGATATTTCTGTGTTCAGAATGGTTTTTCATAAAGGAAATAGGGTATTTGTGATGAGAAGTCATATAAAGTTAAATAACCATCCAAATTAGTATATTGTGACGGTCAGAATCAAAATTGAACAGTTTACTATAGCGATGGATATGTTGACTCAGGAGATAAATGGTGGTTGTGTTTATTGATGATATTTTGGTTTATTCCAAAAGTATTGAGGAACATGAAATTTATTTAAGGTTTTTCTTAAAAACCTTAATATAAAAGAATTTTTTTGTGAAATTCACCAAGTGTGAGTTTTGGTTACAATTGTTTTTCCCTTGGACACATTGTTTCAAAAAATGGCATAATGGTTGATCTTGCTAAAACAAAAGTTGTTGAAGAATGGCCAAGACCCACAAATATAACCATGTTTTGTAGTTTTCATGGTTTCAAATCTTATTACCAGTGGTTTGTTGAATATTTTGCACGGTTATCTAGTCCAATGACTTTAATAACTCAAAAATGTGTTAAGTTTATCTTGACCAAAGAATGTGATGATTGATTTTGGGAATTGAGAATAAGATTGGTGAATGCTCCAGTTGTGGAACTGCCATCTAGAAATGGTAAGTTCGTTATCTACAATGATTCATTGTTTAAAGGAATTTGACATGTCCTTATGAAGAATGATCTGGTAATTACTTATGATTCACGTCAGTTGATACCTCATTAGTCAAATTACTGTACACAAGTCTTGGAATTAACTGCTCTTTTTTTTAAAAAAAATTTGGAAGCATCATTTGTATTGAGTAAAATGTGAAATATATACTGATTAAAAAATTTTAAAGTATATATTCACTCAAAAAGAATTGAACATGAGACATAGGAGATGGCTTGAATTAATCAAGGATTATGATTGCACGATCCCTTACCATCCGAGAAAAAAAAAATAAAGTGGATGATGTTTTGAGTCGAAAAAGTAATGTCACATTAACCATGGTACATTTGGAACGAGATCCTATGGTTTTGGATTTGATGAAATATGTCATAGAAGGTGTTTGTGTAGGAAATTCTTCTATTTTGTATAAGGTGTTAGTGAAATCATCTCTATCAGACATAATTAATCAAGCAAAGAGGGAATAAAGTGAGCTATAGAAAAAGGTAGAGTTGGTTCAGAAGGGTAAGTTGCCTGAATTTAACATTGATAATGATTGTGTTTTATGATTTGGAAAGAGATTATGTGTGCCTTCTGATTCACAGTTGAAGAATGAGTTGTTATGTGAAGCTAATAGTTCCCCGTTTTCAGTACATCTTGGTTGTACAGAGATGTACATGAACTTCATGAGTTTTATTGGTGGTATTGAATGAAAAAAGGTATTGCTGAATTTACTATGAAGTGTTTGACTTGTCAGTAGGTTAAAGCAGAGAAGAAGTTAGCGAAAGGGATGCTTTATCCATTACGGTGCCAGAGTGGAAATGAGAAAATATATCCATGGACTTCGTTGTGGGATTACCAAAGACATCTCAATGTAATAATGAAATTTGGGTTATTATTGATCGATTGAATAAATATTTTCATTATTTCCTATTCGAGATACATTTTCTCTAAATCAACTGTCTCAATTTTATGTTAAAGTTATAGTAAGTTTTCATGGAGTTACCCTCTCTATATTATCTAATCATGATCCTAGGTTTACTTCTAAATTTTGAAAAGACCTTCAGAAGTCGTCGGTTACTGAATTAAATTTTAGTACAGCTTCTCATCTTCAATAGGATGGGAAATCAGAATGAACAATTCAGAAATTGGAGGACATGCTATGTTCTTGTTCACTAGATTATTTTGGGATGTTGGTACAAATATATTTCTTTGGTATAATTTTCATATAATAATAGTTTTCATTCTAGTATAAATATGGTTCCATTTGAGGGATTATATGGAAATCATTTTCGAACATCAGCTTTTTGGGATGAAGTGGGTTAAAAGAATATGATGGGACTAGAATTTGTAGAAGAGATGGAAGATAAATATTAGTTTATTTAGAAGCACATGAGATAATCTCAGAGTAGACAGAAAGGTTATGTAGATAACCAGAGGAAAAATATTTATTTTGAGTTAGGAGATTATGCCTTTCTCAATGTTTCTCCATGGAAAATTGTGATGCATTTTGTTAAGAAGGGAATATTGAGTTTGAGGTTCATTGGACCTTATGAAATTCTGGAGAAAGTTGGATCAGTTGCGTACAGAGGGGATTTACCTCCATGTTTATCCCAGGTACATAATGGTTTTTATGTATCGTTATTGAGAGTGTATATGCCAGATCCATCTCATGTTTTGAGTCAAGAGGTAGTTCAGTTGGAAGAGAATCTCTCTTATGAAGAAAAACCAGTCCAGATTCATTACCACAGAGAGAACGTTATGCGGAATAAGGTAATTCACCAGGTAAAGGTTTTGTGGAAAACCATATGGTTGAAGAGGAAACGTGGGAATCTGAAAATGCAATGAGGGATAAATACCCCTAACTTATTTTGATAAGTAAAATTGCGATGACGCAATTCCCTAAAGGGGGGAAGGATGTAAATATCAGGTAAATAAAGAATAAGAAATATTTTAAATTTATTAATTTTTGTGAATTAAATATTAATTTTAATTTAAAGGGGTTGCTATGTTCGATACGGTACCCGATATGCGACAACAGGTTTCGTTGAAATCTTACATTGCACACTAATAATATAATATTATTATTTTACATGGTAGTTAACTCCTAGCCATTATATTGGTGGGAATGAACAAAACAAACTACAATATGACTATATGTGATTGTTAAATTTTTTTCCATTTATCCAATAAATGTTAGAGGCTTAAAATTTGAATGAATCTAATTTTAAGAATAATTTATATTAAAAGGCCAATTTATCTCTATTTAATGGAGAACCCTATTAAAATATATTTTTGTTCACTTTAATAATTTCTATTTGACCAAATAAAATCCTTCTTTAGAATAGGGATTCCAAAATTTAAATTGTGTAAATTTGTTGAATTTTTCTGATAAAGTTTATTTTATTTTGAATAGTGAAAATATTTTATATTAATTCAAACCTATGTTATAATATAATATATTTATATGGTTATATTGTATTTTTAATTGGTTTTAAAGTGTAATTATAATATATTTTTACCATTTAATCCAATCTTGGTCATTGAAATTAATTTCACTTTGAAATTTGATATAAACAAGTGTCAATCTTTTGATAGTTATTGTTTCATAAAAACATGCTATTTGTTATAAAAACTTCAATTAATTTTATATTAATTAGTGCCAATTATATGTTTTGAATTTGAAAACATATAAATCATTTTTGAATTCAGAATATCAAATAATGCTTAGGCTGAGTTTTTGGAATTTTTCTGAAAACAACAATTTTTGATGAATAGTGAAACAACATAGTAGTAGTTAAGAAAACTTAATTTTTCATTTAAATGAAATTTTACCACTTATGTGAACTGAATTTTGAAATTCATACATACTTGGTTGTTATTAGTTAGTAAAATTTTTTCAATAAGATTAATATAATTTTTGGTGAATAGTAACTTTTGACTTTTATTTAATGCAGTTAATGGTAAATAAGGTAGATAAAGGTAAAAAGAATAATATAATAATTCAAAATTACCTTAAAATTTGTACAAACATTATTGGTTGAGTCATATTCGACCATCGGCATCTTTGGTTTGATTTTGGGACCCCATTGAGCCACTTGGGAGTGATAATGACAATTTAGATTAATTAATTTAAAGTAAATCCAAATATGACATAAATAAATATCTCTTCATAAATTAATTTTAACATGGTGTTATATAAGATATTTTTTCGACTATAAATATTTATTAGAAAGATAAAACGATTTCCTACATCATGGTATTTTTTTATAACATGGAGAAAATAAATTAATTAAATTATTTATGACACAAAAATGATGATGTGTTTACCTCATTAATAAATCAATTAAAATAAATAAGATTATAAATATTAACATAACATTTAAAACTGGTCCAATTATTATTGGTTGTTTTTAATTCAACTATGCGTCATCTTATCTTCAACTCAAATGATTTTAGGACCTTTGAAAACCGAATATCATTATATAATAAAATAATATTTTCACACTTTCCGAAAGATCCCTTCCTCTCCCTTATAAAAAAAGACCACTTCTATCCAATTTATCACACCTCTCAATCCTTTTGTCTCGTCCAAACTCTTCCAAATTAATCTCCCTACATCCCTATCCTCCTCTTATAATACTTACTTTTGGCCGAGGGATATTTGAGAAGTTATTTTGATTCAAACCAATGGAAGTTACCCAAATTAAAGGTTACAATTTCTCTTAAATTATTTTCTTATATTTTACTTCTCCAACCACTATAATCTTTTTATTCATTTATTTTATATGAAAAACAGTATCCCAAATGTACTAGGATTTTTTATGAGAAGGATTACAACTACAATTACACACACCTTTATCTAATGGGTGATGAACAAAATGTTTCTGTGGATGGAAAACTAACGCCTCACAAAATGTTGATTGTTCAATTACCTCCGACTACCTTTCATGGTGGCCATTATGATAGAACAATATTTATATATGATATATATTATGTTTATTTATTCTTTATGCTTCTGTATTTTCCATTTATATCATACCTTTAAGGTTTCCATTGTGTTTAGACGCGATAATTTCTTTCGAGGAAGTGCGGACTACCGCCCACTCAAAGTGATATGACTTGTTAATGCCATATTTAGGTTGTATAAAGGATGGAGTTAATGATATTATATATTATATTATATTGGAATTATAATATAACTATGTATAATTATGTTTTAATTCCATTAAAATAATAAATAAATGAAAGCAGCGTTCATGCATACGTACGGCTTACCATCTCCATGAACTGTGCATTTCATTTATTATCTCTAAATGTTATGTTCTATTATAAATACATGTATATGAAGGATATATATGATATATATGATATCCAAATCATGAATATAATTTTGGATATAATGGAATATTGACCACATGGACAACTTTTAAATATAAGGTGTTAATTTTTTAATAATGTACCAAAAATCGACAAAATGAACTTTATTAACATAAATGATTACATAATGTTTATAACATGTTAATAAGTGATAATAAATGTATTATAAACTTGAAAAGGATATTAATAAAGTAGATATTATCTTTAGTTTATTATTCATGAGATAAAATAGCCATCGATTCAAGTCGAACATGAGGTAAGAGACTTCATCTCAATTTCCTTTCATTGAGGCATATTAAATTTTATACACGAATTTATTTTATATAGTCTATAAACCCATTTTAATTTTCAATTCATTCAAAGATATTATTTTTATATAAACCGTTTTTCTAAATGAAAAAAAGGAATGTTTTTTATGTAAGCGGTGACAATGACCTTTCCACCGCCATCAGTATTATTTGATCTTTGGCTTCCTTAACAAGCCAAAATGTATTTAAAAGGAAAACTAAATACCATATACTATTTTTACATATTTTGGTTTTGAAAATGAATTTTAGAATGGATTTATTATTTCAATATCTCGAAATTATATTTTGTTATTCCAATATGGAAATGTTATCTTTCCTTTATGCTTATGTTATATCTTATAATCATGTTATGGTTCTTGGGTATTATTTATGTATATGAGCGGTTTCGTGATAAACCAAGGGTAGGTGAGCCCAAGATAGCTCTACAATGCATTAGGTAACATGATAAAGGTAAATATGAAGGTTTCTAATAAGAGATCTAGGGAATATACTGTGATGGGATTTCTAAAGTAACTCCCTATGTAGTTGTGATAACAACAATGTAAGTATGATAGAGACGCCACAAGTTACCTTAATGATTTATGATTTCTATGTGTTATTCATAAAATATTATGATATCATGAGCTATGTAAAAGAGTTCTAGTTTTGTATGTATTTATGTGAAATTTTTTTCTTTCTTTGTTTCGTAACCCTTATTGATCTTTTTACGCTTATCCAATGATTCTATATGTTTTCACAAGACATAAAGATGAATTGAAACAATGATGAGATCAATGAAAATTCATGCTATCTAAAACATGGAACTAGACATGAATCGTTTTTTCATTACTTTTTATTTTCTGATAATGAAATGGAAACTATGTACAATTGTCTACATTGCAATTCTTTTGAGAAGTAATAGTTTTGTCCTAATTATCTAAAACTCTAAACCTGAAAAGATCCTCAATGTGAATTATTCATTTAATTCAATATTATGTAATGTTTAAGGTTGGGTATTTATAATCTCAATGTTTCATCATGATATATTAGATATATAAATTCTCAATCATTATTGCACAATTAATATCTTTTAATATGATGGAAAATATGAGGCTAATGATATTTTATTATATTGTTTTAAACCTAAATGGAATATATCTATGATAAGTTATTTATTTTGTATATTATCATAATATAATATTTTTATCCTTTTCATACTGGTTTCATATAACACTATAGTAACTTATAACTGTGTATATAGTTTCAAGAATTTTTAATCTATTTTAACTCATTTATTGAGTGAAAAATATTTGATTATAAATAATATATTAAATAAATTATATTTTGTGGTTTTTATATCCCTTTCCACCTTTTTTATATTTAATAACATTACAGCACTAGTTAGTATTTTGACATAATACATATACATGAATGAAAAAAATTTCCATCTGAGTACACGTCAATGCTATAACGAAATTATATTTTAAATTCTTCATTTTATCTAACCCCTTTGGATTAATAAACACATTAATTGATAGTGGTTTTGTACTCATGAAATGATGTAAAATATTAAATCCTTATTTTAGGGAAATAGTATTCCTCAATTTTTAATGGTTATTTATAAAAACCTAATTAAATTTCTTTATAATACTATATAATTATTCAAAACCCATAGTAAATTAATTTTCTCGATTAGCTAGAAAATCCACACAACAACAATGATTGTTCGGTTGGTTTTCATTCTTTCACATATGGACCATAATCTTATAGATCACATAATACAATCACTAATATTATAATCTATGAATTATAAAAAATGAAATATAAATTAATTATTTTATGTAATAAATATATTCTTAATATTAAAAAATCATAATAACTAACTCAATCAAATTTTCTACAGGTAAAATCTATATTATACATATATGTTCCTCAAAATAATGTTAACTTAGATTATACTTAACTATTATTTTACAATTCCTATAACACCAATAAACACATTAATATTGATATTAATAGTTATTTAATATAAGGTAATCATATTACAAGGTATTACAAAGCTAATATTTGGGATTAATGAATTTTAAAATACTAGAACCTAACCAGTACATTAGAACATCATATATTACATAATTTTAGTAAAAAATATTATTAATATTTTCAATCCTTATATTATATTAGACATAATAATTTTATTCGTTTCCCTAGAAAATGGGAAACCAAATAAAAGGGTTAGCTCATATACTCATCTGTCTATAACTTACACTGAAATCTAGTTTGGAATTATAAAGTGATTATAAATATAATGAGAATATATAATAACACAATTAAATATGATAAAATAAGTATAATAAATTTAGGAATAGTATATATGTAGTATAATTTGTAAAATTAAATAATACTATCATTCTAGATATTATAGCAATCCATAATGTAAGACATCATAATCATTGTATTGAAGCCTATTCAATGACATTATATAAAAATGGTAAGGATACTACAATTATCTTATTCTAATTCTCTAATGAGAACATGGGTATAATTGTTTACCAAACTAACCATATTAAATACAATTTCTTTCTATCATATAATAAAAGTGATAAGGCTATACATGGGTTAATGTTAATGAATGAGTAATTTAGAAACACATGTCCTAATTCATCAATGAATCTTATTCGAAACTATTTTCCCATACAGAACAAAATATTATTCAAAAATTCACTAAATTTACCCTATATATGAAATATTAATGAGATTCATGTTAATCATCATGAAAAGGGTAGGGAATATAATCAGATTAATTAAATAAAAATCATTTCCATCATACTGTGATGAATATTATATATTTTTTATTAAGAATATAAAATTATTAAGGTGATAAATGTTTTAGATAGTATAACAATTATATTAATAATGTTAGGAGTAAAAATATTTTTTTAATAAATCCCCTATAGTTATATTATTATGTAACAAAATTGATATTTATTACACATTATGGTTATAATGTTTCATTAAGAAGAATCATCCTTGTTATTATAATTTGATAGTAAAGTTTAACATGTTCAAAAATATAGTTCTATCCTCTTAGAACCTAACAATAGATCCAAAATGTTCAACCTCAATATCCCAAACAATACATTACACATAATTTGAAATAATATTTCAATAATACCACCAATATATCTCATGAAGATGAAAATTTAAAAAAGAAACACCATATTATTTTATGCCTCCTTAGAGAATTTCATCCTTAAAAATAACATATTATTTGAGAATAATGGGAGTGTGATTAAATATAACATTTATTTAATATCATTTGGGAAAAATTTAAAATGATATGAGAAATTATAGGAATAGTAAATAGAAAATTAGAATTGATTCTAAAATTTATATGTAAATATATTTTCAAACAATTAAAAAGTGGACTATTACATTACTTTTTCACCATAGATAAGTAAAAATCCATTAAAAAACATGCTTTATTATTGAGGAATTATAAATGGATTTGAATCCTTTTAAGATCTATTTTCATTAAGTTTTTCTTTGTGTGTAAAAATTAGTATATGTGGTGGGAAATTATTAGTGTGGTGAGTGGAGTCCAATGGGTTCATGAATTGAATAATTAATTTTAGAATTAATTCATGTTATAAACTACCCCTGATAGTTTTAAAACTCCTCCTGTTATTTTAGAAAATTATAATTAATGAACTACTGTAAGAAAACATAATATCAATTCCAATGTTTACTCATTATTAAATATATATTTCCATATTTATGATCAATTACATTATTTAAATATTGTTATTTTATTTTATTATTTTGACAAAAATATACCAAATGACACCCATTAGATAAGTTGACAATAATAATTCCCAACATATTATCAATTTTATCTAATAAATTCTTAAATAAAGTGAATCATAACGTTTATGTAAGAATGAAACATTTAATAGAAATTTGGTTATAATGTAATAAATATTTGTTTTTCTAAAAGATTATATACATTAATATCAATATGATCCTATATAGAAAAGCATCATACACCAAAATATTCTATTTCATTAAGATGTTCATTGGCCATAAATTAATTTATCGTTTCAATCAATATTATTCTAGTACTAATTTAATATATTTAAAACTTATCCAATAGAAATTTCCACATATACCTCAATTATTGATGTTTGAATATGTGATTGTTGAGGGAAAACCCTTTTATGATATGTACTTCCAAATATTTAATGATGCAAAATCATAAGAAACTTTCTATCAATTTAATCTACTAGATCCTTCCTTAATAATTTACAATAACTTATCATATCCATTAATATACAAGAATTATAATGTTCACATTACACCAACTATATCCCGAACAATAATAATTAACAATTAGTATATAAAAATCATATGTATTCATAGTTACAATATATACAATCATACAACTCTTCTAAACAATTCATATCATTTTTTATTCATTCAATATGTTTATTACATTGCTTATATTACATTTTTTTAAAATTATACTTTTTACATACAGGTTTTTTATTAGATAAATTCATTTACATGGCATATAATTTTTTTCCCAAAGTTTATTAAATAATTGTTTAAAATTTTAATAAAATGTAATTAATACATTTATATCCTTGATTCTTACTTCATTATTTTTAATTAAATATTCATATTTCATAAAAACATTTCTCATGTTTTATAATATATATTTTAGAATAAAATATGATTAAAATACACATAATTTATATAATGATATGAATGAAATTGTAGATGTATGATGTTATGAATCATTCAATAATTTTAATTAGATTATATTTTTTTTAAATGATGTAGTCTTTAATTATATCATAATTAAATAAATTGTACATTTTTGAATGATAAGTTATTTATTCGGATCAAGTATATAACATTGTAAATAACAATGAAACACCATATTTGTATAGAAAAGAATGCTTGAATGACTATATAAATATTGAATATAAATTTCCAATAATACTAAGTGAATAAAATATTATTTCATTTAAATTTATCACCCCAATAGTTTAATTTTTTAAGACATTAAATTAAAATATATGGTCTCACATTTTCTTGCAATTGAAACTAAAGAGGTGAATCATGTTTTGAATCATGATATATTGTAATTATACTAATCATTAATTATTTTCACAAGATGAATTCAAATATTGGGAATCATAAATCTAATAATTTTATTAATTTTAATATCCTTTTATTTTTTGTTACATTATTCTTCATTCCATATAATTTATATTGTTTTCATGAGAATTTTAATACATATTTTTTAAATGGGGATCTTGAATATCCATAGAGGTAAATGTATGTATTATATCAACGTGCTATAAATAAATAATTTTACCCCATATATCCACAGGATTTTGGATCAAATGAGGTCGATCATTTAAAAATAAAATCACCTTGCACTCGTTTATTTCACGTGAAAATTATATTTTAATCAACATGTATTTTCTCTTCATGAATATAATTTCTAGAAATAGGTGTGATGTCGATCTTATGTGGTAGTTCACTAATAATAATCCCTATCATCTAATATACTATGGATGAGGTATGGGATACATGGTAAATATATTCTTAGTAATGAAGGAATTTATACATAGGATAACGTTTCAAGAAAAACTATAAGATTTATATTTTTTGGTTTTTTATTTTCATCATTTTCAATAACCATATAAAATTCTCATAATTGGATTCGATATTTAATTTATATAATTTTACAATTTTAATAAATTATTGCACCTTATTTCCATTTAATTTAGATTACAAAGGGATTCATGGACCACTATTCTAATTAATTAAGAATTACCATTGTTTAGAAGTCTTCCATCTTTTTTATGTCCTATATTAGATTATGAAATAAATTTAATGAAACCCATTCATATGGGACATGGTATGTGATGTGAGAGAAAATGAAGGGAGTATTATTATCATAATCCATTATGATATTTATATTATGTGTGAATTGTATTTAATAAAACAAATTTTTTTTTTCTGAATATATACCATAAAATTTAATACGAAAAATAATTTTCTATATTTTATACTTGTAGTTGTTCTGATATGAATTATTATAAAAAATATTATTCATGATTAGTAATATTAATTTTTTTTGAATGATATTTAATATTTATTTATAACATTTTCTTACTAAATCGTTATTTATATATTTTTTATTCTTTTCAAATATATGAATGACCATTGAGTGTAAAGAATGTAACATTACATAGAAAAATTATTCAAAAATAATGTAAATGTATTAGAATGTTTTAAATAATATTATATTAATGGATTTAATAAATACACAACTATATAATATTGTTCAATTTGGTCTTAGAACAAATGATAATTCATTTTGTTTACAGTCCCGGTGGAAGAAATATTCATAGTGAAACATCCTAAATGTTGTGATATAGTGAAAAAGATCATTTTCAATGTTATAGTTACAATTAAATTGTGGAAGAATATTTAGTATGATGTGAGACATATCATGGATACTATGCAATAAAATAAAAATGTCTGTCAAAACTGAAACATGTGGTAGTAATGGGAATTTTGAATTAATCGATGTTATAGAATAATTATGAAATAGAGTGAGAATTTTTCATGGAAATTGTGAGTCCATTCGTTTTTTATGTGAATTAGGCTAGAAAGTATGTGGATAATACAAAATTGTTTTCAAAGATAACCATTTCATAGTGACTTGAGATATGTTAATCTCAAAATATGAAATGGATGGAAATTTTGAGTGTAAAATTTAGAGGTTGTGGGATTCAGGATTGGGTGGTTAACTAGATCTAACTACATTGTCATGGAATATGACCATGTCATGTCATAATAAATCATGATTTCTTAAGGCTTGATATATTTTTTAAATTTTATGGAATATAATGTTTTTTTTAAAATGATAATTCATTTTTAGTGGAAAATTTCATTTTCTAATATGCAGATTAAATGAAGTAATAGTTTGAGGAAACATTTTGTAGTCAAAGTCAATGATATTTGATGTGGAATATTTGAGCCTTGGAATATATATGATTTTATGCATATAAATTTCATTAATTTTTATTTAAAATATTTAAATCTAGAGAGAAATTATTTTTTGATGAATATTAATGATGATATGAATGTTAACATTGATGGTGGAAATTAATGATAAACAGCAGTTTAGATTGGGTGATAGAATATATTTCTCAATATTATTTGGTGAGTGACATATATTCAATTTGATATTTTATTATCATATTTGAGTTAGGACATTTATTTTTATAATTATTTTATGAACCTTATTCTATATATAAAAATTTCTTAAGTGTCATAAAAACAAATAGATCATAGTGATCTCTTGGGTATATTGACACATTATTTGAGGATTCTCTGAAGAATTTTTTTTTATAAAAACATTTAAGAAAAATTATTTATGCATTTGATTTTATGTTTTTATATTCATTTGATATATTATTGGTTTCAAAGGGTTTTATATGTTATTTCAAAAACAATAACAATAACTAATTATGAGATAAAAGAAAACAACACATCATAATTTACACTAATATTTAAAGGTGCATATGTGTCTGCTCAAGATATGTTAAATCAGTACCAAAACATTATACATGTAGAATATTTCATTAATTGTTTTTTCACATATAATATATTATGAGTGAGAATTTATTTCACCACATTCTTTGGTGAAATAATACGATTTTCAAAAAAAATTATATTTCACATTTATATTCTGTTTGGATAGATTTTTTCTCAAATACAGTGCATATAATTTAGATTAGTGATCAAAATTAATTTTCCCTAACTAAAGTGTTGAATTAAATTATAAAGGAGGATGTAGAGGCATAAATTAAATTATTCAATTCTTATTCATGATGATTTGAATAATGTTTTTGAGTATCTTATCTCGTAAATATATTTTTGAATTTATACCAAAATCTATGATTATGATAGTTATGGCTGAAATGTTTCAAATATTGAAAAAATATTTTGATGATTAAAAAAATTTAAAAATTTTATAAATAGATAATTTCTTCCCCTAAATCAATGATTTTATTAGATTCATTCAGTTTATTTTTGAATAATCAGTGATATATATATATATATATATATTTCCACCATTATACATACCATAGTTCTGCACTCATTATGAAATAAACTTCATAGGGCATTCCATATATTTTTTATAATGAATAATTATTTTGTATGAGATACGTATGGATTTAAAATAATTTTCAATCAATTCATTAATGGCTAAAACATTCATGTATAAGGTGAAAATAAAAATTTATTAATGTTTATATATTGATGAAGATGTGAGTAATGAGTTTCTATCACATATATAAAGTTAATGAAACAGGGTAAAAATAAGGTTTTAATATAAGTTTACAATGGATGTCATTATTATTTATTGGTTTGGAGAATTACTAAATGGAGTTTAAAAAAACAATATATTAAAGCTGTAAGAACCAGATTCTTGTTCATGAGGTACCAGTTTCTTCTTTTCTCTTTTCCTTAAGTGTTTTTGAGAAAATAAAGAAAAATAGGTAAAATACCTACATTTCGGGACTACACACCGTGTACTATTCAACATGCCGTGTACTTTGGCCGT
Source organism: Viscum album (assembly GCA_963277665.1). Lineage (NCBI taxonomy): Eukaryota > Viridiplantae > Streptophyta > Magnoliopsida > Santalales > Viscaceae > Viscum > Viscum album. The sequence goes on along the minus strand of OY728129.1, from coordinate 274,686,084 downwards.
GTGGGATAAGTATATAGGTTGTGTAGCCATGTCAGTGACGAAGGGTGTTAAAACAGACTACACGCCATGTAGTGGATATTTACATGTTGTATAGTCAGTCAATAGGAAAATAGTAAGGCGGTGGAAGCAGCCTCCAATCGGATGATAGTACACACCATGTCATTGGGAATACATTTCATGTACTAATGTTGAAGGATGAATAGTGCTGCACTGGCGAGAAGATTCTGAAGGAACAGTTCAAAAAATGAAAAGTACATGTCGTGTACTTGAGAAGCACATGTTCTGTAGTATGCATTTTAGATTAAAATGGAAAGTAGCCTCCCATGTTCACAGGGAAGGCATAGAAATCCAGAGGAGAGAACAGGAGGATGGACAGAGTTGTAGAGAACAGCTGATCCTGCACCGGGAATCTATTTCCGCTTCTACCGATCATGTTGGAACTGCACGGGTATGCCCTATCTTCCCCTGGCGCTATTCTTTCCAATTCTTTCCCAAGGGATATTTATTTACACTTGAATGAGAATTCATTACCTTATATTTACATCATTCATGGGGGTTTCGAGGAGCCTCATTCGTGTATATCGATCAGGGGCGTTTGAGGTAGGTGGCTTGGTGTTTAAATTTCCAACTGTTGTGTGTTTGTGTGTATTTTTGTGCTACGAACCCATGTTGGGGTGTTGTGTGGCTTAGGAATTTGATATTTAATTACCTAGAATTGTATAGGTAATTAAATGTGATAATAAACTACTCATTGGAATCATTACTTTGATCTAGGACCACCATAGGGGTGCGTTCCACTGTTTATCCATTTGTCCAAGATACCTGAGGGGATGCCATTATAATAATGTTTGTTAAATTTCTTTGAGAGTAATTGAATTTGAATTTTTTATTTACATGTTTGGCATGTCCTGGTTAATTTATTATCTTGAGGGCAGTTCTTCACTTAGCCGGAGGGCAGTGTTACTTTTATCCTGAGTGTAGATGTTACTTCGGCCTGAGAAAATCTTATTTCATGCCTAGGGTAAATAGATTCAGTTCTTGAGGGCGACACTAAATATTCCTGAGGGAAATATCTGTTATGCATGTGGGAAATTACCAATGGGTTACATTTCTGATTAAATGAGGGTTAGGGATTGCGTGTCTGAGGACACTAACTATTTACCTAGAAATTCAATGTGGTGGTTTCTTTATAATGAACATTTAAATGAATAGTAAAAGGGTAATATAATTGGTGATGTTAGTAACTTTTTTGTACTGCTTAGTTTATTGCATTTTACATTCGAACAATGTATTTTTATGTTTACATACAGTTGAGAACAAGCCTTTGGTGGGTTTTTAATTGTATTTATTTTCACACCGTGTTTGGGTCATGTCTTCGGCCCCAACAAATTATGTTTATACAGGTGTGGATAAGGTAAAGGGTCCCTATACAGGTACATGATTTTTGCTGGGGAGTAGGGGAGCATGGGACAGACCGTAGGCTCCTGATGCTGCTGGTTTTTTTATTTTTCTTTGTTGTTCTCTGTATTGTATTATACTATTGTGTAACATGTTCTAGTTGTTTTTAAAAACATGAGACATATGGAATCATATCTATATAACTGGTTAGTTATCTTTTACTGGAGTTTTTTATATTAAATTTGTATTTTTTATTGCTTCCACTATTGTTGAATGTTTTAATTATTCTGATGTTCTACACTTCAAAAAATGAGGGCATAGATTCCCCACTATCAGACATGGGCCCTCGCTAATAGTCAGTAGCCTCTGGTGTTTGGGGAAATACACTTTATGTCATGTGACCAACCGGGTTTGGGGCACCCGTTGAGTGGCACCCGGAACCGGGACATTACAATGTTTTATCAAAGGATGTTCTTTTCATTTACTTACTCTTTGGAGCCTTAGTCAGTTATAGGAAGGAAAAGGTATTTGGTAATAAGCAGTTCCCAGGCGTAGCTAAGCAGTGTGCAGTGAAAAGCTAGTCTACCTCTTATTTTTGCAATTCTTTTGATTTTGAAAATTTTACAGTTGATTTGATTTTCAACGTTGGGTGACGCACTTGTGATTGTCCTATTTATATTTTATCCATTGGTTCTATTTAGTTATAACCTGAATATATGAGGGTATGCCATCTCATGAATTGTTTAGGTAATGCTAGGAATCACATTACATGCACAGTTCCACGTCATATAGGCGCATTAGAACTTGCATGTTGGTGTGATATTTGTGCTAAAAAATCACGCGGTTGTGATAACTGCTTTGATAAATACCTACTATGTGATAGAGTATTTTTGTGTGAGTCTGTTGATAGAATGAATGCCAAACTTTAGTTTTTGGGGATTATATGCCCTCATTGACAAGAATTTGGTGGATAATTGATTGTTTATCTTTTTATAACACAAAAAAGATTCCAAACTTTGATTCGCGGTGAGTATGGGCCCTCATGGATCGTAATTTGGCACTTAGGTCTTGTTTTTTCAGTATTTTCTCGGTTAAGAAGAAGTATCTGAGGCATACTATCCAGAAAACCCAGTATACATGTCGTGTAGTTCCATGGACACATGTCGTGTGTTCTTCTGTTCATGAAGAAAAGAAAACTTTTTAAGTACTTGTCATGTACCCTCAATACACGCTGTGTAGTCTCTTTCCGTTTTATAGACCGTGTGGGAGGGGACACGGGGAAGGGACATGTTTTGGAAAAACAAGTTGTGTAGTGTTGACCTGGAGTGCACCTGTGTAACTAAGAAACACGGACATTGGAGACCTTAATACACACACGTCGTGTTCACTATAGAACACGCTGTGTAGTCTGACCTGGGATCCGATCGTTTAACTAACAACGCAATTTTGTATAATCCTTTTGTGTACACGCCATGTGTATATGGAACACACCATGTAGTGCGAGTCTTGTATCCGGTCGTGTAACAAACAACACGGGTCGATAGAGCTCTTCTAGTACATGTCGTGTTCCCGAGGGACACGCCGTGTATTTTTGTCTGAGGACAGACCTTGTGGTTTTAGCCATGTGGTTGGGAAACAGGGTGGTGTACACGCTGTGGGCGGGTGTAACACGTCGTGTAGTGTTTTCCAGGTAGACGGACGTGTCCCAAACGACATGGGTAGTTGGAAAATTACACTATACACGATGTGTCATCAATATACACGATGTGTAGTTTAGTTTAACAGGAGCCACATGTCTTGGCCACGTAGGACCCTGGCAGGGGAAGAGAAGTTAGGAACATGTCATGTAGTCTGTATAAACAGTGTGTAGTCTTTTTGATCAATCATGAATGTCTTCTTCCTCTTGTTCCCCATTCGGTCCCTTCATTTTTAGACTGTGATAATCATCATCTAAGGTGTGTGTTTGACCTTGTAGAGTCATGTTGCCGAGACGACCAATCGTTGTTCTCCAAAAGAGTGGAAAATATTATAATCTATAGATGGTAGGACATTGGCTACCAGTGGATCCTCCAGTAGAGCCAGATGAGTGCCACCCAGTAAACCGGACACAAGTGCGGAGGCACAGTTCCGTGAAGGCTTTATGTGGTTCATGCAGATATTTCAGGGAGCACCGCTGGCTGCCACATTTATGGAAGAGATGACTCATAATTTCTAGAAGCTGTATCCACTTATGTTTTCAAGGGATGGTCGACCACATGCTACAGAGTCTTTGCTTGGGTCTATGCAGACTATTTTCGAGCATCTTGAGCTGCCTCTAGGGAAGAGGGTCAAGCATGCAACGTATATGCTGTGTGATTTTGCCAAAAGGAGGTGGGATGTTACCAGCTAGTCAGAGAATCACAGAGACATGGAATGGGATGATTTTCAGACAGCTTTATATGATTTCTTCTTCCCAGAGATGCTGGGGATATATAAAGCTCTAGAGTTCATAAACATGCAGAAAGACGCTATGTCAGTGATGTATTATTCTGCTCGTTTCACTGAGCTTTAGTGTTTTTCACCCTTTCTTGTGGGTGATGAGATGTTGAGAGCCAGACACTTTGAGGATGGTATTCGATATGACATCTGGGAACTGGTAAATGTTATCTGTTTTTCTTCAGTACATGCTATTGTGAATGAGGCGCTGATTATAGAGAGGAACCTACGGGAAGCTAGTGGTGTGGGCCTGGGCGATTCAGCACCAGTTTCTGGTACTATTTTTTCCAGTAAGATGAAGCGACATATAGATTTCACTCATGGGGGCAGTACCTGCAATGCAGTTTCTTTAGGTGGTCAAGTCAGGTGCTACCATTGTGGTAAAGATGGGAACAAGAGACCAAACCTTCCACATGATATAGTGGAGTGCTGAACTTTCGGCAAGATGGGTCATCTGCAGCACTTTTTCTGGGAGTTTCCACCAGTGACAAGTGAGAGGGGTTCTTGACAGACTCACCATGTGGGATCAAGACCAGAAGCTTCTCACCAGTCTGAAAACTGGAATACGTCAGGTCATGCTGGAAGAGATGTTGGTCATGGACATGGTATCCAGACACCAGGATATCAAAGGCAATAGGGAGGGACAACTCAGGGTATCCAGGATGTGTCGTAGGGCTGCGACACTAGGCAGGCATATACAGTGCAATATACCCAACAAGATCAAGATCCCGGTCCATCTATAGTCAGAGGTACTATTCTATTAGCTTCTGTCTTATCTTCAGTATTTTTTGATATGGTTTCTAAACATAGCTTTGTATCTATTCTTGTTGTGGAGAGCCTTGGGTTATGTGTTTCTTCTTCATCTTATGTTATGACATTATACACTCTGTTGGGAATGAGAGGGGCCAGTGTGCGTCAGTTCATGTAGTGTCCCTTTAGGTTGGAGGGTGTCACATTCTACAGGACCTGTATGTCTTAGATTTGACAACTTATGACATCATTCTCAAGATGGACGTGTTGGTTCCATTTCGAGCCTTTATATATTTCTATCTTCGCAGGGTGCATTTCACATCACAAGAGGGTATAGAGCTTCTATACAAAGGTCAATGGGAAGTTCAGGCGATTCGAGCTGGACCAACTCATCATGGGTGAGGTGGTATGATAGCCCAAATTGTGAGTTTATATTCTGGATGATCAAGGGTATTGTCAAAATTATTTCCCTCTAGTGGTTGATCATTTTAGTGATTTCTTTCCTGATGACTTTTTGGGTCTACCTCTAGAGTCTGAGGTGAATTTATGTATTGAGATTGTGCCAAGAGCAACACATGTGTCCATTATTCCTTAATGGAGGGCTACACCAGAGTTGTAGGATCTCAAGAGGCAGTTAGAGGAGTTACAGTAAAAGGGCTTTATCCGACCCAGTACTTCTCCTTGGGGTTCGCTGGTCCATTTTTCGAAGAAGGCAGACGGTACCCTCAGACTCTGTGTTGATTATCGGAAGTTGAACCAGTTAACGTTCAATAACTGATATCCCTTTCTGAGTAATGATGATATTTTTGATCAAATTCATGGAGCACGAGTGTTCTTGAAGATTGACTTGAGATCCGGATATCATCAGTTGCACATGAGACCGACGGGTATACCACTTACAACTTTTTGGAGCACATATGTTCTTCACGAGTACTTGGTTATTCCGTTTGGACTCACAAACGCGCCAGCAGGTTTCATGGCTCTGATGAATCGTGTGTTCTCTCTTTATCTGGATTGTTTTGAGGTAGTATTTCTGGACGATATCTTGGTGTACTCTCACACTCGAAACGACCATGCCACCCATTTTGAGACCTTATTGATGACCTTGATAGAGCATCAGTTATATGATAATCTCCCAACGTGACACATTTTGATGGACTAGATTCACATCCTGGGTCATATCATCTCAGAGGTAGGAGTTGAAGTAGACCCAGAAAAGGTGAGAGCAGTAGTTTTCGGAGAGCAGCCTATGAACGTGTTTGAGATACGATGTTTCTTTGGGCTGACTAGTTACTACATAGGATTTATACAGGACTTCTCCCTATTAGCAGTGCCGTTGAAGGGTTTGACTAAGAAGGGTGTGAAGTTTGTTTGGTCGGAAGCTGGAGAGACAGCCTTCTAGAAGCTGAAGGGAATGTTGACATCAGCACCAATCCTGATACTCCCAGAGTAGGGAAATAGATATAAAGATTACTGTAATGCATCAGGTATTGGGATTTGAGCGGTGTTGATGCATGGCGATCGAGTTGTTGCATACGGGTCTCAGCAGTTGAGGCCACATGAGAGGAATTACCCAGTGAATGATCTCGAGTTGGCTGCAGTTGTTCATCTGTTGCGCTGTTGGAGACATTATCTCTTGGGCGAGTATTTTGTGGTTTTCATAAACCAAAAAATTATCATGTATATCTTTACTCAGCGTGACTTGAATCTGAGATAGAGAGGGTGGGTAGAATACCTTTAGTCCTTCGACCTTGATCTTGCCTATACACCTAGAAAAGGTAATGTAGTAGCTGATTCACTGAACATGAGGACTCATGTACAGGAAGAGCAGGAGGTCAGTGGTGAGTGGAAGCTCATGGATTTGTTCACTAAAATCCATTTGGAGGTGCATGATTGTAATGGGTAGACCTTTATTACATCTTTAACTAGGACTTATACCCTCCTGGGTAGAGTGAGTATGAGACAACTATCTAATTCAAAAGGCCCAGTTCTACGGGAGTCGGTGGCAAGTGAGGACCCTCCTCCTGGTTGGAAGATAGGCGATGACGAGGAACCATGTTTCCATGGATGTGTATGGGTCCTAGTGGTTATATGCGAAGAGTTGATGTGGGAGTTTCATGATTCAACTTGGGAAGTTCATCCCGGAGGTTCCAAGATGAATCGTGACATGAGACGTCAGTATTGGTGGCCGGGTATAAAGAGAGATGTAGCTGGTTTTATTACAATGTAATCCACCAGTCAATAGGTGAAGGCGGAGCATCAAATGCTAGCCGAAATGTTATTGCAGTTACCCATCCTGGAGTGGAAATGGTATGATGTCGTGATGGACTTCGTGACTGGGTTATCGAGGTCAGCACAAGGAAATTATGTCGTGTTGGTTGTTGTGGACAGACTCATTAAGGTAGATCACATTATTCCAATCAAGGATACATTCGGTGTGGACGAGCTCGAAATGTTGTATATCCGAGATGTTGTATTTCTTCAAAGGTTTCCTCATTCTATCGTTTCTGATTGAGACGCCCATTTTATGACTCGTTTCTGGCAGAGTTTTCCGAGGGCACTGGGTATACAGGTGCTTCTGAGCATAGCATACCATCCTGAGACTGATGGTTAGTCAGAGAGTATGATAGAGGTACTTGGGGACATGCTGCGTGCATGCATCCTAGACATTGGAGGATCATGGGAGATTCATATACCACTAGTTGAGTTTGCCTACAATAAAAGTTATAGGCAACTATTGAGATGGCACAATATGAGGATTTATATGGTAGGACATTCCTCTCACCTTTTTGCTGGTTAAAGGTAGGTGATGCCACTTTTATGGGACCACTTCTCGTGAAGGAGACTTATGACCAGGTCCAGCTGATTCAAAAGTGGATGTCTACCACACAGTCTAGTCAGAAATATTATGCTGATAGCTGCAGAAGACCCTTGGTGTTCGTGGTTGGGGATCAATTTTTCTTCTGTATTTCACCGATGATGGGACACAGGCAGATTAAGAGACAGGGTAAACTTTCACCGAGGTATGTGGGGCCAATTGAGATTCTGGAGAGAGTCGGGCTGGTTGCCTATCAGTGGAAGTTACTATAGAGGTACAGTGTCATGCACGACGAATTCCATGTATCTCAGTTGCGTCGCTATCATTCAGACTCGTCTCATGTATTTCAGCCCAAGGAGGTTGAGTTGGAGTTAGATGAATCCTTTAACAAGCATATGATTTGTATCATTGATAGGAGCACGAATGTTATCTGTGACCGTTCAGTTCCTCTTGTACGGGTGATATGGAAGCATGGACGAGTGCAGGACGAATCCTGGGAGTGGGAGACCGACATATGTGCTCAGTGTCCAGAGTTGTTCTGTGCTTAATATTCTCCACCCGTGGAAGGGAAATTAAGGGAAGAATTCCTTTAAGGGGGGAAGTTTGTAAGAAACCGGTTCTTGTTCTTGAGGTACATGTTTCTTCATTTATCTTTTCCTTAAGTGTTTTTGAGAAAATAAGGAAAATGTGGAAAAATCCTCAATTTTGGGACTACACACCAGGTACTATTCCACACGTCGTGTACATTGGCCGTGTGGTATTAGTACACATGGTGTGTAGCCATGTCGGCGATGGAGGGTGTAAAAACTGACTACACGCCGTGTAGTGGATATTTACATGTTGTGTCGTCAGTCGGAAGGAAAATACTATGGCTATGGAAGAAGCCCCCAGACGAACTATAGTACACACCGTGTGACCAGGAACACACATCGTGCACTCATGTCGATGGATGAACAATACAATACTGGCGAGAAGCCACCGTAGGAACATTTAAAAAATTGAAAGTACGCGTCGTATACTTGAAAAGTACATGCTGTGTAGTATGTTTTTTTCGTTTAAAATGGGCAGTAGCCTCAATTTTCCATAGGGAAGCCATAGAATTCCAGAGGAGAGCTTAGGAGGAAGGCCGGAGTTTCGGAGATCAGCTGATCGTGAACCGGGAATTCGTTTCCGCTTCTGCCAATCATGTTGGAACGACACGAGTAATCCCTATCTTCTCCTGGCACTGTTCTCGCCAATTATTTATCAAGGGAGAGTTATTTACACTTGAACAATAATTATTTTACCTCATATCCATGTCATTCTTGGGAATTTCGAGGGGTTTCGTTCACGTATATCAATCAGGGGCGTTTGTGGTAGGTGCCTTGGTGTTTAAATTTCCAAATGTTATATGTTTTTGTGTATTTTTGTGCTATGAACCCATGTTGGGGTGTCTTGTGGCTGAGGCCTTGGCTATTTTGATACCTATAATTTTATAGGTAATTAAATGTGATAATAAACTACTGTTTGGAATCACTGCATGGATCCAGGACCACCCTGGGGTTTCGTTTCTATATTTAGTCATTTTTCCAGGATACCCAATGGTATGTCGTTGTAATAATGTTTGTAAAATTTACTTGAGAGGAATTGAATGTTATTTTCTTATTTACATGTTGTTCATGGCCTGGTTACTTGATTAGCCTGAGGGAAACAGTTTACTTAGCCTGATGGCAGTGTTACCATTAGTTTTAGGGCAGTGGTTTTTTCTTCTTGAGGGAAACTTATTTTGTGCCTATGGGAAATAGACTATGTGCATGAGGGAGAAAATTCATACTCCTAAGGGAAATATCTTTTATTCCTGTTGGAAATTACACGTGGGTTATGTTTTTGATTATCTAAGGATAAGGGACTGCGTGTCTGAGGACACTGACTATTTGTATAAGAATTCACTGTGGTGGATTCCTTATAATGAATGATTAAATGAGTAATAAAACGTCAATATAACTGGTGAAGTTATTTACTTTTGAATTCTGATTATTTTATTGCATTTTACCTTCACACACTATTGTTTCTTATTTACAAATAGTTGAGCACGGGACGTGGGTGGGTGCCTACTGGAATTTATTTCTCACACCCTATTTGGGCCTTGTATTCAACCCAAACAGATTTTGTTTCTGTAGGTGTGGATAAGGGAATCAGTCCCTATACAGATACATGATTGTTGCTGAGTAGTAGGGAGCATGGGACCGAGCTTAGGCTCGTGATGCTTCCAACTATTATATTTTTCTTTGTTGTACTATGTATTGTATGGTACTGATGTGTAACATGTTTTGGTTGTTTTCTTAGAACTTTAGACATGTGGCATCATATCTATATAACTGATTGGTTATCTTTTTCAGTAGTTTTTTATGTTAAGTATGTATATTTTATGTCTACCACTGTTGTTGAATGTTTTTATTATTACGTTGTGCTACACATTGACAAATAAGGGCATAGTTTCCCCACTATCAGACATGGGCCCTCGCTACTAGTCAGCAGCCTCTAGTGTTTTGGGAAATGCGCTTGAGGTCATGTGACCAAATGGGTTCGGGGCACCCGTTGAGTGGCACTTGGAACCGGGAAGTCACAAATTCTTATGTAAATTAACATAAAAATTAATAAATTAAATTAATACCTAATAGAAATAGTAAATATATAAATTCATTAAAAAATCAGTATAAAATAAGAATTTATAATGTGGCCAATGAGGGTTATGTTTACAAAGAAGTATAGTGAAGCCAGGGTAAAATTAGATATAGAGGAATCTATGAAAGTTATGATTATAAAATGATCAATATAAAAATTTTAATAAAATAATTTAGATATATTATTTGATACTAAGGGTGAACTCAATAGTTGAATTAAGGAGATTATAATATAAAAGAAGAAGAATGAAAAAAATAGTTCTCCGCAAAAGGAGTATTAAAATTATACATTCCAATATGATAATAAAATAAAATGTTCGAAATAATATTCGATATCCATGTGACTGTATAATAAAATCTTCATGAAAATTTATATATATCAATGTAAAAATCAATTTAGTGACAAAATAATTTTAGAACATAATAATTTTTTCATAGAGAAGGAAATGATATGGGAAAATCATAGTGAATATATGTCAAGAATAACGATGATTCTGGAAGTATATAAAAAATAATTGTTCTAATTACACATCAATGTTTGGTAAATCTACAAATAAAACATAATGGAAAGAGTATAAAGGGTAAAATATTAAAAATGGAATTTTTATTGGTCAATGACCAACAAAATAAGTAAAATTTGATTAATTTATTAATTAAAATCATCAAAAAGTGTGTAAAAATTCTAAAAAATAAGAGAATTGGTAATAGATAACTATTAACTATTGAGATTTTTTAAAGAATTATGGACCTAGTTTGGGTATATTAAGATTTGGAGATATAATAATAATAAAATTAACCCATATGATGTTCCCAACATTCGATTACATATCAAACACAATTAATTACAATATGAATTCATAGTAAAAGGACATGGTGAAAAAATTCAAAAAAACATAATGTGAACACTCTTATATTTCAAACAATAATCTATTTTAATATGTATTTTTTGAAGATATAATTTTATCAATTATATCATTGATTAAATAAACAAAAAGTGTGTATTGAAATTTATTTGATATTCAAGGAGAATAGATGTAATTGAAATGAATACAAATCCATTGGGAAAAAAATTTCCCCTCTACTTGAGTAAGAAGAATATTATGCTTCTGTTTTATAAAATTATGATTTGAGACCCAAACCTATTTTTGGATAATTATGAGAGTAATAGTGAAAAATAAAGAATAGGTAAAATTATTTTCATTATAATATCTCACTCAATGTGATAATGAATCATATAATATGTAATTTTAAGGTTGTGTGATCATCAATTATTTCTATGGAAATAAATTTCATAATAAATATGGATGAAATTATATGTGGAATTTTTTTTAAATGATATAAATTTAAAATTGAAAATGTGTTAAAATATATGGCTTGATTGGGGAATTGAAATTTTTTAATATAATTATAATAATGGACATAAAAAATCGGTTACAAAAATTTAATATTTATGACACATGAATGAAATTTATATTTATTTCGATAAACATACTAATAAAATGTAAATATTTTAACTAATTTAAACAAACGTAAATTTTATTGTACGTTAAAAATTTATTAAAAAATGTATTATCAATGTCTATATAGTAATCATCTATCATCAAATTCTGACTAATTCAGTTTAACATGAAGACAATGAGAAAATAACCACATAGGGTTTCTTCCATTAAAAAAACTATTATAAGCTAGCATCAAGGGTCCATTGGTAAATAACGTATATTAATTACAATCCAATATAAATTAATTGAATAAGGGGTAATATGATAAAACCACCTCATAAAAATAATTCATAAATAAATAAGTTTTCCAAAAAAAAATACATGGTAACATTATTATATGAATTTAAGGTCATAAAAAGTTAATACAACTGAAATAAAATAAAATTAAATATCGACAGGGACCTCAACGCTCCAACAACTATGGAATAAATCCCCATACTACTATTCTTTATGTCAATCACCAACAAATTCTAGTGGATCTAAAAAAATATTATATAATCATAGGGCGATCATAACATATTTACTCAATAGAATACTCCGTGAAACAACTCATGAAAAATTGGAATGAAACATGTTATTTTTTATTGAATAAATAAAGGAAAGAACTCACTACTTAAAATTGAAATACTATTTTCTGATCCTCAAGATGGTGCACACAATAAGTTACTTATGCATGTCAAAATTTCATCACCGAAGTAATTAAAATATAGTATTAAGGGTAATTTCATATAGTTCCATACAAGTTTGTTTATTTCATCACCAATTTTACATATCATATGAACATTCCTTCCAATTGGTGTTTCATCAATGAAATGAGTTTGAACTCAGAGAGACCCACCTCAATACAAATGAATTGGGGACAACATGCCTTATTGTAATTATCCTATATATCAGTCTCAACATTACAATCACCAGTAATAACCATGTTTATTTATAAAATCTATAACAACCTGTGAAAATTAATTAACCCTCAATCCATCACAGTGCATACATATACACCGACGAAAATCAATATCGTCAGGTCTGGATAAAACATCATGAAATACCTCGTTATGTTATAGAAGACACATAAACGTATAGTAAGACTATATTCCATCAATGCTCATGTAGTAACAGAACGTTTATCTTGTGATCATATATCCTTGGTTAATTTTACACCAACTTCATATAAAGGTTTTATAGGGTACTTGGATATGTAATACATTTATTCCCCAACCATAATGGATATTTTATAACAAACCTCACAAACACTTTTGTTTTTTTCTCTATCGGCAATGGTGTTGTCGCATATGAAATCATAAAATAAAAATATTATTATTCACATCAACCCTATGAAAAAACAAGTTATCCACAATCTATTATAATATTCTCAATACACATGGAATGAAAATTCCATTACTACTGACAAGGTCTCAAGAATGTTAAAAATCATGTTAAATGTTATTAAATTAATCAACCATAATATTAAAACATTATTTATTTATTTCAATGAATAAACATATAACATTATAATAATATATCATTAGTAATGTACTTACACCTTCTGGTATCGACAAATACTTCCCCACCATTGTGAAACACTCTAACCCAACCCCAATAAATTATTAGTTCAACTATAATTTCATAATGGATTTGGTGGAGTAGGATTACTACTAGGATACAATATCTAAGAGATACTTGTAATGAATATAGTCAAATCACAAATAGTTGTTGGAAATAAATCATATATGTTACATTGATCCATCTAACCATTGACCATGGATTAAGAAAGGATAAAAAAATTTATGAAATTTCTCTATTATAAAGTGTCTCAATCCACCAATTTTTCATACACATGACACATTTTATATTACAACAATTCACACGATCAACTGTATCAACCATCACTATAGAACTATTCCCTAATTCAATATATAATATAAAACAATATATCAATATGTCAACAATTATATAGTCCATTTTTTGTTAATAATTCTACATTTACTTGGTATTCAATTAATTACACAAATTATTTATATTTATAGGGAATACATAAATTCCCAATTTAAATATATTTCTTAAAAATATATATATATCCTTCTAAAATAAAAATATTAAATTCATATATAACTAAATGGGTTATTATGTTAATATTTCCCACATAAATAGACATATTTTTGTTATCTTATAATAGCTGGAAAATATCATTAATATGAATCATTTTTTAATTCAATATTAAATCCTTACCCTGACCAAATTTTATTATTACTCTCGTACACTGTCTATTTAATTAAATGCATCATACTTATTTTATGGTGTTTATTTTTTAAGAATCAAAACCATGAAAAAAAATAAATCTCATTACATAGTTGACTATATTAATATATTAGAAATAAATAAACATACCAAAAACATCATAGATGTCCAAAAAATAATTATTTATTTGATATCCAATACAAAAATTTTAATATCATAGCATTTGATAATTATCCCAATACGAAGGAGGAATTCATATATTTTTTATATTATTCATAAAAATAAATCTGATCGTATTTTTTCATATAATCAAATAATATTTTCACAAAAACATGATATTATGAACTTCAACATTATTATATAATTACCATACTATATAATCATACTTTAAACACCATATGATATCATTCCTTAATATAATTCATTTATTTCCATGTTACAAACCATAAATAATAATCCATTTGAATATGACAATTATTTACCTACATAAATTAAAAAAGAGAGTTACACAATAATTATTTCAATATAATAATAAACAGATACACTGTATCATATTATACAATTATTCAATTAGATTAGTTGTTTTGAATTAATAATAGTAATATTAAATGAAATTATTTTATTCATTAATTATTTTCTAGATTTTTTTAAATGATATTAATCAATGATTTATCTGTATTCTGTAATTAATAAATTTATTCACATTGGAAAAATAGAAATTATAACAATTGAGAAACTATCATTTCAATTCATTAAATAAAAATATGTCTAAATTAATAATATCACAAGAAATATGATTATAAATTTTCCTCAATCATCTATAACATTTATATTATGTTTCAATAACATCAATTATATCTTGTCGTTTTTTATATCTAATTAATCTGATGATGTTCTATATATAATATTTCATAAATATAATTTTTCTAATCCCATTCATGAAATATTATATTATAACACCATAATTTAATTGTTTTACAATATTGTTACATTCATAATAATATTTATTGAATATCATGGTATATTCCAATTTTTATATTTATATTATGAAAATAAGAATTATAAATTATTTATCTTCATAGTCTTAAATCATAACAAAACATATTTGGATTATTTTTAATATTATTCCTATATTTTTGTTAAATTAATATCTTTTAAGTGAGAATGTAAAACAATTTATTCCAATATATATTAAATATTCAAATTTTTAACATAACTACCTAAAAGTGATTTTACAGAATCCATACTAACTTAATGAATCCAATGTTATTGTAGAAAAGTAAAAGAGACAGTGAAAACTGTATTCTTCATTTTATTCAGGAGGAGATGAATTGAATGGAAGAATACAGATCTCCAAATTATAATATAAAAACATAGATCAACCATAAATTAGAAAGAAAAAATGAAAATAAAATTAGATAGACACACCAATCATTAAGATAAATATATAGAATATTTCTCATATATTTTTAGATTACTCATTAAACATTCTTATTTAAATCTAAATTAATATGGTTTACATTATCATTACATTGAATGATCATCTTAATAAATCTAATTTTAATAAAGTCAATATTTGATTTATATACACTATAATAACCCTTAAATCCTTTTTATATATAATACCATTATATTACTAAAAACATATTCCAATAAAATATAAAAATAAAAAAACATATAAAAACTTATTCCTTATGAGTTTATTATTATTTTGAGGGTATGTTCATAATAACTTTATAAAGCTTCAAATTATAACCCATAAAGGATTCATAGGAATTTTTTATGGTTGGTTTAAACTATCATTATTCCCATTCCAAAAAGAAAATTTGCTTGAACATGATATAAGTAGAATGAACATTATGTGATAAGTAATTCACCTTGACATAGTACGATAGTCATTGAATACCATTACATGAGGATTTATAATAAATAAAAAATTAAAGGATACTAATAGTGATATTTATGAAATATATAAAATTATTTTGGACACATACACGATGTAATACTACCCCTATATAGATTATGAAAATTTTTCAATAGCCTTATCTGAATAGAGTATAAGTCAGGATTCCCAAACACATGAGACGGGTGTTGCATAATTGTGTTGAAAATTTTATAAAAATAAAATTTTCAAGTAAACCAACTAATCAATAGTTAAAAAAAATTTATTATTACTTCCAAAAATAATAATATTATTTAAAAACATCAAATAGATATTTATAATATATAAATCACTCTGATAAATTCTAGACATTTTTTTATTAAATTTTAAATCATTAAAAATCATTAATGATTAAACAAACCTTTCAAAAATTACTCAAATAAATGAAAATAAAAATCTCAAATGAAGAGACACACTATAAATAAAATGGATATTATCATTAAATTTCAATAACCATAAATTAGAAACCACATAATAAATTCCCTCCAAAAAAATTTAATACAAAACTTGGTATAGAAGAAATATATGGTGTCAACTCAATCACCCCTTGAGATTCCTTTAATGTTTCATTCTAACAATGTAATACAACCAACTCCTTAGTAGAATGTATAATTTTAACAAAAAATATTATATCAATAATAATAATTTTACTCTATATATGTATAAAGAAATCTAATCTCAAAATCACTTAAATAACACAATAATCTCATATTTTTTAATAATATATATCATAAATAGTCATAAAACACAACTAACTAAAGGACTAGTGACTTTAGAAAGTGATACATTATCTTCATATTTTATAACAACAGACACCATTTAAAAAGAATCGTGGTCCTCTAAACCATTTTCTTCACATCTCACAATATCTATTCACCTCTATACATAATGAATATAGATATAAACAATGAGTGATCATATGAACATAGTAATATAAAATTATTTATTAATTTAATAGACCAAAAACATGATATAGATAATGAATATGTAATATACATCATAATTAAATATCATTAGACCATATATCATAATTATAAGACATTATATAATATCATAAGATAAAAACTATATCATTAAATATGTATAACTGTTATTACATTTCACAAAATAAATATTATTAATTATAAATGATTTGAAATAGATATTAATTAGAGGAATACATTAAAAATAACGCATAATCGTGAAAAAAGTAATATCATGAAAATGAATAGAATCGCAGAAATGTTTAAAATCAATATTTACATTATTTAAATGTTTCACATATATAATATAAATATAACCATAATGGAAAAATTAGTATTCCCATACGCCATTTAAAAAAACATCGTTACGAAGCATGAAATGTCAGAAAACCCATATTACACTAAACTATGTAACAAATTTAATTACATCCATGTGATAATAACTCTTGTGATATAATTATATACTATGAAATTTAAATGAAATAGGGGACCCCTCTGATTATTTTATATTCATATGTACGCCACAAAAAATTAATGATCCTCATATCATTAAGAAACTAACGGAAAAATGAATTCGTTTCACACACATAAAAATGTTATTAATTCATATTTGAAAATGAACCAATAGAAATAGTGTTTTCATAAAAATTATAAATCATTAGTTATTCATAATGATCACATGGAAATATATATGGCTATATAAAACCTCTAAATGGTATGAAATAACATCATTAATTAAATAATTTGATATCAAAAACATGATCACATAAAATAATATAATATTGAAATAAAATATAGGATGAATCATGAATCAAAACTCCATTGTAGATGGATCATTTTAATATAACTATGAATATCATGAATTTTTTTTCAGAAATCATTTTCTTTCGGTCGTTATAAAAATCATACTGATACATCCCATTTCAAAAAGTCACTTTGCATTTTGTAAAATAGAATAAATGAAAAGATAATCATTTATTTAAATGTAAAATAACTATATATATTTTTTAGGATAAAACAATATAAATCCATCAAACTATATTTCATGGAAAATTGAATTTCAATAAGATATTTTATACTCAAATATTGATGATTTAGTTACCAAGTCCCTTACTATTACTATTGATTTCCCAAAAAAGTAATTTAAAATAATGTATCATAATGATATAAATTTTAATTACCTTTTACAGAACATATCCTCATAATTTTACATTTATTTTGTTCAATTATTAAAATTATTCTTATGTATAATGTTTTTTATAATCTCTATCAACATGGGTTGTTACTAATCCGGGATGTTTTGAACATGGTACTTAAAAGTGATGTCACTCTTTCTTCATCCCTAAAAATTATTTCTTTAAAATACATTAAATTGAATGTAATTATATTTTTTATAAATTCATAAAATTTAAAAATATTAGTTAATTGCATTTTTCGTGTTGTTCGATGATGATGAAAAGAAACAAAATCTACTGTTATGTTATGTACTTATATTGATGGATAACAAAATAATGATATTTGAAATAATTAATAAACCAAAACATTTTTAATATATATTAATAATATATATCATATATTATTAGTATATATAATAATAATCCATCAACAATGGTGATAGTTTAAAATGGAAAATATTTTTCTCATGAGGCGGTAGTCCACACACAAATAGTTAAAATTTAAATGTTTTTAAAAATAAATGGGAAAGATGGTAAATTCTTGTAAAAATTTCATATCAACATACTAGTATACTAATTATAGAGATTTTATCATTTTATTATGTTTTAATTTAATTTGAGTTCTAATAGTTATAAAAAATAGGAATGAGCATTTATAAATTTATTTATCTCTTTTTGGAGTATATATATTACAGTGAGGATAAGACATGTGGGGAGGTCTTTTGATATGAGTAAATTATAGTGGAGGAGTTTAAGAGTCATTAGGTGATATTTAAGTCTATTGTTTTAAAAAATATTGTCTTGTGGTGTGAGAGTAGATGTGAGGATGATTTCTTCTTTTATATGTTAAAGGGATGGAATTTTTGTAAATTCCAAAAACATTTCATCATTAGAAAAGTTCGAATATTAAAAGTAGCACAAAAATTTAGAAATAATTGATATTAGAATATATAATGTCAATATATGCCTTAGAATAGAATTTAATATCATTTTTTATCATTCTATCCCCATTACCACTTAGGTTACTCACTATTACCATTTTGGTTTACCCCAAGAGAACATGTTTTTACATAGGTAATTTATCCATTCGGCCTTGAGATAAAATATTATTTATTATATAATTCTGATAAAATGATTCATAAATAGATATTAATTTATTTTCTTCCATTTTTTAATTCAATAAAAAATTAATGTACTTAATGTCTAATATATTAAAAACATTGAATAAAATATAACCTTTTTTTGAAATTTTTATTAAGGGTTAATTATAAAAAAACCACTTTCATAATATTATATATTCAGATAAAAAATAATTTTGTAAAATGATTAAATGGTTTCATGATTTTCAATATCACACTTATATTTTGATAATTTCATAAATTCTATGTTATTTGTAAAAAAAATTATGTCATTCAATTATATCATTACTTTTTATAAAAATACCAAAAAATCATCATAAGATGATTTTTCCATCATGAATCCTATAATGATGAAACCTATTCAAAATAAATATCTAAAAATTATAAATTTAAATTTTATTTAAAATCATAATGTATGTTCAAAAAGTGTTTTATATGGGATTTAATATATTTATAATAATTTCTTGTATAAATTACTAATTCATTATTTGATAGTATGTTATTCATATAAAAATATATTATTCATAAAAAGTTGTACATTTTAAAAAAATATTTTATTAATTACTTTGATATAGTAATTTTGTCCATATTCATAGTGAAAATTATTTTATTATATTTTTTATAGATATATAAGTTATTAATAATTACATTACCATAGTTTATACAATCCATAAATATAGATATAACACAAAAATATCTAATTTTTTTCTTTCGTTTTAGCTTGTCGAGGACCCAGTCAAAAATAATATTGATTTCTACTATAAATATTGAATTTATTAAATTACACCCTATTTATAAAGAATCACTTACTATCAATATTATAACATCCTAGAAAATAGGTTATGCTGGGTTTCTCTCATCATATCATTATGTTACCATGTAGCATATATAAAAATATTATTTAACCAATAAACATTGACTATATGGGAGGTCATGTTTTTCAGATCCCATTATCTTTGATCCATGATTTTTATAGGTTATTCTACCTATAAAATTTCATCATGATTTTTTACAAAATAAGAACTTATATTTGTGATAGTTATGGTATGTTCGTCCGTAATATCAATACATGGAACACATAATGAACATGAGGTAGTTGTGAAGGAATTTATAAGTGATATTCTATAGTATAAATGATCAATTATCTAAAAGGTCTCAATGTACTTAGGATTCATCTTTCCTATTTTATCAAATCACAAAAACACATCAATAATGTTATTTAGAGTATCACATTGTCATTAATTCAAAAGATATATATCATTGATTGGTATCTACAAATATCTTTAATGAAATCTATAATACATTACAATGTTACTGAATGGTTTCAAATCTTCTCTTTGGTTTCATTTAAATGTTTATAAACTTTCATTTTCTTCTCTCAAACCACGTTCTTGCAAGGTTGAGTGTGACATATATTTTAATAATGGGTCACAAGTGGGGATATATTATTGATAGTGTATAAAATGATACTTTATGAGAAATCATTTAGGGTAGGTGTTTATTCCAACATAGTTAAAAATAATTTAAATAAGATATCAAAATACCCTATAGATTTTGAATTTTCCTCTCATATTAGTCAATTTTCTAATGATTATAAGTAGTTCTAAAACACAGCTTTATTTCAAAATTCTTTATAAATACATTTCTTGAACATTAACATAAATCTATGATCATTAGTAAATAAAATGGATATTGGTAGTTGATATAGCCTCTATGAATCCATAATATACTTCTTGGATAGTATTTAGATGGATAAATCATCATGTATGTGAATAAAAATTGATTACTTAATAAGGATGTTAACTACAACCCATATAACATTACATAATTTTGGTGTTTTTCGTTTTCCAATGATGATGTCACTACTGATTATTTTCCAATTCCATATTGTTATTAGTATGCCTTAAAAAATAACCTATTTTTTCTTATGTTCAAAATTATCATACTAGTGTATCTTTTATGAATGGATTTTTGAATAGTTTGTTAGCAATGATATGATTTAACTCTATACACTGTGAAATTAAGATTTATCCTATAATAATAATAAAAACATTAGGTTCAATTAAATATCTTTTATGGATATTATATCATAGAATTTACTACTCAGTGCATTATCCACAGTATTTTAAATCTATTTGTTGTAATGTGTCGAGGAATCATAATCTTTTATCATCCCCACCTTCTCCTTTTCATCATATTCAATTCCTTATATATGACTTTTAATTTCAATACCTTTAAATATGTATGTATTTCATAGTACTCTCCATAGATAAAATTTCACCAAATCATTAAATTATTTATCATTATTTTCATCTCTAAATATTTTAATGGGTAACATTCGTCATGAGTCATAAATTTATTTAATTTTTATGAAAATTACTTATCGTTCTTTATGAGATCAAAAACCATGGATATTTTAAATTAATCATCATCAATTTTATAATCATCCCCCACATTGGGTAACATAATTATAGGTGATGTATCAAATACCTTCTGTATTTCCATAAAACAAATTTTTAATTCCTGCATCTAATGTAACCATACTCTAATCAATTTTAAGAAGGATAATTTTTATATTATAACGATAATTTTATAATAAATCATTGACTATATCTTGTTATAATATTAAAACTATAGATCTATGTTACCATGTTCATTCTAGGAAAATTATTGATAGCTTCTTTATGTGTTTGATCTACTAATATTCTCTTGAATATTATTACATGTCCAATGAATGATACATTTTATAACTAGAATTCAAAAAAATAAATTTTTTTAAAATTTTTTCAATCACCATTTTCTTCAACAATGTCATATATTTATCATTATTTTCTTCCTTCCAAATTCAATATATTTGAATAATATCCACAATGAAACTAAATTTTTTTCAATTTCGCTTCTAAAAAATATATCAAATTATTAAAGAAGGTCGAATAAGTAATCATTAGTATTTATGTGAATCATTATAAATTCGTATATATGATACCTCATATGGAAATATATCTTAGAAATATCCACCCTTATAACCCTTAAATATTGATATCCAGATTGAAGGAAAATATTCATGAGTATCGAGTTCTAATAATTTGATTAAATATGTCATTTATAAGGGGTTGAAAGTAATTTTTCATGATCAATATTTTCTAATGATCATGAAGAATGGTCTAAATACACATTGATCCATACTTATTCATGAAAAAAGGAACTAATTCACCCATCATTTCACAAATATTTTCCATGAATTCTTAACATGGAATTATAATGGGATCATTTTCATGAATACTGGTGAGATCATAACCATTAGTGACTAAATTTATTCAGGTTTCTATAATTACCTCCAATAAATAAAATTGAAAATGATTATACATAAATTATTGAGGATATATATTCAAGGTATCAGTAGACATATAATGATTATTTTGTGAATGATGTGCATATCATTTCCTTTGAATCATTAGGTTTCAATCTATTTTATTTTAGGTTATTCTCATATTAGGATGCCTAACCTTATTTTTTAACATCAATGTCAAATTATTTCAATATATTTTGTAAATATAATGTGATTATCTATAAGATATCCCCATACAGTTTGAACCCAAATATGGAATTATTCCAACCATTCATCCACCCAGTGATGATCATGTTAATTTTCATTTTTCCCTTTTTTAGGTTATTACACCATGGTTCGTTTTTATTGACCCCGCATCAACATTTAATGTATAGACATACATATAATTTGTATTAGAAAAACAACATTTCTACAATACCAAAACACCAAGATGTTATTCTATATAGAAACTATTTGACTACACATTTCTCTACTATTTTCGATCTATTTTTAGTACTTATATATAATAATAAGTATTCCTCATTTTTAAACAAAATAAATAAACCCATTATTCATATATCATAAATTAAACATTAATCTCATGATTTAAATAATACTTATCACAAAAAATCTCACAACCCAAGGACCAAATGGTTATGTTTATTGGAGATTAAATATAGAATATTATTATTTTAGAATACATTAAACCATTAATTGAATATATTTATCCTATTGACCCTTATGTAGACATATCATATGATAATCATATTCTTAACATAAGGACTAGAAACAAATGAATGTTGTTAGCTTAGATGCTCGGGATGGTAAACATACACACACACACAAACATACACACACACATGGTTCCTAGAGTGACTGAAGATAGCTCATCCTACGGTTGGTAAGATGCGAATAATGATGCACCACTCCATTCCACATAGACTAGACAATTGTGCATGAATCACATTCAACCCAAATATTCACTTAGACATTTTTTAATGGTAATAGTTAGTATCACATTCATCATTTCAGAATCTAGGGACGAGGTGACTCCACAGATACCATAGTTACAACAAATGCATTGACCAATATGGTCTCTGAAGAAAGAATCACTACTCAAGGGGCCCTAATATCCCTTAGAGAAGTCATCCACATTCACTAAATCCATCATGGTAGGGGAATTTATAAAACACTTCAAATGTAATCTGAGGTTAATGATATTTGAATTCAATTTGAAGATGTAGAAGAATCACAAATCCTTTAAAATAGTTGTCACAGTAGGCCTTTTGAATCGAGTCGGCTTCTCAAATCGCATTGTGGATCTGCATCTGACTTGATTTTAGATTGAATAATGAATTTCTATGAATTATAAAAGAAATATTATAACAAATAAAATTGAGAATCTCTTTAACAGTTGTTATGAAAATAATTTTTTTTTGCATAGAGGTTTCAATTTCCATAGAGTGCTTTTTTTGTAGGCTGAGAGAGTCAAGAAGAAGACATCTGCAATCATAAATTTGAAAAAAATAGTTCCAAATAGTTTAAGATGTTTCATAATACATATAAATATTGTTAGTGTCTTCTATTTTATGGTTACATATTTTACATTTAGAGTAATTTTAAATCCCAAATGATTTATGACATACATTTTTTGGGAATCTGTTGTACACAATACCCCAATCAAGGGTAATCCTTGAGGGCTTAATCCTAGGATTATCAAAAAAACAACCAACTATAATTCTTATCCAAATTTTGACAGTTTTTATGTTAAAAAGTTTGGTGTAAATAACATAATTATGAAACGTTTCCCAAATAATAAAATCATAAGAGCTGGAAAATGGATAACTACTAATGACATGAATAATGGTATCATAAACCATTGATTTTTGATATTATAACACCTCACTGATTGTGCAGTTTTTGTTTTCTAGTAAATAACATGCAAGAATTAGGGGGATTAAAGGGGTATCACTACATTTGTATATCAATAAATTCATGGTAGATTCTTTTCTAACCATACAACTTGATTTAATCATGATATTGTAAAAGGCATGTCTATGGAAGGCCCAATTGAAGAGATAATATTTATTTGAATTTCCTTTCTTTAACTTATTAATGAATCTGTTTTTGAGAATAGAAATGGAGTAGAAATCATTGTGAAATAGGATCAGAGTTAGTCTTCCTTATAAGGCCTCATTGGAAAGATTTTGGGTTTTAATGAGGATGACATCTTTTTCTAACATATTACAACATTTATTCCATGTTACGGTCACATGTTTACTCTGAATCATGATCCATATCAAAATTAAATTCTTAATGTAATTTTTTTTTAAGATTCTATCAAGACATTTGTAGACCTTAAAATTGTATACCATTTTATAAACTATTGTGGATATAAACTGTTAGATTCTACTAGCCATAGAGAGGTCATTAACATTCCATGTAGAGAGATGATAGATAATTTGTTCTATAGTATTGGAAAAGTAACTATCATTAGGTCATCCCCAAAAAAGGATCACTTCCCGAAACGTGAAGGGGAAGAATGATTATTTAATATCTCGAATATTTATAATGCTACTTTTTTCAAGCGGAGGGAAAAAATTCCCAAAAAAACAATGGGTTTGTTCATTTTAATGTTTTGACAAGAAATTTATTCATAATGGGAAAGGTAATTTTTTTAGACTATGAATGTTTATTTAATCAACTTTTAAGAATAAGATACTATCATCATCATAGAGGAGATTCATCTAAAGGCATAATTTTCTAGAAGCATGAAAATTTTTAATCTTGTTTTGGAGAACAATTTGAGTATGTAATATAATTAGTCAACCATCCGCAGTTGAGAAAATAAATTTAGTGAGGGGGTCCCATTATCTAACTCCCTGGGCGAATTTCATGTAACCCATTGGGGAACCATTGACGGGGGTATAAATAGTAACCAAATTGAAATTTGTACTTATTATACCAATGAAGGAGTCTTTGAAACCAAAACCATAAATCACATTGAAATAAAACTTCAATCAATATTGTAAATGTTCATTTAAATATTGATTTTAAATGAACGGTTGCAATCTATAGTAGAATTATTTAAGGTTTTAGTAAATTTACTGGAATGAAAGATAAAATCATTTGTTGTCCAACCCTTACCGAAGATAAATTGGTTCCAAGAAACAATTATACTACTTATATCAGTGAGTCTATTGGAAAAGTGTTTCGTGATAATTTTAGAAAAAGAATTTAGGGAGAAATGGGACAAAAAAGATAAATCTCTATGGAATTGTTAACATTGGGAATTAATGAAATAAATTTCACATCAAATCATTGGGGAAACATACAATTGGAAAAAAATGATGTACTAAGTTTTCAAACATCAGATTCGATGTGTTACTAGAATATTTTATAGAATACATTATTGAAATCATCAAGACATGGAGCGCTATCTTGTTTGTGACTATACACTCTTCCTTTGATTTTATTTTCAAGAGGAATTTCTATAAGTTAAGTGATATATTTCTAATTTACCAAAAACTGAATTAAATCTGGTAAAATGTTTTTTTCAAACATCAGGACCATTGAAAAATATTTTCAAAATAAAAGACAACATGATTTACAATTCCTTCCTATGTGTCAAAGAAGTTCTCCCTATCTTAATCAAATGTGAGAGTTCTAATAACCATCCTTATCAATTTAAGATAATTGTATAATTTAGTGTTCCAATAAATGTCCGCGATCTATTTATATTTGAAAATTGTTTATTCATGTTATCCTTATGCTCGAGAAAATTTTTATGTTTCTTAGATGTATTAATTTTAGGCTTACTGTCTATAGTAAAGTCAGAATTAGTGTTTCATTTCTGATCATGGTTAAGTTCCTTTTCTATTGAGGAAATTTAATTGTAATTTTTTTTGATTTAAAAATTCACCCACTATTAAGGAAATATTTGAGATTTTTATGTTTGATAATACAACCACTAGATTCATTATGATGTTGCATAGATATCAATTTATTTTCAAAATTTCAATAACACATAAGATTAAAATTATATGAATTATTAAATATAAATGGTAGAGAATTATTAATGCCTTTAATATAAATAATATAAAGGTTGGGATGATGAACAATGTTCATTCTATGAATGAGTTACGTAAGATATAGTGTTCCAATTGATCAAAAAAGATTTATTTCTGAGATCTCTATTTAATTTTCCAACAACAACCCAATTGTAATGCCTTCTATACCAAGTGAACATGGAACCGGTAAGGTTGATTTCCATAGGATTACTATCCTTGGTCAATGAACTGAACTCTCTTGAAGATATAGAAGAAGAAATTTGTCCCATTTTCTCAATTCAGGTGATGATGGAATTGAATTCCCCAATCAAAAACTAAAGAACGTGAATAAATCTTGATAAGATAGAGAGGTCATTCCAAAGTGATATTCTATCTTGGTATATATTTTTTGCATGTTATATTAATAAAAAAACTTGAAAATAATAAAAAATGCCACAAGTATACAAATTCATTAAAACATTGATAATATTCACATTTTTATGAGAGGATTGATAAAAAACCAAATAGTTTCAATAGAAGTTCACACCTAGAAAGCAGCTGGAAATCATAACCATAAGATAAGAGGTGAAGTTATTTTAAATAGAAGTTATATATAGGGTATTCAATATAAAATATTGTAGGATGATGAATACAATGTAATATTTTAATAACATTATATCTTTTAGGGTTTAAAATACTCTAACACTTCCAAAAAATAAAATTCATTAGAACCTGGATTTGGAGGAACCCTGCTTGTTTTACATTCAGAGACCTTCTGCCTAGAAGATCTTCTGAAATTTTGGGAATATTCTAAACTAGGATTCTTTACCAATTTACCTTTAGAAGAAATAGTAAGTAAATTAACATTATATGTTTTCATATAATTATAAGATACATTATGTGAAGGAACCTTCGACGGATAAACCATTTGGATTCCAATTAATATAGTTCGATTATTATCATTATAATTCAAAAAATAATATGTTTTGTATGTTCCTATTATCTTTAAGAAATCACCATGAATCACATTATTAGGTTTTAGAACCATAATTGATGCATAATTTGAAATAAGAAATCTTTTTCCATTAGCAATGTGAATTGGCATATCAACATTGTTGTCATCATCTAGTTCTGAGAGGAGAAGAGGAGTTTCGGTCTTGATGATCATCTCTTTTAGAATGTCTTCCCAATGAATTTGATAGGCATTATTCTGAGTGGAACAAGGATCATAATGGCCCAGTTAAGCTGAGGCATTCCCAGAATCTTTGAGGGATACAGAACCCTCAACCTATTGTGAAGTAGGTGAGATACCACCAAGTTACAAAGGACTTTTAGGTAAGTTTATCATGGGATATTATTATAGTAATTATATTAGAAGAGTCAAATTATTTTTTTACTTCATCAGTGAAACCTTATCTCATTAATATACCATACCATTATTGTCACGAACCAACCCTGGTTGACCTAGAACAAGTCACATGAGTCGGTCTGCGAAATGGCCTGAGAGGTGTTCCCGATCTTCCCGAGCTGGAGACAAGTGCCAGGAAATCAACAGAGAACAACAATGGAATGAATTCACCCATTAAAAATATATAAATCAGTATAAATAAATGAATATAAAAAGTAAATAAATAACATGAAGAAAATAGAATCCAACAACAACCAACTGACCTGACCACTACCAAAACTCCTTGTGACCCCGAGAGTCGCTCACCAAACTACAACCAACTATCACCCATGGCGAGAAATCTAGAGTCAATACAACAAAAAAACTAAAAATAGGAAAACACTATAGGCGTGAGTATGAAAAATCAGTATGTGGGCCCAACAAACTATACCCAAAACACTACCTGTAAATAGAGAGTTTACTAATATGAAGTTCGAACTAAATTATATAAATAATGGTTTCCACACACACATTAATTTCTATGATAGTTAATAGTCCATTTCCCTTCTAAATTGAAAAACATGTTTAGTTTTTGAAAGATACAGATGCATTACATTTTAAAACATTTTTGTGAACAATTTAGAAATCCCAATTTTAGTTTCTAGTCAAATGAAAAATCACAGACAAAACACACAAAACACGATGAGAAATGGAAAAAGTGGCACACAGTGCGAGCAACCGAACTAGACCTCTCAATCGTCCGCTACATACAAATAAAAACTAAACGAAACATGGGTCAAACCTAGGATCATGTGAAAAATCCTGAACGTACTATACATGTGACAAATCCTGAAGGCATGACTACTCTTGATGGTGTCATAACACCCTAACGCCTATTGTTGCATTACATGGCCTAACTGAGGGGACCAATCCCTTAGCAGAGTATAATCCATACTAAGGGACACTACCCAGTGCATAATCTAAACTAGTGAAGAAATCGTTATCCAAAGATTCACATTCTATGCTAGGTTCCCATGTCAACATGTATAATAAAAAAAAGGTGTGAGTCAACAATGTCAATAAAGTAGCACAAACATCACACACAACTTATTAAGTCAATGTACACCAAAGATCACCCCTAAGTCACCCCAAAAAGAGTTATCCAATATAATTTATTTTATTAAGGTTCCATACATGACTTTACAAATTTTAATGAAAATACTCATTTATCAAAATAAAATAATCAATTGTTCAAGCTTCCAATGAAATCATTTATCAATAAATCATAACTACATTTGAAATTCTATGAATTATGTTTAATAGAAAACTGTGCATTTTTTCACTACTCGGTGTCCGTTTGTCACAAAAATATTTCAAGTGTCGTGTATAAAATAAATGGCTCTTTTTACACCAAATAATCTTTTATATGTTAATTATATTATATTTTCTCCCATTAATTAAAATTAATAAAATATCAACCAATCAATAAATTCTAAATTTAATGGTGAGTTCAGTGGGGGACCTACCTTGACATTAAACTCAGTTATGACGACGTGATACGTCTCAAACCCACACACATATACCTGCAAATTGCTAACGAACGTAAAATCATAGAAAACTATTTCCAATGCATTGCAACCGAAAAGATAACTAAAATACATAAAACAGAAATTAAATGATCCAAATGAACAAACAATGCCAAAAAACTAGCATGATATGTTTTCAAATCATCTCTCGCATCGCCTTCATTATTACCAAACAACATTAAGATTTATGAAGGAATATCCAAAAAGTAACTCATATATTTATACAGTAAAACTAAATTATTTTAAAATTAAATTCTCAAAAATATAAATAAGAAAAAAAGATGCTAAAAAACCTATTTAAAACCTATAAAATAATATTGTAAACCGTAAATTGGTGCGGAGATGCGCTCGACCATCAGTGTTACACGACCATCAGAAAGGGGTGGCACACACAAGTAGGTACTGTCGCTGGATGAACAGAGTAGAGAAATGTGGGGAAATGACATCGGCGACTTGGTAATGGATGCATGAAGCTACATGAAAGGAGGGTTCCTAGCCAATGCGTGAGACAAAAGGCGTGCCGACTACGTGTAAGTGGAGTAGGGTAGGACGAGGGGATGTGGGGCACCATGAAGCCCTGGAAAATAGGGAAACGACCAGGGTTAAGGCTAAGGGCCAGAGGTAGGGGAGACCTGGGGAGGACTTGAGGGGTGTCTCCTGAGAGTAGGAGGGTCGAGTGGCTGACAGTGTGCAGGAGGAGGGCCGGGGCAGCTGGTGCATTTACTGAAAGGGGATAGCAGGAGGCACAGCTGGAGGGGAGGGGCTTACCCGCAGAAGCGCACCAGACATGGATGTTGTCAGGTGTGAGGTGGAACAGGAAGAGGCCGGTGGTCTGGGCGCTACAACGAGGGAGGGGGGTCCATGGTGTGGGTGTGTCTGAAGAAGTAAAATTGGGTGAATTGCTAGCGATGGGGACAGGGAGAATAGGGGCTGGGTGCAGCAGGTAAGAGTGCGGGGGAGCCGCTGGAGGCGAGGTGGTGCAGGGATGCAAGGTGCGGTGAGCGAGCTGGGTTGATGCCAAGGGGAAGGAGAGGGGTGCCTGCAAGAGAGGTGGGATCATGTGGTTTCCTAGGGGTTCTCTATGGCGTTGTAGTAGGGAGAGAGAGAGAGAGAGAGAGAGAGGTGTTCATCAAGTGAGATGATGGTAGAGAGGTATTGGTGGCATGCTGGGAGAGCGGACACCGATGGTGAGCCGCTGCATTAGGGTAAGGGTAAAAAAACAAAATAAATAATTAAAAACTAAATAAAAGTTAACCGATAATAAAATTAAAACACATAATAATAATAATAATAATAATAATACATTAATAAAAATAAAAATAATGGTAATAAATAGTTATTAATAATTACAGTAATTGGAATAATAATAATCAAACTAATAAGAATATAAATAATAGAAATACTCATTTCATTTTAATAATAACAATTCAAATTATTAGTGACCCTGAAAATTCTAACTAATGCAATAAATTACAAAGTTTATTCATCTTAAATTTTCCGATGATTGGAGGGTCATAGAGAATCTTGGGTCGAACAATGTGGGGTTTCCAAAATGTACTCTACCCGTGTGCTCAGCGACGTCAAATCAATAAACACAAGTTTTTTTTACATAACTCAAAATTTATTCATTCGGCACACAACCTGGACCCCAGAAAAATTTAAAAAGTCTATGAAAATTATAAAATAAGATAATATATTGGTCGGGGTGTGACAATTCTCCCCACCATAATGATTTCCACCCTCGAAAAGCCACAATAAGATCTTGACCCAAGGATAAAACATATCAAGTGTCAGCCAAACAAAAAATTTGCAGCGCCTCCAGTTGATCGATCCAAACATACACCGAAAACCCATGACTCACAACTCATACATTAAAAACACTCACATTAACAATCACCAAGAATAACCCAAACCATCCATCTCAACCAGGGAACAGACGAACAAATTTTAACTAACTCCAGCACTTATTTTAATAATCTTAGTCCAACAAAAATGTTGGATGTACACCAATATCAACGATTACTCAAGAGAACAAACTCGGGATAAGGTGGATCTTCTCGAGACCACATACAACCAAAAAGTACCAAAAAAGAAACTCTGATACTGTCATGGGGAGAGCCGAACAGACTCCCCACCATAAGGAATGTACTAACTCAAAATTACTTCAGGTGCATCTTTGTGAGAACCGTTGTGGGTCTCCACACCGTAAGAACTGAGGAGATTAACTGAACCTAAAATAATTCTGCATGGACCAAAAACCCCACCACTACGGGGAGAAGAGAAGGACCGAACTGGTAGTGCATCAATATTACCACCATTATTATATAAATGTCATCAAATTGTTGGAAGAAAACAAACAATGCCACACTAATGAAAAAAGAATAAACTAAGGTCCGTTTTCACTGCTGGGGTTCTCCTAACTACGCCCCAGCTTCACTCCAGGGCCTATGGTTGGAGTACTAATTATTGAAGCATCCCCTGCCTCATAATCATTCTTTATAAATTCCAAAACAAAACACACAAACCAGAATTTCACAAAACTCCCCTCAATTCAAATAAAATTTTCAAAGAGGTTCACCCACAACCATTCTAACAACTAAAACAAAATAAACACGGTAAAATGATACAAGAGTCTTTTACTACACCCAAGAAACACTACAAATAGAGAATCTCAAACTAGTCCCCAAACATCGCCCTACTCCTGCTAAAAGGGCTGAGGTGACCTTCGATGAGAAAAGTATAGCTTCAACGCGGTTCTTGGAAACACCTCGGCAGAATCACTGCAAGTGACGCAGACGTCCACATGTGTTGTAGAGTCTCAGAGCACGTGGGAACATCAGACTCTTGTGACCCTACCTACCACACTGGTGATAGATCATAATGTTACGCTCTAATGGTGTCGATTGCAGATCTGAAGGTATCTTAATTCCTCTAGTAGTCCAACCAGAATCAGGGCGCTTATCATTCTTCCTCTCGGAATCCTCTGCACTGCATCCTAGGGCTGGGGGAGGATTCACCACCCCATGTCCCCCTGCTAACTCAGCTTTAGTAAAAAAAGACATTCCCCACATTATCCGATAAGGAGGTTCTGTTGAGCTCTTCCACATTCGATCACAGTTCAGGTCGGCTACCAGACTCAAATTTTCGAGCCTTCCCATTATCATTTTCAACAAATCATTGGTCGTACAGAACTAGGTCTATGAAATGTAAATATAATTCTAGGACCGATTAAATACCCTGATGATGGAAACACAACTTCATCTTATTCCACAATTTCTTCAAATTAGAGAAATATTGTTGGATTAACAATGACCTGAAAAACTCCCATATTATTTCTTCTCGAGGATTTTTCTTGAGACACAGACAACCACCACTTTAAGGTGGGACATTCATGAATAAAGGTAGCTAATGTCACCTTTAATGACTAAGGAATTAGAATGAAATTGAAGTTCCTATCAGTCTTCTGCAACCATTCCTCCGCCTCAAGTGGATTTAATTGACCATAATATAGGGGATAGTTCAACTTTTAGAATTCCAAGTGATAGTCTATAGGTTGATCAACTGGAGGATTTTCTAAGGATGCACCACCTAGAGCTGCACCTTGGGCACCAATCGAACCATCGCTTGGGTGAACAATAAGGGATAAGGAAACAATGAAAATAATCAAAACATGGCCATTGCCACTTAAATTTCATCATTCCAAAATTACCAAAATAAAACTCTGCAAACAAATTCATTAATGTAAAGAAGACCTGGACAAACCATAAGGAGAAACTAGTTTTGTTGGGTGATTTGGACATATGGTTATCGGCCATGCACTATTCACACCAAAATCAGAAAGATCACTATAGGGTGATGTACTCGGCTCCACATGGATTTCTAGTACATGTGAGCTCATGGAAGGTTACTTACCCGGCACCGGTTTTATTTCCCAATACCAATGAAACCTATATAATTGAAGTACATTGACAAACCCAAACATCCCATGGTAACCCAAGGTTCGGAACGAGCAAGGGTTCATGATTTCCAAATTGTCTGTAAGCCTCGATTCCTGAAAATTCAACTCCTTCTACCATGAAAACCCAAAAGAACAATGGGGACTCTAAAAACAATGTCTGCTCATGATTTGAACCTCCTCTGATACCATTTTTTCAAGAACCAACCTGGGTCGACCCTGTACTATTCACCTGAGCCGGTCCATGACATGGACCAAGAGGTGTTACAGATCTTCCAGTGCTGGCGAAAAGTGCTAGGGAATCGACAGAGAACAAAAAGGGAATGATTTCTCCCCATAAAAATAAATAAAGCAGTAGAAAGAAATGAATAACACAAAGTAAATAAACAAAATGAAGAAAATAATAACCAAAACATCCAACTAACCCGACCACAAAAATCAAATTCACTATTTTCAAGAGAGTCGCTAACCAAACCACAACCACCTCTCACCCACGGTGAGAATGCTCGAGTCAAAACAGAAACATAAACAAAAAAATAGGAAAACACTATAGGTTTGAGTATTAAAACTGAGTAAGTGTTCACAAAAACTATCCAAAAACACTACCATTAATTACAGAGTTTACTAATCCCATTATTGAAATAAATTATATAAAATATTGGTTTCACAGACACTTTCATTTATAAGTGCTTAGGTAGTGACTCGAAGCCTGACATACATAGATATTACATTAATTCTTCGGAATACATAATACATAATTAAACAGACACACAAGGACCATAATAGTTTTGTGTATTTGGAAACATGGAACATAATCTTCTAATCGTGGTGAAATATATTCAACATCTTCCATAAAGATCTTCCACTTTTTGTTTCCTTACCTAAAACCTTTCTTTTAATCCTAGGGGAAAATAAAACATTAAAAGGGTGAGCTCAAATGCTCAGTAAGGGTAAGCATGGATAAAATAAAACATACCATATACATTTGAACTTAAAAACATTAACATAATGTTTAAACATCAAAATCTTGAGCAATGACTTATAACATGGAAGTACAAAAGGAATAGATCATAATGGAACATAAATCATGATAACATAGTATGGGAATAAAACATGTAATTGTGGCATCCATTAAGAACATGTGATAATTTCCATAGTAGCCAAGGCATTGCTTCCAAAACCATCTTAGTTGACAATGTCCCTTTAGGAATCGAGTTCTCTCTTCGTTCCAGTCCTGTAATACTAAACCGGATTAACTTACCATTCCATCCATGTTTATCTCATCAGATATAAATCATTACCCAATGCATTTGAGGGAGATATAGGTCCCACCCATCTTATAATGAAATCATTCTTACTTGTGCCACAAAATTAACATAAAACATTCATCATAACCCAAAGAATAAAAATGGGTTTCATAAACATCATCCCATCATAACATAATCTATATAAAAAAATGGATATCATTTAATCATAAGAAAAGTTAAACCATTTAAATCATATAGACATGATACTTGAAACATATACATGTGAAATAATGTCATCTTAGATAAAAATGGTTTTGATAAAACACTTGAAATGAATTCTTGAGGAAAATGTCCTTTTTTCTTCAAAATCATTTTATTTTCACAAATGTTCATGCAATTTTAAAAGAATTGGATTTTGATGAAAATATTCATGAAATATTTTGGTGTAATCTTCAGGAAAATAAGGCTTTATAAACCCGTAAAAATCCTTTCATGCTGTATACGTTAAAAAAACATTCTTCTCGTACTTTTGTCGGAAAAGTCAAAAAGTACCTTGTAGGGTAAATAAAATAAAGATTCCTTCCATACCATGGGGTAAAAGTCAAAATGGGTAAAAAATAATTTAAGCATACATAAATATACTTTTATAAAACAAGGACATGGTTGATATCAATAACCCCAGTAAATACTTATGAATAAGAAATCTCGGATAAAAATGAGATTTGCACAATTATCCCTTACCTTAGGTCCGATATGCTTCGTACATATCTGATCCTCCTGCATAATGATTTAAATAATGTCATTGACTTATTACATAATCATATTTATTGTTATGATATCATATATGGTTCACTTATGACTTTATATTACCCGTTATTTTGTAAATTCCATGTTAAAGAGTGTTTTGGGTAAAATCCTTTAATTTGTCGTCTGTGCTTTGACTTTTAATTATTCATATGATTACTTAGATCATGATTAAATTATTCCAGAATATAAAATATATATTCAGAATATACATATATCTAATAGATTGATAAATGGAATGAAATACACTGTTCATGGAGACGGTAGGTCGTACGTACGCATGAACGTTGTTTTCATTTCATCATTGAATTGAATGGAATTAATTGGATGTCATAAATATATACATATACATAAATACAATATCATTATTATGTTATATATTTCATGATTACTTATTATATATACTTGATAATCATTCATGAATGGTTAATCATTGAGAATGAATTTCATCGCGTCGTGGAGACGGTATTCCGTACATACGCATGAGCAAAGATATCGTTCCCATGATCGTCAAATTTTATTGGAATATATGTATACTATTACAGAATCAATATTACTTTACAAAAATCATATATGGTTATTATTTACACCATCATACCCATCCAAGTATCGTGGTGGTTGAAAATTGATTACACCACGGCGTGGAGACGGTATTCCGTACGTACGCACGCGTAGTTATTTCGTTTTCCATAGGATGGATAGATGGTGAAATAGGGTTGTTTCATAAATATAATAACATATCAGTATATTAGTGATTCTGATGTTATTACTTCATAATGAAACAACCTAATAAGAATAAGTGGAAGAAGAAATAAAGATGAATGAATCGGCAACAGACATTACCTCTTCGTTGAAGCGCCTCTTTGAGACCTCCTCTTAGGGCACTAAAATTGGTCTTTGAAGAAGACCAGGAGCTATAAAATGTTTTTAGGGAAGTTTAGAAGATAATTTTTCTGGGATTTTCCAATCTTGAAGGCTCAAAGTGGTGTGAGTAAGAGAGGGAGGAGGTGCCCTTTTATAAGGGAGGAGATGGGCACCTTTGGAAATACTAAAAATATTATTTTATTATAAAGTCATATTCGGTTTTTAATAGCTCCAAATTGATATATTTCAAAGATAATGTGGGGATGGGTCGGAAGCCTCTCATCCAATAGAATTTATACAAGTTTATTTCATTATAATAACCTTATCTTTTAGTATTAACACTTATTTAATTAGATTGACATTTACCGTGTCACTTTGTATTTTTATATTATATAGTTAATAAATTTACCATATACATCCAAGAGACCCCCAAGTTGTCCATTAATGATACAAATATCATGATATAAGTATATTGTCTGAACCTTAGATTTTAAGGAATATAATAACAATTAATAACATAATATTGTTTTAAAAACTATTTTATGTCAATTTTGACATTATTTGGTAATTGATTTTTGTGAAAATCATAACATAATTATTAGTTCGATAAATGTTAATTAAATCAACACTAAAATGTCATATTAACATTTAAAATTATTGTAATTAATAAAAAGTATAAAACTACATTTATTTGGGTATTTATAACATCAATTATGTCAATATTTAATTAATAAGATAATTACTGCATCATCATTGTGTCATGAATAAATTAAATTAAATTAAGTCTGATAATTATATATAAAATACCATTATTTAGGAAATCGTTTTATCTTTCTAATGAATATTTATAGTCAAATTTATCATATGTATAAACCTATATTAAAAATTATTTAATTTTTAAACTTTGATTTTAATTATTTTAACCCTTCTGTAAATAAATTAATAATAAATGTCATAATCTATTCCAAGTGGGCCTAAATGGTCATATTTTATTCCTAAGGTTGTTTTGTGTCTAATTACACTTTTCCAATAGAATTAGAACATGCTTTAGGGTAATAATAATATCATTTTTATGCGTAATTACCCTATTTACTTCTAATCGTGGTAAAAAAAATGTTACTATTCACCGAAAATTATTTTCATCTCATTGAACCACATTTTAGTACTTGATATTAATTCTGTCCCTCATATTTTCAAAATTCCACTCACAGAAGCGGTAAAATTATGTTTTATGAAAAAATAATTTTTTTAACTACCACTTAGTGGTTTCACTATTCATCAAAAAATGAAAGTTTCCTGAAAAATACCAAAAATTAAGCCTAAGATATATTTGATATTTTTAATTTAAAAATGATGCCTATTTTACCAAATTCAAAACATATCAGTTACATTAAATAAATTAAAAATTAATTTCCGTTGTCAAAACAAATAGCGTGTTTTTAAGAGATAATAACTATCAAATGATTGACACTTGTTTATGTCTGGTTTAAATGTGAAATTACATCCAAATACCATCATTGTATTAAATTGTAAAAATATATTCTAAATATACTTTTAAACCACTCAAATTAATAATTTATCACTATTAATTATTTCGATTAAAAAAGTTGTTTTTAATTAATATTTAGTAATTTTCACTATTCATCAGAATATAAAAGTTATCCGAAAAGTAGCAAAATTTCACCCTAAGCTAATTTTGATAATAATAATAAAAAAATGATGTCCATTTTGAAAGATAAAATTTATAAAATTTAAAAAGTGGGTATTACTATTAATAAGGGTTAGTTCATAATAATATTATAATAATATATCGTTTAGTGAAACTCGATATTGCGTACTACACATGCTATCGAGGAAGGTCGTGATTGCTTGTAATGAAAGGAATGTCAGGGATGCATGTTTTAAAAGCTCCTTTTGGTGTAGCGTACAACACAAGACATTAATGAAATTAAAAAGAATATTTTTCATTAAATCTCAGGGTGTTACATTCTACCCCCCTTAAAATGAATTTCGCCCTCGAAATTCTTCAGGGTAATATATGGTTTACTAATCGAAAGTTTCATTCATAGAATCCCACATAGTAAAAAGGAATACAAAAACATGTCTTTAAAAACTAATGTATGAATCGTAATGGTTACCCAAATTAACTCATCACTGGGTTTCAACGTAGGAGAACATAGGTGAAAATATGGATATTGAAGAAAAATCTAACCATCATGTTCTGATGGATAGTGGTAGAGAACATGGTTATGAAACAGTCAACAATCACAAAGTCATAAATTTTTGATGATCTAAGGTATCATCTGATTCAACGGATATAAGAGCACTACGACAACATTTTTGGTTTTCAAGATCATTTCCCTAATGTTGATGAAATTGGAATTAGAAGAAATACTTTCGTGATTTTGGTACAGTCTCACCGTTGGTCATTCTTTGGACAATTTCCACTTCATCTCTTAAGGAAATGAAGTTGAATTTGTCATTCGTGAAGTGTTAGCAGATCATGTGATATAATGATGGTCATTCCATCAGTCTCAAACAAAAGGTTAGAAAAGTTATCAAAAAATACATAAGTCCATATATAGTGAGATTATTCATATATGGTTCCTAAAATGGACTTATACATCATATATCATACTACATAATATAATGAAACTTGTTTCTACTAAACAGGGACTTCCTGTAGGCCTGTGGTAGGCGATAAAGGCCAGTCGCACTTCGGTTCTGGGTTCGATTCCCACAGCCTTGTCCGACGCGATGGGCTGTCGCCCATCCTTCAGGTTTTCCTTTATCTAAAACTACATTACTATAACATCCCATCAATAATATTGAAAATGAGATCTATCCTTAAACAATACTAAATTATGTCCAACATAATCCATTCCAATCTTTAGGCTTATCCAAAATGCTGCTGCCCAATCTCATATTATAGTGAAAATGATTACCAAAGAGTTCATATAACAAGAATGTTAATACCATCGTTGATCCCCATATATCATGAGATATGTCTTGTTGGTCACATTCTAAACATTCGAAGGCCTTAATCATGTATTCTATTGAAAAATGAATACCCATTTAATCATAGTGAAAACATGAGTGCTGTCAAAAGTTAACTCTTTCCACATACCAAAACCCCAAAATTCTATATACTCAAACCATGATATAACTATTTCCTTATATCATTCATGAGCTCATGAATACTGTCAAACATTTAATTTTCTCCTTATCCCTTCATTATGCGCATATCATCTTTTTTCCAAAAATATCTCAATCACTTTCCATGGTTACCGGTACCATAAAATTATTGAAAACCACATTATACCAATACATAAATATTGCAATATTAGACATTACTATATACAACATTATTTTGGAATCCCAATACATAAACACTTAATCATACTACCACTTCATTGTCATATTAAACATCGCCAATAGTGATCGCATGTGACTTCCCTTTGTCCTTTTCCTTAAGTTGTTGCTCATGTAGATCATCACTAACCCATGGATTAGGGAATTTATTAGAATAATTCCCCATTTCCTTACATATGAAGCATTGAAGTTTTGGCGGTGTGTTCTCTGCAGTCTTTTCTTTATTCACATCATTAGAAACCCTTTTTCCATTACTTCAACACTCAGCTACTCGATGACCTTATTTTCCACACTTTAAACATTTTCTAGTCCCTTTAAGACAATCTCCACCATGCTTCTTTCCACACATTGAGCAGAAGGAAACATTCATCTTCTTTTCACCATTATTCTGAGATTTCTCCTTGAAATCCATCTTTCGTTTCTTGTCAAAACTATGAAATGGATAAGTAAAACCATATTCCATTTCTACCATGATAGCACAACTCACAATTTCTTCATAGCTACCGAAGTCTCTTATAGCTAATGCCCTTCGAAGATTTGGTTTTAAGCCACTGAAGAATCGATCAACTTTACTTTCAGGTTGGATGATAAAGCCAGATGCATACCTTGAAAGCCTTGTAAAATTCGTGTCGTATACACCAACAGATTCATCATCCTTTTTCTTTAGTTCAAGACACTCCTTCTCCATCTTTATTCGAAGAATACGAGGGAAGTACTTATTGAAAAATAAGTTCATGAACTCATCCCATTCCATGGACTCAATTTCATCTCTTGGCCTCGTATTCTTGATAAGATTCCAAAATTGATCAGATTCACCATACAAATGAGATACTGCTAAATGATTTTATCATGTTTAGAACATTGAAGATCTAAAAATATCTTTTCAGTGGTACTGATCCATTTTTCAGAAACAAGTTGATTAGAAGACCCACTAAAAGAAGGTGGACGTTGCCTCATGAAGGACTCAATAGAATATTGGTTCCTTCTCTGCTCATTTGGAAGTCCAGAATGATTCATAGCTTGTGCAAGTATAGCAATAAGATTTTGCACTCCATCTCCCATAACATTTGTTTGTTCATGAGGAAAATCATTGCATTGTCAATTCCATTGATCAACACGGTTCATTCGGGTTCCATCCATCATCTAAAACCCAAAATGAATAGTTTGAGAGGTGAAAATAATGCTAGGGAAAACAACATATTAAATGGGGAGTACCCTAAATATCTAACATATTAGGTTAAATTCTAGGATCATTAGCACAATTCTAGGACTATAACCTATATGTATATTTAACCTTAGGGACATGCCTAGACATACCCTAGAAATATCTCTTGGGATCTCACTAAAGTTTTCGCATCCTAGTTTCAAATGGTTAACTAAAACTTTCCTTTGATACCAATTGTAAAGACCCAAAGCTTGACGTACATATATATTACTTTACTTTTGAGAAATACATAATACAGAACAATAACAGACACACAAAGACCGTAATAGTTTAGTGTCTTTGGAAACATGGAATGTAATCTTCTAATCGTGGTGAAAGATCTTCAACATCTCCCAAAAAGATCTTCCACTTTTTGTTTCCTTACCTAAAACATTTCTTTTAATCCTGGGGAAAAATATAACATAGAAAGGGTGAGATCAAATGATCAGTATGGGTAAGCATGGATAAAATAAAACATACCATATACATTTGAACTTAAAAACATGAGCATAATGTTTAAACATCAAAATATTGAGCAACGACTTAAAACATGGAAGTATATAAGGCATAGATCATAATGGAACATAAATCATGATAACATAGTATGGGAATAAAACATGTAATTGTGGCATCAATTAGGCACATGTAATGATTTCCATAGTAGCCAAGGAATTGCTTCCAAGACCATCTTAGTGGACAAAGCCCCTTTCTGAATCGAGTTCTCTCCTCGTTCCAGTCATGTAATACTGAACCAGATCAACTTACCATTCTATCCATTTCTATCTCATGAGATATAAATCTTTACCCAATGCATTGGAGGGAGATATAGGTACCACCCATCTTATAAGGAAATAATTCTTACTTGTTT
Organism: Viscum album; assembly: GCA_963277665.1. NCBI lineage: Eukaryota > Viridiplantae > Streptophyta > Magnoliopsida > Santalales > Viscaceae > Viscum > Viscum album. The sequence goes on along the minus strand of OY728129.1, from coordinate 274,644,364 downwards.
AACAAAATTAACTTAAAACATTCATCATAACCCAAAGAATAAAAATGGGTTTCATAAACATCATCCCATGATAACATAATCTATATAAAGAAAATGGATATGATTTAATCATAAGAAAATTGAAACCATGTAAATCATAGATACATGAAACTTGAATCATACACATGTGAAATAATATCATCTTAGATTAAAAAGGTTTTGATAAAACAATTGAAATGAATTCTTGATGGAAAAATCCTTTTTTCATCAAAATCATTTTCTTTTCACAAAATGTCATGGAATTTTAAAAGAAAAGGATATTTGCTGAAAATAGTCATGAAATATTTTGGAGGAATCTTCATGAAAATAAGGCTTTATAAAACCTTAGAAATCCTTTCATGCTGTATACGTTAAAAAAAACATTATTCTCGTACTTTTGTCAGAAAAGTCAAAAAGTACCTTGTAGGGTAAATAAAAGAAATACTCCTTCCATACCATGGGTTAAAAATCAAAATGGGTAAAAAGGACTTTAAAAATACATGGATAATCTTTTATAAAACATGGACATGGATGATAGATATAACCCCAGTAAATACTTAGGAATAAGTAATCTCAGATAAAAATGTGATTTGCACAATTATCCCTTACCTTAGGTCTGATATGCTTCGTACGTATCCGAAACTCCTGTATAATGATTTAAATAATGTCATGGACTTATTACAGAATCATATTCATTGATATGATATCATATATGGTTCACTTATGACTTTATATTACCCGTTCTTCTATAAATTCCATGTTAAAGAGTGTTTTGTGTATAATCATTTCATTTGTCGTCCGTGTTTTGACTTGTAATTATTCATATGATTACAAAGATCATGATTATTTAATTCTATAATATAAAATATATATTCAGATATACATATATATAATAGATCGATAAATGGAAGGAAATACACTATTCATGGAGACGAAAGGTCGTACGTACGCATGAACGTTGTTTTCGTTTCCTCATTGGATTGAATGGAATAAATTGAATGACATAAATATATATATACATAAATCCAGTATAATTATTATGTCATATATTTCATGATTACTTATTATGTATACTTTATAATCATTCATTAATGGTTAATCATTCAGAATGAATCTCATTGCGTCGTGGATACAGTATTCCGTACGTACGCACGAGCAATAATATCATTCCCATGATCGTGGAATTTTATTGGAGTGTATGTATACTATTACTGAGTCAATATCACTTTAAAATAATAATATATAGTTATTATTTACTCCATTATACCCATCCATGTAAGGTGGTGGTTGAAAATAGATTACACCACGGCTTGGAGACGGTATTCTGTACGTACGCACGCATGGTAATTTCATTTTCCATAGGATGGATTGATGGTGAAATAGGGTTGTTTCATACTTATAATAACATATCAGTATATTAGTGATACTTATGTTATTACTTCATAATGAAACAACCTATGAGGAAGATGTGGAAGAAGAAATAAAGTTGAAAGAATCGGTAACCGACATTACCTCTTCTTTGAAGCGCCTCTTTGAGACCTCCAATTAGGGCACTAAAATTTGTATTTGAAGAAGAACAGGACCTCTAGAATGTTTATAGGGATGTGTAGAAGAGAATTTGACAGGGGTTGGCCGATTTTTTAGGCTCAAAGTGGTGTGAGGAAGAGAGGGAGGAGGTGCCATTTTATAAGGGAGGAGAAGTCCACCTTTGGAATAACTAAAAATATTATTTTATAATAAAGTCATGTTCTATTTTTAATAGCTCCAAATTGAAATATTTCGAAACTAATGTGGGGATGGGTCGAAATAATATCATCAAATAGAATTTGTACAAGTTTATGTCATTATATTAACCTTATCTTTTAGTTTTAACTCTTAGTTAATTAGATTGACATTTACCATGTCACTTTGTATTTTTATATTATATAGTTAATTAATTTACCATATACATCCAAGAGACCCCCAATTGTTCCATTAATGATACAAATATCATGATATAAGTATCTTGTCCGAAACATAGATTTTTAGGAATATACTAACAATTAATAATATAATATTTGTTTTAAAAACTATTTTATGTCCAATTTGACACTATTTGGTAATTGATTTTTTTGAAAATCATAACAGAATTATTAGTTCGAAAAAATTTAATTAAAGCAATTCTAACATGTCATGTTAACATATAAAATTATTTTAATTCATAAAAAGTCTCAAATTAAATTTATTTGGATATTTAAAACATCAATTATGTCAATATTTCATTAATAAGATAATTACTACATCATCATTGTGTCATAAATAAATTAAATTATTTTAAGTCTAAAAATTACAGATAAACTACCATTATGTAGGAATTATTTTTAGATTTCTAATGAATTTTTATAGTCAAATTTATCTTATTTATTAAACTATATTAAAAATTATTTAGTTATTAAACCTTGATTTTAACTATTTTAACACTTCTTTAAATAAATTAATAATAAATGCCTAATCTAATCCATGTGGGCCTAAATGGTCATATGTTATTCCTAAGGTTGTTTTGGGTCGAATTATAATTGTCCAATAGAATTAGGACAAGTGTTAGGGCAATAATAATATCATTTTTACACTTAATTACACTATTTACTTTTAACCGTGGTAAAAAAAGTAAAAAGTTACTATACACAAAAAATTATTTTAATCTCATTGAACCAAATTTTAGTCCATGATATTAACTGCGTCTCTAGGATTTTTGAAATTCCACTCACAGAAGAGGTAAACTTAAGTTTTATGATAAATTCATTTTTTTAACTACCACATAGTGGTTTCACTATTCTTTAAAAAATGAAAGTTTCCCAAAAAATACCAAAAATTAGGCCTAAGATATATTTGATATTATGAATTCAAAAATGATTTTAATTTTACCAAATTGAAAACATATCAGTTACATTAACTAATTTAAAAATTAATTCCCATCGTCAATACAAATAGCGTGTTTTTAAGAGATAATAACTATCAAAAGATTGACACTTGTTTATGTCTGGTTTAAATGTGAAATTACATCCAATGACCAAAATTGTATTAAATTTTAAAAATATATTCTAAATATATTCTAAAACCCTTAAAATTATGAATATATCACTATTAATTACTTCGATTAAAAAAGTTTTTTTAATTAAAATTTAGTAATTTTCACTATTCATCAGAATATGAAAGTTATCCGAAAAGTACCAAAATTTCACCCTAAGATAATTTTGAAATTCCGAATCCAAAAATAAAGTTCATTTTGAAAGATAAAATTTATAAAATTTCACAAAGTAGATATTACTATTCATAATGGATAGTTAATAATAATATTATTATAATATCTCGTTTAGTGAAACTCAGTATTGCGTACTACACACACTGTCGTGGAAGGTCGCGATTGCGTGTAATTCAAGGAATGTCAGGGATGTGTTTTGTGCAAGTTCCTTTTGGTGTAGCATACAAAACAAGACATTAATGAATTAAAAAAGAATATTTTTCATAAAATATAGGGGTGTTACAGCTGAACAGTCCATTGCCCTTATACATTTAAAAACAAGATTAGTATTTGATGAAACAAATGCATTACATTTTAAAATATTATTTCAGACAATTTTGAAATCCAAATTTTAGTTTTTGGTCAATTGGAAAACCACTCACAACACACAACACACACTAAGGGCAATGGAAAAAGTGGCACATGAGGCCAGCAACTAAACTAGACCTCTCAATTTCCTGCCACATTCAAATAAACACTAAAAAAACATGGGTTGAAACTAGGAGCTCGTGACCAATCCAGAACATACTATACATGTGACTACTTTTGAAGGCATGAATACTCTCGATGAAGTCATAACGCCCTAACACCTAGTGTTTCCCTACATGGACTAACCGAGGGGCCAAATCCCCTAGCAATGTATAATCTCTACTAAGGGCCACTATCTTGTGCATAATCTAAACTTGTGCAGCATACATTCTCACAAGATTCACATACTATTCTAGGTTCTCATGCCAACAAATATAATAAAAAGAAAAGGGGTAAGTCAACAAAGTAAATCATGTAGCACAAACATCACACAGAACTCATGTAGTCAACGTATATGAAAGATCACCACTGAATCACCCCAATGAATGTTTTCTAAAATAATTTATTTTATTAATGTTCCAACCAGGTCTTCACTAATTTTAATGATAATCCTCATTTCTCTTGAAAAGAAAAACAAATGGTCAAGAATCAAAAGAAATTATTTGTCAATAAACCAGAACTACATTTGATATTCCTTGAATTATATTTAAATTCCAAACCGAAATTCATTCACTACTAGGTGTTCGTTCGTCAAGAAAATATTTCAAGTGTCGTGTATAAAATAAACAGCTCTTTTTACACCATTTTATCATTTAAAAATTTATTATATTATTTTTTTTCCATTTACTAAAATTAATAAAATATCAATAAATCAATAAACTCTAAATTTAATGGTGAGTGCAGTGGGAGACCTACCTCAATTTGCAGCTCGGTTACGACGACACGACATGTCCCACACTCATGCACAAGTATGTGCTACTAGCTGATGACCACAAAAGCACGGAAAAGTCTTTCCAACACACTGCTACCGAACAGATAACTAATATATATAAATACATAAATAAAATGATACAATCTAAGAAACAACACAAGAAGAATATCTTGACATGTTTTCAAAATATCACTCACATCACATGCATTATCACCAAACAACATTAAAATTTATGAAACAATACCCAAAAATTAACTAATAAATTTATAAAGCAAAACTCAATTATTTTAAAATTAAATTACCACCAATATAAATAAACACAACACACGCTAAAATAATTATTTACTACTCGAACAAAAATAGGGAAAACCATACATTGGAGTAGAGAGGCACTCGACCAGTGTTTTTGCGCGACCGTCAGAATGGGGCGGCATGCCGCATTAGTGATTATCGCTGGTTGAACGTAGCAGCAAAAGGGGGGAAAATGACATCGGCGACTCATCAAGGGATTCACATGGCTGCCCGAATGGAGGGTTCAAAACCAACGTGTGAGGTGGAAGGCATCCCGACTAGGTGTAGGTGAAGCAGGGTAGGCTGAAGGGATGCAGGGCACCAGGTAGCGGTGGAAAAGAGGGAAATGACCAGGGTGCGAGAAAAGGGCTGGAGGCCGTGGCGACCAAGAGAGGACTGGTGGGGCATCGTCATGGGGCAGGAGGGTCGGATGGCCGGGTGTGTGCAGGTGGAGGGCAGGGGCACCTAGTGAATGCACTAAAAGGGGATTGCCGGAGGTGCGGCTGGAGGTGAGGGGATGGCCAGCAGAAGGGCGCCAGACCTGGAGGGCGTAGGGCGTGAGGTGGAGCAGGCAGAGGCCGGTGGGCTGGGCGTTGGAATGAAGGATTGGGGTCCTTGTTGTGGGTGAGTGGAATTCAGGGGATGGGGGTGACCTACTAGTAATGGGTAGAGGGAGAATATGGTAAGGTTGTTGTAGGTAAGAGTGTAGGGGAGCCGCTGAAGGTGAGGTAGGGCAGCGATTCCAGGAGGGGTGCGCGAGCTGGGTTACTGTTGAGGGGAAGTATAGGGGCTCATGCAAGGGAGGAGGGATACATTGGGTTCCTAAGGGGACTCTATGGCACTTCATTAGGTAGACATAGATGCGTGCAGTGAGGGAGATGAATGGAAGGGAGGGGTGGCGGAACGCGGGGAGAGGGGGAAGTCGAGGGTGAGCGGCTGCATTAGGGTTAGAGTATAAAAACAAAAAAATAAAATAAAAAGTAAATAAAAATTAGACATAATAAATATAATACACATTAAATAAACTGATAATAATAAAAATAATACATTAATATAAATAATAATAATGGAAATAAATCTTAATTTATAATAACAACAATTGGAATAATAATAATCATTATTATAAGAATTTAAATAATAGAAATACTCATTTGGTTTTAATAATATTAATTAAAATTATTAGTGACCATTAATGTTCTATCTAACCCAATAAATTAAAAAGTTTATTCATTTTAAATTTTCTGAAGATAGGAATGTCGTAGAGAATCTCGGGCGAAGCCACGTTGGGTTTTCAAAACACGCTCCGGTTGTGCTCCCAATGACATTAACTGAAAAAAGAGCATTTTTTATTAACATAACTCAAATGTTTTTCGTCTGGGACTGAACATGGACCCCTGAAAAATTTATAATGTCAATGAAAATTATAAAATAAGGTAAAATATATATCGGTGTGTGAAACTAATCAACAAAAAAAAATAATTTCATACATGTATGGGACATGGTGTTCCACTGTGGAGTCTATGAAACCATTACATTGTTTTGCAGGTTCTCGAGAGGAGTCCTTAAGAAGCTCCTTTATTAAATACATAGATTGAGATTGTTCAATGGACGCCAGAACCTGTTTTAGTTTTCATCTAAATATCATGTTCTTTATTGGAATTTCCCAAATCATCCAAAATATTAGCCCAAGTTTTACTAGATTTTTTATGATTGTTTGAGGTAAATTGATTTATTTACACAAACATAATTCCTCTTCTTAGGAGGCTCGATTTTATCTATTACATTTCACTAGTCATTCATGTTTTTTCTAAACTCAGTCTTATATTTATCTTTTTTACGGTAAAACTGGTTTTTCTCCACCCTATAGTTTAGGATGGATTGTACCACTATCATTCATGCCTCACAAAATGTTGTATTTTGTCTATATTCAACTCTATATTCTGTATTGTAATCATTTGAAAAATTAATTAGGCCATCTCCTTGCAATATATTAAGATATAAACCTAAAATAATACATTTTATAGAGATATAAGACACCATCCATCACCATCATTAGATATCTATGACAATTTACATCGAGCATTTTCATATCCAAAAAACATATCAAAGAAAGAGTGGTTTTCCCCGAAATCATAATTTTAATCGTTAAATTACCATAAAAAGTCTAATGGAAATAAAATGGGATTCATAGTGAATATATAATGACCTTATTTCCATAGTTCAATAATATAATTTATCAATAATAATGGAATGAGGATGTTATTAATCTGAGTCTTTTCTTAAATAGGCATCATGATATAATCTAGCACTGAGGAAATAATAAGAAAGAAACTGAGGCATTAAACTATAAGAGAACATGAAGAATATAGATACATGAAATATATAAAATTAATAAAAGCTCGTATATATATAATAAATTCCAAGAGTTAACATGAAATTTCATTCAATACTAAAAAATAAAATGGTAATGAAAAAGTTGGAAAAATAAGAATGGCAGTGACCCTGAATCCTAGATTGCTCATATAGAAAAACAAGCTAAAAATTTATTATCCAATCTTATACCATGTCACTCTAACATAAAAATAGGGTATATATTCAATGGGTGAGAATAAAAAAAATAAAAATTTAGATTTTACTAAAATCATCCAGTAAAAAATATAATGACATATTACTAAATAAAATTTATCAACATCTAATACTAACTCATCAAAAAAGTTTGCATAATGAATTTATAGCCTCACTATGTTTATATATCACCATGGATAACATAAAAGAATTATATAATATAATATCAATTTTAATATCAGTTCTACCCTTCTACCCCTTCACAATTGGTTGTCCGCTCTTCCACATCATCTCATTCCATAATCCTTTTATATCAAATATAAGTCAGCCCCCAGACACATGGGCCATGTATCACCACATTCACCTCATATATCACATCATTCTACCCCTATCACCCATCCATAAGGAATCCAATATGTTTATAGGAGCCACCATTTCCGATATGAAATTATCCATGCTGATAAGATGAATATATATTAATATGTGTTGTATACATTATCTTATGGTTAAATAATATTTTATTTAACAATACACCATGTTTTTTTGCTTTTCAAGGATAAGTGACTCACGACTCAAAAGAGGTGGTGTTGGAAAAGTAAAAAATACAATATTACACATAGATAAATGTATATTCCTAAAATGTATTATTTGATTATAATAATGGCTATAAATTTAATTAAATATATATGATTTGATTCCAATTCACATTAGATAAAACTAAAGTACACTATTTTAATGACTTACACACCCTCCAACATTGAAAAACATATTCTGTAATATGATACAAGCTATATAATCGGGGGGATGCAAGAACATCAGAGACATTTTTGTACATGTAGAATGCATTGTGAAACACACATTTATATCACGAATGTCTTCAAATAGAAGACACATAATTAAGTAACATGCTATTGAAAATTTACAAAGGACAATAAATATTCGAGAACCCTCAATGATACAGAGTGTTATGATAGATGATATAAATAATATCACTTCCTATTTATTTAGTTATTTTTTTTCTAAAATTACAATTTTTTATTTAATTTTTTATTTTACTAATTCTATTATTACATATTAATATTATAAAACATGTTCATTATGAATTGTATTTAAAAATTTTGAATCTCATTTTGATTTTAGTTCAAATTCAACTCTCACCACATTCATAATTGTTAATTGATTAAATTTTTTATTAAATTAATTTAATATATTTTTTATAGTGATTTCATCGATTTAATCTATTTATTTTTCATGTCATGAATGTAATATATTTACATCCTTTTTATCAATGCAATCATGTTATGATAATCTACTTACGGTGTATGGTCATGTCATGATCCATGCCAGGTCATCATCTAAAGCGACACCTGACCTAGTCGGTGTTATAGAACAAAAGGAATTACCAATCCCTAAATGCTAGAAACAAGTTCCAAGGTATCAATGATAAATCATTGGGACAATTTTAACTGATTTTTAACCATAGAAAACCAATATTTAATTATTCACATAAAAAAATATTAAACCAAACATGGCATAAACAAATCTCTATTTAAGTTACAATGTTCAAACAAAACCCATGACTAGGTACAATAAGAAGGAAGAAATTAATTGTCCTGAAAAACCACCACATGATAAGAGTATAATTGTCCTCAAGCCACTACCAATAACTCATTATGCTGTAGGCCTCTAACAACGAACACCACTGTCTTAAAATTGCTTACCTTTACTTATGTCAAACATAACCAAGTCTAGTTACACCTGTTGGTGTGTGAAGGATGTTATACAAATCCTATTTGGATGACACATCATAAAATATTCAATTATATAAACATTATATGATAAATATAAATTAATTTATTATAAAATAAATTATTGAGACAATTCAATGGAAAATAATTTTTATGAAATCTATGATTTCTTTTTAAATAAACCCATGGTATAATATATGTCAATGGTAAGTGTGAAATCACCATAGTGCACTAGTCATGGGAGAACCCTCTAGGAACTATCATGAAATGGGACACTAGGTGAATCATATCTCAGTGAATGATGGAATTGAAACCACAATCATAGATTTCTTGTGTGTGAGACACTGGGAGCAGAAGCCCAATGGGCCTAGTGGTGAAAAATCATCACAATTTGTTGTTAGTGATGCAGTTTCAATCCTAATATATGAATTCTAGATGAATCACTTATATACCATCTAGATTTTTAGTCATACATTTCCCACCTAGTTCTCTAGTTTCACTTTGTGATCATTTTTTGTTCCACATATCACATAACTCATCAGATTCTCTTTATTAAAGAAAAATAATGCAACACAAAGAACATACCAGCACATTCACAACCAAAAGTATCTTTTGAAAAAAAAACTCACAAAATATTTTAAATAATAATTCTCACAATTTTAAAATTTAAATAAACCAGTTTTCCAATTTATAGAACACCCAAAAGAGGCCCAACAAGGCATTACACAAGAAATACGCATAATTACTTATACCAAAAAAAATTTCAAATTATTTTAATGTAAAGTAAAATCAAAAAAACATTTCCCACCACACTCAAAAATAATAGATGATATAAAAAATACTCAATAAAGAATATAAAATTTATCCAATATTGCTTAAGCATGGAATCAACTACCATAGGTGTTGAAACTCTTAAAATCAAGTTCAAAACTCTTATTGAACCTCAACCACACCTAAATAAAGTATGATAAAAATTTATACATCAATTGTAACACCACGGAATCAATATATAACAGATAAAATGGTTTCATATGTACTGGTGAAGAGAAGCCCCCTTGAAAGGGTATTAAAACCCTAGATTGGAGGAAGAAAACACGGGATAAGAAGACATACTAGAAGAATGAGGATGAATCTCCACAAATATTTCATTTAACTGAAATCTAATTGAGTTAGAGGGATAGTGGAGAAGCCTAATGATATTATTCATTAGTGGGATAAAAAATATGGGGTGTAGGTCCTAAAATTATAGAGAGAGAAAACCCAAAAAACAATTTTTAATGAGATGGACCTATTAGGCGGTTAGTATGCACGATTTTCCAAACCATGATGAAACCAAGACCTATTCTATCAATTAATTAAAAGATTTGTTATTATCTGACACATTTTACATACATTACACTATCCTTGTTATGAGACTCTATCCAAAAAAACACCACTTGGTTGTATTGGTCCCTAAGAAAGAGAGCACAATTACAACCAATTGTGCACCCATCGAGCGCCAAAGTTTTCCTAACAAAAATATAAAATACTCTATAAAATTCCAATGTAATCCTCATAGAAAAAATATAAATAAGATATAAATAGATAAATAATTCAAAATATATAACTAGTGTGACAATTCTCTCATCAATGAATTATTTTCATCAATAAAAAGTCGACCTGTGTCTAGATCAGAAAATAAGAACATGTATTCTGGTTCAACACACAACATTCTATAACAATTCCCATGAGTGTATTTATCATGCTACCAAAGTACATGGTACAATTTAATTGAATTCTTATGATGCAACTTATCATTTAAATCCATTATCCGCACTGGTCATTCAAATAGGTATGAATTTATCAATATATTCTATTCATCCCAATTTAACACATGAGATAGATATTGATTTTATTTATTCAATTGGGAGACCAAGAATATGTTCTGAATTAACATCAAAATAGAAGAAAAATCTAACATATATTCCACTATCCTAATATAATGAGTGATTATGAACGGTTTGACATAACTCAACATTAGCTTCCCATTATTTCTTAGGAAATGTTGACCAAAATAGGGTGCCACAGTCAAGAAAACCTAATCACCCATAGAAAACTCAAGATAATGTCACTTTTGACCATCATATTACTTTTCCAAAATATGAGCTTTCAAAAACAAGTGCCTGATAAACATTTCCTTTTCAGAAGTCTCTTTTACTAAACTAAGAGAAAAAATTGGGGTCAAACTTACCTCATACTTGTACATTGGTGAGCACCATGGTAGACCATAGAGCGCCTCAAATGGATCCATTAAAATCAAGGATTAGAAAATGTTATTATATGAGATCTCTACTAGTCACAAATGGTTATCCCAAAATCCAATTAAATCCAATACATATGCCCGAAGCATTTATTATTGAATCTTGTCTCTATCTGTATCTGCCTATAAATTTATTTGAGGTATGTTGTCATAAATTTCACATTCTTTCTAAATGAGTTTTGAAAAAAATACAAAAAATGAGAGGTAAAATGAGGGAATGTATAAAAAATGATTGTCAATGGGACACCATGAAGCGTCACAATCTATAAAACATATAATCGGTCATAACCATCCACTTACATTGAATCTCTGGTCGCAATGAAATAGGCTGATTGGGTAAAATTTCCAATTACTACCCAAATGGAATTCATTCCCCATGGATTATAGATAAATCTAAAAATAAAATCCATGGAAATCTCATCCCACTTACCGGTAGGATAGGTTGTGGTTGAATAAAATAAGAGGTCCTTTTGTGATTTTGTTTCTCTTAATGACAAGTATAACACTTCAATATGATGTTATATACATCCTATATCATGAATTGCCACAAAAACTATCAAAGAAAATCATAGTATATCTTGGTTGAACCCTGATGAATAGTCCACTGATATGGTGGATATAATGCCTCACATCCTACCTAAGAGACAGCAAATATAAAACATATCCCTTGAAACATATTACTCTCTCGGGAGACAATAACGAGTAACCAAGTGTCTACCCAACATGAAGAAGCTACACAGACTTCTTGAACAACCCTTCATTAGGATATTCCGGTTGAATCATCATTAGATTTGAATGATATAACTAACAACTATCCAATAACTCACCCCCAATGTGCTCCTTGTATTCCATGTGAGGTTGGGAAGGACCTTATTAAGGTAAATTCATTATGAGACTTCCTCAATTCCTACACTGGAACATTTTTTCCCATGATGTCAGCATAAATATTAACTTTTCCTACGGTATAGATGATATGAAGGTTTAATCCCTACAAATAATTCCTCCATCGGTGCTACCTCAAGATAAAATATTTTTGGGAGAAGATATAGGCCAACATTTTATGATTTGACTAGTGAAAACAAAGCCCCAAAAAGATAATTATGAAATGTATTCAAGGCATGCATAATTACATATAACTCAAGGTCTTGGGTCCAATAGTTCATTTTATGTAGTCGTATTTAGAGAGATCCATATGAAACAACATGATAATATTCCATAAGTACATTTCAATGGACCATTCTAGAAGATTCACAGTATTCCACATAGCCCTTTCTTGATTCTAGAAATATCAACATATGTTCCATAGTAAATAATCGATTCAAATCCTAAATGGACTCAACAAACATCGCGATCTATTCAAAAATCATTCCTTTCTGGGTGAATGATGTCATGAGAGAAGCATTCCAATAATTGTCTCGAACAAACCGCCTATAATAACCATCCATTCCAATAATAATCATGATCAAAAACACATTCTTCATCTTATCTGTTGACATAACAACACTGATTTTATCTAGGACCATTAAAACCCTTTCTCTATGATGACATGATCTAGAAATTTCACTTCCCATATTCATAATGTGCACTTTTAAAACATATCATAAAGATGATATTACAGAAGTGAGAAAACAACGATCATAAAATGTCAGTCATTATCATCCTATAACCCAGAATAAAAAAGGATTTCATCCATGCATTCCACAATTAAACAGATAATATATTGGTGTAAAACCTTATTTCTGAGATCCTTAAAAGTTTTCGGAGAATTCATCAATATGAAATGCCTAACCAACATCTTGAAGTGGTTGTACATGCTTTAGAAAGTCATTTTGGAATATTTTCCTCTTTCAACCCGATTTAGTGGTTACTAAAAGACATGAATATCATAAAAAACAACATTTCCCTTTCATCTTGTTGAATAAGTAATCATTATGAGGAAAATGTTACCTGTAAATGATGGTTACCTTATTCAACATCTGGTAGTATATAAACACTAAAAAGATTCGTCAGACCTATTTGAAGCAAGACTGGGGAAACCGAAGTAGAGACACTTGGAAGAATAAAAACATTATATTCCAAATAATCTAGTTATATTTTTAATTCCATAAAATTTTTAGAGGCCATTTTATATGAGGGAAGACATATAAACTGTGTCCCTGGCTCAAAATCAATTGAGAAATCCACGTCCCGCTGTGGGGGAAAACCTGAAAACCCATCTAATAATACTTTGGGAAATTTTTCCACACCTAGAGGTAATTCAACATCAAGAGACCCACTATCATTCTCTAATACATGTGATGATAACTAAAAAAATAATTTCCCAACTCCAAAAGTGCAGATCCACCCCGACCCAACTGAGGATCCCATTATCCAAGGAAAATATGAGTACTCCAATTAGGTTCCATGAAACATACACACCAACAATAAAAATTAGTATGCACTCAGAAACATAGAATCCAATCCAAGCTCTGAAAATCATAAAAAGGTTCTATATCCAAGACCTAGAAATCACATTCCCACTCAACCCATGACATAGAGTGTTCACAAGATGAACACCTGATACTGTGTTCCCTCTTTTTAACAAATGACGTTACCAAATGCATAAAAAAACAAATAATATCATTTTGAAATTTCTATATATTAAAAATAAAAATAGTGAAAAAAATAGAAGCTGTAATATATAAACATATTCTACAGATTATGTAATCAATATGGTACCTTGAAATATCAAGGGACCTGAATCATGTCCTTCTGGTCCTTAGTTCATGTCGTGAAGTTTCCTGGTCCATGCCTGAGTTTGAGCATGTCCATTGTCCATTGGCTCTAACCTAAAAGGAATTTATCCATAAGAATATATGATTCTATCTATATGACCACAAAATCTAGATCCCACAACCCCATATGGCTCTGACTTTGTCAAAATTCTCATAGAAGCTCTAGATTCTTCCTCGGTCATGTATGGGCACATCACCATGAAAAAATGTTGTAGTTTCTCCATATGTACACATATATGAAGAAGAATAGGAGGGGACGGAAACATAGACTAAGTGTTCTCTACCCTTAAAAATTTTTGGAACAAAATTGAACCTGCATCAAAATCTATAGATGAAAGATGCCAATAGGATTAACCCAAACAACTAAACGACGATTTCCCCAACTTTTCTCGCATCATTTTCTTCGTAGATAGAAAACTACTTCCAAGTGCAAAAATAGACATAGAGTAATAAAACCTACCCTTTCTACAGATATCCACTATATAATAATTGTCAACTACGTCATTATAGGCCCTTCAATTAAACAAAAAGTCACGTGAATATATCTCTACCTAAAACCCCCCCATCTATCCTTTGATTCTTCATATTCTCTTTAATAATAATTTTAGGTGCATAATAATCTATCATAGAAAAGCTGTTGGGGTACTCTATTACTAATAGGTCCCGTGAATAATATCTATAAACACTCTATTTATTATATAGTCAAAATCCTCAAGAGAATATTATTAGTTAAATATATCCTTTAAGTCTCTCTAGTTCATCTTCTACTAATTCCCTATTTGGAGCATTGAGTCCCACCATCTCAAACTAGGACCCTATTTAAAAAATGTGATGCATCTCAGACTAAATTTCTTTAGTAGTGTCAAGAAATTGAAAGATTCTATCTATCTTCTCAATAAATCCCCCACCTAATGATGCTCTGTTCTACATTGGATATAAAGAGAATTAATCTTAATGAACCACTAGGTTCTATACTTCCTAGAACATGATATAGAATCCCAAACTAGAATAGGACCAGGACCCACTCCCTATCCCATAGACTAAACAACTCATACCATTTCTTCCACTAGTCTCTAATGAAGTGGGAGAGAAAACTCTCTTCGGATTCTTACAATAGTTGCGTGGTTATTCTCCAAGGTTGCATGTTGCTACGATAAGAATAAATCATGAGAAAACTATCAACACCATATATATAAAAAATTTCAATAGTGGAAACATTAAAAAATAAAAAAAATATGACATGAAAATTTAAAAGAAAACTACTTAGACCCAACCTAATGCACATGTACACTCTATATACTATGTGTCACACCTAAGGATAATTCAAACAATAATCCCTTCATCCCATGGAAACTCATGAACTATCTCATGGTGTGATATCCAGGAGCCATACTCGCCACCAGAACTCAAAGCCCCGATAGTCCTAGATCTAGTATATCTAGACTTATTCCAAATAACATGTCCCAAAATGATAACATGATATTATACCATTTTTACATGAACTAATCTGGGACGCCATATGAACTGATTCTCCACCTGGTATATGGGATGACTTGAATGGTGTTCTTGGTCCCCATAGGATGGTATCTAGTTCTTATGTAATAATGTGAAAACATTTGAATGATTTTACATGATTTTAAAAACAGAAATCAAATAAAAAATAAATAAAAATTAAAATAATAATATATAACCAAACTTGAAATAATAATATATAGATTTATGTTATAATGTTTTATCATAACCCATGACTGACTTCAAAAAATAAACATGAATTGTACCCAAAAAACACTATATAAAGAGAGGAGTAACAACTTCAAGGTACCACCGCCAACACCTTACAAGGAAGGCCTCTAGGTACAACAACCACCATCTCTAAATGCATCTACCTTTTATCTTTTCCAAGGATAACCACGTCAACTTACTCCCAAAGGTGTATGTGGGGTGTGAGACAAATCTTAGTTGGATGCCACCCAATAAAATATTTCATTGTGTAAAATTTATAAGGTACATAGTATTTCATGTTTTTTATAAAAACAGTAGAGAATGTTTTATGGATTTTTTTAAAATAAAACCATTGTTTACTTTTTAAATAATAAAAAATAATAACATATGCCGACAATAAGTGCTATATCACCATATAGAACTATTAAAAAGATAATAATATAGGCATTATATATAAATGGGACACTATTTAAATTGTATCATGGGGAAGGGTGTTATAGAAACATTGATCACAACTTTCTCATGGAAGAGCCACAAGAAATGTAAACCCCACGGCCCTAGTGATCTTCAATAATCATTTCGTTAAGTTATTATTGTAGTGTCAATATTTCTTGAAACAATGGGAGTAACTACTTGCATATCATCTAGAATAAAAGATCTAGTACTCTGACTAAGTTTCCTAATTTTCCCTTTCTTCCCATAATTATTTCAAATATAAAATAACATATCATTTTTACATTATTGAATCCCAACCAAGAAACACACACAAAATAACATCAATTTTACAACCAGAATCCTATTTTTAAAAAAATGAAATTGAAAACTATGTCAACATATAATTTCCACCACATTCAAAATTAAATAAACCATTTATAAAATCTATAAAACACCCTCAAGAGGATACACAAGGCTTTACACAATAAAAACACCAAATACCTTATAGAAAACTAATTTTGAAACTATATGCATATCAAATTCTTTGTCAAAATCCTTTCACACCACACACATAAACCATAGAGCACATGAAAATAGTCAATAAGGAATAATAAAATTTTCTAATAATATTTAGTCATAGAATCACCACTTTATATGTAGAAATACTGTGAATATGCTACGAAACACAATACTAACCTCTAAAACATCTCAATAGAGCTTCAATAAAGCTATATCAAACTATAGAAATCATGATTAACTCGGGGAATAGATATATAGCCCTAAAAACTATAAAAGAGTTTGGTTAAGAGAATCACCCATGAAAATAAAAGAAAACCCTATATTGGTGGAAGAAAACACAAGGGGGACGAAGACATACATGATGAATCAAGGAAGAATCAACCCCAACTATACTATGATGTAGATGATTCTGAGGAGGTAGATGGCTTGGGGTATGAACCAATGGATGAGAAAAATGAGTGGGATGAAAAAGAGGTGGTTTATGGAATATAATAGGGGAGGGAGAAAACATTAAACCCTATTTTTTATGAGACATGCATGCTAAATGGTTAGTTTGTATGGATTTAGAAACTATGTGGTAACTCTTATCCCCATATAATAAATATTGGACATACTGCACAATTATCCCACACAGTTTATATATTGTTTGATAACCATGTGATGATGTTTTGTTAAAAAATTACACTTGGTCCCACAGTTACTTGGGAAAGGATTCGTAGTTACTACTAACTAATCCCCAAACATGGGACACAATATTTCCACAAGAAATTTCACATTTTTTTAAAAATAAATTTTATGTGAATGGAGAAGGTATATATAATATAAAATGAAAAAAACCCCAAAATAAATCATGGTAAGAGGAATCAAGACCCCGACCTAGAGAGAGTTGTGAAAACTATGATAAATATTCCATGATATGTTCATCGTTGAAACCAAAAATATTACATCTAGGTTGATTTCCATTTCTAGACCAATGTATATTTCCAGATTTGGTTGACCTAATTGGTTGAACCCAATCCAAATAGTAAGATTTACATAACATCACATAATATGAAATATGATTCTATAATTTTAACTTTTGGGATACCCTTTTTCCTAAACCCTTAAATTCACTTGAATCAATTCATTTTTATATGATTTAAGTACCTTGTTAAACAATATAAGTAAAAAAATATAAAATAAGTCATGATGAATAATACTACAAGAATATAACTACTTGGTTTCCAATATACTAGCTTGTATGTGTGAGTTTAACTGTGAATATCCACTAGTCTATGCCATATTTTTGGACTGTAGTTCTGATTTTTATAATTTCTAATATAATATACACATGTGTTGAATAAATGGCTTCGTCAGAGCCAGTCATCTTATTTGTCTATTTCTGGGGCAATGGTAGGATCTTAAATAGTTAAAATTAATGATATCCATGGATAATATCACTCTTCATCATTTCCCCTATTCTTTATATATTTTTTAACATATCCCATCACTTTCTTCCACCTCCTCCATCTTTGTGTATTCTACAGATTAATTTTAATCATTCGAGGACCCTTGAAACGTAAGAACCTATTTCATTCAATCCCACGATCTATAGATACTTATCCACATGGAAAAGATAATTTATGGATAAATAGAACAAAAATTAACCACCACTCATCCAAAACCTCCAATATGAACAACATGAACATCATAGAGAGGTACCAACACTGTAAGAGTGCACCATTATAGACTATTTCTTTTCACCCCTCAGTGGAATTTCAACTAGCATGGTGCGCCCTCTTATCCAGTATTATGCATTCAATATATAATTCCAAAAAATTAAAATTATATAGAATATGGGGAAATTCAAATCACTTAAATTTCAAAATTGCGATATAAACATCTAAATTTTTTTGAAGACTACAACACCTTTCAAATAAATGTGTATCATCTCACGCCAATAGTATTTGGATCGTCCCTTTATCATTTCAAGATAGAGCTACGCGTGGGATCAAAATACATTCTCTAATTTTTCTCATTATTTTTGGAGATTAAATAAATAAAATCATATAATAATAATTCTCATCAACATGAACATCGAATATTAGAAATTAGATCTATAACATCAACATGGAGGATGAAGAATCATCTTGGGTTGCCTAGGATTGTTTTATGGATCTCACTTATAAGAACCCACATCACGAATTTGATGTGTTTCTATAACCACAACCCTTTTATCAGGGACTCCAATTAGTTACATGCATAGTTGTAGATCCCTCCAATGATGGTGGACTTATGGTCAATGAACACAAAGATGGAAGAGTGTATATAGTCCTGATCTCCCACTATGCGATTATGTTGAAGATTGACTGATGACTACAATGAAAAGATATCCATCAGGTGGAAGATAATAACTACATGGTATTAAATGTTTTTCTCTCAAGGTAAATAATGAATGTTTTTTTCAGCCTTCTACACAACTAACACCTCTTTATGGTAGCATGAAGATCCATGAATGCGATATATATATATATATATACGAACCTGTATTAATACATCAATGAAGGTATAAAGGATCCATAATGTCAATATATTAATTAAATATATTTCATTAATTTTATAATATTCCACAAACAAAAAATATTAGAAATACTATTATCAGTAGAGATATGTTTGAAATCCAATAGAACCAAAACAATGAAGTAAAATTAATAACATTGTAGAATCAAGACAACAAAATCAAGGACCTCCTAGTTACCCACCAAAAATCCTACACCCTAAAAATATTATCAATTAATGAAATTACCCTTTTCACTTAATAGATCATTTAGAGTTGTTCCAACATGCATTATCATGTCAGTAATATCAAGCCCCACATCTATAATCAAATAATGGATACCATCTCAATCCCCTCATATAAAAAATAGACCATAGGATGTCAACCGTTGAAACTATAGTGAAAACCCAATGTGTTTCCCAACATAACCATCAAGAACTAGCGAACAAAACCTATAAAACACTATTGATTCAATCACTAGGTATGTTAAATGATAGTTCTAAGACACATCTGAGAGAGATGGATGATGATTTAATTATTGTTATTGAATAAATTCTATATTTCTATCATCCATGCATATTTCATAAATTGAAGATTTTATAAACAATAAAACATGTGATAATCAGTAGAACACATTATCATAACATCACAGATAAAATTAATCAGGATAAACATTTTGAATAATATCCAACGAGATGAGATCTTGTAAAATATCAGTAAAAAAGAATGACTTATATTTGTAATATCTACCTAAAAAACCTCATATATAATTTTTATAGAGGATTATGAAAGGGAATCGTGATAAATTAAAAAAAATTACATATGTTTTAAAAATTACTCATCTATATTCCATTTATAGAAGTGATTTATCAAATTCCTACTAATGAAAAATACAATAAATAATTTCATGCATGTAAGAGGAAAATAAAATACATCAGAGTCATATAATTAAATGGAAATTAATCCTTACTTTTTCTAGTGAATCTTTTACAAAAATATTTGAGGAAAAAAATATTTCTAGATTCCATGCACTATAAGAAAATGATGTTTTGTAAGATCCTTATTCAATAATGGAACAAGAATCAATATCATTATTACGAGTTCATTACTTAATATGGGTCTTGATGAATTGAATCCAATGAGATTATCAGATTACATGGTAGACCAATCATGCATGTACACTTGAGGAAAAATGAAGGAATTCTTAATTATATTTGGTATGTTCATCTTTCCATTTGATTTTAGGATCGAAGACATTGATATTGAAAGATATTTCCAATTCATTATAGGAATTTAATTTACCATTACTATGTAATAATTCATCGATGTGAATCACCGAACATTGATTTATAGAGTTAAAATACAAAAAGATATAATAACATTAATAGAATCTTCCATGAATCCCAACGTTTTATTGAATTTTCAGTCCATTTATCTTAATGACGATAAAGATGAATATATGATCGTTGAGATAGATTTAGAGTCTATTATACTAAAGACTATGAATTTTGAGAACATGATAATCAGAATTTTATTGATCCATTTAAGTGGGATTATAAAACACGACTCATACCCTTAGTCATCAGGTGACTAACTCTATAATTCAAAACTGTATAGATAACACTACTGTATTCATTCATAGAGATAATACTGACACATCTAGTCATTTTCAGTTTATAACTAACCCAATTATAAGTTGAAAATATCATTTAAGACCTAAAAAGTAATTAAAAATATTTTTTTCTGTTTTCTGACATTAAGAGAATTTTCCCCCTGATGTAGGCCCACATGATTAGCCCCATGATATTAAGATATAAGATTATGTAAGAAGAAGGTGAAAAATAACGGTGAAATACCTAGTGCTGACTCACTCAACCAATGATGTATGTAATCAATAATGAAATACAAAATCATCTCTAGACTCATACAATATTATTCATATTATACTGTGAATGGGTGAGCTTAATGGAAATCGTCTCAATGAAAGGAATAATTACTATTGTTAGAAACGATAATGATACGATAAATTCAAATTGAACCCTTACTAGGTAGATAACATGCATTTAATATATAAATAAAAATATGAAGTTTCATAAAGAATATTTTCTTTTTCACATCATGGTTAAAATTATTGAAATAAGTTTAATGAAATAATTATATTATTTTATGGATTAATTTTCAAGGTACAGTAAAATTTATGTTTACCCACTACATTTCTCTTAAACAATATTCAATTGTAAATTAGGAACCTTCTCTTATAGGAATATTTAACTTGTAATGTAAATGACACGAATAATCATCAATGTTTCTTGATGCATATATTCCATGATATGGTGAATGAATTTGAAATGATCTTTATGATTGATTTTCTGATTTATTAATAACATTTTAAAGTATTACTGGGAATAAGAACATTTTTTTTTATCAGTTGGAAGAGAATAAACTAGTGAAAAGATAGTAAAATGCTCTTTTTATGGTCCAAGGAGGAGAATTCCTAAGATTTAATATGTCAAATAATTCCATGAATGAAGATATTTCAAAAAAAACTGTGTGATTAAAGATTTAAATGAACTAAAAATGGTGAAAGGTATCAGGAGTTTTCTGGGCCTCATTGGATTTTTTCATTGATTTTCTCAAGTATTTCAAAAAAGATTTCACCTACCGGTAAAACATTTGATAGAGAAAATTCCATTTGAACTTATTAAATTCTATTAGCGGGAATTCAATAATCTAATTAATAGCCTGGGAGATTATCCTATCATAATATCCCTTAAATATGTTACTATATTGGAATTAATGTGTGATGGTAGTGAATTTTTTATTGGTGGTGTTTTAGTAACAATATATGAAAATAGATTTCAAACCATATGTTATTAAATTTAAAAACTAAATAATCATTAGAAAAATTATACAACCATAATAATAGTATTTTTATTGAAATAATCTATTCTTGGGAAAGTTTTCATGTATCTTGTTCCCCACATTGTAGAGGTCTATAATGATCATTTTACAATAAAATACAAATTTTGTAAAATGGATTACAAAAATGCATCTAATATAGTGGATCCTTCTTATATAAGTATTATAAATCATCATTAAGGATATAAAATGGATACAAAATGTTATATATGATCACATATCTTAGTTTCTATTTCCGATAATTGAAGTAGATGAAAATATAAGTATTATAGAGTAAATTCTTGATGAAATTAATCTTAATATAAATAGTCATGTATAAAATTGGTCTCTAATATTTAATTATATCTTTCCACTAAAACCCATTACCCCACTTCTATTTCTAACAAGAATAGAAATCATTGATTCGGGCCTCAAACATTTACTAGGATAGTGTGATAGTATTTAAAAAAATTATAGTGTATTGATGGGATGTTGAATCCAAGAATATGATTATCAAATAATATTCATAATTTTCCACACAGAGCCATATAGAGGGCATCTTCGGCTTTAATACATTGTGGCTATTATCCTGATGAGTGGAAAATTCAAGACCCCACTCCATTGGTATATGGTAAATTTCTTATAGAGTTGTGATTGACTCTAGTGAATATGACAATTTAAAAATTGAAATTTAATCCCCCATAATTACATTCATCCAGAAGAAATCTTCATCATATGGAGGAATAATTTCATGGGTCCATTCTAAAATTTTTATGTGATATTTTACATCAATGATGTCATAGATTATTTTTTGAAGTGGCTTTAATCGGAGGACACCACACATGTCAAAACTACAGTGGTTATGAAATTAATAATGAAAACAATTGCTCAAGTATTTCATCTCCTATATTCCTCATTAGTTATCTAGGAACTCATTTTTCAAATAATTTAAGGAAATTATTTATCTAAAATTCATGAATCCATTAGAATAATAGAACTCTTAAATTCATGGAGACAAATAGGAATGTAGAATTGTATAATATGAGGTATAAAACAATTTATGGAATTATTGTTACTACAAGTAGAAAAAATTGGAGTCCCAATATAGTGGAAAATAATTTGTTGTATCATACAAAGTCTAAAACAACAATTAGAATTATTTTTTTCCTTATTATTTATGGAAAGTCATGTCACTTTATAATTAAATTTGAAAAAATAAATTATTAAAAAACCAAGAAACAATATTTAGATCTAAAAAATTTGAAGATTCATATTTCTAAATTTTGTTGAGCTATGTGATAATAGAAAATATTCTCCTGAAATCGTTTAGATCTTAATGGAATAAAATTTAATTACCAACACATTTTGTAATAAATATTCACACCATGTGATCGTGTTCTTATTTATAAATCTATATTGGAATAATTTAATTGGAATTTGAAATCCATTATTTTATGTCCCATTAATGTTATAAAAGTATTCTCATGTGTGGATATTAAAATTCCCAATGATAGAGGACCATCCATTATGATTAATGGAAATTGGCTAAAATATTTTAAAGAAAAATTTCATAATGGGTCTGTCCTGTATTTTAAATTCATATGAATATTTATTCAATTTTCCCAATGGATAATGTTGTTGTTAAAAATTTATGGGATTAAACACATTTTTTATACTTCTATTACATAATCCTTTTTAATAGGTTCACTGTTTATTCTTAGCAAAAATTTTATGTCCATAAATAAAAACTTCTTTTTAGTCAGTTCATTAATTTATATGAGTTTAATTATACTACTAGATGCAATGTTCGATTTCCTATTATTTAAGTTATATATTTGTTTACCCCTATGAAGTAATGGATTATCATGTGTAGTTATATTTTTTGTTTAACAATTTATATAGATATAAAATTTCCCATCACCATCCATCAATTTCCTCTAGGGAATGACATTAAATTCAATGATCTATGGATACTCATTTTTAAATTAATAATTCCAATCACAAATATATCTATGTCAATATTTCTATATATCCCATTTAAAATTCCATAGCAGGGTAGAAATTGTTTCATTTTATGTGTGAGGGATCTGTTATTGATATTTATTGTCCATGTACTATGATTGTTTATTGTATCATTAGTCTAGAAAAATGATATAATTTAAAACATGATTTAACAGGAATAATCATTAAACCCATTTAAATATAATATAGTGTTTGTTTAGATTTTGTGGAAATACATTTTATCCCTTTTTATAATTTGAACATGTTTTTTTGAGTTGAGTTAATTAATTGTAATTATATTTTATTATAATTTTCAATAATTAAATTATTATTGGATATTATGCCCTATTAAATTGATCTATTTTTTATTTGGATTATTGTTCAAACTCTAGAAATTCGATGTCATATTTGTATCATATCATAATTATTGACATATACATAGTTAATGTAATCCTTTTAAAATATTCATATGACAGTTTTTGAGGTTATGACCAAAAAAAAACTTTTATAATGGTTGATTAAATCTTTACTGATTTATTTATTATGAGACTTGTGAATAAATCGTTCCATAATAATACCACAAAATCCATGAATGAAATTTGTTTGGATTGATCTGTGTTAAAATCACATTTCATCACTTCAAACCCTTTATTTGATATAATTTATTGATTTTCACTTAAATATGTGTTAACAGATGGTCACTAATGATGTACATGGGATGTTAGCTTTTGAGCATATGTACGATGATTATTTCACATGTTATAGGGGAAGTGGTTCATGGTTCTTTAGATGTACCATCCATAATTATTCAATTAAATTTTTTTGTGTCATGTATTTGGATGGTAAAAAATAATCATTACTACAGTGTTGAATTTTATGATGGATCATATGTCGGTAGGTTATGAATTTCAAATCATAAGTAGAAATAATAATTGGAAAAATAAACATTGTAATTTAATTCCTCTTTTATTAAAAATAACTGGACCTACCCCGACACATTAAGACTATGGATTTGATTCTTTTTAGACGATATATTTCATTTATTTTATCCGAATTATCATGTAACATATATTTGTGTTTACCCATATATTTTAGATGTAATTTAATCATTGTTCCACATACCATTGTCCTTAGATTAATTTTATCCTTATCTCATAATCACTCATCATTACTTTTTTATATTTCATTAATGATTTGAGAAGTTAGAACCAATTAATTCCTATTGTTAAAAATATTTATTTTATTAATATAAACCAATTACATTTTTCAATGATTAATAATATAAAAGTTGTTTTGTGGTAAATTGAAAAAATTGTAATATCTTATATGGAATAATAGATAAATTGTATGTAATGTGTGAATTTATATGAATAAAGAACATTACTAGTAAGAATTATTTATTTTCCTTATAGGATTTACTATAGAAGGATTTTTTCCACTAAAGTTGTTTTTTTCATCTTTTTAATCAAATTATTTATTAATTTTTTTTGGAATCTATTTTAAGATATTTTTTCCATGATGAAAATAAATTATTCATTTGTGGGGGAATTTGATAATATATATATATATATATATTGTATACATTTATTAATGGTAAATTCATATATTATGATATAGTGAACTATTTGTTGATTTTTTTGTAGTGTTATGAACACAAAACACAACGAGGGAGATGAAATAATACTAGAAAATTATACCATGAAAGATCTAAAATGATAATTGATGATGTGTATTCCTTAAGTAGATCATTTTTCTACAGATGAATACAATTTATATTCTGTGAATCTATATTACAATATTTGATTCCAATGTTCATGATGTGAATGAATTAAATGAAATGAAAATTTTGAAGCCAAAATCATACTGATGATACAAGTCAAGGAATTTGAGATATCCAAGATCATCACAGACCATTTTAGAGAAGACTTATGGGTCACAAAATCCATGATCACATCCTAAATGGAAATTAATATAAGAAAGATAAAGAATTTAAATGATGTAAATAGTCTAAAAATATAAAACTCTCAAATATATAAATATTAGAGGGCCCTCAACTCTACAGAGAGCTGGGAAGAACACCAGAACTATTTTCAATTATTTTTTGTCTCGCTTTTTGTTTCTTATGAACATTGTTTTATTTCTTTCCTTCCCTTTTTTACATATTATTTTTTTAATTGTTTCCATTTCAATACACATTCACATTATATTGTTCTATTGACATTTGAATCATATTCTAATTACCGTTCAACATCAACTAATACTATGTTATTCAACTTTCGTACTTTTAATTTAATATTTCATATATTTTCATGGATTTAATTGTGTATTGGGTAGATTATATTTTTTTATTTATCATGTCAAGAATGTTGTTTATTTACCTACTATTTATCAATATAATAATTCTTGAATAATCACTTTAGGGTTAGGGTTTGAGAATATAGATTTTTTAAATTTAATAAATATTGAAATTGAAGATTTGTATCTATATGAACTGTAATAAAGTTAAAAACAATTTTTATACCATTTTTTCATAACATTAATCATGAGAATTTTAATTTAAATCCATTTACCTTGTTTTCATTGATTATGATTGTATAAATATATGTCTCTTCTTTTTACATTGATTTCAGGATTAATACATCTAGGATGTTTTCTATTTATGGACAAATTAACATTTGTAGCATAGGTTGACAAAATTAGTTGGACACATACTAATAGGTGACATTTTCACCACTTTAGTTCCCAATCTGTAAGATTTTATGAACCTATATTTAGTATTAAAATTTATCTTAATCATTGATATAGAACCATATCTATTTCTATCATTTTAGTCAAATCCCATGATACATAGCTTTAGTGAAAGTAATCTTCAGATATATAGTTAGGAATCCTACTGTTATGTTTTAACAACATGGTTTAATTCTTTCCAGCTTGCCTGTATAGAATTGATCCTACATTTCCATTATTTTAATCCTTATAAGCTTAGAGTATTTTGGTATTTTTAAATTCTAAAATGATTAACAACTATATAAGATCAATGATGTTGTGAAAGCTACACAAAGACATTGATTATTATTCCTCATGAAATCACAATTTAAACAAATGTATTGTACCTAAATCCGTTACAACCAATACATGTCATACATAAGATATCCTTTTGGAATTATATGTAAGGATAAATTTGTGTCAAATGAACACATGGTTTCATTACTCTTTACACACATATATGGGAAAAAACTCATTGTATATCACCACATAATTATTTTACGATAAGAGAGTGGGGATAGAGTGGGTTGTCAGCCGTCCATCCACCCCCGAGTTGTTTTCGAAAAAGCAGTCCCAAAATATATTATGTGGCATTATCATCAAACGACATTGGTGGGGTAAATTATGGGGAAAAATATTTGGGTTATAATATAACTAATAACCACACTATGGTGATAACCTAATCATAGAATCATTTCCATCTAACATATCATTGACCTCATAGTTCC
Organism: Viscum album; assembly: GCA_963277665.1. Taxonomy (NCBI): domain Eukaryota; kingdom Viridiplantae; phylum Streptophyta; class Magnoliopsida; order Santalales; family Viscaceae; genus Viscum; species Viscum album. Next base: position 274,616,544 of record OY728129.1, on the reverse strand, counting down.
ACTATCGAGATCATGGTTTCCTAAACCAGACAATAATTTTAAATAACTACATTGAATTACTTATTTTATCATTCATTATTTCAGTTATGATAATTAATTCATTATTTATTAATTAACAATCTACATTATCTCATGTTACACATTTATTGAACCATCATAGTTTGGTCCTTGACATCTAGGATTAATTTGAATCATATCCATATTTTCTAAAGTGATATATCAATTTTAATCCCACTAACACCACACACCTATTTTAAACATTTATTAACCATTATTAATCATACCACAATATTAGGTACTCTATAAAGACAATATTAATCACCCACTAATATAAATTATTCCAATCATATATAGTTGTCTCTTTATGTGGTAAGAGACTCCAGATAACATGAAGAATAGCCATCTATTATTACAAATATTAGTAACATGAATGTAAATAGATTTATAAAATCAATGGGTAATCCTAACTTCATCCAGTTCCATCCTCTTTAGTGTGATCCAAAACACATTAATTCATATCCACATGCATTTAATTCCATACCCATAGGCATCCCAACCCCATATCGTCATTAATTTGACCCTCTTCCATCAAGGGATCATATTATAAAAAAATCATCGGTAGATAAAATCATAAGTAATAATGATAAAAACCATATTCAAAAGGGGAACCTATACCAAATAACATATCATTCCTCGTCCATAAAAATGATCCCCACAACCCCTAACACAGGGCGTCTAGTCTATTTAAATAATTGTGCAATTATTGACAAAATAATTTATATTTTTCATCAAAAATATTCTTATACAATTTTTGATTGACATATTAATTATTCACAAGATCAAACTATGGGAATCATATGGAATCAGTATGTAAAAAATGTCAAAAGTTTTATATGATCAAAATATTAATTCAATGTTCATGAAACCTTGATATAAACTATTCTCATTTATGATTATTTTTTATTTATTCATCAACTTGATTTATGTTTTATACCAATTTTATTACCACATGTAAAATACTATTTAGTTAAACATTAATACACTTATCCATTTGATTCCAGAAGATTACAAGAGACACCTTATTCACATCAACATGTATCTTCAATAAATTATTAACCCAACTAATATGTTAATTATTTCATCCATTTTTTTATCATTTTCATTAATTCTTATATGAAGAAATATGAATAATGATATAGTATAAAAGAATAACATACATAGCACAATATCATTAAAACATCATATAATTTATTATAATAATATAATGAAACGACATCAACATCTGATATGTATACAATTTATAAATAATCTAAATAAAAAAATATTTGTTTAATTATATAATCATTCAATAGGATAATACATTTTAAAATTTTGATTTTAAATATGTAAATTGGAGATGAAGTCAAACCCCTATCTAAAAGTCATCATTGTTCTTCTCAAAAAAATTAATAGATATTTCATACTGCTAATAACCTCTCTTGTAAAGATCAATGATATCATAAGAACATTATTACATGAACAAAACAAGAAAAAAGGTACAACATAAATATTAGAGATAATATTCAAAATCATAGATGGATGGAATAGATTGATGAAAGATCATATAATTATAAACATCTAGAAAAAATAGGTTGAACATAACACAGATCACTATAGATTAATCACATAAGGTTGGGGATAAATCATTTTCAAAATTTCTTATAATAACATTAAAACACCTCTTTTTCAACTAGGTCTTCGGGGATATACATAGGAATTTTGTTATTATTAGGTGGATTTCGGTATTTATAGACACAGAAAAAAAATTAAGACTATAATTTCGGCCCTTATACAACACTAAAACATAGGCTAGCATGGGGAGTTATGTGTCATAACATGAGGGTTCTTGAAAAAACCTCCCCCAATCAATGTTGGATCGGATGAAACATAGAATATCCTATTAATTTAGACTTATACGATAGGGCATAGCCAGAAAAACGTGAAAAAAACCACTACCACTATGAAATTTAATATTATACAAACAAATTCAAAAAGTTTATCTACCCCCATTCTAGAAGTATCCTAGAATAAATATACACTACATGAAGAATCATACATAGTGAAACCCCTGACCACCACAATATTTAATACACTACATCTTGCCTCCATAGTGCACCCACTACTAAAAAATTTATATACTTAATTTTTCCACATCATATACCTTATGACGCTGCATTGAGCCTCTATATTTATGTCATCTCCATTACGCCGTGACACACCCTCCATGACACGAAAATAATATTTTGATAGTGGCTTAATAAAAAATATTAAAAACCCATTCAAAACACCTAGAACATTATTTGGTTAACTCCAAAATAGAAAATTCATTGTTTAAAAATATTATGGGATCTAGTACATCACATCAAAAACCAAATAATTATTTTCATCCATAAGAATTCAAATCCATCGTAAACAAAAATAAAGAACTATGGGAAATATGAACAACTAGTATGTGAGATACCTAAAAAAGATCCTTAAATAACATTATAGTAAACACCAAAATTAAAATAAATAAGAACTATAACCACACACTATCAACAAAAATATCCTAAAACACTCTCATAAGGGAGATACCTATTAGATAGGGTATATTCCACCCATTAATATAGAGACTATTGAAAACCATATCATAACTCAGAATTGGTTAAAAAAACATTACTATATATATAACAAGAGAAAATTTAGATATAAAATCTCATGAATTACTCCATGAATCATTGTGGATAACATTCCTTGGTATTTTCCTCTATTCTTCCATGATTCCAAAATACATTATCCACGGGAGTAAAACTAATTTTCAACTCATTCCCATAGAGGTCAGGGATCTCCACATGCTTCTACAATAAGGTTTCAACTTCTTCAAAATCGATCTATGCCACATAGATTATTTAATATTTAGAAAATACATAATGTATAAGAACTGATACATGAAATAAATAATATATATATATATATAATAGCTCTATGGAGAATTTCATTTTCATATTCCATGGAAATAATAGGATACCACACCCATAAATAACCAACAATCTAGGGTGTGATATTACACCCAAATAAACACTATTTCATATAGCTTGTTGAGGAGTAACATTAAGAAACACAAGAACTAACACATCGAACTACATATATCTCCTACATTGATCGATATAAGAATTGTCCCACATTGATATCATCCATTCATGAATCACCTAAACAAACTCTATCATATTCTATACCATTTCAGAACCATGAATTGTTATCCATATAACCCATTTCAATCATAAAAAATAATGGAAAGGACAGTCGTAAATGGATTCAAATAGAACCATATCCATGGTGGAGTGAAATGTATGAATGTAAATAAATCAACCAATGGTAGGTGCCTCATCAACATCCATCCAAAATTATACATGAAAATAAGAAAATATATCTTCTAAATCCAAGGAAATCTTCTCTATCTAACCATATATACTTTGTATTAAAAATAATGTTAAGTAATAAATTATAGCAAAAATAATGATAGAAACCTCTCAAAAACCTATATTAAAAATAACAATCAAGATATGAGGTGACTATTCTCAGTACAATGTAGATTCTCACCACCTCCTCTATATACTTTCTTGTAAATACCTCCATTGATATAAACTCCATAATTAATATAATGTGTGATTATTTCACCCAAAAATTTATAGTCACGAATATAAAAACATTGGTTCTCATTATTTGTGGTATACCTAAAAAATGTAAGTCAATTTTTCCTCCAACAACCACTAGGAAACATTAAAGGTTTGAAAACCCCCACCATGAACACGGTGCCCACCCATCACTATCTGGAATACCAAATATCATAGAACAAACATGTAAAATTCATGTTTTAATCCAGGACACAAAAACATACCTCTAAAAGCACAATATATCTTTATCACATGAGGATGTGATACCAAATGTATGATATTGTACTCACAATGAAAAATATCCCACATTAGAAGAAGGATTGAAAGCCATCCCCTAATCAAAATCCACTGTTGTTCATCCTCAGACGAACCATTAGGGGAATCACTAGAAAACATTTTCTCTCAAAAATATCACATCATAAACTCTCAAATGGGACTCCTCCACCTTCTTCATGAAATATAAGTACACCATAATATGAAAATAAATACAAACTATTCCTCTATTCTTTTCCATGCCAATTTTCATTAGTAATTATTCTTATACGAATTTCCTCAAATGTCTAAATTCATTCATGTCAATACTACATGACATCATGCTTAGTACATCACCTACAACATTACCCATTCCTTGTGTATTTAAAATTTCGTAGTTGTAATCCTATAATAATTATTTCCACTATCACATGTTAAATTTCATTTCATGTATAGAGATTATATATATTATGTATTAAGATCGAAACCTCCCAAAATACACTCCTTAATCATGTTATAGTGTGATAACATAATGAATTAATGAACTACATCCATCTCGAGATCATGGGTGGCATAATTAGCCTATTGTGGACATAATTACTGATAACTATATGATAAATATAATTCATAAAACAACAAAACATGTCTAAAATAAAGTCATTAAGTATCATATAGAACCTCAAATTGAACCTCAACTACAAGATATCTAATGATGGGAGTATTGACCTTCTTCTAGTTTAGGTACATAGAAGAAGCCTAAAAATGTTCAGTCCATATTAACACCTTATTTTTAAGTTCAATTATGTTAAATAAGTCTTAAATAATGTAAAATTGGATAATGGCCTCCTATAATATCCATCACGTAAATGGAGACTTCTGACATATACAACAGTAATAATGGATGGTCATGAGACTAAATCTTAAATATTTTATAGATCCATAGATACATTAATATAGAACTAGACATTACCCATTAAATTTTCTTCACAATAATAAAAATCACATGTTTAAAAATTATAGAATATATAATAATGTTGAAGAACTCTTAAAATGGTACATAGATTCCTTCCATGGTTCTCTTTCATTATAGAGTACATGGGGATGTCTTAAATGAAACCCACCATTATCATATCCATAGAAATATAAGAAAAATTGGTTCAAGAAACTACATAACACGGTTGAAACACTTTCAACACAAATAGAATCATAATAAAAAATAATTTCCCCAAAAAATAATGAAAATATTATTCTGTATATTCTCATCCATTACCCATATCAGGAGATATCATGACCATAGCATGATTTTTTAGAATTAACATTCTCTATAAAACTGATTGAATACATCATCAAACTATGGAACATGATAGTGTTTCCCCACTATCACATAATTCATGTGATTATAATTGATACAATGTAGAAAAATATCATATTTCATCCACATATAAAATATTTTTTCACTGATTGGTGACACACTTCCAAAAACACACTACAATAGATCATAATGTTGTTCACCAAAATATCATAATTTTGTTGTCATCATTTTATAAAGAAAAAATAGAAAATGTATAAGAACATATTTTTATCTGAATCCCAAAATTGATCTCCCATCATGGGATAACACATTGCTATCCTTAATAAATCAATGTATTCTTACACAAACCTGTTAAACAACATGGTCTAAACCTCTAACAAAATCAAAAACAACTCATACATGAAGGAAAGTAAAGATGGACCATATATATGACCAATATAAAGGTATCACATGATAAAAATCATTTTAATCTCTTCAAAAAAATTAGAGAGAACAAAATACCTACATATGTAATCTATAATATCATACATTGAACACATCCAAACATTGCAAAGGATGGCATCATATGATGATTTTTGTAAATATAGGATTTCTCGCAATGAGTGGTGCTCCCATTAAACTAGGAAACACTATATACATTCTTCTTACAAGTATAATTGACCTCCATCTAAAATATTCATTGATCAATTAATCTTAATCCTCTCTACCTCATGTATAAATCCATTGATAAGGGTAGGTAATATGAAGCAGTGTGTAACACCAGAATTTAAAAAAGAATGAACCCATGTAGAAAATATGTTATGTGCGCTTTTAACAACATATGACTCATATTACACTGAAATCGATATGGAATTAATACTACTATGACCCGATCCATGACCAATAAATCCCTATTTACAGACTCCTCCATAATTGAACTCTATACTCAATGGATGAGAGGCATATAAGTGTTTTCCTATTCCCACACTATACCGTATCTATTTATCCAAAAAAACTCCATTATTTTTATTCTCTATATAAGAATTACTAGAAAATGGAACTAGTATCAAAACACATAGAACATGATCAATGTAAGGAATTCATTAATTTCATTAATTAAGTCACTATGAAAAATAAATAACATGTATATAATCGATTGGCAATGGTATGAGAGTACTTTTGCATAGTAATGTGATTATAAGGGAGGTCACCCACCTTCAGCTATTTGAAATCTCTAATGTCTAAAAAAATATAAAATTGTTTCCAAATATCTAATTGATGGGGAATCATGAAAACTCCGCAGTCATTCTTATCTAGTTTTAGACATTATCCACTCCAAAAACATTGCTCTTTATATAACATACAGATATCTAAAATGCATAAATAGTTTGACATAGAATATGATCTATACCACAAATTACTCATCCAAATTTAATTCCTTGGAATCCACATTGTCCAAATTTTTAAATCATTTTAGAGTAGGAACATGAAATGCATAAAAAATATCACTTGCTGGTACTCCCCTTATCTAGGGTAAGGAACGCCTTCTGAATGGCCACTTTTTGAGACAATTAAATGAACTCTTCTAAAAACATGACTATAAAATTATCACATGATACCATTGAAACCTCGTGATCCCAATGAATAAGATACAATACATTTTACTTATCCACAAACCAATATTATAGGCAATGAAACGCATTTCTCTTTCTGAGAACCTATTGTAATGACAAAAATGTCAACATACTTCAGCGAGTCTTCTCTGACTATATCTGAAATATAGACATCATACTTATTATAATTAAAGTGTTGAAACTCTATGATTTTACCCCTTAATGTTTTTCATCATCGAGATCTAATCTACAATGATATAAATAACTTCCTATAGTATAATTTTTGTGAGAACTAATGAGTATGTCGACCAAGATCCATTCCTAGAAAAGAAAAAAATTAAAATCCCAATCATTGAATATGGAATAAATAATATTATTTAATTAAGATTTTATAAAGATTATTGTATGAATTATCATATCCCTAGGTTGACTAGTGAAAATATTTAGACACCAAATAATTATACATGATCATGTCCTAGGTCTATACCCTTTCACTATTATAACATTATATTGTTGGCTTGTAAAAAAACATTCAATGAATAACATCACAACTGGCCCAAAAAACATATATATGATCATGTTTGTCTTGTTAATATTACATTCTATACATATTTGACAACATTTTTATATGAACCCATCCAATCTCACTAATTACTAACTCCAAATTCTATCCTATCTCTCAGCCTATGTAATTTCCATGAATTTTATCGTTGGAATTTCTCATTTTATGTCATAAAACACATACATCACCAAGAATTCCCAATAAGAAATTTTAATCATAAAATAATTACTATTCATTAGTAATATAATAAACTAATTAAAAATCCAAATATTTTGGTGGGTAATTAAATATGAAATTAGATAATAAGAATGAGAATATTTTGATATACTTGATATACTAGAATGAAAGCACTCATGAAAAAATTTGTATAAAGAAAACAAAATGTTTATAATAAAATATTTATTTTGTAGATGAAATTATATAACATTAATAGAAAATATATTTCAAATGATAATGAGTTAAATATGATGTATATATAGATATTAAAGAACATATACTTTGGTAATCGTAACATGAACATTAATATTTTAATCTAACAATTAAAAGAAGTAATATAGCCTTTAAAAAATTAACTCCACCTAGGAATTTAGGAAAGGGATTTTTATATCTTATAAAAGAAAAAATTGCATATTGAAATCATGTTATGAGTAAATAAATTTTTTAAAATTTAAAAAATAGGTTTTATATATTTGAAAAAAATATATGTTTATTTACAATTTTATAATTAACATAATTATTTCAATGAAAATTGTTTATAAAATAGATTCATAAATTAATATTATGTTGTATTATAATTATTAAATAATTTTATATGACCTAAATGAATATTTTAAAGGTTCATTTAATTGATTATAATAATAAAATCGATATTTTTTAAATTAATGATGATTTTTTATAATTATTAAATTTCTCACATTTAGAAAATTGTTGTTATAAATAGATTCCTTTTTTGAAATCTTAACAAAAAAACTCTATAGGCTTATTTTTTAATTTTTCTAATATATCTTCCTTTTAGTGTGCATTGAAATATAATAATATATGGTATTTAACATTATTAGACAAAAACATTAATTATTTAGTCATGGATAACATAATCACCCATTTTCTATAAACCACATTTAAAATTTACCATATTTAGTTAATTTCATCAATACTATTGATAATATTGATACATAATAATTAAATATTGAATATAATAATAAAAAACAAACCTTTCATTCAGATATAAGAAATACCGATCACTAACCCTTCTCCCCCCACCATAGGGACCATGCATGTTACCAATATTATAAAAAATTACCTTTCCAGTCTTCTTACCCATGTACATGTACAACATTAATCAATGAAATGAAAATTCCATATTCCTTAAGGGGTCCTTCAAAGAGGTTACATTCATGTCGTAACTCTCTCAAACAATCTCTTTTAATATCATTTCATATTCTACCTTTTTCACACCTCCTTCATCCATTGAGGAATAGTTAATAGTGTATAATTTGTATAAATAAACTTTTTTTTATAATGGAATATCTTTTTACACCCCTTTTATCATGTCATATTATAAAAAAAGAAAATTTTGTCCAAATTGTGGAAGTTTAACGTCTCTGTGGATATTGAGTTTTCAGTTTCTGTTACCACCATTAATGTTGTTCATAATACTATAAATATGGTTAAATAAGATTACAGTATATATATTATAACTTAATTCATGATCTATAACTAATATAAAAATATACTATTAAATAAATTAAAACTAGTTCTTGATGGTCGAGAAATGAATAAAGAAATAAACTGAACAATTATCAATAACATTTTATCAATATATTCATCTTCTTATTCCATGTTATATATGTTACTCTACCATTTGTTTATACACAATCAATTATTTTTAATTTATCACATCATACAATCTAAATAATTCGATCTAATGTATTACCATTTTGTTTCCCTTATACAATGTTTAACTGATCCAAATTTCTTAAGAATTCCCTTGGTTACCATACTTAGTTATTTGATAAAAAGGGAGTTATTGTATCATTATAGATATTAATAATAGGATTTTTTATTTTATATTCATTATTTCAAAATATGTTCCTAATCTTCTAATATCTACATTGACTATTATGAATATTACAAAATAAAGATAAAAAAGTATCCCCTCGTAGATATATGGCTTGTTTGATATGTTGTTGGGGGAAACATAATTATCAGATATAGATATTAGGTTGGGATATCACTGTTTAAAGTATAAGAGAGGATATATTCCCAAGATTTTATATTTAATTACGTATTCCTAAGATGAGTTAATAGTGATTTTTTGACAACTCAATAATATTCTAGTAATTTTCTTGGACTTAATGGATAATAATTTTATTGATTACCTTCAAAACATAGTTTTTGTATATATAGATGATATTCTAGTATAATCCATGAGCATGTAAGAGCACAGGAATCATTTTAATGTTATTATAATGTGTTTTAGATAGCTAAAAAAGATGAAAAACTATAGAAAATATGAGTTATGGAAGGGTAAACTATAATTCATATGGAATCATATCACCAACCTAGGAATATTTTTGTCCCCTAAAAATAATTAAATTTGTTTTGTGTCCTATACAAACATCGATAATTCATATCGATAGTATTCTGCAAATGACTGGGTACTAAATATTATTTTTGAGGAACTTCATACGATTTCAAAACCCACTAACCAATATGACTCAAAAGATTGTAATGTATTTTTAGACTTACTAATTGAAAGAATACATAAATTATTTGAAAAAAAGACGTTTATCATTGCACTAGATATCACAATAAAAACAAGTGGTGAATTCATTGTGGTATACAATGATGCTTTAAAGAGGGTATTATGTTGTGTTTTAAGAAAAAAATAAAAAATATAAGTCTTAAACCTCATGGAATATGAATGTTAATGAGAAAAAATATTCCACATATGATATGGGATTGGTTTTTGTCAAGTGTAAATTAAAAATCAGTAGCATAATCTCTATGGGGATAAGGGTGAGATATATATATTTATCAAAATACCCTCAAATATATACTAAATAGAGGATATTAATAATCACCATCAATGTTGTTGGGATCTCATCAATGTTTATGATTGGCTAATCCACTACAATCCTCATATCATGAATAATGTCAAAGATTCTATATGTATAAAGTATGCTACATCTTTATCAATGATTTTAATTGAGTATGATCAAATCTACATATAATTACAAATGAATGAGATAGGAATTATAATGGAAGGTACACCACCAATTGATTCCCATATTATTTATTGAACATCCCTTTAAGATTATATAATGGATATTTGAATAGATTATGTAAAAATTAAGATGAAGGTGGAATATATCAAAAATGAGAAGCCATAATAATTTGTAATTAATGTGGCTGGAATCATATGATTTCATTGATGATAATGTGTTACTTCCAATAATCATAAAAATAAAATTCTAAAAAATTAATCATAGAGATGAATCATTGTATATCCACACATGGTGAATAAAGATGTATATATATACTAGATAATAAAATTTTTTGATAATACAATGAAGGAGATTTGTAAATATACATCAATGTTTCTAGTATGTAAGGATGTGAAATATCAAAGGAAAAATGTCTAACTAAATAATGCTACCATAACCCATACCAACATTGAAATCAGAAAACATTACTATGGAATATCTAATTGGACTTCTAAAGTCAATGTAATTTATTGAAATATGGGGGGATTTACCAGCCTACCAAATTTTTTGGATATAGATTAAATATGATGTGATGTATCACAGATTTCCATTATCAGTTATATTCATTTAGGATTAGAGATTTACCTCCATGTTCTCGAAGAGTCACCAACATTCCATAAATAATTATTTTAATATTAGTATGATTTATCACCCCAAATAGGTGTATATTCTGAGTGAACTATTCAGACAATAGAAAACATGTACATGGCCGGATCAATTGAATTCAAATGATGATGGGATTAACATCTTCCCCTGGATCAGTTCTATTTCCACAATAGTTTCCACTAAATCTACAAAATAGATTCCTATAATTAACATTATGGGAGAATATGTAAAACACCTTTATATTGGGATCATGTTGGTGAATATAAGTGTATGAAACCTATAATGGTTAGGGGGAATGGAAGAAAAGGTTAATACTCTAGAAGCATATTCATCCTTCCCAAAGAGGATAGAAGATCAATGTCGGTGATATTCGATAATAATTACATTTTTATGCTTATGAAAAATTATTCATATACATATCACCATTGAAGAGGGTCATGAGATATGAGAAGAAATGAAATCTATTTCCCAGGTACATCAGCCCAGTAGAGATTCTAGATTATGTGAGAGCTATAAAATAGTAACTATAACATTTAGTAACCATGAATGAAGTACATGTTCTCATGAGGATGTTCATATCATATTATTCATATTTACAAAATTCAGAGGTTTTATAGAAGGAAAATGTTTTATATAATGATTATAAGTAGGTTAATATCATGGACCATCGATATAACATCCTACCCCAAAAAACTATTCAATAGGTCAAAGTACTATAGCAGAACCATTTGTATGAAGAGGCTGCATAGGAATTTGTGGAATAAATTAAGATGAAATAACATCACCTATTTTATCCATAATATATAAAATGAAATTCTATGGTAAAAAATCATTATGGTGGATAAAAGTAAGGACCCATAATATTATTGATGAAATTTTTTTATTATGTCAACAAAACATATATCAACTAGATAACCTAACAAAAGTATCATTATCATAAATGAAGATTGATAAATTATCCAAAAAAAACCAATACGAATGTAAAATTTCATATTAGGATAATAAATAGAAAACAAGATAATTAGAATGGGATAATTTGGATATACTTGATCCACTAAATTGATTGCGGTAAAAATTAAATCTATAAAAATAAATAATAATACTAATATTAAATTATTAATTTTGATGATTTAATTATTTAACCTTAATATAAAATATAATTCAATGAATTTTTAATTATATAATATTTATTTATAGAGATTAAAAAACATTACCGTTGGAATAGTAACACTACCAGTGGACTAGTCATATATCCATTAGGAATAGTATTTTGTATTTTATAATAGTTACCCCACCTATGAAATCATAAAATAAAATTTAGTTATTTATAAATGAATACATGATATATTAACATCATGGTATGAGAAAATTATTTAATGAAAATGATCAATTAGGTGTTGACATATTTTAAAAATGTTAATGTTTATTAAAAATTTAATTTTAAATATAATGATTCAAAACAAAATTTATTTTAATGTGTAAAATTAATAAATTAATATTTTTTGTAATATAATTATAAGATAACTCTATGTGACTATATTTAATTTATCAAAGGGTATAAAATTAATATAATATTGAATTATGTAATTTTTTAGTAAGTGTTAAATTATTTTAAACTTAAGTTTCTCATATGTTAAAAACTATTTTCATTAACTGTATTCCATTTTTTTAATATATACATCATGAAATACTTATGGTGATGTTTTCTATTTTTCTAAAATACATCAATTTTAGTGAATAACAAAACAAAAAAATTTATTATATTTATCATTATAAGCCAATTGATCAATTTTTTACTCATGTTTTATGTAATCATCCATTATCTCAGAGCCTACTCAACTATTTAATTTATTTAGTCATAAAAATAAACACTATTTACCCTCTAGAGCTAAAATAATAAACTAATGAATATCATTATATAAAACACTGCTCTGTTCCCCCTACAAATACCACCATTTCTTTACAAAACATCTAAGCCTCATAGACTTTACATATTTTTCCCAAATCAGATCTATATCCTCTTTAACACATATAATTTCCATTATTATAAATATAAAAAAAATTATAAGTTACAAATGGTGTTCTTTATGAAAGTGATATTTAAGTGAAAACTTTCTCAACATTTATATTTTAATTTCATTTCTTCTTATACCTTCTCATATGTCTCTTAATCCATCAAAGCATAGTAACTCAAATATCACATATATACTATAATTTAACATTTCTAATGGTATATCTCTTGTACATATCTTCTCTCCCCTCATTATATTCAATGAATTTTAATTTTTGTCCAATTTAAGGTGGTTTACCATCTGAGTGAACAATGTGTCCTCATTTTTAATTTCCATATTTGTGGGAGGAAATAAACCCATTATTTTATTTAAATAAGATATATATATATATATATATATATATATTATCTTATTTAAGATCTAGGAAATAATATTTAAACACAATACTTTATAAAATGATACAAGATTTTGATGGTTGGGAAAACAACCAATAATAAACTGAACATTTATCAATAATTCTTTATCAATGAAATAATCATAAAAAAATAGAATTATATATGAAACAATTTAAAATTATTAATATTAATTAATAAGATATAATTTCATTTTTTGATATTTATTCCCATTTGATAAGAACTTCCAGAATTTTAGTCAATTGAGCTGGCCATTAAATAATGAAATGAATGATCATGATATAATGAAATTAAAATTTATAGGACATTGAAATGGTCATAAATGAACATTATATAATAATATAAAATCAAATAAATATATATAATGTTATTAATTTTGAAATTAGTTAATCTGATTTTATTATATTGGGAATTTAGTGAACCTGTAGGCCACTTTCAGGAAAAGGTATGAGATGTCTCCCAAACACTATTTGTTCGTTTGGGATATAATTTCTGAATATTTAACATAATTTATTTATTCATTAGTTTTATATAATTAATATAAACAATTTATAAATACTAAAAAATTCTTATCATGTTGAATTCGACATAATTTTTTTGGGAGATACATGTCTTGAAAGGATCTCTTCTCAATTTCCCCCGATATGCAATCCAAATTAAATAGAACATCTATTTTTCGTCTAATATTCATGAATAATAAAGAGAATATTTTATGTCACCAATGTTTTTATAAATCTTCTACTTTTCAATAGAAACCATTTTAGATCATTTATTATTTAATATAAAAAATTATGTTTCCCCATTAAAAAAGACTTTAATATTTTCCAATAAACTGCAATAAAGTGGCTCATTTCTAAAGTATCATAAACACCCTTGTTAATATACTAACATAAATTTTAATTATTTAATCATGATATATTATAATTATTTTTTTAAAATTCTCCACAAATTATTTAATACCTTTTTTCATGGATACCATTATGATTCACCCTTCGGTTATTCTTTATGACATGATTTTGACACCCATTTTGTTCCATGGGTAACCCTTGTGATTATTATTGAAATTTGATTTAATAATGTGGAACACGTGTAAATATACATGTAACGAGGGGTGATCCTATAAATTTATCTATATTATTGGTGAATATTTATTCCCATGATAATTTATGTATTCGAATAAGGACTAAACCTCTTCCATTATTTGGATTTCATCAGCATGTTATATATTTATGGAAGTTAGTGTTGGATTTGTTTATGACATGTTATATATTTCATCAAAATTCCAATATATCCATGATCACATGATTTCATGTTATATATGTTATTATTCAATATGTTAATTCATTATCTATGACTTTTATTTTATCCTTATTGCCCTATTAACTCTTGTGATATTATTTAATCCATAATTTTTTACCTTATTAGATATTTGGAACATCACATTTACTTGTGTATTCTCCATGTTAATATATAGAGTTATCAAATATCAATGAGACATTATAGCTCTGTATAGTCATTAAAAAACAAATTTTTATTATTGTTTCATGTTTTCACGTTATGTACCTTGTATTACAAATAAAATATAATTTTCCATTCATGGTTAATATTACATTTTTAATTTTGATTAAATCATCAAATGATATGTGTAAATGTCTTGGTTTTATATAATATATACCTCCGATACCACTCATTAATGACACACTCACAAAATTATTACCCCTCCTTATATGGAAATGAGTTAAAGAGTATTTTTAAGACACTTATCTCACCTTCTGTAGGCCCCGAGTTGGAGACTAGCATCAACTGTATTATAAGTATACAATTGATAGGAATTATACTATAAGAGAGAATCGTTAAGAGAGATATATTACATATAAACCAATCATAACATTATTATATGTATAAAATGATTCTGAAATACAAACATTTAATATTATACATTACTAAAAAAACTGAAATAGGAAAAAATAACTTCCAAACGATAAAGAGCACAATAACCATAAAGCCCAACAAATATCATGAATATACATGAAGTAGAAATATCAATCCATATGTTGGAACTGCTAATACTATCCTATATTTTTTTAAATTTTTGTCATATAAATAAGAATACATTAATTAATATTCACCTTATATCATTTTCTCTAACATATAATGAAATCATAAATAATTACATTGAAAAAAAAGAGAAAACAATTATTCACTTAAATATATATAAATTTTTTTTATCCACACCAGGATATCTCTCACTAATTAGCACATAAAAAAATCATATAAAATAATATGAACAATTAAGGTTTCCAACTACTATATTCCCACTATTTTTCTACTCTTCCTCCATTCCTCCTGTAGTTATTCATCTCTCTCAAAATTAAGCTAGCCTAATGAATATTTTGTTATGTAACAATACCTAGTCATAGTGTATCCCACCATAAGATAGTCCAATATCACATATTTATATAGTAAACTAGTAGTTTCAAGGATCCAACACTTCATATTTGACATGTATCACACATTGTGTAATATACCTGAATTTGTCATAGGACATTTATTGAGTATGGTGCATCAATCAATTATAATTCTAACATTCCATACCTATAATAAGACTTTGGATACTATATCTAAAGATACATGTGTATAAAGTTACCATAATCCTTGAAAACCCTCGACAAAAATATATTTTAAATCTCACCACAATTCCTACAATCACATAATAATTCCTAAAAATATAGTAGGGATTTATGGGGTAGTCATACATTCATATTTCTACTGTGATGTTGGGGAAAACACCCCCCCATTGTCATATGAGTTTCAGTCTCCCTAATTAAAATTGGTAGGGTAACATATGATATATCAAAATATAATAGATATGATATAACTCACAATATACCATTACAATATCCATGTATTAGAATAGATTATAATTAATTTCACTAAAACTCCACTTATCCCAACTAAGAGCAGGTATTCAAAAGAATGCATTCATTTTATTGAGATACATTATTTTACTTATATCATTTTCATCGTTTCCTTTATTTTACATATTTCGTTATCAACAAATATTCCAAAAACAGTGTACCATGTTATTAATTTAATTATCTTTAAAATATTTTTCTATACACTCAATGAATAATCGAAACAAACCATATTATTTATATAGATTAATATATTATTTTACTGTAGAAACACCAAGATGATTAGTTAAAAATTTGTTAATAATTATTAACTATAAAATAAATATAGTAACTCTTAGAAAATAATCCTATGCTACCACAAATAGACATTTTACCAGTCTCATCCAACAACCTCAAGGAGTTGTGAATGAAATGATGAAATTAAGAAACATGAAAATTTAAAAGATTCATATATATAAAGTATAAAAAATTATCCCATTAAATCATAATCCAATATTTTAAATGTCCCATAATCTCGCGTGTCATCTACATCACCCTCATGTGTATCACAATGTATCTCCCCATCACATGCATTAACCCCTTCCATAACATCAGTCCTCCTTCCACCAATTCATCAATCATCCAAGATTCATCCATCACAAGTTCATATGACACAATAGATTCACATCCTTAAAAAATCATAATGACTAAAAAATCATTAATAGATAATAGAGATTTTTTCCCCAAAAAAATTCGTTCATCCACCACACAAATGTGAGATCATGCCCTCAATATAATGCTCCCACCTGATTTTAAAAATTGGGAACCCATATACCCAATTAATATTATATATCATACAATTTTTTTATTCCTAATTGAATTACATAATATTTTATTCACAGGTTGAAACTAGAATAATCCTATTTATTAAATCTATAATAAGTTATCAAAATTATAAAATTCTATTAAATTATTTATTATTTCAAAATCCATAGAGAAGTACCATTCACATTTAAAATTAAATTAAATTTAATAATTAGAATTTATCAACATGTTTCTCATTATTTATTAATTAAATTAATAGAAGCCATAACACAACCAAATAAACTTTCATACCAGCATCCATTTGATAAAATTAAAAATATATGAAATAATATATTTATATAATCTTTACTCATCATTAGTTTAATATGATAACTAATTATTTAATTATATCATTAAATTATTTATCATTTTCATGAATTTCAACATGCTATACCAATCAAATAATTGTTAAAGAAGAAAAAAATATATGACACTATTAAATAAAACAAGATGCAACCCATTATAATTGTATATAAAAACAACATCATATTTTGATCATTATCAAATCATTTCACAGCCTAGTTAAATAATTTTTATGTTCATTACATTATCATTCAAATAATAATCTATGATAACATTATGAAAAAATGTAAGAAAAAAGGAGATTCAACAAATCCCATACAGGAAAGGCATCAATGTTCTTCTCATGTTAATAGACCCACATTGCAAATAACCAATAGCCTCTTCTATAGAACAATTATATCACAAGAACATCACTCCAATATCACACTATTAAACATCAAAGGAAACCTTATATGAATAGTGTTGATCAAACGCTAAATCATGGTTTTAATGAAATGATATTAAAATGAGATCAATTATAGTGAAACCACATGAAGATTGACATAGAATATACCTTGGATCACTATAGATTAATCATATAAGGGTTGGTATTTACCATTGTTTTATGGGATATATTGACCATAAAAACATCACAAATTCACGTTGTATTTGAAGGATAGTAGTTGGAATGATTTGCGGTATTAATTTTTTATAGTATTTATAAATAAAACATAAATTAAAAGGCCATGACAGAATACCTTGGATCGTGATGAAACATTAGCTGGAAATATGAGTTCATAATAGAAACAGGACAGACCACATCATATCCATCCTTAGATAAATGGAGGTTTTATAATCTAATAATGATCATATTTATATTTTTTGGGCTAGGAAGCATCCATATCACCATAATGCAGGACACCTAAAACCAAAAATGGGACAACAATATAACTCAATTACATTGTTATAACTACCCCTAATTTCCATATAGCCTCAAAACCATGGTGTCACATCTTGAATGCCCAACACCATATTTCCCATCCACCATATAATGTACCACACTGCATCCTTCCTTAAAAGTGTATTCACCACTAAAAATATTGTAACCTTGTTACAACTTATATTCTCTCATATTCCATAGCATAGTTCCACTATCCCCCAACAACATCCCTTGTGGCATGAAACACCCTCCAAAACTTTTTCATGATATCCCCCCCCCAAAATAATTCAAAAACCCTCATAACCACATGGATTCTCCTCCGGAATCCTCTAAACCAAAAACTCAAAAGGGAAAGAGAATACAATGTATAGTAACTTAAAACATCCAAATTATTTGGAAACCATCATGTGTTAAATTTGTTGATATTGAAAACTTGAATTCCCAATAAATAATATACAAAAATAAAATATAGGATAAAATATGAAAAATAAATCCTTTTACAGGTATATTATATTAATATAATTTGAATAAACAGTTTTTTTGAAATCAGTTTTTCTTAATCATTATAAAAGACACAGTTATAGTTCTATTATATAAAATTATACATATTTTCGAAATATAATTATACTAAAATTATTCATGGAATAATAGATTCATAAAAATATCTAAAGAAATAAATATATAAAATCATTTATGTTGGTATCTGAAGTAATTTTTTTTATTATTATGAAATTGTATAACTCAAGGAAATGAGCTGGAGTTACCATTCATCTAACCCTTATTAATTATTTTAATATAAGGGTTTAATTATTATAAATTATGACTATAAAAATTATTATTAATTATTTAATAAAATTATTAATATAAATTTACATTTATACACTTCATTAGTTGCAATCAATATAATGTGTAATGTTTTTATAATGACATTTTAACATCATCTGTTAATAATCATGACCATTTTGAACTAGGTTCGTAAAAGTGATATCAATCATGAATGATCATATATTTTTGATAATTTATGAACTTTTAATCGCGATATAATATATTTTTTATAAAAACTATTAATTTAATAATAACATTAGATTGGTGTTTTTTGTCATTATAATGAAGACAAAATGAAGATGAATAATTTTCATATTATTTATTGAAATTGGTGGATAACCATATAAAGTTTGTTAAATTTTACATAATCTATAAAGAAACATAATTATGATATATATTAATTATATTGATCATACATACTATTAAAATATAAACTAAAACAATCCTTGGAAATAGTATTGGATGAAAAATTATTCAAGGAGGCATTAGTCATCACGAATTCCCAATTCACATATTAGATTCTTTTAGTGGAAATGAGAAAGGTGGATTGTTAGTTTTATATAATTATAATAACAGAAAAGTGTTATAAATATAATAAAATTAGAACATTAATATGGTTTAATGGAATTCAATGATGATGAAGATCATATAATGAAATTGAAAATAGGATGGGATTGGTATAAATTAAAACATCTTGTATTGAATTATCTATTTTGAAAATGGGGTTAAACCTTTAACAGATGAAAATTTGAGAAACAAACACCATTAGTGTGGCCATTTTCATATAAGTGAGGATTGAGAAGATTTTGGACAACATATATTGAGTTTTTGTGTGTACAGGTGTGAGTATATGAGTGCAACATTTCTAAGTGTAATGGAATGTCATTTTTTTGAATATACAAATTATTTATATATATGTAGTCATTATGATGGAAATTTGATTAAAAATTAATAAATAATGGAGTTTATAAGTAATAAAGTCAATCTAAAAAACGATCACATTATTAAAAGGATATTCTATCATGTTATATACATTGCCTCTAAAATTTCAATTTTGTTCTATTTTGGTATTTACCAACATAAATATTTTTTATTTATCTAAAAAGTTATATATAAAAAATTATTTCCAATAAAAAAATTGCAATGAATGATTCCTTATTTAAAATAATTGTTTTCTTTTTTTAAAAATTCTCGAAAATGAAAAATGTAATTTAAAAATATTTAGTGTATATAGTATTAACCAATTTTTTTAAATATCATTTATTTTCTAAAATAAAAATTTGTGTTTTAATTTAAAACAACCATTTATGTAATTATAAGGTCACATTATATATATATATATGGACTTATTAATAGGATTGATGACATTAAAATTCATACGTACATATAAATAATTTATGAAATTTTGTTGATACAATATTTCTTACAATTTTCCAAGAATACATTATTTTTAAGATAAATTAAAAAACATCTCTAAATGATATTTCCATGATAAATACAAAACTTTTGTAATATTTAAAAAATAATAACCAAAAATTATATATAAATATATATTAAAATTAATAATCTAAAGTAAAAATAAAAGAGTTTTTTAGGAAAATAAAATTTATCATTTTAAATACACTCTTTATAAAAAAAATTTAATAATATTTTATTTGTAAATTATTCACATGAAAATATATTATAAATGAAATGAATAAATTTTTTAAAAGTATATTATTAGTTTCTTAGTAAGGCTAATAGAACCAATATTTTAAATGAACATTATTATATATATATATATATCATAATTATGAAACAATTGTTTTTATATTCCATTTATTCAACTACATTACAATGGTCAATGTTTGTTTTGTTTTAGTTTTGTTTGTGTGTGGATAAATGTATTTAATGTATTATTTATTTTTGGAGGGAATTCTCTTCCCAATAAAATATACCTCCCACACATTAAATAGAATATTAAATAATCATTTTTCCAGGATGATAATTATCCTCTTATATATGCATGTTGTAAAATACAAAGTACACATAGAATCAAGAAGGAAATAGTTCAGGATTACAAGCACTAATATATGACACTTATTCAAAAAAAACATTTTAAAAAATCCCAATGATGAATAAAATAAATTCCAAAAAATAATTCTTGTAAATTATCCATTACTCTATATAAAGAACATAATAAATGAAACACATTACATAAATATTACCATTACACTATATTATTAAAAAAATCGAAATTTATATATGGAAATTTACTTTATCTGGTATTCATGTGTCATAATCAATAATTAACATGTCTCATATCATTACATGTTCACATAACATATTTCCAACAATATTAGATATTTTTAATTCATGTTCAATTATTTCATGAAGGTTTAGAATATCAATATTTTAGTCTATCTTATAGAAAAATTTGTTTTAGGAATTTTAAATCCATTATTTTCATAAAAATTAACCATTAAAAATAACCTATTTTATAATCAATACATTTTATAAAATTTGGTTTAATTTATTTTAAATAATTTACCTAAAGATTTATTTCAATTTTCATGAAATAACACATAATGCATATTTACGTAAAAATTTAAGAAAAAATATAATTGATTCCAAGTATGTTTCAATGAATATTACTATATATGTTATTACATAACTCTTTTTATATTCCTAACGATATAAATATTGATGCATATTTTTTGAAATCTATTTCATCGCTAAATAAGTTAAAAACAATATAATTATATTAACCAACATAATTTATGAGTAGTCATCGAATTTCAATAATCCTTCCATTACTATAATTAAAATGATTACATGTGTCATTTAAGATGGAATGATAATAGTGAAGAAATTTATAACATTCCATAATGAACATAAAATTTTCCTGATTTAACATTATTATTATAAAAATTCACATATCAATGAAATATTAATTTTTTTTATCGTACTCCATATAAAAAATTAATATAGCTCAATGAGTTTATTTATAAAATAAATATAAATTCACACAACATAAATGATAAAGGATCCAACATAACTCAAAAATTTTATTATATATCTTGAGTTTGAAATAATCAACATTATTTATCATAAAATATTTCTTTCTCATGAATAATTATTTAGTTATCCAGAGAATAACATACATTTCAAATTTTTTTAAACAAATTTATTTTATCAATTACTATATGGTGATTTAATTACTTCGATGAGTTTCAATATGACCGTACATTATATTTCATTACAAATAAACACAATTATATAAATATAAATAAATATTTCATAGGAATATAATTAATGGGAACACAACCACCACCCATGACATTTTCTGCATTAGGTGGACATAACTCATGACCGTTTCTCTAAAATGAATCCTAAAAATAACCCTTTATGATGGGAGATATTCCCCCCCACTACAGACATTAATGATTAACTAATATATATTACAAAAAATTATATATATATAAAAATGAATTCACATAAAGTCATAGGCACATCCCAAATAGATTCACATGTCTACTCAATGAAATTAAATATTTAAACCCACTATATATTATAAAATATTTTAATGTTAAAAGGAAAATAAAATTATTACAAAACATAAAATACCACGTCCCCTAGACCAGGGATCATATAATCAGGGACGGGACGAGAATATAATGATTAAAATAAATGATTATGTATAACCACCCATTATATTTGACTAAATCTATAACACATGTGACCCAAGATAAGATTTATTGAATGTGTAGGATAGTAACGATGAAACACCTGAGACCATATTTACAAATATTTTATCCTTTGGATTAATTTATGGAATAAAATGTTTATTGTTTTAGAAAAACACTCCGAAGGGCATGTGTCAACCTGAAAACCTGGACCATGGAAGGATCTATACAAAACATGTTTGAAAGAAATTTTTTTATTGGATAGTGGTCATAGGTTACAGTTGTATATGACATATTGTCTTGGGATTCCAAATGATGATTCCATTTTGAGTGAATTCTTGAAGTACAAATCACTCATTTGAATGGGTAAAATTAAAAAAAATTTAAAAAAAAATATTTAAATCAATTCATTGGGGATAAAAATCTAATGAATATGTATAATTATGTATTTAATGGTTCTACAACATATTATGAGAAGATATGAGAAATACCCAACTAAATAGATAAGATTGTGAGATGAAAATCATAATTTGTGATGAAATTAAGAATCTGGAATGGAAACTAAAATCAAAATTACCCTATATAACAGTTGAAACCACATATTCAATGGGAAAAAAATAACACCATCAAAAAGATAAACCACCTTGAATCATCATCACCAATGAAACTCAGATCCCATGATTTAATTATATTTATTTATAATATATATCAAACTCTTTCTATAAACCCTATGTTTTATGGTCTAAAATAAATACCGAATTCTTCTACTGACTCTGGTAATAACGATCTCAAAGATTACAATTCTAAGAATCGTCATTATTATACTCCACTGTGTAGTTATTTTCATGAACATCATAATTAAAACCATTAGTGTAATCTTATTAGTATATCATCCTAGATTAATTATTGTAAATGAAAATAATTCACAATCCAAATGAAAAGAAAAAAAATTATTGAAAATTAATTATTTCAATATTTAAATAAATTCCCATATAATTTCCAATTCATAAATAGTCATAAGAAATGTTACACAGCCCTTACATTGGCTTCTTACAAATCATTAATCATCCAACCACTTAACATGTTATATAAATAGATTGGTCCATGCATGAGATCATAAGGGAAAAAACATCATGTCTTATCTATTTTACCTAGTTTACAACATTCATTAAAACAAGATGATAATATTTCCCTACCACTACATGAATCCTCATATATCCCTAACATTAAACTCCATCGTTATTGTAAACCATAAAATTATATAGTAATTCTTAATAACCCATGCCATGTATAAATATCCCTTCATGATAGATAACGAAGTAAGAGATATAAATCCACATGAAGCTGACCTCCTTTAATTCCTAGAATAAATAATAACACCAATTTTATATAATGTAGATAGATTAGATCCATTATAATCAATATTATTTTATGTTATGAGTGATATGATACCAAATTAACTGAAAAACATCAACACAAAAAATTAAAAAAGAAATCCAAATTTAAAACATGATAATATCCATATGGGAATATATTATCATCAAAATATGATACAACTGAAATAAAAACACAAAAATACTCAAAAGAGTCCATGAATCTTTAATATATCATGAATAATTCCAAAAACAATAAATATCATACTCAATAACAGAAAAACTCATGATGTCTTGAAATTAATCTTATATATATAGAGTGATCATAAAACGTATACATTGTTTGAACCACCTTAAAACCCATAAATAAAAATTGCACGAAGCATACTAAATCCTAGTGAAAAAAATCAAACCAACTCATTATTTAAATATGTACTAATAGTTTCACATCCTCACCATGGATCACATATCATATACAAAATGTTATAAATTATTCACAATTAAAATAGTATATATATCTATTTTTGAATAATGTATTCTAACATAAACTACCTTAATTTCTTTATCTCTCACCTTCACCAATGAAAAACATCTTGTTCTCATCCCAAACCATACTCATATCATTAATAATCCATCTAGGGAAATCAATATACTAACCATTTTTCAAATACGTGACTCAACGTTTCCATTTGGTATCGTTTTCTGTATCAATCTCATAAAAAAATACCCAGTTTTAAAAATTTATTCATAATAAACCAACGGATGCCTATGTAAAATAACTACACCTCAATACATCATATCATAATCTCGTACATCCATGGGAATCCATTTACCCCATAACATTATAATTTTATATAATTTACCACAATTTTATATATAAAATATAAAAATTTAATGAAAAAATAGATGCATAAAAAACACAAATACGAACACACACTATACCTTATGCCTTTATAGATCAACATCTTCCCCCACCAACTGTACATTATGGGATATGGGGGTGTGGGATTTGACTAAAATATTTTCCATCCATGATTTAGAATTTTCAAAATCTAAACAAAAAACATTAGGTTGTTAGACTCTATAAAAAATTATGGAACCCAATATGTTATATTATTATATAATTATTTTCAAGAGCAACAAAAGTGAGGGAAATCAAATAGTCATATACTTGTATACCTAAGTCATTGATGAGGATACCTATATTGTCCAATAAATGTTTGAGGAATATAAATTCATACAAAAATAATGTTCTACATTAAATAATTATTTAAACATGAAATTATATTATTCTATATTCATTTCTTGTAGAAACGCTTTAATATTGTTTGATAGTTCCTTCAACATATTATATCATCTTGTTTATATCATAAAAAAATATATATTACAAATAAAAATATAATTATAAGTTCTATAATAGGTTTTTCAATTTAATAAATTTATAAAATACTTTTGGTTAATAATTTTACAAAATTAGTAACACCATTATATAAAAAAAGGATAATTCAACACAATGAATTTTTGCCCTAAAAAATAAGCTCTTATATTTACACTCATATATATTTCATGAAACTTTTACTTATCTCAATAAATTATACTATTTTCCTTTCTATAACCCTATACCATCATTAATCCATGAGATAATTAAATTTGAAATGTTGAAGATAAACAAATTATAGAATGAGAGTTAAAAATGAAAGGAACCCATTAATCAATTAGATATTAATGAAAAAAATTAAATAAGAATAAATTATAAATTAATTAAATTTAAGAATAAATAATAATTTACATACTTATTAAATGTCCTTTAATGTCCAAATTTTTCATAAACATTTTTTATGAGTGAATAATTGAAAAATCAAAATTCAGATTTATTTTATTAAGGGAATTAAAATGATTCCATTAAAACAAACCATTCATCTTAATAAAATAACTTGACTTCCATAAAATAATTAACACATTATCTTGCCTTTTGAAATGAAAATAAATCCATAAAATCCAACAAAAATAAATCTACATTGATACATAATGATCATACAACACTTATAATAACTATTATAATGTAATAAACTAACTAGTTATTTCAAATTACTTAACATGATTAATCTACACTTTTTTTAAATCCATTTACATAATAATAGTTACTTATAATTTGATAACTTTTTAAAATACATAGTATAAATTTATGAATTGTTATCATCGTCGGCTTCATGGGAGTAAATTATAAATAATTAATGCTATTCACAATATAAATGTAACTAATAATAAGAAAACTCCATCTACATTACCCAATGCATTGGGGGGAAATATCATTCCTCAATATAATTTATACAATTCCAAATAATAGTAGCACGATTGAAACACATAAAACATTACATTTTCATCATAACACTCTAAAGAATTTTCAATTTATCTTCTTAGAAAAAAAACATTCATTATTCGCATAAAAATTATAATGAAGATTATTTTTATTTGGAAAAAATTTAAATAGATAATTTTGAAAAGAAATATTGGAATGTTTATTCATTGAATAAGTATATAAAAAAAATTATAAATAACATAGTTTAGGATGGAATGGAATTCCATTCAGAGAGTATATATTATTAAAACATTCTTTTAACAAATTTTAAAAAACTGAAAAACTATAATTTATAGATATCAATTAAATGATTTCATTTAGATGGTCTATAAATAAAGAAATAATTTTTTTAATGATAAAAATATATTTATTTTAGTAATAAATAATTACATCATTAAAATATTTAAAAAAATATCGACATAGAGAAAAATGAATATAGATTATTAAAATAGTTATTAAAAGTAAAATATTATACCTATTGTCCCAACACATGATGAATGTGTTTTAAATTATAGGATAATAAATTATGTTTAACTGTAAACATTATTAACAACCATTTTAATTTCTAATACATATTATTATAAATTTATTTCATGTATTGTTATTATTTTTTTATTTTTTTATATAGTTATGTTTATGTCAGATGTTTTTTACATGCTTGGTTCACCTAAATATGTTTAGTGTGTTTACCATGTTATAATTGTTAATCATTCGATCATATCAAAAAAATATGTTATAATTATCATGTTAATAATTTTTATATAAATTTATAACAATCGATATATTGGGTTCAAAAAAATTAATAAAAATAATTTATAGAGATGGTAGTCTATACATATACATAAATAGATTTTTTATTTTTCTTATGGATTGAATCGAAAACTATAAGTTAAAATTTTAAATTATATGATCATTAATAAAATTATATATATCTTATTATTTAATTAAATTTAACTATATTAATATCCATGTATAGTGGAAACAATAAATTAATCACATCCTTTTATTGACGTCGTGCCCCATACATACCCACAACAGACGTTATCATTTCCGAAGGAAGAGTTTATAAAAATTTATGTAATATATCAACATCATAAAATAAAAAATAATTCATAGATATCATATATATTAGGTTAACCCAAAATTTTAACCATATATATTAAGTGATGATGATAAATGATGTACATCACTCTTTGGAAATAGTAGTCTATATGTAATAAAAAAGTGTTCATTTCCCATTAGAGGGAAAAGGTGTTGGAAATGTTTTTTATTGTAAACTTAATTACATTTAATAACATCTTATACATCTATATTAGTATGTAGTCAATGTTATATCATATTATAAGGTTGTATAAGAATAAATAAACAACTATAATATTAGTTATAACATATACCTATTCTTTTGATATTCTTCTTAACATTGAAAAGAAGGATTTTTAAAAAGAACTTAATGGCCAGTACAAAATATGTCTTATAAGGAAATTAATTTTAATAAGGGATCATGCATTTGATTTTATATAAAATTTAACTTGATTTTTATTTTGGAATTTTAAAATTGATTCCATTTTGTAGGAAAATATTAGTGGAATTTTTTTATATTTCACCATCTAAGATTTGTGAATATAAATTTAAAATATGAAATTGGAATATTCATTAAAATTTAATGACATGGTTGAAAATTTTATATCTATATGATTATATGTATCATATTTTGATGATTTTATAATGATTAAAATTAATTTTACAAAACTAAATGTCATCAAATTTAATTTTCCTAATAATTAATTAATTTTTTTAAATTAAAGGCTTCAAGATAAAATTTGATTTTTAATTAAAAAACATATATCATTAATTATCCTTCATATGAATTTATTTAATAAAAAATACATTCTACTAAAACAGGTTACATTTATTTTTTTAAAATATGTAATTTATTTTTAATCTATTTATATAAATGAATTTTAAACATGACATAAACATATTAGAATATAAAAATATATAAAAAATGAAAATAAATAATAGACATGAAAATAAAATATTTAACATATACATTGTAATATTTTTTATTTGTAATTAATATCAACTCATATCTGTACCATAACTATATATTTAAGATAATAAATAAGTGAAAATGATATATTTGTAAATATAATTTTATTAAAATAGAAAGGGAATATATAATCTAGTACTATTTTTCCATAATGGATCTTAATTGACCATAGATATATTAGTTGTCCAAACAACTCATCCACCATTTTGAATAAGTTATTGTGTGATCTTACAAAATATTTTTAATTTTATTTAACTCCTTTTACCCATTACAATGGTAAAAAATTTAATATGTAGGTATATAATTTATAAATGAAAAAAATAGATGGGTTATATTTACCTAATGTGACTCTATTCATTCAAAAAATGAAATAATTTTAATAATATATTTTTTAATGGGTAAAAAATATTATTCATTTTCGACAAACAATTTAAATGAAAATTGATATTTAGTAAAATGAAACTTTTAAGAATCAAATTATTGCATTCCTAAATAATTAATACAATTTATTGACAGTGAATTTAATTTATTATTTTAAATTAAATTAAAATTTTTTGTCTTTTATACATTCAAAAACCAAATAGATCATTAAAATATCTTTTATTAATTGAAAATAGAGGTAATGTTTTACATAGACAATATATTTTCACTTTCACCAAAAATAAATATTTTTAATATTACAAAAAAAAATATTATTTTGATATTCTATTTTAAAAAAATTTCCTATTTTACCAAATAAAATTTTAAATTATTTTAGATATTAATCTTGAAATTCAAACACATAATACAATTAATACAATTTTATGAAATTTATTTCAAAGTATAAAAATATTTTTTGTAATTTCATATCTATTAACCACAATTGGTTGAATATTAATTTAATTTATTATATATAAAATATAAATAATTAATTTAAATAACTCACCTATAAATTTTAATTTAATTATCTTTGAAGAAAATACATTGATCATATAATATGTTTTTGAATAATTTAGCTTTCAAAACTAAATTATTATATTTTAAATTGAATTTCAAAAAAATAGAAATTAATAAGGGAAATTTTTTTATTGGTTTTTTTTCAAATATATATATCATAATGTGGTTACTTCTATTTATAACTTCCAATATAATGGATATGATATGATGTTCATATTTCATTATTATGTCCTAGCGCATGTTTTGAGTGATATTATGTGTGTATCATGATGTCAAATGTACTAATATTAAAAAATCACATTATAAAATCCCATTGTGTTACATTAAAACCCATTTATGATATTTATTCCTTGAATGTTTAACTTTGATATGATAGAAAAGGTTTCAGTAATTTTAATGATTCAATCTAATGTATAAAAAATTAATACAAATATATGTGTATAAAAAAATAACATTTAATGAAGATTGATAACTTTATATTTTGAAAATTAATTAAATATCTTGGTCTAGAAATGAAATTTTTTCAATAACTAAATATTTCATTATCCATTAATTTTCAATAAGAATATTTATAATATAGAAAGAGTATAATAAAAATTACCATCATAATTGAAATATATTTCCAATATAAGAATAAATATATTTATATTCCACTTTAATGAGTTGAGAAATTATATTACATAAAGGTAGATAGAAATATAAAAAATACCTATTTTATTTTGCACCATATCATAAAATTAATTAATACATTCATTTAAAATATGACTACTTTTCCACCTATATCTTATATATTATTTTAAAAAATAAATAAAAATTAATGATTTTTCCTTCCTGAAAAAATAAAATAAACCATCAATTCATTAAACTATAATTAAAATTATGACATTTTTTATCTCAAAATTGAATCCATTAACATAAACCAAAAATTTGTTAGAAAAATATAATATAATATCATATTATAAAAAAATATATAATGAAAAAATAAACCATTAATCCTTAAATACTCTATATAATCACATGTTTTTCAACGTTAATCATTCCATAAACTTCCATAAAACTCTTCAAAATCTTCTTTTCTAAATTTGAATCCCTAATACCAAACTCATTTAATCAGATCAACTTACACTTGTCTTTAAAAAAATTAATAACTCATAAAGTCAATAAAATGTGCATTCCTTAATTATATATTCAAAAAACTATTATAGTCCTTTTCATAAATAACCATAATCACTATAAATCAAAAATAAAATAATATATAAATCTAAAATTTAAAACAATTTCTATACCTAAATTAATATCAACAATGTTGACATAAAACACTATACTACCAGAAAATTTTCCATTTTCATTGATTTTAATAATGATAAAAAATTATCTTCTAACTAAATAAAATTAACCACCATATTATCAAGTAATTTATTATCAGTGTTGTTATCAACCTGATATATCTTCTTTCACAAAAATAACAATACATCCCAGAGTCCTAATTAACCATAGTTTCCATAACCTCAAAGAACACATTAATACAATATTTATATATACATCAATCATGAAATTCTTATAAGACCCATTAAACATGGATTAAAATATAATTATTCATATCTGAATAAAATCACATAATAATTAAAATAAAATTTATACATTAAGAGTTATTATCATTTTAACCCTAACAAAACATTACGTAAAATGCACAACATATAAACTCTGGAAAACCTCTATGTAAGCACTGAAATAATTAAACATCATTAACAAATTTAAAAAATATCATTGATTTTATTCCGTAATAGTTCCTTACAATGAAAATTATTATTAATATTTTCATATTAATCCACAAAATCAATATAATAACATGGGAAAACTATTAATACGGTCCATGAAAATTTCAGGTCCTTTATAGTTTCTTTGCATTAATCTTATATAAAATGTTTCTTTTATAAGCCTTTTTATAATCATTATATTCTTTTAATATTTTTTACATTTCATCAAGCATACATAAATAAAAGATCTTGTATAATTACAACGAAAAATTTCACTATGTATATAAAAATAATACTCTAAAAATTACCATGGATCATTTATTTTCAATTACGAGAAAAAAAGACATATCTTACCAAACTTATATCATTTCCTTGCTACCGTAGAAATATCCCATAAATTATTCTTTTCATAAATTGGTTATGGATGAAATTTATCATTATGTTTCCTTATTTATTTTTTCTCAAATTCTTGCAATTTATTTTATTAATATAATTTTTGTACAAACAAAATTCAATAAACATAACTTCAACATGTTCATCAGAAAAAATAAATTGTTTCATTCCTATGAAATTTGAGAGAAACAATTATCCTTCATTTTTTTAGAAATGGTGAATGTTTTATCCATCATATATTAATTTCATAGGGAAAATTTTACAACACACCATTGAAAAATATAGAAATATTCGACATAAATATAAACTAATTACTTTTCTATTCTCCTAAACTATAATGGTTCATTTTGATTATATGTTTACGATGATTAGGAAATTATTTTCATATGAATAGAGATCATCCATTCTATGTTATAAATGAAATTAATCTCTTATTATTCTAAAAAACAAAACTAATAGATAGCTTCACATTTAAGTTAATAAAAATAAATTGTTCCCTTTAAATGCATAGAATTAATAATTAATATACATTATAAATAATTGATCAATAATTCAACTACAACTGGATTTGATATTCCACTAAATTATAGTTGATGTTGTCACATAAAATGATCTAATGTCCCACCCTCTACATCATTGTTATTCAATGTTTAATAATTTGTTTTTTTTTACATTTTGGGTTTCAGATGAATCCCAAAATTATTGGCTAACAACAATGGATTCTGACAAGAAGTAGAAATCTACAAAGATAAGATAAATGATTACTTTAAAAATGAAAAATAATTTTAATATTACATAGTGATGTTTAAATATATTTTTTCATGGGATCATTATGGTTAGAAAAAATGTGCAACATGACCAAAAAACTATGCGGGGTGTTTGCTGGTTGTCTAGTGCTTTAACATGGTTTATGAATTCGTTTCACAAACTAAAGGTCTCTATGTTAAATACATGAACCAGAAAAAAAAATTCATATTATGGGTTCATGTTTATGTCACACATATATTTTAAAAATATTAGATGTCCCAAGAACCCATGTGATTAACTATAAACACATAAAGGTGGGATTTTACCCATTTTCATTGGCTACTTTAAATCCTAATCACCACCTAAGCTCATATTTTCTCATTATAACCCTTCCAAAGCTTCTATGTCTCTCAACTTGTATTCTAGGTGGAATTAGTTTGTTCATGACGGATAACATCATTGCATTACACATTATTGATATAGTCACCCCTCTTTATTGAATATCAAAAACTAGATATCTTCTCCTCTCGTCTATTTGGTAACCAAGTCAATTGTGGAGATAGATATTTCAGGTTTAATGGAGGATTGAAATATTTTCATATTGATATATGATCATGAGTACCTAGTAAATCCTTACCATGTCTATGTTTTTTAAGTGAATTCATTATTCCTCCATTTTTGGATGTAGGTATTATACAAATAGTTAATTCTATTAATTTGGTATCATCCATGTAAAAATACATACAATTATTCATTAAATTGAATTAACTGGTCCTTTCAAGTTTCTTTGAATGATACATCATTTTAACGGAATTTTTTTTCAAATATTGGGTTTTGACAATAAGAGTTTAATTTAAATCTTGGATGATATTTTAGACATGTAAATTGGTTTTCATATACTAATTTGAATGGTATTTGATTTGAAAATGTTTTAATAATTTTGCACATTGTTTTCAAAAGGATTACGGAAAAATTAAAAATTAAAAACCTAAAATCTGTTGAGAATGTTCCATAGATGACCCTAGTGTGTGAGGAACCACTAGGCTTAATTTATGTATATTTAATGATTATAGAATATACCATTATTTATTGCTAAGTAATTATTTATATTTTAGGATCTTTTATTTGTAGCATATATTTCCAGTATTTTAGAACCTTGTATGGTGTGATTCTTAATTTCTGGTTATTTATCACATGATATATATTTTCAATGATTATTGGTCACATTTTTTTAGGGATTATTGGTCACTTGTTTTCAGATATTATTTGTCACATATTTATTATTTATACTTTCCATATTCTTGTATATAAGAATATTAATAGTTATTATGAAAACCAATGAAATATGATTAATAAATGTCTTTGTATATATTTAAATTCATTGTTAATTTTTTTTTCAAGGAATAATACTATAGAATTCATGGATATTAGACGTTCTATTGACTTCAGTGGTGGTATCCTATTTGTATTTTTTTAACAACCTTGTTTTTTTTATTTTGAGATTATAGACATCATTTTACAGGACATGGGTTTTAGAATGGACACCATGTTGCATGTCATATTTTCATTGTGACATTTCCTACATACTGGGATGGTTCATAGGTGTTGATTTGTCACAAGGGGAATATTTGGTATTGTATTTTAATTATTTATAGTTTAGATAAATATTATTGTAGTTTATTTGTCTTAGATTTTTAATTTATTCCATGTTCTAATCTGGTTGAATGGTTATATATATATATATATGTGTGTGTGTGTGTGTGTGTTAAATGGTTCTATTACATTGTTACATCTCACTATTGTGATGTGATATCCTGTTTTTCTTGTCTAGTTGACCTGGGTGGGATCGATAAAGAACGAAATCAATGGTATTATCATTCTTATGTGTTCTAACAGAACTGAAGTTTTTATATATTTCAATGGTAGAAAGAATATAAGAATTTTAAAATGTGGGTAGCACGTGTAGGAGGGTTCTTGGATGGGCCATTTCTATTTATTAAATTGAGTTACCGTGGTTTATTGAAAAGTTTCTACCACCACTAAGTTAATGGATTTTAGTTAATTTAAGTGAACTAGATGGTGATTTTCATAAAATGAACTTGTTAACTATTAATGAATTTTATTATTAATATAATTGGTGATTACTTTATATTAGTTGTTTTTTATCATATATGGTAATTCATGAAGTGAGTCTAATGATTTTGGAATATGCTCTAATTTTATTGGTCATTTTATAGTTGTTAATAAAAAATTCCCCGAGAAGATATATTCTAAATTAGAGAGATGAATATATGAGAAAAAATTCATAGGATAATCCTCCATTAGAACCTCCTTTTACTAATAATATAATCTATACAATTCACACTCTTGATAATTTGGGTATTATGAACATAGTACTTGTGGTAGATGATGGATTTGAATTCAAAAAGCAGCATCCACCCTATTGTGGTGATAACGGACCCCATGAATAAAATTAGTGGATTGACTGGGTTCATATGATATTCAAAGTTAATAAGACTATTGTGGAATCTATGGTGTGTTTCTCCATTTATGTTTTCAAACAAATAGGAAGGATAATGTAATACTACATTATGTAATCTACGATTAATGATGATCACACCTAGACATAGTTCTAATAAATAATAAATAACCATTTTTTATATATTAAGTCATGTGATGTGAAACAACATGAGATTATAAAATTAGATCAATTGCATCATGCTATTAAGGAGTATTCCTCCCTCTTTGCTAATTTTATTCATCTCGAACTAATTCTAGTTACCAATTAGTACCTTTGGAATCAGAGGTTTGAGTGGGGATTGACGCTAGATATTAGGTTGATGATGATTCTCATGTCCCTATTAACTGTCGTGGATGTAATAAAAATATAAGTCTTTTTTGATTAAGACATATATAGAAAGAATGGGTTTTTGGAGCATTTATTATTCATATTATTATCCATTGAGCATTTTCTATCTTTAAAAGGAAGAACATGGGTGTCCAGTTTCCATCCAGACTAGTTTCAAGGCATTTTTCTATATAGAATATGTTTTTACACTATCATTGAAGAAGGGCATGTCTTACCAATCCAAATATAATGGTGTCACTACAGACTTATCAACATTACACATTATCCATTTATATGAATTGTTTTTCTGAATGGATTTATTTAGGGATGTAATGCATAATCCACTTTCCCAATATTTTTGAAGCTATATACCAATGATTCCAATAGTGGTGGGTCTAATACATATTCTATGGGGGTGATCATGTTTTTACGAATACACATATTTAAGAAAATTTTATAAACTAGAGGAATTATAAGAACTACTTTTTACTAATAGAGGTACCATGTTTATTTCATCTTTTATGGTGTTAGATATTTTTTATAGAGGTTAAACTCATCCTTTTTGAATCATCAAATATATATTATCTCATTTTTTATGTAAAAAAATTATTCTATTCATTATGGACCATTATATTCATTTCGGAATGGGGTCCGAACAAGGATCCAAGTGTCCCAAAAATTGATTGATTATAGCACATATTTAGGTGGTATGTGATTTATTAGTTTGTGATATTGTTATATGAAACATGATATATGAAATGGATTGAATGATTAGAGATATTCCCCATATTGACTATTTTCATAATTTGGTTTATTGTTTTTCTTCTGATGGGGTCACTCATGTATGTATTATGATATAGGCACCAGATCGGTTGTGGGTGGGGTTGTTGTTCATTATTATGAGCTATTATCATGAAAGTATTCAGATAATTTACTACATTCTGTTGGAACCTTTTTAGGTTGTTCAATGTTTTTGTGGAGTTGTGTGTATGCATTGAGGTCATTAGAAATTATTTTTATAGATTAGAACCACATAGATAGGTGTAGTCCATAATTATCCAACACCCTGGTATGATTCACTTTTCTATGACATCATTTCAATTGAAACATTTTGCATTGGTGGAATTTAAATTCAACCTTAAATACCAATATTAAAATGGATTTAATCCTCACAACATGTTAGTATGTGATTCAACTATTGAATTTTTCAAACGGTTGAACATTGTCTTAGTCATTCCATGTACTATAAAAAAGTAAATTGGGTGACAACTAAGGATATATATCTTTTTACCAAGATTGAATATTATTTAATTTCATAGAATGGAATGATGGTATTCAAATATTTATTTTTTTATGGATACCTCCAGTTTAGATACCAAAAATATGATATACCTATGTCATTGTTTAAGATGTATTATGAGAATTTATTATTTCTAGTTATACAATTAGGTATCAAAAAATGATACTAGATTTATTAAATTGATGAAAAAAATCACATATCAGTTATAAGATTCTATTTTTTTTTGTTCAAGGATGATATTTTTTTATGTTTTTAGTCATAGTTTGGGATGTTTGCTGATGTAGTGGAATGAGGTGGCAGTCTATGAATATCGCTAGTTATTCCGCATGTAGAATAACTGCCATGACAATGTTTTTGGAGTTGGATGTAGTTATCAAAGCCCTCAAAACAAGTCATCACTATCTTTTATTTTAGTTTTTTATAGATTATCTTGATCATAAAAGCTAGAAATATATTTTCACTCTTTGTGATCTAAACATTAGATAGTGATGAAGGTTGAATTATCTTAATAATATTTATTTAGATATTTTATACAGTATACAAAAAGAGAATTTGGTTTCCACTATATTTAGATGAATGTTATCCATGAAATTTGTGAATTAATAAGTTAATGATTAGTCAATTGTGATTTTATTTACAGAGTTGATTTTAGGAGTGGAAATGTTGTGTGGATAAGCGTTATTGGATTCTCTAAAAGTTGATACATCTTTTGATGAGCATGTTCCTCTTGAGATGGTGACATAAATTGAGTGAAAATGTACATTTAAAATACTTTAATGTTTGGTGACCTTTTATGAGTGGTCTCTTTCTCTCAGGTTATCTTTTTTACTTCCACAGTGTGTTGGTTGTTCAATTTTCCAAGAGAAACGAGTTTATGGACTATGTAAACTGGTCATGTTGGTCTTTTAAACCAAGGTGTATAGAGATTTTTCAGGAATATAAACATAATTATTGGCTTGCATGTATAAGGTGACCAGTTAAAATATTTGAATCATAGTGTCCCAATTGTTAGGAATGAAATACGACAAGCTAGAGACTAACTAGTTTGTTAAAACCATCATCCATTACAATATAGATTTTAGATGACGCATACATGGAAGACCATCATTTGTTATTCAGGGAATAGAATATTATATGAATTAGATTTTAGTGATCTTTTAATTAATTCTAAATGAAAAAAATCATAAATATAATGGAGATGAAAAAATTCAATAAAATTGTTCAAATTTTATTTATTTTATATTATGAGAAATCATGGGATTCCAATTATAGTTATTTCTGGATGTGTTAAAAGGTTAACAATTATAATTCAGAATGTTTTATAGTAGGAATTGTGTTCCATGATTAATTCAAACCCAACTTATCATTTATTTGTGGATGGATAGAGATAAAGGGGAATCTATGTTCTTTAGGATATGCTTCCCTCATGCGTGCTTGATTTTTGGAACTTAGGAAAATTATTTTATTATAGTCAGTGTTTTATAAAACAATAGTTATAAATAATTGATTATGAATTCACCCTTTTATGGGGTACATGGAAAGTAATATAGATCCTTGATGTGCTTGGAATAATTAAGTGAAAATTCCTTATTTGGACTTAGTCTCATTCAAGAGACTAAAAAAAGTTTCACTTGATCAAAAATAAGGGGGTCACATAACTGGGCCATAAGAAATATAATGAGGAATTTCATCATAATCCACTATATGTTAAGGTCTGTGATTGTTTTTTATCGAATTAATCATCCATTAGGTCATCCATGATTATAAATTAATTATATTTTGGAACTAACTATTGTTTTCCCATTTCAGATCATATAGAAACTCATAAATGTTGAATATCAGTTCGAAATTCACTTTAGTTTGACATTGTTCTATGATGTGATTAATATTACATATTCAATGAGGAATCCCATGGATCATTATAATGTGGTTAGATGGGAGGATTTTTCTCTTCATACTTATACAACCATTTTTGATCTAACTGTTAGGATTATGGATCACTAAGAAAAGGATCCTTATGGTAAAATGTTTTCCTTATTCAAGGAACTATTGTTGTTCATCTAGCATAGCAACGAGACATGGGATATGTAATTTTTAATGAGGTATTTTGGAATTATATTTTTTCAGGTCTATAATATTCAGGGAATTATAGGTTGGGTATTTTCATATGTTGTGGAGAGTTGTGACACCATTTAGGGAATTGGTACACCTTTGAAGAACATTGGTTTCTCAATTTTGATGTCCAGGATGATTTTTGGAATTATATGCTGAAAATGGATTGGAGGGATACTAGTAAATTGAATGGTTTAATTGAGTTATTATTTTAACCATGTGATAACTGTTTTTTATTCTTATATGAGGTTCTAGTGGAGTTTTGCAGTTTTTAAACACAGTTAGAAAAACCATGTAACATTCCCAGTGACTATTTTTGGGGTTCCATTTTGATTTACATGGGTATCAAATGGTTTGACAATGGTTTTAAAAAATCATATAATACTCATAGAATACCTAGTGTCACTTAATACAATATATGTTATGGTTACTTAGTTTATTTACAATGTTTATTCAATCGTGTAGACATCCCCAGGAAATTGTACATCTCTATCTGATCTCTCAAGAAGTAATATTTTACAATTTATAACACGGTAATTTTAAATACAATGAACTCCCTAATTTAATATTTTCACTTCCTAAGCCTTATTCAATTCTTTAGAGGTCTCCCCCTATTATTTTTTGTAAATTTAAATTATTCATTAATGTTTATAATGAGGTATGTTGTGTTTTTTATTTAATGTCCACTATAGTTTTTAGATATAAATTGTATGTATTTTGATATACTATTTTTGCTACCCAATTATTATTTGATTCTAGATATAATGTTAGCAGATGAGGATTTTCATTGTTTCTTCTTCATAATGGATCTTAAGAACTCGATCTACCCTTCTGTGGTGTCTATTTTTTAGTTGATTTGTTCGACATCATTTTTGAGCATGTTGTTTTTATATAAAGGGTTGTTTCAATGAATTAATTGTCATTCAGGTAAAATTATTTTTTTCATTGAATTGAATTTATTTTTCTTTTCAATGGGATTTCATTCAGTGGTACATATTTTAAAAGGTGGTTTCATTAAAATGTGTTAATTCAAACCATGTACATAACTAAATTATTCAATTGTAGTTTTTATTTTGAAATGGGGTTTCAAATAATAAAGAGTTTTTTATTACAACTGAAAATATTTTAAAATATTTAATGGCGATCTAGAGATGGAATATGAAAAACAAGGTACATTGGGAAATCATGGGAGAGTCAGTAAATAGAAATTTCAAACCCTATTATGTGTTGCACCACCAGGGGTTACATTTTAGATAACAATGGAATGTGTAAAGACTCGATGTTGGTCGATATAAAATTTCCATCGGTTTCGGAAAATTTATTATGAGAATTTATTTCTTTAATTTAGTGATAATTACATCATAATTTTTTATTTAATGTAATTTTCTAGAAGAATAATTTCTATATTAATTGTCTCTCACCTGTTTTTACATGAGGTTATGTCACATGGATTTACATGATGAATTATTTCATTGATATATGTTTTCATGATACCTTATGGTGTGTGGGGAGGTATTACTACTTTATTCTTTATTAATTTTCATACTAATGTAATTGTGAATGAGATAATATTTTATGAATTTTTTTTTAATAATTTTACATATGGGTTTTTATATATGGAAATTCATTATAACAATATTTTTACAATAAAAAGTATAACTTCTGCATTCATGAAATAAGAACATATATTGTCTTTGGGGTTCTAATATACTAAGATGTTTTTTCACACCTTAATTTACCTTTATCAAATGTTAGATTTTTTTAATAAGAAAAAGGTATAGTAAGTGTCATCATGTTGCATGATGGCTTCACTTTCAATTATTTCCATAATTTAATGATTGTTTTGAGGTATAAATTGGTCACATAGAGAATTATTAGACACGTATTTTTATTATTTATTTTTTAGATGGATTGTTATATATTGTATGACTCATTCAATTATCCTTTTTTATTACTTTTTCTCAGGTGGTATGTATTTGTTTTTCTAATACTTGAATTTATTTTGTTATCTTGTTTCACCTCTTCACCAAAATGGGCCCACTCGGGTGGATTTTTTTTTACTAGGGTTGGTTTTTTACATGAATTATTTATATAATATTTCATAGATATTTTTTGTGTTCCATTGGAAAGGAACCACATATTTATTGTAATAATTTATTTAATGGAGCCTTAAATTTCTATTCTCAACCTGAAATTATTTAGATTTTTTTGGTAAAAAAAATTTATTATCCTTTTATTGTATGTATAACTAATTCACCCTATTAATTATATAGAAACACATTAAAAAAAGGAATTCATTATGAGAATTTATATTTTATCTTTGAAATAATACCTTGTGATTATATAATGATATATTAATATAATTAATTTTTCTTTAATTGAATATTTCCTAATCAATATATTTATTTAACCATTTTATCCTATACACCTCCAATACACCATAGCATGATAGAAAAAATGTAAAATATTTACAGATAAGGTTATAAATTCAATCATTTATTGCATAATTTTGGTGAAATGTTTGGGGAGATTTTTTATATCAATTATGTATCAATGTGGACATTTCCACCATAATGTTAGTTTTCTACATAAAATAGGTTAATCTTTTTTACAATATTATTTCATTCATTACACTTTTACATCATTTAGTATGTGTAACCATTAATCTTCTTTATAATTAGTACACATCAGGGTACACATTTAAATAAATGAATATTTGGGATGAGACAAATATTTCAATATTGTATTTAATAATATTTGGATCTTATTAATAAATTTGATATTCATGAAAATGAAAGGAATGTTTCTCGTTCTTCAATAATGAACATTAATATAAAATAATAATTTACATACTCATAATATAATTTCCAAAAAATTAATTTTCTCATAAATTATTTATTAAGGAATCAAAAATGGAAAATATTAATTCTATTTTATTTATTGATAAATATGAAAACTATTCAATTAAATCAGAACAATTTATACTATAAAATCATACATATTCCATTAAATCCTAAACTCATTTGAATACCATTTTAAAAATAATATAGTCCATAAAAATGAAATAATATATATGTATATCTATTTATTATCTGAATACCTTTTTATAATAAATATTAGATAGGAATAATAATACAAGTTAAAAAAATTACTTCACAAGAGTTAATATTTAAATGTTAACTCCTTCCACGACATAAGAGTTACTTATAAAGGAAGGCATATAAATTAAAAAAGGAATATAATTATAAAAAGTGTTTTATTTTGGAAAATATAAAAACTTTTAAGGGAACACTTATAAGTGATAAAATAAATGACATTCATAAAATACCATTGTGTTATATTTGTAAAAAATAAGTGTAACAATTTTTGTATGAAAGTCATAAATTACATTTATAAAAAATGATGAAAATATTTTTATCAGTAGTATATAATATTAAATGTAGATAAATATGATAATAATAAAAATTATGTCTTGATTTTAATGTTATTTATACATTTAAACTATTATGGATATAGAGGAAAAATTTATGAAACATTCAAAATTGCATTGTAAAAAAAATATTTTACCTCTTATCCTGATATGCCAAGTCTGTGTTTGAAATTATAAGATAGTAAAATTTTAATAATTATATAAATTAGAAAGAACCCTTTTAATGTCAATTCTAATAATATTATTCCATTTATATCATTTATTACAAATTCAATTTAATAATATGTGCAGTTAAGTACATGTTGGATATAGGTCACCTATTTCAAGGTCTTCAAACTTATTTTCATGCAATGACTCTGGTGAATGGGATAGTGGTTATATAATCTAAAATGTAATAATAATTTTATATGTAACATTTCTATATAGTTAATATAATTTTGTATTCATACATGTAAAGAGGTTACTAAAAAATTAGCAATCATTTCTTGGATATTGTAGTTTTAATGTTTTCATAAAAGATGGTTACATTTTTCAAAATGATAAAAAAAATAATTAATATAATGTTATACATTTAAATTATGACAATTAATTTTTAAATTTAATATTTAATCATTAAATCCATTTTTATAGACATCGATTTATTGTATAAATGAAAAATTAATCTCAACACTTTATGGATGTGGTACTCAACATGAAAACATGAGTGATGTTATAATTTCACAAAAGATGTGAGGGTATGATGGTGTGAAATATATCATTATTAAAAAATAATAATTATATTATAAAATGTATTATATATTAATTTAATTATTCATTTTTACAAGAAATATCTGGAGGATATGAAATATATATCAAATCACTACTTAGA
Source organism: Viscum album (assembly GCA_963277665.1). Taxonomy (NCBI): domain Eukaryota; kingdom Viridiplantae; phylum Streptophyta; class Magnoliopsida; order Santalales; family Viscaceae; genus Viscum; species Viscum album. Next base: position 274,573,194 of record OY728129.1, on the reverse strand, counting down.
GAGCTTTGTACATACGTACAAAAGATTCAAGTGTTCATTTTATAATAGATGTTAGTGGTGATTGAAGTGGGATTTAACATCAATATAATAACATTTCCATATATTCACAAAACCTACCCTAACGAGAATCCAATATAGGTAGGAAATGATATATGGAAGATAGGGACTGACTGATGCCTGACTCTATCTGGTCAAGGGTTGGAGGAAAGCACTGAGGGTGTATGATACATATATGTTTGATGAACTAATTTTCAGGAGAAATAAAAAAATATGGATTGAAGAAACATACACAAAAAAATCTATTACTCAAAATGATAAATTAAATATCAATAACATTAATGCAATAAAATATGGAATTGACACAACTAGAATCAAAATCCCAAGTACTAAAAATTTATATTAGGTTGGGACCAAGAATCCAAAAATACTCCTGTAAAAAATTAGATCGTTACATAGAACATGATATTCAATATTCTCCAACTAAAATGAAAAAAATATATTTTTTGGGTGATAATTAACAAATATTTTTGGTTAGATCCTCCATATGCCCTATCTTTAATGAGATAAGAAAATAATGTTATATCCCAATGAAAAACATGTGCAATTGAATTTTTATATAAAATGGGTATAATAAGTTTCAAAACTCATAATTTCTATCTATCACCAATTATCTCATTCATGAGATCATGTATTATATAAATTAATCAACAAGGGTACCTTGATCCCACATCCAAAATAGATTTCTACATTATCTTCACATCGTATATCTGAAGACATCTCTCAAAACCCTCTCTCCAAATATAAGCACTCCCAAATATAGTTGGGTATTGTATCACAGCATGAGTCTCATGAATTACATTATTTCATCGTCCCATATCACATTTATATATCGTAACTATGTACTTTGGTATCCACATTATCCTATATGGAATGTATTATATGTAAGGTATTGTACGTCAAGTCATCTTTGTTCGCAACCCAAGTAACATACCGCATGTCATCACATAATATTCAGGATAAATTTAAAAATTAATACTTAGGTTATTATCTCCATGGATATGTTTATGTTAAATAAGAACAAGATTATATATCCATATACACAAATATTTATTGGAAGGTATCTATCATTCATACATCACATAATACTAAAAATTGATGATTGTGAGTCGAGAAGGAATAGTGAGCCATCCATCCTCTCCACATTGATGATGTATAAAACACCCTCCTAGATTGCACATGGAGTCAGTAACCCATCATACATAGCTGGGGAATCATATGAAATAAAAAATTTAGAGGGGATAATATAAATAAAAACCACAATAGATGCATTACCAAGTCATTGGATGAACAACAACTATCATTACATGAACCAGAAAATAACTCTACTAGGGGATATATATTCTATATGACCTATAAGTTTTAAGAATACGTTAATTAAATAAATTATTTAACCTCCAATAATTTAAAAAATATTAAATTAATTAACTAATCATTAATTTACCATCAATAGTATTTCCTGTTATGTATCATTGAGCACCATACAAATTCCATTCCCTCTAGGCATAATCCAACATGGTCCTTGGTTTCTTCATATTGAAATCTTTTTTTATTCCAAAAAGAAAACCCCCAAGGGGTTAAACTATTTATTAATCATTATTTTTTATTTCATTATACCATCCACACTTGGAAAAATCAGAATATAGTTTATGATATATGGAATAAATTACATCCAACAACCTCATCTAGTAGTTAATATAATACATATAAATAAAAAACCCAAACATCCGAACAATAATCAAATTCATCAAGTAATAATCCAATATTTTTCATAGAAATTAACATGTATAGATTCAATCCATTAAAGATTCTCTGGATCATTCCTAGATAGCAACAAACACATCACCATCCATCTTGGTGATATATATTTAAAATAGTTCCAAAACCGCATGTCTCCCAACCAATATCTAATTATCCATACTATGATCATATCATTTTACATAGAATAGGTCATATTCTTATCACATAGATGGATTCATGATAAAAAAATTCATTAGGTAATATTTTTAGTAAAAAATTGATTTATCTTCTATATATAAATATTCTCTCATGGTCCCCAACAGATGGCATACACACTTTATAAGAAAATATCTTGCTTGGACCCATGTATTTATCTTTATGAAATATCTAGTTTCTCCATAATTTTCAGTGAATATCTGACAGTGGTCATCATCTATCATAATTTATTTATGTATTTAACATTCTCCATGGAATCATCTTCTAGTTTCATTAAATGTAAGAAATAATAGTCCCAATAAAATTCTGTTATCCATTATTCTCATCAATAACAATTCTAAAATCAGGCACTTTAATAAATAACAATTACACATAGAAGAAAATATTTTATTAAAGATACTATAAATATAAATTATATTTCTATCAAATTACATAAACAATAGATTCATTAAATACTCCAAAATAATATTTGAAATAACCTTTTTTGACATTAAATTTATTATAAGTTTCATTATAGAAAACATGATACTCTATTAATAAACAAAATCATATAAAATAATAGATAGATAACATGATGATTATAAAAACATGTGTTAAACCATTATCATGTCGGAGAAAAAATGATACTACTAACAACAAAATATATTTTTTTCACTTGGGTGTACCTATTATCAGGTTAATTCCACCTCCACCTAAAGAATGTAAAGCTAGATCTATTTATGATTACTCTAAAATAAAATTAGATTATATTGTCCCCCAACTTGAATGTTTTGATGTTATTTGATGAGAATTTAATAGGAATATGGGTCAATGATCACCACATAATAATTTGAAAATAACCCTGAAACAATATTGTTCCAAAAACATAATAATATAATAAGGGAATCGCTATTAGAATGATGTAGACTGCGAAACATAATATTTAACAAATAAGTGTGTAGAAACAATATAAAATGAGAATAATTAAAAATAAAATAGGTATAACTCACCTCATATCACTATGGATTGATTGTGGGATACTAGGGAACATTAAATATGATATGTGGAATCAAAAAATTTGAAACAGACACTTTTCAACCAAGGGGTTAATAGAGAATCAAGGGAGAAAATTTTGTTTGAATGGCCTCAGGCTATTTATAGGAAGAGTAAATTTTAAAAGGCCACATCGTAGCCTCTGGGACCATGTTGAAGAAAAATCTGACGCATGGTATACTATGGTATAACTCTAGGGATGACATTATATCCCCCTTTCTCAACTCATATGTCTAAGGAACATGCTTAAAATTCAGAATATATCCTACTTATATAGGTACACACTACGACACAATAAAATCCACAACACTACAAAACTCATTTCCCATAAATGTGTACTATGATGCAATATATTTTCCCTAGAACAAAAACACATATTTTAAAAGAAGAACCTCAATCAACTGTGTCATATCTTAGGTCACATGACCATTTTTGTAGCAAAAATTGATATAGGTCAAAATAACACTTATTTATAACCTACATCGTAATCGTTACTATTACACTGTAAAGACCCTTATTACATCATTAAATATGTCTCCATGGTGAATAATCATCTATTAAACTGAGATTTTATCTAAAATATTTTATCTTTACGTGTAGTTTTGTCTTGAGACCTCCCAGTCTGTAGTGACAAATACGAAAGTACTACTATGATTCAGGTCCTGGAATCATATACCACTCAAACAATTATGTTCCACAATAATTTAAATACAATACCTTGTGGAAAAGAAGAGAAAATGGGTTATTTGAACAGGACACCTGCATGATACTTCTCAATGATATCAACTTCCTAGGATCTCATCCATGTTACAAATGGGAATTAAGTACACCACCTAGAAGATTGAAAACCGTGTCCTAATCAATCATTCATATAAGATTCCATTCAATATTTTGTAATGTAAAAATAATAAACTAGAAGAATTAATCTTATAAAAATAGAGATATCATCTACCAAATGACATCTATTATATGAGAATAACTAAAAAAGAAATAGTTCTGGGTAATGATCGTATATGTATTTCGAATGTTCCCTTGTATTTTCCTATATTCCACAATTCCTCCACAGGAAATGAACCAATGTATTATCATTACAGAAAAATACATTCTCCTATAATTCAATGATAAATCAGGACACTCATTAATTTTTTCATCATCATGAACATCATTCTCACATCAATAAATGAAATGAGAATATTAATGAATATAATAGTGGATCAATGACACATGAAAAAAAACATTTAATTAGATAGTATTTGGGTGATGTGATATCTGATATTTCAATTTTATTAAAAGATGATACACGTCAAAAGACCAAATAAATTAGGGAGAAAGTGTACATCCAAGACCATAACATCAATGTATATAATGAGGACTCGCATTCAAGAACACATGATCCATAGATTAGGATATCAAATATTGATTCCAATGGTTAAAATGGAACTTTTTACGAGATTCTGATACTTTCAATAATTGAAAAAAACATGGATATTATATTTTGTATTCTATAGTAGTTCCATTAGGAGAATTAGTAACTCTTTGACTATAATCTAGAATATGGTCGAATAGAAAGGTTAGACGCACATAGCTTCAAATTGTTCCCCACTAATGGTGGTATAATAACAAAATTTTCATGAAAAATTTTAAAATAAATGGGAATCATCCAATAAAAATAAAAATCCATGAGATAAGAACTCATAATGTATTCAAAATTCAAGATAGTATTTCTTTTCTATCCATCAATATGTAAATGTATAGTTGTGATATGGAATAATTGAGAGGCGGAATATTATTGGAGAACCCTCCACAAAATAGAGCTTAAAACATGGATCATAATAAATGATCATAATCATATGTAATTTGGGTAGTCTCACTAACTCTTTTAGATTCTACCTCTATATAACCTCAAATAGGATTGACTCCATGAACGCTATAATGTTTTTTGGTTTAGTAATATGATCCAGTACTACCTGTACAACATCAATGCTTCCCTGGGTTGTAGGTAAATAGGTAATTATGTACAACAATATGGCATCACACTTCCATCATGGATCAACTAATGGTTGGAGAAAGCCATTGGAAATAAGGTTTTCAACCTCCATCATATGGTAGAGAAACATCAAGACACAAACTCTACATCTTTATGCTTTAAAATAGGCCACCAAAACAACCCACTCATAGATTGGTATATATTTTTCATTCAATAATATACAACTAATGGTGATCTATGGAATTAATGGAGAACAATTTCATTAATATAAAAATAGGGGAAACCCCTACCCAATAACAACACTATGTAATGTTCAACATTAAAAATAATCATGAAAATCACAAAAGTTATAACGGTCTCTCTAGACCACACCCTTAGAATCCTCAAAATGATACTCCTCCACCCATTATAAAAAGGTTGGATACACTATCATCTATTAAAGAAAAAATTTTCCACCAATATATCCCATATATAGATGAACCACTAAGTGAATATCCATCACACTATTTGAATATTAAAATTTATTTATAGCATAACTATGTAACATCTAAAGGAGCATATTTTCTACAACATATACCTTCCCTAGTTTATATGATTACTCAATGTTGTAGGCCTTCCAAAATTTTACCGTCTATAACTTTTGAAAATGTATGACATGCTAGGAGAAGACATTACTTAGTCTATTATGATGGTTGAAATCCACAAAAACATCCCAGATGAGATTATGTCTTCATATATTTATGGAAAATACATCATTTTCCAACTTGTGACTATGGGGGGAATAGTTATGATTAGTGGGATTTAATTATGGAGACTCATAAGAAAATGTTTTCCATCGCTGTATCAAAATTCATAGCCTTCTATGAATAGAAGAATCGATAAAACCTAAAACTAAACTTATAATCTAGGTAAAAAATTATTAGAGTATTGAAGAACATATTTTTCAGGTACACAAATGCTACCTGAATGTGGACATCCCACAATAACAGATAATAAATTTTGGTCATGTTTGATATATGAGTCACAAACTGAGTTTAATCATATATAAACCAATTATAATATCCTAGACAGACAATAAAATCTACACTTATATAACAATATTGGAAGATAACCATGAAACTTATTCCACCGTAATCAACTAATCCATAGTTACACCCTACAATAACATGAAACACCACAAGAAATAGCCTTAATGATCTAAAAACATCACCTTTCCAAAACATCCAAACATCTATTTATTTTGATTAACTTCCAAAACATCTTCTATATGTCCTATTTTATCATCATCAGACATAGGTACACATAGATGTTCTCAATGAGTACCACCCAAAAAATATTATAAAACTAACTTAGCACTTCATTCATTAAACAATTAAACACTACTGAATAATTATTCATATCCAATGACATTAAAATGAACTAATATTTTCTATAACAAAATCATGAATTTTTCTTCAAAACAATTACATTTTAACCCCTATTAGACGTTACCCTCAACATAAATATATATTTGATATATATCTTTTTCCCATTATTCAATTCTAAAAAATCATGAATCCATTGAATAAGATAGTGGTTCTCCACAATCACTTAATTAATAATAATTAAGTCAATAAAAATACTCAAAATACAATACAAAAACATCATGAACAATACTAGATAAAACTATGCTGGCAGCATGTATAAAACAATATCTTGTAAAATATATCATTGAGAAGTACTGATAGATCTTGATTATCCAAAGAAACTATCATATAAAGATAAATAGTGTTTGGATAAATTTTTGGTTGAATTTCATTAACATAGTAAAACTATTGTTAGTGGGGAAACACTAAAATACATTCAAGAAACACATTAAGGCACTATTTAAACACCCTTGGTTTCATTTTCAGTTGAACCTATGATTAACTGAACATCAACTCATCCTACCTGAATGACATGGATGGAACATGCCTTTAAACAAAATGGTGGGTACTCATTTCCAAAGAATGTGGTATAATATCCATCAAAATCGTATAATACAAAATCAAACGTAATACAGTACATAATAACCAATAATTAATATAGAAATATCATTAGAAGGACAATGTCATAGGGTTAGATAAATATTCCTAGGATCCCCCCCCCAAAGTAGTTATTCCCCATCACTAATTACCATATATGCATTCCACATACATATAACATAAACCTATAATTTCAATAGTCAATACATGGTGAATTAGAAGTATCTCTATCATAACATAATTTTCATGGACTATGGCTTGTTATGTAGAGGATTTTGTAGCTTCTAAATCAATAAGGTGATGCAGCAGAGTAGAAAAAAAATAATATCATACCTCCTAAAATGAAAATATTTCCCATATCATTATAAAATAGAGAAAGAATCTATCCACAAATTTTTCTATGACTTCATTGACCAAAATGAAGAACACCTACATGGGCGAGGAGTTCTTTGTAAGGATGAGGCACATCTTGGGTTTTTCCTCTACCGTCCTCATATCCTCTTTACGGATCCCATGTTTTAGTATCCTGCTATTATTACATCAACAAAAATTAATAAAATGTTAAAAAATAGAGGAACACTATAAATTAAAATACATTTAAAAAATTTTGGCACTCTCATTAGAGAATACCATTTCTCAAAATTGTAATTTGACATTTAATCTCATTAGAAAAATCCTAACAGAATCCATCCACATATAAATGTGATCATGAGTACTAAGATATAAACTCATTTATCTGAATTTTATTCTATATTGGAAACTAGACACCTAAGAAAATTTCTCAAGATAATGAGGAACAATGATAATTCCCCTCTCACGATGACTCAGTTTATACTAGTGTCTTCTTAACAAACAACGATCTCTCCAGCACTTCAATATATATCTGCAGCAAAAATGGAATGACCAAGTACGATATCTCAAAATGAAAATCCACTATAGAATGCCTCAACTCAGCCACGTCATCTGAAAATAGATCCAAATCATATCAAATAATGTTCTAAAATTGATCCTAAAATCACACATATTTAAACTCTTTCCTAGAATATTATGATCTATGATTTTAATTAAGATAAATTACAAATTTTTATGTGAATATTCATTTCATTATAGAGACACATGCTTGAGGAACATGTATAGTACCTTTGGAAACATGAAAACATAAAAAAATGTGTCATATGTTATCTCCCACTAATTTGTTTATAACTATGACCATTTCTATATATCATACTTAATATATTCTTTCATGTCATGTAAAAAATAATCATAATAATGGATGATCTTAGATGATTAGTATTGGTTAACAAGGGAGATAATAATGATTTCATAAGAACAATAAAAAAATAGGGTATTATATCATCAACAAAACATTTTGAAATTAAAACAAACATATGAAAGATCATAATTTTCAAACATAGAATAAATCATGGAATTTTATAAGTCATAAATCATAAGGATATCAATGAACATGATCCATAAGAACATAAAATTGGCTTGGGACAAGGAATTTATGGAATATAAAAATTTGTGGAAAATAATTCCCAAATACGTCCAGGTTCACTTCCAATACCATCAAATTGGAAAAATTCCATTACAGAACAGAGTTCACATCTTATTCATGACTTATATTATAGAACTATGTTATCATCTTATTCCATCCCTATATTACTAAATTGTTTTAAATTCTTATTTTATTCCTATATTATTAAATTGAATTCACTCTATAGTCCATTAATTTCATTAATATTAGATATAAATCATTTCCTAATACATTTGAGGGAGATATAAGTCCCACCCATCACAAAATGAAAACCATATATATGTTTTACCTGTGAACATAAAGAACTAATCATATGCTAACCCATGAAAACCAATTGGTTTCATAAAAAATTCATCATTGCATAACCAATGGAAAAGTTATAATATTAATAAACATCATGATCTCATAAAAAAAACATACATAGAACTATTATGGACAGTTTCATTGGATCATGTCACTAGTAATATATATGTAGAATTAAATAATTTTTTATTATATGGAAAATTATTATGAAATATAACATGATATTTTTATTGAGGATGATATCCATTCGATTTTGAAAAAATTTATTTAAAATAATCACAATTAAAAAGTAATAAATCTTCATTGAAATTAAACAATTATTTTTCAATTGATGCAATAAAATATTCAATCATCCTTAATGTTAGAAAATCCACTCATTTAGTGTAAATTGAGAAGAATTAATTTTTTTTGGGAAAAGGAAACATTAATGGAGGATTTCTAGAAGATAGTTACTTCAAAATAATTGTAATGTGAATGTAAAAAATTTTATTATCATTATCGATTATAAATACACCAAATAAAGATAAATGTAACATATGATAATAAAACTCCATTTCATACAAAATTTGTGTATGAAATAATCATTCAACTATATTTTTTACTCAATAAAATTAATGTTAGTTAACAATACCCATACATCAAATCTTGGATTTCTTTATTCATTTTAAAATGTAATGTAAAAAAAATGTAGATTCATTATACATTTAATACATATCTTTATTTTTTTCAATTAATTAATTATTTATTTATAACCTCATATAACATTTTTGTTAATAATGTTATTTTAAATCACTATTGTCGGTGATAATGGCTTCATTATCCAGGTATGTGCGATTCACCATTCTATGTCCTTATACAATGATCTCGATATAATCATTTATAGAATTCTACCTATTGTATGAAATTAATATAAAATAAATATATACAATTTTATAATCATTAATTTAATTTATAAATAAAAAATGAATTACACTAGTTATAGAGACTATTATGTACAGATGAACACTATTTTTCTTTTAAGTATTCATGAAAACTATTTACATTTTACGATTGATTGAATAAAAGGTTGGTGTTTAAAAATTTATATATTAAAAATAATTAATATATCATATATATTCATTAAACCCATCTGAATACCCATACATAGTTGATTATTGCAATTAATCGATTGTATCTCTTCGTGGAGATGATTATTCATATTTACAAATGTGTGATTGTTTCACATCTGGTTTGATAGGGAAGAGGGTGTATACGGTTTTTTCAATATTAATAAAAAGAATTAATAATATTTATGATAATAAAATTATTATTTTAGGATAATAATAATTGATTTAGATGTAGTATGTGAGTGTAAAAACAAAGAAAATCAGTTAATGAAATTCCCTCTTATTTTAAACGTCTCATTTGGGACTCCTCATATAGGATCTATGGTTGGTAATTTGGGAAAAAAAATATCTATAATATAAATAATGTAGTTTATAATATAAATTGGTAGGTTATGGTCAATATAGAAGGATCAATGTTGTGTAAATAATGTATAGAGTATGTTCACTTTTTTAAATGAGGTCTGGAGAAATTTTAGAATTTCAAAAAATATAAATTATAATAATTTTTTTTCAAAATATGAAAAAATAATAATACATTCAAATATAATATTATATAATGATGTAATATCATCGACAAATAGGTTTTTTAAAATGTTTGATATTATTTTAATCCTTATGATTTTGATTATCCCTTAGTTAGCCTATTTTTCTAAACTATGGTAAAAAATGTTTTTTATTAAATGTTTTTAATATAAACATATATGTTGTAAAATATACCCTAAATGGATTATTTGTTAAATTAAAAACCATAAATTAGTGAAATTAATCTTATTTTATTCTTTTATTATATTTTATTAGTTTAATAATATATTTGTCAAATAAAATCATTATTATCAATTTTTATAATAATCAATATGTTTAATTTTAATAATATCATCCAAATATGTGAGATTTATAAATAATATTTAAATAAATAACAAAAATTTATTTTCATCTAGATCATCCAAGTATTAATTTATCTATATCACATAATTTAACTTTTAATATTTTAAATGTCATTTATTTTATTTTTATATTATTCTAATAATTATTACATCAAAATTTTGTGTACATTTAAGGTAATTATTTTATTCAAAAAAATTAATAAAAATTACCACAATGATGATAAATATATTAATCATTAAAAAAAATATTTAGAGTTGAACATATCATCTAGATAACAACACATTAACAATAATATACTTATTAAAACATGATTGTTACATGTTGGATATTTCCTTAAACAAAATTAAAATAAGTTTGTAATATTTTCTATGAGGACTCAAAATCCAAATTATATTTATATTGTAAAAAAATGTTTAGTTTGTTAAAAAAGTTTATATTATTTTATAGCTAAATGGATTACCAAAGTCGACACACTAGAGATATTTATGTTAGAGAAAGTTATATTTTGTGACTATTTTTATTTAAAATTTATATACATCATTTTAATGGAATAGTTCCCATTAAATAACTACATTTTGAACTTTAAGGGATAAATGGTTGAATTAAAACCCTAAAATATTAAATATAATTGAATATAATTGACTTATAACTTATTTTTATTCCATATTAACCCTTTTCATCCTTTAATGAGGTAATAATATTTACCACATCTAAATTTCATATTGACAAAAATTATTAGTGAATTATTTACTTAATTTATACAAAGTGATTTTAATATAGAACCCATTTTTAAAAATACATGAAATGGAAGATTAAGAATATTAAATAAAACAATTAATAAAAAAGGAATAAATGTGAATTCTTTCAGAAAACCACCCTCTTAAAATATAATTTCTTTTGTTCTAAATTAAATTAGAAAATAAATTTCATACCCCATTACTAGGTTTTATTAATTAAAAATAATTTTTTTACAATACGAAAGAGAATTTTAATATTTATTGTAATTAAATAAAAATTTAGTTTCTCATAAAAATAATTAATTTTCACTATTCCTTCACAATTAAACGAATATAGAAAATTCCCCAAAAATCATTATAATATTTTTTCAAAAATATATTTTTAAATTGAAAATTTTTTTTCACATAATTTTTATAAAACATATATAAATTATTATAAACTAATAAAAATAATAAGAATTCGTTTTTGAAGAAAAAATAATTATTTAAGAATAATGTAACTTATTTAAAAATAGTATTACATGTACTAATAACATACCAATATATTCATATTGATTTGAAATGTTAATTAATATTTTTTTTTAAAATTAATTCCTTAAAATGAATCTACTATTTTATAAATAAAATACATTATTTTAATATTATTAATCTATTCATCTATACTTTCTATCATGTCCTACACTATTGTCAAAGAAAAAATATCTAAGGATAACTTTTTTAAAAATGTTACGGTGTTAAATTATAACCCCCTTGAAATAAATTTCACCCTATAATCTAACCATGGTCAGCAAAGTTTTTACATTAGATAATTCATTCAAAGAAAACCATTTCAAAAAAATAAATAATAAAAATTATCTTAATAGGGAATGTTTGGAACCTAAATTTTACCAAATGTAATACTAATCATTATTTACGTATATGTAAAACATTAACAGCTGAAATTCTATCAGAATAATAATCATGAAGAAATAATAGAATGTGATAGATAACATGGTGAATATATGTTTATTGTCCCCAAATCGATAGAACATATATATTTTAAAAATTCTATTGCTATCATAAAAAATAGTGAAAATATGATAAAATTTTATTCAAATTTATTGAGAATATATATATACATTATTTAATTTCACATGTAGAATAACACTCTTTTTTTATTCCTTGTTAATTGTTATCTTAATATCTTAATCCATAAAATAAAGATGAAATATTAATGCTTGAGGATGATGTGTATCATAATATCAACAATGGGATGATAAGTCAATCATTTTTTATCAAGATATCAATGTAAGAATATTTTTTTCAGGTCATCTAATACACATAAATCATTTTATGGTTAAGTAATCAAATAATATAAATAACAAATTCCAAAATTATACTTATGAAATTTCATAAATATTTTTCTTTTGAGCATTCCAAAATATTAAAATCCATTTTTTTTAAGAAGTTCTCTAAATTTATTAAACCAAATTATCATTTTGACCTGAAAATCATGATGTAGAACTAAATTGTCACACACCAAACATTTGATGATAATTATATTGTATTTTATTGAAATATCTAAATACATTAAATTACCCTTAAACCAAAGTAGATACATGAATTTGTTTAAATATTTTCACATTCCACATACAACAAATAAAAAAATATAATCTTAATCCATGATATCATTAACCACCTTGTCGTTATATAAAGGGTTATCATTCCATTATATTATCACAGTAGCATATATAAGGGTTATCATTAACTACGATTTCATCATAGTATTTTAATTATCCCAACATAATTCTCATATAAAGAATCTTTTTTCTATTCCAAAATCAAATTCCCATCTCAATACCATTACATGCATATGAGTACCATATTACACATTCTATAAAATATTTAGAGAAAAACTACAATGGACCATTCCATTGATGTTTTTTATTCAATAACATATTAAATGTAGATGTATGACATTAATTGTGAATTCCAACACATTAAAATTCACTCATTCTACCACTTTATTTTTATATTCAATATCCCCAACAGTGATCTCATCTTATTTCAATTTTTCTTTCATTTGAATTGGTTGTTAACGTCAATAATCATTATTCAACACGAGGATTTTAGATATAATTATCAAAATTACCATTTAATTACACATGAATAATTGAATTATTGGGTGTATTCACTAATTTCCTCACTTTATATTCATCATTATAATAATTTTTAACACCTCTTGGGTTTTCACTTACCATATAAACATCATTCACACACATAATTCATTTACTTATTACCTTAAGAAAATTTATTACATTAGTCATTCCATAATTTGAGAATCAAATAATATCATATAAATTTCTCCAAGGGTATTGTATTTTCCATTAATCTCCAGATTATTTTTCTTGCCCAAAGCTTGAGATATATTTATAACTCCAACTATCATTTCTACATTGATGGAATATCAGAAGATTTATTCATCGCACAATAGTGTTTTATGGATAATACCTTTCTAAGACATGTTTTTATGGCTCTGATGAATCATTATGACTTAAATTTAGGTTGGACGACATTTTCAAAAGTTTACCTAACATTTATTGTAAAATATTCATCATAGTTTCCAACAGACTCATCTTCCATTTTCATTAACTCAACAAATTCCTTCTCAATTTGATTACAATGAATACAGATAAGATACTTAATGGAAATTTGATTCATGTACTCAACCAAATATATGGTGTCAATTCCGAACAATTTAATAGTATTCTTGATAATATAATAGCATGTATATACATCACATTACAAAGAAAAAAATGCCAAATATCATTCCCATGTTCAAAACATTTGCGAAAAACTTCATTTCAGTTGAATTGATCTATTTTTTAGCCACTATTGGAAAATAATACAATCTAAAAGAATATCAATTTTTCCTCATGAATGAATAAAAATAATTACAATATTCTCATTTTGAATTTCATCAAGAATCATAGTATGAAAGTTTTTTGTGATAATACAAAAATATTTTTTCATTCCTCAAACTATAACCCACCATTTCTCATGAGGATAATAATTGTTTGTCCCATCACATTTTTCACTAATATGGTTTATTCGGGTTCTATCCATTGTCTAAAACCAAACATTATAGTTTTATAATAATTAATAATTGAGGTAAAAACGTATTTTGGGGGATTTAATTTAAATTTGTGATATCTTGGGATTATTCCATGGTTATTCCTGACTATAAAAACATTATATAATAGTAAAATATTCTTAGACATATCCTCATAGATGTTACTGTGGTTTTCTCATTCTAGTATCCAAGTGTCATGAACCCCTCCCCACAAAGTGTACCCCTCCTGGGCCGGCAAAGTGAAAAGGGAGATAATGACCCCCGAGTCCCGCCTCCAGTAGGCCCCGGGTTGGCGACTAGCACCAAGGGTATAATAACATAAAAATGGGAGGCATTACCCTCTAAGAGAACACATGCAGAAGAGAGAGATAGAATAGACTCCAACCAACTCCAACTCATAACTGAAATATAAAAGGAAACAAAGTACATATATGAAATGTCATGAAAAAGTACTACAACTGAATGGGAAAACTAAAAGTACCAAAAAGTTAGAAAAACGGCAACGACCACGAGCCCGAACAGCTCCTCCTCGAACCACAAGCTAGTAGTAACCCGCTTGATCTCCAACTTTCTCCAAGTGACCTGAAAAACAGTTAATACATACATAGGGTGAGTACAACAGTATACTCAGTAGGATCCTCCCCAAGCCTCTCGTTCAAAAGTTAAGAAAGCATGCTAAAGCCCAGTGAACAACAAGTGAAACTCACTCGTCACCTAAACAGGTATACTATGTTCCCAACCTCACCATTGCTACTCTCACCAAGCAACGCATACAAGAATATGGAATATAGTAAAGAATATCAAGGGTACCCCACTACTACTTCCCCACTGGTTTGCCGCTTTTCCCCAACGACATATGTCATGTGCATCTCTCTCCAAAGGCTTGCCTGCAAACACCTGGGCTAAGCTCCACAATCTGCACCTCGCGCACCACATAGGCTTGCCCGCAAACACCTGGGTGAAGCACCACACCGTCCTCACAACCAAAAGTAACCAGGTAATTTCTGGAAGCCACCACAGCTTGCATAACATGTATCATACGTCGGGTATTATACCTCAAGCCATTACAGCCCATACACTAAGTAAGGATCCTCAAGCCATCATAGCCTATACACGTTACACCTATAGTAGTCTATAGGATACTATATCCAGAATATATGCGTGTGAATAACCACAAGCCATTACAGCCCTCTACACACATATATGGGGTAACTAACCGCTGTGCCTCATGGCACAAGTATCTACCAAGAGAAGAGAGCGGGGCCAAAGGGGGTAGTCAGCCATTCAACCTCCCATCAGAATGTTGGGGAAAACACCCCCTAGGGATCAGAATCCACGGGTTGTCAGTTTCACTTACCGATAGGGTGGATTAGCGTATAGAAACACAAAAATTATAGAATATATAAGTAACTCACATCCACACTATGGGCATTACATAGTCTTAGATACAAATGCAGCTAACGTCTCTCAGACTCCAGGCTACTACTTCTGAGACTAGGTATCCTATAAGCACACAACCAATTGAAGAGATTTAATAGATTACTCCATTCTCATTTTATTAGTTCCACTGTACGTTAATTAATTTTTTAAACATTAATTAAGAATGAACAATTCCACATTAAACTCAATTTTCATCACATTCAAAAACAACTGCTCCTTTTTAAGATTCACATCACCTTTAAATTCCAGCATCTCCGTCCCCGTGGATTTTCAGCATCTAATCAAACATTCATTACATAATTAATTTTCCAAATTCCCAGGTATTCTAGAAAAACATCCTATGCTTCTAAACACAAAGGAGGATCAACACGGTGAGTAGATATACTACCCGTCGAGTCTTTGCCGCCTATAGAAAGAGCATATACCCATTCTCCCTCGAGAGGCTAAACACGGAAAGCACGTGGCATACCCCGCGCGTCTTCACCTCCTTCAGAAGAATGGTAGCAAGACCAGCTGCCTTGAGTAGTGGGGAAAGGCAATGTAGATTAACATTCAAGAAAACCGCAAGCAACTAGAAACCACATCCAACCCATTCCATCACCCCTGGTGTCCCCCCCGACACCCATATGCATAAACTGATGCATCTTGCCACACTAGGCGTCATCCGCTTCCACAACCACAAGGCCTCCATGCCTCCACATATCACAACAACCATCCAGGCTCAAATCACAACACACGCAGCAGGAAAACAAACATCACATCAGGGGCTCTTGACCCTTTAACAAATAAGATGGTAACTCAAAACCCTTTTAGAAATTCTCGCACAAACTGTTCTCTAATCCATATTGAATTAACAGATTTGTTATTCGTAGGTTCCAATCACGCATACCTAAGCAGTAAGCTATCACAATTAAATAACCATGCTTCCTTCCCTAATTTGATTATCCTAAAATTAAAACAACTACAACAACGACAAAACAAGATTAATTTACAGGCCTCTTTATCTTTCCAATTAATAAAAAAATTAATTCTGGCTTTACGTTCATTATCAATTTCAATCATGAATGAACAAAAAATAAAAGAAAACATAGATATCACTATATCTAGGAAAACATGAGGCAAACTGTTATCACGGTATAAAGCAACAACATGCGATCAACCAATTCTTTTAATCTGGTTCAAGTATTTAATTAGGTCAATTTCATTGTGACCCAAAGGAATAAATCATGCTAATTCTACGATTGCACATACACAATTAGAGAAGCCATGAATCCCCTACCTCGAAGATTTCTTGACGTCCTTTATCCACAGAGCGGGCCACAATCCTTCTCTCGCGACAACTTATGTGGAAGAATGATCGACACAGCTTGGTTTCATAAAAAACAGAGCAGAACCAATCCTAGGAGTAAAGATTGATTGTGCAACTCCTACGGAAAGGATTGAAAGTTTCTAGCGCCTCTTAGTTGAGAACAAAGGGAAAGAACAAGGGAGAATGATATCTCGTCCCTTTTTAAGATTTAATGAGGTGACGGTTTAAGATCCGGTTAATTCTCCATTAAAAACGGATCACATTAACCCACGCGGTTTGACCAAGTAAAACATTCCAAGCCTTAAGAATAATTAATATAGGATTTATGGAATTTGAATCGGCCTTAAGAGCCCTTAAAATAAGGCTTTAAATGTATTTTACATCAAAAGAAACGTCAAAAGGGGCAAAACTGTAGCAGTATGGAAACACTGTTCACCCATTGTTACTATACATGAAACCGATCTATGAAACCGATCTGTGAAACTGATCTGTCACACCGATCTGTGAAACCGATCTGTCACACCGATCTGTGAAACGGATCTGTCACACTGATCTGTGAAACCGATCTGTCACACCGATCTTTGAAACCGATCTGTCACACCGATCTATGAAACTGATCTGTCACACCGATCTGTGAAACCGAT
Organism: Viscum album; assembly: GCA_963277665.1. Classification (NCBI taxonomy): domain Eukaryota; kingdom Viridiplantae; phylum Streptophyta; class Magnoliopsida; order Santalales; family Viscaceae; genus Viscum; species Viscum album. Next base: position 274,555,086 of record OY728129.1, on the reverse strand, counting down.
CTCTCACACCGATCTGTGAAACTGATCTGTCACATCGATCTGTGAAACCGATCTGTCACACCGATCTTTGAAACCGATCTGTCACACTGATCTGTTAAACCGATATGTCAGACCGATCTGTGAAACCGATCTGTCACACCGATCTGTGAAACGGATCTGTCACACCGATCTGTGAAACCGATCTGTCACACCGATCTGTGAAACCGATCTGTCAGACCGATCTGTGAAACTGATCGGTGAGACCGATCTGTCAGACCAATCGGTGAGACCGATCTGTCAGGTCGATCGGTGAGACCGATCTATCAGACCGATCTGTGAAACTGATCGGTGAGACCGATCTGTTACTGTTCATAAAACTGGAAAATTGGAAAAGTGTTGGGGATAAGTCCTCTTGACCTCCCAGAACACCTCCAACACCAACATTCCACAAAGTAATGGATCGGAGAGGTCCGAGCCATTACATTAGATACCTCTCAAAACATTCTCGTCCTTGAGAATTAAAAACCCACCCAGAAGAAAAGAGGGGTCCGAACAACCACCCCATAAGATACCTCTCAGGGGAAAACCACCATGAGTTGTTCAAAAGCTAGAACAAAACTACGACATCCGAGAGTATGGAAACAAACAATTCATAACCAAACAATTCAAACATAACATCTCATCAAAGGTACATAAATAAAACATGAAAGATCTAACCAGAGAGGAAACAACATTACATGAAAGGAGTTAAACATTAAACAACTCTGGGTACTGAGCACGTATCTATGACTCACGCTCCCAGGTACTCTCCTCCATGCCACCGTGTCGCCACAAGACACGAACTAAGGGGATAGAACGCCCACGCAACACTTTCTCCTTGCGGTCATGGATCTCCACAGGTCGCTCCTCGAAGGATGCATCATTATCAATATCGATCTCTCCCCAATCGATAACATGAGATTCATCATGAAGGTAATGACGGAGCTGTGATACATGGAAAACATCATGTATCCGACTCATATGACGGGGAAGTGCTACTCGATACGCCACACCTCCAACACGAGATAACACCTCAAAAGGCCCAAAAAAATGGGGAGAAAGCTTACTTCCGCAACCAAACCTTCGCTACCCATGACGGGGAGTCACATTTAGAAACACATGATCCCCAACATTAAACTCTAAGGGTCTCCTTCTTTGATCAGCATAAGATTTCTGACGATCTTGTGCTTTCTTCATCCTCTCACGAATCACATGAACCATCTCTGTTGTATTCTGCACTAGTTCTGGTCTGAGAATTGCGGACTCTCCGACCCCAGTCCAGCACAACAGAGAACGACATGGCCAGCCATACAAAGCTTCAAACGGCCCCATACCGATGGTCGAGTGAAAACTATTATTGTAAGAAAACTCTACCAAGGGTAAGTGCTTCGTCCATGAAGCTCCAAAATCAAGAACACAAGAGCGCAACATGTCTTCAAGAGTCTGGATTGTTCGCTCTGTCTGACCATCTGTTTGAGGATGAAAAGCAGTGCTAAGGCATAGTTGAGAGCCAAAAGCATGCTGGAGACCTCTCCACACCCTAGAGGTAAAACGAGGATCTCGATCAGAAATGATCGTCTTAGGAACTCCGTGAAGCCTCACCACCTCCTCCAGATACTGCCTCGACAAAATCTCCACTGATCTCGACTCCTTGATTGCTATGAAGTGGGCCGATTTAGTTAAACGATCCACTACCACCCATATAGCATCATGTCCTCCCGGAGCTCGAGGTAAACCTGTAACAAAGTCCATTGAGATGTCCTCCCACTTCCATTGAGGGATCTCCAAGTGCTGGAGAAGACCACCAGGAACACGGTGTTCGGCCTTCACCTTCTGGCAGACTAAACATCGAGGCACACATTCTGCAACTGTACGCTTCAGCCCAGGCCACCAAAACTGACTCCTCAAGGATCGGTACATCTTCGTCACACCAGGATGTACCGCCAAGGGTGAACTATGGAACTCTCGGAGAACTGTCTCGCGCATCGCCAAGGGAACAAAAAGCCTACCATGATATAACACTCGATGTTGTTCATCCTCCGACCAACCATCAGGGGCCTCACCACATACAACTCTATCTCTCCAAACTTCCACCTCTAGATCACCCAACTGAGACTCTTCCAACTTCTGCATCAGGGATGACTGCACCGTCATCTGGAAAAGACAACCTCTACCCCCAACTTCTCCCATATCAAGATGCAAAGCTGATAGCTCTTCCATCACTCTCCAGGAATCACCAGATTCACGCACAACATCATTACGTGACTTTCGGCTCAGTGCATCAGCAACAACATTTCCCTTCCCAGGTGTATACGATATTTCGATGTCGTATTCCTACAAGAACTCCATCCACCGACGCTGCCGCAAGTTCAAATCCCGCTGAGAGAAAACATACCTCAAACACTTATGATCGGTGAAAACCACAAAGCGCTCGCCAATGAGGTAATGTCTCCACAACTTCATCGCAAACACCACGGCTGCCAACTCAAGATCATGGGTGGCATAGTTGCATTCATGGGGACGCAACATCCGAGACCCATAAGAAACAACAGACCTCTGCTGCATGAGAACACAGCCTAGCCCTAGATGTGAAGCATCACAGAAAACATCAAACTGGACTCCCTCCGCTGGAAGACAAAGGACTGGAGCACTTACCAACTTCTCCTTTAGATACTCGAATGCTGTCTGACACTGATCAGTCCATATGAATTCTTGATCCTTCTTGGTCAAAGCTGTCAGAGGAGTCGCAACTCGGGAGAAATTAGCCACAAACCTCCTATAATAGCCCGCGAGACCAAGGAAACTTCGCACCTCTGACACGGTCTTGGGGGCTGGCCTAGACACCACTGCTTCTACCTTCAAAGGATCCACATCTACTCCCTATTGGGACACAACATGTCCCAAGAAACGAACTTCTCGAGCCCAGAACTCACACTTGGACAACTTCCAAAACAACCGATGTTGGCGAAGAACTCCCAAAACGGCTCGCAGATGCTCTGCATGCTCCTCTTCAGATGTGGAGTACACAAGGATGTCGTCGATGAAAACCACCACAAACCTTTCCAAGAATTCACGGAACACATCATTCATCAACCCCAGGAAAACAGGTGGAGCATTTTTCATGCCGAATGGCATTACAACAAACTCATAATGCCCATGACGACAGCGGAAAGCAGTCTTCGGGATATCATCATCCTTTACACGCATCTGATGATATCCTGACCGCAAGTCTATCTTAGAAAACCAACTTGAACCCTTCAGTTTATCGAATAGTTCATCAATCCATGGGAGAGGATATCGGTTCTTTATTGTCAGTTTGTTTAACCGACGATAATCGACACATAACCGCAAACTGCCGTCAGCCTTTTTCACAAACAAAACTGGTGCACCCCACGGTGACACGCTTGGCCGAACAAAACCACACTGCAACAGACCATCGAGCTATATATGTAGCTCTCATAACTCAGAAGGGGCCATCCTATACAGAGACATAGAGATAGGAGACGCTCCTGGCTGTAGCTCGATCCCAAACTCGATCTCTCGTCGAGGGGGTAAGGATACAACCTATTCTGGAAAGACTTCAGGGTACTCCTCTACGACCCTAGGAAACGCCAACTGTTGAACCTCTGAAGAACTCAGCATCATCCCATCCATCATGGATGATAAGGATGGAACTCGTCTATGACTCGTACGAGGATCTCTCTCACCAACAAACACCACTTTCTCTCCATCTTCATCAAATTAAACGACCTTCTTCCTGTAGCAATCCACAACAGCCTGCACCGAATACAACCAATCCATGCCAAGAATGACATCATATGGTTGTATTCGCAAACATAGGAAATCTCCCCAAGAGCGGTGCTGCCCCAACACTAGCTCACAGTATCTACATACTTCAAACAAGCTAGCTCGACCTCCAACTGGCGTAGTCAATTCCAAGGGCACTGGAAGCCTCTCTACCTCTAGTCCCAAAGCGTGGACAAGGGTAGGGGATATAAAGGAGTGTGTCGCTCCTGAATCAAACAAGGCATACACCAAGGTAGAAAACAAGCAAAGGGTACCTCGAACGACATCTGGCTCACCTGGGGCTGGCAACGCTAGAGCATGAAGCTGACCACGACCACCTATGCGGCCTCTCTGACCCTGATGACGACCACCACCACGGCCACGCTCAGCTCTCTGAGGACGGGGAGCGTCATGGGGTTGTCCTATTCCTGCTCCATCTACCCTCGGGTGATCTAAAGCTGGTGCAACCTGCTGCTACTGCCTCGGCTGGAACTGCCTCAACGGAAGAACATGGAGTGGAGCGCCTGGTGCACGATGACCGCTATGAAAAGTCGGGCACTCCCGCTGCTGATGACCATGACCACCACAAGAAAAACAAGCACCTGATCCCTTGGAATAGTCCTGAGAGTTGCTGCCTCTGGAGAAACGAGATGGGAAGCGCTGGGACCTACCCCCAGGTGAGCGGAAACGCTTCTGTCCTGAAAACCGGGAACCCCGGACCATAGCTCTACTTCGTGAGGAATCATGACGATTACCCTCTCGTGACGATCCGGTCCTAGCCAAAGTCCTCTCAACAACCTCTGCCCTTTCCAGCACCTCAAGATATGTATTTAGCATAAATGGGGTGACCTAGCGCTGGATCTCTGGTCACAAACCCTCCTCGAAATGCCTCACCCTGGCCTCATCATCTGGTAACAGGTCTGAAGCATATCGTAGAAGGTTCCTGAAACGGATACCAAACTCTCGAACACTGGAGCTCCCTTGTCGAAGGGTGAGTAGCTCCTGGTGACTGGACGCCTTCGCAGTCGACGAAAGAAACTCAACTCTAAACCTGTCTCGAAACTCCTCCCATGAGATCGCTGACGATCACCGAGGAACAAGAACCACCATTGCCTCGCTGCTCCACGCAGCATCGTCACAACCAAGGACAACCAGTGTTCCTTCCGAGCACGAATCGAACTGAAGCCTATCTCGACCTCCTCCAACCAGCCTTCTGTGACTGCATCTGAAACGGAGCCCTCGTACTTCTGTAGACTCTGGTGCTAGAACTCTCGGAGTGTCTTCCTACAAGTGTCATCGTCGTCAACCTCTACCCGGCGGCGATCTGCTGGAACAGCCTGCTGGGCATCTTCTGCGCAAACCTGACGAGGACGTCGACCTGGAGCCATACCTGTAAAATAACAACTGTTAGAGCTCCTAAGCCTGGAATACGGAAGACTCAATATTAATTAATTAATTGTTTCGTTTTATTAATTTTAGGTTACCTATCCCAAGGTCTACCCATTCAAACACATGCGCAAAGAATAATGATGCATGATCCTTTCCTAGGTCTCTACCCTGCAACTAGTATCAATTTGTTTAGTAGCCATCGTAAACATAAAGGTCCGTGCAACAGATCATAGGGGGCCCTGAACGCCTATGTCTCTGCCGGTCTCCAGTGTTTACCCCACATGCTGAACATGAATGACACCGTTGCCCTACCATCCCATGCATCCTCACCTGTTCCTAACTCCAAACTCCATCCTATCCCTCAACCAGAGCTCTGATACCACTCTGTCACGACCCCCTCCCCACAATGTGTACCCCTCCTGGGCCGGAAAATTGAAAAGGGAGATAATGACCCCCGAGTCCCGCCTCCAGTAGGCCCCGGGTTGGCGACTAGCACCGAGGGTATAATAACATACAAATTGGAGGCAATACCCTCTAAGAGAACACATGCAGAAGAGAGAGATAGAATAGACTCCAACCAACTCCAACTCATAACTGAAATATAAAAGGAAACCATGTACATATATGAAATGTCATGCAAAAGTACTACAACTGAAATGGAAAACTAAAAGTACCCAAAAGAAAGAAAAACGACAGCGACCATGAGCCCGAACAGCTCCTCCTCCAACCACAAGCTAGTAGTAACCCGCTTGATCCAACTTGCTCCAAGTGACCTGAAAAACAGTTTATACATACATAGGGTGAGTATAACAGTATACTTAGTAGGATCCTCCCCAAGCCTCTCATGCAAAAGTAAAGAAAGCATGCTAAAGCCCAGTGAACAACAAGTGAAACTCACTCGTCACCTAAACAGGTATACAATGTTCCCAACCTCACCATGGCTACTCTCACCAAGTAATGCATACAAGAATATGGAATATAGTAAAGAATATCAAGGGTTCCCCGCTACTACTTCGCCACTGGTTTGCCGCTTTTCCCCAACAACATACGTCCTGTGCATCTCTCTCCAATGTCTTGCCCGCAAACACCTAGGCTAAGCTCCACAATATGCACCTCGCGCACCAAATAGGCTTGGCCGCAGACACCTGGGTGAAGCACCACACCGTCCTCACAACCAAAAGTAACCAGGTAATTTCTGGAAGCCACCACAGCTCGCATAATGTTTATCATACGTCGAGTATAATACCTCAAGCCATTACAGCCCATACGCTGAGTAAGGATCCTCAAGACATCATAGCCTATACACGTTACACCTACAATAGTCCATAGGATACTATATCCAGAATATATGCGTTTGAATAACCACAAGCCATTATAGCCCTCTACACACATATATGGGGTAACTAACTGTTGTGCCTCATGGCACAAGTATCTACCAAGAGAAGAGAGCGGGGCCAAAGGGGGTAGTCAGCCATTCAACCTCCCATCAGAATGTTGGGGAAAACACCCCCCAGGGCTCAGAATCCCCGGGGTGTCAGTTGCCCTTACCGACAGGGTGGAGTAGCGTATAGAAACACAAAAAGTACAGAATATATAAGTAACTCACATCCACACTATGGGCATTACCTAGTCTTAGATACAACTGTAGCTAACGTCTCTCAGACTCCAGGCTGCTACTTCTGAGACTAGGTATCCTATAAGCACATAACCAATTGAAGAGATTTATTAGATTACTCTATTCTCATTTTATTAGTTCCACTATACGTTAATTAATTCTTTAAACATTAATTAAGAATGAAAAATTCCACATTAAACTCAATTGGCATCACATTCAAAAACCACTGCTCCTTTTTAAGATTCACATCACCTTTAAATTCCAGCATCTCCATCCCCATGGATTTTCACCATCTAATCAAACATTCATTACAGAATTACTTTTCCACATTCCCAGGCATTCTAGAAAAACATCATATGCTTCTAAACACAAAGGAGGATCAACACGGTGAGTAGATATACTACTCGTCGAGTCTTTTCCGCCTATATAAAGAGCATATACCCATTCTCCCTCGAGAGGCTAAACACGGAAAGCACATGGCATACCCCGCGCGTCTTCGCCTCCTTCAGAAGAATGGTAGCAAGAACAGCTACCTTGAGCAGTGGGGAAAAGAAAAGCAGATTAACATTCAAGAAAACCGCAAACAACTAGCAACCACATCCAACCCATTCCATCACCCCTGGTGTCCCCCCCCCGACACCCATATGCATAAACTGATGCATCTCGCCACACTAGGCGTCATCTGCTACCACAACCAAAGGCCTCCATGCCTCCACATATCACAACAACCATCCAGGCTCACATCACAGCACACGCAGTAGGAAAACAAACATCACATCAGGGGCTCTGAATCCTTTAACAAACAAGAGGGTAAATCAAAACCCTTTTAGAAATTCTCACACAAACTATTCTCTAATCCATATTGAATTAACAGATTTGTTATTCGTAGGTTCCAATCACAAATACCTAAGTGGAAAGATATCACAATTAAACAACCATGCTTCCTTCCCTAATTTGATTATCCTCAAATAAAAACAACTACAACAACGGAAAAACAAGATTAATTTATAGGCCTCTTTATCTTTCCAATTAATAAAAAAATTAATTCTGGCTTTACATTCATTATCAATTTCAATCATGAACGAACAAAAAATCAATGAAAACATAGATATCACTATATCTAGGAAAACATGAGGCAAACCATTATCACGGTATAAAGCAACAACATGTGATCAACCAATTCTTTTAATCTGGTTCAAGTATTTACTTAGGTCAATTTCATTGTGATCCAAAGGAATAAATCATGCTAATTCTACGATTGCACATACACAATTAGAGAATCCATGAATCCCCTACCTCGAAGAGTTCTTGACGTCCTTTATCCACAGAGTGGGCCACAATCCTTCTCTCGCGACAACTTACGTGGAAGAATGATCGACACAGCTTGGTTGCATCAAAAACAGAGCAGAACCAATCCTAGGAGTAAAGAATGATTGTGCAACTCCTACAGAAAGGATTGAAAGTTTCTAGTGCCTATTAGTTGAGAAAAAAGGGAAAGAACAAGGGAGAATGATATCTCGTCCCTTTTTTAAGATTTAATGAGGTGACAGTTTAAGATCCGGTTAATTCTCCGTTAAAAACGGATCGCATTAACCCACGCGGTTTGACCAAGTAAAACATTCCAAGCCTTAGGAATAATTAATATGGGATTTATGGCATTTGAATCGGCCTTAAGAGCCCTTAAAATAAGGCTTTAAATGTATTTTACGTCAATAGAAACGTCAAAAGGGGCAAAACTGTAGGAGTCTGGAAACACTGTTCACCCACTATTACTGCACATGAAACCGATCTATTAAACCGATATGTGAAACTGATCTTTCACACCGATCTGTGAAACCGATCAGTCACACCGATCTGTGAAACCGATCTGTCACACCGATCTGTGAAACCGATCTGTCACACCGATCTTTGAAACCGATCTGTCACACCGATCTGTGAAACTGATCTGTCACACCGATCTGTGACACCGATCTGTCACACCGATCTGTGAAACCGATCTGTCACACCGATCTGTGAAACCGATCTGTCACACCGATCTTTGAAACCGATCTGTCACACCGATCTGTGAAACCGATCTGTCAGACCGATCTGTGAAACCGATCTGTCACACCGATCTGTGACACTGATCTGTCACACCGATCTGTGAAACCGATCTGTCACACCGATCTGTGAAACCGATCTGTCACACCGATCTGTGAAACGGATCTGTCAGACCGATCTGTGAAACCGATCGGTGAGACCGATCTGTTAGACCGATCGGTGAGACCAATCTGTCAGGTCGATCGGTGAGACCGATCTGTCAGACCGATCTGTGAAACTGATCGGTGAGACCGATCTGTTACTCTTCATAAAACTGGAAAATTGGCAAAGTGTTGGGGATAAGTCCCCTTGACCTCCCAAAACACCTCCAACACCAACATTCCACAAAGTAATGGACTGGAGAGGTCTGGGCCATTACACCAAGTGTTTACTAACCCCATATTCTATTGAAAATAATAAATTCAAAACAACATTATATATATATGTTACATTTTTGAGATTAATATTCATTATAGTAAACAAAGTCACACATGAGGATTGTGAATTTTTAGATCTCTTATAAACATATAAATATAAACAACTAGTACATACAGAATATCCCACTTAATTTTTCTGAACTAGACTATTTTTAAATATCATTATTAATAAGTTACTTCATATTTTGGATAAAATAAACATAATAAATGTTCAGTTAGAATGATCAATATGAGTAAATAAGGGAGATAACAATGATATCGTAAGCACAATAGGAGAGAAATTGTATAATAACATGAACATAAAGTTTTGAGATTATACTCTATATATGAAGTATCACAATCATTAATAATACAACAAATCATGGGTCATCATAATAAAATATTCGTAAGGACATAAAATAACATGATCCATGAAAACATAAATTTTATATGAGATATATAAATTTTTTAAAAAGTTAAGAATAGAAAATATTTTCAACATTAGTCTAGGCTCCTTACAATGACCATAATTGTAAAAACATTCATTTGTTAACAATATTTCACCCCAATACGTACCGATTTTATTGAACCCTGATCAATTCTTTTTCAAACATTTTATTATTTAAATGTGTCCACTCATCACTCTAGTCATGTCTAACTCATTATATATATTTATTTACCTAATGAATCAGAGGGATATATTGTTCTCACCCATCACATAATTAAAACCATGTAAATTTATTCTACATGATGATAAATCATTTATCATTTCATAAAAGATGAAAAAATGGGTTTCATAATCATTTCATCAATTCATAACCCATGAAAAAGTAATAGAATTTATAAACTTCACAAAATCATTAACATAACCCATCCAACAAATAAATAAGGATGTTATACATTGATAATATAAACAATAATTCATATGTAAAATCAAATAAAATATACATATATGGAAAAGTATTTTGAAATATAACTTTAATTTTTTGATGAAAATATCAATTCCCATTTAAATAGAATTTAATAAAAGAAGTAGCTAAATTAAAAAGGAATACATTTTATTTGAAATTATACTTTTATTATTTTATAGGATGAATCAAAATATAATGTTAAATTGAATGTGGGAAATTTTTTTCAATCTGTATATGTTATAATATTATTCCTTTAACTTTTATAAAAAGAATCTTTAATGTACGATTTTTCATTGATATCCCCTTAAAAATAAAATTAAAGTCAATTCTAAATATTGATTATGTGTATCATATGTAAATCTATATAAGATATTGTAAATACAACATAATATATGTAAAATAATTTTCCCACAATATCAGAGTATGACATAATCAATGATATAGATGTTTAAAAGTATGAATATAGGTTGAGATAGGAATTCCAATAACTCAATTATTTCATTTATTTGATCATGTTCAAAACAAATATATAGTTAATATTGATTTATTATGAATTTATTCCATAAAAAAGTATTATGATATCATTTATTATATATTTATAAAATATTTTGTTTTTTATATCAATAAATGATTATTAAAATCCCTATTCTGTGTGAATATTTCTTCACTTTCCAAGCATGTTCAAATTGTGAATTCATATCCCATATACATTGATCATGGCATCATAATATAAATAGTTTTAAACAAGGAATAAAAATAATTTATAATAATTATAAATATATTTACAATCACTCATATAAATTAATAATAGAAAAATTAATTGCACTATTTATAGAGACGGTAGGTTATATGTTTGCATGAATGCTATTTTTCTTTTTTTGAGTGACAGAATGGATGAAAGTTAAATAATTATTATTATTTAAATAATAATTATTAAATCATATGAATCATTTAAATACATAAAATCCATCAAATACCCACCCAAAATAAATGTTCATGAAAAATTAATTGTATCTCTACACGTAGACGATAAGCTGTGTGTATCCATGATCTATACATTTACTTATTTTGTTTATCAGAAAGAGGGTTTATAATGGAATTTTAAGAATCATAAAAAAATTTAATCATATTTATGAGATTAATGTTTTTAGTTTGTGATAATAATATTAGATTTAAAGGAGTTAAAGAAGAGTAGAAAATGAATGTATTCTATTAGTGTAATTGCATATTCTTCAGCACATCTCTTTTGGATATCCTCAAAAGGACTCTAAGGATGGTTTTATGAGAGTAAATAAACCTATAAAATGTATCTGTGAATGTTTATATGGTTTATTGGTAGATTATAGTTAACCTATATTGGTTAATTTTTTTATGATGATATGAAGGAGGAGGTTCTGTTTTATTATTGAGTTGAGAGGTACTTTTGGAATTTTATAAAATATTAATGTATAATAAATTCATGTTCTATCTAAGAACCACCAAATGAAAATGGAATAGAAGATAAGATTAAATAAGGTTGTAATATTATCAAATAATCATTTTTATAGACTTTTGTGTATTATTTTAAAATTTCTCATTTTGATTAAACCTTATTGAACATATTTTATTTTTAACTACAGTCACAATTGTTTTAATATTAAATGGTTTTAATTTTTATATATATGGTATCAATTAGACCATAAATGGAAAATAGAGGAAATTTATGACCATATAATAATCTGATTTCATTTTGAAAATATTTTTATGCATTTAAATAATATAATAATAAATTATTGACTTAAAATATCATTATTGTCAATTTTGATACTGTTCACTATTTTTACGTTTAAAAATATCATGAAAAAATGTCAAATTTGAGCAAGAAATTTTATTATATTCATATATTTTCAAAGAGAAAAATAAAATTCATGTATTAATGTAAATATATCATATTAATTTTCTTTAAATATTATTAATATAACTGTTATTTAAATGAATTATTAATGCATCAGAGTTGTATAATTATTTAAGGAATATTTTTAACTCCCAAAACATATATATAAATTACAACGTTTAAGATAACAATTTTATAAGTAAAATATTATTTATAGTCAAACATATCCTCTAGGTAAATCCATATTTATATAATTTTAATTTTTAAAACAATTCTGTTACATGATTTTTTTCAGTAAATAAAATACTATAAAGGTCAAAATATTATCCATGTGGGATTAAAAAATACATAAATAAAATTCTTGTAATGAACTAAGATGATTATATTTAAAATGAACACTTATATTCATTCATGACATAGTTTTTACCATGTGGATATATAAGATATATTTAAGATAAAGAATGTTAATTTTTGTATCATTTTTAATTAAAATATAATATAAGACATTTTCATGGACATGTTGTATAATCCAATTACCTTTATATTCAATAAGTTTTAATATTTATAGTTGTTTTCATGGTTTTGAATAGGGAGGGATAATATAGAATTAGGAGGATACCTGTAATGGAAATGTCATATATTTTTTGGAATTTTCAGTATAAAACTAGAGGGTAATGCAGTTTGTTGGGGATTTACAAATACTGTAATGTGGTTACACAACATGTAATCATTAACCAATATATTCCATTAATCTGGTACATAGAATTATAGGATAAATTTATGTCATTGGTTACAAGTCATGTATAAATTAGAAAACATGTTTTGAAAAAAAATCTGATTCATTTTCTACATATTTAGGATTTTATAATTACACTATGTCAAATTGGGTTACTCATATTATAAAGTCCCAAATTTAAATTTTAAATTGGTATATTGGATAATAATTTTATTCACCTTTCTCCAGGTTTCATTTCTTAAAAACTAGAACCATCTCTATGTGATTTTGGAGTGCTCCAACCCTTCAGAATCATTTCCTCCACAAATTTATCATTGGTTTGGTTGTGATGCTTCTCTATAAAAAAGAAGTTTCCCTATCTATATTAAGCATTCTCTTTAAATTTTTCAATTTGATATTTAATATTGGTATTTAATGATAAAAACTCTATATTTTATAATCTTGTTTCAAGGTTGATTTATTAGATCCTCTACACCCATTGTTCTTGTTGGTGAGTTCTGTTGTGGGCATTGTATTTTCAAAAATAAATATATGAGGTTCTATTTAATATGACCAACTGATTAAAACATGAATTGATTTATTTTATTGGATATTTATATCATATTTAATGACGAAAAAATAATTTATTATAATTTAATTTTTTTTAAAATGATCTAGATTATAGGAAAACCACAAAATCCAGTCGAATTTGAATTTTGTGTACATGTTTAAATTTATTACAATTTTAAAATGAGTGGAATTGATTCATTTTGATGTCCAAATGAATTAATTTAAAATGATAATAACCAATGGATTTATATATTTTAGAATAATTGAATTGATGAAATAAAAACATTTTTTTTGTATTGGAATGAAAATGGAATATTGAAACTCGAAATGGGGAAATTCCTTTTGTATCAATTTAGAAATGATTTCCATATTATTTTTTGATTTATTGGGAACTTGTGAGATATGGTATTTAGTAAGTTATTCATTACAAACAATATATATTACCAAATTTAAACTAATAGTAAAAGTATAATTTAATGTACATGTTGGGCTTAAAATCAACAGGGACTGAAGAAGTAAACTTGAGACACTCATATTTATTGGGAGGATTGTCTATGAAGTGGCCAACTATGGGGTTGATTATTCTTAGGAAAATAAAGTACTAAAGAACCTAATATAATGGATTAATATATATAATTAAAAAACTTAATATTTCTATGTAAATATTTAAATATTATGATTCCATCTTATGTCTTTTATAGGGTAAAATTTTATGTATATGTTTTCATTGAAATTTTCTGAACAATAATTCATGATGTATCGAAAAAAAGATATTATTACACAACATTTTGACAATATAAATACCTAAACAAATACAATTTTAATAACCTATTAAGTAATAAGAACACATTAATGATCATTGTACGTAATTGGATCATAGTATTAATAAAAATGTGTCATCGTTAATGTTTATGAAGATGAAGATGAAAATAACTCATATAATGGAAATACTAAAATAACAAAATGATTAAAATATTAATAAAAAATAATATCCCATAAATCCCCTTGATAATATGTTTTATAAACTTATAAAAGTTTTATTGATACATTTATTCTATTTATCAATTAATTTAGAAATTAGACTCGGGGGGGTGAAGTGAAGATGGAATATAATGAAATAAATATCACTCTACCATTGTTTGAATAATTCCACAAAAGACGATGTGAATTGATTAAATACCTAATGTATAGGTATCAATTTGATAATAAAAATTTCATAAAGGTGAATAATGAGATATTTTATAAATAAAAATAGGTGATTTTCTTAAATACATGTGAAAAAAATATGTTAATACAAATTGGTAGTAGAACAGAACAATTGAAAAAGAAACATGATTAGGGAAGGTCATTCAACGCCACCAATATTATTGTTGATATTATGATCTCAGGTTCAGGCCTCTATAATTCATTTCCACCAATTAAATATGAGAGTCAATATGTGGGTGAGAGAAAATGATAACTGAAATTTTTTAGTGTTGACTAGAATATTTGAACTAGATTCATCCCCATTTTATGGCATGAAAATATGACATTGATCATTGCAGAATCTAGGGTGGGTTCATAATATGAAAATATTCTACAATGTGTTCTATAATAGAATTAGAAATTTCATTCTAGTTGTATCACCCATTTCAAATTTATGCCTCGAATGGTGGGAGGATTTGATGGGCCCAAAAATCTATCCCAAAAATTAGTCCTCAAATTGGTACTCCTATAGATCCTTGAAAACATCATAATTAACTCTATAAATAGTTCAATGAAAAGATCACAATAATTATATCTATATATACTTAATCATTACGTTTTATTATGTGTGAAATTTTGGATCCACTTTTATTTGACAATCTTAAGACCCATTATGATTTGAATAAAAATTTATGCATCAGTGGGAAAAATTGTCCACCTACAACTGGGATTCTTCCAATGATCATAACAGATAAAATATTCAGATAAATGTGGTAAAAAAATGTCACAATATATCAAGATAAAATAATTAATATAATTAATTCCACAAAATTATAAAAAATTGGTCCTAAGATGACACACATTAGACATAAATTTCAGAATGATGTGAAATTATGTTGAATTTATAAAATGAAATAAAATCAATTTTTATGGATGTAGAGATACATAAGCATTAAAATATAAATATTGACTATTATTTTTTTCTAGTGGCTTGTCACACCCCCATATTTATTTTTTCTAGTCTCAAAAAAATATCTAAAAAATATAAAATTGAATTCCCATTTTAAAAAATAATTATCAAACTATTAGAAAAAAATACATCATGCCAAATGATCATGAAACCTATAAAAATAATTTAACACAAGAGAGGTTCACTTATATATCAGAATCCCATTTTCATTATATTTTTCAAATTCAATGACGCATTTATCCACTTTAAATTAAGTATTTTGAATTTTTTTGCATCACAATATATATGTGGCTAATTTTTTTATTCAAGGGGAATAGAAAAAATCTCCACGTGGTAATCAAATTACACCACAAAAAGAGTATCCATATTTTTTCATTTTCTTTTATTTTTTTCTAATAATTTATTATTTTTGTTTCTTTGATTCACAATAGAGATTAAATGTCCAAATCATGGAATGAAAAATCTATATTGATGATCCCTATGTGATTAAAGTCACACATTTTTTTTGAATATAATTCTTTTTATTATAGATTTAATGACTAACAGTAGGAATTAAAAATATTGACTTATGGTCCACATGATACGAATTCCACACATTTTGGAAAATTATTTATTTATATGCATTTTTTAATTTTCATTTGATATTCAATTTATTCTAATATTTTTCTAAAACGAAATGTTATTATAAATATAACAACGAACTAATGTGTACGCACAAAATATGATAGAATTTGTTTATGAATTTTTATTAAAAGGATTACTTTTTTATTAGTGAAATATCATTTCTGTCAACTACAATTTCGAAAAACAATCTCATGAACAATAAATAGTATAAATTAATAATCAAGGCATTCAACATTATTTTGCATTTAGTTTTAGTATTTCAAAAATGTATATTAACACATGAATGGATAGAGAAATGAAATTTTCTTTAAAAGCCTTCCTAACAAAAAAATCTATTTTTTACTACCCCAAGTAGACTCCTCGTCGATAATTATAGGTTAGGTTTCATATCTATATGGATCATGTTCCATTTGTAAAAAAATAAACTACATTAAATTTAAAATATCACAAACAATAATAATAATATCACTCTAGAATCTACAAGGGGTTCTATTAAAAAAACCCAAAATAAAATAAAATAAATTCAATGACAATTCCATGTTACCTCCAAAATACTGATTAGTTTTAATTTGATTTCTCAACATAGACCCTCCAAGATATCTAATACCATCATTCAACTCATAATGGATTACATGGTTTCCCACTTCCATTAGGGCTTGATTGATCTCTATATGAAATGGTGAAATGTTTTTGAAATTAATTCAAGAAAAGGCATCTAGGTCCCAATTAATGGAATAATCCCATTAAAATTGAAATGTTCCAATTCAATTTCATTCATAATATTTCATAAATCATCAAATTGAATTTTTTATTTATTATAATGAAGAGTGGTTGTAATGATGATAGAATATTTCTAGTTATCCTCTATAAATGAATACTTTATAAGGGAAATATATAACTTAAATTTTAACTTTTTGTGGCTATAATATTTAGATATCAGTCAAGTCAGTGAATTGAACTCAGTTTGATTTTAAAAAATTTTCATTTGAATTTTATCCTTTTGAAAATATGATTCAATAAAAAATTTGGACAAATTATTTTCATGAATGGGAGTAGACACGATTTTTTATATTTCTCCAAAACAATATAGTGATTGGTGTTTCTAAAAAAACATAAATAGAGTTATATATAATAATCTCAACAAATGATATCAAATTCACTTCTTTTTAACCAAAAAATAAATTCCCTTATGAGTTAAATACACTCCAACAATTACATAATCTTATTTAGATATTCAAAATACATTGGGTTTTATTAGGTATATTCATTAGATGTTTTTTAGAAATAAGAAACTATACATAAGGTTATGGATTGGACATTTATTATAGAGATTCATTCAAAAAATGTTTTAATGATTTTTACTTTTAATTTAAAATATGAAACCTCATAATTAATTATTTATATTTAATTAAACAAAAATTAAATTAATAGAATATGAACAAAATTGTAATGAGGTTTAACATCATGTATTTCCCCAATATTTATCTCTTCAATTATCCTTGAGATGGATTGAAATTTATCCTTAAAAATTCAACATTGTAATTATTATACATTTCACAGTGTATGGGGTAGTCACTCATTGAATGATTAATGAAATTCCTTATTTTTGTCATCGAAAAATTAGTTTTTCATTTGATTCCAGATTAGGTTTATGATAAGGTAATGTTGAAGATCCTATATTGGAATAATAAAAATTGAGGTTTTGAAATTTTTTGGACATAGAGAAACATAAATGGTAAGGTAAATGAAGTGAACTTAAGACATTCAGATTTATTAGGAGGATTGGAAATGTAGTGGTCAACTATGGGGTTGATTATCATTTGGATAATGGATTACTAAATTACCTATGATAATAGATTAAATTAAATATTTATAAACTTAAATATTTCAAGGGAGAAAATTATAGGTGATGATTTGATGCTAGGTTGATGATATAGTTATATTATATGTATTAGTTTTTATAGAATGTTTCTAATCAGTAGTTCATTATGTATCCACAAAATGAGAGAATTCTACAAATTAATTCCCCAATTTTATTAAAAAAATTATAATTTTAATCACTTATTCACAAGTAGGATCCCATTAAATTTCTCTCCATGGATTTGGATTGTACTAGAACTCAAAATGTGTCATCTGTAAAGTTGATTAAGATAATGAAAAAAATAACAGGAAAATAATTATTATCAAAATAATTAAATAATTAAAATAAATAAGAACAAAAAATTACCTCCAATACATACCATATATACTCTATTTGTTCAACGCATAATATTTTTATCTCTTCATCGATTCTATTATATAAATGGAAGCTTAAAATAGGCTCTTTATGGATGAATTGAGGACGAAAAATAATGAAATAAATGTCACTCAAATATTATGTGAATAATTTTCAAAAATATGATGTTAATAGCTTCACTAACAACAATGATTTTATCAATTACATTAAAAATATTATAAAAAGAATGATAATGAATAATTTTTTTAGAAATTTATGTAATTTTAGTGACTTATACAAAAAAACATGTTTATAAAAAACTGCAGCATAACAATACCATAGAATGAAAAAAATGAATGACACAATTCCTTCACCACCATCACAATAAATATTAATACTCTTATCCTATGATTGATAACAGTTCAATCAATTTAATTCCTTTTAATTAAGAGAGTAAAATGGTGTGTGAGAAAAAAAATGTAATTAAACATTCAATGGACAAAAAATTTTGAGATGTTTCCTCATCCTTTTATATTATTCAATAAAGACATTGAATATGAAAAAATGTGGGATGTTAATAGAATATTAATATATTATTCATTAAATAATCTAATAAAGTTCAACATTTCTTTTCAATTGGATCATCCATTTTGATGATATGCTTGAATATGTTGGATGAATTTATGGGCACAGAAATATTGACATAATGTAATCATCAAACATGGGAACCCTAGATAAACTTGAAAAATATATAATTTGATCATTAAATATATTAATTAAATTATAACAATAATTTTAAATATCTAAAATTACAATTTTAACTTCATTTTTTTAGACGTGGGCACCACTTTTATTTAATGGGCCTAAGTACATTTATGATTTGAGGAAAAAGTTCTGAATCAAGGGAAAAATGTCCGTGTTCTATTCTGATTCATCCATTGATCCAAAAAACAATCTTATAAAATTAATTATATCAATAATATAAAAAAATATATAATTAAAATGGTAAAAATTATTAATTTAATAAGATGATGATTAATTGATCCCAAATTCGAACATTTGAAACAATAAATAAAAAATTATTTGAAATTAAGTTCAATTAAGAAACAGGATTAAAATATAAGTTTATGAAAATCCAAAAAAATCAATATTAAATTATGAAAAATTATAAAGATACACCTCTATTGGCTAATCAATAACACTAGATTTTTATTTCCCTAACGTTGGATTGACACTTTACAATACTAAAAAAAACCTAGTTCAGTGGATCATATCCCTGTGGGATATTCATGGGCCCTATTCAGTATGATATTAAGAGATGTGTGTGCACATAACGGAGATATAAATATATGTTTCTGAGTGTCATATAACAAGAATCTATTATACCTCTAGGAATACAATAATGTTTTTTATTTTATTTTATTATTATTTAAATTCCATTACCTATTAGACCTTCTTTGCTGATGCCTACTAATTTATATAAACTATTTTAAATAAATTTATAATTTAATAAATGTATGAAATGTCTTTCATCATTGAAATGGAAATAATTTTTTGTTTAAAACATGAAAATGTACAACAAAGTCTATTTATTTTTCAAATTAAAATCATAAACTAGTAATTTTATTATGGAATCATAAAATGCGACACTGGGTGAGAGTTTATAAGGATTTTCACACACACCCTACATTTTCCCTCACGCGTTTATACAATTCCATCAACCATGTTTGAGTATAGCGAACACCTCACTAGTAGATAGAATTTTATGTTTCTATTATGGTATTATAATGTTATGTATTTTGGGAAATGGGTTGTATATCGTATCATTATGGTACATCAAAATATAGTTTTTTTTATACCAGTCAAACTTTTGGTATTTTTATCCCTGTGAAGTTTTCTTTTGATCATACTAAACTTTTTTTGTTCATCAATTATTGCGTGGAAAAATTCATTCACAGATTTATCTATTTTGAATCCTAGTTTCATTATCCATATCATGGGGATTGGGATGGATCAATGGACTATGTCAGTTTTAGATCAGGATTCAGGTTATCATGGAATCAATGATGGTTCATGATAAAGAGGTATACATGATTTTGGTTAAGAATCATGACTTCATGTTAGTATGAAGATGAGTGATCTTGTTGGAACATATGAGGATGTTATGACTGATATCTCATACATCTCTTTTATTAATGTCTCGTATGTCTCCTAGGGAGGTTTTGGAATGGATTATTTTAGATTAGTTATTTTATTTTCACAACTATTGATTTTGATAGATTGAAATCCAATTTTTTTAATATCTATCGAGGATAATATCCCTATTGATCTTCTTTGGCTGTTTAAATATGTAATGTGGGAACATCACAAATGTTATTTTCTAATGGTTTGTAGAATTAAGCCTCTAATAATACACGTGATTAGTATTCCAAAGGAAGAACCAGGTGAACCACATCAAGTAAATACTCCCTTGTACTAGAATCTGGATTAGTTTTTTGTTCTTTACAGACATGTTATATGAATAAAACCTACACCCATTCATGTTCCAGCTCCTACTATGGAACCATAGAGGGATGAATCTTGGAATCGTGATCATGAGTTCTTTTTTAGAAAACAAATTATTTCATTAGAACAAATTCTATAAAAGAGAATGAGGACTGGTTGGGAAATATTTAGCATCTATATGATTTATTATGAACACATATATCTATTAAGATAATGTTTTATACCTTTAATACTAAGGAACATTTCTTGAGATGGTGTAACCCAATTGTGATAGAGAATATTCACATTTGTTAGATTGGAAGGACATAAATTTTACTTCCACCAAAAAGTTCCCTCCATAGTCCCTGGTGTTGGATAAGGATATAGTGCTATTCAATATCAAGCAGATTGATAGGTCCTTTAATGAATATTTAATGCGCTTTGATAATATTATGCTATCTAAACCTGATCTAGTATTAATTGAAAAGATAAAGACCCAAGGATCCACGATGGATATCGATCTCAGAATTTTGTTTCCACAAGTTTTCATGGTGAATATATCCTCCTAAACTGATGTGAAGGATAAGGTATGAATTGTTGAGCATGACCTTTAGGGTATGTGAGGTTTTCTAGGAGTTATGTTACCACCTGGTGAAAGATATATGCCTTAACAGAATGGGAATATAAAGTGTGATGAGTATAATGGTGTTTCTCGAAAGTAAGGTTCTTGTAGACCTCATCATGTTCTTGTTAAATGCTATTTCATTTTTAACATGTGTGAAATGTTGGGGCACTCAAAATGTTTTTTCATTGAGGAACCTACGATATGGGGTTTCTTCATACACTCAAGTCACATGAATAGGTTAATTCATGTTTATTATTCGCCACTTAGTGTCATGGAATCATCAAATGAAAAATTTAATGTAGTAAACATAGATGATCTATATCTATGAGGTTTCATCCAAAATAATCTAAAGCATATATACATCATGTTGTGGAAGAGTCTATAGGGTAAGTAGATACTAGACCAGTGACTTTTAGAGGTACCATCACAATAGCGTTAGAATTTGTGATGACATTACTGTATACTGGTACTTCTCATTCATTTCATTCAACTCATATATTTAATATACTAAATCATTATATAGATCTCTTATCATGTGTCATAGGTATTACTAGACCCATTAGAACGATGACAGATCAGGTTCTTTATTTTCCTACAATGTTTTCACATTATGAAATATCAATTTTTCTTGAGATTTTCATGTTCTAGTTATGATATTTATTGACATATGTAATAACCTATTCTTTCATATGAGGATATAATCCCTTATTTTTCAATTTGATATGGTTAAATATGTCCTCCTTGGAGTGACCAACTTGATAGCGAGTGATTTCGAGATGTGTGGGACTTGTTTGTAGAATCGAACAACGTTTTGTGCTGAAATGGAAAAGTGTACAGTTAGTTCAAACCATGCAAGGAGAACGTCACAGTTCGTCAAAACAATATGAGGGTGAACATAATGGGATAAAAGCTGCATGTTTTGAAGAAAAAATGAAAGGGGAGGCTCATTCCCCTCCGATCTATTCTTCTAATTTTGCAGAACATTAAAAAAATTGACATTTTATATATTGGTTTGGAACTATGCATGAAAATTGTGAAGCTTCCCCATGATCAATAATAAATTGTATGTAGTTTTTGAATGGTTTTACAACCCATGTGGATAAACCATGAAAACTAATATTTTTTGTGTTTATTAATTTTTAATTAAATTAATTTCTTTTAAAAACATTATGTTGTTCTATATATTTAGTGTACAAAAAGATCAAATTTAGAGATCTTTAATGAGAGCCTAGAACTATGTTTGATATCATTCACCCATACAACCATTTATTCAATCGTAGTTTGTCTCATCCATTCTTCATTGATAAGATATACATTTCTTTTTAGCCTTTATTAATTTTTATGGCTATCGATTATTATTTTTTATTATAGGCTCATATGCACTAATTTCACATATATTGTCCATTATTCATATTTTTCTTAAACCAGGATGAATTAGGACTCTAAACTGGACATGTACTCCACTACTGAGCCAAGGTAGGTGGTATATTCTTTATTTTTCATTTTTCTCCTTTTGGAAGCTATGAGACTTTATACCTCCCAAATGACTTTTTTGCACAATCCCGATTTTTGTTTGGTTACATGAAATAGATATAATCGAACCTATTAGGAATTCCCATAGGTTCATTGAGATTTCCTATTTTTTGCTTCCCCACCCTGAGGTCACCCATGTGCTGTTATATGCGATTTCTTTGGTTTTAAACTTTGATGAACAACCCAATGTGTGTGGTGCTTTTATTCCAAGATTATGAATAATAAATTATAATTAAATGTGGATTAATTAAAAAATTGGGAGGTTTTTATCCATCCTTGCCTTATGTTATCCTAATTTTCCAAGCTTAACGTGATTTATTGGATTAATGAAATTAGTTAATTATATGGGTACTCATTAGATAATTCAAATTTCTTAAATTGAGTGATTGAAATTTTGATAAATGGTATTCTATAACTATTTCATATGAATAATTATAATGGGGGAAAATGGGTAGGAATACCCATTTGGATTGATTAAATGGAAATATAATATATGATTCAGTATACTCATGTGCTATTTTAATGGGAATTCATTCCATCATAGGGTAGTTTTATATGGAATAATTTTGATAAATAGTATGATTTTATGAACAATTTTATATAAGAAATTAATAACTCTACATGGATCTAGAAAATGAAAGTGGTTCCTTGGATAGAGTATATTACTTTTCTTATTCTTTAGGATGCCTCATGTTTTGTAACCCCTTCGATCCAGCTTACTTGTACTCGAATAGTACAAGTCTGTATATGTTATCCATGGATTCCAACTAGTGGCCTTTCCAAGGTTATAAAAATATGCTCCTAGGACATGAAGAGGAATCCTTGGTCTTCGAAACGTTAGATATTTACCATCGTGGTCTACACATTATTAGAAAACATAGTCATGGTATATAAGACATTAATGGTTATATAGAAAGGAAGTGGGATTGATATGTTTTCTTTATACATTATATTTGTTTCGATTTAATATGGATGAATGTGCAATGTGGTCGTGTTAAATGTTTATATTTCTATAGATACATTATAAGGACACAATTATTTTTATAGTGATCCTTAATATGTTTCTTTCATTTTTATTGTTTGAGAAGACATATAACATGAGATATTTCCCTTAAATTAATATTTAATCACACATGTATGACATACAACCATGGAATTCATAGAACTGTACAGACATCTGTGTGGTAACCAACATAGATATTTATTTCACACCATGTTTGGGACTCATTGGGGCCCAAATATATTACACAGTATCTGGTTATAATAGGGTAAATCACACAATTGCAAGTGGTTGATCATTTCAATTGATCAAGAGTGCATGAGATCACTAGGAGGCTTGAGATGCTATGGGAAAGTTTTTGTATTTTTTCAATTTGGATACTTTTATTTTATTTTATTTTTTTATAACTATTCTAGTTTTTTTCTACATATATGTACCATTTCCATCATTGAGAATGTGCCTTTTCTAGTTCTATTTTATTTATTCCTACCATGTCGTATATTATAGTTTAATGATTATTTATCTACTTCCAATAATTAATGTTATTGACTTCCACTATTAGATACTCTATTAATGAGGGCATAATATCCCCCACTGACACACCATTTCTATTAATGCTATTTGGAGACCACTTATGTTTGGGGCGATACACTTGAGGCCATGTAGCCAATCAGGATCAGGGCACTTTTCAATGGAATATGGGTCTATGACGTTCAAAGGGGTATCAAAGGTTTTTTTTCACTTCCGACTATCTGTTCAGTGATAATAGACATGGATAGCAATGAAATTGAATTGGTTAATATGGTGTGTCTAGGAGTAGCTACCCCACATATATGGAAACGAAAAATTTCCTAAACTACCATAGATATATTCATGATTTTGAAACTTACAATTGATTTGATTCCACCATTAGGTGACACACTTTATTTAAGACATTAATATTTATTTAATTTGTGTTTTAATTTTATTACAACCCGTTGAGATGCGGGTTTTCTAACCCATGCATCATTTTGGGTCTTCTTAGAAATCACATTCCATAAATTATGTATTTCCTTCTAGGATTCATTATGCATTCCATGTTGTTGTGTATGATTCTTTGATTGTAATATTGTCTGTAGTAAATGTCATTTTGTAGTATATTGTGGGGTGACATCATCATTCAATTCCTAATGAGTATGGGGCCATATAGATTGGAAACTGAAAAACCTCTAAAATTTAATAGATGAATTAAATTTGATATATAGGGATTGTATGGGAAAAAAATTTTCTCAATGAATTTTTATGATTCCCCCATGGATCAAAACATGGTGTACTATCTTCTAAATCCATTGATAAAATAAATATTTAATGAAAATGATATTGATCTAAAATTTTAGACTTGACCAGGACCTAGTTTGAAATTGGAATTGAGGCATAGATTCTAGTTGTTTTGTGGTAGTTATTGATACATTCCATGATTTAGAATTAGGATTTGTGGTTCATCCTTATTTTATGAGGGTTTTGAAATATCATATTCTTTTAGGTTACTAATTTTATATAATTCTTTTATGATGGTTGTGTTTGGATTTATAGAAACATTCATACATGATGACCTCCAGTGGTACACCAAGACGGATCTGAAAACCAAAATATGGAGGCAATAGGCCATTGGATACTAGTTTACTCTACTTTATTTACAATTCGGTGACCATAGGATTTTTCAATCATAGGTTTAAAGGATTTGTTAAAGGATGAGTAGTTTTTCTATGTGCGGTGTTTTTAATGGGTACTGCAACCTGCCTTGACAATGGGTGAGATGTCTCTTGTGTTCCATCTATAGCATATTCCCATGTTTTTGGGTGAAATAATTTCATCGGTTGCTGATCTATATCATTATACCACATAACATATCTTCAAGAATATTAACACATATCCTAATCGGAGGTCTGAGCTCACCCATAACATGATACATGGAGCTGAAAAGCACTAGTGGTATATTCTGAACCAGATTTATGGGATGCATGATATGGGTTGGACTAATTTCCATACAAGCATCTATAACTAATTTTACTCTGAGACAGTATGGTAAGAGTGGTATAGTTAGTTAATTAATCTTAAGTATGGAATGAGGAGATGATGGAGTGAGTACTTGTAATGCTTTACAAATTAATAGTTTTTTATGCCGATGTGCCTTCATGATGATCTATTAGGAGTGAGGTGCTTCAAGGATGATCACAGATATATTATCAAATCATAGGTCAACGTGTTCAAATTGACCTCTAGAATAGATATAATGAATGTTATACTTATTAGAGGCCATAATATGAAGGAATATGGGGGTGTAAAGTAGGGCAGTGCCGCTTCTTGACTGAGTGGTTTTAAATCTTTAGGAAGGAAGTGTCTTTTCATGGATTACCACAATATGATTTCTAGTCATACTGTTAGTTCTAGTAGCCTGGTATTTTTTCACCAATGTCATAGTTGATGCCACATAAAGAGTTATTGCGACCGTGAACCAGTCATGATCCATGTTTTCTAGAGAATGTGCCATATGAAGGGGTATTGTATGACCTTATTTCTAACTAATAGTGTTTGGGGTTATATTAGAAAATAGAATCATGAACATGTTCCTCACCTTCAATTCACTCACGGATATAGTGTATTTTGGGATAATCATGGTAAGGTTATGGTAGGCATGCCAGAGGCATCCATACACCAGTTACACCGAGAATTCTGTGTCGGAAAACTTCGCGATGTGATGTTGTGTAACGAGGGCATGTTGTAGGCTAGTTCAACTCTATATAGCATACCCCTTGGGATAATGTTTTTAAACCATCTATAATGATAAGTATGATATTACTAGAAAACATCATTTCATATACTATTTTTATATTATTGTATCACGTAATTTTATATCTACATCAATGGTGAAAAGTCTTAGGCTTGTTGTTCTGTATCTTAAGCACATTATGATTCAAGACACTCCAATAGGGATTAGAACAGAATATGTGGGCCATCTTAATGAATCCACCATTGATTTTTGTGGGTATCACATTATCCAATATCTTTAGTTACTTGATATTATAGGTTTCAATGTCATTATTAGGATGGACTAGCTATTAGAATAATGAAATTACGTTGACTCCTATCACTAGAGTGTGACTATTACATAATGGGAGGGTGTATTATTTATTCAAAAGGTTTAATGGGATGGATAGTAGTGCCTAGATTGACTAGATAATCCTAGGATAGGTTGGATGAATACACAAATTGGTAGTTTGTTATTGATGATCTGGGAGTGAGTCAAACAATCATTTTCTAGTTGTCGATTGCATTAGGGACAAGTTCTCTGACGAAATTTTTATGTTAACACTTTATAAAGAGTTTTTTTTTTAAATCCAGTTAGTAAAATTATATTCTTCTATATCCATTCATCCAAATATAATTGATGTGGTAGAATTACATGAGCTCAAAAGGCAGCTAGTGGATTTGGAGGTTAAAGGGTTTATTCAAAGTAGCACTTCTCTATGGGTTTCATTGTTCCTTTTAGAAAAAATGTGGACCAAACACTTAGAATATGCATGGATTATCAGAAATTGATTCAAATGATGTTAAAAACAAATAACCCTTTAATGTTTATATATGATTTATTGGATCAACATGTGGGGCCTGGGTGTTCATTATAAATGATCTGAGATCTGATTATTATCATGTTTTTGTTATACCATCAGATATACTTACACAACCATCCAGAGATGGTATAATATATAAAACTATTTGTTCATATCTATAGGTCTCACAAACACAAAATCAAGATTCATGGATATTAATGACCGAGTGTTCCAACCTTATGTGGACTCATTTTTTGTGGTTTTTGTGGTTTATATCTTGATGTATTCCCATAATTAACACGACCATGAAATAAATCATGTGATCATTTTTAATTCATTGAAAAATATTAAGTTATATGGTAAAATAACAAAGATCCACTTTTAGATTAATGAAATTCACTTCCTAGGTCACAAAATCTCTGAGATAGGAGTGTCTATAGACCTAGAGAACGTGGCAGGTATGGTTTCCATTGAACAAACCAAGAATCCTTTTGGAAGACATAGATTCATGGGGATAGATCGATACTCTATGAATTTCATAAAGGTAATCTCACAAATAGAAGTTTCATTGATGTCCCTGACTAAGAAGGGTGCGATGTTTATAAGGCAATATTATTACTACTTAGCCTTTAAAATGTTCAAAGGAATGTTTACATTAGAACTAGTCCTCATATCACCAAAGTTGGGTGGGAGATACACTATGTGTTGTGACACATTATGAATTTGGATGGGAGAGGTTATAATGCATGGGGAATGATTTGTAGCATAATGATTACAATAGAAGAGGCCACATGAGAGGAACTACTTATCACATGATCTCGAGTTGGCTATGGGTGTTCTATAATTGTGATGTTGGAGACACTATTTAATGGGAAATCGTTTTGTGGTGTACACTGAAAAAATAGTCAAAATTATATTTTTACGAAGTGTGAGATGAATTTGAGGCATCCAAGTTATGTTTTGTACCTATCATCCTATAATTTATATCTTTCATACATGCCTAATAATGGAAATGTTTTGGCTGAGGTGTTGCAGAAGAGGACTCTGAAAAAGTAATTGCAACATGCTAGTAATGAGTGGAAGCTTATGGAGTTTTTATCTTAGATACATCTAATGGTTGATGATATAAAATAGAAAATATATATTATTCATAGCAATGATATCTACCCTATGGGACAAAGATAGGAAGAGGCTACTATCATACACAATGGGTCTACTCTTATGGGATAGAGTGGAAGTTGAGTACCCTCCTCATAGTCCAACGGTTGGAGAGGATGATATCATGTGTATCTATTGACGCATTTGTGTTTGAGTGGATATATGAGGGGACCGGATGAGGGAGATTCATGATTCATCATGTGATGTGCATCATGAAGTCACTACGATGTACTATGACTTGGTTCGTTAGAATTGGTGTCTAGTTATGCCCAGAGAAGTAGATGATTTTTTTACAAGGTGTTTCATCTATCAATAAGTAAAGTGTAATAATACATTCATAAAAATGATTTTATAGAAATTAAGAATTATATAATAAAAATGGGATTATGGTGTGATGTATTTCATGACTGGTTTACCAAGGTCACATTGATGAAATAATGTTTTTGGGTTGTTTTTTATAGTCTCGTGAAAGTTTATCTCTTATTTATGATCAAGGAAACCTTAAATGATGATGATCTTAGAAGGTTGTGCATATTTTAGATAATAAGATTTTACAGGGACCCACACACTATAATTTTGGAAAATGAAATTTTCTTTATATATCATTTTTTGGTAGATTTATAAGAGTGTTCTTAAGACACATGTTCTTCTGAGAAAAGCAAACCACCCCCATTCTGGTGGCCAATCAGAGCCTATCATAAAGGTGTTAGATGAAATGATACAAGAACATGTCCATGATTTCATAGGATCTTTAGAGATACCCATTACCTTGTTTGATTTTTCCTACAATAATAGTTACCAATTGAAAATATAGATTGAACTTGATGAGGATTTTTAGGGTAGTACATGATGATCACCCTTGTGCTGTTTTGGATGTAGGTGAGGTAGCATTATTAAGACTCTGTATCATGTATGAGACTTCTAAATAGGAATAATTGATTCAAAAGTGGATGAATATTGCACATCTTCATCAAAAATATTATGTCGATTTTTGAAGATGAAAACTAGAGTTCGAGGATAGTGATCATGTTTTCCTATATGTTTC
This sequence comes from Viscum album, assembly GCA_963277665.1. Classification (NCBI taxonomy): domain Eukaryota; kingdom Viridiplantae; phylum Streptophyta; class Magnoliopsida; order Santalales; family Viscaceae; genus Viscum; species Viscum album. The sequence continues at coordinate 274,525,285 of OY728129.1, read as the reverse complement.
ACCAATGATGGTATATGAGATGATCTGGAGAGAGGGAAAATTTTCACTATTATTTGTTAGGTTGTTCGAGGTCTTGGAGATGGTTGGGTCAGTAGCCTATCAGTTTTGGTTTACATAGGCTTAATGATACATTCATGAAATCATCCATTTATCTCAACTGTACCAATAACATTCAGACCAATATTGATCTTTTTAGTCTGAGGAGGTTGAGTTTCTGGTTAACACATCCTTTGTGGAGCATCTAATTGATATAATTGATTGGAGCATGATGGCTCTCCAAATCTGTCGAGTTCCTCCAGTATTGGTTCAATGAAAGCACAACTATTTAATGGATAAGACAAGGGAGTTGTAGGATAGTGTGCGTGCTATTTGGTTTGAGTTATTCTTAAACGAATCATGACCACCCTTCAAAGATAAATTAAAATATTAATTGCTATTTGGTGACCACTTGTGTTTGGGGCGATAAACTTGAGGCCATGTAGCCTATCGGGATCAGGGCACGTTTCAATGGAATATGGGTCTATGACGTTCAAAGGGGTATAAAAGGTTTTTTTTCACTTCCGACTATCTGTTAAGTGATAATAGACATGGATAGCAATGAAATGGAATTGGTTAATATGGTGTTTCTAGGAGTAGCTACCCCACATATATGGAAAAGAAAAATTTCCTAAACTACAATACATATTTTCATGATTTTGAAACTTACAATTGATTTGATTCCACCATTAGGTGACACAATTTATTTAAGACATAAATATTTATTTAATTTGTGTTCTAATTGTATTACAACCAGATGAGATGCGAGTTTTCTAACCCATGCATCATTTTGGGTCTTCTTAGAAATCACATTCCATAAATTATGTCTTTCCTTCTACGATTCATTATGCATTCCATGTTGTTGTGTATGATTCTTTAATAGTAATATCATCTGTATTAAATGTCATTTTGTAGTATATTGTGGAGTGAAATCATCATTCAATTCCAAATGAGTATGGGGCCATATAGATTGGAAACTGAAAACCCACTAAAATTTAATTGATGAATTAAATTTGATATATTGGGATTATATGGGAAAAAAATTTCTCAATGAATTTTTAGGATTCCCCCATGGATCAAAACATGGTGTACCATATTCTCAATCCATTGATAAAATAAATATTTAATGAAAATTATAATGATCTAAAATTTTAGACTTGACCAGGACCTAGTTTGGAATGGAAATTGAGGCATAGATTCAAGTGGTTTTGTCGTAGTTATTGATACATTCCAATATTTAGAATTAGGATTTGTGTTTTGGCCTTATTTTATGCGGGTTTTGAAATATCATATTCTTTTAGGTTACTAATTTTATATAATTCTTTTATAATGGTTGTGTTTGGATTTATAGAAACATTCCAACATGATGACCTCAAGTGGTACACCAAGACGGATATGACAACCAAAATATGGAGCAATAGGCCATTGCATACTAGTTTATTCTACTTTATTAACAATTGGGTGACCATAGGATTTTTCAATCATAGGTTTAAATGATTTGTTAAAGGAGGAGTGGTTTTTCTATGTGCGGGGTTTTTAATGGGTACTGCAACCTTCCTTGACAATGGGTGAGCTGTCTCTGGTGTTCCAACTATAGCATATTCCCATGTTTTTGGGTGACATAATTTCATCGATTTCTGATCTATATCATTAGACCATGTAACATATCTTCTAGAATATTAACACATATCCTAATAGGATTTCTGAGCTCGCCCCTAACATGATACATGGAGCTGAAAAGCACTAGTGGTATATTCTGAACCAGGTTGATGGGATGCATGATATGGGTTGGACTAATTTCCACACATGCATCTATGACTAATTTTACTCTGAGACAGAATGGTAAGAGTGGTATAGATAGTTCATTAATCTAAAGTATGGCATGAGGATTATGATGGAGTGATTACTTGTAATGCTTTACAAATTAATAGTGTTTTACGACGATGTGCCTTATTGATGATCTATTAGTAGTGTGGTGCTTCAAGGATGGTCACAGATATACTATCAAATCATAGGTCAACGTGTTCAAATTGACCTCTATAATAGATATAATGAATGTTATACTTATTGGAGGACATAATATGAAGGAATATGGGGGTGTAAAGTAGGGCAGTTCCACTTCTTGACTGAGTGGTTTTAAATCTTTAGGAATGAAGTGTCTTTTCATGGATTACCACAATATGATTTCTAGTCATACTGTTAGTTCTAGTAGCCTGGTGTTTTTTCACCAATGTCATTGTTAAATCCACATAAAGAGTTATTGCGACCGTGAACCAGTCATGATCCATGTTTTCTAGAGAATGTGTCATATGAAGGGGTATTCTATGACCTTCTTTCTAAATAATAGTGTTTGGGGGTTATATTAGAAAATAGAATCATGAACATGTTCCTCAACTTCAAGTCATTCACGGATAGAGTGTATTTTGGGATAATCATGATAAGGTTATTGTAGGCATGCCAGAGGCATCCATACACCAGTTACACCGAGAATTCTGTGTTAGAAAACATCAAGATGTGATGTTGTGTAACGAGGGCATGTTGTAGGATAGTTGAACTCTATATAGCATACCCCTTGGGATAATGGTTTTAAACCATCTATAATGATAAGTATTCTATTATTAGAAAACATCATTTCATCTACTATTTTTTATATTATTATATCACCTAATTTTATATCTATATCAATGGTGAAATGTCATAGGCTTGTTGTTCTGTATCTGAAGCACATTTTGATTCAAGACACTCCAATAGAGATCAGAACAGAATATGTGGGCCATCTTAAAGAGTCCCCCATTGATTATGGTGGGTATCACTTTATCCAATATCATTATTTACTTGATATTATAGGTTTCATTGTCATTATTAGGATGGACTAGCTATTAGAATAATGAAATTACGTTGAGTCATATCACTAGAGTGTGACTATTACATAACGAGAGGGTGTATTATTTATTCAAAAGGTTTAATGGGATGGATAGTAGTTCCTTGATTGACTAGATAATCCTAGGATAGTTTGGATGAATACACATATTGGTAGTTTGTTATTAATGATCTGGGAGTGAGTCAAACAATCATTTTCTAGTTGCCGATTGCATTAGGGACAAGTTCTCTGACGAAATTTTTAGGTTAACACTTTATAGAGAGGTTTTTTTTAAATCCAGTTAGTAAAATTATATTCTTCTATATCCATTCATCCAAATATAATTGATGTGTTAGAATTACATGAGCTCAAAAGGCAGCTAGTGGATTTGGAGGTTAAGGGGTTTATTCAAAGTAGCACTTCTCTATGGGTTTCATTGTTCCTTTTAGAAAAAATGAGGACCAAACACTTATAATATGGATGGATTATCAGGAACTGATTCAAATGATGTTAAAAACAAATAACCCTTTAATGGTTATAGATGATTTATTAGATCAACATGTGGGGCCTGAGTGTTCATTATAAATGATCTGAGTTCCGATTATTATCATGTTTTTGTTATGTCATCAGATATACGTACACAACCATCCAGATATGGTATAATATATAAAACTGTTTGTTCATATCTATAGGTCTCACAAACAAAAAATCAAGATTCATGGATATTATTGACCGAGTGTTCCAACCTTATGTGGACTCATTTATTGTGGTTTTTGTGGATGATATCTTGGTGTATTCCCACAATTAACACGACCATGAAATCAATCTTGTGATCATTTTTAATACATTGAAAAGGATTAAGTTATATGCGAAAATCACAAAGATCCACTTTTAGATTAATGAAATTCACTTCTTAGGTCACATATTCTCTGAGATAGGAGTGTCTATAGACCTAGAGAAGGTGAGAGGTATGGTTTCCATTGAACAAACCAAGAATCCTTTTGGAAGACACAGATTCATGGGGATAGATCGATAATCATTGAATTTCATAAAGGAAATTTCACAAATAGAAGTTTCATTAATGTCCCTGACTAAGAATGGTGTGATGTTTGTATGGCCATATTAATACAACTTATCCTTTAAAAAGTTCAAAGGATTGTTTACATTAGAACTAGTCCTCATATCACCAAAGTTGGGTGGGAGATACACTAAGTGTTGTGACACATTAGGAATTTAGATGGGAGAGGTTATAATGCATGGGGAATGATTTGTAGCATAATGATTACAATAGAAGAGGCCACACGAGAGGAACTACCTATCACATGATCTCGAGTTGGCTATGGCTTTTCAATAATTGTGATGTTGGAGACACTATTTAATGGGAAATCGTTTTGTGGTGTACACTAAAAAAGTAGTCAAAAGTATATTTTTTCAAAGTGTGAGATGAATTTGAGGCATCCAATGTATGTTCTGTACCTATCATCCTATAATTAATATCTTTCATACATACCTAGTAATGGAAATTTTGTGGCTGATGTGTTGCGGAAGAGGACTCTGAAAAAGTAATTGCAACATGCTAGTAATGAGTGGATGCTTATGGAGTTTTTATCTTCGATACATCTAATGGATGATGATATAAAATAGAAAATATATACTATTCATAGAAATGATATCTACCCTATGGGACAAAGATAGGAAGAGGCTACTATCAAACACAAATGGTCTACTCTTATGGGATAGAGTGGAATTTGATGACCCTCCTCATAGTCCAACGGTTGGAGAAGATGAGATCATGTGTATCTATTGATGAATTTGGGTTTGAGTGGATATATGTGGGGACCATATGAGGGAGATTCATGATTCATCATGTGATGTGAATCATGAAGTCACTATGATGTACTATGACTTAGTTCGTTAGTATTGTTGTCTAGTTATGCCTAGAGAGGTAGATGATTTTTTTACAAGGTGTTTCATCTATCATTATGTAAAGTGTAATAATACATTCATAAAAATGATTTTATAGAAATTATGAATTATATAATAAAAATGGGATTATGTTGTGACGTATTTCATGACTGGTTTACTAAGGTCACATTGATGAAATAATGTTTTTGGGTTGTTGTTCATAGTCTCGTGAATGTTTATCTTTTATTTCTGATCAAGGAAACCTTAAATGATGATGATATTGGAAGTTTGTGCATATTTTAGTTAATAATATTCTACAGGGTCCCACACACTATCATTTTGGAAAATGAAATTTTCTTTATATATCATTTTTTGGTTGATTTATTAGAGTGTTCTTAAGACACATGTTCTTATGAGAAAAGAAAACCTCCCCCATTCTGGAGGCCAATCAGAGCCTATCATAAAGGTGTTTGAAGACATGATACAAGAACATGTTCATGATTTCAGAGGATCTTGAGAGAGACCCATTACCTTGTTTGAGTTTTCCTACAATAATAGTTACCAATAGAAAATAGAGATTGAACTTGATGAGGATTTTTAGGGTAGTACATGATGATCACCCTTGTGCTTTTTTGGATGTAGGTGAGGTAGCTTTACTCAGACTCTGTCTCGTGTATGAGACTTCTAAATAGGTATAATTGATTCAAAAGTGGATGACTATTGCACATCCTCATCAAAAATATTATGTCAATTTTTGAAGATGAAAACTAGAGTTCGAGGATAGTGATCATGTTTTCCTATATGTTTCACCAATGTTGGTACATAAGATGATCTGGAGAGAGGGAAAATTTTAACTATTATTTGTTAGGTTTTTAGAGGTCTTGGAGATGTTTGGGTCAGTAGCCTATCAGTTTTGGTTTACATAGACTTAATGATACATTCATGAAATCAACCATTTATCTCAGATGTGCCAATAGCAATCATACCAATATTGATCTTTTTAGTCTGAGGAGGTTGAGTTTCTGGTTAACACATCCATTGTGGAGCATCTAATTGATATAATTGATTGGATCATGATGGCTCTCCAAATTTGTCGAGTTCCTCCAGTCTTGGTTCAATGAAAGCACAACTATTTAATGGATAAGACAAGGGAGTTGTAGGATGGCGTACGTGCTATTTGGGTTGAGTTATTCTTAAACGAATCTTGAACACCCTTCAAAGAGAACATAAAAGATTAATTTCTGTATGGGGATATCATTGTAAGAATGCCAAATTTTTTATGAGGTACATAATCAGTGTTTTTCAATATTAAATCATTATATATGGCCTTAGGTGAGTTCCCAACTTGATTGCATGTGTTTTGAAGTTGTCTCAAGCTTGTTCAGAGCCTGGAACCAGGTATTGGGATGAAAATGAAATAGCACATGGTTTTTTCAAACCATGTAGTGTATATCATATAGTTCGACTAAACCCTGCAAGACTAGACAGAAGGGGATTACAAACCACATTGATTAAAGAACCCAATCTAGAGGTGATACACACACATGCGATCATGTCTATGGTTTATAATGAACATTATAAAGGACTTTCCCATATTTTATGCATAGTTGGTAAATGGTGAGGAAAAATTGTAGGGGTTACACTTCACCTACTACACACCAAGTTGGTACACTATTCAACCCCTTTGTATTGGATTACTATTATTTTTTCACAATTAATTTTTCTTGAAAACATATGTTCATTTTATGTTTTTGATATACATCTTCATCACGTTTTATGTGCTCCCTTGAGAGTCTTGAATTGGATTTGATCGTGTTATATGGTACGACCTCTGATTTGAGAACAAATATTCTTATTTAATCCACATATGTAAGATATAAATTAATTTTTATACATTATTAATTCATATAGATATAAATGTTTCTTTTTTTACATTAGGCTCATATGCCCTAATTTTCTGTTCATCGATTGTTCTTTATATTTATACTATACTAGGGTGTATCAGGACTTGATACCAGATGATCACTCCTCTATTGAGTTGGTTTTGGTGGTATATACTTATATTTTTAATTTTGGTACTTCATAGAGAAATCATACCATACACCATCCAACAAACATTCCATTGTGGCCTCGAATTTGAATGGGTTACTGGAAATAGATGAAATCAGAGCAATTAGGGACATACAAAGTTTGTTTAATATGAAATTTTGGTTCATTTCCTATCTCGAGGGCACCCATGATGTTTTCCATAGCTTTTAATTTCTTTTAAACTCTGATGATCTGAGTTAGGATAATGTTCTTGTGTATACACCATTTACGGAAGCTCAATTATAAATAAATGGAATTTAATTACATTGTTAGAAGATGTTCTCCCTCAATTCCTTATGTTATCATAATTTTCCATTCATACCCATATTAGATGTCTTGAATGAGTTTGGTTCAATGATGATCGGTATAATCATTGGATAATTCGAATTACTAAAATTGATTGTTTGAAATTTTGGTAAAGTGGTGGGTATATCCATGGGATATGTTTAATTGAAATGGATGATAAAAGGTTTGGTATACCCATGTGTCTTGATTAAGTGGAAATGGAATATATGATTTGGTATACTAATGTGTTGTTTCAATGGGAATATATAAAAATAGTTGGTAGATCATATATAATTCTTTTGTTAAATTGTATGATGGTATGATAGTTTAAATAGATGTATTGGATGACTCTCCTTAGGCCAGGAACATGGTAGTGGACACCATGGATAGAATTTTATCATAGTTTATTTATTTCGGGGGATAACATGGACTTTTCTACCAATTAGATCTGGACTTCTTGGAATCATATAAGACAGGTTGGTATACATTCACCTAGTACTCAAACTAGATCATATAACGAGTTTCCACAATCATGATCCTTGGACTTAGCATGGTTGCCTTGGCCTTCAACGCCTCATATTCGTCCATTCATGCTCTAAAATTCAATATATGTCATGGTCAAGGGATATAGGAAATTATTCGTTATACGATAAGGTAGTCAGTTTTATAATTTTTCTATTTTTGGAAAGTCATGCGGGATGGTTTTAAAAGAAAACACGGTGAGGTCATGTTACATTTTTACCTTTCTATAACTACCTTGTAAGGAGAAAATTATTTTTTACATAGAGACTTTATAGAATATTTGGATTCCATTGTTGCAGAAGACATATTCCATGGGCTTTCATAATTATTTTTCTGCTTACTCACACAATTTTTTATACTACTTTCTGATTCATAGAACTGTATAATTATCTGGGTTGTTTATCACAATCCCTCTTTGGGCCTCTATGGGGACTATAAAATTATTTCATTGTTATAGGTGATAACTAGGGAAAGTACCCTAACACAAGTGGTTGATAATTTCCTTCTATTAGGGGTGAATGAAACTAAGATGAGTCTTGAGATGCTATGGACACATTATCTTCTTTTTTCATTTTAGAGACTTGTCTTGTTTTATATTTCCATTCACATGTTCTGCCTATTTTAAGGATACATGTATTATCTACACCATTGAGTATGTGACTTTTTTTATATGTAAATTATTTTAATGTCTTATTTTCTTGATTTATTATTATTTACAGATGTCTTCTATATATTTACATTGAATCAAATGTGATATACTCTGAAAATGAGGCCATTTCCTCTCCACTAACAATCCCAAGCCATCTTAGTAGGTCATCATTTTTAGAAATATGGGAAGATACCCTAGAGTCCATGTATACAATTGATTTTGCTGAACTATTGTGTGGAATCTAGTTCTGGGACATTACAATTTCATATTCGAGATGGATTACCTCATTTGTAATTAAGACCAAATTAATTTATATCTTCAATGTGTATCCCCTACAATGCCTGATGGGGTGCACGATATTTTTCATTATGAATGGGACCTGAGGGTGGGTTGAGATATAACATATTGTCTAGAGTGAGGGAAAGAGATTTCAGGGTTTTAATTTTTTTTGAATTGTGATTCCTTGAGTAGTGATATTCATCAAATTTTAGTATATTTTTTGATGTTTTGTATTCATTATTCTTTAGATTTTCACTATTAAGGTAGTTTTAGTTTTCTATTGATTTATTTTATAGTACTCAACAATTATATATTCAATTTTACCCCCATTGAAATAGCTTAAATGTATTATTTGATGCCTTATATGAATGATCTTTTAGATAAAGATTTATATATCTAAGTGGGATAGGTTAGGCATAACCTATTCTCTTAGGTATGAATTTTTTTCAGTCTCTTCACAATTGTGTTGGTCATCGAAAAATCAATCGAGTGATGGTAAAGAATAAGTATTAGTTTCAATGGATTGTTTATCTATTTGATCATTTTAATGGGGTTAAGTTTCTTTCGAATATTGATCCTCAACCTGGTTATCACCAGTTGTGTATATATGAAGACAAAATTCCAAATCCACCTTCTTGGATTGTTATTTTCATTTGAGTATCATTTCAAGCCATATGGTTGAACAATAACTATTACATTATTTATGAATTTGATCAATTGTATTTTCCTTGAGTATATATATATTTTCATGGTACTCTTTCTATATGACATACTTATTTACACTATATCTATGGAGGATCGTGTGCATCATATGGGTGATGTTCTGGAACTGTTGAGAAAACACTGGAATTTTTTCAAAAAGTCCAAATAAAATTTCTAGATTTTGTTATGTGTGTTGTTACTTTTTATAGTGTCGTGGAATGTTATCTTAGTTGATCATGAGGAATTTAAATCTTTTATTGCAAGGGAGAAACCAAAAATATTTTTAAGATGAAAATATTATTAGCTTTAGCTGGATATTATGACTGGTTCTTAATGATTTCCTGAATTTTGGTTCCTATGATGATTTCTCTAACATGGAAGGGATTAATGTTTTCATGGGATAAGTGTAGGTTTTATGAATAGTGGAAGCACTGAAGGGACTATTCAAAGTTTATATTTTAAAATATTTAATGCACACTCTAGGATCAATATTAAAATTAACACCAATAACCAAGGAATTGAATCAAGGATTTAGAAAATTGAATTAAGACCCAGAACCAAGAGATAAAGTCAAAATACTTCGATTTTACTTAATTAAATTAAATAATACAAATCTCCAAGGTGATTCTTACTTCATTGATGTGTTTGGATACATATCTACATGTGTCCCATTTTTCTGTTTTAGATATCGAGGGTTTATCCCCTATAGTGGTGATCCACACGTGTTCCATGTATTATTGAGAACCACATTAAAAGAGTTATCCTTGATCATTTGGTGTAGGGTTTCTCTTGTTATTTAGTGTATTATTCTAGAGGGGCTAACTCTCCAGGATTGACTACTTCTCTCCAATTCATTGTGCATAATAAAATAGTTGTCACATTACTTTCGATAATAAAATTTATAGAATTATATTACTAAACATTTATTTCAGTAGGGTAATAATAAATTATCTCTATACATGCCCTATTTTAATTCATCAATCCTATAAAAACAACCATTTTAAATAATAATAGATATAGTATTATTTTATGACATTCACATAAATTGAGTGTTATAATTAAATATTGTCTTATCAAATAATATTCAATATTATTATTTCTCACTGGACTATTAAACATGGTCTACCAATACTTCACAATATTTGTTAATGCTCCACTCAAAATTTATTCAATTGAATAAATAGTGACATAATAATTGAGACATGGCTTATATGGATAAATATTAATCCAAAAAAAAATAATATTTATTCAACTTTTTAATTAATAAAAATTTTAATTGTGATAATGGATTAACTTATTTCATGAACCTCTATGCCTTTTTTCTCTGTGCCATTAGATCAACCTACCTAAATCCCAAATCTAGAATCTAGAAACCCGCCAAACCAACCATAGAGAATAAATTTAATTACACAAGGAAATGACAAACCCTTTGGACACATACAATGTAATAAAATCCCTTTATCAAAATATATCTAATTGAGTAGGATGCATGTCTATGACACCAACCTATAGGCTTGATATCAAATTCCATGACTTTATTGAAATAGAAATGACTTATTCAAAAACAATGGATATGGATTTAATAATGACATATCATTTCTATCAAAAGGATTGATATATTATCCAAATTTAAATAACAGAAGAGATAAATCCTTTCAATAATTATTCAATAATGGAATATTATCCATTATGCATCCAACATATGCTACCTCACCACAAATAACAAACAATATGGGTTTCCTCAATACATCTTAATGCATGAATCAAAATATCCATTAATAAAAAATTTCATTTCTAAGGACTCATACACATGTTCTATGAATTAAAAATCTGATGAAAATTATAAATGTGGATTTCCTCCTATCACGTATCATTCACATAATATTCTACAAGATATCACTATGGGTTTACATCCAGGGAATGTGCCTCCAATCCTATGAGTTTCTACCCCAAATATCCAATATCATTTGTGTCCCCAAAAAAGATATCATCCAGGTAAATAATATATATTTAAGAATAGTTTCATGGAACTTCTGGGTACTCATCGTAGAAGGGATCTGCTATGGCCTTTTTGTGTGACATATACTCTTATGAAATTATAACATACAATGTCATGATAATGAAAAATCTTGAGGTTATAACATTTTTATTTATATCAGTCCAATGAGTACATCTTTGTTCTATGTGAAATAGAATTTTGTTCTAGGGAATCACCTCCATTATTCTCCCACATTCTCTAGAGTCAATTAATAACATTCTTCAATTAGATTGATCTCAAGAGATATTCATGCTTCTGCTGAGATAGACCTTAAATCAATGGGTCTGCAATGTTCTCTTCCATGGATTCTCTTCATAATAAAACATATCCCCTTTCATAGAAATCCCTCAAGGGGTTATACATACTAAGTACACTCTTTTTCCATTGACGAGGCCATGAATATTTTACTATATCCTCCTATATAGTATTATAATAGTTTAGCATGATAGGGTTTTTACAACTAGGTAGCACATTAAGCTCCTAAAAAAGTTTCTATATTTGGAAAAATTTATTGGATGCATCATAAGACACCATTTACTCATACTCTTCTATATAATCAACAGCAATTAGCTTCATTGAAAACATCATGCTCAGATATCCTCTTTTAGGAATGAAAACATATCCTGATTGCAACATTGTATCATTCTGATCTATCAGAAAACCAGCATTAGTGTACCCAATGATGATAAGCTCTTTTTCTCTTCAAAATACTTGTAACATATCACTAGTTCTTCTCATATGAGTATGTATAGTCGTAAAATATGTACAATGTTTTTCTCTTGTATATTCTTGATAGGTTCCAACACTTTTTAGATCATTGGAATCATCATGTCTAATACATAACATGTCTTACTTGATAGATCTTATCGTTGAACCATATGGGATCTTACACATTCTCTCTTTCTCTTGTTGTGTCTGGGGAAAAATTTTCTTAGAAATATGAAATCCTTTTGACAATAGAACCAATACCAAATTAGATTGTTCATGTCACACCCTGACTCTACTGTCACGGTTATTTTATTTATTCTTGTGTTTAAATTAAATTTTATACAATTTTTGATGTTTTTTTATTATTAAATCATTTAAATTAAAATAAAGTATAATGAAATAAAAAAATAGAAAACCTAAACTAACCCCCTTCCTCTTAGCCTCCCCCGTTTTCCCCTACCGTGTGATGTCGAACCCCCCTCCTCCCCTCCCTCTATTCGCGCGATGACCCTGCCCCTCCCATACTACCGACCTCACTCCCTCCTCCCGGCAAACATCCAACTCCGTGGCCTTCTCCCTCCAGCGGCCTCCTCTCCTTGCGCAACCCATCAACAGCTCCTTCGGTATGTTTTTTCCTAAATTTCTTGTCTTAGAAGAACCCTAGGTCATGGTTTGACCAAGTTGTGATGATTCCTTCCCATTTTAGGGTGCACAGCGTGTCCTTCGGGTCTTCCTCGTGTGGGTTTCATCATCCGTCGCCAAAGGCGAAGCGCTTCGATCCATTCCGGTTGATTTGCCATTATTTTAGGTTGATTTACTTTACACTTTTTTTTAGTTAATTTTAATGAGTTATAAATGTTATTTGGCTAGTGCAAGTGTGAATTGGTAGTGTTGTAATATGATTATGTGTTGGAAATAGAGTTTTTGCAAATGAAATGACTATGTGTTGTGATATGGTTTTTTAATGTTTCTTGAAAAGTGTTTATGCCATATTTTCAATGTGAAAACTATATTTTCAGTGGAATTTGAGGTACGTTTTGGTTCAAAATGAGTTTTTATTGAAGAAGGGAGTAGTTTTGACATCTCTGCTTTGTGGTGTGTTTTTACGTATGAATTTTAGATTTGTTTAATTATTAAAATGGAATTTTTGGGGAATTGGTTTGGAAAGTGTGTGTAATTTAAGTGTAAAATCTTGTTTGACCTCTTTAAAGGGTTTTTATAAAATGGTTTAAATGGTTTATTATATTGCTTGAGTGTAGCAATATACGTCTTTGATGGGTTTGACATACTCGTGTTTGGGGATCAGGTTTTTGTATCGAAACATGGTTATGTTTTGTGTGGTTGTATTTGGGTGGAGCTTCATGAGGATGTTTTGAGGGTTATTTGGCGGGCGTGGACCTTGTTTTTAGGGAACTTAAGGTACGGATGATTTTGGAAAGTGTTTTTGAAGGAAAAAGAAATATTTGACATGTGAACATAATTTTTATTTTTTTAATATCAATTGTAGATGGCTTTGAATGGTGAGAGTAGTGTTTTCAAATGGTCTTGGTTAATGTGAAGGTTTATAAGGGGAATTGGCCAAGCTTTGGTTGATTGCTTCTACCTTTTTTTATATATTGTTTCAATTTTATTTAGAGTTATTGGTAATCTTAGATTCTCTTTTCGGTTAATTAGATTTTTCAGGGTCTTCATGAAGGGTTATACAGACATACATAAGTACGTATACCTATATATATAAATCATCCTTACCCATATTCCCTTATGGCGGGGGGAATATGTGTATTTGATTAAGGGTTGTTAATATATATAGGGGTGTATGTGTGCACAACTGTGGGGTTGTCTTCGTCAAAGGTGTCTGGTGTCGAGTTGTTTGTCATCCTCCAATCCCTTTTTGAGGTTGATTTACCATTTAATTTCCCTTTAAATTTAATAATCATTTAATTATTTCTTTTCTCACCTAGTTTTAATATTCATTATTGATATAGAACTGTTAGTAAATTGTTTGCCTTGAATTGGTGTTATTTACTTCTTGTAATGTGTTGAAATAAATGGTCTGATCATGTTTTCACATTAATTTCCAGATTAAATAACGCTTTGGCCTTTGTGAACATGTTTTAGATTTAAACTTCTGGTTTGGGTTTCTTAACTGGGATTCAATGTGTATTTCTAGTTTTCAAAGTGGCGTGCGTGTAATTATTAAGAAATGGATTGGCATGCAAAAATCATGTGATTCCCATTTGGCACATTTGTAAAAATAGTTATCTCAAGAAAACACTCCTCGGATGTGGTCCCTTTTCTTTGATTGAGTTAGATGTTATGGGGTCCACTTTGCAGGACATCCCTGTGATCAGTGGTAGGAAGGCGTGGGACATACTCCTTGGGGTCAATCGAGGTGTTGCATGTTGTGCTTTATTATTATATATTCTGTGATTGGATTCTAGGATGGCATCAGTCGGCCCACCCTCATTCAAAATCACGAGACATAGGAACCTGGTATATTTAGATAATATTCTAAGAATGATTGCTTCAGTGGTAGGTTATGGTACTGACCAGTGGCCCATAGTAGGTTGATATATTGGGTTTATTACCGTGGGATTTTCCATCGGCCTGCCTGAGGAAGGTTGGTTGAGCGTATTGGGCGTTTTGATTTCATCATATGTGACATGTCAAGGAGGATGATATCTCATGTATTGGTGTCTTCTTGATTATTCTTGATCTATTGGGTTTTCTTATGTATACTCGGATTTTGTTGCTTTTAGTAGTGATTATGATGCTTATATATACACCTACATTTCCCTTACTATGTGATTTAGTTTTTGTGTTTTTGTATACAGTTTTCCAGGGAATGTGGTACACTATTTTTTATTAGGTTTCTAAAAATAGTTCTCAAATTAAAGGAGTTAGTCATCTTTGTACAAAACTGAAAATATAAAAATCATTTTTCCCTTTGAAAATGCGAACATCTCACTGAAATATTGATTTGGTTTTTATAAATGAACAAGGGAAATCACATGTACTTTGTTTTTGAGTAACATGTAAGAAGCCTTATTTTTATATATTGTAGATAAATCATGAAATTAATGATTCTAGTTTTTTAATGGAAATGCAATTGGGAATAGATTACATAGGCACACCTACTGAGTTTTAATACTCACACCTATACTTCATTATTGTTTTTAAAAGAAGGTGCATGTTTCATGTTAGGTCCGGTTAGATTTTTTCTTTTTAGTTCATGTTATGTTGATTTGTTTACTTTATCTATTTTTGGGATGCATTTTTTTATTCCACTACTTCTGTTTATTTATATTTGGAGAAATCGTTCTCATCTCACTCTGTTGATTCCCATGGCACTTGTTGCCAGCCCAGGAGGATCGAGAACACCTCTCGGGCCTTGTCATAGTTTGACTCTGGTGACCGGTAGAGGGTCGACCTATCAGGGTTCATGACAAATTGGTATCAAAGGATGTTGGGTTCATTATAGTACCTAGCTTTCAGAGCATCCTCTTTTATTTGGTTTGTCTAGGTAGATGGAGTAGGACTTTCGAAGCGTGGGGTGTAGGTTCTGGGGAGTGTCTGGCCAAACCTTTCTAGGCCAAACCTTGAGTTACAATGGGAAGTTGGGTTTTCTTGGTTTATTTTGTTTTTGTGGGTTGCTTGGTTTTTGGGGAAATGAAATGATAGTCGGTCAGGTTGTCTTAGTGAGCTCACAGGGCCTGGAAGTCCAGGTGGAGCTGGGGATGTGGCCCTGAAAGACTCTCTGTGAAAGTGGTTCGATTGGCATGTGGCCACAGACCATATGGCCAAGTCAGCCATCGACACTAGTTTCCCCTAGTGAGTTGTTTTGGGTCCATTCAAGATATCAAGATTATTGACCTGTTGAATGGTAGGTTTCATTCGATTGTACATAATGTTGGTTGAGATGGTTTTGGGGTGTCTTTTTTAGATTTTAAAATGATGTTTGGTTTGACAAAATTATGATTGGATAGTTAAAATGGGATTTTCAAAACCAAAACATTGAGTCCTTTGAGAGTGAAATGGGTTGTTTGAAAATCGGGGTTATTTTAGAAAATGTTTTAGATGTTTTTGAAAGGTTTTGTGAAATGTGAAATTGTAAAGTGAATATGGAATTTGAAAATGTTTTCCTTTGACAATGGTGTGTGGTATTAAAATTGTTTGAGGTATTTTTAAAGTGGTTTTGAATGTGATAATGTTTCTTTTCTCTGACTCTTGTAATTCCTATGTGTGCTCCCATATATGTATATGGACATATGTATTTTGTGAGTGGGTGGTTATTGGTATGTATGGATGTAATCTTGAGCTAACACAAGAGTGTATATATGTGAGGCTAAAGGTAATACCAATAGCAGGTGATTGGTTCTTAAGGAATCTTATGTTTTATGAAAATGTTCATCAAAAAATGGAGTTTTAAGTGTTTTAAAATGTGTGAGGGTGTGATGTTACACTTTTTTTTGGTTTTTTCCATTTTGGACTTTGGATTTGGTGTGTTAGAGGTGTGATTGAAATTATGTTTTGAGTTTGGTTTGTTGATGATAAAATGAGATGTGGAATTTGGATTTATGATATGTTTTTATTTGGATTCATGCTTCCTATTTTCAGGTTTCGTCCCCAATGAGTTCTAAGGTATTTTTAGAAGCACTTTTGGGTAGTTCGTTCACCACGTTCCTTTCAGATGATCAAGTAAGTTCTTTAGATATTTGGTTTGTCCATTTGGAATATGGAACCTAGTGCCTCTCAATATCTAGAGTCCATCCAAATGTTCTGAGAGAGGAACCCTCCTCATTTTCGTGGGCAGCCGGAACCAGGGAATGCTGAGGAGTGGCTATGAAATATTGAGGAGATATTTTTTCAGAATGAATGTCACGAACCTCTAATGTTATATCTTTCAACCTTCATGTTGGAAGGCCTATGTCGGGAATGGTGGGAATCTGTTCTTTAGGCTGAACCGTAGTGGAATTTTTCATGGGAGTGCATTAAAGCCTTGTTCATCAAGCAATATTTTCCCAATTATGTGAAGACACTGATGGGTTCATGGTTTTATGGTCTCCAGTATGGAGATTCAATGGTGTTGGAGTATTCTAAGAGCTTCACCGAGCTGGTGTCGTATCTCCTAAATCTTTTCGGGGACGAATTTTTTAAATCCTAATTTTTTGAGAGGGGTCTCCGAACAGAATTCCTCCCCATTGTGCCTTTATTCCCTGATGATTATGAAGAATTCATGAGGTGGGATGTTCAAGTTAAAGCTTATTTAGTAGGGTCTGGCCTATTTAGAAGAGGTACAAATATCCTGTTGTTTTCCGCCTCACCAGATTCATCCGAGAGGGAGTACGAGTTGTGTTTTCAGTGTGGGAAGCCAGCGAATAAGAAGTTTTCATGTCGAGAAGCACCTAAGATCTGTAATATCTGTGTCCATTTAGTTTATTTGCAAATGATTTTCCAGGGAGACACTAGGAAGTGACATGAGCCCAGATCCACTCCTTTTGAGAACCATCCAAGTCAATTGAATGGACGTAGCGCTGGCGCATGCTCAATCAGAAGCTTCTTTTTATGTGAATGCTTTTGTTGCTCCAATTAATGTAATATGTGTTTTTTCTTATTTTGGGTGTGAAGAATGGTTTTTTCATGTCCTTATGGAAACTTGTTTTAATGGAAATGTCTTTTTAGTGCTTTTAATGTTTCTGGTGTTGAATGGTTGTACCTGTTGTCCCTTGTTTTGTTTCTTTGGGATTTTTGGATTTCGTTAGGATTTGAGAGCTATTTCGGCTTCTGAAATCAATTATTGTCAGGAATCCTAATATAGTGGGGAGACCACCATGGGATGAACTCAGGATGAATCCATCTTCCAGGTGCTCTACATTTCCTTGTTTTCACTCCGTTCGACCCCGACCATAGTAATTGGTTTCCATGGATAGTGGGTCATGTAATGGATGCGCGTACATGTCATGAAAATGCCACGACATGTCTCTTTGATGGATTTTGTGTTTGGGGTCGGGCTGTTCATTGTTGGATTGTGTTTATAAGAGAGCGAGTCTTCATCACCATCTCCTCATTATTATTTGAACACTGTGGTCGTATGTGATGTCTTCCTTGGATGTGTGGATTCTTTTGAGGGTGGTATCATACATTATTTTCGAGAATCTGTAGTTCTGGGTTCTAAATGAAAGCAAGTGTTGGTTCCTTGTTCTTTGAGTATTTAGGTTTTTCTTGGGTTGTAAATAATCTTTTCTTTAGTTTTTATCAAATAAAACTCTGGGGACTTTCTGGGGGAGAATGTGTCCTGGTGGGGATAATTGTCACACCCCGACAAGAATTTTGCGGTTATTTTATTTATTCATGTGTTTCAGTTAAATTTTATTATTGTTTTGAGCATTCTTTTTTTATTATATCAATTGAATTAAAATAAAAATATAGTGAATAAAAAAAAGTAAACCTAAAATACCCCCTAACCTCATGGCCTCCCCAATTTTGACCTGCCTCGTGACTCCGAATCCCCATCCTCCCCACCCTCCATTGGCGTGACAACCCCCGCACCTCCCGGACTGCCGACCTCGCTCCCTCCACCCGGTGAACCTCCCTCTCTGCTGCCTTCTCCTTCCAGTGGCCTCCTATCCTTGTGTGACACATCGACACCTCCTTCAGTAGATATTTTTCCCTCAATGTTTTGTTTTGGCCATACCCTTGGTCATGGGATGACCTGATTTTGATGATTTCATCCATTTTTAGGGTGCACAGTGGGCCTTTCGGGTCTTCCTCGTGCAGGTTTCATCATCCATCGCCGAAGGGGAAGCGCTTCGGTCCATCCTAGTTCATCTTACATTATTTCAGGTTGATTTATTTTACACTATTATTTGTTTAGTTAATTTTAATGTGTTATAAATGTTATTTGGATAGTTCGAATTGTGAATTGGAAGTGATTTAATATGTTTATAGGTTTTAAATTGAGTTTTTTCAAATGAGATGACTTTGTGTTGTGATATGGTTTTGTAATGATTCTTGAAAAGTATTCTATGCCATATTTTCGATGTTCATAGTATGATTAAAATGGAATTTGAGGTGATTTTTGGTTGAAAATGAGTTTTTATTGAAGAAGGGAGTAGTTTTGACATCTATGCCTTGTTGTGTATTTTTACGTATAAATTTTATATTTGCTTGTTTATTAAAACAGAATTTGTGGGGAATGGTTTGGGAATGTGTGTGTACGTTAGGTGTAAAATCTTGTTTGAACTCTTTAAATGGTTTTTATAAAAAATTTTAAATGGTTTAATATACTGTTTGAGTGTTGCGAAATACGTCTTTGAAGGGTTTGACATGCTCGTGTTTTGTGAACGGGTTTTTGAATCAAAAATTGGTTATGTTTTGTGTGAGTTTCTTGGAGTGGAGTTTCATGAGGATGTTTTGAGGGTTACCTGGTGGGTGTGGACCTTGTTTTAATTGCACTTATAGTGCATACGACTTTGGAAATAGTTTTTGAAGGAAAATGAAATATTTGACATGTGAACTTAATTTTTATTTTTTTAAAATCAATTGTAGATGGTTTTTAATGGTGAGAGTCATGTATTCAAATGGTCTTGGTTTTTGTAATGTTTTACAAGGGGGTTTGGCCCAGCTTTGGTTGATTTCTTCTACCTTTTATATATATATATTTTTTCAATTTTATTTAGAGTTTTTGGTACTATTCGATTCTCTTTTGAGTTAATTAGATTGTTCGGGGTCTTCTAGAAGGGTTGTACACACATACATAGGTACGTATACCTATATATATATAAATTATCCTTACCCATATTCCCTCATGGCATGGGGAATATGTGTATTGGATTAAGGGGTGTATCTATGTAGGGGTGTATGTGTGCACAACTATGGGGTGGTCTTCGTCAAAGGTGTCTGGTGCATAGTTGTTCGTCTTGATCTGCTAAATTTTTTATATAGGGTTCCCTATTCATTTCCCTTTCAATTTAAGAATCATTTATTTCATTCCTTTACCACCTAGATCTATTATTAATTACTGATATAGAGTTGTTACTAAATTTTCTTCCTTGAATTGGAGTTGATTACTTCTTGTAATGTGTTGAAATAAATGGTTTGATCGTGTTTTCACATTTATTTCTAGATTAAATGACCATCTGGCCTTTGTGAACATGTTTTAGAATTAAAATTATGGGTTGGGTTTTTTAAATGGGTTTCGAAGTGTATTAAAATTCTGGTTTGGTATGCGAAAATCATGTGAGGCACGGTTGGCACTTTTGTAAAACTACTTATCTCAAGAAAACTCTCCTATGATGTGGTCACTTTGATTTGATTGAGTTATATGTTATGGAATTCTGCTTTGCAGAACATCCCTGTGATCAGTGGTAGGAAGACGAGGGACATATTCCCTGGGGTAACACGGGGTGTTGCATGTTGTGGTTTATTATTATATATACTGTGATTGGGTGCTCGGATGGCATCGGTAGGCCAACCCACTTTCTAAATACAAGATACATGGGAACCTTTAATATTGAGAGAATATTCTGGGAAATATTGCTGCACTGGTAGGTTATGGTACTCACCAGTGGCCCATAGTATATGGATATATTGGGTTTATTACTATGGGATTTTCCCTCAGCCTGCCTGAGAAAGGATGGTTGATCGAATTGGGAATTTTGATTTCACCGTGTGTGACCTATCAACGAGGATGATATCTCATGTATTGGTGTCTTCCAGATTATTATGGATCTCTTGGGATCACCTATGTCTACTCAGCTTTTGTTTCTTGCTTTAGTGATTATGATGCTTATATGTACACCTACATTATCCTTACTGTGTGATTTCTTTTATTTATATTTGTATATTATTTTCCTTGGAAGGTGGTAAACTGGTTTTTATTAGGGTTCTACAAAGGTTCTCAAAGGAAAGTGTTTAATCCTATTTGTACAATGGTGAAAATATAAACCACATTTTCCCTTTCAAAATGCGAATGTCTCACTGAAATATTGATTTGGGTTTCGATAAAAGAAAAAGTTAAATGACTTGTACTTTGTTTTTTAGTAACATGTAGAAAGCCTTATTTTTTATATAGTAGTTCAAACCTAAAATTGATGATTATTTTGTTTAAAGGAAATTAATTTGGGAATAGATTACTTAGGAAACCTATTGAGTTTTAATACTCACACCTATACTTCATTCATGTTTTTAGTCACAGGTGCGGGTTTCAGCTTGATATTGATCGCCATGAGTGATTTTGTGTCTTGTGATCGGACCGTGACCCGCGGGGTCACGTGGAGTCTAGTGGTCATCAGGTCCAGTCAGTTTTTTTTATTTTCAGCTCATGCATAGTAGATTTGTTCAGTTTATTGATTTTTGGGCTTCCTTTTTTTATTCTTCTGGTTCTGTTTAGTTATATTTAGTGAAATCATTCTCATCGTCACTTTATTAATTCCCATGGCACTTCTCTCCAGCCCGAGAGGATCAGGAACGCCTATCGGTTCTTGTCACGGATCGTTCGGGTGACCGGTTCAGGGTCGGACAGTGCGGGTGCATGACTGTTCCATACTATCTATCTTTAGTATCTTGTCAATATATATAGTTTTCCATATTCTATACATCCTCTTATATTTTTCAAAAATGTTCTTGATCCCAAGAATGTAGGATTCTTTACCTCAAACATTCATGTAGAATAACATGTTCACCAAGTCTTTAATAGATCATAAGAATGGTGTGTCATTTACAATAAGTAAAATGTAATTATCATATTCTACTTTTATAATGACCACATTTCTACTAAAAAATGTTAAACACAATGTTCACATTCATTTTTATGGAAACCTAAATCTTTTAAGGATTTTTCAAATAGGATGTTCCATGAAATAGATTCTTGGTTGAATCCATAAATTGATATCTGCATGTTGAAAATATTTTTGACACCACCTGGTGTCACAAAGCCATCTATGATTTTCATATAGACATCTTTCTTAAGGCCCTAATTTTGGAATAATGTTTTGACATTCATCTGCCAAATCTCATAGTCATGGTACCCTACTGTTGACAAAATGATTATGATGGTTTTAAAAATTCCAATAGAAAATATGTAATCATAGTATAATATTCATTGATTATTTTAAATCACTTTGGCCACTAGACATACATTATCATAACATTAACCTCCATGCCAATTTTTTTATTGAATACAAATTTACACCCAAATGGATTTACTTCAACTAGCATATCGTCTAGACCCCAAAAATGGTTCTGATACATGGAATCCATCTAAAAATTCATATCTTATAACATATTATTGATTATTATCTCTCTATTAAATCCAAATAAGGTAGATATTCACCATTTTCCAAAAATAATGAGTCACCATACTCTGGTAGAAGAAAACAATATATGTCCAGTTCCCTTACCTATATTACACTTCTATTTAGTACATCTGTTTATCGAATGACTTCATCAATGACGATATATGAAAATTATCTGTGTACCAAATCTATGTATCTTGAGTATCAACATATTCAAATACAATCTTCCCCCCACAATCCATTTTGACAATTTTATCCGTGTCAATTTTTTTTGGATTTCCTAGAAAAAATAACATTCCTTTTTGAGGGGTTATATAAGTAGTATCAATTTTATACTTAGGGATACCCCGTTATGATTTAATTTTTCCCTGGGTTTCTAGTTTGTTTCCTAATAAATTATTAATAAATGCCTTGCATCATAGTACACTTGTATGTGATAAAATTGGTTTCTTTCAACTCCATAGATCAAAGGTAATTCCATTGGTTTCTTTTGTTGTTACTCTATTAAATGTGTATGTCACAGTGTATAAATCATATACTCAAATAGATAAATAATAAACTAGATGACTCGCCATTTTTCATAGCATGTCCAAAAAGTGAATATTCCTCCATTCAATAATTCCATTCCACTATGGTGTATGTGGTTGAGTGAGTTGGGATAGAATATCAAACTCCAGTAAAAAAGTTGATGAAGTGTTGGTTATAATATTCTCCACCACAATCTGATCAATGCTTATTTATCTTCTTATATAGCTGATACTATAATACATTCTCGAATTCCTTGAATTTATCATAGGAATCGGACTTATACCTCATCATGTAAATATAGACATATCAACTCAAGTCATCAATAAAAGTTATGAAGTAATAATATCACCCTCTAGATTCTACTATGAATAGTCCACACACAACAAGGTATAAAAATACTAAAATCTCTATATAAATTTCACCCTATCTACGAAATGGTGGTATAGTCATTCTCCCTTGTAAATAATCATGACATATGTCATATTATTTTAGCTGAGGAATGTCTAAATAACAAACCTGATAGATCTTTGTCATGATCTTCTCATTTACATTACTTTGAAAGAGATTCCAAAACTGGGTGTTATATGAGTCATGTAAAAATGATTTGTTATTATGTTTTGTCCTTTGTTTTTGATAATTTAATACATAAAAACCATTATTTAAATGTGTTATATGATAAAATATGTAATTTTTATGAAATGAATAACTATTATTTATGAATTAGAAAAGAAACCCATATGTATCTAAACATGATATTGAAATAATGCTCATGGTAACACTTGGGGCATATAAAATAGTCCTTTAATGCAAAAAAAATCCATGTTGGCAATGAATGATTCTATTCACCAATGGAAAGAGTATCCAACCTCGAAGAATTAGCATCTTATAGATCCAACTATCCTCTTGAAGTTTTTTGAAGTCTAATAGGTTCATTTATTTGAATATAAATGTTACTACAACAAGATATATCTAATACCTCATGTGTATAAATGGAATGATTTCACTTGATAATGAATGAACCTTTGGCTTCCCCTTTCCTCTGGGTTCAGTTCCTCTTCCAGTTTCTTGACATTACACATGCAAAACAAACTGCATTATTTTTCTTTCCCTGTCTTTGGATCTTATTCTTCTCGGATGGATAGTGCTCAAGAGATTTATACTATTTATATGTCCTTTTCCTATTTTCCTTGTACTTATTCATCCTAATAACCATAAGGAATGTGGGTTTTTCATTCCCCATTTTCTTATCCACTTGGAGAATTAATTTAAGAATTTTCAATAGACTCTAAACATTATTGATCATGGTATAATTCATTATAAAACAAGATAAGTACTTGGAAAAGGAGAATAGTATTAGATCTATACGAATCTCAATAAAAAATTTAATACCTAAGATCTCTAGATTCTCAATTTTGGAAATAATATTGACTAAAATTTTACCTACTGGAAAAGACTCTCCAAACAATGTGGGGAACAAAGCATTGAAGATCTTATACCTCTCCTCTCTTTCATTCTATTTAAAGGGATTTCAAAGAAGATACATCATGGTATAAGCTTACATTTCCTCATGATACTTCATGATATTATTGGGCATGTATGACAACATGCATAAGTTAAGGCATGTAGAATCATTTACATATTTCTAGTATAGAGAGAGAACTTTATCAGTCGCCTCATTTCTAGGTGTAGATGGCAATATTTCATCCATCACATACAGTTTCTTTTAATGGTGAATGATGAACCATAGGTTTCATTACAACTCCTAGAAATTTGAAATGACACATAATATACATATAATTGTTTTAATATAAGGGAATTAATGAGTCCTCAAAAATTTATGGCGCATGATTTCGAGGCCCGGTGTGCCCGGAATGAATTTCTGAACATTTTTTCAGGTACGTTCTGTAAACGTGCAAGCATGTTTTTGTAAATTTTGAACTGGTGCATGGAATTGAAATATGAGGGCACCATTGAACTCACAACACCGATATTTTCTTAAGAAGACTATCACCTCGATGACAGTTGGTAAAGGCTGAATGTTAATTTTTGGGGTTTTACTGAAAGAATAAAATAAAATAAAATTATGTAACATTTTATTTTATTTTTTCTTTGGAACTCCCATGGGGATGATGAAAGGTGGGTACTACCTGAACTAAAACCTCTCAACATAGGTTATGTTGGTGGGGACCACCCGAGCCTAACCTCCCATGTGTGTTTTGGTGTTGGGGACCACCTGAGACTTCAACCCCCTCCAACTCCCCTCTTAATGGGGAGAAACCACTTCAACATCCCCACTTTAATCGTTCCACCCCATTTAATTAATTTTTACAACTCAATTAATTAATTAACCCAATTTTAATATTATGCCAACAACATAATAGAGAAGAGAATCTATTATTTAGTCTACCTATTTATTTTGGTGGAATTGGGGGGAAAGAGCCTTAGGAGAAAGCTCTCCAATGAACAACGCCAATGAAGAATGCCAACATCTTCTTCAAGACATTTTTTTATGAGGAACGTCTTCAACGTCAACAAAAAAATGATTGAGGAAACACCAACGTATCTAACATCCACCGTTCCCAACGACATTGTCTCCTTATCTACGGGAAATCATCAATGAATCAAACAAATGAGGTAGGGGTTGTTATTGAGTTCTTGTAATTTCTCTATTAAATTCCTCATTCTTATAAAACTCATGGAGAATTTGGATCAACCAAAATGAGTTGATCCATGATTTGTATGAAATTATTGAATTGGATGTTCTTGATTCAAGGATTTGGTTGAGCTGATTGCTACCTCCCTAACGCAGAGGGTGTGGGCCTAACCAACTTGTAATAACCCCTATATTGTTCATCTATCGGTGTGTTCTTCACGATGGAAATGGTGACCAGTGTTGGCATTTGGTACTGGTGGATCTTGAGAATGGAGGTCGACACCACTGCTAGTCACGAAAAAGGTGACGACACAACACCGCCACCCAATGGCCACCGCCACCCCCGCAGCATCCACCGTTCACATCCTCATGCGGAAACTGCAGCCCAGTGGCCTCACCGCGCTGCCACGCGGCTTTCTGCGCCACTCGGAGGCCCCGCCACACCTCCCCGCATCCTTTCGTGTAGCACTGAAGCCTCGTTACACCATATTACATATTGTAGTGCCGTTAGGCGGCCTTTCCGCTATGCGGCCATCCTCGCCGCCATGTGGCCCTCCGCGGCCCCCTCGTTGCCTCCGTATCACTAGCAGCCTCAACTACCCCCAAGGCCTCTCGTTACGCTCACGGACCCCACACCACTGCCAAGCCGGGTTGCCCAGTGCGTGTTGGGCCGGACCCAGTGGGTCGGGCCGGGTCGGACTGGACCTGGACCAGTTTCGACCCCCATATGCACTTTCAGCCATATCTTTGGTTTCAGGCATCCGTTTGAAGAATCTTCTATGGAGCTGGAATCCTCGGAGTGATAAGGTCCCTTAAGTGTACCCCACTAGAATTTTGGATTATGTTGGAGAATGGTCGGCTTGGATAGAGCACAAATCCAACCGGGCCCTCAGAACTAAAAGGATAATAACTCACAAACCGAGTGTCTGATTGATGCACCGTCTATTGCATTGACACCCCTATGATGTGCCAGTCCTTTGAGATAATTTTCATGAGACATCTTTGTAGTTGGAATATTAACTGGTGCTTGTGGAGCGGACCCTCCTGGAGACAACAGAGTGTAGTGCGGGAACCCTATAACTGGTTGTGATGTGAAGAATGATAAGTGATCCTTTGTGAGTATGCACCCAGCGATCATGTGTGGGTTAGCACCTCAGGATCCTATGTTGGTCAGAATCGAGTGATCTTGTGTGGGTCAGCACCTAGCGATCTTTGTGCAGGTCAGCACCTAACGATCATCTATGGGTCACCACATAGCGATCCTGTGTGGGTCAGCACCGAGTGATCCTTTGTGGGTCAGCACCAAGTGATCCTATGTGGGTTTGCCTCTTAATGGAGTATGATGTTTCAGTAGTTAAATCTAATCATCTCTACTAATGTACTTAAGTTTTACCTGGTGTGAGCTGAGTTCGTACATGTGTGGTACTTTCCTTCATGGTAATACCATGGTGGGATTTTTCTCTGTGGTTTATCTATGTGGTACTATCCTTCGTGGTATTCCATCCGTTGTGGAACAATTGATCTTTTGTCATTGAGTTGGACTCGGTGTTTTCCTCATGATTGAGATGTGTATACTAGATAAATAAGGTATATGTATGGGAATATATCTAAGTATAATTTTTAGTTGATATCTTGTTGTGTGGATTATCCTTGTGCATTTTGTGAGACCTTGAGGGTATTGGGGTCCCTAAAGAGTATCGTTATACTCACCCTTACATGGGCTACGCCCACACCTTATTGTGATAGGTGTAGATGATGGTCAGCGCTGACTGAGGATGAGAATACCGGGACTGAATGTGGCTCGGAGGTGGACGTTAGAGGAGGTGAACTACAGAGATGGTCATTCGTGAACTGTACCTACCCTTCATGTAGGATTCTTTGTGGATGATCTAGGATCTTCCTTTCACCTATCAGTTGTCTTGTACATTCCAATTTTCCTTATACTTTCCAGTCGGGCTTGTATTCTGGCCCCTTTTTACTTACTGTACTCACTCTTTTTTCTATTCAGTATACATGAGTTCATATCATACTGTGGGATTTGATGTGTGTGTTACAGGTTATAAAGGAAATTCCTTTTTAGTTTTAGGGAATATGCCTTCGGTCCTAGTCGGTAGCCCCTGCCTATAGAAGGCGGGCTTGGGATAGTCACGGTACGGGCCCCGGGGGACGGGTCATGAATAATTGGCATCAGAGGAGTCAGTTCTACTGTATAGCATAAGACTATAATATTTTTTTAATGGAAATAGTGTTTTGTGTAGTGAGTGTTGTTATCAGTATAGGGAATCCAGTGTTGTTGCGGCAGCCGATGTATCCATACAAAAGGACCCTGACTTCTGATTTCAGACTCAGTGCATGAAAACACTGATTGTGTGTGTGTTTTGAAGTGTTTTCTTTATAGTCTCTTTGAGTCATCTGACTAGGTAAAACTTTTTAACCATGGTTGACCTATTTCTTTTCAGGATGCATCCACGAAGATATCCAACTAATGTTCCGAGAGTTGTACGCAATGATAGCCCTCTGAGCGAAGAGGCCTCGTTGTCGGGCCCTCTTATAGTAGACGCACCAGCGGGGGCACCAGCGGTACCATTACCCATTCGACCACCGATGCCACATGCCCCTGCGATAGAGGGTGCATGCCAGGTTGAGCATGTTTCATGAGTTCCAGCGCTAGAGGCCACCCAGGTTAACGGTATAGACGGACCCATAGGTGGATGAGGATTGACTGGAGGTCTTGGTGATAGTCTTTCGACTTGTACGGACACCAACCGATCTCTTCGTGATCCTTGATGCAATCCTTCTACATGAAGAAGAAAGAAGATGTTGGAGCTTGATAGTCCAAGTTCATGATGAGGTTACGATTCTCTGGGTATACATCAATATCCTGTTTTGAGAAGAGTTTGTCCCAGCGACTCTTCATGTAGTGCATATAAAGAAGCTTCTTCATATGCATCATGGAGGAATGATTGTGTCCCAGTACTCAGTGAGGTTCACTGACCTCTCACGCTACTCCACAGATATGGTGTGTGACCCATTCATTAGGTCCTGAACCTTTGATCAGGGACACTAGTGGGAGATTAAGGCTTCAATTTTATCACTCAGCATCTCGACGTAGGCAGGGGAGTTAGAGTGAGCACTTTTCGTGTAGTATTTACTTGCTGAGAAATCCCCAACAGTGAGACCAACTCCCAGTCAACAAGTAGTGGAGTCTTCAGCAGCATGTAGTAGACATATGACACAGAGGTCCAAGAGGATCAAACCTATAGGTGTACATACGTATGATTCAGAGTCAGTTGTGCGGGTCACTCGAGGCAAATCCGGTCATGCTAGGAGTGGGTAGTGTTACGCATGCGGCGGGAAGGGACACATGGGCCATGAAAGTCTGACATATCGTACGGTTGATCAGATGATGATCAATGGACCGCCCAGGCCAGGACAAAGATTCGAATGAGGAGGTCCATTGGGAGTAGGCAGACGTGGCAGATGAGTAGGCCATGCAGTTGGCGGTTGGAAATAATTCGAGATGTTGCTGCCACAGTCACCAAGTGGTTCACCCCCGACAACAAGGAGCAGAAGGACAGGTGAAATATCAGCTCCAGGTAGCTATGGAATATGATCACGATGCTCCAAATATTATATGAGGTACGATCTTTGTCTCTTCCATCATAGATGCAGCACTTATAGACATAGGATCCAGTCATTCTTTTATTTCCCCTGCCTTTGTTAGAAGCATGGATATTCCAATGGAGCTTTTGGCTTGATCCTTATGGCTAGATACTCCTACAATAGAAGATTAGATGATTACAAACTGCTGCCGGTAGTGCGGGATTACTCTAGGAGGTGAGAGCTTCGGCTGGGATCTCATAGTAGTGGTGTCGGGGCCTTACGACTTCATCTTGAGTATGGACTGGTTATATACAGTCCATGCTCATATTGACTGTATTAGGTGCATTGTGTGGTGTGTCCGCACGGATGGGATCAGGTTTACATTCAACGGTGAGAAAGGATCTTTTGCAGCAAAGTATGGACTTACCCGGGGCATGGTGCATCCAAGTACACATCAGTTTGCTAGCCATACCCTTGGAGTGGTTGATGTGGAGATTCTGAGTTATCCTATTGTGTTCGACCAGTAAATAGATGTCTTCGCTGATTATGTTTTGGGTCTACCTCCTTGCATAGAGGTGGAAATTAACATTGACTTGTACCCCGGGATGACACTGATATCAACCCTAGCATATTTGATAACTCATGTAGAGCATTGTCAGATACTGGAATAGTTTGAGTATTTTCAGGGGAAGGGATTCATTCGGCCTAGTGTATCTCCTTGGGTAGCCCCGATTTTTTTCTCCAAGGGGGATGGGATCTTGAGGCTTTGGGCTGACCGTCGGTGCCTAAACCATGTTACCATGAAAAAAAGTACCCACCTCTAAGGATTGACGACCTCATTGATCAGCTAAAGGGAGAACAGTGGTTATCAAAGATAGACCTCGGATCAGGCTATCACCAGCTCAGAGTGTGAGACATGGATGTGCAGAAGACGACATTCAGATGTTGGTACGTCCACTACGAGTTACTGGTCATGCCATTTGGCATAACCACTGCTCTTTTAATGTTCCTGGGACTCATGAAAAGGATATTTTATCCATAGCTTGATCATTTTGTAGTAGTCTCCATCGACGACATTATGATCTACATGACTATTGAGGAGGAGAATGCATATCATTATCAGGTATTACTGGATACACTATGAGATCACCATCTTTATGTTATGCTCTTGAAGTCCCAGTTTTGGATTTGAGACATTCACTTTTTAGGAAATGTCATCTCAGAGTCTGGAGTTGTTGTGGATCTAGTTATGTTTGAGGCGGTGCTTGCTTGGGATCCACCCAAGAGTGTGATGAAGATATGAAGTTTCCTGTGTTTGGCTAGATACTACTAGAGGTTTGTGCCATATTTCTCTAGAGTTGAAGCACCACTATCAGCATTGAAAAAGAAGTGTAAACCCTTCTTGTGTTCATAGGGATGTCAGTAGAGTTTTTTGGAGCAGAGGCGGGGCTGACTAGTGCTCCCATCTTGAAGCTACTGGAGGAGGGAGTAGGTAATGTATTCTTCTGCAACACATCAAGGACATTACTCGGATGTGTCATGATGCAGGAGTGATTAGTTATCAATGATGGTTCTCGACTGCTGAGACATCCTGAGCAGAACTATGCTACCCATGGCCTGGAGTTAGCAGTAGTGGTCTTTGTCTTGAAGATGTGTCAACATTACATGATGGGTGAGTGTTTTATAGTGTACTCTGATTATAAGAGTCTCATGTATATCTTCTCTCAGAAGGACATGAACCTGAGATAATGATATTGGATTGAGTTCATCCAAGACTATGACTACGAGATAGTCTATACTCTTGGGAAGGTGAATGTTGTAGAAGATGCACTCGTCCGAAGATCTAGTATACAGCTTTCAGGTGAGGTGACGGAGCAGCTGACTGCTTTGTAGATAGCCTTTATGGATCGGGATAGAGAATTTTTTATTTAGTCTTGTATAATCACTCCTCCACCTCTTTAGTTAGTCAGGGAGGCGTAGCATGGGAGCACTGACTATGAGACAAGACGTTCTTAGATATCAACACAATAGGCATCTGATGGATTTTCTGATGGTGGAAAAATCATCATCTATTTTCGTGGACGTACCATAGTACGAGTGTCTCATTAAGAGAAATTAATGATGGAGTTCTACAAATCCCCTCTAGCGGTAAATCGAAGAGTGTTAAAGATGTACCAGGACCTCCGACGACAACACTGGTGGCTGGGAATAAATAATGTAGTCGTAGAGTTTGTCTCTCAGTTCCTCACTTACCAGCAAGTGAAGATGGAGCATCAGGTACTAGCAAGCTTGGTCAACCTTTAGAGGTCCCAAAGTGGAATTATGATGAGATATCCATGGACTTAATGATAGTACTTCCACATACATCCAGAGGTCATGACACTATCTAGTTGATTGTCCACCGACTCACCATGTTGGCCCACTTCCTACTGACCCGAGAGCAGGGTTTTGAAGAGTGCTTGGGAAGCCTCTATGTGCTAGAGATTGTGAGGCTACATGGAGAACCCTCAATGATTTACTCTGATCGTGATACATGTTTTACTTTCCAGCTATGTAAGGGGTTACATTAGGCTTTCAGGATGCAGCTTCGTTTGAGCACCGCCTCCTATCCTCAGACGGATGGTCAAATTGAGTGGACCATTTAGACCCTCGAGGACATGCTACAAGATTTCATTCTCGAATTTGGTTGCAGCTCAGAGGATCACTTGACGTTGGAGGATTATTCATAAAACAAAAACTATCACTCCACTATTGGGATGGTACCTTTTGAGTCATTTTACATGCGATCCTGCATATTTTCTTTGTGCTAGAATGCCATAGGGGAGTCAGCAGTAGTGGGACTAGAGATGGTATGAGTTACCACAGAGTCACTAAAAATCATCCAGGAGTAGATGAAGACTATGCAGAGAAGCCAGTATTCTTATACCGATAGGAGATGAAGACCTCTAGTATTCTAGGATGGTGACCTATACTTTCTACGGGTCTCACCTTGATGAGGTTTGTAGATATTTGATCGAGCTGACAAGTAATCTATGAGGTTCATCAGATCTTTTTAGGTCTTCAAAATAGTTGGAGAGGTGGATTACCGGTTAGATCTTCCATCTTATTTTCACCGGGTGCACGACGTCTTCCACGTATCCCAGTTGAGTAGATACGTGCATGACACATCCCACATCATCGACCACAGCGAGCTGGACATTGACGACAGTGAAAATATTTTTGCGGTTCTCATAGAGATTGAGGATCGACAGTATTGGGTCCTTAATGGGTGGTCAACACCTCTAGTGTTTGTACGTTGGTAGCATGAGAACCTTCAGGAGTGCACTTGGGAGTGGGAGGCTCAGATGCATGCTTAGTATCCCCACGTGTTCCCTTTGTTTGAGTTGTGTTATACAAGGACATAAAGCCCTGATGTGGGAATAATTTAAAGACCCGAAATTCCATGTAATATTTTTTAATAAATGAAAATTTTATGAGTCCGTTAAAATTTATGGTACATGATTATGAGGCCCGGTGTGCCTAGAATGAATTACAAACTTTGTTTTGGGTACATGCAGTAAACATGCGAGTGGGTTTTTGTAACATTTGAACTTGTGCTCGGAATTGAAATATGAGTGCACCGTTGAACTGGTATCGCCAATAAATTATTAATAAGACTTTAACCTTGACGACATTTTGTCGAGGGTGAATGTTAATTTTTGTGTTTTTCATGAAAGAATAAAATAAAATAAAATTGTGTATCATTTTATTTTATTATTTAATTGGAACTCCCATGTGGATGTTGAGAGGTGGTGACCACTTGAACTAAAACCTCTCTACAGAGGTTATGGTGGTGGGGACCACCTGAGGCTAACCTCCCATGTGTGTTATGGTGTTGGGTACCACCCGAGACATAATACCCCTTGAACTCCCATCATAATGGGGGTAAACATATTGATCTTCACCACTTTAATGGTTCCACCCTATTTAATTAATTTTGTCAAAAAAATTAATTAATTAAAAAAATTGAAAATTATGCCAAAAACCCTATAGATAACATAGTCTATTATTTGGGATACCATTTTATTTTTTTGGAATTGGGAGGAAGCTGCCTTGGAAGAATGCACTGCAAAGAATAATTCCAATGAAGAATGTCGTCTTCTTCCTCGCGACATTCATTGATGAGGAATGTATTCAACACCAACAAACTGACGATCGAGGAAAAGCTGACATTTGTCTATTCCCAAAGACATCATCTCCTTCCCCGCGAACAATCTTCGATGAATCAAATGAATTGGGTAGGGTTAGTTATTGAATTCAAGTAATTTATCGATTATATTCCTCATTTTTAGAAATCATGGTGATAATGGATCAACCAAAATGAGTTATCCATGATTTTTATGAAAATTTTGAATGTGATGTTCTTGATTCAAGGTTTTTGTTGAACCTATTGATACTGCTCAAATGCGGAGGGTTTGGGCCAAACAAAGATGGCTCGACCCCTCTTTCGTTCTTCTTTTGGTCTGTTCTTCGTGATAGTGATAGTGACCGTTGCTGGCGTTTGGAACCAGTGGAACTCGAAAACGCCGTCTAACACCACCGCCAGCCACTTCCTCCCCGCGCTACCATGTGGCCTCACTGTGTCACATGAAGACCTATCGCACCACACGGAAGCCTCGCTGCACCACCCAGTGACCCGCCTCACTGCACGGAGGCCTCACTACACGACACCACAACCTGTCATGCTGCCCTGCAGCCTCGCCATGCCGCCCTGTGGCTTTCCATGCCACCCAGTGGCCTCGTCGCGTCGTTCCCTAGCCTGTCACACATCCCTTTGGACTCGCTGCACCGCAGTCCTCTACACCACCCACATCCCTCCTTGCCGCCCAGCTACCCTCTGCAGCCTCCTCGCGGCCTCTGCGCCCCTCGCGTCCTCCGTGGCACCCCGCAGGCCCTCGCAGCCCTCGCGGTCGTCGTGCTGCTGCCAGGTCGGGCTGCCCCGAGCGGGTCAGGCTTCCCAACGTGGGCCAGGCCCAACCCAGCGGGTCGGGCCGAGTTGACCCGTACCGTTTCAGCCCAGTCTAGGTCGGGCCGGGACGGACCGGACCCAGACCACTTTCAACCCCCATATGCTCTTTTGGCCATATCATTTGCATCATGCATGCGTTCGATGAATATTAATTAGTAAAAGAAACTTTGGAGGGAGTCGGTCCCATTACTATACCCCAATAGTGTTATACATGATGTTGGGTAACATTTCTGTTATATAGAGAAAAAATCCAATGACGCCCTCTGGACTAAAAGGCTAACAACTCACAGATCGGGCATCCGATTGAAGAACCATCTATTTCATTGATACCCCTATGACGTGACAGTACGTTGAGATACCTCTTCATGAGACTTCATGGTAGTTGGAGTATCGACCCGTGGCATGTGTAGAAGACCCTCTCAGAGACAAGCGAGCATAGTGTGGGCTCCCTGTAGCTTGTTGTGACGTGAAGAATGAATACTGATCCATTTGGGTCATCACCTAGCAATCCTTTGTGGGTCATCACCTAGCGATCCTATTTAGGTCAGCACCTAGATATCTTTTGTGGGTCAGCACCGAGAGAACTTTTGTGGGTCAAAACTTAGCGATCATTTGTGGGTCAGTACCTAGAAATCATGTGTGGCCCAGCACCGAGCAATCCAGTGTGGGTCAGCACCAAGCGATTTTATGTGGATCTGACTCTAAACAGAGTAAGTTGATTAATTTGTTACATATATTTGCCTCTACTACTATAATTATGTTATATCTAGTGTGAGTTGAGTACGTACATGTGTGGTACTTTCCTTTGTGGTAATACCTAGGTGGTATTATTCTGTGTGATGTATCTTTGTTGTACATTACTTCTTGGTATTCGTTCCTTTGACGAACAGTTGAGCTTTGTAATTTGAGTTGGAATCTTTGTTTTCTTCATGATTGAGATGGGTTTAATTAATAACTTTGGTATACATATGGGAATATACCTAAGTAGGGTTTTAAGTTGATATCATGTTGTGTGGTTTATCATTGGTGGATTTTGTTAGACTTTGAGGGTCTCAGGGTCCCTTTTGTGTATCGTTATACCCACTCTTGCATGAGCTATGCCCGCACCCTATTGTGTTTTGTGAAGATGATAGAAAACGCTGACTGAGGATGAGAATACTAGTAATGGATGTGGATTAGAGGTTTATGTTAGATGAGGTGAACCGTAGAGATGTCCGTTCGTGAGATGTACCTACACTGTAGGTAGGATTCATGGTTGATAATCTAGGAGATTCTTTTCACCTATCTACCATCTTATACATTCTAGTTTTTCTTTTACATTCCAGTTGGGATTTTATTCTGTCCACTTTTTACATACTTTACTCACTCTATTTACTATTCAGTTAAAATGAGTTTTTATCTTGCTATGGGCTTGGTTGTGTGTGTTATAGGTTATAAAGGCAATGCCTTCCCAGTTTTAGGTAATATGCATTTTGTACAATTCTCCAACCCCTGGCCTATGGAAGGCAGGCATGGGGTAGTCATGGAACGGGCCCCGGGAGATGGTCATGACAAAATTAGTCTATGTGAGATGGTTTTTATTTCTTGATTATGGAGCACAACAATATTTTATATGTTAATTGAATTCCTCTTCTACAAAAATAATGACTAGATATTTACTACATTATCTGATAAATTTTTATGAATAAATAAAATTTTACTAATTATTCTCCCACTATATTATCATAATCTAATAGCCATAAACATTTGACTTAAAATATACATATTCTCTGAAATTCAAGTGTCAAAGATCCATATTTACCTTATCATTACCTCATAATTGGTTAGTCAAGAAACATGAAAGTTTTTATGTAGGAATTTCAAATAAAAACTACATTAACTCACATTACCTTAATCTATTGGGTGGACTCCTGATCTGGAAATAATTAATTCATATTTCCTACACCATTCGTCCCAGTTCAACCAAATCCTACATTAGAAGTGAACCATTGATTTCAACCAAGTTAAGTGATCCCAAAACCAAAAATTAGGATTCCCCAATAATCTAAAGTACCCTACATTGGTTGTTCCACAACATTGAAATATGGTTCGATTCTAACTGAAGAAATGGAAGGGTATACCAACATAATATTTTTTTGAGGGATTTTATCTTTTTTTCAAAAATTACTAATTATTATATTTTTTACGTACTTGTTAATTTAAAGTGAGATTACATATGTTTTTAACCATGTATTTAGATAAATTTTTGCATAATGAATTTTATTTTAGTTATATCAATCATTCTAGTTAATTCACTAATTATATGATCATGAAAATTCATCCATAATGAAATAACCATTCAACTAAAATAATTAAAAGAAGTGGTATGATCATGAGAATGACCAAATGGATAGTTTTTCTATTATTTGATAAACTACCTGAGTAAGTATGGGGGAAACAAATTGAAATATTTATGGTTCATGTTTATATCATTCCATATATCAACCTTTTTATCTTTTTTGATGGGGTTTTCCTTATCTCCTGAATTGAACATCATCAACTAGAAAGGGATCCCATCGATTACATATTCTTCTAATCACATGTGGGTGAGGGGTAAAAGGGGTTTTACATTAATGAAATCGTGGACACACGTGACATATATATTAATATGGATAGAAGGACCAAATGCCAACAATTTAATTTAATAATAAATTTATAGGAATCCAATCACATTCAAATGTCTTGTCTATCTCATGATCATTTACATGCATGCAACATATTACACAATAAACAGAACGAAGGTTTAATTCTTTAATCGTTATTATCTAATATAAATCCATCTGAAATGGGTTAATTATTATTTTTAATTAATCAATAATTTTATCATATATATTTTCTCTATTTCCATGAGATTCTTAGCCATTATATTTTTAAAAAAATTTATCAATTCTTTTACAATTGACTACATACATTACATGTCACATGAACGTATCCTAGTGAATACATATCCCAAATTACCTAACAGGTATTATACAAGTATACACATTATTAATTGGGACATATAGAAAGAACATAGAATAATTTATATTATAAAACTCATACATTATTTTCCGATCTTGAATATTATACAGATGTTAATAAAATATAAATATAAATATATAATCCGATCACATGGAGTATCCCAATTTTTTCTCACTAAAAATTATATGTCTCAATGGTAACATAATTTAATAAATTTTAAATGTTATTGAATAGTAATTGTATAATTCATGTATTTCTAGTCTACAAGACATGTAAATTCTTCACCATGTATCCGATGTACACATCCATGGAATTGGTGTGTGATACGTACGTCAGAAATCATTTAGTATAAGGAATTTTTAGTGGGAAACACCCTGTGTTGACTCTGTGTTACAGTATCACCAGTTGGGTATGCCATGTACGGTATGCACAGCCCATCCCAGTCCCAAATGCGATGGAAATCCATGTCCAATGGGCCACACGATGTGTAGTCTTGCAGAACATGCACCATTGTATCTTGGTCAACACGCGGTGTAATAATTATCTACAACATATTTCATTAATGCACATAAGCTGAATAATTTATAAACTAATTTTGATACATTGAACAAAACTACCAGGAATGTACTTTTGATTATATTTCATGGACTTCTATGTTACCTGGACAGAATCCTTGGCACCTTCGGATTAGACCCTCAATATAATATTAATCATAAAAAGAATCATTTTTTAGATCTATGAAAAATGTTATAGGAAGAAACAGATATCATAATTCAAAAAAAAAAGAAATTATTAAACATGAATTGAAAACTAATGTATAAATGATAAAATCACAAATGATTATATTATAATTGTAAAAAATTATATTCCCCATCTTATAACACTTTTATGTTATGGGTGCAGTCGAAGGATGGGAGGGATGGTACCCAGCATTAATTTTTCCATTATTCATTGAATAATCTAGGAACAATATGACGATGAATGCCAGTATCAAAAAAATTGAATCATGGATTTAAATATTCGAATAGAAACCTATAAAAAAGTGAAATTATCAACATATTTTTCTATAATCAATTAAATTAAATAAATATTTCTTCATTGGTGATTATTTTTTCATTGATTCATTTGGCAATAGATCTGTTGTTATACCAACATTGCACTATAGAGATTTGAAGTTACCCAATTAGGATCCATCTATCACTAAGAGGGGTAGGGGTGAATTCATCATATATAATATTTTATGTTTAATATATTTTTGAAAAAACCTTCAACTCCTATTAATTAGTTCATAACCTTGTGAACAGTTATATCCAAATGAACACAAGATTTACAATGCTCAATACCCGCAAAGAATAGTTACATCTGTATTATGGTACCGAAATAATACCGTACCAAACTATGCACTAGAAAAATATAATTTTTATGTGGAATACAATGTGTAGGATATACCCTAACACTACTGTATCACATGGGAGACAACCCACATGTTTATGTTAACACTCTTAGCACAAATAGGGTAATGGAAGTTCATTGTGATTCTTTACAATAATTCAAAAATCTGATCTTTGAAAAAAATTATATTCTATTTCCTATCCAGATGATTATACAACTGCCTAGGAATCATAATAATACTTACTCTTATGCTACTCTCATATCTTCATTCACTTGAAAGCACTTATCACATAATTTGGGTACCCAAATCTTCAATTCGCAGAGCTCCTTCCAAGATCTCCTTTATGATGTTCCCAGCTTCGCAAAGCTCTATTGTTCATAGAGCTCTCTACTTCACAGATATCACTAGATAATAAAGAACAATATTTATTAGAGAGAAAATTGGTCTTTGTGACATTCAATTCTTCTACAATTCTTAATGACTTTCCGAGAATATCTTGTCCTTCACATATCTTAATATATATGAAGAGCCCTATTTCTTTGTGAAAATTCATAACAATTCGAGAGCTATAAAATTATCATTATGTTTCTTTATATTTCATGAGGGTGTAGGAGTATATTTATAAGGGTTTCAAAAGTACTCTAGAACATTACAGCCTCTTCAGCGGCATGTCAGCACCAAATCGTAGAGCATCAAACTTCTTCTAAAATTAGATTTATTTCACCAAACGCCATGACTATTTTTCGAGATTCGCAAAGCTCTTTTCAATCCTATATAATTCTGTCAAATCCTTTGCTCCTCTACGATGCATTTTCTTCCTTTGTGCGATAACAATTCAATTCACATTTACCCCCTAAATTCTCACCCACAATGCCCCTATCCTCATCCTTTTTCAAAATTCAACTTAATCGTGAAAAACAACGTCAACATTATTCGTTTATTCGAAAAAACTACATCATTAAACTGATCTCCCCAAAATTTATTCATTTTCCATGTTTTGATGATATCGTCAAGAAAGTCATCTTCTTTATATGTTACCCCAACTCAAAATTTTGTACCCCAAAAATTTGGAAAAGACAGGAAAATAGTGCCACATTAAACTCTTCCTTATGTAAAACAAACCATATTTATTGACAACAATGTTTTAACCCTTTTAATTTGAAAATCATGCCTCATATGTTCTCCAACATACTTATGATATTTGGGAAATATAAAACAACAATGAATTGTTATATTTACCATGGAAGGTATTATAACATTCCTATAATTCATCCCCCACATATATATATAGTGAACGTAGTTACTTTATTTTCAAACATCCTTGAAAAAAAAGGAAAGTACTTCATTCACTCAAAAACATCATCATCCAAATTGGTCCTAGAAATATCCCCTTTGTATTTTTTTCAACCATGATTCATAAATCACTGAACATTGAACCCTTCAGAAATAGGTCACTTATCAACAATTCTAAGCCTATGTGACCCAAATCATTATACAAAACATGAATTACTGACACCAAGACCATGATAAAAAAAAGCATTGACTATAAAACTACTTCCCATTATATTTCCTCATCATCTTTCTTCACATCATCATCATTCCTACAAGAAAAAATTTATTTCTTAAAACCACCATAAAACCATTATAAAACCATTCCATCAAATATTAAGAATAGTTCACACACTTGAAATGATAAAGGCACAACTTACCCACCACTCCCCCAATATGCATGCCTCCATTAGGTTAGATATATGAAAATTCTCCCCCTTTACAACACTATCCAAAGGTAAGATGATCAAGTGGAAAATAGACATTCATCAACCTTGATGAGAAGAAGGTTGGAAACCCATGTTCAAACTCAATTTAACAAATGGTTCCTTTGGTAATGGTTTTGTGAATATGTAAAAAACTTTCTCTAATGTAGGAACATACTACAACCTCAATTAATTCCTCTACACCTATAACTTGATGAAGTGGTACTTTATGTCATTATGTTTTGAACGAGAATGTGGTACTAGATTCCTTTAAATATTAATTTCACTATGATTATAAAATCATAAGAGAAAGTGTATCTTTACTTCAAAAAGTAGATCTTCCAAACGAGTCGACATCCACATGAGTTGGGTAGCTGCTTGAGTAGTAGCAACATACTCAGCTTCAGCTGTACTAAGATTTAATGAATTTTATTTCTTTTTATCAAAACTAATAAAAACATTTCCCATAATAAAGACTCCACCAGATGTAGATATTATATTTGTCAACGTTTCCTTCCCCATCAGCATCTGAATACATAAAAAATCAATATTTACTAAGACATCACAACTTAATCCAAAATTTTTTGGCATTTTATATATCTGATAATTTTTTTTCTACAAATCAAATTTGATTCTTTAGGATCTCTATAAATCATGGTCATAATATAACATCATAGGAGATGTTAGGTCTTTAGGAAGTCAAATAAAACAGACTTCCCATTAGATTTTAAAACAAATACTAATCCACTTACATTCCATCTCTATCTTTAATCAAATTGTTTCCCACTAATATCATTGTGGAATCTAGTTTCAAATTATTCACTCCAAACTTCTTTTGAATTTCCTTGGAATACTTTTCTGGAAAAATAAAAATGTGGTTCCCCTTATGTAAAATTCTAGTCCCACAAAATTGTTTCATTTCTCCCAATATGGACAAATCAAATGACTTCTTCATCTCCTCTAAATTTTTTCATACGACCTTTCATCGTTTCTAGAAAAGAATATGTCATTGACATAAACAATTACAAAGAGAGAAAACTCCAAAAATTCTATTATGTAAATATTGTTGTTAACTATACCATTCCTGAAATACATATTCCTCAATAAATTAATCAATTCATTATACCATGCCCACAGAGCAAGTTTTAGAACATACTAATTCTTCTTAAATAAACACACCTAACTTTCATCCATCCCAATAAAAAATCCACATGGCTAAATAGTATAAACATCATGTTCAAGAACACTATTCAAGAATTCAAATTTTACATCCATTTGATTGATTTTATGACTTCATTGTGCATCAATATAGAAAAACATTCTCTTTGTTTCTAACCATTCCCTCGAAAAATGATTTCCTAAAAAATCCTTAAATTTTTTAATATCATTTTTAAACAAATCATGCTTTGTTTTTTATAATTCCACTATATTCATTATTCTTTTTTTCATAAATCCCACATTCTACCAATAATGTTCTTGATGTCTATCTTGGATACAAGCTCCCACATATCATTATTCTCTATCTGATCATGCTCTTCATTCATAGCTTTAACCAATTATGGATTCTAAAATTCATAATTCACATAATTTAGTTCATCTTTTTAATAGATAGAAGTGTTTCTAATAGCATTCGTTTTTCTTCATGTTCGAACCCTATAACGTTGATTACCATTAATGTTCTTTGTATCCACCTGATTCATCATCCTAGGATGAGTTGTTTTAATTTCACCCTCCTCAATTGAAATTGTTTTGTTTGACTATTCATCTTGAGTATGATTACCAGAGTCTGTAGCATTTTCTGAAATATTAAAAAAAATCCTTATCTTTATTATCTTCCACAACATAATAAGACACCTTTGCATTTACAATATTTTCAACAACATTTACATGAATATAATCAACAATTATATATATTTAATTTGATGAAACATATATTTCCTCTTCCATTTCGGGAATATCTTTGCAAAAATCCTCCATCTCCACTTTTCGCAAACATATTAAGGTTTCCACGTTTCAACATTATAATGAACAGTCTCCCAAAACTATTATGTGTTTCAAAGATGGAGATTATCATAGAACATTTAATATGGACTCATATCTATTTTAGGCTTATAGAAAAAAATATGATTATACACAGTAGTGCTCGTGGATTTCCTCCAATGATAATGAGAAATACTATTTTCATGTAACATAGTTCTCTCCATTTCCACAAGACCTATATTCTTTCTTTCATCAACCCCATTTTGTTTATGTGTGAATGATGATCAGAACTCATTTTGAATTTGATGCATCTCAAGAAAAATTTCAATCTCTTTATTCTTATACACACCACCACTATCAGTTCTCATCATCTTCAATGAATATTAGTGTTCCATATATGCTTTCCTCTTAAAACTCTTAAAAAATTTCAGATCATCTCAATTATGTCTCTTGTACATATCAAAAGTAATTCGATTAAAGTCATCATGGAATGAAATGAAGTAATTATCTCCATTTATGATTAAGTTTTCATTGGTCCACACATATTATAATGTATAGCTTCTGAGTGTCGTTTTGAGAGAATGTCACCTCTCCTATGCATAGAGTTTGTAATCTTCCATTTCTCACAAATAGTGCAACATCAATATCTTCTTCTAGATAGATTTGGCATATCTCAGACATTGTATCACGTTGAAAACATGAACATATTTCTCTCAAATGTATATTCCATACATTTATGACATAACAAATTTTTATCCACCACAACCAAGTTACAAGAGATCTGTATTTCAAAACCATGGAACAAATTCCCTTTTCTATGTTGGCCTCTTTTAACAACATTTCCTTGATATTCACTTTTCACAACAATCCAATATTTTTGGAAGAAAAATTTGTTTCCCTCTTCAAAGAGTTGTGTCACACATTGAAGGTTTTGTTTCAGCCCATCAATATATAGTTTTTTCTTGGGGTTTATATTTTCTTTTCAAGTGATGGATGATCGAACACCATTCATCATTAATGATTCATCATTTCAAATTATCACTCATCCTTCATTGAAATATTTCAAATTAATTTAAAATAGTATGTCTCCTATCATATGAGATGAACTACCACAATCAAGGATTTAGGGTTATTCAGATTTTATATTTTTCAAAGGGGTTTCAACAACATGATCTTTATTCATCCTTTTCATCCACTTTCTGTAGTGGTTCCTCCAATTTCACATCCAAGTCAATTTGTTCAAGAAAGATATCCAAACACCATTTCTTATCAATCCTAGAAAGTATGACTATCCTTGAAATTAAAATCTTTGGATTTTGAGAATTTTTAAAACACTTTTCTTGTTCCGATAACACAACCATACAACCATTAAAAAGATGTACAAGACCATCAAATCTTTCCAAGATAGTTTCCAATGGTTAGAATCTATTCTCAACATTCAAACCATCCTTATCAAATATCTTCTGTACTTTTTATAAATGTTTTTTTTCATTTTAAAGTATCGATTCCCCCTCGGTAGTTGTCCTTCAAATATTGTGCAGTGGTATAAATGATTATGTTTGAACCAACTCATAATTTCCATGTGTCAGAATCCACCACAATACCAAAAGTATCCATAGAATAAATATTTCCCTCTAAAACATGCATAAGGATTGGAGCTGTGAACATGCTTCTCAACAATCTTCTTACT
Organism: Viscum album; assembly: GCA_963277665.1. NCBI lineage: Eukaryota > Viridiplantae > Streptophyta > Magnoliopsida > Santalales > Viscaceae > Viscum > Viscum album. The sequence goes on along the minus strand of OY728129.1, from coordinate 274,481,309 downwards.
AAAACTATGTTGAAAATCATCCTTCTTATTTTCAATTATAACATTCTCCTTGATCTCATGTTTTTGTTCCGACATGCGAGAACCACAAGGAGTATAAATTTTTTTAGACTTCAGAATTTTTTTTATTTTTTATTTTTTTTATTTATATATTTGACCACATATGTATCCTTTCTAGAATTATTAATTTTACAACTGTATCCATATTTCAATTCAACATTCGATGGTAAATTATCTTCATCCTTCTTAGGTGAATTTATTGAATAACTTTCCCTAGGAAAATTAACAGAGTTTTTCAACCATGTATTTGTTTCCTCATCTTTTAAGATTATGTTAGGCAAGTTCCAAATCATCATCATTTTCATTCATCATTACATCTAGACGATCTTTATGATTTTATTAACTCTCAAGATTATTTTTTAGATTATCAATATCTTTTTCAATTATCTCATTCTTATTAGGGAATCCTTCTTGGTCATTTTATAAAGCGATTTCATTTGCCAATTTTAGGTTTTCCTTATCATGCCTTATGTTCATTCTTAAAAAATACATCAGATATTCATTCACATAATTTTCAAGTTTAGTTTCCTCTTCATCAATATTACTTCTCTCATAATCTTCTTTATTCAAAATCTCAAAAAGTTACTCTCTCTATCTTTCTCAGTAATATATTTTTAATAATCATCCTCACTATCGTTATCTTCTTTTTCCCAAAAAAGCATTATGCTTTATGATTTGAAGAAATTTTTTCCTAACATCTTACATAATATATATATAATTTACCCTATTTCTTCAATGACCTTCTTGTTCATCTATGTTCATCACCATTATCTTCATCTTTCCATTTAGAGAGAAATTACTGACAATTTGGCCAATAGATCTACATTCAAACTAATTAAAGGGAAGTCTCCCTTTTAATTTCTATGTGTCTCCTTTATTATTTTTAGATAAAAAAGATAATAATTCATCAAAATTTTAAAATACCTCATTTTCAGAATTGGATTCACCAACTTCATCTCCAATAAAAAATTTCTTTGACATCTCTACCGAATCATCCTTGAAAGGAAACTCTCTATCATATATTTATTTTCTCTTCATATTCTTCTCGCATATCATTTCATAAGAGATGAGAGTGCTATGAAAATAATATATATATAATGTTTTAGGGTCTCTTTCCTCTAGTGATTTATCAATAGTTTCAAATATGTCAAAAATATTTCTAAAAATCTATTCAACAACTGTAGAATCCTAAAACTATTCCCCATGACATCTAATAGTACTAACATTGTAATTTATCCTTCAAAATAATTACCCACCAGTTTCATGATCATTCATTTTGAAGTCTTCATACATCATCCTCTAGATTTGATGGTTTTCATTCTTCACTTTTTTGTTTCATCGTAGATGTTTTCCAGTCTTCCCTAGATTCCATTGGATGTAGCGACACCTTGCACTCTTAAATATTCATAATTATTAAGAGATTATGGTAATGAATTTTTATCTCTTCCATCATTCTCAGGATCCTTATTATCAGTACAAATAAGAGGAACCTTTCCATCAACAACTTTAATACATCTATTACTGTTTTAAGAACATCATATCCAACAGACATAAAATAAGAAATCATTCTATCATTCTAGATATGATAAATATTCTCATAAAATATCAGAAACCTATTATTGTTCACACAATTTAGATTATCTTTAAAAATGTCTATTCAAAACATAATGAATGAATAAATGGAGGGAATCGTCCTATGATACAAATTGATGTGACTCGGGTAGGATCCAAGTATCACAGAGAGGGGGCGAGGTCGAATCAGTGATCTTTTTCTTTTATGTTTCATTTATATTTGATACAATGGTCACCTCTTGTTAATGATCGCTTTCCCTACTTAAGTCCCAAGACCATGGGAACAAAATATTTACAAGGTTCACTACTCAAAAAATGTATAAAGGTCCTTGGTTTTGTATAGAAATAATCTATTTCTACAAAATACACAAGAAAACAATAAATTAATATGGAATACAATGAGTTGTATGTAACATTACACTCTTGATTCAAATAGGAGATAATCCTCATGTGTGTGTGAAATCTCTTGGCACAAATAGTGTAATGTCATACCTCTGTGATTCATAACAATCATTTACAAATCAGAACATTGAAAACAACTCTTTTACTTCCTATCAATAAGATTATAGGAACTTAATCTACTTCATAATAATATTTAACCATAATCCCAGTCATATGTTTATTTACATGAAATTAATTATCACTTAATTTGGGTACTAAAATCTTTAGCAGGGAAAACTCCTTCACGAAGCTCCCAACTTCGTAGAGTGCAATCATTCACAGAAATCTATAGTATCCAGAGCTCTATAGATCGTTGAGCACACTATTTCACAGATCAATAATTTTTCTTTGCGATGGTCACTTGTTTTAAAAATTTAATCAACTCTCCATGAATCTATTGTCCTTCATAGAGCTTACTACCTTCATTGATTCCCAATTCTATGTGAACCTTTTTTTCAATTCAAGAGCATTAAAAATATTGTTATGTCTCCCTATATTTAATGAAGGGGAGGGGGCATATTTATAAAAATTTCCCACCAACTCTGTAACCATCCATCCACTTATATTCCACATTAGCAATAAATCTCAGAGATCTAAAATTTCCACAGATATTCACTCTGTTTTACGGAGTACCTTGACTATTTTACAGATTCCCAACAATTTTCATAATCATGAACCATTCATTCAAATACTTTGCACCTTCACGATTCTCATTAATTATATGATCCACAATAATTCCCTTCACCTTCACCACCACAATGCTCACCCACAATGGCCCTTTCCTCAATCATTTGCAAAGAAAATTATATCCACGAAAAACATCATCAACATTATTCACGTCTTCATTAAATATACTTCATGAATCCCATATGAACAAAATTCATGAATTTTTGATGTTATAATGAGATGTTCTAGAAAATAAATTTTTTAAAATGTTATCCAAACTCCAAATATTGGACAACCAAAATTTGGCAATGATTGTAAAACTAAGCCATCATAGACACTTTCTTTAGAAAAATCAACCATGCTGATTGGCAACATAGATCCTCCTGATTTCATTCATTGAGATTACATCACATGTTCTCCAACCAACATATGATATTTTTTAAAGAAATACTATAAAAGAGTCATCATATTTATCATGGAATGTTTTTAAAATTTCACGTCCTTCATCACCCACTTATACAAAGTGATGTAATTTCCATTCTTATCATACATCCATTGAAAAAAAGACCAACTTTTGAACATCCAAAAACATCATAATCCAAAATGGTCCCAACAATATTAAGGGTAGATAACCTCTAGTGGTGTTCCACTCATGTTCCATGTATCTCTGGAGGTCTCCAAAGGAGTCTATGGGTGATATACCAAATGATCTGTGCGGTTTCGATTCTTTTAATTGATCGCCTTGAAAAATGCTTCCAAATAATTTTCCCTTATCTGATAGAGGAGGATCTCTCCCTTTCCTAAGAGCATTATTGGAGATGGATTAACTCTCTATTCATGATATATTTATCTAATTCATTGTGAACAACATAATAGATGTCACTTATCTTCCCTATGGATAATAATGAAAATAATATAACTCGGCATTTATTTGATTTGGGTAATAATAAATAATAATCACATGAGCATTTTCGGTTTCATATCTCCTTGAAAACTGCCATGTCAAATAACAACAACAGTATTATTATTTCATGTCATTTTAATAAATTAATATTTATAATTAAATATTATTTATTTTAATAATTTTCAATATTACTTTTTCTCACTGGACCATTAAAAATGGTTTTCCAATCCTTTTAATAATTAATAATATTCCATGAATAATATATTCTCTCAAATAACTAGTGAAAGAATAAATGTGATCAGGATTACTTGAATAATTATTAAAGTACTATTAGGAATGATATTTATTCAATGTATTAAATAATAAATTATTTATCTAAGATACTTGATACACTTAGTGTGTCACCCTCTAGGCCCCTATCTTAGTGGAATTAAGTGAACATATCTAAAGTCAGCAGATACTGTCTAGAAACAGTCCAAGGAACCCATAAGAAATGAAGTAAATTCCGCAATAATATGTCACCTTATATGAATGCTTAAAGTGGTATATAATCCCTTTATCACAAAATTTATTTCGTTGAGGAGTTTTCATCCATGTTTCATCAACCTATATCCTCTATATCTACTGCATTTACTTTCAAAAAATATAATTTTCTGATAGAATAACATGGCCATCGATTTATTAAAGAAATATCATTTCCATCATAGTTCATGAGATATTATCATCTGTTAAAGATTAGAAGGGATAAATCCTTTCTCTCATTATTCATTAATGATATATTTCTCGTTACATGTCCAACACATCCTACCTATCCACGAACATATGTTGTCATGGTTTTCAACAACACATATATGTAAAAAACTCAAATTATCCATTAATAAAAATCATAATGTTGAAAGACTGGTACACACGTTCACAAATAAGAACACCGAATGGAACCTATTAATGTGAATTTCCTTCTATTGGGTTACATTCTAATAATATCCAACTGGATATCATTATGGTCATACACCATGTGAAAGAGACACAATATCCTCTGATTATCTGCCCCTGATAGCCTTTATCATTTGTGTCCAATCAAATGATATTATCCAGCTATAGAAAATATGTTCTAGAATTGTGTCATGGATGTTCTGGGTTCTCATCCTAGCAATGATCCACTATGAAAATTTAGTGTGACATCAACTCTTATGACAACATCACATACAACTTCATACAGATGAAATATCATGATGTGATAATGAGTTTATAAATTTACATCCAATAAAGATTCTTTTATCATAATGTAACAGAAGATCCCTCTAGGGAACTAACTCATACAGACTCCAAAATTTATTAGATCTAATGTCTAACAATATTAATTCCTCTACCTCTCACATGATATTCACGCAACTAATGATATTGGGATTTCATCAAGGATTCTTCAACATTCTCTTCTGGAGATACTCTTCTCATTGAAACATATACCCTTTGATATAAATCCTTTAAGAGGTGATTCTTATTGAGTATATGATTCGTCCATTGTTGTTTCCTTCCGTCTTTGTCAAAATCCATCATCGTAGTATTATTTCAGTACAATGTGATAAATTTTTTTACTTCTAGTTACCATGTCAATCTCATAGACAATGTTCTGAATCCATAAGGTTTTCGTGATGGAATTATACACTTCTATATATGTGGAATTCATTATATAATTAGAAAGAACATGATTCATTGTACTCTTCCATATATCAAATCCTTTATTGCGACAGAAAATGTATCACGATTATGAATTCTGATCATTCTAATTTATCTAAAAACTAACATCAACATAACCACTGATGACAATATCATTGTCTCTTCCATACAATAAAAACATATGCTTAGTTATTCTCAGATACTTATGGATATTCCTAGATGCATTTCAATTGTGATCTCTTGGATTTTCTTGATATCTATATACCATTCTCATTTTATAGGGAAAATCATTTCTATTAGGCAACATTGAATATATGATAGATCCTATTTTTAAAGAATATGAGATCTTACTCGTTCTATATTACTCTTATTGTGTTGGTGGAAAAAATTTCTTAGAAATTTCTATGCCATGTGACACTTGATCCAATCCCCTGTTAGATTATCCCATACTATATATCATTAATATCTAGTCAATAAAAATATGTTTTCATAGTCAAAGAATCATTTTGGATCTATCATGAATGATCTTGATCCCTATAATGTAGTCTATTTCCCATAAAATCTTCGTGGATAAGAACTTGTTCAACTATTCCTTAAATGAATGTAGGACTAATCATTCATTTCTAATATGTTATATGTCGTCAACATACACATCTAAGATAATGACTTCATTTCCACTAAATATTTTTCAAATTCACCACTCGAATTATTTTTTAATGAAATTAAATCCATTCATGTAGTCATTCAATCAAATGTTCCATGGTCTATAAACATTCCTCAACCAATAAATGAAAATTTACAACAATAAAATCCTTTTAGAATAACGTAGTGTCACAAATAATAATGGTTGTGTGATAAAAGAATATTCATGAAGGTTCCCACTAACAAATGCAATATTGAAATCCATATACCAAGTTTCATAGTCATGGAAGATTATTACACAAAATGTAAATCAAATTGATTTTGACATGCTAAATAGAAAAAAAGATTTCGTCATAGTCAATTACATGATGCTAAATAACCCATTTTGTATCTAGAATTTCTTTATTAGAACACATAATACATTAAATTTCATTTTTCCTTTTGAATATCCAATTACAACCAACAATCATTACAAAAAATAGTGCATAAAATAGAACCCATACTTGCTTCTAAAACATAGAATCCAACTCAGTGTTCATAGAATCTATCCATCTTGTAGCTTTTAACATATCTACTCAATCCATATAAGAGAGAGGAATATCAGTATCCAATAATATTAAGTCACCATCCACGGTGAAAATAAAACCATATCTGTCTAGTGACCTTACCTCTTTTTAGAAACAATATAGTACTATTGTTTTAGGAACCAATTCTTCTAATGGTACCTATGGAACTTTTTCCAGTACCAACTCCTATGTATATTGGGTATCATATTCATCAAATTCAATCTACTTCCCACTATACTTTTTTATGTTATTCTCCCTCTCATGAATTATGACTTGTCTAGTAATAGCCACTTTCTTATATGAGATTTTGTACAGGTAATGTCCCATTGTTTCCTTGGGATACCCAATAACGATACAATTTGTGCATCAGGGTGCATGTTTGTTTCATGAGAAACCCTTAACTAATTCTTGTAATGCCCATACACATGTATGTGATAAAATTGGATTCCTTTCACTCTATAGCTTGAATAGAATTCCCTTTTCCACATTACTTTGTACTCGGTTTAATTTTTATTAGTAATTTTGTAATGCATATCCCTAAAAGGGTAATGAATGATCTGTGTGACTCATCATGGATCGTATCATGTCCAAAATGTTATGGTTACTCCATTCACTGACACCATTCCACTATGCTATATATGGTTTAGTGGGTGGAGATAATATACCAAAATCTAATAAAAAATTGATGAAATGTTGGATAAGATATTATCCTTCTTGATATAATTGAAGCATATTTATCTTCTCAATAATATGACTCTCTACTCCAAATTTAACTCATTAAATTTATAAAAGGAATCATACTTAGACATCATCATGTAAATAAATCCATATCTACTCAATTCATCAAAAAAAGTTATGATATAATAATATACACCTCTTGCATCTTCTATAAATGGTCCAAACACATTAGTTTGTACCAATCCTAGAGGATCAGTGGACCTTTCAACATATCCAAAAAATAATGGTTTTTTCAATCTACCTAATAAATAAATGTGACATATATGTAGTGGTTTTATCTCATAATAGTCTATATAAACGTCTAGGTAAAGCTTTGTGAAGGTCTTCTCATTTTAATGGTCTATTTAGTGATGCCACTATAGGGTGTTATATGAGTCATGTGAACTTGATTAATTTTATATTACTAATACTTGCCTTTCATGATTTAATTATATAGACCATTATTTAAATGGTCCAACCAGAAAAAATGTTTTCAATATAAAATAAACAACATTTATTTCTGAATATGAGAATAAAACCATCTATATATAAACATGATATATAAATTAATGTTTTTTATAACACTTGGTAAATAATAATATTTTTGTAAAACCAAAATCATCTCAGAAAAAAAGAATGGTGGTATACACTGATAGTAAGAGAATATAACCTTGAACTATTGGCTTCTCATATATCCACCACTCCTCTAATTTTTTTCTAAAATCTACTTGGTTAATATATTTTGAATACTAATTTGACCACCACAATAGGTATCTCATAATACATCTGTAGAAATAGAAATATTTCACTCGATAACGAATTCACATTTTTATTTCACATGCCTTTGGGTTAAGTTCCTCTTCGAGTGGCCTGACTTACCACAGGAAGAACAGACTACCTCCTTTTACCGAACATACCTTTATATTTTCTTCTTCTTTGTTGGATGGTTCTACGATGCTATAAACCATTAATAATTATTAGGTCCCTTTTTCATTGACCTTACTCTTCCTATTCAATATAATGACTCTTGGTATTTCACCACCCATGTACTTATCCACATGGATAATTAAATTAAGATGTTATGATAGACTCTTGCCATTATGTCACATATTATAATTGATAATAAAGAATGTTTAGGTCTTGGGATGTGATGAAATTAAGATATCTATATACAACTCATCTAGGATTTTAATCCCAAAGATGTCCAGATTATCAATATATTTTATAAGCATGACAAACTGTGGCCTATCTTGCGAAGAATATCAAATATTAGGGGTGAACAAAGCATGAGGGATCTCATACCAATTGTGTCTCACCTTCTATTCATAGAGATCCTGATGGTGAGATACCATTTTATAAGCATTTCTTTTCAAAGGTTTCTTCATGATCTCATTATACATGGATGATAACATTATTCACTGAATATATATAGAATCATATAGATGTTTCTCATACAGAGGTATCTCTTCTTCACTCATCATATTTTGAGGCACATCATGTTATTGTTCTTCCAGAAAATATAGTTTCTTTTCATGTTAAAGGATGAAAAGTAGGTGACTTTTCTACTAATGGAAATTACTACTGGTGAGAATTTTTCCATTCATCAGTATGGATTCCAACAATATGGTTGATGTCATTTTATTTCATTTTCTGTAAATAATATTAGCATATAATTATTAAATTATCTGATAAATTTAGGAAAATAAATAAAATTATATTTATTAATCTCCAAATATTTTATATAAACCCAATAACCCTCAATTTTAGCTTTGTAGTATCCTGCTTCTGGAACATTCAAGTCATGATGATCCATATTCCCTTATCATTACACAAACATTTTTTGTTTGAGAAACATGAAAGGATTTAGGTAGGCATTAAAATCCAACTGCATTAACTCACTTTTCCTTGATCCATTGAGTGGTCTCCACAATAATAAATTTATTAATTTAGATTTCATCAACCTTTACCTCTCTGTTACACAAAATCATACTTTGGAAGTCAACCCTTGATGTCAAACAAGTATGTCAACATAAAACCCAAAAATAGTATTTCCTGATAATTGATATCTCCCCCAACATTGTCTGGTCATGAAAATTGTATTATGGTTTGATTCTAACTGAATTAATAGAAGGATATACAAATATACTAATTAATTGAGGCATTTTATACTTTATGCATAAATTTATAATTATTATCTATTTCACATGCTTATTAATATTAAGTGGGATTAAATAAGTTACTAACCTTGTCACTATTAAATATTTAAGCATAATAAATTTTGTTTTTGTTACATATTACATGCTTTTTAATATATTAATTACATTATTTTCAAAAAAATATATAATGATATAACCATGCAACCAACTAAATTAAAATAAAGTGTTTGATCATGAGGTGTTTACATTGGTTAATTTATATAGCTGTTTATAAACAAACTGTTAACCTAAGAGAGAAACCTCATGATCCTTTTTTGGATTGTGTTTATAGATTTCCACCTATCAATATTTTTATCTCCTAGAATTGGTTTCATATCTACATATTATATGAACTACATTCACTATCATAGAACCTCCAAACATTTCATATGATTTTATTCACACAAAGGTGTGGGGAAAAAGGTGGTTCAAATAAAAGAACCCTTAGAGATGCAGGCACAACATATTAACTAAGAGATATGTCATACAGGCTAAACATAAAATTTAATAAAGAAAAAAAGGAACCAAATCACATACAACGGTTTGGTCTATCTCATGGTCATCCACATGGATACAACGAATTATGATTTTATAAAAAATTGAAATAAATTATTTAATCAATATTATTTAGGACAAATCACACATGGTTGGATTAATTATTGTCATTAATTAATCCATCATTTTATCAGGACAATTGTAATAATTTCCTAGAGATTATCATCAATTATAAGATAAATATAATAATAATTTCAATTAAAATTAACTGTGTACAAAACTTTTCCCCAGGAGGTACCCTAGTGAATACCCGTCCATAACTACCCATCATGTATTATACTTGTATACACTTTATTTTTTGTCACATATATAATGCACATAGAATAATTAATATAATCCAACTCATAAATGATATGAAAAGATTGAATATTATACAGATGTTAATAAAACACACAAACACGAATATAAATATATATATTTAATCTTATCATATGGTATGTTCCAACATTACACCCCCACACAAGTACATTTTTTAGAGGTTACATAATATTAAAAAATTAAATTTTGGTAACTAGTACATGTACACATTTTTAGATCTGATCTACATGGTGTGTATATTCATGAACGTGGATCTGAAGTACACACCCTCGAATCAGTGTGTGAGGTGTACATGAAAAATCACCGAGTACACGACGTGTCCAGTTAGCCACAGGTTGTGCTGATTAAATTTCACATTGTCACCGGCCTCGTTGATAGTATATGGAATCAATATCCTGACCCTAGCATGAAAGGGAAAACATGTCATGTACAGTGGACCACATGGAGTTTTGTCTGTCTAACCATGCCCCAGTTTGTCCTGGTCAACCCAAGTTGTCAAAATTAACTACACGGTGTGTCACTAATGCATTGGAGTTGAGTAATTTCCAAAGTAATCCTGATGCACTGAAGAAAACTACATGGGGTGTAATACTATGTCACTTAAAATTAATCCTTGGAACATCTAAGTGAGATCCTAGATATAATTTTAATAATAATATTAATCGTTTATGTTATATATACTTAAAAGGACAGAGGAACAAACAGATCTCATCAATCACATTAAAAATGAACTATTAAACTTGAATTGGAATACTATTTTATATATGATAATATAAAAAATGAATATTAAATAATTATAAATAATAATATAACCCCTTAGATACCACTTTTAGGATTCGGGCGCAACAAAATCATTGGAGGAACGGTTCCCAAAATTATGTTTTTCCATATTCAAAAAATAAAATTTTGATAAATGTGATGAAGAAATCATGTATCTACAAAATTTAATAATGGATTAAAAAAAGAATAGAAACCCAGAACCAAGGGAGCAGTTCATCATATTTATTTATAAATAATTTAATTAAAAAAATAATTACCTCTGACATGATTCATTCTTTATTGATGTATTTGGCCACACACCTTCTAGTGTACCCTCATTGCATTGTATATATCAAGTGTAGATATATTATATTGATGATCCACACATGTTATATGTATCTAAAAGCATCATTGCAGGGGAGTATAGGTGATATCACGAATGTTGATTGTGCGTGAGATTTCAACCATTGATCGACATTAGAACAACATCGAAATTGTTCTCTTAGTTCGGCTTGATAAAGAACTCTTATGATTTGTTGAATGTTTTGGGATAAAGGTGAACTCTCGTGGATTCAAGGATTTAGAAAATGTGTTTTTCACAACACAATAGTAGTCTCTTAGATTTACCTTAGCTAATAATGAGATTAATGTAATTGATAAATTATCTAAATAGTGTACTAATTAGTAATCATCACAATTTCTTTTATTTAATTTATTAATACAAAAGAATCCCACATGTAAAATAATAATTTCCAAATTATTATTTCATGACATGAACATAACATGGAATATATACATAAAATTAATTTATCAAATAATATTTATTATTATTATTTATCACATGACCATTAAACTCAATATGCCAATCCTCCTAAATATTTATTAATTATATCACTAAAAATTTATTCTCTATAATTCATGAGGACATTCCATGAGCCTACCTATTGGACTTTAGAGGAGTATGGGATGACAATTTGGGGGTGGTTGAGTTTTCCTTAACAATTATTATTAGTTTGTAATTATATTGGATCGTATAGAGGCAATTTATAGAAGCCATTATAAATTACATTAGTTAGTATGAGATCAATGAGATTTCCAAGGATAGACCAATAACTGTTCAGGAGACACCAGAAAAAATCATTTTTTTTTGTCAAATTCTGAGGGAAAAGAGATGATATAAATATTATTTTGATCATGGAAAAAGACATTTGGAATTTTAGTTATGGATTGGGAGATCATGGGTGTTTCAGGTTGTTTGGTTAGTCAATGGGGTCTGAGGAAATGGTGTCATACTCTGATTTTTTGGGACTTTATGAAGTTGTTGAGTATGTTGGGAATTTGGAAAAATATTTATCACTTCCACTATATTTTACATCTATACATGATGTGTTCCAGGTATCAAAACTATAAATATATCTTTCCAATCCATCTCATGTTCTGAGATAGAGTGATCTCTATGTTGAGCCTAATTTTTCTATGATGGATAGTTAACTTTCAGACAATGTTATTTCATGGGAGGATGATACATTTGGTTTTTCTGCTATGGAATTGTGGTTCTAATTCTCATGAGACATGGGAGCATGAACCACTCATGAGATAGCATTAGGCTAAACTTTTTGATATGGAATCTTCATGATAGGATTTCCATGGATAAAAAATTTCAATGGAGGTGAGGGTATAACATCCTATGAACATTATATGTGGTAATTCTTAATCATTTTCATGGTTTTCATTTTTCATTTTCATCATTGGGATGAAATGAAATTTGAAGGATACCTATAATGGTGAAGTTATGGATTAGATGTAATTTTCCTAAAAAAATTAGGATCTGCATTATGTAAGGGATTTACATGTAGTCTACTGTGGATACATAGAGTGTAATAATTTCCCAAAATATATTAAAAATATTATATATAACATGAAATGATTTAGATCATTTACTATTTACACATTGTGTACAAATTATGAATTTGGTTTTAATATATAACCAGGGGGTTTTCAGCGTATCTGGGACTGTAAAATTAATTAAATTAAAATCATGATACATGTCGTGTAATGTACTAACTGTTATTATAAAATATGTAGATAAAAATTAAATATTATTCTCCTTTCTACATTTATCCATTATCATTGCCTAGATAAATCCCTGTGTTATTTTAGATCCCTAACATCCTTATGAAACATTTCATTCTGTGATTGATCGTTGTTGCAGTTACGTTTTCTATCTCAGGGTACATGGTATCCCTACCTCTAAATTTATTTATATTTACCACATTTGAGATTTTAAGATCATATTGGGATTGGTTGATATAAAAGTCATAATGTTAAATATTATTTCTATATTGAGTTCCTTGATTTTCTGGGACATAATTTTTTTTGGATGGTTTCGTTGTGGGTGTTGTGATTCTATAAAAAAGATATGTCATTATATTAATGTTAGAAAATTGATTATACAATTAATTGATTGTTTTTTTAAAATTAATTATATTTTCAGTAAGGAAAAACCAATTTATGTGAATTGGAAATTAAATTTTCATGGCCAGGATTTTGGGAAAACCCAAAATTCCAAAGAAATTTTTACTTGGGGAAAATTGAGATTGGAGGAAATTGTGAAATTATTCAAATTGGTTAACAATGGTGGAAAATAGATAAACTGAAAAATAATAATAATTTGTTGTTGTTTTTAGACGAATTTTCCTTGATTTATTGATTGATTCAGAAAAATATTTATTAAAAAAATAATTGTAATATATATTTAATTATATTAAATTATAGACATTGACTCTATAGTTAATTAAATAAATATTTCATCCCATTTCTTATTACATATCACACTGATTAGATTATATGGATTCATGTTTTAAATTATTTAGTGATTGAAAAAAATAGGAGGAAAAAATAGTGGTATAATTTGGATTCATGGGAAACATAATACCAACATTGGATCAAGATTATAATCCAATCAAGGAAACTGTGATGAATATTTTCATTAAAATTAATCACAATATAGGTTGAAATATGAAATGACTATAAATGTTTTCCTTATGTAAATTAAAAAATTCAATGATTAATTTAAAAAGGACAATGGTAGAATTTAAAAATTATAATCAAAACTAATCACAATTCTCTAATATGTCATCATATTTTCAAAAACTCAATTTCTTCAATTGACAGCCCTATTGATCTTATTGATTTATTTTTCACTATGAATAGATGATTAAATCACTAATCTATAGAGATGATATTGTATATTAATAATAATACATTCCATAATGAATAAAAATTTCATTTTCCACACCCTATAATAGGTGAGTTTCAAAATATTGTGTTCTACAATGGTGACAGGAAACAATTGTTATGTTGAATCCATACATTGACGAAAAATTGACTAGCTAAGATCTTAACCAGTGGTGAACGAGCTACCTTAGAGGGTGGAATATAAAAAGATAATATTAATGAAAAAATATTAATGGTGGATCTACATATATATAATATGTCTCTTCACCACAACCATGTGTTGATATGTAAAAATTAAAATGGGATACGACTCATGATTTCACACTGTGCTACATAAGTGAGTATACACTCATAATATTAAGCAACCAATATATTTGGTGATTAAATGTGACTGTATTTTTTTAAAAAAATTAATTCCATGCATTTCATATATAAATGAATTTTCGTGAGATGAAAAATAATTTTAATTAAAATAATTTTAATGATTTCTCCCTCTATAAATAAGTGTGTCCTGTAATTAAATAAAATGATTGGAGAATCAGATGAAAAAACTACTACTAATTCTACAGTAATATTTCATATTCACTTAGTTTTTTATTATTATTATCATTTTTACTACCCCTTATACTCTATTTTTCCAATACTTTAATGGTGGGGTGAAACCTATATCTCGATGGGTGAGGTGGAGGTATCCAAAAGATTTTTTCTTGATACTAGATTAATTTATATAAATACCATGCTTTATTTTCTCTATTTTGACTGGTTTACAATTTTATATTATAGAACATGATATGAATATGATCATTTACTCATTTTTTATTTATACTATTTCCTTTATTAATAAAATTGTTTCATTTTATTATTTGATTTTAATCATACTAATTTCTGAACTAAAATATTGTATAGAAACTTTTAGAGAGTACTAAATTATTGAGGAAGAAAAATTTTTATAGTTTGGGTTTTTTGGAATTTCAATTCCAGATTTGGTATTATATATGAAATTAAAATAATTATCATTGTTCCTTAAAAACATTTTTTGGATAATGTTATATAAGAGAATATTTTTACAGAAATTATCATTATAAAAAAAACATCATGGTTGAATGATTTTATTCTATATCTAATCATTAATTTAATTCAATTATGAAGAACAACGAATTAATTTCAAAAGGAAATTATTTGATTTACTAAAAGAAAATCCATCCTAAACCCAAAATCACATATCCTTCATTTGATCTTCAAACTATGTGTT
The DNA here is from genome assembly GCA_963277665.1 of Viscum album. Classification (NCBI taxonomy): domain Eukaryota; kingdom Viridiplantae; phylum Streptophyta; class Magnoliopsida; order Santalales; family Viscaceae; genus Viscum; species Viscum album. The sequence goes on along the minus strand of OY728129.1, from coordinate 274,465,751 downwards.
CTTTGATTTGATTTTCCTAGTGATTTTTATTGTTTTTCACCTTTCACGGGGTATTGAAAAATCTATTTATATTCCTTAACGATTTATTATTATTAATAAACAATTGAATATCAAAGTATTTAGTCCCTAATTTTTTTCACAATTTAAAATAAAATAATTTATCATTATTACTATAAAAGGAAAAAATATGGATTTGGAATTCAAAGGATAGATATTTTTATTGGGGGATTATGTTGAATTTCCCATTAAATTTTATATAATAGTATATAGTGATTTAATATGGTTTTTTTATTTAATGAATATGTTAAAAATAATAACTCATTTCTCTTCCTTTAAAATGTTTTATATTAATGTAAAAAATAAAAGGATATTACTATATTATATAATTCTTCTTCTAATGTTTGAAAAGATCAATGACCATTCTTGAAACTTATTAGGTAATACCAAATAATTTATATATATTCATAATAATCCCTATTATATCAATATTTCATCTTCAAGAGTATAATAGTAACAAAAAACAACATTACTTGGATCTATATCAACCAATTTTTGTTAGTAGAAAAAATATATGAACCAGATAATATTTTTAATATAGGAAATACAAAAAATCCATAATTAAATACATCAAAAAATTATTCATAAAAAACTCTATTATATAGAATGTAAAACAATAAAAATAGAAGAAACAAATAATGGTATTTATAAAATTTAAACAAACCTCAATCATTATAAATTTAGTTCACCTCCCCTTCACCCCACCACATAAGGGTTATTCACCAACATTAATAGATAATTATGTTTAATATAGAAAAAATAATAAAATAGATATAAATATATGTATTCTAAATGGAGGTGTAGAATTAGTGGTGGTTCTCTCTTTTCATCCACTAATCCTATGATAAATTTTGTTTGAAAATAAAACCTATTAATTATAGATTGGTGGATAAATATAAATTGATTCATTTTAATATCCTTTATGTCTATAATATTCATTAATATAGGTATTTTGAAAGTTTTTTTTTAAATATATACTCATTTAATCCTCCCCATATAATTATTATTTCATATTTTTATTATAGAAACACTTATGTGGAATTGTGTGAAATCCTATGGTGTATAACATATTAAATTTATCACGGATTTGATTAGTTATCCCGTGGATTCTTCTTCCACAATCATATATCCATTTTTCATATTTATTTACGAACATGAATCTTCATATATTCCACCCACTATGGATTCTTGTTATCTTTTAGGAAATAATTTTATTCTTCTTTTATTATTCACTACAAGGCTATTATGAACTTTACACTAAACGTAACCGAGGTAGAAAACCTAATCCTAACATCTTACAACAACCACTACTGTCATGATTTGCCAAATCTATCATATCATCACATACATTACATTCATTGTGCATCAATTATTGCCAATTTCTTTGTTGTACTATCAATTTTCGGATCAAACATCAATACAATTCAAAGTAGTCATAGCTATTATTAGACATGTTATTTCCACTCTCCATCCATATGTGGTCTCTCTAAATATATTTCACAACATGATAATATCATCTACCCTTAGATATGTTAGTTTTGATCCCATTGCAATGATAGTTTATTTCATCATATCATGTAATATAGAATGAAAAGTGGTCATTTCATGGAATCTCCTAACTATTGACCACTTCCCATTGGATTCTAACTCCCAAGGGGAGTCCACCACACACTAGTCACATAACATGGGTATAGTGTCATAATAATCTAAAAAACCAATACAATTTCTACATGGAACTCCATAATAACGTGAATGGTTCCCTCTCCCTATAACCATACATCACCAAGGTCTCCTAATGTGAGTAATACCATTCACTGTCATACCGACATTAACAATGCTTCTTTAACATGAGCCCAATCTACTAGGTGGTATCCTTAGTGACCCATGGTGATGTCGATGATGGTTTGGTGATATCCAGTGTAGGGTATTTTCAGCAATGTGTGTCCATGAAAGAAGGATCCTAATAGTGGTAAAGAAGTTTCTTTTAGATATAATGATGAATAACACCCAAAAATGTTCCATCACAGGAACAATTTAAAATTCAATATATATACAAAAAATATAAAAATGCCTTAGATCACATTCAATGAATATTTACTCCCTCTAATGTTAAAACACAGACATGGGCCATAATAGCAGACAAGGCCCAAGAAAGTCATAGATCGTACACAACACTGGATCCTCATTGTGCATCCCTAACCCCATCATGTCAGTAGGATGAAACACATAGTGGGATTTATTGTTTTTATGAACCCCTTTGTTGTGTGTCCATGTGTCTTTAGGGATCTCAAGGATATGGTGTCCCATGTGGGCCATATTTTATACTTATAATGTATATAATACAAAGATTAAAATTTCAGACATAATATATTATGTACACTTAAAAATTTCAAATTAATTCCTTTAAAAAAATTAATTTATTGATTGTAAATATGAAATATCATGGTAAAAGTTTTATTTAAATTGTTATAAAAATTAAAATTTATCTGATATTAATAAAAAATTATTACATTTGTTATTATAAATTTAGAGCATCAAATACCCATAGACATTAATTATGCCTTTCATCAAGAATAAAATTTTAATGTTGAATAAATTAAAAACTATATTTTATTAATATTTAAATCATAAATTTATTAAATCAAATTAATATATATTTTCGACGTGATTTTTATGTTATCATTATATATCAATTTAACATTTCAATTTCAATGAAAAAAATCAGTACACTAATTTTAATATTCCTATTAAATATTTGGAGGAATGTCATCACTCTTTGATTAATGCTTCTTAATTAATTATTAAATAACAAGCCAACATAGAATACATTTGACTTTTGAATTATTTCACCACATCACTCTTGATAAAAATTAATTTATATTTGTTCTCTTATCCTAATAAAATTCTATTTTTCAATAAGCATTCAAAGGAACAACATTTTCAACATTGAAAATGTAAAAGAGAACATTAAATAAATAGGATATTCGATCAAGGATCTAATGACAATGAGGCTTCAGGATTGTTGGAATTGATGTTATAAACTTAAAAGTATCATTAATGTGACTACCAACAAAGTATAAAACATGATATGTTATGTAAATGTGTAAAAAAGTTAATCCCATTAAATTGTGAAACCCCACTTCCCATGATTAATGTAAGATCAAACTCAATGATATCATAATAAATGAATTTTCCATTCATGAAATATATCTTTTTTTAATGAATTTTTTAAAATTTATTTAATTATTCTTAAATAACGCTTTAAAAAACCTCACATCTTCCACCAAACCATATATGATAAAAATAATAAATAAAATAACAGTGTTTTTTTCTTGGTCATAGACAATAATTATTTTTTAAATTTTATTCATGATGGGTATAAAATTGGTGTACAATTAATAACTCAAAACCATTCTAAATTACTAATTTTAGTTCCAATATACATTTTGAAATAATGCAGAACATCCTTCTAACATAACATCCTTCACCTCACAATTCTTATTTAAAATATCATGTAATTTCATAGGATAGGGTGGTAATTGATATAAATGGATTGAAATTTCACTCATTCATAACATATAAATTAATGTAATATATGGGAAAAATGGATTAATTAATAATGTTTTATAAAGTAATATGGAGTATCAAAAAATAAATTTCTTCAATTATGTTAAATTGTTTTCACCATCATAGATTTTGAAAAAATCCATTTAAATTTACAATATGTGAAATACTTCAAGATCACTCATGAAATATACTCAAGATAAAATTCAAATTATTTGGTATGTGAATACTCTTATGTAATGGATATGAAATTTCTCACAATAAGACATGGTAAGAATAAAATATATAAATCATTTTTCAAAATTAAATAAACTAATATATGAAGAATGGTTGAGAAATTTTATTTACATAATTCAATAGATTCTATCATATCAGGAATCCTCAATTTAATATCCATGATTCACTATAATAACTTATTTCTCTATCTTTAATCATTTAATATCATTATCAAAAAAATGTAAAACATTAAATAAAATGTTTTCTTAGAAAGTCATTGTTCCATGATGAGCCAAATAATAAAAAATAATAATGTGGGCATGAAATTTCTATTTTAATGATGTTGAATAAATTTAAAGCTAAAATAATATTTCGTTGGAATAGATATTAGGATTTAATAGATATAAAATACAAGAATAAACTCCCCCAACCTCCTGAACATTTTTCACATTCCTTATCATTATTTTGGAAATCTTGATGATATACCTCCATTATAGTCCCACAAAGACAACTCATACAAGGAAACAAACCATTTAATTTATGATCAAAGGGGATGTGGTATGTGATATCATTTTCATAAACACCTGATTTTAAGAAAAAAATATTCCTTTTCCTACAAGATGATTAATTTTTTAATTTCATTGAATTAAATAAACCTCATGATAATAAATTAGTAGATTGGATGAAGAAGTTTTAACTCCTCTTCTGTTTATTAATGTAGACACACATGGTATTTTGTTTTCCTTATCACATTTAAAATAAATGGGATTTTTTTTCTAGTTGATCATAAGGTAATAATGGATAAACATTACTAACAATAAAGGTTACTTCAAACCTGGAAATAATCATACTTGTAATTAACACCATTATTGAAATTTATAGAATATCATAATCTCCTAGTGTGAATTTTTTTTGAATGTCTAATTGATGTTCTACTTCAATTTACAATTTTTGAATTATGATACATTCCAAAGACCCGCGTATGATTTCATACATATATTAAACCCAAAATCAATAATCATATTTTCACTCAATGAGTCATAATTCAAATTTCCAATCGCCCATTATTATTTTTTCTCAAACACCACTATCACATAACACCCTCTAAATCGAACTCAATCCATTTGGTATAATTCATTTTTGTGTCTTGTATTATATTTTGTATATCCATATAGAATCTTCAAATCACAAGAAACAATCAGTATGGACAGGTTTAATCATTTTTCCAATATACCATTAATCTTTCAGTTACAATCATGTTAATATACAATTTTTGTGATGGTACTCTATAGATGTATTGTGATACACCCCACACATTATTACTATTCAATACAATATTGATCTAATAAAAGGTGTCCATTGGTCCCTAATTATGAATATTTTAACACCAGACATATAAAATATGTTCGACATAAAAACACACACATATCATTGATATCATCTCTCTCTGTAGCTTTTGATTCCTCCTATTTTAAAATATGTTCAACAATAAGTAGAATATAAGTATTCCTGAAATATATATGAATTAATTTAATGAAATAAATTCCCCATATGTCAAATATTTCACCATAAATGAATTAATTTTTAGGAATTTCTTATCTATATGAAATATTTCTAAAAAATTTAAAGTTTCCCAAATTTTTAATATATTCACTAGAATATTCAAGATGATTATTCAAAAAAAAATAGATTAGAAATATTTTCTAGTAATTCATTGAGTTATAATGTGTACTTTACCAAAATGTGTTTGATAATGTTAAAATTAAATTTTATTTTTCATATCATCAAATACTACTTTATGAATTGATAATTACAAATAATACTCTGGAATGAATCCTCCTAAAAATAGAATTTATACACATCATTAGGTTTGTGATTTTGATGAGTTTTAATGTGAGATTTTAAATGATGTATGTAAAAATAATTTACTATTTCTTCATACTGTTGTACTTTAACTTCCATGATATGGAGTTATATCCTAGTATATTATTTTTATGGGGGTTTAATTAATGAATTTCTTTTTATATAGTGGTTGGATATCTACTAAGTGATTCCTATAACTTATTTTATTCTCCCTTATATCAAGGTTCAATAAGATGAACTCTTATAGGAGTACAATTATTATTACCAACCTTATCATGGATGCATAATTCATAATATGGTACCTAATTTCTATATTATTTGAAAATAAAACCCTTTCAGTACCAAGTAAATAAGATCTAAATGTATCCAATGAAAATAAATCGTTTAGTATTTTTTTTAATTTTTGTAATTGATCAGAGTGGAATCCATTGTTTGGGAGGAATAAGTTATGAATTTTGATCATACTTAAATTATATATATATGGGATGCTCCAAAAATATTGTTCTATGTATCAAAAATCAGTTCAAATGGGTTATCATAATATAGTTATTTCATAATTGGTGGGGTAATTAGTTTATATTTCATCTCATCAAATACCTTCTAACAATTAACAGTAGTTTTAAATTCATCTTCTTTTAAAATCAATCTCAAAAGTGGAAGGGTGATATTACTAAAGTCCATGATGAACTAAAAATATAATAACATATCAACCATTAATGATCTAATATGATTTATAGAACTTGGATATTTAAATGAATTTATTATATTAACCTTTCAATTTCCACCCTCAATTCATTTCATAGAATCTATAATCCATAATATTATTTTCATCGCCATAATGAAATGAGAATTTTTTTTTGTTTGAAATTTTTTTCCCAATGTATCCTTTATAAATATTTTCATTAATATGTATAAACGATCAAAATAAAAAAAACAATATAGTCATCATGGAAAGACTTCATCCAGATCATAATATGATATGAGATTATTATTACTATATATCAATTAGAGGTACTAGGAGTGTTGTATATCCTATAAATAATCCCCATATATTAATATTTTTCAAAAGGATATGTGAATTTTGTATTTCATGGGAATCCGGGGAAGTTCTATGTTAAAAATATCTAGAAAACCATATATGAAATTGTAATGGGTCTTTATTGAATTTTTAATAATTGTTCAATGTTTGGGATGCGGAAGTTGTATTTTTTGGTCAAATAATTCTTCCTTCTATATTAAATACATGGTTTTAAATTATTCTAAACTCTAGGTTGAATCAACTCCTTATTATTAACTTTAAAAATCATAAAATGCATTCTTTTTGGAACTGCATGGATGGGTCTTAACTACAATGATTTCAAAATTGGAAAAATAATTTTCTTTTATAGAAATTTCACTATTTCATTTTTAACTACCTCTATATTGGTAGGTATTAAGAATTTTCGGGGATCAATAATATTATTGTAAAGTACTGATAGAAATACATTTTGGGAATATACCTAATGGTAATTTTTGGGATTTATACTTGTCTTACCACTATATATTGTCATATTCTTTTCAAAATTTCTACTATCATTTTCTTGTGGTTGTGCGATAGGTTTGTTATCCATGATATTTGGAAAAAAAATTCAAGCATAGTATAAAATTATTTTAAATAACATGAGAGAGGTTTTAATTCCATATTATGTAGTTTCTCCAGTGATCATTGTGAATTACATTTCCCTATTTACTCATAAAAAATTGTCTATTTTAATGGAATCATGTTATCTATATATAATAATTTAACAATGAAATGAAATGTTATTTCTTTATTTATATTTCCAAAAACAATTCTATATTTTTGTTTGATAAAAATTTTATCAGTGTTTTCAATATAAAAATAATTTATTGATGATATAAATTCACAAAGAATACATGATCCTTTAATCTTCTCAATACATTATTCAAGGGTGATTTTAATGAGGGAGTGGTTTCTTGAAGGACTACCAATTGATTAAATGATCATAATTTAAAACATTATATCTAAAAATATATTCATAATGTTAATTAATCTACATTGATGGTATTCATAGATTTTTTCCTGATTTGTAATCATATAATTATGAGTCAGTGGACTAGTGCTCCAACATCATCCATATAAAGAACAAAAAAATTCGACTAGAATAATTAGTCTTACCGTGAATAACACATTATCTAAAAATCATATTGGTAAAATAGTGGTTCATTTTTTGATTTAGACTATAACTATTTGTGGATTGATTTAATGTATATTCAATGATGAAAAAATACAATGAGACATGACATTTATGGGGGAACGATTACCCAAAAAACTGTGACAAACAATGAAGATCGAATATTTCAAGGAAGAGAAAGTGTCCAATGATTATGAAATTATTTAGGGAAGGGTGGAGTGATCATGGATGAGTTACTTATCCCTAGAATAATTTTATCATTCCAATCAATAATATTTATTTTTTTACAAATGACCATTATTAGATTATTGTATTTTGACTTTTTCTATTCAATTCCATGAGAAGTAATTAAATTTAACATTTTGAAATATCTCTTGGATCACATTATTAATATTATCTTCCTTAATATGAATAAATTCTATAATCAGACAATGGAAAAAGTAAATAAATTATCATTCTTATCTAATTATATTCTCTGTAATTGATTTTTAGGTATTTTATTCTTAAACCATATCATGTATTCTTCAACCAGCTTCATGTCATCATTTGGTTGTGTGGGATGTTATTCAATAATATTTATAGAATTATCATAAGTAACTTCATCCATTTCATCTTTATATTTTTAATGGTTGTTTAAAAGAATATAATTTCCAATCATTGTGAATATCATTCTCACAATATCCTTCATAATGAATACCTACAAGAAACTAGGATTATATTTTTTAGAAAGAATATCCCTGAGAGTGTAAAATATTTTGTTACAAATCCATTAAATTATTTTTTGGATCATTCATATCTATTTCATTTAATTTTTTTATCTATTTGTTCAAACAAAGAGGTTTTTTCATATGTTATATTTAAATGGATGTCTTTTATAATCCTATTATAATAAATGTTTCTAGTCTGGTTATTAGATAGAATATTTATTCTATAATTATTCTTGGAAATGTATATGATTCAGGTATTGGTTGGAAAAGGATGTTTTTAATGCTTTATTAGCCTCCAAATCAATTTTTCCCACTACCTTCTCTCCATTTTTGATTTTGGAGATTGTCTCCTTGTTGAAATGTGGATTCACAGCTCTCCATAACCTATATCTGAACACATTTATATTTGATGGGATGGGGTTATGACCACAACCCACATACCAGAGGTGGGGTAGATTGTTCATCCAAAAGACTCATCATCATATATCATAGTAGACATTTTAATTTTGAATATCGGTTTCACGAATATGGGTTGAGTAATAATTTATTAACATTTCAGTACATCTTCAACTTTTACTTGTTATTCCTTGTAATTTTGAATTATATATTACTTTATCAATTAGTATTTCATCAACCATTAATGAATGGAATTTTTTTTCCAAATGATTAAACTAAGAGGAAAATATCATTTTATGATTGCCCTTGGTATAATAAGAATAAGAAGATGTTATATCCACTTATCGATGGGAGAATCTATAAAATAATATACAATCATTCCTTGTACTTGTAGATAGTCTGAATAGTATTTTGTAAGATAAAATATATATCTCTTTTATTAATGATGGCCTCTATGAGTATGTAATGAATCGTCACATGATGAATAATGGATTTCATAAAACTAATATATCTCACTGGGTAGTTGGATATATAACCACTCCATGGTGGACCCTTGGAGTAAAACAGTAATTCCCCCCATGTGATGTCCACCTTAACTACACCTTCTATCTTGATGCATGGACATATGAAGATCAATTTTTGAATGTGTTGGTTAGGATGTTCACCAGAAAGTTCATATAATATAGGTTGAACATTAATCATTTTGAGAAGTAATTCAAACTAATTTCATTGGTTATGGACGGCTAACAGTTTTTTGGTTGAAATGTTGGGGGTTTCCGACAATAATTTTTGTGCGTTTAATTCCAAAAAGGCTGGATTACAGTGATCACATGATGTTTCAAATGAGTCATACATATTTTTTCTTGATGTTATTATCAGTAATATGATTAATGATCATTGATATCAATTTCCCCTCTATCTCAGGATCAAAAGTGAAATGTTCCATATTAGATATACAAGAGATGTATTTTTGGATATATTATCACTCACTCCAAAACATGGTTTCTATTCCTTTTACACACAACTATTTTGAAGACTATAAATATCTATTTAAATTAATTATGTGATATAATTTTAGTAGTTAAAAAATCAATCTCTATGGATGATTTATTTAATATTTTTGTCATGGTGAAAAAGAAAATAGAAATATTACTAGGACTATTAAATGATGTAAAATAGGTTTCTAAATCAGATGAAAAATAGTCCATTGGTTGTTTTGGATGGATTCCATTATTTTATTCATTCATAGTCATTTTGAAATTGATTTTATTTTATTAATAAATTTCATAAAATTATTACCAATAATATATCATTTTTCAACAAGGATCAATTTATATCATAAAAACAATACCCAAAATTTCATTACATAGAATATTCTCTTTTCAATCTAATATAGATAAAATGATCCTTATTTTAATTACATAGGAAATAAAAAATATGGAATAAAAATTTTAATGAATCCAAATCGTACGACTATTTATTCTTCAAATATTTAGTATTCACTAAAAACATCTCTGAGTGACATTAGATTAATCGATCAATGTGATCAAAAACCATGAAGTAGGAGAAAGTATTTATTTAGTCATTTTAATATTAATAATCAATAATTTAATAATAAGAAAAATGAATTTAAAATATAATTCTAAAGTTTATAATTGAATTTTTTTTAACTAAGTAAATTAGATCAATGTATTGAAATAAATTTAACTAGACTCAAGCCTCAAAAATTTGGGTCACCACCCCATCAATAAACAATGTATGGTTTCTAAACCTCTATTACAGGGTAAATATTTGTAGTATAATAGTAATGGGTCATGATAAAAAATAGATAAATTACTACTATAGAAATAGAGTAGTGGTGGTGGTGGGGGTTCTCTTTCTTCGATCGTCAGATCCTCTAATTATCTTCATTGGATGCAATGCCATATTATTTTTAAAAAAGATGTATAATTATATATTTCATAATATAAATCATTATTATTTTAAAATAATCATTTTTGGGTCTTTTTTTGAATTTATTTTTTGGAATATTTCAATTTTGAATCTCCAAATATACTGGGTGTTCACTATTTTTGAGAATAAATAACTTATGATTCCACCATTGAATTCTTACGGAATAGACCCTTCTAATTTTTACATGGAAATTAAATTTATTCCTACATATTTCTCATACATAGGTGAAACAAAATAATTTATCATTATTCAATAACAAGCCTCTACCTATAATCCACCCTCTTTGGAAGATCATTCTCCACTATAAAGTATCCTGGATCGTCTAATATTATTCACAATATCAAAATGGCACACTTTCATCCACACATAACCATGGTAGCTTACCATATACTAATAATTTTTATTAAACTCTAGTTTCATGTATTGTCACATCTACCATTTCATCATTAGTGATACTTAAATTTTGTATAAACCACCACAAGTCTCTTAATTTTCCAATCATTTCCATGATCCACTATCAGTGGTCCCAAAGGTAGAAGTAGCTACAATTTGTGATGGTAGTCCCACAGTCTTTCATTATATGGTAGCTAACACATGGTATCTCATCTCAGTGGAATTATCTTTAGGTGGATATTTTAGTTCGTATCTACTACATGTGATGATATATCACCATGAAACCTTTAATGGTTGAGTGTAGTGTGACCATATGTTTTCATATACTTAGTGCATATATCCACTCATGGTAGATGAACTCCCTTTGTGAGTAAACATCAAAGTGAGCATGATAGTTGCATAAAATTATTTTTTATTTATATACCCTTCATAATGTCCACGTATAACATCATAATAACATTCTTTGTCCATTATTCCTCAATTTGTGAATCACTGAGGATTCATGAGGTGTGGAAGACAATTCATTGTGATATAAACCATGATAGTCATTCTATTTGATATTTAGATTCAAGTTGGATTCCATGGAATTATTTGGCGATACAGATAGTTTCTCAATGATGTGTTAGAATGGGTTTTCCATGTTAATGTTTTTCCGATATATGAGGTATGTTATTTAGGTGAAGAATCATTATTCTATTAGAATATTGAACAGTACTTTATAATTCATCATACCACATTATAAATATATATGCTGAGAAAAATAATATTTTATAAACCTTGTCATAGTATCACAGATTCCTTATATTGGGGATGTGATCCACTAATCATCAAACACATACATTGTCCATGAAAACATACATGGAATGTGGTGGACATGTTTGATAAATTTCATGGGCTTTACCCCATGTATCCTGCATTCATTCTTCTTACTACGATGACATAACTACTATAATGTTTTTCTTGATTGATCCCCTAATGGGATGGTTTCGTGCATAATGTCTCCTTTGGTTATGGTAAAACATACGTTGCCATATTATTTACCTATACTGTATAGACAACACATTGAAGAAAATTTAAACAAAATATCTTCTGTCATCATAAATGTTTAAATTTATATATTTTTATTCATTTGAAACTGATATATATCACTTTTTATAAAAAAACATATTCTAAAAAACATTCAATTAATTATGAATATTAAATAAAATCCATTGAAAATTAAGAAAAAAATATATTTTTTAAAATCATTATAAATTTTGTGAATCGATATCCAATGCCACACCCATTAAATATAAGTTTCAGGGACCCAATATATGGGGAGACTTATGGTTCCATGATATAGAATCTTGATTTATATTAGGTATTACATTAAATGATTTTTCATTTCCCCAAAAAGTAATCTTGTAACCACTTAGTCCTGAATTAAAAAAATTAAGTGCAATGATGACCTTAAACCTTACAATGTATTCCTATGAAAATATTATCACTCCTGAGATGTTAGAACAAAACTTTTAGAGAAAAGATAAAAACATATGTTGTCTAAACTGCCACCCCAGAAAATAACTATCAAGCATCTCTCCATCAAAGGAGCATAACCACACGTATTATTAGAAAAAAGTGCTACCGATTGAAAAAATATATTTTTTTCATAAACACTTTCCTATATGTGATACATCTCAAACATGAATATGGTACCAATAATGAGGAAAAACGAAATTAGCTAATAATACACTAAAAGAATACTTATGTAATAAAAATATCTTATAATAAATGATATAAATAACAAATATTTCAAGATACTAAGAGAATATTTTCTACTCACATTATATGGTACTCTCCTATATTACATAGTGCTTCCTCAATATGAAAATAATAGAATAGTCCTCTCATGTACAACCATCTCTTGGAAATCATAGAACACTATTGCACTATCCTGGAAGTCTTCATCATCATAATGTGTGATATCTCCCTAATAAATGAATTTTAAATTCTCATTAATGTATCCAAAGAGTTGTGAAACATGAAAACCAAATCATATGTGTCTCCTTATATGGTGATGTTATATATAATAAAAAATTTATCTCATATGTTAAAACACCTGAAGGCCCATAAAACTAGGGATCATTCATACTCATACAACTAACCTTTTACTGAACACCACATAGAGTAACCTTTAGAAAAAAATGATCTATAATTTTGAACTCTGGAGGAATCCTCTAATAATCATAATAGTAATATTTTTGATAATTCAATAATTAATAATATTAATAATTAAATGAACTATCTCTATAATATTTACCACTAGTTTTGGCCTAATAATTGTTGATGTTATGACTCCAGTGTAAAACAATTATGTAAAGAATGGTCAATTATATAAAGATTCAATTAGTACCACACCAATTATGTTGTGATTTTTTCTAAATAACCTAACCAATGAAATATTATTTATTCATGAACCCCAAAAATTGAATACATAAGAATGCATCATGATATCAATATCTAGGACTGTATTTTCTATATTACAATTCATCTGCACATTATAAGGATTTTTAAGGCGTAACTGAGAGCTGAAAGGATACTAGAGACCATTACACACCATAGAGGAAAAATGGGGATTATAATCATAGATACATGTTTTGTGTTTGAATCCTACATTACAATGAATTTGGATGATTTCACCAAACAATACACTATAACATGAATGACATAAAATCAACACCCACATCAATATAAAATGTTAACTCACTCCATTTAGTTATAATAACACATCTATTGAGAAATATAAAATATATTGAAAAAACTTTTGGTAACCAAACGCTCAACAATCGGCTTCAATAAGCTCAAACATCAAGTTATAAAATATGAAACTCCCAAATTCATCCGTGGATAACAAAAAATCCCTCTCAATGATTGGTATATATATTTTTATGTGAGTATTACATCCATGGGGGATCTATGGAACTCGTAGATATCCATTTCATTAATTTCTAATGGAAAAAATATCCCATAAAAAACCACCATATTTTTTTCAACCTCAAACCAACCACTAGGGGCATCAATAGAGAGTAATCAGAATCCTCAAACCTCTACCTCATATTTCTCATAAGAGGACTCCTATATACAAAAATATTATGATGGTTTCATTGTTAACTATAAAAATAAACATCTTTTACCATCCTATCCTATATCTAGATGCATCGCTAGAAGCATAGACCTCACCAATTAAATATCTTTGTATACACACATGGTGTCAGTAAATGAATTCATGCTTAGTGTATTTGCTATCAAATTACTCATTATTGTGGAATATATAACCTTTAAGTGTTAATACTATATTAATTACAACTATTCTCATTGATAAAATATTGTTTCACTCTAGTAGAATACATACCATGGTACTTTATGATAAAAAATATTTCGAACTCACTCTGCTGAGGAAATTCCATCAATGTGTCAAAATAACAATTGAAATATACTTCATATCATAGGTGATGTAGTTAATGGGGACTAAATTACTAATAATAAAAATTAAAACCTTATCTCCACTATATTAAAACATATACCAAAAAAAGACAATAAGTTCCATAGAAACACTCAAAATGAAATCAATTTTCATAAAATTAAATTAAATTTTAATTGTGAAACTTATTTTACATTTAAAAATAATACTTCAAGAAATGGATAATACATATTAATACCTAATACATCCATTCAATAATTTTAAAAGGTCCCAACCATTGAAAACACAGTTAAAAACCTCTTATAATAGCTTAGAGGGTCATCAAAACTCAACACTTTTTAAACTATAATCCGAATTGTCAATGAAATTACAACCTCATTAATAAAAGTATTCAAAATTACTCCATTATGAGTTATGACATGGTACAAGAAATATACATCCAAAACCATAAATATAGAAACTAATAAAATCATAAAAATTATAACAATGAAAAACATCAAAACTGTCCTCACATTTTTGTGTGATCTTTTATAGATGTGGAGTATATAATGATGTTATTGATGAAAAACACAAATAATGATATATGAATTCCTCGAACAATTTATTCCTGAAACCAATGAAAAAAACATGATCATTTTTCAAACATAATAATATTATACTTATATGAATTTTCCATAATGACTTTAAAAAAGGTATTTATGTCATACTCTTCTTTTACCTGTATACGATGATATTTTGAATGGAAATAGATCATATATAACTACCTCTCTCCTGTTAAGTGATTTAATAAATACTCATTACACAAAATATGATACTTTTTTCCCACTACCAAATGATTCAAGAGATGATGAATTATAAAAATATAAAAACATACATCATCCTTTTTCGTGGAAAAAATGGTGCGGCCCATGGCGAAACACTATGGAAAAAACACCACTACAATAGATGTTGGCGTAGTACTCACATCTCTCAAAACTCAAAAGGTTTTATATTATGAAAAAGAAAACTAATATGATAATTTCATAGTTTTATATCTATCGTAAACATGATATCTCAATAAAGGGGAAATTTGATGATCTCCTTATGAAAAAAATTAGATCGCTCCTCCACATCCCTTGGAGACACTTTTAGTTAAACCGCCAGTGAACACGAATCTATATTATCCACAAAAGAAGATAATTATAGAATAAGACTATAAATAATCACAGGGTCTCTAATTATAATAAAAACTACAAACCCTCTATTATATCCATTTAACCCTACATATATCTAAATAAATCCATGATATACTTTATGGAATTCGTGAAATCCATGCCATGGATGATGTTGTAGGGATGTATCCATAAACATATTATGTCACCAATATAATTATGTTTCCCCATCACTAGCTCATAGTCACTATATATATCATATAGATAATGGTTAACTATAGCTAGAATAGTCAATGAAAATGGTATTGGATGTTTCTCTACCGTAATTTCAAAAGAATGGAATACAAGAGGATATATGAAGGATTGTATATATTCTAAATATTGAAATGCACATATCATTGTTCAACTCAAGAAATATTTACCTATATTGATATTTTTCTTTCCCAGTGTAGACATAACTAGAGGGGAATTTGACCATTTCCTATTCTATGACCTCTTTTACCGAATTGAGGACCACATCCATGGTCATAGAATTCGATTTGGGTTGATGATAATTTCATATTTTTCATGTGGCTATCCAGTATCCATTATATATATTAGAAGATATAGAATCTTAGTTCTAAATCATCTACTCAAAATGGCTAAATAAAGGATCCTATTGTTGAAAATCTGGTATAAGATTCCTACATAAAATGGTCGGGATATCTCAATATTGATGACATATGACTCAATAATAAAATCACATTTCCAGTCTCTTATCAATCTCATGAGTGATTCCTCCTATTGAAAAACGAGATTCTGGTTGCAGGACATAACCAGGAGGATATGAAAAATATTTTTTCTAGGAAAATGGAAACCTCATACATCAAATATCCATCATGAGATATATAGATAACTTCCATCTTATTATGACCTAATTCTATACAACATCCTCTAAAAAATAATTCTATCATGGACACCTCATTATATATCATAACTATAAATTGGATGGAATGCCACTAAATCTATTAATGAAACGAATCCTCTAAAATCAAACCCCAACATCCATATCTTGAATCAAGTCAAATGAATATTATATAATGTTCCTAAAATCAATTCCAAACACCCTCATAGTAAAAATCCATTATCAATGTGTGGAAATAACTTATATAATGGCCAACATCATGTTTAAATAATGAAACTCATTTCAGAATGGGCACCTAATATTCTTAAATGAGAACATCAACTCCTTTAGAGTTCCAGGAAATAAGATCCATAATTTTCTAGATTCTCCACATACCATCATAAATATTAGTGATACCTATATCTCAGTCTGTGAACTAGTCAAAATAAATTTTTATCAATCAATTCAATCATGTCCTTAGTAATTAACTTGGAAATAGATACCTTTTAATTTTTACAAAATTTCAACTAAAACTCTTAGTAGTTCCCCTTCTATGTGTCAGTTTCATCAACCTCTACTCAGCTAAGATCAACTAGGGTGACCTGGGGAACATCCTCTAAACAGGTGCGACGAGGATGTTGTCTTCAACCCATTGATATGATGTAATAAATTTTAATTTAATGATAAACTATAAATATATAATAATTACGATTAAATGATTATTTTTTAAAATAATTTAATGATTAAACTATGCAATGATTTACAAATTTCATACATAAGTGTAATGATATATAATTCATTTTCATATCCTAGGTCACTACCCCACAACCAACATCAACTCATCTTGTAGGAATAATAAAAATATATTTTTTAAAACCAAATTATTGGTAACTATCTATACCCATGTCTTGAAATGAATACCTTATTTATATAACTCAATAAACATATCTTACATCGTTAAACTACAATAACATGTATAATCACATGTTCTTAGATCAAAATTCTATCATATCTCTCTACCAGATCCTTTGATTCCACTCTGTCAGGACACTATCCCCCAGATAGTCACCCTCTTAGGATTTCCATGATAGAAGGTGGATGATGAACACCTGATTCTCACATCCAATATGCCACAGGTTGATAACAACTACTAAGGGTGTGTCTTACATACAAATGGGAGGCATTTCCATATATTAAAAACATATAGAATATAATAATTAGAAAGTTAAACCTATAAAATGCTTATCATAATGAATAATTAAATCCTTATTTCATAAATTTAATTTCTTATATATTTAAAAACTATAAGGGAATCTATATATACAAAAATTCAAAATATATAGCAACCATGAAGCAAAACAGATACATTAAAACAATGACCATGTAGTATCCTTCTTCTTATCAAACCCTAGACTAACTAACATGAAAAAAAGATTATATTTGGGTATAGAGAGAATAATATTTCTAATTATTTGGATCCTCCTTGAATAATTTAGTTCAGTATATAAATAAATTTTATTATATCAAATTAAACAACATGAGAAAAAACATATCACCTAAATAGGATTTCTAATTTAGTTACCGCAACATGGATATATCTCACCATGTATCATATAGAAGAGATCATATATTATTTTTATAAAATTATTAGGTTATCCTATTATTCCTCTTACTGTTTTATTTCTCTACATCATTGTTATATCCCATAGCCCTTTCTGTCTAAATGAATAGAGGCCTAAAGAGGCATAGGATAAAGTATCACAACATTAAAATCACAGATCACATAATATTATAATTAAATATTATATCAAATGATGGTCACCGATTAGTTTTCGTGATCCACCACAACCCATATGTAATGTATTATACATAGGGAATTATACCTCAATCCATGAAAACCCAAAATATGTAATGTACCTCAGTTAATCGGAACCCATATATTACATAACTCTAATATTCCTTAGGATAATATATATAGAGATATATGTTTTTGAAATTATAATAATAAATCTCATCCCTCAGTACAAATATATTCGGGAAGATAAACAATAGTAATTCTTGCGTATAATGCAACCAAGTCAAGTGAAAGAGGCCATAGTGGATAGTTATCCAACAATTCTCACAACCATGATATTGAGGAATACACCCTCCCTGTGTCTGTTTTAGGTGGGTCACCCGATTTAAATGGGTGCGCTGCATATGAGATCACTAAATATAAAAAGGTATAAACTACCTCATAACTATTATATTGAAATAATCTAGTCCAATGATCAACCAAAACTATCATCATTGAGACACAAAACATCTTCTAATATAGACTTTATATCCTATTAGAACATAAGGATTTAATAAGTGTTAGATTAAATTATAAAAAAAATTATAACCATGTAACCTTGTGATAGTTAATTCATTATTCATTAGTTAACCATCAAACATTTTAACATTAAATTTTATTAATCACCAAAATATTTTCATTCTCATGAGTCATATTATAGTGGAGTCCACATTTTCTTTGGATTAACAAATTTTTAATTTCCCCAAGAACCCTCACTATGTGTTAAAAAATTTATTACATCTTTATTATCATTCTTTATTTTAAGGTACACTCGGATACACCAAATATCTTATTAATGTGATATCCAATCAATCATATTTCTAGTATTGTAACACCCGATATTTCTATGAGAAATATTTTTTATGTTATATACATCATCAAAGTAATCTTTCACTAAACACAACAATAGATTTTCTTGCTTTACACGCAGTCACGACCTTCCTCGATAACATGCGTTGTACGCAATATTGAGTTTCACTAAACAACGATATGCTGTTAAAATATTATTAAAAATAGCCGTTATGAATAGTAATACCCACTTTTTAAAATCTTATCTTTCAAAATGGACTTCATTTTTGGATTCAGAATATCGAAATTAGCTAAGTGTTAATTTTTGGTATTTTGCTAAAAACATTAAATTTTTAATGAATAGTGAAAAGACTAGGTTACTATTTAACAACAGAATTTTTATTTAAATAAATATTTATTTTATTTAGATTTATTTTAGGTCAAAAGTGATACATAATACCTATATAAGTTCAAATTAATTCATTGGTTTCATTTTATAATAATTTTAGACATATTAAAATTTTATTGAACTTTTCACCGTCTTTTACCGACCTCCTAGGAGAGTTTGAAATTTTACATAAAACATAATTTTACCGCTTCTGTGAGTGGAATTTCGAGAATCCAAGAGCCGCGGTTAACATCGAGGAGTAAAATGTGGTTCAATAAGATAAAAATAATTTTTGGTGAATAGTAACCTTTTACTTTTTTTACCACGGTTAAAAGTAAATAGAGTAATTAAGGGTAAAAATGGTATTATTATTAACCTAACACATGTCCTAATTTTATTGGATAAATTTAAATCGACCAAAAACAAACTTAGGAATAAAATATGTCCATTTATGTCCACTTGTATTAGATTGGGACACTTATTATTATTTTATATTAAGAAGAGTTAAAAAAGTTAAAAACAATGTTTAATAACTAAAATATTTTTAATATAGGGTAATACATAAGTAAATTCGACTATAAATATTAATTAGAAAGATAAAAGTATTTCCTACATAATTTTATTTTTTTTATAATTTTTAGACTTTACATAATTTAATTTATTTATGAAAAAATGATGATGCAGTAATTAACTCATTAAGGAAATATTAACATAATTGATATTATAAATACCCAAATTAATGTAATTTGAGAGGTTTTATGAATTAAACTAATTTTTAAGGATAATATGAATTTTTAGTATTCATTTAATTAAATTTTTTATAACTAATCATGATGTTATGATTTTCACAAAAATATATTACCAAATAGTGTCAAAATGTGGCATAAAATAGTTTTTAAAACAAATATTATAATATTAATTGTTATTTTATTCCTAAAAATATATGGATCAGAACAATGACTTATATATGTTTATATGTATTAATAATGAACTACTTGGGGTTCTTTTGGCTTTATATAGTATGTTTATTAACCATATATTGTAAGAAAACAAGAAGACACGGTAATAGTTAAATTATTTTACTTAGAGTTAAATTTAAATGATAAGGTTAAAATATTAACCTAATATTGTATATAAAATCTATTTTATGATAGTTTTTCGACCCATACCCACCTTATATTTGAAATAAATTAGTATGGTGCTATTGAAAACAAAATATGACTTTTTTATAAAATAATATTTTCAGTTTTTCCTAAAGTGCCCCTCTCCTACCTTATAAATGGGCACATCTTCCCTCTCCTCCTCACACCACAAAGAGCCTTAAATCTAAGTAAAACACTACCAATTTCCCTTATAAACTTCCCTAGAAACATCCTAGATGTCTTGGTATTCTTCAAATACCATCTTTAGTTCCCTACGTGTAGGTTAAGAATAGGCGTTTCAAAGAAGAGGTAATGTCCGTTACCGATTCTTTAAACTTTATTTCTTCTTCTACTTATTCATCATTATTTCTTTCATTAGGAAGTAATAAAATCAGTATCAATAATATAATGATATGTTATTCTAAATATTAAAAAACCCTATTTCACCTTCTATCCATCCTACATAAAATAAAATCACCGCACATGCGTACGTACGGAATACCGTCTCCACGCCATGGTGTAATCTATTTTCCACCACCACCTTACTTGGATGTGTAAAATGGTATAAATAGTAACTATATATTATTATTTTAAAGTTATATTTATTCTTAAATAGTATACATACACTTCAATACAATTCCACAATCATGGGAACAATATCATCGCTCGTGCGTACGTACAACCTACCGTCTCCACGATGTGATGCGACTCATTCTACATGATCTTAAATTCATAATGATTATATTAATGAATTGAATGAATAAATATGATATGTATTACACTAATACCTTCATTAAATGAGATATCTATAACCTAAAAATATGAATAAGAATTTATTCGGCAAAACACGCATAAGAACAAAAAGCAATAAACACCTGAATAACAAGTAGCAATGAAAGATTAATAACACGAAGCTAGGAAAATGACCATATATAATATCATAACAACGATTAAGATTTTATAATAAGTCAATAAAATTATTTAAATAATTATACAGAAGGTTCAGAAATGTACGAGGAAAATCAGACCTAAGGTAAGGGAAAATCTCACAATCTCATTTTTATCCGAGATTGTTTATACTTCAGAATTTACAGGGGAATGTTTATCATCCACATCCATGTTAACTCAATATGTAATATAATATATATCCTCATACAATTTTTTAAATCAAATTTTACCCTTCGGTGAGTTTTTAGTAAACGATATGGAAGGAATATTTTTTTGTTTTTAGTATGAGGTACTTTTTTGACTTATCCGGCCAAAGTATGAGAATAATGTTTTTTTAAACTTATACGGCCTGAATGGATTTTTAGAACATTATTTCCATGAAGCTTCATTTACAAGTTTTCATTTTTATTTCTAATCAACTTCTTTATGTTTAAATGTTTATGACATATTATGAATGGAAAAATGTTTTTGAATTAGAAAGGATATTTTCCTCAAAATGGAGTTCAAGTGTTTTATCAAAATTATTTTCCATTTGAGATAATATAGGGTTTTGTTTCTATCCCTATTTTTACATTGATTTTATTATGTTAGGATGGAATTATTTTTATGAATTTCTTTTATCTTATATGGATTATGTTATGATGGCATGATGTTTAAGAATCCCATTTTTATTACATGGGTTATGCTATGATTTATGATTTAAGATTTTGTGGAACGCATAATAATAGTTTAATTATGAGATGGTTGGGACATATATCTCCCTACAATTCATTGGGTAATGATTTATATATCATGAGATAGACATGGCTAGAATGTCAGGTTACTTCGGTTCAGTGATACAGAACTGAAATGAGGAGTGAACTCGGTTCAAAAATGGACTTTGTCTACTAAGATAGTCTTGGAAATGAGTCTTGACTACTAAGAAATGATTCTATATGATTATGTGTCTATTCCACAAAGTTTTAAGTTATGATTATTGGGATTACATTTCCCTACAATGATTTATCCAATTTTATGAAATGAAGATCTCTTTTGCAGGTTAATATTTCCAAAATGTTATGTTATTATGAATGTGATGTGATTGATATTTCTTTTGTTTACCCTTACTGAGCATTTGAGCTCACCCCTTTGTATGTTTTCTTTTCCCCACGTTAGGAAGAAGGGTATTAAGTATGAAATTCCAAATGGGACTCTAGATATGATAAAATAAAAGGGAGACAATGTAGATGATTTATGAACCAGTTGTTTATGTTTCCCAGTTTCTAAAGACATTATACCTATACGGTCCTTTCTTGGTTTTGTTATTTGTTGTAATAAGTATGATTCAATTCTGAAGTAATAAAACTCTATGTAAATTATGGTCCGTTATAATTATCCCCGTGAAGTGTGGATTGGATTTCATATAAATAGACAACTCAGTTATTCAAACGTAAAAAATAATAATCATGAAATAATCATAAATGAAGAAAAATAATTAGAAGGCCATATTTATCCAATTCCATTATCTATAGGTCAATCTTATACACTACCACACAAATTAAAATACATCTATCCATCACATGAGTTAACTACTATCATAACCTTGTGCATACCAACCTATATGGAATTTTGCATCTGAATATCACATCATATATCAGATATAGATTGATATCGGGAGAAAAATGATGGTATAATGAAAAAAACATTTTCACTAGTTAAACATTTTTAATTAAAAAATAGTACACATACATCACATGAAATATGGCTCTCATGACCCCCGAAATAAGACATAAAACCATTATAAATAGCATCCACTCTCATCGCAGTCAATTTACCTTTATCAAAAAAAATTCCATCATCAATTAACCAATTCATTTATCATAGGATACACCTATAATAATCATAAGGAAACAAATATCATAATTTTTAAAATTAATTAAACATGCTCACTATCATCAGATTCCAATATCAAAAACCATATTAACGAAAACCACATTAATCTATATTAAATTTTTTTTATCATTAATATTAATTCTTGCATCATTTTTACTATCCAATTA
The DNA here is from genome assembly GCA_963277665.1 of Viscum album. Taxonomy (NCBI): domain Eukaryota; kingdom Viridiplantae; phylum Streptophyta; class Magnoliopsida; order Santalales; family Viscaceae; genus Viscum; species Viscum album. The sequence goes on along the minus strand of OY728129.1, from coordinate 274,441,776 downwards.
CATTAATATAAAAAATAACATATTTTATAAGTCATTCAGTATGAATGAATTTTATTTACCTTAAATTACAAGAAAAATATCTTCAATAAATATGGATCTTAATTTATTCAACTAACCAAAATAATTACAATCAATTAATTATTTAAAAAATATATCCAAAACAACATGTTGATAAAAGAATTATAAAAATGAAAAATATTAAAAAAAATTATAAAACACAATCTATTAGAATCTAAGGAAAATCATTTTCATGGTAGAAAAAATTGTGACTACTGACCACACACCTATTGTTTTTTAATATTCATTATCCTTTATTAGGATAACTCCAACACCAGAAAATGAATGAAATGAATCATAAATTCCTGTATGATCATAAAACAATTCAATGATAATAATCTAGTACCTAAAATCTTATGATTTATTTGATTAAAACTGAATAAGAATGTAGATCTCTGATCATAACACCCTCATGGAAGTTGAATCCCTCTAGGGATTTCATTCCAAAAACATGTTTAAAAAAGAGAAACTCAATTATAATAAAGGATAAAAAATAACATGTAATGATGAAGATAGAGTAAATGATTCATAATTTGAATATAAAATAAGATAATTGGTTGAAGAGACCTCAGGTCACTACAGATCGATCTCTGGATGTTGCAGTTTAACCCCTATTGAAAGGATCTTCATGGCCTTCCAAAAAGTCTTTGAGAACCTAGGGTTAGTGAGAGAACATGAGATAAATGAGGGTTTTATGGTAATGAGATTTATTTATTTGATGTGTTTTTTTAGAAAACCATGAAAATCACCCCTAGGACCATTTCTTAAAAATACGTGATATAGGGTAAACTACAACACAATGCAAGTGACCGTGTTGTAGTCCGTTTTGTATGAGCATGTATATTAGGAACATAGTATATATATATATAACATATTATATTTATCTATGAAGGAACTATGACACAGATAAAGCCACCATGTCACATAACAAATTCTTTATGAATGGGGAGTACATCATAGCATAATTCCCATTGTGCAACTTCCCACCATTTTGGTAGACCCACCTATTATCAAGAGAACATAGTTAAGGAATTCAGGACATGACTATATCAAAAAATGGATGTAGATATAGTCCCACCTATTATATCCCTCAACAATATCCATTCCCAGTATTTTATAGTTAGCAATCCCATAATTCTACATAAGGATCTATGGTGAAAAATACTCAATTATGAAAACATTTCTGGTAAACACATTTTTCCTCTCCTCGACCCTCATCCTCGAACCTCCCACACCTAAAACACACAATTTTAAGGAATACATGTATATTGGAACATAAAAATAAAATGTTGAAACCAATAATTTTGGTTTACCAGGGTTATGATAGAGTATATGGTCATATAATATGAAATAAATATATATGAAATCTATTAACAATTTTTCATATTCTACGGATATCCTTCATTCTATTGAGTAATTGTATTATAAAGGATAATTATATAGCCACCCTATATAAATGGATATATGGGAAAATAATTTTATAGGGAATTGTATATAGAATTTATATAAAACCAAAAATGACTTCTATTTTCAAAATTTTGATGTGAGTTATATTTAAATTAAAAAATAAAGGGAATTACTGTAAGATGTCAATATTTTTGTGTTAGGGTGTAATTTTTAAAATTAAAAGTGTATCATAATTAAACCATGAATGATTGGATATAAAATGTTTCATAATAATGTGTGAAAATTATGTGTTATGATTTTATATTTTTTAAAAATAATTTAAAAAAACTAAATATTATTTAAATTAATTTTTTTTACTATTAACATAATTGTAATTTGAATGCATAATGAAAAAAGTGGAATTATTTTTAGAACTCATAACAATCACATATCCTTATTAATAATATATTAAATTAAAGGGAAACCCATTTCTAATTTAAATTTTACTTTTGAAAATATTTTTGAAATCTTTTACTTGATATTCCATTGTATTTAATATGTATGTGTTAACAAAACATTAGAGTTTTAGACAATTAAACTATTTTGGAAAATGAAAAAAAATATTTACATTAATGTAAATTATATAAAATTGTTATAATAGTTTATTTACATTTTTAATGTATATATATTCTTATCTTTTCCATTAAATAATTTTTAAGATATTAAATGAGAGAAGGGGAATACTTTTTAAATATAATTTTATTAACTAAATGATGGATGTAATAATAAAGTCATGTGGATGAAAATTGTATTCAAATTGACTACATAGGTTTTAATTGTTGTCAATGAATCATAAAACCATTGTGATATAAGATTTAATGATTTAAAGAAATAATATTAACCATAATTAACTCATCTTACCCATTACTACAATGATATATTTTTACAAAGATATGTTACTTATATAGTCAAAAGTAAATGGGACATATTTATGTAATTGGACTCTTATGATTCTAAATATTAACACTATTTTAATATATTTTAGTTTCTAGTGTGGTAATAATTATTAATACTATAATTTCATAAAACACAATGGAAACCAACTTTTAAGAAAATACCCATTTTAGGCACAATATTATTTTACAACAACATAAAATATAACATTTATTACCATGGAAATAGTTTTATTATTTTTAATAAAAATATAATTTTAATTTATAAAAACATCCATAAAAGGGAAATTGATATAACATTAAAAAAAACTGATATTCCAGTTTATTAAAAATTCATTTTTCTCACTATTTACCCATAAATCGAAAATTTCATATACTACTCCCAAAATTTTTTATAATTCAATTTTTAAATAATGATTTAAAAACATTATCTATTTAAAAAAATAAAATTAATAAATTTTGTAGAAAAAACTAATAATATATTTATATAAAATTTCATTAAAATCAAATTTGTATAAAATTTATATTTTTAAGCATAAATTGAATTATTGATAAATTCATATCTACAAACTGTAATTATATGAACACAATTTATTATATTTAAATATATTATTATTAAATTTAATAATATAATTCAAGCACATTTATTAATAAATTTAAAGCCATAAAAACTATACAATACACATATATTATCATTGAATTAATGCTAATGTTCATAATCACTAATCCAATGACTGTATTTTTATAGTCACAACTTAATAATAATATATTTACGTTATATTATAGTTAATTTTGATATCTATGTTGCATGTGATATACACTATCTAACATATTATTATTTAAAATAAAATACATTCTACCATATCAGTGTGTCCCATATTATCAACTACATCGTCATTATTTCTAAATAGTATGATCTTTCCACAATCATTTATTCATTCACCTATCATTTCAAAATATTCCAGGTAATCTGAGAATCATCATATTCTTCCTCATCAAGGATTATATTTCTATGCATGGAGTATAACTTCATAAAACATTTGGAATATATATTTGTAAATTTATTAATTCATATAAACATTAAGAATGATTCATATAAAATTAAAAAAAACTAAATTATAAACTATAGCTCTAAACACATCTTGATCAACCTAGATTCATTACCACAACACTAAAAATATTTTTATTTTACCATTGATCACTGAAATTCACAATCCCTTTAGACCTAGGTTCCCAAAAAAATGAAAAAACAATAAAAACTATTAATATAGTCATATTCCTCCCACAATATTAGGATCCATTCTTAACATACATATAAATTACATAACTTTTTGGAATACAGAAAACCTTCATAAAATAGACTCTAAAAGAACATGTTAATTTAGATATGTTAGAAACATGGAATTGTAAATTATTATACATGGGTGAGATTAATTTTCTTAGACTAGGTTATTAATGAATAAAACCATTTTCTATTCACATCTAACAAAATAAATATCATCATATCCATGGTAATGACACATAAAAAATGTTTAAGCATAGATTCTTAGAATGGATAAAAAATAGATATGAAAATGTAGACATGAGGATAAGGGTATGATAATGTGATCATGAGATTAGAATATCATACATTATATATAAAAGATTATAAACATGAATCTTTTCATAAATATTGGCAGTTCATAAGACAAGAATCATAATTGGAGTAATAGTATAATTATATCATTAGAATAAGAGATGAAATTGTGGAATACAAATAGATATGTAAAATATTTCCCAATTAGTCAAAACATGAGACATGAACTTATTTAGAAACATCATGGGGACTAAACCTATTGGAAGGGACACACCACCATCCGGAGTAAATGAATTTTTCCTAAAAGTGATCAAGATTCTCAATCTTCCAATAGTGGAATTGGTTTCCCTATCATTCCCTAGTGGATCTAGTTTTACCATATTAACATAGTGGTTTGGGATTCCCCATATTCAATATTCCTAGTTACGAAAACAACAAGGTGAGAGATACCACCTTCAATAGTTTTAATACTTCCATTGTAAGGGATCAGGTTCCCCATATTTTCATAATTTATTAATCTCATAGAATCTATTCACATAGTTATCTCATAAAATATAAATCATCCCCAAATGAAATAGAGGAAGGTATATGTCCCACTCATATCATAACAAAATCACTCATAAATGTTTTAAAATATAATAAAAATACATTATATAATGACCCATATAAAATATTTGGGTTTTCTAAATGTCATATAGAGACCCATGAAATGAGATGGGAGTCATAATCATTTACTCACATATTATATTATGGAAAAAAAATGTTTTCATAATGATTTTAGAAGCACATATCCTATGAAAAGAAACATGTTCATATAACATGTGAATGAGAAACAAGTTTCATAAATGTCATGCCATCAAAACCTAGTACATTTAGAGAAATAATATAAATATAACTTTTACATATTTTTTGTGAAATGAATGACTAACATGAAAATATGTCACTTTTCATGGAAATTAATTTTAAAATACCATTAAAAAATTTTATGATGAAAATATAATTTCATTATAAAACTTTTTTTTATGTAAAATAATATTTTGAGACCCATTTCCATTGAATTATAATTTGAAATTTTTGTAAGAAGGCATGAAATAAATTTTGAAAAACTATTTCTTTATAATATTATAAAGTATGTTTGAAAATAGTTTGAAAACAATTTTCCATGATGAATATACAATAATAATGAAATCTTTTTGAAAACCATTTTTGTTGAAAACATATAAAAAATATCATGAAAATTATTTGAAAATTATTTTCATTGAAAATAGATAAAATAATTGTGAAATTATTTGGAAAACGGTTGTCCCTGAAAATATATAAAATAATCTTAAAAAAAATTTGTAATCCTTTTTCCTTAACGAAATATGAAATAACATTGAAAGAATTTTCAATATTACCTCCCATGAATAAAAATCAAATTTGATTGAAAACATTTTAAGAAACATTCTATTATAAAAACATTAAAAAAATCTAAATAAATATTGAAAATGTTCTGTAAAAATACAGTAAAAATACATTTAAAACTGATAATCATATATTTAAAATGTTATGAAAATAATTCAATCATTAAATATTTTTTATAAATATATTTAGAACATGTCACAACACGACTTGTATTGGAGCTCGAGCCGCAATTACCCCAAGCCCGACTCCATAGTCTAGGGGATGGTGACTGGCTCTGAAGGCACAACAATCTAGGGGGGGCCTTTTCCTACGAAACTATACAGACACACACACAACTAAATAAATGAAAAAGTGCAGAGAAAAGAAAGACATATACATCATTGTTACAAAAGGGAAACCAACAAACATGCATCGACCTCTAACCTGAAAAATTAATGTTCTGAAAAGTATACTAAAAAGTAAACTGAATAATAAATGGGGAAAAACATGCGCCCAACCATAAAGGTGCCACAACCCGAAAACAGGTAAAATGAATGTAAACAGACGCTGAGTCTCACAGCTGAAAATTCCTACTACATTCATTGAATGCATCCCAAGCTCATGTGTCCTCTATGCTCCTCTGTAGTCTCGACCAAACTATCTGTCATCTACAAGGGCACACCAAGTGCGGGAAAATCCCAATCATGGGTTAGTATAAATATACTTCGTAGGATGCCCCGAAAGCTCGAGGGAGCAAAAAAGGAGGTACTAAAATGGTGATCAGAGGATAGAATAAAGAATAGTGTAAGAGTACAATAGTGAGAGTACATCTCAACCCAACAAAAGAATGGAATTGGACTCGTCCAAACCAAGAGGAGCTAGAAATGGAATGAGTGTGGCATACCCCTTGCATCTTCGCCGTCCTAGAAGGAGAGTAACTGAACCCAGAGAGTGAGAAAAAAAGTAAGGTGTACATATATACTCAATACGAAACCAGAATGAGTGTGAAAGGGGATCTCTATCTCCAAGCTCAGCCCAAGAAAAGTTTCCAACAATTCATAGGATATCCATTAGTAATGCCCAATAGTCTGGCAAGCCAAAGTTTCCTCATCACTGAACTATACAACCAAGGGTCCCGCTCTGGTAATCATAGAAGAAAGTCACTAAATAGCCACATAGAAAGGGTTGAGTCTGGAAGAAGTCGTCGGGTTACCCACTACCCAGCCCCACTAGAGGGTAAACCACAAGAGGCCTTCGGGTAACCCACTGCTGAGCCCCGCTGCAAGGTGAACCACAAGTGGTCATCAGGTAACCCACTGCCCAGCCACGCTGGAGGGTAAACAACAAAAGTTCGTTAGGTAACCCACTGCCCAGCCCCACTGAAGGGTAAACCCCAAGAGGTTGTCAGGTAACACACTTAAATGCCTTGATGGATGACAAACTCTAATAGGTCAATTTGTAACCCACTACCCAGACTCGCTGGAGGGTATACCCAGATCTGGTCTGATAATTCCGCACTACCCATGCCATCACTGGATTTTACTAGCACTGCTACTGTGCGTATGTTCAGATTGCATCAAAGGAACACCCAACCAACACCCTTTAATGTTTCCACATTTAATGAGATCTCGAATGAATCTCTTCACACCCAAACAGATTACACTGTTGAAATCCTCATGGAAAACACGCCAGATAGACCAATTAGTCTCTGGAAATAGGCTCCTGGTTAAAACGTTATTCAAGAACTCTTTAAGCTCATACGGTAACCCTTGGGACCAGTACATCTGTCTTGAAAAAGGTCAGGAGAACTACGCCATCATGGTGCCCTCGAGAATAACACACTAAAACGACTACTCATACGCCCCAAACGGACTCATGATGGAAAAGTAACAGTACACTGTACATAGCTTAAAAGACTACTCGTGGGGCCCATACCTCAATTTCGACATCAATTATTGAAACCACCCTAGTCAACTTCGCCTCAATGCCTTGGTTACAATACCGCTAACAACGCCTAAAACAGACCCCATACGCATAAGCTACAACTCCCCACATTATGCAAACGAGGCCCACACCTCAACCCTGAACACGCCATGCAGATCATACGATTGCGTTCTTTGCAGATAACCATGCGGTGTAAGCTATTCATTTTCCATGAATGGACTTGGGAAGCATAAGTCATAAAAACGCAATATACAGCCGAAACCTGTCTCATGGGGCGCATGCCACTGGCCCAAATTTATGAAGGAGGATTGTGCCATTTAAATCCCCTCAGAAAACACTCAGAAACGAGTGCTCAAACACTGCAAATGGATGTCGGGTGAAAAAGTGGTGTTTCACCATAAAATATCTGAACCAGTCATTGTGGGGCACACACCTTATCTCCAACTCGAACGCTTCTGAATGAGTCTCAAATTTTTTATACAATGATTGTGGTCATGCTGCCACTGATGGTGCATCAATCAGACATCCCAAAGAAGAGTTAGGTTTGACGCAATTATAATTAATTAATTAAACAATTAATTAATTATTCGCATTAATCATATCATGCCACCGAGTGACGAAAAACAAACAAAAAGGGTTCCAAACAAATTTTGGAAGGACCCTCTCAACTACATGGCCACTAAACCTCTGACAGCGTGTCAAAATGACGTCTGGATCACAAACCACGTCTGTTGCAACATTAATAATAATATAATATTATTAAATTAAAGGGTATTGCGTCACCTGCCTTCAGGCACAGAATGGAAAATCCATAGAACTCACTTAAAATATTCCTCCACACTAAGAAGAATCTGTAGCCTCAGAAGGCACGTCAAACGGAAACTCCATTTAGAATTTACGACCCCCCGAACACAAGGGGGCCCAACCGGGCTGGTTCACCCCGGCTGGCCCGGTCCGAACTACCTTCCCATGGCCCAGCCGTGGGTCTGGCCTGACTCGCCGTAGACCACTCCAGCCACACCGGACCCCCTCGGTTCTAGTTCTTTTTGTAGGCTGGCCTTTTGGAAGGTCTTCACCACCCAGTAGGATCCGTGAAATGTCGGTCGTTATTTCCACCACACACCTGAGGTGGTCAGTGCCTCGGGTTCCCGCTGCCGAGCACGACCGGCCTCCACCGGACGCCGACACCTCTGCCTCCTGTAGTGCACCGTCGTGCTACCCCATCTACACACCGGCCGCGCACCGCCCGTGCGACGCTGCCCGCGCCACCTGGTCCCCCACTACACCACATCGGCACCGCCTCGTCCGACCCTCCACCGGCTCCCCTGAAACTGATGCACTCTACCGCCTCCGGCATGAACTTGCCGATGTCGTTGTTGCGGCCACCCCTGACCTCTTCGAGTGCTTCACCAGGAAACATCCCACGGTCGCCACGCCCCACCGCAACCCCAGCTCGACCTTTGGTCGCACCCATTTCCAGAGTCGATCCTTCAACCGATCCTCCCCGACCACTCAGTTTGTCAAAAAACTTTTCTGAATCCATATTAGGAATCCTTGGGGCCAGATCTTTCCAGCGCCACTCCTCGCTCATCAATCCATCACAGTTTTGGCGCGTCCAAAACATTGGACTAATAATTCTTAAGAACAAGTTTTAGAATAGGGCTCGGGTGATGGCCATGTTCATTTTGACATCGTCTTAATTCCAAAAAAAATTACAACGATGAAATTGGAAAAAAAACTCAAGAAATTGATAAAGGTGCGATAATTAATCAGAAATCATACCTCAAATCGGCATTGCGTCGTTGGAGATGCGTCCCCGATGCCCCCTCTTTGATTCTCCAATGTTCCATCATAGATCGCTCCTTGATCTGACGAAGAATGGCAAAGAACGCCTAGAGAGAGAGAGATAGTGAGAGTGAAGGAAAATTGGGGGTTTCCACAAATTCCACTTTCAAAGGAATTTATATACTATCTATGAAAATCTACCGACGTGTGAGGGTTCTGAAACCCTGCCGCCCACCTTTTTTATATCACGCATAAGAAAAACCCCCATTTAGAACTCAATGGATGTCTCAGATTTCCATTCCTAGACTTCATTATAAATTTACTCAAAAAGAACGCCCGTGATAAAAATCACTAAGTCATTATTTGAAAATGATGATTTTTCCCCTGGGTGACATCTCTCACAGCCAGCCCACGCCTATAACTTTTACCCCCTGCCTTGGGTAAATTGAACTCTCCAGACAAAGCTGTAACCACATAATTTTGATCCAAGCTACCATTTAAGAGGAAACACAACCCCACTATGTGCATAGTATAAAAATACTTAATATTTTGATAAAATTAATTTTGGGCACACCGGGCCTCGGAATTGCATGCTGTCTTCGTGACTAGCTCTGGAATTATATGTAGAAAATTTCCAAAGTCTCATAAGGTAAAACCAGGTCTCTACAGAAAACATTGTTTTTAGTGAACTTATATTTCTTTTCGAAGATGGATATAATATCTGATTCTCTTAAAATCACATTCTTAATTATATTATGTACCAAATAGTGGAAAAATTATAAAATAAAATTAAAATAGATTATATATATATATATTATAATAATATTAATGTGTTATCCTGAGATATGTATCTTATTATTTCATCAATGAAAGTGCAGTCATAGTGAATCTTGATAGATTGTATGATTGTGTTAATAAAGTCATAATGCTTAGCAGCATTGAATTATAATATCCACATTAGAAAAAAAAAGATTAATAATGCTTAAAATTTCATGAAAAGTATTTTCTTTATGATAAAAGATGCTAAATGGAACTATATTCACATTGTAAAAGAATATAGGTTCATAACATGGAACGTGTCTCAAGGAAGGAATGTTGTGACAAAATTATGTTTCTGATTTGGTAACATCTAAATCATGAACCGCATGATAGAAAGGTCATAAAATGGATATTTAAATAAAAATAAATTTTTTGTATAATAATCATTGAATCGATTCATGGTCAGTAAAAAAACCACATATTTTAAAATAGGTGGTTAATATTACTTGTGTCTCACAAAAAATAATAGTGATATGAGAAAACCCTTGAGACATGGGTAACATTAAAATATAGATACCCATTAGTTAATAACATTATTTAAATATTTAAAAAATAATTAAATAATTTAAATTCGTGATATAAAATTTCATATGTAAGTTTTTATACCACATAATGTAAGTGATTGGTTAATATGGAACGTATCTCACAGAAATAAAATGTAAGATAAAATTCACTCACTTAGTGTATTAACTCTCTTCATACACATAAAACCCTATTATATGAATAATATGAGTTCATTATAAATGTTTAAATTAATAATTTGATTAAATTAAATTCCATATATTTTTTTATGTAACTATATAATCCTCTTATTAATGATTCCATGTTAAGGAATCACTTCGATTAATATCCCCTGTGTTTTTTTAATCTAACTTATATATTTTTTACACTGAAATATATATTGATTTATAACATGTTAATGAAGATCAAATTTGCATATATTTTATACTCTTAATCATTGATTATAACCCGAACATAGTGTTAATAAATGGGTAATTGTCACATAGAAAGGTTTTAGTGTTATTTTGTGCATAAATGCCAAAATGGCCTAATTCTACAATGATAACATATTGATATCACAGAGGTATTATTTTCATTTCGCGTAAAATATTTTTTCAAATTATGTGATTCAAATTTTTTAGAATCCTAATATTATATCCTTGAACCTTTATTCAGGACTCGGATCTGATTCTTCCATCAAAAGGGATTAAAAAATCAATGAATTTTATGAATATTTCGAGCACAGAGCATGTACCCCACCAATGTAACATAACCACAACTCGGCCAACACACATCCCATTGAGGTTCATCCACTTGGGATAGCACGAGGACACATAGCCACGAATATACACCAAATTCGGTGGATTTTTTAAGTCATTAAAGCTACAATTGGATGTTATGTATTTAAATTAATCTTCATGGAAGAAGCATATAGAAACCAAAACTGCCAATTAAAAATTTCTAACTCATTTATGAAGTGTCGAATGTAGCTGAAATTTGGAGGATGAATTGCCAACATATTTATAAAGAACATTAAAGAAGGGGTTAATGCATGAAACTTCCATTTAATGTGTCAACAAAATGAAATCTTTCGAAGGATAAAATTCTAACATTAAAATGAGGTCATCACCTCCTTCCGAAATCATCCCATTATCCATCCCATTCTTTAAAGGCACCAAAGAGGAGATCTCTAATGAGGGAGGTTGGTCGTAACTCTTCCCCCTTCCATTTTAATTTATTTAATTTATTCATTTATTTTTAGTTTTCAATTATAAATTCTATTTCTAATAAATTCATGCATTGTTTATTTATTATGTCCACCCATCCACCCTCTTTTCTATTTCTCATATTAACATCATGAACTATAATAATCATGATCATGATTTACTAAACCAATTAATATCCCGAGGGAGTAATCAGGTTATTAAACCCAAGACAATGTTTTTAATATTCAATGAGTTAATTCTAAGGATAATTTATAGTCGGTGTAATCCTAACTATGGTTGTCTAAAGTTTATTTTCTTATTCTACAACCATTTTCACTCGATTGAGGAGGTGGATGAAGGTTGTTCTTGGAGATCAATAAGTGAAATTTTCATCTGTAACCAGGGGTCGAATAAGGTGGAACACATACGATGGAGTGTGTTCACAAATAATATTTAAAGCTAGACAATGAAGGTTCTCCCTGAATGTTATCTCAGGAGAACATCCTTTATTCACTAATTTTATTTTGTTAAGCATTTCATATTAATTGGAATTGAATTTTTTCATTTCATTTTTTTTTATAAATTCCATTTATTTCATAAAATATAAAACAAAAAAAAAGTAATATATGTGAAATGGATTAAGTGAGTGAATAACAGTGAAAACTCATTAAGTGAGACAACCTTGGTCGTCCACTATACTACACTAGGAAAAATAAATTTCATTTCCCACACCCTATGACAGGCGTGCATCAAAATTGGCGCCTTTTCCAGGGATCCAATCAGCAGTTTACTTATCTTTTTCAATTTCCACATTATATATATATTTTAATTTTTTTAATAAAAACAATAAAAATCTCAGAAAAAGTAAAATATCTCATGATGTATCCATACTACAATTACAATGCATGGAGTGACTGCTCAAAGGGGAAAAACAATAAGTGGAAGATAATTTAGTGTAAAATAGAGATCAGGTGAATAAACATAATGAACCCATAGAAGGTCTAAAAATTAAAATTAAAAGGCTAAAAGAATATATACATCATACCCGAGAGCAAACAGACCTTGAGCTGTAGAAAGAACCTAAAGAAGTGGTGGAATAAATTTCACCACTCATAATTGATACTAATTAACCAAAGGAAGTAAATATTGAGGTACCTAAAGATTCATTGGTCCTCAATCAACCATTTATTGGAGAGATAAATGAAGAAGGATTTCTCACTAAACTACATGGGGGAGATCAACCAGAACTGGATGAATTTTGGAATGAATTTGAGGAACTACTTAATCACACATGGCCATGCAAAGAAGAAGATACAATAGAACTGAAGGAAGAAACCACATGTGTGGTGGAATTTGAAGTTAAGATGGTGGTGGTTGACTACATACCTATATCCAGTGAAGATCAACTCTAAGAGTAACATTCTATTGAATAAGATATTAATACTGAATGATCTCAGGGTGATACATTCTTGAACTCAAATTCATTTAATTTTGTAGAAAATAATTCGAGTATATATCATAATTATATTGATTTTTCATATACATACAACACATACTACGCTTGGGAGGATGATTTGGAAAATTATTCATGTGTTTAGGAACCCACGTTCCTCCTTGAATTCGTTGATTAACTACTGGAAGACCCCAATCATGAAGAGATCCATATTGCTGAGCCTGAGGAAATTAGACAGGAGGCTGAAGCCCCCATGAAGCCAGCACTGTAAAGCAAGATGGTTACACACGTATAAACAAAATAAGTGGAGGTACTCTACTTTATCCAACCTCCTCCATGCAAGTTGTACCAAATAACAAAGGGGGTAGATATTGTATACTCTGTCCATGGAGTCCCCCTCAACAATAAATAAGAACTACACGTTGGTAAAACCATATGTGGTGGTTCAAATCAAAGATGCTTCATACACCGATATATTATGGATAAAAGCTCGTACTACCCCTTGGATGTAATAAAAGATTCTAGGGTCAACTTGGGGGATCATACCAAGATTTACCCATTAATTTATTTATAGTAATTTAATTATCAATATTTAGAATTTATATTTCAAATTCAGTATTAGGAATTATTCCAGCATGCATCCTACACCCTCTTTTCTTTTTTAGATTAAATAAAATAATCCTTGAGATTAATTAAGTAATTTTTCTTTTGTAAGATCATGATTAAAGAAGGAATCACTATGAATTGTCAAAAGATCACTAAATTGTTAATTCAAAAGGTAGTTCACTATTTAAGATTATCATTTTAACTCCATTCATTTTTTGGTCCAAAACATATTTTGATCTTCAATAAATATTCCTATCACTTTTCACACATCAATTTATTTTGAAAGAGTTGAAATGATTTTTGAAATAAATAACTTTAAATGATTGTTGATGTGAATTATTTTTCCTTGAAATGAAATTTCAATCATTTTTATGAGTTTGAATAATTTTGGAATTACAATACAATGGAACGCTAAGTAAAAATATTTTTCCTATCCAGTGAGGTATTCTAATCCACTTTTACATATTCTTTCCAATACCCACACCTTATTGGTGGAAACATGAATTTAGTGTGAGAACCAGAATTGGTCAATATTCTATTTCAAAGATTTGGATTTCATGGAATGTATTGTAAATTATTGAGGCATCTCTCTAGATTTCCACATTTAATCTTGAAACCCAACTTTACATTTATCCGTAGTGATCCCTTAGATGCCATGAATTTCATTATAGGTTTATGACATATTACAAGCCAATTTTTCCTTACCTACCCACAGTTGACGTATTTTTTATCTTGGATATTTCATGTTTGAGAGTGGGGGAAGTGCCATTAAGATGAATTCATTAGAATGTGTAACATTTATGGGTGGTGTGATATGTGTTTCAATATTTGGGTGAGTGGAAAATAAGATAATTGGGCATGTGTCGTCATTTCATTATGCATTATTTGTTTCATCCATTTCACCTTAAAAAAACTAAAAAATGGAGATGAGCTTGATTTCTTCATTTTAAAATCTTTTATAACTAATTTCTCTCTAAAAAAATCATTGAATGAATTGACATTCATTAATTTTATTTAATTTTAAGTTGATCCTCCATGAAAAAGGAAATGAAAAAAGGAAAAAAATAAAATTGAGCCCTTTGACAGCGTTGAAAAAATGGATGAAGATAGATGATATAATTCATTATAATAATTTATTGTCTCTTGTACCATGTTATAAAATAGGGGTGGTGTTTTTTTTCATATTTTCAAGTGGGATTGAGAGATGAATTTCCTAGATTTTCACTTGAGTTAATCATGAATTGTACTTAAAGTTCGACACCCTCTTTCTAGCCCAAAACATTATTTCAATCATTTTACCACCATCCCTAAGAAAAAAAATTATTTGAATCATTAATTAAATCCCTCATTATTGAAATAATTTACATTTTTTTCATTGTAGAGAAATGAAAATTTATCTGATCCTATGGTGATACATTCAATTTCCAAGTACGAGCATAACTGCGTATTTATTTTATCTTGAATGAAGAGTGGTATAAAATTAAATGTGACATAGGTTGTGATTCGGAGCTGTTTTTATTTATGTAGTTGTACAATTTTGAATTATTTAAATTAAAATGAGAGATAAATTTTTTATATTTGAATCATGATGGAATTCTATTTTAGATAAGTTCGTTGATATTTTGTCATTTTTTATTGTTGTATGGATTTTGATTTGGATATAAGATGATTGCCCAAGATTTCAATGTTTAATTGTGGGGGGTTATGAAGCAAACATCTTAATATATATTATACTGTAAATAATTTTTTTATATTCCCACCATAGTGTTATTTTATTGGTAATTGTCACATTTTAATGTTTTAGGGTTACTTTGCACGTAGTTGAAAAAAATCCAAATTCTTCAATTTTAATAGATTGTGATCATCAGGGTATTTTTGTTATTTATCATAAAATGTATGTCCAAATTGTGTGATTCAAATTTATTTATCCTTCGTAGTTTATTTAATTCAACATTGTTTATGGACTATGATCTGATTCAGCCATTTAACGGGCTTAAAAATCCATGAAGTTTATTTGTTTTCTGGGCGGATAGCTTGGACACCACTACGATAACGGAATCACTACTTGGACATCTCAAATAAAATTTAGGTTCTCTCACCTAGGATAGAACTAGTACAAATAGGGCTGACTCTACACCAAATTCTGTGGAGTTTTGAAGTCATTAAACCTACCATGGGCTGTTATATAGTTGAAGGACGCTTCCTAGAAGCTGTTTCCAAAAAAAGAAACTGCTAATTAAAAATTACTAACACATTAATCCTCTATCCAAAGGAGCTGATAATTTGTTGGTAAACAGCCAATATATTTATGAACAACATTAAATAAAGGTTACATGTGTGAAACAACCATTTAATGGGTCCACAACGTGAAATATTTTGGAGGAAAGATTTATGCCTATAAATGGAGGCCCTCGCCTCCTTCCCAAATCATCCCATTCTCCACCGCATTACATCAAGTCACAAAGGAGGAGATCTCCTCCGAGGGACTCCAGCCGCAACTTGTCTTTATTTATTTTTAGTTTATTTAATTTTGTTTTATTTTTTAATTCTAATTTAGATTTCTAATAAATTCATTCATTGTTTTTATTATTGTGTACACCCATCCACCGACTTTTTTTCTTCTAATATTACCATCATGAACTATAATACTCATGATCATGAGTAACAAATCTGAGTAATATCCCAATGTATCAACCAGGTTCTTGTACCCAAGTCAATGGTTTTAATATTCTTTGAGTTAATTCTATGGATAATTTATAGTGGGTGTAATCATCACTATGGTTTTTCTAATGTTTATCTTCTTATTCAATAATAATTTTACCTCGATTGAGGAGATGGATGGAGGGTGCGCTTGGCGATTGCTAAGTGGACTTTAAATTAATAACCAGTGTAGAATAAGCGGTGAACACAAACTATGGAGTGTATTCACTAAGAATATTTAATGCAGGTCAATGAAGGTGATCCTTGAAAGTTAACACGGGAGAACTTCCTTTACTCACTAATTCGAATTTGTTTAGCATTTCAAATTAAATTGAATTTATTTTTTGCATTTCATTTATTGTCATAAATTCAATTTATTTCATTAAATATAAAACAAAAAAAGAAGAAGTAATTTAGGTTAATTAGATTAGGTTAGTGAATAACTGAGAAAGCTCCACAAGTGAGACGACCCTGGTCAGCCACTGTGCTGCAGTAGGAAAATTAAATTTCATTTTCCACACTCTACAATAGGCATGCATCAAAACTGGCCCTGTTTCTTGGGATCGAATTAGTAATTTACTTATCTTTTTTAATTTTCAAATTTTAGATATATTTTCAGTTTTTATAATATTAAAAAAAATCAACGATGTGTGAAAAATACAATAACTATGCATGAAATGACTACTCATATGTGAATTAACAAGAAGAAGAATATTCATTAGAGTACAATTGAGCTCTGGTGAGGGAACATAAAGAGGCCTAAGAAGGACTTAATATTCAAATAGAAAGGCTAATAGAATATGTCCTTACTACCCTAGAGAAAGCTGACCCTAAGTTGGGGAAATAACCTAAGGAGGTGGTGGATAAAATTTCACAACTCATCATTGAAATTAATGTACCAGAGGAGGTAAATGTTGAGGTACCTAACGATTCATTCATCCTTACTCAAAAATTAATTAGAGAGATAGATGAAAAATCCTTACTTACTAAGCTACATGGGGGAGTTCTACAAGAACATGAAGAATTTTTTAATTAATGTGACAAACTACTTGATGTCTTCAAGACCTACAAATAAGAAGAGCCTACATCACTAAAGGAATAAACCACCTGAGTTATGGAATTTTAAGTTATGATGAATGAACTTGACAACCTACCTACATCCAGTGAAGATAAACTCCAAGAAGAACATTCAATTAAAGATGATATTATTGCCGAACCAAATAAGGTAGATACATTCTTGAACTCAAAATATTTTAATTTTTTGAAACTAATTTGAGTATTTGACCTAATTCAATTGATTTTTCAAATTCATCCAACTCATATAACGCCTAGGAGGATGATTTTAAAATTAATGCACATGTTGAGGAATGCTTGGAGATCCTTGAAGTCACTGAATATCTACTCGAAGACCCCAATCATGAATAGATCCATGTTGATGAGCCTAAGGAAGTTAGAAAAGAGGCTGAAGCCCCCATGATGACTGTACTTGAAGACAATACGGTTGCACAAGTAGTGACAAAATAATATGAGGTCCCCTAATTCATCCAACCCCACCATGAATGTTATACCAATTTACGAAGGGGTGGATATGGTATACTTTATCCATGGAGTCCTCCTAAAAAAGAACCATGAAATGAAAGCAGGGAAGAGCCACATGTGGTGGTTCAAATCGAAGAAGCTTCATCCACTGACAGAATATGGATAAAAGATGGTACTTCTCTTTGGAGGCAGTAGAAGATGCCAGGGCCCTCATGGGGTTTCATACCAATATTAATCCTTTACATGATTTATTGAAATTTAATTTTCAATAGTTGGAATTTTGATTTCAAATTCTATATTAGAAATTAGTCCATCATGAGGCCTACTCCCTCTTTTCATTTTGATTTTAAATGAAATAATCATTGTGATTAATTGTTTAATTTTTCTTTTGTAGGATCATGATGTAAGATTGAAGACCCAATAATTGTAAGAGGATGACTAAATCTTTAATTAAAAATGGAGTTAACTTTTTATGGTTAATATTTAATCTAATTATATTTTTTAGTCCAAAACATATTTTGAGCTTTAATGAATATTTTTAACTATTTTCAAAAATCAATTTATTTTTAAAGAGTTGAAAGGGTTTTGAAATAATTAATTTTAAACGATTTTGATGTGAATTATACTTCCTTGAAATGGATTTTCACGAATTTTTTTGAGTTTGAATGAATTTTTAAATACATTCCCATGAAACACCGGATCAAGGTATTTTTTCAATCTTGTGATGTATTCTAATACACATTTACATATTCTTTGAAAAACCCACACCTTATTGATGGGAACATGAATTTTGTGTAAGAACAATTATTTGTGAATATTATATTTCGAATAATTAGATTTCATGGAATGTATTTGAAATTATTGAGAAATATCATGGGCTAGAAAAATTTTATATTGGGACCCACCTTTTAATTTATCCTTCATAATATCATAGAGGCCATGAATTTTTTTTATAGATTTATGCCACAGTAAAATCCGAATTTTCTTTACCTACCATCACCTTGTGTATTTTTTGCATTAATGTTTCATGTTTGAGTGTGGGGTAAGAGCCTTTCGTGTGTGTTCATTGGGATCTGTGTCATTTATGGGTGGTGCGACGTGTGTGTCAATATTTTGGGTAGTGGATAATAAGAGAATTGGGCATGTGTCATCATTTCATTGTTCTTACGCTCTTCCATCCATTTCTCAAAAAATTTAAAAAATAGAGATGATCATGAATTCCTCATCGTACGCTCTTTTATAACTCATATACCTATCAAAAATCAAGGTCATGAATTTTCATTCATTCATTGTATTCAATTTTCGGCTCATCCTCCATGGAAAAGAAAAAGGAAAAAATAAATAAACAATGATGTTCCTTTCAAGATCTCTAAAAAATGGGAGAACTTAAAAGATATAGTAAATTATAATAAATTTTTGGATCTTGTATCATGTCATAAAAGAGGGGTGGTGTTTTTTTTCACATTTTCAAGCAGTATTGATAGAGAAATTTTTTGTGTTTACACTAAAATTAATCGTGCATTGTACTTAAATGTCCAACCTCCTCTTTCTGGCCTGATGCTATATTTCAATCATTTTCCTTCCAACATGAATCCACCAAAACATTTGAAACTTTAATTAATGTCGTCATGGTTGAATTAATTTTCATGTTTCATGTTGTGGATAAATTTAAATTTTCACAAGCCTATGGCGATACATGCAATTTCAAAATACGAGCAGAACTTGAGATTTAATTTCTATTGAATGAAGTGTGATATAAAATTCAATGTGAGATAGGTTGTGATTGGGTAATGGATCAGTTTATGATTTTGACCAAATTTAAATTATTGAAATGAAAATTTTATAGAATTTTTTTTCATATATGATACGTGATGGAAGTATTTTTTTTATAAGATCATTGATATTTTTTCATTTTTGATTGTTGTGTGGATTTTGATTTTGATATAAGATGATTACCCATGAGTGAAATGTTTAAGTGTAGGGGAGGGATGAAGCTCACAATTTCATATATTTTATATTGTCATTAATAATTTATAATCCCACCATAGTGTTATTGTATGGGTAATTGTCATGTTTTATGGTTTTAGTGTTATTTTGAGCCCAAATGCAAAAAATAACTAATTCTTCTATTTTTACAAATCGTTATCACAGGGTTATGTTTTTAATTGCTCAAAAAAAATATTTCCAAATTTTGGGATTAATTTTTTTTAAATCCTAATTTTATTTCCTTCAACATTGTCTATTAGACCAGGATCATATTTGGAAATCTAAAGAGCTTAAAATCAATGATGTTTGTGATTTTTTTTGGGCAAATAGTGTGGACCCCACCACTGTAAAAGAACCACAACTCGGCCTTCACAAATCCAATTGAGGTCCTGATAGCTGGGATATAACTAGGAATGATAGTTAAATATCTACAAAATGTTTGGTGGGGTTTTTAAGTCATTAATGGTACCATTAAATGTTATATATTTGGAGGATGCTTCCTGGAATCTGCATCCAAAAACTGAAACCGCCAACTAAAAATTCATAATTCATTTATCGGGGGTCCAAAGAAACTGATATTTGAAGAGTGAATGGCCAACATATATATTATAAAAATAGTATAATAGGTACACATGTGAAACTTCTTTTTAATGGTCAACAATGTGCACTACTTCGGATGATGGAATTCTGCCTATAAAAGGAGGTCATCTCCACTTTCTCAAATCATCTCATTCTCCATCCCATTCTTTCATATCACTAAGGACGAGATCTCTACTAAGGGAGGTTTGCTGAAACTCTTCCCCCTTTATTTTTAAATTCGTTATTTTATTTATTTTTGTTTTATTTTTGAGTTTTATTTTAGATTTATAACAAATTCAGCCATTGTTTTTATTATTATGTCCACCATCCACCCTCTTTTCTTCTCCTCATCATACCATCATGTTCTATAATACTCATGATCATTAGTAAATAATATGAGTAATATCTTGAGAGAGAAATAAGGTTTTTAACCCAATATCATGTTCTTAAAATTCTTTTAGTTAATTCTAAAGAAAATTTATAGTGGCATTAATTTTCAATGTGGATGTCAAAATATTATCTTCTTAATCTACAACCATTTTCCCTCGATTGAGGAGGTGGATGGAGGGTGCACATAGAATTTGATAAGTGTAATCTTTATTCATATATGTGGTAGACTAAGGTGTGAACACATATTATGGAGTGAGTTCAATAAGAATATTTAAATGTGGTCAATGAAGGTGATCCTTAAATGTTCTCTAAGGAGAACATCATTTCTTCACTATTTCCTTTTTGTTTAGCATTTCAAATTAATTTTAATTTAATTTTGAATTTCAAATATTTTTATAAATTTAATTTATTTCAAAAAATATAAAACAACAAAAAAGTCATTTCGAGGAATTAGATTAATTTATTGAATAACTGAGAAATCTATTAAAGATAGATAACAATGGGCATCCACTATGCTGCACTAGGAAAATTAGATTGCTCTTGCCACGCCCTACGATATAGATGTGTAAAATGTAAATAATTTTATAAATATAATTTATTTTTTGATAATTATAAATTAGATTATTCTATATTATAAATAAATATGAAATTTTGGACACCTTTCCTGGAGATGGTTTGTCGTATGTACACATAAATGTCGTTTCAATGTTTTCATTTTATTATTGAATGAATATAATTAATGGTAATATATGTATATGTATATAATATAATAAATATTTAATTATAATGTCATATATAGCATAGATATTCTCTAAGACCATCCATATTATGTTCTATGTGGAATATGATGGATTACATCGCTTTGAGGAGGCTGTAGTCCACACTTCCCCAAATGAAGTATTTATATTAACACAAATCATAAAGAATGAAACTTTGGGTTAAATAATTATAAATATGAATATATATATATATCATATATATTATATAAAAATATAGTGTCCATCATAATTCCCAACCATGAGACGATCTAAAGGAATAAATGATCAACTTTATTTTGTGAAGTGGTAGTTATTCTTACACAAGATCTGTAAGATCATTAACCTTTACATGGAAGTGTCTGTATGATTATGTTTAAATCTTATGATAAAAAATATTACTATAATGGGTATATTAATTCTATTAATTATGCATCTAATAATAATAATTATGGCACTAGAGAAATAAAATAAAGGATATGAGCATGAGGAAGTTTGATACCTCTAATTTTGGTAAATACATGTGGTTTTCATAAGAGGTATTAATTAGTAGGATTTATAACAAAATATATGCTTCATAGAGGAATAAAGGTATGCTTGGAAGTGGGTTTTAAAGGTCTTGAAGAAGTATGTTACCTATTTTACCCACTTTAAATTGAATTTCTCTCACAAAATTTATCTTGGATATTAAATGTTTCATACAGGATTTCTCCTTCAGTAGAAATGCACATCATAAAAATAAATTCCAAATATTTATTTAAATAGTTATTTTTTAGAAGCATAACATCTTCACAAAATGAAACATTTCTAGGATTACAAAAAAGTATTACATATGTGGGAAAGGGAATATTTTTCATTTAAGAAAAGTGTAAATATTTATATATATTGTCAAAGATCTCCAATCAAAAATAAATTGGATGATCTAGAGAATGTTAACAGTAAAAAACCATAAGGTGAAGATATTGGAAAGATTTCATACATATCATCAAAAATTATGATAATTGGAAAAAATTTATTTTTGGCATGTTCTTATATAGAAGATATAGTAACATGATTTAATTTCATTCATCATGAATAGTCTCATCCTTTATTTGTGACATCACCAATTCACACATCATCTCTTACTCCCATTAATTAAAGTAAAATTTTAATTCCTGAAGAAATAAATGTTCATGAGATACATAAATATAAGGACAAGTCATTTCATCTGTCTTTAGTGAACATCAAAAAAATTGTTATCACGTGTTATCCAAAATTCATAAATCTACATATGTCAAGATACTAATTTAATCTTTAAACCCTCATTTGATTTTTAAGCCAAATGATTCCATTAATGGTTATCCTTATATCGCATCAAAAATTTAAAAATACAAAACATTAGAAAGAAGTTAACTAAATCAGTTTAACATTTATTCAGCTAATATCTTAATGTTTATCTTGGTTTTCATTTTCCCAAACATGTGAATACTATCATACTATATTATTTAGAAAAATATTTATATCCAAAATTACCATAAATCCTTTTCTAAAACATGAATTCATATTTATTAAATATATTACTAGATGTATTCCAAGAATCTAAGACATTTTAAACATTATCCATCATAATAATCGCTACATTTTCAGAAACAAAATCCTTTTTTTAGTTATGAAGAAATGTGTACCATACATTTTAAATATTTATCCCCAATATATACTTATCCAAAGACCATTATCTAGACCAAAATAATATAACAAAGGCTATATTATCTTATTCAAAATATGGAATTTTTATGAAATAACATATCTACCTCACTAGAACCATTAAACATATCCTTAAGATTCCATATAGAAAAACATATACTAAAAATAATTTTATATATAATGATTTGTATAAAATAATCTTTGAATAGAAAAATATAAATAATTCACACATTCGACTTTCTTCATAAACATTTACTCATGTGTCATCATCATATTCCTTAATGCCCATTTCCTAGAATATGAAATACGAGTCAATTTTTAAGGTTCCCCAGCTTTAATTTAATCAGAATTATTTAATTTAATTTAAACAATAATAGACAAAACTTTTCAACAATAAAAATTTAATTTTTGGTCTCCTTATCTTAAAATGTATATATAATTTATATAACACCTTCTTGTTTATCATTGTGATTTTTCCACATAGAAAATAGATATCGATTATGCCTATAAATTCCACATCTAAATCATTCAATGTTATCCCATTTTCCTTTTAGTTCATGCTAATTATTAAAAACCTAAATCATATGGTGATATACACATTAAATATAATGAAATCAAATATTTAGGAATACTAACTTATGGGATATATAAATCATGACACGTAATTATTTAATATATGACACCTTAGTTATATCCTTGTTTATTCATAGTCATCTGTTATTATAAACATTCATGATGGGTCATAAAGAGTCTATGAATTTCCAAAGAATATCCCATGGGAGTGTCAAATCAGTTTTGATGTAAGGCCAATAATCATGTACCATGTCATGAATGTGTTTTTACTAATATACCTTTTCTATGGTATTAGCCCTAGCTTTTCGAATCCATGTACAATTATATTATAAAGGTCATAATGTAATTATAGGAAACCATTTGATCTATCTGTTACCAAATTCTAGTAAATTTTCCTAAATTATTCTTCTTCCAAAAACATATGTTTATATACATCCCAATACATATCTAGAGAAATACCCCTAAGGATATCACTATGGTTTTCTCGTCTTAGTTTTCAGAGGTTGACTAAAAAATTTATCTAATAACATCTATAACAACCAAATTTTAACATACGTAGACTTTACATAATTTTTGTGGAATAACAAAAACATTATAAAAATAGAATCCCAAAAACCATGTTAGTGTACAGCCTTTGGGAAACAATGAAATGTAAAAAATTATACATGAGTGAGATAAATTATCACTTGCTATGTTCTTTATTAAAAGAAAACATCTAAGACCCCCATACATAATACCTATATCCATATCACGATGATTGAAACATGGGAAGGGGCGATATAATATGTTCAGTAATTGTAAACAAGGGAGATATGTAAGAATGAACATTTTCACAAGGGTATTACTACATTATCATGTCATTATATGTTCATACCTTGTATATTAAAGATCAAAAACATGTATCATGTCATGTAGATTGGATGTTAAAAATAAATAAATCATAAGAAGAATAATTCCAAAGTAATATTATAGGTACAAGACATAAAATTTTGGAATACATATAGACATGTAATATCATTCCCTATAATTAAAGACATGAATGTATAACTTTTCAAGGCATTAAATGTGGATTTCACCTACATGGTGAGATGCACCATTTTCCCCAATCATAGTTCATTCCATATAAGGGATCAAGTTTCCATAACTTTTCATAGTGGATCGGATTCCACAACTTCTCATAGTAAATCATATTTTCTTATATTCTTTTAGTGTATTGAGTTTCCCCATTTTCCATCTTCATAGTGACTACAACTACTAGGTGAGACACACTGCCATCCCCAGTCACAGTCCTTTCCCTGTACATGACTGAGTTTCCCTATTTTTATAGAGTATATCAATAACATCAACATGATTTGTTTCATTATCTCATAATACATAAATACCTAAAAAATTAAATATAGCAATATATAGGGCCCACCCATCACATAATAAAATAATTCCTACATATACCATAAATAATATAAAATTCACAAAATCATGACCCAAAAAATAAGATGTGTTTCATAAAAATAATTTTATAACCCATTATACGAAATGGGATTCATAAAAATATAATAATATCATAACATTTGAAAATATTCATGTCACATAATAATTATATAAGAATATAACATGTGAAAATATGTGGGTTCATTTAACCAATTGAAGGGAAATGGGTTTCAAAAAAGTCCTGAAATCATATTGGAATCCAATTAGTGAAATATCATGAATGGAACCTTTAGATAAATGTGATGAAAGGAATGTGTAACATTAAAGGACATCATATTATATGGAAAATAATTTTAAAACTACATTTTGAAATCTATCTTGAGGTAAATGTCCACACATCATTGAAAAAGTATTTTTAAAACATAAAATTGTTTGAAATGTTTTTCGGAAAATTACACTGAAAACATAAACAGATGGCTTGAAATAATTTATAAAACCATTTTCATTGTAAAATTATAAAATAAATTTTACATCCTTTTGAAAGCCATTTTACTTGAAAATATATAAATTAATATTTAAAATATTTTGAAATATGTTTTACATGGAAACATAAAGAAGAATATTGAAGTCATTTTTTAAAGTAATTTCCTTAAATATATAAAAAATAAGATGGAAATAATTTTGAAAACCATTTTCATAGATAAAATATAATAAAATATTCAAAAAAAATTTAAAGTAATTTTCCATAATAAAATATAAAACAATCTTCAAAAAAATTCAAAAACATTTTTATTTGAAAAAAATTTGAACATATAAATATTATTTTGGAAAACAATTTGATAAACATTTATTTGAATATAAATTGAAAATTTATAAAAAATTATTTATATTGTTTTAAAAAACAATTAAAAATAAAAACATTAAATAATGTTTTACAAAACCTGGCTTTAAAGGGAAACAAATATTTTACCAAAACGGAGATAATATAGGATGTTATTAAAATAATATTATTAATTATATAAAGTAAAAAAAGTGGTAAAATAGAACCATTATTATTAATATATCATCAATATATTTAGGAGAAGAAAAATCAAGAGTTCTATTGATAGATAGATTATAATATTTCATAAATGAATGCATAAAAATAAAAAATCTCTATAAATAGTGAGCATGTCTTGATAAACACTTACCACTTTGTAAATTTGAATTATAATCCTCATGAAAGAAAATTAAATTTCATGAAGTCAAAAAAAAATTTTAAGAATAATTTTATGATATAACTTGTCATATGGAAGTACATATATAAAATAATAAAATATAGGTGCATAACATGTCCTCTGTCTCAAATAAAGAAAATTGACCCAACATTTCATTAACGATATGGAGAATTTTGAAACAGATTATCCATGACATAAAGATCACAAAATATAAATTTTAATCACAATAAATTTATGTATAATAATAATTCAATATAAACATTCATAGTAAACACACCACATATAAAAAATAGAATGTGAATACATATTGTATCTCATAGAAAATAAAAGTGAGACGAGAAAACAATTACTACTTGTGAATCATTTAAATAATGATACCCATGTGAGAATAATATAATATATATAATTATATAACATTATATAATGTAAATTAATGATATAAAATTTCTTACTAAATTATATACACTACAGAAATGAAGAGAGTGGTTAATATTTCATGTATCTCACAAAAACAAATAGTGAGATGAAATTCACATACCTAATGTATTGACTCTATTCACAATCATGAAAACCACCTATATAATATATTTTTTATTATATGTATTTTATAGAAGAATATAATTATATATAATAACATATATTGTTTTATTATGATTTTATATTAACTTCTTATTAATAATTCCACATAAAAGGTTTCAATTTGGGTAAATCCCCTTTATTTTTCAAATATATCTAAATTTTTTATATTTGTGGTCCTCATACTTGTATACTGATTTAAAAATTTGAACCCATTATATAAATATAATTTATATTCATAATATATTTATTTATAATAATATGTGGTGTATTGATATATGAAATGGAAACACTCTTGATATAGATGGTGGACCATATCGAAGTATAAACGTTGTTTCCATTTTTTGTAATATCGAATGAATGAAAGTAAAAGACATATGTGTATATATATATAATATAATTCTAGTAGAATTAATATTTTATATATATCATATATTTTATTTAAATTAATCCTTAATACGTTCTAAATATTTTTTTAATGAATCTCATCTCTTTGAGGAGGTCATAGTCCACACTTCCCCAAATAAAATTATTCTGTTATCAAAATGGAATGCATGAAGGTATGTGTTATATAATTAATAAATAAGAATAAAGAAACATTTAATATATATATATATATATCATTTTTTAATATATTTTTCATCATTATTCCTAACTATGAGAGATGTCAATGAAAAAATAAATGACATCGTTTTGTGAGGTGTTCGTTGGTCATGCATTAGAACGGTATATTTGTTATATATTTAATGGAAGTGTGTGTAAGTGTAGATTTAACACCTATATAAAATATAATTATATTTTGGATACTAAATCTATTATATATTCATTGAAAATAAATAATTTATGTGGTGGATAATGAAAATAAATGAAATTAACTTGAGGGAGGATGTTACCTTTTTTTGGGTAACTCAAATTGGTTTTTCACAACAAGGATTTTTTCTAGATTAATGAACAAAGGGAGGAATCAAGGATGAATAGATGGTTTATGGTAAATTTACTATATATATATTGGATGAACTTTTTTACTTTTAGTGGTGTGAGGAAGGGAATGATGTGGTGGCCATTTATAGGGAAGGGAGGGGGAAGACAATAAAATTTTAAAAACAAGTTAGGGTGACCCACATTTTAACATAAAAAATTCATAAAAAAATCACCAAAAATTAATCGTAGGTTTATGGTTAGAATAATTCTAGTAAAATGGTGTTGAACATGTGGATTTTTCATTTTTTCTATTTGGCTTAAGGTGTTGTCCCTTCTTAAGATTATTGTTTCTTTAATTATAGTAATTAAACATAATCACATTCACCAATAATTTTGGTAAAAATTAATTTTATATTATTATACTAATTGTATTCTACTGATTATAACCTTTTATATCAGTTTTTCAATATTTAATTCATCAAAGTAGAAAAATATGGTTTAATGATAATCCTACAAACGAAGCGATAAAGCGGGTTTTTAAAGTAAGAATGTGCAAAAGTTCATTATGCTTTTATTTCTAAATTCAATAAAAAAATGAATAAATTTAACTAAATTGGAATAATTTATTTTTAATTTTTATATATTTACATTAAATCAATGTTAAAAATTATTTTACTATATAAATAAATTATCATGAAAGTCATCTTTGAATTAAAATTTAAAAATTATCATTACTCATCAAAAAATGATGTTTCTCAGAAAAATCCCAAATATTCACCATAAGATAATTTTGAACGTATTATAAAAAAATATATTTTATGAAAATAAATTTCTAAAAGTTTTCACAATTATTTTTATTATAATTCATATAAGGACATGAAAATATGTTCATTTGTGAATATAGTATTTTCAAACATATAAATACCTTACCAATATTACATTTTTTTATAAATATGTTTTAATTATATAAAAATATAAAATAAATTATTTTAAAAGTGGTCATTTATATTTATATTACTATGTTAAATTGCATGGATACTAGTATATCATTTAAATAACAAAAAATGATATTTCCTAGAAACTCTGTGTTTTTTTAACTAAGTACAAGTGGGTGTTGTTTGTAGCACACGAAAATATAAGTCATTAATCTAGTGCACATAATAAATACATTGTTATTTAATCTATATATATATATGAAGAAACTATTTTCGTTTTTAGTGAGATAGAACATATCAAAAATAAATAAATAAATTCGAAAAATATATTTCATAAAATCTTAGTGTTTACACACCCAAATATAAAAAAATATTCCAAATTAAAATATTTTATCAATAAATCACATCAATTATATCAAATCATTGATAAAAAATCTATTAAAGACGTTTTTTCAACACAGAAAAATGGTAATAATTCATTGGAATTAAATATTTCATGCCTCACACAATCATGAATGGTATCTTTTATTCACAAAAACATATAATTAAAAAACGATTTAAAATACATCTTCAATTAATTGGTTTATTATTCAAAGTGGTTTCTATATCAATAATCACATATGTTATTAATAATAAAACCTAGAAAACAACATGAACATGCAACACACTTTTTTCTCATATTTAATAAATTCATGTATTATATTTATTCTTTCTTATTATGAATCACAAATTTAAATAATAATTCAATGTTTCATTATTTATTTTATATAATCTGAAATTATTTCATTATAATGAACTATATATTCATAGTCCCATTTAAATATATAACAATAATATAAATATCTAGAGGGAAAATAATGATACACAAAATAGAAGATATAACACAAAAAACTTATTTTATATATAATCACTTTATTAAATTATAAATTCTAAACACATATGATAATTATCCAAATTTACTAGTCCACTCCACAATTTATTAAATAAATCATTCTATTGTTCAGTATGATATATTTTTTACTTTCCATCTAATTTGTTTAGTATAACAATCAACAAACATATTATTTTATCTTTTATAATTAACACATAGAATTTATTTAATAAACCATATATGAAAACCAATATGAATTTATGATATTAATAGCCATGTTACATAAAACAATACATTAAACAATCATGTGATAATTTGAAACGTGTTAAAATTATTCAATAACAAACATATATAATAACCATGAACCTAAAATAATAAACTATTACACCACATCATGAAATATAACATTATTCTTTTAGATTCAATGTTCTGATTTAAATATAAATAATTATTAATTTTGTAACATTTTTTGTATTAAAATTTCTAGATGAATATTGAAATATCATTCAAGTACATGAGATAATTTATAAATCATTAAAATTATTCAATTATACAGAATACACATTCAACATGGAAAGAAGATTAGTACCAACTACCTATGAGATACTGTATCATCAATCCGTGAAATAATAATAATAATATATTAATAATATCCTACATAATTTAACTATAAATTTTCTATCAAATAGTTAATCATTTTAATGTGAATTAATAACATTAATTACAACATTGACTTTCAATTTTATTAGTAAAACTATTAATATACTTCATTTGATATGTCTTCTAGTTCATAGCATTATTTTCATTCATGATAGAAATTAATTTTGACCATGTCACAATATATTATTTATTTATTAATCCTTTTATATCCACTTTTTTGTATCATGAAAACTACAATTTCAAATTTCCCTATAATGATGAAACTAATTGTACATGATTTTATTTTCTATATACCAAATAATAATAAAAAAAATCTAAAAGGGATTTTATTTCACCTTTATCAATTATTTTTTTAGAATTATTATATTTTATAGAAAATGTTATATATTATTTTAATGAAAAAAACATGATAAATTATTACTTCAACTAATTAATATAGAAATTAAAAAATACCATACCTCTAGGAAGGTTAACAATCTGTTGTATTAGAATGGATAAGAGAGATAAAAAATTGTTTTTTTTTCATCAAGAACATGAATTGATGACTCCAATGAATGTAATGGGATATCCAATATTGAATAGAGGATATTGGGTATCTCAGTCTCCAAATGGAAGAAATAATCTCAATTTAAAAAAAATCTATGAATTTTATAAATAATATATAGTATTATTAACAGATATTTTCATAATACACCTTATAATTTTTTAACACCCGAGATTTCTATGAGAAATATTTTGTTTTTATTTTATATACATCATCAAAGATATCTTTCAATACACACAACACTAGCTTTTCTTGACTTACATGCAATCGCGACCTTCCTCGATAGCTTGCGTTGTACGCAAAACCGAGTTTCACTAACCAACGATATGTTATTAAAATTTTATTAAAACTAGACATTAGGAATAGTATTACACACTTTTTGAAATTTTATCTTTCAAAATGGACTTCATTTTTTGATTTATAATATCAAAATTATCCTGGGGTGAATTTTTGGTATTTTTCATGAAAACATTCAATTTTTGATGAATTGTGAAAACACTAGGTTACTATTTAACAACAGAATTTTAATTTAAATAATAATTTATTTTATTTAAATTTATTTTCAGTCAAAATTGATATATAATACCTATATAAATTCAAATAAATTCATTGGAGTCATTTAATAATAATTTGAGATATATAAAAATTTTATTGAACTTTTCACCGTCTTTTACCAACCTCTAAGGAGTGTTTGAAAATTTACATAAAACTAAATTTTACCACTTCTATGAGTGGAGTTTTGAAAATCAAAGAGACACGGTTAACATCAAGGAGAAAAATGTGGTTCAATAATATAAAAATAATTTTGGGTGAATAGTATCTTTTTACTTTTTTTAACCACGGTTAAAAGTAAATAGGTTAATTAAGGGTAAAAATGGTATTATACTTACACTAACACATGTCCTAATTCAATTGGATATGTTTAATTCGACCATAAACAACCTTACGAAAAAAATATGACCAATTTGGTCCACTTGGATTAGATTAGGACACTTACTATTATTTTATTTAAAGAAGAGTTATATGAGTTAAAAACATTGTTTAATAAATAAAAAAAATTTAATATAGGGTCATACATAAGATAAATTCTACAATAAATACTCATTAGAAAGATAAATATATTTCCTACATAATGGTATTTTATTTAAAATTTTTATCCTTCAAATAATTTAATTTTTTTATGACACAATGATGATGCAGTAATTAAATTATTATAGGAAATATTAACATAATTGATATTATAAAAAACCAAATAAATGTAATTTGATGCTTTTTATGAATTCCACTAATTTTATAGCTTTATATGACTTGTTATTAATGATTTATTTAACCGTTTTCGATCTAATCATGCTGTTATGATTTTTAAAAAAATCAATTACCAAATAGTGTCAAAAAGTGACATTAAATAGTTTTTAAAACAAATATTATATTATTAATTTGTTATTATATTCCTAAAAATATAGGGTTAAACCAAATAACATAGATAATGTTATATATATTAATAATGAACAAATTGGGGTTCTTTTGACTTGTTATAGTAATTTTATTAACCATATAGTCTAAGAAAACAAGAAGACACAGTAAAAGTTAAATTATTTAACTACATGTTAAATCTAAATGATAAGGTTAAAATAGTAACCTAAAATTGTATAAAATATATTAATTGATATTATTTCGTCCCATCCCCACCTTAGATTCAAAATAAATCAGTTTGGAGCTATTAATAACCGAATATGACTTAATTATAAAATAATATTTTAAGTTTTTCCTTAGGTGCCTCTCTCCTCCCTTATAAAAGGGCACCTCCTCCCTCTCCACCTCACACCACTTTTAGCCTTAAATCTCTGCAAAACCCTGCCCATTTCACTTCTAACCTTACTTATAAACATCCTAGACGTCCTGGCCCTCTTCAAAGATCATATTTAGTGCCTTAAGATGTGGTTAAGAAGATGCGTTTCAAATAAGAGGTAATGTCCGTTACCGATTCTTTCAACTTTATTTCTTCTTCTACTTCTTCTTCTTTGGTTTTTTAATTATGATGTAATAACATAAGTATAAATAATTTAATTATATTTTATTATAAATATGAAACAACCCTATTTCACATTCTATTCATTCTATGGGAAACGAAATCACCGCGCGTGCGTACGTACGAAATACCATCTCCACTCTGTAGTGTAATCTGTTTTCCACCACCACCTTACTTGGATAAGTATAATGGTGTAAATAATAACTATATATGATTATTGTAAATTTATATTGACTCTGAAATAGTACACATACACTTCAATACAATTCCATGATCATGGAAACGATATCATCGCTCATGCGTACAAACGGCCTACCGTCTCCACGATGTGATGCGACTCGTTCTACATGATCTTTAATGCATAATGATTATATAAATGAATTGAATGAATAAATATGAAATATATTACACTATTACCATTATGGAAATGAGGTATCTATAACCTAAAAATAAGAATAAGAATTTATTCGACAAAACATGCATAAGAACAAAAAACAATAAACACCTGAATAACATGTAGCAATGAAATATTACTAATACGAAGCTAAGAAAATGACCATATATGAAATCATAATAATGAATAAGATTATGGAATAAGTCAAAAACATTATTTAAATAAATATACAGGAGGTTTGGACACGTATGTTGCAAATCGGAACTAAGGTAAGGGAAAATTTCGCAATCTCATTTTTATCAGAGATTGTTTATATTTCAGAATTTACTGGGGAATATTTATTATCCACATCCACGTTTCCTCAATATGTAATATTATTTCTATCCTCCTATAATTTTTTAAATAAAATTTCACCCTTCTATTAGTTTTTAGTAAATTATATGAAAGTAATCTTTTGTCGTTTTTAGTACGAGGTACTTTTTTGACTTTTCCGGCCAAAGTACAATAAGAATATTCTTTTAACTTATACAGCCTGAATGGATTTTTAGAACATTATTTAAATGAATATTACTTTACATGTTTTCATGTTTATTTTTAATCAACTTCTTTTAGTTTAAAATTTTATGACTTTTTAAGAAAGTAGAATCTTTATTTGAAGTAGAAATGATATTTTACTCAGGAATGGAGTTCAAGTGTTTGATCAAAATTATTTTCCATCTAAAATAATATAGGGTTCTGTTTCTATCCCTATTTTTACATTTATTTGAGTAAGATAGGATGGAATTATTTTTATGATGTACTTTTATATTATATGGATTATGTTATGATGACATGATGTTTAAGAACCCCATTTTTATTACATGGGTTATGCTATGATGTATGAATTAGGATGTTGTGGAACACATAAGAATGGATTCATTAAGAGATGGGTGGGACCTAAATCTCACTCAAATTCATTGGGTAATGAGTTATATCTCATGATATAGATCTGGCTGGAAAAGCAGGTTAATCTGGTTCAGTGATACAGCGCTGAAACGAGGAGTGAACTCGGTTCATAAATTGACTTTTCCGCTAAGATAGTATTGGCAATGAGTCTTGAATACTAATAAAAGATTCTCTATTATTATGTGTGTATTACACAGAGTTCTATGTTATTATTATTTGTAATACATTTCACTTCTATGATTTACCCAATGATATGAAATTAATATCTCTTTTACAGGTTATGATATCCAAAATACAATGTTTTTATGAATGTGATGTGATTGATATTTATTTTGTTTACCCCTACTGAGAATTTGAGCTCAACCCATTGTATGTTTTCTTTTCCCCAGGTTAGGAAGAATGGTATTAAGTATGATATTCCAAATGAAACACTAGATATGATAATATAAAAGGGAGATAGTGTAGATGATTTATGAACCAATTGTTTATGTTTCACAGTTTCTAAAGACAATATACCTATACGGTCCTTTCATGGTTTTGTTATATGTTGTAATAAGTATGCATTAATTGTGATGTAATAACAATGTATGTAATGTATGGGTCATTATAGTTGGTATCAAAGGAAATTTATTGTCAACCCTTGGAAACTAGGAAGTGAAAGACTTAGTAAGAACCCTATGTATATATCTAAGCGTAAAACAATATTAGTGTTTTCGAAATGGCCATGAACAACCTATTATAAGACCTTAAGTGTGAAATTTTATTCTTGATTATGTGGTTTTCCTATTATGATTAGTGTTTCTCACACTATGCTTATTGGTTTTAGTAAATGGATGGAACCCAAAAGAGTCATGTTAATGCTGAATTCAATGGGAAATGCAATGATTCTCCCCCTGAGCAACCAAACATTATGGGAGCTAGAATGAAAAATATGCTAGCCATGATCACACAACTTTCTCAAGCTATGAATGATGCTGTACTTCTAAATGAGAAAAGGAAGGATAAACATTATGTTGAATCCTTCATGAGTCATTGTCCACCCTAATTCAATGGGTCTACTGATCCATTAGTGGCTGAACAATGGATCAGTACTACTAAAAACATATTTTCAGTACTTCAATGTTCTGAACATGATAATGTCATCTTAGAAGTATATCGTTTGGAAGGTGAATCAGATCAATGGTGGAATCTTATCAAGAATACGAGGCCAAGAGATGAAAATGAGTACATGGAATTGGAAAAGTTCAAGAACTTATTTTTCAATAAGTACTTCCCTCGTTTTCATCGAACAATGATGGAGAAGGAGTTTCTTGAACTAAATCAAAAGTCCGATGAATCGGTTGGTACCTATGAAGAAACTTCTACATTACATGCAAGGTATGCTTCTGGAATTATTATCCAACCTGAGAGTAAAATCGATCGATTCTTTAGTGTCTTAAAACCAAGTCTTTAAAAGGCATTAGCCATAAGGGACTTCAATTGCTACGACGAAATCATTCGATGTGCTCTCAAGGTTGAGATGGATATTGGAGTAACCCATCAGTCATATGAGTTTGATAAGAAGAGGAAATTGGAATTCAAACAGAAATCTAAAGACCACACTGAAAATAATATTAGTTTTCCCTTATGATCAATGTGTGGAAAGAAACATGGAGGGGGTTTTCTTAAAGGGACATGTAAATATTTCAAATGTCGAAAATAAGGTTATAGGGTATTTGAATTTCGCAATGATGGGAAGAAGATGTCTATTGATGTGAAAAAAGAAAATGCTAAACAGAGTTCACCTCATACACTTTAATGTTACAAGTGCAATGAAATGGGGAATTATGCCAATCAATGACCTAATCCAATTGTTTTTAATGATGATCGATGTCAAAAAACTCATAAGGCCAAAGACAATGGAATGTCGCATGCAATTTCTATCAACGGTGTGGAATTTGATAACATAGTGGTGAAAGGTACACTTCCCATCCACTATAAAGCACAACTTATTTTATTTTATTAAGGATCCACCCACTCTTTTATTTGTGAAGAATTTTCTAAGGGTATCACCGTACTACCTAAAAAATTATATGTTCAGTTATCTATGACAACCACTAATGGCACAACAGTCGCATCAAATGTTTAAAATCATTTTTTAATTAAACTTTGTGGGAAAGTGCTTCCAGAAAATCTTGCGATACTTCCTATAGTGGAATTTTATGTGATTCTTGGCATGGATTGTCTTTATTTATATGGAGCTCAAATCAATTACCAAATATGGGAAGTCTCATTTCATATTCCATATCAATCTATGATCGTCTATCGATGCGAGGATGAACATAACCTTCCAGTGGAAATTTCATCCATCCTATGGGTCTTGATTCCACTAAATAATAGTTATTTATCTCAAATGGTTTGAGAGAAACTCACGATTAAGAATATTCCCATTGTATGGGAGTTTGATGGTGTATTTCCGTAAGAATTTTTTGGTCTTCCACCAAATCGTGAAGTTGAGTTTTCAATAGAACTCGTACCGGGTGCTTTGACCATTTTAACGACACCATATAGAATGGCCCCAATTGAGTTTTAGGAATTGAAAAAGAAACTTCAAGAGAATCGTGATAAGGGATTCATACACCCTAGTGCATAGCCATGTGGAGCACCTGTTCTTTTTGTTAGGAAGAAAGATGGATCAATGAGACCCTATATTGATTATCGAGAATGTAACAAGATCACTATCAATAACAATTATCATCTCCCATGTATTGATGAATTATTTGATCAACTACGCAGAGCTCAGTACTTTTCCAAGACTGATATTCATTCAGGGTATCATCAATTAAGGGTCAAAAGGGAGGATATAACAAAAATGGATTTCCGTACAAGATATTGACACTATGAATTTATAGTTATGCCATTTTCTCTTACTAATTCACATGCTATATTCATGGATATATTGAATAGAGTCTTTAGAGACTATCTTGATCAGTTTTTGGTAGTCTTTATAGACAATATTATTGTCTATTCATAGAGCAAGTAAGAACATGAAGATCACTTGAGAATTGTATTGAAGACCCTGAGAAAGGAGTTGCTTTATTACAAATTTACCATGTGTTAATTTTGGCATCAAAAAGTTGCATTTTTTTGTAACATTGTCTCAAAAGTGGGGATATCAATTGATCTAGAAAAACCCGTGGTTATTGAATGATGGTCGAGACCAACAATAATAACTGAGATCTGAAGTTTTCATGGTTTGGTTGGATATTATCAACATTTTGTAAAATATTTTTCATGATTATCTAATCCACTCACCAGGTTGACTCAAAAAGGAGTTAAGTTCATTTGGACGGAAGAGTGCGAAGAAAATATCATGGAGTTTAAAAGAAGTTTATCATGTGCACATGTTCTCACAATTCCTTGTACTGGAAAAGGATTTTGATCTATAGTTATTCATCCAAGAAGGGAATGGGGTGTGTTCTCATGAAAAATGATATGGTGATGGATTATGCCTAACAATAGTTGAAAATCCATGAACAAAATTACCCAACTCATGATTTAGAGTTAGCTGTGGTAATATTTACATTAAAAATATGGTGGCATTATCTTTATGGTTAAAGGTGTGATATTTTTACTGATCATAAAATCTTAAAGCATATTTTCACACAAAAGGATCTGAATACATTCCAAAGAAGATGGTTTGATCTAATTAAGGATTACGACTGCTCAATTCATTATCATCCTGGGAAAGCAAACAAGGTGGTAGATTCATTAAGTCTACTAGACCATGATATCTTATACATGATGTGGTTAACAAAAGATACAATATTTATGGATTTACAAAGGTTGGATCATGGAATTATAATGGAAGGGAGGAAATTATCTTTCTCAAATAAATGTTCAACCATCTATACACGTGAAGATTAAAGAGGAAAAAAAATAAGATATAGAGTTAAAAAAGAAGGTGTGAAATGTTCCTAAATTCAACCTTGATTATGATGGGATAATAAGGTTCAGGAATCGAGTTTGTGTTCCTCCCATCCCAGAATTACAGAAGGAGCTGCTGGATAAGGCTCATAGTTCTACATTCTCTATTCATCCTGGAAGCACCAAGATGTATAGGGACCAGAAAGAGTACTCTGGTGGGATGGAATGAAAAGAGATTTTGCTGAATATGTCTCTCGATGCCTAGTTTTTCAGCAAGTTAAAGACGAGAGACATATGTCTAAGGGTATGTTACAACCATTACCCTTACCTGAATGGAAATGAGAAAACATCACTATGGACTTTGTCATCGAACTTCCTAAAACATCCAATGTAAATAATGTTATCTATGTCATAGTTGATCGTCTTACGAAGTCGAAACACTTCATTGCTATTAGAGAATATTTCTATCTGGATCAACTTGCCAAGATATATGTAAAGGAAGTGGTAATTTTGCAAGGAGTACCACTTTCCATTATATCTGATCGGGATCCGAGGTTTACCTCAATGTTTTGGATAAGTCGTCAGCATACTTTTGATACCGAGTTGAGTTTCAGCACTACTTATCATACCCAGATAGATGGTCAGTCTGAGAGAACAATTCAAACTCTAGAAGATATGTTTAGATCTTTCTCAATTGATTTGAATGGTGGTTGGGATCAACACCTACCTTTGGTGGAATTTTCTTATAATAATAGCTTCCACTCCAGTATTCAGATGGATCCTTATGAATATCTCTATGGAAAGAAAGGCCGAACTCCAACTTGTTGGGATGAAGTTGGTGAAAGAAATATATTAGGAAATTACTTTGTTAATGAGACGAAAAAAAGGTCTGATATATTCAAAAAAACATAAGAGAAGCTCAGATTCGAAAAAAAAGTTATGCCAATAACTGAAGAAAAAAGACCTAGAGTTTGAAGAAGGTGATAAAGTGTTTTTACGAATATCTCCTTGGAATAGAGTAATGAGATTTGCAAATAAGGGAAAGATGATCCCTATGTATATCAGTCCTTTCGAAATACTGAATCGTGTTGGGAAAGTAGATACTGAATGTTGCTTTCACTGAATATCTCTCAACTTCATGATGTGTTCCATGTAACTCTCCTGAGAAGGTACATACCCGATCCTTCACATGTATTCAACTCAGAAGTTATACCACTGGAGAAATATCTTTCTTATGATGAACATCCAATAGATATTCTGGATCGTAGCGAAAAATTCCTATAGAATAAGACCCCTCTCATGGTTAATGTTTTATGAAGGAACCACCAATTAGAAGAAGCTACATGGGAGCTTGAGGATATGATGAGGGAGAGGTACCCTCGTCTATTTGTTACAATGTGATTAATTTCGAGGGGAAATTCATTTTAAGGGGTGTAGAACGTAACACCAGAGGTTTTTATGGGAAATATTTTGTTTTTATGTTATATAAATCATCAATGGAATCTTTCACTATAAACAACACTATCTTTGCTTTCTTTACATGCAATCACGACCTTCCTCGATAGCTTGCGTTGAACGCAATACTGAGTTTCAGTAAACAACGATATGCTATTAAAATAATACTAAAACTAGCTGTTATGAATAGTTATACCCACTTTTTTAAATTTTAGCTTTCAAAATGGGCTTCATTTTTGGATTAGAAATATCGAAATTATAAAAGGGTTCATTTTTGGTATTTTTCTGAAAACATTCAATTTTTGATGAATTGTGAAAGCACTAGGTTACTATTTATCAACAGACCTTTTATTTAAATAATTATTTATTTTATTTAAATTTAAATTATTTCAAAAGTGATACATAATACCTATATAAGTTCAAAGTAATTCATTGGAGACATTTTATTATAATTTTAGATATATAAAAATTTTATTGAACTTTTCACAGTCTTTAACCCACCTCCTAGGAGAGTTTGAAAATTTACATAAAACATAATTTTACCGCTTCTGTGAGTTGAATTTAGAAAATCCGTAAGAAAAAGGTAACATCAAGGAGTAAAATATGGTTCAATAAGATAAAAATAATTATTGGTGAATAGTAACATATTTCTTTTTTTACCACGGTTAAAAGTAAATAGGGTAATTAAGGGTAAAAATGATATTATTATTACCCTAACACATGGAATAATTCTATTGGATAAGTTTTATTCAACCAAAAACATCATTAGGAATAAAATATGACCATTTAGGTCCACTTGGATTAGATTAGGGCACTTATTATTATTTTATTTAAAGAAGAGTTAAAAGAGTTAAAAACAATGTTTAATAATTAAAAAAAATTAATATAGGGATATACAAACGATAAACTCGACATTAAATATTCATTATAAAGATAGAATGATTTCCTAAATAATAGTGTTTTATTTATAATTTTTAGACTTTAAATATTTTTATTTATTTTCGACACAATGATGATGCAGTAATTAACTTATTAAGGAAATATTATCATAATTGATATTATAAATACACAAATAAATGTAATTTAAGACATTTTATGAATTAAACTAATTTTATAGGTCAATATGACTTGTTAGTATTGGTTTAAGTAACTTTTTTCGAACTAATCATGCTGTTGTTATTTTCACAAAATTCTATTACAAAATAGTGTCAAAAGTGACATAAATTAGTTTTTAAAACAAATATTATATTATTAATTGTTATTTTATTCCTAAAAATCTAAAGTTCAGCCAAATGACTTATATAATATTATATATACTAATAATGAACAACTTGGGGGGTTTTTTGATTTGTTATTGTATGTTTATTAACCATATAGTTTAAGAAAACAAGAAGACACGGTAAAAGTTATATTATTTAACTTAGATTTATATCTAAATTATAGGGTTAAAATAGTAACCAAAACATGTATAAAATCTATTGGATGAGATTATATATACCCATCCCCACCTTATCTTCGAAATAAATCAGATTGGAGCTATTAAAAACTGAATATGACTTTATTATAAAATAATATTTTAAGTTTTTTCTAAAGTGCCCCTCTCCTCCCTTATAAAAGGGCACCTCCTCCCTCTCCTCCTCACACCACATTTAGACATCAAGATCCGAAAACCCTGTCCATTCCCCTTTTAAATGTCCCTAGAAACATCCTATAGGTCCTGGTGTTCTTCAAATACCATCTTTAGTGCTCTAAGAGGAGGTTAAGAAGGGGTGCTTTAAAGAAGAGGTAATGTCTGTTACTGATTCATTAAACTTTATTTCTTCTTCTACTTCTTCTTATTTAGTTGTTTAATTATAAAGTAATAACATTAGTATCAATAATATACTGATATGTTATTATAAATATGAAATAGACCTATTTCAACTTCTATCCATCCTACGGAAAACGAAATCACCGCGCGTGCGTACGTACAGAGTACCGTCTCCACGCTGTGGTGTAATCTGTTTTCCACCACCACCTTACTTGGATGGGTATAATGGTATAAAGAATAACTATATATGATTTTTGAAAATTTATATTGATTATGAAATAGTATACATACACTTCAATACAATTCCATGATCTGGGGAATGATATCATCGCTCGTGCGTACATACGACCTACCGTCTCCACGATGTGATGTGACTCTTTCTACATGATCTTCAATGAATAATGATTATATAAATGAATTTAATGAATAAATATGATATATATTACACTAATAACATTATGTAAATGAGGTATCTATAACCTAAAAATATGAATAAGAATTTATTCGACAAAACACGCATAAGAACAAAAAGAAATAAACACCTGAATAACAAGTATCAATGAAATATTACTAATATGAAGATAAGAAAATGACCATATATGATATCATAACAAATATTAAGATTCTGGAAGAAGTTAATAAATTTATTTAAATAATTATACAGGAGGATCGGACACGTACGAAGAAAATCAAACCTATGGTAAGGGAAAATCTCGCAATCTCATTTTTATTCGAGATTGTTTATACATCATAATTTACTGGGGAAAATTTATCATCCACATCCATGTTTCCTCAATATGTAATATTATTTCTATCCTCCTACAATTTTTTAAATCCAATTTTAACCTTCAGTGAGTTTTTAGTAAAAGATATGAAATGAATCTTTTGTCATTTTTAGTACGAGGTACTTTTTTTATTTTTCCATCCAAATTATGAGAAGAATGTATTTTTTAACTTATACGGCTTGAATTGATTTTTAGAAAAATATTTCCATGAATCTTTCTTTAGAGGTTTTCATTTTTATTTTCAATCAACTTATTTTAGTTTAAAATTTTATGACATTTTAATAATGGAAAAATGTTTTTGAAGTAGAAAGATATTTTCCACAAGAATGGAGTTCATGTGTTTTATCAAAATTATTTTCCATCTAAGAGAATATAGGGTTCTATTTCTATCCATATTTTTACATTTATTTGATAATGTTAGGATGGAATTATTTTTACGAAGTCTTTTTATCTTATATGTATTATGTTATGATGGCATGATGTTTAAGAACTACATTTTTATTACATGGGTTATGCTATGATGTATGATTTATGATTTTTTGGCACACATAAGAATGGTTTCATAATGAGATGGGTGGGACCTAAATCTCCATCCAATGCATTGGGTGATGATTTATATCTCATGAGATAGACATGGCTGGAACGATAGGTTAATCTGGTTCAATGGTACATGACTGAAACGAGGAGTGAACTCAGTTCAAAAATGTACATTGTCCGCTATGATAGTCTTGGCAATGAGTCTCGACTATTAAAAATTATTCTCTATGTTATGTTA
The DNA here is from genome assembly GCA_963277665.1 of Viscum album. Taxonomy (NCBI): domain Eukaryota; kingdom Viridiplantae; phylum Streptophyta; class Magnoliopsida; order Santalales; family Viscaceae; genus Viscum; species Viscum album. Next base: position 274,398,652 of record OY728129.1, on the reverse strand, counting down.
TTATGATAATTATGTGATTGATATTTACTTTTTTACCCTTACTGAGCATTTGAGCTCACCCCTTTGTATGTTTTCTTTTCCCCAGGCCAGGAAGAAGGGTATTAAGTAATATATGCCAAAATGGAATCTAGATATCATAAAATAAAAGGGAGATACTTTAGATGATTTATGAACCAGTTGTTTATGTTTCTCAGTTTCTAAAGACACTATATCTAAATGGTTCATTCATGGTTTTGTTATATGTTTTAATAAGTATGATACAATTCTGAATTAATAACAATGTATGTAAAGTATAGTTCGTTATAAATTTCTTATTTTAAATCATATGTAATTTGTTTTATTTTTTTCCATGATTCATTCAAATTCGTTAATTCTTATAAAGATTAATTGTAATTTAATTCTACCATATAAACCATCAAATATATTTATAATTAGATATAATTTTATTAAATATTTGAAAATGAATTTTAATAATTAAATAAAGAGTAAAAAATTAAAAAATACATAACACCAACACCTACATGAGTTACATTTTCTATAAATTTTTGCCTACACTCCATTTATATATCATCAATGGATAACACATTTGTGAAGAATTTTTATTGCGTAATGATATCGTGTAATACCATTATGTAAATTCTATAAGAGTACATTTAAATGAACCTTATTGGAATCATCGACTTTTTACATGGAAAATCAATCAGATACATGTTTTTCTCTTTCCCTAATCAACCATTATATGAGAATATAAAATAAATTAATCAAAAAATAAAAATAAACATACCCAAATCTAAATATTTAAAATCATTTTATACCCATATCCGATACCGGATAACCCCTACGTGGGTTAAAAGAAATTTTATGGTGAAATTATGTAAAAAATAAAAATAGTATATCGCTAGACATAGGGGTGTGTTTTGTAAGGGTGTCTAAAATAGTATAAAAATATTAATTTCAACTAAACAAATTCAAAAACTGTTAATAATTATTTTTTTATCACTTTTAAAAATAATTAGATCACATTTTGAACATATTATTTTCTTTCTAAAATAGTTTTATCACTTTGTTATATCCTACTTTTTTCAATATAATTTTTTGAACACTAAAATAAATTCCAAAATAGGCAAAACCATTTTTACAAAATCATTAATTGTATTATGATTTCTATTGAACCACTATATTCAAAATATATTCCAGTTCTTTAGAAAATATTGTCTTTGATAGTGGAAGAAGAGAATAGCATATGACATCAATGTCTTGTTTTTATACACCTAATATTTTTGTAAATTTCATCAAATTTATTATATATGAATGATATAATTTTTTTGAATAGTTTTAGAGAAAAGATAAATGATTTTTTAAGAGGGGATACATCGGGAAATCATTAAAAAATAAAGATGTGGAATTAAAATTTAGATGAATAATTATATGAGGACATTCATAGTTTAATTAAACATATCCAATATCATAATGAGTTATAATTTATCATTTTACTATATGATTAAAACAGTAATGGTTTCATTAGTTTTATTAAAACCATAAAGGATGTTATAAAATATATTATGTGTTTGGAAGGAGAGTTAAAAATTTTCCAATAAGTCTAGTAAATTTTATTTATTGAACAATGGAATATATTATACTTCCATATTGGTAGAAAATTACACAGTGAACCATATCATCAAAATAAAATTATATTTGATTAGAAAACATTAGAAAATTTAATTCATTGAGAATAAAAATTATATAATCTATTATATTAATTTTATTTCATATCAAATGTGTTATTTCATGTAATTATTATATTGGAATGGTGTATGGAGTACTGTTCAATTCAAATAGGTCATTGATAATAACCATTTAAGAAAAGATACACTATTATATGTGGCAACAATGAAACAAATATTTTAAATACCTTATAATTCTAAAATGAAAATGGTTTACTCAAAATAAGAAGGAAATAAATGTTTGTAAACATATTTGAATGATGAAATAGTATTAATATTCATTGATAAAAATATTAAATATTATAAATTCAATAAATTTTTGATAAATTAAATTTTAAAAATAAATGATGTTATGTTAAATAATTTGTAATATGTGTAAGAAATATTGAAATTTATATTTAATGACAGTTGGGGTGAATAAAATTATGTTGATGCAAATACTAATTTTTTGTAAACTCCATTTAATGATTAATATTTTAATGTTATATTAGATGATGAAGTTGGTTCTAAATAGAGATAATAAGAAAATAAATAATGTAATAGAAGAAATTAAATCAATTAATATAGTGTTTTTGCAGAAAAATCGTCTCCAATTTCAAAATTAAGGATGAAGTGTGTTGACAATGACACTATTATTTCAAGTGAACCAAAAAAATGTAAAAGTGTTAACAAAATATGTCTCATTGTTCAAATCCATAAATAATAAGATTTATCAAAATGGAAGAATTTATCCGTGGGTATTGGTGAAAACATTTAGACATACCAATATCATTACAAAAAAATCATGATTACAATTTAATATAATTAGCATAAAAATGTTATATATAATAAAGAAATATTGAATCATAATTTATAATTAAAAAGTAAATGAATATATAAAAATGAAAAATTTAGACATATGAATGAAGACTAATTAAATAAAAATTTCATGTAGATTATTATTAAAAGAGGAATCAATGTTATGAAAATAAATAAGGAAACAAAAAAAATTATATTGTGTAAATTTTGGAAGTAAATATTTGAAATCTAATGATAAATCAAATTGAAATTGATAATGATTTTTATAACTAATTAATGTTTTATATGTATTGATATAATAAACATGAATTGTTATTATTGATAATCATACATCAAGAAACCCATTTTTGGAATATGAGTATTCAACTATAGGCTCTATTTAAAATAACCAATTGAAACTAAATTCATAGTACTCATATATAATGAAAATTTATTCATTTGTGTAAATAGGTGTTTATATTTGAAATAACCATATCAATTGATGTAATAGAGGAATGTTTTGTATATTAATTGAAATATTACCTAAATTTCTTTACTAAATCATAAAAAAATGAGTAGAATTGTTTTTTTCTAAATAAATTTCCCCAAGGGAATTTTTTAAATTGTTTGATATACATGATTGTCAGATGGACTAAAATAAAATCCTAATTTTAACCTAATAATGATATTATAATGGCAAAAAATAAACATATATATAATTATATCATAGAATTATCATAATCATACAATAATTGAGATCATCTATTTGAGTGATAGTTTATTTTACTTTTTTGGTCATGTGGTGTCAATAAAATGTCAATGATGAAGATATCCCTTATACATAAAAAATCATATGTTATGTCTGTGTCACTTATTGTTCCAGTTGATATTTTATTCTATAAAAAATATTTTTATTTTTATATAGGAATATTAATTGATATATTGAATAATTTGTTAAATGGCTAATATTAGTGGAACATTACTTATTCAAAAGAATTATATTGGATGAATTATTTTTAAACTAGAGTATGTGTCACTAAGAAAAAATGATAATGGATAAACACTATATTAAAAATAAGATTCCCTTATAATATGAATATATCACAAATTTAGGGATATTAGTGATGTGAGGTGTGTTTCTAGGGTTATATGAATTGACAATCAATTATATCAAGATCAAGAAAAACCATAGTTCAAAAGTTGTGACAAAAACATAACAAAACACAATATCATTTCATTCGTATAATTTAAGATAAATTATTTTTCAATCTAAATAACAATGGGTAACATAAATAAAGTAATGAAATAAGAACCAAACCCTTCAATGAATTAATTAAAAAATTTTGTCAAATCAAGACATTCATCCACCTCCCTTTTATTTGGGAGGTATTGAAATTCCCCCTCTCCCTAAAAGGACTAATTTTTTTACTAGTTATAAATTAATAAAAGGAAATTTAATCAACTATATAGAGAAATATTTCAACAATTTAGTTTCTTAAAAGGATTCATTACGTTGTAGTTAATAATTATTAGATCTCCTTGTTTTCTTAAATAATAATTCTCTTATAATAAGATAGAAATCTATAGTTGAGCGAGAGAATTTATTTATAGAGACTAGTGTGATTTTATCTGTTTGGAATAACATCACTAACTATATAATGGGAGTATATTTCAATGAATCTATTCAATTATAATATTATTATTAATTATAAATAATAATGGTCAAATTTATGAAAACCTATTCTCTCTTAATCTATTTTTTTCAATGGTGATGTTTTCTCACATAGACATATTGTGAATATTATGTTCTTCTATTGAAATTAGATTTTACTATAGATTATAACTTCATTAAATAATATTTGTAATTATATGTAATGAAAAATTCATCAATATTGGACCTAGGCTTATTTATGATGGAGAATATTATAACATAAGTTCGTAATTATGATGAATGATAATTTGAAACTGAGGAAAGATATGTTATGGTGGATTGATTTAGTTTTTATTTTCATCACATTAATTGATGATGAGTTTAGAGATTGAGATTTTAAATTTATTGAATGTGAGAAATGGTAAATTCGTTTAATGGTTTGAAGTTATTCAATTTTAATATGACCCAAATGTTTCTTGTGGGAGTGGAATACATAACGTATGCATAAACTGTAAAGAATGTTTGAGTTTATAGTCATTGTTAAATCCATTATCATAATGAAAAAAGATATATAAAATGTGATGGTAAATAATATCCAGGAATTTTCTCTTTTCAATTTAAAATTTCGTAGTAATCAGGTTATTAAATAGTATCATGTCATTATTTTCATGAATAACTTGTGAATTTGGGATATAACATCCAATCTAGGTCTGACGATGTTAATGATTAAAATGTTTTGACACCATCAAGCGTAATCTGTAGTCACTAAACGTATAAAATATTTTCATGAGAATATGGATGTCATAATGTAAATAGTTTCATGTAGTATGATATAATATATCAATAATACAACGAAAAATATAAAATAATTAATAATTACCCAAAACTAATAATAGTGTTCTCAAAATTTTAATTATAATATCACACATGTGCCCATATGAGTGATATATCAAAAGAATTAAAAAAATAAAAACTCAAGTGAGAATGTATAAAGAATAAAACTATACAATAGTGTAATTTAATATGTGTATATACCATTCAAAAATACTTTAAATCATAAATACTGTACTGCAAGATATATTTTGAACCATATCCTAACTATTGGGGCTCGATGCCTTTACCTAAAATATCATGGAAATTCTTTTTATGAAAAAAATGTGTGTGTAGATATATAAGGAGAATAAATCCACTATATAACCTATTACTACCCCTGTAAACAATTAGTGTATAATTAAATAATATATCAATAGTATATTTCTTATCTATGACATAATGATATCATTTAACATGAAATTTAATGAATTAAGTGTTAACCAAGTCACCTAAAACTCATATACCATGATTATTAAATTTCCATATTATCACTAGTATCATATATGGGACAACATAATATAGACTCTGGTTTATAAATACATATGAATAAACATATAATTTTATATATTTGAATAACATGTCATAAAGAAAATCCACACTCTTGGATTTTACGTCAATATATAATGGACTGGCCTTGTGTAATGTTATTTCATCTATCCAACATTAGGAACATTCAAAAATTAAATAATTATGGAAATACATCCCAAACCAATCATTATTCAATCACAAAGCAGTAAAAATTATCTCTAGTTAATCCAAAAAATGTGAATTTTATTAAAAAAATGAATCAAAACACTTTGAATTCAGTATAAAAAATAATGCATAAATACACAATTCCTAATTATAAATTATTACACAAAAATGTGAATTTTATTTCAATTAAACTAATTATTTTAAAAAATATATGTCAATTAAGCATTTCCTCCTCATTTATAAATCATTCAGTCATTGTAAAAGTAACATTCTATATTCTAACACCACATTGTAACTCAATATTTTGTTGATAAATTTCATCTATTCAAATAATTACATTGGTAATTATTTATGTGTGTGCAATAACTTTTCACATAACATTTACAAAAAATATATCTTATTGTAGTTAAATCAATTAAATATACTCCACCTATGAGTCAATTTAACAACTATTTATAATTAAATTAATTTTTTCACAAGATTGAATTTTTATATTAGTGAATATAATCTGAACACATCATGTTAATAAGAAAATAAAATTTAATCCATTACGTTACCATAATTCCATACATAGTTAATTTACACATCAAAAGCCATGTATTATTTATTCATTTAACTCAATATTCATTCATATAAGACAGATAACTCATAATTTCTTTCATTAACATAGAAATATTGAAAATGATGATTGATTAAAAAATCCTGAAAGTAATCCTAAAATATTAGAAAAAAATGAATAAATAATTAAATCATAAATACATTTCAAATATATATAAATTTACATTAGTAATCACCAATGGATGAAGGACGTCATGGAATATAAATCTATCCGTCATGTTCTGATGGAGTGTGGTACAGAACTGGGCTATGAAAAATCCAATAGGCACAAAGCCATAAAATTGAGATGATCTAAGGTACCATCTGATTCATCATATATGAGAGGACTAGGAAAACATTTTTGTTTTTCAAGATCATTTCCCTAAAGATGAAATTTTTTTGAATTCAAATAAATACTTACTTGATTTTGGTACAATCTCAACGCAGCTCATGCCTCAAACAATTTCCACTTCATCTCTTAAAGAAATGAAGGTTGAATTTTTCTTTCACGAACTGTTAGAAGATCATGCTATAGAATGATTGGTCATTCAATTTGTCTCAAACATAGGGTTAGAAAAGGTTATATACATAAGTTCATATACGGTGAGATTAATTGTATTTGGTTGAAAAATGTACTTATACTCCATCTATCATCATTCTTAATAAAATAAAACTAGTTTCTACTAACCAGGGACTTCTTATAGGCCAGTGGTAGGAAGTAAAGGCTTGTTACACTTGTTTGTGGGTTCGATTCCCACAACCTTGTCCGACGCGACGAGTTGTCTCTCGTCCTATGGGTTGTCCTTTTTCTAAAACTAAACTATTATAACATTCCATAAATATTATCGAAAAAGTTACAGCCTTAAATAATTATATCTGATGTCCAAATTAATCCATTCCATCCTTTAAGATTACCAAAAATACTTCTATCCAATCATATATTATAAAAAAAATGATTACTAGAAATTTCATCAACCAAGCATGTGAATACCATCATTTATCCCCCATATATGATATATCATGTTGGTAACATTCCAAGCATGTGAATACCTTAATCTTGTATTCTCTTGAAAAATTAATACACAATGAACGATAGTGAAAACATGAATGCAGTCAAAAGTTAACTCTTTCCACATACCAAAATCTCAAAAATTCTATATACTCAAACCATGATATCACTTACTCCTTATATCAATCATGAGCTCATTAATACTGTCAAACAATTTATTTTATCCTTATCTTTTCATTATTCTTATATCATCTACCTTCCAAAAATATTTGAATAACCATTCATGGTCACCAATACCATATTCTTATAGAAATCCACAATGGACCAATACATAGATATTTCAATATACTATAAAAGTACATCAACAACATTATTATTGAATTCCAATACATTATACCTTCAATCAATCCTCTTCAATGATTGGCATAAAATAAGTCATTATTTGATTTATATGTAACTTCTTAGGTCAGGGCATTGAGTTGGGTAATGCCCATGTTTTCCACAGATATGACATTGGAATCAATAATTGTCTGTCACTCTATGACCCTTTTCTCCACATATATAACATCTTCCCCTCCATTTGAGGTATTCCTCAAGGTTCTTCTTCCCTTATTTATAAATCTCAATCTTCCGTTCTTTATTCTCCTCACCATGCGAACATGAATAAAATTTTATCTTCCTCTTATTTGATGAATTAGGAATACAACATAAGTTCAACTTGTGAATCATATATCAAGATGAATGATTCAGCATAATCACAAGATCTTTCTCACCATGAATTAAAAAATTTCATTGATCATCGTCACCAATTTGTCCATTGGAATCAATGTTAACTGAATTCCTTCTCATTCCCTTCATTGACTAAGACCGGAAAACATAGTGTATGAAATAGTTAAAATTACAAGGAACCACATAATCATAAAAAGTCACATATGGGATGTCTAAATTATCAAAAAAATTAATCCATGACATCTTTGGTTCACCCTAAGTTATTCACTATCATCAACATAATTCTAGGACTCTAACCTCTACGTATACCAAACCATAGTGACATCCCTAGACCTACCTTAGAAATATCTCTAGGGATCTCACTAAATTTCTCTCATCCTAGTTTCCAAATGTTGACTATACCTTTCCTCTGATACCAACTGTAGAGACCCAAATCCTGACGTACATGAACATTAAATTACTTTTTCTGAATACATAATACATAAAAAAACAAACCCACAAGGACCGTAATAGTTTGGTGTCTTTGGAAACTCAGAAAAATAATCCTCTAATCACGATGAATGAACGTCAACATCTCCAATAAAGACCGCCCCTTTTATTTTCTTACCTAAAATAATTCTTTATATCCTGTGGAAAAGAAAACATTAAAATCTTGAGCTCGAATTCTCAATAAGGGTAAACATAGAGAAATAAAACAATCCATAATCATTTTAATGCAAAAACATGAACATGAAATTTAAACATCAAAAGCATAAGAAAATGAATAAATCTTAGAAGTACATAAGGAATATATCATAAAGGAACATCCATCATGATAAAAAATCATAGAGATAAAACATGTAATTTTGGAAAACCATTAATCACATGATATGATTTCAATAGAATCCAAGGCATTGCTGCCAAGACCATCTTAGTGAACAATGTCCATTTCTGAATCGAGTTTACTCATCATTCGAGTCTTGTAACACTAAACTAGATTAACTTACCATTCCAGCCATGTGTATCTAATGAGATATAAATATTTACCCAATGCATTGGAGGGAGATATAGGTCCCACCCATATAATAATGAAATCATTATTACTTGTGCCACAAAATAATCTTAAAACATTCATCACAACCCAAATAATAAAATGGGATTCATAAACATCATCCCATCATCACATAATCCATATAAAACAAATGGATTTCATTTAATCATATGAAAATTGAATCTATGTAAATCATAGATACATTATACTTGAAACATAAACATACTTAATAATTTCATCTTAGATGGAAAATAGTTTTGATAAAACACTTGAAATGAATTCTTGAGAAAAATATCCTTTCTTCTTAAAACTCATTTTATTTTATCAAAATGTCATGAAATTTTAAAAGAAAATAATTATTTTTTAAATAATAATGAATTTTTGTAGAGGAATCTTCATTGAAATAAGTTGTTATGAAACCATAAAATTTTGTTTATGCCGTATAAGATAAAAAAACATTCTTCTCGTACATTTACAGGAAAAGTCAAAAAGTACCTCGTATGGTAAAAAAAGAAAGATTCCTTACATACCAGGTAATAAAAGTAAAAAATTTGTAAAAATGTTTTTTAAAATACAAGAATCCATTTTTCTAAAATAGGGACATGGATGATAAATATAACCCCAGTAAATACTTACGAATAAAAAATCTTGGATAAAAACGAGATTGGAAAAGTTACCCCTGCCTTAGGTCTGATATGCTACTTATGTATCTGAACCTCCTATATAATGATTTAAATAATTTCATTTAGTTATTAAAGAATCATATTCATTGTTATGATATCATATATGGTTCATTTATGACTTTATATTACTCTTTCTTTTGTAAATTCCATTTTAAAGCTGCGTTTTGGGTAAAATCGTTTCATTTATCGTACGTGTTTCGACATGTTGTTCTTGATATTATTAATTATATCCTGATTTACATATTAAAGAATGTAAAACATGATTTATATTTAATATAAAATCAGTATATAAATATATATGATAGATCGACAAATGTAATGAAATACTCCATTCCTGGAGACGGTAGGTCGTACGTACGCATGAACGCTGTTTTCATTTCCTTATTGACTTGAATAGAAGTATGTAAATGACATATATATAAATATACATAAATAAAGTGGATTTATCATGTCATATATTTCATTATTATTCATTATACATACTATATAATCATTCTTGAGTGGTTATCATGGAAAATAAATCTAATCGCGTTATGGAGACGGTAATCCGTACGTACGCACGAGTGATGATATCATTCCCATAAATATTGAATTTAATTGGAGAGGATTATATAATATATCAACATTAGTATGATGTTATAATAATAATATACAGTTATTATTTACACCATTATACCCATCCAAGTAAGATGGTGGTGGAAAAACTGATTATACCATGGTGTGGAGACGGTATTCCGTATGTACGCACGCGTGGTGATGTCATTTTACATAGGATGGGTAGACGGTTAAATGGGTTCATTTCATATTTATAATAACATATCAATATATAATTAATACTGATGTTAATACTTTATAATGAAACAACAAAAAAAGAGGAATTCTAATAAGAAAGAAACATCAAAGAGTCGGAAGAAGAGATTACCTCTTCCTCGACGCACATCCTTTAAACTTCATCTTATGGAACTTGAGATTGCCTTTTGAGAAGACCAAAACCACCAGAATTTTGCTAGGGAAGTGGAGAAGAGATATGGGTAGGGTTTGACCGATATTAAAATCTCAAAAGGGTGTGAAGAGAAGAGGGAATGGGTGGCCTTTTGAAAAGGGATGAGAGGGGCACCTTCGGAAAACTAAAAATATTATTTTATAATGAAGTCATATTCAGTTATTAATATCTCAAAATTGATTTATTTCTATGATATGGTTGGTATGGTTTGAAATACACTCAACAAATTTGTTTGATAAAAGTTTAGGTTACCATGTTATCCTTATCATGTAGATTTAACTCTAAGTTAAATAATTTATCTTTTACCGTGTATTTTTTTTCTTACACTATATGGATAATAGAAATACAATAACAAACCAAAAAAACCCCAAGTGGTTCATTATTAATATATTTATCATTCTGTAAGTCATTTGGCAGAACCATTGATTTTTAGGAATAAAATAACAATTAATAATATAATATTTGTTTAAAAACTATTATATGTCAATTTTGACCCTATTTAGTACATGATTTATGTGATAATCATAACAGCATGATTAGTTCGAAAAAAGTTAATTAAATCCATAATAACAGGACATATTAACCACAAAAATTATTGTAATTCATAAAAAGTTTAAAATTCCATTTATTTGGGTATTTATAACATCAATTATGTTAATATTTCATTAATAAGGTAATTACTACATCATCATTGTGTCAAACAAATTAAATTATTTAATGTCTAAAAATTATAAATAAAATACCATAATGTATGACATTGTTCTAGATTTATATTTAATATTTATAGTCAAATTTATCTTATGTATAACCCTATATTAAAATTGATATATTTATTAAACTTTGATTTCATCTTTTTTAACCATTCATTAAATAAATTAATAATAAATGTCCAAATCTAATCCAAGTGGACCTAAATGGTCATATTTTATTCGTATGGTTGTTTTTGGTCTAATTAAACTTATTTAATATAATTCGGACATGTTTTAGGGTAATAATAATATTACTTTTACCCTTAATTACCCTATTTACTTTTAACCATGGTAAATATAAGTAAAAAGTTACTATTCTCCAAAAAAATAATTTTATCTTATTGAACCGAATTTTACTCCTTTATATTCACTATGTCTCTTTGATTTTCTAAATTCAACTCATAGAAATGGTGAAATAATGTTTTATGTAAATTTTCAAATTCTCATAGAAGGTGGGTAAAAGACGGTGAAAAGTTCAATAACATTTTTATATATCTAAAATTATTATAAAATGACTCCAATGAATTAAATTGATCTTATATAGGTATTATGTATCAATTTTGACCTAAAATAAATTTATATAAAATAAATAATTATTTAAATAAAAATTCGGTTTTTAAATAGTAACCTAGTGTTTTCCCTATTCATCAAAAATTGAATGTTTTCAGAAAAAAACCAAAAATTCACCCTAGGCTAATTTAAATATTCCAAATCTAAAAAAGAAGTCCATTTTGAAAGATAAAATTTATAAAATTTCAAAAATTGTGTATTATTATTCATAATGGTTAGTTCATAATATTATTATAATAATATCTCGATTAGTGAAACTCGGTATTGCGTACTACACACGCTATCGAAGAAAGTCATGATTGCGTGTAATGCATGCCAAGTAAGGGATTCATGTAGTGAAAGATCTTTTTAGTGTTACGTATAACTTAATATAAACTTTTTTCATTTATACATTAAACAAAAATCTATACATAATGTTATGTAGAATAATTTCCAGAAAACGAACATGAAATTTTGTATAACACCAGCCAAGAATATTGTTGTGAATAATGCAATCTAATACGGTGTTGCATATAGTACAAAATAATTTTGGTGTAGTGTATAATATAATATATCAAAGAGATTAAAAAGAATATATCTCAAAAAATATTGGGGTGTTACAGAAAAAACAAGAAATAAATTTTCTAACATTTAATATTTTAGATGTTGAAAGTATGGGAATTATAAAAATTGATTTACTAGGTTAAAATCTATTCCTGATAATCAAGAAGGATGTACAAGTATATTATTATACTACAAAAGATAAAGATCATGTGAATGAAATGGGAAATGTATGGGATGTTCTAATACAATATTTTTGCAAAAAAATTAAAAATCAAAATTAATAGGACGCTAAGGAAACTTAATATATGATTCATTTTTTTTATTATATGAAATAGGTTTTAAGGAATATGATGATGGGTCCTATGTAATTGTTTATGAATAATGATTGATGATTTTTGTGTATATTTATTAGAACTACATTATCATGTTAAATTAATCGTGAGTTATATGTTTTTCATTAAGGATATAAAAGGATATGCTTAATTATGCTAATTACATAGAAATGTGATTTAATGTAATTGTGATACCTTGATTAAGGGAATGTAACCCTCAGTGTGTTTGTGATGTTGAAAAAAATTCTATTTAGCTTTGATACATAGGTGATTTTTTCGATAATGATAGTATTTATTGCATCAGAACTGATAAAGTATGTGATGAAAAATAATTTAATTATGTCATTTATTGAATTAGTTACATTTTTTTATTTATGGAATATATCCAATAATATTTAATGATAAATATTTTATTTCTTATTTCACGATTAATGATAATTTGTGTTATTACCATGTCTGAAGATAATACATGATAAAGATAATTACATGTTTGGCATTTGACAAAAAATAGATACATTATGATATAAGAGGGATCAATTATGAAATGGTGTTAAGAAATTTATTGACATTATTTATTAATTTTCATCTTTCGACCTATTGTAATTATTATAATGTAAAACAATATTTTGGTGATTTATGTGAAGACTTATGTGAGGTTTTTGAGATTGATGTATTATCTTACCATGTGGGGATATATGAATATTGGAAAAGCGATTAAAAGGATTTTAAAATGATAATTTCTTAATAAAAATGGAATGACTTATCATCCTTCAGGGAATATATGATGGTTAGGGCTTCAATAATAACAAATTCACCATCATTTTCTTGAAAAATAGTTGAAGTGGATATCGATTAAAGAATAAATAACGGGTGGTGTTGTGATTAAATATAGTAATTATATATAGTTTTGACTGTTCTCCGGCTTTAGGAAACAAATAATGAAACGAAAAAATTTATCATAGTATCTTTAATAGTTATGAATCAAATGGTCTTTAGATCTTTGTAGATTCATGGTTTTGTGATCAATAACATTCTCTAACCCACGTTCTATGTTACTCTCCATTCGAGCTTGATATATTGATTTTTCATCCATGACTATGTTTTCACATCCCATATATCTACCCATTTGTGTAAACCTAGTAATATGTCACTTTGGTTAATGGATAGGCTTAGAATATTCTATTTTAAATGGTTGATTTAGTATTTATTTTAACGATGTGGGTTTCTATGAAAGGAACCAACATTGATTAAAATATTATTTTCCCATATGAATTTCATTGGGTAAATTAATTTAATGGGGGTATAATGTAACACCCTGATATGTTAAGAAATATATTTCATAATTAATTCAAAAATTTTGATATCTTTAATTTTACACAACACTGAATATTTCTTATGTTATATAAAAGAATATATTTTGGATAATATTACATGAAACACCAAGTTAAGCTATTGATAAGAGAGACACTGATATTAGATTTAGTTATATCAAAAAATATGTTTTTATTTTTCTACATTTATTGTTGAGTTTCTTCAATTACATATTTTACACGCAAGTCCTTTCTTTACCAAACTACAACATACTATGAATATTATTGTTAAAATATTATCATAGTTTTATCAAAACCAATATAACAGAATATAATAATAACATTAATTAAACATTTAAATTATTATTGAAACATGTGGATAATAATATCATTTGGTTGTCAAATAGCATAAAATGAATTTATGAAATGTTTGAAAATAATAAAATTTCAATTATATAAAAATAAACAGTCTATGAACAAACCACACTTTATCTTAATAAATTTATAAAAAACCAAAAATAGTTAATATTGTTAATATATATATATTATATATTTAGTTAATTTTTGGGAACTCATTCAACAATTTTTATACACATAAGATATAAATAGATACAATTTAATGAATAAAAAGAAGTATTTTTCTAAATAATAATTTTATCAACATTCAAAGGAGAAACTATTTGAAATCTAAATAATTTTATAATTACTACTGGATAATATTAATCTAAATTTTTAAATCATAATATAATAATTTACTATGGATTATTTTTTTGGTATTTTTCACAAATATATTTTTTGGATGAATTGTGAAAATACAGTGTTTAATTCTAAACTACTTTTTCATCTAATTTATTTATATAACTAAATAATATATTTATTTTATTAAATTATGATTAAAAAAATTATACCTAATTTAGACCAATTCAGTTCATTATATCAAATTTTATTATGAAGATGGATATAATACGATTTCAAACCTTTGGATACTTTCACAATAAATACTCATCGTCACATTCCATTTGAAGTATAATTTATTATTTAATTTCCTCCAATAACATTTATATAATTTAAAAAAATGGAATCCATATTGTTAATAATAATAATAATAATATATAATGTATAATAAAGAAAAAACTCGTATTTTTACAAAAAATATTAGTGATGGTAATTAAAATTAATTTAAGTGATTACTATCGAAATGAGATTGATTAATTACTAAACTTATAAAATATGGTGTAAAATGAATGAAAACTTGTATAAAAATTATTATATGGGAATAATTATTCTATTCCATGCCAAAGGATCTATAATTGTTTATTTTTAACATTTTGGGTATAATAAAAATGTGAGGAGTCAAATATTTTCCACAATAACCTATGTGTCATTTTCCTCAATAATAAAAGGGCTCCAACACTCCTCGGTGATTAAAAACTATGAACACAATTGGTTCATCCCAAATATTTTCAAATAATATCCAAACATATACCATCTAAACATCAAAGCCACAAATTGGAATATAATCAATACATGTTAGTGTTTTTGTGCAATCTAGAAGTAATTACCCAAAGAAGAGATAACATCCTTCAATAAGAACAATCTTTTTATTTCATTATTCTCTTCCCAAATTATTATATTTTCCTAAATATATAATTAATTTTTTATCCTAAAAATACTTTGATATTTTAATTATATTGGTACAACATATAATCACAGAATATTCCTTCAAATGGGTTATGCAACAATATTTTGTGTCTGCGGTGGACTATCGCCTTGAAAACTAATGTCATCTATTCTTGCATTTCCACATTTCAAAGAAGTGAATAATGATAGGATTTAGGATTTTATAAATTTTATAAATTTTATATATATTATATTTATGATATTTATATTTTTCTATATTATATTTTTAACATTTATTTAGTTATGCTTCATTAATTATTATATAATACAGATCTTCGTGATTTCTATTTTTTAAAATATGATAACATAGTTTGTGGACGTGTTGACTACCACCTCCTCAAATTGATGGGACTCATTCACACATTACATAGTATTTATTAATAATGGGATTAATGAAGTTATATGATATATATGACATAAAAATTCTAATGAAATATATATATACATGTTATTTACATTCTTTATAAGAAAATGATTTGAAAAATTGAACAATATTCATGCATATGTACATCCTACCATCTATATGAATAGTCTATTCCAATTCATATATTTATCTACAATAAATTATTATTAATATTTAAACACAGATTATATATGATATTTATAAATTTTTTAACATTATTTATATAATTTAATCATTATCTAATTAAGAGGATGAAGTATAAAATGTGAAAAATGATACGCAAAACAACATGGTTGTTACCCAAAATAGAACATTAAAAAATAATTATTAATGAATAGTATATATATTGTAATATATATAATAATTTTTAGTTTATATATAATAGTATTTTTCTTTTGTAGATTTATATGAATCATATATTTATTATACATGAGGATTGAACATTTATGATGAAATACAAGACTTATGTCTTGGGTTTTATCATCCCATTTTTTATATCTGTGAGATACATTCCATGTTCACAACTATTTTTTAATTGTGTGTATACAACCAATAAATGTTTTCTATGATACCAATATTAAAATTTATTTTTATTTTTATATCTATTTTATCATCTATCTTTCATGGGGAATGAATTTCTTATGTTACTCATGTAGAAAGGGTTTTCTCATCTCACATTTATTTCTATGAGACACATGACTTATTCAGTAGTAGTATATTTTCTACTGTGTATTTAATACCCACTAATTTATTATATTATTAATTTAATTAAATTTCTGTTAATATACAATTCCATTTTATGAAAATGATTTTAGGGGTGTATGGTTGACAATTAACCAAATATGTAAGCTAATTTTCTCTCAATTTTCATCCATTGAGATATATTCCATGTTATATAAATGTATTTTTAAATAGAATTATATAATTCTATTTAAAATTATATACCATGAATATAATTCCTTTAATTATATTTTAATCTTCATGTAATGTTATAATTTATTTGGGATTACTCTTTTATATTTCCAAGTTAGTATGAGTTTATCGATTCAATGTCACCAAGAATTAGGGTTGTTTATTATTACGATTACATTGATAAAAAAATATGATCCATATTACAAAAATTGTAGTTTTTTTTATTTACCTCTAGTGCAACATTATTTCATCATTTATTGTTAACCTTCTTCCAATTTTTTTCTTCAAAAGTATATTATAAAATAGTTTTTAGGAAAATATGACCTTATTTCTCCCTTTGGTAAAATTTTTTTATTCATAAATCATGTTCTCAAAAAAATTTATTAAAATGTTTTTTAATCAATATTATAAGATAATCTTCTAGAAAATGATTTCAAAAAAATGATTTAATAGGTGATTAATATATTTGTTGAAATTTATTTTATAATATTTCATTTTCATTTTCAATAATTATTTTGTGATTTAATATGATTTATTAAAAAGAAGGAAATATATTTTCCTCATGAAATGTTTTAATTGATTTTGAAATATTATTTTATATTTCTCAAATTTTGTTTTCAAAGAAATATTTCTTAAAGCTTTTTTATTTCTTAATAATTGATTTATGAAATTAAAGTTATTTAACTTAATCAATTCTCCATTTTATATTAAAAAATACTACTATTTCAAGGATGACATATATTAATATAGTTTATGATTTAATGGGGGTATGATATAAGGAAACCATTCTCATTTTTTCACTATATTGTTTATTTCTATGATGTCATGTTATTTATGAAACTGAATTCTATCCCAAATGTAATACAATGATAAAACTATTCTGAACCCCATTTCCATTAATCGGTTTTTATAAGATGAAATGATTAGTAAAAATGTATATTTTAGATAAGCTATGGTATGATGAAATATTTATGATACCCACTTCATTTAATGCTTCATGATGAATTGAACTATTATGATATTGTGGTGAACATGTGTATGATTTCTCTATGTTATGGGTGGGACTTATATCCCCCTCCATTTCATTAGATAGATATTTATATATCATAACATAATGAAGGTAAACAAGTAGACGTTCTTGATCCACAATAAGAAACATTTGTGTCTGTATCAAATATGGGAAATAGTTATGTCCTGGTCCACTATGGGAAAAGGGAAAACCTGATACACTATGCGAAGAAGGGGAAACCAAATCCACTCTGGGAAGATGGAGAAATCATATATACTATGGTATGATAGGGATACCCGATCCACTGTGGGATGAATTGTAAACTCCAACCCTTATATAAAAAATAATGTGACTGGGGATGGTGGTATGTCCCACCTAAAAGGTGTAGTCCCCATGAAGTTCCCTTTTATATTTTGGAAATGTTCCTTGACTTCTAGGTAATGATTTTTTTGCATAAACTAGTTTAAATTTTGGAAATTTTACACTTATACTAAGTTTCCAATCTATATGTTAATGAGAGGTCCTGATTTCATGTCTTTAACTAAATGAATGAACTTGTTTCTTTTTGTACATGTTCACATTTTTATAAGATGGTGTTTATTTCATAAATCTATGTCTGATGCGTATGATATGTTTTCATGACATATTCTCTTTTACATCCTTATAATTCATGTATTACACATTTTCAATTGTTATGCCATGACTCTTGATTAAAATCTTTAATATTAAGGGTATGATCTATTATTGTATTGATCATGTTATCATATTATTTTGATCTTATTACATTGACATATCTCAGTTGAGTACCCATACTCAGCTTTTAAACTAACACCATTCTTTTTTTGCTTCTCACCAAGGTATGAAGAAAGGTTTTATGGGGGAGTACCGAAATGTAAAGAACATTATGGGATATATTAAAGAACTTTCAAAAAATTATATGAATGTGTTTTAATTTTTCAAAGACACTAAAATGTTATGATCTTCTGACATGTACTTTTGTAATGTGTGGAACATTAATAAATAATGATATAATATCCATGTATTTTAAGCATGGGTTGATGCATTCCCTAATGTGGTGGGATTTTTTACATTTTATTATTCTATTAAACCAAGTTTTTTGGATGGATAAATTTTTTTATATGAAACAGACAATACAAACTATCAGGTGTAAACGTCTAATTGGACAATAAGACTCTTTCTCATAGAGATTTTATTTTTTACCCTCTCAAAATAGAGGTTCTGAAAATTGACCCACTAATAAGAACAAAAAAATTTTCAATTGACATTAAATTTTATTTTCAATATAACTATTTCATAATACATTGACTCAATGATAACTATTAATGTTTTTCCCAATTGAATTTCTTAATGTTTTTTTAAACCATTATTACAATCCAGATTTTTATCAATTGAATTTCCCATGTTATAATTATTTCTTGTATTATAATATACATACACCACTTAGAGAACCCATCAAAACACTGTTCTCAAACATGAATAATGATAAAATAGATAACAAGTATAAAAATATCAATTCCAAATATTAAAATAGGGTTATATAATATAGAATAAGATAATAAATATATGAAAATACAGATCAACTATATAGACTAGGATGACAACAATCGCAGCCAAAGTTGTTAAAATAAAACATAAGGTTACTGATATAATAATGATTTTCAATATGAGGGTATATATAACCTTGGTGGAAAATATTATTGATTGAATACTGAATGAAATAATATGTATTTATATATATTGAGGAACCTATATGACCATTCCGAATCTGAACTTTGGATAGTGACCCAACCACTTTAATAGTAACCTAACTCTAAGAATTGTAATATGATCTTTAGGATTAACATCCTCACCTATGGGAATTTAAAGTATTATTTTTTATCATATAAAATAAAAATATTATTTATTTATATCATTTTATAGACAAATATATATGTTTAGAAATTATATATTAAGTATTTTTTTAAAAACCATAAATTTTCAGATGAAAATTTAAAAAATAATGACATAAATTTTTATAAATTTAATGTATTTATATATAAATATTACGTTTTATTATAATTACATAATAATTTTATTTTAACAGATGTAAATTTCAAGTGGTTGAAAATTTTATTATAATATTAAAAACAGAATTTCTTGAATAAAAGATAAATTTATATAAAAATAAATTTATCATATATTTAAAATAATATTAAAAAATGGATTCCATTAGAAATATGTAAGTTATGAATGGTTGGGGTTGATGTTTGGTATTTTTCAAATTATATTCCATTTTGGTGGATAGTGAAATATAGTAATTTCCATTATTTGACATTATATGCCATATAAAATAATTTAAGAGTTGTATATGATGTAAGAATTAATTATTTCAAAATAAATTAAACAATGAACAATCTATAGTAACCCGGATCAATACCATTGATATTATTGAGCCTAAATAATAATAAAATGATTATATTTATAAAAACCTCCCCTCTCCTCCCCCATATAAATACCAGCCCTCACCACCACTTCTTCCTCCACTATAAAATACATGAATATTTGAAAATAATATTCAAAAAAACCCATATGCACTCCATCCATGGAAAGGTGTTGATCGGATTACTAAAATTTTATTTCCAATTTCATTAAGGGGTCCTTCATGGAGGTGATATTTAATATGTATGATTCTTAAACTACCTCTTTACATTTATTTTTTTTATCCTATATCCACTCTCATCTGTAATCAAACATTGAATAATGTGTCCAATATAATTTAAATTCTTTAATTTTTTATTTTTAAAGGAATATATTATATCCCACAATTTTTACAAATCTACTTATTAAAATAAAAATGAAACCAATGTCCTTATTATATCAATTAATATCTTTTATGGATAATACATTTTATTTATCCACTAATAGATTGTATAAAGGATTAAATTTAATTATAAATTTTCAAAATGTGACTATCAATGTATATTATATGTGGACTATAAATATGTAAATTTTATATAGATATAATACTATATATATTGAAACTACTTTGAGGTAGTTGGAATTATCTCAAAAATAAACAATTCATTCTTCATTAACATTTTATTAAAAGAATTATCCATAGGTCAAATAATAGATATAATGAACATTTAAATATATGGAAGTGAATGAAAAAAATTTAGTTTTACTTCAATTGCGTGTTTTCCAATTCAATTGAATCTCCATAATTATACATAAGTTAATCAACCATGAAATTAATCCTTCATGATGAATAACTATAAAATAATGACATATCAAAAATGAACATAAATGATCCTAATAAAAATAAAATAAAATAAATATATTTGTAATTGGTTCTTAATTAATTTTTTAGTGAATTTATTTTTATTATATAAGACATTATGTGAAAGTGAAATATTCATTTGGACATTTTGAAGGGGATCTCTCTTAACCTCTATATTTCCATTAGGATACAGTTTATATATATTTCTTCAATTTATCTCTCAATATTCATGTATAATTGAAGTATATTTTTTATATATGTTCCAAATATATATCTCACTAATTTATTCTATATTTTAGGGGGAAATCAATGTTTTAAATGGTTATATTACCGATTCGTCATAATAGAAAAAACTGATTATATTTAAACTTTATTTTTCATTCCCATTTTAATTTTCACACTAACAAATGTTTTATTCCACCCATATGTTTTAAAATCGCTAATTTTTTCATTAATCTTATTTTAGTTCATTTTTAGTTTTATGTGATTAATAATTCATATTTTCCACTTTATATTATCCAAATGATTTTAACTATACACATGCTTAAGTTGAATAATTCTAAAGTTACCAAACTATTGATTTTATGGATATCACATCAGTTGGATATCATTATTCATGATATATTAATATTTTTTTATTTATAAATTTTCACCAATTACTTAAATCTTTTATTTCATGGATTTTATTATGATGACATCTTTAGTTATTCCTTATAATAATATTAAAAAATAAATATATTTGTAGGGGAAACCCTTATATTTATTCATTTTATTTAAAATTATTATGTTTGATAGAACAATATTTACATGTTATGAATGTTGAATCAAAATAGAACTCTAATTAATTGGGGGTTTTAAGTCTAATGTGGTCATATTTATGTGATTTGGGTGTAAACCTAATCAATTATTAGGTATTGTCCACAATGTTACATTCTCTTGTTAGTAATTCAGGATTCATGTTTATTCCATGTCATATTTTGTTGAAACGTCCTTATTTTTACATGATATTATGTTTCAAAGTTCTATATGTTATGACTCCATATGTATTTTGAGAAACCATGTCTTTGTCATATTATTTTATTCTTTCTGAATAATGTTGTTATAATTCATTTCCATGTTTTTTTTAATTTACAAGATTTTAGATAACCCGTATTTCCTATGTATTTACCAAGTGAACCAATAACATTGTAAGAGATAAAAGGCAGTTATGAGCTCTGGATGGAGATTAATAAAATTTTATATTATTCTTGTTTCATATAGTATAATTACATACATATTATTTTGAATACACTGGAATTTTCAATCCATCATTTATATTTAATGGACTGTTATTAAAAAAATTATGTAATAAAAGGTGTGAATGTGTTGGGTCCTAATATAATTTATCATCATATAGGTCTAGTTTTTTATTATCAGGATTAGAAACACATGGTGATATTTATTTGGATATATATATATATATATATATAATTTCCATGAAAAAAAATGGATCATAGGTAATAATATATAAGTATATGTTTTCCATTTATAAGTTATTACATATCTATACATATTTTTTTGTTTGATAATTTCATTAGCTTAGTAATAAAGACAAGTAATTGATTTGTAATTTTTATCATGTATGTAAAGAAATAAGATAACCTTTAAAAACAACCATTTTGTAGTAAATATTATGATATCTATAATGAGATTCCATACATAATTGAAATAAGAGAAAAATTCTTTATGACAGTACTGTCTGAAGTGTATGACATTCTGAATACTGACATAAATAATGTTGAAGTCCCTCCATCCCATAAGAAAGATAATTTTGCGGTAAATCCCTTTATGTGAAGAAATCCTCGAATCATGATTGTATCTTATAATACATTCATCATAGAATAATTGATTAACTTTATTTATTTTTTATTCCTTGTATTCCATTCCTAATAAGAATAAAAATTCATGATGGTGGTCTATCATTTTAATAGGGAATATTTTGAATGTTATAAATAAAAAAATAATAGAAATCCTAAATAAAATTATTCCTTGGGATGGGTAGGAATTTAAAAAAGATATTAAATATATATTTTCCCCAAACTCCCTATCGAAAAAACATAGAGTGTCTTCCACAAAAATCAAAAAATGTATATTATTCAATTAGTTAATACTAGAAAAACATTAGAATTATTTCATGAAAGTCCTCCATATTTATCATGAACAATATATTCATGGTGGATATACTTTTTGTGGATTATATATAAGTCTACAAAAATCCTTTGGATATTTGATAATTTGGAATCTGTGATGATATTTTATTTTATTCCCATAAGGTTGATATTGATGCTACTGACTCTTAGTGGTATCATGGGATCAGATAAAAAAAGATTAAAATTGAGACTAATATAAGAGAATCAATAAATATATCTAATGGGTTAATGATAATTGAACTTCAATCAGGTCAAAATTCTATAAATAAGCATCATAGGAACTATCTAATGGAAAAAATCGTGATTTAAGTGTATAAAAGAGGGAAATTCTTTAAATAATTGCATAAGGGATATAAATAAATCAACTAATGATGATAAATTAAGGAATTTTCAGATCAAAACTCATCATAGTATATAGTGTTTCAACTGAAAGTAACACGTCATTATAAGATCCAATTCCTTAAGCCAAGGGAAATTAGAGACAATGAGTGAAAAAAACTCTAATGTAGTAGGGAAGGGAATATGATATCACTATTATAGGTGTGTATACTAAAAATGATGTGCTGACAGGTACACTAGTAATTCATTAATGAATATATAATATACTATTTATTTTGGGTTCATTCTATTCTTTCATATCATTAATCTTTATAGAACTATTTAAACACCTCCAAAAAATACAGAGAAAGAATATTTCATGATCGAAGAAAATAGAAAAATTAATTCATTAATGTATATAACTCCTCCCCAACAAATGGTAGTGGAATAAACCTCCTAATGAATAACATATTACAATATTTTATGTAGATTGATTCAATATTTGGAAATTTTTGTTTATCTATATACAAATCCAACATCAACATTCAAAAAAGGGAGATCAATCTGCATATCCCATGTAATCCAACAATTGAATACATGATTAGGGGGTGAATATCCTTTAGGATCATAATATAATGTGTAGATATTATTCACTCATGATAAAACATATCATTCTCAAATATTTGACAAAAAATCGAGGATCATCCTGAAAGATAAT
This sequence comes from Viscum album, assembly GCA_963277665.1. Lineage (NCBI taxonomy): Eukaryota > Viridiplantae > Streptophyta > Magnoliopsida > Santalales > Viscaceae > Viscum > Viscum album. The sequence continues at coordinate 274,373,870 of OY728129.1, read as the reverse complement.
CCCTTTGTGAGGGAGTAAACCAATGTGTTCCGAAAATAATTTTTTTGGTATCCTTCTAATTTAGAGAATGAGATATCAATTGAACATATACCTAGATTTCTATCTGTATGAACGAAACCTCATTGGATAACAACCACTGAGTTGGAAAAACTAAAGATGTAGTTACAAGGGAATGTCGAGAAGGGTTTTACATTCTAGACTACTTATTTATGGGGGTTGTCTTATCCTCTTCATCAAGATAATGTATGGATCAATGTTCCAATGCATTGATTATCGTGAGGATAATAAAATTATTCGGAAGGAAAAGTATCCCCTGGAATAAATATATAACTTTTTTGGTATTCTTCAAAGGTAAATGTATTTCTATAATGATGAACATTAATGGATATATCAATAATTCATAGTGAAGGAGAATGTTCTCCCAAATTGACCATCTCAAACAATGTGTGTACATTATGTCCTTATAGTGATTCCTTATAGATTTACTACTCCACCCACAATTTACAAGTAAAAGTTGAATACATCTTGTAAATATTACCACGATTTTTTGGTAGTATATATATATATATAATTTTATGATATGCTTCAATCTAATGGGGGAGAATATTGGAAATTTGTATAATGTCTTAAATACAATTTTAATGGATAAAATATATACAAATTATAGTAAATGTGAGTTTGGGATAGAGTAACTATAGTTCATGGGAAATGTTATCACTCAAAAATGGAAATCTCTTGGGCTATCAAATAAAAAGGAAATTGAGAAATGCACCATGAACACATCAGTGTTGGATATCCATTGAGTTCATGGTATATTTGGGTATTATAAATCTTATTAGAGGAACATGTAATGATTTTAAAAACCATTAACAATAGAAGATATTGTTGCGAGAATTATTTTCTTGACCAATGACTACATATGCTAATTCACTCTGTTGAAAATGATGCTATTTACTACACTAGTAATTACACTACCAGCATGGTGAAAAATTTGAGATATACGAGGATGCATCATCGTAGTCTATTGTCTACATACTAATTAAAAATGATAAGGTGATGGACTACACCTCATGGAAGTATAAATTTAATGAGGAAAATATCCCACTCATGAGGTAGAATTTGAGGATGTGATATTTGAGATAAAAAAATTTGGTGGAAATATATATATACAAAGAATTGTGAGATTTAAACTAATTAAAATAGCCTCAAATATATATTCAAATTGAATGAGTTTAAAATGATCAAATGAAAGGTGAATAGAATTCATCAAATATTCTGACTACTCAATCATGTAACATCATGGAAAGGTGAATAAAGTGATAGATACCGTATGTAGAAATGATCAAACAAGATTATCAATTATGTGAGTTGAGAACAATCCAGTCCTTCAATAATGGGCATCATGGTAATCACAAAGGATGAAATTACATCATTACTTTGTCAGATGATTTCTCAAACATCCCTTTTAGAGATGATAATAAATACTCAAATATATTATTTCAATATTTAGAAGAATGTGGATGATATAAGAAATCGTAAATCCTTGAAATTTAAAATTAAGTAGGAAGGGGTCATTATATTTTGAATATAATGATGTGTACCATAAAATCCAATGATAAATAAGCATAATTTGAATGATTCAAATAGGAAAAACATCACAATAATACTAGGTAGAATAATGACGTGTTGAGAACTCTTAGAACACTACAAGTGGGAAAATACTATCAATGTGATTTCAGAAAATACATCAATATTCCTAGTATGTTAGAATGTGATGTATAAAAGGATAAAGTATAAATGAGATGTTGACACTGTTACCTATACCTATATATAAATGATAAAAACACTATTTACATTACCACTAGTATTATGAAAATATAAAAAATAAATAAGCCTATACGGGTTGTTATATATTTTATTATAAAAACTACTCACTTCATTAAAATTTTATAGGAATTATCACTTGATCAACATGTAGGTATACATATACAAGAAATATGGAGGCTTTGTAGAGTATAATTATATATTGTTTCTAAGTAAACTCCAAGACTTATCTATATGTTCTGAAAGAGTCTCTAATATGATCTAGACAATGTGATTGACTTCAGTATATCTTTTCACCATGAAACAAATGTCCAATATGAAAACATTATTTAGACATTTGAATGAATGTAGATTTCATGCATGATGGAATTCAATGGATGATGGGATCAACATCGTTTTATGGTATACTTATCGTAAAAATATATTTTCCATCCAATAATCCACATATTTTCATATAAATCTCGTAATGGGAAAAGTTGTATAATCCTACATTTTTTTATAATGATGGTGAAAAAAGCTAATGTGGCTGAAATTGTTGAGATAATGGTTCAAATGAAGAAAACATTTCAAAATATAATCATGGAATCCCAAAGTTTAAAAATGTTTTATGAAGACAATAATCCATATGACCTACTATTTTAGTTTATAGATAAGGTATTCATCGACATATCTTCATGGAATAAATTAAGGATATTATGGCTGAAGGGAAAGTAATTTCCAACGTATATCCGCCCTGTTAAGCTTCATGATCATGATGGAGTTGGGGCTATCAATTAGGACATACAACAACAAGGTATCAGGTTCATAATGTATCCCACTAATACTTATTGAGGTTAACTATAATGGATCCTAGAAATATACTAAATTAAAAGGTAGAACAATTGTAAAATTAGATCCCAATTTATGTGAATCCTATGAAGATCATAGACTATAGAGATATAGTCCAACACAACAAGAAAACTATCATAGTCAATGCACTATGAATAAACCAAAACTACATGGAGGAAACATGGGATATAGGGGAAGGAATGATGGACAACTAAAATTTAATGTATCATATTTTCCAGGTAAACTTTTGGATACTACATGGATTGTTTTCAAGACCAAGTGTAGAGACACTGTGCGATTCTGAGGCCTAGTGTACCTGAAATAAATGTTTGAAATATATTAAATATATTAAATATAACATGCACGTGGTTTTACAGAATTAGTGGGATGACACGCAAATGGTGGTCTAGATATGAAATTTTAGGGATCCATTAGGATATAATATCGGGTTTAGCCTAAATTATATAACTTTATTCTTTACGATTCTCTTCTAGAAATGTCATTATGGGTGCGAAAATAGATAAAACAATTAATTTAATTATTTTTTATATATTCCATCAATGATGTGATTGATGTGTTTTTAAATAATATGATATGTAGAAACTACTAGGGTATGATTTATTACCCTAAAACTGTAGGAGAGCTATTGGAGAGAACATTGGATGAATTATCTTCGGTGAATGGAAACATGATCATGGATCGATGATCAACACACCATAGAGTAGAAGGATATCACTAATGATAATGATGCAATATCATTCATTGTGGGTGACTAATTCAATTCATGGATGGTTCATTTTTAAACTGTTTACATTTGTTATTCTTTTTTACTACGATGAACTTTGATCGGTTGAACAATGGATAGATTTTTGTATCATGTAGATATGTGAGAAGAGTTTATTGCAGTGTTATTTTGGCCAGATATATTTTATTATTGATTTATTCATTATTATTTTCATCTATATGAATATATATCGACACAAAAAAACAATCGAGGTCCATTTATCTCATTAGTTCTTGTGATTTTCTCCCAAGGTTCTTCATTCACCATAGTTATTTTTCTTTGGGCCCGAGGATCCATATATCCAAGTCAATCGATCATTGTTCACCTGTTTTAGTGCATAACTATCTGATATCATAGATCATGGATAAAAATGACCTAATAGTAGTGTGGAAGTTTATTTAGAGGAAAATTGGATGGAGTTGATACCTTATTTCATGTTTTTATACGTTCTACGTCATGCAATGCAGAAAAATATAAACATCCATCTTCAAAGAGGATTGATGCTTGCTTTTACATAGATTGTATTAGTAAAGGTCATGAAGAACCTCAATATTCAGGTTTATGAGAGGCAGGATGATCAGATTAGGCATGTGATTATGTGAGTGAATTTGTAAATATTAAGAAACATGATGTGTACTCATTCATTAAATGACATGTGTGAACCTTTCATGTCGCACTAAGGTTCCAATAGAAATTGAAGATCACATGGCATGTGACCCTACATACACATCATGTGGCCCTCATCCATTGACTCGACATGTACTCCAGAGAGTACATAGTAACTGGTATAACTACACAAACAATTGGTATGCCCTGTTATCCAAAAAATACATGTATTGGCAGGGTGTACATAGGCTTAAACATGTAGCGTTACATGGATAGAGTACATCAGTATCAAAATGCTATGTACAAATACATGTAAATTCTAACCCAGACATGGATAGGGCTATATGATACAATAATGGTACAGTGGGTCACTAAATGGTATGTAATCCTTCTAAATGCTCGGTATTTGGATACTAAATGTTGTGTGAGGTCTTCCACCTTTCCTGGAATGGGAATAACGTGAAACACCACGTACCCACTAGTACATGTTGTGTACCCCAATCAAAAGGGTTTTTGGATCTTGGATTTCTTATTATAGAATAATATGGGATTACTGTCTTCCCTTGGTAAATTTTAATTATGGAATACTGAGAAATTACATCTATATAGCTGGACCGCGATCCCCTCTAGAGGATGAGTCTCGGATAAGGATTTAGTAATCTTTAAAATCTGATCCCCTATATAGTGGTTTGAACCAAATATGGGGTTGTAATGTCCCCCAACGATTCTTGACATGAACCCCAAACTATGTATCATGGTTTTCTTAGATAGGTCATAAATTTGGGGGTGACCAATGAGCTAAATATATTCTAATAATGACTTCAATAATATCATTTCTCATGGAGTTAGATATCTGAAAATGAGTGTTGCATCGAGAAATATCATATGGCTGTAAATTGGGTATGACCACTAGGTGGTTAGGTGTCTTCCCAAATTATATATTATTATATATATTTTCAATTGTTTTTTATATATTTTATTGTGATTACTGTACTTGAGTCTTATTTTTATGTATTTTTGGGGTGTCTAGTGAATAATTTTATAAACACCGTTGCATTAGATTTGCTCACATGTGTATTGTTCAATGTAGGCAAAGAACCATTTGACGGTGTCATCTGTAGATTGAATTTGTGTGGGGTAATAATGGAGTTGGACATATAGAGGAGTTTTTCTAGGTGATTTAATTTTACTTAGTCCAATACCATGGAGAACATTCTAATTTTACTATTGTTGGTTAGGCTTGTATTTGGACTCTTTTTCCACTATCAATACTTTTTCCACTGTACTCTTTTATGGGGACATGGATATATTCAAACACTGTTTAATTTTTTTTGCATTTCAATATTGTGTTTTCTAGGATATGTTAGTATGTGTACATGTACATTAGGCTAATGCCTCTTATTTTTGAGAAATGTCTACTCAGCACTGGTCTCTAGCCCCTGGCCTATTGGGGATGAGCGTCGTTTATTCAAGGGATGGTCCTTAACAAATAGGCATGTGATAATGTTGTATCAATGGTAGGTTCTACATTATGGACATAGATAGTGACATTTTAATGGGGTAATTTTTTGAGTTGAAGAGTTCATCTTTCGTTTCAAGGAATCAATTGTTGGTGTGGCTGCTGACATATCCATATAGCTCAAATAGTATTACCCACCTTTCTTCTCAATACATGTAATAATTGGTTGCGTGAAATTTATTTTTCCACACGCAACATATGTGAATGGTTCTTTTTAAATTTTACTTCATTATTTATCTCCCTAGAAACACTTTTTTTAAATGGTACATATTTTTTAAATATCACGATTCCTCCATTAAAATGTTTTATAAAAATTTACATTTTATTATCTCTTTATTTAAATAAATTTTTAATAAAAACATCTTATTGATGAAAATAATAATTCCTAAATTAATAAATTATGGAATGGTTTTTTTATATTGTGTGATTTTTTCAATTAAATTCCATATAAATATATGTTTTATAAGAATTATTCAATTAAAATTGTTCATCATTCCATCAAGTTCAACCATCGGTATACTTCACATAGTGCCTTCAAAGGTGTTCTCGTACCATTTATGGATCTATAGTTTATTCTTTTACTTTTTCTTTAATATAAATCATCATATTTGTAAAGTGGTGTTGGGTATTTTTTATCCATGTCTTCTATTGGGGTTATTTCTATTATGTATTATTGTCACACCAATTTATTTGATTTCTAGGATTTTTCTTAATGATACAATTGGATGTATACATTTGGTATTGTCTTATAAAATAATTATATGAACATTGATCTCTTTATATTGATCAGGGTAGTTTTTTTTCTATAATGGAAGTATTATTTACTTATTATACTCATCATTATTATCAAATTAACATAGATCATGTAATCTGATCTATTAAATATAATGTATACTAATTCTTATATAACATTATCTTCTTATAATTATCATGAGTAATGATTGGATTCAAGGAATAGTTATATGCATGATAAAGTTTATTGTTCTTGTTGACATATTGATATGGACCATCTACCAGTGATGTACCTGTAAAACAAGTGGGATGGTTTTTCATACCATGCATGAATATAATGGTTGATGATATAGAATTCAATTTTATTTAAAATACTAATTATATCCCTTAATGTATTCTTAAATGGATGATATATGATGTTTCCCTAACAAGTTATATTTGATTACTATTCCCCCTGATGAGAAGAGACACCAAAACCCCGAATTGTTTACAAACATTTACATATATGTGGGGTATAAAATATATTCAATCATTATGGATTAATAAATATGATTTTTTTTTCAAATATGTTTTATTATCAACACCCCATCTCAAATAATTCCATGATTCTTGAAGTAGATTATTCATATTTATAATCCATCTGAATACAAAGACTTTTTTATGGTAGATGATTTTGATCTATAAATTCATTCACTCTTTATATGTTTATATACATTTCATATTGAAATTCAAAAATATTATTATATATATATATTATTAAGGTTTATGAATACCCCCATTTCATCAGTATTGTGTTTAGTCATCATTATTGGTTCCCTATAGATTATATTTTCTCTCACAAGAAATTGTTTCCTTGGGGGACATAATGTTCTACTATTAACTCTTATGAAAAAACTTATAAACACATTGATATTGTATTCCATTAGATTATGGTTTATAAATTTTCAAAATACTAGATAATTTTTCACTTTATTTGATTACCTATTTTTGTGATAGGAAAGGGTTATAGTTTAGCTTCATCACATTATCGGTTCTTCATTTTTCCTTCTCTATATTGAGGTCTCTTTGGATTTAATATATTTTATGGCCCAGTTTAAATAATTCATTGTTAAAATGGATTTTATTGAATGAATTTATAATTTATTTTATAGTTTCTTGATAAATTTTCATATTCATATATAAAAGTTTTATATTGTTTATTAATTTCTGAACATCTAACTTAAGGAACTGTACTGGCCTCATCGTTAACATATGTGAACCCTATAAAACGTATCCACAAGTGTACACTATGTTTATGAAAATCACTCAAAAGAGATGATATACACAATTCACCAGAACATTGAGTATTATAAATCCTATATAACAATATTGAAATACATAATTGCACACTAATTAATATAGAATATCAAAATGGGTATTGTGAAAATAAATAAAATGAATAATAATATATACATGTAATATAGGTAGTTGTCATAATATGTGCGGGGATATTTCATTAAATTAATTAAATTAATCAATAAATGTTTATAATGGTAAAATAATTCATTATATGCCTTGACAAGTCATTTTTCCATAATATAATTGAATTGTTTAGAAAGTGAAATTTGATTTTGTATCTTACTATCTCAAATAAGACTAAATCCATATTACTTATATCGTTACAATAATACATTCACATAGTATAAAAAATGAATCACCTCAAATTATTAATTTGGTATATTATGTATTCATTATAAATCTTTGAATAAATAATCTTATATACTCCCCTAAAATATTCCTATATATCCTATTTATCTAAAAACAATAATGAAAAACAAATATATATAATTTATATGAAAAACATGTCTATGTAGTTTTCTTTACATAGAGATTCTATTTTCCTTTTCAACGTTAAATTTGTATTAGCATCATGAACCTATAAACATCCAACCGGTATCATATAGTTTTAAAAACATTTTCATATATGTATTTCTTTACTATCACATTGTCATATCAATCCAAAATCAGATGATAGTCTTCTAGAACACCACATTCTATAATATATACCTTCTATGATATAAATTAGATTCCAAATTAATGAATAGTAATCTATTACATGAAATTTATTTTATAGAATCACCACTAAACCCTCATCACTATCAAATGACCAATTATTAATCCCCATAAATCATTTATATTAGTACTTTTTTCCTCTATGTTGATGAACTCTTAATTTCAATTTATGTTAAACCCCACCATAGTACTTCTTGGAATAAAATATTTATCATTATGAATATTGTGTTTTTAGATGCTTCTATATTTTAAATATCCTTTACAGTTTCCTCTAGAAACTTATAGATAAATTTAGAAATCATCCAAATAAGAATCATCCTATATTAAATCATTAGGTTCATGACCATGTGGATTATACTTTTTGAATATAACTATAACATTCCAACATTCAATAATTTTCATAGAAAATATATAATCCCCTTTAAAAACATAAACACTATAATTTATTCTATTAGATATACATACATCACATTCGTATTTAAAATAAATATTATCAATTGAAGAATCCTCATCCAATATAACTCCATCACTCAAAAAGTGAATGCATAGACCATTATAATATTTTTGTGTATCTAAATGATATACATAATTTATTTCATGAATTCCTTTTATCAGTTTATCATTTTTGACATAAAGATATAATATTTTGGAAACTTATAAAAACCATAAAATCTAATTTAAAACATCTAATTCATATCTTATAAGATTTTCCATTTTTTTAAAACATTGTCACTACATTTGTAATGTTCTGTCGATTAAAACCCATCGAATAAATCGTGATTAATTTTTTTAATTTATAGGTAACCATATCTATGTATTATACCTCATATAATAATATAGGTGTTTTTTACTTTCATAACATGAAATTTTTGGAAATTGAAATGATCAATAGTTATATAGTTATATATAGGATTTCTAACAACAGAATCCCCTTATGGTATATAATCCCAACATCTGTTTTTTGTACTATGTTCATCCATATTAAACTATCTTTAAAATTATTATTCCATCTCTTCAAACATTTCCATCCACTGAATGGAACCAAAATCACCACATCGATATAAAGAAGTATAATATTAATGTTTCAGTAATCACAAATCCTCAATCTAAAATGTGATCATAACTTTTTTTTAATTTTTATATTAACATAATGTAATTCAACATAAAATTAAATTACTTTTGATAATTAATTAATAATTAAATTACGTATAAGAACATTCAAAAATGTTTTTGGATCTATTGATCATTGAATGTCACACCCCAAGAGAATTGGTCAGTCTGATAAAAACACCCATACACTCAAGGATAAGCTGAGGTATTATTAAATGTATTTTCAATGATGTGTGGATCATATCCTTCCATTAGTAGAGTTCTCAAATAACAAAAAAATTCCATTCTATCATTCAAATGAGTCTTTATGAGTCTCATTAAGTGAAGTGGTGTCACTCTAAAAAATTCTTGGTTGATGTTTGGGAGTAGAAGTTAAGGGGACCTGATATTTCATTTGAAATAATAGATATTTAAAAAAATTCTTATCCCATGAAAGCCATGAAAATTTAGTTGAAAATAAATTTAGACAATCGTTGATGAGGGGATGAGTTTGATGTTAGAAATATGGTGTTCCTCTATATTTCCTAGTGGAATAAATTCAAAGTCTTGGGATGAATGGGAATATTTTTTAAATTTACATCATACATGTATATATCCTTGATCACAAGAGAGTGGCGAAGTACTGATTATCACTCCCACCATTCCTATCTCAAATACATGTTGTCTTCCATGTATCCCTCTTGAGTAATTAAATACCATAACCCAATGCCTTTTGAATATAGAGGTGGTTCCATATGAGAAATAACTATCATATAAGGATAAACAAATTTAGATATTGGATAACATAAATAATGATCTATATAAAAATTAAACTAACCATGTCAATGTTCTATGGTGAAACAAAAATATTAAAGAAGCAACATGGGAACTGAAAGAGAGGATAGAGTATAACTACCGTCATATGTTTTTGTCTTAGTATGTAATATGATATATCACGTGAGAAATTATTTATAGGTGAATAATATAACACCCCTAATGTATTGTGTGTATTATTTTTTAGTAAATCCAATATCGTTAATAGTTTTTTTGGACATAACATGAGGTTGAAACAAAACGTCATATTATATTAGTTTATTGTTATTTAAACATTTCCACTATAACAAATAAATAAAATTGGGGGTTTTGAATAAGAATTACTGTGTATTGAAATATATTTTTAACAAATGATTTGAAAAATTAAATGGATATATATTTATTATATATCCAACAATATGTATTTCAATTATAAAAAAGGGGATATAAAAAACTGTATCTTTAAAGGTGGTTTGGTCACGCATTTCAATAATAATTTAAAATACGTTTTTACTATTTTTATAAAATTAATTTTACAAAATTTAATTAATTTTTTAAATATTATATCATATTCATCAGAAGGTTAATTCAGGTGATTTTTCTGATAAGATTAATTTTTTAATGATTTATTAAAATTATTAATTTTTATTAAAAACGAAATTTTTATTTAAATCATTCAGAAATTACATTTATTATATAGCCTAAAATTTAAAATTATTTTACATATATATTTATATTGATCTAATTTAGGTATTTTTTATTTAAGTAAATATATATTTTTTATGTAAAAGTTTTCATTAATAATAATAATTTATTTATTGATTCCATACTTTTTCTTCACCTCATCGGGTCTAAAATTAAATAAAATTATACAAATTCAGTTTTCCTAATTTGAAAAAATTGATTACATGTTTAGAATAAGGTGAAATTATTTTATAAATTAGTATGTCTAAATATTATACCATAAGAAATAGTGAATGTATAAATAATTATTTACTTTGGATAATATAAAAACAGTTATACCAGGGGTTAATGAAAAATGATAAGGGTTTAAAATGACCCAAAACATGACTAATACATATTTTAAGGACATATATAAATATTATACACCCAATGATAAAATAAATGTTCATTTTTAAGCATATGGAATAGGTAAGGCTCTATCATTCAAGAGACATTGGAGAAATTTTCATGTAGATTAGAATTGGGTTCCATTCCTCACACAGAAAATCACATCACCACTACACTCCACAACTCAATAAAAGATCCTTATTTTTAATCCAACACCTTCACAGTAGTCTGAATACATTATCTTATAACCTCTTAGATGTCATAATCTAATTAATATTCTCTCCATATAAGGATTCAAGGGAAAACCCAATGGATTTCTCTAAAGAAGAGGTACAGTCATTGTTTGGGAATTTTAATTAAATTAAATTTATAACTTCCTAAAAATATTATTAAACCATACTGATATAATTTCATCATTTTATTATGCATAAAGAAATATTATTATGTTATATTCATTTTAAAGGAACATATCGTCCTCTATTAAATAGGAAATGAAGCTGTCGTTTGTGTGTGTGGGAGACTACTACCTAATTAATACACATAACAAATTTTTGATCACCACATGTCACAGTTAGAAAAATATATTTATATATATTTATATATTATATGTATGAAATAATTATAATTCTATAATTATAATATCATATATAACTTTTTAGTTTCTTATACTTGGATAATATGACAATGATTTTGTTATTTATGGACAACTACCACCTTGCAAAGAGATGTGATTAATTTTTCAATTACACATAACATGAAAGGAAATAATATTTTATTCTAAGATTATATATGTTATTAGTGACAAATTAATCATTATGTAAATGAAATTCATTATATCCCTCTCAACCATATCATTAATTGAATAAATGACATTGTATGTCATCTTAATGGAGGGAAACAACCTAACAAATAAATATAATTAATTTATATTACCCCATAACATTAATGGTATGGGTAAGGGTATTTAATTTAGTAATATAAATCATATGGAATGATTATCTTCTTGGAAAGTGAAAATAACAGGTTACTTCATTCAATCATAATCCTCAATAAACAGAATCTTAACCCAGGAGTTTTTATGGACTACAATCTCCATGATTATAAAATAGTTTATTTTTAATAACCATATATTAATGATTGTTTCAAGAGAATAATTTACCTAAAATGATAATTATGTCAGTATTACCAATTTATATATTATTAATTTACAACCACTTTTAAAATAATAATCTAAGTAGTGCGATTTAAGACATAAGACTGTTTTACCATTACAATGCCCCATGTGGAATTAATGGGTTATGTAATTGAATATTACATGGTAATAAGTAGAGTAAATTGTATTATAAACTTGAAAGTTATTCTTAAGAATGTATATAATTAAATAAATTATTTTATTCCATGTTAAAAAGAATGAATTTTACAAATAAATCCCAAGTTATGGAATCTATCTAAACAACCATTTATATTTGGTGAGAACATTCTATCCCAATCCCACACTATCTACACATAATTTTATTTAATTAAAGAAATTATATATATATTCCTTCAAATATATTACTATCTTATTCCTATATCTTCTTATAGGGTAATAAATACCTTATAATATTATCTGAAATGAATTTAGTATAAAATTTATTTTGTTTATGATATGAATCAAAATTATAAAGCCCATTTTTTTCCAGGGGAATTCTTGTGATATTCCTTAAGATTGATTGCATTATTTGGAACACATGGATCCTGAAAATTTTATGATCGGTTCACCCATATATTCCTTAAAATTCAGTGGGTAATTTTATAGTCCAATGATACTTTATATATGGAATTTGTGATTAAACCTAAATCGTTATGAGACATGGTCCACTATGTTATATTTTTTAGAAATTATCCTCGAGTTATGTTTATGAAATATTATATAGTTTATCCACATTTCTTCTGATTCCATGATAATATGATACTATTTTCATTATTATATGATTCCATTAAATTAATCATGATCATTATATTTTATTATATCTTATTGTACATTTGAATCCTTTGTTATTTTTCCTTATCATGTTTCTTCCCTTACTATGTTTTTAGTTCACTCATTTAAATATGTATTCACTATTTTATCCCTTATTGTTTTAGGGTATGTAATCATTTTCATTTTCTCAATAAGGAGAATAAAATAAATATCCAATGTTTATATCTCATTCTAATTAATATAAACCGGGTATTCCAAATAAACTTGACCACTGCGATCTATGTGATATGTTAGTGGATATTATGATTAATAATCATGTAATAATTTGTGTAATTGATATTGGTAACCGTAATCATTTATTATATTCCCATTATAAGGTATATTGTTGATGACATTCCCAAATAATTTCTTTTTATTCCTCCATGACTTGAGGATGAGTTATCAATCGAAAATATACCTATTTCATTTCAAATATCAATAGTACACATACAAAGACACATTTGAATTTAAATTGATGATAATGAAATAGTAGGAGAAACTAGGCAATGGGTTTATATTCAAAAATTATTTACTATGGGTTGTGATAGACTTGTTCTTCAATAAGAATGATGGGTAAATGTGCCTCAATGTTTAATATCATGAGATGAAAGAATAATTCTATAGAATACGTGTCGTATTTGTTAAATTGATGACTTTTTCTATTATTAAAAAAACCTATTACATATATAAGGTGGATCTAAAGTGATTATACAACAATATAATTATGAAAGAGGATATTCCTGAGACCACTTTTCATTAAATGTGTGGGAACTAGGTGTTTATGGTGATTTTATTTGGACCACCTATAATTAAAACTACATGAATGGTATTAATGAATAGAGTCATTAGATATTACAATGATAATTTTTGTTGTATCATATATCGATGATACTCTCATCTAATCAAATATTAATGAGGAGCTTTAGTGGACATTGAAATGTGTACTGAATAAATGGAGTGAAGAAAATATATATGAAATGTATTATATATGAGATATTTTAATTGATAATTTCATAACAATGGTACATGTTATACCCAAAAATGTTATATATGTGGAAACATCAAAGATATACGCATTTGAGGATAGACCAATAAAACACATGTGATTGAGATCAATAGGTTCCTTGGATTAGCTATGTAATATTTTTGATTTTTGAGAAACATATCAAAATCTTCAATAATATTAATCATGATAACACAGATGGTGGCCATGTTTTTGTATAATGTTGAATGTGAAGAGATAATTAATGATTATAGGAAGATGATAATCACTTCCCCAATCTGAGAATTTCAAAATGGGTGGATGAATTTTTTCTACACATTTAATACAAAAAAATATTTTGTGTATACTAATTAATTATGCTAATACGGTAGTTTATTCCTATAAACAATTAAAGATTAATGTGTAGAACTACCAGACACATGATCTATAATTTGAAGCACCGATAATTTCGTATATGATTTTTTAAATTATCTTTAAGAGCATAAGTGTGATATGTATATGGATTATAAATTCCTGAAGTATATATTCACCCAAAAAGGAATTCAATATGTGCTGATGAAGGTATTTGAAGTTGATTTATTGTTATTATTTTTCAATCAATTACAATCTAGTAAAGTAGTATAATTTGTAAAGATAATGGTGTTGAAATTATCTTAAATCACTATCCAAGATGGTGATAAATTCGATACAATCATCATTGATGTGAAAATGATGTACATTGTATGATTAAAAGGACATTGTTCAAACCTTGATTATATAAAATATTTTTCATTCATTATTGAGAATATTTTGTATTCTCAAATTTAAGATAACCAGATAGAACATATGTTTTGTAATATTCTAGTGTTAAACTTTCCAAATGATAGAATCATAATTCATTGAGAAATGATATGTGCCTCATACTGAAAAGAGATGAAGAGGGATTATTTGGATGATGATCATAAATCATCCATCTATATTCATATAGAAACTATCTGGATAGACATAGATCTAAATAAAATAGATTGGTTAGATAACATAATGTTGGAGATTACAAAACATGTTTCACAATTTATTATATTCCAAAAATACATGTTTGAATGAAATAATTATAATGTTATTATGCAAACATTTACCATAAAATTATTAAATGAAATAAAAAATGGATTCCATTGTATATATCCAAAAGAATCCTAAATAAAATAATACTATTTAGTTGGATGCTGAACATAAAAAAAAGTTAGTTCCTTCCATAAAATTTATGGAATATTTCTCTATTGAACAAATCAATATGATTAAAAAGGTGAGTGGTGAGATATAATTATGTTACACTCTCTACTATATCTAATAAAAATCAAATAATTTTCTCGTGGTTCCATAAAATCTCTCATTATGTGTTGGAAACCAAGATTAGTCATAATATCACTTATCAACCTCATATAGATGGTCATTATCAAAGAACCTTTCAAACACGTTATGATAAGATGATATCATTTTCAAAATATTATAAAAGATATTTGGATCATAACCTTCTCATACTACTGTTGTCCAATAAAAATATTTTACATTATTTTGTTAAGTGTAACCTTATTTGGTTATGAATGGGAAAAGGTCTAAAACTCCCACATATTAGGACAATGTTGGAGAAGAGAAAAATATGTTACCTAATCAAATACACGATATGATATATATGTTTCAACTAATTAAATATAATTCAAAATACATACAATGTAAAACAATATCATCAAATAATCATTAATGAGACCTATAGTTTGAGGTCAGATATATGGTGCTAATTAATATATAATCATCATTGAAGAATGTATTGATATTTTGGAATATTGGATGGAATATTAATATATACCAAATAACCTTTGAAAAACTCTATTTAAAAACAATTTGTATCTATATTCATTCCCACGTAATCAGTATCATGTTGATGATGTGTTTCATGAATCCCACATAAGGAACTATATATTGGACCATAATATGAACTATTTACATTTGTGTTACCCTTGGAGTGTGAAATTTTTTATATATTATATTTAGAGAATATCAAATAAAATAGAGACAATGTTCCACGAAACAAGAAATCTCACCTTTTTAATCTGATAATGGGAAATGATAAGATTAGGTGAACCATATGAGAACCAAAAGACGTGATGACATATAAATACCCTCATTTAGAATACTGTTCATAATCAAATTCCAAAGATGAAATTTAAAAAAATGGGACCAACATTATGACTTAAAATTTTATTAAGGAAATCATATTCTTACAAAATAAGATAAATATTATTTAATATAATTCTAACCCCTAATTTTTGAAACTAATAAATAATTTCCCTCAATTATTTTAAAAATAACCACCCAAAAATAAAAAAATAAGTCAATAAACCCCTATTATGTTTTGTTTTCTCTCTTCCTACAAATCTATAATGTCATAATAATGTATTCCCTATTATGATAAGAAGATAATCCTTAGAATTTAGAATCACCCTCTTGGGATAAGTGATTCATTCCACCACATTATTAAAGCACATTCGTTGAATTCCAACATTTTATTTCAAATTTCTAGTGTTTTATTGTGCATTTAAACATCCATATTGTTGTCCTTATGTTTTCCATGTTATGAGAAACCATATTCAATAGTCACTAAACCACACCATGTTTCCTTATGTAAAACATTAATGATTCTGAATTTACCGTATTATTTTAAAATTCCAAATAGTTGTTCATCGATTACTCATCACCATTTATACTCATAGTTATTCACTAAGATGTACCTGCCCTTTTTTGATACAATACATCCATAAATGTAACCCGTACTATTTAATCAGGAGATAAAAGGTAATTAATGGATTTCATTAGTTTTTCAATCTATGTAAAACACTATCACATGTTTACGATGGGAATGTGATTTATGGAACTAGAATTATGAACCCCCTAATGATTAGGGTAATATTTTAATATCATCAGATTCAATGAATTATTCAAGAGAACTAATCATAAGCACACAATGTTATTATGTAATTGACGTTATCCTTGACATATTATTATTATATTATATAAATATTCGATGATCATGTTTATGATTATCAACCCATTCATGTCACCATGATATTCCTCTTTGCAAACATGCATTAATTTCATCATATTCTTCTTTGATTATTACATTACTATTATTAATAGCTAACCGCTTTTATATCAATGTTCCCACGTTATCCCATGCAGTTTTAAAGTTAAATTATTATTTTATGAGCGTCTTAATGATATTTAACCAATGAATTATAATCCCTATTATATATTACTATATTATGTATCAAATCACCCAAATAAACAAAGCCATTAAATATTTTTGGTTATCATTAACTATGTATTTTAATAATAAATCATTAATTAATGTTTATATAGGATATTGATTTTCCTGTCAATGATAGTATTGGATGTTATTCAAGTAAGTGGTGACCAAAACTGACATCCATTTTACATTTGATTACTTTGTATATTCATTGTCTCTATTTATAATACAATATCATATTACATCCTTATTTATTTTTTCTAAGATATTTTTTGTGATACATTATTAAACATATATATCATGTAGAATTTATATAGTTGTTCCCTATAACACCCTGAGATAATAACAAATCATATTTTTTCCATAAAAAAGTTTTATTTTTCTTAATGTTAATTAAATATCTTTTTAATGAAGAATCTAGTCTAAAAATAGATACATTTATAATATTTTTTTTAAAAAAATGAAATTAACTTTCGAAGTCAATATATAAAAAATTTACATTAGTTTACATTCTATTAATTTTATGAAATATTACATTTTCTGGAAGAATAGTGAAAAATGTTGTCTTTTAATTCAAAATTCCTAATTAAGATTATTTATTGATAATGTTAAATTATAATTTAATATGGTTTTATAGTGTACTTAGAAAAATTACATAACAGTTAATCAAATTTAGTTCATTTAAATCAATTTCACATTGAATACATAAATAAAAACATTTCATACATTTTTAATTTTCACGTTAAAAATATGTTGTCCCATCTCTACTGCCCGATTGGTTGAAATTTATTTTCTAAAATATTGTCTTAGAATTAAAAAAATTTATTCTATATTTTTAATCATAATAATATATATTTTATAAAAAGATAAATATCGTTTTTTTAAATACAATTAGTGAAGGTAATTAAAATTAATTTTAGTGATTAAGGTTAAAAAAGAACGTAACTCTTGACCAAATTTAGAAAATAAAGTTTAAAAAACCTAAAAATGTATTAAAAAAATTTTCCAGGAAATATTAATGCCATTACACCTCTAAATATCTGTATTTTTCCATTTTTATCACTTTTGGGTCATGTTAAAGAAGGTGCAACCTCAAATTGATCCTAGAATTCCCAATGTGTCCTTTACCCCACTAATTAAAGTCCTCCTCTCATCCACACTAATTCACACATATCAATCCATTTTTTCATCCACAACCTAACAAAATAAGAACCCAAATTATTTTCATCTTGTTATAAAATTTTTATTTTGTTATATATAAAACCAAGTCAGTCCATTAGTGAAAACCAAAAGTAATTATCTAAAGAAGAGGTAACATCTTTCAATTAGGACATCCATTGTATTTCTTCCTTCACACCATCAATTATTATTATTTGATGGTTTTATAATGAAATAATCATCCTTAATATACTATGGTGTATTTATTCTTATGTTATAACCTACACTCCCGTAAAAATCCATCAGATGGGATACACAACTATCATTTGAGTGTACGAAATACTACCACCATTTGACCTGATTTCGTTCATTCATCTATTACCACAATTCATGGTTGATAATAATTACTGAATATATTTTTTTTAAATGATAAATATTATATATGTGTTAATTTTATTATTTTTGAATTATTGTATTACACATACCATCATTTTAACAATTTTTTCTTAATATGATAATGTTTTTTATTGATGTGTCGACTACCATCACCACAAAGAGAGGTGATTCATTCACAGTTTACATGGAATTTATTAAGGATGAGTTGAGTGCAAATATATGATATATATGAACTATTATTTCTAATTTTTTGATATTATATTTATAAATATTTTTCATTTACTTAATATTTTTCATTACGTTAAAAAAGGAAAACTTCATTCATGTATATGTATGGCCAAACATCACAATTAATGATGTGTACCATTTCATATTTATATATATTATGAAGTATTATAAATATTTATATATGGAATATATGATATTTTAATCATGTTTTTCATTCTTGAAATAATAATATTAGGAACTGAGAAATAATATCAATTATAACATGTCAAAACATATACCTAAAAAGGCAGTTGTCAGCAAAAACATCACATTCACATAGAATTGTTAATAAACTAGTAATTTAATGTCATAATAAAATAATATAGTATATTATCTATAATAATAGTTCATGGGGTATATTTAAAATTTAATTTTTTTATTATACAGGATGTATCAACATGTATAAAGAATCTCAAGACTTAATGTAAGGGTTTTCATCATCTCACATTTTATATTTGTGAGAAACATGTAACGTTCACACTATATTAAGATTTTTGTAGTATATAATACCCAATAATTTATTTTATGATTTGGAGTTATTAAATTAATCATTATTTACATATTGAATTTATGATCTCTATTTCATCGGGATCAAAATTCATATGTTATTCATGTAGTGTGAGTCTTCTCATATAACTTTTATTTCTCTGATACTTATGCCTTATTCACTGAAAACAATTCATGGTATAAAATTGAAGAATTTATTATTTTATTACTATAATTAAATATGTTTTTATTTATATTTAAATTATTTATCACCCTTTGATGATCTATATGGTTCAGTAGTTACCAAATCAGAAAATTAATTTTATCTCAATCTTCATTCTTTCAAAGACTTGCCATGTTATAAACATCTATTATTATGGTTTATATACATCCATTTTAAAATTTATATAATGAATAGTATTACTTTCATGATGTTTTTTTATTCATGAAATATTATAATTTTATCGCAATATGATTGAATTTTTCCTATATAGTAAGAATTTATTGATTCAATCTCATTTTATATATGGATTATTTATAATTATTCTTTCATTGATGAAATATTATTATCCATATTTATAGTGTTCTCATAGTTATTATTACCCATTGTTTTTTCATGTCTGTTTTATATATTGGTATCATTTTTTCCACTCATTTGTACTAAAATAATTGATAATGTTTTTTTATGAAAATCGTACACTATTTATCTCTTCATTTGGAAATGGGTTTTATTCAGAAATGAGGTTTTTTAAAAATGTTTTCATAATAGTTTTAAATTTATAATTTAAACTAATTTTTAATGAAACATATTTCCATTTTTATTAAATAAAGTATTTAAAAATTTCTCAAAATCTATTTTATATGTTTTGAAAATTATTTTGATATAATATAGTTTTCAAAATGTGTTACGATTTAAATAAGTTCTTTCCAAATTAGATTTAATATTTTCCACATTAAATATTTTAAATTATTTTAAATCTTTTTTATATGTTTTTAATGTGTATTTCAAAGAAAATAATATTGATGATGTTTTCTGTATCAAATTTTTATTTTTCATTGAATTATTATTTTCCTTTTGAAAATTTTCTAATTATCTTTCAAAATCCATCAACATATAAGATGGAATAATTTGATATAGATTACAATTTACTAGGGATGTTATCTAAGTAGCCCATTCTCATTTTATTCACTAAATGGTTTATGTTTATGAATTAATGTGGTTTATGAATCCCATTTATCTTTCACGTGTTATGGCATGACAAAATTCTTTTGAAATTTGTATCATTTAAAGTGTTATTCAATGATGAAATGATTTGAAAACATATATCTTTTCTATAGGATATCATTTTATTAAATGATTTTTATACTGATTTCATTTCATGGTTTATGATATGATGAATTTTTATGATCTGGTATAACTCATATGTTTGATTTCATTATGTACTGGGTGGGAACTATATCTCTATTTAATTAATTGGGTATTGATTTATGTATCATGGGATGATGATGGGAAACAGGTTGATGAGCATCATCAGCAATGGGATACGAGTGTGTCTTGATCCCAAATTTGAAACAGTTGTGTCTCGATCCACTATTGGAATAAGGGGAATCATTATCCAATCTTGGAAGATGGGGTATCCAGATCCACTATGGGAATTTGGTGAAACATGATCCACTATTGGATGATAGGGATGCCCAATATATTTTTGGAAAATATGTGGAAACATAATCCCTTCTAAAAAATGATAGGAAATAGCGGATAATAGTGTTTCATTCCATATAAGTGTAGTCCAAATAAAGTCCCCTTATAGGTTTCGGCAATGATCCTTGACTTATATGGGATTTTTTTATATTGACCTTATTATATACTAACAATGTTATGTGGGGCCCAGTATTATGTGCATAATTTTATCAAAGGGATTGATATCATGTACATAACTAAATTAGTATACTTGTGTCTATTAACACATGTTCAAAATGTTATAGGCTGATGTTTAGGCCACATGTATATGGATTATGTCTTTTTTTACTGTCATGACTAATGATAATTGGAATAATTTTGAATCATTCCTTATGAAAATCAAATATTTACACCATGACTCTTGATTATGATCATGTTTGTGTGTTATATGATATTATAATGTTATGATCTTATTTAAATACCTGCATTGACATGTTATTCTTACATATCACCCTTGATTACACTCATTGGTCGTCTAAGCTCACCATATTCTTATGTTTCATTTCACTAGATTAAGATAGATGGTTCTATGTAAAAGTACCAAAATTGGATTATTTTCATGACATATTACTAACATCATTCACCATGTAAGAAGAATGTGTTACCTGTTTTCAATTACATTAAACTATTATGGCCCTCAATCATGTACTTTTGTTATGTGCTGAATATTTCTAAAAAATGATATAATATCCATGTATGTCAATCATGGGTCTTTATAGTTTGTGTGAAGAAATTTTTATTCACCCATCATAAAATAGGATGAAAAAGATGTAGTGATATCCATCGACACATTTCAATGGTTATTTTTAAATATGTCTCTAGTGATAAGTATACGAATGAATAAATATAGAGGAAATTGTACAGGAAATTTGGAGAAGGACTGGGAGATTGGATTCCAAAAACCACATAAATTTCATGATATTATAAGTGGATGTGTATTTAGAATAAATTTACATATTGGTAAAAACCCCAAAAGCACCGTATTTAGGTAGACTCTATTGGGAACTAGTGAATGAAAATGGGCCTTGTTACACACATATTTTGACTCCTTCAGGGGATATGTTTTTGAAATTCAGTAACTCTTTAAGAACCATCATAATGGATTTAAATGAAATATGACACTGAATAACATAGGAAAAACCTATGCTGTCATATATTAATGAAGGTGAAAGAATTTAAGAATCTTATATGTATGTTTTCCTAATTAGGTGGTTTTCCATCATGATAAGTGTTGATCGCACTAAAACTTATAGTTTTAGTTGGTTAAATAAATAGATGGATCTTTTTAAACATTTAATGTTTTAGCTTCAAAATCTATGAAAATTATATAAAAATTTCATATGTGGAAGTATCCTAGTGACATATAGGAAATTGAAATGGGAATTGGTTATAATTATAAAGATAAAAAGACAGTGAACAACATGTGAATGGTATGGGTTGTTATAATAGTATTTGTTTAACATTAAACATAAGAGTCCTGATTAAATAGATGAATATGAACGTTATCACATGATTAATATTTCATATTATAGGAATGTGGTATTAAGGAATATGATAATCAAACACAAGTAATTGTTTAAGAATAAATTTGGATGATTTAAATGTATATATATTGGAATTCAAGAATTATGTTAATTAAATTATAAAATATATGCTTTTTATTAAGTACATAAATGAATATTTTAATGCTGCTAATGAAATAGAAAAGTGATTTAATTGAGTGAATATATATATTAATGAAAGGTAATATGTAATCTGTTCCTCATGTTGAGAAAATTCTACTTAAAAAGGATAAAGAGACGATTTATATGGATAAATTTGTTATCAATGAAAGCATAACTGATAATGTATTTGATGAAAAATTTTCTTACACAATCATTGATAGAATTTATGTCATATTTTGGATTTATGGAATAAATATTGTTATCTATTAATGATATGGAATTTATGTTTTCATTGATTATTAATGGTAATTAGGTTATTAAAATGATGAAAGAGAATACATGATAAAGATATTCATATATTTGGCGTGTAACAATCAGGAGATAAATTATAATATATGGTGGATAAATGATGAAATGATTTTTTTGAAACATAGTGACCTTATTTATAATATTTTATAATTTCATATTTTTAAGGGTTATAATTTTAAATAATTATAGAGTGGATTAATATAATCCTTGAAAGAGGTTTTAGAGACTAATGTAATACCTTTCTACATGAGGATTTACACATATTGGAAAACATATGAAAGCCAATTTTCTATGATGAAAACATCTTACTAATGAAATTAATTAGCATCTTTTATGGATATTATGATCCATTAATGATTCAGGAATAATAAATTCTTCTCCATTTTCTCGTGTAAGAGATGAAGTGGATATCGGTCTTGGAAAAACCAATGTGTGATATTGTGATGAAATCAAGTATTTATATTATATTTTTAATTATCATAAACATTAAGTAATGGATATTGAGACTAAAATTATATCATTTCACATTCGCCTCTAATAAATCAAATGGTCCTTTAAATCATCGCATATTCATGTCTTTTTTATTGTTAAATTTCTCTCGACCGTGTTCTCTATCTCTCTATAACAGAATATGATAGTTAAACTTCACTTCAACGAATTTTTTCACTTTTCACCAATGTTCTCCTTTATAGAAATATAGTTATGTATTAATTTGGATAATTTATATATTTCAAAATTTAACTTTTAAGAGAATGTTTTAGTTTTCTTATTTATGATGCAGGTTTATATAAAATGAACCATAATGTATTAAACCATTAATGAACCACATAAATTTCAAGCGAGTAATTCATTTTAATGGGGATATAATTTATCTCCCAAAAATATTTTGAAATATTTTTTAAAATTAATTTAAACCATTTTCTATTTTTTATTTTAGGAATGAAAGTATATTTCATGTGTTACATGAAAGTAATAAGTTTCGATTGCGTTACCCATAGCACAATGTTATGATTATTCTATAAAAACACATAGATTAACTTTTAGTAAACGATACACAATGTTTGTTGTATTTTATACTCAATGATGTGCTCCATTTACGTAATGCATTACATGAAGATCAATTATTCTCAAACTACAATGTTCTATTACTATTATTTTTAAATGATTATTATAGTTGTCACCTAGAAATGAAAATAGATTTCATTGACTAGATTAAATAAATTATTAATATAAAAATTAAACATTTTTATAAAATGAATAATTTATTAATAAATTAGATAGAAATGAAAGAAAGAACTATTTTAAAATAATTAAATTCATTTTTTACGGACACTATTTTTCTATGTACAAACACCCTTTTATGTATTTAAATTAGGAAAAACTATAATGACCATAACTGTTCTATAATAAAACAATCATTTTTTAATTATATATATTACTATATATGGTTATATAAAATAACTGATATTTTTTTTATTCAAATAGATTTAAAATAACTTTATGTATCTTTACCATTGAAAATGAAGTCACTGAACAATGATCACATGATTTTTATAAATATTTGATTTTAACAATTCCAATTTACATAAGCAAAGGATGTGATGGACTCAAGAAGTAAGATTGTACCCTATGGTCCCTTATTAGTGCATCCAAGGGAGATATCATTTCTGGGATTTTCCCCTAACCAATCCAAATTTTAGATCCAATAACATAAGAATTAATGTAACTATTTATAGGATATGTTAGATCTCACCATGATTATGAATGAAATGATATTCATTGAGCTATTCCATAAAAAGTCTAACCATCACACACCTTATTCATAGAGAATTTTCATAGGAATTAAAGGGATATGTATCAAGACCCTACCATTATGATTATTTACATTATTGTTTATAGAATGATGAATATATTTTGATCCAATTATTTTTATTTTATAATTCATTTATATTTTGTTACATTAGAAAAATTTATTTTGGCGTAATATTCAAATAAAAAAATTATTTTGAAGATTTAATATATTTTTTGAATAAATAAAATTTTAATAAATTCTTAAAATTATATAGTGTTAATAAAATATTAGTGATCATATAATTTTTATGAAGTTTAATATAATATCTTATACGGGTTTGAATAAAATGATATTGTAAAAACACATCATTTCATTATAAGTGTATGTTCTAATATTTAAAATAAAACATAAATTATTTGTAATATTATTCAGATAATTGGAATATTATTTTTTGAATCAAAAGGTCAAAATTATCCCATAGATAATTTTTAATAATTTTTTAACGGAGTCAACTTTCTATGTAAAAAATAAATACCATATGATTATAATTTTGTATTATTACATCCTATTGACCCAAACAAGATGTAATAAATACTATATAGGGTATCCACGGAAAAATATGTGTTTTCCCTTAAAAATATCATTATTTAATTTTATATTATTAATTTTTAAAATCCATTAGGAATCTTTCAAAATGTGTAATACATTTTATAGTTTTAAAATCATTTCAAAAAGAGTATGTCCCACCTCCACCAAAGAAATAGATTTTATTTTTTATGTTAAGGCCTTTCCTTTATAAAATAATGTAAATAACTCCCACTTGGTAAAATCCTTGTTAAAAACTATGGTGTGGTTCGTGGTTTTCGTTATTTTGTTCTGTAGAATCTAAAACCAAAGTAGTAATGAAATATCCCACATTTCCAATATAAACCAAACCAGGATCCCGTTTATATTCTGTTAATCACCTTATAAAAAGAGACTAATATAATATCAAATATATATATTCCTCCCAAGGATCCCCCAACAACCCTTGAATCTCCTCCAAATCATTTTAAGTCACATACTCAATTAAGGGAACCTCACCTTCCTCTCCTCATTTCAATTCAAGCATCATTTTAGAATTTGTTTTATTAATTGAAATTTTATATAATGAAAATTATTTATTAACATACCATACTATCCAAAATATTTTATTTTAATGATGGCTAATATATTATTTTTCATTTTGAACATCACCAATAATGATACAATTCCAAAATTATGTTTGTAATTTGTATCTTCCCATTTTCATTCTAGTTGTTCTTTTATGTCATGTCTATTAAATCCCACTATTTAATTGGGATATTTTATACTATATTCCCCTTATGATAAAATTAATTTAAAAAAAATTATATCCCCATATAAATATCAATAATACTCCATAATCTATTATTTACACCTCTTACCATGTCTTAATATAGTTTAGATTATTTTCATTATTCTAGTTTATTCATTAACTTATGCCTTCAATTTTGAAATTCAAAAGTTGGGATATGCTTTTATATGTCCATGATACTTCTCATTTGATGTATATGTGGATATATAACCCATTATCTCTCATCATACCATATTAATGATTCTTTAACTAACACAATTATGTTATCAAAATTACATCATGATTTTCCGTTCAATAAAAAATTCTGTAGTTAATACCATACCCATTTTTCTGTGAAGGGTATTCAAATTTATACACATATATATATTGATTTGGGACTAAAATGTATTTATTAATTATTAATTTATCATGAAATAAATTATATTTATTAATGCATCAATGTTGTATGATCTATGAGGCCCACATAACCATGATAATTAAAAGAATATAATGGTTGTGCCAAGATAGCGCTCTAATGAATTGAGTACAGTTTGTTATAAATATATTTCATGTTTGGGTAGAGAGTGAACCTGATTCCATTATGGTACTTTTCATGTAATGATGTCTTGTAGGGTTTAGCCTTGACCATTGTTTATGATTCAATGCTTTATGTTTTTTCACTTTCCCCATGTTATGATTTTCATGTTATGTCACCCTTTATTATTCATGTTCCTTTTATTCCTCATTTATAATACTATCGTCTAACATGTATCACTTTTGAAATTTTTATTCCATTAATTTTATTCATATCTCACCAGTTTCTTAGGTATGTCTCAAGGTTATCCCATGTAGTTTTATGTTTGATGGTGTATTTTCATCATGTTGAAGAAGGTTTCATTAAATATGTATCTACGATGATTTTTATCGTAATGTAATATATCTAATTCCAAAATAAACTAGGCTTATTGGTCGTTCAAGTTGTATGAAATGTATCATTATGTAATAAATCATGTATATGTGAGAAATAAATTGTAGTTTTTTATTATTGGTGTTAGGAACCATGTTTTTTTATAGGATGAAATTATGAGGGAATTTAATATTTTCTGTAATTAATGTACAAAAAGATTTTAAAACCTAGCATCAGAATAATCTTCCATGTATGGACTATTTTAAATGTCAATTTTGGGATTCACATAGTTAGTAAAACTGTGGGGGTCATGTTGTGTAGTTACATAGTTCGTAGAATAGGTTTTAATTTTTTTTAAATCAAGGAATGTTTTAATAATAGAAATATAAGGATAATATTATTATATATACTATGTAACTTAAATAAATTATGGGAAAGGTAATTTTAATTAATTATGGGAGATTTGTTTGTGATTAATATGACTTTAAAGTTATTATAATTTTACATTGAATAGTTAATAAATAGTAATAGTAATGTTGAATTAATGGTTATTTGTTTATGTTAATCAAACATTTTTTAATGAAGAGATTAGATTTAATGAAGAAGTGATTTTATTACATAGTTGTTCTTGGTTTTATCCAAGGTTCTAATATTATTACTAAAATGATTTTTATTATTATGGGTGATTTGTGTTATATTTATTTTTAATCATGGATGTATTGTTAATAATATTATAAGTAATAATATTAAGGTATTCATGGGTTTTTTATTTAGTTTTTAAATGAGAAAATAAAGGGGGGCTTCTTCTTCCTCCCCTATGAGGCTTGATGCACAACTGTATGACTCCTCTATATAGATCCCTCTTTTGTGTCTCCTCCCTTCAACCAATATTTCTAGACCTATCTCCCAGAGAATCTAATGCTTTATATGCCTGACCTCTTTCTTTGGATAGACCTCCTACAACCACAGGAAACCCTCTAGTAGTACCCCAAAGTGCATAACCCCCTCCATCCAGGTCCTCTATTCGTAGATTATTACTTCTATTTAATTCATGGTATTGGTACAATTCTTCATGGCATGATATTCTCTTATGTTTTTAGTAATCACTTTGGTTATTCGATAAGTTTATTGTGTCTAATTTCATTCAGACCGATTTTAGTGTTTAACAGAAATACATGGTTTTGAGTTTCTTCCTATGATATGGTATGCAGTTGGGGTTTTAGGACACTTTTTTCCATATATCGGCATCATCCACCAATGTAAAGTCATATAGACTCGTTTTTATAGGTTTCTAATGTTTTTGGTATGGATATATATATGTGGATTTGTTTTGTATCATTCAATTAATGGTTTGATAATTTTTTATGAACCTCTCTTACCTAGTGAAAGGTGTGTTGGTCTTTACTGAATTGATTCCAGATACATATTTAATATATTGAATTTTCTTGATCAATATGGACAACAAACTCTCACAGACCCACACACACACACATATATATATAATGTTGTGAGCTCGTACGACAACGGACAAGTTCTGTATTTTTTATTGATGTATATCAATGTGCAGAATATTAAATTGGTTCCACACTGATGTAGGGTCCTCAACTTGTATAATTAAAATAAAAGTGGTTCTTGTTTAATTACTGTTGACAATGATTTTGACTACAAATTCTAAACTAATTGTTTATTTATTGGAAATGGATTGCTATGTTACAAAATCACATGTTTATAATAAAACCCCTTCATTAGAGGTCAGATGCCTTCAAACTAAAAACATTATTTATAGATTGATATGTTCATCAAGATTACAGATATATATTTAGATATTTCTTCACATACATGTAGGCGCACATGTATTAAGTGGTATGTATGAGTTTTGGGTAGGAAAATATATAACAATTAATTTAAAATAAATTATATTTCTCGATGTTGTAATTTAGATAATTATTCCAGTGATTAATTGTGACATAATGAATTAGATAAGTTATGATAATTAATTATTTAATTCGTTATGAACACTGAAAATTGAGATTGAGATAATTAATTTTGAATTAATTATGTGCTTGATACTGGAATATTAAATAATTAATCAAAGTAAAATTATGATATATAAATTTAGCTGAATGATATTTTTTATCCAACAATTAATTGGGATATTTTGTTTTGGGTAAATTGAGAAATATAATAATGGATTAATGAGGTGTTTTAAGTTATAATTTGGATAATTAATTTTGGGAATTAATTATGTGAAGTGAAACTATAATGAGATAATTAATTCTTAAAAATAATTATGATATGTGGTGCATATCGTGAATTAATTGAATTTGTGTTTGTATAAATAATAAACGTTGTTTACCAATATTACAGGAAATCCCATGGGTATGTTATGCTGGTTTGACTATTTATTGTTTATCGGTCCAAGAACTCTAATTAGTGTGTGTTTGTTTTCTATGCCTTATGTTTTTTATGATGGGTTTTTTTAAATATATGATATTCCATGAGAGAATGTTTCAAAATATAAGAGACATGTTCATCTTGTATGACTTGAGATGTTAATGACATGCATTTTAATTGTTAATGTATGAGGAAAATAACTATTTTTAGTTGATGGTCTCTTACTTAGACTTGATATTGATTTTGGTGAATCACTATTCTGTGGACAGACCCTTGGAGGAATTACTATGTTTAGTGGACCAGATATTACTCAGACATGTATATGATATTGGTGAATCTCTATTTTTAGGGTACAGACCCATGAATAGATCACTATATTTATTGGAAAAGCTCATATTTTGTTATTGGTAGGTTGAATCACAATTTTTATTGGATGGGATAGGACATAGTATATGAATGATTGATTTGAATTTCTTAAGATGTGTTTTCCAAACCAAACTGATGTTATGTTTTAGTCTTCCCTCTGATTACATATATGCTCTCTAGAGACATCTATTGTGAGTTTCTTAAAAGGGTGATGTTATTATTAGGGAAGATCTTGGGACATATATAATTTTAAAAGACATGAAAAATAGATAAATGAAAATGATTGTGTGATGACTATTTTGTATGCAAGACAGTTGTATAACGAGGGCTCAGACAACAACTGAGGGATAAAGTAGGAACTTTTTTACATACTAACACTTTACTGAATATTTTATTTTTGAGAACATTCATACTATTTATATTATTTAATGATTGTCTATATTTGGGTTATACACCGGTGGTATCGGCCTACTGAGATTTAAATCTCACACCCTACCTGTGTCGCCATTTCACTGGAGTACCAGAGTATATTCTTTTTGGTTGTAGGATTGTGTTGTTTCTATATATATGGGATATAGAAGAAGGGGACCGAGATGAAGATTGAGATGCTCAAGGGGATATCCTTGGAGGATTGACTAATAATTTATTTATTTCGTTATTAATATACAAATCATGATGTATTGTTTATCGCTTTCATATTTCTACCATTATAACATGCATGCATTGAATACCATTTTCATTGACCATTTTGTTTTACACAATTTTTAAAAAATTACATCTTCCGCTAATTTACCAATATTCACACTTCTTTATCCATTTTCTGATATATTCAACTATTTTTACTATGATAAGATGGTATAGTCTCCCCACTGACAATTTTTAGACCCTCGCTACCCATCAGCAACCTCTGACATATGGGAAGACATGCTTGAGGTCCTATGGCAACCCGTACAACAATTGGTTCAGGGGTAGGCCAGGTCGGGATGTTACAAAGGGGAATGAGAGGTTCTTTTCCTTATTCATACTATTTTGGTGTTGGTTGATGAGATATTAGGAATGTTTTGGTGCTTTGGTTAATAGTTGTGCTTGGGACTGATCACCCTATGTATGAGTAATGACATAATTGACAGGGATGGAAATTGGTGTTTGTAGTATTTGATTCTACTATTGATATGATTTCAACCTAAGTGACTGGTTTACTTTCTGATGCTTATTGAATTTGAGAATTTGGAAAAAAAAATTCCTTCGTTTCACAAGGGAAAAAAGATGCATAAATACATCATCTTAGGCACATAGAGATTCACATTGCATGCATAAATTTCATGAAATTTTGTTTCATTAATATCATTCCTACTAATATAGATTGTGTTCCTTGAAATTGTTTCATGCCTTTTACTTATTTAGCATTCCTTTTTAGATAGCATGTAATGGTGACAGATTTTTCAAGCTTGTGTTTGAATATGCCGTAATACCTCTGTGATTAGCATGTTTTATAATTTTTCCATGCTATTTTGTTATAACATGTTGTATTGTTACTAATAACATTAATATTATTGGGATGTTTTGATGTTTAAATGGTTTCATGAGTGCAAATTTTTTTTGTTAAATTTATAACAGGAGTGAGTTTCAGTTGTAAGGTGTATGTGCGCCTTATAAATGGGGGACATGTAATATGTGTATTCAAAAAATTTAAAAAGGAGTCGTAAAGTTAAAATTTTAAATTGAAATTGGATATCATAAATGGGATTTAAATTCCAGTGGTATGGTGTGTGGGAAACATATTTATTTTTACATGATCACCCATGTGACTAAATATTATATAACCATAGTGTGTTTGAAAATGGTTATAAATGTAATAATTATGAGGTTTTATTTTAATGAATAGTTGTGGGGTTTCATTTTGAAGAACCCATATTGAATAAATGGGCCCCTTGTAGGATTCCCTTTTTATAAATGGAATTTACCTTCTAAATTTATTGTTTAAAATTAAAACACAATGAATGTTAAAAGCTAAAATTTGATGTTTTTTATAGATTTCTTATTTTTCCCTTGAGGTGTTTTCTTTAAAACAAAGTGAATTGTCAGGGAAAAAATACTTCAGGGATTGTTGAAATTCATTCAAATATTTAATATTTTGAAATTAATTATTTAGGTGTATAAAATAAATTAGGGACATTTGAGCCTAGTGAATTCTATTTTGCGTGACCAAGAGATAGGGTTGACGTTTATGTTTTGTAAGATAATACCAAATGGGACATGGGTGTTTTGTGACACCAATTGGTTAATATTTTGGATTTCATGCGAGTTGTATTGATATGGTGATTATTATTTCTGGAATGAAACACGTAAGATTAACGTGTTCTCAAATAGCTCTCTTATGAGCAGCTAATATTATTTTTCAACAACATTGAAAATTCTAAGGTGGGTAGTTTCAAAACGGTTTTGTTAACGGTTTAGTACTTATGTGAATACATGAGATTGATAAGGTTTTAATTGTGCGCAACCCTTTATAAACATCTTTAGTTTTGGAAGAGTTTCAATCGTAATCATTGAAAGAACACATATTACTTGACTGATATAGGCATCAAGGTTAGGTTGATGAGGCATCGACATGTGACACCAAACATTTTGAGGAGAGTAGACTAGTAGTATTTTGACTGATATTTATATTGATAATGGTTTTCTCTTAGTACACTTTTCCAAATCCAACGAGATAGATACTTTTATTAAACTCATCACGTAGGAACTAAGATAGTGATAGTTATACGCTGCACTAATATTTCAAAACTATGGGGTTTTTATGTAATCTAATTTATTATTTTATAGGGTATGTGTGGTTTCTTGGGGATACAACATTATTAATTCTAGGGCATGGTAGATTTAAATATAATTTTTGTTGTTTGATATGTAAATTTTTGTAGAGTTCGGGTAAGTACTTCATTGTACATGCATTTGATGTTATAATTGTTTTAAAAATCACATCTCTAGTTTAAGGGAGACTGTGGGTTTTGGTTCTGTGATGTCATTCATGGAAAGTATGTGAAACCAGTTTCTGTTGGTCGATCGAGATAGGACCATTTTCGTTGATGATGTCCCTAAAATGGCATCAGATTTATGCTATGTTCCATTATTTAAATGGTTACATGATCTTTGTCTCAGGTTTTAATGTATTAAGTTGTTGGGATTTTGAAAATGAAAAAAGGTGAGTTTGATTTCGATGTATGCAACACATCCATTCAAACGAGACTACATGACCCTCGTAGGTTGGTTGAAATTGTAGTGCTTTTTGATGGCTTAATGGGGATGATAGGTTTTTAAGGTTAGTAGTTTTTTTGAACCCATTTTTTTAATAGATTAAATTATGATGTAATTATGTATTTTTAAGTAATTAATGGCTAAATGGATTTTAAATCGTTGTGTTAGAATACTGATCCACGCCTTGACGATTTTAAGCCCCAATGATGGGATCCTCCTAGTTATCCAAACCATGCTGGTAATGTTGTGCAGTTAACCAGTTCTTAAAATGTGTTTTATCTATTTTAAATAAATGAATATTCATCTAATTATAATATCCGGATATTATTAGTATATATATTATGTGAATAAATTAAATTCAAGGAAAATGGAATTTCTTTAATTATGGGAGATTAATTTTTGATTAACTTGAAGTCAAAATAATTTTAATTTTTAATGGAATAATTAATAGAGTGTATCAATTATGTTTAATTAAGGATTCTTTTGGGTTTCTCAATGAATCGGGTTTTTAAATGAAGAGTTCAGATTTAATGAAGAAGAGTATTTATTAAATAATGGTTTTATGTTTTATCTAGGGTTTGAATAATAATAATATAAAGATAATTATTATTATTGGTGATGAGTGTTAGATTGATTAGTAATTATGGTTGTTTTTTATTATTAATATATGTAATAACAATAAAGGATTTATGGGGTTTTCCTTATTTAGTTTTTAGGTTTTATATTAAAAAAAAATGTTACACTTCATCATTCTCCCCTGTGAGATGCGGCACACAGGCGCATGCCTCCTTTTCCTGACTCCCTCCTCCGTGGATCCTCCCTTCTACCTCTATGGTAGGATATGTCCCCAGGGAAACTCTATCTTGGTTGTGTGACCTTCTCCCTTAGTCGGACCTCATGTAGCAGTGTAACACACCAAGAAAGTACCCCAAAGAATGAGCCCCCCACCATTCAGTTCCTCTATCCGTGGATTATTCATTCTATTTTCTTCTTAGGATTGATCTTATCTTTCTAGGAATGATATTATCTCATGATTTTCATCATCACATTGGTTATTTTGACAAGTTTTTTGTGTCCAATTTAACACTAGATAATTTTTTGGTTTGACTGAAATTCCAGGTTTTGTGATTCTTCCTTAGATAGGGTATTCTAGTCATGTATCGGGACCCTTTGGTCCTTATTTTAGCATTATCCACCAAAGGCATGGAAGATGGACTCATATTTTCTATGATGCCAATTTTTTGGCTAAGGTTATATACATGTGGTTTTGTTTTGCATAATTCAATTAAGGGTTTGACATTTTATATGAGTCCACATTACCTAATTAGATGTGTATTGGTCCTTACTTCGTTGATTCTGGATACCTGTTTTTTATTTTGAACATTTTTTTAATTGTAGACAACATGCACAAACACACACACAAAAACACACATACGCATACACACATATTTATGTAAAGGTGTTCGAGTGTGTTACTGTTGAATGGTTAGGGATTGGTTGTCGAAGTATATAAAAGTGTTGAATATTAAATTGGTCCCACCCTGATTTAGGGTCCTCAACATTTTTATTAATAAAATGTGGATGTTTTTAAATTACTGTTGATGGCGAATTTGACTACAAATGCTAAATCAAATATGTGGTGATATGAAATGGTTTGTTAGGTTATAAACTCACACCTTTATTATAAAACCCATCCAACGTAGGTGCACTACCATCATGTTAGAAACAAAATGTTTAGATTGATATGTTCATTTGGAAGGCTGGTATATATTTATCTATTGTTTCCCTTGGTTATCCACTTGGATTAAGTGTTAATAATGTGTTTTGGGTGGGATAAGTTGTAATAATTATTTATTATTTAATTATATGCCGTGAGGTTGTAACTTATATAATTCATAATGGGATCGATTATGAGACAATGAATTGGATATGTTAAGATAAATAATTTGTGAATTAATTATGATCATTGATTATTTCTTTTTTGAATACTAATTGTAAATTAAATAGTTGATTTTATAGTAATGATTCAGATATTTGATTATTTGAAATTAATTATGGAAATATGAGATTTATAATGGAATAATTAATTGAGAATTAAGTAAATTCTTCATACTAAAATATTAAATAACTAATAAAAAATTAAAAATGAGATATTGATTTATCTGATTGCAATATTTGATCTGAGGATTAATTTTGATATGCAGTCATGGCTAAATAGATATATTTAATTATGGATTAATGTAATTCTTTGGTAGTGATAATTTGTATATTTAATTTTGGGAATTAATTATGGGAAGTGAATATATATTGAGATAATTAATTCTGTAAATAAGTTATGATATGTGGTGCATATCTTAAATGAATTGAATATGCACTATTTTAAATAATAAAGGTTGATTACCTTGATTAAGGGACATCCCATGGTTACGTCTCCCTAGATTAACTATTTACGTCTGATTGGGGAAAGAAGACCTTTTTATGCGTGTTTTTTCCATGTAATATATTATTTAGGATGGATATGATTAAATATATAATATGTCTTGTGAGATGGTTTCTAAATATCTATGACTTGTTCAGTTTTTTTAACTTGAGATGTTTATGATTTTCATGTTAATTATTATATTCTAGGATGCATCACTATTTTTAATGGAAGTACTCTTACTAAAACTTGATAATGGTTTGGGTGAATAACTTTTTAGTGGATGGACCCAGGGAAGAATCACTATGTTTAGTGGATGTTATCTTACTCTGAATTGTTTATGAGTTAGTAGAGCGACATTTTTTTTAGGACAGACCCACGAGCGAATAACTATATTTATTGGATGAGCTCATATTTTGATATTGGTTTGGAGAATAACTATTTTTGTTGACAAGATTGCACGTAGTATAAGAATTATTAAATCGAATATGTTATGACTTGTTATCGAAGACAAAGTAAAATCTTAGATTCATTCCTTACATTATTGTGTAGATAGTCTATAGAGATATTTTTTATGAGTGACATATATGGGGGATGTGAGGGATAGGTTGGATATCAATAATTATATAATTTAATGAGTATTGACTAATTTATAAATGAAAATGAATGGGTGATGACTTTTTTGTATGCATGAAAAATGTATAAGACATGTTCAGACACCCGTTGAGGGATGAAGCTGGTGCATGGAAAAATAGTTACATTATAATACTTACATTATTTATGCATACCTTCACACAGTTTAATATATTTATTGATTTTATAGATTTGGGTTAGACACTGGTGGTTTCAGACTACTGAGATTTATATCTCATACCATAGTCGGGCCACTATTTCACTGGAGTACCAGAGCTGATTCTATTTTGTTAAATGATTGTGTAGTTTGCATATACTTGGGTGATATGAGAAAAACACTGAGCAGAAGTTCATGATGCTTAAGTATATATCCCTCAGGTTTCTATAATAGTTTATTTATTTATTTATTGATATCTAGATCATGATTTATTATTTATTTTTTCTTAGTTGTTACATCATAACATGCATTCCTTGTATAACATTGGAGTTGGCCATTTTGGATTATACATGATTTATAAAATTATGTCTTCCTCTACATTATCTTCATTCACACTACTTCCTCTATTTGCTGATATTGTCATCTATTTTTACTCTGGTAAGAGGGTATATTATCCCCATTATATATTCTTATACCTTCATTGGTATTTGGCAGCCTATGTGTATGGGGAGATGCACTTGTAGTGATGTGGCAACATATTTGGCCACCAGTTCGTGGGTGAGCTGGGTCTAGATGTTACAATTAAAATCGTAGAAAATTATTACTTATTATTGGTATTAGGATTATAGAACCCTAAAGAAATATTTAATGATAAGACTAAGTATAATAAAAAATACCTAATTTTTTTTTAGTATACAGTAAGTGGTTCATCAAAAAAACACATACAAGTGTGGATACATAATGTATACGTGGTTCTAGTACGAATGTTCCTAGGAGTAACACTGACAAGGTGTTTCTAAGCCTGATTGTGTGTACCCTAGCACACGACAACAAGCCATACTACCCACCTAGTTTGAAGCATTCAAGGGATATTCTTTGGAAACAATATAATATCATTATAAACCATTATTAATGGAACACAAAAAAAATAATCCCATTAGAATATATGGTATGAAATATATCATGTATAATATATATTGATTCCTAGATATTCATAAGTTATGGAAATAAAGTTAATTTATAATTTATCCCTTTAATGTAAATGTATTTCCAATTATATGTTTAATAATGATAAATATTAATTTTTAATTTTTATTTAATAATATTTAATGGATGGAAATATGTCTAATTGGGAAAAAAACAAAGTGGTGGGAAATGTGATCACATTCCCAATGAGATGCCAAACCCGATGGGAGTGGGGAGCATAAAATTTATGAAGATCCACTCTTGGCATACTTATGTGAGTAATATAAACTAGATCAAGAGGAACATACAAACCCCCAAAAGAGAGAACAATTATCCATTATGATCTTTATGCAAAAAAGGCCACCTAATTTCAATTGATCATCTGAAAACATAATCGTGACATAATAAATATACTCCAGTGAGGAGATATTCTTTTAATTTCAATATTATAATAAATATAATGTTCATCATGATGTTTATTGTATAGTGGAATATTTTTTTCATTAATGGATATTGATAAAATATAAAAATATTGTGCTAGTTATCAATGCAATGGATTTAAAATATTTCAAAAAATTTTTTTTGATAATTATTTTATTCACACTATCTGTGATCAAAATGACATGCATTTCTTTTTCATCGATAAAAATTGGTCATTCTATCAGTTCATATGATAAAAACATTGCTATATTTTCACGATATACCTTTGGATGTATCATTACCCCGAATTAAAGGATAACCACTTCTTTGGTTTGATAAATCCTAGTCTGGAAATGCCCTCACAGTCATTGACATTGATATCTATGGGGAAATTTTCTGATGTTCCCTCATTGTCAATATAGATATAATAGATTCCCATGGCTATAATGGGGATATGATTAGGAATGTGGATTTTAATTATGAACATTATATAGAGAAATATAATTGTTCCCTAAAATTTCAGCACCCCACTTATTAAAGCGGAAAAAATTAGAACCATATAAATTTCTAGTGGGGACCATGAAATGCTTATAGCGTGGGATGTAAGGGAACCTAGATAACATTTCATAATAGGTGAAACCTACTAATTAGACATTAGAATGGAATTCTCTAGTTGATCCTTAACATAATGTTTATATCTTCAACTACAAGGAACTAGGGAACTTTTGAAACCAATATACTAATCCAAGGGTTTTTTTGAGACAATAAATAGACGTCAATGCAGTATGTGGTAGATTATTTCATCATAACCATTAACGATGATCACAAAAAATAACTAGTGATTGGTAATCTAGTTATAAAATCACGAATATCAAAAGTAATTTTTGATTTTGGTTTTAAACATTTTTTTATATATGAAATGTTAGGTATAACTATTCAAACGCCACCACAATGCAAGGAGGTAATGATAATTGTGATATCGAATAATTGGGAAATTATTTTTTCCCATGTTTATAACTCATACCCTATTAGAATATGTTGGATGAACTTCCTGGTGAACCTTTTTGTACTTCCTTTATTGTAAATTTATGCAATCTTGGGCATGGATTGTCATTTCTTATATAGATCCATCATAAATTTAAGTGAGAATAAAATCACTCCTATTATTGAGAATCTTCCCCCTGATTTTGTACAAGTACAAGACAGAGGATGAATCTTCATTATAACCATTACCTCTTGACTGTATATTAATTCCATGTAATCAAGGGTACCTAGTTCAAACAGTTGAGTATAACGAATGAACCATCCTCGATTACATGCATATTGTGAGGGAATGCGTTGACGTGTTCCCAAATGATTTTTTTTAGTATTCCTCAATAATGATAGGTTGAATATTTATTTGAGCTTATACTTGGGGATTTACCAATATCCAACGCTCCATATAGAATAGATTTTGCGGAACATGAGTAGTATAAGATACTACTATAAGATAATATGAAAAAATGGTTCATGCATTCAACTACATCTCCATGGGGTGATCCATTCCTCTACATCAAGAAGAATGATGGGTCATTGCACATTTTCATTGATTATTCTAGGCTGAAAATTCACAATAAATAACTATTATCATATATGACATGATGAATATTTGTTAAACCATCTTCATAGTAGAAAACAATTCTTCATTGCGAATCTGTGGTAAGAAGGATAAAATGTTTGGGTAATGAAAGAAGATATCCCCATTAGTAATCTTCATACATGGTACGGGTACTATGAGTTCCAAGTGATTACGTTTTGTCTCATTAATGGTCTAATAATCATAATTGATTTGATGAATAGACTCTTTTGAGATTACCTTATCATATTTTTTGTAATATTTATAGCTGATATTATAATATACGTAAAAATAAAGGAGGAGAATGAGGAGTATCTTAGAACTATTCTGAAGACCATACTAAAGGAGTAACATTGCCACTTGTTCAAAAAATGGGAGTTCTCATTGAAGGAAGTATATTTATTATGGGATCTAATCACACGAAATGGGATATCTATGTACCCTTTGATGATGGATGAAATTGAAAGATGGATGAGGTCAATAACAATGAAAGATATATTTAGTTTCCTTGGGTTTGATAGGTGTTATCAATGATTAGTAAGACATTTATAATGATTTTGAAACGT
This sequence comes from Viscum album, assembly GCA_963277665.1. Classification (NCBI taxonomy): domain Eukaryota; kingdom Viridiplantae; phylum Streptophyta; class Magnoliopsida; order Santalales; family Viscaceae; genus Viscum; species Viscum album. Next base: position 274,333,402 of record OY728129.1, on the reverse strand, counting down.
GCTTAATATGATAAGTTTGAATTTTTCATGTTTTATTAGAATCATGAGTTTGAAAAAAAAATCATGGAGTTAATATAGATTCTCATCTGTACACCATTATCAAACTTCCCAAAAGTATTGAACACATAAAATTATTCAATTATTATTCAATGAAGGGATTTGGATTTGTCTAATTTAGAATAATAAATTACTCTATTCATGAAGGTTGTTTGAATTTCATGTGAAAAAAAATAATATTCCTGTTGTCGAGTTGGAGTCTATGATCATTAAATTAAAAATATGGTGAAATTTTATCTATGAGGAGAAATTTGACATATATTTGAATCACAAAATCCTAATGTATATTTATTCACACAAAAAGAGGTGAATATCAACCAATGAATATGGTTAGATATGATCATGGCCTATGACTACTCAATACACTACAATCATGGTAAAGTGAATAATGTTGTTTCTGCTCTATATAGAATTGATCCATCAATTATATCATCAATAAGAATTGAGAGGGATGTGTTATTATGATATTTCAAAATGATCGAAATGAAAATCATAAAGAAAGAAAAATCATCAATTCATTCCTACATTATTGCTCAAAGTTATCTTTTATAGTGTTTAATGGATACTCAATGAATATATGTGTAAATTCGGAAGAATGTGGAATCCATGAGAATAAGAAATTCAAAAAAATTTAAAATTCACGAAGAAGAGACAGTGAGATATGGATCAAGACTATGTCTTACAAAAAATCCCATGTTAAGTATGGTTCTGATTGATGATGAACATAGGTCAACATTATATATTAAAATAAGAAGAACAATTATGTATCAAGATCTATGTGGGAATTTTTTTCCGGAAAATATGAAGAAGGATATAATTGAATATACATCAATGGGTCTTGTATTCCAGCAAGTGAAGGATGAATGGAAGAAGTCTTAGGGGAAGATGGAACCATTACCTATTTCAACAAGGAAATGGGTTAACATCACCATGGGCTTCTTCAATTTACAAATGAATACATATAGGGGGTATAATTACATATGGGTTGTTTAGGATCTTCTTACAAAGATAAATCACATTATTCAAATTGGGAATACATCACATTCGGTTTACATTCTTGGATATACATTAGAGAAGTGATATGGATTCATGAATTACCCCTATTAATTGTATCTGATAAAGATCTATACTTCACCACCATGTTATGTAGAAGCATATAATATGATCTAAACACTAAGTTGAACATCAATACATCCTATAATCCTCAAACTGATGATCAATCTGATTATAATATTCAATCACTATAAGACATGTTGTGATCTTGTTCTATAGACTTCAATGGCGGACAAGACCAATATATTCTTTTTCACAAGTTCTATTAATAAAATAGTTTCTAATTGAGCGTTGAAATGGATCCCTATTAAGACCATTGTGGGAATGGGTGGAGGACACTTTATTTTTGGTATTATGATAGGGAAATAAATCCGCTGGGTGCTTAAATGGTTAATGAAGTTCTGGAAAAGTTTAATACCATTCAGCAACATAGCAACCCATTTTATAGTTGATATATTTTCTATATTAACAATCATTGATGATATATAGTGTTTTATTTTTTTTTTGAAATAGTATTCCTCTGTAACTATTTATAGACGAAGTTGATGAGATTTTCGATGAGGTCAAATATTAGACAAATATATATCTGCCACTTTTAGATCCATGATCGGATTACAGTAGTGGACTATCACATATCACCCCATCCAAACCAATTACATGTAACTTATTTGGTACATGTATCCCTCTTGAGAAATTTCATACCAAACCCCTAACTTTTACAGAATCAAGAGGTGGAACCATTGGAGATTGACATTTCATATGAGGAACATCTGGTGAAAAACATTAATCATAGAGAAAAAGTTATAAAAAATAAGATAATACTTGTTTGCAATGAACTTTAGAGAAAAAAAAAAGTTTATAGAAGCAACAAGAGAAGTAGGGAACTGATGAAGTAGAGTTTCCCTAATCTATTTTAGTGTGGGAAATGAAATTTTTCAGGGTGAAATTTCAAAAGGGGAAGATTGTAACTAACTGAAATTTTGTACTTAAAATCATCGTTTTGATTTAATAAAATTTATTATTATATATGGTCATAGAAAACACATTTATGTATATTTTATATTATCAAATTTGATTTAAAATACCATTATTTATATTTACCATTATTAATATATCTTTTAGACAATGATCACTTTATTAGATATAATATAGGGTTTTAACAAATCCATTTGACACAGACGTAGGAAGTGATGACCTCAACCAATTCGGTCAAACACTATCAACACCATTTATTAGAGCTATTGAGGGAGTGTGAATTTATAGTATTTTCAAATGATCATGCCACCGATGAGACCCGACAAATTAATAATTATTGATACCAATTATGAGATATGTTCAATCTTATCAAGATCACAACCCAAACCATGTTCGCCAAACCACTCCATGAAAGTACCACCATCATTCACATTATTCATGTGTAATTTTTTGAGGTATAAATTGGATATGTTTCAAGACCCTATCATTATTAATATGTACTTTATCATTAAATGAATCTTGAATATATTTTATTTTTATTATTCTGACATTAAAATTGATTTTAATAAGTTTACAATAAGAAAAATAATAATATTTATGGGTAAAATTCAAATAATTAAATAATTTTGTGAATTAATATATTTTTTTAATAAATATTTTTTTATTAAAATAATAATTTTAAATAATTTTTTATATATAAATTATCATATAATTTTTATGATGTTCGATATAATATTTTATAAGGGGTTTGGAAAAATGTTACTATTAAAACCCATCATTTCTCAATAAATGTTCGTTCTTAATTTAAAAGTAAAAATGAAATATATTGAAAATAATTTCAATAAAATTAATATTATAGATGGATTCTGATTTTCCAAATTATTCAATGGGGAATATTTCGTAATTTTAAGAGAAAATCGATTTTCTAGTTAGAAATTAAATACTATATAAATATACATTATGTATTATGACATCATAAGTGCCCAAATGTAATGTAATAAATTTTATAAAGGTTTTAAATGACTAAATATATTTTTTATAATTAAAATAATGTGTTTTAATTTTTTATAGGCCATTATAAATCCTCTAAAACATGTAATATAATTTATTGATTTAAAATCAATTCTTTTGGACTATGTCTCACCTCCACATAAAAAATGGAATTATTTTATAATGTCAAGATATTTCCATTATTAACTTATTTAAACCACTCACATTTGTTAAAACTAATTAGAAAATACAAGGGGTTTGATTTATGTCTTGATTATTTTTTATATAGAGTATAAAACAAATATAATAAAGTTCTTCCGTATTTTCCTATATAAACTTACCCAATATCTTATTTCTCTTCACCGAAATACCTTAGATCATTAACATACTATATTATATTCTCTATAGTGTTATATAAATGTTCCCCCATACTCTTAAAAATCTTTTAATAGGGTTTCAATGTCAGATATTAATGTAAAGGATTCTCACATTCATTTGCTTCTTTTAATTCAAGCACATTCTTTGGAATTTTTCATGTTAAATACAATGATTCGTGATATAATTTATTTTTAAACACCTCCTAAATCCAATGGATGTTATTTTAATTAATTATCAATTATTTTATCTCTATTTTACCTTCACTAAATCTATTACTATACCGAAATTCTATAAGGGATTTCTTTTATCTAATTTCCATTCCAGAAAATATTTTCTGTTCTTAATATTAAAATCCAATTCATTATTTTGGAATATCATATACAATATTCCACATAATATCCATTTAATTTATAAATTTTGATATCCCACTTTTACACTCATTGTGAATATTATGATTATTTATGTACAACTATTACCATGTCATAATTTAGTTTGGAATGTTTTATTATTCATGTTTATTCATTAACTTATTTCTTCAATTTTAACTTTTTAATTTTGAGATATATTTTTATTGTTATATATCACTTCCCATATTTGTTCAATGTTATTAGAGGACGAGCTAACTCTATTCAACCCAATTTTTTATTTATCAAGTGACGATGTTTTGCTGCAGAAATTTCAGTACAATCTTCTATGAAAAAATAGTGATGTAGGGAATATTATAACCATTCTTCTATCATGGGTATTCAACTTTACTAACACATGGTTATATATAGGGAACATGAATGTATTTATTCCACATTATATGATCGTTTAATAAATTATAATGATGAAAGGATGAACTTTTTATTATATATGTGGCACACAGAAGCATGAGAATCAAATAATTATGATGGGTGCACCCAAATACTGCTCCAATGAATTAGGTAGTATTTAGTATCATGGTATTTCATTTCCATACATATATTGAACCTGATTCCATTATTATATATTAACCACCTTGATTAATTTTAGGGTTTAGTGTAGACATATTTTAAGTACTTAGTGTTTTGTGTTATTTATACATTTCCCATGTTATAATTGTCATTTTATATCATGACTTATTATTCAAGATATATTTATTCCTAATTGATAAGGAACTTTTATAACATGTATCAATTATTAAATTTATATTCCCTTATGAGGGTTTATGGATAACCCCTCTCTTTTGTATGTTCATTCGTTATCCCTTATTGTTTTAACTTCGAATGAGTATTATGAAAATGTTAATGTAATTTTCAATATAAATATTTTATTACAAATGTTATGTCTTTATTTAATTAATGTAATTCCCAAATACAAAAAAGTTATTTATAATTCATTTTTTATTAAGTGTCATTGAATTTAATAAATCAAATATTATTTTAAAATAAAGAACCTGGCCATTATAAAACCTCTATCGTTGAGTTTTTTTAGTATATATATATATTAAAAAATTAATTTTCTGACCATCACCTAATAGGTTGGATAAAAATTAGTCCAGAATAAATCTAATTTTATGAATAAAACTTGGTAATTTTCTAAATGGTAGTTTTACTTAATTTTATTGGAAAACCTATTTTAAATCTATACACTTTTATAATTTTTATTTAAAATATAATTTTCTTTTATTAAATCAGAAAAGTGATTTTTTTGGTTTTTTTATTTTTTTGAAATGTTTCATTTATTTTATGTATAGTAAAAAATACGATATTTTATTTCCAACCCGTTTTTTCTTATAATTTATTTATATAGTTAAATTAATGCTTAATTTGGTTATAAAGTTTAATAATACCATCCATAACAAACTAATCAAATTTAAGTAATTACAACCAATTTAACATAGAAATTGGTTACTAATTTTTATTATTATTTTGGAATGATTCACTTAAAAAACATGACTTCTCATCCCATCTATGAGGTTAGTATTATTTTAATTTCTATCACTTATGTGTTTATACATTTGAATAATTGATTCAATATATGGAATAAATATAATTTATAATGTCTAATATGGTCATCATAGTTTTCGAAAAATAAAATCTATTAAAGGTAATTAAAATTAATTAATGTGATTAAGGTAAAAACAATATTATTTTATGACTAATAATAGAAAATAAGGTGTTATAATTACCATAAATTTTTATAAAAATTATTTTATAGTCATATTTCATCCATTAAACATCCCAGTATCTATAATGGACCTTCTATACCCCTAGTGGGACAACTAATACGTGGGTAGCACTCAAATAATTTAAACAATACCCAATGTGTCCTTTTCCCCACTTATAAAAGACATCCACTCCTCCTCAAAACATCACTCCTCTCAATAAATTTTTCATAAAAAAAACTACACAAATATGCTCCCAACAACCCTAATATCATCCTAGAATCATCAATTTTGGATTAAAAACCATGTTTTCCCTTTGTAGAAAACAAAAAAAATGAACCAAAGAGGATGTCACATCCTCAAACACAAACATTATTTTTATTTATTTCTTCACCAACATATTTATTCTTATTATAATATTAGATTATAAAATAAGTATCCAAAATAAAATTTCATGATTTTACTCTAATGGTATGAAATATAATCTCACACACATTCATCAAATGGGATACGCAATCATCAATCATGTGTTTGGCGAACTACCACCTCACAAACCGAAGTAATTCAATCTTCTTTTCCCACCTTTTAGGAATGAGAGTAATGTAGTAATTTATATTTTTAAAAATATATATATTATATATATGATTTTTTATTCTTCTAAAATTATTATATAATACATATCTTTATTATTTCAACTTCTTTTTAATACGATAAATTGGTTTGTGGACGTGTTGACTACCGCCTCTTCAAACCGATGTGATTTATTCAGACATTACATGGATTGTATTATGGATGGATTTTGGGATATTATAAGATTTATATGAAATAATAATTCATATTTTATTATATATATATATATATATATTTCATTTACATTCTTTTAATGAATATTAAAATAAAAAATAAATAGCCTTCATGAATACATACATCCTACTATCACCTTGAATAGTGTATTCCATTTTATATTTCTATATGTTATAAATTTTTGAAATTATTTAAATATGGAATAAGTTTTTTATTTACATTAATTTTTAAATCATGTGTATATTTAAATAATTACCTAATTAATAATAACAAAAATATAATTTCATATAATATACAAAAAACAAAGAGCTTATTACTCAAAATGGAATACACTATAAGATTGTGGTTTTATGGTATATTAATGATAAAATTATATTTATTACGATATAGTTTTAAATATGTATGAATAATGTAAATATTTAATGTATGGTTTATGTCATCTCACTTTTAATTTTAATGAGATATATGCCATGTTCTGCACTTGTTTCTTTTCTATGGTGTATATAATGTCCATTATTTTATTTTATTATAATGATAAAAAAACATATAATTATTTATATATAGTTTTTATTATATCAAATTCATGGGAATTAGGAATCTAATATTACACATGTATTATGGATTTTCTCACCCAACTATTAGTTTTGTTGGAATTATGTCTTATTCACCACTAATTTATATTGTGTGGTGTATATAAAGACCATAAATATATTAATTTATTATTATAAATAAATTAATGGATATAAACATATCAATTATGTAATCTATCTTTCATGGTGTGTATGGTTCTAAATTTATTAATATGGTAAGGTAATTTTGTCTATTATTATTTCCTTGAGAAACATGTCATATAATACAACTATATTCTTTGACGATGTGTATATAATTAAGTTGTACATATTTTATATTGAATATAATTATTAAATGATATATTTTTAGTTAATTTTCTGTTATAATTTCATAGTGATTATGATTTAATGTTTCGAAGGAAAATATAGATAATTTCTGAAATCTTCTCATTTAATGAGATTAATTATGATTATTCTTCCATTGATGAGATATTATAATCCATATATTAAATAATGATAATGATTTCACATCACCTATGGTTTTTATTAAATATTCATTTATTGTTACCATTTCCACTAGATTGAAGTTAATAAAATCAAGAAATTGTTTTTAAGAAAATATAACCTTATTTCTCTCCTCGGTCAGAAATTTTTTTTTTCAAAAACCTGGTATTTTAAAAAAAATAGTTTTTTTAATTCCTATTTTATTATTATTTTCATGGATGATGATTTCAATTATAAAATTTTTTAAATGTGATTTTAATAGTATCCAGAAGATCTTTTATATTTTTTGAATGTTATTTAGAAAAATAAGGTTTTGAAAATGTAAAATGAATTAAAAATAATTTTTCATAGTTTAATTGATAATTTACACCTGAATTTTATAAAATGATATTTATAGATTATTATATATGTTATGAAATTAATTTTAAAATAGAATTATTTTTATGATTTTTTATATCATAAATTTTTTTTCCAATGAAGGTTAATTTTCATTATGAAATGAAACATGTTATATTTAGAATCCTTGTCTAACTAAGACAAATGACTTTTATATAGTATATGACATACTCACGATATTATATAAGTACATAGTTCTTAATTTTTTCTCAGAATGGTGTAGTTTTACGATGTCAACATGTATATGAAACACATTTCAAATCAACATGTTATAACATGATAAAACGTTTATGAAACCTTCTTCCATTAAAAAGTTATTCTATGATGACATGAGTAGGACACATATCTCCTTTTAATATGTTATCATATCATGAAATCATTATGATACCCAAATAAATTCATGGTTTATTATATGATTATTTTTAGGACCTTTTGGGACATATATGATTGAATACACTATGTAATTGGTGGGACCTGCATCACCTTTTAATATATTGGGTAATGATATATATATCATGAGATAGTGATGGAAATAAAGTGGATGAATTTTATATTCAATGGAATATATGTGTGTCCTAATCCCAAATGTGATATAGGACTGTCCTTATCTACTATTGGAATAATGGGAAACCTAATCCACCATGATAAGAAGGGGAATCCTGATCCTTTATAACATAACGGGGAATCCAAATCCACTATGGAAATATGCGGAAACCTGATCCACTATAGGAAGAATGGGAAATCTAATACATTATAAATTGTAGACTATGATTGTTTATTGGGGTGTGTCCATCCATGTATGTTATCCCCAATGAATTTCCACAATATGTTTTGTAAATTAGCCATTTCACATGTAGAAAAAATAATATGCCGGAACTAAATTTCTTTTTCACAATGATATGCATGGACCTAGTTTAATTTCAATAAGTATATGAGAATTAATTTTTTATTTTTTTATCTAAATGAGTGAACTTGTGTCTATTTGAAAATTTTCTCAAGAATAAAATCTTTTTATTATTTCACAATTCTATGTATTGTGCCAATGATATAGGTCCATGACTATCGATCTTTTACTTCCTTATGATTAATGTCTTATAAAATAGCTATATTTATTCCAGGGTATTTTATTATGATATTTGATATGCAGGTTATGATATTATAATTCTATGATATTGTTTTAAAACCATTATTTTCATGTAATTTTTACATGTCTCCCTTGATTACCCTTACTGAGTATCTGGGCACAAACATTTCTTATATTTTATTTCCCAATGTTATGATAATTGGATTTAAGTAGAAGGGCCAATGGTGGAATATATTTATAGGAGATAAAGAAGATATTTAAAAAATTAAAGGAATTTGGTAAATTTATCAATAAAAAATAACTATTACAGTGCATTGACATGTATTTTTGTAATTTGAGGAATATTAATAAAATTTCTTTCATAACTATGTATGTTATGATTGTGTCACTATATTCCCTGATATGATGATATCATTTTGTTTCCATGAAATTATTCTATAAACCCGTGTTTTTTGGATGGTTGATTTTTAATACATAATAATTATGATATAAACTATAAGCAGTAGGCGGTTAAACGGTATTTGATCCCCCAGTAGGAAAAGTTAATAGACAAAATTTTTGTTTTAAGTTAATTTTTATTGAGGAATTTATTTATGAGCTTAAATAAAACATAAGGAAACATACTTACATGTCTTGTTGACATTCAAATTTTACTATATTTCTTACACGAACTCATATTTTCTCCAAAAGATGAGTATTTAGGATGACTTGTTTACATTAAGAGAGTTATAATCAACTTCTAGAGAATCACCTAACCCAAAAAAGATAACTATATACATCCCATTTCTTTAGTCTTTAACCAAAACCAAAACAAAAAAGGTTAGTACAAGAACAGATAATCCAGAAAAAGCTAACCCTTTATAAACAAGAAAATCTATTCTTAATATCAAAATTTTCTAACAAAACCCAAACTTCAACGAGGACCATTTGATAAACAATTTTTCCATAAAATTCTCCAAAATAAGATTGAAACCCAAATATTTAAAGGATTTAGTCACATAGACTTCCAAGGTACGAATTAACTTTTATCTCCAAATAACATCAGTTTCTCTTAAATTCTCATATTGAAAAGTAATTAACCTAATCACATATCATCGATGATAGGTTAATAATTTCCATAGATAACCCAAATAAACGTAATCTTGATTCCTAAAATCATCTAACTAAAAATAATTAGTCAATCTAACGAGGGACTTCACTTAGTCCAATGGTAGGTGATAAATACCAGTCGCACTTTGGTTGTGGGTTCGATTCCCACAGCTTTGTCCGACGCGACAGGTTGTCACACGGTCTGCGTGTTGTCCTTTTTCCAAATCTATATAATTCTTAAAAAAATCCCCAAAACTAGATAAAATCTTCAAAAATGATCATAACATAATTTAACCTCAAGTTTATTTCATGTGTTTCATTTTCCATCATAACATATAATAACACATAATTACCTCAAAAGTAAGGATAATATAAACTCTAATGGTTACCTTTATAATTATTATCTGAACCTCCACATCAATTGGTCATCTCATACATGATGAATTACAGAACATACCAAGGTTCAAGTGGTTGATCATGACTCCTTGATAGTTGGTTTAGAACAACCATGAGTTTCCTCATTGAATCTCACATTTTATCTAGTATCCTACTCAGAGAACTACCAATGTTTCCTTCAAACCTGTTGTCTCTTTGGTGCCTGCTAGATCCATCCATTCACTAAAAAAAGAAATGTCAGTGTGAGTATATCAACAAAACCGTCATGTACTAATGAGGAAGGTAAACACTAAGATATACTTACTCCTTCACTTTATCTAAAACTATGACTCATTCTTAAATCCTATCCATTATGGTACGGTCCCTTATTCATAGAAAATACCCTAACCTCTAAAGTTATCTAAACTGACCTCTGATACCAACTATAACGCCCCATCCTTAAACCTTACTTAATCTTGAGTTATTACAATATTACATATTAAGGATCTTTTCAGGTTTAGAGTTTTAGAGAATTAGATCATAAAACTTGGGATGAGAATAAAAAGATCAGTAATGGATATAAAAATATGGAAAGGAAACATGAGCACATGCATACATAAGAATGAAATCATACTTTACCCATAAAACATAAGCACTTTAACATACCTCATAAAATCATGAATAAATCATAGAAATCATAAGACATAAAAGGTAAATTGAGGCATTCATAACATTATTACGTAGGGAGTAACCCTCTTGGTTACGTTTGGAATACCCACCACAATATATTCCCTAAATCTCTCCAGAGAAACCTTAATGGTTCACTCCTTCGCATTACCCAATGCATTGGAGAGCTATATCGGGCTCACCCGCCATTAGGTTATCACAGAACCACCCGTTTCCATAATAATTCCCAAAACCATAACATAAACGTATCACATAAAACATGCATAAATGAAACATAACATTTCCACATTTCAATAGCAATATAACATTTTAGTATATTGAAATAATGAATCCATTCAAAAAGAAACCATTTCCAAAAGCATTTAAAACATTTAATAAAGAGATTTTTGAATCAAAGTGTCCCATACAACCTTGAAGATTTTAAAATTTTAAACCATTAATATCCATATAAATAAATCCTTAAAACCATTTTGAGAACATGGATATTAATAAGAACAAATAATTAAAACATTTAAAGCGATAATTTGGTTAAAGGGGTTCTACCAAAATTAGAGACACTTGAATACAATAATTGAGGAATAACATTTAGTCAGAACATTATAATATAATGAGAATAAATGGATTCATGATATAATATTTTAAAGGACAGTATATACACCATATAAGAGTGAATTGGTGCATAACAACAATGAAGTCTCAATAGAAATGTCAAATGTGATGAATTCCCTTATAAAGAAGGAATCCTTAAATTAAGGATAAATGAATCTCAAAATTATGTGTGACAAATATAAATACACCCAATATAAGTGTATAATAAGTGTAAAACAATAAAAGGTAATTCACACATATTCAAAAGATGTCATATTCAATAACTACATGTTGAACCCAAAGAAATCGAAATTGGGGTAAAAAGATCCCTTTGTAAAATTCGACAGCCTAACGGCGTCACTTCAAAATTCAGAAAATGAGTTTATGAGAGATACAATGGGAATATCATCACATTGAAATAATATTTAAATCAATAAGGATATAGAAGAACATATCCCAGAATAATGTTATGTGAATTAAAAGACGTAACAAAAGAAGTCTTTTAAAAAGAGGAGGGTGAAAGGTTCCCTTACCGATTTGGGTATCTTTCGAAACATACACCCCATGAAAGAAGGACAATAACAAATTGATGTAAATACTCATAAATGAATGTATATTACACAATGAGTAAAATAATGGGCAGTATATACACCACTCAAAGGAATTTTTGGCAAATGTTGCATAAATCTCACGGAAATAAAAGTGAGATGAAAAATCCCGTACGAAAACTTGGAAGCCTAACGGCGCCACTTAAGACATCCAAAATCGATTGATGAGAGGAAATAGGTTCTCTCATCATATTAAAATAATGTTTACATATATAGTAATATAAAAGAAAATCCCCCAACATAACAAAGACGATCTTAAAAGAAGTGACATAAAGGAGAGTACTTAAAAAGAAAGAGAGGGGTTGGATCCCTTATGAAAAATTCAGCACCCTAACGGCGCCACTCAAAACTTCCAAAATGGACTGATGAGAGAGAATAGGGTCTCTCATCATATGAACATAAAAATTACAGTATTATTAATATAAAATTACATCCCAATCACAAGAAAGATGAGCTTAAAAGGAATGACATAAAAGTGTGTACTTAAAAAGAAAGAGAGGTGTATGATCCCTTACCTCGGGTCCGACATGACTTGATCGTTCTTTAATCTCCTGAATAATAAACTTGAGTTAATTTATACTTCTTTAAGAACATTTTCCAAGTTCATTATTCCTTTAATATCACTTATTACCATGTCATGAACACTATTTAATTATTTTAGTTAATAACGGTCGTTTAAACGATCATTGGCACTTGAGTAAAAATATGCTCTTTATAATTACATGTTGTTCAAGTATCCATTATATCCATAGTTATAATAATGATGAATATATCATATATATCATATATATCGAGTAAATATTTATTTTATACTATTCCATATCATTTTGAGATAAAAATGAAAAGCATAGTTCATGGAGACGGTAGGCCGTACGTACGCATTAACAATACTTTCACTTTTTTATTTGTCATATTAACGGAATTAAAAATAAATGAAATATATATATTTATTATAATTCCAGTATATTATATATTTTATATAGGTCACATATGATCATTAATTTCATTCTTTATATGTTCCATGTATTTCATGTACGAGTCACATCACTTCAGGGGGCGGTAGTCCACCCTTCCTCATATGAAATTATCGCTTTTACACAACATGAAAAGAATAAAGGTATGGTTTAAATATAAAATACAGAAGAATATAGTAAACATAAATACCATATATATCATATATAAAATAAATTGACATCATAATGGCCACCTTTAAAGGTGTTAAAGGAATATTGAACAATCAACGTTTCGTGAGGCAGAAAATCGCCAACCATAGAAACAGTATGTTATTTAACCATTAGACTAAGGTGTGTGTAAGTGTAGATCTAATACTTCTTATAAAAACATCCTAGTATATTGAATATACTGGATTTGTTACAAAATAAATGAATAAAAATAGTTTAGGGGCTTGGAGAAGCAAAATAAAACAAAAGGACACAAGTGAAGACATTACCTTAAAATCGGGTAACTCCCTTTGGTTTGAGCTCAAAGGCTTCCTTGGGAAGACTTATACCCAAAGTGAGGCTTCACGGAGTTATAGAGGGATGTGGAGAGACAAAATTGGCAGGGGTGGCCGAGCCAAAGGATTTGGATGTGTGGGTAAGGAGGTAGAGGTGGGGGCGTTTTGTAAGAGGACAGGAGGGGCACTCTTGGAAAGTAAATAAATGTTACTTTATTTTAGAATGAGTTTCTAATTTTAATGTCCCCACATTGATTTTTTTCGGGGGTAAGGTGATAAGGGTTCTAAATCCAACCATAAAATAGGCTTTGGACATGTGTAGGTATAATTTTTTTCATTATCTTTCCATTTTATTTAAATCGTTAAATAATGAGGTCATCACTACATTATCATGATGTCATAAATAATTTAATTTATTTATTGTCTAAAATTTATAAAAAACACTATGATGTAGGAATTATTTTTAACATTCCATTGATTATTTATAGTAAAAAATCTGACTTGTATAACCTCATGTAAAAATTGGTTTAGTAAAACATCTCATGTTTGTTTCATTTTTTACTTTAACATTAAATAAAAAGGTATTTATATCGTTTTCCAACCAAAGTGGCTCCATGAGGTCCCCAGGTTGTCCCATGGATTTTCTTGGTCGGCCATGACACATCCAATGTGGGTAGGACATGTGTCTAGGTCATTTCATTTTATTAAAACATTATTCTTACCTTAAACTACACTAATTAACTCTAATCGCGATTAAAAACTTAATAAGTTACTATTCACCAAAAAATTATTATAATCCCATTGAACCACATTTTACTTACTAATGAAAACAATGTATTTCGTATTTTTGAAATTCAAAACACAGAGGTGGAAAAGTTTCATTTAAACGAAAAATCAATATCTTTAACTACCACTTAGTGGTTTCACTAGTCATCAAAAATTGACGTTTTTTAGAAGAATACCAAAAATTCACCCTAAGCTATATTTGATATTATGAATTCAAAAATGATGTCTATTTTAAAAAATTCAAAACATAAAATTTTCATTAATTAATTTAATAATTAATTCCCGCTGTCAAAACAAATAGCGTGTTTTTATGAAACAATATGTATCAAAAGATTGACTCTAGTTTAAGTCCAATTTCAAGATGAAATTAATTCCAACGACCACTATTGGATAAAATGGTAAGAATATATTCAAATTGAACATTAAAACCAATTGAAAAGATAATCTAATCATATAAATAAATTAGATTAAAAGTGGTTTTGAATTAAAATACAATATTTTTCACTATTCATTAAAAATTGAACTTTTTCGGAAAAAAACAAAAGATTTAAACAAAGTAAATTTTGATGTCCTGATACTAAATAAGAATTTTATTTTGTCAAATATAACACATAAAATTGTCAAAAATTGGATTTAAAAGAGGTTCACCATCAAAAGGCGGTTAATCTACCTTTTAAGGAATATTTGAATGTTTATGCTTAAAATTGGATTCATTCACAGGTTTAATCCACTATCATTTATTGTAAAAAGTAAAAATATTTTACAAACATATATATTTATTTTTTAGTTAGTTCTGTTCATTCCCGCCATTACAACAGCTAGGCGTTAACTACCATTTAAAATAATATTATTTTACTATTAGAGTGCAACGTAAGATTTCAAAGAAACTTGTTGTTGCATATTGGGTACGCCATCGAGCATAGAATTCCATTTAAAGTAATATTAATATTTTATTCACAAGTAGTGATAAATATAAAGATATAATATTATTTATTTACCTGGGGGGTTACATCCTTCCCCCCTTTTGGGAATTGCGTCCTGGCAATTTTAAAATGGGGCTTGGAAACATCCTTGAAAGTCCCACATCTGAACAAAAGTTTGTAAAAAATCACTTTAAAATAAATAAAGATAAGTATAGAGGTCACCCGAGTTAACCCACACTAGGATTCCATGTAGGAAAACATGGACATGGAGGAGAAAACAAAGGGTTATGTTCTGAGGGATAATGATAGTAAACATGTCTAGGAGAAAGTTAGCCATAAGAAAATCATTAACTTCTGATGGGTTAAATGGTATTTGATCCCCCAGTAAGAAAAGTTAATAGAAAACATTTTTTTAAGTTAATTTTTATTAAGGAATTTATTTTTGAGCTTAAATAAAACATAAGGAAACATTCTTACTTGTCATGTTGACTTTTAAATTTTACTAGATTTCTTACATGAACCAATATTTTCTCCAATAGATGAGTATTTCGGATGATTGTTTTACATTAAGAGAGCTATAATCAAATTATATAGAATCACCTAACCCAAAAAATAGAACTATATACTTCCCATGTCTTTAAACTTTATCCACAAGCAAAACAAAAAAGGTTAGTACAAGACTAGATAATCCAGAAAAGGATAACCCTTTATAAAAAAGAAAATCTATTCTTAATCTCCAAATTTGTCCAAAAAAATCCAATGTTCAACGAGGACCATTTGATAAACAATTTTTCCATAAAATTCTACAAAATAAGATTGAAACCCAAATATTGGAAGGATTTAGTCACATAGACTTCCATGGGATGAATTAACTTTTATCTACAAATAACATAAGTTGCTCTTAAATTCTCATATTGAAATGTAATTAACCTAATCACATATCCTCGATGATAGGTTAATCATTTCCATAGATAACCCAAAATAACCGTACTCTTGATTCCTAAAATCATCTAACTAAAAAGAATTAGTCAAACTAACCAGGGACATCATGTAGTCCAGTGGTAGGTGATACATACCAGTTGCACTTTGGTTGTGGGTTCGATTCCCACAGCTTTGTCCGACGCGACGGGTTGTCACACGGTCTGTGTGTTGTCCTTTTTCCAAAACTATATAATTCTTAAAACATTCCCCAAAATGAGATAAAATCTTCAAAAATGATCATAACATATTTTAACCTCAAGTTTATCTCATGCCTTTCATTTTCCATCATAACATATAATTACCCATAATTACATCAAACGTAAGGATAATATAAACTATAATGGTAACCTTTACAATTATTACCTGAACTTCCACATCGATTGGTCATCTCGTACATGATGCATTACATAACATACCAAGGTTCAAGTGGTTGATCATGACTACTTGATAGTTGGTTTAGAACAACCACAAGTTTCCTCATTGAATCCATCATTTTATCTAGTATCCTAATCAGAGAACCACCACAGTTTCCTTCAAACCTGTTGTGTCTTTGGTGCCTGCTAGATCCATCCATTCACTAAAAACAGAAATGTCAGTGTGAGTATATCAACAAAACCATCATGTACTAATGAGGAAGGTAAACACTAATATATACTTACTCATTCACTTTATCTATAACTAGGACTCTTTCTAAAATCCTATCCATTATGGTACGGTAACTTATGCTTAGAGAATACCCTAACTTCTCAAGTTATCTAAACCGACCTCTGATACCAACTATAAGGCCCCAGCCTTAAACCTTACTTAATCTTGAGTTATTACAAGATTACACATTGAGGATCTTTTCAGGTTTAGAGTTTTAGAGATTTAGATCATAAAACTTGCATTATATTCCACATTTAAACAAAGTGGTTACATAAAAGATAGTATTCATTTTTCCCATCAACGGATACATATTTAAAATAAAACCTGGATTCTTTCTTGACACTTCCTTGACACTATCATGATATCATGTACCCTTCACTTGACCTGTGAAAAACATTTCAAAACCATGGGATGAGCATAAAAAGCTCAGTAAGGGATATAAAAATATGGAAAGGAAACATGAGTACATGTATACATAAGAATGAAATCATTCTTTACCCACAATACATAAGCACTTTAACAAACCTCATAAAATCATGAATAAATCATAGAAATCATAATACATAAAAGGTAACTTGAGGCATTCATAACATTATTACGTAGGGAGTAACCCTCTTGGTTACGTTTTGAATACCCACCATAGTATATTACCTAAATCTCTTCGTAGAATCCTTAATGTTTCACTCCTTCGCGTTACCCAATGCATTGGAGAGCTATATCGGGCTCACCTTCCCTTAGTTTATCACGGAACCACCCATTTCCATAATAATGCCCAAGAAGCATAAAATAAACGTATCACATAAAACATGCATAAAAGAAAACATAAAATTTCCACATTTCAATCAAAATATAACATTTTAGCATATTGAAATAATGAATCCATTCAAAAAGAAACCATTTTCCAAAACGATTTAAAACATTTAATAAAGAGACTTTTGAATCAAAGTGTCCCATACCACCTTGAAGCTTTTAAAATTTTAATCCATTAATATCCATATAAAAAAATTCTTAAAACCATTTTTGAAAACATGGATATTAATATGAACAAATAATTATAACATTTAAAGCGATATTTTGGTTAAAGGGGTTCTACCAAAATTAGAGACACTTGAATACAATAATTGAGGAATAACATTTAGTCAAAACATTATAATATCATGAGAATAAATGAATTCATGATATAATATTCCAAAGGTCAGTATATATACCATATAAGAGTGAATTTTTGCATAAAAATAATGAAGTCTCAATAGAAATGTCAAATGTGATGAATTCCCTTATAAAGAAGGTATCCTTAAATTAAGGATAAATCAATCTCCAAATTAAGTGTGGAAAATAAAAATACCCCCAATATAAGTGGATATTAAGTGTAAAACAATAAAAGGTCATTCACACATATTCAAAATATGACATATTCAATAACTACCTGGTGAACCCAAAGAAATCGAAATTGGGTTAAAAAGTTCCCTTGGTAAAATTTGACAGCCTAACGACATCACATCAAAATTCAGAAAATGAGTTGATGAGAGATAAAAAGGGAATCTCATCACATGGACATAAAATTTAAATCAATAAGGATATAGAATAACATATCCCAAAATAATATTATGTGAATTAAAAGATGTAACAAAAGAAGTCTTTAAAAAATAGGAAGGTGAAAGGTTCCCTTACCGATTTGGGTATCTTTCAAAACATACACCCCATGAAAGAAGGACAATACAACATTGATGTAAATAATCATAAATTAAAGTATATTACACAATTAGTAGAATAATGTGCAGTACATACACCACTCAAAGTAAATTGTGTCAAATATAGCATAAATCTCACGGAAATAAAAGTGAGATGAAAAATCCATTACGAAAACATGGCAGCCTAACGGCGCCACTTAAGACTTCAAAAATGGATTGATCGGAGGAAATAGGGTCTCTCATCATATTAAAATAATGTTTAGAAGAAGTGGAATATAAAAGAACATCCTCCAACATAAAAAAGTGGATCTTAAAAGAAGTGACATAAAGGAGAGTACTTAAAAAGAAAGAGAGAGGTTGGATCTCTTATGAAAAATTTGGCAGCCTAACGGTGCCACTAAAAACTTTCAAAATGGATTGATGAGAGAGAATATGGTCTCTCATCATATGAACATAAAAATTACAGTAAGATTAATAAAAAATAACATCCCAATCACAAGAAATATGTGCTTATAAGGAATGACATAAAAGAGTGTACTTAAAAAGAAAGAGAGTAGTAGGATCCCTTACCTCGGGTCTGACTTGACTCGATCGTTCCATAATCTCCTGAATAATAAACATCAGTTAATTTCTACTTCCTTAAGAACCTTTTTTCAAGTTAATTATTCCTTTTATATCACTAATTACCATGTCATGAACACTATGTAATTATTTAAGTTAATAACGGTCGTTTAAACGATCATTGGTACTTGAGTCAAAATATGCTCTTTATAATTACAATTTATTCATGTATAAATTATATCCAAAGTTATAATAATTATGTATATATAATATATATCATATATATACAGTAAATATTCATTTTATACTATTACATATCATTTGGAGATAAAAACGAAAAGCACCGTTCATGGAGACGGTAGGCAGTACATACGCATGAACGCTACTTTCATTTTATTATTTGTCATATTAACGGAATTAAAAATAAATTATATATATATAGATATTATAATTCCAGTATAATATATATGTTATATAGGTCACATATTATCATTAATTTCATTCTTTATATGTTCCGTGTATTGCATGTACGAGTCACATCACTTGAGGGGGCGGTAGTCCAGACTTCCTCATATGAAATTATCGCATTTACACAACATGAAAAGAATAAAGGTATGGATTAAAAATAAAATACAGAAGAATATAGTAAACATAAATACCATATATATCATATATAAAATACTGTGACATCATAATGGAAACCATTAAAGGTGTTAAAAGAATATTGAATAATCATCATTTCATGAGGCAGAAAATCGCCAACCACAGAAATAGTATGTTCTTTAACCATTAGACTAAGGTGTGTGAAATTGTAGCACGAATACTTCTTATAAAAACATCATAGTATATTGCAGATACTGGATTTGTTACAAAGGAAGGGAATAAAAAGAGTTTAGGGGGTTGCAGAAGCAAAATAAATCAAAATGACACAAGTGAACACATTACCTTAAAATCGGGTAACTCCATTTGGTTTGAGCTCAAAGGCTTCCTTGGGAAGACTTATGCCCAATGTGAGGCTTCAAAGAGTTAGAGAGGGATGTGGAGAGAAAAATTGGGTAGGGATTGGACGAGCCAAAGGCTTTTGATGTATGGGAAAGGAGGTAGAGGTGGGGGTCTTTTATAATAGGAGAGGAGGGGCACTCTTGGAAAGTAAAGAAATGTTACATTATTTTAGAATGAGTTTCAGATTTTAATGGTCCCACATTGATTTTTTTCGAGGGTAAGGTGATAAGGGTTCTAAATACAACCATAAAATAGGTTTTGGACATGTGTAGGTCTTAGATTTTACATTATCATTCCATTTTATTTAAATCGTTAAATAATGAGGTCATCACTGCATCATCATGATGTCATAAATAATTTAATTTATTTAATGTCTAAAAATTATAAAAAACAACTATTATGTAGGAAATATTTTTAACATTCCATTAAATTTTCATAGTCAAAAATCTGACTTGTATAACCCCATGTAAAAATTGTTTTAGTAAAACATCTCATGTTTGTTTCATTTTTACTTTAACATTATATAAAAAGGTATTTATGCCATTTTCCAACCAAAGTGGCTCCATGGGGTCCCAAAGTTGACCCATATATTGTCTTGGTCGGCCATGACACATCCAATGAAGGTAGGACATGTTTCTAGGTCATTTCATTTTATTAAAACATTATTCTTACCTTAAACTACACTAATTACCTCTAATCGAGATTAAAAACTTAATATGTTACTATTCAACAAAAAAATATTTTAATCCCATTGAACCACATTTTACTTATTAATGACAACTGTGTGTGTTGGATTTTTGAAATTCAAAACACAGAGGTGGAATCACTATTCATCAAAAATTGAGGTTTTTCAGATAAATACCAAAAATTCACCCTACGCTATATTTGATATTACGAATTCAAAAATGAAGTCTATTTTAAAAAATTCAAAACATATAAGTTGCATTAATTAATTTAATAATTAATTTCCGCTGTCAAAACAAATAGTGTGTTTTAAGAAACAATAAGTATCAAAAGATTGACTCTAGTTTAAGTCCAATTTCAAGATGAAATTAATTCCAACGTCCACTATTGGATTAAATGGTCAAAATATATTCTCAATGAACTTTAAAACCAATTCAAAAGATAATATAATCATATAATTAAATTAGATTAAAATATTTTTTGAATTAAAATACAACATTTTTCACTATTCATTAAAAATTGAACTTTTTCGGAAAAAAACAAAAGATTTAAACAAAGTAAATTTTGATGTCCTGATACTAAATAAGAATTTTATTTTGTCAAATATAACACATAAATTTGTCAAAAATTGTATTTAAAAGAGGTTCTCCATCAAAAGGCGGTTAATTGACCTTTTAAGGAATATTTGAATGTTTACGCTTAAAATTGGATTCATTCATAGTTTTAATCCTCTAAAATTTATTGTAAAAAGTAAAAATATTTGACAAAAATATATAATAATTTTGTATTCAGTTCTGTTCATTCCCGCCATTACAACGACTAGGTGTTAACTACCATTTAAAATAATATTATTTTACTATTAGAGTGCAACGTAAGATTTCAAAGAATCTTGTTGTTGCATATTGGTTACGCCATAGAGCATAGCATTCCTTTTAAAGTAATATTAATATTTAATTCACAAATAGGGAAAAATATAAAGATGTAATAATATTAATTTACCTGGGGTGTTACATCCTTCCCCCCTTTTGGGAATTGCGTCCTGGAAATTTTAAAATTGGGCTCGGAAACATCCTTGAATGTCCCACATCGGAACAAAATTCGGTAAAACAATCACTCTAAAATAAAGAAAGATAAGTACAGAGGTCACCTGAGTTAACCCATACTTGGATTCCATGTAGGAAAACATGGACATGGAGGAGAAAACAAAGGGTTATGTTCTGAGGTAGAGTGATAGCAAACATGTCTAGGAGAAAGTTAACCACAAGAAAATCATAAACTTGTGATGGGTTAAACAGTATTTGATTCCCCAGTACGAAAAGTTAATAGACAACATTTTTTTAAGTTAATTTTTATTGAGGAATTTATTTTTGAGCTTAACTAAAACATAAGGAAACATACTTACATGTCATGTTGACTTTCAAATTTTACTAGATTTCTTACACGAACTCATATTTTCTGAAAAAGATGAGTATTTAGGATGACTTGTTTACATTAAGAGAGATATAATCAACTTCTAGAGAATCACCTAACCCAAAAAAGAGAACTATATACTTCCCATGGCTTTAGACTTTAACCAAAACCAAAAAAAGGTTAGTACAAGACCAGATAATCTAGAAAAGGATAACACTTTATAAAAAAGAAAATCAATTCTTATTCACCAAATTTTTCCAACATAACCCAAAGTTCAACGAGGACCATTGAATAAACAAATTATCCATAAAATTCTCCAAAATAAGATTGAAACCGAAATATTTGAAGGATTTAGTCACATAGTCTTCCAAGGTACGAATTAACTTTTATCTCCAAATAACATCAGTTGCTCTTAAATTCTCATATTTAAAAGTAATTAACCTAATCACATGTCATCGATGATAGGTTAATCATTTCCATAGATAACCCAAAATAAAGGTACTCTTGATTCCTAAAATCATCTAACTAAAAAGAATTAGTCAAACTAACCAGGGACTTCACGTAGTCCAGTGGTAGGTGATAAATACCAGTCGCACTTTGGTTATGGGTTAGATTCCCACAGCTTTGTCTGATGCAACGGGTGGTCACATGGTCTGCGTGTTGTCCTATTAACAAAACTATATAATTCTTAAAACATTTCCCAAAATGAGATAAAATCTTCAAAAATGATCACAACATATTTTAACCTCATGTTTATCTCATGCCTTTCATTTTCCATCATAACATATAATAACACATAATTACCTCAAAAGTAAGGATAATATAAACTCTAATGGTTACCTTTATAATTATTACCTGAACTTCCACATCGATTGGTCATCTCGTACATGATGCATTACAGAACATACCAAGGTTCAAGTGGTTGATCATGACTCCTTGATAGTTGTTTTTGAACAACCATGAGTTTCCTCATTGAATCCCCCATTATATCTAGTATCCTATTCAGAGAACCACCACAGTTTCCTTCAAACCTGTTGTCTCTTTGGTGCCTTCTAGATCCATCCATTCACTAAAAACAGAAATGTCAATGTGAGTATATAAACAAAACCATCATGTACTAATGATGAAGGTAAACACTCAGATATACATACTCATTCACTTTATCTAAAACTAGGACTCTTTCTGAAATCCTATCCATTATGGTACGGTGACTTATGCTTAGAGAATACCCTAACCTCTAAAGTTATCTAAAACGACCTCTGATACCAACTATAAGGCCCCATCCTTAAACCTTACTTAATCTTGAGTTATTACAAGATTACACATTGAGGATCTTTTCAGGTTTAGAGTTTTATAGAATTAGATCATAAAACTTGCATTACATTCCACATTTAAACCATGTGGTTACATAAAAGTTAGTATTTATTTTTCCCATCAACGGAAACATATTTAAAATAAAACATGGATTCTTTATTGACACTTCCGTGACACTATCATCATATCATGTACCCTTCCTTTGACCTGTGATATACATTTCAAAAACATGGGATGAGCATAAAAAGCTCAGTAAGGGATTTTAAAATATGGAAAGGAAACATGAGTACATGTATACATAAGAATGAAATCATACTTTACCCATAAAACATAATCACTTTACCATACCTCATAAAATCATGAATAAATCATAGAAATCATAAGACATAAAAGGTAACTTGAGGCATTCATAACATTATTACATCGGGTGTAACCCTCTTGGTTACGTTTGGAATACCCACCATAGTATATTCCCTAAATATCATCGCAGAAAAATTAACGTTTCACTCCTTCGCGTTACCCAATGCATTGGAGAGCTATTTCGGGCTCACCCGCCCTTAGTTTATCACAGAACCACCTGTTTCCATAATAATGCCCAAGAACCATAACATAAATGTATCACATAAAACATGCATAAAGGAAACATAACATTTCCACATTTCAGTCACAATATAACATTTTAGTATATTGAAATAATGAATCCATTCAAAAAGAAACTATTTCCAAAACCATTTCAAACATTTAATACAGAGATTTTTGAATCAAAGTGTCCCATTCCACCTTGAAGATTTTAAAATTTTAAACCATTAATATCCATATAAATAAATCCTTAAAACCATTTTGAAAACATGGATATTAATAAGAACAAATAATTAAAACATTTAAAGCGATATTTTGGTTAAAGGGGTTCTATAAAAATTAAAGACACTTGAATACAATAATTGAGGAATAAATTTTAGCCAGAACATTATAATATCTTGAGAATAAATGGATTCATGATATAATATTCCAAAGGACAGTATATACACCATATAAGAGTGAATTTGTGCATAACAACAATGAAGTCTCTATAGAAATGTCAAATGTGATGAATTCCCTTATAAAGAAGGTATCCTTAAATTATGGATAAATCAATCTCAAAATTATGTGTGACAAATATAAATACACACAATATAAGTGGATATTATTTTTAAAACGATAAAAGGTCATTCACACATATTCAAAATATGAAATATTCAATAACTACATGTTGAACCCAAAGAAATCGAAATTGGGTTAAAAAGTTCCCTTGGTAAAATTCAATAGCCTAATGTCATCACTTCAAAATTCAGAAAATGAGTTGATGAGAGACAAAAAGGTAATATCATAAAATGGACATAAAATTTAAATCAATAAGGATATATACGAACATATCCCAACATAATATTATGTGAATTAAAAGATGTAACAAAAGAAGTCTTTTAAAAAGAGGAGGGTGAAAGGTTCCCTTACCGATTTGGGTATCTTTCGAAACATACACCCTGTGAAAGAAGGACAATACAACATTGATGTAAATACTCATAAATGAAATTTTATTACACAATGAGTAAAATAATGTGCAGTACATACACCACTCAATGGAAATTGTGGCAAATGTAGCACAAATCTCACAGAAATAAAAGTGAGATGAAAAACCCCTTACGAAAACTTGGCAGCCTAACGGCGCCACTTAAGACTTCGAAAATGGATTGATGAGAGGAAATAGGGTCTATCATCATATTAACATAAATTTTACAGAAATGGGAATATAAAATAACATCCCCCAACATAACAAAGAAGATCTTAAAAGAAGTGACACAAAGGATAGTACTTAAAAAGAAAGAGAGAGGTTGGATCTCTTATGAAAAATTCAGCAGCCTAACGGCGCATCTCAAAACTTACAAAATTGATTGATGAGAGAGAATAGGGTTTCTCATCATATGAACATAAAAAATTACAGTAAGAGTAATATAAAATAACATTTCAATCACAAGAAAGATGAGCATAAAAGTAATGACATAAAAGAGTGTACTTAAAAAGAAAGAGAGGAGTAGGATCCCTTACCTCGTGTCCGACTTGACCCGATTGTTCTTTAATCTCCTGAATAATAAACTTTAGTTAATTTCTACTTCCATAAGAACCTTTTTCATGTTCATTATTCCTTTTATATCACTTATTACCATGTCATGAACACTATGTAATTATTTTAGTTAATAACTATAGTTTAAACGATCATTGGTACTTGAGTCAAAATATGCTCTTTATAATTACAAGTTGTTCATGTATACATTATATCCATAGTTATAATAATGATGTATATATTATATATATAATATATATCCAGTAAATATTCATTTTATACTATTCCATATCATTTGAAGATAAAAACGGAAAGCACTGTTCATGGAGATGGTAGGTCGTACGTACGCATGAACGCTACATTCATTTTTTTTATTTGTCATATTAATGGAATTAAAAATAAATGATATATATATATATATATATATTATAATTACAGTATATTATATATGTTATATAGGTCACATATTATTATTAATTTCATTCTTTATATGTTCCATGTATTGCATGTACGAGTCACATCACTTGAGGGGGCGGTAGTCCACACTTCCTCATATGAAATTATTGCATTTACACAAAATGAAATGAATAAAGGTATGGTTTAAATATAAAATAAATAATAATATAGTAAACATAATTACAATATATATCACATATAAAATTTAGTGACATCATAATTTCCACCTTTAAAGGTGTTAAAAGAATATTGAACAATCATCGTTTCGTGAGGCACAAAATCTCCAACCACAGAAACAATATGTTCATTAACCATTAGACTAAGGTTTGTGTAAGTGTAGCTCGAATAATTCTTATAAAAACATCCTAGTATATTGAAAATACTGTATTTGTTGCAAATGAAATGAATAAAAAGATTTTAGGGGGTTGGAGAAGCAAAATAAAACAAAAGGACACAAGTGAAGACATTACCTTAAAATTTGGTAACTCCCTTTGGTTTGAGCTCAAAGGATTCCTTGGGAAGACTTCTGCCCAAAGTGAGGCTTCAAGGAGTTAGATACGGATGTGGAGAGACAAAATGGGCAGAGTTTGGCCAAGCCAAAATCTTTGGAAGTGTGGGTAAGGAGGTAGAGGTGGGGGCCTTTTATAAGAGGAGAGAAGGGGCACTCTTGGAAAGTAAAGAAATGTTACTTTATTTTAGAATGAGTTTCGGATTTTAATGGTCCCAAATTGATTTTTTTCTAGGGTAAGGTGATAAGGGTTATAAATACAACCATCCAATAGGTTTTGGACATGTGTAGGTCTAAAATTTTACATTATCCTTCCATTTTATTTAAATCATTAAATAATTAGGTCATCACTGCGTCATCATGATGTCATAAATAATTTAATTTATTTAATGTCTAAAAATTATAAAAAATTCTATGATGTAGGAAATCTTTTTAACTTTACTTTTATTATTTATACTCAGAAATCTGACTTGTATATCCCCATGTAAAAATTGGTTTAGTAAAACATCTCATGTTTGTTTAATTTTTACATTAACATTAAATAAAATGGTATTTATGTCATTTTCCAACCAAAGGGGCTCCATGGGGTCCCCAAGTTGACCCATGGATTGTCTTGGTTGGACAGGACACAACCAATGAGGGTAGTACATGTGTATAAGTCATTTCATTTTATTAAAACATTATTCTTACCTTAAACTACACTATTTAACTCTAATCGCGATTAAAAACTTAATAAGTTACAATTCACCAAAAAATTATTTTAATCCCATTGAACCACATTTTACTTATTAATGACAACCATGTATTTATGATTTTTGGAATTCAAAACACAGAGGTGTCAAAGTTTCATTTAAATGAAAAATCAGTTTCCTTAACTACCACTTAGTGGTTTCACTATTCATCAAAAATTGAAGTTTTTCAGAAAAATACCAAAAAATCACCCTAAGATATATTTGATATTAAGCATTCAAAAATTAACTCTATTTTAAAAAATTCATAACATATAAGTTTCATTAATTAATTTAATAATTAATTCCCGCTGTCAAAACAAATAGCTAGTTTTTAAGAAAAAATAAGTATCAAAAGATTAACTCTAGTTTAAGTCCAATTTCAAGATGAAATTAATTCCAACGACCACTATTAGATTAAATGTTAAAAATATATTCGAAATTAACTTTAAAACCAATTCAAAAGATAATCTAATCATATATGTAAATAATATTAAAATAGGTTTTTAATTAAAATACAACATTTTTCACTATTCATTAAAAATTGAACTTTTTCGGAAAAATACCAAAAATTTACACAAAGTAAATTTTGATGTCCCAATTCTAAAGAAGAATTTTATTTTGTCAAATATAACACATAAAATTTTCAAAAAGTGGATTTAAAAGAGGTACGCCATCAAAAGGCGGTTAATCAGCCTTTTAAAGAATATTTGAATGTTTACGCTTAAAATAGGATTCATTCACAGTTTTAATCCTCTAACATTTATTGTAAAAAGTAAAAATATTTGAAAAACATATATTATCATTTTGTATTTAGTTCTGTTCATTCCCACCATTACAACGGCTAGGCGTTAACTACTATTTAAAATAATATTATTTTACTATCAGAGTGCAACGTAATATTTCAAAGAAACTTGTTGCAGCATATTGGTATGCCATCGAGAATAGAATTACCTTTAAAGTAATATTAATATTTTATTCACAAATAGGGATAAATATAAAGATGTAATATTCTTTATTTACCTGGGGTGTTACAAATAATGTTTCAAGGATATTAAAAATAATTTCACACATAATTCAGATAATGATATGCTGATAGTAATCTTATTGAATGTCATAAGAAAATCATTATACAAGAATAAAATAGTAAAAGAAGGATATTGTTGAAGCTAATTCTTTTCAGTCTACGTCAATCAGTGTGAGATAACAATACATAGGTTTATATGATGGATGATAACTTTTATTGTATCTTTAGATAAAAATGGTGTTGGTTTTTAATAAAACCAATAAGTAAAAGAAAAAAGTATTCGAAAAATTAATAATGTTTTCCTCATTATATTAAGAAATTAAAGATATTGATAAATTCAGAGCTGCTACAAATGATCTATCAGACACAGCGCGCCACTGATAATAAGAGGAAGAATTTTTTTATTTCATGTTGTCGGGTCTAATGAATTATACAGGAAGAAATGTTTAATTTGAATAATGTTAAATAAAAAATAAGTGATCAATAAATAATATAGTTGACCATTTTTGTCATCATTAATTGATGATGGTTTATCAATTACAAACTGATTTTTTCTTAAACATGTGGTTTAAGATAAAAAATAACTATGATATGATTTCAATTTGTTCAAGAGGTAAGATTTTTTATGTTTTTATTTATAGGGTCAGGATTCATCAGAATCAAATGGGAAAAAATCAATTAGTGTAATGTAGAAAATAATAAATCTAATGCAGGCTAACAGATATAATTACCATCAAATGATTGATCATCAGTATAAATAAATAAAGAAAATATGAAATGTATGAAGCTTCTACAAAAGTATTGTCAAGGAAATTCTTGACTTTCCATTTTTTTGTAGTTATTTTGATGAAAATTTTCAAAGGGGTTCTGTAAAGATTTTATAGTGGTTTAAATATCTTTAAGGGGTCATCATAATAGTATATATTCAATTTTAATGAATTTTCAAGTATATCATGGAAAATCGGAGTGACCAAATAATTTAATCATATTGAGTAAATCAGAATGAATAATTCGAATCTAACTGTTGATTAAATAGAATGTATAGGGTGAGATAAGTTTTTAATAATATTTAAAAACTTTTATAATATTTTAGAGGAACTTATGAATTGACGATGTTCCAAAAATTCAAGGATAATTTATTTTTATGGATATTTTTGTTGACCATGAATGATTTTCATAATCTTGGCCAAACCAATTTATGGTCTCCCAGAAAAAAAGGTAGTACATTGTTCTATCCTTATATGGATTTGTTGTTATTGAGAGATGACGGTGAACAAATTATTTATATAGAGAAGAAGTTTATATATTTATCTTCTCAAATATGTTTTACATGCATAGGAAGAAACTAGAAGATACATGATCTATTGATAGTTTTTGGATCAGAACAAGAAATTGAATTGGGATTTCCAAACTGAGGTAGTAATAGTTAAGTATAATTTATGAAATGTTTTAGAAGAGTAATATTATCAGACCAATCAATCATGCTATGAAATAGAATTTTTATATCAGGTTGAGATTCATTATGAATTCTAGGAAACTTATTTTTTCTATTGGGTAAGAAAGTGAAATTATTTCCTGAAGAAAATATTTTAAATTGTGACAATAAAGAATTTGAATTTGTTTCTAAATATTTGACCCAAAATTTTGGTACATTAGTTGTTTTACAAATTTTACATGCACAATTGTATTGATCATAGTTCTATATCTATGTAAGTGTTTATTCAAATAATTTTATTCAAAAAAATGATTTTTTAAATTGTAATATGTTCTATCAGAATGTTTCCATACCCTACAAAGTAATTAGCTTATCTTATTGACTACTAACACTTTTAAATTATTTTTTTCATATGGATGTGTGATTTTTTTGTTTTATCCATGGTGGTAACTTTTTATCATCAGGTGAAGGTTTTTTTTGAAAGTGGAAACATAAAAGAATAATTTATCATTGATTCACCCCTCCTACTATCAATGATAAATTATATTCATTGGGAAACTAAAAGTGGTATAAGAACAAAATGATTTGATTATTTATCATTGATGACACAGTAAAGAAGAATTTAGGATGGATAATCACATTTCTATGAACCGTAATAGGATTCCATTCATTGATGGTAAGAACTACTTATCTAGAATGATTTAATGATTCATAATCTTATTTATATTTATTATGATTATCCTAAAGTTTCAAAATATATATTTATATCTATTGATGAAAAATATTGTCTATTGTCTTTGAAAAAGAATAATCAAGAGAATGATGGGGGGAAATGATTTACTATCAATATTTTCTTAAAGTTTCTGTTTAATAGTGAATGGTGTTTCTATTACCCATAGCATATGAGATAAGCATCAAACAAATTTATGATGCTACCAAAAAATCAAAGAAAAAAATATTACAAATCTAGTGGCTGAAATATGAAGATATCAAGATAGGTGGAAAAAAAACTTTTTGGTGAATTAGATAACATGTCAAATTATCTTGTAAGCAATATTAGATTTCATGGTGAAAAGAAAAAATATTATAATTCTTTTGAATAAATATATATATATATATATAATTATTCTTAACATGTTTTATGGTAAATATTATTTATTAGATGCTAGAGAGTCTAAAATATTATCTCTCATTGATTTTCATAGTACTCTCATTATTTATGAGATGATAAGTTAAATTTTATGAAATGAAAAAAAAGTGGATAGAGAAATGTCTTTCATTGATGAAAATATATAATAAACAAATAACGTTACTTATGAAAGAGGAATAGAGTGAATTAAATTTTCAAAATATAGAATATTAAAAATCGTGATGAATTTTTATCCCTTTTTTCATGAAATGAGAAAATAGGTATAAGAACATTCAAGGGAAAACAAAACATAATATATTTAGAATGTGGATTTGATGGAAAATTTCATCAAATTTTCCTTTAATAAATAAATAATACGATTGTGAGGAATATAATAGAAGATATAAATGATCATGGAAGAATCATGGTGATTAAAATAACTCTTATTTGAAATGAAAGCGTAGAAAGTTATCTAAATCGAAAAGAATAATATTCATATATAAATATAATAATGATAAATATATTTAGACTAAATCAGAAAAAAATCTATTGAGAGGGATATGAATAAATTTATTACAAGGGTCATGAATTAATATTTTAGAAGAAAAAAATTCTCATGAAGAAGAAACTAAATTAGAATATCATCTAAGGTAGAATGAAATGCATGTATTAGAATGATTATAAGGATTGATAAATAAATAGGGGTATATAAAAATGAATTCAATACAACAAAAAATCATGAACTCTATCCAAATAATAATTTTACTCAACTGGAAGTGTTTTTTTATTTCATGAAATTACATGAGAAAGAAAATATATATAATGAAAATATGAAAGATAAGAGGAATGAAATAGAATACGAACAATTACAGGTCCAAAAAGATACTCTAAATCTAAATAGAGGTTAAATAGTCTCAATAATTATTTTTTTGGTGTTTATGAATGATCAATAAATGGTAAGTCTTGATAAGATAAATGTTATATTCAATGGTAGAGATGAAAGTGGGAAAAGATTTTGACAAGAATAATGTTGGGAATATTATGTATGTGGAAAAGAAAAAAACTAGAGACATCAAAAATTTATAAAAAATTTCATTTTTAAACAGTTCATATTACTAATTGTTTCTATAAGTTTTAATAGAATAATGAGCTGAGAATAACATTCGTTTTGATAATGGAATGGTTGGTGGTCAAAACTGTTCATATAAGAAAGATAAGAAGGTTGTTATAAAAATTACTCACAAATCCATGTAGTCGAGGAGATTCATAGGAAAATAAAATTTCTATTGATATTGTAGGTATTTTAGTGGATATGGGAGTATAAAAATATATAATGATTTTGTCAAAACATTTATTAACATTTCATGAACTATAAAAGGAAATATTTGTGGTGTATTCAATGACCTCAATTGATGTAGTATGATAAGGATTTTCTAAATAAGACTGTCAAATAGGGTGTAAAAATTTTATAATATGATTCATACAAAATAAAATATTTTTGAGCAGTTTGAGAAACATTAACACCTTGGAAAAGGACCCCTTTGTTTTTACTATCTCAATAGATGTTTTTTATAATAATTTTTTGAAGATGGATGTTACGAAATGTAAAGGAAAACAACTTTTTTGATGAAACCAGTCTCTAATACACAATATGAGAATGATCATGTATTGTAGATAGAGGGTGTAACTCTTATATGATCAGGGGGATAATATTTTTGAATAATGTCAAAGGATTTAAAGAAGATAAACTGACA
This sequence comes from Viscum album, assembly GCA_963277665.1. NCBI lineage: Eukaryota > Viridiplantae > Streptophyta > Magnoliopsida > Santalales > Viscaceae > Viscum > Viscum album. The sequence goes on along the minus strand of OY728129.1, from coordinate 274,300,529 downwards.
TTTTCCAGTGATGAATCTCTAGGAATCAAAGGAGTTAGATCAACTATCCTTATAAAAAGAAAAGTTTAATCCAATTAAATATTTTTTATGGGATTAAACACAACATTTTTTGTATTTAAATACATTGTGATGAAGCTAAAAAAATTTGATTTTAGAATTTTTTTTTGTTTTGAAAGGATAGGAAGATGAAATGATTATAAAACGAGTCCAATAAAAAAAGGAAATGTGATCTACGTTATTGAGATAGAATTTTATTTTTTCTTAGTCGTGGGGGAATAAAATCACTTTTTAAATTAAAGGATAAAACTCATGTTTCTTATAAATATTATAAATTATTCAATGAGAGATTGTGTCTGTGGTATTTCTGATATGGGAAAAAGAATATATTGGTGTTTAAAAATCTGTTAAAAATAAATAATTACACATTATGTGCATAATAAATTAAAAATTAGTTCAAAACAACCTTTAGATCATATTTATTCTAATGTCTGTGGGCCTAGGAGAAAACAATTAACTCATAAGGATTATTACTCCCTCATATACATTGAGGATTTTAATTGAATTACTTGTGTCATGGATATGAAATATCCGTTAGATGCTCTAAAACTAATTAAATGTTTTATGAGTAAAGTTGTGAGGTAATTTAGTTATTTAACGAAGCTTATTAGAATAAACAATAATGGTGAATTCATAAATAAATAATTAGAAAATTAAATTGATAACTATTACACTTTTCATGAGATCATCACACCTAATACTCCTCAAATATTTGTGTAGCTAAAAGGAAAAGATTAATTTTCATATAAATGGGGTTACTATGTTTCCTAAACATGGTCTGTCATAGTATTTTTGAGATTATGACTTGATTAATTCAATGTATAATATACACAAATTTTTCGGTAGACAATGTTCATATATGAATCAATAATAATTGTTTTATGGGTAAAATCCATTTTTTTAACACATAAAAGTTCCCTAGAGTTAATTAATCATAAATAATAATGGTGTAAACCATGTAATTATTTTGTAAAGAGGAGAAGATTATATTTTTCATGGCTATTCTCTAGATAGAATATGATATAGATGTTTCAACAATGACTTAGAATGATTAGTTGAATCTTTTGATGTGAAAGTTATTGAATGGGTGTTGAAGAGGAATAGACAAAAACATATAACCAATATTATGAAGTAGAAATAATTTATGATAAAGATGAAAAAAATTAAATCTATTTCATGAAGCAGAATTAGACTCAGCAGATTCTAGTCATGTAGATGAATATAAAAGATATCATCAAAGGCAAAGAAACCAAGTGAATTCATAAATTAATATTAATGATAAAAATAAATGTTTTCAAACAAGATCAAAAATTTAAATCCTTATACATTTTTAAAAGTTAATCCTGAAGATGTCAATGAATATTTTGATCATCCAAAATGGGTTTACAATATGAATAAATATCTTGATCGAATTGGAGAAAATGGTACATTAGAACTCATTCATAAACATAATAAAAACATTTATTGATAAAATATTTATTTTTTTAATCAAGACGAATAAATATGGAGAATTTATAACAAGAAAAAAGATTAGTGTACAAAGGTAACATATAAATTGAAGAAAATAACATTAATTATACTTTTTCTGATGGTAATATTAAAACAATATGAATATTTATTTTTATTACAACATAGTGATTAAACTAAATTTTTACATGAATGTGATATTAGAATTTATGAATGGTGATATTGATGTATATTTTCACAATGAACAAACATGTGTATTCGTTGTTTGAAGAGATAATGATATGTGTTCCAGCCGTAGAAATAATTTTACGGGATAAAACAATCTAAGAGGGTGTTTTATTCCTAATTGGATACTGTATAAAGGAATATGAACTTTATAATATGGATAGTATATTTTAATCTAAACATTAAATAATGTCAGGAGTTTCCCCCCTATTAATTGTTTATGTTGATGACATGACCTTTTTTAGGGAAGATGAATAAAATTGTGAATGATCTACTAAATATATGAAAATATTGTTTGATATTTACTTGTTGAGATAAATTAAATACTCTCATGGGATATAAATCACAAATAAAAAAGAACTCATATATTTCTCATGAAAATAAATCTAATGAACTTTTTAAAGTGTTTAAAAATAAAAACCTAAAAAATAATTCCACATATATTTTAAGAATAACAATGTTGACTAAAGATAGAGAAGGAAATGAAGATAATCAGTAAAAATTTTGAAAACTGATATGAAGTTCGTTTTTTTGCTAACACATGACTTAGATTATTTTAGGTTATCAATTTAAGTACACAGTTTCAGAGTACTCCAAAATATTAACACATTTTCATGAAAATTTATTCCTGTATATATCAGAGGAACATCGCAATCCATAATCATAAATGATAGATCTGATAATAATGAAATTTTGGGTATTCATATATCGATTTTACATGTAATGTTAATGGTAGTATATCAACATCTGTTTAAATTTTCATTATTTAAAAAAGTTGTTTTAGTTGTAATAAAATTATCTTGAAATCATAAAATCATACCTTAGATAAAGCTGGGTATTTTTCATCTACTCAAAAAGCATCCCAATTAATATTGACGAAGACTCGGTTGAAATATTTACCTGTTGATGTGACATTAGAATTTATCCATGGTTGTGATATGAAATGTGAAATCAACCTTAAAAGAAATATGATTCACATTATCATTCAAGAATTAATGATATCAAATATCATTTAGTCAAAGAGTATGGGTATAAGAATGAATTGAAGTAGGAGTATTCTCTTGTATGGGAACTTTTTTTTGAAATTTTCACAAAACCATTACCATAGGAACCTTTTTATAAACTAATAATGAACAATGGAATATATCCCATTTATCATAAGTGTGGATGCATGTGTTTTTGTACACTCTCCCATCTAGTATTTTGATAGTTTTTTAAGTGGGTAATTGTATGAAAAATATATAGATTGATATGAGAAAAATGTACTTATTGAAACACATAAGTAGAGGGATATGTTGGTAAGCTTTGAATCAGAAATTATAAATATGTGACTTATTCTAACAGTTTTTTATAGTGTCTATTGGTATCTTTTTCATGAATGGTGAAGAAGATAGTAATGATGTGAAACAAATGTGAAGTGTATTTCATGTGCTCCTAATTTTGGATGAAATTGTTTTCTCAATCAATGATTATTGATTCCTACAATGAACCATATTTGGAAAAAATACAAAGAGGGGTATTTTTGAGATCATGTTGAATGGAGAAGGATTCAAGATGAGGAATAAATTTATTTTTAAGAGAATTTGCCTTTGTTGTCAAAACAGAATTAAATCACCTATCTTTTTATTTTTTGGCAATTAGACTGACTGTCATTTTCATGAAATTTTACTCATAATGCTTATGACTGTAATTCATATTGAGAATACATTTTATTATTAAAATGGATCATTAAACTCATCCAATTTATGTTCTGAAAGGGGAATCTTAATGAGATGTGGTATTAGAGTCTATATGACTATGACAAAAATATGATGATTCGTTTCAGTTTTTTATTTCACACAAATTCATAAGTAATCATTAAAACAAGTAATGTATGCCCTGTGAATGAAATGGGGAATCTTTTTGATCATATTTAGGATTGGATTAAAATGAATGAACTAGTTTTAAAGATACAAATAGTTTCAAATTTAAGTAAGATGATGTTATACTGACCATAAACATATTAAAAGTCATGAGGAATTCATAATATAAGCATATGTTTTGGAAAGAATAATCATAATGATGCTAAATATTTCTCACCACAATATATCGGTGTGAGATCACCCCACTTAATATTTTTTTATGGAAGGGAAGGATGATCATAATGATATAAATAGAAGTTTTTTGTATTTATTTAAACATATAAGTCATAGGAAACAAATCATAAGAGAAGTAAGAATGTGTGCATCACAATCAAAAAAAATAATGATATGGAGAAGATGATACTGCTAAAACTATTACATCAAAATATTTCTTCCACCAATTATCTGAGAGTGATATGTTTCTATTTGTAGTTCTTGGGATAACTAAATAAGAGAAAAAAAAATTATGCGTGGACTAATTTTTAGATGAAAGGTTTATATCAATAAACAATGTTGTCAACCATTATCATCATGATAAATTGTTGATTTTTTTTAAGTATTAACCTCAACTTCCTTAAAATACATCGTTAAGAGAAATAATAACTCTGATATTTTTTCAATTTGGTTAAGAGGAAAATATTTCTTACATTCTTAGTAGTGAGTTCAAGAGTCATCCAACTTATGACAACATTGAATTGTTATAGTGAATTAGAAAACAATCTATATTATATATTCTAACCTAGATAAAAATCGCTATACATATGATCATCATCCTAAATATGTAAATAAAAGAAGAAATATCTCAAACATCTAAAAATGTATTGTTAATGGAAATCGTGGAATTAATGTTTGTAGTGAGTATTTAAATTTTTGTGATAGAGGGTATGGAAGGATGGTTGAAGGGTTTATATATAATGATTTTTTCATTATAATTGTATGACAATAGTTTTGATTAAATTTTAAGTAGGCCGAATAAAATTGGAGTGAATAAACACTTTTATCATAATAAAAAGTTCATAATAAGAATCAAAAGTGGACTAAATATTAAAAATAATAAATGATGTGATCTAAATTACTGAGGTGTTTCAATAAGTTTGAGGAGATTTTAAAATAATTGATATGGTCGATATGCACCTAAAATTCATGAAGAGGTAATGTTTTTAAAAATTAGGTATAGTGTAATTTTTTTTTAAAATCACACCTATATCATTTTCTGGTCACCTATAAATGGAAGAAGTACATTGTAATTTCCTGATAAAGAATTACAACTCAAGAGAGAATACTGATAACTGAATAATTATATAGAGAATAATTTCAAAGATTGGGCATTCTTTTTGATGATTTTAGGACAGAATATGATAACAAAATATATAATATCATAATCATAGTTTACAGATTAGGACAAGATATTGTAATGTGATTTCTATAATAAGGTAGAAAACGATCAGTATTGTTTCAGTGGTATTATAGAAGAATATTTTAATCAAAAAAATCAATCTAAATGGAAAATTAAAATTTTTTTATATTAGGTTGAGGGTCATTAAAAATCCTCAAATGTTATTTCCTAATGTAGGGTAAGAAGCTGATGAATTCTTTTAGGAAAATGTTAATAATAGTTGGAAACAAATCTTGATAACATTTTTCTTACATTGTTAGAAAATTATTTTTTTACATAATTTGTTCTAAAACAACAACCAAAACAATTTTTAGTGTTCAAATACTATATGTTTATTAGTGAATATACTACTATTTTTATTTGACAGAAAATTATTATTTTCTAGTGGATTGTGTCATGTTTGGTATCATCCAAACCAGAACAAGTATCTATCTACTCTAATTGAATAGGGAAACCTTTAAATTAATTTGTCTTTATGAATGAGTGATTGTTTTTTACTTATGTTAAAAACTATTTAATAGGAGGTGATTATGGTTTCAAAAATTTGAAACATTAACCGAAAATATATCATTTATTCACCCCTCACTCACTGAGTGACACTTGATCTTGACCGGGAAAATTAATATTTAAAAACAAAATTAATCATATTTAGTAATTTATTTCCAAAAATAATAATTTTGGGATATTTACATGTTGGAATATGTCTAGGGTGTATTTATGGTATTTTTAGAAAAATTTGAATTTTTGGTGAATCGTGTGAAATGATATTTCACCATATTTCACATTATAAGACGAATAAATGAATTTTTTTCATTGATAGTTTAAGAACCCAATATATAGATATCCCATGGACCATTAACATTTTATATTCACAAAAATAAAATAAATTATATTTTTTTGTTTTAATATAATAAACATATGAATATAATAATCAAAATCACCCATCCCCTCCACTTATAAATACTTCCCATCACCACCCCTTCTCCTTGCGCCATGTATGACTTTAAGCACTAAAAATATCAGAGAAAACCTATACATTCCACTTTCTATACATCCAATTGTGACTATTATCACCAAAACACCATTTCCAAGATCCTTAAAGGTTCCTTCAAATATGTGATATTAAATGGTTAACATTTTCAAGATACCTCTATTATATTATTTTATTTTATAACTTCCCCTTTTAACAATCATCCAAAAAAAATAATAAAAACTACATTTTCCATGTATATAATATAGCTATAAATTTTTAAAATAATACCTATTATCTATTTAATATTTATGTAATCTTATTCAATGAAAAACAAAAGCATTTACCATATTATGTTGGTTAACCACCTTCATAGAAGACAAGTTTTCATCTTCCACTACTGCATTCATGGAATGCTTAAATTATATGTTAATTATTTATCAGAAAATAATCATCTGTAATATTTTTTTAAAATTATGGAATGTGTATCTGTATATAATGTTAAATAAGAAGTGTTTAGTTTTAGATTGTTGGAAAAACACAAAATAAACTAAACAATTATCATTATGTTTAAAATAAATGAAAAATCTGCATGTTAGGAAAAATGATATATCGGTCAATTTTGAATTATTTATGTTCATGAATAACATTTTATTTTACATTTGGTGAGGTATTACCATTTTAAAATAAATTCAATAATTATACACAAGTTTTATGACCAAGAAACCATTAGATGAACTCTATCAGATCACCAAAATTTAACACTATAAAAATAAAAAATGACTATAACTAACTGTCATTAAATTTTAATAAATAGAATATATTTCTAATTTATTATGTATATATTAATTATTTAATTAAATTTTATTATATAGGATATTAATTGTAATATTATAATGCATTTTAATATATGTTAACGGATCTTAATGAACATCAACATTTCATTTAGGTTACACATTTTCTCACATTTCATAAATTAATAACTTCATTTATATTATACATAACTCGTATATTATGTATATATGTTAATAATATATATATATATATATATATTGATTAATTAATCTTAAATTGAAGAATATATTCATGTTTTAAATGGTTCCCTTATCACCTTATCACGATAAGAAAACCAGGTTAAAATAAACTTCTCTGTTTCATTCCCATTTTCGAGTACGCTCCATAAAATTATCTAAGATTACCATATTCTCAAAATTCACCAATTTTATCCTAAATAATGATTCAATTTATTTTTTTTGATATAATTATTTTATTATCCGCTTTGAAGAATCTTTACTATCTTCCCCAAAATACCACTGATGTTTCATTTTTCTAATGTTTCTAAACATTTCATTTTAGTGTTGTATATTATGTTAGACATCATAAATCCTTAAATATTATTTTTATTTATTTAATAATGTTTTAAAGTTATTTAAATAAACTCATTTAATGATAAAGTTAGTATACACTCTATGAATCTTTTTATTAAATGATTACAAACCCAATTTCATACCATGGGTATCCCTTATGTTTGTAAATTAAAATTTATTTATTAAAGAGGAGAAAATATGAATGTATTATTTTGTATGTTGGAAAAAATATAGAGATATAATTCATTGGGTAATTCATTAGTCTCATGAGACGTTATGTAGTGATTATCGAGTAAACATAATCCACTATGGGGTATTATTTACCATGTGAAAATTTATTAATAGTAAGAATTTACTTATATTTATTTTATGTTATTTGTTTATTAAACAATAATATTCATCCCTGATTATATGATTAAATGTATTATATATTATTCATATATATATATATATGTATTCATAATTTGTTCATTTTATTTATTTATTTTAATACCTTTGACTCAATTGTTATGCTTCATTTCAATGATTGTTCCCTTACTATTATTTTTAGAATACCCTTCTTGTTTATGTATTACATATATTGTCCTATATATTTTTAGGAGATAAATTATATTTATGATATCATAAGTTATATTAATAAAAAAATAATTCCCCTCCAATTTCATTTTTATAAATTGTGTTCAATATCTTTCAATGAATCTAGGGTTTTCGATACCCAATTTTTAGTTTATAGATAATTAATATTAAAATCCTTTAATAATATCAATAAAGGAGTTGGTCACAATATCCATGATAATAATATTTCATTTAAATTTTGGATGCATTGGTAATTTCATAAGATCGATAACATTAAAGAACAATGCGAGAGAGGATTTTTCAAATCCATTGGAAGTGAAATTATTAGTATCAATGTTTGAATAAAAACCACAGATTATGTATATGGTGATGTAGGATTATCAAGGTATTTAGTTATAGAATTTTGATAGTATATTTTTTAACATATTTATTTATGACATAAATTAATCATCCTCTTTGATATAAGATGATCGGATAAAGGGATAATATTATACATAAAGGGTTCATTGGAGGATAAATATTGATTTGACCTTATGTCTTTTCCCTCTCGGTATCATGATATTTTGTTAGATGATAAAAAGTTAAATTTTTCATCTAAATTACGTTTAGAAAAGGTCCTAGAGTTTCAGACACTATGTATATAATAGATTCTTGGTTTAATTATCTATGGTTTCAATATGTAGGTTAGAATATTATTATCATGTGTGATGAATAAAATATAATTATCATATTTTTTTATCAAAATCAATTATTGAGCTCTTTTGAAACCAGTAGTAATTATTTAATTAAATAAATATATGTTATACATTGTCTCATAATTATGATAATGGGGGGAATGAGTTATGGTTTAGTGAGAATGTAATTTTTTTGAATAAATATAAATTTAATTTTTCAGGGAAAATAATATTTAACTAATACAAAATATATGGTCATGTCAAATACATAATAATAATATAATTAGAAGATATAAATGGGTTGTTGTGTGGGATATGAGAACATTAAATAGTCTTTTCGAAAATAATATTAAACCAAATGATTTTCTATTACTCACTTTATATTTATTATAAAAGTTAAAAAAAATTGGATTTTTATACGAATTTTTTGATAAAAATTTTATTCTAGTGAATTATGTCATCCTTGGGATATTATAAAAAATGATTCATGTTTGATGAAAATTGGTGATAATCATCCTTCATCCCCCATTGTGAGATAAAAATTAGTATCCAACAAGACTAATTAGGATTCTAATGATTGTATATAAAAAATTTAAAGTATACCAAAATCAGTACTATTATCCAACGAACCATACAGGATTTTCATTGATTATTGGTTCCCATGTTAATCACTAGTAGAGAAAAACTATCCTTTATTACTTATTGAAAAAATTGTTCATCAAGAATGATCAAACATATTAAACTATGCTGACTAAATTAATATTTGAAATAATTCACAATCTATGAAAATTAATTATAACTTACATGTGGGATCCAATATTCATGTATTCTAAAAACGATATTCCATCTATATTTGATGAGATATAGGAATTGTTTCCAAAAAAATATTTACTAAATGTAACAACCCCTTCAACTACTCCATCAAACCCTTCAGGTGGTACTAAAGTCATCAAATGTAAATTTATAATATATTTTTTAGTGTAGATCGTTGCATGAATTATTTTTTTGGGACATCTTGCGTTTTTTTCATTTTTAATATTTTGATTTTTATTATGATAATTCACAATAATGTGATAATTTATATTTTATATATTTATTAGTAATGATTTAATGAATTATATAGAGTATTATTGAGTTATTTTTTGGTAGACCTAAACTACATATTTGGAAGTACAGATCATGAAATTTGTATGGGATTTGTAGTACATGACTTGCCACATGATGTGAACCTGAAAGACATTAATTAAATGATACAAGTTAATGAACCAAACATTCTCAGAAATATTCATATTACACTATATTTAGATACATTAACACCACTTAGTCTTCATGTTTTCACTGGAAAAATCATAGACCCACATGCTCAAAAACACATCATTTATTTATCGCATGAATCAAGGTAATTAAAATCTATAAAGATTATATTCATTACTTATGAGGTTATTTAATAATTATGTTACAACAATTATGTAATCTATATGCACAATGTTTATTAAATACAAATAACATGGTGTTCAATTGAATAATTCACATGTGTTGTACCACATGGAGTGTTAAATTAATTCACATGTGATATATATTTATTTGAAACTTGGTTTATGAAATTAAAATGAATTATAATTTCATTAATTCAGACATAGTGTAACCAATACATAGAATGTGAAATTTTTTTACAAGTGATGTATTTTGATAAAGTCCATAGGGTTTTTGAACATGAAACATAATTAATTGAATTACAATAAAATAATATTTCTTACATCATTAAATCACTCAACACATTTTTTGTTAATGGTATAAAAAATTACAATCAAAATTATTAGAATATTAAATTAAAAAAATAAATTTTATATTTCCTCTAAGTACACAACACATACATATTAAGAGTTTGTCAACATCAATTTTTGTTTATATATATTATTAATATAAAATAATAATATATTGAATAAGATAATTATGGAGATCAATTTGTTTATTATTATATAAATAATAATAATGATTTGAAATGACTATTATCTTGTGAACAAATGTATATTCACTGCATATTGGGGATGTTCATGATACTAGAATGACCTATATATGATTTTTTATATTTTATTAAAATTATGTATTTTGTTTTCATCTATTATTATTTCAGTTTAATGGTTGTTTCTAGGCCATCCCCTAATCATTATTTAATATGAATCCTATCCTATGTTGATTATTTTATGAAACCCTTTATACCCCATATATGGGTTACACTAAATCATGTGTGTATTTTTTTTAAATGCATTTGTTAATGATCACACTCATAGGATAAAATGGTTGGTTAATATTCAGAACAATTCATTTTCTAATGTAGTTATTAAATAGGTGAAATGGTGGAATGTGGAATCCCAAACCAATAACTGGATCATAGTGTATTTTTCCATAGCATCTACAGTTGGGTTATCATCATCTTGAGAAAAAAACATCGAAATATTTTTCATGATAAAAAAATATGATTTCATTTTTTAGTTAGTTAATTTGGAAATTATTTATATTGAATGTATGCAGGTCACAGTAAATAAAATAATTAACACTCATGCAGGATATAATTAAAAAAATAAGTATAAATTTTATCTGGACATCATTGTTAACTAATGTAAAATATTATTAATATTAATAGGCATGTTGTTTGATTAAATGGTCTTATTTGAAAAATATATTAATAAAAAAACCAAGAAAATAAAATATTATATAAGTTTATAAATCATGTATATGATTTAGAATACTATAAATAGTTTTAATGTTCATAACCAACCCATATTAGAGTGATTCAAACAAAAATGGAGTTGTAATGAATATTTTTGGTCGACATAATCCCAATTATAAAATATTTTTATATCCATTTCATATAATGATATAAATATTTATGTATATATTTTGAAAACCAAGGTTTATAATTTTTTAGACTTAGGAGTCTACCCATTGGATCAAGGAACTGTAAATCCTTAGTTAGAAATGGAATTTCAACATAAATATCATCACGTATCTTGTCCAACCATACATGGGGTTATTATAATTGAATAATGAATTATTAAGACTATATTATATATAAAATAAGATAGATTAATTATGGTATTGATTTTAATAAAAACATGGTAATGTTTTGGGAGACTAATATTCTTTTTTATTATATCTTGAATTTTTTATTCAACATGGGTACTAAAATATGTTCTAATTATTCATGAAATTATTAAATCCCTAAAAAGTTACATTATGATTATGATATATCCTTAATATAATATATTGTCATGGCAGTATAAATTTCAAGGAATTATATAGATGATATTTAATTATAATATTCTATTAGGAAAAATATATTGTTCTAAAATACATAGTTCATAAGCCACGTAGAAAAGGTTGTAGTGTGGAACAATTATACCTCTTCAAAACATGTGGATGATGTTGTATATTAAAATATACTTAGAAAAATCATGAAAGCATAGATAAGTTTAAAATTTATTCTCATCTCCATGATCATTAATAAGGGAAAAATATAAATTGGATATTTTTGATATCGAGGTCTCTTTTCATGTGAAATTATGGATATTCAGCATTAGATGATCCTCATTTGGATATGATGACAAAAAAATTGAGTTCATAGTCATCCTAATAAAATTTCCACTAGATGATTTAAATACAGATCTCATTTTATCATCACTACACATTATGTTCTCTAGTTTAATTATAATTTATAATATGGTAAATATTATCTATTCTTATTTGGGACTCCTCAGTCGTATTCACAATGTTAATAAGGTAATAGGTAAACAATTGATATTTATAGTGAAAAAATAAATTAAAAATGAAAATGGAAAAAAGGAAACACTTTAGGTCTAAGGATTCAAAATAATGACATTCTAAGAATAGTATGATCCAATGGTGGGAAAAGTAATAATTTTTTTCATGTGGTCATATAAAAAACTATAGTATGAATTATCCAAAGATGAAAAAATGGGGAACATTAGGTATATCTGTTATTGAGGTAATATTAACTTTATCCACCACTTGGGCATTAGATACTCATTATGGTGCTCACATATTAATCAAAATACATGTAACATATGTATTCATGAAAGAATTCATAGAATATGTGGATCATTGAGACACCAATAGAGCTCAAATAGTTGTCATTTATATTCTATATAATTATCTCACAAATACGACTATATTAATATTTTTTAAAATATATTTTATTATTATCCTATTGTTTCTAATAATATAATACTTTTTTATTTACATGTTATGAATAGTTTTTTGTCATTTTTGGAAATAATAAATACTTTTTTTCAAATATTATATTTTTAAGGAATTAACAGAGGTAAAAATATCCATTATGAATTTATTATGAAATCCATGTATTAAAAGATTATTAATAATTTTTTTCATAGTACTACATTAATACTTGGAAAATATATATCATGATAGAAATTTATAATATTTTGAACTAAATAAACATGATATTTATATCACTAATTTATATGAAATGTTTTCTACATAACCTTTTATTGTATTAGGTGAAAGTGATAATGTGATTAAACCATTATTAAATAATCATTTATTCAGATATAGTCTTATAGAAGCTAAAACTGAATTTTAAAATTTATTACATTTCATGTTGTATTGATAAGGTATGTATTCATCATATTAAATAATTACATGTTACCTTCCATATTGGAATAAATTGAAATTATGAAGAATATAGAGAATAAATATGGAATAGATATATATAATCATTAATTGGATTGTGGCGGTGTACATGTTAGTCAATTTTTTATCACACATTTATGGGACTATGGGACGTCGTTCCAATGAAATCCCTCCTATAGAATATTGTGGAATGGTGGAAGTGAAAGGAATAACTTCACCTTATAGACCATGGTGTTGTTTTTGTTGATTTATCTATATCATCCATTATCCAATCTGTGGTATGTATTACCAAACTACTGTGTATATAATAATATAGGATAAAACTAGTGTGGTACATGAAATAATTAATAAGATAATATATGTAATGTTTTATTGTCAATCATTCAGATATAATTTTGTGTGTCTTTTATTAACGACACATATACAATAAAACTCCCATCATGAGGCACAAATTATATCTAAATATGTTACACAATTGGAAAATGTCTTATTACCAATATGGACCCTACAAATAATTGTAATAGTGAGTAGGAAGTCCATATTACATGAGAGGGGGAATATCCTCGAGATGGATATTGGGATCAGATTATCATTGATGAAGATGATGACCAAGATACATATGAGATGATAGAGGAATAACATTCGATAACCACAATGGAAGAATAATATCTTGTTTCACACAGACTAAACTGGAGCACCTGAGAAGTTAGATAACTAGTATGTTATATTTTTTAGTCAACGATGATGTCAAATAATTATTACTAGGGAATGATTATCATATATCTTACATTAATTTACCATAGATCTTATATTAATTTATCATAGATCATAGATTATATAATATTGTACGAATCCATGAATTTTTAGATGTATTCCATATATTATAATCATGACCTTGTTTTCTTAGATATCAAAATGGATGTAAGGATTATTTATTGTAAATTGTCATTCAAGAGACAACTGTTCAAGGAATGTAATTTTAGTACCAATAATGAAATCCTTATGAAAAATTTCTTCAATGGACCTAGTGGAATCAACTACGTTGAAAACAGTTTTTGTATTTTTCATGTCTAAGTAATTCATAATTTTACAAATAATATAATCATTAGATTACTCTATAATTTGGTTCCTTTATTTGGGAATATCATTCCATAGTGGGAACTTTTAAAATCACGTATATATGTCCCAACTATAATGGTTTGGGACTCATTGTAGTTATGAATGTCATTGAAATCCATTTATGTATTAAATCAAACATACCAGTAACTGAATATTCATTTTCATAAATCTATATGACAGTCCAGTTTCATAATGATTGAATATATTCCATGTCTCTATTGATAGATTAGTGGGAGTGTGGTCATTTTTCTAGTAGTACCTTCCAATTATATAATAGTTTCTTATACAATGTACCCTTCTTTCTATTAGTTTAGTATTGGTTGAACAAATGTTTCCCCATGATCGACATAGGTGAAGTTGAATACATACATTGGATCTAGATTAATAAAAAATTTCAAAGTTGTATCCAAAACTATGTCAGGGTACCAACATTGGATAAATAACAATCCTAATTTGGAATTGTTTTTGAGACACATGAAAGTCATTACTCCATGATAATGTGTACTCAGAAAAAATATTGGAGAGATAGGATAAATATTATTCATTTAACATCTACGATAGGATGGATTATAAATTTCATCACATTTATGAAGATTAATTTTCCGTATTCCCTATGAATGAATAGTTTATAATAATGCAACCTAGAATAACATTTTTAGGATGATGTAAATATTATCCAGAAATATTTGAGGCATTCTAAATAATTTTTACTAGTTCCCGGAGGATATAAGGAACTGTACACCCAAGGATACTCATATTCTAGTCTTTAAAATGATCTAGAAAACATGATATAATAGTCATGATATGCATTCACTCTCAATGGAGATATTCTCATATATAAGAGCTCAAGTAATTCTGTTTTATCTAATTTAAAAATGAATTTTGGGTATGTTGAGAAATTTTATATAGATAAGGATGAAAATAAATTTCACAAAATCATCCAAGAGAATGTTTTGGTTATTAGTATTATATAATGTACTATGGTATGTGATGATAATATTTTAGTGTTTTCTCTCATAAAAGATCCAGGGTCTCACTAATGGATGCAATGATTAATATAATGGTTTCATTAATTTATTTATATTTATCAAATAGATGTTGTTTTAGGGAGTAGAGGATTTATGGAGGATAATTTGGAAGACTCTATATCTAAATTAGTATCTCAGTTGTAGAATCAATATCATGTCAGACTAAGAGGGAATTTATTTTTTTAAATTGATATAGTCAATATGGGGGACTATTGAAGATGGTGGATCCAAAAACATGAATGTAATGTTATATTTGATTACCTTTGACATTATAGGTGGTTAAACAAAATATAACATCTTATCACTTATTTATTTTTCTTATTTGGGATAATTTATGTGATAACAACATAAGGATACATGTGATGTTGGATGTAAACAATAGTTCCTTCCTAGGATGTGATACTTTAGATTGTATGAAAAGATACAATAAACCCACTTTTTGTGATCAGATGATATAGCTTGATAATAATATGCAATATAGAAAATTAGGGGTATGAGACATAAAGTAAATTAAGAATCTTTCTCATAGTGTTCACCCATGTTAATATCACAGAAGGAAGGCTTTGTAAATGGACCAAACAATAAAAATTTAAGATGTTCAATGTTTCAATGGATATTCCTTTGTATAGATCTTTATAATGATACATTAATCCTATGATTATTGTTAATATGTGTCATGACTCATCTGATTTTATGTATTTCATAAACTATGATTATAATATATTTTCAAGATGATGGGTTCACCCCTAGTGGAATATCTCTAATTAGTAATGTGAGAAAGGATTTTTTCCTTCCATAGGTAGTGACTATCATAGTACCTTTAATGGAATTGAATAGCCGGAATATGATTATGACCATGGATTATTATATGTGTATTTACTTTTAGATAGGGAATGAAATAGAATCAATAATATAGGGTAATTTCATGTTCTATGAAATTTGAATGAAGAGAAATATTATGAAAATGGGATTTATTACATGATAAGGGATTGTAAAATGTTGAATGTTATTGTTACATTTAATCTATTATCTATGGATACCATTTCATATTTCATGATGTTAACATTGGATATTTGGGTGTTTATTGAATTATTTAATGAAAAGTGTATGTCTAGTCACAAAATATATTTATCAAATATTTTTGGTTAAATTATATATAAGCTTTGCATTTATACTAGATTGTTATTCTTAAATACCTAAATAATATTTAATAGAAATTGGTATCTAATCACAAGTGTTTATTTATGGGTTTATAATGAAATTATGTTTCTTATTTTCATAAATATGTGTTATACTTTGTTCAACAAATAAGGTAGATGAAGCGATGGATGATTTATGATTTTTTGGAATGGAAAATTATATTTTAATAAATATTTATTTATATATATTGGATACATAAAATATAGTTATTTTACATTTTATGAGCATGTCAAGTAATTAATTATAATATTATTAATATTAATATATTTAGTATACTTGGTGATAAGTTAATATTAATAGCTCATGAGGGAAATAATATTCTAAACACAACTGTATAGATTCCCTAATGTTGAGTTATTATATCATATAATAAAATGGGAGTTTATAAAGAATTAGTGTACAAAATATTTTGAACTCTATAGACTTCTTTCGTCACATTGATATTATATTAAATTCTTATATATAGATGGGTGTTTGAGATCATCCTCTTACAAATTCAGTTGTAAGAGAAGGATGAGAATACAATATGCCTCATTGGGATTCTAAATACACGAGAAAAATATAATGAAGTAATGATTATGGAAATTCATACTAGTATCTGATGAAACCTACTGTGATGATTTTAGATTCATGGTGCAAGTTTATATAAAAAAATAATCAGAATATAACCTTGATTTATGACTCGAAATATTTATTTGATAATAAAGGTAAAATTAATTTGATAATAAATAAATAATTACAATATAGGGTAATTTTTTGTATATATAAATCATTTATAATGAATATATTATTTTCTATCTACATTTATTCATGGAATAATATTCTATCATTTAATGTGGAAAATAATGAATAATTTGATGGAAACATTTTATTGAATATGGTCCTGATGGATTCAAATGTTCTAGAGAACCCATAAAAATGGATCCTTGAGTAAGGAAATGATGGGAATGGAATTACACAAAGATTATACTTGATATTTTATACTATAGAAGTCTTCAATACAAATAGAAGACTATAGAAATGATTTCATATTATTATTTGTATACTAATAAATATTTTTGATGATTATGATATACACTCATGGTTCATAATTGATTAGTGATTATTCAATACTCATATAAATTATTTTTGTGAAGAAATACTTCTTCTATGAATCTGGATTAAATATCATTGAGTGACTAAGTATAAATTTTGTAATTTATGACTATATTATCATAAAATTAAAAATATTTTATTTTTTGTTATGATCAATGAATTATGTCTCCACTGAAAAACATTTATTTAGAAATTGAGATCACAATTTCATTTATTTACATTTCCCCATGTTACGATTAATGTTTTATATTTTGTAGGTCTATTAAGGGTACTATGTGAGAAGGTCAATATAAAATAAACATTTATGACTATAGGGTGTACATTATTGGGATATATATAGAATGATCATAAAAAATGATAAAATATTTATATTATTAATGCTTGAGTCTCCTACGAAAAACTAACAACCTATGTTATGTAGAAATCGTTATCTAAGTCCATATGAACAAAATTATCTTTTAAATCTAACCAATCCATAGGAATTAATTCCACAGAAACAATATGAATGACCATATATATAGATATTTATTTAACTTCTAGCTATTTAATCTTTGAGAAATTTAAACCTTCTATTTTTTTAAAACACGTTATTACATGCTCAACCTTGTACCTTTAACTACCATCATCTATATCGTTCAGATAATCTGCCCACATATTGTAATGTACATTATTTCCATTGGGACATTTCATTTGATCCCATGATCTAACATCATTTAATTATTCAATCACATTCCTCATAGAAAACTCCAACATATCTGTTCTATATGAAATGAATCTTCTTATATAATACTAATATCTATGAGTGTCAATTAGTGAAGATCATTTCAATTCTTTTTCACAATGATGCTTATACTAAAATTCTACTAATACACCATATTTGTCCCAACTATATCCATAACTACTTCCTATGGACATCCGTCTATCAGATATATCCCAATATATACTATATTTATTGGTCTCTTTGGAGCTTCATGTAGTTGAAATATTATGAGAACAAGAAATAATTATTGAATATCCTATATGATATTTAGTGATTTTGGTTCTGAATTACTTAATGAATTCTTTTTACGATCTAAAAACAATGGTAAAACGTTATTGTGAGCATCATGACCTGAATATATATTTATCTCATTAATATTATCCAGTAGATTACAATCCACAAATAATATGTCTTTTCAGGGACAAAATTTCACATTTAAAACCATTATATGACTTATTCTCCTTTATAAAAACACAAATTCTTCATCATAATACCAAAAAATAAAATAAACTTGAGATATAGTCTATGTATTGAAATCTTATTATAATCAAATATAGAGATATATAACATAACTAATGTATTTGACATGGGTAATGTGAATTTTCTTTCTACCCGAATAAGCATACATACGTTCCTACCATAATGAAAAATAAGTAATGTTACTTATCTAGTAGGCAACATAGTTCATTGATTCCAGCCAAAACACATTGTTGAATACATAATAAATTATACACATTCTATCATTGTCACTAGATTTTGATTCATCCACTCTATGAATTGGTTATGAGTAGAATAACCTGATATTATCTTTCAAATCTATATAACATTCTACAAATTGAGTCTTTTAAACAGTATAATTCTTTTATCCCCCTCATTGTCGATACAAAATATATTTGCTAAAATATGGTCTCATTTTCCACTTTTTCCCTCAATTAGATGAAGTTTAGGACACATAATACCTGGGCCCAAGAATATACATTCACCCATTGTGTGGTAAATCATCGATAAATTTAACACAATACAGTGATCATCAAAGAAAAATATTGTTACTGTATTTTTTATATAATAAATTATAATATTTTAATGAATATTTTTTTATACTATTTACAATTCCACTTGGAAATCAATGTTCTAGAGAGCCATTTTTTGGTTATATTAATAATATTATATATAATAATCATGCATAAGAAATTTTCAACAAGTAATGTAATATCTTCTTAATGGTGTATAAACTAGTAAGTATGCGACCTCCATTTAATCAATATTATGAGTTTTATCTTAATAGTGATACAAAATTTTTAATTATATAGTGGTTTGTTTAAATGTGGAGGGGTCTAAAATAATAAAATTAAAAAAAATTATTTATTTAGTATTTTTGGAAATTATTATCCCCATTATTCTATATAAATTGTATACAATATTCACCCACATAGTTATTTTATTATATAAATTCATGGTCATTATTATTTAGAATTTATTTTGGATGAATAATAAGACTAATTAAATTTTAGTTATTTATCTCAATTGGATAGTTTATTTAAAAATACTAATAATGAATGCGTTAGACTATACATGATTTATTGTTTCATTT
This sequence comes from Viscum album, assembly GCA_963277665.1. NCBI lineage: Eukaryota > Viridiplantae > Streptophyta > Magnoliopsida > Santalales > Viscaceae > Viscum > Viscum album. Next base: position 274,280,432 of record OY728129.1, on the reverse strand, counting down.
TTTATTGTTCTTAATTAATTTATCGTAATAAGATATTATAATATAATGTTATTAGTATATAAATAAACATTAATAGGGATTGTTAATAAGAAGATATGTATGTTTGATACAAATAATTCTATATCCATTTACATATTGAGAAATACATAGAGTTTTTTTACTGTTCTCCTTACATACAATTATAAATATATGACTTATAATTATTTTAATTGAAATAAAGGGATAGTAATAGAAAAAAAAAGTTTATATAATGAGTAAATATTATAATAAAAAGGTCTAACCAATATAAAATATCTCATTACTATCCTGTGAATAGAGATTACATATTATTTCAAAAAAATTAAATGTTAAAAAAATCATTAATAATTTACTACAATTGGGAGATTAGTCTCTTAAAAATAAATCTTTACATAAATGAATGTGAAGTGATGTTTATAAATATATATATTATGAGATATATTAGGATGAAATATATATGAAATTATAGATTGTGAATGTTTTACATGTTATATATTTCATATTTAATATCAATTTCATTATCTTATAAATAATTTATTTAGATGTTTTTTGAAATATATCCATTGAATTATCCAATGATCCATTTTTATAAAATAATTATACATTATTATTTTAATTATGTATAAATCAATTTTTTCTTGATAATTTATGAAAATATAAAACTCATTGGTATTCCTTTATTAATGAAGTAGAAATTTTAAAATCGTGTCCAATGACTTATTTATCATACAAGAATATTTTTTCTGGAGATATATATTTTATAAATATTATTTTTCATTATTATATTATTGGGGCTACGGCTTTTTATTTTCATCAAGATAACATAAGATATTTTATTGTTATATCTCCTTTGTAGGTAATAACTAATTAGATATTTATTAGTGTTCAACATTAACTATAAAAGAAAAAGATATATGATAAAATTTATATCTTATATTTGTTCATAATGTTTTTAGTCATTATCTATTGTATGTGATATTTAGTATTGGGTAAAATATTTGTACATCAATTAATAATTCCCCATGTTATTATAATTTACAATGAGTATATTCTTGTGGATTCTTTTTAGTTCATTATTAATATCCATTAATTTTATGTATTTTTCTATTCATTTCAATGTGGTTAATTTTCTAGGATTATTATGAAATAACATATAGAAATTGAGTATTTTATATTCATTCTCTCTTAGGTATTTTTTTTGTATATTATGTATTTTTTGGATCATTCTATGTTTTTATTTTTTGGTGGTTGTAGAAAATGAAATTTTAATTAGTTATTTTTACATTGTTTAAGAGTTAATAATTCATTATCTCACATTAATTATATTTATTTCTTTATTGGTATGGTTTAATATATTTTTGGATGATATCTATTCAATTTTGGGTGAATGTGTAACAAATAAAATTGTTAAATAATATTATGTAAAATATCATGTGAAATATATTCATTTTAAACCTCAGTGAAAATAAATAATATAAACTAAAGAAAAAATAACTAATAAAAAAATAATTTTACCTTTTATTTAAAATTTTGTTTTCCCTATATTATTTTATTATTTATTCATTTTATTACAATTAAATATTGATATAAATTAAATATACTAATTTCGTAATATAGTGTATGTTTATGGGGTATGTATTTGATTTAATTTTTAACAAATCATTTGAATTTTTACCATTTATAGATGAAATATGGTTTATAAGTGTATTGAGGTTAGAGACCAAGAAAATATGATAGGGTGAATAATTTAAATAGATTTTATTTATATTCCATAGAATACTTGGGGGTGCCCCCCAAAATTTTAGTGGCACTTGTAGTAGGACTATGTTAATTCCCACTCCCCAAAATATCCATTGTATTCCATATGTTTTATAGTAGAGTCATCTTGTGTTCATTTTGTTACTTGTATCATTTCATAAAATATTATAATTATTTTATATTAATTAATGTATATATTATCTCAATATCTTCCCATAAAAGATGAGAAAATCTTCCATTCTATATATTTTTATTTTCGTGCTATCATGATTGTATCACCTATCTTTATGGTTAAATTGGAGGGTTGGCTATCCTATTAGATTTCCATGAATATGACTATCACTCACAAATAATTAAATTATTCATATTATATTATTAACAGATTCTATTATTTTTCATTAAATTTATGTTTTTATCAAGCTCTTTCATATCATATGATCATATATGTTTCATCATATTGAATGTAATGATTACGGTTCTGGTGTCTCGAATTAATAAATTCATACCAATAAGGATGATATTGGGTTTTTCATGTGATGTGAGATTCACTATCTCAATAGCAGTGTGTGATTTATATACACCTATACTTAATTTCAATATATCTATATCTATGAGTTATTCAATGGCATAGGGACATTAAGTATAATATTATTTTGTACCTATTAAATGATAGTCCATATTATGAGTAATGAACCAGAGTCTATGAACATTGTAACCATTTATCATTGGGGACCCTATATTTTACATATTAAAATTAATAGGGACACGAATATGTTTCTTAGACAACTATTATATAAGAAATGTTTATAATTGAGTTGCACCATCTTAAGGATTAACCTTGGTGGATCTTGTAAGATTCATCATAGAGATTTGAATTTTTAATTAGTAATTGGCATGCTTGTTCATCCTAGAGAAACTAGGTTATAACCTGGAATGTTTTCATGTCGATTGTGGGATGTAAGTTGGTTGGGAATGAGAGGAACATGATAATATGATCTTAATGGTTGTTGGATGTTTTGAGAACCCTCATGTTAATCTCATATATTACATGCTTGATCAAATTATGATACCATACGGTTAATTATTCTATATATAATTTATGATATACCCATTATGATACTAATTGATATAGTTTAGATAAAATCCTAATATTTTATTATATTCATGGATCATGATATTATTCATAATATATGTTACATTCGTGTCCACAATTCTATGATAATAATTTTGGGATGAAATATAGAATATGTTGGGGAACCTAATGCATACATAGCCCTGATACTGAAAGAAATTTGTCTCTATACATGATTAAATGTTACATCCCATGGAACTAGGATGTAATTCCCATTTTTTTAGATTCTGCTATGGAGGTGGAAGTGATTACCATATGTGTATAGTGTCCAATTGAAAGTGACTCTATGTCTTATAATATATCACAAAATAATATATTCATTAACATTTTAGTATTATATTTATTGATATGTATATGGTAACATCTATTTATGATTAAATTATTATGTGATACACATTTTTATATGATTTATCTATGATGTTACACTCACTATGGATTGGTATCAAGGAGATTACTTTCCCAATTATTTAACATTTTAATGAGGACATACAACATATTTTTCTAATATAATTAAGCTAAAAGATTATTTCAAAACAGCATGGGAGAGTTCCCAATGTTCTTGTGGACCCCTAATATTTTAGAGTCTGTGTGTATATATATAACATATAATAGTGCCATATATTTTGTTTATAATATTTTATTATACTATCATATCATTTTTAAATTTCATCTTGATTCCAAAATCATTAATTTTGTTAATACGTGTCTTTGATGATTGCCTTTTTTGAATCATTTGGTCAGTTATATGCATGGTAAGCCACTTATTCAGTGGGAAACACTAATAGAACTTTTAAATAATATTTTTTATTAACAATATTCTATTATTACATTCATGATTAAATATATGGGTCATGGATCATCGAGAGGTTACACTTAAGTGATATATATTTCTAAAGAGTTTTAACTCCAATATCAACCTATTTGTTTTAAATTGGAAATCAATCTGAAGTAATATTCCTAGTTCGAGAAAATTGAAATTCTCATTAACTATCATGGGACACTACTAAAGAGGTTGTTGATGCTCAATGTGTATATAATTGTAATTCATGTGACGAACTTGTGGGATTTCATAGTCAAAAATGATATATAAATATGGTTTTCCATCTTGTAATTTTAGGATATCTTATTAGATATATCAGTTCAATTATAATACAAATTAATTAGGATCTGAAGACTACGCATCAAGTGTAGGGGAGTATGATCTTTACGGACCATGGATTCTATTTTACCATCTTTCTTAATTTTTTATCCTTTAATGATTCAGATGATATCCTTATGTGATAATATTTTTCAGATGGATTCAAATAAATTAATTAGTCTAACATTGATTAATTTTGGATAATTTTCATTCTAAATCCATGGGTCATGATATTATTATAAATAGGATAATGGTTAATTATGGACTTGTGGGTAAATATGATCCTTATGATGGGTTTCGGAACATATAATTTGGGATCCAAAAAACATTGTTTCAATTATTCCTATTGGTGTAGATATAAGTCCCCAACAATGTGTCCACTAAATGTTTCATAGACCAAGACTTCAATATGAATTCAGCACTCCAAACCTCAAACCAATTGATATTGACTGAAAATGGTGTCATAATAATTATTGGTGATATAATTTAATAAATATCATGACAATAAATAAATATATATTTTTGAAAATCATAATAAATTGAATATTGAATAAATAATCACATTGAATAAAATATATAGTATAGTTTTATAGATCATTCATTGATCGCTAATTGTGAAATACAAAATGGAAAAAACCCCAAAATAAGACACATGCACACTAGCCATAATTCCATCCCAATGCCACACTTCAATCCAAACTAATATTACCAATTGAGATTCCCCATCCTCATATAGAGTACATCATATTTGATGAACTAAAATTTACTATGTTTTACAAGAATAGAAGAGTATTCATAAAATAATTCCTCAATGATGATAAATAACCAAGAAAAGATCACTTCCCTGATTGTAAGAAATTATGTCTTATTAGAACAGATTTTCCTCGACTAAAAGTTCACAGAAAAGTCTAGAATATATATATTATAAAAATAAATATTATGAGAATAATAAAAAAAGGACAAAAAAGATAAATAGAGTCTATCTAAAGACTCCGACAATCCTTCATAATCTGATTCAGAAAATGATAAATCCATTTTATAATCTGACATGTTTTTATGGATGTGAATGAAATATAAAAGGTACAAAATTATTATTTTTTGGATTCTGACACCATTTGTCGCTCGAATGATAATCTACACACCAAAATTTATATGTTAGAATAAAAACATGATTATATTATAATGATTCCCAAGTATTTGAAAACTATTCATAATGTTGTTTTAATGAAAGATATATTCTATTATAAAACATAAAGAGTTAGTTGATAAATTCAACTCATCCATAAGAAAATATCATTATCATGAGAAATTGATTAAAGAATTCCAGAATGAAGTAAAATCATATAAGAGTGAAAATATTGTTTTTAAAAAAGGAGAAAATATCCAAAATGATATACATGGGAAATATTTCATTAAAATGTGAATATATGGAATAGGGATTAAGGGTGAAAATTCTAATCTATATAAAAACTATTTTGTTACCAAATCTTAAAAACTATTTGTTATCATTGTGTAAGAAATGGTCATGTCACTAATAACTATTTTTTAAAAATCCTAAAAATAGTTTTATTAAATGGTCATTTATTTTAGAAATTTTATATGATTAAAATGATATGATTAATTTAAAAACAAAGAGGATATATAATCTTCCATATCTACTAGATAACACTTCAAAACCCAAGAGATTTTGGGTACCAAAACAAACATTTGTTTAATTACTTTTGTAAGAAATAGGAGACATGGAAAAACAATTTATACAGTATATGTAAATTAGATATTCTAGGAATATTATATGTGATCCCTCAATATTTCACAAGCTAAATCAAAGATTTGGGGGATTAGTCAATTTTGGTGACAATCCCAAAAGAAAAATTCTTACATTTGGAACTCTTAGAGATCTAAATTACATGTAAATAAAAAATTTATTTTATGTACAATGGGTAAAGAAAATTATAATAATTATTTCTCAACTATATGATCATGGATTTTATGATTATTTTTCTTACAAAATATTCTATGTGATTAAAGATAAATTGTTTCTGCTTAAAAAAGCATGGACTGCTAATATTTATACTTTGGATCAAAATTTCTTATGTAATTAAAATTTGAATAGTTTAACTACTAAGAAAAATGAATCATATATCTGGAATAAGAGTCATAGTCATTGTAATATATATTCATCATAAAAATTATCTTCACAACTATTAGTTTCTGATATTTCCAGTCATATATTGGATAATTACATATTCTTTGATGCATGCCAATTTGGAAAGAATCACTAATATTTTTTCAATTTTATTAAAAAAATTGTTACATATAATCATTTAGAACATATCTATATAGATATATTTGAACCATCTAGTGTAGGATGTTTGGGTTTCAAATTATATTTCAATGATTTAGTTTATGGTAATTCTAGATTTACTTGGTTTTATTTACTAAAACTCAAAAGTAAATTTTTTACTGTATTTGAATATTTTTTTTAAGATTGTTCCAATTGAAAAAGGTTTTAAAATAATTCAATTAAGAAGTGATTATGGTGGATATATAGACATTCAAAAATTCAATTAATTATGATAAAATATAGGAATTAAACACACCTTATCTGCACCAATAACAATTAAAATATATAATTGTTGAAAAAATTAATAGAACTAGTCAAGAAACTTATTGGAATATGATGAATAAATTCAGTATTATTACCTATTTTTGGGAAGAAGCGGTACGAAAAACCTACTATATCAAGAAAAGTGTTGTAATTTTGATAATTTTCAAAAATAAGCCTTATGAACTATAAAATTCGAAAAATCCTAAAGTATCATACAATAATTGTTTTTGGATGCATGGTGTATAGCATCAACACCGAGTATAATCATGGTATGTTTGATCCAAATTCTGATGAATGATCATTTTTAGAACATTCTACTACCTCTAAAGCATAAAAGTTGTTTATTAAAAAGTACCGGATTTTTGAAGAATTAGGTCATGTGAGGTTTGATGAAACTGAGCATTTCCTTAAAGATAACAATCATACTTATTAAGTCACTTACTCCTTTAATAACATGATTCTTGAAACACTTGTTTTTTTGGAAATGATATTAATAAAATTCAGTCTAGTTCTGAAGAACATGATAATAAGTAACATGGAAGTGTTAAACCTAGAGTATCTAGAACCATAAAAAACCAAACATTATAAAGTATTCTAGGAGATTCAGACACCAGTTTTAGAAACAAAAAATGTATGAAATATAGCTTAATTTAATACATTTCTATCTCAGTTATATAAAAACGCTATTGAAGAATCCTTATAATTTTTATGTTGGATGTTAGTCCTCCAAGAAGGGATAACACAAATTAAAAATAAAATTTTTTTTGGAACTTGTTGAAAGTCAAACCAACTATCCAGTTATAATAACCAGGATAGTATTCAAAAATAAACACGATTATTAAAGGATAATTTCTATGAATAATGTTATATTATTATCCAAAAATTATAATCAATAAGAAGGAATATATCATGATGAGACCTTCATTCAGATAGATATCATATAAGACATTATAATCATGTTAGGCTGTGCATCTGATATGAATACTAGATTATTTCAGCTGAATATTAATTCATCATTTTTAAATGGTTATTTACTGGACAATGTTTATATTGAACAACCCCCTGTTTTTAAAAATCATCGAAAACCAAACTTTTTTTAAGCATACTCAATCACTCTATGGCCTCAAACAAGTACCTAAATCATGGTATGAAATATTTTTTTCATTCCTTTTCAAAAATCATTTGGTTGATGGTTTTGAAGTCCCATCTCTATTTAAGAAAATAGTTTGTTTTGATATTTTATTTGAAAAAAAATATATTGATGACGTTATTTATTATTCTTATAATAAAACTAATTGTCATATTATTTTAACATTAATGCAAAAAGAATTCGAAAAGGTTATGATGGTAGAACTGAATTTTATTTTATTATTTAATAATTTTAACAAAAAATTGACGATTTTTAAATAATTTTAATTATATTATTGATTTATTGGAAACATTGGTAATTAAAATCAATAAGAAATATATAACACCCATATTTACCGATATAAAACATGATTTAGATTAATCTAGAAAACAAGTAGACACCATGTTATATCGAGGTATTATTGATAGTTTGTTATATTTTACTTTTAGTAGACCGTCTATCATGTTTTATGTATGTCTTTATGTAAGATTTCAATAAAATAATAAATCATTACATATTATTTATATTAAATGAATTTTTATGTAATTAAAATGAAAATTTTTTAATATCTTCTTTACCACAAAACTTATGAATTTTATTTTATTTCATATTTATATGCTGACATGTTTTTAGGATAGAAGAAAAAGTTCCATAGAAATCTTTCACTTTTTAGGAAAATAATTAGTTCCATGGTCTATTAAGAAAGAAAAATATATTTATCATTCACCCACTTAGGCAAAATATGTGTCTTTTAACAGTTGTAGTGCACATGTTTTGTTGATGAAAAAATACTCAATGTGACTTTGGATTTTGTTTTTATAGTATTATTATATTATGTGACAATAATAGTGTAATAAATCTTTCAACAATCATATATGTAATTCCAGGACTAAGAACACTTATATAAGGAATCAGTTTATAAGAAATAATGTTCCTAATAATGTTATATCACTAGAATACATTGAAAGTAAATATCCATTGGATGATATTTTCACTATACAACTTCCCTCTGTTAGTTTTTATTTTATTAATTTGGGGATATGTTTATTTAATTCTAAATAATTAATGTTTAAGTTCTTTAATTTTTAATTAAAAGTTACTTTTCTTAAAAAAAATAACTTTTAATTTTACTATTAATCTTTATTTGATTATATATGTTAGCTTTAATTTTCTGTATTGTCTTTTTAAAAGATTTTAATATTTAACCTACATAATTAGCCTAGAAAACCATGGAAACAACATTATTTTTCAGATACCTTTCTACTTACCTTACCCATTTGTTACTTAAACCATTATGTCTACCCAAAACATATTCTACCTCAAAAACCCTAGAATGTTATAATCATGGAAATATCGATTCTCTAAAGTTGATAGACCAGGAAAACAGATGAAGGAGAATCTAGTGACTCAAATAATCATCATGTTCCATCAAATAAGATTCTTCAAGAGAATGTCTTAGATTTCGGGTGGTTGTATGCGATGTATTTGTTTCATTGGAAAGAATTGGAATTTCAATGTTTGGAATTTTTATTCAACGATGTAAATTCAAAATTTGTTTATGAGGTAGAATATAAGAATTTCTTTAGTATTGTATGGTTATGTTTTGGTGAAAAATAAGATGTTGTATATGCGAAAATTGAAGATAATGAATTTTAATTATCATTTGTAGAGTTAGGTAATATTTTTAAATTTTTTAATGAATAATTATTTCATTTTGACCATCTATCTATTTGAAATAATGATAATAAATATGTAAAAAATATTAATTTTTTTATTGGATGAACAAATAATAGAAAATTTTTTCTAAAAATCTTGAACCTTATCAGAGTTTTTCAGTTATGTTAATTCAAACTAAAATTTCCCTAATAGTAGCTGAGATAGAGAATATTTTTTACCAGGATGTGTACAACATGCTTATGTTGATCAGTGAAATAATGTTAAATTTTCTTCGATACATGTAGTGATATTTTAATTATTGTTTCCAAGAAGATTCTCGGATGTTGTTATATCCCTATAAAAGGATACTATCATTATTTCTATTCAGGAATTAGGTGATTCATCTGTTTTAGGAAAGTGTAAAATTATATCATAGTAATGTTTTAAATTATGGTACTCTAAGGAAGTATGGATTTTATTGGAGTACATTGAAAGGTATGGTTATTCTTGTTCATGAAAAATAACAAATAGTGCTCTAGATAATTTGATCATGGGTTGAAAGGTATTATATTATATAAAGTAATTGTATAATACATGATTGAAGGAGTTTGTAAATTAGATAAATGGAAATTTATATTTTATGGTTCAAAAAATAATGAAGTAGAATAAGAAGAAGTTAGAGAGGATATTGTTATAAATCCATGGAATAGTGAATAACCACAAGCTAAATTATAAGTATTAGGTTTAGGAGAAACAATATATTCAGTTCATTTGAATAAACTAGTTCATTATGAAGATCAACAGGATGAAAGTATAATTCGCGATTTTTAAGATGTTACTTTAGAACTAGATGAGGTTGTTCATGCTGATGTTTTCCATGAAGATGCAGAGGTTGTTCATGCTGATGTTGTACAGGAAGAGGCTTCCAAAGAAAAATATCAACTGAAAAAATGAGAAATTGAGGTTATAGAAATTGTGGAGCATTATGTTATCTCTGCCTTTGACCAATCATAAGAGAGACCACAATTTGTCTATGGAGAAAAGATAGAGGTCCTTGATAATATTTCATGTTCCAATGATAATTTAGTTGTGATGTATTCAACTAATACATTACACATTGTTGCTATTAATCAGTTCAAAAATAAACATGAAGTGACTTCTGATTCTTTAACTAATTATATTGATGTTCTTGTGATCAAACTCTATAATTTTAAATGTAAAACATCTATTATAAAACAAGATTTATAACTATTAATAATGTCTTTTGAGGACTTATTGAATTCATCATCCCCATAGATGAAGTTTGTGTCCATTCAAACTAAATTTCATGAAATTAAATACACTTCTATGAAAAATAAATATTTAGATGCATTTAAGATGATGAAGCAATATTAGATTGGAAAAATCATGTCTGAGTCTTTTTCCAAAAAAATATTTTGATGTTATGAGGTGGTATTTGGTAACCCAGTTTTAGTCAATCAAGGTAAGTACTACTCAAGTCATTACATATACCCCTACACCTTCAACCTCAATAGATTTAATTTTATGATTTCAATCAATCAAATCTATTATGGATGATATGAACGATAAATTATATAACTATCAGTGCTATAGTTCCCCTTTTCTAGTCATGGTAGATAATCTAATATATCTTATAGAAAAATTGACTATAACTAAAATAGTTATTAGGTTTATTTTTCAACTTGTGAATCGATAAGTTCCTTATGGTATGGTAGCAGTAAGATAGTTTCCATGACATTATGAATGCAAATGTAGTTGAAATTTTTCATGTGAGTTAGTATCCAATATTTTGGATAATGAATTTTTTAGATTATCTTACTGTGAGATTATATCTATAGATAATAGAATTGATAACACTGTTTCAAGCTGGATAGGCCCCATCATTACCAATACTAAAAAACAAACCCTGACACAATACTTTAACCTAAACCCTTCCAGTTTACACTATTTTTTTTTTCGTAACTATCTATTTTTTCTCTAAATATTTTACTAACAAAATATTATTATTATTATTATTCTATTTATTTTTTGATATCATTTTCTATTTAACATAGTTACCAGAAATGATAATTTATTTCTCTAAAGAGAACATTATAACTTTCATTTACTGTTCTTTGAAAAATTAATTGTGTATTGATATTTTTTTAATAAACCTTTTAAAATCTCAAAAGGGGGGAAATTTTGATAAACACAACATTTCACCATATAAAAAAATTCTGTGAAATCAAAATACTATTATAAATATTTTTTTAACTATGTTTAATAATTTAAATATTTTTTAATAATTTTATGGGTTTTCTGATCATCAAAAAGGGGGAGATTATCAGTCAGGTATTGTCCCAATAATACTCTACAAATTATATTGATTTTGATTCTCACAAATACCCTTGTTTATTTTACTAATTGTATTAGTTTATGTGTATTTCATGGAAATAATATTACCTTATATTTGTTCTGAAATAAAATCATACTATTAATTCATATGGAATATTTATTAAAGTGTTCGATATGCATTTTATATCATTTTTTGAACATTCTTCATAACCTATGTGGATAATTGTAATGTATGGTATAAACCCAAAATTTTTTATAGAATGTATGGATAGTGATCCCAATATTTTTATTCAACCATTAGCTACAAGAATAATATATGGTACCTCAAACCTTCATTAAAAATAATAAATAAGGATAATCAAACAAACATTATCAAGAATGTATAGGTAAAAACCCATATGTTTGAATGTAACCATAATTTTGTTAGGTGGAAAAGTATCGTTAAAGATCTATACATTAGTAATGTACCATACATTTTTTAGAAAAATGTATGAATAATCTACCATACTTTTATGATCATCCTTATGTTATCAACCATACATTCATATAATGATCAATACATTGTTGAACCATGCATTTGGTATTTTTTATATTTTTGGAGGAAACCATTTTTTGACATTTCAAGGTGATGAATATTTTCAAAATATTTTTCATGATTTTTGAAATGATCATGTCAGAGTTACTTGATATTTTAAATATCATTTTTTTTATTTAGAGCTCATTATATTCGATTTAAAGAATTGTATTCTACGTATTTTTTAGCTTTTATATTGATTTGAAGTTACAATTTCCCTGTATTATTTATTATTTAAATATCTACTATTTATCAATCATCTTTTGTGGATATATAATTCAAAAGAAATGTATTATCATTAAATATTCTACTATTGTCTCGATTTTCTTATATGTGATCATTTCAAGGGACCAATATTATTTATATTAAATCCTAATATAGAGAATGTCTTTTTACGGGGCCACAACAAATGAACATCTTTGACCACATATAGCATTTTAGAGAAAAACATGTTCTATCTAGTTCTACTATAAGTTTTTTACTACTATGTATTGTTTCTTCTTTTAAATTAATTATCTTTGTGAAACATAGATTACATTATAATCTTTCACTCTTGAATTATATTTCTTCTAATAAAGAGGGAACCTCTACCATCAAGTGGTGTTGATATAATTTGGATGTTCAACCAATTTAAAAAATTCATCTCTTTTGATTTATTTGAGTTAAAACTACTCGTATTCAGTTGTGGAAGAGTATCAGCTTCATGCTCTATGATGTGGAAAACTAGATCTCTATTATAGAACTAGATTAATTTTCTATTAGTGATATTTATATTGTTATCAATTGATTTCACTCAGTTCTATAATTTTGTCCTTATGCTCTGTGACAGACTAAAATTAATTTTTTATTATAAAATCACATTTCAGGAAAAAGTGAGAAAGAACTGCATATATCATCATAACAAAATAATCATATCATAATCAACTCCAGACAAAAACAGGCTCTGCCTCTCCCCATAAATTGCGTCGTGTCAATGATCTATCAGTGACGCATAACCACTTGGCTATCATTCTTGTGTAGAGATGTATAAGCACGGAACCAATGGTTTAGGCATACCATCTCAATTGTCCACTCAACTAGCATGCAGAAGTGATGACCATAATCTCAAAACAACATCTGACATAGAACAATGTATAATGTGGGAACCCAACTTTCAAATCAATACACACAAAAATGGTGGTCTAAAATCAAACTCCATAATAACTAGAAAGTCTCTCAATCCATGTAACAAACCCACCAATTTTGATACCGGAATTGTAATGTAAACTAATATTACCTGAGATCATCTCCTTAAATAATTCCATGAGATAGTTGTTACCTTTCTTGGATAAATCATCATCAGATTATCAATCTATAAGTACAGTTGGCCCTAATACTACATGTACTCCACACTAATAATCTACCCTCTATTTAAGCTACCGACAAGAATAATATCATGTTATTCCACCCAGGGTTATTTCACATTATTGCGGGTTTCCCTTATGGGACACCCCATCATTTTAGCAGACTCTACCTTAGAAGCATTAAAGAAGTAATACCTTCTCTTCGGCTTCATCCTTAGACCATAACAAGAGCTCCATGAATTGAACACCCTCATCCCACGGCCTCTGACGACTCACATCCTCAAAGGCTTCCTTTTTTATGTATTCCTTTTTTGATGATTAGGTCTACAAAAGGGGGTGGTAAATATGAGTAGTAGTTCATAACATTTCTCCTCCTATTACTCCTACCGTTAATCGGACATAAAGCTTCACCAACTGAGTGGATGTGTTTATCTTCTTTCATTTATTCGCGCATCCCCAAATGATTCAAAAAGAGATTCGAAATATATATGATGACTAAATCTGTAATTCCATCTAATCTATATCACAAATAGATTAAGAATCGACTACCTACCTTAGACACCCCTGGATTTCCATCAATGATTGGCAACGATGCCACTAGAAGAGGCCCATGCATTCTTTCCCACAAGTTATCCCTGCCTGAGACAGCCTCCTCTCTACCTTCTATTTTCACCATGAAAATTTAAATCCTAGTAAACTTGTGGCCCACATAGGCCTTATCCTACTTAATCTAACCTTCTTCCCTCATTCCAAAATTTAATGAGTAGGGACTATCCAAATTTGTCCTCAACCCACTAAAAATAGTTGCAACTATTGGATTTTCTTGAGAGGCAAATACCTTCTTCACCGACGATCAAACTCTAGTGTCCAGACCCATTTATGCCTCAATTGGCACATCACATACCTATAATGTTTTGACTATTCACCTATCCTCTCTTGAAGACTATCATATTACACACCCCCTCTCAAATCATCGGTATAACTATGAGGCCTTTTTTCAAGAAGGCTTGTCTCATCATGTACCTCATCCTCTATGATGTATCCATAACCCCGCCGCAAGGAATTAAAATGAGACTCCATACGATTATAGGCCAATAAATTCCACATGCCTTTAAATCCATTATAGAAGTCTGTTTATCTTTCAAAAATCACTCATTATTTTCAATGGTACTCATAAACCACCATAATCCACACATAATAAAATGGTACCCTTGACACATCTATTTCGAAAAATATATGTGGATTAATATGATAACAAACGGTCATAGTGTGACTATTATAACACATGTATATAGTACTCTGGTTCCCTATAAAATGCAGAAGAACATGATTTTGAAATTTTAGGGGTATATTTGGAATTCTATCCCAAGTCATCATTAAGGGAATATCACACTTCCTATGAAAATTGAAGGACCAATAACACTGGTAGAGTCTGAAACCATTGAAGCTACGATGTGCACTTGAATAGACCTGGATGATATCATCTTCCGAGGAAAAATGAATAATAATTTCGTGATTATCCAGAAAGCCAATAGTCATCATATATTGAAATCCCCAAGCGCTGATGTCCTTTTAATCAAAGGAGTCACCTGAAGGGAATCACCCATAAAATCGTTCCACCAAGGTGGGATTCAGGAGATTCGAGGGTATTGAGAAAACCATGATAGAAAATTAAAGGTTATGGAAACCATCGGGCAACTCAATGATCTTTAGAAAGATCATGATTTAAGGAAATGTGAGATATTTTGAGGTTTGAAAAGTGTATGAATGAATAGGCGGCTCGTTTGTTAGATTATGAGGCACCCTCCTCTAGTGGTGGGGGAGGGACTGGAATAGTGGTCTCCACCGTCACAAAGGCATGGCTTCCACTTAGGTTTTTGGATAATGAATAACCTTATTGGATTCCAAAACTATGCTAATTGGATCATTCTACTGAAATTCACCAATCATGAATACATAGTATTTAGTTTAGTGGACTAGGGGAACATTTTTCCTAGACCCACTATAAAATGTTAGGTTTTTTCATTTTATTTATCTACTACCTAGTATCATTCATTAGAAAAAACGGCAAATCTTTTTAAATATTGGGGGTCATGAATTCCAAAAGTTTAGAAGGTTTTTAAAATTTGAAAATCAACTCCCTCTTTTTTGTTACCTTGTATGATATAACCTACCAAAATATTCATCACATGTGAGTCCAATAATTGGTCATACATATTTCCAAATAATTCCAATGTAATACCGAAGACCCTACCTTAGAAGGTAAACTGTACAAACGAAAATTTTATCAATAAAATTTCACCTTTCTTGTTGAAATTTTATAATCATATAAAATCATACTAGGAAACACCATGCCACATAATCCTTATGTTTACTACTATGTTATCCTTAAACATAAATTTTATAATTCGGTGTTTTGAATTTCAAAAATATGTAACACACAGTTGCGATCAGTAAGGCATATTGAGTCTCTTATGACAAGAATAATTTCTATTGAATAGTATCAATCCCTTATGAATAGTAACATACCATTATAATATTAATACAACCATTATTATTAGTAAATCATCCAAATGAATTGAAACATCACCCATGAAATCTTAAATAAAATATAGGCATCATATAAGTGACAATATAACCATAGTAAAAAATTTGGAATATTTATATGTAATAAATAATTAATTAATGTCAATAAAAATTTATTTTCCTAATTTTTTTTCGTAAATTAAAAATTTTATGACTTCTGGTTTTAATATAATTATATATGAACTTATGTAATTTTGAAAATCATTATAATACCTGTTTTAATTTTAAAATCATTATTTTTCTAGTATATTATGATTTTAATTAAAGATTAAATTATTCATATTTATATATTTATTTTGAAAAATGGTGTTCATTTTTGGGTTTTACATGTCAAAAATATATTAGGGTTAATTTTTGGGATTTTCCTGAAATACTTTAATTTTTCATGAAAAGGGAAATTCGATAATTTACTGACTAAATTAATGAATATCTCTATCATATATGAGTCATTGATTATGTAAATGGCCATTGGTTTGAACTCACAAGCACATATAACTATTTTTAGTCACAATGATCCCTGATATTTCTTTTCTTGTGGTGAAATAATAAATTATAGAATATAATATTAAGAAAAGCATCCTCACGTCCACTATAAATACCACCCCTCACAGCCACATTTCATCAAACCTCTCAATATTAAATCCTAAACAAAATTCTACCCACATACACCCAAATATCCTTACACACTTCTAGAAACCTTTTGACTCATGAGAAGACCAAATACTCTCCCTTGAAGAGGCTCTCAAAAAAGGTAAACCGAAGAGGTAAATTCCTCTTTACATTTCTTTTATTTTCGTTCAAGTTGAATTCTATTATTTTCCATTTCAAAACTACATTCAACCAAAAGATATCATAAATATAGTAACATAAATTTATTATAATTATATTATGATAATGGTATATTTCATCATAATATCATGTTCCCTCTCTTTTTGTACTATAAATAAAAACACCATTCGATATGTGTTAATTGATCACATTTGAAGATGACAGGTTTTAAATTTCTATTACAATATTACATAATGGTCATGATACTATTTTAATTTTTGAACCAGAACATAACATATTTATTAGATCTTATGTGATGTTATTTATACCTAATACACTCATTATATAAAATAATAATACAAAACATGGTCATTGTGAGAAAAACGACCAAATTAAACCAAGTGTTTATCATTAAAATTTTATCTAATGTTTCATCCTCATGGTATATTAAAAAATAATTAAAATAAATTTTATATCCCTTGAATGTCACTAATAATGTATATTTACAATTATATAGGTTTAACCAAATTTAAAACCATCACCCATTCATGAATATTTGTGAACTGTTCATAAAAAAAATGAAAAGTTACTCTCCCTAGAATTGGATTTAATCACTATAACTCAAAAAAAGTCAATAAAAGAAGATAATAAAACATTAATGAATAAAATTAGTGAAATAAATGAAATTTAATTGTTAATTATTGTATATAATGTCATTAGAAAGGAATTTAATGTGAAAAAATTTGTCCAGACACAAGGTTATGGTAAATTCTCGAACCCAACTATCCTTCTTTGGGGTTCCCCTCTTCAACCCATTATCCGTATGAATATTCTGTAAAAATAATTTATTCATAACTATCAAACCTTTTCTTGGAAATTCATATTTTCTTTTTTTTTTGAAAATTCAAATGTTTTCCAAGAAAGCTCTTCTTTCAAATAAACACTCTCTTTTTTACTATTTGAAGATTGTATCACTAATCACTCCAGGTTAGTGGTTCAATGTCTAGAATTATATTCAGTATTTATTTTGTGAACCATATGTTTATGATTTTATTATTTATCATGTGAATCCTTTTTATTTACATAGGTTATTTTATGTTCAATATTGAATAATTTTCTATTTGGAATGAATGATAATTTAAATGTTATGATGTGATGGGTGCACCTAGAATTATATAGCACAATACGAATGTTTGAACATGATGGGTGTGCCCATAATTATATTGTAATGCAGTACATTCTGTAATTTGATTATTAAGATTAGTTAAATTGATATGATGCATGAACAAGATTCTATATTTGTTCACAACTTTGTGTGGTAGTTAAGGACCAAGACATGTTGTTTCTTTTTTATACATTTCCAAATTCCATGTTATTAAATATATGATTTTTTTATTATGCTCCCTACATGTTACATTGCTTCATTTTATTATATTTTCACATACTAGTATTTTATCAAATCCCATTTTGATGAATATTTTCCAGTGACTAGAGGAACTATAAAATACACAAGGGTCGATAAAAATCTTGAGAAGAAAGAATTAAATTAATATTTAGCATTTATGATGTGAATTTTATATATTGTCCAAGATTACCCAATACACTAAACCATTTGATCCTCAATGTGTAATTGTTTTATGTTGTTTATAATTAAAATGAAGTAAATGTAATGTATGAGATTCATGGTCCCAATAGTTGGTATCATATTCAAGTTTGAGTTAATTTGGGAATTAGGATTAGTGAACCCTATAGAAAACATTTATTATGAGACTAAATAAAAATATGAACACAAATGATTTTATATTCATATTGATCAAATAATATATTCATTCATTGTAAATTTAAAAAATGAATATGTTATTGTTTCGTTGACTCGTTGACTTTGGTTTTATTCTAACCATTTCTATTTATGAAAATGGTGGGAACTAGGAAAAACCAGGACAACGACCTATGTGAGGGACAATTAAATGAGTGATCAAAAGACATCCCCAGTGATATGGGAGGTGGACATCAAAAAATCACGATGATTCTTAAATAGCTATATCAGGTTATGAATAATAACCCAAATACTTTTGAACTTCCTCCATATCCAACGAGGGAGCTACTGGCTATCGAGTGTTTTTTGCAGTAGCGACCACCAACGTAAAGTGGAACTTGTGATCCTCTAGTTTTGGAAAATGTGGGTCAACTCCATATAAAATATATTTTCCTTTCATTATTATTATAACATGGAGAAGGCGATTCTTTCCTCTTATCATCAATATGGAGATGCCAATTAGTGGTGGGATTTTATTAAGAACACCAAGAAGGATGATAAAATTGAAGGGATATAATGGGAAGATGTTATGACCATTTTTCTTAACGTGTATTTCTTAGGAAATATTCATAAAAATATGGTCAGTGAATTCATAGAGGTCATGAAAAATGAAGGTGAATTGATCATGGCCTATGATGTGAATTTTACAAGGATTACAATGTATGATTCGAGTTTTGTTTCCAACATTGATAGAAAAATTGATATATTCTTTAGTGGTTTACCTTTTAAAGGCTCATACAATTCGATACTTTTTGAATTATGAATATGTTGTTCAATGTTATCTCAATGTTATATGGAGTTTGGAGAATTTTCCCTTGAATAAAGTGATAAGAAACGAAAGGTGCATTTTCATGCTGGAGGATATAATAAAAAATAATGGTATAAAAATCAACCACCCACATCCCAAAAAAGCGGGAAGAAGAATTTTGGTAATTAATTCAATATGATGGGGAAATTCATCAATTGTGATAGAGAAGGACACTATGATCTTGTATTTTGAAAAAAATGAGATATCTTCATAATTTAGGTGAAGAAAGGAAAGCACAACCCATGGACCATTGTTAAATTTTTAGGGAGAAAGGGAACTATGAAATCTTGTGCACTAAATCATGAGACCTCATGTGTGAAAAAGTTTATTAGCCCCCAAATCCAAAGGAACAATGGAAGGATTATGCCATCACTAATACCAAATTTGAACAAGAAATTTAATTTATATAAGTTAAACAACATATTCACTCAGATAATAAAAAAGGACTTATTTGATTTTGGTTATATTCCTTTCCTTATATATTGCATTATTTATTGAACTATATAATCGTAGCCCCAAATTCACGAAGTAATGATATCCATGAAAACACTTAATTATGCACTTTTTTCATCGCATGTTTTGGAATATAATCCTATAGGTGTTTGTGGGGAGATTCTTCCAAAACAATTTATGATACATCCCCTGGTGGATTTCGATTCTATAATGGGAATGGGTTATCACTCATTATATAGAGAACATATCAACTTTTATGAAAAGAAAATATATTTTCTTATTCTGAACCATCACATTCTCTTATAAAAATTTAATGAAGATCATGAATCTCCTTTGAAAAATCCTTCCAAAGTGTGGGTATTAATTCCAGGTAAAGATGCGAACCTCGGTGAAATAGTTGAGTCCAAGTAATTTTTCAACTTAGGGGAAATTCCCATCATGAGGGAATGTTGTGTTACATTTATCTAATAGTTATCTAGATTTCCCACATATTGTGAGGTAGATTTCTCCATTGAACTCATACTTAAAGCTTCTCATACATCAACGTGTCCCTGTAATATGGGTCCTATAGAACTAGATGAGTTAAAGAAGCAGTTACAAGAGAATTTGGAAAATTTGTTGATATGCACGAATTCATCACGTTGGGGTTCTCCAGTTCTCTTTGTGAATAATAATGATGAATGAATGTGGTTGTGTATTTATTATCAAAAACTCACCAATATAGCCATAATGAACAAGTATTCCCTCCCATGGATTAATCATTTATTCGATTAATTAGGAGGTTCTTAGTACATATGAAGGTGGATCTATATTTTGGATATCATAATATAAAGGTGAATAAGGATGATATTCAAAAGACTAACTTCAAATAAAGGTATGGGAACTATGATTTTTTGGTGATGCCATTCAGTCTTAATAATGACTGTAAAATCATCAAGGATATGGGGAATATAGTCCTTAGACATTACATTGACAAATATTTGGTACTATTTATTGATGATATACTCATATACTAGATGAGAAATGAAGGAATATGAAGAACTTCTAAGACTTTTGTTTGCGACATTGAGAAATAAAATGTTTTATGCCATGTTTGGCAAGTGCGTCTTTTGGACGAAGAAAGTCATATTCATGGGATATGTGATCACAAGTGAGTTAATTTCTATGGACTGTTCCAATATAAAGGCAATTAATAAATGTCCCAACCCATATATTGTAATGGAATCCCATTTTTTTCTTGGATTAATGGGGTACAACCGATGTTTTGTGAAATATTTATCTGGATTTTCAAGCCTCCTAACATTATTAACAGGGGAAGGGGTAAAATATATATGGATGGAAGAACGTGAGGGATGATTCAGGGAGCTAAAGAATAGGTTGATCACTACACATATACTCACATTATCGAAGACTGTATAGTGTTTTCTGATATACAGTGATGCTTCATCGAAAGGCTTGGGATGTATACTAATGAAAAATTATAATATGATAGACTATGCCTACCGAAAATTGACTATCCATTATCAAAACTACCTAACTCATTATTTAAAGCTGACAGCCTTGATTTTTTCCTTGGAAAATAGGTTGTACTATTTCTATTGTTGAAAAAGTGACATATAAACTTATAACAGGAGAATAATGTACATTTTTTCAAAAATGGATCTCAACATGATCCAATGTAAACGGTTATAGCTGATCAATTATTACGAATATTGTATTCACTATCATCCTAGAAAAGAAAAAATGGAAACTGTAAATTTATGTAAAAAAGGAACCTACTAATCCATTCATGTTTTTGATTGAGAAAGAACATATCTTCAAGGATATTCATGGGATGGTTTGGGAAGTAATAACGGTATAGAATACATCCCACCCTTCCAAAATGAATTACCAACCATAAATATAGGATATGATTAAGGATTTACAATGTGATGATCTGGAGCTATAAAAGATGGGAAATGTGGTAAAGTTAGTGATGTTTACAATGATCAATATTGACGATGATATATTGATATTGTTTGGAAGATGGATTTATGTGCCTTCTTCACGTGGGATAAATTCGGAGCAATTTTATAATACACATTTCTCACCTTTTTATATCCATATTAGTAGCACCAAGATTTACCATGATATCTGAGAACACATATGGTAGGAAAAAATGATGAAGGAGATTTCTCAGTGTATCTAAATGTGCTTCATATGTCATCTAGTTAAAGCATAGTGAACATAGTTCAATGGGATACTGAAACCATTGCCTATACCAGTGTTTAATTTGGATAATGTAACTAATTACTTTTCCATTGGTCTATCGAAGATGTCAAAGGGAAATAATGTTATATGTGGGGTGGTTGAATTACTAACCATCCATGTCCACTTTATCGGTCTTCGGGACAATATCTCACTAGAACAACATGTGAAGATATATTTGATGGAACTGGGGAGAATGTATGGGATTCTACTCTTGACCATATTTGATCATTATCCATGGTTCACATATAAAATATGGAAGATTCTAAAATATTATTAGATTAATGAATTAAATTTTAGCATGGCCTATCACCACCAAACTGATGGCCAGTATGGATGGACTATTCAGATGCTCGATGATATTCTAAAGGCCTTCTCCATAGAATTCTATGTTTGATGGATTAAACATCACTCATTGGTTGAGTTATCAAATAATAATAGCTTCCACTTGAGTATTAAGATAGTTCCATATTATGTTCTGTAGGGAAATTGATGTAGAACTCCAACATGTTGGAATGAAGTTCGAGAAAGAAATCTACTTTGACATAATTTTTTACACGTGACAATAGAGAATGATCAACTCTACCAAAAACATATCAATGATGCTCACTATCATAAAATGACATATGTTGACAACTGTTGAAGGGACATAGTGTTCCACATTAAAGATAATATATTCCTTCAAATATCACAATGGAAGTGAGTAATGTTGTATAAAAACAAAGGGATGCTAATCCAAAGGTACGTAGGCCCCTTTTATATCCTTGACCACATAGTGTAACATCCCAGTTAAATAATGAATAAGGAATATTTCATATTTATTAATATTTATGAATTAAATTTTAATTTTACTTTAAAGGGGTTTTTATGCTTGATAGCCAACCTCATACACAACAACGAGTTTATTTGTAATCTTACGTTGCACACTAATAATATAATATTATTAATTTAAATGGTAGATTACTCCAGGCCATTGTATTGGCAGGAATGAACAAAACTAAATAAAATATGATTATACATATTTTTTTAAATGTATTTACATTTATCCAAAAATCGTTAGAGGCTTCAAATGTGAATGAATCTAATTTTAAGCATCATTTCTATTAAAAGGTTGATTTACTTCCTTTTAATGGAGAACAGTCTTTAAAAATAATTTTAGTTACTTTAATACATTTTATTTTACCAAATAAAATCCTTCTTTATAATGGGGACATTAAAATTTACTTTGGGTAAATTTTTGAATTTTCCTGATAAATTTCATTTTCTACTGAATAGTGAAAAATATTGTATTTTAATTCAAAAATCTATTTTAATATAATTTATTTATATGGGTAGATTATCTTTTTAATTTGTTTTAAAGAGTATTTATAATATATTTTTAACATTTATTCCAATCTTGGTCAGTGGAATTAATTCCATTTTAAAATTGGACATAAACATGTGTCAATCGTTTGATATTTATTTTTTATTAAAAACTCATTATTTATTTTAACAACGGGAATTAATTTTAAATTAATTAATTCCACTTCTATGATTGGAATTTAGGAAAATATAAATCATTTATTAATTTAAAATATCAAATAAATATTCGGCTGAATATTTGGTATTTTTAAGAAAAACATCTTTTTTTATTAATAGTGAAATCACATAGTAGTAGTTAAAAAAACTGGATTTTTCTTGTAAATAATATTTTAACCACTTCTGTGTATTGAATTTCGAAAATCCAAAAAACATGGGTTTTTATAAATATGTAAAATTTGGTTCAATATGATGAATTTTTTTCGTAAATAGTAACTTTTGACTTCTATTTACCGTGGTTAAAGTTAAAGAGGGTAATTCAAGGTAAAAAGAATATTGTAATAATTCAAAATTATCTTAACACATTTCCTATCCTTATTAAATGACTAATGGCTGACCATGGGAATCTTTGGGACTATTTTGGGACCCCATGGAGCTACTTATGAAGGATAATGACACTTCAGATTAATTAATTTATTGTAAAGGCAAAAATGACAGAAATAAAAATCATTTAGTAAATTAAATTTTATATGGTTCTATATAAATTATATTTTAGAATATAAATATTAATTGTAAATCTATGAATATTTTCTACATCATGGTAATTTTTTTTTTATTTTTAGAAATCACATAAATTAAAATAATTAGTACAGAATAATCAGGTGGTATTTACCTCATTAATAAATGATTTAAATAAATAAGATTATAAATAGTAAAATAACATCCAAAACCTGCCCCATTCATATTGTATGATATTATTTCTACTATTAGTCATCTTATCTTAGACTTTATTAATTTTTGGACTTTTATAATTTGAATATCATTATATAAAAAAATAATTTTATCACACTTTACTAAAGAGCCCCTCCTCTCCCTTATAAACAAAATAACACTTATAACCAATTCCTCACACCTCTAAATCCTTTGGCTTGTCCAAACTCGGACCAATTAAAGTCCCTACATTCATATCCTCCTCCTAGAATCCTTACCGTAGGTAGAAAGAACTTCAATAAGTCCTTTGGTTCAAACCAAATGGAGTTACCCAAATTAAAGGTAACAATTTCTCTGAAATTGTTTTCTGTAATTTTACTTCTCCAACCCCTAAACTCTTTTTATTCCTTTATTTTATAACAACACCAGTATACTCAATATACTAGGACGTTTTATGACAATGAAATAAAATACAATTTCACACACCTCTATCTAATCGGTGAAGAACATAATGTTTCTGTTGATGGATAACTAACGGCTCATGAAACGATGATTGTTCAAATATCTCCAACCGCCTCTCATAGTGGCCATTATGATGGTACTGTATTTATATATGATATATATTATGTTTATGTTTTCTTTTTTCTTCTGTATTTTTTCATTTATATAAATACTTTATTGTTTCCATAGTGGGTAAATACGATAATCTAATTTGAGGAAGTGTAGACTACCACCCCCTCAAAGTGATATAACTCGTTAGTGACTTATGTGGGATGTATAAAGCATGTTGTTAATAATATTTTATATGATATTATACTGGATTTATAATATAACTATTAATATTTATGTTTTTAATTCAATATTAATAATAAAAAGAAATGGTAGTGGCATTCATGCGTACGTACGGCTTAACATCTCCATGAACGGTGCATTTCATTTCATACCTCTAAATTTTATGTAATTTTATTAATATATATATATATATATTTATTTATTAATATATACATATTTGAAATATATGAAATATATGATATCTAAATAATGAATTTTCTTTTGGATATAATGGACGATTGACCACATGTAAAACATGTAAATATAAGGTGTTCATTTTTTACTCAAGTACCAAATTCCGACAGAATAAACATTATTAACATAAATGATTACATAATGATTATAAAATGTAAATAAGTTATATAAATGGAATAATAAACATGAAAATGGTTCTTAAGAATTTATAAATCAACTTTAGCTTATTATTCACTATATTAAAGAATGATCGAGTCAAGTTGGACATGAGGTAAGGGATTTTCTTATCTCACTTTGAATTCCATGAGATTTCCATTGTTCGCCACTTATTTATTTCATGTGGTGTATTCTTTACGTCCATTTTATATATATTATCATGATCCATTTTTATATTCAAGTTATTCTGTGAATTACTTCGTGTTTATTAACTTTTTTTCATATGACATGATTGATTACAATGATGTAAGGGATTTTCTTCTCACTTTTTATTACAGTGAGATTCAAGATATATTTTCCACTATTTCATTTTATGTGTTGTATTTAACATACATTATTGTACACTTTGTGAAATATAATTTCATCAATGAGTATTTAAATATTCATTGTACTATCCTTCTTTCATGTGGCATATGGTTTTTAAATTACCAAATCGGTAAAGTAACCCTTCACCCTCTACTTTTTAAAAGAATATTTTTGTTATGTCTTTTAACTTACATCTTATTATGCCAGGATATGTTCTTCTATATCTTTATTGATGTAAAATTTATTTCCAAGTGAGGATATACCTTTTTTATGTCATCAAATCATTTTCTTAATTTTAAATAGATGTTGTTCAGGTGTCTAATTTTTACAATGGAACATTTAACCCAATTTCAATTCATTGGTTTCAACTTGTACTTCTTGAATATGTCATCCTTTGAATATGTGTGAACGAACTCTTATTGTTTTACACTTAATATACATTTATATTGGGTGTATTTATATTTTTCACACATAATTATTTGATTGATTTATCCTTAATTTATGGATACTTTCTTTATAAGGTATTTCATATCAATTTACATTTCCATTGAGACTTCATTGTTGTTATGCACCAATTCACTATTATATGGTGTATGTACTGTCCTTTGTCATATTATATCACGAATAATTTTATTATAATTATATTATAGAGTTCATATTATATTTAATTCCTCAATTATTTTTATTCAAGAGTATCTCATTTTGTTAAAAACTCTTTAACTAAAATATTGTTTTAAATGTTTTAATGATTTATTCTTCAAAATATTTATCATTAATTTCCATGTTTTCAAAATTGGTTTTAGGATTTATTTATATGGACATTAATTATTTCAAATGATAATTCATTTAATCCCATCAATGTTTTATGGGAAACATTGATTCAAAAATATCTTTTTTAATGGTTTTGAAAATGATTCGATAAAGCATTGTTTATTTCAATATCTTGATTTCATATATTAGATTGTGGAAATGTTATCTTTACATTATAATTTTTTATGTGTTATGATTTTGTTATGGTTATTGGTCATTGTTTATGTATACGGGTTGTTCCATGATAAACCTAGGATGGGTGAGCCTGTGATAGCTCTCTAATGCATTGTGTAACGTGACGAAGGTAAACATGATATTTATCCTTAGAGATTTAAGAAATATATTCTGATGGGTATTCCAAGTGTAACTCCCTATGTAGATGTGATTGCTAAAATATAAGTTTGATATGGATTCCATAAGTATCCTTTATGATTTATGATTTTTTTGTGTTACTCATAAATCATATGATTTTGTAAGGTATGTTATGATTGGAAAATATAGTTTCAATGATTTGTACTTATTGATGGGATAATATTTTCCTTAAATATTTTATAACCCTTATTAATCTTTTTATGTTCATCCCATGTTTTTGAAATATTTTGAACATGACTTAAATATGAATAGTGTCATGGATGGGATCATCTAAAAGTCATTCTATCTAAAACATGGAACTATACATCTTTCTTTTTAAGTGTTTTTATTTTATGAAAAAATGGATACTGAGTAGTAGTGTCTAAATCTAATATTCAAGTTGTAATGTAATTGTTATGCCTAATTATCTAAAACTCTAAACCTAAAGAGATCCTCAATGTGAATTATTCATTTAATTCTATATTATGTAATGTTTAAGGTTGGGTTCTTATAGTTGGTATCAAAGGTCGGTTTAGACAACTTTATGGATTAGGAGTTTTCGATGGACAGATGGTTAGTCACTATTTCTATTATTTCAGTTAAATACATGTTTTATAATATTTTAAGATCAATGAAACTCAGTTAAAAATGGAAGGAGGGGGATCTCAAATGAAATTCCAATCTCTTCCTAATTACATTTTTGCAATAATTATTGCAATGTCATGTTCGGATGATTTTGAAACGTTCTCTAGCATACAACTCACATGAAAATAGTTGTTTTAGATATCAAATACCTCCGCTATATCTCATTATCATCGTGGATCATGGGTTTTATTTAGAAAAATTCTATTTTCAAAATATTCTCATATTTTCATGAAAGGAAAACATTATCAAGTCATTTTCAAATACTTTTCTTTATCACAAGATTTTGAAGCATATTATGATATTAAAAAAGGTGCTGAAGAATGAGACCCTTTTGCAACCTATTTATATTTACTTTTACAATATAGTCTCTCAGCACATATGTATTGTATTTTTAAAGGACCATTAATTGAATGTTTTAACTCAAATTCGGTCTGACTATTTTATAGAAGTCATGTTTTATCAGATGTTTTGAAATTATATGTCATAGATTATTATTTTCCAAAATTATTTTTCTGTGAACACCCATATGGCCCATGTTATACAAGGTGTATTTGGTTGGATGAATAAAATTATTTGGAACGATCTCTAAATCATTATTTTGATGCATGGAACTTCTACATACGTGAACCAGATGACGATGAAACCAAATGGATAGCATGATCAAGGTATGATTTTCATTTTTTTTGGGATCGTTTTATTTTAGCATATAGTGGTGAAATGCGAATTCAATAATTAAGATGATGAGATTATAATGAATTTGGATTAAAATTAATTTTATAAGGAATCCATTTAGATTAAAACATGTTAGGGTTATTTTTGAGTTTTATAAAAAGGACAATCCATAGGATGGGTGACAACCCATCGCATCCGGTAAGCCTGTAGGAATCGAAACCACAACTGAAGGGTAATAATGGTGAATCGATGTCCACTAGCCTACTTGATGTCCTGGGATAGTATGACTTATTATTTTAGTAAAATTATTTTATATAACAAGAATAAGTTGATTTTTGGAACTTATGTTTTGTCAAATGGGTATTCTTAGTATAGAAAAATGATTTAGTGATTGAGTGATAATGTTTGTTGTGGAAGACATTATCTCTTTTGAGGAAACGCTATATGCCTAATAAATATAGAATACTATGGATTTCAATTGTGGACTAATGGATGAAATTTTAGTTTTTAAGAATATATGTTCTTATCGTGAACATATGGCTATTTGTTTTATTTATGAAAATGATTAACCTATCATGGAAAATATGTGATTTGGTTAATTTATTTTCAATATTTGAATTTATAAGTAACTACTCTTATTTGGAGAAAAATTTTATCTTTGATGACTATGTAATTAAATCCTTATGATATTTGGGTTTCAATCTTAGTTTGGATCACTTTTTACGAATTTTAAGAAATGCTGTTTTTTTATGTTCTTTGTTGAACTTTGGGTTTTGTTTGAAATTTTTTGGAGATTTAGAGTAGTTTTTCTTTTTGTAAAAGATTATCATATTTGGGTATTATCTGATCTCGCACTAACAATTTTGTTTTTAGTTGATTTCTAAAGACATGGGTAATATATAGTTATTCTTTTGTGAATTATGTGATTCTCAAGAAGATGATTCTTGTGCTTTTGATGTGACCAACTCTTTTTTAATTCTCTTTGTTTGGAGAAATGATGTGTTTTAGGTAGAAACTTATTAAAGGATGAATCATTACTTGAATGTAAGTATATTTCCTTATGTTATTATTATATGTAGTAAATGAATTCCTTGAAATTATGAAAATGAATTTAAAAAAACGTTGTTGGTTTACGTTTCCTACTGGGTAATCATTTACTGTTTAACACATCATAAGTTTGTGATTTCATGGTGGTTAACTTTCTCCTCATCTTGTTTTCTATCACTCTCCATCAGAACATGACCATTTTTTCTCTCTTCCATTTCTATGTTTTCTTACATGGAATCTTAGTACGCGTTTTCTCGGGTGACCATAGTACTTTTATTTCTTTCTTTTAAAGTGATTGTTTTACTGACTATTTTCCGATGTAGGACTTTTAATGATATTTACAAGACCAGTTATAAAATTGGGTGGACGTAGTTCCCAAAAGGAGGAAAAGATGTAACATCTCAAGTAAATAAATAATATGACATATTTTATATTTATTAATATTTTTCAATTAAGTATTTATTTTACATTAATGGAGTTTCTATGTTCGATAGCGTACCCGATACGCAACAACTGGTTTCATTGAAATCTTATGTTGCCCACAAATAATATTATATTATTATTCTAAATTGTAGTTAAATCATATCAATTGTATTGGTGGGATTGAACAAAACTAACTACAATATGATTATACATGTTTTTTTAAATGTATTTACATTTATACAATAAAAGTTAAAGGCTTAAAATGTGAATGAATCTAATTTTAAGGAAACATTACATTAAAACCCCGATTTACCGCGTTTTAATAGACAACCTGTAACACCCGAGACTTTTATGTTATATAAATTATCAAAGGAATCTTTTTCTACACAACACTTGCTTGGCTTGCTTTACACGCAATCACGACCTTCCTCGATAGCTTGCGTTTTACGCAATACCGAGTTTCACTAAACAACAATATGCTATTAAAACTAGCCGTTATGAATAGTAATAACCACTTTTTGAAATTTTATAAATTTTATTTTTCAAAATGGACTTCATTTTTGGACTCAGAATATCGAAATTAGCCTAGGGTGAAATTTTGGTATTTTTCTGAAAACTTTCAATTTTTGATGAATAGTGAATCCACTAAGTGGTAGGTTAAAAACTGAATTTTGCATAAATCTTAATTTTACCACTTCTGTGAATGGAAATTCAAAAATCTGATAGACACGGTTGATATCAGTAAGTAAAATGTGGTTCAATGAGATAAAAATAATTTTTGGTGAATAGTAACTTTTTACTTTTTTTTACCGCGGTTAATAGTAAATAGGGTAACTAAGAGTAAATATGATATTACTATTACCCTAACACATGTCCTAATTCTATTGGATAAGTGTAATTCGACCAAAAACAACCTTATAAATAAAATATGACCATTTAGGCCCACTTGAGTTAGATTATGACATTTATTATTAATTTATTTAAAGAAGGGTTAAAATAGTTAAAATCAAAGTTTAATAAGTAAATCATTTTTAATATGTGGTTACACATAAGATAAATTCGACAATAAATATTCATCAGAAATATAAAAAGATTTCCTACATAATGGTATTTTATTTATAATTTTTATACATTAAATAATTTAATTTAATTATGACACAACGATGATGTAGTAATTATCTTATTTATGAAATATTGACATAATTGATGTTATAAACACCAAAATAAATGTAATTTGAGACTTTTTATGAATTAAACTAATTATATAGGTTACTATGATATATTAGTGTTGATTTAATCAACTTGTTTCGAATATATAATTTTGTTATGACTTTCACAAAAATCATATATCAAATAGTGTCAAAATTGACACAAAATAGTTTATAAATCAAATATTATATTATTAATTGTTATCTTATTCCTAAAAATCTAAGGTTCGGCCAAATGACTTAGATAAGGATATATATATTAATACTAAACAATTTGGGGTTCGTTTGGCATGTTATAGTAAGTGTATTAACCATATAGTGAAAGAAAACAAAAAGACATGGTAAAAGATAAATTATTTAACTTAGAGTTAAATCTAATTGATAAGGTTAAAATAATACCCTAAACTTGTCTAAATCCTATTGGATGATAGGATTTCGACCCATCACCACTTTAGCTTTGAAATAAGACCCTTTGGAACTATTATAAACCGATTTTTACTTTAATATAAAATAATATTTTGAGATATTCCTAAGGTGCCCCTCTCATCCCTTATAAAAGGGAACCTCCTCCCCCTCCTCCTCACACCAATTTGACGACTCAAGCTCGGCCAACCCCCGCCAGTTTCTCCTCTCCACTTCCCTAGAATAATCCTAGATGTCCTGGTCTTCTTCAAAGACCAATCTCAGTTCCCTAAGTGGAGGATTCAAAGAGGCGTTTCAAAGAAGAGGTAATATCCATTACCGATCTTTTCAATTTCTTTCTTCTTCAACTTCTTCTTGTTTAGTTGTTTCATGATAACATCAGTATTACTCACATACTGATATGTTATTATAAATATGAAACAACCCTAATTTACCTTTTATCCATCCTATGGAAAAAATGAAATCACCGCGCGTGCGTACGTACGGAATACCGTCTCCACGTCGTGGTGTAATCTATTTTTCCACCATCACTTTACAAGGATGGGTATAATGGTGTAATGAGTAACTATTTATGATTATTATAAAGTAATATTGATACTGAAATAATATATATATACTCCAATATAGTTCCACGATCATAGGAATGATATCATCACTCGTGCGTACGTACGGAATACCGTCTCCACGATGTGATGCGACTCGTTCTACATGATCATCATTACATAATAACTATATAAATGAATTGAATGAATAAATATTATATATGTTACACTAATAACATTCTGGATATAAGGTATCTATAACCTTAAAAGAAGAATAAGAATGTATTCGGCAAAACACGCATAAGAACAAAAGGCAATAAAGACCCGAGTAACAAGTAACAATGAAATATTACTAACAAGAAGCTAAGAATATGACCATATATGATATCATATCAATATGTATGATTCTGGAACAAGTCAATAACATTATTTAAACCATTATACAGGAGCTTGGGACACGTAAAAAGAAAATCTGACCTAAGGTAAGGGAAATATCACAATCTCATTTTTATCCGAAATTGTTTATTCGTAAGTATTTACTGGGGTGTATTTTATCATCCACATCCATGTTTCATAAATATGTAATATTATTTCCATCCACCTAAAATTGTTTAAATCCATTTTTACCCTTCGGTGAGTTTTTAGTAAAATAAATGAAAGGAATCTTTTGTCGTTTTTCGTATGAGGTACTTTTTGACTTTTCCGAAAAAAGTACGAACAATGTTTTTTTAACTTATACGACATAAATGGATTTCTAAAACATTATTTCCAAGAAGTTTCCTTTACAAGTATTAAAGTTTATTTTTAATCAACTTCTTTTAGTTTAAAATTGTATGACATGTTAAGAAAGGAAAAGTTTTTTTGAAGTAGAAAGGATATTTTCCTCAAGAATGGAGTTCAAATGTTTTATCAAAATTATTTTCCATCTAAGATAATATAGGGTTCTGTTTTTATCCCTATTATTACACTGATTTTATTATGTTTTGAGGAAATTATTTTTATGAAGTCATTTACCTTATATGATTTGTGTTATGATGTCATGATGTTTCAAGAATCCCATTTTTGTTACATGTGTTATGCGATAATGTATGATTTATGATTATGTGGCACACATAAGAAAGGATTCATTATAAGATGGGTGGGACCTATATCTCCCTCCAATGCATTGGGTAAAGATTTATATCTCATGAGATAGACATGGCAGGAACGGAAGGTTATTTCGGTTCAGTGAAACAGGACTGAAACGAGGAGTGAACTCGGTTCAGAAATGGACTTTGTCCGCTAAGATAGTCTTTGCAATGAGTCATGACTAACAAGAAATGATTTTCCATGATTATGTGTGCATGCCACAAAGTTTCAAGTTTCATTTTATGATTATGGGGATCTCATTTTCAGTTCTATGATTTATTACATGTTAAGATATTATGATCTCTTTTCCAGGTTATGATTTTCAAAAAGATATGATACGATTTTTATTTCCTTTATTTTCCCTTGCTGAGCATTTGAGCTCACCCTTTTATGTTTTCTTTTCCCCAGGTCAGGAAGATGGTTATTAAGTAGAATATGCTAAAAGGGACCCTAGATATGATGAAATAAATGGGAGACACTGTAGAAGATTCATGAACCAGTTGTTTATGTTTCCCAGTTTCTAAAGACACTATACCTATACGGTCCTTTGTGGTTTTGTCATATGTTGTAATAAGTGTGCTTCAATTTTGAAGTATTAACAATGTATGTAAATTATGGGTCGTTATACAACCCTATTTTAATATAATTTTCATTACTTTAAGAAATTGTATTTGACCAAATAAAATCCTTCTTTAGAATGGGGACATCAAAATTTAATTTGTTTATATTTTTGGAATTTTTCTAATAAAGTTCATTTTCTAATTAATAGTAAAAAATATTGTATTTTAATTCAAAACTGTG
The DNA here is from genome assembly GCA_963277665.1 of Viscum album. NCBI lineage: Eukaryota > Viridiplantae > Streptophyta > Magnoliopsida > Santalales > Viscaceae > Viscum > Viscum album. The sequence goes on along the minus strand of OY728129.1, from coordinate 274,246,216 downwards.
TTTTAATATAATTTATTTATATGGATATATTATCATTTAAATTTGTTTTAAATTGTAATTAAAATATATTTTTACCATTTAATCCAATGTTGGTCATTGGAATTAATTTCACTTTGAAAATGGACATAAAGTTGTGTCGATCTTTTGATAGTTAGTGTTTCTTAAAAACACACTATTTGTTATAAGAACGAGAAATAATTTTAAATTAATTAATTGCAATTCTATGTTTTGAATTTATAAAAATACATATCATATTTGAATTCAAAATTTCAAATAATTCTTAGGCTTAATTTTCGGTATTTTTCTGAAAAACATCAATTTTTTTGAATAGTGAAATCACTTAGTAGTAGTTAAAAAACTGGTTTTTTCTATTAAATGAAATTTTACATCTTTTGTGAATTTAATTTTGAAAATCCAACATACATGGTTGTTATCATGAAATAAAATTTGGTTCAATACAATGAAAATAATTTTTGGTGAATAGTAACATTTGACTTTCATTTACTACAGTTAAAGGTAAAGAGGGTAATTCAATATAAAAAGAATGTTGTAATAATTAAAAATTTCCTTAACACATGTCCCAACCTTATTTTATGAGTATTGTCGGACAATGGTCATCTTTTGGTTTATTTGAGGACCACATGGAGTAGATTATGAGTGATAATGACACTTAAGATTAATTAATTTAATGTAATGATAAAATGACATAAACAAAAATCTTTTAGTAAATTAATTTTTATATGGTGTTATATAAATTATATATTAGACTATAATTATTCATTAGAAAGATAAATAGATCTTGTAAATCATGGTATTTTTTTCAATTTTTAGACATCACATAAATGAAATTAATTTTGACACAATATTGATGTAGTATTTACCTCATTAAAAAAAGATTTAAATAAATAAGATTTTAAATATTACAAAACATCAAAAACCATCCCAATTCCTATTGAATGATATTATTTAAACTATGAGTCATCTTATCTTATAAATTATTTATTTTTTAATCTTTAGAAACTGAATATCATTATATTATAAAATAATATTATCACACTTTCCTAAAGAGCACCTCCTATCTCTTATAAAAAAAGACCACTTCTAACCAATTCCTCACACCTATTTAGCCTTTTGTCACATAAAATATCATTCCAATTAAGATCCATTCTTCCCTATCCTAATCTTAGAGTCCTTAACTTGGGTATAAGGTACATAAAGAAGTTATTTGGTACAATACCAATGGATTTACCCAAATGAAAGTTGACAGTTTCTCTTAAATTGTTTTATTTTAATTTAATTCTCCAACCACTAAACTATTTTTATTCCTTTTTTTTTGAACTAAACCAGTATCCTAAATATACTATTATGTTTTTATGATAATTATTCGAACTAAACATACACACACCTTCATCTAATAGGTGATGAACATAATGTTTCTTTGGATGGAAAACTAACGCCCCACGAAACGATGAATGTTCAAATATCTCCAACCGCCTATCATGGTGGCCCTTATGTTGTAAATATATTTATATATGATATATATTATTTTTATGTTTTCTTTTTTGCTTCTGTATTTTTCCAATTATAGAAATACTTTAGGGTTTCATTGAGGGTAAATAATATAATATCATTAGAGGAAGTGAGGACTACCGCCCCCTCAAAGTGATATGACTCGTTAATTCCTTATGTGGGACTTATAAATAATGGAGTTAATAATACTGTATATGATATTATACTATAATTATAACATAAATATGTATTATTATTTTTTTAATTCCATATAAATAAGAAATATAAATGGAAGTAGCATTAATGCGTATGTACGGCTTACCGTCTCCATGAACGGTGCATTTCATTTTTATCTCTAAATGTTATGTACAATTATAAATATATATATATATAATGGAAATATATGATATATATGATAAATAAATAATTAATTTCATTCTGGATATTATTTACTTCTGATCACATGGACAACTTGTAAAAATAAAGTGTTCATTTGACTCAAGTACCAAATATCGACAAAATGAACTTTATTAACTTAAATGATTGCATATTGTTTATAACATGGTAATAAGTAATATAAAAGGAATAATAAACTTGAAAAGGGTTCTTATCAAGTATAAATTAACTTTATTTTATTATTCAGGAGATTAAATAACGATCGAGTCAAGTCGGACACGAGGTAAGGGATTTTTTATCTCACTTTTAATTCCTTGAGATATGCATTGTTCGCCACTCATTTATTGAATGTGGTGTATTGTGTACTTGAATTTGATATATATTATCATGATCCATTTTTATATTCATGTTATTATGTGAGTCATTTTGTGGTTATTAACATTATTTCACAAGACTTGATTGATTACAACGTGGTAAGGGATTTTTATCTTACTTTTTATTCCCATGAGACTCATGCTATATTTTCCACTATTTATTTTTGTGTAGTGTTTGTACCCCCCATGCTTATACTCTTTTTGTAATATAATTTCAATACTAGTATTTACATCTTCATTGTACGATCCTTCCTCTATGTTGCATATGTTTTGTATGTTACTAAATATTTAAGGGAACCTTTCACACTCCTCTTTTTAAAAGACTTCATTTTGTTATGTATTTTAACCTACATCTAATTATATTAGTATATGTTCTTATATATCTGTATTGATGTAAAAAAAAATTCCAAGTGATGAGATACCCTTTTTTATGTCATCAACTCGTTTTATGAATTATAAAGCGACGTCTTTAGGGTGTCAACGTTTTAAAAGGGAACTTCTTAACCCTATTTCAATTGTTTGTGTTCAACTTGAACTTCATGAATATGTCGTCCTATGAATATGTGTGAATGGAATGTAATTTTTTTAAACTTAATATCCACAAATATTGAGTGTATTTATATTTTTCACACATAATTATGTGATTGATTTATCCTTAATTTATGGATACCATCTTTATAAGGGATTTTATCTCAATTTACATTTCCATAGAGACTTCATTGTTGTTATGCACCTATTCGCACTTATTTGGTGTATATAATATCCTTTGTCTTATTATATCATGGATCCCTTTTTTGAAATCACCTATTTTGATAATCTCAATTATGTCTCAATATGCTTTGATAATCCCAAATAATGTTTATCCTTAAATAATTATTCATTCAATCTATGACATCATATTATTATGTTGATAAAATATCAAAATAATCCTTAGAATATGTTATTCAATGTTTATATATGTTTATAAATATCATGAAATGATTACTTATGGTACTAACTCAATTTGGATATGACTTGCATAGAACATATAAGTATTAAGTGTTTAGTCACTGATATAGACCTACCGGTACATACTGTACTAATAAGTAAAAGTCACTGATAGACGAAGAATCATGTGAAACATGGTCACTGGTACATAGTTACTAATACAAGCTACTGATACAAACAGACAGACAGACAAAGTCCACCAATATAGTTTGTTACCGATAGAAGGCTACCGCTACAAAGTCTACTGATATAAGAATTTCACCAATATGGCTCACTGATAGAAGGATCTACCTAAAAAGGAGCTATTGATAGAAGGATCTACTGATAGAAGTAGATACTGATAGAAGGAGCTATCAATAGAAGGAGATACTGATTCGAGCGGTCTACCATTATGATGAGTAACAACTACCAATACAGACCTACAGAATCAAGTCCACCAATACAAGCTCACTAATACTAAGAGATACTAATACAGACGAGTCAATGATTCTATAAATTATTTTTCTATTGTTTATTTAGAAACAGTCATATTTGATGTTTTTAATGAAACTACTATTAAATAATTAAGGTATGTTGAATTTCGTGAAAATGTACCTCGTACCTGGAGATGTAATCATACATTATGTTGGACCACACGAGCTATAAAAGGGAACCTCAAAAAACTAAATAAATATAAAAGGAATTTGTCAATCATTCTATTCATATACGAAACAATATTCTGGATATACTAAAGTTCATATATTCATAGAAGATTATGTAAGAATACATTTTGAGTCTTTAGATCTTGATCATTCAAGGATTAAAGATCTTCAACATTTTATCTTAGAGTCAGGCTGATCAGACTGATCAACATGGACCTGGAAGTCAAACACAAAAACGACACTCTATTTTTTTTGAAAAAACCTAGAGAAGGTCTCAAAGCTTCATATACATCAATAAATGGAGTCCAAAGCTTCACTCAAAACACATAGAGTCTTCTAAACTCATCCCTTTTTGTTTAGCTCTATTGTGTTTCATTTATTTAAATTTTGAGCACTGTGTGTGCTCTTTATTTTTAGGCACACACTATCTCCTATGCTGAACTGGAGGATTTATAAATACTAACTCAATCATTCCCTTACTCTCTTGTAACCCATTGTGGATAGTGGTAGAGTTCAAGTGTGACATGGATATCCAGTGTGCTATTGTGTTTTGTTTTCCCATGAAGAACTGTGGTAGAGGTCTTAGTACCTGGATAGTATTTGTGTAATGACCCAATGTTTCATTAATGGAAAATCCCTCTTGATCTTATTAAATGTCTCTTTATATAAAATGTTTTTATTAGATGTCAACTTCTTTGGTTTTATGTTAATATTTTGACTGTTGTTAATATAGTCATTGAATAGTGATCACATGATTAGTATAAATATAGGACCTTAACAAATCCAATTTATTCAGACAAAATAAGTGATGGCCTCATCGAGTATAATTTCCCCATATGAAGCCCATTTGTTGGAGCTTGGAAAATTGGTGGCATCCTTGGGCTTCTACCTTGACAAAGCCCAATCTTAGCTTCACCATGTCAAGCTCAAACGGGACCGTTTACGGGAAAAGTGGAAGTGGATAGAGATTACCACTCGAGCGATGTTATCCAAGCCACCCCAAGAGTTTGTCGCCATCGCACACCTTACCCTTAGGTCTTATGTAGTTGTTTTAAGGAGTTATGTAACAAATAAGTAGTACTATGTTCATGTACTTTATTTTTTTATATAATAATTAATATAATTTCTAGTCATTTTTGATACATTGTAAATAGTTTTAAAGTACAAATGGTGTTTTTTAGTTATTATTTAATTAAGAAATATATTGTATTAAATTAAGGGATTTTTGAATTAAATAATAATTTAATAAAATATTATTATTATTATTAAATTAATTTTTATTAAATATAAATGATCTTATAATTTTATTAATGCAATAAAAATTTTATATTAAGGTTTGAAAGCCATTTCTGTCAAAACCCGTGAATTTTCGATTAATGTTTGTTTTTATTTTGAAAGTGAAAATTAACATATTCAAAAAAAATTAGATAAAATAAATGTCATTTCTGGAATCAGGATGTCGAAATTATCCAACGGTGAATTTTTCATAATTTTCTGAGACAGTCAAATTTGTGGGTAAAAATTTAATACCGTTTAAATATATAATGTGTTTTATGACATCATAATGACCCAATGGTGATGAAATAAAATACCATAATCCTTATGTTCGGCCAATATATGTTTTATCATTAAAATAATGTGATTTTGGGTTTGTTTGACTTACTTTGCAAAGCATTAATGGACCCCTCATGACATATTCAACAATAAGGGGACCCAAACCTAAATAAAATATTGTTTTCCTCTTCATTTTTCCAAAAACCATGGGCAGAAACCATGGGATGGTTTGTGGTTTGGATTAATTTAATGTAAGGGGACCCAAACCTAAATAATAAAGAATTCACTCACCTTTCCTATATAAACCCACCCAAGATCCCACTTCCTCCTCACTAAAATCCCTTGGCGTTCGTCCAACCTCTGCCCTACTCTCTATAGAATCTTCCCAAGGTGCCCCAAGCTCCCAATAAGCCTCTCACAAGCCTCTCTCTAGCCTTTGGAAGCACACTTCCATGTAAGGGTTTTTTTCTTCCTTTTTCATTTTGTCCAATTTTAATTATGTTGTTTTTCCCATTTAATATCAATTATAAATGTTGGGTTCTTGTTTTGTACCTCCCTCATACTACCCTATTTATGTTTGAATAATGGGAGACCCTTTCTATCTCATAAAATTCCTCCCATGTACACCCGTTACTATGCCGAAATTCCGAAAGGAACTTCTCTCTACTCTTAAACATTCAAGCAATACTTTTGTATCATGAATCTAAATTTCACAACAATTATTGGGAAATGTATCGATATGACCTCTTTACTGTTCATTACATGTAAATTTGATGATTAACCCCTTTCTCTCTCATCAACCATTTTTTATGAATTCTTATGTCACACCGTTACGCTGTCGAAATCGCACCAATTTTCTAATCCAATGTCATTGTGTAGTGAATACCATGCCCATTTCATCAACAAGGGTATTCAACTTTTTGCACATTTACTTATTTATTATAATGTTTCAGGTAGTAATTCCACATTTCTTTATCGTGGAATAAATGATTATGTTTTATGAATCCATGTTTTATGATCCATGTGGCACACTTATGCATGAAATGAACTGTTTACGAATGGTGTGCCCTTATAGCACTCCAATGCATTGGGTAAAGTATAGTATAATGATACGTCATGTTCAATTATTGTTGACTCATGCTAATTAAAGTGCAATGAGGGTTTACGCGTGCTTCATGTGCAATGAGGTTTTACTCCTGCTTTATGTGCAATGAGCCTTGGCTCATGCTAATTCAATGTTAAGTGTTGTTGCCACATTTCAATGTTAGGATTATCATGCTTTATCAAGACTTTATGTTCATGTTTCTTTTATGCTCTATCAATATGCCTATTTTCTTACATGTATTTTACTCCTCATTTTATTCCATGTGTACTCCTTTACTGGGCTTTATAGCTCACCATTTTCTTATGCATGTCCTCAGGTTGTCCCATGAAATGCTAAGTACGAGGGAATTTAGTGGTCATGTAAATGATGTTTTCAATAAAGATGTTGTATTTAATGTTTTTACGATTTTATGTAATGATCCTAATCCCCAAAGACACTAAACCTCTCGATCTTCTTTGTTGTATCAAGTGATGTTTTATGTAATAAATCATTTTTAAATTGTACTAAAAAGCAGGATTTTCATTTTTGGTATCAGAGGATAGGTTTAGTTATTTTTGGGATTAGGAAACCCTATTAAATCCTTAGATACAAAACTAAGTATAATAAAAACATCAATATGTTTTGGTAAATACTATGTAAGTGGTTTATCAACCAAATACATCTCTGCTTGGATACGAGCAGGTAGAGGCGGCTCTGACACAGATGTATCCTAGGGGTAATACCCGAAAACACCGCTTTGATCTAGACTCGAACGGGAACTGGTGCATGACAATGGGCCTTACTTCACTCTTGGTTACGACACTCCCAGGGGATATGTTTTGAAAAATTCACAAGCATAGTATGAACCCATATTAAAGGAATTAAAAAAATTCCCCTAAGAATATATGTTAGAAAGTAGATCATGAAAAGCATAGATTGAAGCTTATAGACTCATGAGTTAAGGAAATGAATGTTTAATTATAAGTCATCAACTTTTGTCTTCAGATTACCCTTTATGTGTTACCCCTAACTTTCTTTTTATTCCAGCCAATGGTCGGTAATAGTAGGACTTGGGCTAACAACCGTTGTGAAGATCAGTATGATGACTAAAGTAATGAGATGCAAAATCCAATGGGAGAAGTAATCGCGAACATTGTCATGCTTCTCTCTCATCTAACTCAAGTTTTGATTAGAAACACGGGTCAAGAGGAACGTTCAACCACCACAAAGAAAGAACAAGTCGCTATCGAGAGCATCATGAGACAAAGGCATCCTACTTTTAGTGGATCATATGATCCCACGATTGCTAAACAATGGATCAACTCCATTGAAAAGATATTCTCCATCCTCAAATGTTCTGAACAAGAGATGGTTCTCCTGGTGGCTTATCATATGGAGGGTGAAGATTATCAATGGTTGACATTGATCAAAAATAAAAATCCTGAGGAGGAGATCGAGGCGTTGGAATGGAAGGATTTCTGGAAGATGTTTTTTGATAAATATTTTCTGCGCACCCTCCGGCTTATGATTGAAAGGGAATTCTTTTCCCTCACACAAAAATATGAAGAATCTGTTGGATCGTACAAGAGAAACTTCACATGGATTTCACGATATGCATCCGGCTTTGTCGTTACACCCGAATGCAAGGTCGACCGCTTCTTTGGTGGGTTGAAGCCTATATTGTGGAAAGAATTAGTGATCCATGTCTTCTACAGCTATGAGGAAATTGTCTGATGTGCCCTCAAGGTTGAAATGGATATCGGGGAATCACAAGGGTATCATGGGGACAAGAAGCGTAATGTGGACTTCAATGCTGGTGGTCCGATGGATAAATCCAACGATGTTAAGAATATCCAGCACCCCACATGCCAAAAGTGGAGAAAGAAGCACCCTGGAAATTTCCTTAAGGGGACGAGAAAATGCTTTAGGTGTGGAAGAGAAGGGCACCTAGCTGTTAACTGTCGGCTAGAAGGACCTGAAGCTGTGACAGAGGAGAGGAACGCTCCGTTCAAACCTCAACGCATTGTTCAATGCTAAAAATGCAACGAACTGGGTCTTTATTCAAATCAATGCCCAAATACAGGGGTTATTGGAGGCAACCAACAACCTCCAAGATAGCAAGGAAGAGCTCTTTCCATCACTTCTACCGAAATGAACCCCGAAAATGAATTGGTGACAGGTACTATAGTTATTCATTCCCGAATAGAGAACATACTTTTTGATTCAGGTTCTAGGCATTATTTTATATCTCAAAAGTTTAGTATAACAATTCCAGCACCACCACAAATCATGGAAGTAAAGATGTCGGTGAGTACGACAAATGGGGCAATCATTGCATCCCATGAGTATAAGTCCTCCCCTGTTATAATATGTGGATTGAATTTCCTAGTGAACCTCGTCATACTCCCTATGGTGGAATTTGATGAAATTCTAAGCATGGATTGGATTTCTTTATATAGAGCCAACATAAATTGTCAGGATACGGAAATCACACTCCATATGGAGAATCGACCCCCGATTCATTACAAGTGTCAGGAGGTAGATGAATCTCCATTAACTCTATCATCTCATGCATGGATGTTACTACCTTATGAGCATGCATATCTGGCTCAGATGATTGAGTCCAAGGAAGAAACCATCCTTGAAGAAATGCTTATTGTGAAGAAATTCATTGAAGTGTTTCCCAAGGAACTTCCTGGTCTTCCTCCAAGAAGAGAGCTTCAATTCTCAATTGAACTTATACCTGGGGCGCTACCAATATCCAATACTCTATATAGAATTTCTATTGTAGGTCTTGAAGAACTGAAGAAACAACTACATGAGAATTTGGATAAAGGGTTTATACACCCAAGTGATTCACCATGCGGTGCACTAGTCCTCTTCATCATGAAGAATGATGGGTCAATGCGGCTTTGCATCGATTATCATGAACTTAACAAAATAACGATAAAGAACAAGTATCCTCTCCCAGGAATCGATGACTGGTTTGATCAGATGTGTGGAGCACAATACTTCTCCAAGGTGGACGGGCGGTCGGGATATTATCATGTAAGGGTGAATAAGGAAGATATCCCCAAGACGGCTTTTCATACAAGATACGGGCACTATGAATTCATAGTAATTCCTTTAGGACTCACCAATGCTCCAGAAATATTCATGGACTTGATGAATAGAGTCTTTAGAGATTAACTTGACAAAGTATTGGTAGTCTTTATAGATGATATTCTAATATACTCCAAAACCAAGGAAGATCATGAGGAGCATTTAAAAACTATACTAGAGACATTGTGCAAGGAGAAGCTCTATGAAAAGTAGAGCAAGTGTGAGTTCTGGTTGAAAGAGGTCTCATTCTTAGGACATATCATCACAAGCAATGGGATATCTATGTACCCCTCCAAAACAGATGCAATTGAGGGATGGATGAGGCTAACATCAGTAACGGATATCCGTAGCTTCTTGGGGTTAGCTGGATATTTTCGAGATTTGTGAGAAATTTCTCATGATTGTCCAACCCTCTTACCAAGCTAACTCGAAAGGGAGTAAAGTTTTCTTAGAGTGATGAATGCGAAGAAAGATTTAAGGAGTTGAAAAGGAGGCTTATCACTGCACTCATGCTCACTTTACCCACAAGTGGAGAACTTTTTTTGGTATTCAGTGATGATACAAAGAAGGGATTAGGTTGTGTGCTGATGAAGAATCATATAGTGATATCCTATGCCACGAGGCATTTGAAAACCCATGAGTGAAAGTATCCAACCCATGATCTGGAGTTGTTGGCTGTGATCTTTTCCTTGAAAATCTGGAGGCATTATCTCTATGGAGAGAAATTTGAGATATATACTGACCACAAGAGTATTAAATATATATTAAAACAGAAAGATCTTAATATGCGCCAGAGAAGATGGATAGAGCTCTTCAAGGATTATGATTGTTCAATACATTACCACCCTGGGAAAGCGAACAGGGTGGCAGATTCCCTATGTAGAAAGGACCCATCAATTCTATAAATGTTGATAATTGAGAATGATCCAATCTTCTTATACTTGATGAAGATGGACATGAGAATCATATAGAAGGGAACATCATCAATCCTTTCGCAAATTATTGCTCAACCGTCTCTTTTAGAAAGTTTAATGGATGCTCAAACGGATGATGTGGGAATTCAAGACAAAGTGGAAGCTATCAAAAAAGCGAAATCCTTAGAGTTTAATGTTAATGAAGAAGAAATTGTGAGGTTTGGGAAAAGACTATGTGTTCCTTCAAGTCCGGATCTGAAGATGGAACATTTGGATGATGCACATAGTTCAAATTTATCTATTCACCCAGGGAGCACAAAGATGTATTGATGTCTCAGAGAAAACTTTTGGTGGGATAATATGAAGTAGGAGATCGCCGAATATACATCAACGTGCCTGGTGTGTCAGCAAGTGAAGGCAGAGAGGAAGAAGTATAAGGGGATGATGCAACCATTTCCCATACCAGAATGGAAATGGGAGAACATCACCATGGACTTTGTCACCAGTCTTCTGAGGACATCCAAAGGCAACAATGCGATCTGGGCTGTTGTGCATTGTCTTACAAAGACTACACACTTCATTGCTATTTGGGAGGATTTCTCTTTGGATCAACTGGCAAGGATATATATCAGGGAAGTGGTAAGGATGTATGGAGTACCATTATCTATTATTTCTGACCGAGATCCAAGATTCACCTCTATGTTTTGGAAGAGTCTTCAACATGCTCTGAATACTGAACTGAACTTCAGTACGGCCTATCATCCTCAAACTGATGTCCAATCCGAGCGGAATATCCAAACACTTGAGTATATGTTTAGAGTGTTCTCAATAGACATTAAAGGAGGATGGGATCAAAATCATCCTCTGGTTGAATTCTCTTATAACAATAGTTTCCACTCGAGCATCCAAATGGAACCACATGAATCCTTGTAGGGGAAAAGGTGCAGAACACCGACATGTTGGGATGAGGTCGGTGAACGTAAGCTGCTTGGACCGGAAATGGCCGAAGAAACGGTGGAGAAGGTGAAAACCATTCAGCAACAAATCAAGGCAGCCTAGAGTCGACAGAAGAGTTATGTAGATAATCATCGATGAGACCATGAGTTTAAAGTTAGAGATATGTTGTTTCTATGCATATCTTCGTGGAAAAAGGTCATGAGGTTTGGAAAGAAAGGTAAGTTAAGTCCAAGGTACATCTTCCCCTTCGAGGTTATTAATCGTGTTGGGGCTATGGGCTATCGACAAGAACTTCCACCTACTATGGCCAAAGTATATTATGTATTTCATGTATCCCTATTAAGAAAGTACATACCGGACCCTTCACATGTACTCTCTTCCGAGGTGGTACAATTGGAAGATTATCTTTCTTATGAGGAGCAACCATTGAAGATCTTAGATCGTAGATAAAAATTTCTATGAAATAAGACAATGCCCCTCATCAAGGTGTTATGGAGAAACCAAAAATTTAAAGAAGTGACTTGGGAATCAGAGGATATGATGAAGCTGAGTTACCCACATTTGTTTAAGTGTTGGAAAAAGAAAATTTCGAGGGCGAAATTTCTTATAGGGGAATACTGTTACGACCCAAAGTTTCATTAATGGAAAATCCATCTTGATATTATTAAATATCTCTTTATATAAAATGTTTTTATAAGATGTCAACTTCTTTGGTTTTATGTTAATATTTTTTACCGTTGTTAATATAGTCGTTGAACAGTGATCACATGATTAGTATAAATATAGGACCTTAACAAATCCAATTTACTCGGGAAAAAGGAGTGATGGCCTCATCCAGTAGAATTTCTCCATACGAAGCCCATTTGTCGGAGCTCAGAAAAGAGGTATCATCCTTTGGCTTCGCCCTTGACCAAGCCCAAGCTGAGCTTCACCATGTCAAGCTCGAACAAGACCGTCTATGAGAAAAGTGGGTGTTGATAGAGATTACCACTCGAGCGATGTTATCCGAGCCACCCCAAAAGTCTATCACCATCGCACACCTTACCCTTAGGTCTTATGCGGCTATTTTAAGGGGTTATGTAAAAAATAAGTAGTACTATGTTCATGTACATTATTTTTTTATATAATAATGAAAATAATTTATAGTCATTTTTTATACATTGTAAGTAGTTTTTAAATTACAAATGGTGTTTTTTAGTTATTATTTAATTACGAAATCTATATTATTAAATTAAGGGATTTTTGAATTAAATAATATTTTAATAAAAAAATATTATTATTATTAAATTAATTTTTATTAAATATAAATGATCATATAATTTTATGAATACAATTAAAATGTTATATTAAGGATTGAATGCCATTTCTGTCAAAACCTGTGAATTTTCGATAAATGTTGGTTTTTCTTTTAAAAGTGAAAATTAACATATTTAGAAATTATTTTAGATAAATTAAATGTCATTTCTGGAATTAGGATGTTAAAATTATCCAACGGTGAATTTTTCATAATTTTATTAGACAGTCAAATTTTTGGGTAAAAATTAAATACCGTTTCAATATATAATGTGTTTTATGACATCATAATGACCCAATGGTGATGTAATAAAATACCATAAGCTTTATGGTCGGCCAATATATGGTTTATCATTAAAATAATGTTATTTTGGGTTTTTTTACATACTTTTCAAAACATTAATGGACCCCTCAAGACATATACAACACTTTGGCCTTTTTAAATTAATTTCCATGGGAGTGTGACTCACCTCCACATATGCAACCTTATTTTTTTAAGAAGTTCGGAATTGGGTCTTATAAAATATTGTTTTCCTCTTCCCTTCGCCAAATACCATGGGAAAAAACCATGGGATGGTTTGTGGTTTGGATTAGTTTAATGTAAGGGGACCCAAACCTAAATAAAAAAGAATTCCCTCACCTTTCCTATATAAACTCACCCAAGATCCCACTTCCTCATCACTAAAATCCTTTGGAGTTCTTCCAAACTCTGACCTACTCTCTCTATAATCCTCTCAAGGTGCCCCAAGATCCCAATAATCCTCTCATAGTCCTCTCTCTAGCCTTTGGAAGCACACTTCCAAGTTAGGGTTTTTTCATTCTTTCTCATTTTGTCCAATTTTCATTAAGCTGTTTTTCCCTTTTAATTTCAATTATAAATGTTGGGGTATGGTTTCTCAGCTCCCTCATACTTCCCTCTTTATGTTTTATTGATGGGATACCCTTTCTCTCTCATTAAATGCCCCCCAGGTACACCTGTTACTATGCCAAAATTCCGAAAGGAACTTCTCTCTCCTCTTTTACATTCAAGCAATACTTTTGTATCATGAATCTAAATTCCAATTCAATTTTTGGGACATGTTTTTATATGACCTTTTTACTGTTCATTACATGTAAATATGATGATTAACCCCTTTCTCTCTTATCATCGATTTTTTTATGAATTCTTATGTCACGTCGTTACGCTGCCAAAATCACACCGATTTTCTAAGCCAATGTCATTGTTAGTGAATTCAATTTTCATTTATCCATCAAGGGTATTCACCTTTATACACATTTACTTATTGATTATAAAGTTTAATGTACAAATTCCACATTCCTATATCATGGAATAAATGATTATGTTTTATTAATCCTTGTTTTATGATCCATGTGGCACACTTCTACATGAAATGAACTGTTTAAGAAGGGTGTGCCCTTATAGCGCTCCTATGCATTGGGTAAAGTATAGTATCATGATACATCATGTGAAATGAGTGTTGACTCATGAAAATCCAAGTGCAACGAGGGTTTACTCATGCTTCATGTGCAATGAGGTTTTACTCATGCTTTATGTGCAATGAGCCTTGGCTCATGCTAATTCCATGTTAAGTGTTGTTGCCACATTTCCATGTTATGATTATCATGCTTTATCATGACTTTATGTTCATGTTTCTTTTATGCTCTATTGATATGACTATTGTCTAACATGTATTGTACTCCTCATGTTATTCCATTTTTACTCCCTTACTGGGATTTATAGCTCACCCTTTTCTTATGCATGTCCTCAGGTTATCCCATGCAATGCAAAGTATGAGGGAATATAGAGGTCATGTAAAAGATGTTTTCAATAAAGATGTTGTATATCATGTTTTATTATTTTATGTTATGATACTCAGCCACAAATACACTACACCTCTCAATCTTCTTTGTTGTATCATGTTAATTTTTATGTAATAAATCATGTTTAAGTTATAATAAAAAGAAGGGTTGTCATAATTTGTATTGTTGTTAACCTCGATACAGGGTGTGGATCAAACTTTATATAATCTATTTGAGAGGCCTAAGTCTCATCTTGAGACTAAACCTCTTGGTTATATCTGATGTGCATATTATTTTTAGTTTATGTTATTTTCTTTTCAGCTGCTATGTTCTTTGAAATTAAAATCGGTTTTAAAGTAACACTGATAGTTAAACTAGCAAGTGATTATAACTTTTTTAAGCCAGTATTTTAGTTTCAAATGTTACTTAATCCTCAGTTTGAGTTAACTGAGAAAAAACCATTCTCTTGAGAAACTAATTGAAAATATACAATCTTTATAAATTCACTAAAGTATAATTTTTATTTAATTTGGAAAATTTAAAATCATAAAGTTTTTAACAGAAATTTTAATTGGAACAAAATTCACCCCCTCTTGAGTGTCCACTCTAACCAACACTTTGTATCAGAAGAGTATTACTAATAAAGGATTTACAAATACATTGTTTTTTAACTGTAATTTTAGTTGTATCTTAATGATTTTAAATATATGTTAGCTATAAATTATATATCTTCAAATATATTTTATAAAAACTAAAAATGGATAATAGACTAGAAGGTGTTGCTACCAACATGATGCCTTTCTTTAATGGTGTTAATTATGCCCAATGGAATCCGAAAATTAAAATTCATTTAGAATATACGGTATTTGATATCAGGATAGATATAGAGTTTCATTATAAGATTCCAGAAACTGAATGAACTACTTGGGATGAACCTATGAAATCTGCTTACAATAATAATTGTAAAGCAATGAATGCTTTGTATTGTGCTTTAGGATATGGAGAATTTAATCGAATATCTGCCTGTAAGACTGCTTATGAAATATGGGATACTTTGGATATTTCCCATGAGGGAACAATCAATGTTAATGAAATGAGATTGAATACCTACACTATTAGGTATGATAATATTAAAATGAAGCCTAGTGAAACTATTTCTGACATCTATATCAGGTCCAATGAAATTGTAAATACAATGAGCTCACATGGAAATGTTGTTCCTAAAAAATAAAAAATCATGAGGATACTAATTTGTATGCTAGAGAGATGGAGAGGAACATCAGTTTCAATAAGAGAGTAATGTGATATAAGTTCACTACCGATTATGGAGTTAATTTGTAAGTTGACGACGAATGAATAAGAGCTAAACATAATAAAAGAGGAAGATTATGAACCAAAGAGGAAGTCAGTGGAATTTAAGTTTACTTCCTCAAAGAGCAAGGACAAGTAGAATGTTCACCTACCTACTGAAATCTCAACAAGTGGTGGTTCATATTCAGATAGTGGTGAAGAGATGGCTCAAATAGCTGGGAGAATCAAAAAATTATATAATAAGAAGAAATTTTTCAGATTACCAAATTATAAGGGCATGTATGACCAATGATGTGATTTGATGAAAGATTGGAAGAAAGATGATAAGGATAACGAGATATTGTGCTATGAGTTCAAGAGGAAAGGACATGTGAAAGCTGACTGTACAAAGTTAAACTAGAAGAAGAAATATGCGTACAAGGAAAAACAATATAATAAATAAATGATTGTATCCTGGATTTTTTCAGAATAAAGTTTATGTGATTCTGACTCCACTCAGGAAGAAAAATATCAAAAGGCTAATACGTGTTTCATGACAAACACATCTTAGGTAACACCAGATACTCCTGATTCGAATTATTATTATTCTGTAGATGAATATTATTCAGAAAACATATCTAGTGAAGGGTTGTTTTAATACCATAACAAGCTAGAGGAAACCTATAATGAGTTGAAAGATAATTTTAAAACCTTAAAGAAACATTAGGCTTTAACTAGTACTGTCAAATATACATTAGAAGAACAAAAGGAAAAGAATACTCAACTATTAAAGTAGAATACTCAACTTTAATTGTCCAATGAGAAATGTAGAATAGATTTAGAGAAGTTCAAAAATGCAAAGAATACTCTAAATCAAATTCTAGGAAAACAGGTTGCACAAAATAATACTACTGGTTTAGGCTATCAGCCTGGATAGAGACATATTACAAAAGTAGATTTATTACAAATTCTAGACAATATGCTGCTAGTTCCAATTTTTCAAATTCATATTCCTCAACTAGCTATTCAAATAGTTATATATTAACCAATGTTTATCTATAATAATCTTTTGAATCTATTGATTTTATGAGACCCTTTAGACAAATCTGGGTACCAAAAACCTTTCATGATAACCTCTCCGGACCCATGAAAATCAGGGTACCAAAATCATTTTTTGTTTAAACCTGTTTTGTAGGAAACATTCCTTAAGTGTTCCTATAAGAAGATATGGTACTAGGACAATGGATGTTTGTGGCATACGATCGAAGATAACTCATGTTTCAAAAGATTAATCAAGGTTGATAGAGGGAATGTCACCTTTTTGTGATAATTCAAAAGGAAAAATCATAGGCTTAGGACAGATTCATAACACTGAATCAAATTTAATTTCTAAAGTATTATTTTTAATGGATTAAAATACAATCTATTACGAATTTATCGGTTGTGTGATGATGGATTCAATGTTAAAATTTAAAATAATGCTTGCAATGTATTTGACTCTAAAAATTCTTTTTTATTTACTACCTTGAGAAATGAAAATGTATATGCTGTAGATTTATATTCATTACCCAAACAAAAGGTTACTTGTTTAAATGATTTTCATAAAGAGTCTTAGATATGGAATAGAAGATTATAACACTTCAATGTCCATTCAATTAAGAAACAGACTACGAAAATTTTAGATAGAGACCTACCTCAACTAAAATTCTCATCAGAGAAAGTTTTTACTCCCTATCAAAAGGGAAAGCAACATAATGTTTCATTCAAATTAAAGAAAAAATATTCAACTTCTCAACATCTCGATTTGGTTCACATGGATTTTTTTTGACCTTCTAGAGTTTCTAGTTTGAATGTGTATCAGAATGTCTATGTCATAATAGATGATTTTTCTCGATATACTTAGGTATACTTCTTAGCTCACAAAATTGAATATTGATCTTATTTTATGAAATATTCCAAGTCTGTAGAGAACCATAGTGGACTTTAGAGTAAGACCTGGAGAAGTGATCATGGTCGTGAGTATGAAAATTATGATTTTGAAAACTATTGCTCACATAATGGCTATTAACCTAATTTCTATACCCATAGGACACCTCAAAAATGGTGTAGTAGAATGAATAAATTGAACCCATCAAGAAAATCACAAGAACAATGCTTAATGTGTATGACCTTCCAGTTTACTTCTAGGAAGAAGCTGTAGATACAGCTTGTTATATTATAATTAGAATCTTGATTAGTCCTGTTCCAAAAAAGACCCCTTACGGACTGTGGAATAATAGGAAACCTAAAATGAGTTACTTTAGAGATTTTTGTTGAAAATTCCTTATTATCAATACTAACGATAATCCTGACAAATTTGCTTCTGAAAGTGATGAGGTAATCATTATAGGTCACTCTATAACCTGTATGTCTTATAGAGTCTTCAAAAAAATAACCAAATCTTTGGAATAATATGTTCACATCAAATTTGATGAAATTGATCTGCATGAATCTAAGTATTCTCTTGAAAATATTTAATAAGATCTATCTATTTTGGACCTTAATGGTAAAAACAGTGAACCTACTGTAAAACCAATAAATTCTTAAAATTTTCTAGAAACCAATTCTGTTGGAACCAAACCTATAGAAGAACCGGATATTTATAGTTCTACCTTTACTAGATCAACTAGGATTCTAATGAATCATCCTTTAGATGTTGTTGGAGGTAATCTTGATAGTGGGACAAAGACTAGAGCTTCTCTATGAAACCAGGTTGAACATCAAGACTTTCATTCATAGTTAGAACCTAAAAATATCAATGATTTAATCAATGATGAATTTTGGGTAATGGCTATGAATTTATAATTAAATCAATTTGAATGAAAAAAATTATGGGAATTAGTTGATAGACCTAAAGACCCATTGACCATAGACACAAACTGGGTTATTAGAAACAAAGTTGATGAATTAGGAAATATCATTAGAAACAAAGCAAAGTAAGTCTCACAAGGGTATAGTCAAGAAGAATGAATAGACTATGAGGAAACCTTTTCCCCTGTATCTAGATTAGATGCTATTAGGATTACACTTGCCTATGCGGCACATCTAAATATCAAGTTATACCAAATGGATGTTAAAAGTTCTTTTTTAAATGGTTTTATAGTTGAAGATGTCTTTGTTCAACAACCACCTGGATTTACTAATCCTCATTTTGCAAATCACGTTTTAAGATCTCTAAATATTTATATGGTTTAAATAAAGCCCCACGAGCTTGGTATAATATAAATAGTAGTTTTGTTATTTCAAAAGGATTTTATAAAGGCATTTCTGATCCAACTCTCTTTATTAAAAGAATTTCCAATGATGTTTTGATAGTGCAAATATATGACGATGATTTTATTTTTGTTCATTCTATAAATACCTTCTGTATTGATTTTTTAAAGAGTATGCAAAATGAATTCAAAATGAGTTTAATGGGAGAACTCAAATATTATCTTGATTATCATGTTTTTCAAAATGAAAATTGTATTATTTTAAATAAAAGTAAATATATAAAGGATATTTTAAAGAGTATTGGTTTGGATAGTATTATGGAATGTGATACACCTATGAGTAATAGTTGTATGTTGGATGATGATGAAACAGGAAAACCATTGGATCAAATCAACTAAAGAGGTATGATAGGAAGTTTACATAATCTTACTTCTAGTCGACCTGATATTATGTTTACTGTGTGTTTGTGTGCAAGATTTTAAGATAATCTAAAATAGTTACACTTGCTTGATGTTAAAATAATATTCAAATATCTTACACATATTGATAATTTAGGATTATTTTTTTCCAAAAGAACAATCATTCGATTCAATAAGTTATTCATATGATGACTTTTCTATTTGCATGTTAGATAGAAATAGCACGTCTAGAACATGTCATATTCTATTTAAGTCACTAGAATCATGGTGTAGTAAAAAAGCAGAACTCTGTTGCATTGTCTACTACTGAAGCAGAATACATTGCTGATGGTGGTTGTTGTGAAACAATTTTGTGGATGAAACATACTTGACTAGACTATGGATATCAATTTAGACACATATCTATAAAATTTGATAACACTAGTGGAATTAACATCTCAAATAATCTTGTATCTCACTCTAGAACCAAACATATTGATGTAAGGTACCACTTCTTGAGAGATTATTACCAAAATGGTGATATTACTCATGAATTTATAGGTACTGAACATCAATTAGCTGATATATTCACCAAACCATTTTGTTCAGATAGGTTATGTTACATTATACATGAGTTAGGAATTATATACTTTGTAAGTTAGAAACCTCACTATTAGAAACCACACTGTTAGGAACCTCATTGTTAGAAACATCACCATTATAATCCTCACCATTTCAAACCTCACTGTTTGAAACCTCATCGTTAGAAACCTCGACGTTAGAAACCTCACACCTCACCGTTAGAAAACTCACTGTTAGCCAAAACCTCATCATTAGCCAGAACCCCACCATTAGCCAGAACCTCACTGGTATACCTCACTGGTATGAACCTAACTGTTATACCTCACTGGTATGATCCTCACTGTTTTACCTCACTTGTATGAACCTCACTATTATACTTCACCAATGAAAATAAATCACCATTAGGAACCCTCACCGGTATGTAATGCCGTTAGGTTTTCATGTTTTTTAAACTTTTTATCTTTAGTCTTCAGAATCTGTATCGTCTGTACTATACTTATTGTGCTTTATTTATTTATTCAGTGATTCCTAAATGATAAAACATAGGTCTTGACCTCATCTCAATTCAAATCAAACCCTTTACCTTCATGCCTTAGCACCTAAACCTTCGTTTCTCTCGAACCCTAAGCCTCATGATTCACAAAATGGAAAGAGAGAAGAGACCATCAGTTAGGGAAAAAGATGATGATCCGAATTCCAAGATACTCAATGGAGAGTCTAGTAGTGTCAGTGAAGTGAAGAAACATAAAAATACGCATCTCATTCAAAATGAAATATTAATTGGGAAATATCATTTCACGGAATGGTTCATGACCAGTATGTCACATGTTCTATAAGTTCAAGAAGATCAGAAATGGGTAGAGTGCTTCTTGAATAGTAATGGTCCTTATTATCCGAAGCTGGTCAAGGAATTATATGAGTTTTTTCATTTTGAGAAATCAAACGTTGAGAATAGGATGGTATAAATAGTGAATGGAAAGACAATATCATTTTCTTCTTTTGAGTGGGCTATGTGCCTGAGAGTTCCACATGTAGAAGATTTTGGGTATTTCTCAAAATCAGTACCCCCTAATAGTAACATAATTGAGTATGAAGCTGATTTGAAATAACTAACTGGAAATGTGACACCAAGAAAATTTTTTCTACATAAATGGATGGAGAGAACCGGTTACTTTTCATGTTCATCCAACATGTGCTAAGCCCAAGAATAGGGGTCTTCGCAAATTTAAGTACCACAATATTTATTTGATGCATTTGTTGAGGCATGGTGTCAAGGAAAATTTGAGTAGGATTCTGATGATTCAAATTAAAGATATGACCAGGCCAAAGTCAAAAACTAATTCTCTATTCTTTATAAAGAATATTTCTTTGACGATTAATGTAAGAGGTGTGGCTATGTCTCAGGATGAGACTGTGGTTATGAATGAGTACTTTTGTATTGCCAAAACTAATTTTAAATACATGAAGATCAATTGGAATCCATGGAAAATATAATGGGTCAGTGATGAAGGGAAGGGGAATAAAAAGATTAATCATGTCGAACATCCTTCTAGGCCTAAGGATGTGAGGGATCCAAATATAGGACTTGATAAAGAGGATCGTCAGTATAGTGATGATACTGATGAGAAGGACGCCTTTATAGCTGATGTAAGGGACCTAGACTTGCCTCCAAGACCTCTTGCTGAAGTTGTATTATCTGTAAAGGAAAAATTTTTGGGAGTAAGAAATTAAGATTACCCTATTGACGAGGAAGACCGGCCTCCTCTAGAGAATGAGGAAGAAGAAGAATCTGAAACTGAAACATCTGTTTCTATAATATTGTGTCTTAGTCCACTGATTAGGAACTCTTCAATGCCTACTAAGGAAATTGTTGAAGTAGATAGACCTTCACCTATTACTTAAGAGCCTTCGGCTATTTAATTATAGATTGTTGTGGAGGATTCTTCTAAGGATGACCGATCTAATGAGGATTCTATTTATATTAAAGAGAATACAGTCATTGAGGTGGAGCATCCTACCAGATTTGGCAATGTTTTATTAGCTAATTAGATTGAATACTGGGAAGAAGACTCAGGTTTTATAGATTTTGGGTTGGACTATCCTGGTTCAGAAGATGAGACACCAATCAATAGACCACAAGTTTACTATAATATCCTTTTGTGTTTTTACCTAAGGATCTAGTAAGAAAAGCTGATATAGACCAGTTAAAGTCTGATCATAAGACCTCAATTGTGGATGATATAAGTAGAATGGAATCTTCTTTAATGTCACCCATACAATCTATTATGAATGACTATGTGGCTAGAATTGTTTCAGAAAGAGTACCTGTAGTTCTGCCTAAAAATATGGTTGCTAAGGCTGGTCCTGAATCTTTAAAGGTTGAGTTAAAGGAGACTTGGACTGTATTTGTTGAAGATTTAAAGAGCTATATTTTTAAAGAAATTAGAAAAATGGAAAAATCATTTGAACTCTATATTTGATGTATTGTGTCAACCACTATGAAAGAGATGGTGAAGGAAGTAAAAGTGTGTCTTACTTATATTGAGACTTGGATAGAGGTTGTTTGTTCTTTGAAGCAATTTTTTGATTCATTCCATACATTTCCTAGTTCCCAAACAGAAGTTGTTGTGGAAATTAATTATATCAAGAGTGTAATCAAGCAGTTTGTGGATGTTTTGAAGCATTTAAAAAAATATCAATGAGCATGTCTGTAGCCATGATTTGGTTATCAATGAGGTGATATGTAGTTTGACCCATTATTTCAAGGGAAATATTGCATTCACTATCAAACATCTAGGTTCACCTAGGGATTTAATATATATTGGGAAATTTATAGCTATGCTGAAAGTGGAGCTTGGACAGGCTAGTACCAGTAGCTCAGCTGATTCTAAGGTACTCTCTACCTCAAGATATTTCAAAAAAAATTGTTCAGGAGCATATGAGGGATAATACTGCTTCCCAACAAGAAATCAGAGATAATATTTATCATACACTCAGAAATTTAATACCATGCATCAGCTCAACAACCATTTAATGCTTCTATTAGATAACATTAAACTACCACCAGTCACTGAAGCTTTCATAGAACAAGTGATAAAGCATAGGGAGTTGACTCCAGCTCTAGAAAAGTTTATGGAGAACAAGGATGACTTTATCCATGTGATGGAGAGAGGAGGGGGAATCATTATGTAATTTAGGAATCTTTTGCTGCCATTTTTTCATGTAGACAGTACCCCTATCATTGCACCTCCAACTATGCCTACCTCTGCTCAGTCTTCTTCCATTCCTCAGATGAGAGCGGTTCACGATATCTGAAGCTTGACACCATTGATTACTCCATGGAGTACTCACTACAGGCCATGAACAGTCTTTTTTTCTCAACCTCCAGTGGAGCGTTCTGGAGTTCCCAGGCCTGAGTCTACCTCCAATCCCAAATCCAAATTCAAAGTGGACATTCACGAGGTGGATTGAATAGTGGCTATGACATTTGATAGGAATCAGTTGTACTCTGTTTGTCTCAATTTTTTTCTCCGTCTCTTTTTGCTCCAAAAAATATATATGATCTTCTTCTATTTTACCATCTGTTACATCTCTCATCCTTTCATTCTTACTTTTTTCTAATCACAAAGAGGGAGAAATAATATATAGATGATGAAATATGAAAAATATGTTTAATATGATCATAATATATATTTGATCTTAAAATATTATACCTTTGGTACATTTATTTTATAATTTTATCTCTGTTACATTTGTTTTATGGCTTGACCTCTAATACATTTAAAAGATTACATTTGAAAATGTCATTACTCACACTAAGAAATAAAATCCATTGTATTATATACTAATACATTACTTATTATTTTTTATTATAATATCATAATTTGTGATTATCAAAAAGGGGGAGATTGTTGACCTCTCCTGTTTTGATAATCTCAATTATGTCTCAATATGATTTGATAATCCCAAATAATTTTTATATATATAATAATTATTCATTCAATCTATGAAATCATAGGATTAATTTGATAAAATATCAAAATAACTTTGGAATGGGTTATTCAATTTTTATCTATGATTATAAATATCTAGAAATGATTAATTCTGGTAATATCTCAATATCAAAATGATTTGCATAGAACATATAAGTATTTTGTGTTGAGTCACTGATAAAGAATTGTCGGTACATAGTCTAGAAATAAGTAAAGATCACTGATATACCAAGCTTCCTGTGATACAAGGTCACTAGTACATAATTACCGATACAAGCTATCAATACAAACAGACAGATAGACATAGTCCACCGATACAGACAGATACCAAAAGACAGCTACCGCTACAAAGTCTACTGATACAATAATGGCACTTGTATGGGCCACTTATTGAAGGAGCTATTGATAGAAAGATATACTGATAGAAAGAGCTACCAATAAAAGGATCTACCAATAGAAGGATCTACTTATTCAAGTGGTCTATAGTTAAAAAGTGTAACAACTACGGATACAGACCTGCTGACTCAAGTCCACCTATACAAGCTCACTGATACTAAGAGCTACTAATGGAAACTAGTTAATGTTTCTCTAAACTATTTTTATATTTTTTATTTATAAATGGCCATATTTCATGTTTTTAATGAAGCTGCTATAAATTAATTAATGTATGTTTAATGTTATAAAAATGTACATCATTCCTGCAGATGTAATAATACATTTTGTCGGACCACATGAGCTATAAAAGGGGACCTCAAACTGTTAATGAAAGAGAAAATTAATTGGTAAGTATTTCCATGCATATATGAAACAATATTTTGGAAATACTCAAGGACATACATGCATAGAAGAAGAAGGAAGAATACATTCTGAGTCTGTAGAACATGATAATCCAAGGAGTAAAGATCTTCAACGATTTCACTAACACTCAAGCTGATCAGACTAATCAACATGGACCTAGAAGTCAAATACAAAAATAAATCTGTAATTTTTTTTTACAAAAACCAGAGTAGGACACAAAGCTTCACCTTCATCAATCCAAGGTGTCCAAAGCATCACTCAAAACACAAAAAAAAAAATCTAAACTCATCTCTATTTGTTTAGCTCTATTGTGTTTAATTTATTTACATTTTGAATAGTGTGTGTGGTCGGTATTTTTAGGCACACACTCTCTCCTGTGTTGAATGAGAAGATTTATAAATCCCCACTCAATCATTCCCTTACTCTATTATATCCCCCTATGGATAGTGGTAGAGGTCAATTATGACCTGGATAGCCTGTGTGCTGTTGTTTTTTGTTCTCCCATGTAGTACAGTGGTAGAGGACTTAGTACCTGGACAGTCTTTGTATTGTAGTTAACCCTGATCCATGGTGTGGATCAAAGATTATATAAATTGTTTGAGAGGACTTTGTCTCAGCTTGAGACTGATCCTCTTGGTTATATGTAATGTGCATCTAATTTTTAGTTTAAGTTATTTTCTATTCCGCTGCTAAGTTCTTTGAAATTCAAATCAATTTAATGTAACTTATATAGTTAAACTAGAAAGTTATTATAACTTTTGTTATCGAGTAAGTTAGTTTCAAAAGTTACTTAATCCTTAGATTGAGTTAACTGAGAAATAATCAGTCTCTTGAATAACTAATTGAAAACATACAATCTTTATAAATTCACTATAGTTTAATTTTTATTTAATTTGGGGGATTTTAAATGATAATGTTTTCAACAGAAATTTTAATTGGAACTCAATTCCCCACTCTTGAGTGTCCATTCTGACCAAAAACCATTATTCTCATGATATTATAGAGTTCATTTTAAATATTATTCCTTAATTATTTGTATTCAAGTGTCACTCATTTTTTTTAAAAAACTCTTTACCTAAAATATCATTTTAAATGTTTTAAATATTTATACTTCCAAATTTTTATCATTAATTTCCATTTTTTCAAAATCGGTTTTAGGGTTTATTTATATGGACATTAATGATTTAAAATGATAATTCATTTAAAAGCATCAAATTGGTATGGGATACTTTGATTCAAAAATCTCTTTTTTAAAAGGTTTTTGAAATGATTCGATATAGAATTGTTTATTTCAATATCTTGATTTTATATATTGGAATGTGTAAATGTTATCTTTCCTTTATACATGTGTTATTTTTTATGATTATGTTATGGTTATTGGGCATTGTTTACATATACGGGCGGTTCCGTGATAAACCTAGGGCGGGTGAGCCCTTGATAGCTCTCCAATGCATTGGGTAACGTGATGGAGGTAAACGTGATGTTTCTCCTATGATATTTTGGGAATATATTGTGATGGGTATTATATGTGTAACTCCCCGTGTAGCTGTGATAGGTAAAATGTAATTTTGATACGGATGCCATAATTAACCTTTATGATTTATGATTTATGTGTGTTATTCATAAATCATATGATTTCGTAAGGTATGTTATGATTTAAAAATATAGTTTCATTGATTTGTATTTATTAATTGATTATTTTAAATATATCCTAATATTATTTTTTTGTACTAAACTATATTACCCATTTCATCTATTTAATGTAAAATAAAATCATGATCTGTGTTTGTGTGCCGACTACCACATCCATATAATTTTGTATCCTTTCTTTATTACCACCATTCATTAATGGAATTGATAACGGTTTAATAGGATAAATTTGATACTAATATCCCTATAATGGATATAGTATGTCTAATTTAATAAAAAATTAAGGATATAAAAATAACCAATCATGATAAAATTAAATATCTCAAATACCAATAAGAAAAGAAGAATATTTTTATTCATTTTATGTATTATTATAATATGAACTACATGAATATCTATTTATATTAAATTATAATAAATAAAAATATTAAAATTAAATAATATCATTATTCATCTTTTAAAATGATATATCAAATTGACTAACTCACTTACATTCATTAAATAATGGAATGTTCATGTTTTTGATGATTAAACCAACCAACATGAACAATAATATTAATTTATATAATGAGGGTATATTGGAAAATTTTTACTTTTATAATAACATATATAATGAGAAATTTTTTTAATTTTATATTTTTATAGAGGATAAATCATTATTAATGTCATTAATTAATAAAGAACCCTTTGATTTACAATAATTTTTGAAACATGAATGTTATTGATTTAATAAAAAATTCTAATGTCTAAAATAGTCATGGATGGAATTTAAATCATTGTAAATATTTTTAATTAATATGTTTTAGTAAAATTAATGAAATTTCAAAATAGAAAATATTAATATGAATTAATACAATCACTGATATTATGAATTTAGGTTAAATGATTGAACTATAAAAACCAGATGTGATAAATATCTAGAAAAACATAATAATCATATAAATTTTGAATATTAATGACCTGTATAATTGAAAATTTATTTGAGTATGTTCATTAGTTAAGTGATTATGATTATATTTTTTAATACATTCAGTTAATCTATGTGCATGGATATCAAAAATATAGGAATAAATTATACATCCCAAATTCCCATCACACATACATATATTATATTATGCGCATTATTTTCATTATTTTATGTATATAATTACCTTTTAAGATGTTATATTATAAAATAATATTATTTCAAAGTATTTAAACATCCATACGAATCCATGTCTTTCAAGACTATTTGATTGAATATTTACCAATGATTGAAGTGGTGTATTCTGTCAATTTTCATTTTTTTGGAATTGTGATATGTTACCAAAATATTTCATTTTTTTCATAAATAAATTTACATGGAATATGATTTTAAATATTACACATTAAATAAAATTTATTCTATAGTTTATATTATTATGACCTTTTCATAATATATTCATTCGTGATATAACAAACTATTATAAAACTAAATGTTTTCAATAACAAAAAACATCTAATGGTTTAGTAATATAAATTTGTTTTAGTTTCATAGACAATATATTATTATATATACACTAGAATGTTGAATCCACAATAGAACAATGTAACATAGGTATTATCACCCCCAAAATTATTTTTTGAGAATAGACTCACTTATTAATAATATTCCAGATGAATTCTCCATAGAATGTACACATATATAGACACATAATAATGGATATGATTAAGAATAATAGAACACACTTTATAAAATAGGATGAAATATTTTTCCAACCATTTTCTTGAAGTCTGACAAATTAATACTGTTAAGGCCAACTATTATCATCAATATTTAAAATCACACATTCAAAGTAATCTCAACCGCGTATTTTATTGTTAATGGCTCTTACTATTACATTAAAAAATAACCCAAAAATCTATGTTTATTAAGAGATTATATCCTACACTTCCACTATAATTTATTAAATAAGAAATCATTTGAGTTTTAGATGATTCATTAATGGGGTATACCTATTTTAAATCAGCTATAGGTTCATTATTGAATGATATTATATTTTATGATGAAATTTATTGCTGTTTTCATTGGCACAATCATGTGATGTGTCTGTCCCTGGAAATGTATCTCCCATTGTTTCATTGAAAGGTCCCATGGGACGAAAAACACGGGGCTTCATGTATACCACTCTATATATCAGTATAGTGTATTTTAACAAGGCCATAAAAATAAGCATTCATGATTAATTTTTTTAATTCGATCTATATAAAATAAACAATTATTTTATTTATGTTTATATTTTATTTTTGTGGATTTATTATACCCTCTGTTTCACTTTAAATTCAGTTTTTTGGTATATTAATTCATGAAAGATACCTTCTTCCAAGTTATGATTTCTTATATTTATATGAAACACCATACTAATAATATGATATCTACATTATTTTTTACCCTTTTCCATAGATCCCTATATGATATCAATGTGTGATTTTCAATAATATGATGAAAGGGCTAATAATGATCTCATAATTTGTTCATTCTAAATTTTACGTTTTTACCTATGATATTTGTCTGTATCTAGTATCAAAATTCTTATATGTTTTTGGATCGTATGTCAAAACATGTATTCTATATAAATAATTTAATATAACTATCCACTTTGTGATTTGGAGTTTGGATTGTTACACACATGGTTATTGTCAATCAATACATTTCTCCTCAACACAATCATATCTCACCACACCCATCAATGTAACAATTACTCTATATAGATCTTCCACAACCTATGATTTTTAAAACAATCAAATTCATATCAACCATTAATGGTGATTCTTCCCAAAGGCTCCACATACGCAGAACTTGGTGTCTACATTGACTACACCAAAGCCATTCGATTATTATGGTCCCAAATGTTTGGGATCTCCCTACACCATATCATTATACCCATCCTTTCTTAAATAATTAGCAACAAAATACTAGAAAAAACACATTGGACACCTAATTCGATATCTTGAATAATTTCCACAACACTCACCTGGGTCTCATGACATATATCTATATAAAGATCCCCTATGAAATAAAATAGAGGTAACCACACTCTTCCATAAGAATCATATCGAAGATGAATATCTTTATTCTCGTCACATTCAAGGACTATACTATATCCATAGGATGGATTTACTATCCACTCATATATTATAGTCACTCCAATAGTTACCGACCCTAATGTCTCATTTTTTCAGGTAGACCTATAACCCAAACATAGATCATCTTGAATTATAAATGATACTAAAAAACTTCCAAATTCGCCATTTGAACTTACTTAATCCCCACTCCCATTGATCATATAGTTTTCTGGTGACCCTATTTTATAATAGTGGTAAAGGGACCTTTCTCACTCCATTTGTTGCATATCTCCCTCTTCTTTGTCATACCTAGGGAACCCTTGGTCTATTAAACTTATACATGAACCCTTATAGTTATGTAGGGAATCAAAACCATCTATAGAAATCCATATAAAATTTTATTATAGGGTCAACCTACATATATACATGATTTAGCACCACTCAGAGCCCCAATGAGCCTTTAGTATAATAATTTATCATCTTCAAAACTCCTTGGGCCTCATCCACAATTTCAAGCACATACTATATTCCATAATTTTTACATACATAAATATGACACATTTATAATAAAATATTTAATTTAATTAATAACTTGATGAAATTTATATATACTCACTAATTGTTCCTTTAAGAAAATTAATGCAATCAACATCCCTTAATATGTTTTCTATACATCCTCAACACCATCGAGGATAAATCTCCATCACAAAACAACTATTTAATTACCTAATAGTTTAATTTATCTAAAAATTCATTTATATATTTATCAATTGATGTATCACCATAGAGATGATGTGTGATTCACAACAATATAATATTATGATTTCTCTATAAAAGATGAGAAAAATACCCAACATAGTCACTCAACTGCATCATGCCCCATTGGAAATTGAATAAATCCATAAAACAAAAGCAACAATATTTAGAGGGATTATAAGTAATAATTTTCAGAGGTAATTACACTACACCTTTGTTGACGCTCCTTTATGTCACAGAGTCTAACGACTAAAAAAGGGAAATACCATAGTCCAAAGTGAATCATCATTTGAAGAAACATCAGAAATTGACAAAGTCATGAACACAGATTAAATTAAGTCAGGGTCGCACAGGTTTCATCCTGGGCGCGCAATTGACCTACGTGCCCTATTTTATTTTCTCCCAATGTCTTCATAGGCCTATATATACCCCTTGAGGCCCCCCCCCCCCCATTTCAAGGACAAAAAATCCAGAAACTCAGATTTGAGCTCCCTGCACCCTAGTCTCTTCTCAAAGCCGACTGAACACTTCGAAGGTAATTTCATACCTAGAATGCAAGGCCTAAAGAGGGGGAACAAGGCCTAAGTGTTATAATTCATCAACACATGCACACCTAAGTGGCCAGGCCTTAAGGAAAATGAAAAAACATGCCTGCCTCCTTATTCCTTCAATAGAACTTGTGTTCCACTCATTTAAATGTTTTTAGGGATAATACTAAGGGATTGAGCTAAGTCTCACCCAAGTTTTCCCCTAAGGGTTGACCGTCGCACAAGTACCCATGTGTTGCGAAAGTATACTTACATGACCATGACTTGCGCTCCCAAATAGGACTTGTATGCCTCTCTCTTTTTGGGTGCCCCACCTGCCTATTCAGTTTTTTTATTCAAATCCACCTCTCCTCTTCATGATTTAGCCTTCAGATTCCTCTTCAATGCCATTTATGGAATGATTCCTTGGTTTGCGTCCTTATCAGAAAGGAATTCTGCAGAACATCACACAAAACATTGTGATCTACATATCATTATATAATTAAGGTTATAGATTTCATTTATTCATCTTCATCCTTTATGATGAGAAGATATAAAATATGGGCATCCTCTGTAGGAGTAAGCCCCATGTCCCCTATTTCTGGGCCTCCTTTTCAGAAATAATCCCCAGTCATAATTTACTAAACTGGACCTCCTTTTTAGGAGTAATCCACAATCAATGTTCCCAAATATGGGGACCATCCTTAGGATTAATCCCCAAATCCAAAATTCCCTTATCATGTGCCTCCTTCTCAGGAGTAAGCCCTAGTTCTCAAGTCCCTTATCCTGTGCCTTTTTCATTGGAGTAAGACCCAGTTCTTAAGTCCCTTAACCTCGGCCTCCTTCTCAGGAGTAATCCCCAGTTCGTAAAGTCCCTTAACTTGGGCCTCCTTCTCAGGAATAATCCCCAGTCATAATTTCTCTTAACTAGTCGTAATTTCTTTTGATTTGGGCTTCCTTTTCAGGTATTAAACCTAATCAAAAGCCCCCTCCTAATTTGGGCATCCTCTGCAAGAATAACCCCCATGTTAGAGTATCAAAATCTCCATAAAGCACATATACCTTTATGGACCTTGTTCACGGGATTCTTCTCTAAATTATATCCTGATATCTATCTATTTGGGCAATCATACATAAATAATCCCCATATCATTCCTTGTGACCACATCTTTCATGGAAAAAAATTTCAGGTTTACTAATACCTCTTGTTTCTCACATCAAGCATGACTCACGTGAGCTTAGAGTGTAAAAGCAACCAATACACATCTCTTTGGGCCATTAATCATATGTAAGCCCCACAATACCAAACCTAACTACATGGACTTTGATCTATACCTTAAAAATAGAGTATTTAGGATGCCGTTCTGAGGTTCAAGCCCATCACCCATTAATTCCCATCTATCCCATATGGTGTTAAACTATATCTCAATCCCCGAACTACATGGGCTCTGATTCCTTTTCTAACAAGGATATGTAGGTAGCCCATCTACGTGTGTGATCCCAACTCTGAGATAATCCCTATCCTTATGAATAACACTAAACTTCAAGTGCCCTGCTGAGTTGATTTAAAACAAGTATGGTTATCATAATGACCAAGAGATCTGTATATAATGTGTTGAAGGATATGATTGAATAAGAATATCTGACAAATATAGATGAATCTATATCAATTAAGAACCTCAAATACATATAAAATATTCTCTAAATCTCACACATATTAAATCATGGAATGTCATATCTTAAAAAAATATCATTTTCATACTTGGTAGTGTAATAATAATTCACGAACATAACATAAATCCATAAAGAGTTTCCCAAAGTAGACAATAATTCCACTCAAAAAGGTGTTCTGAGTCCGACCTCTCATCCTCTCGACCAATGAAAATTCATATGCCTCATCGGTCCATAACTAATGAGCACCTACCTTTGTAAAGTATGTCCAAATGGATATAAAATCATTGGATTTTTTCAGTTCTATGAACAAACCCATTAGAAACCAATTGGAATGTTTCAACCTTAAACAAACAAGGTCATCCCCATTTCTAGAAGAAAAAAATGGTGAACCCGACATGAATCCTTAACCAAGTTAAAATGATGTTTTGCTTATTTGTTAGGCACCTATTTAAAATCAATGAGGGGGCCAACAAAACAATCAATAAATTATATGCTCATATAAAAGATGTAATGGCCGAACTCATCTTGATTATGTCTATTATATTAAATAGGAAATCTTTTCCTAAGATCTTCTTCATTACATACACGGCTTATCTTAAGTTCACACCTATGAATACCTCTGTTGTGAATACCACTGCTGCTACTCCTACTGGATCATCGTCCGCTCTGTAAATGACATCACCTACTCAGTATCTTTAATGTTGGGTATCAAATTCACTAGTTATGTAATATCATATACACGGTACCATTACAACTCGGGAGGCTGCTCGACAATCCCTCCAAGTCAATAATTCATCCTGGTCGTCCGGACAGCGACGACCAGTGATCAAGAAGCAGCGGGTGAAAACCACTGTCTCCAATAGTTTCGGGTCGTTATCCATAGAACTCAATCACCATTACCTACCATATTCTGAGGAGGTAAAAGATATGGTCACTCAAGGCCTTAATTCATGGAAATAGGAGTCCTTCCCGAGGGATCCCACCAACAATCGCCGCCAGAATCATGCGGCAACGCGCCTTCAACATGATGAGGGTGTCATCTCTATGCGTTCGGCTCGGGTTCCTCGAACCCGAGTAGGAAAGACGAGCCACCAGAGGCGACGACCGGTCAACAGTGAGCAGATTATTATCTCTTCCATCTCCGGATAATTCCACCATCCTAACTTAGTGGCAAGCAACGAGTGGGCACACACACCAATCTATTTTAATTTTTTGGTCCAGCAGACGCGTCTGGAAGCAACACGCCATTCCTGCCAGGAAATTTCGGTGGAGTACTATATATAGGAACATGCACCTATTTATAAATCATCATCTAGTCAGCAGGATCGTCTGACTACATATGATGACGCCCGCCAACCCAATGTGTTGACAAATGGTAAACATGAAAATACACCTTAAACTCATGAATCCCGCCAGTAGTCTCATCTCTCAGTATTAAAGGAAGTTCATCATCCACGTTCGACGGAGTGCATTCAGTAGGCACATACACCTACTAGTATTGACCAATCCTACCAATAGTCTCGTTTGGTAGCACCCAGAGAAGTCAATTGGAAAGCCTCAATGACAAACAGGAGGCAAACTCAACTCTCTTCCCCCAAACATGTGTACTGTCAGTATTCACTAATAGGAAAACGAGTACAGGAGAAGGAACGCACACCTACTCCAAACACAAAATGGACATATATCCTCGTTCTAGTAGCTGATGTCACCAAAAACATTCTAAAAA
The DNA here is from genome assembly GCA_963277665.1 of Viscum album. Taxonomy (NCBI): domain Eukaryota; kingdom Viridiplantae; phylum Streptophyta; class Magnoliopsida; order Santalales; family Viscaceae; genus Viscum; species Viscum album. The sequence continues at coordinate 274,211,876 of OY728129.1, read as the reverse complement.
TGGTGAAATATCAAAATCAAATCCCTGCTAATATTCTGGATGCCTACCAGGATATTATAACAGCGTCAGCAGCATCACAGGGAAAAAAATGAAAACCTATCCCTACCAGTGGAGTTACACTTCAACAGATCACTCCAGAACAGACACACACCAATGTTCCAGTCCAAGAGGGTTGTGAGGAATAATCCCTCATATCATGCGAACAACCATGTCAGGCACATACACCTGATTTGAGTGGAGATAATCATCCTAACCTGACGAATTCTCCTAAGCAGGTACATACACCTGGCTATAATAACCACTCTTCTCAAAAAGTGATTCCAAAATTGATTAAGAAGGCATCTAAAAAAATACATGTCCAACACAATCATTAACTCAAGGGCCAATCTATAATAAGGCCATACTCGATGATAGAGTTCTTGATGCACTCAGACAATTATCTGTTGCAACTCAAGATTCTACTCTCTTAGTTCCCAATAGTAGGAACATTAATTCTGAAGGTCTACATAATAAAAATTCTCATGAAGTCTTGGTTCATGACAGTAAGGTTGATCTGAATGTATCATATTCAGATTAGATCCACGAAAACCCTCTGTGTGGCCAGAAGACTAAAGAGAAAAAGGATTAATCATTTGATGTAACCCACCATGGTGGTCCTCCCCATGATGATGAATCTAGCTGCGAAAGTCCTCTCTATAGTAATAATTCATATTGCATGGAAAATTCTCTAATGGACAATGTAGTGATGAGAAATCCCTCTTATCTTTAGCCGCTTGAAAATGTGAAGCCAGTCATGTCTGGTGCTTTACCGTTAGCAGGTAAAATACTCTCAACCAGAAGATAGCCTTGGGGTATAGGTCACTCTTAGAACCACCCCTTAGTCATGCATATTCTAATTTGGTAAATGAATTCTCTACCAATATTGTTGAATCTGATGAAGCATCAAATAAACACATGTTTGGTCTAATCAGGTAAAAGAAAATGCCATGAACGATAAAGTGGAAGTGCTGAATATGAGAAAATATGTGACGAAAGGTGAATTACCTGTCATGTTTTGACCTTTGGCTAACTCTATGTATAACATTATAGAGATGTTGATGGAAGATTGTATTCATGATATTCTTCTCAACATGTGGAAAACTCTTTGTCAATTGAAAAATAAAATATTATCTTATGACTAATATGAAAATCATGTAAATATAATAAAATTGTTACAATGCCAAATTGATTTGGCATCTGTCTCAGTTTATAGATATCTGAAGTCTGAAAAGTAGCTGAGAGCACTTCATCATTCATTCCATGGCGTGCTAAGAAGGTTTCTCTAGTTAATTGTCAATGCCCCATATAGTGTTCATATCAGGGGATGTGGTGTTCACAAAGAACTGTATTTCACTGTACTCTACAGTCAACAAAGCCCAACGAGAGTGGTCTCATGAAATTTTATTGCCCACGGCCGGCCACATCCAATTGGTTTTGTTTTTAGTCACAGGATTTCTCATGAACATGCCTCAACTAGTTATTCTCCAAATCAGGAATACATAGAACAAGTTGTCAAATTACTTTTGGATCAGAAAAACGGGAACATCGAAAATGATTATCATTTAGAGCGTGCACATCATCAAATGACATAAGTGTCATAAATCATCCAACAGTCATTTGATCCGGGTGATATGAGTGGATGCAGGTTAATGCATACAGCCTTTTTCCGGACTAAAGTCTGTAATATCATGAGATATTTTAGGAAGGTCTCATATATAGCAACTCAAGGATCACCCCATCTTGCCATAATGGGGACTCTATTAGCTCAACCCTCAGTATCAACCAATAGGATTCGAGGAGTTGAGCAGGAACATTAGGAATAACCCCAGTCCACAAGACTGGGGACTTTTTCAAATCTTCAATCTATTCCTCAGAGAAAGTCAGTCTTCTCTAGATTAGGGAAAAATCCCCAAGAGGAACGATGATCTGAATTATCAGCAGATACCCTCCAAATTATGGTTCGTCAAGTAGTTCATGAGGGATCAAATCAGAAAAAGATAGTGTCTCAATAAGGACATGGAAGAAGAAAATATCGTAGAAATGCCGATAGAAGAGATGCAATGAGTTATGCATTAATTAATGTCATCAATGTCATTATTGATAATTCCCCAGATGAGTCTCAATCAGAGGGATCCGATGAAGAGGTTCTTCCTCATGAAGTTTTACACATAGACATAAATGAAGAAGGTTTGTGTACAAGAAATCAAAGGCTAACCCAGAATCTGGGTATTTATTCAAATATCCAACTTTCCCCTCTTTTAAAGGAATCCAACAAAGGGGAAGGGAAGAATCAGATTATATAACCTTCATCTGGAGAAGTCTAATCACTCTCAAAAGAGAAAAGATTCTCACAACTAGAGGAAGAGATGAAGGAATTAAGGAGGTTGAATGAATAACTACTTCAAAGTAGACTTTCTCCTATGTGTACTGGAGTCAGTCAGCCTGGGGAAGTTTTTGCAGCTACTGAGATGGATCATGAGTATCCTACTTCACTAATACACCCTCATAGGTCTAATCCTATAGGTTATACACAACAACAACCGACAATACTACAATCAGTGGGAGTGTCGTTGACCACACCTATCTAAGGTCTAGTTATTGCACCTGCACAGGTCTATGCTCAACCTGATGTTTCTCAAAATTTAATGACTACCATTGAGTCATTAACAACTCAGTTTGAATCTCTGGAAGGAAAGCGTGCACAGGTTCAACCAGAGAAGAGAGATTAACCTAAATGGATTGATGAAATTCCTCACCATCAAATTTTTCAAGTACCATATTCCAAATCATTAATGGTTCGGGAGACCCAGAGAAACACATAACCCATTTTGTTTCTCGTTGCGATCCTATGATGGGAACCCCTTTTTAATAAGAAGTAGTTAAGCTCAGGTGTTTTGTACAGTCCTTACAGGGGCCTTCTTATTTCATGTATACATGCTTTCAATCCCGATCAATTACTGGGTGGGAGGATCTTCGTCAACAATTCCTTCTTCAATTCAGCTCAACTTTTCCAATGTCAACAGTTTTTTATCTTACAAATTGTAAGAATATGGAGAATTAATGGGTTTCAGATTTCATTGCTCTCTTGAAGGGATTAACATATTCCTTGATTTTATCACTCCCTCAAGAAGAGTTGTTTCCAATTTGTGTGGAAAATCTTCATGATGTATTACACATGTCGTTGATCCCTGTGAAATACACATGAGGGTTTTGAGACCTTACATCAATCTCTCAACAGATTTAATACTCTATTATAAAAACTAAGGATAAATATCATGTAATTCCTTCATCCCCAGGAATGAAAATGGGTAAAGTAGATACTGTTATAGTTATTCTTAAACAAGCACCTATACCTAATTCTATATCAAGGTCTGCATCTTCTCGAAGGGCCCCACCTCCTGAGCGTCAACAATAGAGGTCTTTTTGTCAAGATGGTCAAAGAGATCGAAGAAACAAATAATTTGAGGATCTAAAGAGAAATGATTAATCTTTCCGAAATGAAAAAGTTCTTGGTTACTTCATTTTGCCTCTGGAAAATAATTGGTTTCAATTGACAAGTCCCAAAAGGCTGAATTAGGAAGGAGATAAATACCATCCCAATTATTTCCCATTTCATCAGATGTAGGGGAATCCAATTTAGGAGTGTTTTGTCTTTAAAAACCTCATGCAAAAGATGGTGGACTCAGGATAAGTCAAATTGAATGGTTCTTCAGCTCAGGTAGCATGTTTTATTTCTAAAAATCCAAAGGAAGAAGGTGAGTGGAAAAAGTCAAAAATAAAATTGCGTATAAATATGATGTTTGGATGGTCAGAAAAATGATCAACCAAACTCATTCCATTTTTTAAATGTAATTGAAGAAACCAATTGTGTCTTCTGCTATGAATTCCATAGCAAAACCCTCTTCATCAGAGGGAAATTCTTCAATGAAACAACATAATTCAAAGAAAGAGGATCAATCAGAAAAAGATAACATCGTGTCAAAGCCCAAGTTTTCTTTGACTATGGTAGATTTTATTCCATCTACTTCACAGCCACGGGCACTGCAACACCAAATGGCACAATCCAAACTGGCTAATCAGGCAGAGTCTTAATCAAATGAAGAGTTGATCTTTGGTTTTGTTAACATGATTCATTTAACAGTTCCTTATGCCAGTCATAACTTCAATTTTGATGACCCTGAGTTCTCTGTATCAAACAGAGGAAATAGAAGGATTGCCAGAGGTTTGGGATACAGAGGAAGACGTGGATATTCCATAAACCACCATTCCAATTCTTCCCCTTCTAGAACTGTGTATGCAGCTGATACTCGTGGAAGATCCCTTCTACGAGCTCAATAAGAACAAGAAATTTCTTCCACCTATAGAAGATTCAATCCTAGTACTATTATTATAAAGGATCGGTTAGAGGTTTCACCTTATTCCTATCAAAAAATAAATATACCTATTTGGTTTAATCTTCCAAAGCTAGGAGTATTTTCAACTCCTACCCCGATACAAGAAGCATCTACTTCTAAAGCATCAACCTCTAAGGCACCTACGAAACCACATGTTCCTATTGGGAAACACAGACCATTGGATCAAAAATATGATGTTATGAAACATTTGGCCCATGTACCAGCCATGTTATTAAATATGGATGCCTTGAATCTATCCCAAGATTTATATGAGGCACTCATTAAGGTTTTTTCAAGTCCTCAGGAGTTCGAAACTGAAATTTCGGTGGCTGAAGTCTATCATGTATAGAATAATCTTGCAGAATTTCATGCAATGATATCTTTTACAGACGAAGATGATGATGATGTTGTTGATGGAAATATCAGACCATTGTATTTATCTGGCAAGGACAATCATGTGGAAATCCGAATAGCATTCATTAATAATGGTTCAAGAGTCAAGCTCATCCCCATTCGTAAATTTCATCGATTGGGCCTCACAGAATGTGATTTATCTTCTTCTAATCTGATGTTGTAAGGATATGATAAAAATGAACAAGAACCACTGGGCAAGATTAAACTCAGAACTGAATTTGGAGACATTGTATCCACTTCAAATTTCATGGTTTTTGATCACAATACAACCTTCAATGTTTTTCTTGGAAGACCTTAGCTACGTCAACAAGAGGATATCCCTTCATTATACCATCAATGTCTCAAATATTGTTTCGATGGTCAAATTGGAACATTGAATGTTGATAAAGCCCCGTTCAAAACTTGTGGATCTCAATACATTGAGGTGGAATTATATCACATGATGGGTAAGAAGAAATCCATAATAAGGGAGGTTACCAAGGTTAATGCTTCATATGGTTTGGAAAAGATTCCCATAAACCAATTCACACATGTGAGTATAGATTATGTGATTCCTATCAGTCAAATTGAAAGGATAATCCCAAATCTGAGTACTCTTATGGAATATTCCATAATTTCAATTATGGAAATAAAGCCAGATAGCATGGGAGAAATTGTTCATTCACCGAGTAATGATGAAAGCTCAAATTGAGATTTCATCATTTCATCCGTTGAAATCCAGAAACTGTTCACATTTCCAACCAGGCCAGAAGAAGTTATAGCAGTATCAGAGGTGAATGATGATGTCAATTCTCAATCCATCATCTCCTCTTTATTACCCAATGAAGACCCTTCATCATCAATAGGGTCATAAATGTAAGACTCTTCTTTATGATTTTCAAATTTTAACATCTCTCCTGATCATGGAAATTTTTCTTCATCATCTACTATGGAAGTAGAAACATGAGGAGTAACACATGTTGATGAAGAAGAGAAATATCTCAGGGATGCTCCTCCAGTACTTGAAGAGGGTATATCTACCACTGTGGATGAAATCAGAGAAATAAATCTGGGTACAAAAGAATATTCAAACCCCACCATAATTAGTGTGTCCATGACTCTTGAAGGGAAATAATTGTATATTACATTTTTTTTAAAAAATGTGATATATTTTATTGGAACTATACAGAAATTCCAGGGCTTGATCCCAATACTTCCACTCATCATTTGGGTTTTTCAGAAGAACGTTGAGGATATAAGAAAGACGCAAGAAGAACACACCCAACTTATGATTCCAAAATTGAAGCTGAAGAGGATAATATTATCAAAGATAACTTCTTCAGAGAAGTTCAATTTCCCAAATGGATGGATAATATTGTCCTGGTGAAAAAGAATAATGGATAAATTTAATTTTGCATTGATTTTAGAGATCTTAATCGGCATTGTCCTAAGTATGATTTTCCAGTTCCGGTTACATAAATCTTGATTCATTCAACAGCTGGCTATGTAGTAGTTTCTTTTATGGATGGATATTCTGTGTATAATCAAATCCGAATACCTCCAGAAGATGAAGAATCTACATCCTTTAGAGCCCCTCAAGGCGTGTTTTACTATCGGGTAATTCCCTTTGGCCTGAAGAATGAAGGCGCAACATATCAACATGCCATGCACCGTATAATCAAACCATTTTTATGAAAATTTGTAGAATGTTATGTGGATGATTTTGTGGTTAAATCAAAACAACGTTCTAATCACTTGGATTATTTAGAAATCATATTCCACAAACTTTGACAAGATAATTTGAAGATGAACCCCTTTAAAGGTGCTTTTGGGGTTACCCCAGGAAACTTTATCGGCTTTGCTGTACACCATCGTGGTATCTAAGTCGATCATGAGAAGACAAAGTCAATCCTTGCTATGTCACCCCCTCGGAATTTGAAAGAATTAAGAGGACTTCAAGGAAACTTAGCCTATATTCGATGTTTCATTGCCAATCTGGCAGGTAAAAGTCTACCCTTTACCAAATTGACGATGAAGGGAGTCACTTACCAGTGGACTGAAGAATTTCAAGAGGCATATGATATTCTCAAGAAATATCTCCGGATTCCACTGGTATCAATGCCACCTGTTGAAGGAAGGCCATTAATTCTTTATGTGACAGCTTTAGAGTGATCATTGGGTAACTTCCTTTCCTAGAAGAATGATGTTGTGAATGAAAACAACCTCTATTATCTCAGTCAGACAATGCTTGAAGCAGAAAACAAATATTCAAATATTGAGAAGTGCTTCATATCTTTAATCTTTGCGGTTCAAAAACTGAGACACTACCTGCAACATCATGATGTCCAATTGGTATCTCCTAATAACCCGCTCAAATTCATCAGTAGTCGTCCAATGATTACAGTATCTCTATCAAGATGGGCAGTTATTTTGCAGCAATTTGATATCCATTATGTGTCTCAAAAGACAATAAAGGGGTAAGCTTTGGCTGATTTCCCGGCTAAACACCCTTCTAGAGAAGATACATATTTAGATACTGAACATCCTAATGAAGAAATCATTTCTATTCAAGATTATCTTCAAACATGGTAAATGTAATATGATGGTTCTTCCAGAAGTCCAAGAGGGAAGAAAATAGAAGATCCAAAATTCTGAAATGTTTGGTTGGGAATTATGTTTATTTCCCCAAAAAAGGCAGTGCTACCTTATTCCTTCTCATTGTTGGGAGGCGGTACAAATAATGAAGTTGAATATAAAGCTCTCATCGGAGGATTGGGGTTGGCTCTTCAAACACAAGTGAATCACTTAAAGGTGAAAGGTGATTCCTACCTAGTAATCAAAAAAGTCAATGGGGATTATGTAATCATAAAAGAAGAACTAATCCCTTTGTATGATTACGTTAGAGAGTTAATGGCAGAATTTCCTTCGGAACTGACATTTTCTAATGTCCCGAGATCACAAAATGCCCAAGCTGATGAACTGGTAAATATAGCCACAGTTTTGGCAGATCCAAATCGGGACGAGACAATCATCAGTATTTCCCATCGTCGTACAATGTCACCTTATGTTCAAACTAGAATAGAGTAAATCAATGAGATTAGTCCCATTCTTAAAGCATATGGTCATACAATGATATGGATAACACCTATCAGGTAATAACTTGAAAATGGAACACTTCCACTATATAGAGCATGGAAATAAAAATTCTGGAAACGTGTGGTCAATTTTACTCTTTATGATGGCCCAATTCACCTAGAGAAAATTCTCTACAAAAGTAGCTTTGATGGAATTCTCATCAGATGCATTAACGGTGAAGAGACAATGGATGTCATGAAAGATGTGCATGCAGGAGTCTGTGGTGACCACTAGTATAGACATAGACTATCTAATCAAATTTGAAGGCTTGGATTCTTTTGGCCTTCAATGATACAACATTGTGTTGATTTCACAAAGAAGTGTCATTCTTTCCATGTACTTTCCAACATCAATCATCAACTCCTAGAGTTTCTTCATATAGATAAATACTAGTGGCCATTTTCCACAATGGGTATGGATGTAGTTGGACCTTATCCTTCAGCTACAACCATGCAGTTTAAGTACATTCTTACTATTACTGACTTTTTTCCAAATGGGTAGAGGCAATACCTCTCAAATAAGTTAGTTTGAAAACCACTGTTAGCTTCATCAAGTCTAAAATCCTTACCAGATTTGGTGTCCCTCATACCATATTGATAGACAATGGCACCAACTTCTGTTCATCCAAGGTAAAGAAGTTGTATCAAGAATACAAAATCATATCCAACCATTCCTCTAGGTATCATGTAGCAGCTAATGTCCTAATAGAATCCTTAAACAAGACTCTTTCAAATATACTGCAAAATATGGTGGATGATGATATGAAATCATGGACTGATAAACTCTTTCATGCTTTATGGGCTTATTGGACCACCACCCATGCTGCAAAGCGTTCAACTCCATATTCATTGGTATATGGAAGATAAGCAGTCTTTCCCATTGAGGTTAAATTACCCTCACTCAGGGTAGCCATTTGTGATCATTAATCTATGGATGAACAATCTCAAAATCGATTGGTTGAATTAGAAATATTAGATGAGAAAATACTGTGTACCATGCACCACATGGAAGTCTATCAGAATCGAATATCACAAAATTTCAGAAAAACGGTTCTTCCTCATTCATTCATTCATGGAGAATTGGTATTGGATATAAGAAAATCAATGATACCAGGAATGAAACCTCTCAAGATGGAGCCAAAATGGGAAGGACCTTTTTCAATACATAAGGTCTACTCCAATGGAGGTTATTCTTTAATCTCAATGGATGGAGAATGCATCACTACTCCAACCAATTTTAGATTTCTAAAGAATTATTTTTTATAATAAAATACATATATTGGTCCATGCATATGACCATAAACTATTTACACTTACATCCAACACGATGTTAAACTGTGTCATCCTTGAAATATGACATTAAACTATACAACACTTCTTATGTCCTTACTGGAAGACATTAAACTGCACAGTCCCTTACGTCCAACATGATGTTAAACTACATAATCTCTGGTCCATGAATATGACCTTACACTATTGGCACTAATGTCCAACATGGCGTTAAACTGTGACGTACTAGATACATGATGCTAAACTATACAGAAATCCCTTACGTCCAGCAAGACGTTAAACTGCATAATCTCTGGTCCATGCATATGACCTTAAATTGTCTGCACCATCGTCTAACATGACATTAAACTATTCCATCATCCAACATTATGTTAAACATTGAAAAAGATCCTAATACATCAAACATGATGTTAAACTATGTCCTCTTTTGTCCTCACTTCATGGCAATAAACTGCATAGTCCCCCATTCGTCCAACATGATGCAAAACTGTATTCTCCCCCATTATCTTAGCTACGTGACACTAAACTGTACAACACCATTTGTCCTCACTGTAAGACATTAAACATCATAGTCCCTTCATATGTCCTACATGACATTAAACTATGCATCGTTAAGGTTTTTGCTACCTATTTTTTCTCTCACTGAATTTGACTCATGTGAGCTTCGAGTAAACTTCATCCTTAACACCCTCTCTGGGCCACTAACCATGTGTAAGTCCTGATAACATTTTTTTGGTTGTTTTCTCCAAGAAAAACATTATTAGCAATTCATTATTTAATTGAATTATGCAGACTTTAATCCTTGCCTTCTAGGCTGGGTACTTAGGAAACATCCAGAGGTTCAATCCCAAAATCAATATCTTTACATCAGTTCACCTCCATCTCATATGATGTTGATATGTGAAGTATCCCCAGAACCAATACATTTTACATTGGTTCACCATCGTCCTTCTTATATGATGATAAAATATTCACACTTTTTTTCATGTACGAAAATAAACTACAACATTCTTTGACACCCTCACCTTAGAGGGAATCATTATTTACATTGATATCTAATCATGTTATATTCCAAAGACTATGTTCATACATGGAAATTATTGAACCTTTTATCTTGGGTCAAACCATCATTTCACTAATGTCCACTTTCACCCTTCACTTGTATGAACCAAATATGTACAAAGGGTAATTCAAGAACTACGTGCGGCTTGATTCCCATCCTTATGGGATACGTAGGAACATTCGAACATACCTCTAATATAGCCCCAAGCCTTTGGACCTAACCCCAAATTTTACATTCAGTCCCTTGGCTAAAAAGTCCCCTTGTGAAAACATGAATGTGGTATGAAAACCCTGGTCTTCATTCACATCAGGTTTATTACAAACACTCACTGTGTATTCCTTACAATGGTCTGAGATCTATGAACCTAAATAATTATCTCCTACGCTATCATCCCACATAACGTTAAACTATATTTCAAGAACTACATATGGCTTGATTCCCATCTTTATGGGATACGTAGTGAAGTCCAGTACCTCAATTCAGGACCCAGCAACACCATGATTAAGGTTAGAATTGTACTGTGTATATTCTACATGCATTGGAAAATGACCATTTTAATGTATCATACTCTTAACCTTAAATACTTCCAGATCTTTGTAACCCTTTTCTCGACATCTAGAAACAAAATGTATGATACCAAAGAATTCTTTTGTCCGACTATGCAACACATTACCTTTGGAGGCCTTGTATAAACATTCCATATAACAGACTTATCATCCAAAAGATGCTTTTATTTGATTATGAAACCAATGCTCTTTGGAGGCCCATCATAATTCAACCTGCTAACGAGTTTGTTAAATAGTGGTAACATCATTCTTGGGAGGAAAACCTCCTTTGACCTTATTTTTTTTAATGAAAAAATGTAGGGATCCACAAAAATAGCCATCCATAAAATATTTGTCTCATAATTTTTTTAATGATCTGAAAGTATTCAAGTCTATGGATTATATTTTCCTTCCCTATATTTGGTTCATACATTCGCAGGAGTTACATTCATCTAGTTATTTGAGAAACTTAATTGGGAATATCATCTCCATATTCAAGTACTTCTTTCCATATAGCAGACTCCGTTCTTTGGAAAATTTGAATCTCCATAATCTTCCACTGGCTTTTTAGTAGTAGAAAAGTAAATTCCTAGGAGTTTGTTTTCCAGACTATGTAGTGTGTTCCCTTAGGAAGCCTTGCATATGTAGTCTAAATAACGAACATGTCATCCAAAAGATGCTATTATTTGACTATGCATCCAATGACCCTAGGCGGCCCTACATCATTCAACCCCCAATTGGGTTTCTTAAATAAGGGTAACTTAATTCATGGGAAATACTTCTTCTAATGCCTTTTAGCACATTTTTGTATCATTCCTCATATTCAAAATTTCTTCAGTCATAGTTGACTTTTTCCCCCCAAACATGAGTGTGGTAATATGATTTCAGATAAATTACCAAAGAATTGAGTCAATTTTAATCCATTTGGTAAAAGATATTTCGACATTATACATTATCCTTTTTATGTCCGACGTGAATGACATTAAAATTCCCACAAAAGACATGGGAACTCTGAAAAATAGTCAAGTCCCATCTCACTAATCATATACATTGTATGATTTAGGTAATATTGAGAAAAGAAAAAGATTCAAAATGTGTACGGTTATTTATAATAATCCTACTAAAATTAAATCTATTCTTACTAGGCCCATTGTCTTAGGTAAAACTTTAAAGAAGGTAGAAATATAAGGTATGTACAATTTATTGAGGATGAACATGTTTTTCATTGATGCACAGGAGTTAAAAGGACATCCACATATTGTATTCTCTTCTCTTTTTTTTTGAATTAAAAGAGGCTTTCAATATAAATCTTAATTTGATTTACGACATCCTGAGCTTCATTAGAAAACACCTAGAATTCATTCACTCAACTGGATACAATAAGAGATGCAGTGATACCAACACTTATTAGAACAATTGTAAAGGAATGTTCTTGTGTGCGGTTTGATAAAATTTCTTGCTGACCAAACAGTGAGTCTATTTCCCTCTATGAGACTTGGACGATGGATACATGGATTTGAGAATAAAGCATTGGAAGTAAATATCCATTTGGAGAGAGTAATATTTTTATATATTTCTCTAATACCATGATATTCTTCTCTCTATAAAACAACATCAGAAATCATATCATCCCATGGTTTTCCATTTTCCTATTTTTAAGGAAATGTCATGAAGTAAAATTTTAAAAGTTCACACCAATGTTGATACTCTTAATGCAAAACATTACTAAAATAGAGGAGTAACAGTGCATCTGCATCTCAGGCTTATAATTATTTTCATCTGAAATGTTGATTCCTTGCAGTTGAACATGGCCATATAGAGGAAAGTAGATTCTTTGTGGAAAATTAAGATGATAATTCTTCAAGTACTTGGCCAAATCTGGGAGAGTGATGTCGTAGATATCATAGTAATCATGGACAACAATGTTCATCATATCATCAATATGCTTGCTGGCTAGTTCATCAGTCATTCCAATTCTTCTAGGTGTCATTGAATCTGCCCAATGGTCGAATAAATAACTCTTAATTGAGTTGATTTTTTATAAAATTTGATAAGAATGCTGAAAAAATGGAATAGAAATTTAGGCGTGCAAGTCCAATTTTTTCACGCAAGTGTAACTGTGTCATGCATGTTTTTGGCGCACATGTATCACCACACAGGTCAAAATACCTCTACAGTAGCACGGCATGAACAAATGTAATGAAAACGTGGAAAATTAGTATACTTGTGCGATGAAAGCAACATGCGCGGAGAGAGTGAAGTGCTTTAAAACCCGGGTTATTTGTGCAAGAATGAACGCATATTTATAGGGAAGGCTGGACCCATGCGTGCCGAAGCCTATGCGGCTCGAACTTGCGAGATTCCATCTGTGCACTCAACACTTGCGCACATCAGTTCATTGGTTTTCTCTTTTTTCCTTAGAGTCACATCCTCCTTCTTTCGGATCCAAATTTGAGGGGGGACTTTTGTTGACACTCCTTTCTGACACATAGTCTAATGACTAAAAAAGGGAATACCTTAGTCCAAATTGATACATCCTTTGAAGAAACATTAAAAATTGACAAATCCATTAACATGGATTCCATTATGTAAGGGCCTCGCATGTTTGATCATGGTCGTGCAGGTATACCTGCGTGCCACATATTGGGTGAGTAGGTGACCTGCCCGCCCTATTATATTTTCTCCCAGAGTCTTCATAAGCCTATAAATACCCCTTGTTGGGCCCCCATTTCAATGACGAAAAATCCAAAAACTCAGATTTGATCTCCCAACGACCTATTCTCTTATCAAAGCCTTCTTAACACGTCTATGGTACTTTATTACATATAATCGAAGTGTAAAGAAGAGGGAAAGTCCTAAGTGTTAAAATTCATCAACACCAGCACGCCTAAGTGGGCATCCCTGAAAGAAAATGGCCACACTTGTGTGTTTCCTTATTCCTTCAATAGATCTTCTGTGACACTGTTTTAAAAGTCTTTAGGTATAATACTAAGGGAATGATCTATGTCGCACCCAAGTATTACCCTAAGGGTTGAACATTGCGCAAGTACCCGTGTGTTGTGCAAGTATACTTGCACGACCATGACTTGTGCGCCCACATAGGACTTGCACACCTCTCTCTTTTTGGGTTCCCATCCTATCTATTCACATTATTTCATCAAATCCACCTCTCCTATTCAAGATTTAGCCTTCAAAATTATCTTCAAATCCATTTATGGCATGATTCCTTGGTTAGCTTCTTTAACTGAAAGGAATTATGTGGAACATCTCTCAAAACCTAGTGATTTAGATATCTTTATGTCATTAATTTTATATATTTCATTCATTCAAACTCATCCTTTAAGATGAGAAGATATCAAATATGGACATCCTCCATAGGAGTAAGCCCTAAGTCCCCAACTCCTGGTCCTTCTTTTCATGAGTAATCCCAATCATAATTTCCAAACATAGTCCTCCTTTTCAAGAGTAATCCCCAGTCCAAGTTTCCAAATATGGGAATCCTCATTAGGAGTAAGCCCCAAATCCCAAATTCCCTTAACCTGGGCCTCCTTCTCAAGAGTAAGCCCCAGTTCTCAAGACCCTTAACCTGGACCTCCTTCTCAAGAGTAATCCCCAGTTCTTAAAGTCCCTTAACCTGGGCCTCCTTATCAAGAATAATCCCCAACCATAATTTCTCTTAAACAGTATTAAATTCTTTTGATTTGGGCTTCTTTCGCATGAATAAAACCTAATCACAAGTCCCCTCATAATTTGGGAATCCTCCTCAGGAATAAGCCCCAAGTTAGAGTATCCAAATCTTTAGAAAGAACATGTAACTTTATAGACCTTGTTCACGGCCTTCTTCTCTAATTTAAGTCCTGATCTTTATCTATTTGGGAAATCATACATACATAAGCCCCATATAATTATTTTTACCACATCTTTCGTGGCACAAATTGTCAGGTTTACTAATACATCTTGTTTCTCAGATCGAGCATGACTCAAATGAGAATAGAGTGTAAAAGTAACCATGACACATCTCTTTGGGCAGTTAATCATATGTAAACCCCTTAATACCAAAAATAACTATGTAGACTTTGACCTCTACCTTAAAATTAGAGTATGTAGGAAGATTTTCTGAGGTTCATTCCCATCACACTTTAAATCTCATCTGTCCCATATGACGTTAAAATATATCTCAATTCCCGAAATATGTGGGTTATGATTCCTTTTCTAAAAAGGATACATTGGTATCCCATCATTTGTTATGATTCCAACTCTGAGATAATCCATTTTTTTCTGAATGACAATAAACTTCAAGTTCCCGCTGACTGGCTTTAAAACCAGTATGGTTATCATAATGACCAAGAGATCTTTATATAATGTGTTGAAGGATACCATTGACTAAGAATCTATAAAAATTAAAGAAGAGTCTCTATCTATGAATAACATTAAATATATATAAAATATTCTCTAAATATCAAACATATCAAATCATAGTTTTCAGATCTTAAGGAAAGCTCATTTTCATAAATTATAGTGTAATAAGGATTCACAAACATAAATTAAATCTATAAAGAGAGTCCTGGAGTAGACAATAATTCCCTCAAAAAGGTGTGATGAGTCTGACCTACCATCCTATCGACCAATTCAAATTCTTTATCCTCATCGGTCCACTACTAATGAGCACCTACCTTTGGAAAGTATGTCCAAATGGATATAGAATCATTGGATGTTTCCAGTTCTACGAACAAAAATTATAGAAACTGATTGGAATGTTTGAACCTTAAACAAACAAGGTCATCACCATTTCCAAGGGAAACAACCTTATATATGCTATATAATCACACTCAATATATCCCATGGATATGGGGAATAAGGGAAGGATGATAGGGGAATGTGTCAGCTGTTACACCATTCAAGTGTCTTCTATAACAAAACAAATTGTGTTTATGGGGGGGTCTACCAAACCAAGATTTACATACATGGACATTAATTTTATTTTTAGGAGAACTTACTACAACACAGAAATAGATTTATAAATACTATATTCTTTTAGAGCCTTTGTAAACACTAAGCATATTCTTCTATATAGGTGAACGATCATTAATATCACCCATAAAGACTTTCCCCATTAGCTTTCCTACATAAAATATTTCTTTATATCCTAGGGAAAATAAAATAGAAAAATGGGTTGCTTAATTTCTCATTAAGGGTAAACATTTAGAACATTGAAAAAGGCGTAAACATAAGAATTTAAAAACATGAACAAAAAATTTGAATACAACAATCTTTAGTAATGAAAAAAATCTTGGATATTCCTAAGGGATTTCTCACAATGGAATCATGAACAATGATAAAATCGTATATTCATAAAACATTGAATTTTATAAAAAATAAACATGGAAAATCATTTCTATATTAGCCAATGCTCATTTCCAAGTCCATCATAGTCGGAAAAGTCCATTACTGAACAGAGATCATTTTTTGTTTCAACCCTGTATTATAGAACATGATTATTGGTTATTGCAGTCCTGTATTATAGATCTATATTTTCATTTAATTTCATTACTATTATACTGAACACGATTTACATTCTGCTCTAGTCATTTCTATCTCGTGAGATATTAATAATTTTCAAATACATTAAAGGGAGATATAGGTCCCACCCATATCATAATGAAATAATTCATAACTGTTGCATAAAAACCTATATCATTCATCATAGACTCACCCATTTAATAAATAAGGTTTTTTAAACATCATTCAATCATAGCATAATCTATAAAAAACAAATGGATTTCATAAATAGAATTCCATCATCAACGCAATGAATTTTTTTGAATTGTATAGATAATTTAAATGAAAATTTTCATTAATCCTAGATGGAAGATAATTTTAATAAACCATTAGATAATTATTCTTGAGAAAACTATCGTATCTTCTTCTAAAATAATTTTTACCAAAAAATCGAAAAACAATTAATAGAAAATAATTTATTTGAAAAAACAATAAAATAATGTAATGTAATTTTCATGGGAATAAGGAATTATTAATGTATAAAAATATTTTCATGCCTTATTTTTTATTATAGAACATTCATCTCAACCTTTTATCGAAAAGTCAAAATGTGTGTCGTACTAAAAATGACTATTGATTCCATTTAAACTAAATAAAAAATCCTCAATGGTACAACGAACTAATTTTTTTTAAAGGATTGGAATTATATTTTGTAATAAATATTTTGAAAACATGGGTGTGGTTAATAAATATTCCCCAGTAAATACATAAGTATAAAAAATCATTGATAATAAAGAGAATGGAAAATTATTCCTTACCAAAGGTCTGATGTTCATTATATATATATGAAACTCATGTATAAGTGTTTAAAAGATTTAATTGAATTATTATAGATTTATAGTAATTTCTATGACATAATATATGATCATATTAACATCCTTGTGGTAATAACATTTCATTATTTATCTTTATTCGGGTATTAACTTGTTCATTTTCCTATGCATGTGTCATAGAATATGAACAGATTATCTATCATATTTCATAGTTATATCATTAAAAATGATATTAACATATTATATATCTAATTTATTCATTATATACATTTATATAAACATGTTTTAATTTATATTATGTAGAATGAATCACATCGCATTTTGGGGACGATAGCTTGTATGTACACATGAATGATGATATCATTTCTATAATTATGAAATGGCATAGATTTGGATAGTGCATATTTTTTCCCATAAACTATATCATGTTATAATAATCACAATTGTAATTGTTTTTATCATTATACACATCCCTATAATATGTTTGTGAAAAATAGATTACACCATGGCGTGGAGACTGTAAGTCATACATATATAGGCACGATGATTTCATTTTTCATAGGATCGATATATGTTGAAATATGTATGTTTGATAACTATAATAAAATCTAATTATATATGTTATACTATATTTATTAATGTTGAAAGGGCACCTAATTAGAATAATAAGTCAAAGAGGAAATGATATTGGGAGGGCCGGTAAAAGGAGATTACATCTTCTTCTGTAAGTTGCCTTTAGATATCCTCTTAATGGAACTAATTTTGGTATTTTGAGAAATCATAAACTATATGATTTAACATTGTAATTTGATAAAGGTAATGGTTAGTATAAGGTAGGACATTAATTTTCAATTAATTTTTAATTAAAGAGGGTGGAGGTGGCCTTTTATAATTTAGGTGGGGATACATTTCTAATCCCCAATTAAATTAAATTATTATAAAACAAAAACTCATCCAAAAACAACCAAAATAGCATATTTTAGAAGTTTTCAGGATATAATGTTTTAATATAATCAACCAATAAATTTTAGACATGTGTTTCTATCAATTTAATCCTTATAATTTTAATTTAATACTTAGTTGTTCTATTTCATTTTAAATGACGTAACAATTTCATCAATGTTTATAGAGTGAAATATTTACTTATCCCATATAAATTATTTCATAAATATATAATTTAGATAATTTTATTGAATATCATAAAAATTTTATATTTTTAGGCATATTTATTTTTTTAAAATAATTTATAAATCATTATTTTGATAAATAAACAATAATGTAATTTTTTTTTTAAATAATTAATGATTTTTGAAAATGTTAATATAATAACTTAACATCTAAAAAACGAATATATTATTTCATTAATAGGACATTTTAGCCTAAAAAATTCATTATAAATATTAATTAGACCAATTTATATTTATATTAATATTTTTAATAACAATTATTTGTTATCTCTATTCATCAAATAATTATTACATCAATTTTTTGTAATTATTTAATATAATTATTTTTAGAAATGAAATTAAAATTAAAATATTAGGTTGAATCTGATTGTAGTATATTTCATAGGACTATATGTAGTCGAATTTATCTTCTGTGAAATATAACATTTAAAAGGTCATACTTATTACATTATGAAAGTCACCACACAAACATTATTGTTAATAATATATTATATTTGTCACAATATCTTCTAGAAGTCTGTAAATGGTAACTAACATTACCCTTAGATAATTATGTTCTAGATATAAATTACTAAATTTTTTGGATAAAGTTTTTTTGTATTTTAAATTTTTTTTGTCAATTATATAATATTATTTTATTGATTTTTCATCAATTAAATGATGTTTTAATATTTAAATTTATAAGACTTTAATGTAATAATTATTATATGATAAAAATTAAAATCAAATTAAATGTATAAAGAAAAATAGTTTTTCATTTATATTAGTATTTATAGTCGAATATAGATTATGTACAACCTCATTTTAAAATTGATATATTATTTAAAACATGAATGTGACATCATCAGATGTTTATTAAATAAAATATTTAAAAAACTATAATATCTTCTGAAATGCCCATAAAAGTAAAAAAATAAATTTATATCACGAATATATGTTCATGGAGATTAAAATGAACACATAGATTCACTGATATTACCCATTTATCCATATGTGGACACATAATATATATTGAATAATATGAAAATGACAATTCTCACTTTTTTTATTTAAGTAGTCTTTATTTCATTTTCAATGACATGTGTCCATTAAATGACATAATTTTGATCATTATGTGTTAAATGTGGAATTAAATTCGTGAAATATATGTTATTAATTTCATTTGGTCATTTAATAGTCATTATAATTTTGTTTTTTAGCTATATTACAAAATTTATCCCTTAACACGATAACCAAATTTACCAATGTTTATATTCATATTGGCCACAAATAAAAGGGAAATACTTACCAAATTTGGTCCTACTAAATCCTAATATTACAACTAATTTTTTTAAATTAATATCATTGATTCTTCATAATAAATATTAAAATAAAACAGTTCAAATGTCACGAAATATAATTTTTTTGTGATAATAAATTTTTTAAATATAAATGATGTTATAAAAACCTAATCTATAAAATTATTTTTAAAAACAATAATAGGATAAATATGAAATAATTAAAATTTAAAACAAATCCAATAAATGATTTTACTATGTAATGCCAATAAAGGAAAATAATGTTTTAATAAAATTAGTATTTTCACAATTCAACATAAATATAACAAATCAAAAAATACCAAAAATTTAACAAAATTATATTTTTATATTTTAATTTTAAAAATAGGTATTTTTCATATAAAATATTAAAAACTATCAAAACATGATTTAAAATGGTTGTTCTATCAAAATGAGACAAAACGATATATTTTTTAATAAAATTATTTCATCCAAAAAATGATGTTATTTTTATATCATGTCTAAAAATCTAATAAGATGAATTTCAAAAAATATATTAAATATATAATATAGATATTTTATTAACAAAACCATCAATAGTTGTTTTATTATTGTATAGACAGACTTATTTTCATTTAAATTTGTTTTCAGATGAATTTTAATATTAGTCATATATGCTCAGTTATAATATTTAGTTGTTCCATTATACTATATCTTACATGAAATGAATTAAGTAAAAATAACATGAAATTGGGAGTAACAGAAACCAATAATAGTGTTGTGAATACCACAATCTATGACGGTTTTTCTTATCGCACAAACTTATCTTGGTGTATCAAACAACATAAGGCATCCAAGAAATAATAATAAAACAAATTTCTCATAATAATCATGGGGCGTTATATCCAACCCCCCGACAGTTATTTTCCTCCCTCAAAATTCTCCACGGTGATAAATGTTTTAATAATTAAATTTTTTTTTCATAGAAGCACACAACGTAAAAAATGAAAAAACATCATTTTAAAAAAGGGGAGATAAAAAATAAATGTTATCCAAAGTAACTCATCAACAAGTATTCACATAGGAGAACATAGTTACGATGTGAAAAAATAATAATATGGAATAGAAATAAAACTATTGAGTTTAGATAGAGATTGATAGATAATGTCATTAGTGTAATGTTGAGAATAAAAATCCATAAATCAATATTTATCATAGAGACCATTTCCTTCATCAGATAAAAAAATACTAGGATAATTTTTTTTTAAATCATTTTCCTAAATATGATGAACATGAGAATAAATACATAAATTATTTCTATAAATTAAAATCATTTGTCATGGCTAAAACAACTTATATTTCATCTCTTATTCAATGAAATGAATTTGAATTAGTTTTCATAATGTGTTATAAAATCATGTGATCCATAAATTAAATAATAATTCATTACATCTATCATTATACAAAATTGTGTATCCCATGTAACAAAATATACATAGTTCCACCTATGGTGAAATATTTTTTATGCAATCAAATTCCATATGATGTTTATCTATAACAGTCAACAAATTTTTCACCTTACAATCCTTCTAAAATATGAAAATCCAAAACTCTAGTTAGTGGCGAAATAAATTATCTTAACATATATCTAAAAAAATCTAAAAATTTAGTTTTTGGTTTTCAAATTCCAAACATTTTAATGACTAAATTGTTGTACACACAGTTTTGGGCACATAACCCCTTTCCTCGCATTTTTTAATTAATGTGTCTTTAATAGAACGATTCCATAAAATACAGAGTTTCTATAAAATAGACATTTTCCATAAATTATGGTGTTTCTAAATAGATGGATGATTCCATAATGTGGGTTGTTCTATAATGGGGGGGGGGGTGTTTCCAGAAAGTTGGTTGTCTCAATAAAGTAGGGTGTTTTCAAAAAGTGGGTTGTTTCCATAAAGAGGGGTGTTTCCAAAAAGCGGGATGCTTTGATAAAACTGTGTTTCCATAAAAATGGGATAGGTAAATTATGGAAGTGTTTTGGGGTTTTATACGGATTTTTGTCACACAAAGTAAGGATTCATGATCCATACACAGTTGGCCCAAACCGTGTGGTCAATCCTTCCACAGAGGTCAAATCTAGATCTTATTTTCTATGAGCATTCTCTTTTTTTCTCAATATATATTTCCTTGGATTAAAAATTCCCTTATATCTATATTACACACCCATGATTACTGTAGAACCTTCCCCACTAGAGTTATTCCCAACCCAAAGACTTCCCTTGGTGAGTCTGTGTCTTATTCTCGAGGTATGTGACCATTCTTTCCATATTTGTCATATTTTATTGGATCTTCTTTAGATCTACATATATAATCTCAAATATTTCATATATATAAACCTATAGTGGGTAGATATACATTCTTGGATGAAAAATAATTAAATTTTGAGTATTGATCATTATAGGATAAGAGAACTATGGTCTTTGATGGAGAATCAACCCGCTTTCTTGTGCATTCTTCATTTGTTGTCAATGTTTTTTCAAAACCATATAGGTAGGTGGATTCACTCTCACCTACCCTACCATGAATTAATTTGATAAGATTGAAATTGGTTAATTTATTTTTACATTCATGGAATAATATTCCATTGTGATGATTTATGGTTTTTGTGAAATTGTGTGATCTTGGTGAATAGTTGGGAAAAAGAAGGTTTAGATTCATGAATTTGAAATGATGATTTTAAAAGATGGATTTTTTGTAATTTATAAATGGATAATGAAAAAGAAATTTTCAATATAAATGGTTTTTGATAAAATATTTGTTTTTTTAAATGGGTTGGAATTGAAATGGTTTGTCATTGAAATGGTTTTGATGGAATTTGTATTCAATAAAAAAGTTTATTTATTCAAAGGGTTGTTTTTTCATGATCATTGGGAATATGTGGTGTGTGTTCTTGTGGTATATATCGGGCTTTGATGAAATATGTTCTTATACTCATGTCAAAAGGATTAATGGAATATGGTAATTTCATACACAAGTCGTGGAGGAAATATAACCGTGCGATCAGTGCAAAAGTGTTAATGGCACATGGGAAATAATTAAGATTCGACGACATTATAGATCTATGAGAAACCGATCATGGTTACAGAGCTCTCTTAACGTAGCATGCATGCTTGGTTTCATGTTTTTGAAAAATGTTTGGGTATGATAATATAGCGATATTTTAAATTGTTTTTAAATTATATTTAGTAATTTTTTAGAAAAAATATCTTGTTGGGAAAATTGGATTCAATTGAACTTGTATGGTTTTTCTAATTAATGGTTTTAGAAACTTGTTTATATTTAGATATAAACTATTTTGAGGAAAAAATTATATAAACTATTTTATATAATTGTTTATAACTCTTATATATTAGTGGCATGAGTAGAGAAGTCATTGGGGAAAACCTATTGAGTTGTATACTCACCCCTGCTTTGAAACATTGGTGATTGTTCAGATGCTATCTTCTGGGACAAGGGAAAAGGTAATGGTTCACACATGTTTAGCACTACCTTGTGATATTTAGGCTGTACAAATTTTTGGGATCATAAAGTTTGTGCATCAAGGTGTCATGATGTATTTGGAGAGTCTTGTGTAGTCTAGCTGATGTGTATTTTCATAATTTTTTATTCTTATGTTGTTGTATACATTGATGTGATTTTGATATACATGATGTTTTTAAGTTTTCTCCCATTTGTGCATGCATAATATAATGAATTTTTGGTTATGAATGCTATGTTTATTGGTATATTTATTAAAGGGTAAATCATCCCCCATGTGTATTTGAAACCATTCGGCATTTATTTCTAGCCTTTGGCATCTTGGGGATGTCTCTTAAGGCCTAGTAATGAATCTTTGTACATTCAAGCCAATGATAAATTGTGAGTCATTACAAATGGTATCAGTTTGTTTGATCGTTACCTAAAATGTAGCCATTGATGGTCTTAGTTTTGGAGATTAAATCTATTCTTGTCTATTCCTTAGGAGGAACTATTATAAGGGAGTAGGATTGTTAGAACATGAAATGTATAGAATAAAAGGACATTCCTAACCCTTTTATATTGAACATAAAGTAATGAGGGAGTTGGGTAAATAATTGTTTGGAGAAACTTCTAAGATTTTGTAATCTCATTGTAATGGGATTCTCCAAAGAGATGATCATGACATGCTACTACAAATTATTATTTTTGTTTATCAAAAGCTGGTTTATGTGAACCGGTGTCCAAACATAGAAACACAAACTCATACAAGGAAAACACAAACTTGAAAACTTAGCCAACACATAATTACACATCATAAACCCCATAGTCATCTCCACAACCCATGTCGGATTCATCTACACCGGTAGCCGTAGCCGATTCCCATTCTGGTGACCTCGAGTAGCTTGCACTTTGTACTCGACATCTGAGTTGTTCCAGTGCTGATTGATCTGGTGATGTCCCCTTGATCAATATGCCCTTCCTAACAGCCATGGTCACCTGAATATTCCCCATAGAGGCGGACCTAGTCTGCATCATCCATGGGAGACAAAAATAATCTCTTCTTGGCTGTCTTCTTTGTGTTGTCGAAACATGACCTTCAACTGAATCCATAGACTGCTTTCCACCTTGAACAACTTCACTAAAAGAACGACCAACTGGGCCACTCAAATTTTCTTTACTTCCACCAGAGCTTCCCTTTCCAGTTCCAATTTGATCCCATAAACCCGAGTCAGGAACCCTATCATTTTTCTCCCTCTGTTGATCTGGATTATTATGCTCTGTCAAAGGAAGGTATTCCCCCTATGGAGACACATTTTTCGTTTCCACCGTAGTAGCCTCCTTATCCACACCGCCAACCTGAAGATCAAAAATCTTATCTATTTCAACCCTATTGGAACTTCTGAACGTAATGTGCTTTTCTTCCACTAACAGACCAACAAAAACAAGCCCCCTGCCTCTAGCCAGAGTAACCTCCACTGTCTTACCCTCTGGATCCACCTCACTGGTAATCACCTAGCATGTTTCAACTGGCTGACAATCTCGAAGTCCCCTTTCTCCAACAGGTGCATCATCCAAGCCTTTAAGCGGCTACCTCACTGGAGCCTCCTCACCATCAATCCCTCCAGTAAGGCTGGCCTCCTCCAGACCCTCGACCATAAACCCATCAGACAAGACTTCAAACCTGTTACTGAAATAATGAAATGGTGGCGCCAAAGGATCCATTCTACTAGGCTCTTTAGCACCAACAGAGCAAACCAAATTTGCAGAAACCAAATTCCCCCCGTCCTGCTCCTTCCCTACACTCTCACTGCCCAAATCATTAGTGGAAACTCTAGACTCCAGCCTTGGCTAGTGAAAAAATTCCATCATCCTTAGGTTATGCCTCTTACCCCTCGAAGATCCAGGATCAAGACTTCTTCTCTCAAAGGACACATTACAAGACCTAGCTGGCTTACAATTCAAAGCCGAATAGGACCCACAATCACACCATCCTCTATCAACATTCCTAATCAATCTCAACTCAGGACCCGTCTCATCCTCCAATCGGGTATCTTCAGCTGTGTCCACCAGAATGGATTTCCCTTTATTTTGGTTCTCCCTAAACCGAGTTAGATGTCCCATTCGGAATACCTCAACTGAATTCCATATCCTCCTGCAGGAATCACAAAACACAATCTAATATTCTTATACCACTCGCTGTCTCCAATGATACCCCTCTCCAATAGTAATCACAATAATGTCTAACGGCGTGCGAGATACATCAATTTCCACACACTGTCGGGGGTTCACTGGATAGAAAACTGCCTCGGTGAGGCTATCAGAGCATAAAAAATAACCTACCATGTTTCCCAGTATACAAATAATCGAAGGATGCTGAAAAGGTAATTGATGTTTTGGAAAAATTAACCAAACTGTGATGCAAGGAGAGTCATAGTTCATATGGAGATCGAATGACCAAATAATAATTAGAAATTGAGTGCCCTTGAAGTAACGAGGATCCCTCGACCACGCTTGAATAAGATCCGCTTCTATCTCAAAACAAACGATTATTTTGTTACTATCAAGCAAGCCGGAAACTGCGAATTCATGGAGATCCCACGATCCAATAACAAAACGGTGGAAGTCACCCATGGAAGGCCTCTTATTCTTGAACCGAGCCATAAGAGTGAGATTCAAGAAGCTTGAAGACGCCGTAAACTCGGAAGGAGAATGTTGAAGGTTCGACACCCCGTCAACTAGATCAGGTACCTTAGGGTTTATAGTAGCTTTTGAGAACTGTGGAAAAAACACTGGATTAGTAAATTCATGGAAGATCCTTGAGCTCCCATGGTATGGCGATTCCCCCTCCCCCAATGAGGGGGGAGGGGCCGGTGCGGAGGTCGGCGTCCTCACCTATAGAGGAGAGGCATCGAAGGATTGAGAGCAAGCTGTCAAGATGATCATGACATGAATTGTAGAAATAAGACTTCCCACAAGAATTTAATACATCATTTTGAGGAATGATTAATCTTGTGAAAAAAAGTGTAAATTATTGAAAAAGTATGAATTTTTTTCCAATGAGAGAATTGGAAAAAATTGTATGGTTGTATTTTTTTAAGAATGGTTTAATTTTCAAAATCATGTGAATTTTTTTCATAAATGTTTGACCATGGGAAAAAGGTTGTACTAGAAATCAATGTTGTGATAGTTGATGTGATAGAATATAAAAATTCAATCAATAAGTTTCTACATAGTGAGACTTATAGAGTTTGTTGATGGTTTAGAAAATGAAAGCAGATAAGAAACATTGGAACTACTCAGAAGTGGCTATTGAGAATTTAGTTCAACTTAAGCCATAGGTGAACCAATAGTAGGTCCAAAGAATCACTCGGGATTTTCAAACTAAAGAGTTGGGACATCAACCAGATACTCTATTTATGATATCTGTAACTACTAAAAATCCATGTGGAACAAGTATGGTTATCTTCAATAGAAGAGTTAAGAACTCTAGAACTAAGATGTAGAGTAAGTGTGGCACCTATTAGATATGTTTAAATCATGAAATTATTCCTTATATGATAAAAATCCAAAATACACTCATTGAAAGAGAATGTCAAGCCTTCTTGTGTAGATTTTGTTCAATAACTGTTGATGGAGCTGAGTATAAATGGTACTTCATGATGTTGTAGATGGATGTATATTATGTAATCATGGGTATGGATTGGATGAAAACGTTCAAGGCTCAAATATACAGTCATAAGAGAAAAAAAAAGTTTCATGAATGAAGGTGGCATCAAGCATCTCTTCATAGGATAGAGGATTGTCATGAAAGGTGCAAAGAGCTTGTTGGAACCAATGGTGAGAGTGATATATTATTAGTTGGTAGTGTTGAATTTTTCATCAATTGAAGAGATTGAGGAAAATCGTTTTCCAGCTATTGTGGACCAATTTCATGATGTCTTTCCTAAGAACTTCTCATAGTTCCCACCTATAAAGGAATTTGGAGTTTTCAATTGATCTCCTTCTAGGGACCAGTCCTATTTTCATTCTGTATTATCGGATGGAACCAACAGTGTTACAGGAATTTAATGTAGAGTTAGTGGAGATGGATAGAATGGTTTTCATTCAACCTGGTACTTTTCCATGGGTAGCATCATTTTTTTTCATGAATAAGGTGGATGGAATTCTTCGGTTGTGTGTTGATTATCGTAAGCATAACCAAGTTACGATAATGAAAAGATATCCACATACGCCCATTGATGATCTTTTCGATCAATTAAGGGGATCTTAATGGTTCTCCAAGATTGACATGTGATTTGGATATCACAAATTGAGAGTTCCAAAAGTGGTTATTCTAAAGAAAACTTTTAGATATATATATATGTCCACTATGAATATGTAGTCATGCCTTTAGGTCTATCGAATGCACTAGTGGTATTTATGGAATCTATGAATAGGATATTTCAAAAGTTTCTAGAGTCTTTTATTGTGGTGTTTTTGGATGTCATTTTTTCTATTACAGGACAAGGACTGACCATGCAGTTCACCTAGAAACAAGGGTTACAAATCATGAGAGGTCATTATTTGAATGAAAAATTATCAAAGTGTGATTTTTGGATACAAGAAGTATGTTTTATTGTCCATTTCATTTCTAGGAAATCTGTGTCTGTTGGCCCTAAAACGATAGATGCTATTATCTCTTAGAAACCACAGAAGAATGTTTTCTAGATACGATGTTTTTTCAGTCTATTTTGTTACTACCAATTCTTTCTGAGTGATTTCTTATGACTAGCTTCACCAATGAAAAATATGAAAAATAAAAATGCCCCATTCCAAAAATTAAAGGAATGTCAAAATCCAATCCAAAAAATGAAATTTCGGATTACATCAGCAACTATTTTGATCTTCCTAGAATCAGGACATGGGTATGTGGTGAATTGTGATGTTTGGGATCATGGTTCGATTGTGATATCATACAAAAGATCATGTTGTTGCTTATGGTTCAATGAAGGTGAGTATGCATGAGAATAATTACCCAACATTTGATTTGGATTTAGTTGGAGTCATCCATGCTTTGAAAACCTAGATACATTATCTCTTTAGTGATAAATTTTTTGTGTATATAGATCAAAAAAATCATGAAACACAATTTCTCATAGAAATATTTATATCTGAGGAAAATTAGATGGATGGATTATCCCCAAATGTTTGACTATAACTTGATGTACACACCAGGGGAAATAAATTTGGTGGCAAATGCATTGAGTACAAAGTGAAATGCTTAATTGGAGAAAGAAGCTTCAGATGAATGGCACATGATGTTAGTCGTAACTGACATGCATGTGGAATGTGAAGACTGAGGTGATTTAGCTCTTTTATTTTCAGCTACAAATTTTCTTTATTTAGTAAAAATGATCATAGAGGCACAAAATATGATGCATAATGTCTGATTGTACGTTCAAACCTCAATGATGGGGAAAACATTTAGGGATGGAACCATGATGGGGGTTTATTTTTTTGTTTTAGATATCAGATTGTTTTACCTATGGATTTTTAGAAACAAATACTTCATTCATACTAATATTTGAGATGGGATGTACATACAGGTATATATAAGATGTATAAAGCATTGATGGTGAATTTTTGGTGGAGAGACATAAAAATGAAAGTGGTTGAGTTCATCCCATGGTGCTTAACTTATTAACAGGTTAAGGCATAGCATCAGAGACCAGCTGGTATGTTACAATCATTGTCAATCCTATTGAGGAAATGGGATTAGATATCAATGGATTTTGTTACAGTTCATCCATGAATGGTCTCGAAACGCGTTTCAATTTGGGTGATATGGATCATCTAACCAAGTAGAACCATTTTATCCCTACTCGTGAAACTCATACGATGGATGATCCTTCAAAAATATATATCTGGGAATTTCAAAAGAGGCTTGGTGTACCAGTTTCAATAGTCTCAGATAGATATCTGAGGTTCGCGTAACATTTCTATAAATACATTCATCAAGCCCTTGGGACTCAGTTGACTATGAAAACTATTTATCATCCCCATATGGATGGACAATGAGAGTGGATTATGAAAATGTTGGAAGACATTTTGTGGTATTTTGTAATGGATTTTGGTGTCTCATGGGAGGTTCATATACCCTTAATGGAGTCTAATAAAATAACATCTATCAAGCCTGGATACACATGGATTTGTTTGGAGCATTTTCTGGTATTCCTTGTCGTTCCCCACTGTTCTGGGTAGAAATCAGTGTAACCTCACTAGTCGATACAAAGTTTGTCCAATAAACAACTGAGAAGATCTTGTTAACTAGAAATAGGATGGAGATGGATCTGAGTCCTCAGAAATCTTAGGAAGGTGACCATCAAAGACAGTTGTCATTCTTTGTGGGAGATTATGTCCTCTTCCAGATATCTCCAAGGCATGGACATCATCTTTTCTAGAATGATCGAATGTCATTTCCTATATACCATGGTCATTTTGAGATATTTCAATGGTTTGGAGAGGTGGAATATCAGATGGTATTACCACCACGTTTTAGCTCGGTGCATAATCCGTTCCATGTATCCAAGTTGAAAAATTATTACCCTGGTCCTGAGCATGTGAACAGATGGGATCAATTTGACCTAGAACTGGATTCATCATTAGTACATAATATTGTGAAAATCATATATTTTCAATAGAAAGTCTTTCATGGTAAAATCATTAGCCTACTGTGGGTTTTATGACAACATGGTCAGATTCAAAAAGAGACATGGGATCATGAGAAGGACGTGAAAGAGTAGTGTCCAAAACTTTTTTCGCCAGCATGGTATTTCTCCTATACGAGGACAAAAATACCAATGTTGGGGAGATTGTAGTACCCATAGTTTCGGGTACATAACCACTTTCTTCATGTTTTTTATATTACTGTGTCTTTAATAAAGAGTTTCCTTAAAAATGAGAGATTCCATTAAATAGAGAGTTTCCATAATGATGGGTGTTTCCATAATGTTTTTTTTTATATAAAGTAGGTTGTTTCCATAAATTAAGGTGTTTCTGTAAAGTGTATTGTTTGCATAAAGTGGGGTGTTTCCATAAAGTGGGTTGTTTTCATAAAGTGGAGTGTTTCCATGAAGTGGGGAGTGTCAATAAAAATGTATTTCCATATAAGGGGTAAAGGTCATAGTAGGGCGAGTATCAGGGTTTTCTATGTATTTTTAGGATGCAATGGAAGGTTTCATGATCTATACATGGTTGGTCCAAATCGCGTGGTCAAACAATGCATAGAGGTCAAATCTAGATCCTATTTTCAAGGAGTTTACTAGTTTTTTCTCTATATATTTCGTTTTTTCTTTCAAATGACCCTATTTCAAGATTACTCTCCCTAGAAGGCCAGAAAATCCACCCCACATGGGTTGGAGCCAACTGAGATCCTTCCCTTGGAAATTTCGAGTCCGATTCTTGGGGTATGTCACCATTCTATCCGGATTTGTCAGGTTTTCTTAGATTTTCTTAGATCTACTTCTTCGATCTCCATTATTCCTCATATCTGAACCTATAGTGGGTAGATCTATGTTTTTGGATGTGAAATAATTCAATGTTGAGTCATGATCTTGCTATGATTATATAACTAAGGCCTTTCTTGGATAATCGACCTTCTTTCTTGTGCGTTCTTCCTCTATTGTCAATGTTTCGTCAAAACCTTCATGGTAGGAGGCTTCACTCTCATCTCATGTTTCATAATTAAAAGGAATAGATTAAAATTGGTATATTTATTGTTAAGTTCATGGAAAACTCTTCATTTTTGATGATTTTGGTTTTTGTGAAATTGCATAATCTTGGTGAATAGCTGTGAAAAAAGGGGTTTTAGTTTCATGAATTTAAAATGATGATTTTAAATTATGGATTTTTAGGAATTGATAAATGGTGGATGAAAAAGATATATTCAATATAAATTGTTTTCAATAAAAATTTATTTTTATTGAATGGTTTTAATATTTAAATGGTTTGGAATTGAAATAGTTTTTAGGGAAATGGTTTTCAATAAAAAGGTGTTTTTATTGAAAGGGTTGTTTTTCCATGATCTTTGGGAATATGTGGTGTAATTTTTTTTGGCATAAATGGGACTTGGATGAAATATGATGTTCTGCTCAGTGAAAAAGGTTTAATGGAACATGGGAATTTCATACACAAGGCTGGGTTGAAATATGACCTTGTGCTTAGTGCCATTGGGTTAGTGGAACATGAGAAAAATTAACTTCTGATGACTTGGTAGATCAACGAGAAACCGCTCATTAGTATGGAACAATCATAATTTATCATTCATGGTTGGTTTCATGGGTTTTAAGAATGGTTGGTTATGATGATAAAGGGATATTGTGAAATGGTTGTAAAGTTTTTTTAGATTTTTTTTTTTTGGAAAAATATATTGCTGTGAAAATTGGTTTCACTTATAGTAGTATGCTATTCATAATGAATAGTTATAGAAACATTTTAATTTTTATTTATAAAATGTTTTTGATAATTTTTTTTATATAAACTATTTTAAATCATTGTTTCTAACACTTTTATCGTAGTGGCGTGAGTAGAAAAGTCATTGGAAAAACCTACTGAGTTTTATACTCAACCCTAGATTGTCACCTTAGTGATTATTTAGATGATATCTTCTAGGAAAAGGGAAAAGTTCATGTCTCACACATTTTTAGAACTACATATCATAGATTGGGATGTTCATAGATTTTGGAGCTTGTATCTTATGGAGCACAGATTCTTGAGTTCTTAGGAAAGTCTTGTGTAGAATTTCTATTGTGTATTTTGACACTTGTTTTTTATTCTCATGTCGCTTACTTTGAAGTGATTTTGAGATACATGAAGTTGTTGAATTTTCATTCATTTGTTCATTAATCATATAGTGCATGTTTTCTTATGTTTTTAATGTTCATTATTTTATTTATTAAAGGGTAAATCATCCCCCACTTGTATTTGAAACCCTTCGGCATTTATTTCAAGCCATTGGCATCTTGGGGATGTCTTTTAAGGCCAATTAATGACTTGTTGTACTGTCAAGACAATGAGATTTGTTACGTCATTATATTAACCAAGTATTCTATTGAATCATGGTAATATCATGAATTACTGTAGAACATCAGTGAAAACATGCATGTTATCAAAGATTATCTCTTACATCAAATCCCAATAATTCTGTATACTTAAAACATGATATCATCATATAATTATATCAATCTTGAGGTCATTAATACTACAAAAATATAATTATCTTTTTAACCCATCATTATACACATATAATGTGATTTCTAAAAATATTTGAATAATATTTCATGGTTACCAGCACCAATCGACATATATGTTAGAATACATAAAAAAGTAGTGTAACAATCGTAAGATGTTTTATTATTCAATTATTCTATAAAACAAATTATATGACAATATAATTTATAAATTTCAAATAATTCCACAATATTAATAAACCATTAACTAGGATTAATTGTATTATATATTAACACTTTTTTATCACAGACACCATTTGTAGTCTCTGCATCATCTACAAAAAAAATACTACAAATATTCCAATTCAGATTCACAGCATGAGATTTTACCTTAGTGTATTGATTTTCATAATGGCCATATATTCCACATTTAAAATATTTCACCATAATTTATGCCTTATAAATACCATTATCCTTATACATTGTGGTAATAGAACCATTACCTTGAAAATTAAAAGATTTCTATTCTTCTTTTCCAAATTCATAGGATCTTATTATGTTGTTCAAACATCATCTGTGATACCTCTTCACACATGATTTTTATGAGGAAAATTAAACATTATTTACAAATTGGTCACTATGAAACTCAATCATACTCTTATTAGGTGGGTCAGTGAAATCATGAAATATGTGATTAATGATCATATTATGGGATTGCATACTAGAAACAATAATGATGTTTTTCCTTCCAACATCCATTAAAATAGGATTCTCTAGAGTAGTATATTTCAATTGTCTATCATATTATTCATTAACATGAATACTCCATTTTCCATCCATTTTCTAAAACCCAAAACAAATATTGTGAGAGAAACAAATCATACTTGGAAAACAATATAAAAAAGGAGGAGTGATTTCACTCTCTAACATCATATGTCTAATCCTAGGTTATTCATGATCATTACCATAATTATCGGACCGTAATCTATATATTTACATAAACATATAGAAATCCTTATTAATATCTCTATAAATATCTATAGGGATCTCAATAATGTTTTCACATCGTAGTTTCCAATGAATAAATAAATCAGTTATTTGATACCAACTATGGAAATCTAAGATAAATGTAAATGGAAATTATATTTCATTTTTAGAATAAATAATAAAATTCAAAAATAGACACCAAAAGGCCCCATTAGTATACTGTATTTGGAAACATGGAAAAAATTCTTCTATTTGGTAGAAATACCTTCAAAATATCACATAAACAACTTCACCATTAGTTTTCTTGCATATATACATTCTTTATATCCTAGGGAAAGAAAACATAAATATAGTGAGATAAAATTATCTATAAGAGTAAACATGGAGAACATAAAAACAACACAAACATAAGAATGTAAAAACATGAACATAAATTTTTAATACCAAACTCTTCACTCATGAAATAAATATTTGGAATTTTTATGGCATAAATCATCATGGAATCATGTACAAAGACAGGAAAGAATTTGCATAAAACTGGAAATGGGGGAAAACATAATCATAGAAAATAATTTCCATATCTGTAAAGGCATGTTACCATAGAAATAATTGTGGAAAAATTCCAATAATGAACTATGTTCACTCCAAATTCAACCCCTATGTTACTATAGTAGATTTACTTTTCATTCAATCATTATATAACTGAACTAGATAAACTTATAGTTCCATCCCAATATTACAGAACCAAATTTATTTTCAATTCTAATCATATATATCTCGTGATATATGAATCATTACTAAATTCATTAGAAGATGATATAGGTTTCACCCATATCATAATGAAATCATTATTAAATGTTCCACAAAACCATATATTCTTTATCATAGCATAACCCAATGAATAAAGTGGGTTTATTAAACAATAATACATCATAAAATAATACATATAAAACATAGGGATATCATAAATTTATTTTTATCATAACAATAATAAAACTATTGGAATAATGGATATTTAATTCTTGAAAAATATCCTTAATCGTATATGGAAAATAATTTTGATAAAACACATGAAGTTAATTCTTGATGGAAATATCATTTCTTCTTCAAAAACCATTTTTTCTCAAAATTC
This sequence comes from Viscum album, assembly GCA_963277665.1. Classification (NCBI taxonomy): domain Eukaryota; kingdom Viridiplantae; phylum Streptophyta; class Magnoliopsida; order Santalales; family Viscaceae; genus Viscum; species Viscum album. The sequence continues at coordinate 274,177,378 of OY728129.1, read as the reverse complement.
CTTGAAATTTTAGAATAAAATAACTTATTTGAAAATAATACTGAAAGCATTTAAAGTATTTCTCATGTATATAATAAGCAATGATATCTTAAAAATTTGTTCATGTCATATAAATAATAAAGAGCATTCATCTCATACATTTATTAGTGAGTCAAGAAGTACATTGCCTAGAAAAAGAATAAGGATTCCTTTTATAGAAAATAAAAACTCTCTAATGGATAAAATCTACATTAAAAAATTATATATGTATTGAAATAATATTTTTGAATAAATTTTTATGAAACATGTTTGTGGATGATAAAAAAACCCTACTAAATACTTACATATTAAAAATTTCTGAAAAAAATGAGATTAAAATATTATCCATTACCAGTGGACTGAAATATTTTGTATGTGTCCAATCCTCCTATATAATGATTTTAATTATGTCACTAAATTACTCCACAATAATACTTATTAATTTTATATCATATATGATAATATAAACATCAATTAGGTTAAAACATATCATTAATAAACATTATTCAGGTATTAACTGCTTTATTTTTTAATGAGAATTTAATTGATTAAATTTTGGTTTATTAATAGGTCATTGTTATATCATTTAAAATGAGTTTCACATAATAGATATCAAAATTATTCTTTCTATTCATTTTTATAATAATATTTTTATATATATCATGAATAATGAATGTCATTGCATTGTAGAGATGGTATGTCATACGTACGCCCGAGCAGACATATCATTCATTAAATTATGAATGAGTATATAGGGGTGTGGAACATATATTGATAGAAAATATATATCATTTTATAATAATCATATATAGTTTTTATTTTCACTATTATACCCATCCAAGTATGATGGTGGAGAAAAAAATATTACACCATGGTGTGGATATAGTAAAGTGTATGTACGCACACGCATTGATTTCATTTTTCATAAGATGCATTGAAGGAAGAATAAGGTTTTCAAATAACCAAATAAAATATTATTATATAAGTTACAATAATGTTATAACTATATAATGGAATAAACATATGAATAGGAAGTAAAATAAGAAATGATATTTAAGGAGTCATCAAAGAAGATCACCAATTCTTTTGGTAGAACCCTTTAGATATACTCTTAATGGAAATATAGTTGGTATTTTTACATATATGATGTAAAATAAATAATAAATAAATATGTTGGACCCTATTATACTATATAGTATTTTTAAATATTTTTTTAAAATTTATGATTATTAAATAATTTAATAAAACATTATTTTGAAAAAATGAACAATATTGTCCATTTTTCCACTATTTAATTCAATGATTTCTAAAAAATTTATGATTAAAATATAATTTCAAAAATAATTTTAAATTATTTACTAATAGGTAATTGTATTCTACAAAACTCATTACAAATAATAATTATTCAAAATTATATTTATTTTTACATTTTGTTATAATATTTATTTGTTATCTATATAAATAAAATAATTATTACATCAATTTTTTATAATTAATTAATATATTTATTTGTTAAAAATAATTAAAAATAAAATAATAGGTTGAATATAAATATACTATATTTAATAGAAATATATCTAGTCGAATTTATATTCTATAGAATCCATCATCTAAAATGTCATAATTATTAATTTATGAGGGTTAAAACATTAACACTACATTAAAAAAACATTTAATTGTCACAATGTCTTATATAAGGCTCTAAATAGAAACTTTGAAGAACCATGTATTATTATGGTCATGATATACTCAAAAAATGAGATTCGGGAGTGTGTTTTCTTATTTATCTTTTTTAATCATTTTAATGTATTTATTTAAAACATTTTTCAACAATTAAATAATTTTTTCATCATCAATTTTTAAACCATTGATGTAATTATTTATTTAATAAAAATTAAATATAAATTACCTTGAAAAATAAAAACATTTTATATTTAATATTTTTAATTTTATTTTAGTATATATTTATTTTAACCTTATTTATAAAATGAAATTTTATTTATAACATGAATGTGGCATCTTTCAAATTTCATTTAATAAAATATTACAAATATCATAATATCTCCAAGATGTCCCCTAAAGTCCAAATATAATTTTATAGTAGGGAAATATGTTTATAAAGTTAAAAAATACATCCTAGATTCATTGATAACAACCATGTTTCTATAAGTACACAAAAAATAGATATTTAAGTTAATTAAAATAAAACATTTTTCTTTCATTGATTTAAATAATATTTATGTCATTTTTATAGACAATTGCAAATTAAACTGAATAATTATGAGTAATAGGAGTAAAGGGTCTAATAAAATTCATCAAAGAAGAATTTTCCATTTGTTTTGGTCATTTTATTGTTAATAAATTTTTTTTCAACCTAAATTACCTAATTTACCGTTTTCCATGGTAAAAAAATTTAGCATGGTTACAATTGATATTAATCATAAATAAAAGGTACTTACATACCATATTTTCACCACATGAATCTGAATTTGAAATAAATTTTTCCAATATTTATAACACATATGATTCAAAGTTAAGGTTAAAATTGAACAGGTAAAATGACACAGAATAATGTTTTTCCAAATATACCCCTTTCTAAGTGGAAAATGTTTTTATAATATATTCATGTATTAAAATATTTTCAAAAAACATAATTAGATAAAAAGTAACTATTAAAATTTGATACCAAACAAAAACCAATTTTTAAAATGAAATGAATTTTAATGAAAATAATGTTTTCAATGAAAATAAGTATTTTCACTATTTAATAAAAATAAATCTTATCATAAAAATTAAAAAAAATCAACCAATGTATATTTTTCAATTTGGAATTAATATACTAATTTTAGTTTTTCAAATTGAATATAGAAAAGTGTTAATGATATCTTTAATATGGATGTGACATCAACTGGTGTCAGTAATACATTTTTTAAAAAAATACATCTTTTATAATGAAAAATAATTTTGTTCTTATATCATGTCTAGAAAAAATCAAATTTGATTTATAAACATAATATTGAATATATAATATAAATTTTTCATAAATAAGGTCCACAAATAGTGATTTTATTATTATATAGACTTGCTTATTTAAAATTAAATAGTTTATCAAAAGAATGTTAATATTATCCATACAAACCATTATAATGACTAATATATAATTTTTAGTTGTTAAATTATAATCGATATGATTTAGAATTAATTCTATTAAAATAACATGAAATTTTTGTTAACCAAAATCAAGCATAGTGTTGTGTATACTACAAGATAATCCATTGTTGTGTATACCGCAAGCATATCATTGTGTATTGTATAACACAAGACATCAATAAAATAATAAAAAAACATATATCTCTTAAAAATATCAAGGTGTTTAAGGGGGTTGAGAATCCATTTTTCCCTTATAAAACTCTCTAACAACATTCCTGGTGTGAAAATTTGTTTTAGTTGTAAACCAAATTCGAAGGGTTATCAACTCTTATTCCCCAAAAATGAAACAATAATGAAATTATTATCACACCATGAAAGCTATACAGATTAAACATTATAGAATCCCACCCATTTGACCATTTATAACCTCATCCGGAACTCCAAAAACCCAAAATTGGGAATCAATTGTTGAAGAAAAATACAATGAAATGGAATCCAAACACTCATTATTTTTCTACATGTCGTGGTTATCCAAAAGAACCTCTCTATAGTTAAAAAAATAAAACATATTCTCAAAATTATATCAACCCTCCATTGTCAGTTATTCACAATGAACATTTAACATTCCCTCTATAGACCACTAATTCACTTCTTTTAGGAAACCAAATAAAAAAGCTATAACATACCTTATTTCATCCAAAACACTCTTTATAAATCTACTAACACATCACTGATGTGACAAGTTATTCACTTTATATGTTTATCAAAAAAAATGTCCAATGAATTTCCAAAAAACATGTTATACCCCTCTGATATGACATCTTAATAAAAAATAGCCCCCAAATCCAATAAACCAACACATGACCTCATCCATTAGAATTCCACAACATTTAGTGGCATCGTGAGATCAATCAAAATCCACACTGATGTCTAAAACAAAAATAATATTTATTTTGACAATATATTTACCAACTAATAGTTACAACAGTCGTGGTCTCACATAACAATTGACACAAAATTGATCCTTCTCACCCATAGATCTCACCAACACCTATCCGAGCCCTATTCGAATGAATAAACTCCTTAAAATACTGTATCAGAAATATAATTTTGACATTCCTAGGGAATCAGGTATCAATATATCATATAAATATCCATTTAATCAAACACCCAAACTCTAGGATAAATTATTTATCTATTGTATAAAATAATTTATAAACATCGCAATCCCTCTTATTCAATAAAATTGACTCTAAAAAATGATGATCATTCCCAACCTATCAATAATGATGTTATATAATATATTGTGTTGTGAAACCCTCAATTTGGATTCATATATAATACAGATTGAGAATTTATGAAAAGGGATTAAACACTACTCTCCCTAGAACTTCGGTATATGGAATTCACTCATGTTATTCAGAAAATAGTTCCCATATCAAATTCCAATGAATCCTCTTACCATTAATGGAAATATATCATTTTAAATAACCCTATATATAACCATTGATGAAATAATTTCACTATTTAACAATATCTGTATTAGTTAATAGTTCATAATCATTCTGAAACATTCTAATAGACCCACAAATAGATCATTCATAGATTCGTAACACCACCAATAACCATGCGTACCCACTGCACGACCACCCTCACACATAAAGACCATCCATGAACTACAAAAAACAATTTCTTCCATATGAATTTTATTTTTTGTCATAAAGAACACACTCATAGGTTCATACTGATATCCTTACTCAATCATACCAAAATAGAATTGTTTATTCTGTTGACATCATATCCACTCCTTCAGACCCACTTATATATATTTCATATTCTATATAACCCATGATCACAAGACTAACTCACTAACTTTTATATTCAATCATATTAGTATCACTAAATTGACTAGGTAATATCCCACCATATGATTAATAATAAGACCACTCACAATAAGAGCATGACCCCAAATTTGTGAGATTTAACAGAGACTTTTTTTCATATAATAATGTGCATCCAAAATAAATAATGAAATATATAAAAGTGAAAATTCAAACTGAAACAAGACATAGAACCATATAAATTTCATTTTCTATGAATTTCATTAGATGTAAATTTGGGATAAGTTGAATTCCACATAAAACAGTATTAGAACAAACCATTTAATACTTTGGTGAAATATAGAATTACAAATGAAAAAAATCCCAAGTGACTTAATATGTACTATTACTCATTGAGAAATTCATCCTTATCCATATATCAAGTCTTAGTCATACCATTACTTCATAATTCCATTTTTAATGACTAAGATTCCCTCATATACCCACAGTGGTTCTTCAAACATCCCTTAAAAATGAATATATCTCTATAATTGTTGAACCTATCACCATAAGTTCCAAATTTACGTTTACCAAAAAGAAATATATTATTGTCCAATTTCACAAAATGTCACCAAAAACTTATATTTGAAAACACCTTAGATTTTATTCTTTATATTTTTTTTTAAAAAATAATTCTTATTACAAACTCATGAAATAATTTTTCTTTCATGTGAACATTCCAAACATAAAAATAATACATGAAAATATCCCCTTCGAAATAAAATTTGATTTTAAATTCCAAAATCATTAATGCAAATGTCATGTCTGACACCAAAGATGAAATAAAATAATATAATATTAAAAAATAAAAATAATCTAATAACCCAAGTAGCCAGGATTTCCTATCAGAAATGTTTTTCTAGATGCACCATTATGATATCTGTCAACTATTTCAACAAATAGAAATACAAAACAGAGTTAAAATACATTTTTTTAATTCACTGATTCTATAGATTCCTAATTGTTTCTTCATGTAAGACACCAGTTTTATTCAATTGTACCTCCTAAAACACCAAAGGATTATAATAAAAAATGATGGTCTGAAAGAAGAATATTTTTATAAAATTACATTAATATCAATGTAATCAATAATATTAAATAGTAAAAAATTCAAATTAGAACATTATGAATATATAAACACATCAAATAATATTCATGGTTCAATCATACAAAACACACATTGATCATCTAATCATCTAATCTATAATAAAATATCATCAAAAAATATAATACATGCACACTAGACATTACTATATTCCTTAGCCACACTAGACACACTATCTCCTGTATCAATTGATCATCCCCATATTGAACCAGTGTAAATCTTGTACTCTGACATGAAATGAATAAAAAATTTCTATATGGGAACTGAGATTTCAACAATTGGTGTGGGCATAATATTTTGTATTTTCTCATGAGGAACCCCTAATATACATAATCATACATGTGTGTATAAATGGTGAATATAAATACATATTAAACATTTTCTTTAAGGTATCTAATGCTAACTGGATTTCTTGGCCACTCAAGGAGGTATATATGGTCACCAATTCATTGGATATAATGATTGTGTTCTTGATACCATTACACAGCTTCATCAGTTCTATTCTATGATCTACTCATCACAACATATTATTATAATTCAGGTCCATCACCTACGTGAATAAATTTGGTAAGGATTCATCGGAACATAAAAAACCTAAATGGAAAGAGAATGGTCATTTTTTACAAACATAACACATTATCTTATCGCTAATGGATTGACATTATGCTCATGTATCCTGTCAAACCATGACCCATAGTTCAAACTGGTTCTTCTCGACCAAATCTTACTCAAGACAATGTCTCATTCATGCACACAACCCCTCTCTACCATGGGAAATGAATACATGCATAGTAAGTCAAGCTTCACCTAGAACAAGACTTCCCCCTACGTTAGCATTGTCCATGGAATCATCATGATAAAAACCATAAATAATTTCTATATTTATATTATGATCCAAAACACTCACAATAAGTCCCCCAAACATGTGTACTATGTTATTCTATACCTTAATCATATCCCAAGACTCTACATAATGGTTTCAAAGGCACATTCATTACATATGGGGCCTGAAACATGTCATAAATATCCATGGATAATCATGGGTATAATTACAATAAGAACTGTCCCATCTTAATTATTAACTTCTACCACGCCCATGAAGTCACTAACTAGGTTCTCTAAATCGTCTACAATTTCTACTAATCATTATATTATAATGTTTGTCATTATTCTATAACATCAAAGTTCGAAGGCTCCACCAACTCATACCCAAAGGTATATTCTACCCTCAATAATGTTTGTTAACACTATTGCTACTATTACCCTCTATCCGTCTCATTCCACCATGTTCTACAAGTCTGTAGCCTTAAATGGTAAGTTGAATCTATTTCCTAAAATCCCATATTAAACTAATGAATATTCATGAATGATTCCCTTGACCCTAAACATAGACGTTTCTCACATATGCAATGGGATATCCCTATATATTTAACCCAATGTTAAACCATATCAATCATACACATATTGTCCTAGGGGTATCATCATGAACTCTATATACCATATGAATCACCTCTTACATTATGATGGTGTTACTACTCTATCATGAATCATTCAAAAATAATGACCATTATCACTCTATCCCAATCCTATAATGCCTTCTCATTAGCACTAGTAAAAAAGTGTTGTATAAACTACATTTCCACTCTTACCCTATGATCATCCCCATGACACTCAAAATCTCCTCAAATTTATTATCCCATAGGGTACACAGTTTTTAGCTCATACCCATTCGTCAAAGTATTGTATAAAAATTTCTCAACATATAAATTTATTATTGAATTGTTATTTCAACTGAAATGGGTACTATTATTCCCCTACCTCTTAATCTTATCAATTCAGGTATGCAGGTATGCACACACATGTATAGATAAACATATGACATTATATTTTTGGGGCTACAAATCTTATTTCTAATGTTAACAACAAATTTATCCCTATTTTTATCCATCCAAGACCAATGATCCTTATACACACCCATAGAGTTTAATTCATGGTATCCAGAACCAATATCATGTCATATGACACCATAAAATAATTATAACACTTTAATAATTAATTATTTAATTTAATTCAAAATATTCATAATTTACTATATAAAAATTACCCATTTTTGTTTTATAATAATCATGACCAAAAAATTCTAAATGGTTCACGGCACAAACCATTCACCAAAGAAGAAGAAATCCCCAAAATGCAGCACTCGGAGAATCACAATAAAATTTAATTTAACTAAAAAAACTAAATAATATTTATTTTTATGTACCTTATCATATAGAATATGTGATGTTATGTACATACTGTTAGGGGATGTCCTCCAAAAATGATATGAGAAATAACCTTCCAAAATCATCTGATTCCTCAATTATATTGTTCTACTAAAAAAATTGTAATATTAATTTACATGAATCAAATTTCTACAATGACTAGCTAGAAAAAAGGAATAAATAGGCACCCTACATATAACCATATATAGAATCAATCCTTTAACCAATGGAGATCAATATAGAATACTCGGTCAAAGATATTATAGGCATTATTCATAGGGCCCTTTTATTGTGTGTTTTTCTATCCAAAAATTAAATTACTATACCAAGTTATTATTTATTTTTTAAAATCAATAGAAGCTACTAAATTAATAAACAATTTTTTCACATGAAAAACCACATAGGCAGTGGTACCCTCCATATTCCACTAACACATTCATATCCTGATAACTGTGTTCCAAATGTGAATGGGTTTTTTATGTAATTTAATAGCACCCATGTAATAGAACACGTCCAAAACACCACCCAAACAGACATTCCACTAATAGGGTGTCAAAACTAATCTAAAAATACCTTTTATGAAAATACATATCCTTTAAATACCACTAAAAGATAAATTTATCCATAAAAACAGATAGATAATTCTAAAATTTAATATTTCTCTTAGATTAATAACCAATAAATTTTGAGATCATTATAGTTGAAATAAGAAGAAAATCGGTTCATGATCCTTGGTTCTTCTAAATAACTGAGCACTCCCTCGATATATTATCAGTGTTTCGTGTAAGGGTATATTCAACCATTATGTGACTAATTTTGACTAAAATCTCATTCATAGTCGATGATTTTGCATGAAATATTATTCTATTATGAATTTTCTTAGCCAACTAGTGGTTTGTATGTTTAGGGATCTATAGGATTAAATTCAGGAATTTCTTTTACAAATCATGGAACTAGTATCCCATCTAACTGGTAAGGGTGTTGATGTGGTGATTTGTTAAAGGGTCTTCAAAGGAAACTAAATACTTCTCATTAAGATAATCAAGGATTTATATTCGAGGGTATATTCATGGGATTAGGTCAACTTCATACTATCAATCCAACTCATAGGGATTTTCATTAGTTTCCATCTAATATTCAATGTATAATTTAAATATGATCGACCATTATATATTCCTTATTCCAAATGGGTTATCAAACATCTGTATAAATATATATTTATTTATTCCTATTGTATTGGCCATTATTTATCCCTAATATGTGTCGTTTATTAATACATGATTAGGAGTGTGATCAAATATTATTATAAGATTATTATGGGGTATCATCTTGAATAGTGGATTTCATTTTCATTGTGATTTCTTTTGAGATTCCCATATTCAATGTGATCATAATTATGAGTTTGTTGATATTGATATAATATTTCTTCTACTACTCGAACATATGGGTATCATTAACATCTAATGAGGGTTATAGATATATCTAACTAGGGTGTGGACTTTATAAGAACACTATTTGAGACCGGACTAATGATGAAATTGGATTATTTCAATAATGTTTCAATAGTTTCAACTGGTGAGATGTGTTTACCATATTTCTTCATGATTTTTACAAGTTATTGAATTTAATTCCTAATGAATTATAGTTGATTCTACTCGATATAAAATTAATTATTTTATTGTCCGTATTCCATATATAGAGAACAAATGCATTCCTCCATAAATGATTCCTCCAACTAATAATATAGATTTGGAAGCTCACATGAAATGATTTATTAATTTGTACATATCATATTGGATCACACCTATTTTTTCAAGATTATAGATGGTTAATTTCAGTTATAAACAGACTAAATGAGGTTAAACCTTATGGTATTAATGAATATTTATAATATTATATTAGTTATGTCCTATTTTATTAGTTTATTAGTCATTTGATTTGATAAAATTATTTTAGGTCATGTTACCATTATCTATGTGATATTCCTTTTTATATTAATCATATTGTGTTAATAAGTACATATGTCTTATTTTATTCACACATTATACCATTCTGGTCGATAAATATGGATATTTTTTTAAATACATGATTATTTATTTCCATACATATTTGAATTCATTTGTTGTCATATTTGTTTATTATATTTTGGACTATTTCCAATCATATGATTTCCATGTTTAACATTTGGTATATGATTTTGGTTTACATTTAGAGCATTACATATATTCAAATAATTTTTATTTGTAGTTCCATATCAGGGCGGTTTTATTCCTGGTAAATGTTTTTTCAAATTATGTTATATTAGTTGACAACATGTATTCCCTAATTGTGGTTTTTAGGGGGGTAAGAGAATTTGAAAATATATTTACTAAGAATCAAACTGCCCTGATATGGAACAACAAATAAAAATTATTTGAATATATGTAATGCTCTAAATGTTAACCAAAATCATATACCAAATGTCAAACATGGAAATCAAATGATTGGAAATAGTCCAAAATATAATAAATAAATATGACCACAAATGAATTCAAATATGTATGGTAATAAATAATCATGTCTTTAAAAAATATCCATATTTATCCACAATAATGGTATAATGTTTGAATCAAATAAGACATATATTTATCCCCTAATTGTGGTTTTTAGGTGGGGAAGATAATTTTTTGAGATATGAAGCTCTGTATGATTTTTTGAAAGCTATCCTTTCATAACAGCACCTAAATAGAATAAATGATGATGGTGCTAAATATGATGGTTGTGACATTCATGTGGATTGACATAGTTGAGTGATATAACCCATAGTAGGAGTAATGGGTGGAATTTAAATCATTTTTAAACATACCATCTAGTGTTAAGTTCAATACCCTATATTTCATTAATGTATATTTATGGGGATTTTATGGTACATGATGGGAATGTGGTTTATTATTGATATAGACAGATAAGGATTTATTAAAAAAATTGAACAATCCTAATTTATAGCTAGTGTCAATAGTGCAAGTGATGAAGTGTCAGTGTCCACAATTTTAGAGTGATAGGTTAATAGTTTATATTCATTATCAAAACCATCAGTATATATTTTCCCAATATATAAAATCATTATTAATGAAAATTGATTGAGTAAACTCATTATATTAACATTTATATTGAATAAAAATATATGAAATTGAATTTTATGATCTTTTCAATCATTAATAATGGTCCTCCACAAGTGGTGTAAGAAAATATTAATATGTATTAGTTAATAATATTATTCACTATGAGTGATATTGATAATCTATAGTTTCAGTGCTTATTCTCTATGACATCCTTAGATATAACATATTATACTTACATGAAAATTTAGTATAAATTTTTCTTCGAATATGTTATCTATGTTATGCTGTATAATAAATATTATTTAGATCCACCACCAAATTCTACCATGAATGTTAATAGGATCCCTTTTCATATATGCATTCTAGAATTTAGTTCTTTTTTTCACATGTCTCTAACTAACTATTTACATTCCATTATATCATCTATTAATTTAGGGATCACCAAAGTTTCTTGGAAATGAATAAGTAGTAATGGTTACTAGAGATGAAATGTAATGTTGAATACTTGTTTACCATGTTAATCACATATCATTAGGTGATGACATACTATAAGTTCTAAATGGGATACCTTCAGAAATTATCAATTCACAGTTGGATGTGGGGTGATGTGATGAAATATATTGTGATAGAGTTTTATAGGTCACTATGTGGATGAAATATATTATATATTATCATGTATAATTTAATGTGGCCTCAAATTTCATATAAATTATAGTGGAAATGGATATCGATTAACTAGTTTACTTTTATGTAAATGATATACTATATAGACATCATGGTGACAATGTGAATCAATTCAAACTATGATAACTAAAAAATATAACACTTATAGAAGGGTGTTAGGATGAAATTTAATTATCATTTTTTCATTGAGATCATCATAACATACATGAACTGATGGGAATTATGAGCATAATATCTAGATTTTATAGGAAATATTGTGAGATTATATCCAATATTTATATAGTTCATGATAAATTCATCTTTTAATTTACATTATTTATTATAATAATTATAATCAAGAATTATTCCAAATATCACCTTTTGTTCTTTCATATAGTAGAAATGTTTTTTCATATGTAATGATTAGTTTTATGGGAGATAATTAATATTAGGATGATTCTGATTCATGAGACATCAATGCTTATCTGGTTGGTCTAGATTTTAATATCAAATTCATATTGAAGACTTTATGTCTATTTATACTAACAATACCACCCACTAGCGTTTTAGGTGGTTGATATTGACTTATTGAGATTGTTTCTTTATGTTGGAAACAACAATATTAAAATGTTCGGGAATTTGGTGACTACATGTGTTTACCCCCACTAGTTTTTTAAGAGGTTAGATATCCTTTAAATATAACTAGATCCTCTTTATAGTTATTATGCTTTGAATGCTTCATTTTATGTATCTCATTTAAAAATATACAACCCAAATCCTTGTCTTGTGAGGAATATTCATGATATTAATCTATATCCATATGAATTTATTGAAGAGTTGATAGTTTATATCATGGATATGAGTTATAAAATCCAATCCTGGAATATAATATATCTGGTACATGTGAAATGAATTCGTATCTATATTCTAAAAAATACATTGGGGATTGAGGCTATGATTCCCCATCCCCACACTATGGGATACTTGGGGATAAACATATAGATTACATACTTTCGAAGATACTAGTACAAAAATTATTTATATTACCATCCATAATTATAAAATTAGTAATGATTATAGATTAGATTATATATAATTGATAATTTTATAAGTACTGATATATATAATTTAGACTCAAAAAAATGATAAATCCCACGATGTTTTTATCAAAATGAAATTTTTTCCACTATCTCCCAATATTTTTAATTACGTAATAGTCTTTCAGGTCTCGAAAAATATTTTAAAACATGGTATCTTTATTAGTATATCATGTGTCACAAAATTCCCCATATCATGGGGAAATGGAATTATAAAATAGGGTAGTTCAAATGGTCAATAAGTTTAACAAATAACTGAATTAGTTGTGGAAAAGTCATGAAATAAATATCAAGGAAATAATTTCTAGACAACATGAAACAATATTTAACAAAAAAATGAGAGAATTAAATAAACATTACATTGAATAAAAGCATGGATATAAAGAATATTAATTTTATAATTATGTAGAACATAATTTTCAACATAAAAAACAAGAAATTAAGCCCTTGTGAAATGACACATTAATGTTAATTGAGACCATAGTCAAGAAATCACAACGAATTGGGATGGTATACAAAATATACCGAATTGTTTTCTATCAAATTAAATTATTCAATTCATCAAAAAGATATATAATTTATATCCCCACCCATCACTACATTGAAATAAATGCATTAATACTAATATTCAAAAAGTACTTTCATACCATTCCATGAGAAACCTAAAAAATAAATAAAATATATCCATTTGAATAATTATTAAAAAAAGAATTTAAAATCAACCATAATTAGAAGCACATGATCAGTAAGGGATCATGATTCTAGGGATGGATGTTTTCTATATAAATTTTATATTTTTTCTTTCATATGCCTTTAAAGAAATAAAATGGTATTTTTCCCTTGCATAAGGCCTTGGATAACTTTTTTGATTATTCCATTGGTTCCAGAATATGATATTACAGTTGGATTATAGTGTAGTTGAAATTAGATAGATTTTTAATTTTTGATGAATAATTAATAATTAATAATTAATAATTTAAATATTAAAATAATCGCATAGGTTTGTTCGGGAAGAGAAAAATCATCCTTCGAACTATGAGAGTTGATATCCCAAATGTAGATACGGACCCTAATCTGTATGTTCCTCTTCCTGACGGGCACAATGCTGGGTAACCATTTGGGGTAATAGACATCCTTGATGGAATTTTTTCTAATGAGTTTATTAACATCACATTCAACCATGGCACCATGAGAATGGTGTATATTTCTGGGCGGTAGCTTAAACCCGCAGTGGTTTTCTAGGAGACCAAGTCGATGGATAGCTACATGGGGATCTATCCGCATAAATTCATTATAGGTACAAAAAAATAGACCACGGTGTTGTTTGAGAATGTCCACATACTCATGTTTCTCTAATACATGCATAGTAGCACTGATCAATGTTGGTTTCAGATCCATCTCCCAAATGAGGTTCACATGTACTAGTTCATCAACCATGGTGGGGACGCCCTCTTCGAATGTAGGGGATGCATCCTCAAAATAATATTCTTCACATGTTGGGGAGGGATCCTTTATGGGAGGATCTTCTTCTAAATCAAGACATCCCGGTGGTAGGCTAGTACCAACATGAGCTTTGGTAGACACTACATCTGGGGACTCCTTGTTGCTGAAACTATAGAGATGAAAGATGTCAATCCACTCCCATCTAGTCATCAGCCCAAGGGGAGAAACATGATGATATTGAACATATACTTACATGTTTTTTGATCTGATTTATCCCAACCCGACAAAACAATAAAGTATAGCGTATTTCAATTTCCATGGGTCAACAATACTGATACATTATGGGTGTAGGGTGACTTGGGGTACACATGATGATATCCAAGTTTGTAGCCTCCAATTGGTGGATTGGAATGAAGTAGGAATCATCTAGATATATCCATGTGTCGAATGCAGCCATAGCATGATCAGCCTTGTTATCCTAAACTTGATTCTCTAGTCTCTAGTAATAGTCAGCATCCAGATAGTTGGCATCAGAAGAGGAAAAGATGGAAGTATCACATGGAATTATACCCACTAAACCACTAAGGGATTACTTGAGGAATTGGTTATATGGTGAATGGACCACCGCATACAGGTGGTTCCATGGCCTGCCCATCAATTCATTGTATGCAGTTTCGTGGGAGACAACCCTGAGATCGTTTCTGAATACTAAACCACTGAACTGGGTCATTAGGAGATTTAATATGACCAGTGTCTCTTCCTTCGAATCATAACATTGGATTTTTAGTTCAGAGTGAGTCATGTCATCCTCGAACAAAACCGGTTCTGGCAGTGTCTGATACAGGATCAGGTTGATCACAGATCCCGTGTCCACAAGGTACCGATGAATTCCATGAAATTAAAATGGTTGGAGATGTACATTTGTTGTATGTTCCCCTATATGGGAGATCATTCATCTTATACATAGAATGATAATATGACATGTCATTTATCATGCTCGACTACCTCAGCATGGAAGGCATCTGGGGATGCTACCTCTGCCTCAAAGTAGATAGTGATTCCTATTGCCTCGGTGAGGATTTCACACATATCTTTTGATAGGTGTAGGGCCTAATGTATGGAGATATTGTATGGAATGATTGAAATATTATTTAAGAAATTATACATCCATGCCAGGCATGATATTGTTCTTACATTAGGTCGCACAATGACATGAGTTATGGTGGGCCCTATCAGCTGGACAGATGGGTGACTAGTTCTGGGTTTGTCCCACTACTTACTATTTGAAACATGTTGAGTGACTACCATATGAGAGCCAGATGACTGAGATTAGTCCATAGAAGAGTGTGGTTGACCTCGATGTGATCGAGGTGGCTCCTTCTGATCAAGTAGCACAAATGGGTGAGAAAGAAGACCTAATGACACTAAATGATAAGGTTGTGTGTGTCAGGATCTATGATGGGCCTGCTATATGGTTTTGATGGCATGCACAACCTTTCTAGAAGTAATGACCAAGGCTCTCCAATGACCCATATTTTTGTGGCCTTTTCGATGCTAGTGAAGGTGGAGAACATTGGGATGATCCTCTTGGCGCTCTGTGCCTTTTTAAATTGCTTAGGGGTTTACCATCTCTACGGTGTTAATCGAGGCATACCCTTGAATATCACTTGAAGAATTATCCAACAATTCCTTGATTCTAGTGGGGGATCTCCATCCATGTAGTCATGAAGTATGTAGTAGTATAGGATGATGATGGCACTGGAGGGTGAATTTTCCCCCCTGCTTCGATGAAGCTTAAACTTATGGGAAGAGTGAGGCTGAGCTATTAATGTATAGGTACAGGTTGAGGGTGACACAGAGTCTTTTGAGGGTTAAAATCGATCAAGACATGCACAAATAAAAACATGGTCATCGTAGAATTCTTTACTAGACATCCATTCATCAAAGATATAAGGCATGTGGTTAGAAACCTGATGCCACTAGCCATTGTTGTCTCTGTTTCTATCATGCTTCCCAAATACACATACCACTTATGTAAGAGTTGGGACCAACCTGACTATGTTGTTATCGTCCTTCTCTTGAATCAGGTCCTTAAAAAAATATCACATTTAAAGGGTGTTCCCCATGATCCGGTGATAGTGGAAGTAGATGTGGTGATTAGTTAGATCTGCCTCTTCTGGCCTCCTAGATTCAAGAAAATTTAGAAGTCCATGTTACAAGGCACCTCGGAAATAAACAGGGACATGAAAATCATGGAATTAGTAGGTATGGTTTCCCCAGTCTAGGAATGGGTGTCAAGGATACTAACCATGTATAGGGGCTAGAGGAGCCTATCAAGGAGGTTGAGCCTTGTTATCTCACCTAGGTGGTGGTGGCGCATTGTGCGGGGACGCCTGCCGGTTCTGAGGTGGGTGCTACTAGGCATGAGGTTATGCCTGAGGTATAGGGCCTCTATGAAGATGTGGAAGGCATCTCCACTGGTAGAAAATATAGTTCCCTGGGGTCCTCTATCATTTCCACTGTGGCGGGATAAGCCTTAGCATCCCTTATTGTGGGAATCGTAGGAGGCAATGATTCTGCTAGTTTGGCATACAGTATGGATTCCTCTTGGAACTGGGCCTTATTAGAGAGGTCTCAGAATACCCCAAGTAAGTTCTAGGTGATCCAATATGGGACTATATCTTTATTGAAATTCACCACACACATCATTAGTAGTCTATCCTATGTTAGTGGTATTTCAAGAGAGAATTGTGCCCTTTCCACCATGCAACAAAATCAGTGACACGCTTGTCCGGCCTCTGTTTGCACATGAAGAGGTCTGCAATACTCGTCTTCCGAGTGGGGGAAATGAACTGGTAGATTAATATCTTAAGAAGATCTTCCTAGCTTGCAACTGACCCGATGGGTAGCTGATTTTACCATACAAACACAGGTCCTTCCAATGTTTTTACATAGAATCGTAGTTTGGTATCCTCCTACATCTCTGGAGTTCACAAAAAGAGTCCATGCCTAGAAATGAAGTGGACCAGATGTTGCAATGGGTCACCCATCCAATTAATTGGGGAGAAGAATTGATTTCTGAAACCCAGGGGTGATGGAATATCATCCACACATGCAGGATATGGATTTCCATCAGGCGGGGTGGCCACCTATCACATTCCCAATGACTCAAGGTGAATAATGAGAGCCACCATGGGATTATCTGGGTTGGGATTCCTTTCATGACATTGATCCCTGAAAACCATTGCGTTGGAGGGTTCTTCAATGTGATAATAAGCCCCACAGCTCATGTAGGAGCATGTGGGATAACCTGCAGAGGAGTTGGGGGAATCAGAGCTGGGTCCTGAGGATTATCTCGCAATTCTGGTGGATTTGGAAACACATATCACACCCTCTTAGGTTATGTTCCATACATTACCATGTCTTTGAGGGAATCATGATTAGGTTCGCTTGGAGGCAATTTTTCGATGGGGAATTGTGCCTGCACCTGCTGCCACGAGCAAGGATAACTGTAATCTGATCATCGTTCCACAACACGCTCAACAATGAGTTCATTAATCATGTTATTATGCTCCATGATATGTAGATTCATAACAGCTTTCTCGAGATTATCTTTTATATTTTTTACTAAACGAGACGTGTCATAGGGTTTGATGGCTCCATGTTACTCCTTACCCTTTTTGTGATTTTGGTTGAGGAATAATGCCTAAGTGCATACTAGAAGACCTAATAGATTTCTATTCTAGAGAGTAACCCTAACTTATTGGTCCAAAAAAATTGGCACTCATCCAGGTGGTATAGTTTCCCCAAAGAGTTCTATCTCCATCCCTTCCTCTGATAGATTCCTAATGATGACCGTGACTCTACTGGGAGGCATATCCACGATATCATATGGAAAGTTGGGCTGGCGCTTGATAGAACTGAAATAGAGTTCCACATACATCCCCAACCATGGTTCCACATGCGGGTGGAATCCTCATGGATAATCTTATAGAGCGCATTAATGTTCTAGACACATCTTTGTTGAAGGGTCCTATGGCGGTCTGTTGACTCTAGGCGCTGGGCCACGGGGAGTGCAACTATATCAACTAGACGACACTATTGGAAAATGACTTCAAAGTGCTCCTAGCTATTGGGGTTGGTCAATCTTCAACGAAGAAGATATAAATATAGCACCCATAGGGTCTTCAGAAAGCATCCAACTTCCTCTTGGGTGAGTGATTCTAGTGCACTGATGTTTGGTGCTGCGACTGGGCAAAATATCTTATTGTAATGGTATTATGTAAGATTTTCTCACAAGCTCCTCATCCCGGATTTGGGGTCTGACCCTAGGTTTCCCCACTCGTAAATTGGAGTTAGCTGGGGAACTAGTAGTTGTACTAATGTAGACCGTTCCGACGGTAGGCTGTCCGGTGGAGAATACGGTGAGCGGGATGATAAACCTCAAAATCTTGGGCTATCCTCCAAAGAGTGCAGTGACTTAGCCACCACATCATGAAATGATGGGTTTGTGACCACAGAATCTGGCGTTTGGACTATGGATGCAAGAGGTGAACCATGATGTTTCACATCCTCTGTTTGTCCGAAGATTATCTCTCTGTGATCTATGGTCGATGTAGAGAATGTTTTGTGTGATGACGGTGGGGATTTCATGGCTATACCCCAGAGAGATGCCAAATCTTTATCCTCCTAGATGTATCTGCGGAGGGAGGTAGGGATCCGGTGGACCTCACTTTCCGAAAAAATGAGGCTGGTGCGCCTTGTTCCTAACACAACCATGACATGGTAGATCGCGGTGAGGGTTACCTTACTGGGTCATTTTCCGCCTCAGAATCGGAGAACCAGACAGGTTTAATCATGGTTGGAATCTTCTCTACATTCATTTTATGGAAGCGATGACCTAAATTCATGCTCCATGTGGCTCACTAGGGTAGGGTATATTTCTAGCTTGGGGAGGACCTTCAGCCAAACATGTGCTGGGGAGAAGAGGACTTCTACCTGAGTGAGATGGGGTGTGAGGAGAACCTATAGAAATGACAAAGGGAACATGGGGAGGACCTCCTTTTACAATACCCGATGCATAGAGGGAATATCCAGGGAAGGTGCTGCAGCGGGTAGTAGCATGGGTAGAGCCTCTATTATTATTTACTCTGGCAGCAGAAGTGCGAGGAGGGACCTCATACTGGGCAAGGCGAACATGGGTAGGACCTCCATGATGGGTGCAAATGGAGTGAGGTTGACCTCCACTCCTCTTATTGGTGGGGTGATGAGGAACTTCGTCTGTTGGTGTATGGACATGTGGAATTACCCCTCTCTTGAGATTTACCGGATGTGAAATTTATCTATTCCAATGGCATGTGGTAGGTGGAAAAAATCTATACCCAATGATATGATCATGCAAGAGGATTTTATACTGAGTGTCACTATAAGGTGGGACACTAATTCAGATTGAAGGTTGCATGAGGGGGGCCTCCATGCTGAGTTGGGAAGTGTGGGGGACCTAAATTATCACTGGTGGTGGTACGGGGAGGAGAATTGTATTTGGTGTCATTGCCACGGGTTGGTATGTGGTGGGCACTACATGTGCTGGAATCTAGGAGACGTGTCCTAGCCTACCTTTGGGGTGTTTGGGGCCTCGATCCGAGTCGGGAGTCACCATACACCTACTTATAATAGACTGGGAACTGATGTTATACATAGGTGGAAACTAAATCCATGACATTCATTGACATTGATGCCCCTTGGCAGGAATCCACGTTTTCCTACGTCGGACATTGGAGTCGGGTAAACCAGATTTGGGATGGGGGTGCAGGCACATAGACAACATGTTAATCATCACGTGGGGGTGAGTGGTGCCTCTGGTGCGGCCTAGTATGGGGACCTCCTTGGGATCCCTCAGAATAAGATTTCGACCAAGCTAGCTAGAACATCCCCCACCTCATCAGAGTTGGGAGGGTGTCAATGAAGCATTTAGTGCAGAGTCTCCTAAAATGGTTTTCCGTCGGAGTGGGGAGAAGTGGCTCTGTGTGTGACCCTTGGGTCAGTGTTGGCAATGAGGAAAATATTTCTCTAGGTCCGGTTGTGCCATATCCTTGGTTGGGATGATCCCCTCCTCCTTCTATTGGTGAATGAGGTCATTTATCACCCTTTGTTGAACAATAATGGGCAAGGATATGGGGCGTAGGAGCTCTGTAACTGTGGATTCAAAGGCTCCCATGGGAGAAATGATGTCACATGGGATTGTCGCGATGATGTTTCCCATACACCCATGTTGGTAGATGGATGGTGATTGGATTCATGGCATGGAATATTGGGACCTGAATGACAGGGATATTAAACCATTAGTGCTGAAACTATTAAATCGACACCTAGTGCCCCAGTCCCATTCCTTTTTTCATGTAAGGTAAGAAGGAACAATGCTAAAAACATCACAGACTAGGTTTTCCAATATTCAATTTCCCCAACATCTAGAGAGTTTTAGGTCAGGCCCAGTTTTTTCATTATGGGACCTAGCACCATATATATGGATCTATTGACATTCTAGTCCATAAATATCTCGAATAATACTAATCTCCACATTGAGGATAATAAATTCACATCAGTTTCACCATTTCTATTTCAAACGCATTCACTGTGGCACATATCCACTTGTTGAGGATGCACTGATTATTTACCCACATTCCCGCATTCTAAATACTAGTGACATTCATCTCTTATTCAGGTATTTTTTCTCTTTGATCGAAACGAGATGATGGGATATTGGTTCCTCCTTCAGTGGATTCAATCCCAGGACTCGTTACCTATTCAGGGTCTCCCTCATAGATTAAGACGTTGTTCATGAAAACCATCCTAGTGTCATATCTTCATGGACACCATTTAATTACACTACTTCTGTCAAGATATTCTAAGGGTTTGGTCATGGAAATAACTTTTGATCGGATGAGTATTAGCATTGGACATCTCTGTCGTGTCTAGACGCTAGAACACCAGCGCATTTAAGATTCTTCCCCTTATGATAGGGCTTCTAGTTGCAGCGGAAGCCCGGGGTATTCCACGTTAAATGCTTGGAAATATAGACTATTGGGATATCTCTGAGATTTTCCTCTGCTTCCAATGTTTCAAACCCATTTTATCAAATAAAAATCCTTTCATATTGAAAGAAAAATTCTTATATAAAAACCATTTAAATAGTAAAAGATGTTTTTTAAAAAATAAATTTATTATGATATTAAATTTATAAATATGATAAAATTATTATGTTATCTTTTTATTAATATATATATTTATTTATGATGAATTGAATACAATATATGTTCATTCCATGTAAATCCAAAATATTCCTTATTTTGAAGGTAAATGTTTTATGAATTGAAAAAAATAAACATAAAAAATATTCACATTAGTTATATAAATTAATGGAAAATAATTTCTATGTAATATAAACATTTAAAATGAATATTGATCACCATTAAATATTTATTTTAATAAATTAATCGTTTTTATAAATATAGTTTATGCATACATATTTATAATATAATGTAAATTAAGATTTTTGTAGAACCCTCATGTTTCAGCTAAAATTCATCACATTATAGATTCTAAAAAATTCATAATAATTGAAATTTTATATGAAGAGGTCAAAATTGTGTTTCATGTAGTCTAATTCCATTGATAATATTTAATTTTCATTATTTAAATTAAATATTTATAATATTTATAATGTCATTATTATTATAAATTAGATTATAATTACTATTTTTCTTATAAATTTAATGATTCATTACTCGTTACCACATTAGATTAATTTATAGTGTTATTCTAATATGTGGAAGATTATTTATATCTATTTTTTTGTGTTATAGATATGTTATAAAATAAGATGTATTTTTTAAAAGTAATTTGATTTTATAGTGGTTACAAACCCTCACTATTAATATTGTATGTCCTAGAAATTTGAATCATAAGATCACAAAAATTTATATATTAAAATTATAATAAATCTTCTAATAACATATAATAGTGACTTTAGTTTTTATTAAGTATTATATTTTTCTATTTGAAATTTTTATTTTATTCACATTATAAATAGTGCTACCTCAATATTAATTTCAGAGTAAAATTTACCACACAAAGAATATTTAAATCCATAATAATTCTCTATATATAAATAATAGAAATGATTTATATAATAATCATACCCAAAGATATTATTATTTATTACTAAATATCCAATACATTGTCAAAACAAATATAAAATAATAAAATATAAAATTTTTATTGGTAATCCTAAAAAAATTCATTAGTACTAATACCTGTTATTTTCTTTATTTCAATGGTTTTTGGTTAATATTTCCATTTTTTTCCCTTTGTTTGGTATATTGTGTCATATAATTACAAACACTATTATAATCAATGAAATCATTTTTTATCTTCATTCATTCCCATAAAATTGATAGTTTCCTCACCTTCACCTCTATAGTTATTGAAGTAACCATTCCCATTAATGTAATTTCACCCATGCATATTATCAAATTTTTAACATATTAGAAATGGAGTCATATTTATATCATTATATTAGTAACATTATATTTTATGAGAATCCATCATTATATTTCTCAGTGATATTGGGACATCATCTATACTCACATTGTAAATCATATATTGTGATTTCTAGTTTAGATAAATCACATGCTTTCCCACTCTAGTTATCATTCTTTTGGGTTGATAATCAAGGAAATATTTTAATTTTATGTAAAACAAGGGATTAATTTTTGTTCAATGCATTACATAAACACGAATATTTTTCATTATTTTGGATCATTTTATGACAAATATTCTAAATAGATATACTTTTTTTCCTATATATATATCTCATTTTATGACACAAGTATGTTACCAAACAGATCTTATATGATATCTTTTATCATCATTGGATCAAACTATATCACTACTAGTTTAAAATATATTCTTATTGGTTCAATATATTTTACATTGATTTGGTATCTATGATGAATTTTATTATTATCCTCAAAATATAGACACCAGATTATCATGAAGATTCATAAATTATTCTAAACATAATAATCATTAAAATATATGCTCTCACAATTAGATATTTCATTCATCAAACAATATTAGTCATTCCTTAAATAATATACCAGATGAATTATATACATATATCATACATATTTATTATGACACATTTAAAAATTATCTTAATCTCTAAGACATTAATAAATAACATGATTTTATATTCCTCAAAATTTAACTAAATCAATATCAATAAAATATTATTATTCACTAGTCCATATGGTAACATGTTGGTTAATATATACATTGATTCTAAATTTTTTTATATTAATTAACAATGATTATCATAAATCCTATGGATATTTATTATATGTAGCTTTTTATATTCATAAGGACATAACCCTTTATTATATCATTAATAAACATATAATAAATTTACAAATTATCCATCCCAAAAAAATGTGTTATTAAAAAATTTTCTCAATAGACATAAAATTTTTAAAATATAATTCTGCAAGTATTTTGGTACCATTAAACATATGATTTTAAACCATCAATTAAAATTTATGGAAGAACAGTCCATAGATATTACAGACACCACATAGTAACACCTATAATATATCAAAATATCATTGGTAAATACCACTTACTAATAAGGGTGGAAAATAATATCAAAAAATAATTTCTATTAATATATCATCCAAAATATATATGATAAAACTAAAAAAATCACAATTTTTATTAATATAGTAATGTAGTATTATTATCAACAAATTTTGTATTCATCCTTATGTGATTGTTAGACAACATTTTTTTCGATACCTACCTTACCCAACTTTATATTTGATAACTTCTTTCAAATATACCCTAAAACACTTTATATTAAATTTCTAGAAATGTGAAAATAAATCAAAACTTATAATCCCATATAAAATAGGTTTTTTATTCATATAACACCTTTTGATCAATATATGAATCCTTTTCACAATTATTGGTTATCAATGGTCAGCATTCAATTTTGTTTCATACCAAAACTCATTTAAATTTTTATTGAAAAACATATAATTCCTCCTAAAAAGAATTCGATTAATGAAATTATATCCCATAGTAGTATGTCTCTATTTTTGAATTCATATGGTGACACGTATTGTATTAGAATGATTATTGATTTAATGATCGACCTATAATTTCCATTGTGATTACCCAAATGAGGATCAATTCTACAAAAAAATTATTTCTATTTTCTATAGATGGTTGTAATTATATGACAAAATTAATAAAATTTATTTAAGAAAAACAATTCGATGGTATCCATCACATTTAGTTATTGCTACGGTGTTCACTCATGTTTTCTTATCCTAACCTTCAAATAAATGGTGATTTATTTTATAGAATTAAATTATCGATGTATTTGAAATGTTTATCTATATAATTGATCATATAATCATCCATAATGTATAAAAAATTTATATATTCAAAAAGAAATTAAATTCTAATAAATATATCCAAACCATTCAATTGAAACCAATTGGGACACTCTAAACCCACACTACAATATCAATTTCCATAATCATATACATGTTATATTTTATAATAGCTGTATAATATATGATATAACCGTCCATAATTTTAAAATATGCATTTTATTGAATGGATTATATTTTAATGGTGTTTTTCGGTTTTTAGGTTATGAAAATTTTGGAATATCCTTAACTAATAATTCCCATATTATTTATTTCAAATTTATAATTTTCCTGTTATATATCAAACTATTTTATATATTAAAATCCACCAATATTTCTCACAAATTTATACAAATGGGTTATCCGTCAAAACATGTCACATGTAATACTTTTCAAAAAAATATATGATATAGAAACATAATATGTGGTGTAATCAAACACCATGTATTTAAAACCTATATTAAAAAAATCCTAACTTAAATATCACATAAATATCATTGAAAAAATTAGTATACAGCATGAATCCATGAACAATAGCAAAATGGGAGTCATATACACCAAAATAATAATTGAAATGTTTGATATCAATAATACTAATCACATAATGATGGAATATATAATTTTACATGATAAAAAAGGAAACCAAGACATTTTGTCTCGACACATTACATGTCTCCGAGACAAAAATCATGATTTATTGGAGATAACTAAATGTATAACCCAAATAACCAATCCTATGTTCTCTCATGGGGCCATTTTATAAATATAAGGGATATTTAATTTTTATCCCTGCCATTAAACTGATTATGTCCAATGATTTCACCATTATAGTCTTGAAGACCATTCATATCATTCCATAATCATCCTATTACACAATATGAGACACCTTGAAATTTTATAAGAGATATAATTTTTAATATCATTGAATTCTTATGGTGTACTCTACACGAAGATTAGCTTCTCCTATATGCACCACTATATTTGTTTTCATTATATGAAACCCAATACTTGGTTTGTGTTACGAAAAATATCAAATTTTTTATAGAATTCATTTCATGCATCCTTGAGTATAGATTTTAATAAATACATAAAAGAACTATGTTTGGATTATGTTATATGAAACTGTAATGAAAGTTTTCTCTAACCTCAATAATGACATGGCTTGTATTATAGGAAATAGAAACCTTCCTCGATAGCATGAGTTTTACGCCATACCTAGTTTTACTAAACAATGATATATTATTAGAATATTATAAAACTTCAAGTTATGAATAGAATTTACCATTTATAGAATTTTATATGACTTTAAAATTCATTTTAGTTATATTCTAGAATATATTAAAAGAACATATTCAATTTATTTGGATAAAATAAGTATTCTAAAAAAATGCAGTTTTCCCACCTATTGATGGTACAAAAATTTTAAATCAAGTTTTTAACACACTTATATGTACTATTTGAAAATATAAACATATTAATTAGAATTGGTTCATCCAAATTAAATTTTCTTCAAATTTCAGTATTTTTCTAATTAAATTTACATTTTGAAGAATAGTGAAAAATACTATATTTTAATTCAATAATGCCTTTTTTTAATTTATTCATATTGTAGGATTATCTTTTTAATTAAAAATAATGTTAAATTGGAAAAAATTAATAATTTAATTCTATTCTATCATGTTTAAGTAATTTCACATTAAAATTTGACATAAACACATGACAATATTTTATAATTGTTTATTTCTAAAAAATCCACATTCAGTTTTGATAAAGAGAAATAATTTTAAATTAAATTACACCAATTATCTAATTTGAATTATGAAAAATGGATTACATATTTGGAATATTTGGGTCAAAATTATGTTAATAGGTTTCTTTTTTAGAATATTAGGAATAATAACTATTGTAATTTTTATTGGCCACAGTTAAAGGTAAATCAGGTAAATTAATGTAACTAATAATCTGATAAATATAGTATAATTAGCCTAAACCTGAAAAAATACAAATGTATGAATTAATGTCATGAAAAATATTCAATAGATTAGATTCATTAATATAATAGACATTTTCAATGAAATTGATGTAAATATATTAAAACAAAAGATGGTTAAAACACGTCACTCTCATATATCTTAAAAGTATAATTATATTAATATAGTAAAAAATATGATAAAATGAAAACATATAGTCTCTATAAATATAATTAAATTATATATATCATGTGATTTTATTTATAATTATTAATGGTTAAATGATTACCATTAATGATAACACAATAGTGATGTAGATATTATTTTTTTGAGAGAAATTTCAATGAAATTGTATTAGAAATATTAGAATAAATATCATCTGCACTAAATAAGGTTTTTCAGTAATTTTATATGTTTATATGAAATGATAATAGTTTTTTAAATATATTTCTTTATTTTATAATCTGGGTGGATTTTATTTAATTCCAAATAAATGAATATAATCAAAATTGGCACTTGATATTTTTAAAAAATGACATATTTTTAAATTATTTAAAAATAACAAAAATATTTAAAAAATTACAAGTGAAAATTATATTATCTAAAAAGTAATAAAGTATCAAATAGTGAATAATTTATAATACATACGTAAATATTATTAATCATTTAATATTTTTAATATTATTAACATAAATAAAATTAATAGATTAAATAAAAATAAATTAAAGTGATTATGATTTAAATAAAATAAAAACATATAAAACATTTATTGGTTAATGATATTACAACCATATCTCATTTCATCTTTTAAATTGGTTCATTTTTTAAATTTTCAGGTGAGGTTTTATTTTATTATAAACTATTATATTTGAGGTTTCAAAAAGTGCCCCTCACCTCAATTATAAAAGGGCACTTCCTCCCTCCACTATTCACTTTATTATAAGTCTTAAAGATAGATCATACTCTACCCATTTCGATAATGAACATTCTTTGAAACAATATTTAGTTCTTGGTATTTTTCAATGGTCAACTCCAATGATCTAAGAGTAGATTTAGAGGAGGCTCGTCGAAGAAGTGGTAATATCATTAACTTATTCTTTCTAGATTCGTTATTATTCTACTCCCACCAAATGAGTTGTTTGATTATAAATTAATAATAAAATTAGTACATATATACTACGAAGATATTATGATTATGAATCAACCAGGTCCCACCTGCCCATCATCGGAAAAATGGAATCACCATGCGTGTGTACATACGGTCTACTGTCTCCACGTCGTGGTGTAATCCGTTTTTCACAACCACATTACACAGATTGGTATAATGATGGAATCAATATATATATATATATATATATAATTAATATAAAATTATATTTACTTGGAGATACTATAAACCATCAACATAAATACCATTCAATAATTATGGGAACGATATCGTCACTCTTGTGTATGTATGGCTTACTGTCTCTGTTGTGCGTTGTGATTGGTTCTACATATTCTTCATTAATGAATGATTATTTAAATGAATTGGATGAATAAATATGAAATATATTGTACTAATACCATGATCTAAATGATATAACAATAAAAAAAAGTGGAATAATAACTTATCCCACAAAACATTCTTAAAACTTATATCAGTTAATTCTCGAATAATGAGTAACAATGAAATGTTGTTAACAATAGGGTAAAAATATGATCATAAATGTTATATTAAAAATTATTATGATTCTAGAATAAATTTTTAACATTATTTAAATCATTATCCAAGGGATGTGAATATAAACGAAGCATATTAGACCTAATATAAGAGATAATTTTCCAATCTCATTTTAATATGATATTGTTTATATGTAATTATTTACTAAGGATATATTTCTCATCAATGTCTAGGTTTTAGATAAATGTTTTCCAAAAATGATTACTATTAATCTATGTATGTTTAAATTTATTTTTACCCATTTTTACTTTTACTACATGGTAAGGAAATAATCATTCTTTTTTCCCACATGAGGTACTTTTAGAAATTTCTATTTTAAGTAAGAGGAAAATGTTTTTTATCTTAAATGGGATTAATAGATTTTTATTTTTTCATGACACCATACTTCCATGATGTTTACTCTAAAGAAATTCATGATTTTATTCTACTAAATTATTTTCTCTTAAAATTGTGTTGCATTATGAGAAAATAAAAAAAAATTGAATACGAAATGATATTGTCTTCAGGAATTATGTTCAAGTGTTTTAACAAAAGCATTTTCCATTTATGGTGAAAATGGGTTATGTTTATATCCATTTTATCAATTTTATTTTCTTATGGTTTCAGTGGAATTATTTTTTTTAAATCCGTTTAATTTATATGGATTATGACAAAATGATGTTTTATATCCCCATTTTATTTAATGGGTTATTCTGTAATGACTGATTTATTATTTTTATATCACATGTAATAATGATTTCAATATGAAATGGGTGGGACCTATATCTCAATCCAGTTAATTAATAAAATATTCATATCTCATGATATTTACATGGATTGGATGGAATGTAAATCTAGTTTAGAAAAAACGTGATAAAATTCCAAGAAAATGTGCTTTAATAATACATGGTGGAATGGTAAGTTAACCCAGTTCAATAATGGACTTCTTACTCTATAATGGTCATGGAATCAATCGCATATCTACTATATAAATCATATTATGTTATTTTTTTCTTTCTGTAATTATACTTTTTATATCAATGCTATATTATCATGGTTAATGTTTCTTTGTAATCTATGCCTTACATACTGTCAAGATTCCCTTCATGGTTCAATATTTTGATATTAAAACATTATGTTCATGTTTTTATATTATTTTTTATGGATTGATTTATGTTCTAAATTTTTACCCTTACTGTGCATTTGTGCTCACACTTTTGATTTTTCCTTTTCCCGATGATATAAACAATGTTTTTATGTAGGAAAACAAAATGGGTATGAACTTAATGGGAGATGTTGAAGATTTTCCACCAAGTTGGATGATTATATTACATGTTTCTAGAGACAGTTTATTAATATTGTATTTGGGCATAAATTTTTTTCATTTAAAAATTGTTACGCAAAAAAAATTATTGCCCATGTATGTCAATATTCGGTCATTATATATGGTATCAAAGTGAAGGTTTAGTCAACCATTGGAATCTTGGATGAGAAATATTTAGTGAGATCCCTAGAGATATTTCTAAGGTATATCTTGAGATATCCCAAAGATTAAGTATATCTATAGGTTACTATCCTAGAATTATTGTAAAGATCATGAACATCCTAGGATTAAAACTATTATTTCATAAATTTAATGTACTCCCCTTTGATTATGTTTTTTTCAACTATGATTTATTAATATCATACTATTATTTTTGGGTTATAGAAAATGAGGGGAACATGAAGGAACAGTGTTAATGATTAATGTATTAATAATTATAATGATTTTACTCTTATATATCCAATTTTTATTATATATGTAATGGAAAATATGATTTCTATACTTACACAAGCTATGAATCATTCGAGACTTTCATTTGAGTAGAGATGGGAACAAAATTCTATTGCGTCATTCATGAGGCAACATCCACCTTCTATTAGTGGGTATTCTGATCCACTATTTGATAAAAAATGGATAAGTACCATTCAAAATATATTTTACATCCATCACAATTCAAAATAGGAAAAAATAATTTTGATTGTTTTATCATTTAAAAAGTAAAGCAGACCGGTGGGGTAATTAAATCATGAATAAAAGGAAGTAAGAAGAAATTTGATCCCTTGAATGAGATGAGTTCAAGAACATATTTTTCAATAATTACTTCCTTTTTATACTATGAACAAAAATATAAAATAAGTTCTCTTATCTTATGAAAATGGATTATGAATATGTTGGTAGATACGGGGAAAACATTACATGATTTTCAAGGTATCCTTCTGGTTTTATCATCCAAATTTTTAGTAATGTTTACTGATTCTTTTGTGATTTTATAGAAATTTATCACAGGTAATTTTCTATAATAGACATTAGTATCTATGAATCTATTGTTTATTGTGAAATCTAGGAAGAAATTAAAGTTTCTTTTACATACCAATCTCATGGTTTTGACAAGAACCTAAAGATGGAGATCCATGGAAATTCACAAGTCAATGGTGAAAAAAATATGAATGTTTCTTTATGATCAATGTGTTAATATAATGAGAATAGATATTGTAATAAAATTACTTAATATTTTTAACTATGGATGGTAGGTCCATCGATTAGTTGAGTGTCGAAGTAATGGAAATTTTTTTACTAAAGATTTTAATTGGTAAAAGACTACAGTGAATGCACCACCCACACATCAATGCTACAAGTTAAAGAAAATGGGCCATTATGATAACCAATGCCCAAATCCAAGGGGTAATTGTGATGATCGAGGTTAGTAAACTATTAAGACTAATGAAATGGAAAATCACATGTGATTTCTATTGGTGATGTTGAGTATAACAACGAAGTGGTGGAATGGTTATGTGTTTATGTAATGGGATTTAAAAATATTATTCTGTAATATATTTTTTAATATTATTGAATATTTGAATATATATGGTATGTTTTTATTTTACATAAGTATATTTTTCTGGTAACCATTAAAATTGATTGAAATATTTTAGGAAATCACCATATATCTGCATAAAATAATGATAAATAGACAATAAAATGTTTTATAGTATTAATGAGATCATAACTGATATAAGGAAAAAGTGATATCATTGTTTGAGTTTTTATAATTTTTTGTATTTTTTTGTGAGGAAAGAGGTAATTTTGACATAATGAATGTTTTCACTAAGTTTCTATGTCAATTCATGTTATTAAAATGGTTCCCAAGAGTACATGATTATGGTATTCACATATTTAGAATGTGATAACAAATAAGGAACTTATGAGATATGAGAGATAATTGTTTTGTTGATTGTTCTCATATCATTATAATGATTTTTATTTTTTTTATTTTTGGATGGATTTTAATCCAAATAGAGATAGTAAATGGTTTATTCTATTTGACATTTGTTAGTTTAATGTATTACCTCACGATCAGTGGATATATTCATATTTGATTACCTTTACTAACCATTTTGATGAGACTGATAGAATAATCTATCATTCAATGGAAATATCTACTAACACATCATGAATGTATAATTCAACATCATTTTATTAAATAATAGATGAAGTGGAAATTGTTAAAGGCGTGAACAATGAAGAGATTGTACTAAAATCAATTCAGTATTAATTCTCATTCAAAAAATTTAAAATTAGGGAAATGATCTAGAAAAAAAATGTTATCTTAGTACCATCCTATCATGTGAATCAGATCATCCCTTAAATAATCACAATATTATGTGTTTATAGTAGTAAACTATCTCTAACATTATTCTCTATCTCTATCTATCATAAATTAATGGTCTTTTTTTCCTTCCATATCATTTTTTTCACTTAGCAGTTATGTTATCCTATGTGGTAACCATGTGATGGGTTACATTGGGTAACCGTAATTAATATATCATTTCTTTGTATTTTGTAGTTTTAGTATTATTTTACGATGTTGGTTTCCATGAATGAATCTTTAAAGTACTAATCCTTTTATTACCCTGGCAAATTTTGAGGGAGAATTCATTTTAAGGGGGTATAATGTAACACTATTGGATATTATGAGATATAATATTTTTAATTTCTTTCATGTCTAGTTTTGTACACTAAACAAAGATTATCTTGTGTTATAGGAAAAAATATAAAAGCTTTCAGTATACACAACACTATATGTGGATTTTGTTATACAAAATTCCAAGTTCATCTGATAAATTAATTTCACACAACACTATGTATAGATATAATTTTATGTATTATATAACTATTT
The DNA here is from genome assembly GCA_963277665.1 of Viscum album. Classification (NCBI taxonomy): domain Eukaryota; kingdom Viridiplantae; phylum Streptophyta; class Magnoliopsida; order Santalales; family Viscaceae; genus Viscum; species Viscum album. Next base: position 274,144,272 of record OY728129.1, on the reverse strand, counting down.
TTGGATTATGTTATATTCATTATCAAATTATCCTTTCACTAAATGAAACACTAACTTGGCTCGCATTACATGTAAAAGTGACCTTCCTTGATAGCTTTTGTTGTATGCAATAGCGAGTTTCACTAAACAATGATATGTTAAAAATATATTTTATAAAGAAGAAATTATTAATATTACTAACCATATTTCGAATTTTATTTAACATTAACATTATTATAATATATTTTTTAGGAAATTATATTAAAACAAAATAAATTGTTTAAATAAAAGAAGTATTTTTTAAAAAAATGAAATTATGCTGCCTTTTGATGGTGCACCAATTTTAAATCTAGTTTATAACACTTTTATACATTATATTTGAAAAAATAAACATATTATATGGATTAGGGACATTATTATTTTAATTGAATTTAATTTAGTTATATTTTTGATAAAATTCATATTTTGATGAATTGTGAGAAATACTGCATTTTAATTAAAATTATTTTTGTTTAATTTTTTTATATAGTTAGACTATATTTTTAATTTATTTTAAAGATTAATTGGATTATGGTTTTATAATTTAATCCAATTTGGGAAATTTTATGTTACTTGACATTTAAATTGGACACAAACACATGATAATCTTTTAATATGTTTTTACTTATAAAAACCCCACTTTTTGGTTGTGACAACAAGAATTCATTTAAAATTAATTTCCTATATTTAGGTTTATTGAATTTTGATAATGGGAATCCATAATTTGAATCCTTTTTTCTAAATTTTCTAATAGGTTAATTTAATTTTTTGGATACTATTAATAGTAACTATAGAAATTTATATATACAAGTTTTGAAAGTTAATCGGGTAAATTAGGGTAACTAACAATATGATAAAGATTATAAAATTACCCTAACACCTAGAAAAATAAAATTGACATAATTAATTTTGAAAAATACCACCTATGTGTCATAAATGATTAATTTAATCTTTTACCATGAAAATGATTTAATTATAATTAAAACAAAATAAGGTGATAACATGTCACTCTTATATATCTTATAAGTATAATAATTTTAATATATTGAAAAACATGATAAAAAAATTAAAAAATATATATAAAGGTAATAAAATTATCTACATCATGGGAATTTATTTTGAATTTTTAGAGATTAAATAATTACTATTAATGATTATATAATATTGATGTAGATATTATTTTAATGTTAGAAATATCAAATAACTGTTGACAAAAATATCAAAATATATATCATATGAATTAATTATTGTTCGGTACATATTTTACAGGATATAATGACATGTATTTGGTGTATTAAATATTATGTGTATAATTTATCTCTTGTGTGGATTTTATTTAAATAAAAATAACTGAATAGTGTCAAAATAGACAATATTGAAATTTTTTTAAAATACAATATTATTAAATTATTTTTAAGTAATAAATATATTTAACATTCTAAAAAGGGAATATTATATTAGCTAAATGATCATAAATTATTCATTTATAGAAAATTAAAAACCCTTCTGTAAATATTTATAACAATTTAATATTTCTAATATTATTAACCCAAATAAAATTTAAAATATTAAATAAGAATAAATCAAAATGATAATGTACAAAACAAAATAAAAACATGTATAAATTTTATTAATTTATGATATTACAACTATGTCTTATCTCATATTCAAAATATGGATATTTTTTATGACTTTTTGTTAATTTTGTCTTTAATATAAAATTATATTTTTTAGGTTTCCGAAAGTGCTCCACCTGAGTTGTTTCATTATAAAGTAATAAATTCAGTGGTACCTATTTTCTGATAGGTTATTATTATTATAAAAAAACATATCCCACCTTCTACCCATCCTATTAAAAATTAAATCCCCATGTGTGTGTACGTACGACCTACCGTCTTCAGGTCGTGGTGTCATCTGTTTTTCACCACCAACCTACATGGATGAGTATAATGATGGAATTAATAAATATATATATATGATTACTGTAAAATGATATATATTCATAGATATAACAAATCATTCACTTCAATAAAATTTAATAATTATGTGAATGATATCATCGATTATGCGTACGTGCGGCTTAACATCTCCATAATTAGATTTGATTTGTTCTACAAAATATTCATTAAAGCACGCTTATCTAAAAGAATTAAATGTATAATAATTATATATATTATAATAATACCATTATTTAAATTATATAACTGTAACCTAAAAAAGATGAATATTAATTTATCGAACAAGACATGCATAAGATCATAAAGTAGTTAATACCCAAGTAATGAGTAACAATAAAATGTTACTAAAAAACAAATAAAAATATGATCATAAATGATATCACAAAAATGATTATGATTTTGGAATAAATTTACGACATTATAATAATAATTATAATGGTGGTTCGGATATAAACAATGCATATTAGACCTAATGTCATAGATAATTTTGAAATCTTATTTTTATCAAATATTTCTTATAGATATATATTTACAGGGGATATATTTATCATCTATGCCAATGTTTTCAATAAATGTTTTTTTAAATTTTTTAATATTTTTCAATGTATGTGTAATGTCATTTTTAACCATGTTTTACTTTTACAACATGGTATAGAAGAAATATTAATTTTGTTTACCATATGAGGTATTTTTTGACTTTTTCCGGAAAAGTATGAGGATAATGTTTTATAACATATCTGACATAAATGTATTTTTATGGTTTCATGACACAATTTTTATAAGAATATTCTTCTAATAAAATTCATGATTATATTAAACTAAATTATATTCTTATAATATATCATGGCATTTTGAGAAATAAATATTAATGAAAAAAAGGATATTTTGTTTAAGAATTACGTTCAAGTTCTTTATCCAAATTATATTACATCTAAATTGATATAGGATTTTTTTAAATCCCTATAATTTGTTTGATTTGATTATGTTAATTATAGAATTATTTCTATGATATCAATTTGAACAATATTAATTATAATGGAATGATGTTTAAAAAACCAATTTTATTTCATGGGTTATGCTATGATTATTGATTAATTTTTTTGTGGAACATGTAAGAATGATTTCATTATGAGATGGGTGGGAACTATATCTCCCTCCAACACATTAGATAATTATTTATATCTCATGTGATAGAGATGGATGGAATGGAAAGTAAATCTGGTTCAGTAATACTTTGCTGGAACGACAAGTAAACCCGACTCTATAATAGACTTTTTCGACTATGATAGTCTTGGAAATATTGGCTTGCCTACTATGGATATAAGATTATGGAGTAGTTTTCTTTCCAAAATTCCATGTCTTCTTCCAATTATATTTTATCATGATTAATTTTTATTTGTGATCTATGCCTTATATACTGCAAATATTTCATTCATGAATCAAGATTTTGATATTTATTCTTTACATTCATGTTTTTATATTCTTAATTTTATAGTGTTTTTTAAGTTCTCGATGTCTACCATTACTGAGAATTTAAGCTCCATCATTTAATGTTCTATATTACGTTGGATATAAATAATGGTTTTATTAATATGAAACTGGGAATATCTTTATGTGAGATGTAGAATATATGTCACCTAGTTTAAAGATTATATTCCATATTTACAAAGAAACCAAAATAATGTGGTCTTCATAAGTATATTTGTGTTATGTATTATGTATTCAATAGAGGAAATGTAATTTCCATGTAATACATGATTATATAGTTACAACTGGAATTAGAGTTAAGGATTAGTCAACCATTGGAATCTAGAATGAAAAATCATTAATGAGGTCCATAGAGATATTTATATGGTATGTGTGGGGATGTCCCTAAGGATAAAAGTAATTAGAGGTTACAGTCCTAGAATTTTGTTAACGATAATGAATAACCAAGGATTAAACCTTTGATTTTATAGATTGAAATAACTCCCCATTAATTATGTTGCTTTTTTAGTATGATTTTATTCTCTCTCACAATACTTTTATGGTTTTAGAAAAATGTATGAATATAAAGAAACCATGCTATTGATCATGCCCTCGGAAATTCTCTGATTGTGCTCCTGAATAACAATGTTTTATGGGATATGGAATGAAAAATATTATTTCTATACTTACATGGTCTATAAATAATGTTGGGATTACAAATGTGAAGAGTTGGGAATAAACTTATATTGAGTCTTTCTTGAGAAAAAACCCTCATTCTTAAAGTTGGTCTTCTGATCCACATGTTTCTGATCAACAATTTAGTACAATTGAAAAGATATTTTCCATCCTTCACAGTTTGGAACATGAAAAATATATTTTTGGATGTTTATTTTTTATAAAGTGAATCAGACCAGTGGTAGACTTTAATCAACAATATAATGAAAAAATATGAAATTGAATCCATGGAATGGGACGAGTTCAATAACATATTTTTCAATATGTAATTCCCTATTATTATTAGATAAAATATGGGAAAAGAGTCTGTTGTGATTTATACCATGGATGGTGAATATTTTTGTACAAAAATAAAAATAATTACAAGACATGCAAGGTATTCTTTTGGTTTTATCATCCAACCTGAAAGTAATGTTGGTCAATTATTTTGTATCTTAAAACAATGTCTTCAAAGGTAATTATCTATAATAGTCAATAGTACATATAATGAAATTGTGAGTTTTCTATCCAGTTAGAAATAGAAGTTTTTATTACATATCAATCTCATGGTTTTGACTATAAATAAAAGGTGGAGTTCAAGAGAAAAAAAATGGTTAAAAAGATGAATGTAATTTTATGCTCAAAATGTGTAAATAGACATAGTGAATATTATATTAAAGAGAAAAAAATATTATATGTCTCGAGAATAATGTCATAGGGTATTTGAGTGCCTATGTAATGAAAAAACATTCAAGTTATGTGAATAGAGAAAAAAATTTACAAAGAATGGACCACCCACACAAAAATTCTACAAGTGAAAGATAATGGGGAATTGTGCTAACCGATTTCGAAATCAAGGGTGTAATGTTGATGATTGATGTTAGACACCTCTTGAGGCCAATAACAAAGGAAAATCACATGGGATACCTATTGGCGACGATGAGTATGAAAAATAAGTGGTGGAATAAATAAGTGTTTATGTAATGGGATTAGAAAAACAGCATTGTTGAATATATTTTATAGTATTAGGGAATATTAGAATATATGTGGTTCATTTTGTTTTTCCATAATTGTTTCATAAAAGTAACCCTGAAATGTTATTGATATATTTTTGTAAAGAATCTATTATGCACATAGTGAAGGAAAAAGAATATAATGAGAGGTTGGATAGTGTTAATTGACTCATTTATGATATACGGAAAAATTTATATCAAAGTTTGATCATATTGAATTTTTTGAAATTTTGGTGTGTGGAAAGAGTCAATTTTGACAGAATCAATGTTTACAATATGGTTCTATGGTAATTCATGTTATTTACAGTTTTTTTAAAAATAAATGATTAATGCATTCATATGTTTGGAATGTGATAACGAAGAACTATCTTATGAGATATTAGAGGTAAAATTTATATCGATTTAGTCAGATCTTTATAAAATTTTATATTTTTAGTTTTTGGGAAGATTGTATTTTATTTATGGATAGTATGAGTTATATTTTATTTGATTCTTGTTTGATTAATGTATTATCTCACTATAGGGGGTCTTATGCATATTTTTTTACATGAGGTAACCTTTTTGTTGACAGTGTTGAAATGATGTATCACTCTATTGCATGATCTACTAACTCTTCATGAATGAAAAATTCAACTTCATTTCATTATATTAGAGATAAATTGTAAATTGTCCAAGGCACTATTAATGGTGAGATTTTACAAAAATCATGTATGTTTTTTTATCAAATTAAAAATTATATAACTTTTGGGAAATGATCTTGAAAACCAAAAATAGTTATCTTAGTTTCTTCTTATCTATTGAATCTGATAGTCCATTAAATCATCACATTTTTATGGATTTCTAGTTGTTAACATCCACCAACCATGATCTCTATCACGATCCATATAAGGCCCCGGCCTTAAAACTTACTTAATATTGAATTAAATGAATAATTCACATTGAGGATCTGTTCAGGTTTAGAGTTTTAGAGAATTAGAAGATAACTATTACATCTCAAAAGATTACAAAGTAGACACTTCTACTAAGTTTCCATAAAAAAACTCTTAAAAAGAAACATGTCTAGTTCCATGATTTATATAGCATGACATTCCCTTGATCCCATCCTTGACCTTATTCCACATTAATTCCTGTGAAAAACATTTTAAAAAAACTTGGGGTGAGCATAAAAAGCTCAGTACGGGATACACAAATAATGAAAACTGTTAGTTTTTCAAACATCAAGTAAACCATGTATACTCTATCAAAGTAATACCTTCACCATCATGAAGTATTAAAAACTCTTCACTGATTAAAGTATCATTACTTACCTTTTTGTAACCAAAGTATTACCATAAAACCCATATAAATAACACATAACATATATAAAGGTAACTTGGGATATAAACATACTTAAGTGGAATAACCATACAGTCGACTTCCCCACATATCACTTAATGGAATAGCCATGCGGCCAATTTCCATACACACTTAATAGAATAGCCATACGGCCGACTTCCATACCCAATGCATTGGAGGTTATAATGTAACCACCCGTCCTGGTCTTCAGGGCACCACCCGTCATATTGTTTGTCACGTAACCACCCGTCAAATGTCAAAGTACCAATATAAAATCATAACACATAAAACCAATATAAAGGAATGTTAACATTTCCACATTTCAATCACAATATATCATAATATAATCCTTTATCAAAACCATTTTCAATACCCAAATGCATAAAAGAGTATATGGTATTTATTTCATTTTAAAAACATAACGGCTTGTTGAGGAAGCCAAAGACCAAATAATACTCGTGGCGGCGGAAAAGGTCGTTGTCACCACGTATGTTAAAAAAACATTCCTTTTTGTCGTTTAGTAAAACTCTTCGTAGAAAAAGATTACTTTTGTAAAATTCAAAGGGGTTTATACACCGTATAAAAGAAATTTGTGTATAAAAAGAAATATGCCTCAATAAAAGGAGATTGAGACGAAGTCCCTTACCTCGGGTCCGACTTGACTCGATCATTCTTTAATGTCCTGAATAATAAACTTGAGTTAATTTCTACTTGATTAAGAACATTTTTCAAGTTCATTATTCCTTTTATAACACTTATTACCATGTCATGAACACTATGTAATTATTTAAGTTAATAACGGTCGTTTTAACGATCATTGGTACTTGAGTCAAAAATAAGCCCTTTATAATTACATGTTGTTCATGTATCCAATATATCCAGAATGGTATTAATGATGTAGATATCATATATCTCATATATATCCAGTGGATTCATGCATTTATAATATTACATAATCATTTAGAGGTACGAAATGAAATGCACGGTTCATGGAGACGGTAAGCCGTACGTACGCATGAACGCTACTTTCATTTCTATTTCGTATTTTATAAAATGGAATCATAATTATATGAATGTATATTATAATTCAAGTATAATATTATATATAATATCATAGTTCCATCCTTTATATGTCCCACATTTGGTATTTAATGAATCAACTCACTTTAAGGGGGCGGTAGTCCGCACTTCCTTAAATTACGATATCACTTTTACCCATAATGGAAACAATAAAGGTATGACCAAAATGAAAAATACAGAAGCTTAAGGAAAACATAAACATATCATATGTCATATATAAATATATTGACATCTTAATGGCCATATTTGAATATGTTAAAATAATGTTGAACAATCATCGTTTCGGGAGGCATAAATTCACCATCCACGGAAACAGTATGTTCGTTAACCATTAAATGTAGGTTTGTGTAAGTGTAGCTAGAATCCTTATTATAACAAAATCCTAGTATATTTAAGATACTGTAGTTGTTACAAAAGAAATGAATAAAAAGGGATTAGGGGGTTGGAGAAGAAAAATAAAACAAACGGACTAAAGTGAAGACTTTACCTTAAAATCGGGTAACTCCCTTTGGATTGAGCTCAAAGGATTCCTTGGGAAGACTTCTTCCCAAAGTGAGGCTTCGAGGTGTAAGATAGGGAAGTGGAGAGACAAAATGGTCAGGGGATGGCCGAGAAAAATGCTTTGGGAGTGTGGGAAAAGAGGTAGAGGTGGGGGCTTTTTATAAGAGGAGAGGAGGGGCACTCTTGGAAAGTAAAGATAAGTTACGTTATTTTAAAAAATGTTTCGGATTAAAAAGGTCCCACATTGATATAATTCTAGGACAAGGTTATAATGGTTCGAAAACCACTCATCCAATAGGTTTTGGACATGTGTAGGTCTAAGATATTACATTATCTTTCCTTTTTATTTAAATCGTCAAATAATGAGGTCATCGTTGCATCATCATGATGTCATAAATAATTTAATTTATTTAATGTCTAAAAATTATAAAAAAAATTACTATGATGTAGGAAATCTTTTTAGCTTTTCAATTACTATTTATAATTAAAAATCTGACTTGTATAACCCCATGTAAATATTGTTTTAGTAAAACATTTCAAGTGTGTGTCATTTTTACTTTAAAATTAAATAAAATGTTATTTATGTCATTTCCCAAAAAAAATCGCTCAATGGGGTCCCCAAGTTGACCCATGACTTTTCTTGGTCTGCCATGACACAACCAATCAGGGTAGGACATGTTTCAACCTCATCTCAATTTATTAAAGCATTACTTTTACCTTGAACTACACTAATTACCACTAATCGCGATTAAAAACTTAATAAGTTACTATTCACCAAAAAATTATTTTAATCTCATTGAACCACATTTTACTTATTAATGAAAACAATGTATTTCAGATTTTTGAAATTAAAAACATAGTGATGGAAAATTTTCATTTAAATGGAAAATCAGTTTTTATAAGTACCACTTAGTGGTTTCACTATTCATCAAAAATTGAAGTTTTTCAGTAAATTACCAAAAAATCACCCTAAGCTATATTTGATATTCAGAATTCAAAAATGAAGTCCATTTTTCAAAATTCACAACATATATGTTGCATTAATTAATTTAATAATTAATTCCCGTTTTCAGAGCAAATAGCGTGTTTTTATGAAACAATAAGTATCAAAAGATTGACACTAGTTTAAGTCCGATTTCAAAGTGAAATTAATTCCAACGACCAATATTGGATTTAATGGTAAAAATATATTCTAATTTCACTTTAAAACCAATTTAAAAGATAATCTAATCATATAAATAAATTATATTAAAAAGCGGTTTTGAATTAAAAAACAACATTTTAAACTATTCATTAAAAAAATGAACTTTATCGGAAAGGTACCAAAAATTTACACAAAGTAAATTTTGATGTCCCGATTCTAAAGAAGAGTTATTTTTTGTCCAATAGAATTTCTATGATTGATCAAAACTATATTTAAGGACGGTTCGCCTTCAAAAGGTGATAAGTGAACCCTTAGTGAAAATTAGGGTATAAATGCCTAAAATTGAATTCTTTCCGTATCTTAAGCCTTTATCTTTTATTGGGTAAATGTAAAAACATTTAAAAACATATATAATCATATTTTAGTTATTTCTATCCATTCCCGCCAGTACAACGACTACTTGTTAACTAACATTAAAAATAATATTATTTTATTACTTGTGTGCAATGAAAGTTTTCAATGAAACTCAACGTTGTGTATCGAGTACGCTATCGAACGAAGAAAACCCTTTTAGTTAAAATTAATATTTAATTCTAAAATATTAATAAATATGAAAATTATTTATTCTTTATTTACCTGGGATGTTACATCCTTTCCCCCTTTTGGGAATTGCATCCTCGCAATTTTATTCACTTATCAAAATAAGTGGGGGTATTTATCCCTCGTAGCATTTTCAGATTCCCACGTTGCCTATTCAATCACATGGTTTTTCCACAAAACCTTTACCTGATGAATCACCTTATTCTGTAACACCTGCTCCCAGTGGTCAAGAATCTGGACTGGTTGTTCTTCATAAGATAGGTTCTCATCCAGCTGAACTACCTCTGGACTCAATACATGAAATGGATCTGGCATATACTTCCTCAACATCGAAAGATGAAAATCATTGTGTACCTGAGATAAACTCGGAGGTAAAGCCACTCGGTAAGCAACTGGTCCAACTTTCTCCAGAATTTCATATGGATTAATAAACCTTGGACTCAACTTTCCTTTCTTACCAAATATCATTACACCATTCCAAGGAGAAACATTGAGAAAAACATGATCACCTACCTCGAAAGATAGATCCTTCCTCCAGTTATCCGCATAACTCTTCTGCCTGCTCTGAGCTGTTCTCATGTGCTTCTGAATCAACTGAACTATTTCTGCCATCTCTTCTACCAATTCTGGTCCCATCAGCTTCCTTTCACCCACTTCATCCCAAAATGCTGGAGTTCGACACTGCTTCCCATATAATGCCTCAAATGGTGCCATCTGTATACTGGAATGAAAGTTTTTATTATAAGAAAACTCATCCAAAGAAAGATGTTGGTCCCAAATTCCCTGATAATCCATCGAACAAGCTTATAGCATATCCTCCAAGGTCTCAATTGTTCGTTCTGACTGCCCATCTGATTGAGGATGAAATGCTGTAATAAAATTTAATTCAGTACCCAACGACGTCTGAAGGCCTTTCCAAAAGTTAGATGTGAACCTGGGATCACGATCAGATACAATGGAGAGGGGAACTCCATGTAACCTGACCATCTCTTTAAGATACAAACGGGAAAGTTGATCTAGGGAAAAAATATCTCGTATAGCAAGGAAATTAGCAGATTTAGTCAAGAGATCAACAATAACCCAGATTGCATTATTACCTCGAGATGTCCTCAGTAATCCCACAACAAAGTCCATGGATATGTTTTCCCATTTCCACTCTGGCACTGGTAAAGGATGAAGCATCCCTTTCGGTAACTTCCGCTCTACTTTAACCTGCTGAAAAGTTAGAAACTTCACAGTAAAATCAAGAATATCTATTTTCATTCTATCCCACTAGTAATACACCCGCAGATCTCTGTACATCTTAGTACTGCCAGGATGAAGTGAAAATGGGGAACTATGAGCCTCACATAACAACTAATTCTTCAACTGTGAATCACAAAGCAAGCATAATCTCTTCCCAAACCTCAAAACACAATCAGGATCAATGTTGAATTCAGGCAACTTACCTTTCTAAAACAGCTCTACCTTTTTCTGAAACTCACTGTCTCACTTCTGTGCTTGCTTGATTCTGTATGATAGAGAAGATTTCACTGATACATGAGACAAAACAGAAGAACATCCTCTACTAACATCTTATATTCCAACGTTCATCAAATCTTTAACCAAAGGATCATGTTTCAAATGCAACATTGCTAATGAAGCATTACTTTTTTGACTCAATGCATCAGCCACTTTATTTGCTTTTCCCTGATGGTAATGAATTGTACAACCATAATCCTTGATTAATTCCAGCCATCTCCTCTGTCTCTTATTCAATTATTTCTGAGTGAATATATACTTTAAACTTTTGTGATCAGTATATATTTCACACTTTACTCCATACAAATGATGTCTCCAAATTTTCAAAACAAAAACAACAACAGCTAATTCTAAATCATGTGTAGGGTAATTTACCTCATGAGTTTTCAACTTTCGTGAAGCATAAGCAATTTCCTGATCATTCTGCATAAGGACACATCCAAGTCCCTTCAACAAAGCATCACTATATATAACAAACTCACCATTCCTGGAAGGAAGTGCCAAAACTGGAGCATTCACCAATCTTCTTTTCAACTCCTGAAAACAATCATCACATTCTTTTGTCCAGATGAACTTAACTCCCTTACGAGTTTGCTTAGTCATTGGACTAGATAACCGTGAAACATTTTCAACAATCCTTCAGTAGTAACCTGTCAAAACAAGAAAAATATGGATCTCGGTTACATTTGTGGCTCTTGGCCATTCTTCAACAACTTTTTTATTAGTAGGATCAACAGTTATGCCATCTTTTGAAACAATGTGACCCAGGAATGAAATTTGTTGTAACCAAAACTCACACTTGCTGAATTTTCCATATAGTTTCTTTTCATTTAAGGTTTGCAAGATAACCCTTAAATGACTTCCATGATCCTATTTACTTTTAGAAAACACCCAAATATCATCGATGAAAGCAACCACAAACACATCCAAGAACTCATGGAAAATTCTATTCATAAGGTCCATGAATACAGCAGGTGCATTGGTTAACCCAAAAGGCATAAATACAAATTCATAATGGTCATATCTAGTACGGAACACAGTCTTCGGAACGTCTACTTCTTTAACTTTCAACTGATGGTACCCCCACCTCAAGTCAATCATCGAAAAATAGTGACATCCCTGGAGCTGATCAAACAAATCATCGATATGAGGAAAAAGATACTTGTTCTTAACAGTAATATTATTCAAGGCTCTATAATCAATGCAAATTCTCATTGATCCATCTTTCTTTTTAACAAAAAAGACAGGAGCACCACATGGTGATGTGCTAGGTTGAATGAAACCTTTATCTAATAACTCCTGCAATTGTTTCTTTAACTCTAAAAGTTCATCTTGAGCCATTCGATAAGGGGGTTTTGAAATTGGCTTAGAATCAGGAACTAATTCAACAGTAAATTCAACATCCCAATCATGAATAATACCAGGCAACTCATCAGGAAAAACATAAAGATACTCATTTACCACTGGCACATAATTAATCTGAACAGTTCCTTTATTTTAAAAAATATGTGCAAGGTAACATTCATTTCCATCTTTTACTAGTTTCTCAACTTCCTAATATGTTATCAAAATCAAAGGTTCATTCTTGTACACAAACTGAAAATCTTTCTGAAATGAAACCATTTTAGCTCTAAAATCAATCTTAGCATGATAAACAGAAAGCCAATACATGCCCAAAATAACATCAAACTATACTAGAGGCAAAAAAATAAGGTTTTCTGGTAGATTCTTTCCACACACAGGGATAGGAATGTTCTTATAATTCCTTTTTGTCTCAACGTTCCCTCCGGGTGTTTTTACCATAAGTTCAGGATTCATATCTTGATATGGAATTTCCAATTTACTAGAAAACATCTCAGAAATGAAAGAGTGTGTAGACCCTGAATCAAAAAACACATTGGCATAATCTGAACAGACAAACAGTGTACCTGATACCACTTCATTTGATGGCCCAACATCTTCTGAAGTTGTTGCAAAGGAATTCACCACCCCTTTCTGCTTGTAGTCTGGCTGCATTCCCCCATTTGAGTTCTTATTTGGACAATCGTTTGCAAAATGACCCATTTAATTACACTTAAAACATAATAACGTTGGCTTTTCATTGCCTGCTTGATCATCTTCCTTACAGTTACGAGCAATATGACCAGACTTACCACACCGAAAGCACTTACCAGACTTGGATAAACATTCTCTGGGATGCATTTTACCACACTTCTCATAGGATGGATATTTGGTTTTATTACCTCCTTGCTTCTTTGATGAATTATTCCCATTTTCCTGCCAACTAGACCTCTTATTCTGTTGTTTTTCATAGAACATGTGATCGTCGGAAAACTCCATTTCGACCTTCTTCGCACATCGAACATGTTTTTCATAACTTTTGAACTCACGAGAAGCTAAATCCCTTCGATACTTTGGCTTTAACCCTGAGTAAAAACGGTTTATTTTACTATCAAGATCTCATATGAAATTTGGAGCATACCTTGCCAATCGAGTGAACATTGCTTCATAAGCAGCCACTGAATCATCCTCCTGCCTCAATTCTAGGAACTATTTTTCCATCCTACGATGAACCACCATAGGAAAATATTTCTCAGGAAACATACCTTTGAATTCGTCCCAGTGATGATCCTCAATCTCATCGCTATCCTTGATATTTTTCACCATCGACCACCACTGATCAGCTTCACATTCAAAACAGTAAACAGCAAGACTAACCTTTTGATGTTCTTGAACACCCCATGACATCAAAAATCTCCTTCAGTGCTTTAATCCACCCTTCATCTTGCACAGGGTCAGATGATCCTCTGAATGATGGGGGATGTTGCCTCATGAAATGTTCCACCACTAACATGTTCCAATGTGGATGATTTGGCTGATCTCGTTCATGGATACCACCACCATTTATAGCCTGAGTCAACTGTTCCATCACTGCAAAAAACTGTTCAATTCTGATTCCGACCATCTCAGGTTACTGATTTGGAAGGTTGCCTTCCTCTTGATGTCGTCCCAACATAGCTGCTTTGTTTCCTCTGTGGAAAACCATTCTGAACACAGAAATATCTTAGGGGAAGCAACATAGTAATCCATAAATGCTATATCCTTTCAATGATATTATAATTTAACACCTTTCTAACTCCTAAAGTTGTCTAAACTGACCTTTGATACCAACTATAAGGCCACGGCCTTAAACCTTACTTAATATTGAATTAAATGAATAATTCACATTGAGGATCTTTTCAGGTTTAGAGTTTTAGATAATTAGAACATAACTATTACATCTCAAAAGATTACAAAGTATACACTTTTACTAAGTTTACATAAAAAAACTCTTAAAAAGAAACATGTTTAGTTCCATGTTTTATAGAGGATGACATTCCCTTGATCCCATCCTTGACCTTATTCCACATTAATTCCTGTGAAAAACATTTCAAAAAAACTTGGGATGAGCATAAAAAGCTCAGTAAGGGATACACAAAGAATGAAAACTGTTAGTTTTTCAAACATCAAGTAAACCATGTATACTCTATAAAAGTAATACCTTCACCTTCATGAAGTAGTAAAAACTCTTCACTGAATAAAGTATCATTACTTACCATTTTTTAACCAAAGGATTACAATAAAACGCATATAAAGAACACATGACATATATAAAGGTAACTTGGGACATTAACATACTTACGTGGAATAACCATACGGTCGACTTCCACACATATCACTTAATGGAATATCCATACAGACAATTTCCATACATACTTAATGGAATTTCCATACGGCCGACTTCCATACCCAATGCATTGGAGGTTATAACGTAACCACCCTTCTGGGTATTCACGGCACCACCCGTCATATGGTTTATCAAGTAACCATCCGTCAAATGTCCAAGTACCAATATAAAATCATAAAACATAAAACCTATATAAAGGAATGATAACATTTCCACATTTAAATCAAAATATATCATAATAGAATCCTTTATCAAAACCATTTTCAATACCAAAATACATAAAAGAGTATTTGGTATTTATTTGATTTTAAAAACATAACGGCTTGTTGAGGAAGCCAAAGACCAAATAATACTCGCGGCGGCGGAAAAGGTCGTTTTCACCGCGTACGTTAAAAAAACATTCCTTTTTGTCGTTTAGTAAAACGCTTCGTAGAAAATGATTTCTTTTGTAAAAGTCAAAGGGGTTTATAAACCGTATAAAAGAAATTTGTGTATAAAACGAAATATGCCTCAATGAAAGGAGATTGAGACGAAGTCCCTTACCTCGGGTCCAACATGACTCGATCGTTCTTTAATGTCCTGAATAATAAACTTGAGTTAATTTATATTTTCTTAATAACCTTTTTCAAGTTCATTATTCCTTTTATAACACTTATTACCATGTCATGAACACTACGTAATTATTTAAGTTAATAACGGTCGTTTTAACGATCATTTGTACTTGATTCAAAATTAAGCCCTTTATAATTACATGTATTTCATGTATCCATTATATCCAGAATGGTATTAATGATGTAGATATCATATATGTCATATATATCATGTACATGCATGCATTTATAATATTACATAATCATTTACAGGTATGAAATGAAATGCACCGTTCATGGAGACGGTAAGTCATACGTACGCATGAACGCTACTTTCATTTCTATTTCGTATTTTATAGAATGGAATCATAATGATATGAAGGTATATTATAATTCCAGTATAATATCATATATAATATCATGGTTCCATCGTTTATATGTCCCACATATGGTATTTAACGAATCAACTCACTTTAAGGGGGTGGTAGTCAGCACTTCCTTAAATGATGATATCGTGTTTACCCATAATGGAAACAATAAAGGTATGACCAAAATGAAAAATACAGAATCTTAAGGAAAACATAAACATATCATATATCATATATAAATATAGTGACATCTTAATGGCCACCTTTGAAGGTGTTAAAAGAATGTTGAACAATCATCGTTTCGGGAGGCATAAATTCACCATCCACAGAAACAGTATGTTCGTTAACCATTAGATGTAGGTGTGTGTAAGTGTAGATCAAATCCATATTATAACAACATCCTAGTATATTTAAGATACAGGAGTTGTTACAAAATAAATGAATAAAAAGGGTTTAGGGGGTTGGAGAAGAAAAATAAAACAAATGGACTCAAGTGAAGACATTACCTTAAAATTGGGTAACTCCCTTTGGTTTGAGCTGAAAGGCATCCATAGGAAGACTTATGCCCAATGTGAGGCTTCAAAAAGTACAAGAGGGAAGTGGAGAGACAATATGGTCAGGGGTTGGCCGAGCCAAATGCTTTGGGAGTGTGGGAAAAGAGGTAGAGGTGGGGGCCTTTTATAAGATGAGAGGAGGGGCACTCTTGGAATGTAAAGATAAGATACTTTATTTTAAAACAAGTTTCGGATTAAAAAGGTCCCACATTTATATAATTCGAGGATATGGTGATAAGGGTTATAAAACCACTCATACAATAGGTTTTGGACATGTGTAGGTCATAGATATTACATTATCATTCCATTTTATTTAAATCGTCAAATAATGAGGTCATCGCTCCATCATCATGATGTCATAAATAATTTAATTTATTTAATGTCCACAAATTATAAAAAAATTACTATTATGTAGGAAATATTTTTATCTTTTCAATGACTATTTATAATCAAAAATATGACTTGTATAACCCCATGTAAAAATTGTTTTAGTAAAACATCTCATGTGTGTGTCATTTTTACTTTAACATTAAATAAAAAGTTATTTATGTCATTTCCCAACCAAAGTGACTCCATGGGGTCCCCAAGTTTACCCATGGATTTTATTGGTCGGAAATGACACAACCAATGAGGGTAAGACTTGTTTCAAGCTCATCTCATTTTATTAAAGCATTACTTTTACCTTAAACTACACTAATTACCACTAATCGCGATTAAAAACTTAATATGTTACTATTCACCAAAAAATTATTTTAATCTCATTGAACCAAATTTTACTTCTTAATGACAACCATGTATGTCGTATTTTTGAAATTACAAACACAATGATGGCAAAATTTCATTTAAACGGAATATCAGTTTTTATAAGTACCACTTAGTGGTGTCACTATTCATCAAAAATTGATGTTTTTCAGAAAATTACCAAAAATTCACCCTAAGCTATATTTGATATTCCGAATTCAAAAATGAAGTAAATTTTACAAAATTCACAACATATAAGTTGCATTAATTAATTTAATAATTAATTCCCACTGTCAGGGCAAATAACATGTTTTTATGAAACAATAAGTATCAAAAGTTTGACACTAGTTTAAGTCCAATTTCAATGTGAAATTAATTCCAACGACCACTATTGGATTTAATGGTAAAAATAGTTTCTCATTTTACTATAAAACCAATTTAAAAGATAATCTAATCATATAAATAAATTAGAATAAAAAGAGGTTTTGAATTAAAATACAACATTTTACACTATTCTATAAAAAATGAACTTTATCGGAAGGGTACCAAAAATTAACAAAAATTAAATTTTGATGTCCCGATTCTTTCCATATTTTAAGCCTTTATCTTTTATTGGGTAAATGTAAAAACATTTAAAAAAATATATAATCATATTTTAGTTATTTCTATCCATTCCCGCCAGTACAACGACTATTTGTTAACTAACATTTAAAATAATATTATTTTATTACTTGTGTGCAACATAAGTTTTCAATGAAACTCATCGTTGCCTATCGAGTACGCTATCGAACGTAGAAACCCCTTTTAATTAAAATTAATATTTAATTCTTAAATATTAATAACTATGAAAATTATTTATACTTTATTTACTCGGGATGTTACAATCCATCAGAACATGATATATATATTTCTCTTCCATTTCTATGTTTTCACATCCCACAAATTTTCCCCTATGTGAAATCCTAGTGATGAGTTACTTTGAGTAGCCATTATGTTTTAATGTTTTCTTTTCTAAAGTGAAGTATTTTTATTCCTTTTTATGTTGGGATTTTCCATGAATGTAACTTTAATGTCCTAAAACTTTTATAACCTTAATGAATTTCGAGAAAGAAATTCATTTTATGGGTGGTATAACATAACACCCCTTGATTTTATGAGATTGATTCTAATTAATTTATTTGATGTCTTATGTTGTACACTACACCAAGATTATATTGTTTTATACACAAAACCATATTTTTGTGTTGTATACAGAACACTATAATTGGCTTTTGTTCAACACAATTTTAAGGTAATATGATAGAATTTATTTCACGAAAAAATGAGTATAGATATTGTTCAAAAAATAAATTTTCTATGTTTGGATTATGTTATAAGTAACACTAATTTAATATTGTATTAAAAATAATACTTACTTGGCTTGCATTACACTCAAGAGTGGAATTCCTCGATAGTTTGCATTGGACGCAATACTAAGTTTCAAGGAACAACGATATATTATATAAATATTATATAAAATTCCCTCTTATGATGATTATTAACTTCATTATGAGGTTTATATAACAATAAAAATTCATCTGTTGTATTTTATAAATAATGATATAAAAAAAAATCAATTTTTTATGATAAAAGAAGTATTTTTCAATGAATGTAGGTTTTATTCCTTTTGATGGTACTCCAATTTTAAATCTACTATTTCACACTTTTATATATATTATTTCATAAAATAAAATCTTTTTTTAATTAGGACATTAAAATTTAACTTCATTGAAATTTTGGTATTTTTCTAATGAAGTTCATATTTTGATTAACAGTAAAAGATAAAGCATCTTAATTCAAAAATTTATTTTTTTTCAAAATTATTTATATAGTTAGATAATATTCTTAATTGGTTTTAAAGTGTAATTATAATTTCTTTTTATAATTAAATCCAATTTTTTAATCAGATATTATTTGACATTTAAATTGGACATAAACACATGACAATCATTTGATATGTTTTTTCTTCTTAAAACCCCAATTATTAGTATTTGCAATGTGAAATAATTTTAAAATTATTCCATACTATTTAGTTTATTGATTTATGAAATATGGATTAAATATTTGGAATTTGTGGTTCCAAATTATGTTAATTAGTAACTTTTTATTTTTGGATATTGTAAATTGTATCTAATGTAATTTTTATTTACAAATGTTAATCATAAATTTGTTAAATTAGGGTAACAACGAATATGATTAAATTATTAATATTACAATAACACCTACCAAAATTATATTGGATGAATTAATATCGACCAATATCACCTATGTGTCAGAATATATTCATTTAATATTTTTTTCGTCCATGAATTTGACGTATTTATAATTAAAATAAAATTAGATGACAACATTTAACTCTCATATATCTTACTGGAACAATAATTTTAATATTTATGAAAAAAATGAATAAATATCAAAACTAAAGATTCTAAAAAACTATAATAAAATTATCAAAATCCTGTGAATTTGTTTAGAATTTTTAGATATTAAATAATTACCATTAATGATGATCCAATGGTGATGTAGACATTATATTAATGATTGAATTATCCAATATATGGCTCTAAAAATATTTAAATAAATATCATATTAACTAATTAATGTGCTCCACCAATTTTCTAGGTAACCAAGGCATTTTATGAGTGTATTGAATATTTCTATTCAGATTTATCATCTGTATATATTTTATTTAAAATCAATTCAATAAATAGTGTCAAAATTGACACTATTGGTATTTTATCAAAATAATATATTAATAACGTATTTAAAAATCACAAAAATATTTAAAAAATTAAAGTGAAATTTATGTGGTCAAAAATATTATAAATTATAAAATTATTATAAATTTTCAATATATACATAAATATTTATTAAAATATAGGATTTAGAATATTATTAACATAAATAAAATTTAATAAATTAAATAAGAATGAATCAATTTCATAAGGTTAAAGAAATAAAAATAAATATAAATTTTACTGGATTATGAGACGAAAACCATATACCATATCATATTTGAAATTGGGATATTTTTGATGTTTTTATCTATAGTTTTAATTTATTAGAAATTAATAATTTTGTTGTTTCCAAAAGTTCCCCTCACATTAATTATAAAATCTATATTCATCTATCAACTATTAAAATAATTTTGATCCTTCATGATCATCCATATACTACCCATTTACCTTATCAGCATTTCTAAAAATATTCTACCATTCTTGGTATTCATTAATATCAGTCTCTAGTTATATAAGAGGAGATTTTTAAGGGGTACATCGTAGAAGATGTAATACCAATTACAGATTCTTTAAAACTTTTTTCATCATGTAATTTCCCATCATGAGTTATTTCATTATAAAAAAATAATGATTACGAAACAACTATATCCCACCTTCTATCCATACTATGAAAAATAAAATCACCATGTGTGTGTACGTACAACTTACTGTCTCCACACCATCGTGTAAGCCATTTTTCACCACCACCTAGAATGGATGGGTATAACGATGGAATTAATAAATATATATATGATTAATGTAAAATGATTTTTATTTTTAGAAACTAGACAACATCCAATTTAATATCATTGAATAATCATGTGATTGATATCGTCGCTCGTGCGTTCGTACAGCTTACCATCTCCATGGTGCGATGTAATTTGTTCTACATAATATTTTTAAAGCATTGTCAGATAAATTAATTTTATTAATATAGTGATATATATTAAAATAATACCATGTTATAAATGAAATAAATATAAGCTAAAAATATTAATAAGAACATATACAACAAAATATGTACAAGAACATAAAGCAGTTAATACCCATATAACGAGTAACAATGAAATGATACAAACAAACAAATGAAAATATGATCATAAATGTTATAATAAAAATGACTTTGATTCTACAATTAATATTTAATATTATTTTTATAATTATACATGATGTTCAGATACATAAAAAACATATCATTCTTAAGGTAATGAATAAATTTTCAATCTCATTTTTATCAGATATTTTTTATACGTAAGTATTTACAGGGGGTATATTTATCTTCCCAGACAATGTCTTCTAAAAATGTTTTTATAAAATTTTTATTATTCTTATATATATGTTCAAATTAATTTTAACTCATTTTTTTCAATTACTCAATGGTATGGAAGGAATATTTTTTTCACCATATGAGGTACTTTTTAACATTTCAGAAAATATATGTGGAGAATGTTATTTTAAATCAGAGGACATGATTTGATTATTATAGTGTTAGGTCAACTTATTTACATGAACCTTCTACTACATTATTTAACTAATATTTAACTATAAATTATTTTAAAAAAAAATTCTATGGTGCTTTGGGAAAGAAAATATTTTTTTTTAAAATTGAATGGATATTTTCTTCATGAATAACATTCAAGTATTTTTTTCAAAATTATTTTCCATATAAGATGAGATTGGTTTATATTTATATCCCTATTAGTCTATTGATTTGATTATTTTTATGATGGAATTATTTTTATTTAATATAATTATATTATATGGATTTTTAAGGAATCATGTTTAAGAACCCCATTTTATTTCTTGGGTTATGCTATGACAAATGATTTATGTTATTTTGGAATATGTAAGAATGATTTCATTATTCGATTAGTGGGATCTATATATCCCTTCAATGAATTAGTTAAATATTTTAATCACATGAGAGTTACATGAATGGAATGGAATGTAAATCTAGATTAGAAATATGTTGGTGGAATAGTATATATATATGGTTCAGTAATACGTGGCTGGAACTTAATTAAACTTTTTTCAATAATAGACATTGTCGACGATGATGGCATGTAAACAACGCCTTGGATACTATGGGAATCATTTTATATTACTATTTAATTTACATATTTCCATGTTTTATTCCAATGATATATTATCATGTTTAACGTTTCTTTATGATCTATGTCTTATATACTATTAATATATAATTAATTGATCATGATTTTGATATTTTTACTTTATGTTAATGTTTCTAAATTCTTATGTTTAGGATTTATTTTATGATATCAATGTTTACCCTTACTAAGAATTTGAGCCATCCCATTTTATTATCCACCAAGGATATAATGAATTGTTATAATTATAAAAATAGAATATCCAATATCTTTATGGGAGATGTTGAATATATTCCAACAAGATTGAATTGTATATTCCCAGTTTCCAAATACACTAAACTAATATGTTATTTTAGAATTATCTATGAAATTTTTTATGTATTACCAAAAGAAATGTAATTTCCATGAAAATCCTGCTTAAGTTGATGTAGCTTGAATCTGATAAAATGATTAGTCATCCTTTAGAATATAGGATGCAAAAACTATAGTGAGATCCCAATAGAAATTTCTAAGGTACATCTAGGGATATACCAAAGGTTAAGTATAACTATATAATTAATTCCTATAATTATGTGAATGATCATGAATAACCTATGAAGTTAGATATTCAATGTACTTCCTTTTATTATATTTTTTTCAAAGTACAAGTTTTCCCCCTCACACATTTCTTGTTGGGTTTGAGATAATGGTTGGAACCAGAAGAAACCATGTTAAAGAAAAATGAATAGGGAAATGCAATGATTTTTATCATACGCAACAAAATGTTTAGGGAGATGGGATTATAATTTTTATTAATATACATACAAAAGCTAGGAATCAGTCTACACATCCAAATGAGAAGTGAATGGAACAAAATTCTGTAGATTCCTTCATAAGGTAACGTCTTACTTCATTCAGTGGGTATTCAGATCAACTTTTTAATAAAAAATGGATCAATACCGTTGAAGATATATTTTCCATCATTCAGTATTCGGGACATGAAAATTTCATTTTGAATATTTATCATTTTGAAGGAGAAGAAAATTCGTGGTGGAATCTAATCAAGAATACATGGAATCCAGTTGAAATTGAATCCATTGATTGGGATGATTTCAGATCTTATATTTCAATAAGTACATCCATTGTATTCTTCGAACAATGATAGAAAATGAGTTCCTTGAGATTAATAACAAGGATGATGTATTTGTTGGAACATACGAGGAAAACATTACTAGACATACAATGCATGCTTCTCGTTTTATCATCCAACTTGAAAGTAATTTTGATCGATTCTTTAGTTTCATAAATCCAAGTATTAAAAGGAAATTTACTATATGAGGCCTTAGTAACTTGTTGATATTGTGTGTTGTGATATCAAGGTAGAAAAAGAAGTTGGAGTTACATATAAATATCATGGTTTTGACCAGAAATGAATGTTGGAGTTCAAGGGAAAATCTTAAAACAATGGTGAAATGAATATGAATATTTCCTTATTCTCAATTTGTGGAAATATGAATGGTGAAGATTGTCTTAAATGGACATGAAAATGTTTTTTAAGATTGAAAAATATTATCATTGAGTAGTTTATTTCTGAGGTAATGGTAAAAAGGTTTCTAATAATGTGAATAGAGGAAAGAAACTTGATATTAAACCACCCACAATTCAATGAAACATGTGTAAGGAAATGATCCATTATTCTAACCAATTCTCAAATACAAGGGTTAATGATGATTATCATTTTCAGAAACCTATTAATTATAATGAAAAAGAAAAATTACATTCAAACACTATCCGTGATGTTAAATATGAAAATAATGTGTTGGAATGATTATGTTTTTATGTTATGGGATTCAAAACTAGTGTTGTTGAATCTCTTTTATAGTATTATAAAATATTGGAACATATATTGCCTATTTTTGTTTTCCATAAGTATTTGGTATCTCTATCCCTGAAAAGTGATTAAAATATTTTTAGAAAGAATGTAATATGTGCATAATTAATGGATATGGTTATGATGAGATGTTTGATAGTATTAATGATATCATGATTCATATAATGAAAAAGTGATATCATGGTTTGATATATAGATTTGTTTGGTATTTTTGGTCTTTCTAAAGAGTTAATTTTAATTGAATGGGTGTTTAAACCAAGGATACATGGTAACTCATGTTATTACAAGGTTTCCCAAGAATACATGATTTTAGAATTTACATTTTGGAATGTGATAAAAAATAACTACCTTATTTGATTTGCGAGATAAATGTTATGTTGATTTTGTTGACCTATTTATACAGTTTTATTTTTATTGTTTTTGAAAGGATTGTAATTTACTTCTAGATAATATGTGTTATGTTCTCTTTTAAGTTTGTTACAAAAATGTATTATCTCACTATGGGTGGACTTATTCATATTTGATTACATTTTAAAATTTATGTAGAAATATGTAAAATGATAAATCATTTTAACATATGATCTTCAAATCCTTCAAAAAATGAATAATTCAACATAATTTCTTTAAATAAGAGATAAATTGTAAATTCTTCAATGCATGAACAAAAATGCTATTGTACATTAATAAAGTATTTATTCTCATCGAAAATTATTCAACTTTAGGTAATGGGTCTTGAAAAGTAATAAAATTTTATATTGGTACCTTCTTATTCGATGAATTAGATGGTCCATTAAATCATTATCAATTTATGGGTTTTTCGATGTTCATATTTTCTAGACATGTTCTCTATGACTATCCATTATAACTTAATAGTTATATTTATCTTTCATATCCATGTTTTCACTTCCCACAGATGTTCTCATTTGTGGAATCCCAATGATGAGTAATTTTTTTTAACTATTATTTCTTTATATTTCCTTTTTAATGTGATGTTTAGTATTAATTTTTACGATGTGGATTTTCATGAAACAATTATTCATGTAGTAAAAAAATCTATAACCCCAATGAATTTCATGAGTGAAAATTATTTCACGGACGATATAATATAACTCCTCATGAATTTATGAGATATATTCTTTTTAACTTAATTGATATATTTTGTTTTATGCTACACCAAGATTATATTATATGATATAAAACACTATATTAACTTCAAATATACACAACCCTATACTAGGATTTTGTTACACACAAATTCATGTAAGTTGGATTGAATTCATTTCACACAACACTGAGTATATTTTTTTTAAATTTATAAATTAACTATATTTGTAATGGGTTATTTAAAACTCCAATTTTAGATTTCACTAAACACAACACTGACTTAGCTTGTATTACATGTAAGTGTGACCTTACTCACTAGCTAGTATTGTATGTAATATAGAGTTTCACTAAACAAATAAATATTATTAAAATATTATATAAAATAGACATTATGGTTATTTTTAAATATATTTTATATTTTATATTACATTAAAATTAATCTTATCAAATTTTAAGAATATGATTTAAGAAAGAATTAATTTTTTTTGATATATGTAGTATTCAAAAAATGCTGTTTTTACACCTTTTAATGGGGCAAAAATATTAAATCATGTTTTTTAAATGATTATATTTTTTCAAAAAATATAATTCTTCCTTCGAAGAAGGACATCAAAATTTAACTTGGATGAAATTTTGATAATTTTTTGATTAAATACATATTGTGACAAATAGTGAAAAGTACTGAATTTTGATTGAAATCATTATTTTCATCTAATTGATTTATATAGATTAATTATATTTTTTAATTGGATTAAAGGATTAATTAGATTGTATTTTTATAATTTAATACAATTGTGGTCATTCGATGTAATTTCACATTAAAATTTTTCATAAAAACATAATAATCTAATGATAAATTTTTACTACATAATAACCAGCTTTCCTGGTTTCGACATTATGAATTAATTCTAAATTAATTTATTTTAATTAATTATTTTGAATTATAAAAAATCGATTCAATATTTGGATTCAGTGGGTCTAAATTATGTTAATAGGTTACTTTTAATATATGATAAAACGAATAGTTACTAATGTGATTTTGGATTACCACAGCAAAAGGTAAAATTGGTATATTATGGTAATTAATAAAATGATAAATTTAATTAAAATATCCTAAATCATGCCAAAATCCAATTAGATGAATTATTTTTGGCCAATATCACTTATGGGACAGAATTGATACTTTAACAAGATTTTTTTCCATGAAAGCGATTTAATTATAATTAAAACAAAATAAGGTGAAACATGTCACTCTCATGTATCAAATAAGTTTAATAATTTTTATATATTGATAAACATGATAAATATTCAAATATTAATATTTTTAAAGAAATATAATGAAATTATATTCATCTTATGAATTTAATTTTAATTTTTATAAAATAAATAATTATCATTACTGATGACACAATAGTGATATAGATATTATTTCATTGATAGAAATATCAAATTAATGGTTTTAAATGTATTAAAATAAATATAATATTATCTAATTAATATTCTCCACGAATTTTCTAGTTAAATTTGACATTTAAAGAGTTTAATAAATATATTCTATCAAATTTAGCTTCTATGTGGATTTTATTCATTCTCAAATAATGGATTAGTGTCTAAATTGTCACTATTGATAATTTATAAAAATAAATAATATTAAATTAATTTAAAAAAATATTTAAAAAATAAAAACTAAAAATTGTATGGTCAAAAAATGAAATAAATTACCCAATAATGGAAAATTGACATCAACTAAGTAAATATTTACAACAATTTAAAATTTAGAATATTATTAACACAAATAAAATTAATTAGATTAAATAATATTAAATCAAAATGATAAGATTTAAAATAAAATAAAGCACGTAGAAATTTTATTTTTTGATGATATTTCAACCCTATGTCATATAATATTCTAAATTGGGACATTTTGGTGGTTTTTATGTGGTGTATGATTTTATTATAAATTAATATTTTTGATGATTCCAATACTCCATCTCACCTCAATTATAAAAGGGCACATCCCCATTCACTATTAACATTATTTTTAGCCTTTACGCTTGACCAGTCACCACCGATTTCAATTTTCAACATCACTAGATACATTTTATAGCTATTTTTATTTTTCAAGAGAAACTATTGTGCTCTAACAGGATTTTTAGAGGAGTCATATCAAAGAACAGGTAATATCATTTACTGATTTTTTCAAACTTTTTCCTTCTTCTACTTCCACATCCTTATTAATAAATTAGAGTGTTATAAATATATTAATATATATATATATAATAGGATATTATGATTATGAAAAATCCATATCACACCTTCTACCTGTAATGGCACGGACCTCTCCGGTCCATTACTTTGTGAAATGTTGGTGTTGGAGGTATTCTGGGAGGTCAAGAGGACTTATCCCCAACACTTTGCCAAATTTCCAGTTCTTTGAACAGTTTTTCCAGTTTTATGAACAGTAACAAATCAGTAGCACTGATCGGTTGCACAGATCGGTAGCACTGATCGGTAGCACAGATCGGTAGCACTGATCAGTAGCACTGATCGGTAGCACTGATCGGTAGCACTGATCGGTAGCACAGAATGGTAGCACAGATCGATAGCAATGATCGGTAGCACTGATCAGTAGCACTGATCGGTAACACTGATCGGTAGCACTGATCGGTAGCACAGATCGGTAGCACAGATCGGTAGCAATGATCGGCAGCACAGATCGGTAGCATAGATCGGTAGCACAGATCGGTAGGTGTACAGTAACGGTAGGTGAATAGTGTTTCCAGACTCCTACAATTTTGCCTCTTTTGACGTTTCCTTTGACGTAAAAAGCATTTATAGCCTTATTTTAAGGGATCTTAAGGCCGTTTAAAATGCCATAAATCCTATATTAATTATTCCTAAGTCTTGGAATGTTTTACTTGGTCCAACCGCGTGGGTTAATGCGATCCGTTTTTAATGGAGAATTAACCGGATCTTAAACCGTCACCTCGTTAAATCTTAAAAAGGGATGAGATATCATTCTCCCTTGTTCTTTCCCTTTGTTCTCAGCTAAGAGACACTAGAACCTTTCAATCCTTCCCGTAGGAGTTGCACAATCAATCTTTACTCCTAGGATTGGTTCTGCTCTGTTTTGGATGCAACTGAGCCGTGTCGATCAATCTTCGATATAAGCATCCTCCGGTGGATGCAGTTGTCACGAGGGGAGGATATTGACCTATTGTGTGGATAAAGGACGTCAAGAACTCTTCGAGGTAGGTGATTCATGGCTTCTCTAATTGTTTATGTGCAACTGTAGAATTAGCATGATTTAGTCCTTTGGATCACAATGAAATTGACCTAATTAAATACTTGAACCGGATTAAATGAATTGGTTGATCGCATGTTGTTGCTTATACCGTGATAACGTTTTGCCTCATGTTTTCCTAGATATAGTGATATCTATGTTTCTTTGATTTTTTGTTCGTTCAAGATTGAAATTGATAACGAACGTAAAGACGAAATTAATTGTTAATTAATTGGCTAAAGATAAAGAGGCATGTAAATTAATCTGGTTATTGTAGTTGTTGTAGTTGTTCTAATTTGAGGATAATCAAATTAGGTAAGTAAGTATGGTTATTTAATTGTGATAGCTTTATGATTAGGTATCCATGATTGGAACCTACGAATAACAAATCTGCCAATTCCATATGGATTAGTAAACAGATTATGTGGGAATTTCAAAAGGGTTCTGAGTTACCCGCTTTCTTGTAAGGTTGAATGCCTTGTGGTTTGGAGCTCTGAGTGTTCATTGTGTTTGAAGGCTGAATTCCTTGTTAAAGGGCCGAGTTCCTATTTTGTGATGTTTGTTTTCCTTCTGCTTGTGCTGTGATGTGAGCCTGGATGGCTGTTGTGATATGTGGAGGCATGGAGACCTGTGGTTGTGGCAGCGGATGACGCCTAGTGTGGCGAGATGCATCAGTTTATGCATATGGGTGTCGGGGAGGACACCAAGGGTAATGGTATGAGATGAATGTGATGGTTTGATGTTGGTGGTTTGGTTTGGTTGTTTATCTGCTTTACTTTTCCCCACTGATCAAGGCAGCTGGTCTTGCTTACCCTCTTTCCGAAGGAGGCGAAGAAACGCGGGGTATGCCACATGCTTTCCGTGTTTAGCCTCTCGATGGAGGATGGGTCTATGCTCTTTCTATAGGCGGAAAAGACTCGACGGGTAGTATATCTACTCACCGTGTTGAGCCTCCTTTGTCTTTAGATGCATAAGATGTTTTTCTAGAATTCCTGGGAATGTGGAAAAGTAATTATGTAAGGAATGTTTGATTAAATAGTGAAAATCCACGGGGATGGAGATTCTGGAATTTAAAGGTGATGTGAATCTTAAAATGGAGCAGTTGTTTTTGAAAGTGATGCCAGTTCAGTTAATGTGGAATTGTTCATTCTTAATTAATGTTTAAATAATTAATTAACGTACAGTGGAAATGATAAAATGATAATGGAGTAATCTAATAAATCTCTTCAAATGGTTGTGTGCTTGTAGGATACCTAGTCTTTTAAGTAGCATCCTGGAGTCTGAGAGACGTTAGCTGCAGTTGTATCTAAGACTAGGTAATGCCCATAGTGTGGATGTGAGTAACTTATATATTCTGTACTTTTTGTGTTTCTATACGCTACTCCACCCTGTCAGTAAGGGCAACTGACACCCCTGGGATTCTGAGCCCTGGGGGGTGTTTTCCCCAACATTCTGATGGGAGGTTGAATGGCTGACTACCCCCTTTGGCCCCGCTCTCTTCTCTTGGTAGATCTTTATGCTGGTAGGCACAGTGGTTAGTTTTACCCATATATGTGTGTAGAGGGCTATGATGGCTTGTGGTTATTTCCCACACATATTTTCTGGATATAGTATCCTATGGACTACTATAGGTGTAACGTGTATAGGCTATAATGGCTTGAGGATCCTTACTCGGAGTATGGGTTGTAATGGCTTGAGGTATTATACCCGATGTATGATACACATTATATGAGCTATGGTGGCTCCCGGAAACTACCTGGTTACTTTGGTTGTGAGGACCGTGTGGTTCTTAGCCCAGGTATCTGCGGGCAAGCCTTTGTGGTGCACGAGGTGCAGATTGTGGAGCTTAGCCTAGGTGTTTGCGGGCAAGCCTTTAGATAGAGATTCACATGACGTATGTCGTTGGGGCAAAGCGGAAAACCAGTGGGGAAGTAGTAGCGGGGTACCCTTGATATTCATTACTATATTCTATATTCTTGTATGCGTTACTTGGTGAGAGTAGCCATGGTGAGGTTGGGAGCATAGTATACCTGTTTAGGTGACGATTTAGTTTCACTTGTTGTTCACTGGGCTTTAGCATGCTTTCTTTACCTTTGCACGAGTGGCTTGGGGAGGATCCTTCTGAGTATACTGTTATACTCACCCTATGTACATATAAACTGTTTTTCAGGTCACTTGGAGAAGGTTGGAGATCATGCTGGTTACTACTATCTTGCGGTTGGAGGAGGAGTTGTTCGGGCTTGTGGTCGCTGCCGTTTTACTTTCTTTTGGGTACTTTTAGTTTTCCCTTTCAGTTGTAGTACTTTTGCATGACATTTCATATATGTACTTGGGTTTCTTTTATATCTCAGTTCCAAGTTGGAGATGATTGGAGTCTATTCTATCTCTCTCATCTGCATGTGTTCTCTTAGAGGGTAATGCCTCCCATTTGTATGTTTATTATACCCTCGGTGCTAGTCGCCAACCCAGGGCCTACTGGAGGCGGGACTCGGGGGTCATTATCTCCCTTCTCACATTGCCGGCCCAGGAGGGGTACACTTTGTGGGGAGGGGGTCGTGACAGAGTGGTATCAGAGGTCTGGTTTAGGTATAGGATGGAGTTTGGAGTTAGGCA
Organism: Viscum album; assembly: GCA_963277665.1. Taxonomy (NCBI): domain Eukaryota; kingdom Viridiplantae; phylum Streptophyta; class Magnoliopsida; order Santalales; family Viscaceae; genus Viscum; species Viscum album. The sequence goes on along the minus strand of OY728129.1, from coordinate 274,113,147 downwards.
CAGGTGAGGATGCATGGGATGGTAGGGCAACAATGTCATTCATGTTTAGCAAGTGGAGTAAACACTGGAGACCGGCAGAGACATAGGCATTCAGGGCCCCCTATGATCTGTTGCACGGACCTTTAAGTTTACGATGGCTACTAAACAAAGTGATACTGGTTGCAGGGTAGAGACCTAGGAAAGGATCATGCATCATTATTCTTTGCGCCTGTGTTTGAATGGGTAGACCTTAGGATAGGTACCCTAAGATTAATAAAATGAAATAATTAATTAATTAATGTTGAGTCTTTAATATTCCAGGCTTAGGAGCTCTAACGGTTGTTATTTTACTGGTATGGCTCCAGGTCGACGTCCTTGTCAGGTTTGCGCAGAAGGAGCCTAGCAGGCTGTTCTAGTAGATCGCCGCCGGGTAGAGGTTGACGATGATGACACTTGGAGGAAGACACTCCGCGAGTTCCAGCGCCAGAGTCTACAGAAGTACGAGGGCTCCATTTCAGATGCAGTCATAGAAGACTGGTTGAAGGAGGCCGAGATAGGCTTCAGTTTGATTCGTTCTCAGAAGGAACACTGGGTGTCCTTGGTTATGACGATGCTGCGTGGAGCAGCGAGACAGTGGTGGTTCTTGTTCCTCAGGGTTCGTGAGGATTCAGCGATCTCATGGGAGGAGTTTCGAGATAGGTTTAGAGTCGAGTTTCTTTCGTCGACTGCGAAGGCGTCCAGTCGCCAGGAGATACTCACCATTCGATAGGGGAGCTCCAGTGTTCGAGAGTTTGGAATCCATTTCAGGAACCTTCTAAGATATGATTCAGACCTGTTACCAGATGATGAGGCCAGGGTGAGGCATTTCGAGGAGGCTTTGCATCCAGAGATCTAGCGCCAGGTCACCCCATTTATTCTGAAGACATATCTTGAGGTGCTGGCAAGGGCAGAGGTTGTTGAGAGGATTTTGACCAGGACCAGATCGTCACGAGAGGGGAATCGTCATGATTCCTCACGAAGCAAAGATGTGGTCTGGGGTTCCCGGTTTTCAGGACAGAAGAGTTTCCGTTCACCTGGGGGTAGGTCCCAGCCCTTCCCATCTCGTTTCTCCGGAGGCAGCAACTCTCAGGCCTATGCCAAGGGATCAGGCGCTTGTTTTTCTTGTGGTGGTCGTGGTCATCAGCAGCGGGAGTGCCCGACTTTTCAGAGCAGTCATCATGCACCAGGCGCTCCACTCCAGGTTCCTCCTTTGAGGCAGTTCCAGCCGAGGCAGCAGCAACAGGTTGCACCAGCTTTAGATCACCCGAGGGTAGATGGAGCAGGCAGAGGACAGCCCCATGACGCTCCCCAACCTTAGAGAGAAGAGTGTGGCCGTGGTGGTGGTCGTCATCAGGGTCAGAGAGGCCGCGGAGGTGGTTGTGGTCAGCTTCATGCTCTAGCGTTGCCAGCCCCTGGTGAGCCAGATGTCGTTCGAGGTACCCTTTGCTTGTTTTCTACCTTGGTGTATGCCTTGTTTGTTTCAGGAGCGACACACTCCTTTATATCCCCTACCCTTTTCCACGCTTTGGGACTTGAGGTATAGAGGCTTCCAGTGCCCTTGGCGTTGACTACGCCAGTTGGAGGTCGAGGTAGCTTGTTTGAAGTATGTAGAGACTGTGAGCTAGTGTTGGGGCAGCACCGCTATTGGGGAGATTTCCTATATTTACGAATACAACCATATGATGTCATCCTTGGTATGGATTGGTTGTATTCAGTGTAGGCTATTGTGGATTGCTACAGGAAGAAGGTCATTATCTTTGATGAAGATAGAGAGGAAGTAGTGTTTGTTGGTGAGAGAGATCCTCGGATGAGTCATAGACGAATTTCATCCTTATCATCCATGATGGCTGGGATGATGCTGAGTTCTTCAGAGGTTCAACAGTTGGCATTTCCTAGGGTCGTAGAGGATTACCCTAATCTCTATCCAGAATAGGTTGTATCCTTACCCCCTCGACAAGAGATCGAGTTTGGGATCGAGCTACAGCCAGGAGCGTCTCCTATCTCTATGTCTCTGTATAGGATAGCCCCTTCTGAGTTACGAGAGCTACGTATACATCTCGATGTTCTGTTGCAGTGTGGTTTTGTTCGGCCAAGCGTGTCACCATGGGGTGCACCAGTTTTGTTTGTGTAAAAGGCTGACGGCAGTTTGCGGTTGTGCGTCGATTATCGTCGATTAAACAAAGTGACAATAAAGAACCGCTATCCTCTCCCGCAGATTGATGACCTATTCGATCAACTGAAGGGTGCAAGTTGGTTTTCAAAGATAGACTTGCGGTCAGGATATCATCAGATGCGTGTAAAAGATGAGGATATCCCGAAGACTACTTTCCGTTGTCGTCATGGGCATTATGAGTTTGTTGTAATGCCATTCAGCGTGACGAATGCTCCAGCTGTTTTCATGGGGTTGATGAATGTTGTGTTCCGTTAATTCCTGGACAAGTTTGTTGTGGTTTTAATCGACAACATCCTTGTGTACTCTACATCTGAAGAGGAGCATGCAGAGCATCTACGAGCCGTTGTGGGAGTTCTTCGCCAACATCGGTTGTTTGGGAAGTTGTCCAAGTGTGAGTTCTGGGCTCGAGAAGTTCGTTTCTTAGGACATGTTGTGTCCCAACAGGGAGTAGCTGTGGATCCTTCGAAGATAGAAGCAGTGGTGTCTTGGCCATCCCCCAAGACCATGTCAGAGGTGCGAAGATTCCTTGGACTCACAGGCTATTATAGGAGGTTTGTAGCCAATTTCTCCCGAGTTGCGACTCCTCTGACAGCTTTGACCAGGAAGGATCAAGCGTTCATATGGACTGAACAGTGTCAGACAGCTTTCGAGTATCTAAAAGAGAAGTTGGTAAGTGCTCCAGTCCTTTGTCTTCCAACAGAGGGAGTCCAGTTTGATGTTTTCTGTGATGCTTCACATCTGGGGCTAGGTTGTGTTCTCATGCAGCAGAGGTCTGTTGTTTCTTATGGGTCTCGGCAGTTGCGTCCCCATGAATGCAACTATGCCACCCATGATCTTGATTTGGCAGCCGTGGTGTTTTCCCTGAAGTTGTGGAGACATTTCCTCATTGGCGAGCGCTTTGTGGTTTTCATCGGTCATAAGAGTTTGAGGTATGTTTTCTCTCAGCGGGATTTGAACATGAGGCAGCGTCGGTGGATGGAGTTCTTGCAGGAATATGAATTTGAAATATCGTATACACCTGGAAAAGGGAATGTTGTTGCTGATGCACTGAGCCGAAAGTCACGTAATGATGTTGTGCGTGAATCTGGTGATTCCTGGAGAGTGATGGAAGAGCTATCATCTTTGCATCTTGATATGGGAGAAGTTGGGGGAAAAGGTTGTCTTTTCTAGATGACGGTGCAGTCATCCCTGATGCAGAAGGTGGAAGAGTCTCAGTTGGGTGATCTAGAGGTGGAAGTTTGGGGAGACAGAGTTGTATGTGGTGAGGCCCCTGATGGTTGGTCGGAGGATGAACAACACTGAGTGTTGTATCATGGCAAGATTTTTGTTCCCTTGGCGATGCGCGAGACAGTTCTATGAGAGTTCCATAGTTCACCCTTGGCGGTACATCCTGGTGTGACGAAGATGTACCGATCCTTGAGGAGTCAGTTTTGGTGGCCTGAGCTGAAGCGTACAGTTGCAGAATGTGTGTCTCGATGTTTAGTCTTCCAGAAGGTGTAGGCCAAACACCGTGTTCCTGGTGGTCTTCTCCATCACTTAGAGATTCCTCAATGGAAGTGGGAGGACATCTCAATAGACTTTGTTACAGGTTTACCTCGAGCTCCGGGGGGACATGATGCTATATGGGTGGTAGTGGATCGTTTAACAAAATCATCCCACTTCATAGCAATCAAGGAGTCGAGCTCAGTGGATGTTTTGTCGAGGCAGTATCTGGAGGAGGTGGTGAGGCTTCACGGAGTACCTAGGAAGATCATTTCTGATCGAGATCCTCATTTTACCTCTAGGGTGTGGAGAGGTCTCCAGCTTTCTTTTGGCTCTCAACTGTTCCTTAGCACTGCTTTTCATCCTCAAACGGATGGTCAGATAGAGAAAACAATCCAGACTCTTGAAGACATGTTGCACTCTTGTGTTCTTGATTTTGGAGGTTCATGGGTGAAGCACTTACCCTTGGTAGAGTTCGCTTACAATAATAGTTTTCACTCTACCATCGGCATGGCGCTGTTTGAAGCCTTGTATGGCCAGCCATGTCGTTCTCCGTTGTGCTGGACTGGGGTCGGAGAGTCCGCAATTCTCGGACCAGAACTAGTGCAGAATACAACGGAGATGTTTCAGGTGATTTGTGAGAGGATCAAGACAGCACACGATCTTTAGAAATCTTATGCTGATCAAAGAAGGAGACCCTTAGAGTTTAATGTTGGGGATCATGTGTTTATAAAGGTGACTCCCCATCGTGGGCAGCGAAGGATTGGTCGTGGAAGTAAGCTTTCTCCCCGGTTTGTTGGGCCTTTCGAGGTGTTAGCTCGTGTTGGAGCTGTGGCGTATCGAGTAGCACTTCCCCCTCATATGAGTCGGAAAGATGATGTTTTCCATGTATCACAGCTCCGTCGTTATCTTCATGATGAATCTCATGTTATCGATTGGGGAGAGATCGATATTGACGATGATGCAACCTTCGAGGAGCGACCCTTGGAGATCCAAGACCGCAAGGAGAAAGTGTTACGTGGGAATTCTATCCCATTAGTTAGTGTCTTGTGGCAACACGGTGGCATGGAGGAGTGTACCTGGGAGCGTGAGTCACAGATACGTGCTCAGTACCCAGAGTTGTTTAATGTTTAACTCCTTTCATGTAATGATGTTTCCTCTCCGGTTAGACCTTTCATGTTTTATTTATGTACCTTTGATGTGATGTTGTGAATGAATTGTTTGGGAATGGATTTCTTGTTTCCGTACTCTCGGATGTCGTAGTTTTTTTCCAGCTTATAACAACTCATGGTGGATTTCCCCTGAGAAGTATCTTATGGGGTGGTTGTTCGGACCCCTCTTCTCTTCTGGGTTGGTTTTTAATTCTCAAGGACAAGAATGTTTTGAGAGGTATCTAATGTAATGGCCCGGACCTCTCTGGTCCATTACTTTGTGAAATGTTGGTGTTGGAGGTGTTCTTCGAGGTCAAGAGGACTTATCCCCAACACATTGCCAATTTTCCAGTTCTGTGAACAGTGTTTCCAGTTTTATGAACAGTAACAAATCGGTAGCACTGATCGGTAGCATTGATCGGTAGCACAGATCAGTAGCACTGATCGGTTGCACCGATCGGTAGCACTGATCGGTAGCACTGATCGGTAGCACAGATCGGTAGCACAGATCGGTAGCACAGATCGGGAGCACTGACCAGTAGCACTGATCGGTACCACTGATCGGTAGCACTGATCGGTAGCACAGATCGGTAGCACATATCGGTAGCAAAGATCGGTAGCACAGATCGGTAGCATAGATCGGTAGCACAGATCGATAGGTGTACAGTAACGGTAGGTGAACAGTGTTTCCAGACACCTACAGTTTTGCCTCTTTTGACGTTTCCTTTGACGAAAAAAGCTTTTAAAGACTTATTTGAAGGGCTCTTAAGGCCGTTTAAAATGCCATAAATCCTATATTAATTATTCCAAAGGCTTGGAATGTTTTACTTGGTCCAACCGCGTGGGTTAATGCGATTCGTTTTTAATGGAGAATTAACCGGATCTTAAACCGTCACCTCGTTAAATCTTAAAAAGGGATGAGATATCATTCTTCCTTGTTCTTTCCCTTTGTTCTCAGCTAAGAGACACTAGAACCTTTCAATCCTTCTCGTAGGAGTTGCACAATCAATCTTTACTCCTAGGATTGGTTCTGCTCTGTTTTGGAAGCAACCGAGCCGTGTCGATCAATCTCCAATATAAGCATCCTCCGGTGGATGCAGTTGTCATGAGGGGAGGATCGTGACCTATTGTGTGGATAAAGGACGTCAAGAACTCTTCTAGGTAGGGGATTCATGGCTTCTCTAATTGTTTATGTGCAACTGTAGAATTAGCATGATTTAGTCCTTTTGATCACAATGAAATTGACCTAATTAAATACTTGAACCGGATTAAAATAATTGGTTGATCGCATGTTGTTTCTTATACCGTGATAACGGTTTGCCTCATGTTTTCCTAGATATAGTGATATCTATGTTTCTTTGATTTGTTGTTCGTTCATGATTGAAATTGATAACGAACGTAAAGCCGACATTAATTGTTAATTAATTGGTTAAAGATAAAGAGGCATGTAAATTAATCTGGTTATTGCAGTTGTTGTAGTTGTTCTAATTTGAGGATAATCAAATTAGGGAAGTAAGCATGGTTATTTAATTATGATAGCTTGCTGATTAGGTATCCATGATTGGAACCTACGAATAAAAAATCTGCCAATTCCATATGGATTAGAAAACAGATTATGTGGTAATTTCAAAAGGGTTCTGAGTTACCCGCTTGCTTGTAAGGCTGAATGCCTTGTGGTTTGGAGCTCTGAGTGCTCATTGTGTTTGAAGGCTGAATTCCTTCTTAAAGGGCCAAGAGCCCATTTTGTGATGTTTGATTTCCTGCTGCTTGTGTTGTGATGTGATCCTAGATGGCTGTTGTGATATGTGGAGGCATGTAGACTTGTGGTTGTGCCAGAGGATGACGCCTAGTGTGGCGAGATGCATCGGTTTATGCATATGGGTGTCGGGGAGGAAACCAAGGGTGATGGTATGAGATGAATGTGATGGTTTGATGTTGGTGGTTTGGTTTGGTTGTTTATCTGCTTTACTTTTCCCCACTGCTCAAGGCAGCTGGTCTTGCTTACCCTCTTTCTGAAGGAGGCGAAGACACGCGGGGTACGCCACTTACTTTTCGTGTTTAGACTCTCGATGGAGGATGGGTCTATGCTCTTTCTATAGGCGGCAAAGACTCGACGGGTAGTATATCTACTCACCGTGTTGAGCCTCCTTTGTGTTTAGAAGCATAGGATGTTTTTCTAGAATGCCTGGGAATTTGGAAAAGTAATTCTGTAAGGAATGTTTGATTAAATGGTGAAAATCCACAGGGATGGAGATGATAGAATTTAAAGGTGATGTGAATCTTAAAAAGGAGCAGTTGTTTTTGAAAGTGATGCCAGTTCAGTTAATGTGGAATTGTTCTTTCTGAATTAATGTTTAAAGAATTATTTAAAGTACAGTGGAACTGATAAAATGAGAATGGAGTAATCTAATAAAGCTCTTCAAATGGTTGTGTGCTTGTAGGATACCTAGTCTTTGAAGTATCATCCTGGAGTCTGAGAGACGTTATTTGCAGTTGTATCTAAGACAAGGTAATTCCCATAGTGTGGATGTGAGTTACTTATATAATCTGTAATTTTTGTGTTTCTATACGCTACTCCACCCTGTCGGTAAGGGAAACTGACACCCCTGGGATTCTGAGCCCTGGGGGGTGTTTTCCCCAACATTCTGATGGGAGGTTGAATGGATGACTACCCCCTTTGGCCCCGCTCTCTTCTCTTGGTAGATCTTTATGCTGGTAGGCACAGTGGTTAGTTTTACCCATATATGTGTGTAGAGGGCTGTGATTGCTTGTGGTTATTTCCCACACATATATTCTGGATATAGTATCCTATGGACTACTATAGGTGTAACGTGTTTAGGCTATAATGACTTGAGGATCCTTACTCGGAGTATGGGCTGTAATGGCTTGAGGTATAATACCCGATGTATGATACACGTTATACGAGCTGTGGTGGCTCCCGGAAACTACCTGGTTACTTTGGTTGTGAGGATGGTGTGGTGCTTAGCCCAAGTGTCTGCGGGCAAGCCTTTGTGGTGCACGAGGTGCAGATTGTGGAGCTTAGCCCAGGTGTGTGCGGGCAAGCCATTGGAGAGAGATGCACAGGACGTATTTCGTTGGGGAAAAGCGGCAAACCAGTGGGGAAGTAGTAGCGGGGTACTCTTGATATTCTTTACTATATGATATATTATTGTATGCGTTACATGGTGAGAGTATCCATGGTGAGGTTGGGAACATAGTATACCTGTTTAGGTGACGAGTTAGTTTCACTTGTTGTTCACTGGGCTTTAGCATGCTTTCTTTACCTTTGCACGAGAGGCTTGGGGAGGATCCTACTGAGTATACTGTTATACTCACCCTATGTACATATAAACTCTTTTTCAGGTCACTTGGAGTAGGTTGGAGATCAAGATGGTTACAACTAGATTGCGGTTGGAGGAGGAGCTGTTCGGGCTTGTGGTCGCTGCCATTTTACTTTCTTTTGGGTACTTTTAGTTTTCCCTTTCAGTTGTAGTAATTTTGCATGACATTTCATATATGTACTTGGGTTTCTTTTATATCTTAGTTCCAAGTTGGATATGATTGGAGTCTATTATATCTCTCTCTTCTGCATGTGTTCTCTTAGAGGGTAATGCCTCCTATTTGTATGTTTATTATACCCTCGGTGCTAGTCGCCAACCCGGGGCCTACTGGAGGCGGGACTCGGGGGTCATTATCACACTTCTCACATTGTCGGCCCAGGAGGGGTACACTTTGTGGGGAGGGGGTCGTGACACTACCCATCTGATGAAAAATAAAATCAACACACTTGCATACATACGACTTACCATCTACACGAAGTGGCATAATCCATTTTTCACCATGACCTTCATTGGATGGGTATAATTATGTAATTAATAAATATATATATGATAAATATATAATGATATTGATTTTGAGATACTATAAAACTTCCACTTAAATACCATTTATTAATTATGGGATTGATATCGTTGCCCATACATACGTACGGCTTATCGTCTCTACATTGTGATGTGATTTGTTCTACACAATCATTACTAAATAATGATTATATAAATGAATTTAATGAATAAATATGATATATATTATATTTATACCACTTTTTAAATTATATAAATATATCTGTAAAAGAGGAATATGAAATTATCCATCAAAACATGCATAAGAACATTTAATTGTAAAAAACATGAATAACAAGAAACAATGAAACGTTAATAACAAATATATGAAAATATGATATTAAATCTTATAAAAATACAGAATAGGTTTCTAGAATAAATTGTAACATTATATTACATAATTATATAGAATTTACAGATACAGAAGATGCATATGGGACCTAAGGTAAGGTATAAATTTCTAATCTCATTTCTTCTGAGATTATTTATATGTATGTATTTTCTAGGGATATATTTATCATACATATATGAGTTTTCAAAAAATAATAATAAAATGTTTACTATTATTATTTGAATGTTTAATGAAATTTTTTATGCATTTTGATTTTACTATATGGTATTTAAGGAATCTTTCTTTTGTTTATAATAAGATGCACTTTTTTATTTTTCTATAAGATGTACGAGGAGAATGTTTATTCTACTTATAAGGTATGAATGGATTTTCCAGTTTCATGAAACCTTATTTCAATGAATATTCCACTACTCTATTTCAAGATTATTTTCAACTAAATTAATTTCTTTTAAAATTGGATGTAATGCTTAGGAAATTTGTTTTTGAAAAATAAATGATATTTTCCTCATGAATTAAGTTCAAGGGTTTTTTCAAAATAATTTTTGATCTAAATGACACATGGTTCTTTTTCTATCCCTAATATTTATTTTATCTGATTATGTTCATGATGGAATTATTTTTATGAAATTCATTTATTTATTATGGATAATGATGGAATGAGTTTATGAAACACATTTCATTTCATGGATTATGTCATATTGAATGATTTATGTTTTTGTCACGCATGTTAAGATGATTTAATTATGGGAAGGGTGGGATGTATATCTCCTTCAGAAAGATTAGTTAAATATTTATATACCATTTGATATACATTGATGGATGTTAATGAAATATGGTTCAATAATACATGGTTGTAATGACATGTAAAACTGGTTAATTAATACATGGATGGAACGACATGTAAACCTGATTCAAAAATAGACGTTATCCACCATGATGGTCTTGGAAGCAATGTTTTGGCTCCTATAGAAATCATATTATTTTATTTTTTGTCATAATTAAATGGTTTATTCCAATGTTATTTTATCATGGTTAATGTTCTTTTACAATCTACGCCTTACATATGACAAATATTTCCTTCAGGACTCAAGATTTTGATATTTAAACATTGTGTTCATGTTTTTACATTCATGTGTTTATGGTTAATTTTATATCTAAATGTTTACAATTACTGAGCATTTGGGCCCACCCTTTTTAGGTATTATTCTCCCCAATATATAATGTAACTTTTTAGGTAGGAAAACAATATAGAAGATATTTTAGGGAGATGTTGAAAATATGTAACCAAGTTAGAAGTATATATTCCATGTTTCCAAATACGTAAAACTAATATTTTAATTGGGTGTATATTTGGGACATGTTTTAAGTACACTATAAAAGAAATGTAATTTCCATGTACATCAACCTTGGGTCATTACCCCAAAAATCATAGAAATTAATTTAAAAAGTAATATATAAAATAAATATATAATAATATAATGCTGACCGCTAATACTCATTAATAGTTACCATATGTATTCCCATGTTAATTAAAATTATAATGTGATCATAAAACCTCGTGGAACAAATGGTTAATTGTCAATCAATACATATTCAAAAACCCAATATCCATTCATCATGAATTCATAATATAATAAATCAAATATGTTTCCATATTTAAATAAAAGCAATATCATGATTATAACCCAACCAGTGGAAGAAGTTGGATGAGCATTCAAAAAAATAGTCAACATTCTAATAAACAAGTTTATTAAAGTAATAATTTAAAGAATTATAATACATTAACCATTTCAATTAAATGAAAAATATTAGCAATATCTTTCTAGAGGAAGATGGTGGATGATATAATAATAAAAATACAAAATTATAATTATGTTACACATATTAATAACCAAGTAAATAATTCCAATAATTTTTTCTATGTTAAAAGAAAAAAATTATTTCTAGATTATCATTATCATATCTGAATTATGGTAATTTATATGTTCTTTATATATAGACACATTAGTATATAGAATATTCAACACATTGAAAAATTATTCATAGTACATCCACGGTAAATAGGAAGATAGTTTCAAAATAACATATCTTGGGCAGAACAACAGAATCCTTGAAGGATGTCAATATATATGAGAAAATCCATACCTAGGAAGGCTATAAATATGCCACCTTATAATAGATCATGAATTTATTTTTTTGCACAAGGAAAACATTTCTTAATATGAAAAAATATATAAATTAGAGTGAAAATAAAAAAATAATATTCTTATATGGGAATATTTTTTAAAAATGGATTTAAAATAGAACAGGAAAGCTAATAGATATTTTATTAGAAAAAATAATAGCGACATAAAATAGAATATTATGAGTCACTTCTTTAATTATTTTTACTGCGATTAATTAGAAGTAATTAAAAAAAATCATTATAGTAATATATAATAATAGAATATATTGAATGAAATAATGATTTCTATTTGAAATGTGGATATAAAACATTTGATTATGAAGGGGAAATTTTTAATTCTTTTATTAAAATTTTATGAAAACTCATATAGTAAAATGATTAATAAAACATTATTTTTAATAATTCATCATATAAAAAATGTAGATTGTAAAATATCATATAATAAAATAGTAGTGTGGTAGGACCTAATTATTTAAGAATAAAGTTCATGATAAAACATTTTACCTCAATGAAGGGGATTTGAGTTTCTAAAAAAACATAGTACTAGGGTGACAACTATATTAATATCCACATTAGTAAGATAAAATTATTTTGATACTAAATCCAATGAAATGAAAATATTTTTTCTAAAAATAATCACTAGTAAATGAATAAATAGTAATATGGAATCGTAGTGTTTAACATGTAAAATGTCTCAAAGAATCTGAATTGAGACAAAAAAATTACAGTTTGAATAAAACATTATTCAAAACCCATGAAAAGGTGAGAACACAATTGTTCATAAAATAACATTATTTTTATAAAACTCATGATATTAATTCTTAAAAATAAAAAAATACTCAAAACAGAAAAAAAATTGTGTGAATAAAAAATCATGTCTAAAATAGAAGAATAAGAGATGAAAATCCATACCTTGTTTCCTTTATTAGTATATCGTAATATATCCTACATTCAAGAAACATAAATAAAGTAGTATCATATTTTATAAACTTATTAATAAATTAATCACTACTCAAATACATATTATAGTTTCATATATAGTTTTTATTAGTTAGTTATAGATTTTTAGCACTATCTTTTGTTATGAAAGTTATCAATTTCTGTATGTTTACAATTTATTAATTTTTTCTCAGAATTTTTTGAAATGTTTATTATTGATATTTTATTTAAGATAATTTAATCAATTTTTTCTTAAAATTATTATAAATCAGTCCCTGTTTTTTTGTTAATTTTATTATATTGGAATCGGTGTAGGCTTATTAGAAACATTTTAGAGAATATACCAACCACCTTAATAATAACATAAATTGATTATATAATTTTCCAAAAACAAAATGATATATAGATTTTATTAGTGTATTATAATAATAATAAAAATTTATTACCATATTTATCAATGATAGATTTATATATCATCGTTCATGTGTGTGAATAAACAAATGAAAACATGAACATGCATTAACTGGACTACTGATAATGGTAAGAAGACGTTTCTTTTGAAATAACATCACTACACTAGAATAAAAATTATATAATAATGATTTATTTTTTATATTGAATGTTATTTAGTATTTTGATATAATAACGTAAAAATATAACAAAATATAAAATTCCTAATTTTGCGATGTATTAGTCCACACACACGCATAATTGACATTCCTTTGTTCATGTAAGTTGATGAAAATTAATAAATACTAGATAAAAAATAAGTATAACAACATATCATTTTTATATTCATACTAAAGACCTAATATCCAAATTATGAAAATTTATTTAGAAGAGTAGTATTAAGATGAAATATTAAAATAGTGATACTACATTATGTTGAGACATGATTATTCCATAGAATTATATTTGAAATTGAAGGGATTGGGAAAACTATTAGTGATTAGGGGATAATATTCATAGGAGAGGGTTATAGGGAGTGAAAATTTTTATAATTTTAAGGAATAATTATAATTATAATTTAATATTTTAATTCAATAAATTATGATTTTATTAGTGAATGTAACAAATGTTTTGAAAACACCTTTACATTTTTAAATAATATTAGATATATTTCAATGTCCTAAGGAAAAAAAATGGAAAAATGTAGATAAACTATGTATTTGTTAATCCTAATATCATGCATTTAATTTAAATTTACAATATAAATGTTTTTTTACTTTTACATAGGGTTAAACTGAATTTACCAATTTTACTTTGACCGTGATAATTATTAATCGACCTTGGTAATTAATGTTTTTTAAAATGTAATTAATGTATTTACTATTTCTACATACTAATTTCAACATTTAATGAATATTTATCACATAAAATTAATATTGGTATGAAATTTTAATTTTTTAAAAATAATATGTAACGATGTAAAATGGTTTTTTAAGATTAACATTATTAATAATATAATTTCATCAATTTGGATAACATTTTCACGGTTACCCATATAAAAGGCATAAAATAATTTATTATTATTTTAATAAAAGGAATGTTCTTAAATGGTCATTCAAAATAGAAAGTCTCTGTGAGAATAAATAATTTATAGTGAAGAACAATAAAATTTTTATATTTTAGTAAAATTTTTTATTAAGTATAAAAATTTTTGTCAATGGTTTTCTAGTTACAAATAATATTTCAGAGTGAAAATAATTTTTAATTATTTAAACCTTTGATTAAATTAATGATTTTAATGGATTTTATGACATTCTAAAATAGTGGGAAAAATATTGATATTAAAATTTCTTTAAATCACACATATATCCACTAAATATCATCATTTTTAAAATTTCCCAATATTATTTTAATATAAAATATTAATATGAATAATTAAAAAAAATTATTTTATTTAATTAAAATCCTAAAATCTTGAATTTTAATTTATATGTGATAATGACAAATATAAAAAAAATTATTTTAATAAAAAAATATTATATTAACTATTTTTTTCAAAGGTAATGATATTTAATTGATAAGCTTAATATGTTAATTTTTAACATTTTTATAATAATTTACATTTATTCTAAATCATGTTTCTTGAAAAATACACTTTATCAAACCCATTATAACCATGTTATAATTTTATATGAATCTAATCATGAGACCAACACTATTAAGGAGGCATAGTGTGATGACTTCAGATATATTCCACATAAACAAGTATAACACACATAAGTAGGATTATATGTCATAAATAATCATAAAATGGTTATCAAATACATTTATTTATTTAATGGTTTATAAACTTTTGGTTTTATAAAGTGTAAAATATCTAAGAATAGTGGTTAGAGTTTTTAATTGATGATTCATGGTGATGCATCTTTGAGATAAGGCACCATATGGTTGGGAGTAATTTATAAACAACAATTTTTTGATACACAAAATTCATTTATTTTCTATAAAATTGTGATTATGGTGACTTTTTATTATTGTATGATGGGTTGTTGGAGCCTTATTTTCGAAAACTAAAAAAATTTGTATGGTAGAACAAATGTATATAAATTTTAAATTAGTAAACAAAAACATCTATAAAACACCAAATGTATACATTCATTATATTATCACCTAGTAATCAACCCACTCCACCAATTTTAAAGTAGATCTAAATATATTTCCATGTGATTCTGGGAATAATTTTTAGAAAATCTATTTAAATAACTAAAATATCTATACATTTTTAATTAATTGAAATTTTATATCATTATCCTCCCTCAACATAAAGTTTGTTCTTATCTCCTCAAATAGGATATTATTCGCTTCTCCATAATGGATATATCATGACTATAGTTCTATTAGTATTTAATCCAACCAATAAGATAACCATGTAGATAACAATCAATAAAACCCTTATATACTATGAAGTATTTTTTTAAAAATGTATATTTTTTATATTTTTGGGATCACACGGTATTGAGATAATCATTTATTTCATTCATTTCTAAATATATTTAGGATTTGAAACCACATAGTGTGTGTCTTTCATTACACAAAACCGAGAGTTTCATTGAAACATGACATTCAATTATAATATTAAAATTAATTAATATGATTTTAATCACATAGTCATTATAATAGTGTATTAATATGAATAAATATATTATGAAAATATTGTTTATAAATATGTATATAAAATTATTTTTTGGATAAATATAAATTTGAAATGAAAATAATAACTATTTTAAAATAATGTGAATCATTTTCTAGAAAACAATTTTTATGGGTGAAAATATATTTAACCTATATAAATTTAAATAACAACATTAGGTTAATTATAATTTATTTTTTAAATATTATATATTTGATTAAGAGTTTAAAATTTATAATCAGTGTTTTCCATGGTATATATAACACTAAATATAATTTGATGATTTGAATGAATGTCTACTAAAAATAAAATTTTCGGCATTTTTTGAATGTATTATAAAATTAAAATGTTTAAATTTTAGAAATTTTCTGGGTAGAAAAAAAATTAAATCACAAATTAATATTAATCAGATGTCGATATGTTATTGTTTTTAGAGAAAATAAATGTTTCAATAAGTAGTAAAGAATAATTTTTTATTAATAATGTTTATTTCATTTAAATCATATATTAACACCAAAATAATTTTTAAGAATCTATTTAATGATAATGTAAATAAATTATACCGATTTATCCAATTTAGATAATTTGTATCATTTTCATACTGAATTTTTATATAAAATCATTTTTAACTTTTGATAATTTTCTCTTTTTACATAACTTTCTTATCGACTTCATAACTTTAATTTCAAAATTATGTTTATTGTTATTATGTTAATGGATTATAGAAAACCAGATATCATATTTGGAATCATAATAATTTATAATATATAATATGATCAGAATAATATTTTACCATGATGAATTGTGAAAAAAGTCAAAATTATTTACCCTTGTTTAGGTGATAATTAGATTATCAGGGATATACACTAAATAATAAGGGTCAAAATGATCCAAAATGTCGAAAAAAAATTTAGAAATATTTTAAAAATATATTATCATATATCTATAATTAAAAGGTGAATCCTTTTTCAAATTTACAAATGTGTTCTTACAATTTTCTTTTTAAAAATTACAAGTGTGTCAACCCCCACACTTATAATTGGCCACCACCTCTTGTATCCTCTTCAAACTCCCATAAACCATGGATTAGTCAATAAGTACCCATATAAATTTTTTAATTCCAATATGTTGTTCTATATTACATATTATTTTGGAAAAGGAAACATAATAATCAGACTATTTTAAACAAAAAGTAGTTATCCGAAGAAGGAGTGACATCCCAAACCAAGCACTATATTTTATTTAAACAACCACAAAATTAAGAAATTATCTTTTAAATAATAATGATATAAGATAATTATATTATATATAATGAAAGTTATTAATGTTATGAGAATGAAAAATAATCATCTCCTCTACTATCTAACGGGGTCTGAATTCAAGATTTTTGTTTATGGCAGTGAACCACCTTGCGAACTGATGTTATTAATTTTCCATCACAACAAATAAAGGATGATGATAATGAACGATTTATTTTTTATATATAATATTTATGATTTTTTATTATTTTTTAATCCTTATATCACATGTTTATACTTACCTTCCATTTAGTGGGAATATGATAATGTTTTTTATGTGTACGTAGGACTAACTCCTTGTGAAGCGATGTGATTCGTTCATGATTTTCAGGGAAGGTATAAAGGATATTTTAATAAAAATAATTGATATATATGAAATAAAATTGATTTGTAATGGTAATATATTATTTACATTTTATTATTTCTTCTTGATGGTAAAATTGAAACGTCATTCATGCATACATACGACATATCATCTCCATGTACGATGCATTTTCATTCCTGTCTTTTACTATTATGGGATATAATAAGTACATATATAAGGAATATATATTGTATTTTTATCTTTGTTAAAATTATAATAAAGGTGGAGCCATTATCATTGTAATATGGCCAAATATAAAAAATAAAACATACATGAAAAACAAAGTAGTTATTTCGTGAAATGTGGATTTAAAATGGAATTGTTAAAAAATATGCCATATATGGTCAAAGAAAAATAATATATGGTGAGATATATATTTATGGTTATTTAATATATATATAATAGACATATATTAATTATAATATTTTTTGTGAACCTGTATAAATGAATTTGAGACTTATGGTTATAAATTCCTAGTATCTCTTTTTATTGGAGACATATGCATATTCAACACTAATTTAGATATTGTTTTCATTATAGTAACCCATTGATATGATATATCATTACTCCCCATATTTTTAAAATATTTAATAGTTCATTTGATGTTACTATTTAATGTGGATTAATATTAAAATGTTTACTTGATAATTAATTGATTTTTGTCTCACTTTTTTGAGATGGATACCATATTCAACGTGTGCTTATTTAAATGGTGTTTATACATCACATTTATTTATTTTTTTATTATTATTATATTTTATTGTATTTTCAAACCCACGGGGGAATATCACAATCAAGTGGATTACAGGTCAAATGTTTTCGAATCTATAAGAGATTTTATGTCTTGAATTTCTTTATTTGGAATACATGTTATGTTATACACCTATATTATACTATAAGGTTTATATAATTCCACATTGATGTGTAATATCAGGATTGAATTTTTTTCATGATGTCAGAAGTTTCTTTTAATGTTATTATTTAATGGATATTATTATTCGATGTTTCTATAGTGTTAATAGTATTGTGTTATTAATCTCATATTTTATCAGTATTGTTCATGATTATTCTCAATTTTATGATATATTATTATATCCTTCTCAATAAACTCATGAAGTTTATTATAATATTCTTATTTCATGACAATATATGTATTTATTTATTTTCCCTTATTTTTGTAAAAATTAATTACGAAATATGTTCTTAAAAAATAATCATTTTTTCATACATCAGTTGAAACCCCTTTTTCTAATAAACCCATAATTTAGTAAAAACAAAAGCATATTTATTTTAAACCATTAAAATTATTTATTAATGAAATTTTTACCAAAAATATAATTTCTAAATAATTTATTTAAATAAATATTCATTTCATTTTCTATATAATTCTTGTTTACCATTTAACAGAAACTACGAGAGAATTTTTTCAACCATGAATTAAAAGAACATAATATCACCCATCATGAATATTATTTTCATTGAATCTTATTTTATATTTTTTCGTGGTTTTGTCAAATAAATATATTTTAAAATGTATTATGTTTTAAAAATTATCTTCCAATAAGGAGAAGATATTTTCCAAAAGAACTGTTTGAAATGATTTGAATTGAATCCATTAAAGTATTTGATGGTTATTTTTATATAATAGTAGTTCCATAATACATTTTTATTTTTATATTTTAAAAATATATTTTTAATGAATATTAATTGACTTAATAAAATATTCCAAGTGTTCTTTTAGTAATAAATTTCCTTTTAGGATGAAATCTGTTGATGTTACTAATGATTTACCGGTGATATTATCAAATTATTTCATTATTATTGTTTCTATGGATGGTTTTTTCATATTGTAAATATATTTGAATAAATCACATTTATCTTTATGAGTCACACCATGATTAATTTTTTTTTCAAATCCTAATTTGTTTCAATGGTTATATGTTGATAAAATTATTATTAAACATGTCACTTTTTTAGATGTTTTTATATAGTAAAATTATTAAAAAACACGCTGGACTTCCGGGGTTATGATTTGATTAATGTTATCTTATCATGTCTCACACGAAAATAATATTTTCACTATGTGATAATTTGGACGAATATATTCCTCTAATTAATTGGATAAGAATTTATATCTCATTAGAAATACATGACTGTAATGTGGAGTGAACCCAATTTAGTAAGGGACATTTCCTAAATTGAGGGTCTTGAGAGTGAACATTGACATCTATAATGGTTTGAGAGGGGGTCCATTTATCTATTATATACATGGATGTTATCCTTTAATACTATGGAATTTATTTTCTATTCTTATGTGAATACCAAAATTCTATGTCATATTCCATTTTTATTCTCTCAGGACTCACATTCATTGATATCCATATGATGAATGTTGTACGAACTTCTAGTCCTTATTCCATTAAACAATATTATAATCTTTTACATGAAGTGTATAGTATTACAAATATATTATCATATTTTGATACACATATTCACATGTTATTCTTATAAATCTCCCATTACAATCCTTTTTGAGCATCCAGGGTCACCCTTCATTTTTTATATTCCGACATTATGAAGTAAGATTAGTGTATGATTTTAATAATTACAAAATTGGAATAGATTTTTTACACACATTGATGATCATTTAATAGATTATAAGATTGTAAACCTAGAAATAAATGTCACTATAGAATTACGATTATTGGGAATGTTTTTAATAAAAATAATTAATATTTTTAAAAAATATTTACAATCTATGTTTGAAAATCATGGGAAGCTATATTTTGTATCAAATGATATGTGTTGTTAACATTTTGAAATTAGGATTTGAAAATTGTAGTTTGATTTATACGGAAATGATTAAGGGTCAGTCTATGGATCAGTACAATTATAAAAGAATTTCATGGAATATTGGTAAAGTACCGAGTGAGTGGTTTCAACTAAATTCCATCCCTGACTTGATAGTACAATTTATTCTCACTCACAAATAAAGGTACTAATGTGTAATGACTTTGAAAATGTTGCATTTATCTAGTATCAAACAACACATTTTAAAAAAAACGGCCCTTGATGAAAACCATGTTTGACACTCTGGGGATATTCTTTGAACATTTAAAAAAAACTTATCAATGACCATGAAAGATTTAAATATATTATGAAAACAATATTACTCACACATAAAATTAGATAAAGTAAGACTTTTATGAACTTTTATGTGATGATAAAACAAGAGGAAATATGGTCTATCCTTATATATATCAAGAACATAGAAAGAATATCATAAAAGAATATCTCTAATGGACGAGATAATGGTTTATATTTTCCAATGAATGTCATAGAGAAATAAATTACCAAGGAATGTGATCTCTTATTTTTGGGAACATGGTAATATTACCATTTAATGAATTTAATTAATTGTAAATCCCATGAAAAATAAACATATATATTCCCAAATAATTAATGTAAAAGGGTTAATGTGTTTATATATTGTAGTTCAAGAAATATGAAATATTTAATTAATTTTTTTTATAAATAATTTTTATTATTTTAATGAATATGTGAAATGATATTTATTTACTCGAAAAGTGATTTAATTTAAGGTAATATTTTTATTATGGGATGATTACCAATAATATGGTATTCATTTTAATGAAAAATTTCTTTGTTAGGACAAAGAGATGATATATATGTATAATGAAAATTAGATATTATTTATTACATTAGATCTAATAAATGATTTTTTTTTGAAAATTTGGATTATTCTTTCATTGATGGAGATTAAAAAAATAATAGATCTATTGACTATATTTTAGAATATATGGTTTTATCGAATAAATATGTATTGGTGAGGAATATATTCAGTAATTTGTGGTTTTACCCAATGTATCTGGTGGCATAAATATTTACATTTAGGTTTTATATAAATAATGGATATTATCAGGATTCAAGTGAATATAATGAGATTAAATTAATATAATTATCATTGAATCATTATTACATACTAAATTATATTTCTAAGAGTAATTTTAAGTAGTTTTTTGGAAATTTATTATAAATATTTGTAAATTTTGTATTTTTAATTGTTCATAAGGTCAAAACTTTTAGCTAGTGGTTTAATTTGATCATTTTATGCTGTTTTAGGGACTAAGTTTCTGTAACAGCACAAATTTATAAAATAGAAATGTATTTTTAGTACCGTATGTGATTGGCGACACTCAACCAAAACAAACAATGATTATTCAAATATATCCATTTTATCCTTTATTTTTAAATTATTCATATCATTATTATTAAATAATATGTTATATCTATAAATATATTTCATAAATATATTTATAAATTATTATTATATAATCAATCAATTTTGGTAATGTAGTTTTATTCTTTATAATATGTTTTCAACAAATAAATTATTTTTATTTTATTAAAAATTTAATAATAATTTTATATGACAGTAAATTTTTTTTAATAAAAATAACCATAATTATGATATTATTATATTACAATTAACATAGGGTGAAATTTTTTGATTATATAAAAAAAATTATTTTTCATTGAATATTGATAACTATTATTTTTAATTAAAATATTTATTTTAATTTATAAATTATGTAATATGAAATTCACAATATTATTTTATTTATATTTCAAGGGTATATAATAAGTATTTGTTTTTATTTAATTTATTTAATTTGATTTCCATAATCTTTACACTGGATTTTATTATATGTTTAATTATAGAATTAAAAATGCATTTTTTGAACACGATTTTCAAATGAAAGAAGAATCATAATTATATTTAAATAAAATAAACCATAATTAAAAATTAAATAAATGAAACTTTTATATTATATATCTATATTTTTGAATTTAAATTCATATAATGAAGATTACTTGTTATTAGGTTAATGAAATATCATTTTTTCATTAAAATATTTATTTTCCAGACAACCGCAACCATAAAACATGAGTGTTATATATAAAATATCATTATTACTTTTATATGAATTTATTTTGATAAAATTGATTCCATATTTATAATAATAAAAATTAATATTATGTAATATTTTTAACTAATTTTTTGGACTATATAAATAGTAAAAATAGAAAATATTAATTATAAGAGTAATAGAAAAATATTTTAATTATGAGTAAAAATAATTTTAGAAGGACTACAAAAATGTTTCCCTAATAGTATAAATATTTATATTTTTTTAATTTACATAATTATTATCAATATTCAATATTTTTTTTACATTATAATTTTTTAGTAACCAGTTAGACAAATATTATATTTTGATATGATAAAATAATAATTTTTATTTTCAGTAATATGAATTTTCAATTATTGATTGTGATGAATTAATTTATTTTTTATTTATATAATACTTTTAAAAATTATTTTAATTTTACAAAAAATTTCAGAAATAAATTATGACTTACATTTCATGAAGTCAAATGTATTTTATTAATGTGTTAGAAAACTGTTATTATAAAGAAGCCAATAATTTCTCAAAAAAAATACAATATTAAAAATTGAAAATTCAGATGCATGTAAAATTATTTTGATAAAATTTATATTATATTTTGAGTAAGAAAATATATATTATCCAATAGTTAATTTTTATTAATTGTCTCATACATTCAAATTTTTTAGTGAAAATTAAATAATGTATAAAGATACTATGTATAATATGAAGTCATAATACCCCATGAGTGATGTAGTAAATAATATAAACTGTATCCATGGGAAAATATATCCATGCCCTCTAAAATAGTTTGATTTTATGTTTATTTTATTAATTATATAAATACTTTATGAATTCTTCAAATGTTATAATATATTTTGAGTTCTTAAAATCGTTTCTTTAAGGACATGACTGACATCCACATTAGAAAGTGTATTATTTTAAAATTCTATTCCAATAGAATTACAATTTAATGAAAATATACACCCTTTTTATCTAAAAATGGTAAAAACCTGGGATCATTTATGTTTTTTTATTACAATATTATATATAATCCTAAAACAATGTTTGAAAAATAACAATGAATTTTCCACTCATTTCATTTATGAAGACTCCAAATATACCCTTTTTCTTAAATATAAAACTATGTAGCATTTTACTCATTAATCAGTACCTTCTCTATTTTCCTACCATGTTTCTATAAAATATCAAAAAATATCCTTCCAAGTATTTCGAATCACCCTCTCTTGGTAAGGGATCACCCACTCTTCTTTTTAGTCAAACACGTCTATTATATTTGGCCTCGTAATTTCAATTTTTGATCGTGGTATATATTATTAAATATCCCCCTTAATATCATTTTTTTAAATGACTATAGTCTCATTTATATAAAATTAATTATACCAATGCACCATTATGTACACTTGTTACCATGCTGTAATATAGTAATGGATCTCCTACTGTCCTTTTTATTCAAGAACCTCTTTTAGGTTATGCTTCTTAATTCCCATTAGTTCATTTGAGGATATATTCTTAAATATTCCCATTATTATTCATTTAATGTCTAAATTATTATATTCCCATTTCAGTCTAATTAATCCCAACCACAAAAAATAATCTACACACATTACCATGTCAAATTTTAGTACGATATATTCTCCATCTCCTATTTTTTCAAGCAACATCATTATATTTTGACTTTTTCATTTCATTATGGTGAAATATATTCTACAATATCCCTTTACATCCCCCATGATTTCTATATTACTATATACTAACATAAATCTCATTAATCATTCCCCTGATTATTAATATACCCCCATTAAGTTGTCGAAATTTCACTGTGTATTTCCATGATAATTTTTTTATTGAATACAAATTTTCATTTCAAAAAAAAGTGTTCACATTTATGAAAAAATAATTAATTTATTTTGGAATAATCATTATTTTTTATAAACTCATGGGTCAAACAATAAAATATTATTATAAGTGAAAACATGTTGTAAGATCATGGTGGAACATTTATGCAAGAAAATGATATGAATGTGATGGGTGTTTCTAATATTATATAATAATTTAGTGAAATATGTAATGTTTCAGTATCATGAAAAATAAAAGAAGGTATTAATGAGTGAACCAAATAAATAATGGGACTTTCTACCTCATGATTTCATTCCTGTTATCTGATACCTATGTTTATGATCCAATGTTTTATGTTGTATATGTATTTCTCATGTTGCCTCTTTGTAATCATGTTTTATCATGCCTCAATATTTATGTTTATGATTCCCACCCAATTGATGTCTCATTTACATTCCTATTATATAACATGTAATAAATTCTTCACATTATAACATGTTTATTCCTTTATGGATTATATAGATAACCCCTTTCAATAAAATCTCCTAAGGATATCTGATGGAGTTTTAAAAATATATTTCATTTTTAAAGCATATTAAGGATGTTTAAAATGATGTTATTGTATCCCTTATTCAATATGATATTCTATGTACCTAATTCAAAAATATTCCAGTCTTCTTGATCATACAGTTTTTATTCTGTGTAATATTATATAATAAATCATGAATTAATGTATAATAATGAGTATTTTGTTTATAGTTGGGATAAAATGAATGTGTAGTTGTTTTCAATATTAATATTAGAAATATCTAGAGAATACCATAGGGGTATGAATGTATTTTGGAAAATAACCAAAAATTATAGTAAAATATAGAATAAGTGGTTTACCAATAAAATAAATTTATCTCTAGATTATATATTTTGATGTATCTATGGTATAGTCATACTTAGAGGTAAATCTCAGAAACATCGCATTGTGTAAAACTCAACTAAGAACTGGTGCACGATAATCAGTTTTATTGAACATGATATATGATACTTCTATGGGATGTTATTTGGTAATTACAAAGAAAATTATAAACCCTAATTAATGTAAAAATAATTCTAATAATATATTTTGTTAGAAATTAGATAATGGATAATGTAGATTATATCCCAGAAATTCATAACCTAATGAATAAATGTAATTTCTATCATAGAAATGTATGATCAATTTTGACTAATTCATTGCAATATCACCCATAATTGATTTATGGTCTTATTGTCATTGAGTGTTTCATGACCATGTTTTAAATGAGATTCTATTACTTCTTTGGTGTCAGTTTTCTCTTCCATGTATTTTTTTAACTTCCCACTAATGTTTTCAGGAATGGAACCCAAGTTATGTGATGACCTTCATACCTTCCTTTCCCTCCTTTCAATTGGATGCTTTATTAAAACATTTTGCGATGTGGGATTTCAATAAATATATTTTCAATTCACAATTTTGTTTTACCATGTTCATGTTAAAATTAAGAAGATGAAATTTAATAAAGGTGGGGAATTTCTAACACCACAAATTTTTAAAATAGAATAATATGCTCGATAGCATATGAAATATGATACCCCAAATGACATCAAATAATGAAAATTTATATATTACCATTTTAAATTTTAAATTATATTTTTGCAAATGATTCAGCTTAAATATCTTATAAAAAAGATACATATTTCATAAATAAATTTATAAATTATTTGTAAATAATAAATCAATTTGGGTAATTTCATTTTGTTCAACAAAATTTGTTTTCTTCACAAAAAAATTGTTTTCATAAAATATTTTCTATTTATTTAATATAACACTTTGAAAATTTATTTGATAAATTAGAACCATTTTTGGGATCATCACATCCGTATTAACATAGGGATAATATTTAGTATTTCTTTAAAATATCATTATTTCAGTGAATATTAAAAAATACCAATTTTAAATAAAACCATCACTTTATATGATCAATTAAAAATAATTGTTCCAATATACTTTTAATTTGAATTAAATTTAACATAGGTACTATATAGTTAAATTTAAATAAATTTTTGTTATTTAAATAATCATTATACCATAATTTTTTATAAGTATTATTTTAGAATAAAAATCTATGTTTTTAAACAATATTTTAAATTTCATAATTTTTATCCATTAAAATTAATTAAAAATAACTATAATGATAGATGTTATAAATAAAAATTTTAGATTAAATATATATATTATTATAAATTTATATTTATATAATTTTCATTACTATTTATACAGCTAAATAAAAATCAACGTTTCTTTAAAACATTGTATTTTTCAGAAAACTGATTTTCATCATGCTTGTGGGATTTATATTAAATTAAATTCTTCAAACACTATAAATTTATTTTGATAAAAAATTTCCAAATTTAGAATCATCATATTTTATACTAGGTAATAATGTAAACTTAATTTTTGTGAAATATCATTATTAACTGTAGTAAATATTTATTACCACAATAATAGAAAAATACATTTTAAGGTAAAAAATAATATCACTAATACAAGAAAAAAAGATACCATGATAATATTATTATTGATTTTTAGGTTTAATTTAATGAATTTTAATGTTTATTCTTTATTTGTTTACTTTATAAATGATTGATTAATTAATTTCATAAAAATGTATTTTGATATGAAAAAAATGATTATATTTTTTATTAATATGAAATATCTATCATTCCTTAATTGGAATTGTTGTATTTTGAAATAAATAAAATATAAATAAAATATTATTATTAAATAATATTTATCAAATATAAACAATCAAATAATTTTTATGATGTTAAATATAATTTTTTAACGGTTTTAATATTATTTTTTTCAAAATCTAAGAATTTTTTACTAAATGTTGATCTTTTTTAAATGTGAAAATCATATATTTAAAAATTTATATTAAAAAAACAAATAATATTTTAATAATCAAATGATCAAAATTATCCAATGGTGATTTTTTCATAATTTGTTGATATAGTCAATTTTTTTGGGATAAAAGTAAATAAAATATAAATATATATTGGTTATTTTGACCACATATAACCAAAATATGGTGAACTAAATTCAATAAATTCTATAAATGAAAAAATATATTTTAAAAAATTAAAATAATATTATATTATATTTATTATATTATTTTTATAAAACATTTATGAATACATAAAAACTAGTAATATATTAAAAAAACATAAAATCATTTCTTTGAAGACTTGACATACATTCACATCAAAATTGAAATTAATTTAATAATTAGGCCAATGAAATTATAATTTAATAAAAAAAAATCAATTTGGAAGAAACTATATCGAAAATTAGTTAGAAGGATTTTTATTTTGATTATATTTTTATAAATACTATAAAACCCATGATTGATAAGTAGTAAATAATTTCCCCCTCAGTTCCAATATAAACACACGTAGGCTACCTTTTCTATTCACTGAAAAATTATGGAGCGTGTTAGTAAACTTACATACGCTCTATATAGTCCAACCTATGTGACCCTATTATCTCCAGAATCTCCTTCCAAGCATTTAGATTCACCCTCTCAAGGTAGTGGCTCTCCCACTCCCCTCATTTTTCAAGCCCCTCTCTTATGTTTTGCCTCCTAATTTTCATTTTTTTCTGGTTGGGATATGTTCTTATCTTTTCCCATGACTATAAATTTGATTTATAAATGATGAGATACCCAATTAAATCTCATTAATCCCACCCATGAACCTTTATGTACATCATTTAATATGCTAGAATTTACTAATGGATCCCTCACAATCTTTTTTATTCAATCACATCACTTTTATTATGAATAAAAATTTACATTTTCTTATTTTCTGATACATTATCAAATATCCATATAACATTCTATTCGATTTATAAATGAAGGGAGACCACTTTCACTCTCATTAATCTAACCCATAAACCATTATTTACACCTATTACCATATCGATATTTAGTACGATATCTTATCATTCATCTCTTTATCCAATAATAATTATTATATTATAGCTTTTTATATATTTCATAAATTCTATATATGATCACCTATGTCCTACATGCTACACCTATAATTTATAATCGATTAAATACCCCTGTAACATTCATTATTTCTTTTCATGAATATTTTTATCATTTTTTATTATGCTAAATTATCACAATGATATTCCATACCAAGAAATTGTGTTGTCAATAAATATACCCATTTCAAATCAATGGTTCTAAAATTTATGCACATATACTTATTTGATTGGAAAATAAAATGTTTTTATTCCACACCCCACGATCAAGTAATAAAATATGACTATAATTGAATCCATGACGTGTGATCTATGTGGAACACTTATTCATGTTAATGATATTAATGAATGGGTTCCCTGACAATAATATAGTGCTCTAACGAATTCAGTAATATTTTAGCCTCATTATGCATCCTTAGAAGGATCATGGAGTGAACCTAATCTATCACTATATATTCAAAATGATACTTTAATGGTAGTTATCCCTGACCTTTTTTAATGATGTCGTGATTTATGTTATTTATACATTTCTCATGGTTTCTTTATGTTCTATTTCTATATTATGCCTCGTTATTTTTTTATCACCGTCATACCATTTATAAATTATTCATATTTCAATTCTCTAACATGTAATATATTCTTCCTATTATTCACATTTTTTCCCTTACTGGGCTATATAGATCAAAACATTCGTTTTATCATCCTCGGGCTATCTCGTGCTGTTTTAAAAATAAATAGAATTTTAGAAACAAGTTAATAATGTTTTCAATAATTGTTTTATATACAATTTTTACATGTTATTCTATGTTCATAAATATTTAATTCATTAATGTTATATATCATTTGGGTTGTTCTATGTATAATCATATGTTATTAATAAACAAATGCCGAATAAATATTTGGGTTTTTATATGTATTATTCAAACAAATAAATATCTAAGAGAATGGGACAACATGTGGTAACAATTTTTTTATGATAACATTATTTAGAAAGAATAAATTATCATTCTATATTCAATTAGGTGATCAGTTAGTTCTTAAGATATAAACAATTAATCTTCGATTCATAGAGAAATAGATGAAGTGGAAGTAAATTTAAGAATAAAAATATGATTAGAATGAGAATATAAATTAAAATGAAATCAATTAAGTTCATATTTTCATTAAAATTCACCAACATTTAGAAATAGAACATGCAATAAATTGTTAAAAATTTAAAATCATTTTTGGTGAATGAGTCTTATTTACACCAATCGCGTATTTATGGATTTTTATTAATTAACATTTTCTAGGGAATGTTATTTATCACTACCCATCAGTATTTAATGTTAGTTATATCTTCTATATCTCTATTTTCACTTCCCACCAATGTTTCCATACATTGAAGCCATGTTATGTTTAATTTATTATGTCCTTTACAAACCCATTTATCTAATTTTTTGTGGAGATTTTATTTTCTATTTTTACTATATTGATTTCAAATAATTTTATTTTCAAAATTTAAAACAAATTGTTCTTATCAAAATTTCACGTTATGAGAGTTTAATTTAGTTACGAGCTGTATAATGAATCACTATAAGAATATGAGGGTTATTTTTATAATTTAAATTTATTCTTATAAATATTTTTCATTACATAGAACACTTATTCTCTCATGTGCTACATTTAAAATTTATATTACCTTGTATTACTTGTAAAACTGACAATATATTTCATTTCATGCAACACCATGTGTAAACGAAATAGGACATACTATTAAAATATCAATACTATTTTATATGATATTTATCACTTATTAATTAGAATTAAGATTATGAGTTAGAGTAAAAAAGTAATGGGAATTTATTTTTTACACATGTATATAAAATAATATATGTAGGGACAAATTAATTATAAATAAAAATAAAAACTATTTATAAATTTTCAAAATCGTTTTATGTAGAAAACATTTTATACAAAAAACAGGTTTTAACTGAAAAAAATTTATTAATTAATTTTCAATAATAGATTAAATACATTGTATATGTAAAATGCTAAAAAAATCATGGCATCATTAATTTATGTTTTCTATTCTATAGATAATAGAAAAGTGAATGTTATACTATAAAATGATTTTTATAAAATGTATTTTTTTCATTATTCACATAGATATATTAAAATATTTTTTCAAAATTATTTTATTTAAAACCATCGTAATTTTTTAAATCATCATGAATAAATTATAATATAGACTTTTTTTAAATATTTTTAGTTGTTATATTTTTCAATGGATAGTGTAAATGAATGGGTTTTAATAAAAATATTCATTTCTTTTAATGAACATAAAAAATTAAAAACATATAATATGGTTATAAAGGTAAATTTTTTTCAGTTATATATTTATTAATTCAATTTAGGTCATTATAATTATCATTATATAATATTTTTATAAAGAATCCATATAAAAAATACCAAATTTCCTCTGTTGAAAACCTCTTTCACGTCTCGCCTGATGATTTAATTTTAAATTAAAATTTTCCACTTTTATGATTAAAATATAGAAAAAATTGTTTTCATATTTTGAATAAGAATAATTCATATTATATAATACGTTAAATTTAAATTTTCACCTTAATAAATTGTAAAAATAACAAAAATTGTTAATAATTGTTTCGTTGAAAATGGGTTTACCAGGGGTTAATCTAAAAATATGTGGTTTACAAAGTGTCAAAAGTATTTAGAACACCCATTTTCATCTATATTTATAAAAAATATTATTATATTTTGAAAAGGATTTATTTTTCATTAATTTAAAAAATAAAAACAAGGGTATATCATATTATTTTCAAAAATTAAAAGTGATACACTCACCTCACCTAAAAAAGGTCATCCCTCCCATCACCTCTTTATTAATCCAGAACCCATTGGTCTGAAAACTTTATGACCAAATACCTTCCTTATATCCATTATATCACCCTAGAATCCTTTTTTGATTATAAATTAAACCTAATAAGTTTTTACATTCAATGTAAAAGTAGTTTCTCAAATAAATTGTAACATCCCTAAATAGGTGTTTTATTTTATATATTTACACAAATCTAAACATTATTACGACAAAATATATTTATAATACACTCATTGTATTAAAAAAATTATATTCCATTATTTTATTTACATTACCGACATGTATCATATATTACATCAAATTGTTTATGAAATCTTGATTCTTTTTTAGAACGTGCTACTGCCACACGAACAAATGTTATTCCCCTTCCATCACCATCAGTGATGGATAGATATAAGGATTTATTTGTTGTTAATATATGATATTAATATTATTTATATTATTTTATAATCACAATATAACATGTATAATCATATATTACATACCTTGGGTATACAATAATGTCATTCAAGTGTACAAAGGACTACCTCTTTGTAATGTGATATAATTCATTCAATTATTACATGGAGGATAATAATTATGATTTTAATTAATTTTTTTGATATATATTGACTAAAAGTATTTCTAAATGGTAATTTATTATTTACCATTATTTCTTTCGTTCCATGGGTAAAATGGAAACATTGTTCCCACATAAGTTTGGCATACCTTCTCCATAAACGATATATATACTTTTTATCTCTAAAAGTTAATGATTAATAAAAAATACATGTATATTGAATTTATATGTTATTTATAAAATAGTTAACTTTTTTATTTGTGATGTAACCATTATTAAATTAATAAAACCAAAAAAATTCCTACATGAAAAACAAATCTGTTATTGCTGATAACAAGAATTTACCTCAGAATTGTTAATAAATTGGTAAAAAGGTCCTAAGTGTATCATATAGTGTGATATATATATAATTATTATTATATAAAATATTTTTAATAAAATTATAACAAATATATTGTGGGTCTGAATGTGTAAAATGGATGTCGAGACATATGGTAAGGGATTTATATTCTCTCTTTCATTTCTTGGAGACATCTGGAAATTTACACATCCTATTTTCTTCTATATATATTGACCCTAAAATGTTTTATATAATAAATCACCTAATTTAAATTAACTTTATCTTTTCCTCGGATTTTTCCTTTATTGGGGTTTATGATGGAAAATATTACTAAAGGGATAAGATATTTACAACTCATAATTATTATTTGAGACAGATTCTATATTCATCACATGTTCATATTTTGTCATGTATATACTGTAGATAACACTATTTTATACATTATATCCATAAAATTCATGTAAATTTCATATATAATTATGAACTATCTTTAATAGGTTTTAATGTTAGAATCATTCAAACAATGCTCGGAATATTTTTCTCAGATTACCTTCTTTGGAAGATAAATTACATTATGAGGATATCATCTTTTTTAACAAGTATATACAACCAAATTGTCATTTATATCATGAATATAAATAATTTTATGATTTTATAGGTTTCTTTATATGTAATATTTTTATTGGTATTACATTTGAATGTTTAGAAATTGTTAATAGTTTTGTATTACAATAACATTGATTACCAGGTTTCTTTATGATTATGTTTCCAATGATTAAATATTATAAGATATATATCAATAAATTTATGGATTTTTTAATAATATTTTTATTTTAAAGTAATATATTTTTTCCCTTTTTTCATCACATTATTTACTCATGTGTTTAAAAGAATGTTATTTCAAAATTTATCAATATTTTCTTTTTGGGTAAAACCCCTATTTCTTATAAAGGCATTATATCTAAAAATGTTTTCCAAAATATGTCAAACTTTAATTATGTCACATATTAATGAAATTTTATACATGTTATATTTTTATAAAAATGTATTGAAAATGAGATTCCTAAAAATTTTCAAAAAATAATTTTTTTTTATTTTACTAAAAATGTTGATGTAATACTTGATTTAACATGTACGACATATAAGAATATTTATTCCAAAAATAGTATTATATTTTTAATTCCTTTTGGTTTATTCTAAAAGGGTTCATTGCACATTTTTAAAAAAAGGAAAGGCCTCTAATAAAAATAGAGGGAATGTTGAAATTTTATTGG
This sequence comes from Viscum album, assembly GCA_963277665.1. Lineage (NCBI taxonomy): Eukaryota > Viridiplantae > Streptophyta > Magnoliopsida > Santalales > Viscaceae > Viscum > Viscum album. The sequence goes on along the minus strand of OY728129.1, from coordinate 274,080,197 downwards.
TAATATCATGGTGGATCATAAGAGGTTATATATGTTTAATAAAGAGGGATATGTTGTGGCCTTTTACGAGGAATGAAAAAAAAACACATGGCATTTATGAAAACAAGTTATGTGGTCCCATGTTTTTACATGAATAATTCCTACCAAACCAACCAAAATAATTAATTTAAAATTAAAAGATGAATAATAGACAGAAATTGGGTGTCGTAAAAGTGTGTAACATATTTTAGGTCTTAAATGTATAGTTTATTAATTTATTAACCTAATCATTCTCTTAAATAATTTAATTTATTTTAATAATATTCACTCATTTTTTGTTAAAAAAATATTTTTACTATATTTGAAATAATAAAATATGATGATTAAAAATATAGATTCCAATTTTCCAAATTATATTCATTTATATAGTAGAAATTAATAATAATGTAATCCTATAGATTGGACGACACTGCATGGTTTTTATGTAAAAACATCCTAATTATTTCTCAGTTTTTGTTCCTAATATAAAAGTTTAATTGGTTCCAATAACCCAATTGGGATTAATGAATAAAAATATGATATAATTATAAATTTAAACCAATATAAAATATAAATTAACCTTATAAATTAATTAGAATAAAATATAGTTTTGAATTAAAATATTTCATTTTTTACTGTTAATCGAAAATTGATGTTTTTTAGAAAAATACATAAAATTTACCTAAGATAATTTCAAAATTACGAATTAAAAAATGAATATTATTTTATTATCTTCTTATTACAATTTTTTATATTTATTCTTTTTCATATATGAACATTAAAATTATTTTATCTGAGAAAATTGTTTTTTAAAATATATAAGGACATTGCTAATAATTATGTCATTCTATAAAAATAAATTTTTTATTCTATAAACACATTACAAAAAATATTTTTATGTTATTCATTACTATTAATATTACGTAATTTAAATCATAGGTTAAAATTATCACTTTTAAATAATTATAATAACAAAATGACGCTTTATAGAAACATGGTGTTACATGTAATGTAGGCCATGCCAATGTTGTGGGTTGTGCAAGCCTGGTTTTTTCAATGTGAATGTAATTTATAACTTATAAAGAAAATATAATCAGTGTTTCATGAAAAAAATATCAAAACATTCAATTAATTAAAAATTATATTTCATAAAATCTCGTGGTGTTACATTGAATAAACATTATTTAGTCTTAAAATTTTAACATTAAAAGAAAGGAAACTAATGGTGTGTTTTTATATTATTCCTATTAAATCATAAACAATATAATATTGTCACAACCCATCCCCAGGGGCCCGTTTCGTGACTTCCCCAAGACTGTCTTCCATAGGCCAGGGGCTGGCGACTAGCACCAAAGGCTTAATTCCCTAAAACTGTGAAGTCATTTCCTTTATAACCTGTACACACATACAACAGATACTATCATGAGTTAACTTAATAACCAAATATTGAGTATAGTAAGTAAAAAATGGACAGAATACTAGCCCAACTGAAAAGTATATTAATCTGAAAGTACAAGTACAACTGAGGAAATATGGAGAATATCCACTAGGTCATCCTCTGAGATTCCTACATAAAGTGTAGGTACAGTTGCCCTCCTCAGCACTCCACATATATCTTTCTCCTCCATGTACCGACACTCCATAAGGTCCACCTCTAGGTACCGTCTAGTCCTGTACTCTCACCGTTGGTCAACACTATCCATCATCTGCATGCAGCACAATGAGGTGCGGGCACAACCCATGCGGGGGTGTGTATAATGTTACTCGGTAGGGACCCCAAGACCCTCATGGTCTCTCAAAATCCAATAAGTATAAACGAAAATATATGAAATCAACCTATAACCCCACTTTGGTATATGCCCATTCATATACCTAAGATATCATGTAATCTATATCAATCAGGATGAAAACATAATGTTACTGACTCAGCTCATCCATGATTTTATTCACATTATCGAAACAACATCTACTTGATAACTCCTCCTATTTCGAGTACAATGGGACTACTGTGACACTAACGCGCTTCCCACTAACCTTGGACTACTAAGGTACTCCTCCTGTCGAGTATCGTGGGTCTGCTGCATCACAAAGGAACTCCCCACCATGGGTCTACCGATACAACCAAGTGCTCCCCCAAATTGTCTGCAGAGGTACTTCTCCTGTCAAGTATCGCGGGTTTCCCACAAAAACCAGGCACTCCTCCACCGTGGGTCTACTGCAACTACCAGTCTCTCCCCACTAGGCTGTTTGAGTCACTCTGATTCAATCATTGAGTAGTCATCAAGTCTCATCCAGCTACTCAGTCTCCTCACTTTGTTCGCTCATCACTAGAAGGATCTGCAACTCGAGCTACTAGTCGATACTCCAAATGTCACGAAGTCCCATGGACAAGTATCTCAAATGCCCTCCACATCACATAAGACTCAACGTAATAGACGGTGCATCAATCAGTCACCTGGTATGTGAGTTATTAGCCTTTTAGTCCTGAGGGCCCACATGGATTCATGCACGATCCACCCAGATCATATATCAACTATAACACAAACACTAGTGGGGTAAACCCATAGGGACCATCATGCTCCCAGATTAGCAGGGTAGCTGACAGTTCATCAACCAAACACTTGAGTGCCAAATATATAACCAAAATAAAGTATAGGGTTGTAGTGGGCCGGGGTCTGGTCTGACCGGGTCGGACCGACCCAAACCGACCCAGTTTGGGAAGACCCGATTTGGGTCAACCCGGCCCGACCCATTGGGTCTGGCCCGACCCGTTAGGTTCTAGCTGTCCCGCTAGGGCCCTGCCCACCAGGCCGTGAGGGGTCGTTGAGGATGGCGAGCATGTGGACTGGTCACGAGGCTGCATACCGGACGTGGATAGGCGCAAAGACTGTTCGGCCCTGAGGGTGTCGCGAGGGTGTGGACCGGTTTGACTGAAGCACCATGAGGGGCATGGTAGATTGGCTCTGCAGGGGCACCGCGAGGTTATTGGGAGGCCAGCATGGCTGGGATGCCGCGAGGGGTGCGGTTCGGCTGGGGGATCGAGAGGTTGGATCGTCTAGGAGACAGTTCGTCTAGGAGTCGTGGGTGGTCGGGAAGGCGCGGGCGGCTGGTAGGCACATGCAACCAGGAGGGCACTGCAGTTCAGCCTGGGGTGGAGAAGCTGGTTCAGCCTGCGGACGGGGTGGCATAGGCCAGTTCGGCCGGTTCAGTCGGGTGGAGGGCGTGCCCAGGGAGGCAGGCTAGGGTGCAACACAGCCACGACTGGTTCGGCTGGGGCACTGTGCGGTTTGGGCCAGTTTGGCTGGTGGTCGGTGTGGCCGGTGGGTTGTGTAGGTCTCAGAGGCCACAAGTAGTGCAGTTGTTTCCTTCATCACATTCGTCGTCTCGTCGCCAAGTCACCATGGCGAAGAACATCACAAATAAGATCAACAGAGGGGTCGGACCACGTTGGTCTGCTCTGCACCCTTCCACATTTAGGGTGATCGAAATTTTCTCACAAGAACATAAACAAGGAAAGAGCGTGGATGATTTCTTAAAATCATCAATTCTCATAATCCCTCATTAATAATAAATATTCCCAACCCTCAATGAAAAACATCAGTGGATCAACTTGTTCATAAGTTGGTCTATGTTATTTGTTTTGGAAGGAAAGAAACAAGGGAAAAGATATCATACTAAAATAAAATTAAACCCCTACCATTTTTTGTTGTTCATTGACGAAGTCGCGAGGAAGAAGATGAAGTTGTTGTCGTTCGTCATGTCCACTGCACACATCCAATCCAGATCTCTTTCTTCGGTTTATTGACGACGATGAGGAGGGATGGTCGGTCATCGAAGACGTCCCACGTCGGTTGCTTCCGCAAGGTGCTTCCAAGGATGAAGTCGAAGACGCTCTTTATTTGTATTCTTCGTTGGAAGAAATCATTCTTCATTCGTTTTTGGAGAAACTAGTTCTTCGTTGGAGAGAGATTTTCTCTCAAAACCTCCTTCCTCCTATGCCAAAAATACAAAAGGAAGACAAGAATAATAGATTATAAAATATATTAAGTCATTGGATAAGAATTCAAATTTGGTGAAATAATTAAGCTATCTCTACATAATTAATTCACGAGGTTGGCATAATTATAATCGGGGAAGGGTTGACAACATTAGAGGAGAGGGGTGGAGAGACTCTCCATCATTAATGAGGTGAGATGAGAGGTTTTCCTCTTCCACCATTATTAGGGGGATTTAGTCGTGGGTGGTCCCCACTTCGTAACTTCTCATGTGAGGTAAGGTTAAAGTGGGCCCAACCAATATAAAATCACATGGGAGGTTATGTTTTGGTGGTCCCCACCTCAAACTTCCACTTGGTTGGTTATAATAGATAATAAAAAATAAAATTAAACAAGCATTTATTTTATATTATTATTCCCATGAAAAACCCAAAAATTATCTTCCACCCTCAACCAACTGCCATTGAGGTGAAAGTATTCTTAAGAGAATATCGGTGATACATGTTCAACAGTTCCCTCATATTTCAATTCCGAGAGCTGGTTCAAAATTTATAAAAACTCACTCGTACGTTTACTGAACGTGCCAGATCATAAATTCAAAAATTGATTTTGTGCACTTCGGTCCTCGGAATCACGCGCCGTAAATTTTCGCGGACTCGTAAAATTTCATTTTAAATAAAACAATTACATGGAAATTTCAGGTCTTTACATTTTCCCCACCTCACGGCTTTATCTACCCGTAATATAAAACTCATAACTAAGGTAACACGTGGGGGAACTGATAATGCATCTGAGCCTCCCGCTCCCATGTGCTTACTTGGAGGTTATCGTGCTACTAGAGAAAGTTCACAAGAGGTATCGACTGTCCAGGAAGTACTTACTCCTATCGATCCTCAATCTCTACTAGAACCTCCCTAAATTTTTCCCCATCGTCGACGTCCATCTCACCATAGACAATGATGAGATAAGGGTTGTGCACATATCTATTGAGCTGGGATGCATGGAAGACGTCATGCACTTGATGAAACTGAGGTGGAAGAGCTAAGTGATATTCCATATCTCCAACAATGGTGAGGACCTAAAAATGTCGGATAAATATCATAGATAACGTGTCGTCTTGGCCAAATCTCCTTAGACCTCGTCGGGGTGAGACTCGTAGAAAGATATGGTCGCCATCCTCAAACTCTAGAGGTCTCCATCTCCTGTCGGTATATGACATCTGCTTTCTCTTTGTAGTCTTCATCCCCTCCTAGATGATATACCTCTTCTTTGTGGTATCTCATACCATCTCTAGTCCTACTAGTGTTGACTCCCCTAGGTCAGTCTAGCACAATGTTGATCTGAAAGGTGGCCCATACAACGACTCCAGAGGTGCCATCCCAATGGATGTGTGATAGCTGTTGTTGTATGAAAACTACACCAAATGTAATTGATCCTCCTAGGTGCGACCGTATTTGAGGAAACTAGAACACAACATGTCCTCGAGGGTCTGAATGGTGCACTCGGTCTGGCCATCCGTCTGAGGATGGAAGGTTCTGCTCAAATGAAGATGCCTCCTGATAGATTACCACAACCCCTTCCATAGATGGGAGTTAAAATGTGTGTCATTATTGGAGGCATTCTTCAATGGTACTCCTTGTAACCGCATAGTCACTTACATATAAATGCGTCCCAAACTCTCTACTAAACCCTTCTATTTGATCAGTAGGAAGTGGGATGACATAATGAGTCGGTCAACGATCACCCAGATCGAGTCCTGACCCTTGAATTTACGTGGAAGTGATGTCACAAAATCCATGGATATACCATTCATCTTCTACTTTGGGACCTCTAAAGCCTAAACAAAGCCTGCTCTTACGTGATTCTCTTCCTTCTGTTGCTGAAAAGTGAGGCACCGAGAGACAAACTCTACAACTGCTATATTCATTCGCACCAACCAGTGCTATCAGCAGAGGTCACGATACATCTTTACCACTCTGGATGTATTTCTATAGGGGATTTGTGGAACTCCCTCAACACTACATCATGATGTCACACGGGTATCACGGTATGTCATCTGAAGAGGATGATGTACTCCCCACCTTCAAAAAATCCATCGGGTTCCTGCCCTATGGTTATCTGAGAAAGTCCTATCTTATAGTCAGCATCCCCATGCTGCGCCTCCCAGACTCGCTGAAGAAGTGTGGGAGTGACTGTATGAGACCGAAGAAAGGTATCTCTATCTTTATCCATAATGTTTACTTATAAAGTAGCTAGCTACTAAGTCACCTCACCTAGCAGTTGTATACCATATCTCTTACTGAGTGCATTTGAAACAATGTTCCCCTTCCCAATAGTATAGACTATCTCGAATTCATAGTCTTGGAGGAACTCAAGACAATGTCACTGTCTCGGATTAAGGTCCATCAGAGAGAATATATACCTGATACTCTTGTGATAGGAGTACACGATAAAACGTACATCCATCAGATAGTGTAGCCACATCTTCAAGGCAAAGACCGCTGATGCTAACTCTAAGTCTTGGGTATCATAGTTCTTCTCTTGTTTTCTCAGCTGACGAGAGACATATGTGGTCACTACTTTACATGCATCAGGACACATCTGAGTTCGGTCCCTGATGCATTGAAGTAGACTACGTACCATATGCCTTCTTCTGGAAGCCTTAAGATAGGGGCACTAGTCAACCTCTGCCTCGGCTCTTGAAAGATCATATGGAATCTCTCTGACCACACAATGGGTTTCCCATTATTTTTCAAGCCTTACAGCAATGCTTCCACTCTGGGGAAGTCTGGAGCAAACCTCTGGTAATAACCAGACAAACCCAGGAAACTCTGTACCTCTGTCACACTCATGGGGGCTCCCAAAAAGTTAACCCTCAATATTCTTTGGATCCACTGCAACTGCATCGTCCAATATGACATGTCTCATAAAGTGAACCTATCGACTACATAACTGGAACATCAAGAGTTTACCATAATGCTGGTTCTCTCGGAGTGTGTCCAGTACTACCCAAAAGTGATAGGCATGCTCCTTCTCTGTAGTCGAGTAGATCAGAATGTCGTCGATGAAGACTACAACCATGATATCAATGTATGGCAGATAGATCCTTTTAATGAGTCCCATGAACAGTTATAGAGCATTGGTTATTCAAAATGGCATAATAAAGAACTCATAGTGGTCGTACCGACATCTGAAGGTCATCTTCTACACATCCTCATCTTGAACTCTAAGATGGTGACAACCTGATCTGAGGTCTATCTTCGAGAAACATTGTGCTCACTTCAAATGATCAATGAGGTCATCAATCCTTGGGAGTGGTTACCTGATCTTCACGGTCAACTAGTTCAGGAACCAGTAGTCAACATAAATACTCATGCTCCCATCTTCCTTCTTGGATAACATAATTTGGTCGCCCTAAAGAGAAACACTAGGATAGATGAATCCCTTCCCCAGCAAGTCCTCTAACTATACTCGGAGCTCATAAAGCTCCGCAGGAGACATCCAATACAATTGTTCAGATAACTTTTTCATCTCGGGGTACAATTAAATGTTAAATTTCACCCCTCTATGATGAGGTAGACCTGGGACATCATCAGGGAAGGCATCCCTGTACTCGTCCACCACTATAGGATAGCTCAGACTCTATACATCATCTTCTCTGTGGGTAAGGCATGACAACTGATGAGTGATCTTCTGCACCCTCATTTGGGTAAGTCTGTCCTGTCCTACAAAGTCTCCATTCTCATCGATGAAGGTAAACCTAGTCCCATCCGTGTGGACACACAAAACTTTGCACCTTACACAATCAATCTATGTATAGCCTATAGATAACCATTCCATACCCAATATGATGTTGTAAGGCCTCAATGCCACTACTAGGAGATTCTACCTAAAGCTCTCACCTTCTAGAGTAATCTTAAGCTACCGGTACCAGTGCGTAATCATCGAGTCTGCTCTCATAGGAGTCTCTAGCCGTGAGGATCAAGCCAATGGCTCTGTCAGAATCTCCGAGCTTCGAACGAGGGTAGTGGCAATGAAATAGTGACTGGAACATGTGTCTATTAGAACTATAGCTATGGTGGAAAAGGAATAGATGGTAGCTCGTATCATCCCTGGAGCATCATGATCGTAGCCCTCAGCTTCCTAGAGCTGATCTTTCCCATGTCCACCTGCTCCCTGTGGTCAGGGTTGACCTCCAGGTGGTGGTGGTGGTAGCACCATTAATCGTCGTCCACTGCCAGCTGCATAGCCAGCTCCTCTGCCACATCCACCTTATCCATACGGACTAACTCAAATGAATCTTTGTCTCTACCTTGGATGTCCTTAAACCATATACTAATCATCATAATGGTGGGTCGGATAGTTACGAACCATGTGACCATGCCATCCACATGTGAACCATTGCTCGCTCCTGGCATTAATGACTCTGCTCCGGATGCCCCGCACAACCGATCCTGAGTCATGTAGTTGACCACCTGTAGGTCTGGTCCTATTGGACCTCTACGACATATTTCTACATCAAACTAGACTCGTCTATGTGTCGACTGGGGGTGGATCTCGCTACTGGAGACTTCTTAGCATGGAAACTATCCAATATAAGGGCTCTCTCTAACACCTAAACCTACGTCTAAATTCTGATTGAGATCACCAAAGGACTAATCTCCCACCTCAGTCCCTTCTCAAATGTATGAACCATGAAGAAAGGGTCATAAACCATATCAATGGAGTAGCATGAGAGGTCTGTGAACCTCACGGAGTGCTGAGCTATAGACAAGTTTCCTAGTTGCAGACGAAGTAGCTACTGTATGTGTACAGTGCGAAGAGGCAATGGGACAAACTCTGCCCGAAATAGGCTTTTGAAGTCTACCCAGAGAAGCGTCATATCTTCATGAACCTAGATCATCATGATCCATCATCTGTTCAATGGTTCCCGTAGAAGGATTGGAACAAGAATCAACATGAGGTTTTCTTGTGTCCCTACCAGTCGGAAGACTCTCACCACAACCTTCTGCCAATCCTCAGTTGCATGTGGGTCCATACCCCCCTTGAACCTAGGTAGACTCATGCGCTAGAACTCATGCAACGCGCTCAAGAATTTTTTATCGTCTGTTGTTGGGGCTGGTGGAATCGGTGGCCCAACAGGAAGTGGTATTGGTGGTGCCTCCGCTGGAAAAGGTCCCTGCACTGAGGCCTCTTCGCTCGGTGGGTTATCTGTGCGTACAACTCTTGAGACTCTAGCTATTCGTCCATGAGGAGGCATCCTTAAGGAAACAGATGTGACATAGTCAAAAGATTATACACCATTAGCTAACCTGGTTGAGCTGAATTAAAGAAAACTATTGAAAACGCACACTCAATGAGTGCTTTCATGCACTAAGTCGAAAATTAGAAGTCATGGTCCTAGTGTATGGATACGTTGGCCACTGCACCAACACATGACTCTATAAACAGAGAACCACACTCACTAATCTTAACACAATTTCTTCATAGAAAAGAAAGATCATAGTCCTATGTTATATGGTATAACCGACTCCTATGGTACTAATTTGTCATGACCCGTCCCCTGGGGCATGTGTCGTGACTACACAAAACCTGCCTTCCATAGGAAAGGGGCTAGAAACTAGCACCAACGGCATAATTCCCTAAAACTGGGAAGGAATTTTCATTATAACCTGTAAACAAACACTTCTAATATGATCACAAGTAAAATGAATAAAAAACAGGTGAGTAAAGTAAGTAAAAAGGGGACAAAATAAAATCCCAACTGAAAAGTAGAAGACATTGAAAGTACCAGAACAACTGAGGAAATAGTAAAAACAGCCACTGGATCATCCTTCGAGGTTCGTACATAAAGGGTAATATAGATCGCCTCCTCAGTACTCCACGTCAGTTCGTCTCCTCCGTGTACCAACACGTCGTAAGGTCCACCTCCAGGTAATGTCCAGTCTTGGTACTCTCAGCCTCGGCCAGCGTTGTTCGTCGTCTGCATCCAACACAACATGGTGTGGGCATAGCCTGTGTAGGGGTGAGTATAACGATACTCAGTAGGGACCCTGAGACCCTCATGGTCTCACAAAATATAACACAGATAAACCAAAAAGAATAAAATCAATAGATAACCCCACTTAGGTATATGACCATACATATAACTAAGTTATCAAGCAATCCATCTAAATCATAAAAAAACTCAAAACTTACTGACTTAGCTAAACAATGATTTTATTCACATTATCGAAAACATGGATTCTGGAGAACACCTCCTCTATCGTGTACAATGGGCCTGCTGCGACAAAAAGGCACTTCCGAATAACCATAGACTGGTGAGGTACTTCTACTATCATGTACCGTGGGTCCGCTGCGTCACCAAAGAGCTCCCCACCGTGGCTCCACCGCCATAACCAGGCACAACCACTAATAGCTTGTAGATGTACTCCTCCTGTACAGTACCACGGGTCTACCGCCACAACTAGGCGCTCCTCCACCGTGGGTCTTCCGCCACAACCAGGAACTCCCCACTGGGCTAGTCATGTCACTCGAAGTCAATCGGTCAGCACTCATCATGTCTCAGCCAGCTACTAGGTCTCTGCACTCTGTCTTCTCATCACTAGAAGGATCCGCTCCAAGAGATAATGGTTGATACTCCAACTGTCCTGAAGTCCCACGAAGAAGTATCTCAGAGTTCTGTGATGTCATATGGGTCTCAACACAATAGAGAGAACTTCAATCGGTCACTCGGTCTGTGAGTTATTAGCCTTTTAGTCTCAGGGTCCTAGTTGGATTTTTTCAAGATCCAATCTGTCCATATCTCAACTATAACCACATCTCCAGTGGAGTATACTCAAAGGGACCATCATGCTCCATGATTACCAGGCTCGTGGATGGTTTTTCAAATAGACACAATGTGCCAATGATATGGCCAAAAGAAATAAAAGGGTTGTAGTGGGCCCATGATTGGTCTAACCCGGTCGGACCTACCAAGCCTGACCTAGTCTGGGCTGACCCGGTCTGGGTCGACATGGCCTGACCAGTTGGGTATGGCCCATCCAATTAGACAGACTAGCCTGTTAGCTTTGGCCCGGCCCGCTGGGCCCCGCCCACCTGGCCGCGAGAGTGCGGGGCGGTCACGAGGGCACCAACTAGCAACGGGTTGGTGCGAGGGAGATTTGGCCCAGAGGGCGACACGAGGGCGCGAGACATGTCAGTCAAAGAACCACAAGGGTTGTGAGAGGCCGGCGCAGGTGGGACAATGTGAGGGGTGTGGGAGGCTGGTTCGTTTGGGATGCCGCGAGGGGCGCGGTTCGGCTGGGGGCTTGGGAGGTCGGGTCGGACGAGAGCCAGTTTGACCAAGAGGCGTCGGAGGCCAAGAGGGATCGGGTGACCGTGAGGCGCGGGCGGTCAGGAAGGCACGGTAAGCCGAAAGGGCATTGTGGTTCATCTCAGGGCGATAGAGTTGAATGAGTTAGCGAACGCGGTGGCCGGGGTCGGTTAGGTTAGGCATAGGGCATGACCAAGTTGGAACAACCGGGGTGTTGCATGGCTGAGGTTAGTTCGGCCGGGGCGCTATGCAACTCAGGATGATTCAGCCAGTGGGAGGTGCATCCGGTGGGCGGTGCGGGCGCAGAGGCCGTGGGGAGTGCAGTCGTTTCCTTCGTCGCATTCATCATCTCATTGCCTCATTGCCATGTTGAAGAACATCACAAAGAAGATCATCTAAGGGTTCAGACTATGTTTGTTTTTTTCTGCAACCATTCTTGTTTAGGGTGATAACAACTGCCTCACAAGAACATAAACTATTAACGAGCATGGAAGATATCTTAAAATCATCAATTCCCATAATCCCTCATTAATAAAAAATATTCCAAACCCGCAAGGAAAATAATATGTGGATCAACTTGATAATAAGTTGGTCCTTGTTCTATGATTTGGATGGAATATTAAAAGGGATAAGATATCATACTTAAATAAATTTAACCCCTACCTTTGTTCACTTTTCGTTGACGGAGTCGTGGGGAAGAAGATAGAGTTGTTGTCATTCATCGCATCTGATGCACACATTAAATACCAAGCTCAGGCATGAGTTATTTGATAGAGATGAGGAGGGAGGTTCAGTCATCGAAGACGTCCTACGTCAGTTTCTTCTGCAAGGTGCTTCTAAGGAAGAAGTCGATGACGCTACTTGTCGGCGTTCTCCATTGTAAGAACGTGTTCTTCTTTCTTCATTGGAGAAACTTGTTCTTCGTTGGGGAGAGATTTTCTCTCAAAAGATCCATCCTCCTTTTCCAAAAAAAATAAAATGTTTCCAAGAATAATATATTATAAAATCTATTAATTCATTGGCATAAGAATTAAAATTGGGTGAATTAATTAAGTTGGATTCACTTAATTAATTCATGAGGTTGACATAACTAAAAGAGATGAAGCATTGACACCATTAAAGGAGAGGGTGGAGAGAATATACCTATTTAATGAGGGAAGTTGAGAGGCTTTCCTATCCCACCATTATTAGCAAGGTTTAGTCCCGGGTGGTCCCGACATCGTAACCTCTCGTGAGAGGTTAGGTTCTGGTGGGCCCCACCACCATAACCATCCATGAGAGGTCAATGTGTTGTGCTCCCCACCTCCAAAATCCACTTGGGTGGTCATAACAGATAATAAAAAGAAAAAATATGTGTTTATTTTATTTTATTTATCCCACAAAAAACCGAAAAACTATCTTCCACCCTCGACTAACTACCATCGTGGTGAAAGTCTCCACAAGCGAATACTGGCGATGCGAGTTCAAAAGTGCCCTTGTTATTTCAATTCCAAGCACATGGTCAAAAGATATAAAAACCCGCTCATATGTTTGCTGACTGTACATGAAAAAGTCTTCAGAAATTGATTTTAGGCACTCTGGGCCTCAGAATAATGCGCAATCAATTTTTGCAGACTCGTAAAATTCCCATTTAAATAAAAAAAATTACTTGGATATTCCGAGTATTTACAAAAATAATTAAAACATAGATAAAGGCTGATTTTTAAATATAACATGGATTATTGTTGAAAGGAAATAAAAATTCTAATAAAATAAATTTTTAATGCATAAAAAATTTTCGAATTTTTTTTACTTGAAAATGAACTGAAAATTTCATTTAATGATATTTTTATATCAATTTTAGACAAAAAATAATTTTTAATAAAACATAGTTGGAACCTAAAGAAAAATTACTATAGGATTTTATTAAAACCCACTCTTAATTATCTAATGTAACATAGAGTGTAAAATGGAAAAATTATTCAGAGATATCAAGAATATAAATTTGATAATATATCATGAGAATTTTTGAGTGATGGATAATAATATTGAATCAATAAATGAATAATCATAAACAATCATAATAAATGGTGATATTCTAGTAATAAACACTTACCAAATTAGAAACATTGAATTAAAATCCCCATTAATGAAAAAAATACCTGAATTGTTCAATAATATTAATATAAATAGATTCATGATATAACTTATCAATGTGGTAGTATATATAAAAATCATAAAATAATATAGTTTTATAACAAAACATGTCCCCCAAAGAAGTAAAATTGGAACAAAATTCTATCACCACTTTGGAAATATTTAAACGGTTACAAAAAAAAGATATATCCTCAAATAGATGTGTAAATGAAAAAATATAAATAATAATGATAATATATTCCATTTAGGGTATGTATAATCACCACATAGAATAATGATTAGTTGAATATATCATGTCTCTCACAAAATTAAAAGGTGATATTGAAATCCCCTACTACTAGAGTGAAAATTGAATCATTCAATTTATGAAATAAAAAAAATGATACATTTAATATCATGAAATAAAATAAATTAATTATTTAACCTGTCATAGTATATAATATACACCACTAAAATTAAACATGTTGAGAACATGGAATTATTCTCTCAAAAATAAAAGTGATACTACAAATCCTCTTACATAATGTATTTTATTAATTTTTACTTGTTGAAACATCTGATATAATAAATATAATTTTATTATAAATATAATTGAGAATAATTATCATTATATCATATGATTTTTCTTTTCCTATGATCATTTTTTACCCTTTTATTAATAATTTTTTTATGAAGTTATTATTCTATTTATACCTACTTTTTTAAATGTTTTAATCTGATATATTTTCAGTTATCTTATGTAAATGGTGACTTAATTATATCTAAAATATTAATTTTGATATTAATATAATATATATTCTTTTTATATTAATTTATAATAAAATATAAAAGACAGAAATTGAAAATCAAATATATCGTTATGGAATATGTATGACATACTTATGAGCGAATAATGTTATCATTTTCTATCGGTTTTATAGATACAAAATTATATAGAAAATAATCTTTACATATTAATTTTTTTATCATATTTTCATAGTTTTTATAATCCATCCTTAATAAATTTCATATAAATCCTGGATGGATATAATTTCTCTAGGAGGTGGTAGTTTTCCATAGACAATAACAATGTTATCATATTCCAGACAAAAAAATATGATGTTATGCGTGATATAACATTTCCAAAATCAAAATTAAAGTGTAAAAACCATTAATTTTTATATATAATATAAATAAATTAATATTCTTAACCTTTAGTGGTGGAAATGAAAGAAATAATGACATTGGTTCATGAGGTGGTAGTATACCTTAGACATGAACAATGATTACTTATACCGTTTGATTGATGTGTGTAAAGTTTTATGTATTACCATCCAAATAAATATTAGTATATTATGAATAATTATGATGTTGCATAATTTTTATATAAAAAGTATTTAAGAGGTTTTAGGAAGAAATAAAACAAAATGTTTGTGGATGAACGTTACCTCTTCTTTGAGTATCTCATTTTGGTTTTCACTAAAGTATTTACTTGAAAGGGTTTATGTACAAAGGATGGAATATAAGGTGAAATTATTGAAGATTATTATTGAATTTTTTGATGTTGTGATGATCCAAATTGGTTTGTATATGTGAATAAGTGAATGGGTTTAAGATACCTTTTATCATAGTTGGAGGAGAGGACTTCTAGTAAATAAAAAATTATAATGAATAATGGGAAGTATATCTTACATCATATACCTGATATAATGTTCCATGTTTGAAAAAAAAGTCATATGATCAAAATAATTTTATAAAATGGATGTAGGATAAATTTTAGGCCATTTCTCATTAATGTTTAATGTTTAGTCCCATAGTATATACTTTTTTTCTTAAAGGCTATGAAAACAATTATTTTCATTCACTAATGATTTATGTAAAACATTATGATGAAACTATATGATATAATAATTTATTGTGATTCAAAATATGGAATCGGTTCTTCATAAATAAATTTACTTTTATGTTAGAAATTAATTTAAAATTAGTACAACAGATGGGGAAAAACAACATGTTTTTAAACTGAATATGGTAAAACAATTTGATGTTTTTTAATTAAATTTCAATGTAAAATATATTTTTATTAAAAAATTTTGTTTATTATATTTTATTTGATCAAATTATAATTTAAAAAATTAAAATATAGTATAACGTTATAAAATATTTAGATGAAAATATAATTTTTAATAACCATTTTTCATTCTTTACTATTCATAAAAAATAAATCTTACCATAAAAATACCAAACATTATCCCAAATATTATTTTTTTCATCCAATTTTAATTTTTTTTCTATTTTATCAAATAAAATTTCTAAATGTGGGAAATGTTAGTTTTAAAATAAGTTTTTTTGTAAAAATACAATAATACTTACTTTTAGAATTATAATGTTTTTTGAGTGCGATTGGGTTTGTTTAGATCTTTTTTGTAGAAGACCTATCATGTGAATTATATAAAATTTATTGAATATATAATATATAAATTTCAATAATATAACAATAGAAGTTATTTTCTTCATTTTTTATATAAAATACACTTCTTCTAATGAAATAGTTGTTTTTTCAAAAATAGATTTACACTTATCTTCAAATGGATTTGATTTTCATTTATATATAAGTCATTTCCAAATAATTATATAAAAATTTCATTATTTTATTTCAATAAATTATTTAATACTATTCATACCATCCATTCCGACTTGTAATTTATGACTATCATATTACCTAATTGTATTTATAATATATTGTAGTTCGGTAAAACATTGTAGCGCATGTAACAAAAATTATCGAATGAACTCATTATTGTGTCATATAGAAGGCATTATAATGTTTCCAAACCAAAATTTAATGTCAATGATTCGTTTAGATAAATATTAACATGGTGGTTAATATAAATAATGCTTAACATGTTGTAACATTCAAGTTATGCATAAACAATGTTAATTTATTCGAAAATAATTATTTCATAAAAACTCTTGTTGTTACTTTACCTATGAGAAAGATATGAGATTCATTATAATATAATTAAATAAATTATCATATTACATATACAGAAAGAATATTTATGGTATCATAATATCATATTCTTAGAAAAATATAGTAATCATTTAGTAATATTGAAATAGATAAATATATCACTAAAAGTAATTTTAAAAAATTTAATTGAAAAAATATAGAAATAAAAATTTACATAGGTACCATAAAATTTTATTAATTATAAAAAAACATACAAAATTCTAGTGTTTTAAATAAATCACGAAATCATGTAATTATGGTTCTAATGTAAATAGTCTTTTAGACATTAATAATAGTAAATTGTGCATTATAAGTTAAAATAATGATTTTGTTTGGAAATTTGATTAAAACTACCTATTAGGTAAAATTAAGGGAATATTAATTTTGAAAACATTATGATTAAAGATGAACATTATTAAAATATAAATTAACAAATAATTAATGGAAAATAAAACCTTCATGAAAACAATTTAATTAATATATGGACATGGAATAAACCATTCATCCACACAATATGAAATTATTGTTTTTTCACTATAAATAATTTCTAGTGAATTTTATATATAAAAATGTGGGATATGAATTAAATTTATATAATAATTTAAATACTATATTAAAATAAAATATATGTGGTTCATGAAATTATAACCACCCAACTTACCCCAAAATGGAACTTTTATGATAAACAATCTCAAAAATTGATATTTTCACATAAGGGATTCATCATTTTAGAAATATTTAAATCAAAGTCATCAAAAAAAGAAATATTATATGCATTGAAAAATACCATTGGTATATGGATTAATATTTCATAGATAATTTATGGTCTTGTAAGTACACCATACTATGGAATAATGGTTCATGAAAAGATGAATTTCATAAGAAATTGAGAATGAAAAAAATAATCCATACAATGATAATATCATTGAAGTTATAAATAATCAATTACATACTTATTTGTATGAATTTGATAACAACAAAAAAATTTATGAAATTTTTTTTCCCTTTCAAACATATTCTTGGAAGAAATAGTTAATGAAGTTGAAGTTTAACCTAATGAATGTAAATTGAGTATGGAAGAACCTAAAATTGAGTCCAGACATTCTATATAAGTCAACTAACTCTAATATAATTAAAATATATAAATTAGTTACTAATATAGTATAACATTAGTTCTTTATTAAATTATAATTAAACAATTTATTTAATCTATTTATATGATATATTTAATTAACTAATTAATTTAGTTCATGTTAGGTGATTTGAGGATGTTAGTGGCATGATTCAAAACATTCGTCACTAGATTGACCATGGTATACATGATCATTGATAAATCTCTACTAGAATAATATAAATGAAATAACTACCATTTTTATATATTATGATTTTATTTGTATTCATCCATCATCATCATATAAAAAAAATCAAATACACAAGTTTGAGAGGCGGTACTCTATATGTACACATGAGTGATGCTTTTACATTTAATTGGATGTAAAATAACTATTATTAATAAATAAATAAAATTTTAAAACATTATCGTTCAATAATAATAAATTAAATTATTCAATTATATCCAAGTGAAAAAATGTGAATGGATATTTTTTGTAAAACTTAACACATCACTTATTGGAGATTTTAGTCTTTATGTACACGTGTGTAATGAATAAGTTTTTAATGATTGGAATTGTATAAATATATATGATATATTAAATTTATGGAGAAATAATTATATTATATATATCATATAAAAAATTAATTACATCATAATAACAATCCATGTGAGGTGATTTACGAAAAATGAAACACATCACTCCACATAGGGAATAGATTATAGTAATGAATTATGTATGCTTCCACTTACCTAAGATGGAAAATGAGATTAAAATGTGTTATAGAATAAACATAATAATTTTTTAGTATATTTGAGATACTAATGGTATAATATCACAACATTTATGATATTTTTTAATTAGGAAAAATAATAAAGAATAAAATAAAAACACACATTATAAAATTATACCATGTCATCACACAACACCCATGTGGTTATACATAAAACCTAATTAAGATTGTATTATAATAAAAAGGGATAATTTAAAGATTCTAGGGATAAAAGGAACATATTTTTGCATGGATTAACTGTGATAATATGTTCTTGATGTCTAGAGAATAAAGGGTTGGGGTGTCTTTCTATACTTGAGGGAGATGAATCACTTTTAATTTTCTAAATGATTTAAGTGCATTAATTAATTAAATAATAAAAAAGTAATTGATATAAATAATAATGAAGAGTAAAATATATATATTAAATTTATAACTATAAAATATAATTTAAATCATTTTTTGGTTATTATTGTCCTTATAAATTGAGATATAAATATTTTAACCCAGAAATAAGTCTTACCCAAGAAACAAAATTTTTTATCATAGTTTCAATTCATATTGACCATAAATGATTGTGGGTTTACTAAAACAAATTACAATAAGTTTTGAAATATCTATATCAACATGAAAAATTTAATATCTAAAATTTCTAGAAATTTATTTTTAAATGTTCATGTAAAATGTGAAAAATATATTGTCCATAACGTTCAATTATTAACTATAAAATGGGGTATATATAATAATGGATACAGAAAATGAATCTATGTAAATTAATTTGAATATATATAAAAAAATAAATTAAATTTTATATCTAGTTTTGAAATTTTTTATTAAAATAGATATCTTGAAATTGAAATTTTCATTAAAATCAAAATTTAGTACAATGCACTAAAAATTAATTTTTTTCTAACTATTATGAAAGAACCATCATAATATTACAAAGATATGTTGATTTATTTAACTGTATATATTTGTACAATAAAAGAAATATAATTTTTATTATAAGAACCCAATATTTTCATGAGATTTCTCTGTATTTTTTTGGTTATCGTACATCTTTAGTGGAATTATAGCCCCCATTATAGACGATTTAAATCATAGACTAAAGATATGATCCACCCATAATATTAGATCTTTATCTCATTCTTTATCATGATCCTCTTTGTTCTACTTCAATTTTGGATATCCTTTGGAATGTTTTGGTCAATGAATTAGAGGTATGTTGTCTACATTCAATTCTCATAGTCTTTAATTCCATTTTCATGAATGTATTTTGAGATTTCAATAGTTATGATTGAATATTGTATCGAAAAATTGAATATTTAAATTGGTTATATAATTTATGAAATCAAGGAATTGATTAATTAAGTTTCTAGGTGAATATGAGATGAGTTTAAAATGGTAAATTTTATTTTAAAAAATTATGATTATAAAATTTGGGGGTTTGGATTAAATAAAGGGTTAAATTAATTAATGAAATTGGATTTTTGTGTAATTGATGGGATATAAGGATTATTTATTTGGTCAAAAAATCTGATTATGAATTATTTTAACAGGATATCTATGAGATGTTTGACATGAACACAATTATTTAATGGGTTATATGTTTTAATGTAGAAAAGGGGATAATAATGAATTACTCATATTATTCTGCATGATTAAATTGAATTCCCATGTGGTTGTTATAAATCTTGTTGGTATAACATGATGAGAAATGTTCATAAAAATAGGATTAATGTTTATTAACAATGATTGATGTGATATATGTTTGATTCATTTAAATGTTAATTTTGGACCAAGGCTAACGATCTATGTACCCATATGTGATTATAATTGTATGAATGGGGGCTAAGGCTCCAGGTGATTTTTATATATTGATACATGGAATGAGGCTCTAAATACCCACAATACATTGAGCGTTGGGATAGGGATACTGGCTCTAAATACCCATGGGGTGTTAGACATGATGATTATTCCCATCATATTGGCATTAGGATATGGTTCCAAATTAATGAGATGTGAAATGAATATAAATTTATTACTAATACCAATGTTTCATATAGAATTTTTAATTTGCAATTTAATATGGTTCAGACTCAAGTGTGGGCTGAATCAGTTATTAAGGGTTTAGGTGTCTTAAAAAACCTGAGTGTTTATGTGGTCAAATAAAGAATATCTGAATATGTAAATTATTTTCCTTAATGATTTTAGTTTTTTATTTATACAACATCATACATTGTTAATCACTGTGTATTGGTTTATATTCCATCAATGTTGACATATTGAGTTTAATTTCACTCTACATAGGCTTCCGGATAAGTACTCTAATGGAATTATTGATTGTAGGACATGATAAGTTAAATGGCCCCATGAAAGATGGTAGAGTTGTGATGGACCATTGATAAGGAACTATAATTATTGTTAGGGAACACATAGAGTTATTAGTGTCTCTTTTGGGTGTTTCGTTTGACAAAGTGCAGATACATGGCATGGAATATATGCTCCTTTATATTTGGGTGTTGTATTCTTGCAATAGTCATCAAGTGATATTGGAATTATTATGTATCTGGATATATCCTTGGGATATTGTTTATTTATTTCTACTGTTGTGATGCTTCTACAAAGATGTTACAGTCTTCACATGATAAATATTACTCACACCTTTTGAGTTGATGGATTATTCTTTGTGGGGAGTCGTGCATGAGGTCATGTGTCTCTAATTCACCGGGAACCAATGTCTGGTGCTCAGGTCCAAACATTACAAATTGGTATAAAAAGGTAATTATTTTCTTACTATTGGGGAAATGTAGGATTGAATCAAGAAATAATAGGTCAACGAACATGAGCTCCTACTTGGGAGAATATTAACCATGTGTTGTAGAAAAACACAGGTACATGGGTTGGATTTTTTTTATTGATGAGTTTTTTTATAGTTAAACGTTAATTATCCTTGAGGGATTAGCCTATTGTGAGATGTGATTTTTGTTTCTGCGATTTTATAATATTTTTTTCATTTAATGATATAGCCTATGAGTTTTGTCTAAATGAATTATTATAGGAAATAATAAATTATTGAGGGATTCATCATTGTTAGGGACACATATGAAAAAAATTGGTATGTTATTGAAATTTAAAAGTTTTAAATTTTTTGTGAAATTTAATTGAAAATGTTTTCTGATATTGAATTTAATGTTGTAAAACAATGTCAAATGTTAATAAATAGGTGTGTAAGGAGAAACTATAAAATGATAATGTGTTTATGCTTGTTAACCATAACATGTATGTATGATGGTTAATAGTAGTGTAAGTGCCTCAGTTTTTATTGTGTGTCAAAGGGGGGTGAATTTTTATGTATTTATGATAACCCCTCTCGTTAACTATGTTAATGATGTGAAATTTGTTCAAAGGATTTTATTTTTAATTTTATAGCTATTAATCAACGATTAAATTTAATAATATGATGATATGTGGATATGTCTTGATCTTATCCTCCATAAGTGGAACAAAGGTCACTAACAATGTCGGGTAAAGGAGAGATATATATGTTATGTGAGAACATTTATCAATTCATGAATTTTTTGGAGAGAGACCCAAATAGTTTTGTGAAGAGTATGTAGACCTTATATGAGAATTTAGTTAGAACAACCTCTGACATTCACTGGAGAGGGTGGACTGACGGGAGTAAATTTCTAGATTGAGTCCATCCAAACTATACATGTCCATGTAGATACTCCTACAAATACTACGGTCATGTGGGATACTTAAATTTTTTGGGATCATAAAATCACTGGTGGGATGTTTAAATTCAGACTGGGAAGGATGATTTTACTTTATCGATGGTCTTCCAGGAGAATTTTCAAGAGGACTTCTATCAAGAAACACTGGGAAATACAGGGTAAGTATGTTTATGTTTTTTGACCAAATAGAGTATGTTCATGATAAACTATGGTGGTTGATTAAATGAATTTCATCCCATTTCTCTAGTGCTTTATTGGGATGAGACATATATGGAATGGACTATCTATGATTGACTTAAGTGTTAGATTGAGCCCCTATTAATATATTTTAGCTTAAAAAGTTTTTTTGAAGTGGTATCTCAGGCTCTAATATCTGAGATGAACATAGACGTGGCTTCCAATGAATAAATGGTGTATTATTTTGGATGAAATTGTGTTATGTAATAAATATATGGAGGTTTCTATATGATAATGTGGTTCAAATCAGTTAAAGGAAGAATAGATTGAGGTAATGAACTATTTCTCTGGATCATACCCAATTTCGTTTCTACCAATGTATTAGGAAAGGACACATTCCATAACATTGTACATGACTAGTATTTGGGTGAAAAGATTTAGGTAAAATGATATATCTATATAGGTTTAAGTGTAATCCATTAACTGTGGATAATGAAGGGGTTTCTAGATAGAACTAGTGTATGGGAAGTGTATATTCTATGTTGTACCATTATGGGTGTTTGTGTTCTCTTGGAAGTGGAGTTTGAGTTAGTGGTTGTGGTAAATCTATGTAACTAAAACTATATTAGTAAATTCGTGTAGCTCAGGGGACTCTACCTACATCACATAGAATAGTTATGAAGGGGTTTCATGCCATTCATCCTACACTAGTGGTTAGAGAGGCTTTACTGACATCAAATTGAGGCACTATTCTTTTAGATTCGACACTTGAAAGTGAATTATATGGAAATGGATCCACTAATTTTTTATATATTAGGAACATATAATTGGTTTGATAATGGTATTTTACTTCATGATTGATGTTATGATGATAGATACACCTTTGAGAGTTTGGGAGAGATACATCTTTTTTTGAAAGGGTTTTCACTCATGGTTTGGGAGTATCGTTTTAGTTGGGATCATTACATCTTTAAAATTTCATTCATAGACCAAATTGTTTGTATGAAATAATTAGAAGGATACTAATTCCACATCCATTGTAACCTAATAAGATTTTATTTCATGTCTCATGAGGGTGACAATTACATTCATCATAGATAGTGGGATATTTATGCGAGCCATATAGTGAAAATTCATCAACTGTTGGGGGAGATTACTTCCCAGGTTTATAGTCTAGTGATATATGAAAGAGATGTGAAGATTGATATATTTCCATCAATAGTGGACATGTTCTAAAACATATTTCATGAGGGTTTTTCATGGGTTCCACCAGAGATTGATGTGGTATTTATAATTGAGATTATATTTGGGGCTGAGATAATTTTTTTAAACCATATAGAATGTAAAAAACACGTTTTTAAAAGCTCATGACATGTATTTAATTTTTAATGGATAAGGGTTTCCACCTATCCAAGTATGCCACCTAGGGGTTACCAAGTCTTGTTTATGAATAAGGAAGAAAAAGCATTCCACTTGTGTTTTGACATGAAAATGATGATCTGAATGACTTTGATTTAGCAGTATCCCCATATTTTAATTGATAATCTATTTGACTAGTTTATGGGATATTTCTTCACAATTATTAACATCAGATCTAGGTACCATCAATTGAGATTATAACCCTAATGAAACCTTGGACTCATTTCAGAAATAGGTATGGCCAATGTTAGTTCTTCATAATTTTTTTTCAAGTAGATAAAATCATTATATGTATTTATGGAATTATTTAATTGAATCATTAATCCATAACATGTTCAATTTTTTGATGTGTTTTTGGATGGTTTTTAGTGTACTCTAATAATCATTATGATCATGGACAACATATTACATTTTCTAAAGTACACTGAGAGAGAATAAACTATATGTTATTTTATAAATGTGAAAATTATGGATTAATATGGTAAATTTATTATTAAAATTATCTCAAAGGAAGCATTGTTAGTGTACACAATGAATTTGAAGGAAGCTGGTTCTTGGGATTAACCTATGTATTTATTTATTGTCTTTATTTTTCTGGCGTTATGGGATTTTTTTTGTAGGTTCATCTATGACATTTCCAATTTTGAATAACCATTTATGGGACTACCTAAGAAGTATATAAAGTGATATTATTATAGAGCATGTGAGAATGTTATCAGAGAGATGATAAAGTGTTTCACTATTGACCTATATATATATTACCTGAGCCAGGTGAGTAGTATATGGTGTTTCTTGATGCTTCTGGGATAGGAAATGGAGTAAAATTTATTAGGTAGATGATGTTGTGGAGTATGGCTCATAATAGGTGAGGCCACATTAATAGAACTACGCAACATATGACCTTATGTTATCTGTATTTGTATATTCTTTGACATATTGGATGAATTATCTATTTGGAGAAAATTTTACTGTGTATTCTGATCACAAGAGATGAAATAATATATTTTTTTGATATTTGAATCTTCAGTAGTGTAGGGGGTGATTATATGGTTCTTGTTGATTTTGATATAGCGTATACTCCCATGAAGTGAAATTGTGTTTATGATGTTCCAAGAAAGAAACGTAGTACTCAAGCATCTCAGGAGTCTATTTATGAGAGAAATATGATGATATTATTGGTTGACATGCATGTTTACATTATGGGGGTCTTAGAGTAGATGGACACCATAATATTATGACTAGAGTCTACAGTTTTGGGATGAAGAAGGGATCAGTGGTATGCTTATCTAGTATGTATATCCATGGGTTAATTTTGTGAAGGTGGGGAGTCACCTTTATATTAGACTATAGGTGAGGAATATATCATATATGTTAGGAATCTTGTGTTTGTGCATACAAGAATCTAGGGGGATATTATGTTTGAATTTAATGCCTCAAAAAGGGCAGTTCATTTTTTTATAAAACAAAATTCACCCTGAATAGTGGATGCAATATTATAGACTGATAATGAAACGAGATATTGTAGGGTTCATTAAATGATGATACAATTGTCAGTAGGTGAAGGGTGAGCATAAGAAAACTAATGGTTTACTAAAATAGTTTCATATTCCAGAACAAATGTTGGATATTGTTAATATAAATACTTTTTCCCCTTCAGTAAACCTTGGGTTAATGAACCTATTTTGGTCATTGGGGACCTAATGAATAAATCATCACATTTGGTGCTTATAGTGGACACATTTTTTGTGGTTCAGTTGTGATATTTTTTATGTTTTGGAGATAGTCAATATATATGGGATTCCATAGAGTATTATCTCAGATAATGAAACAAATTTTACATCTTGATTAATTCTATGATTGTAAAGAACACTTTTTAAACATTATTTACTTTGTATGGGTTTTCAACCATAGACAAATGTGTACTCAGAATGTACTATATAAGTGATGGGGGTTATGCTACGAGTGTGTGTTCTAGACTTTCACGTGTCTTGGGAGAAACACCATGAACACAGTCCACCTAAAAAAATTTTATTAAAAAAATATTTAGATTAAACTATATTAGGATATATATGGTTAGATATTATGATCACCTCAATGATCGATGAAGGCAGGTGAGTCAGAGTTTTTATGACCAAGCCTCGTGTAGAAGACATTAGAGTAGGTTCAGTTGATTTATAAGTGTATGACTAAAAATTGGTTTAGAAATAAGTCATATATTGATAGATATTGATGACCACTAGAGTATATATATGGATATATTATTTTCCTTTTGCTTTTTCCTAGATCGGTTCACTGTATAATATAGAGACATGGAATATTGGCACCCAGTATTGATGGACCATTTGAGGTTGTGGAGAGAACTAGTGTTATCTTGTATTTGATTGTAACTTCCATGGAGGTATAGTTCCATGAATGATGATTTTCATTTTTGAGATCTTCAGAGGTATGAACATTACATTCCTCCTGTGATTAAGGTGCATGATTTTTTTCCTTGAGATTGATGCATCCATTGACTATTATCCAATACGTTTGTTGGATATGAATGAATAAATTGTAGTAGGGAATGATTGTGATGATAGTTCTTGTATTGTTTCTACAATGACATGTTCAGAAGGAATAAGGTGAGGGATAAATAGATATATATGCTCAATGGCTCGATGTTTTCACATTAGACACTTAGTGATGCTTAGGAGTATTTCTCGAGGATGATATTTTATAAGGTGGGTATATTGGCATTCCCAACCAATTCTAGAGATATATCATTATTGTTTTCATGTTACCAGATAGAATAAAAGTCATTAAGCCTCAGTTATTAATGAATCAAATCCTAGACTGAAGATATAAACCTCCATTAATTTGAGATGTAGATCTTGTTTATTCCTCAGGATCATAGTTTATCAACTTTAATTGGAGAGTTTTTTGGTGAGTGTCTCTCCACAATAATTTGGTATGTGGTTTAAATTCAATTCATGTGGTCTTTAATTAAGATTGCATGAAATTATTTTGTAGTTTCAATAGGATCGATTGAAAATCAAATCTCAACTTGAATAAATCAATTGGTCAATTAATTTATGATATAATGGAATTGATTTATTATGATTCCATGTGAATTTGATTTTAGTTTAACATGGGAAAATTCAATTTGTAAAATTTTGATTGTGCAATTGGTGGTGTTGGATTATTTAATTGGTTTATTTAATAAATAGAATATTTTGATTGAATAGTTGATGGGAAATAGGGATTTTTTATTTGGTCAATTAATGTCTTTATGAAATAACTAATAAGAGGAATTATAGATGGTAAACATCACCTTAATAGATTAATGGGATATATGGTTTAATATTGAAAAGGCTTAAGGATGAATTATTAATGGGTTATAAGGTTAAATTTTGATGTACATTGTTTTTGAAATAAATTCTAATTGTATACCTTGATTTTAAATGTTTATAAATGTGTTATTACTGTTGACTATCTTTGATTGATGTGATATATGTGATATATGTGATATTTTTGTGGTTGATTAAAATATGAGTGCATGACATAGATTGAAACTAAAAAAATCCCTATATGTGATTATTATTGTATGGGTCATGGAATTGGGCTCCAAATACCCATATGTGATAATTATTATATGGGAAAGAGACTGTGGATCCATATACCCATACATGATTATTATTTAATTGTATTGGGACTAAGGCACCAAGTATCTGTTTGTTATTATTATTATTATATAGGAACGTTGCTGGGGATCCAAATACTCATGTGACATTTAGGTGTGTGATAGGGATAGAGGCCTCAAATACCCATGGGGTAAAAGAAATGACATTCGACACACATGATATTTTCGCTGGAATATGTTTTAAAAATACTATAATGTAAAATGGAATAAAATAGATATTGAAATCCCATGTGTTGTAATGAAGTGTGAATTTCAGATTTGATAGGGATCTGACTCCAGCATTGGATGAAGATGTTATTAAGGGTTTACATTACATTTAGAACATGAGGATTTATATAGGTAAATAAATCCTAATATAATATTTTAACTATTTATCTTAATTCTTGTACTTTATTCTTTATATAACAAAATACATTGATATTGACAAGATGTTATTATAAAATTAATTGGTGATTGTATTCTGAGTTTCACTCACACCCTAATTGGGATACATGATGAATACTGAAATATACTTCATCTTTTTTAGGTAGTATAAATGAAATTGCCCTATCATAGATGGATGTGTCAGGTTTTAGCACAGACGAGGAAACGCGACTTGGTGTTGGGACCTACTCAGAGTTTATAGTGTCTTTATTTTACATTTTTTACATAGGGAATGTTCTTTGAATGACATATCTATTTCTTCATCTTTTCATTTTTTATTCCTTCTTTAGTCATATTTTGATACATGTTTTATTCAGGTTATGGTTATATAATTTATATATTGATTGTGTATTTCTTTATTTATGTGGTTGTGATAAAGGGAGTATAGTCTCCCCATGATAGATATTAGACACTCGATTGAATTCAGTATCCTCGGGTGTATAGGGAGGCACATCTAAGGTCATATGGCCCACTATCTTGGGGAAATGGTCTTGGGACCTTGGGTCATGAAATTAAAGTTATAATTTAAAACTAATATTCTCTCACAAAATGTAATGAAACAATTTTAAAAAAATATTATAGATGTGTAAAATGATTTTATTCTCAATGAATTCATAATAACCATAATTAAATGAATGTTAACCAATTTAATTGAATATATAATATAATTATCTTATTAGAATTATTTTTTAATATTTATTAATATAATCTATTATGATGAAAAACATTGCACAAAATAATAATTTTTATGAAATATATATTCCTCAATCAATAGGTTAAATATTCGTTTAAATACAATTGAAATCAATTATTCTTTATGATGATATATCTAATATATATTCCCAAAAACCATGTATATACATCCTTCATAATACATTAATATATATATCATTTAATACTTCATTAAATCTTATTCATATACATCTCCTCAATCATTTTTATTATATTCTATATTCTTTTCTTTATTTCTATTATAGTAGTTGGGGTCACAATCATCAAGGATAACCATATGGATAATGTTTTCATTATTTGGATTATTTATTTTTAGTTGAATTTAGAATAATATTAGTTTTCTTTATATTGTTCTATATTGAAAACTCATAATTTATTAGTATTTACCATTCAATTTAATATATTATTTTTATAAAAGTGTCATGTTTAATTTTAGTTTTGTTATTTTATATATATAATTCTCTAAAACATAAACTTCATTTTAAGGGATAATTAAATATTGAGATATCAAAGAGTTACAAAAATATTTATTATAGAAATATGAAAGTTTTAGTTTTTATTCTATTGTTTTCTACATAAACATCAATTATAAAATTGTATTTCATATTTTCTACAATTAATGTCCCTAAATTTTGTAAAATAACTTGTGCCCATGTGGAAATTTTACAGAATATCGATAATAAAAAAATTATGATAATCTATTTTTATATATTAATATCATTGTAATATCTGATTAGTCATTCATTATTTTATAATGGTTTAATGATTCTGGCATTAAAAATGTAATTTTGTGATTAAATTTTAATATTTTTTTATACAAAAATTTTTGGTTAATTATAATATTA
Organism: Viscum album; assembly: GCA_963277665.1. Taxonomy (NCBI): domain Eukaryota; kingdom Viridiplantae; phylum Streptophyta; class Magnoliopsida; order Santalales; family Viscaceae; genus Viscum; species Viscum album. The sequence goes on along the minus strand of OY728129.1, from coordinate 274,050,842 downwards.
GTTTATGATTTCTATTTTTTCTTCATTTTTAAAGGTATCCCATATACATCATTACCATTTAAGGTAGGATTTCAACTTAGATGACACTACATGTAAACTAAATTTTGTTAGGCATTTTTTATAATTATATAATGTTAGGAAATTTTTTCATCAATGCATTCCCAATAATTAAATACATCATCCATTCGATCATCTTAAAATGACCCGAAATTTTACTAACATAATAACACTATTTCAATAATGAATAAAAACACACTCATTATTAAAACATTCCATTATTTTTTATTAACATGAAACACATTTCCTTATTCATTCAACAAATTACACCTACACTCACTAGCACATAAAAATTCTACAATGTCTAGTTTATATGATGGAGATAGTGGTCAATTTTTAATTGATAAAAATATGTGATTTATTTTTTACCAAATGATTATCATCTGATCTAGTAGATTATTTTTATTAATATGATACATATAATAAAAATATCCATTAAAACTATAATAATTTTTAAATTATGTACATAATGTCTGGTATCATATAGATTTACAATATTAGTAATTTTATTATTTTATAATTGTTCCGTTCTATTTTTGTTATGATCCAATATTTTTTATTTGATTCTACGAAATAATTTTTTGAATTCTAATTTTCTAGTAAGGTATATAAGAAAAATAATATTTAATATAATTATGTAATTATTGTTTAATATTTTTTATTTTTATAGGGAGGTTTTTTCCCAATATTATTTATAATAGTAACTCAAGAAGTGGGTTATTTTATTTCTTGAATTTACACCCAATTGGAATTTTAATTATCCATATTAAAATTAATATTTCTAAATTTCTTATATGATTTATAATTATATATAAAGTGGAATATAATGTAATTTGATGAAGAAGAATATATATACTTTTACCGTGGTTTGTGAACACAAAATATGTCTCTTACTCCACTAAACTAACAATCAATATAGTTTTACTAATTTTTTTAAGATCATTTTAAAAGTGATTTCAATATCTTAGTATAATAATTATAATTTATTAGATTTAAAAATTAATATCATTTTATCAAACAAATTTGACATAATACATAAGTCCTGCTTTATAATTTGTTACATAGAATTAGAAGTATGAACTCAAAATAAAATACTCAATATAAAGTTAAAATACAAATATATCACAATATTATAATAAAACATAATTAATGAATGAAAATATCATTCATAAATATGTCTAAAAAGTTTCATAGTATTTTTTGTTTTAAATTAATATGAAAAAGATAAAATATTCATATAATTATATCATTAAAATCTATCCTAATTCATGAATTCAGAATAACAGAATTAAAATTAAATATATTTCCAATAATTAGTACATTTTTTTCATGAATCATTATTAAATTTATAATTTTATTATCGGATTCATATTTATTTCATCCAATAAATTGTTTTATACCTTACTAAAAATCTTGTAATATAATATATATTCTAAACATCATGTCATATATGAAAACATATGTGAAATAAATAAGTCAAACTCTACATAAATATAAAACCCTCCGAGGAATAATCATTTCTATTTTGATCAATTTTTTTTATAAATGATAAAATGTGCACTCATTGCAAATTTCATCGAAATTTTAAGGTAAATTATAAAATACTAGTAATAATACATGAAATAATATTAATCTTCAAAAATATATCCATTGAAATAAAAATTCATAATTCATTTTATCATGTATAAAAAATCATAATTAAAAAATAAGTATAAATAGGATATCATTCATGATGTATTTATCTTATAATATATTTTTTTGGTTAAGTATTATATTTTCCAAAAAAATTTAACTAAATTATAACATCTGACTTGGGAAATATCAATTTTTAATTTCATTAATATATATTTTTAGACATTGTTAATTTATATGAAAAAAAATTTCATTTGACCAAACACAACATTATTTTGCCTCTTAAAATATTTTTGACATTGAGTTAAAATTAAAAATATATATATCATGTGACAGAATTTGTGGAAACTTTTGTTAATATAGCAATTTAATTTTACTAGCATCAAACATTAATTTTGTGTTACTAATAATTATATAAAAACTCTCCAGTAAATTAACCATTTGTTAAGAATAAATTAAAATTATAAACATAAATTCTAAATGTTATAAATTGTATTGATTAATAATTTTTAATATAAAAATATTTAATTAAAATTTAAAATATTACTAGCATATAAAATTTAACAATTAATTAAATATAAAAAAATTAATTCATATTTAATGATTATATCATGGATATTAATTTAATATTTTGTAAACATTGATTATAAATTTCTTAATAAATAAACAACCATATTCCCAAAACTATCATTAGTCATTAAGAAAAATTAAAAAATCCAAATTGAATCATTTTATATTATATTTTTCTTGTTTGGGATATGATTATTTTAGTTTAAATGTTGGAATGTTTTTAAGATTATGATAATGTAGTAGTTTAATATAAATTTAATCTATAATATGCATATTTATCATGGCATCCAAGTCTTTCCTCCCTTGGAATGTAGTATCATTCATAACACTCTCATAAAAATAATTATGAGGACTAAAAATTTTATGTAATATACATGAATTGTATAAAAAATGATTAAAATATTCAATCAAATACCCCTCCAGTCTCTTATATAACATAGTTGATTACAATATAGATCAAATCACTACAAAAGTCTTTCTCAATTATAGTCTAATATAACATTATAAACTATTATCAATTCATATAAATTGAAACCATATATGAATTTAAAATATTTTTCATAAACCAAATCCATAGACCCCTAAGATAATATGTCTTCCAACTTTTCAAAATATTTCTCTGGATTTTAAAAATTATTTTCTATAGAAAATTATATAAATCTACAATTAATGTATTATATATATATATATATTGTTTCATCAAAATATATTGAAAATTTTTCATTTATTAAAATATTTCTCAATATCTTAAACATAATGTTTAAATATCTCTAATGTTGTGTCACTAACTAAATAAAAAAAAATTTAATTACGCTTATTATTATTATATTTATATAATATTTATTATGTTATTTTTGAAAATTATCAATCATTGTTGTAAAAATATTTTCATATACCATAATATATAATGATTCAACCTCCATATTAACTTAATCTATCTAATTAATCTTTATAAATATATATTCAACATTATGATCATCAGTAGTAGAATTGATGATTTCAATATTAATATAATCATAATATTATTCATTTTTTCCAATATATTTATATGATCTAATATATATAATTGTAAAATTATTTTCCACAATAAATCCTGTTTTTTATGATATAAAATATTGTTTCTTTTGTTTTATTTTTGACATTATATATCTATTTTTAGTATCGGTATTAGTAGTCTCTATATTAGTTGGAGTAGATATATATTCCCAATACTCATAATTATCCTCTAAATTTTAAATTATATGAAATAAATTATTTTATGTAAAATTCTAAATTAGTTTTTTTCATAACACACTCATATATGTAGTCACGCTAATGATAAAGATAATTATTTTCCTTTGATAGGTTATTATCATTCATTTCAAATAGATGATTCAACATCCATTCATAATGATAATAGCTCATCCTTCTCATTTTTTACTATATTGATCTATTACATAGATGATATAACATTAAATATTAATTTTCATCTCATTTATAAAAATTTACTAAAGCAAAATGTGTTGAAAAAATATTTTCTCAAATTCACAAAATAAATTTATAATTAAATTTTATATAAATTTTGATACTATAATTTTATCCCATGGTAAACCTTAATATATTTCATTCATAATCAATTTATAACAATATAATAAAAAATCACATATATATCATGTATCTCAAAGTAATCATTCACATATTTATTAAACATAAATCTATCATCCTCACTAGAATATTGTAATATATAATGCTATATAAAATGATTCTATACTAATATCATGGGAAGTTGGAATGATGATATTTTTAATATTATGTAATAATAATATGATTCTAATTTTTGAGTATTAGTTTTAGTGTAATTTTATGTAATTTTAGTGGTTTGTGAAAATTCATATGAGTTCAAGTGGATATTAGATTTTGAAAGACTATATAATTTTGAAAAATTAAAAATAGGAACCTCGTTGAAATGGAATGGGGGAAATTGACCGCATATGAACTAGAAGTATCATGGTATCCTTAATTTATGTTTCCATGGATCACATTATTCCAAGTGGAAGAGCAATTTATTCTTAGTGGCATGTGGAATTTTTTTTGAATTACATGGTACAAATATTTTAAAAAAAAGTTGGATTCCAAAAAATTATGTTCTAATTGCATATCCCATGATGTTTCAATTATATATACTAATTCTTTTTACAAAATATATCAATATTTTATTTGTTTTTATTCTCAAAAAATTTAAATTTTTTTATTATAATATCATAGTAGGGTTTTTATGAAATCACACATTTTCTTAATTATTATTTCATTTATGAGTATTTTTATTTAATATATTTTTTCATTATTAAATAATATTTCATTGGGAAATATCATTACAGATCATAAATTATCAAATGAAATTATTTTTTATCATATGAGTGGTTGATTTTCATACGCTACCATGATATATATTTTTAATTAAATGAAATCATTTTACATGTAGAAAAAAGAATCATAATAGATTAAAGATTTCATGACAATATTAAAAATCTAAAAAATCACATATGTTAATTATCATATCAAGTGGAATAATTTCATAAAATCTATATAATTGTTTGATTTCATTTATCATATGGAGGAAAATTTTTCATACATATAACAATTTATTTTATAACAACCTAAAAAGTATTTTTATTAATTTTTGTAAAATTAAAATATTGATGGAGTTTCAAATATTATATATATATATATATATCATTTTCACATTTATGAAATTATCTTGTAGAATAATGATTTTGGTTAAATTATCAAATGATGATAGTATTATCAAATAATGAGATAAAATGTCATTTTCAATACACTATCTATCAAAGTTGAATATTCCTTTCAATATACATATATTATTTTTTAACATATAACCATTAATTAATTATTTTGTGGTATTGATGAAATGAATAATATATTAGGAAGAAAACTTTATTTCTATGATGTATCTATTGAATGGAAATATTGTTACGAGTATTTATTGTTGTCTTGATAACAATTTCCAATGATTCAAGATGGGGTTAATTTATTTTAAAAACAAATTACCACTTAAAATTAACCCCTATTATGGAATGAATTATTCTCATCTTCCATTACCGAAAATGATACATTAAATTATAAAAAATCAGAGAAAAAAAATAAAAAAGTAGTTTAAATTTGTTTAATGAATAAAGATCCCACTGTCTACTATACAAAAATATATACTCTTCTAGATTTATGATTTTCACATGACTAGAATTTATTTTTGGTTATACCTAGATGAGTGAAATAAATTATCAATCAGTATAAAATACTATGATATTTTTACTAATATCCCCCATCAGAAGAAATTTCTATTGTCCTAGAATACTCGAAACAATGAGTGAAATTAATTATAATTTTGAAATTTAATCGATTGATACTGGATTTACTAATTCGTTAAATAATCAACTAAAATATGATGAATAAAAATGAATATTATTATAAAATAATCATATAGTATCTATATATATTCTTTTATTTCCAGAGATAGACATTCAATCAAAAAAATAGTTATGCTAATAAATTTAACAGGTAGTTGAGCCGGTCTGGGGGTATCTATCTCTATCATTCAATCTATTAATATATATAAATGTATTTTTGGGTCATTATTCTTAAACATCATCTATTTTAATTTTCAATCCATTCACTTCTTAACAAAATAATCATGATAAATGTTCCCTCAAAAAATTACTTCTGAAAATATCTTTATTAGTTTTTATCATTATCTAATAATTACATAATTAGAGGCACATGTTTATAAATGGTTACATAAGAAAAGGCTCAATATAATCATAGATATTGGTGCATTAAATAAACTATATTTTTTATTTATAATAGATATTTGATTATGCACATTAAATCATAATTCTAGTATATAAAAGATATGATAATGTTAACTTGTTTATCTATGCATTTCACTAAATGAAAGGATGAAAATTGATCATTAATGTGAAAGTTAACTCCATGAGATAAATCATATGAAAGCAATTTTCTCATATAATAAACCCATTATTATAATATAAATCAAAAAAATCAATATTAATGACTTAATAGCTCTTGGTCTTTGGAGGGGAATATGATAATTTAAATATGATGATCAGAATCACAAGTTAAATCATGATCATGGTAACATAAATTATTTTTATAATTAAATATATAATATATATTTTTAGGTAATGATAACATTCAATTAGAAAGTCAACAACACCATAAGTTGTTTTATTTTTGTTGTATGATAATTAATTTACTCGAGGGTTTTATTAGATAAATTCCTTTAGCGTTTGAAAATTTTTAGAAAACCCAATGAGACTACCAATATAATAATTATTAATCATGTTGGATAAATATAATTCATAAGTGAGTGTTCATAGGTAATTATTTTACAACAATTGAATGCATTAAAATTTATTATGAATATGGGATATTATCATTAAATAGACAATAAAAATATTTAAATAAATCAATTTGAATTTTATGAGAATAAAAATATATGTGAATCGATGATATGTGGTTTAACAAAATTTGTATATCCAATAATATCCCATATTTTAATGTTCACATAAATCAATGAAAATGATAATTTATAACATGATCATGGGGACTGATATTTGAGAAATAGTGGAATGAAAAATAATTCTGTTTTTTTATAAACAAATATTATACAAACATTTTGAGACAACAAAAAATATAATAAATTACATATTTAAAAACATTCATTGTACCACATATTCATCTATAAATGATTTTAAAATTTTAAACGTAATGAATTATGTTTGGAATGGAGTAAAAATATATGGAAAATTTTCAAATAATGATCAGTTGTACATTTAATAAACATGAAAAACATTAGATAATACCAATATATGGATAAACATCATTTTGGATGAATATCAATAGGTTGTTTTGAAGTAGAATATTATTGGATTATTGTTGATGTTAGGGTTTCAAGGAAGATAAATGTACTATACAACCATAATTTTTTTTCAAAAATAATAAAATACGAGACATCATCGTCATTTAATGTTTTATTTAAAAGGAAGGAAAACGGTTCATAGAGTTATGGGATCAGATAGTGGAAGGAATGTAAGGAAATTACCAAAAACAATTGTGTAATTATGGTATAAATAAATATAGAATTATGTAAAAAACTATAATAATATATATCCCCATTAGTTTCAAGCTAACCAAATCATGAAAAAATATACGATAAGGGCCATTTGGTCCACCGAGGCCATATAGTCTGCGTCTTTGTTTCCCTGCTGCCATGTATGGGTCACCATAATGTTTTATTTAAGGGGGACATGACTGTTTCTAAAGGCATAATAAAATGACCATGGAATCATCCCAAGGCTAATAACGGCATTATCCAAATTCATTGAGTCTGCATCTACCTCATTGATCTTCCAAACCCCTCTGTTTACATATATGCAGGCCTGTTTACATCACTAAAACCAATACATGTAGAGTTATTACATGACCCATAGAGATGGTGAAAAACAAGTACACTGAACCATTATAGTTACGGACCCCCACCCTCTATGAATTACACCCAAAAAAATGATTTATCATAGTTCAACATCTAACCCCTCACAAGAGTTTGAAAGTATAATGACCCAAACAACTGTCAATCAAAATTCCTCTTGGGATAATTAAATTTATTATTTTATAAGATGGTTATATAACATATTATGTGACATTGTTTTATGTATTTTTATTTTAAAACACTGTTATGTATTTTGACTATTGCTAATATATTCGTCGAATAGTGATCATATGATTAGCATAAATATACGGCTTTAAAAAATCCAATTTACTCAGAAAAAGAAGCTATGCCCCCATCTAGTAAATATTCCCTATACTAAGACCATTTTTTGGATCTTGGAAAGGAGGTGGAATCATTGGGCTTCTCTCATGACCTTAACCAAACCGAGCTTCAACATGATAATCTCAGACATAACTTCTTATAGGATAAGTGGATGTTGTTAGAGAATTCTACCGAAGGGATGTTATCCGAGCCACCCCAAAAGATTTTTCCCATCGCTCACCTTACCCTGGTGTCTTATGTGTTTTTTAAAAGGGGTTATTTAACAATACCTTATCACTACAATTACGTGATTTATTATCTATATAAAAAATAATATACTTTCAATTTATTATTGTTGTTACATTGTATAATGTTTTAAGCTTAAATAGTATTTTTAGTTAACAATCAACTAAGAAACATATTTTGATAAATTAATGGATTTTTTAATTAAATAATATTTTAATAAAATATAATTATTATAAATTAATTTTTATTATGTAAAAATGATTGTATAATTTTTATGAATACAATTTTAATATTTATTAAGGTTTGAATGATGTTTTTGTCAAAACCCATGAATTTTCGATAAATGATATTTTCCATAATAGTCAAAATTCACATATTTAGAATATTGTTTTGATTAAATTAATATCAATTTTTCAATCATAATGTTGAAAATATCCAACTATAAATCATTCATAATTATTATAGACTGTAAAAATTTTGGGTAAAAATTAAATACTTTTTCAATATATACTGTGATTTATGACATTATAATGACCCAATAGTGATGTAATAAAATACTTTTAACATTAATTTAGGAAATTAAATGTTTTACAATTAAAATAATGTGAATTTAGATTTATTTGGATTATTTTACAAAGCATTAGTATACCCATCAAGACATATGAAACCTATTAGCTTTTTTAATTGACTTCCTTAAGAGTGTGACTCAACTCCACATAAGAAACCCTAATATTTTAAGATTTTTGTCCATTGACCTTATAAAATAATTTTCTTCACACCCCTTTTTCAAAAACAATGGGAAGGCCTGGTTTTTTTTTTGATTAGTTTAATGTGTGGTGTCCCAATCCAAAATAATAAAGAATTATCTCTCCTTTCCTATATAAACCCATCCATGATCCCACTTCCTATTCAATAAAATCATTTTGAATTATTCCAACCATATCCCTACTCTCTCTATAATCCTTACAGGGTTCTCCAATCTCCCATGAAGCCTCTCTCAAGCCTCTCCCCATCCTCTGGGTCACACTTCTAAGTAATGGATTCCTTTCTTACCTATTTTAGCAATGTTTCTTCATATTGTTATGTTCTTTTAATTTCAATCATTAATGTTGGGGTATGATTTCACACATCCTTAATACATCCCTATTTATGTATTAATGATTAAATACCCCTTTCTATCTCATTAATTCTTCCCACATGCACCCGTTACCAAGTCGAAATTCCGTAAGGATTTTTTCTCTCCTCATTTACATTCAAGCCATTATTTTTTATTATGAATCTAAACATCCATTAATCATGTTGGTAAATGTATCAATATTACCCTTTATGTTCTATTTTTATTTAAATGTGATGATACACCCCATTATCACTCTCGTTAACCATTTTTATGGATTCTTATGTCATGTCTTTATGACGCCAAAATTGAACTAAAATTTTCCAAGGCAAAGTCTGTATATAGTGAATACCATGCCTATTTCACTATCAAGGGAACTCACTTTTATGCAAATTTACATTTTTTAAAGAGTTTCATTTATATATTCCACATTACATTATCGTATAATTAATTATTATGTTTTATTATTCCATGTTGTATGATCCAAGTGGCACACTTATGCATTAAATGATATTTGTAAGAAAGGTGTTCCCTGATAGCACTCCAATGCATTGAGTAATGATTAATATCATGATATGTTAAGTGAAATGAAGATTCACTCATGATAATTAAAGTTAAATGTGTATTTACTCATATAATTCAAGTACAATTAAGGTTTACTCATGATCTAAGTGCAATGTGCCTTGGATCATGCTATTTTCTTTGTTGTGTTTTGATGCCACACATCCATGTTATGAGAATCATGACATATCATGCCATTATAATATTTTTCATTTATACTCCATTGATATTACTATTTCCAAACATTTATTTCATTATTTAGGTTGTGCATTGTTTACTACCATACAATTCTTTATACCTCCCCATTTTCTTATGTGTGTCCTTAGGATATCCCATGAAATGCTATGTACAAGAGAATATAGTGGTCTTGTAAAGGGTGTATTCTACAAGATGTTGAATTTTATCTTTTATGTTTTTATTTAATGTTCCTATGCCCCAAAGAAACTATAAATATGGATCTTCTATGATTTAACATGTGATGGTTTTATGTAATAATTTATGTTAATTGTGTAATTAAAGGGTTGATATAGTTGGTGTTAAAGGATATGTTTAGTTATTTTGGGGATTATAATTAGAAAACCATATTGAAAGCCTTAAAAGTATGGATAAGAAAAATAAAACTTACCTAAATTTTATGAGTATGGAGTAAGTGTCTTATCAATCAAATATTTAAATTTTTGGATATGAGCAGGTAGTGGCAGCTCTGTCATAGATGTACCCCATATTGAAAACACTGACAAAGAGTTTCTTGCATGACCCAGGGAATCACGCTACATGAAAATAGGCCTTTCTCAAATTTCGGTTATGACCCTCCATGTGTATATTCATTGGTAAATTAATAAGCTTACCATGCACAAATGTTATAGGAATTTAAAAAAATTACCTGAAGAATATATGTTGGGAAGTATATCATGGATAACATAAATTGAACCCTATAGATTCATAAGTTATGTAAATGAACGTTTTGTATATGTTATCTATTTTTTCCTTGGATTACCCTTTATGTGATTCCCCTAACCGTATTTTTATTCCATCCAATGGACGGTAATAATAGGATTCAGGAAAACAATTGATGTGAAGATCAATGTGAGGATTGTTCTAATGAAATTCCCAATCCAATGGGAGTGAGAATAACAATATTTGTCATTATACAATATCAGATTATTCAATATTTGAAAAGAAACTTGGGTAAATGGGAATATCCATCACCACCTAAAAAATAACATCACACTATCGAGATCTTTATGAGAAAAATGCCTCCTACTTTTAATGGATTATCTGATACCTTAATCATCAAACAATGGATCAACTCCATTGAAACAATCGTACTCATCCATTAATGTTATAAAAAAGAGAAGTTTATTCTCGCTGCTTATTGATTGGAGGGTGAAGCCAGTCAATGGTGGTCATTTATCATAAATACAAAGCATGGGTAAGAGATAGAGTCATTTGAATGGATGGATTTGTGGATTTTTTCGATAAATATATTCCTCATACCCTCTGCCACAAGATGGAAAGGGACTTCCTTGCCCTCAAGAAAAAATATGAAAAATCCATTAGAGTTTATGAGGAAAACGTCGAAAGGATTTCATGATACATCTCTGTATTTGTCATTACCCATAATTCAATGTTGATCGACTCTTTGGTTGGCTGAAACTCAGCCTATGGGAATCCATGTCAATCCATGACTTCAATATCAATGACGAAATTACCTGATGTTCCCTCAATGTAGAAATAGAGATCGTAGAATCTCAAGGGTATCATGTGGTGAATAAGTGTAAGGTGGAGTTCAATTATGGTAGTCTAAGGGATAAATCCATTGGCGCTATGAAAATCCAACAAACCAAATTCCAAAGGTGTGGAAATAAGCACCCCAAAAATTGCATGAAGGGGACGAATAAATGATTTAGTTGTTGAAGAGAAGGGCACATAGCCCATAACAATCGACATGAAAAACCTGCGAATGGGAAAGAGGATAGGAACACTCCATTTAACTCTCAACTTGTTGTTCATTTCATCAACTACAAAGAACAAGGTCACCGTGCAAATTAGGGCATTAATACATGGGTTTTTGGAGGCAACCAATAATATCCAAGGAAGAAAGGGCGAGGTTTTGTCTTCACTACTACTAATGTGAACCCCAATAATGATGTGTTGATAAGTATTCTGGTTATTCCTTCTAGAATTTTGAATGTACTTCCGGATTCTGGTTCTATGCATTCCATTATATCCAGAAATTTTCGGAGAAAAATACCAACAACAACAAAAAACATGGTCGTAAATATTTATGTGAGTAAGAAAAATGGAGAAACCATTGAATATTGTGAATATAACTTCTCCCCTATCATAATTTGTGGATTTAACTTCCCTACGAACCCCTTCATACTCCCACTTCTGTAATTTTCAGCAATTATGAGCATTGATTGGTTTTCATTATATATCGCAAACATAAATTTGTTTGAGAGGGAAATCACTCTCTATATGGATAATCGGCCCCAAATTCTATACAAGTGCTAGGAGGAATATGAATATTCTTTAGTACCATCATCTCATGAGTGTATATTACTTACCTATGATCATGCATATAGGGATTAGATGATTGAGTAAATGGGGGAAAACATCCTTGAAGAAATGCACATTGTATGGGAATTCGCTGAAGTGTTTCCCGGGCAATATCCTTGTCTTCCTCCTGGATGAGATATTGAATTCTTAATTGATCTTATACTTGGGGAATTAAAAATATCCAAGGATTTGTATAGAATGGTTGATAATGAGCTTGAGGAGATGAAGAAAGAACTATAGGAGAATGTGGATAAATGGTTTATATTCCCAAGTGCTTCACCATGGGGTGCTATAGTCCTATTTGTCAAGAAGATGGATGGGTCAGTTCTAATTTGCATCGATTATCATGAGTTCAAAAAAATCTTAATGAAGAACAAGTATCCTATGCCATGAATTTATGACCTGTTCGATCAGTTGTGTAGTGCACAATATGTCTCCAAGGTGGATTTTCGGTCGGGATATTATCATGTACAGGTGAAGAAGGAATATATCCCCATGGATTCTTTTCGTACAAGATACATTCACTATGAATTTATAATAATGCCTCTTAGACTAACTAATGATCCTGAAATCTTCTTGGACATGTTGAATTGAGTTTTTATATATTACCTTGACAAATTTGTGGTGGTCTTTATAGATGATATTCTAATATACTACAAAACCCAAGAGGATCATGAGGAGCATCTAAGAACTATACTTGAGACCATCAGGATGGAGAAGCTCGATTAAAAGTACATCAAGTGCGAGTTCTGCGGAAATGAGGTCTCATTTGTGGGTCATATCATCATAAGAAAATGTGATATATGTTGTTTTTTCCAAGAAAACAGCAATTGAGGGATGGCCTAGGCCAACATCAGTAACAAATATATGTAGATTCTTGGTGTTAGATGGATATTATCGCTGATTTCTGAGATATTTATCATGATTTTCCAACACACTTACCAAGCTAACTCATATGATAGTAAGGTATAATTGGAGTTAAGAATGCGAAGGGAGAATGAAGGAGTTTAAAAAATATTTTATCACTGCACATATTCTCATTTACCCACATGTAGAGAACCTTTGGTATTTTGTGATGATTTGATTAAGGGCTTGGGTTGTGTGTTGATTCAGAATGATAAATTAATAGCTTACGCCTCCAGATAGCTGATAATCCATGAGAAAATTTATCCCATGCATTATCTGGAGTTGTATTATGTGATCATTTCATAGAAAATCTGGCAGCGTCATCTCTATAGGGAGGAGTGTGAGATATATATTGATCACAAGATCTTTAATTATATATTCACAAAAAAAGTGATTAATATGCAACAACGAAGATGGATGGAACTCACAAAAGATTATAACTACTCAATCCACTACCATCCCGGTAAGTCAAACAAGGTCGCAGATGCTCTATGTAGAAAGGATCATTCATCTTTATCCACGACGAGAATTCGAAAGGATCCAAACTTCTCAGACTTGTAGAGGATGGACATGGGAATCATTAAGGGAGGAACATCATCAATCCTTTATCAAATAATTTATCATATATCCCTCATGGATAAAATAAATAATGCTCAAAGAAAGTATGTGGAAATTTATGAAAAGGGTGGAAGATATCAGTAATGGGAAATCCTCAGATTTCATGGTTGACAAAGATTAAATTGTGAGATTTGGGTCATGATTCTGTATACCATCTAATATAGAGATAAAGAAGGAGCTTCTAGATGATGCACACACCTCAACCTTCTCTATTCACCTAGGGAGCACAAAAACGTATCATGATCTCTAAGAATACTTTTTTGGGGAAAATATAAAAAGGGTGATTGTTGAATAAACATCAAAGTGCTTGTTATGTCAACAAGTGAAGGGTGTGAGGCTAAGTATAAGGGGATGATGAAACCACTACACATAACAACATGGATGTGGGAGAACATTACCATGTACTTTTTCATTGAACATATCAGGATATCCAGGGAAAACAAAGCTAGATGGGTCATTGTGGATCATCTTACGAAGATATCTCACTTTATCATGATTCAAGAGGACATCTCATTTGATCAACTTGCACAGATTTACATCAAAGAAGTTGTATGGATTCATGAAGTACAACTAACTATTATATCTGATCGTGATCTTAGATTCACCTAAATGTTTAGTAAAAGTCTCTAATATGCTATAAGCACTAAATGGAACTTCATTATGGCTTATCATCCTCAAACTAAGGTCCAATATGAGTGAACTATTCAGACATTGGATGATATGCTATGATAATGTTCTATGGACATGAAAGGAGGATGGAACCAACATCTTCCACTAGTTGAATTATTATACAATAATATTTTTCACTCAAGAATCTGAATGAAACTATATAAAACTCTTTATGGTAAAGGTTCATATCACAGACGTGTTGGGATAATGTTTGTGGGAATAAGCTACTAGGGCCTAAAATTGTAGAAGAAATGGTGGAGAAGGTCAAAACGATTTAGTAGAATATCAAGTCATGCAAAAGTTGAAAGAAGAGTTATGTAGATAATTGTCAACAAGAAGTTTAATTCAATGTTGGAGACATGGTATTTCCATGTATATTCTTGTGGAAGAAGGTCATGAGGTTTGGAAATAAAGGGATGTTATGTCCTAGTTCATATGCCCCTTCGAGATTGTTCATCATGTCGGGGTTGTGACCTATCGACTAGAACTTCGACCCACCATGGCCAAAGTACATGATGTATTTTATGCATCCCTCTTAAGGAAGTATAGACTAGACCCTTCACCTGTACTCTCTTTAGAAGTAGTACAGTTAGATGATGTTCTTTCTTATGAGAAGAAACCAGTGAAGATCTTATATCATAGAGAAATAGTTCTACGAAATAAGAAAATGCCCCTCGTCATGGTGTTTTGGAGAAACCAATATTTTGAAGAAGCGACATGGGAATCAAAGAAAGTGGTGAACCAGAGTAACATGTATCTATTTTAGTGTGGGAAAAGAAAATTCCGAGGGTTAAATTTTTTAATGGGGAAAGATTGTAATGACCCGAACTTCTATCAAGGAAAATTTCTCTTGGAATAATTAAATGTATTATTATTTAAGATGGTTATATAACGTATGAACATATATGGTTTTATGTTTTTGGATTATAAAATACCATTACGAACTGTGACTGTTTTTAATATATTCATTGAACAGTGATCACTAGATTATTATAAATATAGGTATTTAACAAATACAATTTACTATGGTAATGGAAGTGATGGCCTCATCTAGTAGACTTTTCCCATATGAAGCCCATGTTTTGGAGCTCGGAAAGGAGGAGGTGTCCTTATGATTCACTCATGACCAAAAACTAGCTGAGCATCAACATTTTTAGCTCAAACAGAACATCCTACATTAATTTTATTAGAGTGTTCACTTTGTAAATATTTTATAAATCACAAATTGTATTTTTTTAATATTAAAATTAGAAATATTTTTGGATAAATTAATGGATTTTTGAATTAAATAATATTATAAGAAAATATTATTATTATTATTATTATATTACTTTTAAGGAAATATAATTAATCATATAATTTTTAGGAATAAATTGTAATTTTTATTAATGTTTGAAAGTTGTTTTTCTCAAAACACATTAATTTTCGATAAATGTTGGGTTTTATTTTAAAAGTAAAAAATTTACATATTTAGAAAATTATTTGGATAAAATTAACATTATTTTTGGAATGAGAACGTAAAAATTATCTAACTATGAATTTTTCATAATTTTTAGAGATATTCGAATTTTTTGGTGAAAATTAAATATTGTTTAAAGATATAATGTGTTTTATAACACCATAATGACCCAATAGTGATGTAATAAAATAAAATAAACATTATATTTTACTAATTTATGTTTTACCAATAAAATATTGTCAATTTAGGTTTGTTTTATTTATTTTACAAAGCATTATTGGACCCTTCAAGAATTAAAAAACATTTTTTAATTGATTTCCATTAGATTGTGACGCACCTCTATATAAGAAACCCTAATATTTTAAGATGTTATGCCGTTATCATAATAAAATAATTTTCCCACTACCCTTTGTACAAAATCCAATGGAAAAAACCATGGTCTGTTTTGTGGTTTTGATTTGTTTAATGTGTGGTATCAAAAAACCAAAACAATAAAGAATTATCTCTTCTTTTCTATATAAACCCACATATGATCCCACTTACTCTTCACTAAAATCCTGTGGTGTTTTTCCAATATCATTCCACTCCTCTCAAGAATCCTACAAAAGTTTTCCAAGCTCCCAAGAAGCTTCTCTCAAGCCTCTCCTAAGACTTTGGGATCACACATTCAAGTAAGAGATTATTTCATTTCTCATTTTATCCATGTTTCATAATATTGATAGGTCCTTTTATTTTAAATTATAAATGTTGGGGTATGAATTATAACCTCCTAAATACTACACTATTTATTTTTTAAGGATGAGAGAAACATTTATTTCTCATTAATTCCTCCTATGTACATGAATTACCATGCCAAAATTCTGTAGGAAATTTCTCTATCCTCATTTACAATGAAGCCATTCTTTGGTATTAAAAATATAAAATTATATTACCCATGTTTGGAAATATATCTATATTACCCCTTAATATCCATTTTAATTTAAATATTATGATACACTAAATTCTTTCTCTCTTCAACCATTATTATGAATTCTTATGTCATGTTGTTATGCGGTCGAAAATTCAGCGTGATTTTCGAAGACAATGTAATTGTGTAGTTAATACCATGGAAATTTTTTAATCATGGGTATTAAACTTTATGAAAATGTACTTATTGTTTAATGTTTTTTATTTATGTATTACACAATTCTTCATGTTGGAATTAATGATGATGTTGAATGATTCAAGGTTGAATGATCCTTGTGGCACAATTATGCATGAAATAAAATGTTTAAGAACGGTACACCCTCATAGCGCCCCAATGCCTTGGGTAAAGATTAGTATCATGATACATCAAGTGAAATGAGTATTTACTCAATATAATTAAGGTACAATGAGAATTAACTAATTATAATTTATTTTTGATGATGGTTTACTCATGATCCATGTGCAATGTGCCTCAACTCATTCTAATTACATGTTAGGTGTAGCTGCCACATTTTCATGTTATGATAATCATGATATAGAAGGCCTTTATGTTAATATTCTTTTATTATACATTTATATTCATATTTCATAACATTTATTGTATTCTTCGTGTTATTCCTTGTTTACTCCATTATTATTCATTATAGATAACCTTATTCTTTTGAATGTCTTCAGGTTATCCCATGTAATGCTAAGTACGGGGGAATGTAGTTCTCATGTAAAGGAATTTTTTAATAAGATTTTTTGTTTTACATTTTATGTTTTCATTTAATTTTCATAATCCCCAAAGACACTAGACATATTGATATTCTATGTTTTATAATGTGAAGGTTTTACTTATCAATTTATGGGAATTCTGTAATAAAAAACATGGTTTTCATTGAAAGAATACCAAGTTTCCCAATGAAAAAACACCACATAGAGGAGATGTTTGGAGACATCTCTTAAAACGCCTCATGGTCATATCATCTTTCAAGTTTCCCAGCACCATGACGATGTCGATAATCTGGTTTTCTTTCTTTGTAATGATTTTGTGACCTGACAGGGCCACCCCCTCATGTATTCTCATGTTCTTCTCTTAAAAAACACTAACACCCAACATGTAAAATCATAGTGTGATCCAGCCTCTCCATGCCAGCACGTCATGAGTTGTGATACAAGAGTTATAGATAATGTTGGTCTTCTATGGACTATATGAATATGTTTTTGAACTCACCAATGTACCCACATACCCCACACTCCCATTCACTGTCAGTGAAATGGTGGTCTGAGCTCTCTTCAGCATGCCTCCTAAAACACACACATCATGAAACCAGGTAAATGTTGATCCCCTTGATGTTATAATCAGTGGGAATAGATTTGTTCCAAATCCTCCATGTGAAGAACGCATATATCATAAGAATACTCTTGGTACAAATAACTAAATTCCATGTATTGGCAGGGTCACATGTGCTAATATTCTGGTAGTAATCGTTCATTTTGAAGGTCCTAGAGGGTGATGGTGTGAAAACACACCAATCTAGATAAGATGACATCTTTATAATATTAAAGTAGTCCTCTTGGTCCCTATTTAGAATATCATTGAGAAACCCATGATACTGGATGACTTCTAAAAAAGAAATATTTGTGGTTGGGAATCCCATGAAGCCAATGACCAACCCACTTAAATTGTGGTGCCAAAATCGGTCGTTCCCTTTCCCAATGATCCAACGAGTGTAAAGCCAATATACACAGAAAATGGACCATACGCTTCCCATATGGTAGAAACACGTCCTTCCATTGAAATCAGATCCCCCAACGAATTTTCATGCGTAGTGAGTCCCAAAAGGGTATGCTTTCAAGAAAAAACCCCTGTTAATTTTGGATTCATTCCGCAAAGAGTGTATTTTAGGCTTTGTATGTTGATCCCCCCAATAGTAGAAGGACATGCCATCCTACTCAATGATACCTAATTATTTTCCCTTCAACCTTGGGGTCCCATATTGAGTTGTCCAGGATCCTGTCAATTATTTTGATAACTCTCTTTAGGAACCACATAGATTAATGTGAATTGATAGTGGTGGAAAGTAACACGCTACTCATGAGATTAAATTTACCTTCAAAGGATAGAAATTTAACCTTATAATTGAGAACCAAATATGTGATCTTATTGATGGGGGATATGAAATTTTAAAAACATACCCCAATTGTAGATAATGGATCCCCAAGATAATTCATTGTAAAGGCCCATTTTCCCTTGTCCATATGCAAACCCAAAATATAATCTCGGGTAGTGGGACAGTTATAGGGTAAGTAAAAAATTCCCCTTTCTTCCCTAAATCCAAAAAACACCCTAAGGGATGCATTCCTCAAGTATCCCATTAAATCACCTCAACAATATGCTTAAGGTATTCAAGAAAATAATAGTGTTATATGCAATCATTATATGAGAAACTGATGGGGATTTGAATATATGAAAATAGGGTAGGATATCTCTATTACCAGGGATAAAATGAATAAAATATCTAAACAATTCATGAGAAATAATTATGATTATTAGGGATACACGTTCTTGTTGTTAAATCCCTTGGGTTGCCTTAAAAAAGTCATAGGTCTTCCACATAAATGACACATCTATCCAGGAATAAATGAAACAACGCAAAATTATATCAGTATTCTAAGAACAAAGGCACACCCCTATAAACAATTTGTTGATGAAACACCATTACACATAGTCATATGACTTTATTATAACAGGTTTAATGGTGGTATTGGACTATTTGGTTTTTTAGGATGTTATCCCTAATCATTTCTTGGGCCCAAGATATCTCCCCAGGTTTGGATCTCATGTTCCCAAAATCATGTTCTTCCATGGAGACCCACTGAGGGATATGAGCTGCAAGCTGAGAATTGATGATGCCGATGAGGATCTTGAATGGTTTTTTATATATAATTAGTATCCAAAATTTTTGTAATGTTGTCAGGTTCATAAACATTTGGGTGAAAACTATAGTTGTAGTATAAGAGACACAAGAAAACTTCTCCCCCTAGAAGAAGTATTTAATAGAATTTATAATTACATATTTAACCACCACCCATGATGAACGTTAAATAGAATTGGGGAAACCATCCATCCCAACCATTCTATTAGGATTGAAATTCATCATGGCATCTCTTATCTCCTCCACTAGGGTGTGGCCCCTCAAACCAATATATTACTTGGCACAAATAACATGCATGCTAACAAAAAATAAATCCATGTTAATCCCGAGGTACCAATTAGGACACACGTCGTTAGCTCCAGCAAGGATATCCATTAGGTATGTATAGGACATATCCCCCAAAACATCATTGACATCAATAAAAGAACAATCCAATAGAAAATTTACCAGTTGAAAAAACCTATTTATCACTATTATACATGAATTAATGTTATATATGTTGATATACCCATCAAAAATCCACTTGATTCATGAATTATAAATTGAATGATGATTATATATTAGTATAATTAACACTATATAATCCTTATTAAAAATAAGGTCCTCAAAAACCATACCATTCCCCTATTCCATAAGACTCCATTCGAGTCGGTTGAATTTCGTAAAATTAGCCTCCATGTCCCTGTCTGGCGGAGGGCGATCCCATAAAGATAGATGGATCCTTTCCGTTAGTCACCATAGGTTATTATGTAATTAAATACATGTGTTCCCCTGGGGAGGATCAGCCCAGGTTTATCGAATGAGGTCAGGGATGGTTGGCTCGCTCTCCTAATTCCAATAGAATATGAAACATTGAATATGATATTTCCTAGATGATAATGTGATCAGATGTGGAGAATGATATGAAATACCAAGAACTATATGGACTACATTGGTATTTCTCTACGTGGAAATGGAATTCATGTTTTCTAGACACATATCCAGACCTCTCTATGTCTGGTGAGTCCCCCTACTGGTTGGTGCCCCATGGAAACCTGCCCCCTGAGTTTCTGAGGGGCATGATACCTTCTCCAACCATAAACTATATGATATCCAATGTGGATATCTTAGTGAAAGAGCTTCTACCATTCCTATAAAAATGATCATAAATCACATTAAATCCACACCCAATAATACAAGGGAGATTGCTAGGATAAAATGCATTGATATTATTCCACATTGTTTCTCCCTAATGAGGGTCACAGATACCATAGATAAAAGAAATGAGAACGGTATGAGTTTCATGAGTTCCCTTATCTATGATGAACTATTCTCCCACCAGAACCCACTCGACCCTAAAACTCTTATGCTAGAAGATCAAAATATGCTAGTTGGAAATGGTTGCATGCAAGAATCCAGGAATTCTGATTTTATTAGAGAAATCAAAAATCATTGCAATGTCTTGTTAATGATCTAGAATTCCATGCAAAGAAATATTATGGGTGGTCACCTTAGAGGAAATTAAGTCTATTTTGATCCAAGTTCCCAATCTATAAGAATTCCATATAATCACTATAATAATGGAGTGAAAAGGGTTATGGGATTGGATCAAGAACCCATAGCCTAATCAATGTGGAAGAGCAACCATGCCTTTATTTTACTAGATTGAGACATTGTTTAAAATCCATTTTCCTAAAAAATAAGATCACTTGTCGACACAACAATCTTCAGATGTTGAGTAGTTAGCCCACATTGCCTTCCTTGGGATGATTTTGATACCCTCACTAATCTATCTAGTAAAAAGTACTCCATTCAACATTTGTAATACCATGGTCTATCGGGGGATGATAAATATTGATCCCATCTAGAAGAATACTCTAATGAGATGATATCCCCTCAAGTGGACCAAAATCTCCCCTAGCCACACCTCAAGATGGGTTTCGGTTGATTAGGGGAAGCAGAAAAAGCCCAAAGTGCTGTGGAAGGGAGCTATAAAGAGATTCCATATGTCAATGATGAGGAGAATAAATTGATTTAAGATGAAAAGACTAAGCCTCAATATCCTGAACCATGGGTAACCGTTGTGGGACATAAGGAACTATCTACCGACATGGTACCTTACCACCTTCCAGCTCGGAGCTAGTGTGCAGCATGAGAGATGGAGTAGAGGTAGTTGAAAAGGAACATCATCATATGCCTATGACATAACCAAATCCACATAGGGATCATCCCCATCCATTGAATTCAACCTATGAACACCAGATATAGAATGTTGGGCATTACTTTGTCTCGCACCATGATGATGATAATAGCACACCTACAAGGTATTACCCTATAAGAAACAATGTGAACAAAATCTCTAGAGTACGGGGTAAGAGATATCTTGGGATTAGCCAAAACTATCATGCACACATAGAGAAATCATTTCTGGTATATCATGAGAGAGGTACATCTCCACAAAAATGAGAAAGACTAATGTATCTTCATAAATCTAGGTCCACATATCTGACCAAAGAAATCCTTCTAGGGAGTCTCTAATAATCTATAAAATTCCATCATTCTCAAAAGTGAGATAGAGACCTAGAATTATGATCCAGACCATAGAATACAAACTTTCTTTCTCTCTATGGATTTCTATATACCACTTTGGTAAACTAAAACTCAAATGACTCGTGAAATGGTGGGCCACGAACCACACCTAAATGAAGTCTTCCTTAGATGCAGAGATGAGGTTGAAGGAGAGCTTGTGAATCAAGTAAATCTGCACCAGGATACGTAGACCCCATGAGTCCATGAAATGAGAAAAGATATAAATAGGTGATTTGAAGTCCTCAAATCCTGCTACCAGCTTCCATTTTGGAAAATTCATTACTTCTGTAAAATCTAATGTCAGCACATCATATAAGATATGGTTACCCTTGCGTGGAGAATGAGGCAGATCCAAGGAAACAGTTGGGATATAGGGAATACAGGTAGAGTTTGCACCATATAGAGAATCCATGAAGGAGAAAGGTGTAGAAAATTGGAGATCTGGCATTTGTGGGAGGTTGAAGGTCTTCCAGGAGAGTAGATAAACTCAACTTGGTGGCACAAGAGGAGGCATGACTACCAAAGCCCGAGGTCCAAAGCCAAACGAGGAATGATCCGACTTGGAGGGAAAGGATTAAAAGATAAGTTCAAAGGTAGAATGAGAAAATGTTAGTTTCAAATATCAGGTTTCAGAATCCACAATTGTTGAAAATGATTGAATACACCACAGATCATGCAATGAATTCTCCAAGATATTTAAGAGATCCATCCCTTATATAGAGAAGAATATAAAAATAGAGACCTCTGATCTTAAATGTCTGCTTACTCTAAAACTTCCATGTTAAACAATCATGGTGGTACATGAAATAATTAATGTATAGGCATCATGATAATTTTCTATGTCATTTATATCCATAGAGTTAAAATATATATTTGAAGAGGCATAAGTGAATCTTCATGTTTTTTATGATTCATACAGAAGATTCAAAAATTAATTTCAATTGATAATTCTTGTATCAAAGATATATTTTTGGTTTTATGATGTGTAAAGATTTTTATCTAATATATAAGTTCTAATATAACATCTTCCATGCAACATAAACATATCATTTTTTCACATGACGTTCCAAATGACTATGTAAAATCCGCATAACATTATAAGAATACCAAATGTATTCAACAATATTAATCCAATGGTATTAATTTATTCTATATTATTAAATTTTATAACTTAATTTTTGATCATCCAATTCAGTATATCTATCACATTGTCTAATTTTTTTGAAATACTTGTTTATGTGAATGAGATTAGTGGAAAAAATAGAGTAGTATCATAAAAAACACTTTAAAATTATATATATAAATTAACACTATTATATTACCAAAATAATCATCATTAGATAATGAATAATCTGTATAATAAGACTATGAAAATGACCAATATATTTATGTGAGATTTTATTCTCGATAATAAATGTTAGTGGAAAGGGAAATCACCTTCTTTGTATGATTATTTATAAGATGTTTTATATCCTTCACAGACTTGTAATAATATTATTTTACTAAAATATAAAATTTCATAAGAAAAAATTCTAAACATATTTATTTTCATTTAAATACTATGGAGAGTAAATCATTGAAGACATGGAATACATACAATATCTTACAGTAAAATATCTTTTATTGACCTGGAGGTTCTTAAGTGAAATAATATGTAACACCATGACATTTATAAAATAATAACATTTTATTAATTAAAATATTTTATGTGAAATGATGATTTAGATTCATTACATGATATATATAAGGACCAGTCCTTAAAAAATTACAATATCTTGAATTAAATGAATAATTCAAATTAGGGATCTTTTCAGGATTAGAGTTTTAGAGAATTAGGACATAACTATTACATCTCAATGATTACAAAGAAGACACATCTACTCAGTTACCATTTTTTTACAAAATAAAAACTCTTGAACAAAAGAGTCATGTCTATTTCCATGTTTTAGACAACATGAAATTTCCTTGATCCAATCCTTGACCCTATTCCACTTTATGTCCTTTGAAAAACATTTCAAAAACATGGGATGGGCATAAAAATCTCAGTAAGGGATACACAATGAAAAAAAATTAGATCATCAATATATATACAACATAATCTTTATTACATCTCCAATGAAATCGTAAGATTTTTTAAATACCCATAGAAATCATAAAACATAAAGGAAACTTGAGGCATTCATAACATTATTATGTAGGGAGTAACCCTCATGGTTACGTTTGGAATACCCATCATAGTATATTCCATAAATCTCTTTAGAGAAACAATATCTTTTAACTCCTTAGCGTAACCCAATGCATTGGAGAGCTATCTCGGGATCACCTGCCCCTTTACAATGGAACCACCCGACTCCATAAACAATGCCCAAGAACAATATCATAATTGTATCACATAAAACATACATAAATGAAACATAACATTTCCACGTTTATATAAAAATATATAAATACAACACATTGATATAATCAAAACATTTTCGAAATCATTTTAAATTCCAAAATTAAAGAAATGTAAATCATGGTATTTATTTTTCTTTTAAAAAAACATACGACTTCTAGAGGTAGCCGAAACTCAAATAATGGTAACGGCGACAAAGAAGTCGTCACCGCATACATAAGACAAAAACCTTCCTTTTGTCGTTTAGTAAAACTCTTCATGTAAAAATATTCCTTTTTAATGAAATTAAAAGTCAGAATGGTTTATTATACAACTAATAAAATAAGGTCCTATATAAATTGAACTATGTCTTAATAAATGGAGATTGAGACGAAGTCCCGTACAAAGATGATATCCTTAGATTAAGGATAAATAAATTACATAATTATGTGGGACAAATATAAATAAACCCAATATAAGTGGATATTTAGTGTGAAACAATCAAGGTTAATCCACACATATTCATAGTACGACATAATCAACAAGTATAGGTTTAACCCAAATAATTGAAATTGGATTAAGATGTTCCCTTACAGAAATTCGATAGCCTAACAGTGTCACATTAAAAATCATAAAATTATTTGATGAGAGATAAAAAGGCTATCTCATCACTTGAACATGAAATTTATAGTAATAAGGATATATAAGAATATATCCGAACATTAATAAGATGTAAATTAAAAGACCTAAAAAAATAAGTCTTTTAAAAAGAGGAGGGTGAAAGGTTCCCTTACCGATTTGGGTAACTTTCGAAACGTACAACCCATAAAAGAAGGACTATAAAAAATTGATGTAAATACACATAAAAGATAGTATATTACACAAAAATTAGAATAATGGGTAGTATATACACCAATAAAAGGTGATAGTGAAAAATATAGCATGAATATCACAGAATAAATAGCGAGATAAAAACCCCTAACCTCATTGTAATAAATCGATTCGTATGAGATAAAGAAAATAAAAACCAAATTAATCACATAATACCATGAATATAAATAGAATAATGATAATATATATCAAATGTAAGTACACATTACTCCGCATGCAATAAATAATTGTCCAATACTGTAAATCTCACATAATTAAAAGTGAGATAAGAAATCCACTTACAAAAATTCGGAAGCCTAACGGCAACACTTAAACATTATTAAAATGAATTGATTAGAGAAAGAAGGTGTCTCTCATCATATGAACATGAAAAGTACATTAGGATGATTATAAAATAACATCCCCAACATTATAACATGTATCTTAAAATAAATGAAATAAAGGAGAATACATGAAAAGAAAGAGAGAGGTAGGATCCCTTACCTCAAGTCCGATTTGTCTTGTTCGTTTCTTTATATTCCTGAATAATAATCCTTGGTCAATTTATAATTGCTTAGGGACTTCCTTTAATGTTTATTATTAAATTAATATCACATATTATCATGTTATAATAATTAGTTAATTATGTGAGTTCATATCATACATTTTGTCGACGTTCGGTACATGAGTCAAAAATCAAATTGTTTGAAGAGAATTGTCCTTGTAGTTATAAGTAATTCATCTCCAGAATGGTGTTCATGTTTTAAATATCTTATATATAAATTATATATGTATTTAATAATATTCCATAATGTTTGGAGATAAGAAATGAATGTACCGTTCATAGAGACGGTAGGCCATACGTACGCATTAACACTACATTCATTTTTGTAATATTAATGGAATTTAAAACTAAATGAGAAATTGATATATGATAATTTAAGTATAATATATATTTTATTTAGGTAACATAAGTTCATTAATTACATTATTTATGAATTACATGTTTGGAATGAACGTCTCACTTCACTTGAGGGTGCGGTAGTCCACACTTAAATAAAATTATCATAGTTCCACAACATGAAAATCATAACAATGTGATTTAAAAATAAAATTCTGAAAAATATAGAAAACATAATACCATATATATAATATATGAATACAGTTACATCATAATGGCCACCATGAAAGGTGATAAAATAAAATTGAACAGTCATCGTTTCGTGAGGCTGTAATTCGCCACCCACAGAAACAATACGTTCTTTAACCATTAGACGGAGGGGTTTGCATGTGTAGGTAGAATACATTTCATAAAAACATAATAGTATATTGAGGATACTTGTTTTATTATGGGATAAAATAATAATAATTTTGTGGTTAGTGAAGAAGGAAAATAAAAGAAAGAAACTCGAGAGAAGACATTATCTCTAAATTGGGTAACTCTTTTTGATTTGAGCCAATGGATTCCTTGGAAAGACTTCTTCCCAAAGTGAGGCTTCTAGGAGTAATAGAGGTATGTGGAGAGATTATATGAGTATATTTTGGATGAGACAAGGTCTTGAGAGGTGTGGGTAAAGGGGTAGAGGTGGGTCCTTTTATAAGTTGGAGGAGGGTCACTTTTGGAAAGTATTGAAATGTTACTTTATTATAAAATGGTTTTCAGATTTTAAAGGTTCCACACTGATATATTTCGAGGATAAGTTGATAATGGTTTTAAATCCACCCATATAATAGGTTTTATACATGTAAATGTCTTATATGTTACCTTATCTTTTAATTTTCTTTAAATCATTAATTAATGAGGTAATCGCAGCATCGTCATGGTGTCATAAATAAATTTATTTATTTAATGTCTATATTTTTTTAAACAAATACCATGATTTTGGAAATATTTTCATCTGTATGATGACTATTTATATTATAAGATTATAATTTATTTAAACAAAATTAAAATTGGTATACTTAGGATATACAAACATTTGTTATATTTCTCTTCTTTTAAAAAAATAATGTCATAAATATCACCTTTACACCCATGTGACTCCATAGGCCCTCATGTTAGGTAAAAAGAATCTCATGGTTAGACATGACTCCAAAAATATTATTTGGACACATGTTTGGGTCATTTTATATCATTTTTATATTATTTTATGACCTTTATCTACCCGATTACTAATTAATCACGACAAATAAAGATAATTACCATCATTACTATTCATAATGTCCAAAAACAAAAAAGTATTAATTAAATAATTTAGACCTTATGATTCCAAATATAAATAAATTTTACCAAATTCCAAACACAGAAATTTCAATAATTAATTTAAAAATAATTTCTTTTGTCACAACCATTGACGTGTTTTAAAGAAGTAAAAATTTATCAAAATATTGACTAGTTTTTACATCTAATTGAAAAGTGAAATTACTTCCAATGAACAAAATTGTTTTAATATATAAAAAAAATAATTTAATTACACTTTTAAACCAATTTATGTGACCATATAACAATATAATTAAATTAGATGAAAAAGCTATTTTGAAGTAAAATGCAGTATTTTTCACTATTCATTAAAAATGAACATTATACAGAAAAATACCAAAACATTTATCCAAAGTAAATTTGATACATCGAATTCAAAAATGATTTAGATTTTACCAAATTCAAAACTTATAAGTTTCAATGATTAATTTTATAATTAATTCCTGCTTTCAAAAAAATAGCATATTTTTATGAAACAATATCTATCAAAAGATTGACACTTGTTTATGTCCAATTTCAAAGTGAAATTAATTACAATTACCACAATTGAATTAAATGGTAAATATATATTTTAATTAAACATTAAACCCTATTAAAAATATAATCTTTATATATAAATAAATTAGATTAAAATGTGTTTTTCAATTTAAATACATCATTTTTCATTATACATTAAAAATGTACTTTATCGGAAAAATACCAAATAATTACACAAAGTAAATTTTGATGTCTTGATTATAATGAAAGCTTTTATTTTGTCAAATATAAAATATAAACATGAAGAAATTATATTAAAAAAGGGTTTTCCATAAAAGGCGGTTAATCGACATTTTAATGAATATTATAATATTTATTTTAAAAAAAATGGATTCACTCTCATTTTAAGCCTCTTTCATTTATTAAGTAATTGTTAAAATATTTTACAAACATATATAATCATTTTTTAGTTAGTTATATTCATTCACGCCATTACAATAGAAAGGAGTTTACTACCATTTAAATTAATATTATTATATTATTAGTGTGCAACATATGATTTCAAAGAAACTCATTTATACGTATTGGGTACGCCATCAAACATATAATGCCCTTTAAAGTAATACTTATATTTCATTCAAAAATATAAATAAATATGAAAATGTCATATTATTTATTTACCAAGATGTTACATCCTTCCCCCATATTTGGGAATTGTGTCCTCACAATTTTAAAATTGGGCTCCAAAACATCCTTGAAAGGCCCACATCAGAAAAAGAGTAAATTATAATATCACATTAAAAGAATGAAAAAAAGTTCAAAGGTCACCCTAGACAAAAAAATACTAGGATTCCAAGAAACATGGATATGGTAGAGAAAACAAAGGGTCATGTTCCTATGGAAAGTGGTAGAAAACATGATTTATGATAAAGTTAATCATCAGACAATCACAATATTATGATGGGTTAAATGGTATTTGATTCCCTAGTAGGAATACTTAACAAAAAATGTTTTTGTTTTACGTTACTTTTAATTGAGGAATTTATTTATGAGCTTATCTAAAACATAAGGAAACATACTTACTTTTCATTTAGACTTTCATCTCTTACTATATTTCTTACACAAACTCATATTTTCTCCAAAAGATGAGTAGATAGGATGACATGTTCACATTATGAGTGATATAATCATCTTCTAGAGAATCACCTAACCCAAAAAAGATGAACTATATATTTTCCATGTCTTTAGACCCTAACCAAAACTAAAATTTTTAGTACAAGATCAGATAATCCCCAAAAGGATAATCCTTTATAAAAAGAAATACTACTCTTAATCTCCAAAATTCACCAAAAAGAACCCATGGTCCAAGAAATACCATTAAATAGATAGTTATACATTAAATCCTTTAAATTAATACGAACTAAGATTGAATCCCAAATCTCTAAAGGATTTAATCACATAGTCTTCAAAGGTAAATCTTAACATTTATCTCTAAATAATATCAGTTACTCTTAAAGTCTCATATTGAAAAGTAATTAACCTAATCACATAACATCCATGATAGGTCGATTATTTCCATAGATAACCGAAAAATCAACTTATTATTGATTCATAAAAACATATAACTAAAAAGAATATGTCATATTAACTAGGGACATCACGTAGTCCAGTGGTAGGTGATAAATACCATTTGCACTTTGGTTTTGGGTTCAATTCTCACAGCTTTGTCTAACACGACAGTTTGTCACACAGTCTGCGTGTTGTCCTTTTTCAAAAACTATATAATTTTATAAAATTCCAAGAAAGAGATAAATTCTTCAAAAATAACCATAACATATTTTAACCACAAGGGTCATCTAATAATTTTTTTGTCATGCCAACATTTATTAAACAGTAACTGCCTAAAATCCAAGGGTCATATAAACCCAAATGGTTCATTCTAACTATATCCACAAAAGAAAAGATAATTATTCCTTGAATAAGATTTTCATATATCAAATATCAGGTTTACACATAAGATAAAAATTATTCTAATGAAATCCCATCATCAAAAGAGCCTTAATAATTTTAATAATTTTACCATCCTAAAATCTACTATAACTCCTGAATCCATTATATATTGACTTCTTACACATTCATCATTTTTCATGATCCATTAACCATTCCTTTCCAACTTATGCTTAAATAATTTTTTCCTACAAACAAAATCATGAATCATATCCTAAGATTCAATAATCGGAAAACATATGTTAAGAAAAAATCAATACCTTTCATTGGTCATTATCAGATCATTCATCCTCAATCGTAATGGAATTAGGTTTTGGTAAACAAATATTTGTACGATCTTGGTGATCCCATTCCCGAAACTTCATCGTAGGAAAAGTGTTTGAATAATGACAATGCACACCACATTTATAAAATTCAATTAATCATTCAGAAAAACATCTTTCTCTTTCCTATAGTCAACTTGATGATTCCTTTTTCCATGGAAGTTTATTGATTTATGACCTTTATTTCAACATATATAGCATATTTCTGTCCCTTGGAAACATTTTCCTATGTTTTTATTTCCACATCTTTGACACATAGGTTTTTGAACATACTTTCCATTATGATTATTACCTTAACATCTGTATGGATTTTTTTCTCACATATATGATTTCTTATAAAAATCACTAAGGTTCAGGTGGTCAATCATGACTCCGGATAGTTAGTTGAGAATAACCACAAGAGTTATCATTGAAACACCTATGTAATTTAGTTTCTCGTTCATTAAACCCTCACATATTTCTTGAAATCCACTGTAACATTGGTGCCTGCTAGATCCAACGATTTACTAAAACCAAAAAGGTCAATGTGAGTATATCTGTAAAATCATCATATAATATCTTATGAGGAAGGTGAATGCTAAGATATAATTATTCATGTTATCTTAATCTCATTCAATTTATAATTATAACTATGAATATTTATAGAATCATAACAATTATGGAAATTTCACTTGTGCTTGAACAATAACCTAACCTATAAATATATCTCAACCTCACTCTGATACCAACTATAAGGACACGGCCTTAAAACAGTACAAAATCATGAATTAAGGGAATAATTAAAATTGAGGATCATTTCAGGTTTAGTGTTTTATATAATTAGTACATAACTATTACATCTCAATGATTACAAAGTAGACACATTTACTCAGTTTCTATTTTTTTCCCAAAATAAAAACTCTTGAACAAAAGAGTCGTGTCTAGTTCCATGTATTTGACAACATGAAATTTCCATGATCCCATATTTGACCCTATTACATTTTATGTCCTGTGAAAACAATTTCCAAAATTTGGGATGAGCATTAAAATCTCAATAATGGATACACCACGAATGAAAACATTATATCATCAATATATACATAACATAATCTTTTTAATATATCCCTTGAATTCATAATATTTTTGAAATACACATAGAAATCATAAAACATAAAGTTATATTGAGGCATTCATAACATTTTTACGTAGGTAGTAACCCTCATGGTTACGTTTGGAATACCTATCACAGTATATTCCCTAAATCACTTTAGAGAAACCTTAGCATTTAACTATTGCATGTTACCCAATGCATTAGAGAGCAATCACGGGCTCACCCAACGTTAGATTATCATGGAACCACCTGACATCATTAAAAATTCCCAAGAACCATAACATAATCATATCACATAAAACATTCATAAAGGAAACCTAACAATTCCACATTTCAATGACAAGATATCAATACAACACATTTATATAATAAAAACTTTATCAAATCTATTTTCAACACAAAAATAAAGGAAAATTAAAACATGGTATTTATTTTTATTTTAAAATGATTTATGGATTTTAGAGGTAGTAAAAACTCAAATAATTTCACGATGGAGAAGTTGTTGTCACCACATAAATAAGACAAAAACATTCCTTTTTTCGTTTAGTAAAACGTTTGATTTAAAAAGATTCATTTTGAATGAAATTAAAAGTCAAAACGGTTTATTATACAACAAATAAAAGAAGGTCTTATATAAATCAAATTATGCGTCAATGAAAGGAGATTGAGATGAAGTCCCACACAAATATGGTATCCTTTTATTAAGGATGAATCAATTAAATTATTATGCGTGAAAAATATAAATACAACCAATATAAGAGGATATTTTGTGTAAAACAATCATAGGTCATCCAAACATATTCATAGTACGAAATAATCATGAAGTATAGGTTTAACCCAAATAATTGAAATTGGGTCAAGAAGTTCCCTTACAGAAATTTGACAGCCTAACGACGTCACATTAAAATTATGAAAATGAGTTGATGAGAAATAAAAATAATATCTCATCATGTTGAAATAAAATTGACATAAATAAGGATTTATAAGAACATAACAAACATTTATATTATTTAAATTAAAATAACAAACAAAAATAATTCTTTTAAAAAGAGGAGGGTGAATGGTTCGCTTATAGATTTGGGTAACTTTCAAAACGTACACCCCGTCAAAAAAGGACTTCACAACGTTGATGTAAATAACCATAAATGAATTTTTATTACACAGAGATTAGAATAATGGGTAGTACATATACCACTAAAATTATATAGTGACAAATATAGCATGAATCTCACGGGAATAAATAGTGAGATAAAAACCCCTTACATAATTGTAATAAATCGAGTCGTATGACCAAAAGATAATAAGAACCAAATGAATCACAGAATACCATGAATATATATAGAATCATGATAATATAAATCAAATGGAAGTTAACAATAAACCAAATGCAATAACTAATTGGAGAACAAGGGATATATCACGAAATTAAAAGTGAGATAAGAAATCCCCTTATAAAAATTCAGCAGCCTAACAGCGCCACTTAAACATTCATAAAATGAATTGATGAGAGAAAAAGAGTGTCTCCAAACATGTTAACATGAAAGGTACAGTATGATGAATATAAAAAACATCCCCAACATAATAACATCGAGCTTAAAATAAATTTCAAAAAAAATAATACATGAAAATAAAGAGAGATGTGGGATCCCTTTCCTCAAGTATGACTAGTCTTGTTTGTTTCTTTATATTACTGAATAATAAAACATTGTCAATTTATAATTTATTAAAGAGTTAATTTAACATTTATTATTCAATTCATATAACATATTATCATGTTATAATAATTAGTTAATTATGTGAGTACATATCATATGTTTTGTCGATGTTCGGTACATGAGTCAAAAATGAACTTGTTAGAAGAGAATTGTCAATGTAGTTATAAGTACATCCTTGCTGGAATGGTTTTCATGATTTAAATATCATATATATCCAGAAAATATTTATTAAATAATATTCCATAATTTTTGGATATATTAAATGAAATGCACCTTTCATGGAGACGGTTGGTCATACGTACGCATGAACACTACTTTTATTTTTTCTCATATTAATGGACATTAAAACTAAATGATACATAGATATATTATAATTCCAGTATAATATATATTTTATATAGTCAACATAAGTTCATTAATTACATTTTTTATGAATTCCATGTTTGGCATGAACTAGTCACATCACTTGAGGGGGAGGTAGTCCACATTTCCTTAGATGAAATTATCGCAGTTCCACAACATGAAAATCATAACGATGTGATTTAAAAATTAAATTCAGAATCATATAGAAACCTAAATACGATATATATCATATATAAATACATTTACATCATAATGTCCACCATGAAGGGTGTTAAAATAAGATTTAACAATCATCGTTTCGTGAGGTAGTAATTCGCCACCCAAAGAAACAATATGTTCCGTAACCATTAGACAGAGGTGTGTCTAAATTTAAGAATAATCCTTATGATAACAACATCATATTATATTTAGGATACTGGTGTTGTTATGGGATCAAATAATAAGAAGATATTGGTGATTTATGAATGAAAAAAATAACGATACTCAAGAGAAGACAATACCTCTAAATCGGGTAACTCTATTTGATCAAGGCGAAAGGCTTCCTTGGAAAGATTTCTGCCCAATGTGAGTCTTCTAGGAGTAAAAGAGGGATGTGGAGAGATAATGTGAGTAGATGTTCTATGAGAAAAGGTTTTTATAGGTGTGGGTGCGGGGTTAGAGGTGGGGTTATTTTATAAGAGGGAGGAGGGTCAATTTTAGAAAGTCTAGAAATGTTACTTTATTATAAAATGGTTTTCGGATTTTAATGGTCCCAAAATTATATATTTCGAGGATAAGATGATAAGGGTTATAAATAAACCCATAAAATAGGTTTTGGACAAGTGTATGTCATTTATTTTACCTTATATTTTCATTTTATTTAAATCATTCATTAATTAGGTAATCACGGCATCATCATTGTGTCATAAAAAACGTTATTTATTTAATTTCTAAAAATTTAAAAAAATTTCCATGATGTAAGAAATATTTTTAGATTTCCAATGAATTTTTATAGTCTAGGAGATCATTTATGTAAACCAAATTAAAATTTTTTTACTTAGGATATACAAACCGTTGTTATGTTTCTCTTCTTTTAAAAAAATAATGTCATAAATGTCACTATTACACCCATATGACTCCATGGGCCCTCAAGTTCAGTAAAAAGCATCCCGTGGTCAGCCATGGCTCAAATAAGTTGATTTCGAAACATGTTGGGGTCATTTTATATTATTATGTTAATATTTTATTACCCTTAACTACCCGATTATTAATTTATCAAGATAATTAAAGATAATTACCGTTATTACTATTCATAATGTCCAAAAAACAAAAGTCTTAATTGCATAATTTTTAAATTCTGATTCCAAATATGGAATCCATTTTACCAAATTCCAAAAAATTAAATTTCAGAAATTAATTTAAAAATAATTCTTGGTGTCACAACCAAATACGGTTTTTTAAAAAGTAAAAATTTATCAGAACATTGACTTGTTTTTACATCCTATTGAAAAGTTAAATTACTTCCAATTAACAAAGATGTATTTAGTGATAATAAAATAATTCAATTAAACTTTAAAACCAAATAAATTACTGTCTAACTATATAATTCAATTAGATGAAAAAGTCGTTTTGAAGTAAAATGCAGTATTTTTCACTCTTCATTAAAAATGAGCATTTGTCAGAAAATTATCAAAAATATATCCAAAGTAAATTTGATATTCCAAATTAAAAAATGATGTCCATTTTACCAAATTAAAAAAGTATAATTTGAATTAATTAATTTTATAATTAATTCCCGCTATCAAAACAAATTGCTTGTTTTTGTGAAACAATATCTGTCATAAGATTAATACTTAGTTAGCTCCAATTTCAAAGTGAAATAAATTCCATTGACCACCATTGAATTAAATGGTAAAAATATATTTTAACTACACTTTAAACCCAATTTAAAATAAAATATATTAATATAAATAAATTAGAGTAAACATATGTTTTGAATTAAAATACAACCTTTTTCACTATTCATTAAAAAAATGAACATTATCAGAAAAATACCAAAAATTTACACAAAATAAATATTTATGTCTTGATTATAAATAATGATTTCATATTGTCCAATATAACATATAAAAGTGAATAAAATATATTTTTAAAGGTTTTTCCATCAAATGGCGGTTAATTTAGCTTTTAAATAATATTATAATATTTATGATAAAACTATTGGACTCATTCACATTTTAAGCCTCTATCATTTATTGGGTAATTGATAAAATATTTAACAAACATATATAATCATTTTATAGGTCGTTCTATTCATTCCTTCCATTACAAAGGCTAGGCGTTTACTACCATTTAAAATAATATTATTATATTATCAGTGTGCAATGTAAGATTTCAAAGAAATTCGTTATTGCGTATTGGGTACTCCATCGAACATAGAATCTCCTTGAAAGTAATAATAATATTTTATTAAAAAATATTTAAAAATATGAATATTTTATATTCTTTATTTACCTAGGATGTTACAATATAATGAATTTTTTTTTTCATTTCATATAATATTGATTTTAGATTTCAAAACATACAAGACATATTTTTACAAAGCATAACTATATCATTAACAATATTATATAATATGATAATTATAGACTAGACATTAGAATAGAAGGTATTATTATGATTAAATAAACTATTAAAATTTATTTTTTTTCACTTTTATCTTATTTATTTAATGATTATAATTCCAAAATTAATCATTTCACGCAAAATGAAATATTTTATAAAAAACTATATATTGTTTAAGTGATAGGATAATCACGGTAAATTATATTTTAAAATGTTTCCAAAAATATTAATAGTTCAATTTTACTTATATTAATCTAATATATGGTCTTGAAATCATTATCTTACCGAATTTATATATAAAATAATTGTAATATATTGAAAAGATTTACACTAAAAACCTGCACTCAGATAATGCCAAAAACATTATTATTAAGTAATTTTTTTTCACTTATGTAGATTAAAATAGAAAAAATATATTTCAAAACAGTAATGAGCACAATTACTAATTTCATTAAAGGGTAAAATAATTTTATTCAAAAAGGATTAGTAAAAATAATTAAAATTTATTATTTTTTTAATATAAAAATAAAATTATTTGTGGTTGATGTCACAATATAACATATAAGAAGAACCAAAATTTTTCAAAAAACCATTATATGCCCATATTTATAGACTCTCCTATACAATATCTACAATTTATAATTATGGGGGCGTGTTGACATGAATAAAAATGTGTGTGGAATTCACACATTCAAAGAATGAAAAATATGCCACCCAACATACATATAAAAGGCCACCACTCTCCTCTCCACACTACTACAAATAATGATTTTATCAGTGCTAAAAATGGCCTTTAATAGTGCTAGAAAATTGCAATTAATTCTGGTGAAGTTAAAGGGGGGGGGTCCCCTTTATCAGCACACAAAAAATCGCTGATAAAGACCCCTTTTATCAGCGCTAAAAAAAGCACTGATAATAGGGGTCCTTTATCAGCACTAAAACAAAGCGCTGATAAAAGGTTCCTTTATCAGTGCTTTCCTTTTAGTGATGATAAAATACCCCTTTTATCAGCGCTACTTTAAATCACTCATAAAATATAAAAAAATCCTCCCAATCCGGGGGGATTTTATGGCGCTTGAGCCCCACTTTTACAGCGCTATTCTGCTCCCCTCCAGCACCCGCACGCACCCCTCCACCTTTTATCAGCGCTTTCCCCAGATTCACCCATGCGGGCGCGTCCCTACCTTTACCCAGATTTGATCTCAAGACCTCCCCCCCTGCACACCTGAAGCCTTTGCCACACCCCTATATTGATTTTTTCTTATATTAGTTTTATATCTATTTATATATATATATATATTTAGTTATATTAATTCATATAGTAATATATAGTTATATTAATATATATATAGTTTTATTAAAATAAACATATAGTATTATGTATATAAATATATAGTTATATAAATATATATTTATATTTATATTGATATTAATATATATATTTATAGTTATATTAATTTATATATATGTAGTTATATTAATATATATATACATATATTTATATATAGGTATATAAATATTCATATATTTTTATTTTAAATAAAATGGATATTAGTTATTATTTAGATAAATCTAATATATATTATATGTAAATATATTTTATTATTTGAATTTATAATTAAATT
Organism: Viscum album; assembly: GCA_963277665.1. Classification (NCBI taxonomy): domain Eukaryota; kingdom Viridiplantae; phylum Streptophyta; class Magnoliopsida; order Santalales; family Viscaceae; genus Viscum; species Viscum album. The sequence goes on along the minus strand of OY728129.1, from coordinate 274,012,455 downwards.
TTTATGTGTGAATATGTAAAAAATATTTACATATTGATATATATTTGATTAAAAGTAGTAGTTAATTATGAAGAACGATAAAATTTCAAAGACAGAATGTCAATATTAATGTAATACCTTGGAATAAATTTAGTCTCCACCAAAAAAAATTAATAATACCCCTATAAATGAGGCTGAAAATCCACAAAATGTTAAAAAATCGGGGTACCCCGACTATAAACTCAGTTTTGGAGGCATTATGAGCCTATTTTGGCCTCGAAAAAACCTTGACAAGGGTCTCTCTAGTTCACAATGATGTAGAGATCATCACAGGCTTCGATTTGATATGTGGTTGAGCTCAAACAGACACCCGGATCAAAATTTATGGCCTTTTGAAGTTCGAGTTGCGTTTTCAAAATATTTTGGATATTTTCTTCATTTTGTTTATTTTTTTAGTCTATAAATTGTTTTTAAATTACTATTACACAATAATATTTAGCATATTATTAAATAAAAATATTTTTTTAAATTTATTTATAATCCATTTTCCCTAAATATTTTATATATTAAGTGTAACTGTATATTTATACTAATCTAAAATATATCTAAAATTATATTTAAAAAATATAATTTATATTTATATCAATATAACTATATCTATATATTTAAATATTAATATATACTTTTTAATGATTTTTTAAGTAGACCATTTATCAGCGCTTTTTTTAAAAAGCACTGATAAAGTCCCCCCTTTACCAGCGCTACTAAAAAAGCACTGATAAAGGGGTACCCTTTAACAGCACTAAAAAAGCGTTGTTAAAGGGTGTAACTTTATTAGCACTAAAAAAGCACTGATAAAGGGGTACTTTTATCATCGTTTTTTAGCAGTGATAAAGGTACCCACATTTATCAGCGCTTTTTCGTTAGTGTTGATAAATGTTGGCATTGGGAATGCCCAGTTTTGTGGTAGTGCCACTTCACACATTAAAAAACATAGAATCAGAGAATCCCTAAGACAATCACATCCCAGAATCCATACATAATTAAATAACCCTTATCAAGGGTATAAATCCAACTTATGATGGCACTAGTGATAACCTAATGAGGATACCAAAAGATGATTTAATGTACTTCTAAAAGCATTTTTATTTTATTCATACTCTACCCCCTTCAATTAGTATGATACAATTATTATATAATAACCTATGTATATTATGTTTAATGATGATTTGTTATGTTAAGGTTATCACCTAGTACTTCACACACATCCATCAAATTTGATACGTAATCATCATTTATTTGTATGGAATACCACCACATCATGAACTGATGTTATTCATTAATCCATTACAAATTTTTGTGTTTCAAAATAATGATTAATATATATTTTAAATATTATATCTATAATATTTTTTATTCTATTTAGCTTTAACAATTATTTTAGCAGATATATCTTAATTTAATCCATTTTTTGGAATATGATTGCATCACTCGTCTGTATGGAGGATTATCTCCCCATGAAGCGATGTGATTCATTCACACATTGCATTGAATGTATTACAAAATTGGGTTAATAAAAAAATATGATATAAATGAAATAAAAATGAGAATATAATGATCATATATATATATATATATATATATCATTTAAATTCCATTCGCTTATTACGATAATAAAATGGAAATAACTTTAAGGCATTCATACGACCCACAGTCTCCATGTAATGTGTATTTCATTTCCTATCACCAAATTTCTTGTATTTAATATATATATATATAGTGATTATATATGATATTTACATTATAATTTAATTATTTAGGATAATTGAATCTTGATAGAATTAATAGAATCAAAAAATAACCTGTCAGAAGAGAATGAAAAAACATAGAAATTAACTCCATAAATAAAGAAAATAATGAGATATTATTGAAAAATGGGAGATAAGTCGTTATAAAAGAATAATATATTATGTGATAAATATTAATATTATTCTATAATAAGTTAATTAATATTTTAAAAACACAATAAATAAGGAAAATGTATGCTCACTCAAAAGGTCACATGACGTAAGGGATTTAGTCTCAATTTAATTTCAATGAATCTTATTGTATTTTTAACAAACTAATTACATTTATATTGTTAATATAAAACCCCAATGGACATGTAATATCATGAATAATACATTATTCAATATATTTTATGTTTCAATTTTATTAATTTAATATTAGATTATTTGTATTAATAGTTACTTAGTGGTAGATAATTTCATAACTCAGTTTTTAATTGGATGAATAATTTCTTCATAGTTAATGTTCTCATATTAGTTGTGAAATAAATTTTTACTATAAATATATATATATATATTAATTTAGTATTTTTTAATAAGGATTTACAGTTGAGAGAAATAAACTATTTATTGTCTGATTTTCACTTCAATGTATGAGCATTGTAAAGGATTATATCACAATCTCATTTTATTTAGGATTTTTTAAACATGAATTTCTATTGAAGAAAATTATTTGGTCAATGTTTAATAAAACAATCCATTTTTCAATGATGTGTTTATTCATGGTATTCTTGATTAATTGTATTATTTTCCCCCATTTGTCCCTTCAAATTTTTTAGAGAATATTTTTAAGAAATCATAAATTCATTTTTCTCATTGATTAGAATATATTTTTTTCAAAAATCTTGCACACTCAAAATGTTTTCAATTTTTTTTCATTTTAAATGCTGAATTAAATTATATTTTAACATATTTTTTCATTTTAATATTATTTCAAATTAATCTTTTTGTCACTTTCATAACACGCCAAATTTATATATTTTTAATATTCAAAATGGAATGCCCTATAAAGAATATATGAAAATTTCCATTTGATATTACCATCATTTCTTTGAAGTATATTTGGAATGATTGATATGATATTTCTAAACAAAATGTATCTAGGTAACTTTGGAAGAAATTTATTTTCAAAATGATATTCAAAATGAAAAGTATATTTTCTAAAATAACATTTTAAAATATATTATATTGAATTTAAATTCATCAATGAAAGTAATTTTTAATTTGAATGTACACCACTTTAGATATGTTGTATTGATACATTTCTTATTCTTCTTCTAGATATTTTATGATCATTTTTAATAAGGGATGTATTACAATTCAATACATTGATTCATTTTTGGGTCAATAATATTCCCTTTAATTGTTCACTTTCTCATGATATTTGAACCTTAAATTTACCATAAATAAAAATAGTAATTATCAGTTATGTGATTATTATTTAAACCATAAACATTTTCTACTTATTGTGTCATTACATGAATTTTATTTGATATCTAGGGATATATTGATAAATTTTTATTCATTACACAATAAAAATATTTTATTATAAGAATAATTGACTATAAATCGATCATTTCTTATATAAGGAATGATTTAGATAGGTACAACATTGGTGGGTCCCGATTATAGATAACAACTTCTTGAATAATTAGTCTCCTGGGATGAATAAAATTTCTAGACATTGTTATATTGGTTTTTATAGATTATATTTTAGAATCTAAAAAAAATGTTCAGGATAGTAAATGTACAATGTCCTGGGGAAACATGGAACCCAATAAATAATAATTTACAGTATCTAAAATTTATTTTTTTTAATCTTTATGATTTGCACTATGAAATAATCAATGGATGTTTTAAATAATATGTTTATTGAATATAGGAAATGTGACTCCAAATATTTACATTTTATTATTTGTTATTCCTTTTCGTATCATGGTAGTAATGATATTTAAATGGAATGTTTTTCAATTATTTAACATGCCTTATTATTTACAGACTTCCATAACATTATATTTATTATATTGAATGTGTGTTCAATTATTTAGCATTTAATATTGATTACTCTTGTTAAATAATTATTTCATACATAGTATTTTACCTTTATTTAGAATTTGAGAAACCCATATTTTTTACCTTCTTTGTTATTCCATGAGGTTTACTTTAAATTTTAACTACTAGTATACTATATGTAATATAAATATTATCCAAATATGATGTTTTTATTTTTTTTAAATAAATTCATGGTAATAATCATGTTTGTATATAGTTTATCAAAACAATTTAAATAATCAATCCTTAAATATTCATATTCTTGTATCTTATAATGATGTAATGGAATAAGGAATTGGAACTGAACTATAGTTACTGAGGTCTCAGAAGTTTTTATAAAAGGAAGATTAATATAAACCTTCTGAATTAAACTTAGGAAAACATATATTATATAACACTACCATACTATAAATGTTTTTATTATATATATATATATATCAACATCCTATAGTTTTGATATGGGAGGATAATGTGTATATTCATTAAAATATTTCTTTCTCTGCATATAAAAAGTGGATCTGGTTCCATATAATATGTAAATAGTGGTAACAACTACAAAAATGGAGCATCAGTCTTGACGTGAGTGTAACCGTGTTCACAAAATATGTCCCTTACTAAGAAGATTGTTTGAACATTTTGGGGTTATTCATAGGATAATTCAATTATTTTTCTAAACCATTATGAAATATGTTTATAGAATATGATAATAAATGAACAAAGATAAAATATAGACGAATTAAGGGCCAATGATGAATAAAATGGATGAAGTATTTATTTATTGGAATTCAAGAACTATATTTTTGTAATATTTTTTACAATGGTATTTTGGTAAAACAAATATGAATTATGTAATGATTATTGGTAAATTTACGTATGTTATATGTCTTAATTAATATTTTTGTTATGGAAACCATTATTGGTTCATGAATATGTTGTTAAATATAATTTAATTGTCTATGACAATATTTTTTCAGTTTTATGTGACATGTGTCAACCATGATTGTGGATATTTTGAAGATATTTATGAAAATTATATGGTTTAGTATAAGATTTATTTTTTGAATAATTCCTTTAAATTTTTAAACACAATCTTAAATTTATTTATATCCTTAGGGATAATATTATCATTAATTAAATTTTAATGATAGAAACATTAGATATTCAGACAGTGTTAAAAAATCTATATTCAAAACCAAAGTAAAAATTGTTTATTAAATGCTTAACTTTATTTCGTGGATGGTTGTATTTTTTTGGAAATTATAGGAATTTTGTTATTATATTTTATAAAATGGAAAACCTATATATTAGGTGATAACATATCATATCAACCAAGGCGATGGGGCTTGACCTCAAGATTGAGGGATGATAACGGTTTGAAACCAACCATTGGCCTACATGATGTCCTAGTTAATATGTCATTATCCTTAGTTAATCTATTTGAATAATAAATATTAATGATAAAATTTTAGTATTATTTTTTAGGTTTATAGAATAATTTATTAACAATATTGTTTTTGGAGAATATTTAGAGGCATACATAAAGACATGTTATATAGATCTTATGATACATTAAAAGTGAATTTAAATCATTAGGCATATAAATTCAATTTTTGATATCCATTTCATGAAGTATAGTATGAACATGAAATTGACATAAGAAAAACCCATAGGCGATGTTTTTTTAATTGAAATATTTCATGTAAGTATATTGCATCAAATTATTGGTCAAAAAAATAAATACTCAACATTATAAAAGGACCCTGAATGAAAAATGATATCCTATTACATTGATTGCCTATAAATTTGATGGGATTTAAAATAATCATATGTATATAGTTTCAAGCCCCTTAAATTTCAATTCATCACTCACATTCTTTTGATCAATGAACAAAATCCCACTCAATAAATCATTATGATCTTCCTCCATATCCATATCATCAGATGCTACTCTTCCATATAGAATCCTAGTTATGACTTATTCTAGATAAACTCCCTACTTATATATATCTATAAATAAAATAATTATTTTATTTTCCCTCATACATTGTAGGTATTTTAATAAAGTTATTTTCAAATATCTTACCTTGGATTAATCATATGATGTTAATGTTGGGAGGACACAATTTATATAATGTGGGGAGAATGTGATTCAAAGAATATTTTAAAATAATGAATTTTTATTTGATATAATATTTTATAATATGTATTGAGGAATTTATTTCTAGATACAATGGAGATTCTATATTGAATTACGCACAATATTTATTTTACCTTACATTACATGCAAGGATGAGTTTTACCCAAGAACAATATATTCTTAATATTAATATTTATTTTGAAAATTATAATCAAACCATTGGAATAAACGATATTAATTATAATAACTACATTATGATAATATATATTGTCCCCATTTTTATTAGTAATATAGTTATTTAAAATAATTTAATAATTATTGAAAGAATAAATGTTTTATAAAATCAATTTTTTTTTCTAAAAGTGTGTTTAATCATCATAGACACATATAATATAAATTTATTTATAACCAATTTTAAAAAATTTATTTGAAAAAAATATAATTAATTTTTTTTTAATATGAATAAAAAATTTATCTTATGTTGATTTTTTCATATTTTTCATTTAAGATTAATTTTTTGATTTATAGTGAAAATAATGAATTATAATATAAATGTTCTTTTAAAACTTTTTAATTTTTAATTATAAATTAGATTTTAAATAGGATTTAAATATTGAATTTTCAATATTACATATATTAGTCAAATTTTGGATGTTAAAATCATATTAACATTTAATGATGATACAAAATCATTGTAAAATTTTGAACATTTTCACTTAAATACCCCTCTCTCTCGTCACGACTTCCTAAAAATTTTAAATTATTTGAGTCTAATTTTTTAGATATAATTTAGTTATATGTGTTAGATATTTGGAATAATAATAAGTTATAATTTCCATTATATCTAGGTTAATAATTTGACAAAAAGTTTTTGTTTAAGTAATAAAAATTAACTACAATGGTTTTGGAAAACTGAGTATAATTAATCATTAAAAAAAGAATATATGGTGTAATAATTACAAAAAAAATATCCATAAATAATTATTTGTACGTAGATATACCTTATACCATATTTCCTCAAGAATAGATCAATATTTTTTTTATGGACATGAAAACATGTTGTTGTAATTAACTCTTTAAAAAAATTACTTGTGTTTCACCCACCCCACATATAAAAGGATACCAAATCTCTTATCAAAATCACAACATAAAAACAATTGGATATAAAAATATACATAAAAAATCCCTACATACCTAACATAATCCTAGAATCCATATATGGTTTATAAATACAAAATATGAAGGTAGTATATGAATCCTGAGAAGTATACATGAACAAGAGAAAATATTCTTCTAAGAGTTTTTTATAATATACCTCCTTAAACCTAGTAAAATTATTATTATTCCAAAATAATATTATATCGATAATATCTTATATAAAAATAATTGTTTTATATTACTTGAATGACCTAAAACTCTACACACATACATTACATGTGTTATGAAATCATCATTCATGCGTATGGCGGACTACCGCCTCGTAAAAAATGTCACTCATTATTCAATTTCAAACATCCATGGTTGGATATAATAGTTTATTTTTAGTTTATATATGATATATGAGATATTTATTATTTAATAATTCTTATTTAATTATTATATCTCTGAAACCATCATGCTTTTAATTTTGTTGGAATACAATAACGCTACTATTGTGCACAACGAACTACCGCCTCATGAAGAAATGTGATTCATTAATACATTTCATATAATTTATTAAGGATGAATTCAAAAAATATATGTAATATATATGGCATTAAATGAAATTTTAATGATAATATATATGTAGATATAATTTAATATCATTTCTGTCAATACTAAAAGAAAATAGACAAAATGATCATGCATACATATGACCTACTGTATCCCTGAAAGGTATATTTTATTTAATATCACCAAATTTCATGTATTAATATGGATAAATTTATAAATAATATATATTCTATTTACATCATGGTTTACATTTTTTTATTATGAAATAAGGATCTATGTATGAATAACAAAAAAATTGCATGTCATAACATACATAAAATACAAGGAAATTAATACAATAAAACGTAATTAATGAGATATTATTAATGAAAGGATGATAATATATCATATAAGAATAATTTATTATGTTATAAATTTTAATATTGTTTTTTATTAGTTTCTCATATGTTTAAATCCACTATAATGGATGATAATAAATGCTCACCCAAAAGGACACGTTAGGTAATGGTTTCCATTCCAATTTCACTTCCCTGATGCATATTGTATTTTTAAAAACATAATTACTTTTATATGGTGAATATAATTCACCTTTGATGACTAATATCCCGAAAAAATCATTATTCCTTCAATTTTACTTTTCAATTGTAATTATTTATTCAAAAGTAATTTGAATTATACTTTTCCAAGTGGTATAGAATTTTTTAATTAAATTCTTTTTCTTGGGGTTGTATTATTTTATCATTATCATTAATATTCTAGGATTATGTTTTAAATGATATTTTACTATATACTTTTCTATTTACAATTTTGTATGTCAATTTAAATTTGAAAAAAATAATATAATATTTGGTTTATTCTCACTTCGACATTATTTTATTTTGATGGGTCGACATCATAATATCATTTTATTCATGATGTTTTACACTTTAATTTATATTTATTGAAATTATTTGATCATTTTATAATTCAACCATTCATATTCATCTTCTATAGATATTAGTGATTATTTTAATACAATTTTAACGATTTTAAACACTTTTCTACACAAAAATGATTTATAATTTGTTTTTATTAAAGTAAAATAGCAATTCTCTCCTTAGTCAGAAACCTATTATGATCCAATAAAAAAATAAAAAATTTTAGAACTTTATTGTGATTTATGGTAATATATTTTAATCATTTTTTCAATTTATATAATTTCTTCAAGTAATATTCTTGTTACTTTACGAACAAATAACTTTTATATCAGTTTCATCATTAAAAACAAGTCTTCATTATGGAGGGTACAAAATTAACCTTTTATATGAGGATCAATTATTTGATGATAGATTTTCAAATCTAGAATTTTATTTCAAATAAAATAATTTTATACAATTTCTAATGAAATGTATTTTGAAAAGGATTTAAACAATGAAAAAGATGTTTTCCTCTAAAATTTTATTAAATTATTCTTATTGTATGACAATTAATTAGTGATAACTACCAATATTTTAAATGTAATCCATTAGAGATAATTTTGGTTGATACCATCATTACTCTTACTCTAGAAAGATTATGATAATTTTGAGTAAGGGATATGTTCACATTCACTAACGTGGCTCAATTATTTTTTTTAAAACATTCACATGAAATTTTCAATTTCAAATTATCAGTAGACATTTAATTTTTTCTAAATAACCAAATGAATTATCACTGATAATTATTTTTATTATACCATATGTAATTTATACTTATAGTGTACTAAATTGAAAGTTACTTTTCATTCTATAGAAATATTGTTAAATATTTATACTTTACCCAATAAAAATATTTTATGACAATATATTATTATTATAATTAAATTATAAAATATATAATGAATTCTTTAGACTCATAAGACACTAATGAGGCCAATTTATAGATTTATATAAATGCCTCAGTAGTCTCATGGGATAAATCAGTCGGATAATCATTATTAAGTGGGTTTCTACACAGAATGATTTAAACTACCTTATAAATTGTATTGATGGTAATGGTAAAATATAACTCGGAAACATGGAATACCCAATAAACAAGCATTTTTAAATTTAAAAATTATGTTATTATTATCTATGAGATTTTCACTATGACCAAATATTCAAAATCAATTTCATTCTAGATTTATTGAATAAAGTGACTGTGATTTATTTCATTGACATTTAAATATATATATATATATCATTATATTATCAATAAATTCATGTGATTAAAATTAAATTCATATTTAGTTATTTGTTGTGCATCATTTTTATGCTCTTCTTTCTCAATTTATTAAACACCTAAAATGTGTGTTCAGTTTTTTAAATTTTCATATTTGATAATATCATTTATTCGTTATTGATTCCACTATATTTAACCCATAATTCTCATTTAATACCATAAATTTATATTTTTATTTATATATAATTTTATGAAGTTTATTATGTCTAATATGTCATGATACACTAAATGGAATAAATTTTTACTGGAAAAAAATTCAATTTTTAATTTGTTATATTCAAATATAATGTAATACTAAAGTATGTATCTAGTTAATAAAGTCTACAAAACTGATTGTCCCTTTCATGTTAATCTCCTTTTATCTTATGTTAACATAATAGTATTAGACACTGACTTTGAGCATCAATGGTCGGGGTCACTAAAATGGATATCAACAGAATTTTGGTAGAAACCAAAGTAACGACAAATGAGAAAAAATATATTAGAGAATATAAAATTATCCTATATTTTAGGATAAGTAATGAATAGAGTTCTATATATTTGGAAATTATGAGTTTTTGTGGGTATATCTTCATTACATCCATTTATATTACTACAAGTGGATTTGGATTAGGAGTTTATGTACATTGGTGTAATAACTATAAAAAGGGTGGATTGGGAATGACTCATTATTAACATGTTAGTTGAAAACTAGCCTTATTGGAGACCTAGTGTAACACATTCAGTGGATATACTTGGAATAATTAATATTTAAATTACAAAACATTTATAAGTATTTTAAGAGATAATGATAATGAATGAAATTGGATAAAATGTAGACCAATGATGGAATAGTGATATAATAAAATAGGGTATGCATTTATGTGTTTGGATAAAATAATTAACTTGTAGTAGTTTTTTTACCAATATAATTTTGTTATGTGAATTATGAAACATCTATTTATTGTGTGAAATTGAAGAAACATGCATGTCTTCATTAACATAAGTTTTATTGATACCATCAAGGATTACTAATTTTTTTAGTTGATTATAAGTGGAATGACATAAACACAGTGTTTAGGTTTTATGTGATAGTAGTATACCAATAATTAGAGAATTTTGGATATAATCAATTATTTTATATGTTTTAGTGGAATATTTATTTGTATAATAATGTATTTACCATTTATATATAGATGTTTCGAGTTATTAATAACCTTTAGGGTTAACATGATCATTAATTACACTATATAAAAATTTTAATACAACTAAATACCTATTGATATGTTTTAGAAGGATTCTATATATAGATAATTAAATATACATGAATTATTAATAACATTGGTTATACTCTGCCTAAAGCCTTTGGTAGAGTTGCCGATGTAAATAGGGTCCCCATTTTTCACCTTCGCACAACACTCCACTTCTACCTCAATGGGTTAATATAATAACAAATTTATCAACCTTGTCGATTGTCAACTACATTCCTCCTATATATTCTCCCATTCATATACTCACCCAACCTACCTCAGTTCCTCATCGAATCCAATATTTTGTCCTCACAAATTTATCAACATCCCAATCCTCTCAATTACATCTTATTTCTCAATTTTTGGAATCTGTCAGTTGAAATTTATTCCTTACATGAGTGCAACTTGAAAAACTACTCCATCTAATTCCACCTATATTCGATGTTTCATTTATTCCATTTTCTTTCTCTGAGTGGTCCACACAAGAGTGCAATAGAAGATACCTTCCATTGGTTTGACTAGTATAATCAAACACTTACTTTGTGTGTGAACCATACTCATCCATCCCCTTATATACAGTCTTCTTCCTTCATCCCCATTATTGCATTTAATTGTAATTAATTTAAGTATATTCATATGATATACAAGTTTTTGGTTTTTCATCGTCATAATTACATCACTCTATATGTTTTCATTAATAGGTGAGTAACAACACTAAATATGATAAAATTTTACAATTTAATGCTTAAATAAATATATATTATTCATCTAATAAATCATTTTGGATAAAAATATAATTTATTCATATCTTAACCAGATCATTATGTATTTATTAACTAGAGGAAGTTGAAAATATTTTTAATAATTAAATAATCAATAGACAAAAAAATACTCGATGGATCTACGATAGATAATTAACTAATTCTATTGTTCACTAATTCTAAGAGATAATTCATATTCTATTATAAATTAATTTTGATGAATTAATTTATTTAAAAGAACATTCATTAAAAAATTTCTTCAAGGTCCTTCAACATATCATGATCGTGTTTTATCATTTTCATTGGTTTTTTTGTTGTTACACTGGTTTTTGTGAAATAGTTTATCCTTTTAACTTCATCTATGTGGGATTATTGAATATTTTTAGTTTTTAATGGTTCAATGGGGTGATCACTGTTCATTTCTCATGATGAAGTCATACCATATTAGGGGATAATGTTTAAACATACAAATTAGTGATAATAATGAATATGTTTTGGGGTAAAATCATTCAATAGATTATCATATATATAGGAGAAATTATAGTGGATTACGGATAATATATCATTATTACAATGATTATATAACATTTCCTCCAACTATTTTTAAATATCATTATTTTTTGATTTTGGATTTTTAAATATTATTTTTCAATTTTAAACTATCCTGGATTTATGAATTTATTTTTCTGGTATGTGTTTTCAAATAATTATATTTAAAATAATGTTTCAACTAATTATATTTTAAACTAATTATGAAATCATTATTTAGAATGTACTAGTTTTTAACTAATTATATTTCAATATGATATTGATTATCACATAGTTCTAATGCTTCTCCTTCTATTATTGCGTCCCAATTGAGAAAGACTAATCTTTCTAAGTCATATCTCCAGTCTCTAATCCATTCCTTATATGTAAAAATCATCCTAAATTTCTATATTTTATCAACATTGAACTTCTGATAGTGTTTTTTACATGTCCTTCCTTAAATTCAATGTTCTTTTATTTCATTTAACAACTTAATATCTACAGCATAACATGATTTTTGATATTAATTATCTTCTAATCACAATCCTAATTAATACTCCAACACAGAAATTATGAAATTTTTTCATACAAAATAATGTTTTATTTTATATGTTATATTTATTAATTTATTTAAAATTATATATTTGATTCACTATAATAAGAACCACATTTGTTTTATTTTAGTCAACAAACCCTAAATTTGTTTATTTTATAGTTAAAATTGTCAATTTCTATGTCATGAGAAACACATTGCAGATAAATGTTTTCGGACAACTATTGAAATATTAAGATAATTTTTCATTTGTTTATCATTGTTCAAATAGCTAATTAATAGTTACATGTCTAAAAATACGTGCTATAATCAATATATTTTTCTATGGTGTATTTTGATGAGTTTATAAGCTTGTATTTTAAATTTATTTATACAAAATTAATATCTAAAAACAGAATTGAAATATTTTATTTTGTTAACCCAATCTCATGAACACTATAGAAAATTAATTTTGGTCTGTAACCTATCATTTTGTAGGAAATGAAAACAGTTAACTTGTGATCATTTTCATTTTTCTCCATTTATATCTAAATCCATATTCACAACCTACATTTTGTTTATTTTATTAAACAAAATACCAAATCCTTTTTGTTCATGTGGTTTGTATTTTTTCAGTAAAAAATAGGTACATTCAATGTAAACATTAACAATTAATAATGGTATTGAACTGATTTATAATTTATTTAATTCATAATATATTACCTTTTTTTACATTTTTTGGATATGATAACAATGATTCATATTTCATAAATACTTGTATAATTTAAATTATAATGTTTTTAATGAAATCTAGAGTAAGGATTTTATTTCTCACAACATCACATGCATATTGTAGTACTAAATTTAGAATAAAATTTTGATAAAATTACATTTTATTTTAAGAAAAAAATACCATTCAAATATGGTGTTAAATCATAAAATTTCTCATAATTTTATTAATTCCATTTGATATTTTTTTTTCATGTAATTTCCATTAACAAAAAGTCATAATCATATTAATATTTTTCAGACTCCTGAACATTCAAAAATCATAGAATGATATGAAAACTAGAAATACTTATATGGTTTCTATTATAATACTTCTAAATGTTTGTAAGCATTTATTATAAATAATTTTGTCAATGGAGTGATATATTTTTCCCAAAATTACACATCAATGTCAATTTATACTTATACAATGTATATTAATCATTTTTCAATTTCCCCCAAATGTTTTATTTTTTCTATATTATTATGTTCTATATTTTTTTATAATCATATTATCTTATAACATCAATATTATGAATATTTATTTTTCATCCAATATGTTATTAAGATGTATGCTGTTTATAATTAATTATTCATTTAACAATTTATTCATTTATTATGTTTATCCCTGAATAATTTCCCCCATGTATAGATATCCCGAGGGAAAACATCTCAAAAATATTCACTATATGTAAGAAATAGAATACCATATTGGATTCACAAAGGGTGATGTATGTTGAAATATCCTAGCTAGGTGTCAAAGTGAATATTATAACATTATATATAATTATATTTATATTTCATGAATCCCTGATAAAAACATAACTTTTATGTGACGTATTCAATCTTAATTAATAAGTTATGTGATAGATTCATAAAGGAGCTCCTTGAGCATGATTATATGAAAAAACAACAAAAGATAAATCTATGACATATGTACTTGAATTATACATTGTAAAACAATTTATTTGATGTGTCATTTCTTAATATATGTTATGTGTCAAATATTTTAAATAGATCCTTGGATATGATTATAAAATATAGATAATCAAAATAATGTATGCAATATCTATAATAGGAATTTTGAGAACTCTTCTTCTTCCTCCTTAACGCCTCATACTGTCAAAAAATTATATTATTCCTATTTTTAGATGCTCATGCTTGTATAATTTATTATGAAAATGATACAATTAATTTCAAAATAAATTAATTAGTATATGAAAGTATTTTTTACCACTTATTAACTGTATAATGTTTCTATAAAAAAAATGTTTATATATTGAAATATATTCATTTGTTTCATGATTATATAATATTTTTTTAATTTAATAAATTTATAATCAACTATTTCATTGATTAATGAGTAACTAAATTAAAATTCACTATTAGATTACATATATTTAACTGAATATCATAATTCTACAATATACTCATAAGAAATATATTGTTACTTTTATTAGGTATTCCTAAACCGTTATTTTCTACCATTAATTTTCTAGGTTCATTTGAGTTAGTTTTAGGTAAAAGAATTTTAAATTTTGAATGTTTTTGGGTTGTGTACGATTGGAACCGAATTTTCTCAAATTGTGCACCTTACTATAGAAAACCGTGTAAACCGAGGCAGTTTGGTTTTTCTTTTTTGGTTAAAAATTTTAAAAAAAATACATGATATCACAAAGGAGAAACCATGAAATCCATTAAAATGGGAACATGAGTATGGCGCCTGGTTTTCTTAAACCATGTGTATCTATACATATAACCTAATGTGGCATTTAATTAATCAATAGAAATATTTTTTTTAATCCCAATACCACTTTTTAATATTCCCAATGGACCTAGATCGACCCCATATGGTTTCGTAATCCCTATATTTTTTTGTAGTGATTTTTCCCCTCTACACCCATCTGGAATCCAGTAAATTGTAAGAGAATGATGTTAAATCTCCACTGATAAGTGTTCTTTTCTCGTTCTATTTCTCCCATGTTCTATCCCTTAGTCCCTCAGTATTTTTAGTTATCTAAGATTAATCGATGATCTGATTCCTACAGTTTTATATTTTTAATTAAGGGTAAGTTCTTATATCTTCGTTACTAATGTACCTTATTGGTGTTACTCACTAAGGGAATATTTTTTTGAGACCATGTGATGTAGGTGTAGGTGGTTCAATTTTTATAAGCCAATTTGATTAACCATAAATTTCTTGATTTAAATTCAATTATTTAATTCAAATTTATTTATATAAAATTTCAATAAATTGGTTATTTAAAAAATAATTTCTTTTAATTGTGGTTTTAAAATTTTATGTCATGAATTTAGGAGAGACCCTTGATTTCATTTAATTGGTGAGTAACTTTGAATTTATATGGAATTTTGTGAAATTTAAATTGTGAAATTGGATGGAATTTCATTAAATTAAATTGTTGAAATTATTTTGGGGAGTTTATATTTTAAAAATTATTTTATGAAATTGATATCAAATTTGAATTTTAATAAATTAAATTAAATGATTTTGATATAAACCCATTTCTTTAATCATTGAAAATTAAATGATTTGAATAAAATCCCATTTAGGATTCTAAATAAAAAATTGGAATTGTCACGACCCGACCCTACCCGGGCTTGATCCGCAACTACCCCAAACCTGCCTCAATAGGCCAGGGGCTGGCGACCAGCACTGAAGGCATAAAAACTCGGGGAGGCCATTGCCTAAGTACCTGTATACACACACACACATGCAACACACTCAATTAAAATGTGCGTAGTAAAAAATAAAATCAAAGGGAAACTGCTATAAATAAACAACAAGTGCATCGATCTCTAAAAAATACAAAGTAAGACGAAGGTAAACGGAATAGGTAAAAGGGAAAAACACGCGCCCAAACAGAAATGTTCCACAACCCGGCAACAGTTAAAAATAACTAAATATTTGGGGGGGTCCCACACCCGGAACCCAACTACGACCCCCGCATGCGGTCCATGCTCCTGATCCACTACGCTCTACTGAAGTCACGACCAACATGTCCTTCATCTGCAAGGTCACACCAAGTGCAGGAAAAGCCCAAGCAGGGGTGAGTATAAAAATACTCAGTTGGATACCCTGATTGATTGAGGGATCAACAAAGGAGTTACTGAAGGATGAGAAGTAGGTCAGACAGGGAAAATAAAGGGGTACAACCGAGATTGATGTAAAGAGAACATTGAAGAGTCCAGCTCAACCCAACAAGAGGATAGAAGGTAGACTCGTCCAGACACAAGGAGCTGAAAATAGTGAGAATATGATCTTCCCGTCGAGTCTTCTCTACCTATAGAAAGAATGTAGACTCGTCCAACCACGAGAAGCAAGACACAGAAATCACATGGCATACCCCCCAGGTCTTGGCCTCTCTTGGAAGGAGAGTAACCAAGACCAAGAAGTGGGTACTGGAATAAGGAATATACATATCCATATGCTCAAACAAGAAGCCCAAACAAGATCTTAAGGGGATCTTCATCTCGTAGCTCAGCCCAAGAATGATGAGTTTCCCACAGTCCCAAAAGTAAACACCACTGATGCCCAGCATCCCGCACATCTTCCGCGAACCGCATGTCAAGGGGATCTAATCAACACACCTCGACACTATCCTCTTTGGGCGGAACTGACTCGCCCACATGGTTTTAGGTCGCGTCGCAAGGATGTGTCTCGGTGGGGAAAGTTCCCCTCGTACTTGAGAGTTCCGGTTTAAATCAAACCACACCTCGTCACTACCCCACAGTCGAGCGGTCTCCTCAATGTCAAAGTTGTTCCATCACTGACTCGTATAACCAAGGGTCCCACTCCAATGATCACGGAGGAAAGCCACAGACTAGCCTAGTATAATGTAATGAGTCTGGAATGTCAACGAGTGTCCCACTGCCCAGCCCTGCTATAGCGTAGTTCATAATATGATATAGGGTGACAAAATTCCCAGTCTTACTAGAGGGTAAACCCTAATAAGATATCGGGTGACCCACAACACATCCCTACTGGAGGGTAAACCCTAATAAGATATCGAGGGACCCACTGCACAGCCCTGCTGGATGGTAAACCCTAATACATTATCAGGCGACCCACTACCCAGCCCCACTGGAGGGTAGACCTGGAAGAAGTCGACGGGTGACCCACTGCCCAGCCCTAATGGAGGGTAATCCCAGAACAAGTCGACAGGTGACCCACTGCCCAGCCCTGCTGGAGCGTAGACCTGAATCAAGATGACGAGCAACCCACTGCACATCCTCTGCTGGAGGGTAGACCCTCAAGAGTCGTCGGGTGACCCACTTCCTAGTCTCTGCTAGAGGGTAAACCCTGAGAAGTCGATGAGCAACCCACTTCCCAGCCCTACTAGAGGGTAAACCTTAGAAGTCGATGAGCGACCCACATTCCATTCTCTAATGGAGGGAAAACCTAGAACTTCTCTGGCCATCTCTACTGAATGGTACAACACTGGACAACCGAACACGGAGTGGGTATCATGCAACCACTCGACACCGGAACAAAACCAGGGGAAACCACTCAACCCTGTTGATCAATACTATCGAGAACAGAGCCAGGGAAAAAACTCAACCCCGCTGGTCAACAAACGAGAACAAAGGGACGATCCACGTCAAGAGTGGTCAAAAGTATGCTAAGAAGAACATGGCACGAACATGGGGACCACACGACGTGTGGCCCCAATTCAACCCCAACCAAGAAGACAAACGTTTTCAGGGACAAACATCCACATGTACCTCCCAGCGTTCCCGTATACTCCCAGAGTATACCACGTTTGATCCCAAAGGCTATCATGCCCACGACACCCAACCTCAACCCGAAGGTGTAACGTAACAACTCCAAACTGCCACCTCAATAGATGCAGCACAGTCAACCGCATCTCTTTAAACACTAACCTCACTCTCCTCGGAGTTCACGCGATCACACACCAAAGGTTAGCTACAAACATGGTAGAAGAACCGCCACCGAGGCACCCTTCATACTTCCACATTTAATAAGACCATGTATGAGGCTCCACACAAAAAAACAGATCGTACCATTGTAATCCTTGTGAAAAAACACACGATATAGACAACTTACTCACCTCAAATGGATATCCGACGGAAAGGTCACCAACACCGCCTTACTCCCGAACGACGTCCTGTGATCCTGAGACTCGGCCCCACAAACAGTCGGGCGCACCGCACCATTGCGATCCCCTCTGGAAAAAAATTCAAAAGCGCTACTCACATGAGTGCAATTGATATCTGGAGAAGAAAGTGCATTCCGGTGCACTACACTTGAGCAGTGCTTCGTGGGACCTGCATCCCGGTCCCGAGATACAATGAACGGATCAAACTATTGCGATCCTCTCGAAAAAGTACAGAAGTTTGGCTAACCACTCGTCCGAATCGGACACCTGGTGAAAGAGTTGAAATTCACCCTCAACTACCAAAATAGCCCACATGGGGCCCTCCCCTCCATGCATAATTAATGCGGGCATATTTCTCCATTGTAATTCCCTCGAAAAAACAGCCAGAATTGAATGCTCGCACGCCCCAAACAGACGTCCGGTGAGAAAGGTACCAAATGCAGCTCGTAGCTCAAAGGACGGGCTATGGGGCCCAAGCCTCAACTCCAGTCTCAATTTCCGAAACTGACCTGGAAAACTCCATCTCGGTTCCAGGTTTGCAACGCCACTCACTGACGGCATGAAAAACGGACTCTGAATGTGTCTGCACCACCCAAAACAAGAATTCTTGGGAAGCCCGCTATGCTACATTGCACACATTCCGTGCCCCTGAGCCCCTCAACTGGGAAGTTAAAAACTCCCAAAACTACTTAAAAAGGTCATCCTCTGCATCAGGTCTGCACTGCCGCAGACGACGTGCAAAACAGACGTTCTTAGAAAAAGATACGGGTGTCCAAACGTCTAAGGGGAATTACCCCTAGGCCAGACCCGCCCGGTCCGGCCGGTCCGCCCCGACCGGGCCAGCCTGCTCCGGCCATCCTGCTGAGCCAAGGCCCTACCGCTAGGCCCAGGTCGGCTGAACCTATTGGTTGCCGCACCATGGCCCGCCGCCTCCAACGTGGCACCCTTGCCCGCACGTCGCGCGGTCGCCTCCTCCACCGACCGGCCAACACGGCTGGTCCTTTTCCACGCGGAGACCCGCCCGTGGTGGGTCTCGGTCTCCATCCGGGGTCGCACACCACAACACATACTCCCCCGCACTAGTGAGGCGCCGCCCGGCCAGATAGACGGCCTCATTCCGTCGCGCCTGCTGTCGCGCCGCCGACCGCCGTACCTCCTTGCCGACCACTGGAATCCGGCCTTGTGGCCGGAAAACATCATAGGACCACCGGAAACGTTCCGGTGGTCGAAAATTCGATCCGGATAGCGTTCCAGAAATATCAGGACAAAATATATGCAATTATGGGATTCGTTCGACGATCCAATGGCGCGATTGAGCAGAAATGGAAATTAAGCGGGGAAAGGGGTGTAAAACTCAAATCCGCCTACCTGCGGGCGGAACGCAGACGATGCTATTCTCGATCTGAGCTCCGACACGGCCAAAAATTCCTCCAATCTGTCATTTCCATCTTGGATAATGAGGAAGGTGGAGAGGAGCTTTCTAGTGGAGGGGGAAATTTGAGTGAATAGAGGGGGGGTTAGATTAATTAAATAAACTAAATAACTTAAACACCCTACCGCGGTCCCATACCCAAACTCCCGACGAGGTAGGGATTAAACCTCCCCTAGGCTAAAAACCACGCTATGAGCACAATGGCGGTCTCATAATTTTAATCTGAGGCTCCAATAAAATGTTATTAAACTCAATGTCTGAGGCCACTAAATTACGAAAATGCCCCTGGGGCCATTTTTCACAGACGTGCCTCGCCGGAAAAACATACACCTCTTTATGGGTAAACGGCACGTTCCGAACTCAACGGTGCCATTGGTTTTCCAATCAGAGAAACCATTTAGGAGATACATGTGTTTATCCATCAAACGCATAAATTAATTATTTAATTTATCCGTTTCACATTCTGGAAGCGAGCGAGGGATCCAAACATCCCACACCGACATGTTTTATGTCGTTCCTAGGGTAAAAACCTCATTCAGGACCCATCAGTACACTCATATATCTGATCCAGATTACCGTTTAGGATTTATCCCCTTTTTTTGTGGTTCCAGTGTGAACCCACTGAAAATTTAATTCCTGCCACACTGGGGCTCAGAATCGCAAGACGTCTGAGGGCACTGCTCTGGATTAATATGAAGAATATTCCAACATCATTCGCAGAAAAAGCTGGGTTCTTACATCATTCCATCCTTCA
The DNA here is from genome assembly GCA_963277665.1 of Viscum album. Taxonomy (NCBI): domain Eukaryota; kingdom Viridiplantae; phylum Streptophyta; class Magnoliopsida; order Santalales; family Viscaceae; genus Viscum; species Viscum album. The sequence continues at coordinate 273,991,347 of OY728129.1, read as the reverse complement.
TGATTTTCGTCCCCGAAAAGCAAAACTAGGGAATAACTCAGGGTACTAATCCCACACATGGCTCTCTCATACCCAGAATAACTCTTGAGCTGCTCTTCCCCACTGCACACAGACCAAAGTATTGAACTGTTCACACGAGGTCGGGCCTTGCCAATGTCCTTCATAGGAGCACACACACTTCTTCTCAAGTAAGCCATGTGGGATACATCGTGCACCCACACCCGAACATTGGGTTAGGGAAAGATGGTAGGGATCCTCTCCATCCCTTTTCACGGTCTCACATAGCCCGAAATATCTCAGGGGTAGCCCACCTCCCTCATCGAACCTCTGCATCGCATGCCGCGACTGGAATCCCAGCCCGCACCTGGAACAATGCTCGGTGATTCCCTCCATCAGAATATCCATATGGTGGAACACTCAAGGATATCTGGTCATGCAAGATTCCATAGTCGATGTCTCTCAACCAAGAAACTATTACACGCTCGGAGAGAAATGGATTCAACACCATCGACTAAATAAAATGTCCTATGCCTTTTACCTAACCAACACAGGGTTACACCGACGCCTCGTGCCACCCTAGTAACACCTCATACAAGAAGAAGGAATTAAAACATTTTGTACCCACATTCTAAAAATTCTACTGCAAAGTGTAGAAGAGCTGTAGAGCATACCTATTATCACATCATGCCCTGCAGGATCATAGATAGCCAAAGCTCGCGGCTGCCTGTGGTCCCAACTATCCGCTCCCAGAGCCTGACGTGGACTGCCTAGTGGTGATGGGAGGACGTCGCAAAGTAATCCCCCCCCACGACCAGATCCTCCCGATCCTCTCCTAGTACCACCTCTCTGGGTACTACTCTGATCATGGCGTTGCCTCTGTTTTGGTGGTGCACCTGCTGCCTGCCTGAAGCTCTCCGCATGCATGGTTGGACAGTCCTGTGCCATGTGACCTCGCCCGTCACAAGCATAGAACCGACTCTCTTTGGGATGTACTGGTGCCCTCAGACACCACCATGGTGTACGACCACGCCCCTGATTCAGGTTATCATAAAGACACTTGCGTCAAGGTTCTGTCAGCCGACGCCTGCTAGCTGCGGTAGACATCTTGGATCCAACGTGGCCGCTGCCACCACCAACTCTAGAACGTGACATGAATCTCTATGTCACCATCGCCTACTCTAGCACCCTGACATATGTGGAAATGCACAAGGGTACTATGACAACATGAATCTCTCAGTAGAGACCCTGCTCAAACTTCTGCTCTCGGATGTAGTCATCATATACCACATCCGGCTAAAAGCATGCACAGTCTGTGAAACTAGCCGCGTACTTGGCCACCGTCATCGCTCCCTGCTGAAACTGCAAGAGCTCCTGATTCCGAATAGAGCTCAAGAATGAGGGGAAAAACTTCTCATGGAACAACAACTGAAAGTCTCTCCACGAAAGCAATGAATGGTCTAGAGACTGAGTCACCAGACTCCACTAACACCAAGCTGCTCCGCAAAAATGCAGGTGGCCAAAGCCACCATGAGATCTACCAGCGTCTGCACAAGACATAAAATGAGAACCACTATCTAAATCCAAAACTCTGCTGCCTGAGGGTCTGGCTCACCACTGAACCTCAGCGGTCCCTGCCACTGGAACTCGCGAAACGTGCTCAACCAGCACTCAAGCTCATCCTGCTCTACTGAAGTTTTCTACTAATCAACAGGTGGGGTTCTGCTACCGTCTCACTCGGAGAAAGGGGCTCGCATGATGGGTCCTGGACTGAGGCCTCGTAGCTCACTAGGTCATCGTCACGACCCCAAGCTGGTATTTTGGCTGGCTGTCTTCACAGAGACATCCTAAATATTATAAAGGAGTTCCGCGATCAGATAAGCATATATGTATATACCAATAACAACGATGGGGAGATGACTCAAGATGGACAGTAAAAGACTCAATCATATGTGATGCACAATCCAATTTTCCTTGCAACATGTGTCTCAGCATGACGAGTCGAAAAGTGGTTTATTAGGGTCTTGGTGAATGGATATGTCGGCCGTCGCACCATCACTGGACTCCTTGGCCTAAGAGACGCTCTCGAGACACATATACATTTTTTCCATAAATCCCAACCAATTCATTTTAAGGGAAGTCCAAACAACGTCCCAAGGAACGAACCACCTCTGATACCACTTTGTCACAACCCGACCCGACCTGGGCTCAAGCTGCAACTACCCCAAGCCTGCCACCATATGCCAGGGGATGGTGACCAGTGCCGAAGGCCCAAAAACTCTGGGAGGGATCAAGTTGCAACTACCCCTAGCATCCCGCACATCTGCCCCGAACCGCAAGTCAAGGGGCTCAAATCACCGAACCATGACACTATCCACTTTGGGATGAACTGACTCTCTCACAAGGTTTTAGGTTATGTCGCAAGGATGTGTCTCGGTGGGGAAAGTGCCCCTCATACTTGAGAGTTACAGTTTAATTCAAACCACATCTGGTCACTGCCCCGCAGTCGAGAGGTCTCGTCAATGTCAACATTGTTCCATCACCAACCCATACAACCATGGGTCCCCCACCGATAGTGATGGAGGAAAGCCACAAACTAGCCTAGAAGAAAGGACTGAATCTGGAATGTCAACGAGTGTCCCACTGCCCAGCCCTACTCGAGGGTAGTTCATAATATGATATCGGGTGACCCACTGCCCAGCCCAGCTGGAGTGTAAACCCTAATAATATATCGGGTGACCCACTGCCTTGCCTTGCTGGTGGGTAAATCCTAATACATTATTAGGAGGACCACTTCACAGCCCCATTGGAGGGTAGACCTGGAATAAGTCGACGGGAGACCCACTGCCCAGCCCAGCTGGAGAAACCCAGAACAAGTCGACATACGACCCACTGCCCAGCCCTGCTGGAGGGTAGACCTGAATCAAGACGAAGAGTGACCCTATGCCTAGTCCTTGCTAAAGGGTATACCCTCAAGAGTCATCGGGTGACACACTACCTAGTATCTACTAGAGGGTAACCCCTGAAAAGTCTATGAGAAACCCACTGCCAAGCCCTGCTGGAGGATAACCCCTAAGAAGTCGATGTGCGACCCACTGCACAGTCTCTACTGGAGGGTAAACCTAGAACTCCTCTGGTCATCTCTAATGGATGGGTCATCCCTGGCCAATCGAACATGGAGTGGGTATCGTGCAGCCACCCGACTCGGGAAAAAAACAAGGGGAAACCACTCAACCCTCTTGATCAAACCGTAGAGCACAGAGACAGGGGGAAAACTCCACTCCGCTCATCAACAAATGAGAACAAAGGACCCTCCACGTCAAGAGAGCTCAAAATTACGCAAAGACGAACATAGCACGCACATGGGTCCCACACGACGTGTGGCCCCAAGTCAACCTTAACCAAGCGCACAAACATTATCAGGTACCAACATTCACATGTACCTCCCAACATTTTCATATACTCTCAGAGTATACCACATTCCAGCCAAAAGGCTATCCTAACCATGAAACCGAACGTCAACGCGAAGGCGTAACATAACAACTCCAACCTGCCACCTCAACGGCTGAGGCATAGTCAACCACATCTCTTTAAACACCAACCTCACTCTCCCAGGAGTGCACACAATCACACGCCAAAGGTTCGCTACAAACACGGTAGAAGAAACACCACCGATGCACCCTTCGTATTTCTACATTTACTAAGACCGCATATGAGGCTCTGCTCAGCCAAAAAGATCATACGTTTATAATAATTGCGGAAAAACACGCGAGATAGACTAATTACACACCTCAAACAGATATCTGATGGAAAGGTATCCAACAATGCCTTACAACCGAATGGCATCCTATGATCCTGAGCCTCGACCCCGCAAACAGTCGGGTGCATCGCACCATTGCGATCACCTTGGGAAAACATGTCAGAAACAAAACTCACATGATTGAAACTGATATCTGGAGAAAAAAGTGCATTCCAGTGCACCTCACACGAGCAGTTTATCATGGTACCCACAACCCGGTCCCGAAACACAACAAACGGATCACACCATTGTGATCCTCTCGAAAAAGTACACATGTTTGGCTAACCACTCGTCTGAATCAGACACCTGGTGAAGGAGTTGGAATTCACCATCAACTCCAAAAATGGCCCACGTGGGGCCCTCACCTCCATTCAGAATTAAAGCAGGCGGATTTCTCCATTGCAATGCCCTTGGAAAAACACCTAGAATCGACTGCTAGCACGCCCCAAATGGACGTCATGTGAAAAAGGTGCCAAACGCTGCCTGCAGCTCGAAGGACGGGTCGTGGGGCCCATGCCTCAACTCCGGTCTCAATGCCCGAAACTGCACTGGAAGACTCTAACTTGGTTCCAGGGTTGCAACTCCACTAACGGCGTGAAAAACAGACTCCTTACGTGTCTGCGCCGCCCAAAACAAGAATTCCTGGGAAGCCCGCTAAACTTCGTGATGCACGTGATGTTCCCCCGAGCCCCTAGTCTCTGAAGTTAAAAACTCCCAAAACCACCTCAAAAGGTCCACCTCTATGTCAGGTCCGCGCCGCCGAAGACGGTACGCAAAAGGGACACCGGTATCAAATGTAACGGGCGTCCAAAGGTCTAAGGGGAATTACCCCTGGGCCGGACCGGCCCGGTCCGGCCGGTTAGCCCCGCTCGGGCCGGCCGGCTCCAGTCGGCCCGCTGAGCCATGGCCCAGCCACAGGGACTGGCCCAGCTGAACCAGCGGGCCGCCGCACTGCGAGATGCCGCCTCCCGCGAGGCCCCCTCGCCCGCGCGCCACGCGGTTGCTTCCTCCACCGACCGGCCGACACGACCGTTCCTTTTCCACTCGGAGACCCGCCTGTGGCGGGTCTCGGTCTCCCACCGGGGTCGCACACCACGACCCCTCCTTGCCCGCACTAGCGTCGCGCTGCCCGGTCAGATGGTCAGCCTCCTTCCACCGCGCCTGCTGCCGCGCCGTCGTCCGCCATGGGGCCGCCATCCGCCAGACCTCCTTGTCGACCGCCGGAATCCGGCCTGGTGGCCGGAAAACATCAGAGGACCACCGGAAACGATCCTGTGGTCGAAAATTTGATCCGGATAGCATTCTGGAAAGCTCAGGACAGAATCTACACAATTATGGGATTCCTTCGAAGATACAATGGCGCGTTTGAGAATAAATAGAAATTAAGCGGGGAATGGGGTGTAAAACTCAAATCTGCCTACCTACGGGCAGAACGCCGACGCTTCTATGCTTGATCCGAGCTCCTCCACAGCCAAAACTGCCTTCGATCCGTTGATTCTATCATGGAGAAGGAGGAAGGAGGAGTGGAACTCGCTAGGGGAGGGGGGAAATGGGAGTGAATAGAGTGGGGGGTAGGTTAATTAAATAAACTAATTAACATAAACACCCTATTGTGGCCCCGTACTTGAACTCCCAATGGGGTCAGGATTAAGCCTCCCCTAGGCTAAAAACCATGCTCTGAGGGAAATGAAAGTCTTGGAATTTTAATCCGAGGCTCCGTTCAAAATTTATGAAAATCAATGCCCTGAGGCCACTAAATTAAAAAACGCCCCTGGGGCCATTTTTCACAGACATGTCGCGCCCAAAAAAATTACACCCCTCCTAGGGTAAACAACATGTTACGAACTCAATGGTGTCATCAGTTTCCCAATCCGAACCACCGTTTAAGAGATACTTGAGTTTATCCATCAAACACATAAATTAATTATTTAATTTATCTGTTTAACATTATAGAAGCGAGCAAGGGGTCCAAATGTCCCGCGCCGACATGTTTTATGTCGTTTCTAGGGTAAACACCTCATTCCAGACGCATTAGTAAACTCAGATCTCTGATACGGATCACTGTTTAGGATTCATCAAATTTATTTGGCGTTTCCAGTGTTAATGCACTGAAAATTTAATTCTGGCCACACCGGGGCTCGGAATCGCACGCCGTCTAAGGGTGCTACTCTAGAATAATATCACTAATATTCCAAAGTCTTTGGAAGAAAAAACTGGGTTCTTACAGTAATATTTTAAATGGATAATGGGATGAATTGAATTTTGATAATTCATAAAATATATTTCCCATCTGTGAGTTTTATTACAATGTATGTTATACTAGTTAGTAAATGATTAATTGGGATAACACTCTATGATTTAAAACACCAAAATTACATAAACACAGCTTGTCATGACCCTAATGTGATAGTGTTGTTTCTTACATTCTCAGTATTGAGGAAGAAATGGGTATACAAATATTTCAATAACAACTAAAAGATTTTAGGTGAGTCCTATATCCTAGAACTATAATACCTATTATAACATGAATATGTTGCACGATTTTATATATTTTAAATGAATATATTCCATTTTTGTACTTCATATAGCATACCATCTGAATATATATACACTCCTTTATAAAAAATGTTTATTAATAATTTTTAATGTATCTTCCATCATTGAAATGTAAATAAGTAATTTTTTAAATATGATTTGAAACTACATAACTATTTATTTAAAATTTTCATGATTTATTTGGGTAATTATATGTTTGAATATTCTATGGAATAATTGGTGAGACCCTACTGGTCCTTTATCTCACACCCTACTTGTACGTTTTTGTGTTTATAGATTTTATTTTTCTAGGTTCAAGGAAAGGTATGGAACCACTTATAAGTGGTTATATAAATTGGTCATTGGTGTTTGAGAGTTTTGTTCACTAGGTCTTTGGATGTTTTCATATTTTTCAGGTACATTGATACATACAATGTATTTTTTTACTATTTGAATATGGTTACACATCACACTATAGATCTATCTAAGTAAAAATATTGACTTTTTTTTCTCTCTTCATTTTTATGTGTGGAAAATTTGTTCCCATATCAATGTATTATGATTATAGGTTCCAGTCACCAACCCTTGGGGATCAGAAATTTCCTTCACGATATGTTAGAAAATACATAGTTATTGGTTTACCTGGGTATCATGGATTTTTCATGAAATAATTATATCAAATGTGTAGACTATTTATCATAAATTTATGTTAGTATGTAGTTTTCATAGTCTTATAAGGGTAAAAGGATGTATTTTGGATTTAGTTCCAGAATATCTCTCACCATAACTAACTTTCTATCACCAAGGGTGGTATATAGAAGGTGTATTGAGGGATATTTATAGTTTTTCCATTATTATTATTTTGATATATTAAAATACAAATCATTTTTATCTATTTATAGGGATTAATTTCCCATTTCTCTCTACTTGATTATTAATATGATGCGGTAAATGTTATATACTGATGTTTTTTAGCATCATTCTTCTAAGAACTCATTCAAATTAAATAAAAGGGAATGATTCCACTAATCCGCTATGAGAAAATCCTCTCATGGAATCGAGAATGTTTGATGTGACTGTTTGTATTATCCAAGCTCCATGACATGAACTACCACCAATTCACATTCAGGATCTATATATTGACCTATAAAATGATGTATTTTGGAATCATTTAAAAGAGATACCTTTATAGAAGGTAAAAATGTTCAAATTCTCAAATAAACCTCAAGATTATTAGGAATAGTTGATCAGGATTTAATGTTTTTTTATGTTCTGGGAGACACCTGATGAAATATTGTTGAATTACGACACTTACTTACAGGATGTAATGACCTTGAGATGGTGGGCCACGATGGTAATTATGAATAACCAGGAGTTCTTATAGTGGATAGAGTTCAATTTTTTCCCCAGAACATTTCTATAATAATTTTATCGTATTGGAAAATCCTATTGAGTTTTTAAAACATGAGAAAGATATCACGAATGTGACAGAGTATACAAAATGTTTTGATGAGGTAGTGCAGTTTGAACCATATAATATATCAAACATGGATATGAGTACTCAATGGTTTGAGTTAGGATTAAATTTTATATTCATTCCTATGGTTTATTTCTAAATCTACTTATTTGTTTTGATGTGTTGGATAGGTGCTGATTGTCGAAATGATCCTAGAATTCATGTTAGGTTTGACGATTGTTCATTCTTATCTTATGGAATTTTTTTCCCTTAATAAAATAGTTGATGTATGATGATTCTCATTATGTATGTAGATAATGTTGTTTTTTTAAACCTATTATTATTCCTTGTAGAGGCCCTTTGAATTGATACATGTGTGAAATGCATGGGTATTCATATAAGGTTTTCATTATGGTACCAATGATATGTGGTTCGTTCGGATACTCATGAAATATATAATTTTTTACCATACCTATTCCACTCTATCTAGTGGAATAGAATAAACATCACCACTAATTCTAAGGGGAAATCAGAATCTATATGTACAAAGGGATGACATAGACCATTGGAATGAAGAATATTAATGCAATGTAAGAGTCTCCAGAGGAAGTAGATATGGGTCGAACGACTGAGCGAGGAACCATCACTATAAATTCATCATTAGTTTCCAAATAATTTGATAATGATGCATTTCATTAATTTATTTCATCCTATGTTTTTAGACTGATATGTATCCTATGAACCATTTATCATATGTGACAAATATTATTACACCCTTGTGAATGAGAAGAGATCACGGTCTTCTTAGTCCTATATGTATTTTATTTTTTCTAGATGTTGATCTTAAAGGAGTTTTGTTATTCTCAACATTAATCCTATTGAAATAAATTTTAATATGGATTAGCTCATTTTCAATTAATGTGGGATTGATTTTTCTCTTTAACGAGCCTATATTACTTCCCATAATGGGGTTTCTATATCATTCAAGGAGAATGTGATCTATGGTAGAGTAGATTCGTGTGATCTTATCCTGGTCTGGGGAGAGTTATATAAGTTATTTATTTTTATTTCGGGAAAAAATTCATGAGCTTTATCCCCCTCAATTTTTCATTGAGTTTCTAGATTTGTTCCCTTATTACTTCTCTAGTTTTATACTTGTAAGAGAGTTATGGGTTTCTATTGACTTTTTTACATGTACACATCTCGTTTATATGCCCTATAACCAAATCGAACAACATTAGATGAAATATTTGAAGACCCTCTTGGATTATATTTTTAATAAATGATTTATACTCTTTATTTTTTCACCATTGGAAGCTCTAGTTCTCATTTATGTGAAATAAGATTGTTTAATTCTACTTTCTATTGATTACTGAAAACTCTATCATGTAACGGTAAAGGAAAAGTATTTGTATCAATTTATTAATGGTCTATTTAATTATTTGAAAGTGGATGATTGGGTCTTCAAGATTTAACATTGGTCTTGTTACCATTATATGAGAATAATAGTATCTGAAATTCTGAAATATTCTTTTCAGAGTAGGTATGGCTCTTCTGTGTTCCATTTTAGGCATTTTGTTCAGACTTGTTATCCTTAGGTTCTTTGGGTTTTATTGAACATGACTTTCCATGAGTATCCTAATTTTTTGGGAATTATTTTTTGATAATATTATTTTTACTATAAACATAAGGAGGATAATGTGCATCATCTGATGGAAATTATTCAATTGTTGTGAAGTCACCAACTTAATTCTGAGCTTTCAAAATATAATTTTGGGATTCTATAGGTTATGTTCTTGGTAAATTGGGTGTCTGAACATGGTATTTTAGTTAACCTTGTAAAGGTGATGGATGATATAGCATGGAAAAAACCAGGAAATGTTTTCTTGATTTTGATGTTCTTGTTTATTTTAGTTTTCATCATCGTTTTGATAAGGACTTATCATGGATGTATTCTCTGATGAATGACACAACTCATAATGGGGAAATATTATCATGGCATTATAATTTCAAAATTATTTTTTATATATGAAAATACTTTTTAGTATGGAACTGATATTGAATCTTATTGAGGTTGGGAAAGGATATTAGGTATTTAGTGATGCATTGAGTTCATGTTTTAACTTTATTCTTATATAGGTTGATCGTGTCATCTCTTATGGATCTCATAATCTTAGGCCACAAAAGAAAAAATAATTTACCAATGACCATAAACTCATAACTATGAGGTACACACTTAATATTTGGAATAATTATCTTTATGTAGAATGTTTTGTTGTTAATTCTGGCCACACGATCTTGAGTTATATCCTCTCGCAAAAATATTTGAATATATTACATAGTAATTGGTTGGAGTATATATAATATTTCTATTTCATCATACACAATACCCAGGGGAAATGGAATGACATTGGAGATTATTTGAGAAGGAAAATTCTAACCCATAAAGTCAGAGAATCATTCTATGATTTCAATGTTAGGGATGTTTTTGCACAGTTTCATATTGATATCTAGGAATAAGGGGATGAGGATTCTTTTTTAATTGTTTAGTTGAAATGTGGTCTTCTCAATATGATATTTCAGTAATAGTAGCTTGATGAAGACTTTAGTAGACATAGAAATTATTATTGTGATGGGGAGACTGTTTCTCACTAGTCAAAATACATGGAGGGAATTCAATGTTATAATATTTTTGTACCATTATATGTATGAAAATATTAGATTGGTGATTTCAACTGTTCATATTAGGGTATACACCATGGAGCCATGAATATGTTATATGACATGTAAAATAGAATATATTGGACCAGTGTGAGGAAAGACATTGTTTCTTTTTTCTCCCATTGTTATATCTGTTAATAGGTAATGGATGAGCACTAAAAACATCTATTTTTTCTTCAACTGCTTCAAATACATCCTTTGAAGTGGGATAATACCCTTATTAGAAGTTTTTTTGGGTTTCCACATACCTAGAGAAATAATAATTTGATATGGGTTATGATTTACATGATAACCAATTAGGCTCACTTTATAGCCATTTTTTGGTAATGACATGGTTATGTAGTAGGTAAATATATATGTGATAGATATTAATCATATTCATGGAGTTCTACATTTCCCTATTTCACATCTCAATTATAGAGAGGAATTTTAGAGGCAGTGAGATCTCCCATATGTTTGAGTATGACATACATTCCGTATTAGGATGGTCAGATAGAAATACCAATAAATATACATGAGGATATTCACCAAACTTTTTTCCACGACTTTGGTGGGTATTTGGATGACCATATGAGGAAGTTTGAGTTTTCATATAACAATTTCTACCACTCCATGATCTATATGTATATTTATTAGGCCTTGTGTGGATGGCCTTAAAGAAATACATTTTGTGTGGAATGATATTGGTGAATGTTATATGGTCAGAACACTATTAGTTAAAGATATGAAAAATAATGATTTTATTGTTTCATTGAAAAAAATTGATGACAGATAGTTGATATAAGACTTGTGATGATCGTTGTCACAAACCATTCTAACTCTCAATTGATTACCATGAAATCTTGAATGGTTGACACCATTTGGGCTATCAATGCCATGGGATGAAAGAGAGACATAACTGTAACATTTTGGGACATTTTGAGGTTGTCATGATAGTGGGTAAATTCACTTACCATTTTTCACTTCCACTATTTCCAATTTGGATACATAACGTGTACCATGTATAAAAACTATGAATGTATCAATATGATCCATCTCATAGTCTAAACAATAGTGATTCTGTGGATTTACAGGATTTAACAATGATTGGATATCTCTTCAGGATGTCTGATTCTAAAATAAAGGTACTTATTAATGTATGATACCTTTTATTCTATTTCAATGTGTAATTCCCTGAAAATATAATGTAGGAACATTGAATTCGATTACGTGTATGACATGAAACACAATGCATGTAAAGGAATATAATATCCTTAAATTTTAAAAAAATATTTACTATTTTAAATAAATTAAATAAATTTTATTTCTTTCAATTCATGAGACACTGAGTTAGCATACGTCGAACACAACAACAAGTTTATTTGATGTTTGGTGTTTTACACATACTAAGTTTTACCAAACAAAAATTTATTTTCATATAATTTTTAATATAATAAGATATAAACTAGACATTATAAATAATATTAAATAACTTAGTAAAATAAATTGTATATGAAAATATGAGATTAATTTATTGGATATTAGTTTTTTAGAAATGACTATAAAAACAAACTGAATATCAATGGAATAAATTTATAGAAAACTACTTTTCCTTTCAAAAAGAGATTTTATCCTAATAAATTAAATTAATTAAGATTATTGAGTGATTTTAATTTAATATAAATATTATATAATCAATCAAATATATTTTATATTGATCTAAAATATTTTATAGGAATAAGATAAGAAAACAATAATTTTTTCACAAAAATACAATATTTTTATTAGTGCATTTTTATGGCCTTTAAATGGAAATACTATTTCAAATCCATTTTTTAGAACTATTATAAATCCTATATGTAAAAATATTATTATTATTTTAATTAAAAAATAAAAAATATTTTGGATGGTGTTTTTTTATATTTCAGCGAGGTTATATATTTTAATGAATAATTATAATTACTGAATTATATTTGAAAAATTCATTTTATAATACTTATATATTAGAAAAAATATATTTATAATTGTTTTAAATTTTTAATTAGATTAATTTTTTAATAATTAATTAAATTATTTTTATTGAAATCAAATTCACTTTGAAAATTAATATAATAACAGAGAAAACTTTTGGACATTTTTATATTAAAAACGTGCATTGTTCTCCTTTCTACTGTAATAAATTTAAATTAATTTCTACCTCTTATATGATTGGAATTAAAAAAGATGATTTCCATATTTAAAATAATGAATATGTATAACTTATAATCTTTTCAACATATATTTGACAAATTATATTGGTGAATTTAATTAAAATTAATTACAATGATTAAGGTGAAATTTCTCATAACATTGACCTAAACAATAATATTATATGAAAAAATGACCTATATACTTGTCCAAAATCACTTTTATATAATCTTGAAGACTCAATATGATGTTGGATTAAATTTTTACATTTTTTGATCCCATTTAAATGGAAAAAATGTTTGTGGAATTCACGTCCCCCACATTTACAATAGTACGACTCCATCTCCTATATGAAAAGGCATCCTCCCCTCCCCATACTCACTCAAATCATGAGACATTGGACTGACCAACATATGGAAAAAATAGATTTTGGACATACCTACCCACTTAAAAAATCCTAACATTTTCTAGATATCCATCCAAGTAATCCCCTTGGTGCAAACCAAAAAGAGTTTCCTGAATAAGAGGTATCATCATTCTTCGATATCTATAGTTTTATTTCCAATATTCACCCCCAAAAATATTTATATTATAATATCATATAAAAATTAGTATCCTAAATTTAAAAGGTTGTTTTTATGTTATTTATTTCACCTAAATTTATACACACATCCATCAATGTTTTAACAAACTTATCAGTTATGTGTACAGTGAAGTACGACCTCCCTGAACGATGTTTTCCATTTTTTCATTTACCAGATTTAGAGCATGATAATTATAATTGAAAAAATATTAATAAAGGTTATATATCATATTTATTATGTATTTACACTTTGGTAATATTTTTACAACACATATCATTATACAAACAATTTTTAAAACATGATAACATCGTTTGTTCAACTATGGACCGTCACCTCATAAAAGCAATGTGATTCAATCACATGATACATGGAATGTAAAAAAGGATGATTAAAATTTAATATATGATATTTACAAAGAATATATATTAAATATATGACAATTTTATGTCTCTATATATAATATATATATATATATATCATTTTCTGTATTACCTTTTTACACACTTAAAAAGTGATAACATTGTTAGTGGACAAATGAACTGCTGCCTCCCCAGAATGGTGTGATTATTTATACATCCCAATCATTCTATATATAAATATATATGATTATATAACATGGTATTATTTATATTGGTATAATAATAGAGATATAGATTGTTATTTAACTTCTTTCCATGGTGATAATGGAAAAAATGGAATGTTACTCACGCATACGTACGAACAACTATCTCTGTGATAATAACACAAGTTCATTATTCATAAAAATGTATAATGATTTGTTTTAAAAGTAAAAATGATTTAAAAATATTATAATTATTTCATTATTATTAATCATTAGATGTTATATAATTAACCATTTTACCATAGTTGACCTACCAAAATTATTTTTTCAAACATGAACTATATTTGGTCAAAACAAATGATTTATATTAAATTGCGTAAATAATTGTATATCAGATGATAATAAGTGAAATAAATGTTATGATAAAAATGAAAATAGTTCTCAAGAAATTATATAATTAACATAAGTTATTTATTTAGGAATCTAAAGAGACACGAAGAAATTGAGATGCATGTTAAGGTATTTTGTCTCAATTTACATTCCATTGAGAATTATTTGATGATTTTGAACTAGATAACATTTATATAGTGTATATACAACCATTTGAAACATAACGTCATGAATTTATTTATTCTCGTGCTATTAAATGTTTCATTTAATTCCATTCCATTTTATGGTTTACGATTTATATTTTTCAAAGTTGCATGGGACACTATAGAAGGTTTAAGGATTGTTATCATTAAAAATATTTTTAATGATTATCATTGTAATATCACATCACTTTTTTATTGTTGATAAATTTAAATTCAAAAAATCAATATTTTATTCATAACTATTCTGTTGAAATGTACTCTAATAACCATATTATCATAAAATGGTTATTTGTTTTTCATAAATTGTATATCATTATTACATATTGTGTTCATTTGTATAGTTGTTTGAGTAAGTGGGGAATTATTGATAAATTCGTATTCTTTATTCAAAATAGATATTTTATAAGGAAAATTGATTAATTTTATTACATTATAGGATGAATTAATTTTTTAATAATCAAAGACGTGTCCTAGACGTTATACAGCCCCTCAATGCATCGATAGGTTCTCCTAAGATAAATTTGTTTTGCAAGGTAAACAAGTATCAATCGACAATATTAAAAATTATTGTTAATAGTCTTGATGATATTGTTTTTCATGTACCATATATGGAATCTAAAACATAAGTATTTATATAATTTAGGATTATTCATTATTCATCTATGATTTTTTTAATTGATAACTCTATGGGTACATTTTTTAGTTCATTGATTAAATTGAATGGGTTTCATCTACTCTAATGAAAGGAACAAAAGGAAAATAATTCTGTGAGAAACATAAAGAAGTACTACAAAGCTATAAGTTAGAATATTTTTAAAGCTCATGACACCTAGAGTTCCAGTGTAGGTGACTCTTTAGATGAATCAACATATAATGAATCTTCTGGACAAAAGAATATTTGTTTCTTAGCCAGACTACCGATTTACGGTCATTGCTTAATGGCTAAGTTACACAATGCTGAATCAATGACCAATGTTTCTTTAAATGAGAATTATATTAATGATAAATACTATGAATCTTAAGATGAATAATCTTCTTTTTATGAAGATGATACTCTACTAATCTATGAATAAGTTTTCAGTTTTTCTATGATTCTTGATAATGAAAATTCTATAATCAACAAAAATAATGATAATAAAAATTCTAGGATTACTATATTTACTAATGAAATATCATATCATTCTAAGTATCTTGATTAAAAATGCTTTATTTTGAAGGTATTTCATGAAATCTTGAGGATTTAAATTTTGATAAAGATAGGAATTCTAAAGATCTAAAAAATATAATTTCTAAGAAAAATGTTTTCAAGACGAACTCTAGTTCCAAAGCTAATGTTATGGAAGGCAAGAACTTAGTTATCAGACTAAAGTATGAAATTTTTTACATGAGGATGTGTTTTCTAAACTTTAAGTTAGCTAAGGAAAAAATTGATAATATGTATTCACAAATCTGACCTCTAAGGAATAATTCTAGTTTTGTTTATACTAGTTCTAAACCAATTTTTTGTAACAATTATTTTGTTCCTCAAAGTGTTCTATTTTGAACTAACTGTCAGTGTGGAGGACACTAGGGAAAAAGTAATTCCTCCAACAAAACCATGTATTTAGTATTTCATAAAGCCTATTTTTCTAAGAAAAAATGGGTGCCAAAAATTTTACTTTATGAAATATCCAGATCTGAGAAAATTTGGGTTCTGAATATCTAAATCGTTTGTCTTTAGGAAAATAAATAAAGTACCAACAACAATACATAGTGCATGGATAGTGGAAGTTCCCGGCATATGACTGGTAATGAAATTTACATTGAAAAGATTTATCGACATGAAAGGAGGTAAAGTAACTTTTTGACATAATGATCTGGTGGAAATTATTGGTATAGGTAACATCATTCTTCATTAAAAAAACATTCATTTCAAAGGATTTTTTGTGAAGGATCATAAGAACAACCTCATTAGCATAATTAAATTATGTGATGAAGGTTACCTTGTGAATTTTAGGAATGACAAGTTCTTAGTACACAATTCCAAGGAAGAATTTATTCTTTCTACAAATAAGAATGAGAAAGTATATACACTAAACATAGAAGACCTTAGGAGCTAATACATACCTTCCCTTAATGGAATGGAAGATCATTCCTGGTTGTGGAATAGATGGTTAGGACATTGAAACCTTGAAACCTATGAAAACTCTCTATGAAAAGACTATTTAAGGATCTACCAAATCTTAGATTTGATTCTTAAAAAGTTTGAGATCCTTGTTAATATGGAAAGCAACATAAATAAAATTTTAAATCAGTCGGTGAAGTCTCAAACACTGATGCATTAAAGTTAGTAAATATGGATCATTTTGTTCTAACATAAAATGGAAGCATTGGAGGCAAGTATTATGTATTTGTCTTAGTTGATGATTTCAATAGATTTATGTGGATCTATTTTCTAGCAATGAAATCTGAATATTTTTCTAATTTAAAAAGTTTTAGAGCCCAAGTTAAAAATTAGAAAAACCTTCATTTGATAACTATTCATAGTGATCATCGAAGAGAATTTCAAAATTATGATTTTGAAACATTTTTTAGTAAAAAAGACATTACTCATCACTTCTCAGCACCTAGAAAACCTCAAAAAATAGATTTTTTGAAAGAATAAATAGAATTATTCAATAGATAACAAAAACCATGTTGAGTGAGTATTCTATAGCCAAACAATTTTGGGATGAAGTTGTAAGTAATGTTTGTTATACTATGAATTGAGTTTTGATTAGGCGTTTTCTTAATAAAACTCTTTATGAGTTATGGAATGGTAGAAAAACTAGACTTTCCTACATTAATTTTTTTTTTGACAAGTATTCATTTTGAATACTAAAGATAATATTCACAAATTCACACCAAAATTTGATGAAGGAATTTTCTTAGGATACTCCACAACGTCTACGTGATATATGGTTTTCAATAAATACACTTGTACTGTTGAAGAAACATTACGTGTTAAATTTGATTAAACTAATCCATTTTTATAAACAACCCCTACCTAAATCTTTGGATATGTTTTCAAAAACATATTATCAATCCATGATAGAAGACCCTTCTAACAAGGAAATTGTCCAAGAAGATAATTATGAAACATTTACACTAGAATATTTCATACCCTATGTTGATGAACCGTTTTTACAAAACCCAAATCAGTTGTTTCTAAATAATCACCCCAGTGATAGTATCATTCGTGATTTGAATCAACCTATAAGGAAAATAAGATCCTTAAGAAATAATGTAGAACATCTAGAATTTCATTCCCAATTAGAAAAAAAAGCACTGATGAAGCTTTAGGTGATGATGATAGGATAAAATCTATATAATATGATCTAAATGAATTTAAAAAGAATAATGTCTGGACCTTGGTTGAAATACCAAAGAAAACATCTGTTCTTGGTGTAAAATGGGTCTTCATAAATTAGTGTGATGAAAATTAAATAATAGAAATAAATAATGCTAGATTGGTTGCTAAAGGCTATAATCAATAGTAAGGAATAGACTGTGAAGAAACATATGCTCCATTATCTAGACTTGAATCTATTCATATTTTACATGCCTTTGCATCATTAATCAATTTCAAACTTTTTCAAGTGGATGTGATTTGTGATTCTCATATTGGTTTTGTACAAGACTTTATTTTTGTTGAACAACCTCCTGGTTTTTAAGATACAAAACATCCTGACATGTTTATAAACTTACCAAAGCTTTGTATGGACTTAAGGAAGTGCCTCGAGCTTGGTATGGTAGGATTACATGTTTTTTTATTCAAAATAATTACCTTAAGATAAATGTAGATCCAACCCTTTTTATAAATAAAGATACGAAAAATGTTTTGATTTTAAAAAATTATGTTGATGACATTATATTTGATTCAACTTAGCAATCTTTAACTGATTCCTTTGCAGATCTAATGAAGTATGATTTCAAAATTTGTATGATGGGTGAGTTATCATTTTTTCTTGGTTTTGAAATTTCTCAAAAACCAGAAAGAATATATATATCCCTAAATAAATATATTAAAGGTTTTATTAGAATGTATGTATATGACAACTCTAAGAGTATTATTACTCCTATTAGTACCTCAAACCCTCTTGATCTTGATTAAGATGGGAAACCAATAGATAAAACATCTTTCAGGGGAATGATAGGAAGTCTGCTATACTTGACAGATAGTCATCCAAACGTAATTTTTTCAGTATGATTATGTGAAAGATATCAATCCAATCCTATGGAATCTCATTCAAAGGATCTGAAAAGGATTTTTCACTAATTAAAGGGAACCATGGATTTAAGACTCTATTATACCTCTAGAAATGATTTTATTCTAAATTTTTCTTCGGATGTTGACTTTGGTGGATGTAGAATGGATAGAAATATTACATCAAGAACTTGTAATTTCTTAGGAAATTCATTAGTTTCTTGTTCATGCATGAAGTGACACTTAGTAGCACTTTCCATTACCGAAGATTAATATGTAACAGCTGGAAGTTGTTGTGCTCAAGTATTATGGATGAAACACACACTCACAGATAATGGTATGAGTTTAACAAGACATAAATTTTTTGTGATAATACTAATGCCATTTCCCTAGGTAAAAACCCTGCACATCACTCCTGTGAAAAAACATAGATATTAGGCATAACATTCTTAAGGATCACATACAAAAAAGAGATATCATTCTTAAATTTATCAGAACACAAGATCAACATGATGATATTTTCACAAAATCATTACCCTATGATATTTTTGAATACATTAAATAGAAGTTAGTAATGATAACCAAAAGCTAATATTCGTTGTTAACTTTCCATTGAAACAAATCTCCTTACAATAATAAACTCCATTTCATTGGGGAGTATATTTTCTTGTTATTTAAATTTTCTTCCTAATGCAATTTTTTTCCTCATAGTCAGTTTTTATAAATTTTTGTAATGAAAATTTTCCTAGTTAGTTATCCAAATTTCTATATTGAATATATTGGTAGATTTGTTTTTCGTAATGAAAATTCTCGTAGTCAGTTTTTTTAAAAAAAAACTTTATTGCAAATTTTTGTAGATAGTTTTTAAAAAATTTCATAATAGAATTTTCATAATGAAGATTTTCTTATGCAAAATTATCGTAATGAAGATATTTGTAATGAATATTTTCATACTGAAAATTTATTCTCATGAAGTTTTCTATTTTAATATTGTTTTCGTAATCAAATTTTTTTGGAATCTAATGATCTTCATGAAAATTTATCCCTCAATATGAATATTATTCCTAGAAAACCGAAAGGTATGTTTCCTTTCTTAAAATTTCTTAATAATCATTTACTTTCTGGTATTATTATTTTGTTTTAATATTTTTCGGATACATTTTTCATTAAATTTAAATGTTTTTCTCAAAAACCTCAAATGATCGGATTCTATCATGTTCTTCTAGCGGCTATCATATCCACTGTCAGATCTGATCAAAAAGATTTTCAGAAAATGCTATGATTTTGGAAGATGTATTGTCACCCCCAACACCTATATAAAGGAACCTCAAAGGTTTTTCCCACATCGATCTCAATCTATCGCGTGCTGGCATTCTAACCCTCTAATTAAGCTCGTTCTAAACATCTCAGAGATTTCTCAATTTTGAATGTCCATATAAGAATCCTCTCACAATTATATGTCTACATTCATGAAAATTCGGGAGTGGAAGGTGTATATAGAAAGGTTGGTTCATCCGATATTCTTCAACAAGAATGATTATATTATTTCATAGAAAATTAAGATTAATGGATGGGAGAGTGTTTGCATATCGAATGCAGGGGCTCAAGACTTTGTGTATCCAGATCTGCTGATAGAGATTTATGAATCAGTCAGCTTCTTTAAAGAATAAGGCAAGGAAATTTTTTCCTTCAAAAGTTATGGGAAGACCTATTATAGTTCATATACTAAGGAAGCCATCTTATTCGGTGTTTCCTACCATGAAAAAGTTGAGTTCTATTCCCAAAAATTTCGAATATCAAAGGAAGAATTGTAATGGTGAAATCTATGAAGTGCCTCGGTCTTAATGATTTCAAGTCTCTAAAGATTTATCATCTCTCTACAAATAATCGGATCCATAAATTATGGTTTCAAGCGTTAATCATTACGAGAAAAGGTGACAAGGACACTTTGAAGAAGAGTGATACATACATCCCAGATTTTCTGGTGAACCTGAAGAAGGTCAATTTACTTAATAATATTCTAATTACAATCCAAAAGATCAAGAATGGAAATATGAAGGCTCATATTATCATGTACCTAGCTATTCGTTCTAAGTTGATTGTTCATTGTCTAGAATTTTTTAAAATCCATTGTAGTTCAAAACTGATAAATTGAAAAGTTATGCTAGTAAGTGATGATACATTGAAGAGGATGAACATTAGATTTTCTAAAGACTCTAGATAATTTTATGACCTACTAGAGGGGGAAGCTAAAGATGTTCTGAAGAAGAAAGAAGTGGCTGAATCATCCAAAAAGGTAGGATAGAAGATGAAGTTGAAGAAGGAGAAGAGGAAGAGAAAATTTCAAAATCCAAGAAAGTCCAATCCAAACCTCCTAAACCTAAGAATCAAAAATCATACCCACATGAAGTTGTAGAAAAATGGAGGGAAGATAAGAAAAAATGGAAGGAAGGAGAGCCACATTTTGGTTTAGATCCTGAAAAGGAAAAGGCTATGAATGAAAAGATAGTAGTTGAGTTTTAGAAGCAATCTATGGAAAAGAAACCAAAGAAGAATATATATGAGACTTAAATTGTTCAATCCCTTCTGAGGGATACTGAGAAGGTATCATAGAATATCCTCGTACTAGAATCTTTCTCGGTATAGGATTTACCTGAGACTCAGGGTAAGAAATTTCTCTCTCTGGAAAAATCCAAAAAAAAAAATAAGTATAAAACGTTGTGGAATAAGTGGAAGAAGCTCAAAGTAGTGATGAAATAGATTATTTTATTAATCAGGTTGAAGACTTTCATGAGAAGGAATGTCCATCTGATAAATTCTCAATAAGAACCCCTCAAGACGAATCATCAAAGCTTGCTATTCCTGGAATAGATGATACGACTAATGATAATGTGAATAAGATGTCAGAAGATGATAGTTATAATCATCATTTCATTCATCCTGAAGATGATGAGGCATGAGCTGAGAAGGGGAAAATATATGAAGATATAATTGTTCAGTTGTCTGATAGTGAAAATGAATCTCTAGATGAGGAAGTCGTTCTGAAAACTGATAAGGGGAAACCGGTGGTTGTTGATACACATACTAAATCTATAGTAATGAAGAAGTATGCTGATAGATCATTAATGAGGAAAGCTATTGAGCTAGAGAAAGTAGTCTCACCAATAAATTTCTCAAATTCATAATCATCATCTCTATGACATGATTCTATTGTGATGCCTTTGAACAAGCTGGTTGGAACCATTCGGATTTTTCCATGCATAGACTCTCAATGTCAGATGCTTCAACACACACTAAATCAGAAATGAGATTCAGTATCCATGGTGATGGATAAGTGTGTAAAGCTGGAAGCTGATTTCAAAAATTTCTTCATTTACTATGTTACCCACAAAAGGACTTGCACGAAAATGGTTGGATGATCAAAAAAGATAGTATAATATTTGAGAGAACTTGATGAGTTTCAATATGGTGTTAAGGAGGCTTTTAACATAGAAGATGGTAGGATCAAGGATCTTACAACTAGTTTTGAAGAAAAGCTTACTCTTGAGAAGAATACTTGGATTCAAGAAGTAATGGATTTGAATGTAAAGTTGTATTCAGTTCCTCAATGATGGAAGAGATAAATAGACCATTTGATTGAGATTGAAGAAAATACTGTTAAGCATGAAGAAGTCCATAAGGCTCAGGAAGAGGCTCTCAAGGCTCAGGAAGAAAGAATCAAATCCTTAGAGAAGAAAGCTGAGGATCATGAACATATTTTTAAGAGAGAAGAGGAAGATCATAAAGAGCTCAAGAAGATGAAGACTATAGTTAAGAAGCTGATTCCCAAGGAAATAGAAGGATGATATACCCTATCTGTTTTTTGTTGTATTTTTCTTCCGTATACAAATTCTTTATAATCATAATGAAATTCTTGGTTTCTTATCTTTTTTATATGTTATACTAATCTTTCAGGTACCATAATATCATTTCTATTCCCCCAAAATATTTTCAAAAATCACAAATTAAGAGAAAGGAAAAAATAATACTATGTAATGAATAAATATCCCTTTGTAAGAGGGAGTTTATCTAAGGGGGGTTTTTCATTACAGACATTTTCGTACTCAAGATAATAAAATATCTCATTCTATAAATTTCAAATACGATCCATAGTGATCCAATGCCTAAGGGAGAGTTAGTCATATTCATATTTGTCTGAATTCTCATGAATTCTGACTCTAAACATTTTATGTTCTGACTTCGAATTCTCATGAACTCTGACTCTGAACTTTGTAAGTTTAGGTTTTGAATTCTTGTGAATCCAGATTCTGAATTTCCATGAAATTCATACTCTAGAATTCTATAGATTTCATGTTCCAAATTCTATAGAAAACTAAATCCAAATATCCTTTTATTATAGACACCGAATGTGTTTTTGGTTAGACTCCGATCTTTTATTTTATTACTTTCAGAATATTTGATTTTGGTTATGTAACCATATTTTTTCTTACACTGGTATCAGTTATAAAATGATGCCATTAATTCTGTTACTTAGTAAAAAAAAATTTAGTGACATGTTTACAGGTCCCTCCAGAATTCAAGGAAAAATATGACCGTTGGAGGAGGGATCCAACTATTGGATATGTTCCTATAAATAAGAGATCATTGGAAAGAGCTCATAACATTGATGAACTATTGTACTACTCTAGATATTACATGATGTTGATGTGATTTCTAGAGAGAGACTATCATGATTAGTGCACACTCAACACCTTGTTCAGATATTCTTCATGCGACTCTGAATGTTGTTGAGTACATTCGAGGGCTTTATTAGATAGGAAGGCAGAGGTGCTGACTACATTAATGTTCAGGGACTTCCTTTCTGAGGAAGACAGAGGTGCCAACTACCTTAATGTTAAGGTCTTTCGGGGATATCAAGACAGACATCGATCTTCTTATCGAGGTCTAACCTAGGTGGGGGTAAGATATACCTTCTTGAATGTAAAAATCAAGGGTCCTTTATTAAAGGTTGTGGATACCATTCTCTTAGGGTTAAAAGGATTATTACTTATTAATTGTTTGATTCATGTTTTCTGTTGTATTTTGAATTATGAGGACAGTATAACTATCTGATACTTTGTTATACCTGTACTATGATTTATAAATATTCTATACGCTTTAAGGTAGAATCTTTATCTTTGTAAACTTTCATTATGTTTCATTTTTTGGAACCATCTTTCCAGAGTTTCTTTCTTGGAATCACTTTTCCAGATTCAAGCAAGATTAGAGAAGTAGAGGTTTTGTGAATTACCATGATAAACCTTGTTAAACATAATCATCTTTAAAAGTTCCAAAATAATTTTCTAAAGAATACAATTCACCCCCTCCTTGTATTTTGAGCATTATTATATACTTAATTCAGTATATATATTATTTAGATCCTACATTTGTTATTATAGAGTATATCATACACCACATACCATCTCAATAATAGAAGCTACATCCAACCAAAATGAGGCTATTTCCTAGAGCCATAGTCTCTTGACATGTATTAATAAATATAAAATATAGATATGAAATGAATTTCAAGTAGTGTTATATTGTAATAATAGTCAACTAATATTATCAGTCATTGTAAAAAATATGATATTTTGGAAAATGAATTAAATATGTAATTAATTTATTACTTTTATTTTAAGGATATCCATCATAATATTTAGAGAATTATAAGAATTTATTAATATAGAATATGAAATGGAAATCATGAATATTGGGTGAAAAACTATAATGTATGTCATGGTGATGGGGCATGATCCCATGACCAAAGGAAGATATGGGTTTTGAGCATACCCTTAGACAACACAATGTCTTGTAAATGTGTCACCATTTTTAGTTAAAAAATATTAAATATAAATAATTATCATGAACTAGTTTAATTAAAATTGATGTTTTTAGATTATCATAATAACCATATTTTCTTTGCAAAATTTTTTTAGATAGATTAATGGTTTTTAAGGATCTTAAACTATGTTAAATATGAATTTTACTGATTCAAAGAAAAACAATTAGTTTTTGGATATTTCATTCATGATGTAATAAATGAACATTATATTTATCGATATATAACAAAATGAATAATTTTTTAAATATAAATATGTAAAATAATTATTTCCCCCCATATTATTGACCATGAAAATAATTCCTCAACATTAAGAAAAGAATCTTGAAATAAAATATTTAACATATTACATTCATATCTGATGAATCAGATGGTCTTTTGTATCATCGTTGATTTATATTTGTGATCCCTAAAACTTAACATCTACACGCAATTTTTTATTCAAAATGACCTTAATCTATCACTAAAAATACTTATGCATATCTTTGATGTCTATATAATCACATTTTACTATTGTAATTCAAAATAGAATCCTATAAATGTGTTATTCCCAAAAAAAATCACACTTCACTTTCTCCCTTATTAAGAAAATATTTTATTAACCCTTTAACAAGATGTGTTTTTCGTTAATGTTATTTTAAATTAAAATATCTTCAATTAGTGAGGCAATGTTTTGATTACAAGGACACAAATTTCTTAAGGTGTGTACACCACAAATATTAAAAAAAACATTTTATACAATATTGTATGTTAATTACAATACTGAGCTATATTTCATTACACACGATGATTATTTTATACTATTTGACACATAATATTGCTTTTTTCATTAATTACACACATTGTCGTGTTTTATGGAAAAATAATATAGTATTAAAATACATATATAATATGATAGTTATCACATAGATTTTTGAATGGAAGTTATGAACATGAATAAATAACTAATTAAAATATATAATTATCACATTTATTTTTGTTATCTATTTATTATATCCAAAAATAAAATCCTTTAAAATTAAAAAGAAATTTTTTATAATAAATAATATCTTTTCTAAATAAATGATTAATCACACATCACAAAAGTAAATTAAAATTATTTTTAACACATTTCGAAACAATATGTGAAAAAATAAGTAAAATTTATAAAATCGTAATACCAAAATAATATTATGGTTAAATTTTTGTACTATATTGAGAAGATTAATTTATTTATTAATTGGGAAAATATTGTATATTAATTGAAAACATACTTTCAAACTAAATATTTTATAAGGTTAAATTTTTTATAAATTCAAAAGAGTTCAATTGTATGTATATTAATCAAATTTAGTCTATTTTAATCATTATCATATTTAGTCAAGATATAAAAACATTTTTAATATATGAACATTTTTACATTAAAATCCCTCTTTCTTATCATGTTTATAGGATTAATTTTACATGTTTTTCTTCCCAATCTGTGAATTGAATTTGGAATAATGGATTCCATATTTTAAATCAGAATAATTTATGATTTCATATTTTGTCAAATTAATTTTTCTTACTAATGTTTTTTTGAAAATAATTAAAATTAATTGTAGTGGTTGAGGTAAACAATTTTACTTAGTGGTTAATGTTAGAATATGTGGTATAAGAATGACACAACACTTAACTATAATTAATTTTATGGAATTATTTATGAATTTTACCTTATATTTTAGGTAATTTATCATTATTTGATCATGGTTCATGGAAATAAAGAAGACTGGAATTCACTCTTTCAAAACATCACAAGTGTGCCACTCACCATGCTCATAAAGGGACACCCCTCTCCTCTCGACTACAAAAATTCAGACAACTTTTATTCATCCAATACCTACATATATAAATATTAAAATTCCCTCCCATCATCCTAAAATCATTATATTGGGAATAAATATATATTAGTTTGGTAATAGTGAAAACAAAAAGAGGATACCCTAAGAAGGGGTAATGTTCTTCTAAAATATTTTATATTTAATTTTCTTAACCACCACCTCCAAATAAAAATATAACGTGATTTTATAAGAAAATAATTTTATTAAATATATTGATAATTTATTTGGTTTAGGTTTTTACCTAAAACATAAAACATCCAAAAAATGGGTTGTGAAATCATCATCTTTGTTTATGGTAGACTGCTTACTGGCGAACCGATGCCATTTGTTCTTCCATTACCACCATTAAAGGTTGGGAATAGTGTTTTTTAGTTTATATATTATATATATTATATTTATGATATCATTATGTTTATTCAATTATTATATCACACATACATTGAATATTTTATTTTATTTTCGGAATATGATAGTGCTGCTTAAGTGTATAGGCGAAGACAGCCTCATGAAGTGTTTTGATTCATTTCTTCATTACATAGAATGTATTTAGGATGGGTATAATAAATATATGTGATATATATGACATAAAATAAATAATGGGAAGATAATATATATATATATATTTTAAAATTTCTTCCCTTAACATGACAAGAAAATGGGAACAATATTTTTTTGTACATATGATATACCATCTCAATGAATGGGGTATTTCATTATATATCAAAAAATTTAATGGATTATTTTAAATACATATGTATTGAATATATATGATTTTTTTAAATAATGGACTGATTTTTGGGGATGATGAAATCATTATCTTAGTAAGTGGAAGAAATAAAATAACAAGTCAAAACATACTCGAAAAATAAGGATATTAAAACAAGAAATAATAAAAATAATAAGAAATTATAAAATAACGGGTGATAAGATGTTATAAAAGAATAATATATTATATTTTTAATATTAGAATAAATTTGTTATAATTTTATGAAATTTTTTAAACCACTATACAGTAGGTTAAAGGTGCACACTGAAAAGAAATATTGAGGTTACCATTTTCATCTCAATTTCAATACATTGTGACATATTGTATTATTGTACACCTAATTAATAATATTTAGTTTATATAATACCCATTATAAATGTAATATGATTAATAAATAATTATTCTTTTTTTGTTTCAATTTTCATTATTTCATCATTGTAGATTTAAATTAAGAGTTACACGGTGGTATAAAATTTCATATCCGAATTTTATTTCATTATGTTGTCTTATTTCCTCACTATCATTAATATTCTATGATTATGATTTTTATACATTTTTAATATATATTTTTTTCAACTTGTTTTATGTGGATTTATTTTTGGTATAAAAAAGTTGGTACATCGGTCGATTCTCACTTCAATGTAATGATAATTGCAAGGCCTTACATTAAAAAATCATTTCATTCGGGATTATTTACACCTGAAACCCCATGGAAGGAAATTATTTGATCACTATTAACAAACCATTTTATTTTATTCAGAAATTATATTTTATGATTATTTCATGGTAGTGTAATCATATTCCACTCTTCTATAACTAAAATGTCTTAGATAATTTTATTTTATTAAAACCGATTTCATTTCACTTTTTGGTCGGAATCCTATTTTCTTATAAAAATATATCATCTAAAATTGTTATCAATAAAAGTTTGTCAATAAAATTATTTATTAAAATAGAATTTTACACATTATATCCTTTTAAAATAATTAAAAGGAATATTCTTGAATAGTTATGAATAATGCACTTTTCTAATATTTTGACTGTGAAAAATTAATGCTATTTACAACATGCATGAAAATACAACCCAACATGACTATTATTTAATTGAGTACTAATTTAAATGTATATAAGTATCATTTTAATGAATTTTTTTAATAAATTTCAATGAAAATTATTTAAAAAAATAAGAAATAAAATGATATTTTTTCTCATCAACACTTTAAATCCATGTTGTGGAAATTTACAACCTTCGTGGTCGATGTATTTTCATCTTTCAATTCCATAATCATGTATTTTCACGGAAACATTATTATTGATAAACTATATTATAATTTATTTATTATACCTTATGTAATGTTTTAGAGTCATTGGTTATACAAGATATTAATTTATAAAACAACATGTTTTTATTAAGATAAAAAATAATAAATTAACAAAAACGATTATCATTATGATTTATCTAATGAATAATCCTCACCTATTGAATGAAAATGATATTTTAATATTCCATAAGACCATTAATAACATATATGTTAATTTCTGGATAAAAATAACCATTCTAAATTATTCTCTATATGCATATAAAATTAAACCGACCATGAAAACTGAATAAACTAATTCTCCAAAATAATAAAATTGATTCACTTAACACATCATAAATGCCACATATGAACATTATAATGTTATAATAAATAAAATAAATTTATAAAGAGTTTTAGACATATTAATTAAGTAATCTAAATTTCACATCTCTGACGATAAGATCATGTGATGAACACATTCGAACATGTTGTAAGGGATTCTATTAGACCCTCCCTAATTACATCGGGTTATTGTTCCTCTCCTTTTAAAAAATTTGAAATTATATTTTATTATTATTTTCATCATATAAGTACTATTTATATTTTATGAATTCAACTACCAAGAACCATTCATCCTTATTTTTATGGGATACACATGTTTTTAAAATTTTCCCTAATCAATTCATCCTGATAAGAAATAATGATTTATGTGATCTTCTTGAATTCATACCCATTTTCATGTGAAATTCATAATCTATTTTATGAAACAATTAATTTATAAAATAACTCAGTTTATTATAAAATAATATTCATTCACTTTTTGTTGAATATAAAATAATATACCATTTTATTTTTGAAATACTCTTTAACATTTCCCTTAAACCATGCTAAAATATTAAAATTATAATGATTATTCAGTAATATATTTACAAGTTATCATTTCATTTTGACATAAGAGGTCGTGCTATATTCCAAATTCTATTTATTAATTTACATGTATTATCAAATTCCATTCTTTCATTGGAAATTTTTTTATATTCCCTTTTATTATGCATTATGACATCATTATCAAACCCATTTCATTCCATGGGTAACCCTTTTATTTTTGTCTGATTTATTATTTGTGATTCATTATGTAGAAAACATATTCATGAACATCTTATGATGGTTTCACCTAGATATTACTCAAATTTATTTTCTAATGTTTCAACTCCTGAGACATTATGTGCAATGGTCTTCGTGGTAATCCTTGACTTGTGCTCCATGTGTTATGATGTTAGTGGTTATCCTTGAATTGTTCTCCATGTGTAGTGGTATCAGTGGTTATCCTTCAATAATGATCCTCTATGTGAAATGATCCTTGACTCATGCTCTAATATGTGAAATTATCCTTGACTCATGATAAAGTGTTGTTTAATTTTTATACCACATTACTATATATCAATGATTATATGATTCTATGTTATGATTTCTTATGCTTATCTTTGTTCTGTGGCATTTTATATCATTATTATATGCCTCTTAACTCATCTTCTAAGAATTATTTTAGTGATTATTCCCTTACATATGGTTTTAGTTCAACCCATTTGTTCATGTTATTCCTAAGTTATCATGTCCATATGTATGGGCTCAATGGAAGTTAGGATCTCATAATAAATGATAAATAATGAAATGTTTTATTCAGTTAAATGTTGTCTATTTTATATTACATGTCTTCCATGACGCCATACTTTCAGATCAATGATATTATTTTTTTGGTTAATTATGATTAAAATAATGTAATTATATGAGTAACTGACTCTTTCCACATTAATTGGAATAATATAAATGGTTTATTTATTTTTATAGATTAGGGATATATCACTTTTGTAAGACCCTAGGGATAAAAATATGTATGAGAGAACTTCGATAACATTGGGTAGCAATAGTGTATGTGTTTTATTAAGAAAATATATCTCTATCTGGAAACTACACATAGATGTGGATCAGGAACATATGTACTGAGGAGTTAAAACACTGATATGGTGTTCCTGTCTTGACCCTGGGTAACCTGATACAAAACAATGAGCCCTGCTTCGCACTTAGTTTGACACCCCAAATGGAAATGATTTTATAAGTTCAAAAGATAATTATGAACCTTTATTTTGGAAAAAAACCCTTAAGAATATAGTTTAGGAAACATATCATAGATAACCTAGAATGAATTATAGAAAATAAAATGTTTGGATATACGTCTCATTTAAGAGTTTGTGCTTTTATTTTTAATCTTTCATCCTTATTCGTATTATCTGAATATGTAAGAAACCTAATTTCACATTATTTTCCATATTTAATTTTTTATAATAGAAAAACACATTCCCAAAATCAATGTTACAGGGATTGTGATGATTGACTTAAAGAAATTCCATATATGATGGGAACATGTCCTCAAAATGTTATGATAGTGTATTCTCAGGAGGCTCATGTTTTAAATTACATCATGAATCATGCGGAACATCAACCTTCTGTTATTATTGATTATGATGTTGATAAATCTTTCATACTGAAAAGTCCTACCATGTTTTGAGGATCATAAGATACCATCCACTGTGAAATTGGATTACCTCAATTAAAAAGTTACTATATCCTATGGTGCTCAAAATAAGATAATGTTGTTCTAGTGGTCTTGTTTTTTGATGGATAAGTAGATGAATTTTTCACACTGATCCAAAATATATAGTACAATGAGTAAATTGATTCCATTTCCTAGGATAATTTAAATAAAATATTTGTAATAAATATTTTTTCAGAACTCTCTATCTGATGATGTAAAGATAATTCCTCAATTATAAGAAGAACAAAGATCATTCTATGAGGGAATATGAAAAAAAAATTTACTGGGATTCAAAGGTACACCGTAGGCCATGTCAAAAACATATAAATAATGGTAGGTCAATTATTTATCATACTAATACTGAATCTCTGATAAGCATCAGTGATTCAAGACATTGAGAGTTATGAGGATATTTTTCAATGTTCCATCAATGTTGAAATTGATATAATAGACTCTCAATGGTCTCATGGTCCCGGTGGAAAGAAATTGAAAATGGATTCAAATATGGGTGGATCTACAAATAAATCACATTACATAAAAAAATTGAATATCCCACATGTCAAAATTGTGGCAAGAGTCATCATAGGAACTATCTAAAATGAACTACGAATTATTTCAAATATTGAATAATGTGGAATATAGCTATGAAATACCGATGGTATATGAAAAATCCCAATAATTTGGTAGAATAATGAAATTTTAATAACAATGATCAGCTAGAAGTGTAGTGTTTCAACAATATTGAACATGAATAACATTCAAACCAATTCCATAAGACTATGGTTTTTAGAGGCAATCCCCAAAAAACATCCAAGGAAACAAGTATGGGTTTATGGTATAATTACATCTTATGTGGAGCCAAACAATGATGTGGTGATAGGTATGTGAGTTATTCAATCAAAAATAACAAACACACTATTTGATTAAGTTTCAACATATTCAATCATATCCTTTAGGTTTAGTATAAATATTCAAACATCACCTCAAAAATATTAGGTAGTGTAATCATTGAGAATATCTAATTGGGTATTTATTTCACCTAGTACATAACTTCTCCCCTATTATGGGTTTTTTATAGAACCTATAATTAGATCTTATATTACATTATTTGGTGGTGTTTGGTGAAATTTGGGCATGTATTGGAAATCATTATAAAAATCCATCATCAACTATCGAGAAGGAAAGATCACTCTAAAAATCCTGAGACATCCTTAAATTCGTGACAAATGTAAAGAGGTAAATGAATATTTATCAGATTTATCAACTCATGTGTAGATATTTGTTTCTCATGAGAAATAAAATCTGGATCAAATGAATGTGACAAAGGATATTATCATTATCTAATATATTCTATTTGTGATGGATTAAACTAATGAATTCCCAATAGTATTGTCATTAGTTCTTCCAGATCGAGAGGATGAGTTCTCAACTGAACTTATTTCTAGATTTCTACCTATATCAAATAAACACTATTGAATGGACATCATTGATCTAGATGAACTAAAGAAGTAGTTACAAGAGAATATGGACATGGGATTTATATTCCTAGGTTCTTCACCATGAGATGTATTTGTCATCCCCATCAAAATGAAGTGTGGATCAGTGTGAATCTATATCAATTATCGTGAGCTCAATAAAATTACGGTAAATAATTGATATCCCCTTCCATGGATGGATGACTTGTTTGATCAGCTATGCAGTGAAGTTATTTATTTATGGTGGTCCTTTGTTCGGGATATAACCAATTAAATGTGAGTACAGAATATATTCTCAAGACAGCCTCATGAATGAGGTATGGATACTATGGGCTCATATTGATATACTTTGAACTCACTAAAGATCCATAATTTTTCATTTATTTAATGAATATATAATATAGGTTTTACCTTGATTATTTTTGTAGTCCTTATTAATGATATTATGATATAATCTAAGAGTAAGTATGAACATAAACAGAATATAGATATTGTGTGGTACAATTTCTCATGGGATAAAATCTATGAAAAAATTGTAAATTTTAGTTCTGGATAATGAATGTATCATTCATGGGTCTTTTCATCACTAAAAAATAAATATTTGTGGTTGCTTCCAAAATAAAGTCATATGATGATTTTCCCAGGCAAACATATGTAATAGAGATCCTTAGCATTCATGGTCTAGATGGGTGTTACCAATAATACTTGTATAGATAATAATGATTTTAAAACTGAATATCAAATATAACATGGAAGGGAGTGAAGTTTTTCTAAACATAAGAATGTGAGTAATGCTTTAAAGATCTCAAACAAGGCTTATCACCACACCAATACTCACAATAACGAAAAGTGGAGAACTTTTTGGGGTGCGCAGTGATGAAATATGTAATGTATTAGGATCTTTACTGATGAAAATTGATACATTTATATCATAAAACTCATATAATTTTAAAATCCATGAGAATAATATCTTACACATGATCTGCAGTTAGTGAGTGTGATCATTTTGTGGGAAATCAAGCATCATTATCTCAATGGTGGAAAGTGAGAGACATATAATGATCCCAAGAGTCTCAAATATATATTCACAAAGATGTAGATTAATATGAAACAAAAATTATGGTTAGATCTCATCATGTATTAAGACTACTAAATCCTTTATAGTCTTTATATGGGAAATAAGGTGGTAGTTTCACTAAGTATAAAAGATCACACATCATAATCAATGATAATAATTACGAAGGATCCACTATTCATAGAGTGAAAAAGGAGCGAAATGGGAATAAATAATGGGTGAACTTCATCAATCATTTCTCAAATGATTTCTCAACCATCCCTTTTAGAGATAATTAAGGTTTCTTATAAAACTAATGTTAAAATTCAAAAAATGGGGGATGATGTCTGAAATGGGAAATCCTATGAGATCAAGATTAGTGAGGATGGATTAATAATATTTCAGTCATAAATATGTGTACTGAACAATCCAAATATAAATAAAGGGATTCTATATTATGAACATAGATTAACCTTTTCTATTCACCTATGGAGGTCAATGATGTATAGAGATCTCAGTGAGAACATTCCAAGAGGCCACATGAAAAATGTGATTCTTTAATATACATAAGAGTGTTGGGTATGTTATCAAATGAAGGATGAAAGGAAAAATTTGTAAATGTATGATGTAACACTTACACATACCAACATAGTTGTGGTAAAACATCATCATGGCCTTTGTCCCTAGACATCTTATGTTATTTGGAGAAAATAATGCTTTTTGGGTACTTATGGATCATCTAAAAGGAAATTTCTTTTTATCATAATTTGAGATGAATTATCACTATATCAACTTGCACATATATTCACCAAACTGATGGTAAAGATTCATGGATTACCTATATCTACTGTATCTATTAGAGTTTTTTGATTCACGTCAATGTTCTAGAAAAGTCTCCAACATGCTCTACAGACTGAGTTGAACTTAATTATGACCAATCATCATCAAACTGATTGAAATTTTGTGAAAACTATTCAAACACTAGAATACTTGATGAGAACATGTTATATGGTGGTCAATGGAGTATGAGACGAATGTATTCCTTTGGTTGAGTTCTCAAATAGAAATAGTTTCTACTTGATCATATAAATGGCACCATATTATTCGATTTATATAAATAGTGGAGAACACCGACATGCTAGGATGAATTTTTTGGGAAAAAGATACTTAGATCAGAAATGGGTAATGAAATTGAAGAAAAGGTGACACCCATTCAGTAGCACATCATGTAATCCCAAAGTCGACAAAAGATTTATGCAGACAGTTATCGAGGCGACCTTGGTTTAATGATGGAGACATTCTATTCATTCAAATATCTCCATGGAAGAATGTAATAATAATCGGGGTGAATAAGAAATTATGTCCATGGTATATCTTCCTCTTAGAGATACTTGATTGGGAAAAAGTTGTGTACTCCCTATTATAACTTCCACTAACCATGTATGAAGTATAAAATATATTCCATGTATCCTTATGAAGGAATTAAATAATATATCCTTCACATGTTCTAACTTTAGTGGTTTTACAGTTTGGGAATGATCTTCCTTTCAAGATGAATCCAATAAAGATCATGAATTATAGAGATAATGTTCTATACAAACTTACTACTCACCTGGTCAATCTTATTTTGTGGAAGCATAAGTACAAAGTAGCTAGGTACTAGAGGATGTGATTATGGAAAAGTACCGACACCCGTTTTCAGCATAAAATGTGAAAGATAATTTCATTATTGAAATTTCATAAGGGATGAAGAATGTATTGACCCAATGTTTTACCTATTGAAATTAACTTCCTATAATTATGTCACATGTTTTAAACACAAAATATAACACAATAAATTCTTTATTAATGATTAATGAATGAAGTAACAAGTGTTTTTTAGAAGTTAAGGATTTTATTCTGATGAAATATTAACTTGACCATTGGAATAGTAAAGTTACAATTATGAATAAAAATCATATTAAATGATAACATCATTGATGAAAGTATGGATAAAACTTACCCATCTTATAAGTTGCAATATTATATAATTATATGATAGTATTAGAAAAATAAATATTTTAAAAAAAATTGATTAATTTTTGGAATTTTTTGAAGTCATGAATATTTAACAACAATTTTATAGTTAATTTTATAATATAAAAGAAATTTTATTTTAATAAAATTTATTCATATATTATAAATTTTATGTCTTATTATAGTAAGAATATTTTGTGAGACATTAAATAATTTTTCAATGTGATATAAAATCTCTCATGATTTCAAAATTTGTATATTTCAAGTAAATTGTGAATATAATTAAAAATATTGATTTTAATATATAGAAAATTATTTTCATCAAATGGATTTTTTTTAATTTAACTAATTTATAAATGGATAGGGTTAATTTTTGGATTTTTTCAAAAAAAAAAACGTGTATTTTTGGGGAGTAGTAGTATACAATAATTTATGTTGTATATATGTTATATGTTAAATACTCAATTCATTGAGTAATAGATTATTTAAGTTGAATTGGTTTAAACAAATAGGATATAATTAACATATTTTGTCTAAATAATCAACACAATTTCAATTCTTGAGAAAAATAACAATCTAATGAATTAAATAAAGAGAATACGCCCCTCTCCTCTATTATAAATACCACCCCTCACCACCTCTTCTCATCACACCTCTCAATCCAATATTTTTGTCCAAATTATTCCCAATACTCTTCAAAAACATCTACCCACAAACTGGATCATTTGGTATTAACCAAAGATGAAATCCAATTCATTAAGCATGTTCTCAGGAAGTAGGAATCAGGAAGTAAACCCCTCTTCAATTTCCTTCAATTTCTAATCATGTTCTTTTATTTTCGAATATTATCCTTCCATTCCATTTACCATGTGTCATGAATACTCCATATAATATATATTCTAGAGTTTATCATATTTAAGTAATAATTCTTCAACAATTCCATTTTCCTCTCCCAATTATTTTAATAATGAAAACATCATCCGTGTGGTGTCGATTTACCATCTTCATGGTTGATGTTCTTTCATCATTAAATACCATCTTCATGGTTAGTCATGAATCCGTTATGATGTCTGAAATAGATTAATATTTTTGTATAATATATTATATAAATTTTTGGAATCATTTTGTACACGTTATATTAATTTTTAAAACAATATGAGTTTTTGTGATTATGGAAAAATAAATTAATCAAAATGAATTTCTTTAATGTTTAATCAAATGAATAATCCTCACCTCTAAAAAAATTTAATTTTAATATTCCATAAGTTCATAAATTTCAATTATGTTCAGTTCTATACAACTATATTTATTCTTTAAGATTTTCCATTAACATGTTTGTGCAAACCGATCAATAAAACCAAGGAAACTAACACTTATAAATGATGAAATTGATAATCTTAATCCATAAAAATATCCACAAATGAACTAAATAAGATATAAAAGATAAAAAAAATTAAAATTGTTCTATACCTATTAATTATTGAACTTAAATATATTATCACGAATATAAAATCAACGTAAGAACACCTCCGTATATACGGTAAGGGATTATACCTGAACCTGTATAATAAATTTACATAATTCATTCTATCCTTTTACCCAAATTATATTCTATTTTATATTTATATAAATATTGGGAATGGTGTGTATATCTTCCAAATTCATGTATCAAGATCCATTAATCCTTATTTTTTGGGGATATAAATGTTTTTAGAAGGTTCCCTACTCAATTCCTCTCGATAAGTATGCTAGATTTAAGGGAACATCTCGAATTATTACAAATTTTCAAATGTAATAAATAATTTTTTTTAAGAAACATCAACTTTTATAAAATCACTCATTCTATTATAACAAACTTCTTTGTTCACTTCTGGTTGTATATATAATATTAATCCATTTTTTATTTTAAATTGTTAGATAATATTTTCCATAAACCTCAATAAAATGTTTTAATTATAATATTTCTTATATAGTATATCTACTTGTTATCACTTCATTTTTAAATAAAATATCGTTTTCTATGCCTAATTATCATTATGAATATACATTTATGATATTATTCTGTTTTTCATAGACACTTTTATGATACAGAGTTTATAATCTCTATTACACGATTATGACACACATTTATTTCCAAGGTTATCACTTCTATTTATGTTTTATTTCTTTTTTATAATTCATTATACAGAAAATATAATTATGAACTATTTCTTTTGGGTTTTTCACGATATCACTAAAATGAATTAGGTAATGTATAGTCTCATTAGTAGTTATATAAGAACTATGGTGGTTATCATTGAATCATTCTTCATGTTCAATAGACATTGGTGGTTATCCATGAATCATGGTCCATGGGTAATGATATTGGGGGTTATCCTTGGCTCATTCTTCTTTATGTGCAATGATCATTGACTCATACTCCTATATGTGCAACTAGCTTTGACTAATAATAATTTCATTTTTATGTTGCTACCACATTACTATATATACATGATTATATGATCCCATGTTATGATTTCTAATTTTTAATCATGTTATATGACTTTTTATATCATTATATTATGCCTTATAATCCATATTATATGCTTTATTTTAATTTTATTCCATTACTGAACTTTTTAGCATATCCATTTGTTCATGTTATCCCTAGGTTATCCTATATAGATTTAAGAGAAAAAATGAAGTTATGAGCTCATAATGGATGATAAATAATGAAATTCCTTTTTTAGTTTCATGTTTTTAGTTTTATGTACCTAGTATTCCAAGACACTATATTTTGAAATCCTTTTCTTATAAATTTTTGTTTAATTGTTCGTAAAAGTAGGTAATTGATATGTGATAACAACTATGGTCACATTACAAGATGTCTAATCAGACATCAATTTTTTTATTATATGTTTTAATTATAACATAATGTCGAATTTTCAAAAAAAAATTATTGAATTTTTTATATTTTTACTTTCTGTGAGAATCAAATTGTTTGGTTCATGAGTGCTTCATTGGTAAATATATATCTGAAATGATTTCCTACATGATATGTGTACCATTAAATTATTAAAAGGATTCCATTAAATAAAATTCCTAGAATTCATAATTTTTAAATAACATTCAAAATTCTAAACATATGTTCTCTTAGCAGATCCTTACTATAAAATTATGTTATAAATATTACACATTATAGTGGTAGAATTTGGTGAATATGTGTTGGGAAATTTTTTAGCGGGTCACCAATATTAATTGAGAAACATTCCTGTGATCTGGTGGATCTAGTGACCACCATTGATTAAATAAAATTATAATCTTTAAATGGATATTGTTCGAATGATACCACATCTTGTGATTTTTATAACATAAATATGTTTAAAAAAATTTCAATGACTGTAGAATCTCTTAAATTATTTTGAATAATTATATATATATATATAGGAATTGGCTCAATATTGAGTGTTAATTCCCCCGAGGATATGATATACTATATATTATTCTGGGTGGGGTAATAATACCCATGGGGTACTGATATAAGGGATATAATGGAGAGGTATTATAGGGTGGGTAATTAATCCCTTAGGGTGGTGATATATTAGAGATGAAATAACTATGGGGGGATAATACTCATTATTTTAAAAAAAATATTGATGGTTTTGGGGTGGGGTATTAGTCATTCCATGGTTGTGATATATAAAAGATGGATTTTAGGTGGGGGATAGTCCCCTTTGGTTGATGAAATGTTCGAAATGATTCTAGGGTGGGTAATAATCTACTACAGATTATGATATATTGGAAATTGATCTTGGGTGTGGTGTAAATCCCCCTGGATATTAGTGTATCTGTTTCATAGGAATTTGGAATAGGCTGACAATTGTATTGTACATTGTGGATGTGACCATAAAACACACAGATTGATTTTGATTTTTTTATTATTAGTTGCAAATTATGGACCATCACCATGAATAAAAATAAGATGCATACAATTATTTTTATCAATAATGATGATATATAAAAAACACTCAACATCTGAATGGGTATAACTTCTATATTTCTTCCTTATAAGACATCACGATTAAAGGTATAATTAAAGAATAACAGCATGGATTGATAGTTATAGATGGATATCTTGGGTGGGGACAAGATGTTAGAAATTGGTAGGGACTCAAGACCATATTTTTTATATTTTTTATTTTATATATTTCGGTTTTCATTGTATGTGATATACACATAGGTTATTATATTAACATATTCTTATGTTCCATATAGTTGTGGATAGTTAATTCTATTACATAATGTGGTATTTAATTAATTAATGTCTAGAATAGGATTTGATGATTCATTATTTTCATATTGATATTATTTCAACAGATTTTATGGTATTTCCAATATTTTTTTCTGATTTGATATGAGGCTATAGTCTCCCCATAGTATCACCATAGAAATATGATTCTAGTCAATAGACTTTAGTGTACCAGGAAAATAATATTGTGTTATGGTT
The DNA here is from genome assembly GCA_963277665.1 of Viscum album. Classification (NCBI taxonomy): domain Eukaryota; kingdom Viridiplantae; phylum Streptophyta; class Magnoliopsida; order Santalales; family Viscaceae; genus Viscum; species Viscum album. The sequence goes on along the minus strand of OY728129.1, from coordinate 273,951,281 downwards.
TACTCTAATATACTAATTGGTGAGTGTTTTAAGTGAAGATGATAGAAATTGGTATGAGAAAATTGTATCATTAATAATACAATTTTTTTTACAGTATAAATTATATTTGACATATAATAACTATATTAGTGAAATGTATTCATTTATGTAATCATTTATAAGATCTTAATTAATCATTACTATTAGGTTGGTATTGATTTTCTTGTTATTAATCATTATAATTGAGTTACTTTTTAACTAAACATGATATTCTATATTTATTAGGTTTTCATTATTCTTAAGTTTCATGGAGGTACGATGTGTGTGTCCCTTAAGCATTTCTGTCTATAGGGTGAATATACATGGTCATGATTTTTTTAATATGAAATGTTGTAAATGTAAAATAGGTTCTTGTTATTGAATGAATCAAAATTATCCAATTTTGTAATTTATATAATAATATATATGTAGAACACTTCATTACCAATCAATATAGATTTGATTTCCTTAAAATAAATTATTATAGGTAGATGTGTTTTATATGTACATGGATATTTCCTTAGTCCGAAATGGGATAGTATGTCATGTTTATTCCAAGTGGGGACTGGTACCCTGGAGTTGGTTGTTGGCATGAGTGTTGAATGATTTCAATATTTAAATGATAGTACTATAATGGGTGTAATGAAATATGAGTTTCCTTATTATCTATGAGGTGGGATGATACCACAATCATGGATAATTAAATGTATGGAACCTCTTATAAAATTTTCAACATAATTCTACCTTTGAAAAAGCTAAAAAAAATAAGATAGGAAATCATGAATCGTAAATGAATGAATGGAATCAATTTGATTCATCATGCCATTTAAGCTTCTTGGATGAAGAGAATATATGGAATCTATTTATGGAATTTGTATTTGGACATAGGATATGTATATACATAGGTATACTTTTTAACATTATGATATTACACATATGAACCCAGAAGACATCATGTATATTATAAACACGAGTGGGGAGGGTGGAAACATACATAACTTGTAGCTTGTGGTAGTTGCTTCAGTTATCCTTATTGTTTGGACATCATAGAATGAATTAATTTTATATAAACAAATAACTAATATAAATGAGTTTTTCAACACAAATCAAAGTTAAATTCATGATGCAGTAGTCATACATGTTGGTGGAATGTAAAACAATTTTAGTGATCTTAAATTTTTTATATAATTGGGTGTACATAGAAGGCCCCTAAAACCACTGATTTTATAATATTTGTACTGGACTCTTCGGAATCCCATGTGGATTTATTTTAATGTATATGGAAAATCAACTCGAAAACTTTTCCCATCTTGTGGTTCATGTGTGGTTACATTAACAATATTGGTTTAATTAAAGGATGTTTTCATTTTTTACAACAGTGGTGTAAGACTATGAACATTGGGCCAATATTCATTCCATCAAAAATGTTATTTTTTATAATTGGAATTAATTATTTGTTGACACTAATTCTGAACATTTTTTCAATGCTATTATGGAGAGGAATTGGGATATTACATTGAGAATACATCCCTACCATAGTGAATACCTCAGTCATGTAAATCACATCAACATGATCACATCACATGTATATAGAGAAAGTATCTAAGTGAAAGATTCATTGTCAAATAGGTTAGTAATAGAGATGAGGATGGTTCGGTCCTATATGAATGATGATTTTGGTTAACTACTTTGGGATATTGATATGGTGGGTGTAATTAACTCCCTTCTATATAAAACTCCTTTCGAATTATGACATTGTTTTCTAACTATTTATTTAATAATTTTGAGGGTTGGGATCAGGTAATACCTTAATCATTAGTCTAAAATGAAAATTATCTCGTTGTAGTTAAATTTTAAATTATTAATAATTTTAACCAACCTTTTAATATTTATGGTTTAATTAACTAGTTTCTAATTAATTAGCAGCAATTATAAAAACAAACTGAATATAAAGGAAACATGTATATAAATATATTTTTTTTCACAACCAATGATTTTTACCCTAATAAATTAAATTAATTAACATTAATTAAATTTTAAAATTTAATTCACATATAATATATTGAGTAACATGTGATTATATTAATATAAAATACATTAAATGAATAATTTTAAAAAATATAATTTTTTACATTGAAATGTTCATTTTTCTTAACACAGTTTGGTTTCTTTTTAATGACACACTTATTTTAAAACTAAATATTTCCACTATTAAATATATTATTTCAAAAAAAATGTAATTTTTAAATATTTAATTTCAATTCTATATTAGTGTGGACTGTTTGTATTTTTTTGAGCAGATTCATTTTTTAATTGAATATTGAAAACAACGAATTTTAATTGAAAAAAGAATTTTCATCTAAATTTTCTATAACAAAAAAGTATTTCAAAATTATATTTTAAGAATAATTAGAAACATTAATCATCAATTTTTTCAGTTTATGTTATTTTAATCAATTTATCCTAGAATTTTGATATGAAAACATTATATACTAATGAACATTTTAACATTATTGACTCACTTTGTCGTCATGTTTACTGGATAATGTTACAATTAAATTCAAGATTTTATATGAGTTAAATTTGAAACAATTGACTCCATATTTATAATAATAAAAACTTATAACTTCAAATAAGTTTAAATATATTTTTTACAATAGTGATTAGTAGAAATATTTAAAATTTAATACAATGGTTAATAGAAAACCAAGTTTATCAATTGTATAAATATTAAACATAAGGGTAAAATTTCATTCAAACATGTCCAAAAAAAATTAATAGAAATAATTAGACTATATCCCTTCCTTGATATTTAATTTTTCATTATTTTAAGAATATTATGTAAGGTAGACCTCTCTGTAGTGTTTTCTTTTTACATTTACAAGCCTGTCAATCATCCTCCGCTATAAAAGAGAACTCACTCACAAGAATTATTCACACTTATCAATCCATTTTATTTATCCCATCCATTTATAATTTATTTAAAATATTAGATAAATTCATATTAAAATCATTATATGTGATATAAGGTCAAATTATTATGTAATTTATTATTCAAACATAAAGATGATACATGAAAAAAGGAATGGTTTTTAAAAGTTGTTTTTAATTATTTCCTTCCCAAACTCCTAAAATTATTTTTATATTTTTAATATATAATATAGTAAATATATTAAATATAATTATTTGTTTTTTATGTTAATTTTAATATTAGTAACGTCACACAATTCCATAAAATGGGTTATGAAATCATCATTTCTGGGTAAAGGAAACTTCCACCTAACAAACCAAAGTTATTATTTTTTTTATTAGCACCATTGATGGTGGGAAATAATGATGGAAATATTTTATAATATGATATTTAAGATATTTATAATTTCTTTATTCTAATTGAATTATTATAAAACACAAACCTTTATACTATCAAATTTGGTGGAATACAATATTGACATTCATGTGTACGATAGATTATCCCCCCCATAAAGCGTTGTGTTTATATTTCTCTTTATATAGAGAATGTTGAGGTTGATTTTAATATAAATATGTGATATATATATAATTTATATGATATTGGAATGATGATATATATATATATATTATTTACATCTCTCTATTTAATAAAATACGTAAATGGAAACAACACTCATGCATTTGTTTGACCTGCTGACTCCAGGAAGGGTGCATTTCATTTCCTACCCCAAAAAATTATGAATTAATATTATTATATAAATAATTAATATATATTAAATATAGATCATTTTTTTAAATATTTATCACATTAATTATGAATTACGCATGATGAATAAAAAATAATAAGTCAAAACATACTAAAAGAGGAAGTAAACACAAGAAACAATAAAAATAATGAAAGTGAATTAAGAAAAAAGTGAAAATATGATATAAAATAAAAATATATGATATTATAAATATGAATATTGTTCTATTATATTTCAATAAAATTTTCAGATTCAATCAAAAATAGGTTAATGAATATACCCAAACAATAAAACAGTAGGGTAATGGATTTCATCTCAATTTACATTCAATTGAGACTTATTAGTTTTTGTGAACCAAATCAATTTTTTTGTTGTAAATACTTCCCCATTAACATGTAATATAATTATTATTTACAATATCATAGTATTTTATTTGTTAATTTGATTTATCTTATACATGGGTTTTGTAAGTAAAATAAAAAATTAGCAAAATTTATCCTAAAATCTCAATTCCTTTTGATATTGTAAACATTTTATAAATATAATAACTTTCTTATAATAATTTTACAATGTATATTATATATATTTTAATATACATATTCTGGTATAATAAATTTTATTATTTTCTAATCCATATTCTAATTTACATAAGGTTTTTAGTTTGAAATATTTTTATTACTTGGGGAAATACTAATAAATCATTATATAATTATTAATACAGGTAAAAGATAAAAAACATTGTTAATACATTAGAATGATTATTAGATATGTAGGGAATGATATGGACAAGTATTACATGGGATATAAACCATCTAAATTATTCTTCTCAATAAATCAATACTTCTATGAGATTAAATAAGTGGGACAAACCCTATGTATTTCAAAGCAATATGATTTAAAAATCTTGTGAAATGTGAAGACAATAGAGATAATGTTAGACAAACCAAATGGATTGGTACCCTGTGTATTTTAATAGATCTTGATAAAGTTCATGAAGTTGATGGTTTCATGCGCCTAAGAAAAATTTCATATGATAAATAATCAATTATTTTATTTTTATTCATTTATTATTTTTTATGAGGTTTTCAAAAGGACAATATCAATAGATTAATATAAATATTAATTTATTAATTAAATGAATTGTATTTATTAGTTATTTACCATTTCATATCCATTATTTCATATCTATTAATTTAAACATCTTCTATTTTTTAGTTATTTACCGTAACATATTCATTATTCGTTATTGATATATGATGTCCTCTTTTGTACATAACCCTTACTAAAAATTTATGATCATCATTATTTTTTTCCTTCACCAAGGATTCCATGAATTTTATAAAGAAATATATGTAATGATATTCTAGAATAAATAAGGTTATTATAATGAAATAAAAATAATTTATGTTGTAATTTATGTATTCATTTGTAATAAAAGAGTCATTTATATATATAGTTTACCAAGAAAAATAAAATGATTGGCCCTTTATGATAAAAATATTGTATCCATGACAATGTAATGGTAGTATGAAACAACTCTAGGATAATGGGATGGGATAACTAATATAGTTATAAGTTAATGTTTAGAATAATCATTGAGATGCAGATTTATGAAAACATTGATTATAAAATAAAACCCATGGATTTAATTTGATTATATGTAAAGAATAACATCGTAATGTTTTGGTAGAGTAGATGTTATTTCTTATTTCTTATTAATACTTCCATGTATGTATAGTTTCATTTTTTATGGGATTAATATATTTGATAATTTCAATGGATTAAACTCATATTTGGAGGTTTTATGTGATGGGAATCAACCAATATTATGGATATGTAAGATCCAAACCTTTCTGGGATATATATTTGGCTCATTTATAGGTTATATTTTTATTTGTTTTGCATAATGTTTGTTTGGGGAATTTTATGGGGAATTTTTCAGGTGAAACTTGTGAAATTTTATTGAAGGGGAGGTAGTTCATGGTTAGAGGAAGTTTTACATAAGTTGTTCTAGCCTTTTCAAGAAACCATATGTGTGATTTTAATATTCTCTAAAATTAGATATCAATTTTCTTGAACCCCAATAAAAATTCATCTTAAACCCTAATTAGGTCCTATAAATTTTTTATTAATATTTTGTGGATTCGGGACAAATTAATATTTATTGTGGCCTCCATTATTGGTGATTAAAAGCCATTAATGAAGATATACAACCCTCCAAGTAAGAGGGTCTTATCTCGTACAGTTCTTGTATCTCCATCATCATTTGGATGGATTTTACCCTGATATTTGTGCATCTAGATCTTGTTTTTTTATAGATCTAGTTTTTTAGGATCATGATATATGATTTTTGTGGATTGGTTTGTTTGATTTTGGAACAACGTCTCAAATATAAATCATATTCATCATCCCATTCTTGATCATTTCTATTCACTAATTAGTTTTCTTCGGTAGATCACTGGTCAAACAATTTAGGGAGGAGGTCTACTACTCAAATCATTATGTCTGGATTTCAATTATGAATACGTAATTGTATAATTTATATGTTGTGGTCAGAAAATGTGTTTTTTAAATTGAATTAGTTAATTTGGTAAATTAATTATTTAAGGGATAGTGAAATTAGAGTTATTTAATTGATTAAATATGGATATTTAATTGTTGAATTAATTATGACGATACTTGAATAATGAAATTTGATTACATAATTGATAAATTAGTTATTCGTGAATGGGTTGATTTTTTAATTGAATGAATTTTTTTAATTAGTTGTTGAATTAATAAATTGAATTGATGTTACTAGTAATTGTTGAATTATTTAATGGAATTGATTTTATTAATTAATAGTTTAATTAATTTAATTTAATTGAGGTTATTAATTAATTTTTTAATTTATTTATTTAAGTTTTTGTAAATATTAAATTTATTAAAATGGAATTATTAATTGGTAAGTTAATTAGTAAATGTTTTGATTGGGAAATGTGATAATAAGGTCAATGTTGAATAAACTTGAATGATGTAATTCATGTGATATTTGTGTTTGAATAAAAACACGGTTGTAGGATAGGTAATAATGTACGAAATACTTAAATTGTGCTTTCCATTATGTTATTGTCACAAGTACATGAAAGTGAATATTTATATGTGATTGGATATATGTCTCGAAATATATATGAGGATTGGGACGTGTACTGAATCTCCAAATAGCTAATGGGTTCTAGACATGACATTTTACACCCATGAAATTTCCATTGGACTACGGTTACAATTTTCATTGATAGTGAATTGAAATGACATGGATAATCAAAGACCATGTGAAGTGTATATGTGATTTGGTACATAATCCCACACAGGCCAAAGAAGGTATTGAGATTTAGGTGTCCTTAAGAACCTAGTGGGTTATGTGGTTATGTATTGAGTAGTTTTTTAAATGTAAATGTTTTACATTATAGTATATATTTCTTTATCTGTACAAATTAATTAACTTTTTTGAATGGTTATTATCATAGATTTAATTGGTGGTGCCATACTGAGTTGAACTCACAAATTACGTGGGGATCCATATTGAAATCCAAATAGATTTCATAGTTACATAACATGTTAAGGGATAGGGACCATTATGAGTTGGATGATATAGGTTGGAGCATGGATAGGGAAACGAGACTCGGTTTAAGGACCTTCTTATGTGTTTCTAGTGTCTTAATTTAACAAGTGTTCGCATATTGACACTTGAAACCTATTGGAATGAAAAATCTACCATTTGGATTTGGATTTTATATTTTTATATTTTTTTCATAAATTGATATTTGTATTAATATATTTATTGTTACATTAGTTGTATATTTTTTATTTATTTCACATTATTGATATTTTTATTATGGGTAATAGTGTCCCCATGACCATTATTAGATACTCACTTCTAGTCAGATGCCTCTAGAATATGGGGAGGTGGGTTTCGGTCATGCAACAGACTGACTCAAAGAATCAGTCAGTGGTACAAGGGTCAGTATGATAAAAAGATATATGTAAGGGTTTTCTATCATGGATGGATAGTATCATGTTCTATGGGATATTTACATCAACTAAATGTTAGTATCTGACCAATTTTTAGTGTGGACTGATTAGTATCATAATGAACCAATATGGATTTTTACCATAGGAGAGTGACATTAATATATCCAAAAGACACTAATTTTTTCACCATGTAGAATAGGATCTTCAGGCGGTCTTGAGAGGGTAAGTTCACTAGATACAAGGGGGTATCACTAGCTAGGATTCTTTTCCACTTTTTTAATGATAGAGGTGAAAAGGATGGCGTCTTTCCACCCATAGTGTACAAGTATCAGGTTGTGTTTCCTAGAGACTTTCTAAGGCTTCCACTTTAGAGTCATATAAAATTTTCCACTGAGCTCATGCAAGTGGATGAGTTAGTTTCTCTGCCACCATATAGTGTGGAATCAAAAGTACACCAAGTGATCAAGAATCAAAAGAAAGAGTTGGAATATAATGGGGCTATCCATCCTATTACGTCTCCATTGTGTTCTATATTCAGGTTTTCAAAGAATAATGATTGGACATTGTGCTTGTGGGTTGATTACTGGATGTTAAAAAAGATAATTATGAAGAATCGGTATCCTATTCCACATATTGATGATATTTTTTTACTCGTTGATGGGATCTTGTGACTTTTCATGATTTTCATGAGATCAATGTATCATAAGTAAAGAGTTTTAACATATGATATTCCAATAACTTATTTCAGAATAAATTATGACCTATATGAGTTTGTTATAATATCATTTGGGATGAAAGAATAGACCAAAATTTTCAATGTCCTTGACCAAGAACAAATTCCATCTCTACTATGATCAGTTTTTAGTTGGGTTTGTAGATAACATATTGTTGTACTCAAGATTCCTAGTTATCATTCCTAACATATTGACATCTTCGTAAATCTAATGAGAGAATATCGACTATATTCCAAGATATCTAAAATTATATTTTATATTTAGTAGGTACAACTTTTGGGTTAAACTATATTTGAAGAAAAATTGTTAGTATACCCATATAAATTTCAGGCAGCAGTTTCATAGTAGTTTCCAATGAATGTTTTCAATATCAATTGTTTTTTAGTTTCAGTAGTATATTATCAAAGTTTCATTTTGGACCTTCCCCATTTATAACCAACACATCCAAGATTTATGAAGAATTGGGTAATGTTTAAATGGTTTGGATCACATTATAAGTCCTTCCAAGAATTAATGAAGTTCTTGACATCGACATCAATGTTGATCCTAACTAACACAAGTGAAGAATATATAGTGTTTTTTGATTTCACTAGTATCAGGATATGAGTAGTATTGATGCAGGGATGTCATTTTTTGGTATTTTTATGGTAGTCACTGCCACAATAAAATAATTTCCTTAGAAAAAAACAATAGCTGATAGTTTTTGTTTATGATTTGAAGTGATTAAGGTGTTATCTATATGGAGAAATGATTACACTGTATAATGATCACATGTTAAAAAATTACATATATTTTTAGTGATATTTTAATCATAGATTTTATAAATGGGTAGAGTATATATATATTCATTTTATTTTGAGTTAGCATATACAACCAAGAAAAAAATAATTTTTTTGACACATTAAATAAGAAATCACGAACTTATGTAGTTTATAAGTTGAGTACTGAGTGGAATATGATAAAATTGTTGGATGAGATGAATGTTGTGGATCCTGATATTCTAGATCAAATGAATATTTTATGAGTTTCAGATGAGACTACACTATTAAGACCAATCAGGGATAGGTAGTATGAGGATCTATAATGTTTAGCCATAAATGAAAGGCTTGATGGATGGTAGAAACTGTCTTATAGGACCATATTGGAGGATGAAATTATATATGTCAACATTGAGTTGTTGTACACGATCTGATTCTTGAATTTCATGCCTCACTATGGGCGATGTATTTAGGTGTGACCAAAATATACAGTAACCTATGATAAAATTTTTGATGTCTGGGTATGAAAAATATGACAATAGGGTTCATGACATGATGATGCACCTATCCATAGGTGATGGATGAGCATCAATATCCAGGAGGTATACCACACGAGTTTCCCGTTGTATGATCAATGTGGGAAAGCATTGTTATGTACATTCTGGGGGGGCAAGGATTACTCATAAAAATGACTATATTTGGTTGGGTGTGAAATTGATGTTGAATGTATTAGATTTCATAACTATGTAGTAGAATTTCATAGTGATGTAGTTCGAGTATTTATATATTAGGGATATAGAACATTTTCACGAGGTTCCATAGACAATTGTTTAAGATCATGACATGAATTTTACATTACATTTCATGAAGGGCTTCACCAATTTGATTGTCTCACAGGTTCTACTGGGTACATATTTCCACCCAGAGAGAGATTGAAATTTATATTATAATATAAAGGTTCTAGAGAACATTCTTTGGGTGTGTGTCGTATATTTCTCTAGGTCATGGGTAAAGCACCAAGATTAGGCGGAGTTCACATATAATAACAATTATTAAGAAATATTTTAGACAGAATCATAGTATGTTATTTATGGTTGGACATAATGATCCCCTCTACGCTAGAATGTGGCGGATGAGTCTTAGCTATTGGGACAAAGTCTCATAAAGGATATATCAATGAAGGATCATCTTATTTGGAAGTGTATGGCTACGGGTTAGATAAAAAACAGTTTTATGTAGACATATGTCAATGTCCCTTTATAGTTTACACTGGGTGATTTTGTATTCCATCATGTGGCTCCTAGATTAGGTCACTATAGGGTATGTAGATAGGGGTAGCAAAAGCCCCAATTCATTGTATCATTTTGGGTTTTTAGAGAAAATCATGTAAGGGGTATATAAATTTGCTCATCCAAATTGACGTTGTTCTATGAATGTTGTTTTTCAGGTGCCAAAAATTCAATGGTATCACACCAAACATTTTCATCTGATTGATGTGAATTAATTTTACATTTAGAAAATGTTATTTCTAGAATAATCTGATCCATGTGTTGGAATAAAATGATAATGTGATTCGGGGAAATATTGTGTTGATAGTTAATGTATTAAGGAATCATAGATGTTTTCAGAAGGAAACATTACAATGAGAAGTATATATATAGGCTCAGTAGCATGATTTTTTTTCATAGAATCATAGAAATGCTTGGGCAGTAATCTCAAAGATGAGTTGTTATAAGGTGGAGTGATTGTATGATCCTATTTTTTGGGTGATTTATTTAAATCATTTATAGGTACTCTTTTCCATGTTTAGATTACGTTTTTGGGTTATTTCTTAGTGAATTTTTCTATAAATATGAGAAATTTGGATGGCGGAGAGATAGTGCATTGTTGGTACATTGTTTTCCAAAACAATTTCTCATATCCCAACAAATCGTGTCAACCCAAATAGTGGGGAATCACATGGAAGCCACATGGTTGGTAAAAATGTTCCCCATATAAGGAGAAATAGTGCACAACCTCCCCCCCAACCCACCACTCTAACAAAGATGCATAGTTAAAGAACATATTTTCCATTATCGTGTGACCCTCCATAGGAAATTGTCCATGTGGTTTTAAATGTCCCAAAAATTATATTTAATATTTCTTGAACCCCCCATGATAACCCAAATAAACCTAGTTCATCCCTATCATTTTTATCTCATTTTTTAGGATTTCAAAAAAACATTTAAAGCATATGACATCTATTCATTGTGAATCAAAGCCCATATTCAATATCTTCATCCATCCCAATAAGAGGATATTATCCTGTCTAGTATAATTCTTATCTTCCATTTCTCCATCATCTTTTGGAGTGATGTTATCCTCTATTTTATTTCATCTTGACTTAGATTTGGATGATATAGATATATGCTTTGTGGATATAGATTTTGTATTTCTGTATTATGATTTCATTGATTATTAATATGTGGTCCCACTCTAGATCACATTCCTCATCTTGTTCTTGACCACTTCGCTTCAATTGGTATTTTATAATGGGTGATCACTCATCAATGAATTGAGGTAAGTGTTCAACTTTTCAAATGAATAATTATTGATTGAAATTATGTGTATGTAGGTATAGAATTTATCTTTCATTATTTGCAATTGAGGTTCATAAATTGATTTAAATAGAATTGAGGTTTGTTTAATTATGGGGTTGTGATATTTGGGATAATGAATTAATATGATATGAATAATTATTTGTTAAATTAATTATAGAGATATTGGAATTGTGAAATATGATTATTTAATTATTATATTAATAAGTAGATAATTTTTCTGATTTTATAATTGATTGAATGTGATATAAAAATTGATGAATTAATTCATTGAATTGTTGTGATTAAATAATTTTTGATTAAACTGTTGGAATTGAGGTGATTAATTAGTTTGGATTAATTAGCGTAGATATTTTTAAATATGAAATTGATTTAAAAGGACTAATTAATTGTTTTATTAATTAATAATTATTTTTATTGAGGAATGTGATATGATGTTTAATATTTACTAATCGTGAATGATGTTTCATGTATGATTTATGTGTTTGATTGATAAATAAGGTGTGGTACATAGAATTATACTCAAAATACCCACTTGGTACTAGATAACATGTTCTAGTCCAAAATACTTGCAAGTGGATAAATTTAGTGGAGGAAGAATAATGATCCTAATTCCCATGAGGTTTGGGACAAGGACATATGCCCCAAATACCCATGGGTTTCCAGACCTGACGTTCTACGCCCATGAAATTGGAATTGGATAATGGTTACAATTAGCCAAGATAATGAATTTAAATGACATGGATAATGAATGCACAATTGAAATAATGAATTGTGAATTGAATATGTGATATGGTTCATACTCCGACATGGACCAAAGTAGATATTGAGATCTGGGCTTCCTTGGGAACCCTTTGTGTTACATAATTAAATAAAGAGTAATTGAATTAATGTAAATTGTTTACATTATATCTGATAATTATTTTTTTATACAACTGTATGAAATTTTTGGACTGGATATTATTTAAGACACTATTAGTGGACATTGACAGAGTTATACTAATACTATACTCTACATGCATTATTTATACCGTAACATAATTTATGGTTTCTTGATAGGTTTTGATATCATGGGGTCATTGATAGAATAATGATATGGGATAGAGCATGGATGAGGGAACCAGAATCAGTGTTATGACCCGCTTGGGAGTTTTCAATGTCATTATTTAGATAGGTTTTGCAAGTTGACACTTGAATAGAACTAGAATGTCATATATATTATTTAATTTTGGTTATTTTACTTCTATTTTTTGATTATAATGTGATTTTGGTTTTATTATAGTTATGGTTATATCAGTTTTCTATTGTTTTTTTATTTAGAGAATTATTATACTTTTATAAATAGTGTATAATATCCTCATTGTCGATTTTAGGATCTTGTTGCTAGTCTGCATCCTCTAGAATACGAGGAGGCACTATTTATGTCTCGTAACATACTAAATCATGGAATCGATGAGTCACACCCAGGTCGAGACATCATGAGACGTTTTAAAAAAAATTATTGTAAGTATATGTTTTTGTGGAAATGTTATTTGGGGAACAACAAACATTACATTAATGGTACTTATATACATTTGGGTTAGTATTTTATTATTTTATTTAAACAATCTCAAAATGTTATATTTAAATATTAGTGATGAACTAGTAATATAAATTTTTTGGTTTAGAGATTAATTTAATATATTCGGCAACTTGTGCTAATCATATTTGTTTTGGAAAAACATTAAAGGCATAATAAAATAATTTTCAATCTTTATTTGATTTTAGTATCTGGTAAATGTGTATATTTATTCACTAGGAATAAAAGATTCATTCTTGGGTACTAATTTTGTGGTATAATTGATCAGTATGAATTTGATCGATCATCAAAAAAATAAATTTGTTCCTTATAAAATTGAAAGGTATCAAGTAAGTATATATTTTTTATATTAACTGGGTGTAAAATAATTTATCAACAATAGTAAAATGATCTTGAAACCAAAATGTTACCCTAATACCTTCATTTTGTAGAACTTTCAATCATTTAAATCATCAATGATATGTGATTTTGATCTCAATAACTATCCATTTATCATTTTATTGTTTGTGATCAATTAACTCCATCATCCTCTATGAATCAATATGTTTTTCCTTGATTTTTATATCTTCACATTTCACTAATGGTCTCATACTTTGAATCATTTAAATATATATTATTCTAGATTAATTTCATACATCATTTTCTATATTAATAAACCAATATTTTAATATATTTATTATAATTTGGGGTGTTTTCATAAATTGTATTTCCAAATTTGAACCCATGATAAACACAATCTTGTTTGAATTGTGAAGACACAAATTACCTTATGTGGGAAGAATGTAACCCCACTAATATTTTAAATATTGAAATTTTATTCAATAGTTTGTCTAAAACGAAACACTATGAATAGAAGGGATCATAACTACCAAATAATTTGTAATATATTTCTTATTTAATATGAAAATACTGTATTATATATCATGAAATGAGATGTTATTAGAGTAAACATTTGTTACACACAAATAATTTTTTCGATATTTTTATTTAAACCCAATATTGATTTTTATGAAATAATAATATTATTATTACTTTAAATGAAAATTGTATGGCCCCCAGTAAATTGAAAGTAATGATTAAGATTAAAAAACATATATATATATATATATATATTAATTAACTTGTTACTAAATAATTACAAATGAATATAACATCTATTTGAATATAAAGGAAGCAATTTCACCAAAAACTATTTTTTTGCACCAAATAAATTTGTTCATAAAAAATTAAATAAATTACCATTAGTGAATTATATTAATGAAATATATATATTATATATTAACTTCATATTTTTAAATTAATTTTTCTTATTTTAAAAGTGAAATGATAAAAAAAAATCTAAATTTACACATAGCAAGTTATATTTTTCTAAAGGCTGTTTTTCGACCTTTTAATGGGGAACATTTTTTAAATATAAATTTAGGAAATTTTGAAATTTTATTTAATAAAAGTGGGTGTTTTATAATTTGGAATATAAAAAATTCATTAGGGTTTATTTTGGTTATTTTTTGAGATGTTTTACTTTTTGTTGAATATTGAAAAATAGTGAATTTTAATTGAAAATTGTTCCTTCATCTAAAGTATTTATAATGATAAGTTATATTTAAAATTATGTTTAATTTTAAATTATATAAATTAAAATTAGTTTAATTAATTTTATTTTTTTTAATATTATTAATAGAAAAATTACATATTATAACATTTTAAACATTTCATCATTTTAACATTAAATCCCATCTTTACCATCACGTTTGTGGGAATCAATTTATATTAAATTCTAAATTGTTTTGAGTTGAATTATTAAAAATGTATATCAAAATTATAATTTTCATAATTTTTAATTTCTAATAAAGAAACCATATATTTTAACCAAATTGATTAATGAATATAGTTAAAGTTGACTATATTGGTTAATAAAAAACATAATCAAGTGAATAAACATTAATAATAAGGGGAAATTTCATTAAAACATTTCTTAAAACCATTGGGTGGATATATTTGGAACATATCCCATATTTTATAAAAAATGGTTTGTTATTGGAGTCAAATGTGTTAAGAGAGACCTATAAATCGTTTTTTCTTTTTTGTATTTACATTAATTCAACTCATTATTTATAACATTATGACACTCTATACCCTTAATTATTAATGCCTCTAATGACTGTTGGATGAAGAAAAAACCCGAAAATTACCATCCAAAATTACCTACCCTAATCTTATAATCCTTATATTGGGAATAAATCCATCATAGAAAGACATTACTGGGAACATAACGATGATACATTATAAAAGGTATTGTTTTTCTAAAATAAATTTTATTTTGTTACCTTCTAAACCACATACATTTATATTAATATGATTCTTATAAAAAAAGACATGTTCAAAATATTTATATGTGTTTATGTTATGTTTGCAATTAATATTTTTTCAAAATTACGTTAAATGTGTTTGGAAATCGAAGTTCCATAGTGCGGCAGACTACCGCCTTACGAACCGATGTCATTTGTTTTTCCCATTAAAACCATTCAAAATTGGGAAAATTTATAGATATAATTTTTATATATCATATTTATGATTAATTATTCTCTTTAATTATTACATATCAAATACCTCTCTACATTACATTTTTTTAATACAATAAGTTTGTTCATGTGTACAGTGGACTAGTGCCACACAAAGTGATGTGATTTGTTCACACATTAATGGAATTAATTAATAATGGTTTTAATTAAATAATTCGATATATATGAAATAAATATTATAATTTATTGATAATATACATATATATCATTTACCTTTCTTACTTTATTTTGAGAAGAAAAATGAAAATTATTAATTTGTATGTATCGTCTATCGTCTTTATGAATGGTGTATTTTATTTCCTATGCAAATATTTGGTATTAGACTAAATACCTATATACTTATTTTATATTACAGTAAAATAATGTTTCACATTATGAAGATGATGAAATCATGATCGGTGTAAGCGGAATAGAAAATAATAGGGAAAAATATACTTGAAAAACGTGGCAATAAACACCCCAACAAATAAAACTGTTGAAATATTATTAACAAAAACGTGATAATATGTTATAAAAGAATAATATATGATATAATAAATACTGATATGTTATTTTATAATTTAATTAAATGTATAAAACCATTATACAAGATCCTAAATCTCATAAAACAAAAATGAAAGTGTATGATATGTTTATTTTGTCATAATTTACATTCCATTATGGGTTATTGGTTTTATGAACCAAATAACATTTATTTTGATTTTATAGCACCCCATTTAAATATAATATCTTGTTTTATTCCTAAATAATGGTATTCTATGTATCACTTTAAATTATCGTATCCAGTAAAAATTTAATTGATAATTACAGTATGGTAAAAGTTATCATAAAATCTCAATTTCATTTATGATTGTCAACATTCTTATTCAAAAAATATCTTTCATATAAAAATTTCTGAAATGAAATTATAATTATTTTAATATAAAAACTCTTTAATGGTAGATATTATAATATTCAATACTGTATAACATTTTTACTTTTATAATTAACATTGAATAATATTGATTAATTGGGGATATAAATGTAGTGACACAAACTATTATTAAGGAAAATTATAATTGATCAAATTAAATTTTTTATTATGTAAAATGGTTATATAAAAAATGAACTTCTTTAGTTTTATGTTTTTGTATTTTAAATTACCATTAAGAATTCTGACAATTGCAAATATAGTTGTTGAACAATAATCACATGATTAATATAAATGTAGGGCTTTAACAAATCCAATTTTCTAAGACAAATGAAGTGATGACCTCATCTAGTTGATTTTGTCAAGAAGAATCCCATTTCTCAGAGATCGGAAATAAGGTGGGTTTAATGGGCATATCTTCTGACCAAGCCCAAAAAAGATTTAATTGATTAATCTTGAATGGAATAGTCTACAGTAGAAGTGGAAGTTAATAGAGATTATCACCCAAGCGATGTTATCCGAGCCACCACAACGGTATGTCGCCATCCCGCACCTTACCCTTAGGTCTTATGCAGTTGTTATAAGGGACTATGTAACAATACCTTATCACTATGATTATTTGTACTATTTTTGTATATAATAAATAAAATACATTGATTTTATTTTTCTAATAGTTTTTAAAGAACAATTAGTATTCTTAGTTAATCGTCAATTAAGAAATCTATTTTGATGAATTAATGGAATTTTTTAAGTAAATGTTATTTTAATAAATTATAACTAATACATTGTTTTTTCTAAAATGTAAATGATCATATAATTTTTTTGAAATAAATTGTGATTTTATATAAAGGTTTGTAAGTCATTTTTGCTAAAAACAATGAATTTTGGATAAATGTTGGATTTTATTTTCAAAGTAAAAGTTCAAATATTTAGAAAATTATTTAGATAAATTTAATATTACTTTTGGAAACAAGAATTAAAAATTATGCAATGGTGAATATTTCATACTATTCTAAGACAGTTAGATTTATGCGTAAAAATTAAATATTGTTTAATTATATAATTTGTTTTATGACAACATCATAAACAAATAGAGATGTAATAAATTATTATAAATGATATTTTCAGAATATATATTATTTATCTTTAGAATAATGTGATTTTAGAGATGTTTAATTATTTTTATGGTGCTTCAGTAGACCCTCTATGTCTAATAAAAAAATTTAACTTTTTAAATTGATTTCCATGAGAGTGTTACTCACCTCTAAATAAGAATTCCTAATATTTTAATAATTTCGGACCTAAGACTTATAAAATAATTTTTTTCAATCCCCTTTTTCAAAAAATGGCCAAAACCCATGATTTGGTTTGTGGGATTGATTAGTTTTATGTGTGGTCTCCAAAAACCTAAATAATATTGAATTCCCTCTCTTTTAATTTATAAACCCACACAAGATCCCACTTCATGTTCACTCAAAGCATTTGGATCTCTACCAAAATCTGACATCAACATTCTATAATCCTCACAAGGAACCCCAATCAACATAGAATCATCTCTACAGCCTCTCCCATATCATTGGGTTTACACTTCCAAGTATGGGATTTATTTCATCCTTATTTATATCCATGTTTCTTAATATTGTTATGCAATTTTATTTTCAATTATAAATGTTGGGGTATGATTTTTCACCTCTCTAATACATCCCTAATTAATTTTTAATTATGATATAACCCTTTATCTCTCATTAATGTCTCCCATGTACACCCATTACATTGCCGAAATTCCGTAATAAAATTTTGTCTCATCATTTAAATTCAATAAATTATTTTGTTTTATAAATCTAAATTCCATTACATATGATGGGACACGTATTTCTATGACCCGAATAATTTCAAATTAATATAAATATGATGAAACACCCCTTTCTATTTCATCCATAATTTTTAAGAATTATTGTGTCATGATGTTTTTTTGTGGAAAATACACATCGATTTTTTAAGAAAAATTCATTTTGTAGGGAATACCATACCCATTTCACTATCAATGGAAATCAAGATTATGCACATTTAATTATTGATTATATAGTATCATGTATTAATTACTCATTAATTTTTCATAGAATAAATGATGATGTTTAATGAATCCATGTTATATGATCCATGTGGCACACTTATGTATGAAATGAATCGTTTAAGAATGGTGTGCCCTGATAATGCTCCAATGCATTGTGAAAAGACTAGTATCATGATATATCAAATGAAATTAGGGTTTAATAATACTAATCCAAGTGTAATGTGGGTTTAATCATGCTAATTAATGTGAAATTAGGGTTTACTCATTGTCCATGTGCTATGAAATTTGGCTCATTCTAAAATAATGTAAAATGATGATGCCATATTTCCATGTAATGTTAATCATGTTATATCATGCCTTTATGATCATGTTTCTCTTATGATAAATTTATATTCCTCTTTACTAAAATTTATTTTAATCTTCATGTTATTCATTTTTACACCCTTACTGATCTTAATAGATCACCCTTTTATTATGCCAGTCCTTTTGTTAACCCATGTAATGCTAAGTAGAAAGGAATGATGTGGACATGTAAAAAAAGTTTTCAAAAAGATATTGGGTTTTATTTTTAAGTTGTTATGTAATTTTACTAACCCCCAATGACACTATACCTCTCAATATTCAATTATGTATCATGTTATGGTTTTATGTAATATATTATTTTTAGGTGTGAAATAATGAGAAGGGTTGTTATAGTTGGTATGAGAGGATAAGTTTAGTTATTTATTGGATTAAGATTAGAAAAAACTAGTGAAATAAAAAGGGTTGAGGCTAAGTATAATAAAACATCCCAAAATTTTTATGAGTATTGAATATGTGGTTTATTAAAAAAATACATCCCTATCTGGATATGAGCAGGTAGAGGCAGCACTGGCATAGATGTATCTAAGAGTGAAAACTCAAACAAGGGAGTTTCAGGCTAGACCCAGGATATCCTGGTACATGATAGTAGGCCTTGCTGCACTCTTGGTTATGAAACTCCTAGGGGATATTATTTGGTAAATTTATAAGCGTAGTATGAACCATTGTTATAGAAATAAAAAAAATCCCCTAAGAATATATTTTGGGATGTATATCATATATAACTGGGATTAAATCCTATGGATTCATAACTTAAGGAAATACAAGTTTTCTATAAGTCATACTTTTAGGTCATTAGATCCACCTTTATGTATTACCCATAATATTACTTTTATCCTTGCCAATGGCTAGTAATAGGAGGACTCGGCCTAACAACCGGTGTAGAGATCAATGTGATGAGTATCCTAATGAGATTACCAATCCAATAGGAGAAGTAATATTGATGATTGTGATGATACTATCCCAGTTAATAAAATAATTGAATAAGAACATTGTTCAAGAATAATTTTCAACCCCGTACCCACCCCCAAGACAGAAGAAGTCACAGTTGAGAGCTTTATGAGACAACGACATCCTACTTTTAATAGATCATCTGACCCCTAAAAACTCTGAACAATGGATCAACACCATTGAAAAGATCTACTACATCCTTCAATGTTCTGAATAGGAGAAGGTTCTTTTATACGCATATCTTATAGAGGGTGAAGACGATCAATGGTGGGTGTTTATAAAAAATATGAAGCATGAGGAGGAGACCGAGGCAATAGAATTGATGGATTTTTTAAAATGGTTTTTGATAAATATTTTCCTCGCACCCTCTCGTTTATGATAGAAAGGGACATCCTTTACCTCAAGAAAAACGATGATGAATCCATTAGAGTGTGTGAGGAAAAGATCATAAGGAATTCACAATATACCTCCATGTTTTTCATTACTCCTAAATTCAAGGTTGATCGCTTCGTTGGTGGGATGAAACCTATCCTATGGAAATCCCTAGTGATCTGTGACTTCGATAGTAATGACAAAATTAACTTATTTTCTCTCAAGGTATAAATGGAGATTGGAAAATCATAGGGGTATCATGTGGATAAAAAACAAAAGGTGGAATTCAATTAAGGATGACTAATTGATAAATCCAATGGTGCTATGAAACCCATGAACCCCACTTTCAAAAGGTGCGGAAATAAACACCCCGTTAATTGCCTGAAGGGGATGAGAAATTTTTTTAGTAGTGGATGAGAAGGTCACTTAGACATTAACTGCTGACAATAAGATCATAAGGCTAGGAAAAATGATTGGAATGTTCTATTCAACTATCAACTCATTGTTCTTTCATTCAACTACAAAGAACCAGGGCACCTAGAAAATTAGTGCCATAATATATGGGCTTTTAGAGGGAACCAACAAACTCCAAGGCAACAAGGGTGAGATTTTTCAATCACTACAGCCGATGTAAACCCCGAAAATGATGTGATGACATGTATTCTAGTTATTAATTCAAAAAATAGTTTACATTATTCTTGATTATGATTATATGCATTGTTTTATATCCCAAATGTTGATAGAACTATCTCATCACCAATAAAAATCATGGAAGTAATAATTTCGGTGAGTATAGAATGTGGGGGAACCATTGCATCCGATGAACATAACTCCTCCTTTGTCATAATTTGTGGATTGAACATCCCGATAAACTTCATCATACACCCTCTGGTCGAATTTGATGCAATTATTGGTAAGGATATTCTTTCCCTATATAAAGAAAAAATAAATTGTTGTGAGAGGGATATCACTCTCCATATGCAGAATCAACCCCCTATTCTACACTAGTGCATGGAGGAGAATTGATATTACATAGAACCATCATCTCAATCATGGATATTAATCCCATATGAGAATGTATAACTATCTCATATGATTGAGTTCAAGGAAGAAATCATCCTTCATGAAATGCCTATTGAGAGGGAATTCATTGAACTGTTCCCCAAGGATTTTCCTGGTCATCCTCCTAGAAGAGATTTTTAATTCTCAATTGACCTTATACCTAGGGAATTGCCAATATCAAAGACTCCATATAGATAAGCTGTTGTGGAGCTTGACAAGATGAATAAACAACAAACGGAAAATTCAGATAAAAGGTTTATATGCCCATGTGCATATCCATGGGTTGAACTAGTCCACTTAAACAAGACGAAGGATGGGTAAATAAACCTTTTCAATGATTATCGTGACCTAAAAAAATCACAAAAAAAAACAAGTATACTTTTACATGAATTGATGACTTGTTCTATCAGCTATGTGGATCACAATTCGTCACTATAGTGGATTTTTGGTCATGATTTTACCATGTAAGGGTGAAGAATGAGGATATCCCCCAAACTGCTTTTCATACAAGATACATGAACTATGGATTCATATTAATTCTTTTTTAGACTCACTAATTCTTCAGAAATCATCACGGACTTGATGAATTGATTCTTTAGATATTGCTTGACAATTTTTTTGTATTATTTATATATGATATTCTAATAAATTCCAAAACAAATGGGGGGGCATGAGGATCATCTAATAATTGTACTACAGACCATGAGAAAGGAAAATCACTATGTAAAGTAAATCAAGTGTGGGTTCTGGTTGAAGGGGGTCTCATTATGGGGCCATATAATCCCAAGAAATGGGATATCTCTGGATCCCTCCAAGATAATTGCAATTGAGGGACGGTCGAAGGCATCATTAGTAACAGAAATGAATAGATTCCAGGGTTTATCTGGATATTATCGTTGATTTGAGATAAATTTCTCATGATTGTGTAATCCTTTTACTTAGATAACTTATAAGGGAGTAAAGTTTTCATGTATTGATGAATGCGAATAGTGATTCAATGTGTTGAAAGGATTCTCATCACTTTTCCCATGCTTACACTACGCACAAGAGGACAAATTTTTGTGGTATTTAGTGATTCTTAGAATAATGGAATGGGTTGTGTGTTGATGCAAAATGACACAGTCATTGACTCTTCTTTAAGACAATTGAAAGGTCATGAGAAGAACTTTCCAACACATGATATAGAGTTGGCTTCAGTGATCTTCCCTTTAATATTTTAATGTAATTACCTATTTGGGGAGAAGTTTGAAATATATACGGATTCTGAGTCCTCTAGAATATATTCACATAGAAAGTGTTCAGCATGAACCAACGAAGATGGTTAAATCTGATTAATGACTTTGACTGATCAATCTATTAACACCCTGAGAAATAGAAAAAGGTGGAAGATTCCCTAAGTAAAAAGTAACCAATCATTATATAATTTATGAGGATTGAATAGGATCCAATATTCTTAGATTTGATTAATACGGTTATGGGAATCCTAAATACAGGAACATCATTAATACTTTCACAAATGACTGCTCAACCACCTGTTTTAGAATGTTTAAAGGATGCTAAAAAGTATGATGTTTGATTTTAGAAGAAGGTGGAATCTATTAGAAAAGGTAAATAATCAGTGTTCAATGTCACTGATGAAGGAATTGTGAAATTTGGTTCAAGACTACGTGATCCATAAAATCTAGAGATAAATAATGAACTTTTTGGTAATACACAGATCAAATTTCTTTATTCACCCAGGAAGCACAAAGATGTACCGAGATATATGATATTATTACCGGTGGGATAACATGAAGAATGAGAGCGCTAAGTATACATCAAAGTGCCTAGTATTCCAGTAAGTAAAAGATTAGAGGCAGAAGTCTAAGGGGATTATGAAACCATTAACCATACCAGCATGGAAATGGGAGAACATCACCATGGACGTTGTCACTGGAATTCTAAAGTCATCCAAAAGAAAAAATGTTATATGGGTGTTTGTGTATAGTCATAAATATTCTATACACTTCATTGTAATTCAAGAGGATCTCTCACTAGATCAACTAGCATAGATATACATCAGATATGTTGTAAGGCTACATGGATTACAAATATAAATTGTATCTAAGAAAGTTTAAAGATTCAACTCTATATTTTGGAAGAGTCTCAAACACAATCTCAAATGGACAATCTGAACAGACTATCCAAATAGTTGAGGAAATGTTGAGATTATTCTCAATGGACTTCAAAGAAAGATGGGATCAACATCTTTCTCTTATTGAGTTCACTTACACCAACAATTTCCTCACAAGCATCCAAATTGATCCTTATGATGTCTTTAATGGGAAGAGGTGAAGAAACACTGGCATGTTGGGATGAAGTTTGGGAGAGAAAACTCTTAGGTCCGTAAATGTTCAAATGAATGTAGTAGATGGATAAGACCATCTAATAGAAAATTAAAGATGCTTAGAGGCTACAAAAGAGTGATGCAGATAATCATCGATGAGACCTAGAGATTGATGTCGAGGACATGGTGTTCCACTTCATATTACTATGGAAAACAATAATGAGATTTGGGAATAAGGGAATGTTTAGTACAAGGTACATTGGCCCTTTTGAGATCCTAGATCGCATTGGAGTAGTGACCTATTTATTAGAAATCCCAACGAACTTTTCTCAAGTACATGATGTATTCAATGTATCACTTTTGAAGAATTACATATCTGACCCATCACATTTCCTCAATCCATAGGTTGTACCATGGGATAATGACCTATCCTATGATGAAAATGTAGTTAATATGTTAGACTATAGGGAAAAAATTACAAAAAAATGAGCTAATTCCCCGAGTGAACGTGTTTTTGAAAAAAAACACTATTTTGGAGAAGCAACGTTGGAATTAGAGGAATTAATGAATCAGAGTTACCCTGATCTGTTTATTTGTGGGAAAATAAAATTTCTATGGATAAATTTCTTAATTGGGGGAATATTATAATGACACTAACATTTATTAATGAAAATTTTTCTTGATATAAATAAATGAATTTTTATGTAAATTGTTTATATAACATATTCACTTATTTGGTTTTATATTTTTTGATTTCAAAATAGTATAATGAATTTTTATCTATTCTAATAATGTTTTTGAATAGTGATCACATGATTAGTATAAATATTATTATTTAACAAATCTAATTTGCTCAGAAAAAGGATGTGATGGCCTTATCAAGTAGAATTTCTCCATTCGAAGCACATTTCTCGGAGCTCGGAAAGCATGTGGCATCATTGGGTTTTATCTTAACCAATAACAAGCCTAGATTCAACACGTTAAGATTGAATGGAACCACCTACGGGAGAAGTGGATGTTGAAAGAGATTTCCACCCAAGAAATGTAATCTGAGCCACCCCAAGAGTATGTCACTATAGGAGACCATACCCCTATTTCTTTTACATGTGTTATAAGGGTTTATGCAAAAATTCTTTTTCACTATTATTATGTAATGTATTTTTGTTTAAAATAAATAATATACATTCATTTTATTATTATTATAGTTTTTAAAGAATAAATATTATTTTTAGTTAATATTCAATTATGAAAACTATTTTGATGAATTAATGGATTTATTAATTAAATAATATTTCAAAAAACTATTATTCATAAATTACTTTTTTTAATCTAAATAATCATATAAATTTTTATGAATATAATTGTGATTTTTATTATTGTTTAAAAGATATTTTCATCAAAACCCATTAATTTTTTATAATTGCTGGTTTGTAATTTAAAATAAAAAAATTCACATATTTAGAAAATTATTTAGATAAAATGAATTTAATTTTTTGGAATCAGGATTTTAAAATTATCCAACGGTGAAGTTTTCATAATTTAATTAGACAGTCGAATTTTTGGATGAAAATTAAATACCATTTAATTATATAATGCCTTTTCTAACATCATAATGACAAAATAGTGATTTAATAAAATACTATAAATGATGTTTTCAGACAATATATGTTTTATCATTAAAATAATGTGATTTTAGATTTTTTATTAATTTTATGGTGCCATAGTGGATACTCCAAGACTTATAAAACATTTAAACTATTTAAATTGATTTCCTTGAGAGTGTGACTCCCCTCCATGTATGAAATCCTAATATTTTAAAAATTAAGGTAATTGGAATTAGAAAATAATGTTTTCCAATCAACATTTTCCAAAACCATGGGAAAAAACCATCGGTTGGTTTGTGGTTTTGATAAGAGTAATTTGTGGTGATGAAAACCTAAATAATAAAGAATACCCAATCGTTTCATATATAGACCCACACAAGATCCCACTTCCTCTTCACTAAAATCCTTTGGAGATAGACCAAAATATGAACCCCTCTCTCTAGAATCCTCCCCAGGTTCCCCAATCTCCCAATAAGCCTCTCTCTAGCCTCTACCAAGCCATTGAGATCACACTTCCATATAAGGGATTTCTTTCATCCTTATTTATGTCCAAGTTTTATAATATTTTTATGACCTTTTATTTTCAATTATAAATGATGGTGTATGATTTCTCACCTCCCCCATACATCCATCCATATGTTTAAATGATTATAAACACCTTTATCGCTCCTTAATTCCTCCCATGTGTGCCTGTAACCATGTCAAAATTCCGTATGGAATTTATCTTTCCTCGTTTATGTTCAAGATATTATTTTGGTTTTATGAATGTAAAATCCATTACATATGTTGGGACATGTATCAATATGATCCCCATACATTCTACTTCATTTAAATATTATGATACAACCCTTTCTCTCTCATTTACAATTTTTATGAATTCTTTTCTCTGGCTGTTATTCTGCCGAAATTGAACCATGATTTTCCTAGACAAAGTCATTGTGTAGTGAATACCATCCCCATTTCATTATCAAGGGAATTCACATTTATGCACATTTACATATTTACTATGAATTTTGCTGTATTAATTCCATGTTCCATTATTATGGAATAAATGTGGATTTTTAATTAATCCATATTATATGATCCATGTGGCACAATTATGCGTGAAATATAATGTTTAAGAATGGTGTTCCCTGATAGTGCTCCAATGAATTGGGTAAAGACTAGTATACTGACAAGTCAAGTGAAATGAGGGTTTACTCATACTAATTCAAATGTAATTTTTTTAATCATGCTAATTAATGTTCACTGAGGGTTTACTCATGCTATATTGGAAATGGTCCTCGACACATGCTAATATCATGTTAAAGGTTGTTTCAACATTTACATGTTATGTTAATCATCTTATATCATGCCTTTATGTTAATTTTTCACTTATGACCAATTGATATGCCTATTTCATAACATATATTGTATTATTCATGTTAAAACATTTTACTCCCTTACTGGGCTTTATAGCTCAACCTTTTATTATGCATGTTCTCAGGTTATCTCATTTAATGCTAAGTACAAATGAATGATGAGGTCAGTTAAAAAAAATTCAATAAGATGTTGCGTTTTATTATTTATGTTGTTATGTAATGTTCTTAAGCCACAAATACACTAGACCTCTTGATCTTACATGTTGTATCAAGTGAATTGTTTAGGTAATAAATTATGAGTATGTGTGAAATGAAGAGAAGGGTTGTTATATAATGATAAATATGTACGCATTACTTAATATTAGTATTTGATAAGGAACGTTTTTCTTGTAAATTAAAGATATTAATTAAAAAATAATGATTTAATAATGCTGTAATGCAATGGTTTGAATACTGTTTATTGTAACACTCTCAATGTGTTTTTAGTCTCACTAGTAAACTATTTCATAAATCCTATGCATTGATAACTAGTATGGTTTAAAACATAGTGTGAACGTACTTGACAGTGGATATAATGTTTTCAAAAAAGAATTAGTTTGTATCCATTATGTTTTAAAAACTATTATATATGTACATTATGGTAAATATATCATTTACTAAGGAAACTTGTCTTTTGATAAATAAGTATTTCTGTCATTCAGATTATGTTATCATTATCGATGATATTTTCTCTAACAAAAAAAATATATGGATTCGTTTTATTATTACTATAATAAAATAATGGAATCTTATTATAGTTAATTTCCTTTCAATATTGTTTATTATATATCTAGTTATTTAAATGATGTGAATTTTCATTTATTTACCATTCCATATTGAGTATACATTATTGATTCATAGTAGATCTTGTTATACGTAACCCTTTCTGATCATTTAGGTAACCATTATGTTAATTCCTCTCCCAATGGTTATATGTTAGGACTAATAGGGGCCTATATACCCTGAGAGGGGGGGTGAATCAGGGTATGGATATTCTTTTTCAAAGTCCTTTCTGCCCCACTGGATCTTGACCTCTTTGTTACAAGGGTCACATTGTTTGCACTTGTGTGGTTACTGTGATCTGTGTGGTTACTGTGATCACTTGTCTCATTTACCTGATGATGATTCTTTGAATGCAATGCAGGGGAGTAAGCAGGCAGACACAGAGATTTTTACTTGTTCACCGCTAAGGGCTACGTCCAAGGAGCATACGCCGACAAGTTGCCGGTTCGTACCAAATTCCACTAGTCTTCACTAGCTATGGATTACAATGTTCGGGATAGATCACTTCTATGCCCAGACTCACTGCCTTTACAAGGTTTAGGGTCAGCTCACTGCTTTCCAAAGGGTCACTCCCTGTTTCTCTCTCTCTGGCTCACTGCCGGTGGAGAGGATCACCTTCTTCCTCTTCCTAAGCTCACTGCTCTTGGAAGGTATTCACTCACAGTTTATAGACCTGTAGGTCTCTTCATTTTCATGAAGGAATGCATCTTCCTCTGTATGTAGATGCTCTGTTGAAGTCCAACTTTCACCCGCAGATGAATCTCACTTTGCACCGGATGTACCGGGCAACCTCAATTTTTACGCGCAACCCTTACGGTGCCTTGCGCGCAATTTCTATGATTTGCGCGAAATTCCTTTTTCGCGCAACCTCCAAATATTACGCGCAGCCTCGAAACTGCCTTGCGCGCAATTCACTGATTTTGCGCGAAATCCACTTTTCGCGCAATCTTCCTTTTACGCGCCAACACCAACTTTCTGCGCAGCCTTTGCTTTTCGCGCAATCTGACTTTACACACAAACTTTAAGTTTACGCGCAACACACTTTCTAACTTCAATTTCGCGAACCAGAGCTCGGGTATTTTCTATGTCTTGAACTCTTCTGAATGGAGGAGGGTCACTTCATATTTATAGGCAAAATCGACCCCACGCGAAAAACCCTCCTTGAGCGCGTAATCCGCTTTGATGTTCCGCGCACAAACATTTTCCGCGCACTGCTCCATAATTTCGCGCACCTCATGCCTTTGCCATTTTACAAGCTTCGGACCTCGTAACACCTCTTGCGCGAAATACTTCATCCGCTATTTCGCGCACCACTTCAATTTTCCGCGCACGCCTCCAAAATTTCGCGCGCCTCATGCCTTTACCGATTTTCAAGCTTTCGGCTTTGAAACATCTTTTGCGTGAAATACAATTTCGCGCAACCCGCTGTTTTGCGCGCCACACTTCATGATTTCGCGCAACCCTCTAGTTTGGCGCGCCACGCTTAATTTTTCCGCACACCTCCTTCATTTCTCTCTCCTCAACCTTCGCCAACAACATATCACTCCATTTTCCATTGGCGATTTTCAGGCCCAAAAATTTGGCAAACACTGGAAAACGGCGCCACCTTGTACTGCTCTTTTATACCGCCTCCAGATCGTCCTTTCCTTTGTCAAAGTTCTCTGTCAACATGGAATGTCAACAACTTCTCGGGAACTCGACAATTCTCCATGGAAACCTGCTTTGTCAACAAACACAATCAACCCAAAAAATACTGCAATGTTACCTTGAGGGATTTTTGCCCAACAATCTCCCCCTTTGGGTTTGTTGACAACTCTTCACAACTCTGCTCAGAAATATTTTCTGCACTTTGATACCTCACTGAGTCTTCTTCCAGCTGCTACCACCATTCGCCTCTTTCGATTGTGATAGTGTTCAAGGATTCACTTAACACGTACTCTAAGCCCACATGAGCAATGCTCAGCGTGAGAAACAAGAGTAGTATGAAAAGTTCATCAATGAATCACTTCATGTCAGACCCCAATTGTCGATTCCATCCTGATACCACTTCTTAAAATAAAACCAGTTGTTGAACCACACTGATACCAATTGGTGAATTCTTAATTTGATACCAATTGTTGATAGATGGACACCGTCTCACACCATTCCAACACCACTGTTCTTCTTTTATCACGATCCTCAGCTGTCGTGATTTCTATGATTTGATCGATCACTTCTAGCATCGTCAGATTTCAAAATCTCTCCCCCTTTCTCATTGCTCCCCCTTTCTGGATGCTCCACCTGTCAACTTCTCCCCGTATCAATTATGATTTATCAAATCTCCGCACTATTTTCTCTCTTGAACTAACACTTTTCTCCCCCTTTGTCAAGCACTTGGCAAGCACTTTTCTCCCCCTTTGTCAACGAACCCAAAGGTCACGCCTTTGTAGTCTATAACATAGTAGAGAACACATATCAGCGCATTAGGGAAAAACACACCATACCTCGGGGAGAGGGGGGGGGGGTCCCACATCCACTCTATTTCAAGTGTGGGGAATCGACTGAACTCCCAGAGCCAGTCGATGCCTCTCAAAAGCTTCCTTGGGTAAGGCCTTTGTCAGAATGTCTGCAACCTGTAGTTCTGTAGGCACGTACTCCAACTTTACAATTCACTGCTCAACCTTCTCCTTGATAAAATGATACTTAATCTCAATGTGCTTTGTCCTTGAATGATGGACGGGATTTTTGCTAAGATTTATAACACTTGAGTTGTCACACTGGATTCCGATCGGAAACTTCACTTCAACTCCCATATCTTCAAGCTGCTGCTTCATCCACAATAACTGTGTGCATGCTTGAGTGGCCGCAATATACTCAGCTTCTGCGGTGCTCAATGAAATGCAATCTTGTTTCTTGCTTATCCAGGAAATACACAATCCACCAAGATAGAATACACCACCGGACGTTGATTTTCTATCATCCGCTGAATCGGCCCTGTCTGCATCAGTATATCCCAATAACTCTGTCTGAGATTTGTCGTTGTAGGTCAATCCGAAGTCCACCGTGCCCTTGATATACCGAAGTATTCTTTTCACTGCAAGCATGTGACTTTCCTTGGGATTACTCTGATATCTCACTGCTTGGCATGTGGCGAAAACATTATCAGGCCGTGTTGCGGTTATGTACAACAGACTTCCAATGATTTGCCTGTATTCTGTGATATTAACTGCCCTGCCACTGTCATCTTTTGATGATTTCATCCGGGTAGAAACCGGAGTCTTCATCTCCTTGGAATTTTCCATTCCAAATCATTCCAAAGCATCCTTGGCATACTCGGATTCAGAAATGAATGTTCTATTCCTACCTTGTGTAACTATGCTTCATCTGATCTTCCAAATATTATGTCTTCTTCCTTGACCAGCCTCACCATCCTTTGATTACTATTGTTGTTGAAATAAAGATTGTAATCAAATCCCCCACACTGAAAACCAATCTTCTTCAAATACTGATATAGCCTTCAGTACCATTCTCTTGGGGTGTATGCTTTGCACACCAGTCGTGCTTTGTTTCGAATCATTGTGCCATCTTCGTTCATCTTGTCTAAATAGACCCATTTTGTCCTGATGACATTTTTATCATCTGGCCTCGAAACAATTTCCCAGGTCTGATTCTTCTCAATTCTGACCTATCTCTTCATTCATGGCATGATCCCAGTTTTCATCTTCAGCTGCATCAGCAAAGCATTTCGGCTCATCCTGAGATATAAAATATGCTTTCTGCAATGATTTCATTCTCCTTGTCTGAGCTAGAGCTAACTAATCACCAAAGATATTCTTCATGTCAATTTCAGCTCAACTCTTTGACTGTTGTGAAGATGAGGATTTTTACTTCCTTGTACTCACAAACTAGACACTTTCATTTTCATCATTGGTGTCTTCTTCTGAATCAGCATAAGCTACTTATGATCTCCCTGTGTTGCTTTCTTACTCAATACTTCCATCAGGAAGTTGTTCACTGACCCATTTTTCAGTGGCTTCATTTCTTTCAGCTAAGTTTCTCAAATTTTTATTGAGACGCCTTTGATTTTCTCTTGCAGCTTCTTGGTATCCTGAAAACAGCCAGCTGATACCATATTGTTAGAGCAAATAGATAAGCATGAAATGCATTGTTATTGTTGCTTCTCCCTGTATTTCATTCTTCCCTCAATAGGAAACACATGAGTCGAGTCATCCAATTATTGCATTGATGGCTCTTGAATCTGAGTTGGATATAGAATGCTCCCCCTGTGTTATGCAACTCTTCCAGTTGTTAGGCCCAAAAGTTTAGACCCATAACATGTCTTTTCCTCCTGCATCATTTGTTCTCATCTTCCACTCAGATTTGAGCCATTAACAAAATCTCTAAGCCTACGGAGTTGAAACTCGGTGTAGGAAACAAGAGATAAAGTTAATAACACGATCACTTCCTATTGTGCTCTGTTGCTCCCTTTCTTCATCAACTCTAGTACCTGATTTGAATCAATTGAAATTCTAGAGCAAATCACTTCTCCACTTCGCATCCTTAGATGCCACTACCCCATGGATCGTATCTCCCTAAAACCTGAAACACATGAATTACCAGTTAATAGCATTTATATATGTAGGGAGAGGGGTATCTTCTGGACTCCTCAAGATGAGGATTGTGGTTGATCCTGATGGGTCAACCCTTTGATTCTTTCTTGGAGAGCATCACACTCCTTTCTTGCTTCCTCCAATTGCCTAGCCAACTTCAATTGTTCTGGCCATATGACTAGGCATTCATTGCCTACATTATGAGCCTTTTTCTGATATGTAGATTTTGTAGGCTCAGCCTTTCTCAATGCTTGAGGTATAAGCCCACTGGTACACATTTCCTTCTTTGAGGTTCTACCAAAGTTATACTTTCCTTGATTATTTCTCTGAGTAGAAACCTCCCTATTTGGCATCTTCCATTTCTTCTTCTCCCATCTTAGGGGTCTTCCTATTTCCTTCACTTCTCGCTGAGAAACACGACATGTGGATTATCCGATGCATTCTTTTCTTATCTGCCTTTTATCAGATTTATGGGTCACCACCCTATTTTTAATTGGTGGTGGGTCCTTCATTGAACGTCCATTCTTCTTTATCACCACTGGAGTAGATCTCCCCTTAATCTTCTAGGTTTGCTCACATTCTCTCCTTGAGAGCTGTTGTGAGTATGACAGAGGAGGTGACTGATACACCTTTCGTTCAACTCCATGTGATTTCCCCGAGGCTCGAAGCCTATTATTCCCCTTACCACTTTGTCTCCTAGTACATGCTTCTTTCTTGTACACTTCCTGTGGTGGAGATCTCTTTTCTTGTTCCTTTCCCTTTCCGGCTTTCTTCTTACTGCAATGTCTCGCCATGTGCCCCTAGTGAGAACATATAAAACATTTTCCCTCAAAGGCATACCTCATTTTATCATCTCTCTGCTGAGATGTTGATGCACCTTGAGTTCTTCCTCTGATATTTTTCTCCTGATCTTCCTGACACATGCTCATGGTGTGTCCCATTCTTCCGCAGTAATAACATCTAATGTATGCTTTCCTCTGAGAAGCTCTTCTTTCTAATTTCTCATGATGCTTCTTCCTGTTCTCAGATTTATTAATGTTTCTCTTTTCACAGCCTGAAATGTACTCCAGAGCCTCTGTACAGAAGCTTGATGTGTGGCCATGGACTCCGCAGAAATAACACATATCATCACTCCTTGAAACTATCCTCATAGGCCTATCTCCAGCACCTACAGGATTTTTCTTACCCTTGGAATTTTTCACTGCATTTTTCCTATCATCCATAGGAGTGGAATTATCATATCCAATTCCAGATTTTCCCAAAAAGGTTGACCTTTGGGAAGATACAATCCTTTCATGCTTCTCCTCTGATGCAGCATATTTGGACTTCATTTTATCATCACATGCCGAAGGATGATCAAATAATAAGTGCAGTGCATCCTTCAACTTGGGCTTATCTTTGGATTTAGACTTCTCCATTTCCTTCTTGACTGATTGTAGCTCTTCTTCCAACTTCTGAATCTTCAAATCTCTTGATACAAGTTGACCATCAAGTTCTTTTCTGAGATTCTTTCCACAACTCATCTCATCTTCCAGTTCATGCTTCAGCTTACTAACCACGTCATTTTGCTCTTTTACTTTCAATTTTTCTTGAGCAAGATAATCGGAGCAACATGCATTCTCTTGTTGTAGTCTTTGATTCTTCTGAACTAACTCAGACAGCTGTGTAGCTAGATCATCATTCTTGGCTTTCAGATTCCGAACTTCATCGGACTCTTGATTCTCTTCACACTTACCAGCCTTTTGTTTTCCTTTTCCTTTAGCCAGCTTCTGTAGTTCCTCACCTTGAGAATCATTCTTCTTTGTTAGGTCAGTAACTATATCAATAAGCCTTTGATTTAAGCCTCTTAGCTTGTTGACCTCAGTTTCCAGAGCATGGATCTGTATGCCTTTAGATTTAATTTTTTCAGTGGATTTCTGATCCAATTCTTTAGTCCCATGGACAACTTCCACCTTTTTGTTTAGGCCATCGATCTCTCTTTTCTGTTCTTCAACCTTCATCTTATACTTACTAACGGATTCTGAGTTCTCTGATGTTGATAAGTTTAGTTTCTCAATTTCTTCCATCATCTCAGATTTCTCTTCTTCCTGCTGCTGCATATAGAGTTTTGCATCGCGAACAATTTTGTTAGCTTTAATGGTTTTGGCCCTCCAAACATCTATCTCTTCAAGAGCAGCCTCCAACTCAGCTCGCATATCAATTCTTCCTTCAATTTCTTCTTCTTCATCGTCAGTGGTTCCAACGTCACTTGGAAAGTCAGGTTCTTCACTCATTCCGTCAACATCTTTGAATGAGTAAGTATTTTTGTTGTATGATTTATCCAAATCATTTTTCTGTTAACTACATGATTCCTTTAGTAAGCTATTTGATTCTTTTAGTTGAATCACACTTTTTCCAAAAACACTTCCACACTGAGGGATACCACCTAACTTCTGATTCTTCTTTGAAGATTTTCTTTTCCCCATGGTAGACCGAGATAAGTGAAAACAATATCTTCAACTACACAGAAAGACTACACCAAGTCCAAGCAAACAAATCTGATAAAAGAAACTTTCGCTCTGATACCAATTGTTAGGACTAATAGGGGCCTATATACCCTGAGAGGGGGGGTGAATCAGGGTATGGATATTCTTTTTCAAAGTCCTTTCTGCCCCACTGGATCTTGACCTCTTTGTTACAAGGGTCACTTTGTTTGCACTTGTGTGGTTACTGTGATCTGTGTGGTTACTGTGATCACTTGTCTCCTTTACCTGATGATGATGCTTTGAATGCAATGCAGGGGAGTAAGCAGGCAGACACAGAGATTTTTACTTGGTTTACCGCTAAGGGCTACGTCCAAGGAGCATACGCCGACAAGTTGCCGGTTCATACCAAATTCCACTAGTCTTCACTAGCTGTGGATTACAATGTTCGGGATAGATCACTTCTATGCCCAGGCTCACTGCCTTTACAAGGTTTAGGGTCAGCTCACTGCTTTCCCAAGGGTCACTCCCTGTTTCCCTCTCTCTGGCTCACTGCCGGTGGAGAGGATCACCTTCTTCCTCTTCCTAAGCTCACTGCTTTTGGAAGGTATTCACTCACAGTTTATAGACCTGTAGGTCTCTTCATTTTCATGAAGGAATGCATCTTCCTCTGTATGTAGATGCTCTGTTGAAGTCCAACTTTCACTCGCAGATGAATCTCACTTTGCACCGGATGTACCGGGCAACCTCAATTTTTACGCGCAACCCTTACGGTGCCTTGCGCGCAATTTCTATGATTTGCGCGAAATTCCTTTTTCGCGCAACCTCCAAATATTACGCGCAGCCTCGAAACTGCCTTGCGCGCAATTCACTGATTTTTGCGCGAAATCCACTTTTCGCGCAATCTTCCTTTTACGCGCCAACACCAACTTTCTGCGCAGCCTTTGCTTTTCGCGCAATCTGACTTTACGCGCAAACTTTAAGTTTACGCGCAACACACTTTCTAACTTCAATTTCGCGAACCAGAGCTCGGGTATTTTCTATGTCTTGAACTCTTCTGAATGGAGGAGGGTCACTTCATATTTATAGGCAAAATCGACCCCGCGCGAAAAACCCTCCTTGAGCGCGTAATCCGCTTTGATCTTCCGCGCACAAACATTTTCCGCGCACTGCTCCATAATTTCGCGCACCTCATGCCTTTGCCATTTTACGAGCTTCGGACCTCGTAACACCTCTTGCGCGAAATACTTCATCCGCTATTTCGCGCACCACTTCAATTTTCCGCGCACGCCTCCAAAATTTCACGCGCCTCATGCCTTTACCGATTTTCAAGCTTTCGGCCTTGAAACATCTTTTGCGCGAAATACAATTTCGCGCAACCCGCTGTTTTGCGCGCCACACTTCAAGATTTCGCGCAACCCTCTAGTTTTGCGCGCCACGCTTAATTTTTCCGCACACCTCTTTCATTTCTCTCTCCTCAACCTTCGCCAACAACATATCACTCCATTTTCCATTGGCGCCACCTTGTACTACTCTTTTGTACCGCCTCCAGATCGTCCTTTCCTTTGTCAAAGTTCTTTGTCAACATGGAATGTCAACAACTTCTCAGGAACTCGACAATTCTCCATGGAAACCTGCTTTGTCAACAAACACAATCAACCCAAAAAATACTGCAATGTTACCTTGAGGGATTTTTGCCCAACATTATATGAAGTGTATTAATAAATATATGGAAGGATGTGATAGATGGAGTAAGGATATTATTAGGAAATGAAAATAAATTGAGTTGTAATATGTGTATTCTTTTGTAATAAAAGGATCTTGTATGTATTTAGTTTACCAACAATAAAATACTGATCGATACATTGGGGGTAGAATCTGTTAACTATTAAAATGTAATTGTTGTATGAACCAGATAATGGATACTAGTTTCATGTTAATAATAGTTGATATCAGGGAAACCAAATTAGAAACCTTGGTAACTAGATTATTCAAAACATATATTTTAAAATAACACAAGACATGATTTTAGGATAAGTATATACAAATGTATAAATGTTTTGTCAATGTATATATTATGACATATTTCCCATGTATACATCACTATATTTTCCATGTAGGTATTTTCATTGGTTAGTTAGATTATGAATGAATATAATTCCAAATAATTTAACACCAGCATTATGTTTTTTTATTGTATTATACCTATATTATGGTTATTTATTGAATTTATAGAAGAAATGTGTTTTAGTTGAAAAACTATTTTCTGAATAATAGACATAACATTAAAGGTCTTGATATCATTTAGTGTTAATATGCAATTATATTTAGTTAAAAATTATTAAATATATATAAAAATATTAATGATGAACAATTAGTGTTATGTTGGAGTTTTACAAATCAATTACCTATATTAGTGAACTTTTAATAACCATATACATGATGGAAAATATTTATAGTTAGACTTAATTAAATTTCACTCTATTATAGATATTTTGATCCTTTAAAATAGAATTTATATTATTTGGGACTATTTAAATTGTTTTTCAATTATCATTTCTCAGAATTAGTAATGAAATGGAATATGATAAAATAATAAACAAAAGTTGAAATTTATCTTTTTAAATATAAATTTATCATGTAATAATATTTATTTTTTTTCCTAGAGAATAAAATAATATATCAATATTAGTAACATGACCTTAAAAGAAAGATTTTCTCATAATATCATTATTTATATTTATCCTGTGTCCTTTAAAATCAACAATGATTTATTATTTTTATCCCTTTAACATTCTATTTATCATTCATTATTTTTTTATAAGTTACCCCAACTACCCTATATAAATATTTCGGTTTTCCTCCATGTCCATATTTTCACTTTCAACTAATGTTTTCCTCCATAGAAAAA
Organism: Viscum album; assembly: GCA_963277665.1. Taxonomy (NCBI): domain Eukaryota; kingdom Viridiplantae; phylum Streptophyta; class Magnoliopsida; order Santalales; family Viscaceae; genus Viscum; species Viscum album. The sequence continues at coordinate 273,913,482 of OY728129.1, read as the reverse complement.
TAGATAAATGTTATTCTATATTAATTTAATGCTTCTTTTACTGACTTATTAGTATTATTTTTTATTGACCCTTTTACAATGTGTGATTTTAAACAATTTTATTTAAAGATATCAAACCCTTGATTACTAATAATAAGTTTAAAAATTTAGGATCAAATATATTTATGTTAGGGCCAATGTAACACCCTAACAAATTTTAAACAATAAGATTTTATTCTATAACAAGTATAATATGAAACAAGAAACGTAGAAATGAATATATAATGAATATAAATTATAATTGATTTATAATTTTAAATATATTTTGTCTTTGATATGGATCACAATGAAAAAAACATTGACTTCACATGCATTCCACTCAATGATGACTTTCGTTGTTATCTTCTGTTACAAGAATGATCATGTTCAACCAAATACTATTAATAGTATTATTTTAGATGACAATTATCTCCTTATCGTTAATTAGAGGTAATAAATAAAATAATTTAACATATTAATATACATTATGGAATTAATCGATATTTAATTATTTACAGGTAAATATAAAAACGAATTGAATATAAAAGAAACATTTTTTATAATACTATTTTATGTTTTTTTGAAAAATGAATTTCTAAAAAAATTAAACTAATTACTATTAAATAATAATATTAATGAAAATTATATATTATATATTCAATAAAATGTTTTTAAAACAGTCTTAAATATTTTATATGTGAACGATAATATAAAAACTCTATTTATGCTTAAAAGGGATTAGTTTTCTAATAAAAGATTTACAACATTTTAGTGGTTCACTAGTATTATATATAAATTTTGGAACCATTATAAATTCAATTTAAAACAATAAACATATGTATTGAAATTTTAATTTAAAATTTAACATAGGTATAATTTTTGGTATTTTATGAGATGTTACATTTCATAATGAATATTGACAAATACAAAATTTTAATTGAAAATAACATTCAATATGAATACTTTATATAATTATATAATAGTTTAAATTAGTTATAATGAAATATTTGAATTAATATACATAATTTATTATAGTTTTTATTATTTAATCCCATCCTATATTGAAATGTTATAAATAATTCAAACTATTGTGAATTTTTTCTATAAAACCCCACTTTGTTGTCTCTTATGCAGAATAAATTTTAAATTAAATTTTTATAATTTTGTGAGTGAAATTTTGGAAAATGAATTCCATATTGGTAATTATAATAATATATATTTTCTAATAAGTTAATTTAATTTTTGAAAATATATATATTTGAAAATATTTAAATTTAATTACAGTGATTAAGGGAAAAACAATACTGTTTGGGGACTAAACATTAAACATAAGGACAGAATGAGGTCAACACCTTTTTGAAACCCGTTTTATTTCCATATTAAGAAAATAAAACAATATTTCCAGAAAAATGGTTTACCGTTTACGGAACATGGTGTATGGAATACAGCCCAATAATTTTTCCTTTTTGGTAAATATAAGAATGCCACTCTACCGCCACTATAATCGGTCAAACACTCCCACATGTTTTCAGAAATATCAAGAAATTTTTATTAACCCAAACATACCAATTCTTCTCCCAAACTACACTCCCCTCATTCTACAATAAATATAATGGGCATAAATTTTACTTATGAAGGCATGTGATCAATCATAAACCTAATACCTAAAAAATGTAAGATTTTTATAAAAGTATATTTTCCCTTATCAAACTACATTAATTGTAATTAGATTATTCTTATATAATAACATATATATATTAGATATAATGTTAATTTTTTATTCTATTAATATGACCTATATCATCCACCAATTACTTCAAATTTGTTATGAAATCATCATTTGTGTGTACTATGGACTACTACCTCGCAAACTAATGTATTTAATTTTTTCATTAATAATATCTAATGTGTATAATAATGATAGAGATAATATTTATATATGATATATATTATATTTATAATGTATTTATGATTATATAATTACTATATAACACATACCTACATACTTTCCACTTTTCCAGAATACGATCACATAGTATGTGTGTATGACAGGCTACTATCTCGGAAGGTGATGTGATTCATTCAAACATTACATGGAATGCATTAAGTATGGTTTTAATAAAAATATGTGATATATATTACATTGATATGATAATATAATTACAATAAACAAATATCTCATTTACATTCCTTTCTGATATATGATGTGAAAATGGATTCCACATTCATGTATATGTACGACCAACTGTCTCCAGGAATAGTGAATTTTACATCCTACTATAATATTTTAAGGACTACTATAAATAAATATAGATTGAATATAAATCACACTTACATCATTTATTAAACTGTGGAGATGATTAAATCATGATCGGCATAAGAGGAATAACAAAGAAAAATATACTCAACAAACAAGGCAATCAACACCACTAAAAATGTAAATAAATATTTTTTTTAGTTTTTTTTATAAGATGTTCCAAAATTATATTAAATGATATTATAATTATTAAAATGGTTCTTTTTGATTTAATAAATCAAGTAAATATACTATACTGGAGGTTAAAATAGTAATGAAAAAAAGGAAACCGTGATGTAAGAAATTTCTTCTCAATTTACTTTCCAATGAGACTTCTTTGTTTTTATGGACCAAATAAAATTTATTTGGTATTTATATACCCCATTTAAAATTAAACAATATTATTTATTCATAAATTGTTTTATTTTAATTTTCACATTGAATTATCTCATCCATGGGTATTTTACATGAAAATTTTAATGTGGAAAATGTTATAATACATTATTAATTTTTTCATTATCTTTATCTTGAAAGAATCACATTAATGGAATAATTTTTCATGGGAAATATTATTATTTAAATATCTATATTATTGTGGGATGGATATGACTTTTTTTAAAACTATACACTATTTTTATATATGGTTTTTAAATAGAATTATTTTTATTAATTGTTGAATTATTGATAAATATGTATATTTTACTTAATATAGGTATTTTATAAGACACGTTGATTATAAATTTAATATATTATTCCTTTTATATATGAAATATTTGGATAGGTATGATCTATGGTGAGGACTATTTGTATTAATCCCCTCGATGCATCGGTAGTCTCGTGATATAAAATCAATTGGAAAAAACCTATGTGTTTGTAAATAGTATGTTTCAAACTATCTTGTGGAAGTTCATGTGAGAGGTTATAAGGACTGTCATGAAAAATGGGTTTCTACCTAGTATGTTTTAAACCATCTTGTGATAAGAATTGTCAGCAATTGTATTAGGTACCCAGGAAACATGACATATGATAAATAATTATTTCCTTCATTCATACGTAGTTATAGTTATCCAAGATATTTTGAATACGATAAAATATATGGATGCAATTCATTCATTTTTTTTTAACAAAGTGGAATGGTTTTTTGTTATTTACCTTTCCATATTTTGTATTCCTCATCTAATTATTTAAATGACATATATTACCATTATTTACCTTATCATATTTATTATTCATTGTGGATTCATGATTGCATTCATGGTACATAACGCTTAATGAGAATTTGAGATAAAACTTATTTTTATCCCTTCCCATAGAATAAATGAGTGGTACTATGATAGATAATAAAGATTATTATAGAGGGAATAATGTTTTAATTAGTAATGGAAAACATTTATTTTGTAATTTTTTTAATTTTTAATGCAATAAAATTCAATGCATATAGATTAAAAAGATAATTAAACCAATCAGCCAATTGAGATATTAATATTGTATCTATTATATTATAATGTAAGTACTCATTGGAACTGGGTTACTAGGGTCAGGGCCTCTAAACTATTTATGTTAGGATAAAATGTGTTTTGTAGGAGTTATCCCACATTTTTGGGTGCCATTATAAATATGAATCATGGGATGTTTATATGTTTTAATAGGAATGAAATTCAAATGAATCATTGTATGGTTTTTAATAATGAAATAAATCCTTGAATTTATATGATAACCTCTATTGTTATACATGTTTTATTGATAGATTATGGATTTGATCATAGGGATAATTTTATTTGAGGGATGAAAAAAAGATCCAAATGATAATATAGAGTAGTAATATAGTTTATTAATACATGGGGTACACATTTATTAGGCTATCATTGATACTGTGAATAATTATGAGATTGGATTGATGAATATTCTCCTAAAAGGGTAATAGGGATGATATTTTTAATGAAATAAGTATTTATCAGATTTTTTCTTGTACTATTTAATAATGGTAAAATATATTATTTTCATTTTAAGAGTAATGGACTAGAATGACATGTTTGGCATGTATATGGGTGGATTTTGGTGAATCTCCATGATATATAGATTGAGATATGTTGGATAAGAGACACTTTGTTTGATTTGATGATAAACCAAGGTGAATCATGTTGGTAAAAATTAATGACTTTATAGTATTTATATAAGCTAGTTTTAGATGCACATGGTATGCCTATGTAGACCTTTCTTAGTTATAAAAATATGAAAACTTCTATTATATTGTAGTAAGGAAAATGATTTATGATTTCAATAACTATGTATAGTTTTGTCATGGGTTATTTTTTTGGTTCAATGGATTATCATATGAGCTATATTATCAGATGTTTGATAATAATGGAATATTATGATACACATTTTTTGATAATAATATTGAAAAATAGTGTATTAAGTGAATTTTATATTGTCTGACTGTAATAAAAAGGGATTATTTGTGAATTTTCAGGTGTAGATGGACCATGGATAGTAGGTTCACTATGAAATAATTGGGCCATAAGATTACCTATCTAAATTATAATAATAATATGAATGAAGGGTCATGTTGTTGTAGGTATATATAGTCAACATGTATAAGAGATTGATTTTGTATTTTATTGAATAGTAAAATATAGATTGCTGATTTTTTTTTGTGAAACACTAATGGGATTGGTGAATTCGAATAATTGCTTAAGAAACAAAAATAGTTCATTAACAATGGTAAATTTGGAAATTGCGTGATTATAATTTTTTAGAAGTACTAGGTTGGGATTGAGTTGGGATGGAATGAGAGTGTCTCATGATTTTGTAAAATTTTATGGGTATTAGGATACACAAATAACGAGAAGGTGTAAAATGATAGATCATCTGTGTGTTTGGATTGTGGTTGTCAATGAAATTATCATATCAATTTTACTTAGAGAATGCTTCATGATTTTTACTTATTTAGGAAATGTGATTGGATATTGTGAAGGTTGATTTTTTTCTTATAGTGGATATTGGGTATAGTACATCTCATTTATCGATTATAATGAAATAATTATAGTTGGTAGTACATCATTGATGATCTATACTCATTCAATTTTGAGTGTATTTTAGTGATTGTAGTGGGTGGTGTGTAAATGGACACAACCTAGAGGGGGTTGATTTTTTAGGATGGATATTGGATTCCTGCTACTAGATTTTGAGATTTAAATAGAAAATACACATATATGTATTTATATTATTGAGAATCATGTTCAGTCGTTGAATTCTATAACTTGATGTTGTTATAATAGGGATTATGTTTGGGTAGTACAACCAGGTTTGGTCTTTAGAGAAAAATTCTAGCAGATTCATTAAGTAATTGGAATTTTAATTATTATGGAAATCATGATGAGAAATAAAATGATATGTGTCAATTTTTAATATATATCATATCAGTGATGAAACTTTTTTTATAATGATTGATATTGTGTAATGCTATGTAGTGATGTTGATAGAATAATTATCTAGTGTAGAATGTAAAACAATTTATTTCTATATGACATTGAAAATTGAGTGTTCACGAATGTTTTCAGTGGATGGTAATCATTAATAATTATGTGGTAATGTATATTAAAACAATATGTGTGCTTTTGGGTTTTATGGAATGGTTTGTGTTGTGGAGTATCAGATAATGAATCTATACATGATTTAGTTTGATCGTTCATATTGACTTAAATGTAATCTCCATGGGAAAACTCTAAATGGTCAGAAATGGGAGGATCTTTAGGTTTTGAGTAATGTAGAATATTTTGATGTAATGTAGGAGAAACCATAACTACTGAAATAAATGATATTTGTTTCATGATTTTGGTGTTAGTTTCTGGATTGGATCACAGGGTATTCAAAAGGTGAATTATTGGTAAAACAAAGCATAATGGTGGGGAGTTTTTAATCTACCATGTCAATTTCAAGTAGTGGAAGCTATGAAAAACATGAATTTATGGCCCCTAAAATGGGGAGATCCGTACAAGTTAGTCTCAAAATGGGATTCTAGGAGTCAAAAACTATTTAATTATGGTAATCGATCAAATTTTGTATAATTAATGAAATTTAAAAAGGATGACTAGAGACTGATGTAGGTTTTATATTAACTAGTAAATTATTAAATCATGGTCATTAATTCATTAAATACGTGTTAATGAAGTTTTGGCATTCAAATATTTTAAAAAATCTACTGATGAGTTCTACAATGATCATATATGTTGATAATTTGTTTTTATTTTTTATAAAATAAATTGAATTATTCATAACATATTTAGGTGTGTTTTGTTGTATAGGTGATATGATGTGTAACTTTTTTTGAATTATAATTTTTTGGGGAAATGGAAATGCTCTATTATGGAAGGGTTATAATGTAATACCAAAATTTATGGAATATGTATGGGTAATACAGTAGTCTGATTTAAAGGTAAATTTAAAATATTGAGATTTTTTGAATCTATACTAACATGTATGGGTTCTCTTAGGTATTAATATTGTGATAATAGGAAACACATAAGGTTATTTAGTGGAAATAAAAATAATTATAGATTTCACGTGGGGAAATTTGATACATCAGTTTTAACCATTTTATTATTTGGAGTGAACATTATATATGTGAATGAAAAATATTTGTCACCATAATAATTTTGACATAAAAATATGTTAACACCATATTATCTTCATTAAGGTAATATTTTTCTTTATTTTTTGGAATCCCTTTTTTTGGTTGAATTGATTTTTTTCTCTAAAATAGAGAGCCTCTGTATGGTAAAATTACTTAATGTTTAACGTTATATGTTTTTTTAATTAATGGTGCCATTTTATAAAAGTATAATGGGATTTAGATGGTTTTCCATGGGACATTAGAAGCTTAAGCATGGGTTTAGAGGCCATTTGAATGGAACTAGGTGGTTCACTATTTTCTAGGCAATTACACATCATGTAAGGGGATTACATGGTATATAATGGTCGCTACAAAGATGTATTTAATATTGTTCATGGAATTAGAGGCTTAATTTCTATATAAAGTGTTCACATCATGTAATTTTAAATTTCTTGTATATTTATCACTGGATATTTATTTTCCTATGTCATTTTATCTTTTGGGATTACATTCCATGTATATAATATGTGACAAAAAATCCATTTTTCAAAAATCTTTTAATACATCAATCTCCTAATTATTGGTTTCTTCAATCTACATACCTTCCTCACAAAGTCATAGGTTCTTCTGCAATGAATTGGGAGATCTCTAGTCCATTTGGATCACTCTTTGGAAAATTGGTCCAATTTGTTGTTGGGGTTCATCTCTCCTGGTAATAATAATTATATTTATTTCTCTACCTTGATCATATTTGTCGTGTTGTCTATGAATGTGCTTCAATTTTTGGATTTAATTGTGTTTTTAATCAATACATTTGTGATTCATGTCAGCCCTTGTCTTTCAAAGGCTGATCCAAGGTTTTCCATTCTCTATACATGAAGGTGGTCTGGGTTCAATCTTTCTTGAGGTAGGTGTTTATCTATATTTGTTTAATGCAGTGAATTTTTTTCTGATCTTATAAATTGAATTTATTTTTTTTATTGAATATTGAATTTTACTGGATGTGGGATTCAAGGGATTTCATTTAATGATAATTTTTTTAAAAGGATTATTTTTCTAAATATGGTTTTTACACATGAAATGTTTGATTCAATGTTTGAGTGAGGATTTAGATTATGAAATGGGTTTTCATAACCCCAATTCTATTGTCCTGGAATTGAAAATATTTTATAAACTTTTATTTTGTAATGGAATATTATTTAAAAATACATTATATACTAGTAAAATTGGGTGATTTTGGAAATATACATTTTCATCCATAGTGATTCTAGCTCCACATAGGGTAACATTTGGTACATTGATGGATTATATAAATACTATATATTGGTTGGTACCAATGTATTCCTAGTTTTAGATCTGTAATATCTAGTAAATAAACCTATTAGATAGGTTACAATACCAAACACTTTTTCATTTATTGTTATTTATCGTATGATTATCTTTATAATGATTTTTTTCTCACTGGATCTTGCATGAGGTCGTATCACATTGATTAACATGTTGGATCATGTCATGGATGTGTGTTTAGTTTCATATTATTTGTATATATGAATTCTATCCCTTTTTATATTCTTCTACCTTTTATATTCGTATAATTAAGAATATTGAAGGATTTTATGAAAAAATAATGGAAAATGATTTGAAAATGTTTTTTGAATTATTATAATTATTTAAAAAACTGTTTTAAGGGATTTAAATATTTCATTATTGATATAAGAACATATATAGAATATATGGTAATATCATACTAGGTTTTTTTCTCACACCCTACATTTTCATTTTTGTAGTTGAAGATTTCATATCACACGATTTAGGTAAATGGAATGGAATCTTTTATCATGATGGATTCTCTTATTGTTGTTGCCTTTGATTTGGGTTGATTTGGTGGAATATATTGGTCACATATAGATTTTTTGTATTAAATTATTCCTACATTCTAGTTTATATATACTATCTTCTATTGTATGGATCATTATATATCTTTTTGAACTTATTCTACGTTAGATATATGTCTTTTTTGGTAATATTCATCACTTCTACCCATTATCTAGTTTATACCTCAGTATTATATGCTAGAGTGGGTTGCATGACTAGTTGAACGAGGGTGGCCCATTAGAATTCCATATAAGAGTATATTCAAAGAATATAGTGTGTTAAATATTCATTAGATTGGTTATATTTCTTGGGTATTCATGATTTATGATTTTCGTGATCTTAGTAGTAAGTAAAGCAGGGTTCCCTATAATGTCACATCAATGCTTGATATTAGTTTTCCATGGGTGGTCTAAAACAATTCCACATAAAGAAATTGTGTTTGAGGTCATTTTAATGAAAAACAAAGGTTTTTTTTCAAACATTCATGTTCATTAATAATGCGATTTTTTAGAATTTAAGAGTTTATAATAGATTTGAATTCTATTATTTTAATTATTTGATATCGATACATGATGATTATCCTATGATTTTTTGGATTTTTCTTGTGTCTTATTGATGTTTTGTATCATTGTTTTCTAATAATTCATCCATGAAGATACCATTAATTATAATAGTTAAAACTAATAGACTAGATCCATTAGAGAAACTCCGAATGGAACTTCATTAGTTAAATTTTGTTATCTATACTATTCGTACTCAATTTGATGTGTGTTTTGGGAACCCAATATGTGTCATGGATCATATATCTGAATTCACTATGTAGCATCCCACTATCATCCATGGTATCAAATGAAACAATGAATCTGAGGTGTGGCTTGAGTAGATTGAGAGAATATTCATTTTCTTAAAGTCTCCAGTTATCTTTAAAATGGGTTTTCATCTGTACATTCTCGATGGACATGGTAGGGGATATTGGGACTCTATTTTTTCAGAGAAGATGAAATAGGATCTTACATGGATTTACTTCATGAAAATCATCAATAAAATTTTATAACTTGAGATATAATTTTTGGAAAAGACTTATGAGTTTCCAAACATTGTGCTAGTGGAGGAAATCATTGTGAAGTATTCTTTCAATTGTGGTGTGTTGCTGAATATGGATCCAGAGCATGTCACTAATGAGTAACTAAGGGCTCAGAAGTATTAGTTGGGATGAAGGCCTAAAATTTTGTTGATTTTGATTCTCATGTATTTTATGAAAAAAAAATCCGGTTGATAAGGAACATTTAGATAATTTTAATATGGATTTATATACTATATTAGGTGGAGTTTTAGATGTAATTGCTGTTATCTTGATTATATCATCTGAATATAAAATAATCTTTAAGTATGGTCATGTTTTCCATGACTATTTTTAGTGGTTTAATTAGGAAATCAAAATATTTTCATCTATTAGTGTATAAGGAGATGTTATTACATGCCTAAATGTACAAAGGATCCTAATAATTTCCATAATTACACAATATTAGGCCATCCAACGTTTTTTTTGTGAAGGTATATTCTACGGATGTATAGCGGGATCCACTCTCACGATGGGTTCAACGGTTTGTAAAGATTCATTCATAATTGGTCAGTCTAATCCCAATTCCAGTGGGGGTTTTCATGTGGCTATGATTATTTTAATTTAAACTGTAGAGTATACACCATAAGAAAATGATTTAGTTCTAGCTACAATTATAGGTTTGGTATTTTTTCATCTTCTATTGTGCTATATTATTTTTATACAGTTCCAATTCATTCTTTGATATTGTCAATTATAGTTTAAATATTGGGATTATGTTAAGAACTTATTCTGTACTTTTGGTATCACTCCATCCCTTTTGTAAATAAGACTGAATAATAATTTATAGACACCACATGTTGGGTTATAAATGATGGTTATGAAGTGGTAAGGGAAATTTTAGTTATGGATATTGACATCATAGTCATGATTATCAGGTTGGACTAGAGTATTATATTAATGGAATAGAGATAATGTTATCATCATCGACTTATTTTCTTATTTCATGATGGGATTAATCGTGTTTCTTAGGATGATTGGGATGCTATTTTGGCTTGGTCAGGGCATGTTGTTTATTTTTCTAGGAATTACTCATACTAGTTTTATGATATGTTTCTTGATTAATTTGACGATTATTTGGGTAGTAAGATTCTTATGGTGATTATTTTGTACCCCAAGGGCTTTCTTGAGGATTTTTCTATTTTACCACCCAAAAGGGAGGTTGTAATTACTTTATAACTTCTATAAGTTATTATATCCATTTTTATTGCATCCAAGTATTTGGAACCTAATGATTTAATGTAATGTAAGTTCCAATATCTGCATATCAAGGAAATTGGATTTATTCATTGTGGAATATCACTATGGCATGCACCTTTCCACATTTATAAGAGGGAATATTGGGGTCTCATTTTTGAAGTGATTATTGAAGGCTATATATAATAATTATGGAAAACAAATAGCATTTTTTCATTTATGGATTTCCATTTTGACCAACATAGAGGATATTGTGGGTTTTAAAAATATACCTTTGTATAGGGTACAAATGGTTGAGATATTTAGAAGATGATATTACTAGGAAAACAAATTTGAAATTTTTATAGGAATTTCAAATTTTTTGTTACTCTATTCAGTCTGAATAATGCTCAAATAGTGTTTAGGTATTTTATGAACCATATATTTAATCAGTTTTGGAACACTTTTTTGTCATTTTCCATAATGATATATTGGTGTACTCAATGTTAGTGGAGGAATATATGGAGCACAATGATATCATTATTTAAACCATGAATTACCATCATCTATATGGTAATTTTACAAATGTTTGTTGTGGATATGGAATGTAATATTTATGTGGAAAGAGTGATTTGGGATATTCTTATTAGAGGATTCTGAGAAATATATAGGATGTTATGTCATGAGGTATCCCTGAAAGCTGATTGACATCTAATGCTTCATCGGTTAGGATAGTGACTATAGATGTATTTTCCATGATTTTTTCTGGCTCGCATCTATGATGATATATTAAACACATATTGCTATAATTTTTATATGTAATGATAATTTTCACTTAACATTTGTGGGGATAATGGTGTGTTTTACTTCATTTCATTTTTTGATTCACTTGTAACTGGGTTTAGGATATGTTGTTTTCTTTATTGATTCTTGTATGGGTTTTAGATGTGTCTTAATATTGGGTAGATAGGTGATGACTTATGGATCATTCTATTTAGACCCTCGTAAGAAGAACTACCAACACATGTTATTCATTTATAAGTCGTTATTCATGAACTCGAAATGTGTAGAACACATATATTTTGGTTCGTTTTTACTATTTTTTTATCACAAGATCCTAAAATATATTTTTAGTTCGATGGATATGAACATGTAATAGAGAGTCTCTGTCGAGTATCTTTTAATCATTCGATTTTGACATTACATAAACATCAATGAAATTGAATGTGGTTTTATATGCATTGGGAATAAAATTACTATGTAAATTCACGGTGGAATTAGTTCAGAAGTGGTCTCTAAAGAGTCTTTTTACTGAGATATGTTTGGGAAGAGAAAAGGATGGTGGATAAGTGTTCATTGATACAATGAAATCAGACTAGTCACTAAATGAGAAATGTCACCTCGATGATGTCAAAAGTACTATGTTCCAACAAATGAGTATGGGTATTTTGGGTGGTGAAACATCGGGTGAGTAGTCTCAGTATCTCAATGGAGAACTGTATATTCAAAATGTGTTGGTTGTCCCATTTTTTCTAAGGAAAATGTTGATTGGAAGTGGATGCTGTTATTTTAGTTCTCTACACCCTGATGTTACCAATATGTATCATGACTTGAGATATCGATATTAGTGTCTTGGGATGAGATCGATCATTATAGATTTTGTACCTCAGTGACTTACCAGTCCGAAAATCAAGGATAAACTATAGATAGTTACTAGACTATTATAGCCAATACAAATTCCAGTTTTAAAATACGATATGATTTACATGGACTTCATCACTAGTTTACCATGGAACCCGAGTCTGAAGTATTTGATTTGGATTATCATTGATTGAAAAAATAAATATAATCATTTCATTACCATCAAGGATATAAATACTGTGGAATATTGTGGGGACTTTTCAGTATTATATATTGTGAGACATTAATGGTTTTCCTCTAAGGTTTTATATGGTTGGTACTTAAGTATCACATTAATGTTTTGAAGGGGTCTGTTGATGGATAGGGATTCCAAGAAAAAAATTGTTCATGAATTATCATCTACATTGGGATGGATGGACAAAGAGGGATATCCAGGTTCTAGAGGAAATGATCTGGGATTACGTTCCTGATTTTGGATTGCCATTTGAAAAGGATTATCCACTCTGGTATTTTCCTATTATAATAATTATTAGGATTTGATAAAAAAATAACCCTTTTAATAAATTTATAGAAAATAATGTATATATAGCTTGTGTTCACAAAATTTATGAGAAAGGTCCTTGGTTTAGTGGAGAAATATTTAGAATATTATTGGGATAGTGCAATTGATCCCAATGAGATTGGTCACAGAACATGGTGTTAAAAAAATTTCTTGGGATGGTCATCACTTGATACATTTTTTTCATATTAGGATTTGTATTTTTCCTATATTTTGACCTATATTGGAACATATTTTGATGCTTAAAAAGGTTATATTGGAAATATTTTTTGTGGGACCCTTTTAGATCATTGTAATACCTAGAAATCATTCTTTCATATTAGACTTTACATCATGTTTGAATTCTATCAATGACAATATTCATGTCTCCAAGATAAAGAGTTATTGACGAGATACATCTCATTTGATTGGATGAGAGTATATTGATCATGAGATAGAAACTATTATGGTAGAGCATCTATTTCTCATTACGTATTTCTAGTGGAAAGTATTGAAATATAAAATGATTCTTCTTATTTGGGTTCTATGACAGTGTATACAGGATCTCTACTAGACATGGGAGCTTGATTCATTAATGAGGTTGTAAAGGCCTTTACTATTATGGTGATCCTGTATCTTGAGGACTTCTATGGGGAAGAAATTATTAATTATTGGTAGATATTGAGAATTTATTAACTTTAGGTATGTATGCATTTTCATTTTTTGTGATTTTGTTTTTTTGTTAAATTATTCACTTCTCATGAATGGATATCATTTTTTGGTGGAACGGACCTACTATCTAGTGATATATTTTTTATTTAATAAATGGTGTCTAGATGTAATAATTTAAATTAATTTATATTGGGCACATTGTGACCAAAAAACATTATGTTTGGTTTTGTATTATTTTAGCACAAAACTGGTATATTTCCTATATGTTGGGTAATTATGCATTGTGTGATGGGGTTACCTATCCATTAATGGAAACTGGGTAGACACTGTGAATCTTGTTTAGGGAAGGAGAGGATAACACAAAATAATAATGGTTTGTTTCATGTTATTGAATAATTCATGTGTTTCATCATAGCTGACACAATTTTTAGCATCATTTTAATTTGTGGGACTACACACAATGTTAAGGATACATGACGTGTATTCCTCCAGTGTAGTGTCTTTTAACACACATATTGACCGATTTTTGGATCATATGATACACATCCCTTCCTATAAAACCCAAGGCAAATATTGGATGATTTTTTTTGTTCAATACACCTTCTAAATCAGTTCTTTGGTGATTTATTTACATTATGGTTGTGATTAATTAAATTATGTAGGAATCCTTATATTTCATCTATTCCTTAGGTGTTCATTACTAACTTGTCTATGTTTTTTTAATATTTGACTGATGGGGTTTTTATAAACCATTCAGAGTTTCTTCATATGTTATTTATTCAAAGAGAAGATCTATGTTATTCCAATATATATTGTCGAATGAAGATAGGGTTCAATCGTTCATGAGGTACGTTATTATATACATTGGGTTAATTGATCGAATTGATTATGTTTATTATAAATATAATTTTTTGGGTGTATTGAATTTCAAAGAATAATTGTCTGTTGGGGTTTTAAGAAAATATAAATGTTTTTAATGTGTCTTTCATTATTATTATTTTTGGACACAAATTGTTTCATTAAATTCTTGAGTACATATGTTAATTTTAAAATGGGGTTTCAAATACTGAAGTAGAATAGATTTTATTTGAAGTTGTTTTATCATTGTTTAGGATGGTGTGGAATGCTATATGACAACCATGTCTCGTTGGGAGCCCCATGTCCATTGGGAAATATATATGGGTGACCTTAGTGAGTGTGGAACCATTTGAGGTTACTTTTGAGATATCAATGGAATGTGGAAAGAATCGATATTGGTAGATAGTAGTATATTCTAGCTTTAGTTTCTGTTATGTCTAGTACATATTCACATAGTCTATGTCCTAATATTGAATGAATTTTCATTGATTTTTTATTAATTTCATGGTATTTTATTAGTGTTTGTTCCTTACTAGATTTCACATTTGTTTCTACAACATGGTTTAGCATAATAGATTATGTCATGGATGTTTTTATGACTTTCTTAAATTATGGTTTATTGATAGGATCCCTATATTTTATCACATCTACTATTAATATTCCTGATATTGTGTATATGAAGTAATTATATGAAAACAATATGGAAAAATATTTACAAATGGGTTTGGATTATGAAAATGATTTGTAAATACCTTTTTTTAAGTGATACAATAGCTAAATTCTTGAATTTATACCTTATATAGACCATAGGATGGTATACAAGTAGGAATTTCTCTCAAAAGATACATATCCATTTGAGAGTTTATATACTTTTTATTGTAGGGTTCTGGTAAATATAAGGGAATCCTGAAGCATGTTGTCTTTTTTTATTTTTTCTACCTATGGTTTGGGTTTTTTTGGAGGCGACTATTGGTCCCCTAGATAAATGATAATCTTAATTTAATCGCAATTTATTGTTTATTGAATTTATAATGGATTGTATGAATCTTTGTGTTTTTTTACATTTTTACCGTGTGAAAATGCTTTATATTGATTATTGTATGATCCTGGTTTTCTCTATGAGGTAAGGAACTTTTGAATTTCTATTTAATTTCTTCTTTTTTGTAAAATTTTGAGTTACAAATGATGTAATGGGATTTTCAGGGATATCTATGGATTTTCAGAGCCTAGATGCTCAGTTATTTTTAAAACGTTGGCTGGGACACACAACATGTAGAGACTAGACTGTCTATTCTACATTTTTTGACTAAACTGAGATTTGTGTTATGGTCCACTTTTCGAGGCCATGTAGTTTGGGGTATATTTTAATGCTACCCACATGAGTATGCATGGTTACTATTGTTTTTAACAGAGTCTAAACACACTATTAAAGAATGTTTTGTCTTTCCATGCATCAAAACTGTGCATGGGGGGTTTAGAGATAGAGAAGGGATAAAGGGATGTCCGAGGTTAGGGAAACTTGGTACCAAACCATGTACCATAGTACTTTGACCGCAAATAGACATATATCACAAATTCCAATATGATTAAACCTCTTTGTTCATTTCCCCAGTTCCTCCAATGACTTGAATTTTGACTCATTGGGTTCTTCCTCGAGCCCAAAGAAAGAATATGTTGTAAATCCTTTGTCCATTGTTTAATTCAACTTCTATTCATATCATTGGTTAGGTGAAAATGTTTTTTTTTTTCCAATTTTTCCTTTCATAATTTTACTTCAAATTAGTGATGATATTTTGCTGCAAGATAATATTTGTAATGCCCCGACCCCAGAAGCCCAGATCTGGTGAATTATTATGTATCATTGTCATGATTACAAAAGATCAAGTCTCGAAAGAATGATTATCTTATTATCCTTGGATGTACTATATACATTCAAAAGGTTTATATTACATCATAAAATTGAAAAATAAAACAACATTGTTTCCATAGACAACACTGAGATCCCAAAGACTACCCCTAAAGGTCAGTCATAATATACTTCTTCGAATCCTGGGAAAAATAAAACATAGAAAGGGGTGATCCCAGATGCTCAGTAAGGATAACAATATAGAGGGAAATTTAATAAACAAGTATAAACATTTATTGAAATGCATAATTCTAAAACAAAATCCTTTTAAACATGGACTTCAACATAATATGGAAACGATAAAATCAAATAATTCCATTTACTTATCCACATGGATATTCTACTAGTAGAATAATCAAATTCAATATCAATATACACTTTTATAATGATGTAATGAATAATGATAGACTTTTATAACCACATATTCAAGGCCATGTGCCAAGACTACATATATGATTTTTTCCAGGCCTTATGCCAAGACACTAGTTTGTCTCATGAGACCAACTGATTCCTCGATGAGCTATAGTGGGCTCCACCAGTCACTTATTAAGTCCAATGAATTCATCATATGAAATGGTTAAACATAACATAAACATTATAATTAAAACTAGAATATAAAATGTCAATAATTTATCCATAAACCATTAATGGTATAAAAATAACACATCCATGGTCAATCATATCACAAAACATTCAATACAGTATGGTGGATTTGTTTCATAATAAATCAACTTCAAACTAGTTTAAAATCCATCAATGGGTGTTGACATATAAGAAAATGACTTGTAATACTTATTTAGAGAAATATCCCTTTTTCATGAAAGAATTTAAAAGTCACACAGTTTAGAAAAGAAGACACTTAAAGACATTTTTAAATCAATGTGTCCCATACAGCTTTGAAACTTTCGAAAGTAATTAACATTTTAAAAATAATCATGCCCATATAAATTAATGCTTAAAACCATTTTAAAAACATGGAAATTAATGAGAATGATTTAGAATAATAAATATTTATAACATTTATAATGATTTGTAGTAAAAAAAAGTCCCTTAAAACAATCCCTTTGAAAACTCTTTTATGAATCATGGACATGGATAAAAAATATGTCCCAGTAGTTACTAACGTAAAAACAACCTCGGATAATATAGAGATTGTGAAATTAAAAATTACATTGTAATTTTCCATGGTTGATGGTAGTTTAACCTCTTATATAATAGTGAAATAATTTTTATTAAATTATACAATAATTATATACATTAATATGATATCATATATTATCTTTTAATATGGCTTTGTTAACAATATTTTAGAATTATCATCATTTCTGGTTTTAACAGATTCGTTTTCCTTTATATGATTTGTTATGTAAGTAATTTTTCATGGATAGGGTGTATCTTATTCATATTCAGAATTATATTAAGTCTTTAATCATTTTTTTAATCATATAATTAAAATTATTCTTGAATCGATACGATGGGGAATGAATCTCGTCACGTTCTTGGAGATGGTAATCCATACGTATGCACGAGCGACAATATCATTATTTTGATATTAGAATAATATATAATTGGATGGTGTACAATATATAAATAATAATTATCTTGTTATATTTATTATTTAAATCAATTACACATCATTATTATAACCATCCAAATAATAATGTATTCCACCACGATGTGGAGATGGTAAACCGTACATACGCACGTATGGTGACATATCATTCAAAGGATGGATAAAATAATGAATATGGTTGTACTATATTTATAATAACATAACGATATATAGAATATTCTAGAGTTATTATTTTATAAGGGAAACAACAATGAAAGAGGATGTGGAAGAAGAAAGGAACTTGAAATAGGTGATGAAATATTTACCTCTTCATCGGGTTATTCCTTTAAATTTGATCAAAAGGGCTCTCTAAGATGGATTTATGACTAAAGGAAGGCCTCTAAAATCAAGGGAGGGATGTTTAGAGGGTCTATGGGTAGAGGTTGGCCAGGCCAAAGGGATTTGAAGGTGTGAATTTGAGGGAAGGGTGAGTTCCCTTTAATAAGAGGGGTGTGGGGAACCTTAATAAAAGAAATAAATATTATTTTATAATAAAATAATTTTCGGTTTATAATTGCTCTAAAATGAATTATTTAAAGGATAAGGTGGGGTGTCGGAAAAAACACTCAACCAATATGTTTTAGATAGGTTTGGATCACAATATTAACCTTATCATTTAGATTTAACTCTTAGTTAAATAGTTTGACATTTACCTTGTCTCCTTGTATTTTTTTATTAAATGCTTAATAAACATACTATATAGATCCAAAAGAACCTCAAGTGTATCATTAATGATGCACCTATCATTATATAAGTCTTTTTTCTAAACCTTATATTTTTAGGAATAGAATATCAATTAAGAAATAATATTTTTTTAAAAAAATCTTTTATGTCATTTTTTACAGTATTTGGTATTTTGTTTTTTTTAATTCATAAGAGCATTATCATTCATTAAAGATTCATCTAAACAACCCTAAAATTTCGTATTAACATAGAAAATTAGTGGATTTCATAAAAAGTGTCAAATTACATTTATTTGGATATTTATAATATCAAATATTTTAATATTTTATTAATTATGTAATTACTGCATCATCATTGTGTCATAAATAAATTAAATTATTTAATGTCATAAAATATAAATAAAATACAATTATGTATGAAATAATTTTATCTTTCTAATTAATATTTATAGTATAATTTATATTATGTGTAACCCTATATTAAAAATGGGTTCGATATTAAACTTTGAATTTAAAACTTTTAACTCTTCTTAGAATTAAATAATAATAAATGTCCAAGTCTAATCCACGTGGACCTGAAGGATCATATTTTATTTCTAAGGTTGTTTTTGGTCGAATTAAACTTATCCAATAGAAATATAACATTTTTAGGCTAATAATAATTTCATATTTACCTTTAATTACCCTATTTACCTTTAACAGTGGTAAATAAAAGTCAAAAGTTACTATTCACAAATAATTAGTTTCATCTCATTGAACTACATTTTACATACTGATATCAACCATTTATCTCATATTTTTGAAATTCAACTCACAGAGGCGGTAAAATTATGTTTTCTGCGAATTTGCAAATTCTCCTATGGGGTGGGTAAAAGTCAGTAAAAGATCAATAAAATTTTATATATCTAATAATATTAAAAAATGACTCCAATGGATGAAATTAAAAATATATATGTATTATTTATATATTATGACCTAAAATAAAATTAAATAAGAAAAATAATTAATTAAATGAAATGTCAGTTTTAACCAATAACGTAGAGGTTTTCACTATTCATCAAAAATTGAATGTTTTTAGAAACAAACCAAAAATTCACCCTAAGATAATTTTGATATTAATAACTCAAAAATGAAGTCTATTTTAAAAAATTAAATACATTTAAATTTTATTTATTAATTTAAAATTAATTACCATGGTCAAAACCAAAAAGCGTATATTTAAGAAATAATAACTACCAAAATATTCACATTTGTTTATGTCCAATTTCAATGTGAAATTTCATCTAATGTCCTAAATTGGATTAAATAGAAATAATATAATCTAAATATTTTTCCAAACCATTCATATGTATAGTTTAAAACTACAAATTATTTTTATTAAAAAAGTTGTTTTTAGTTAAATTTTAGTATTTTTTACTATTCAACCAAATTTGAAAGTTATCAGAAAAACACCAAAAATTTATCAAATCTAAATTTTTATGTCCTAATTTTAAATAAGATGTTTATTTATTCAAATTTAATATATAAAAGTTTCAAATATTATATTTAATAATTTTTTTCCATTAAAATGCGTTAAAATTGCATTTAAATAAAATTATACTTTTATCTGAAAAAAAACAATGTTGTTCGTATATTATTCCTAAGAAACTCATAATATGGATTCTAAAATTATAAGGATTATATAAAATTCAAAATACAGTTAATACTATTCATAATTGTTTTTTAACAGCTTTTTGGTAAGTCTTGGTGCGCTTGAACTCAGTGTTGTGTGTAGTGAAACATATTAAATTACATTGAAGAAATAACGTACTATGAATTCATGGGGTGTTACAATATTACCTATTTTAGGGTATTTTTTATCCATCCAATTACATAAAATTCATTTCGATTTTTGAGATGACAGGGGATGAGTGTTTTACCATGGACATAAGATAGGATGTCAATAATTTTACGATAAATATTTTGTTTTTTGTAGCTCATTATCATTGTTCCTAAAGATAGAATTTAATGTAATTTCTCCTAAATTATTTGATTAACTTTATTAAATTATCTTTAACTTTTTAGGTTTCCCACTTAGTATCACATGATGGTTTGAGGTTGTCAACATCAAGACAACCCACTCATGTTGTGTGTTCAAGTAAATACTCATGAGTTACCATCTCATTGGGTGTATGAGAGCTCACTATTTTACAAGGATAATTATTGAGTTCAATGATATATTTGGAGAGGGATTATGTCTCCTTTATATGTGACAACATGTTATTAAAATCATAAAATAGTTTAATTGGAAAATTTAAAATTAATCAAGTGAACACATTGATTATGTATTTTTATGAAATTTATTATCAAATATGTTAATTGAAAAGGTAGTTGTTAAATAATTAACCACTAAATACATATTTTATTATGTTAATATTAGGTGGACCAATATGGAATTGAGGACTTCTTATGGTTACATAAAAATTATATATCATAGATCTGGGGTAACATTTGATTCCATAGTGTTGGTCGGAGTGGATACTCAAGAGGGGGTGAATTGAGTTCCAATTTAAATTTCTGTTAAAAATATTTCTCTTTAAATCCCCCTATTTAAAAACAATGTTAAAATATAGTGAATTTATAGAGAGTGTAAATTTTCAATTAGTTTCTCAAAGATTGATTAGGTCTCGGTTCACATAATAATAAGATGAAATTAACTTTTGAAACTAACTTACTAGTTTACAATTAGTATAAAAACATGCTAATTTAACTATAAAAGTAGCTGTAAAATGGTTTTGTATTTAAAAGTATTTAGAAGAATAATATGATATATAAATATATATAGTATACTTATGATTTAAACAAAAATGCATAGTAAAAGTAACCAAGGGGTTCATTCTGAAGATCAGACTTATTCATCTCAATAATTTACATAAAAAGATCCACACCCTAGATCGGGGTAAACAATAGTGAACACAATGTCTAGGTACAAAGACCTCTACCATTGTTCTTCGTGGGAAAACAAACAATATCTCACAACTTTCCAGGTCTTACTCGACCTCTACCACTATCCATAGTTGGAAACAATGAGTTATGGAGTTTGAGTGAGTATTTAAGAATCCTCCAGTTTAGCTCAAGAGACAGTGTGTGTGTAAAATAAACATGGTATACACACTACTCTAAATGTAAATAAATAATCTCTGAAATAAGTGAAAAATAGTTTAGAAATGCTTTAGTGAATGGTAGTGCATCTCTGGACTCGTTTGATTTGTCAGAAAAGCTTCTGAGTCCTTCTCTATTTTTTCTCTTAAAAATAGAGTGTTGTTTTCTTCCTTGTTCTAATTACAGTTTATCAGCTTGAGTGCATGAAGTGTTTGTTGTAGTTCTTCACTCAATATGCAGCTTGTGATTTCCTTCATAAGAGTGGCTTCAAGTATATCTAGGATACTTGGAGTATGTATGATGCCTTGTGTGAATGCACCACATTTGAATATTGTTGAGCCCTATTAGTTTATTGTTCTCTTTGTGTGCAACCACTTCACTTTATATATTTGTGTCATCTCGGCTGGTCCTTTATCACCCATTTTATAGAATTCATCTCAGGAGAAAAGGAATGATTACTTTTTACATGGGTACTAGGTAAGGTTCCCTAACATGTCAACATATATCATTAAATAACATTAAATAACATCAAATGTAACTATTATTTTAATAACATTAAATGCATTAAAAACATCAAATGTAACTGTTAGATTAATAAATAAATAGTATTGAGATAATAGAGTTTGACTGGTTGGTCAATCATTTGTAGCCTTCTGTTGGTAGACGTGTGCAGTGGACTTTTTGTAGCAGGACCTTCCATTGGTAGCTTTTTTGAACTTGTCTCGGTATCTATATATATCAGTGACTTCATTATATCGGTAGCACTTAATTCATCGGTAGCTCTGGATCCATCGATAGCTCTTGGGCTATCGGTAGCTCGATGTACCGGTGACTCTGTACTTGTATCGGTAGACTAAGTCAGTCGCTTCATATCAGTTTCTAGTCTGTGTATCAGTAGTCCAGTTGGTAGCTCGTATCGGTAGACTTACTCTATCAGTATACTTCTATCGGTAACTCTATGAACTGGTTCTATCGGTAGACTTATTCATATCGGTGGCTCTGTACATATCAGTGATCAAGGGTATAATAGAAGACTTAAGCATACAGGTAGACCTATTCTATCGGTAACTCAGTTATGGTCGGTAGACTTGTACAAATAGGTAGCCTTAGCTTATTAGTGACTCTGTCAATCGGTAGACTAAGTACCGGTAGCTCTATTATCCATATCTATATGCAGATTAGTGACAAACACTTATCTATTTTATTCAACACATATCTGATTGAGTTAGAATTAATTTATAACTTATATAAACATAGATCACCATTGATTAACATATCTGAAGGATTATTTTAACATTATTATCATCTTGATAACCGAATATCATATATTGAGTGAATTTGAATATAGATAAACATTAATTGGGATTATCAATGTGGGTGAAGGCATAAATGGGACTATCAAAAATAGGTGAGGTCAACACATAGATATTTCAACTCCCTTGATCTTGAATACTTTTGATGCCAACGAAATTTTTACTCATTGGACATATAATTTTTGGACCACCTTGGACATGCACATTGGGCTCCAATCAAGTCATTAGTATGTTTTCAATAGGAATTAACCATTGAATCAATTATGATTCCATAGTAATTTATATGTTCAATCCATACATTATTTTCCTTTCACTATAATACTCGTAATAAGATCCATTGGCTATTTTATAATGTCTTATACATGACCCTAATTTATGATCTCTAGTGTATAGTAATACATTGTTGGATAGACAGTATCATATTTTCATTAATTGTTTTATTCCTGTAAAATGTTCCATGATTTTTAATCTAATATACATAGGCTGGACTTGATATAGCACAATTGGTGGTAAAATAAAACGTGTTATATCACCCCATATTCCGGACGCCATTGGTTAACCAGAAATACATCATGGATGCAAGTTGGGACTATGGAAAGTGACCAAATATTGTTTCTTGATTGATCATTTATTATGATAAGGGGAGCACTTGACCGATCAATGGCTCATGATTCTTATTGATGATAGTTCATTTTGGAATTTCATTTTAGTTTGATACTTTTATTATGTTGGATTTATGTCACCATGTATTTCATACATATTTTATAGAGACATGACATACTCATCTTGTATATGTCTTTACCCATGGGTATTTTACTACTAATTTTGTCTCTATATAAACATTATTTCACTAATTAAAATTATTATTTTTCTTATTTATTAACTCAAGATGCAATTTTTGTACTTTGATTATTATGGTATAGTCTCCCCAAATTACCATTACAGAACATCGCAGCTAGTCAGCAACCTCTAGCGTACGTGGTGAAACACATGAATCTATGCAATTCACCATATTGGGCATCATTTTTTTGGCTCTAGTTTTGGATATTAGATAGTGTTTTAATAGTTTATATTATATCATTATTATTTAAAGAGAATATATAAAATATTAATAAAGAACTAGAACATGGTTATAATTAGTATTTGGGGATAGCTAACCCATTTTCTTGGTAATTACCATGCTTCCTGAAATAGGTAATTTTTTATATTTTTTAAATTATAGTAGATTTGAATCCACTTTTGGGAGATGAAAAGGATATGTGATTTTATTTTTTCGATAAATTAGGAATTTCATTATATCCATGTATTGATATGAAAAGTATTACTGGATGATTCATTATTTTATGCACCACATAGTTTTCACATTCCATGCATATGGATTGCAACATAGGGTGAATTTAATAACAATAAGACATTTATTTTTATTACCCTGTGTTATATATTTGTTATCAAAACATAATTGATACTTAATGTTCCTGTCAAAACATAAACAGTGTTTTACTACATTGGATATAATAGACATCTTAATCAATAAATTATGAAATGTTGTGTCATTGACCATTAGATGCATGGGATGAAATGTGTTGTGGTTTATATTAAATGGAAGGCATAGTTCAATTTATAATATGTTCGTGCCCTTATAAATATGAATTATAATCTATATAATTACACTATTTTAAAGATTATATTAATTTGTATAAAAAATTATATGATTTATGAATTCTAAAATGGAAATTTCATCATTAAGGGGTGTTTCTAATTGAAACATAATGACATATATACTCTATTATTTCACTTTATAGTTCATATAACAAGAAATGTGATGTGAAATAATTAACTTGACCTAGACCCAACCATTTTAATGGATAGTCGAAGGTGTCTCTAGTGATCTCTATTATTATTCCTGATACACTTTTCTGGCATTTGGAGTAGCTATAGTTGTATAGACATGTTATGGGAAGGCTTTTCCGTGTCCTGTGTTCATATATGTGTATGATAGTTACTAAAACATTGCAATCATAAGCGTGTTATTCATCTAAAGAGATACTCCACAATAATGAACACCAATCATGTAACGCCCCGACCATAGCTACCCAGAGTCGGTGCATTAGTTCGTAACATTGGCATGATCACAAAAGATCAAGTCTCGAAAGACCGATTAGTTTAGTAGCCTTGTAAACACTAGATACATTCATAAGTCTTTCATTACATCAATAAGTAAACAAACTACAATAACATTGTCTTCATAGTCCACAATCATATCCCTTTTTGACTACCCCTGTAGGTCATTCATAAAATACTTCTTCACATCCTGGAAAAATATTAAAACATTGAAAGGGGTGAGCTCAGATTCTCAGTAAGGTTAACAATATAGCGGAAGCTTTCATAAATAAACATTAACATTTAAGGCAATGTATAACTAAAACAAAAGCCTTTTAAACTTGAACTTCAACATAATATGGCAAAAGTAAAATGAGATAATGCCATTTACTTCTTCACATGGATATTCTGCTGGTCGAATAATCACATGCAATATCAATAACCACTTTCATATTGATGGAATGCATAATGCCAGACTATCATAACCACGTAGCCAAGGCCTCGTGCCAAGACCACAAATAAGATTTTGTCAAGGCCTCGTGCCAAGACACTAGTTTGTCTCATGAGACCTGCCGATGCATCGAGGAGCTATAGCGGGCTCCACCCATCACTTATTAAGTCCAATGCATTCCTCATATGAATAGGTTTAAACATATCATAAACCATAACATAATCATATCACATAAAACATGCATAAAGGAAACATAACATTTCCACATTTCAATCACAAGATATCAATACCACACATTGATATAATAAAAAATCTTTCAAAACCATTTTCAAAACCAAAATAAAAGAAAGTTAAAACATTGTATTTATTTTTCATTAATAAAAGTGATGGCTGGTAGTGGAAGCCGAAACTCAAATAATGGTCACGGCGGCGGAGAAGTCGTTGTTGCCGTATAAGTAAGGAAAGTAAAACATTCCCTTTTTGTTGTTTAGTAAAACACTTCGTATAAAAAAGATTCATCTTGAATTAACGTAAAAGTCAAAGGGGTTTATACACCATATAAATGAAATTTGTATATAAAACAAAATATTCCTCAATGAATGGAGATTGAGACGAAGTCACTTACCAATATCGTTTTTTTAAATAAAATAGATATATTATGTGTATTCAGTATATGTAAACATAAATAAAGTATAAATACAAGATAGTACATAATAATATCATGACATAATTTTAAAGTAGGAGATTATCCCAAAGAATGAAAATTGGGTTAAGAAATTCCCTTACCTTGCGTCTTGTCCTGACACGACTGTTCTTTAACCTCCTGAATAATAAACTAGAGTTAATTTCTATTTACTTAAGAACCTTTTTCATGTTCATTATTCCTTTTATATCCCTTATTACCATGTTATGAACATTATTTAATTATTTAAGTTAATAACGGTCGTTTTGTCGATCTTTGGTACTTGAGTCAAAAATAAACTTCTTATAATTACAAGTTGTTAATGTGGTGAAATATCCATTATATCTAGAATTATATTCATGATGTAGATATCATATATATCATATATACAGTATATACATTCATTCATAATGTCACGTAACATTTAGAGGTAAGAAATGAAATGCACTGTTCATGGAGACGGTAAGCCGTACGTACGCATGAACGCTACTTTCATTTCTATTTCGTATTTAATGTAATGAAATCATAATTATATAAAGGTATAATATAGTTCCAGTATAATATCATATATAATATCATTTACTCCATCCTTTATACATCCCACATATGGCATTAACGATTCACATCACTTTGAGGGGGCGGTAGTCCGCACATCCTAAAATGAAATTATCGCGTTTTACCCATAATGGAAATCAAAAAGTATGCCATAAATGAGAAATAAAGAAGAATAAGTAAAACATAAACATATTATATATCATATATAAAAATAGTGACATCTTAATGGCCACCTTTGAAGGTGTTATATGAGTGTTGAACAATCATCGTTTCGTGAGGCAGAAATTCGCCATCCACAGAAACCGTATGTTCTTTAACCATTAGATGTAGGTGTGTGTAAGTGTAGCTAGAATAATTCTTATAACAACATCCTAGTATATTGAGGATACTGTTGTTGTTACAAAAGAAATGAATAAAAAGAGTTTAGGGGGTTGGAGAAGAAAAATAAAACAGAACAACGTTAGAGAAGACATTACCTCAAAATCGGGTAACTCTTTTTGATTTGAGCCAAAGGCTTCCTTGGGAAGTGTTCTTCCCAATGTAAGGCTTCTAGGAGTAAGAGGGGGAAGTTGGGAGAGTAGTTGAACATAGTTTGGCCGATCCAAATGGCTTGAATGTGTAAATGAGGTGGGAGAGGTGGGGGCCTTTTATAAGTGGAGAGGAGGGGCACTTTTGGAATGATTGAAATGTTATATTATTTCACAATGCTTTTCGGATTATAAAGGTCCCACACTTATATAATTCTAGTATAAGGTGATAAGGTTTTTAAATCTCCTCATACAATACGCTTTGGACAAGTGTATGCCTTGGATTTTGCATTATCTTCTCATTTTATTTAAATCGTTAAATAATGAGGTCATCGCTGCATCATAATGATGTCATAAATAATTTAATTTATTTAATGTCTAAAAATTATAAAAAAACTACTATGATGTAGGAAATATTTTTGGCTTTCTAATGAATATTTATAGTCAAAATTTGGACTTGTATAACCCCACTTAAAAACTGTTTTAGTATAATAACTCATGTTTGTGTCAATTTAATTTTAACATTAAATAAATATATATTAATGTCATTTTCCAACTAAAGTGGCTCCATGGGGTCCCCAAGTTGAACCATGAGTTGTCTTGGTCGGCCATGACTCATCCAATAGTAGTAGGACAAGTGTCATGCTCATCTCATATTATTAAAACATTATTTGTACCTTAAACTACACTAATTACCTCTAATCGCGATTAAGAACTTAAAAGTTACTATTCACCAAAAAATTATTTTAATCTCATTGAACCACATTTTACTTCTTAATGACAACCATGTATGTCGGATTTTTGAAAATCAAATCACAGAAGTGGTAATATTTCATTTAAATGAAAAATCAGTTATTTAACTACCACTTAGTGGTTTCACTATTCATAAAAAATTGAAGTTTTTCAGAACACGGCCAAAATTTCACCCTAAGCTATAATTGATATTCCGAATTTAAAAATGATGTCTATTTTAAAAAATTACAAACATATAAGTTGCATTAATTAATTTTATAATTAATTCCCGCTGTTACGACAAATAACGTGTTTTTAAGAAACAATTTATATCAAAAGATTGGCAATTGTTTATGTCCAATTTCAATGTTAAATTAATTCTAATGACCACCATTGGATAAAATGGTAAAAATATATTCTAATTATACCTTAAAACCACTAAATAGTATAATTTATCACAATAAATTATTTTGATTAAAAAAGTTGTTTTAAAGTATTTTTCACTATTCATAAACATTAAAAGTTCCCAGAAAAATACAAAAAATTCAACATAGGCTAATTTCTATATTCCGAATCCAAAAATGATGTTCATTTTGAAATATAAAATTTCTATAATTTTAAAAAGTGGTTATTACTATTCATAACGGCTACTTTGATTAGTCGCGGTGTTTTAGAACTCAAAGTTGCGTACAATGCAATCTATTGCATTATTGAATCAGAAGCGTATCATGGAAGCTCAGGGTGTTACATTCTCTCCTCCTTCAATAAATTGTGTCCTCGCAATTTCTAATTTTTCTTTGAAAATAAAAGGTTGAAAAGAGAAAATACCTTTGAGGAAAACCCACATCGGAAATAAGGTTAATAAATATATAACACTAAAAGAAAGCAGGACAAGTACAAAGGTCACCCGATATAGCCCATTCTAGAATTATATGAAAATATGGATATGGATGAGAAACAAACCATCAAGGTCTGATGGAGAGTTATAGAAAACAGGATTAGGAGAAAGTTTAACCACAAGAAAATCACAAACTTGTGATTGGTTAAACGGTCATTGAATCCCCAGTTGGAAAAGTTAACCGACAACATTTTTGTTTTAAGTTACCTTTTATAATGTTGAGGAATTTATTTAGGAGATTTACTAAGAACGTAAGGGAATATACATACTTATTATGTATACTTTCATTCGTTAATAAATTTTTACCACAAACCCAACTTTTACTCCAAATGGTAACGGAACTCAAAAATATTCTATTTATCCTAATTTTATAAGGTTCAAAATGTTAACACATACCATTTAGATTAGTAAAACTATTTTGTAATAACCAAGGACTTCCTGTAGGCTAGTGGTAGGAAATAAAGGCTTGTCGCACTATGGTTGTGGGTTCGATTCCTGCAGTTTTTTCCGACGCGACGGGTTATTCCCCACCCTGCAGGTTGTCCTTTTCCTAAAACTATAATATTATAATATTCCAAAAATAATCTTCAGAAATTATTTCACCTTAAACAATACTATCCATGGTTCAACTTAATCCATTCCAACCTTAATAGTTATCCAAAATACCTCCGTCCAGACTTTCTCTAAAAGGTCTCTAAATTCCAAAATCAATTGTAACATCAGATTCCCTAAACAAAGAAAAGTTTCTCTTATTGTCACATACTAAAAATATGATTACCTTAATCATGTTAAAACCTTACTGAAATCAACAAGTACTACAGTACAATCCATACATATATATCACATTATTCTTATAACCAGAATATAATCCTTGAGTCCAAAAGAACCAATACATTAATTATTTTGCTTCAACTGTAGTCACAGCATAAGATCGGCCTTGATCCCTTGGCCTTTTCTGAGGTAAGTTTCCCTGACTCTTAGGACATTCATTTGCATAATGCCATGTTTCCCTACAATTGTAGCATTCAACTTTGACAGCCTCTTTCTTTCCCTTGCAATCACGAGCCTGGTGACCCTTTTCTCCACATTTATAACAAACTCCCATTCCTTTTAGGCAAGTACCAGGGTGATTCTTCCCACAATTATCACATAATGGAAAATCCTTATTTCCCTTTTTCCCTTTATCTGTCTCTTGTTCCACCGTTCTATTCTTCTCTTGCTTTACTTTGTTGTCATAAGACTTAGATAATTCCTTTTCTGTCTTGATAGCACACGAGACAATATCTTCGTATGATGAGAAGGATTGTGATACTAAAGCTCGACGGAGAAATGGTTTTAACCCATCAAAGAAACGATCAATCTTACTCCTTGGGTTACGTATATAATCGGCAGCATGCCTCGCTGACCTTGTAAAGTTATCCTCATACTTTGCGACATTCTCATCCTCCTTCTGCCTCAAACTCAGAAATTGCCTTTCCATATCTGCTCGATGGTCACGAGGAAAATATTTTTCTAAAAACAGATCTTTTAACTCCCTCCACTCCATATTCAATACGTCATCATCTTTTTTTGTGTTTTGAATCACCGACCACCACTGATCGGCATCTCCAGTGAGGCGGTAAACTGCCATGACAACCTTCTCCCTTTCGCTACTCCCCAAGGCATGGAATATTTTCTCTAAGGAGTTTATCCATTGCTCAGCTACTAACGGATTTGTACCCCCATTGAAGGTTGGTGGTTGTTGCCTCATGAAATGGTCTAGCATTGATCCTCCAGGTTGAGGATCAGGGTGCTTCATACGAGTAAGGTTATTATTCATAACCTGAGTAAGTTGTCCCAGTATGGTGATTAGCTGATCGGCACCAGTTGCATCACCAGCCCCACTATAATTATCTTGAGCAGGAGGGAAATCCCTACATGGAGTGTGTGCATTGATACGGTTTCCATTTCTTCCACTAGGTGCCATTTCTAAACAATTTCATGAACTAGATTAGTTTATGAAATAAAATACATAATTCCATATTTGTAAAATACTTTACATAAATTGAACTATTTATGGATATAATCCATAATCATAAAAAGAAATGTTTCCCTTGAGGAAGTATATACTCATAACCCTTCATAGTGGTTTGTAAAGAAAATGAGAATTATCCTAAGCATATCCCCCGGGAGTGTCGTAACCAAGAGTACAGCAAGGCCCGTTGTCGTGCACCAGTTCCCGTTCGAGTCTAGCTCAAAGCGGTGTTTTCGGGTTTTACCCCTAGGTACATCTGTGCCAGAGCCACCTCTACCTGCTCGTATCCAGACAAGGATGTATTGCTCGGAAAACTCACAAAATCTCTACAATAAAAAATTCTAGGAAGTTCTTCTATACTAATCCTCAAAGTCTATCTTTGGTCTATGTGCTCTAATCAGAGTTTATCTAAATCTAGCTTCCAAGGTTAGTACTAAACTGCCTATGATACCAACTGTAACGCCCCGACCCCAGCTACCCAGAGTCGGTGCATTAGTTCGTAACATTGGCATGATCACAAAAGATCAAGTCTCGAAAGACCGATTAGTTTAGTAGCCTTGGAAACACTAGATACATTCATAAGTCTTTCATTACATCAAAAAGTAAACAAACTACAATAACATGGTCTTCATAGTCCACAATCATATCCCTTTCTGACTACCCCTGTAGGTCATTCATAAAATACTTCTTCACATCCTGGAAAAATATTAAAACATTGAAAGGGGTGAGCTCAGATGCTCAGTAAGGTTAACAATATAGAGGAAGCTTTCATAAATAAACATTCACATTTAAGGCAATGTATAACTAAAACAAAATCCTTTTAAACTTGAACGTCAACATAATATGGCAAAAGTAAAATGAGATAATTCCATTTACTTCTTCACATGGATATTCTACTGGTCGAATAATCACATGCAATATCAATAACCACTTTCATAATGATGTAAGGCATAATGCCAGACTATCATAACCACGTAGCCAAGGCCTCGTGCCAAGACCACAAATAAGATTTTGTCAAGGCCTCGTGCCAAGACACTAGTTTGTCTCATGAGACCTGCCGATGCATCGAGGAGCTATAGCGGGCTCCACCCGTCACTTATTAAGTCTAATGCATTCCTCATATGAATAGGTTTAAACATATCATAAACCATAACATAATCGTATCACATAAAACATGCATAAAGGAAACATAACATTTCCACATTTCAATCACAATATATCAATAAAACACATTGATATAATAAAAACGCTTTCAAAACCATTTTCAAAACCAAAATAAAAGAAAGTTAAAACTTTGTATTTATTTTTCATTAAAAAAAGTAATGGCTTGTAGAGGAAGCCGAAACTCAAATAATGGTCACGGCGGCAGAGAAGTCATTGTCGCCACATAAGTACGGAAAGTAAAACATTCTCTTTTTGTCGTTTAGTAAAATGCTTCGTATAAAAAATATTCCTCTTGAATAAACGTAAAAGTCAAAGGGGTTTATACACCGTATAAATGAAATTTGTATATAAAATAAAATATCCCTCAATGAATGGAGATTGAGACGAAGTCACTTACCAATATCGTTTTTTTAAATAAAATAGATCTATTATGTGTATTCACTATATGTACACATAAATAATGTATAAATACAAGATAGAAAATAATAATATCATTACATAATTTTAAAGTAGGAGATTAACCCAAAGAATGAAAATTGGGTTAAGAAATTCCCTTACCTTGCGTCTTGTCCTGACTCGACCGTTCTTTAACCTCCTGAATAATAAACTAGAGTTAATTTCTATTTACAAAAGAACATTTTTCATGTTCATTATTCCTTTTATATCCCTTATTACCATGTTATGAACATTATTTAATTATTTAAGTTAATAACGGTCGTTTTGTCGATCTTTGGTACTTGAGTCAAAAATAAACTTCTTATAATTACAAGTTGTTAATGTGGTGAAATATCCATTATATCCATAATTATATTCATGATGTAGATATCATATATATCATATATACAGTATAAACATTCATTCATAATGTCACGTAACATTTAGAGGTAAGAAATGAAATGCACCGTTCATAGAGACGGTAAGTCGTACGTACGCATGAACGCTACTTTCATTTCTATTTCGTATTTAATGTAATGAAATCATAATTATATAAAGGTATAATATAGTTCCAGTATAATATCATATATAATATCATTTACTCCATCCTTTATACATCCCACATATGTCATTAATGATTCACATCACTTTGAGGGGGCGGTAGTCCGCACTTCCTAAAATGAAATTATCGCGTTTTACCCATAATGGAAATCATAAAGTATGCCATAAATGAGAAATACAGAATCATAAGTAAAACATAAACATATTATATATCATATATAAAAATAGTGGCATCTTAATGGCCACCTTTGAAGGTGTTATATGAGTGTTGAACAATCATCGTTTCGTGAGGCAGGAATTCGCCATCCACAGAAACCGTATGTTCTTTAACCAGTAGATGTAGGTGTGTGTAAGTGTAGCTAGAATACTTCTTATAACAACATCCTAGTATATTGAGTATACTGGTGTTGTTACAAACGAAATGAATAAAAATATTTTAGGGGGTTGGAGAAGAAAAATAAAACAAAACAACATTAGAGAAGACATTACCTCAAAATCGGGTAACTCTTTTTGATTTGAGCCAAAGGCTTCCTTGGGAAGAGTTCTGCCCAAAGTAAGGCTTCTAGGAGTAAGAGGGGGAAGTTGGGAGAGTATTTGGGCAGAGGTTGGCCGAGCCAAATTGCTTGAAAGTGTAAATGAGGTGGGAGAGGTGGGGGCCTTTTATAAGTGGAGAGGAGGGGCACTTTTGGAAAGATTGTAATGTTATATTATTTCACAATGCTTTTCGGATTCTAAAGGTCCCACACTTATATAATTAGAGGCTAAGGTGATAAGGTTTCGAAATATCCTCATCCAATAGGCTTTGGACAAGTGTAAGCCTTGGATTTTGCATTATCTTCTCATTTTATTTAAATCGTTAAATAATGAGGTCATTGCTGCATCATAATGATGACATAAATAATTTAATTTATTTAATGTCTAAAAATTATAAAACAAATACTATGATGTAGGAAATATTTTTATCTTTCTAATTAATATTTATAGTCAAAATTTGGACTTGTATAACCCCACTTAAAAACTGTTTTAGTAAAATAACTCATGATTGTGTCAATTTAATTTTAACATTAAATAAATATATATTAACGTCATTTTCCAACTAAAGTGGCTCCATGGGGTCCCCAAGTTGACCCATGGGTTGTGTTGGTCGGCCATGACTCATCCAATAGGAGAAGGACAAGTGTCATTCTCATCTCATATTATTAAAACATTATTTGTACCTTAAACTACACTAATTACCTCTAATCGCGATTAAGAACTTAAAAGTTACTATTCACCAAAAAAATTATTTTAATCTCATTTAACCACATTTTACTTCTTAATGACAACTATGTATGTCGGATGTTTGAAAATCAAATCACAGAATTGGTAATATTTAATTTAAACGAAAAATCAGTTATTTAACTACCACTTAGTGGTTTCACTATTCATCAAAAATTGAAGTTTTTCAGAACAAGGCCAAAATTTCACCCTAAGCTATAATTGATATTCCGAATTCAAAAATGATGTCTATTTTACAAAATTAAAAACATATAAGTTGCATTAATTAATTTTATAATTAATTCCCGTTGTTACGACAAATAGCATGTTTTTAAGAAACAATTTATATCAAAAGTTTGGCAATTGTTTATGTCCAATTTCAATGTTAAATTAATTATAATGACCACCATTGGATAAAATGGTAAAAATATATTCTAATTATACCTTAAAACCACTAAATAGTATAATTTATCACAATAATTATTTTGATTAAAAAATTTGTTTTAAAGTATTTTTCACTATTCGTAAAAATTAGAAGTTCCCAGAAAAATACCAAAAATTCAACATAGGCTAATTTCGATATTCAGAATCCAAAAATGAAGTCCATTTTGAAATATAAAATTTCTATAATTTTAAAAAGTGGTTATTACTATTCATAACAGCTACTTTGATTAGTCGCGGTGTTTTAGAACTCGAAGTTGCGTACAATGCAAGCTAGTGCATTATTGAATGAGAAGCGTATCGTGGAAGCTCGGGGTGTTACAAATCATGATCCAAGTGCCTCTCAAAACCATTGTTCTAAAGGTGGTGGGCATGGAGCTTATAGTATAACATGTATTAGTGGGACATGTGGAACCTACCATTATTCAAAAAATGGGTGTTAATACCTATTTCTAATATGTATTCTTATTATTTATGAAGACTATTCTAGGAGCTCTATGACCTTCCATGACTATAGTAGAGCTGACACATGAGGTCCAGCAGTATCATCCACCCTCTTTTTTTGGGGGGGGGGGGTTTTCAACATGATACTAAGATATAGATTGATATTAAATTTTTGATATTAGAGAACAATGATACTCCCATATAAAGAAGACTCATGGTCATGATGTATACTATTTTTGGATCCACAATGTGATGTTGAGATGTTATGAATCAGGTATATTGGCTTTGATATTTAGTTTGTAAATATTTTAAAATTAGGTTTTATGACCACTTCTTTCCTAATACTCTATGAGAATAATTGTAGTACCCCCGGTTTTTGGAATGTAACCCTTGATGATATTCATGGTTTTTTAATTAAGGGTAATGAATGAGAGAGTTTAGAGAACACTGAATAATGTTTTGAGGCAATGGGGAAGTCGCATGGATGACGCACAGTTTGTCTAAACCGTACGGAAAAACCGTGTGTAGTTGGTCTTGGAGGCAGTATCTTTTGCTGGGGCAGAACACAGTTTGTCTAACTGTTCATCCAAACCATTCATGGAGGGTCTACAGAGGAAGTGGCTAACGCAAGGTTATCACACAGTTTGTCTAACCGTGCGAGAAAACTATGCAGCGACATAAATTAGATCATATAAAGGTGGATATCATGTGTTTTTTCCTCTATGTATCTCTTTTTTTCTCTTAATCATCCCTTACTCGGGATTTTTCTTCTCCGAAGGTCAAAGAGGGTTCTCCCATCATTCAGGAGGTGATCTGAAGGATTCTCTTGGCGATTCAAAGTAGGATTCTTGAGGTATGTGATTGTTCTTCATCATTCTTGTTCGGTTTCCTATATCAACTTAGATATTCTTATTCTCATCTCATGGTTTCATAGATATACGCCCGTTATTGGTAGATATAAGTGTTTGGATGCGAAATATGATGATATTTCATTCTGTTCATGCTTGGAGAAGAGATCTAAGGTGGGTTTTTGAAGAAGCAACCTGGTTTTCTTGTACATTCTTCGTTCGTTGTGGTATTCGTCAAAACATTAAAGGTATGAGGCATCACTCTTGACTCTTCTTGTAAGAATTGTTTTGAATAGTTTAAAATTGGGTAATTAGAATGGAATTGATTGTGAAAACCATCGAATAAATCCTCTTTAGTGATGATTTATGGTTTTAGTGAAATTGTGAAACCGTGGTGAATTGTTGTGAAACTGGTTTTGGCTTCTTGAATTTAAAATTTTGATTTTAAATTATGGGTTTTCTGAAATTATAAATGGTTTCATGAAAAATGGGTTTTCAAAAAAAAATGGGAGTTCAATTGAAATGGTTTGGCATTGAAATGGTTTTGATGGAAATGGTTTTCAAGAAAAAGGTGTTTTATTGAAAGGGTATTTTGGAATGATTGATTGGAATATGTGGTGTGTGTTCATATTGCATATATGAGGCTTTCTTGAAATATTACCTTGTACTAGGTGCCAACGGTGTAATGTAACATGGTAACAATATGTATGAGGCTTGGTTAAAATATGACCTTATGCGAGAGGCCAAACATTTAATGGAACAATAGTAACTATATGTACGATTCTTGGTTGAATTATGACCTTATGCTCAGTTTTAAAGGTGTAATGGGACATGGGAAACAATTACCTTGTGACAACTTGGTAGATCGATGATAAACTGCTCATGAGTATGGAAATGTCGTAACGAAGCATGCATGGTTGGTGGCATGGGTTGGGAAATGGTTGGGTATTCCAAAATGGGATGTTTGTAAAATGGTTATAAAGCTTGTTTAGTTATATTTCAGGAAAAATAACTCACTATAAAATCGGTTTAATTTGAATTTGAATTATTTTGGTTATAGTTTGTTTTTGGGAAACTAGTATATATTTAGTTATAAACATCTTTTGAGAAAATGTTCAATATAAACTCTTTTTATATAAACACTGCTAACTCTTCTATCCTAATGGTGTGAATACCGAATTCATTGGGGAAACCTACTGAGTTTTATACTCACCCCTTCATTTCCACTTTAGTTCTTTTACAGATTTCGTGTTCTGGGATAGAGGTAATGGTAAAGAATTTTATTGTTAGTGGCTCGTGGTGATGCTTGGGAGATTTTGTGGAGCTTAGAGCTTGTGGAGCATGGAGTTTTGGGTGTATTTTGAGATTCTAGAGTTGTTCTTCCATTGTGTACATTGATTTTTGGATTGTTCTTCTGCTGTTGTGTAATTGACGTGGTTTTAATTAAATGATGTTGTTTAGTTTCCATTCATTTGTTCATCCATCTTTGGGAATGTTGGTTGGTTGGTTTATTGATTTGTTTCATAAAGGGTAAATCGTCCCCACCTGTATTGAAACCCATCATCATTTATTGCTAGCCTTTAGCATCTTGGGGATGTTTATTAAGGCCTGTTAATGACTCATTGTTCTTTCATGGCAATGAGAATTGGTGGATCATTACAAATGGTATTAGACTGTTTGGTCCCTGCCATACAATTAGTCATCAATGTTCCTAGTCTTGGAGTTGAAATTCCTTCTTCTCTATTCTTTGGGTTGAAATATTAGGCAGGATTAGTATTTTTATAACAATAAATGTATTGCATAAAAGTACATATCTAACCCATTTATGCTGAACATCTAGTTAGCAGGGTGTTGTGTACATAAGTGTTTTGGATGCACTTCTAGAATGTTTGAAATATCATTGTCATGAGTTTATCCATTGAAATAATAATGGCACGCATTGTAAAGGAATGACTTTCCACTGGGATTTCATATCTCATTGTGAGTAATGAATTGTGATTTTTTACAAGGTTCAATTTTTTTAAAAGAAAAAAATGCAGAAATTGTTTTAAGTGGATGATTGTGAAAATAGGATATTTGGTGTATTTTGAAATTGGTTTGATTTTCAAAAAGCATGTTCAATGTTTTAAAAAATGGTTGAACATCAAAAAGGTTGTCTTTTAAAACAATGTTGTGATAGTTTAAGTGATAGAATATGAAATTCTATTCCATTAGTTGATAGAGAGTGAGATTGGAAAAAAAATTGGTTTAAAAAATGGCACCCGGTAGGCGTCGTCGGAACAAAGCTGAAGAAGCTCCGGAGAATGTGGTTGCACCTGAACCACGAATGAACCAAGAGCTGGTTCAGAATATTGTCCAGTATTTTCATGCTATTGATATAGGGAACTAGAGGATTGAACCAAGGTATGTGGATGATACCATCCTGTTCATGAAGTTGAATCAACCAAAATTTTGAGGTGATGTTGAACCCAAAAAGGCGGAGGTGTGGCTAAGTAGGATGAATCACATCTTTTATTTCATCTCCACACCATCTGAGGTCAAGGTCAAGTTGGAGACGTATATTCTTGATGATCGTTCATGTAAATAGTGGGATTTAGCGGTGCATGGTAAATTGGACGAAGTCCTTACATGGGAGGATGTTGAATAATTGTTCAACAAACAATTCCATCCTCACACATTCAAAATCCAGAAAGCAACAGACTTTTTTTTGCCTAAAATAGAAGAGCCACTCTATCACAGACAATGAATCTATGTTCATGAATTTAGTCCGTTTTCAACTAGAGGTTGCGGAATGTGCATCCTTAAAGGCACACATCTCCGAATCGGGGCTAAGAAAAGAGATTCGATTGAGGATTGTAGTGCTATGTATTACGAATTATACAAAGATGGTGAACAGAGCGACGGTTTCTGAGCATGATATATTGGGATTGATTGGAGGAGGAATGATGATACCTACAAGAAATAGTGTGAACTCTACCACTGTGAACAATAGGAAAAGGGACAACTATTTCCATGGTGCAAGTGGAAATGAGAACAAGATGGAGGGATCAGTGAACCTTCCTCCATGAGCCCAGAGAAAATAATGTTGTTTTCAATGTGGTTCTCAAGACCACATAATGTGGGACTGTCCGGCACAACCTCGACCATGTCACAATTGCAATCAAATGGGGCATCTACAACGTTACTGTAGGAATGCTCCAAGGTCGGGTGAGTGTGACACTTCCCAGGCGTCGCAAGCATCACATGCTTCGACAGGATGAGGACAACAGAGTCAGTATCATCATCATAATAGAGATAGCCATAGTGATTCTTGAAATTCCATGACTTATCAACCAGGTCAACCTCAGTAAGGAAACAAGGAGAATAATATAGTGAAGAATCAATTGTATATAGTTGAGCAGTTGATTGTCGATGATTAGGATGGACCATCAATAGTAAGAGGTATGATTATTTTAAATTCTAACTCTTTGCAAGTGTTGTTTGATATTGGTGCATCACATTCCTTCATTTCATCTCGTACTGTGGAATTTCTATGTTTAAAATTGGAAATGATGCCTTCTGTTTTGAGACTAAAAACTCATCTTGGTGAATGAGAATGCTATGACTTCTTGTGTAGATCATGTGTTATAACTATTTATGGAGATGATTTAAGATTGGACTTCTCAATGTTGGAAATTGATTTCTATAATGTAATTCTAGGTATGGATTGGTTGAAAACGTTCAACGCTCAAATCAACTGACATAGGAGAATATTGAGTTTCATGATAGAGGACGACATCGAGTATCTCTTTAGAGGAGAAAAGACTGCAAAGAAAGGTGTAAAGAGCTTGTTGGAAACAATGGTGGGGAAGATCTCTTACCAATTGGAAGCGTTGAATTTGGAATCAATGGAAGTGATTGAGGAAAATAGTTCTCAAGCTGTTGTGGATCAATTTCCAGATGTCTTTCTTAAGAACATCTCAGGGGTACCGCATCTAAGGTATATGGAGTTTACGATCGATCGCTTTCTATGGACTAGTCCTATTTCTCTCCCATCATATAGGATGGAACAAAAAAAGTTACGATAATTGAAAGTTTAGTTATAGGAGTTTTAAAACAATGGTTTTATTCGACCAAGTACGTCTCTGTGGGCATCACCAGTTTTTTGTGTGAAGAAAACATATGGAACTCTTCGGTTGTGTGTTGATTATCATAAGCTTAATCATGATATGATAATGAATAGATATCCACTTCCATGCGTTGATGATCTGTTTGATCAGTTAAGGGGAGATCTGTGGTTCTCCAAGATTGACTTGCAATCAGGATATCACTAATTGCAAGTTAAGAAGGAGGATATTCCAAAGACATCATTCAAAGTAGATATGACCACTATGAATATGTAGTAATTCCCTTAGGTCTAACAAATGCAATGGATGTCTTCATAGAATTGATAAATCAGATATTTCAACAATATCTGGATTCCTTTTTTGTATACTTTTTGGATGAAATATTGGTCTATTCAAAAACAAGGGCTGATCATGAGGTACACTTGTAATTAGTCTTACAAATCTTGAGAGATCATTGCTTGTATTCCAAATTATCAAAGTGTGATTTTTGGATACAGGAAGTATGTTTCCTTGGCCATGTCATTTCTGAGAAAGGAATTTCTTTTGATCCTAAAAATATAAAAGTTGTTATCTCTTGTAAACCACTGAATAATGTGTTTGAGATACGATGTTTTCTTAGTCTAACTTGTTACTACCGACACTTTGTGCATGATTTATCACGACTAGATTCACAAATGAAAGATCTGACAAAGAATAATGCTCTATTCATATGGATAAAATAATGTCAGAAGTCTTTAAAATAAATGAATGTTTGTCTTACATCATCACCTATCTTGATTTTACCAGAATTAGGACAAGGGTATGTGGTGTATTGTGATGCTCCGAGATCAGGTTTGTGATGTGTTCTTATGTAAGGAGCCCATGTGGTTACATATAGTTCAATGTAGTTGAGGTTTCATGAGAAGAATTTCCCAACACATGATTTTAAGTTACTATAGTCATCCATGCATTGAAAGAATGGCGACATTATCTCTTTCCTGAGAAATTTACTGTGTTTACGAATCACAAAAGCCTGAAACACATTTTCGGACAGCGAGATTTGAATCTGAGGAAAAGGTTGTGGATGGAGTATCTCCAAATGTTTGAAATTGACTTTATGTACACACTAGGGAATGGAAATTTAGTGGTGGATGAATTGAGTAGAAAGTCATATTCTCAGTTTGCGAAATAATATTTAGTTGAATAACAGTTGATGTCGGTCTTAGCCGACAAGAATGTCAAATGTGAAGACCGAGGAGATGTTGTAGTTTTCTTCTCAGCTACACATGTTCTTTATCTAGTTTAAATGATCAAATAAGAACAAA
Organism: Viscum album; assembly: GCA_963277665.1. Taxonomy (NCBI): domain Eukaryota; kingdom Viridiplantae; phylum Streptophyta; class Magnoliopsida; order Santalales; family Viscaceae; genus Viscum; species Viscum album. Next base: position 273,871,499 of record OY728129.1, on the reverse strand, counting down.
CATATGATACAGAATGTTTGGTTATAATTTCAAAATTCAATGGTGGGGAAACTATTGAGGGCTGGAAGTTTTATGGGGGTTTAGTTTTGTGTTTCATTGATCGGATGGTTGTACCTATAGTTATTCAGGAACAATTACTTCATTATTATCACCATTCAAGATGCGATGTACATCTAGGTACATAGAAGATATATAAGTTGTTGAAGGAACACTTTTGTGGGAGCGACATGAAAAGGAAGGTGGTCGAGTTGGTCTCATTATGCTTAACTATTCAGTAGGATAAAGTAGAGTATCAAATACCATCTGGCAAGTTACAATTTTTTTCCATGATAATGTAGAAATGGAATTACATTGCAATGTATTTTGATATAGTTCTTCTAAGAATGGTCCAGAAACATGATTCCATTTTGGTGATTGTGGATCGTCTAACCAAGTCGGCCAATTTCATCCCTATTCGTGAAACGCATACTGTGGAGGATCTTTCAAAACTTTGTATCTGAGAAGTGGAAAAGTGGCATGGTGTACCAGTGCCTATAGTCTCAGATGGAGATCTGCGGTTCCCATCTCGTTTATGGAAATCATTACAACAAGCACTTGGAACTCAGTTGACTATGAGCACGACGTATCATCCTTAGACAGATTGAAAATCTGAGCGGATGATACAAACATTGGGAGACATGTTTCATGCATGTGTAATGTATTTTGGTGGATCATGGGAGGATAATATACCCTTAGTGAAGTTCACATACAATAACAACTATCAAGACTCGATACGCATGGCTCCGTTTGAAGCATTGTATGGGCGTCCTTTTTGTTCTCAACTATTCTGGGTGGAAAATGTGAAACATAAATATTCGGTCCAAGCCTTGTCCATGAAAAAATAGAGAAGAACCAGATGATTATAAATAGGATGGAGACTGCTCAGAGTCGTTATAAATCATATGTAGATCACCGTCGAAGACTGTTGTCATTCATTGTGGGTAATCCTGTCTTCTTGAGGATCTCTCCAAGGCTTGGATATCGTCGTTTTTGGAAGCAGGTCAAGTTATCTCCTAGATACATCGGCCCTTTTTAGACAATGGAATAGGTTGGAGAGGTGTCATATTGGTTGTCATTACCACCACGGTTTAGTTTGGTGCATAATGTGTTCCATGTATCTCAATTGAAAAGGTATCATCTTGATCCAGACCATGTGATCAGATGGGATCACAAAGACCTAGAGCCGGATGATTCGTTTATCATATCCTAGTATAGATTGTGGATAGGAAAGAGAATGTCTTTCATGTAAAAGGCATCAATCTAGTGTGGGTTTTATGGAAGCATAGTTAGATTCAGGAAGATACTTGGGAACGTGGAAAGAAAATGAAATGGCAGTGTCCAGAACTCTTTCTGTTGGGTGAAGGTTCCCTAATTTTCGATGAAGAAAAGAACAAAGGTGGGAAGTAATTAGTTCCCCCATTTTCAGGTATGTGACCCTTACAAGATTCTTTTCATGGTTTTTAAGTTATGGGTAATTGATGAGAGAGTTGGGAGAACTTTGAATTAAGTTTTGAGGAAAAGGGGAAGTCGAAAGGATGGCGCACAGTTTTTCTAAACCATGTGGAAAAGCCACAGGTAGTTGGTCTCGGAGGTAGTAGCTTCCGCATGGGCAGTACACTTTTTGTCTAATTGTGCGGCCAAATCGTGCATGGAGGGTCTGTCGAGGCAGTTTCTATCGAACGGTTAGCGCACAATTTGTCTAACTGTGTGACCACTTAAATGAGATCCTATAAAGGTGTATCTCACGTATTTTTTCTTTTAAGAGTCTCTTTTTTCTTCCTAAGTGGCCTTAACTAGTCGTTTTTCTTCTCCTAATGTCAATGAGGGTTCTCCAATCGTTTTGTAGGCGACATGAAGGCTTCTCTTAGTGAATTGATGCTGGATTCTTGATGTATGTGATAGTTCTTCATCGTTCTTGTTCGGCTTCTTATATCTACTTAGATCTTCTTCTCCACTTATATCAATTTATTATATCTACACCCCTTTATGGGTGGATCTATGTCTTCGTTTGCAAAATATGATTATATTTGGTCTTGGTCATTCTAGGATAAGAGATCTAATGTGTGTTTTGAAGAAGAAACCCATTTTTCTTGTGTGTTCTTCGTTCGTTGTGATATTCATTTAAACCCTTAAGGTAGGAGGCCTCATTCTCAATTCCTTTTGTTAGAATTTATTGTCTTAGTTTCAAATTGGTTTATTAGAATGGAATTTATTGTGATATGAATAGAATAAATCCTCTTTAGTGATGATTTATGGTTTTAGTAAAATTTTGAAATCATGGTGAATTGTGGTGCAAGTGGTTTGGGATTCTTGAATTTAAAATGTTGATTTTAAATTATGAATTTTCTGAAATAGTAAATGGTTTGATGAAAAATGGGTTTTCAAAAAAAATGGGAGTTTTATTCAAATGTTTTGGAAATAAAATGGTTTGGCATTGAAATGGTTTTGATGGAAATGGTTTTCAATAAAAAGGTGTTTTTTATTGAATGGGTGCTTTTTAATGATTGATTGGCATATGTGGTGTCTGTTCATGTTTCATGAATGATGGTTGCATGAAATATGACATTGAACTAATTGAAAATGGTGTAATGGAACATGGTAACTATATGTTTGAGGCTTGTTTAAAATATGACCATTTTCTCGGTGCCAAATGTTTAATGGCACAATGGTAACTATATGTACGAGGCTTAGTTGAAATATGACCTTCTTCCCGGTGCCAAAGGTGTAATGGAATATGTGAAAAAATTACCTTCTGAGGACTTGGTAGATCGACGAGAAACCTCACATTAGTTTGGAACTCTCATAACGAAGCATGCATGGTTGGTTATATTGGTTGGGAAATTGTTGGGGATTCCAAAATGGGATGTTTGTAAAAAATTTCTAATGATTGTTTAGTTATTTTGCGGGAAAAAAAATTGCTGAAAATTGTCCTTTTTTAATTTGAATTCTTTTTGTTACAAGTGCTTTTGGGAAACATATTTATATTTAGTTATAAAATGTTTTTGAGAAAATGTTTTATATAAACTATTTTTATATAATTGTTGCTTACTCTTCTATACAAGTGGTATGAGTAGGGAAGTCATTGGGGAAACATACTATGTCTTACACTCACCCCTGTGTTGGCACTTTGGTGCTTTTACAGATTTTGTGTTCTGAGATACAGGTAAAGGTAAAGAATCTTATTATCAGTGGCTCGTGGGGATGCCCGAGAGATGTTTTCGATCTTGGAGTTATGGATCATGGAGTTTTGGGTGGCTTTTGAGAGTCTAGAGTTGTTCTTCAGCAGTGTACATTGATGTTTGGTTTGGCCTTCTGTTGTTTTGTAATTGACATGGTTTTACCTAAATGAAGTTATTTAGTTGTCATTCATTTGTTCATACATATTAGTGAATGTTGGTTGTTTGGTTTATTGATTTGTTTCTTAAAGGGTAAATTTTCCCCTCTTGTATTGAAACCCTTTGGCATTTATTTCCATCCTTTGGCGTCTTAGAGATGTCACATAAGGACTTGTAATGAAAATCCTAAAAAATATTACAGTATCTATGGTTTCTTTGGAATATCTTAAGGATTTCATTAAAATAAAACATTTTTTTAGGATACTAGTTTTCTATATTTATTTGATTAAAGACTTATTATTTCTATAATATCCTATTATGATCTTAAAGAATAATTCTTTGATCTTTTTATAGTCCAACACTTGAAATAAAACCATTAAATAACTAAAAGCTATAAAGAATTTAGTCATAATACTAATTCTATAAGATCTTTTAAGATGTTATATAATTTAATGTGATATATCAGGAATCAAATAGGATGTTTCCAGATGCATGGGGGTTGATTCAATGTATACAGTTCTGGTATATTGAGACCTCATGAGTAGAATTACCTGACACAAAATCTTCTGTTGGAAGGGGTGTTTCATGACATGAATTATTGGAGGCTCTATTTACTAGAAAAAATTTTGTGTTTGTCAACGAACAAAACCCTCAAGTACATATATACAGAATATGAATTCAACATTCATAATAGAAGGTGGGTTGAGTATATCCATTCATTCAACATTGGGCTATCCTAAATTCCTTGAATATAAAAATAATTAGTAAACACTATGAAAAAAATACTTGGAAATATAATGTTCTAGAAGAAAATAGTACATTCTAATTGATGTACATATTCTCTGGTAAGAACTTGGGGGTGAAATATAGTCATGGGAAGACATTTCTCTCAACCATGGAGGTGAATTTCACTCTTATGGATAGGGTTAGTTTGAGAAATCTATCAAATTATGAGGTCTAAGTCCTAAGGTAAAACCTAGAAACAATGGACTTGAATCCAATTTAGATCATTTGGGAGGTTAGAATGTAGTTTTTATATTGTCGTGCCTAGGTTCATGAATCCATATGAGAGTAGTTGATGTGTTAAATTCATTCCATATATTAGAATGTAAATTATGGAATTACTAAGATGTATTGGGATTTTTGACACAATTATTGTTGGCCTAGTATAAAATGATAAATAGTATTCCTTATAAATAGGTTATCCACTCTTAGAATGTGAAGGTGGACCACTATAAAAAAATGTTGGCTCTTATAGTAGTTACCCATTATTGAGAGAAAATGGGATGATTTTACATAGGATATCACGGTTAGGGAGTTGATTTAACCTCAAAGTAGTTATTCTGAATGGTTTATTTTGGATGGGTTAACCATGGTTGCCCAAATATATCCAATCAAGAAGAACGTGTTAGTTTATGATCATTGAAGACTTTTTATCGATAAGATTGTGTACCTTCACAGGTTCCCTCATACCATTATATTAAATATGGACTCATAGATTAAATATCTACTTTGGAAAACCATACAAATCATGTTGGTTACATAGGTGCTTATGTGAATGACATACCACCCTCAAATTGATGGCCAATCAGAGTGACAAGTATCGTCACTATAAGATATTCTTAGATAAATAGTCCTTGATTTTATTGTATATTGGGATAGGAATATAACATTTGATGAAATTTCCTACACAAATATCTATCAGGAGACTATACAGATGGAATATTATGAGAAAATGTATCGTTGGATATAATGGTCACCTCTATGATGGATGGATGAATACGAAAAATTACTACTCAGACATCATCATATATAAGATACTTTAGAGCATGTCCCACTGATCAGAAAGTGGATGGAAATAGAATAGTGTAGATATAAATCTTACACTGAATATGATGGAAGAATAAAATAGTATTATGTTGGGAATCAGGTTATTTAATGTACGTCGTTATGGTTGTTGAATAGATGGATTATGATAGAGTGAACACTTTCTCTCTAATATGTTGGCCAGTTTGAGATTTTATAGATAATTTAGATTGTAACATATATGATTTTATTACCTATAAAGTATCAATACATGCATGATCTCTTCAATGTATCTTAGTTTATCACTATCACTAAGACTCATATCATACTGTTACGTTGGGTGAGGTTGACTTATATGTAGATTCATAATATAGGGGGGACCCCTTACATATCATTGATCAGATTATAAAAATCTCATAGGTAGTTTAATTCATTTATTTTTGGTTCTATGGTAGCTTAGTTGTGTGCTCGATTAGAACTAGGAGAAGGAGGTTGATGTACATGATTAGTGGTTAGAAAACGTTTTAGATTTTTTACAATAGTTTGATAAGAATATCATATTTTAGTTTTCTTAATAATGGGAGATTGTTTGATCCTAGAATTTTAAATGAGGATATAAATATTTTAATTTTAGTTTAATTCATTGGGTTTGGGAAATGTGAGTTACTAATGAGGTCACATGAGTTTTAGGGGTGTCATGGTCATGTTTTATATAGATTTTTCAGCTTTTGGAAATGGATTTCAGGACACAAGGCTTGTAAAAAACAAGAATCCAATGCTACACAATTAGATTAAACCATGTGTGGTGGTCTATTCAACATCTAGGGGTCATACAGTTTGTGGAAACTTTGAATTGTGGGGTGTACGTTGTTTCATAGTTTTAGAAAAAAATAATAGTTAAAATTCATGGTCTATGCATGGTTTTTCAAACATCGTGTTACGACCATGTGATGTTGATTTGAATAATGAGAATTGTTCAATGTTGCAAAATGGTTTTTCAAACTATGTGGAAAAATCATGGGAACCAATTTTTAAAGTGGGAAACTTCATTTATTTTCTTAATTCCTAATCGAATAATCTTTTTTCATCCATTCATTATTTCCTCTATGATCCAACCTTTTAACCATTGAGTTCTATTTCAAGCCGGAAAATAGGCTACAATGTAATTCTTCCATAGAACATCTATTTCAACATTTATTCATATCATTGGATCCTTGTGGGTGTTATCTACATTCTTCTTTCACATTTCATTGATTGTGATTGTATCAAGCAATTTATTTTGGGGTAAGCTAATATTAACTATTTATGGGGTATTCAACATTTCATTTGTTTTTCTCCAATTCATTTCGAGTCTTGAGATGATACATGATGAGTGTTCTTCCATGGACATAATGTAACTATTATATACCATTTCCCATAAAACCTACTTTTTTGTAGATCATTTTTTCAATTATAAAAACTACAATGTCCGAGTATTTCACCTAAATTAATTGGATGCCTTGATTACATTATTTGTTCCTTGTTTGGTTTCCCACTTAACTCCAAGTGAAAGATAGATGGTTTTAACCTCAAACTGAAACACTTGTGATTCATGTTCTTATAAATGTACATGTTCTATCACCCCATTATGTGGGTGTGAGATCAGAATCATAGTGGGAATATTATTGAATTGAATGACACTTTAATAGAGGGGGTATTCTTATTTTAAATGTGATTTTATGATATTAAAATTGATAAATGTTTTAAATATAAAATGTAGAATGAGTTGGATTAAGTCGTGGATTTTGTATGATTTTGAAATGTATTATGAGATGGGTTAACAGAAAATAAGAATATTTAATAAATATCCCATTAATTCATTATGTGACAGTGTTAATGTAGAATATTCTAGTTTGTAACATAGGACTTCTTATAGATTCCATGTAAATTTATACTCCCTATCTCTGGGATTAAATTTGATTTCATGGATATTATTACTCCATGGATCCTTATTCATTCGGATGAATTGGGGATTTTACACCTTGGATATGGCTTTTGTTATAGCACCTTGGACATGCTACTTGGTCTACACCAATGTATTTATTGACTTATATTTGGATCAGTTCCATGGACTCGATGATGATTCCATAGTTATTTATTCAATGGATCTTACCCATGTATGTATATCACTAGATTACAATACATATGTCGTAGTAGATATTTTATCATTAATTCTAGCTGGACCATGTTTATCATTGGTTGTTTATAGTAAAACATTGATGTCCAAGTAGTTTTAATTTTATATGTATCATTTTATTAATCTAAGATATTGTAAACATCTTCAAATAAAATAGATAGGATGGACTTTTTATAAACAGAATTGGGGGAGACTTACTGTGTGTTATAAAAATCCATTTTTGAGATGTAGTTCGGTACCTGAACATACTACATCGATGTAAGAAGGGACTAAGGGACATTCCCACTTACTGAATCTTTATTGATCATTCAATTGGATTATATAAGAATAAGATTAAGCTAGAACTTGTGATTCTATCAGGATTTACCTCTATTTTGTATTTTATTGTATTTTAAAAGTTTTATTTTGGTGGATTACTATCTCCATGTATTTCTAATGTTTTTTTATAATGACATGGAATAATCATCATGTTTATGATATGTCCCTTGGATTTTTACTACTACATCCATATTTATTTTTATCTTCATTCAATGATTTATATTATTCTTTCTATTTATTATTCACTTGTGATACCGCAGTGTTAGACTAATCCTAAAGGTATAGTCTCACCACCATACCACTATAGACCATCCATAATAGTTAGAAGCATCTGTCATTAGTATAGGGGAGGATAAGGACATGTGACCCACAGATATGTGGAACTATTTAGTGTCTCACAGTTTGGAACATTACAGTTATATTCTAGTCTTTTTCCCATAAATCACTTTATACATACCCATGAGAGGTCGACATGGGTGGAATTTCTAGAAATACATGGATGTCTCGTTAAAAATACACCTTAGATGTGGGATACAATGATATATTAGTGGATAAAATATGGATGTTCTCAACGTGTAAGAGTTTATGTAGTATGTATCAAATGGTTACTCTTGAAATAAGGACTTGCAAAAATGTCTCTAAGGATCACCTTGTAAAATGTATGGGTCACCCATTAATCTATTTTGATAGAATAACATTAAATGCAATCTATAGTGGAGTCCCTATTATACGTAAGGGTTGATCGGGACATTCGGCGACGGCTTCGGGAGAAAGGGGCGAACCCTAACTCCCTGTGGCTTCGTCGGCTTCAGCGACGGCCCCTCCCCCCTCGGGGGAGGGGGGTCCTCCAGGGTTCCCCAATGGAGTCGCTTCTCCTTTCATCCCTTTTTCGAACCTAAATTTTCTCCCCCCATTTCCCTCTATCTCGCTAAATCCGAAGGTCTCAGATTTGCTTGACGGGTTGCCGAACCTCTAGTTGTCATCCGCGGAGTTCTCGGCCTCCTCAGACTTACTGAAACATACCCTCGTTGCCAGATTTCATGGACGCCGCCCTTCAGTTGATTCTTTTGACAGATTCGTCTTTGACAGTTGGGGTTTGCAGGATAGGGAGACAGTGGGTCTTCTGGACTACCGACAGATTATGGTACGATTTACTTCGGAAGCTGGCCTTATTCAGGCTTGGGAAAAGGCTCCTCGAGTCTTCAATGGTTCCAAATTTTCTCTTCTTCGGTGGACCTTTGACTTGCATATGAATCGGGATTCCCCCACGATGGTGATTTGGGTTAGATTCCCGAGCCTCCCTCTGCCATTTCTAAATCCTTCTGTGATGCGTATGCTAGGAAATCTGATAGGTAGATACTTGTACTTGAATAGCCGCATGGAGTCACTTTGTCACCCTGTTAATCCACGTATTTGTGTGGAAATGGATATGTCCAAGGACCCGTTTGAATATGTGTGGGTTACTGTGGGAGAGGAGTATAGATGCAAGCAGATGGTGATATATGAGACTTGGACGGACTTCTACTCGGGTTGCAAATGGCTGGGGCACCCATTGAGATTCTATCGTAATGTGCTCCGATGGAAGTATCTGGGAAGGGGAGAGGGAAAATGCATAGAGAGGGAGCCACGGGGTGAGTTGGAGAGGGTGGTTCAGGGATCTCACTTGAAGGATTCTAGTAAGGGGAAAGGATTTTCTCTTTATCAAGACTGCAGGGAGGAGATCTTAGCAGGTTGTTCTACCGACAATATGGCGGGCATTGAGGTAGAAGAAAACATGAGGGAGGCATTAAGTGACCAGATGAACCCTATGGACAAGGGGTTGGGGGAAGGATTGGCTCTCCTTGAAGTAGCTGGAGGGGAAGGCACACCCCGGTTAGCTTTATAACAGGAGTTTGTTTCGCTGGCCGATATAGGGTCTGCCAGAAAATCTTGCAAGAGGGGGGGAGGCCAAAGCCCCCCAAAGTCTAAACAGGATCAACAAAGGCAAGCTCCCATTTCCCTGAATAACAGGTTTGAAGGTTTGCTTGAGGATACTTCAAGCTCTATGAAGATTATTCCCTCTGACATAGAGGATGGGTGCAAGAATGATCACAATGGGGGTGAATGCACTCAACAGGAAGTTATAACTCCATCTCAGGTGAACAGAGGTCACTCAAGGAGGAGTAGAAGGAGGGACTATTCGTCCTTTCCCCCCCCCCCCCATTAGAGACCAGATCGGCCAGTTGATAAGTGGGAAAAGGGGCACCTCGGAGGAGGGTGGCACACGGATGGCAGGTGTCTAGGAGGGCATTCATTGGAGTTTTTACTTAGTAGTGAGTAGGAAGTGTCTGAGAAGGTCTTATGGATCAATGCCTCGAAGCAGGAGGCTGCTTCCATGACGAGGAGAACCTTAAGGGTAACATTCAATGAGGAACAATATGCTTGGATTGATAAACAAGACTCAATCCTTGTTTGGGGTTTCAACAGAGGGAGGATCAACATCGAGGAGTATATTCAATCATGGGACCAATTGGCCTCAGAATTTGAAAAAATTCTGTCAGATTCCCCAAACATACAGGTTTCATCGTTATCTTGGAAATTGTCTCAAGACATGGTATCTGGTAAGCTTAGTTTCATCTTCAATGCTCCGAGTTAATTGGGTGGTTTACATGCATGGGTTATGGGGTCTTCGGTCTGGCATGGAGGTTTTTCTGTGTTGTGCGGTTTGTGTGCTGTTTGTTGGTACGTCACAGGTCTTCTTGTTGGGCTAGAGCTTTCTGTCAGCTTCTTTGCAGGACATTTTGGACAAGGCTGTTTTGGAGGGATGGCAACATCGGGAGGGACCATGCTTGCATGGGATCGCTGAGTTCCCTGCATGGGGATGGTGGTTATGCTGTTGCTTGAAAGAGGTATCATGTTTCTTACATTCTTCTGATTGGGTTGTTGGGTGTTTGTTGGAACCTACGGTATTTCACTTTTCCTATAAAAGTGTTTTTCTTAATAAAAAAAATACTTTCCAGCCTATTATACGTAAGGGTAGACACTGAGATACATAAGTTTTTCACTATATGTAAGGGTGATACACTAAGGTTTATAGAGTCTATAAAAAAATTCAATGTCTTGAAACATAATGGATGGTATATAAAAGAATCCCTGATATGTAAAAGAGTTGCAATATTGATGAATTTTTTGTTTTTTTTGTGATATATAATGGTTAAGCTGATATTTTATGGTCAGGATAATTGGTAATGACCTTACAAGAGGGTAGTTATACACACAGGTTTCTTTGATATGTAAGGATCTATAAAATTTAAAAATTTATAGATATTAATGTTATGATACGTGAAAAAGTTAATATATATAGGTTCATCTATAATAGTAAACCATAGGATATTTTTTAAATATACAAAACTGTTAGATTATATTTAAGGGATACTAAATTTTAATAAAATTGAAATGGACAATTTTTTATTAAAAAATTATTATTTATTATAGTAAATTTAGATAGAGGCATCATGCATTATTTAATTCAGTTGTCCATGGAGAGGGTCATTTTTTTGTTCATTTTTCATACTTCTCCAATAGTGAGATGCCATATTATTCATAACATACTATTGAACAATTTATTATTAGAAGTCTCTATTGTTATGTCTAGTAACCTACACACACCTATTATTTGTTGGCCTATCCATTTCATCATATCATAACATTTATAACTAATTAAAAGTATTTTTGGACAATATTTTGAATATACCATTTTGATCCAAATTAAACTCTATCCATTGACAATTGGATTCCAGTTATCTCTATACTTTCATGTCCATCCCACTAGAGAGTTGTAGTGTTTGGCTTTTTAATATGAGGATAATATTTTTCTTCGATATAAGGGATCCCCGGAGGAAGACCACACTATGAGTAATTCACTTACTATAATGGACCATGTGGATATTGATGTTGTTGTGAACCCCTTTTATCCGGGATTTAATTTAGGATGACTACAAAATGATTAATTCCCTGATTAAACACAAATAATTAGTTTCCAAATTATAATTGGTTAAATGTATTAAGTTATAATATGGGTTTCAAATTAAATTATATGATTGTTGATTTATTTTCTCCATTGATTTGATGTTAAATTACTAGCCATGGTAAGATAATATTACTCAATGGTTGGTAACCTTCAAATAAAGTGAATCACTTCAAATAAGGCTCATGAACCCTATGATATTAATATAATTTTAATTCATTTATATGTGTAGCCACATTCACCTACCAAGTTCTTAACAGGAAATATAATTAAATTCAATATGTTTTAATTTAATTTTACAATCCTATTATTTTGGTTAATAGTGACATATTAATATATGTAGAGGCTACTAGTTTGACTGTTAGGGTTAAAATACATTAAAAAATCGGTATATTGAAGGAAACTAAGGGGGTTCTTATATTAGAACTAGGATTCAAAAGGATTTAAATAAATTCCCCACGATAATCTCTAGAATGAAAATATTTGGTAAATGCATGAAAAAAACATGGTAACCCAAAGGAATATGGGTTGGGACTGGATGAATGCATAACATAAATTAATTTAGATCAATTCTTGTGAATTTGTTGACTGACTTACAACCCTAGAGAATCTAACTTTTATTATCTAATATGATATATTTGGAATGACGAAAAATGGAGTGTTGGGTATATCTAGGTTATAATTAAATATTTTGATATGAGATTCCTATCTCTCACTTGATTATAATGTTTTGTAAACATTCATATATATATTGAATATTATTTTTAATTGGAGAATTAAACACCCTGAGTGATATAATATTGTATATGTATAAGGCCCCAGCCATAAACCTTACTTAATCCTGAGTTATTACATGATTACACATTGTGGATCTTTTCAGGTTTAGAGTTTTAGAAAATTAGATCATGAAACATTCATTACATTAAACATTTTGACAAAGTGGTTACATAAAATACAATACTCATTCTTCCCATCAACGGAAACATATTGAAAATAAAACACAGATTCTTTCTTGACACATCCTTGACACTATCATCACATCATGTACCATTCCCTTGACCTGTGAAAAAACATTTCAAAAACATGGGATGAGCATAAAAAGCTCAGTAAGGGTTATAAAAATATGGAAAGGAAACATGAGTTCACATACACATAAGAATGAAATCATACATTACCCATAAAACATAGGCTCTTTAACATACCTCATCAAATCATCAATAAATCATAGAAATCATAAGACATAAAAGGTAACTTGAGGAATTCATAACATTCATACGTAGGGAGTAACCCTCTTGGTTACGTTTGGAATACAAACCACAATATATTCCCTAAATCTCTTCGGAGAAACCTTACCGTTTCACTTCATTGCGTTACCCAATGAATTGGAGATCTATATCAGGCTCACCCGCCCTTAGTTTATCATGGAACCACCCGTTTTCATAATAATGCCCAAGAACCATAACATAATCTTATCACATAAAACATGCATAAACGAAACATAACATTTCCACCATTAAATAACAATATATCAATACAACACATTGATATAAAATCATTATCAAAACTATTTTAAATACCAAAATAAATGAAAAGTAAAACATGGTATTTATTTTTTTAAAAAAAGAAGGTATGGCTGGTAGAAGAAGTCGAAACTCAAATGATGGTCACGGCGACAGAGAAGTCGTTGTCACCGCATACGTACGAAAAAAACATTCCCTTTTTTCGTTTAGTAAAAATCTTGGTATAAAAAAGATTACTTTTTGGATAAAAATAAGTCAAAGGGGTTTATACACCATATAAAATAATGTTGTGTATAAAACAAAAAATGCCTCAATGAATGGAGATTGAGACGAAGACCCTTACAGAGACGATATCCTTGGTTTAAGGATAAATCAACTTAATAATTATGTGTGACAAACGAATACACCAAATATAAGTGGATATTATGTGTAAAATAATCAAAGGTCATTCACACATATTCAAAAGATGACATATTCAATAACTACATGTTGAACCCAATGAAATCGAAATTGGGATAAGAAGTTCCCTTGACAGCCTAACGGTGTCACATTAAAATGAGTTAATGAGAGATAAAAAAAGGGTATCTCATCACATGGACATAAATTTTACATCAATAAGGATATATTAGAACATATCCCAACATAAAAATTCGTAAATTAAAAGACCCAACTAAAGATGTCTTTTAAAAAGAGGAGGGTGAAGGGTTCCCTTACCGACATGGGTATCTTTCAAAACATACACCTCGTGAAAGAAGGACAATACAACATTGATGTAAATAATCATAAAAGAAATTATATTACACAATGAATAAAATAATGGTAAGTACATACACCACTCAAAGGAAATTGTGGCAAATGTAGCATAAATCTAACGGGAATAAAAGTGAGATGAAAAATCCCTTACGAAAACTTGGCAGCCTAACGGCGCCACATAAAACATCCAAAAATGGATTGATGAGATCAAATAGGGTATCTCATCACATTAAAATAAAATTTACAGCAAGATTAATATAAAAGAACACCCCCCATCATAACAAAGAAGAGCTTAAAAAAGTGACATAAAGGAGAGTACTTAAAGAGAAAGAGAGAGGTTAGATCTCTTATGAAAATTCAGCAGCCTAACGGCGCCACTCGAAACATCCAAAATGGATTGATGAGAGATAATAGGGTCTCTCATCATATGAACATAAAACGTACAGTAAGAGAAATATAAAAGAACATCCCAATAACAATAAAGATGAGCATAGAAGGCATGACATAAAAGAGTGTACTTAAAAAGAAAGAGAGGAGTAGGATCCCTTACCTTGGATCCGACTTGCCCCGATCGTTCTTTAAAGTCATGAATAATAAACTTGAGTTAACTTCCACTTTAATAAGAACCTTTTTCTAGTTAATTAATCCTTTTATATCACTTATTGCAATGTTATAAACATTATTTAATCATTTAAGTTAATAGTGTTTTTTTTGTCGATATTTGGTTCTTAAGTCGAAAGTGGACTTCTAATAATTACATGTTGTTCGTGTGGTCAAATTTTCATTATATCCAGAATTATATTCATTATTTGGATATCATATATATCATATATCCAGAATAAAAATTTATTTATAATATTACATAATCATTTAGAGGTAAAAATGAAATGCACCGTTCATGGAGACGGTAAGTCGTAGGTACGCATGAACGCTACTTTCATTTCTTTTTCATATTAATGGAATTAAAACAAAATGAGAGGTATGTATATTTTAATTCCATAATAATATTCATCATTTATATGTATCATTCATCATATATATCCATTATATACATGTACTTATAATAGTACAATACATTTGGGGATAAGAAATGAAATGCACCGTTCATGGAGACGGTAAGCCGTACGTACGCATAAACGCTACTTTCATTTCTATTTCATATTTTCATGGAATGGAATAATAATTATATAGAGGTATGTTATAATTCTATTATAAAATCATGTATAATAACTTTAAATCCATCCTTTATACATCCCACATATGGCATTAACGAATCACATCATTTTGAGGGGGCGGTTGTCCGCACTTCCTTAAATGAAGATATCGCGTTTACCCATAATGGAAGCCATAAAGGTATTCCCAAAAAAGAAAAATACAGAAGATTAAGTAAAACATATACATATTATATATCATATATAAATATAGTGACATCTTAATGGCCTCCTTTGAAGGTGTTAAAAGAATGTTGAACAATCATCGTTTCGGGAGGCATAAATTCGCCATCCACAGAAACCGTATGTTCTTTAACCATTAGATGTAGGTGTGTGTATGTGTAGCTAGAATACTTATTATAAAAACATCCTAGTATATTGAAGATACTGTAGTTGTTACAAAATAAATGAATAAAAAGAGTTTATGGGGTTGAAGTGGCAAAATAAAACGAAAGGACTCAAGTGAACACATTACCTTAAAATCGGGTAACTCCCTTTGGTTTGAGATCAAAGGCTTCCTTGGGAAGACTTATAACCAAAGTGATGCTTCAAGGAGTAAGAGAGGGATGTGGAGAGAAAAAATGGGCAGGGGTTGGCCGATCCAAAGGCTTTGGGAGTGTGGGTAAGGAGGTAGAGGTGGGGGCCTTTTATAAGAGGAGAGGAGGGGCACTCTTGTAAAGTTACAAAATGTTACTTTATTTTCAAAAGAGCTTCGGATTTTAAAGGTCCCAAATTGATTTATTTCGAGGATAAGGTGATAAGGGTTCTAAATCCACTCATCCAATAGGTTTTGTACATGTTTAGGTCTTATATATTACATTATCTTTTCGTTTATTTAATCCGTTAAATAATGAGGTCATCGCTGCATCATCATGATGTCATAAATAATTTATTATATTTACTGTCTAAAAATTATATAAAAAATACTATGATGTAGGAAATATTTTTAGATTTCCAATGAATATTTATAGTCAAAAATCTGATTTGTATAACCCCATGTAAAAATTGTTTTAGTAAAACATTTCATGTTTGTCTCGTTTTTTACTTTAACTTTAAATAAAACGATATTATTCACATTTTCCAACCAATGTGGCTTCATGGGGTCCCCAAGTTGACCCATGGGTTTTCTTGGTCGGCCATGACTCATCCAATGAGTTTATTACATGTGTCAAGTTCATTTCATATTATTAAAATATTATTTTTACCTTAAACTACACTAATTACCTCTAATCGCGATTAAAAACATAATAAGTTACTATTCACCCAAAAAATTATATTTATCCAATTGAACCAAATTTTACTTCTTAATGAAAACCATGTATGTCATATTTTTTAAATTCAAAACAAAAAGATGGCAAAATTTCATTTAAACAAAAAAATCAGTTTTTAAAAGTACCACTTAGTGGTTTCACTATTCATCAAAAATTGATGTTTTTCCGAAAAATCCCAAAAATTCCCCATAAGATATATTTGATATTCCGAATTCAAAAAATAATTATCTTTTACAAAATTAAAAAAATATAAGTCACATTAATTAATATCATAATTAATTCCCGCTATCAAAGAAAATAGCGTGTTTTTATGAAACAATATGTATCAAAAGATTGACAGTAGTTTAAGTCTGATTTCAAAGTGAAATTAATTCCAACGACCACTATTGGATTTAATGGTAAAAATATATTCTAATTTCACTTTAAAACCCATTCAAAAGATAATCTAATCATATAAATAAATTAGATTAAAAAGAGGTTTTGATTTAAAATACAACATTTTACACTATTCATTAAAAAATGAACATTATCGGAAAGATACCAAAAATTTACACAAAGTAAATTTTGATGTCCTGATTCTAAAGAAGTGTTTTATTTGGTCCAATATAATATATAAGAGTGAACAAAACTATATTTAATGAGAGTTCACCATCAAAAGGCGATAAGTGAACCTTTAGTGAAAACTAGGGCATATACGCCTAAAATTGAATTCTTTCCGAATTTTAAGCATTTATCTTTTATTGGATAAATGTAAAAACATTTAAAAACATATATAATCATATTTTAGTTATTTCTATCCATTCCATCCAATACAACGGCTACATGTTAACTACCATTTAAAATAATATTATTTTATTATTAGAGTGCAACGTAAGATTCCCAAGAAACTCATTGTTGCGTGTTGGGTACGCCATTGAGCATAGTGTACCCTTTAAAGTCATATTAATATTTTATTCACAGATATGTATAAATATGAAAATGTCATATTCTTTATTTACCTGGGGTGTTACATCCCTTCCCCCTTTTGGGAATTGCATCCTCGTAATTTTTAAAATTGGGCTTGGAAACATCCTTGAAAGTCCCACATCGGAACAAGAGTCGGTAAAAAAATAACTTTAAAATAAATAAAGATACGTACAAAGGTCACCCGAGTTAACCCATACTAGGATGTAGAAAAAAAATATGGGCATGGAGGAGAAAACATAGGGTCATGTTCTGATGGAGAGTGATATAAAACATGTTTAGGAGAAAGTTAACAATAAGAAAATCACAAACTTGTGATGGGTTAAACGGTGTTGGGTTCCCCAGTAGGAAACGTTAATAGACAACATTTTTGTTTAAGTTACTTTTTATTGAGGAATTTATTCATAAGGAAACATAATCACTTATCATGTTGAATTTCAACTTTTACTAGATTCCTTTTTCAAACTCATACTTTTTTTCCAAAAGACGAATATTTAGGGAGACTTGTTCGCATTAAGAGTACTATAATCAACTTCTATAGAATCGCCTAATCCACCAAAGAGAACTATATACTTCCCATTTCGTTAGGCTTTAACCAAAACCAAAACCAAAAGGTTAGTACAAGGTCAGATAATCCAGAAAAGGATAACCCTTTAAAAAGAAAATCTATGCTTAATCTCCAAAATTTGTCCAACAAAACCCATAGTTCAATGAGGACCATCTGATAAACAATTTGTCCATAAAATTATTCAAAGTAAACAAATCTAAGATTGAGACCCAAATATTTGAAGGATTTAGTCACATAGTCTTCCAAGTTAAATCGTAACATTTATCTCCAAAAAACATCAGTTGCTCCTAAAGTCTCGTATTGAAATGTAATTAACCTAATCACATATCCTCCATGATAGGTGGATCATTTTCATAAATAACCCAAAATCAACATACTCTTAATTCATAAAATCATATAACTATAAAGAATCAGTCAAACTAACTAGGGACTTCACGTATTCTAGTGGTAGGCGATAAATACCTGTCACACTTTGGTTGTGGGTTCGATTCCTGCAGCTTTGTCCGACACGATGGGCAGTCACACGGTCTGCGTGTTGTCCTTTTTCCAAAACTATATAATTCTTAAATAATTCCCCAAAAAGAGATAAAATCATAAAAAATGATCATAAAATGTTTTAACCTCAAGTTTATCTCATGCCTTTCATTTTCCAGCATATCATATAATAAACCATAATTACCTCAAAAGTAAGGATCATATAAACTGTAATGGTTACCTTTATAATTATTACTTGAAATTTCACATAGATTGTTCATCTCGTACATGATGCATTACAGAACATACCAAGGTTCAAGTGGTTGATCACGACTCCTTGATATTTGGTTTTGAACAACCATGAGTTTCCTCATTGAATCCTCTATTTTATCTAGTCTCTTAATTAGAGAACCACCACAGTTTCCTTCAAACTTGTTGTCTCTTTGGTGCCTGCTATATCCATCCATTCACTAAAAACAGAAATGTCAGTGTGAGTATATCAACAAAACCATCATGTACTAATGAGGAAGGTAAACACTAAGATATACTTACTCATTCACTTTATCTAAAACTAGGACTCTTTCTGAAATCCTAACCATTATGGTAATGTCACTTGTTCTTAGAGAATACTCTAACCTATAAAGTTATCTAAACCACCCTCTGATACCAACTATAAGGCCCCATCCTTAAACCTTACATAATCTTGAGTTATTACAAGATTACACATTGAGGATCTTTTCAGGTTTAGAGTTTTTGAGAATTAGATCATGAAACTTGCATTACATTCCGCATTTAAACAAAGTGGTTACATAAAAGACAATATTCATTCTTCCCATCAAAGGAAACATATTGAAATTAAAACACATATTCTTTCTTGACACATCCTTGACACTATCATCACATCATGTACCTTTCCCTTGACCTGTGAAAAAAAATTTCAAAAACTTGGGATGAGCATAAAAAGATCAGTAGGGGTTATAAAAATATGGAAAGGAAACATGAGTTCACATACACATAAGAATGAAATCATACTTTACCAATAAAACATAGGCACTTTAACATACCTCATCAAATCATGAATAAATCATAGAAATCATACGACATAAAAGGTAACTTGAGGAATTCATAACATTCTTTCGTAGGGAGTAACCCTCTTGGTTACGTTTGGAATACCCATCACAGTATATTCCCTAAATCTCTTCGGAGAAACATTAACGATTCACTCTTTCACGTTACCCAATGCATTGGAGAGCTATATCGGGCTCACCCACCCTTAGTTTATCACAGAACCACCCGTCTTCATAACAATTCCCAAGAACCATAACATAATCTTATCACATAAAACATGCATAAAGGAAACATAACATTTCCACCTTTAAATAACAAGATATCAATACAACACATTGATATAAAATCATTATCAAAACCATTTTCAATACCAAAATTAATGAAAAGTAAAACATGGTATTTATTTTTCTTTTAAAAAGAAGGTATGGCTGGTAGAAGAAGTCGAAACTCAAATGATGGTCACGGTGACAGAGAAGTCGTTGTCACCCCATACGTACGAAAAAAACATTCCCTTTTGTCGTTTAGTAAAACGCTTCGTATAAAAAAGATTCCTTTTTGGATAAACATAAAAGTAAAAGGGGTTTATACACCGTATAAAATAAGGTTGTGTATAAAACAAAATATTCCTCAATGAATGGAGATTGAGACGAAGTCCCTTACAAAAACAGTATCCTTGGATTAAGTATAAATAAATTAAATAATTATGTGTGACAAAAAAATACACCAAATATAAGTGGATATTATGTTTAAAATAATCAAATGTCATTCACACATATTCAAAAGATGACATATTCAATAACTACATGTTGAACCCAAAGAAATCGAAATTGGGATAAGAAGTTCCCTTGACAGCCTAACGGTGTCACATTAAAATGAGTTGATGAGAGATAAAAAAAAAGGGTATCTCATCACATGGACATAAAATTTAAATCAATAAGGATATATGAGAACATATCCCAATATAACAATATGTAAATTAAAAGACCCAACAAAAGAAGTCTTTTAAAAAGAGGAGGGTGAAAGGTTTCCTTACCGACATGGGTATCTTTTCAAACATACACCTCATGAAAGAAGGACAATACAACATTGATGTAAATACTCATAAAAGAAATTATATTACACAATGAATAGAATAATGGGAAGTACATACACCACTCAAAGAAAATTGTGGAAAATGTAGCATAAATCTCACGGGAATAAAAGTTAGATGAAAAATCCCTTACGAAAACTCGGCAGCCTAACGGCGCCACTTAAAACTTCCAAAAATGGATTGATGAGATCAAATAGGGTATCTCATCACATTACAATAAAATTTACAGCAATTGTAATGTAAAAGAACATCCCCCATCATAAAAAATATGAACTTAAAAGAAGTGACATAAAGGAGAGTACTTAAAGAAAAAGAGAGAGGTTAGATCTCTTACGAAAATTCAGCAGCCTAACGGCGCCATCGAAACATCCAAAATGGATTGATGAGAGAAAATAGGGTCTCTCATCATATGAACATAAAACATACATTAAGATAAATATAAAATAACATCCCAATAACAAGAAATATGAGCTTAGAAGGCATGAAATAAAAGAGTGTACTTAAAAAGAAAGAGAGGAGTAGGATCCCTTACCTCGGGTCCGACTTGACTCGATCATTCTTTAACGTCCTAAATAATAAACTTGAGTTAATTTCCAATTTATTAAGAACCTTTTTATAGTTCATTTTTCCTTTTAGATCACTTATTGAAATGTTAAAAACATTATTTAATCATTTTTGTTAATAATGTTTGTTTTGTCGATATTTGGTTCTTAAGTCGAAAGTGGACTTCTTACAATTACATGTTGTTCGTGTGGTCAAATGTTAATTATATCCAGAATTATATTCATGATTTGGATATCATATATATCATATATATCAATAATGTAAATGTATTTATATTATTACATAATCATTTAGAGTTAAGAAATGAAATGCACCGTTCATGGAGACGGTAAGCCGTATGTACGCATGAACGCTACTTTCATTTCTTTGTCATATTAATGGAATTAAAACAAAAAGAGAGGTATTTATATTTTAATTACATAATTATATTCATCATTTAGATGTATAATTCATCATATATATCCATTATATACATGTACTTATAATAGTACATTACATTTGGGGATAAGAAATGAAATGCACCGTTTATGGAGACGGTAAGCCGTATGTACGCATGAACTCTACTTTCATTTCTATTTCATATTTTCATGGAATGGAATAATAATGATATAAAGTTATGTTATAATTATATTATAACATCATATATAATAACTTTAAATCCATCCTTTATACGTCCCACATATGGCATTAACGAATCACATCACTTTGAGGGGGGATAGTCCGCACTTCCTTAAATGAAGATATCACGATTACCCATAATGGAAACAATAAATGTATGACCAAAAAGAAAAATACAGAAGATTAAGTAAAACATAAACATATTATATATCATATATAAATATAGTGACATCTTAATGGCCTCTTTTGAAGGTGTTAAAAGAATGTTGAACAATTATCGTTTCGGGAGGCATAAATTCGCCATCCACGGAAACCATATGTTCTTTAACCATTAGATGTAGGTGTGTGTAAGTTTAGCTCAAATCCTTATTATAACGACATCCTAGTATATTGAATATACTGGATTTGTTACAAACTAAATGAATAAAAAGAGTCTAGGGGGTTGAAGAGGCAAAATAAAACAAAAGGACTCAAGTGAACACATTACCTTAAAACCGGGTAACTCCCATTGGTTTTAGCGCAAAGGCTTCCTCGGGAAGACTTCTGCCCAAAGTGAGGAATCAAGTAGGAAGAGAGGGAAGTGGAGAGACAAAATGTTCAGGGGTTGGCTGAGACAAAGGATTTGGGAGTGTGGGTAAGGAGGTAGATGTGGGGCCTTTTATAAGAGGAGAGGAGGGGCACTCTTGTAAAGTTACAAAATGTTACTTTATTTTCAAAAGAGTTTCGGATTTTAAAGGTCCCACATTGATTTATTTCGAGGATAATATGATAAGGGTTCTAAATACACTCATACAATAGGTTTTGGACATGTGTAGGTCTTATATATTACATTATCATTCCATTTTATTTAAATCGTTAAATAATGAGGTCATCGCTGCATCATCATGATGTCATAAATAATTTAATATATTTAATGTCTAAAAATTATATAAAAAATACTATAATGTAGGAAATAGTTTTATATTTCCAATGAATATTTATAGTCAAAAATCAAATTTGTATAACCCCATGTAAAAATTGTTTTAGTAAAAAATTTCATGTTTGTCTCATTTTTTACTTTAACTTTAAATAAAAAGATATTAATGTCATTTTCCATCCAAAGTGGCTTCATGGGGTCCCCAAGTTGACCCATTGGTTTTATGGGTCGTCCATGACTCATCCAATGAGGTTAGGACATGTTTCACGTTCATTTCATATTATTAAAACATTATTTTTACCGTAAACTACACTAATTTCCTCTAATCGCGAATAAAAACTTAATAAGTTACTATTCACCAAAAAAAATTATTTGTATCCCATTGAACTGCATTTTACTTCTTAATGAAAACCATTTATGTCATATTTTTTAAATTCAAAACACAAAGATGGCAAAATTTCATTTAAACAAAAAACTCAGTTTTTATAAGTACTACTTAGTGGTTTCACGATTCATCAAAAATTGAAGTTTTTCAGAAAAATCCCAAAAATTCACCATAAGCTATATTTGATATTCTGAATTCAAAAATGAAGTCTATTTTACAAAATTCAAAACATATAAGTCACATTAATTAATTTAATAATTAATTCCCGTTGTCAAAGCAAATAGCGTGTTTTTATGAAACAGTATGTATCAAAACATTGACACTAGTTTAAGTTTGATTTCAAAGTGAAATTAATTCCAATGACCACTATTGGATTTAATGGAAAAAATATATTCTAATTTAATGTTAAAACCAATTCAAAAGATAATCTAATCATATAAATAAATTATATTAAAAAGAGGTTTTGATTTAAAATACAACATTTTACACTATTCATTAAAAAATGAACATTATCGGAAAGATACCAAAAATTTACACAAAGTAAATTTTGATATCCCGATTCTAAAGAAGAGTTTTATTTGGTTAAATAGAATATATAAGAGTGAAAAAACTATATTTAATGATGGTTCTCCATCAAAAGGAGATAAGTGAACCTTTAGTGAAAACTAGGGCATATACACCTAAAATTGAATTATTTCTGAATTTTAAGCCTTTATCTTTTATTGGATAAATGTAAAAACATTTAAAAACATATATAATCATATTTTAGTTATTTCTATCCATTCCTTCCAATACAACGGCTACATGTTAACTACCATTTAAAATAATATTATTTTATTATTAGAGTGCAAAGTAAGATTCCCAAGAAACTCATTGTTGCGTGTTGGGTATGCCATCGAGTATAGTGTCCCCTTTAAAGTCATATTAATATTTTATTCAAAAATGTGGATAAATATGAAAATTTCATATTCTTTATTTACCTGGGGTGTTACAATATGGTTCTTGAGTTGGGTGATAACTCTCCATGGGTGATGGTATATTGATGATTATGTTTTGGTGGGACACTATTCACATATGAGTGATGATAATTTGGAGGTAGTTACTTGTTGGATTGAAAATCAAACTTTGGTGATGATGTATTGGACATGATTTTGAAATTTGATGATATTGAATACAATTATTGCTATATTATGTTTTGCTTCATACCACAACATATTAAGTAGGTATATATAAAGTTAGGTGTCACCTGTAATTTTTTTTGTACCTTCTAGATTTTATTATTGAACATCAACATGTGAACTATTTAAATATTAAATCATTATAGATAAAATTATTATATTCCTTCTTACACATTTTCACATCATATACATGAACACTATGTAATTCCCAAACCCCCGAAGCCTAGGGTCAGTGCATTATTTTAATTCATTGGAATGATTATTAGGAATCAAATCCCGAAAGACTGATTAGTTTAGCAGTCTTGGAAAATTGACTACATACATAAATGTTACATTACAAATTATAAAATAACACCCAACAAAAATGATTAATTTAGAATGTCATTAATACTCTATCATAACCCTACTTATCAATCATAATACACATCTTGGAATCTTGGGAAAATAAAACATAAGAAAGGGGTGAGGTCATATTCTCAGTAAGGGTAACAATATAACAAGAACTTTCATAAATAAGCATGAACATTTAGGGCAATGTATAAGACTAAAAAAGATTCCATTTAAACATAAAAATCAGCATAATATGGAAATGATAAATCAAATAATTCATTTAATTATTCTCATGGATATTCTACTAGTCGAATAATCACATGTAAAATCAATAGATAATTTCATAACGACGGAATGAATAATGCCAGACTTTATAACCACATAGACTAGTCCTTGTGCCAGGACTACCAACAATATTTTTTCAAGGCCTTGTTCCAAGGCACTAGTTTGTCTCATGAGACCTATTGATGCATCGAGGAGCTATATCAGGCTCCACCTGTAACATACTATGTCCAAATCATTGCTCATGTGAAAAGGTTTAAAAAAAACAAAAACATTCGCATTAAAACTAAAATACGAAATGTCAATACCTTATCCATAGATCATTAATGGTATAAAAATAACACACCCACCTTTAAAAATTTCACAAAACCTTAAATGAAGTATAAAATATATTAATCATAATAAATAAACCTCGATCAAAAATAACAACTAATAAAGGATGTTGACATAGTTGAAAGTGATCAGTAAAAATATTTTATAGAAATATCCCTTTATCATGAAAAATTTTAAAACTATAACTATTTATCAAGAAACTATTTAAATTATATTTTTTAATCAATGTTTCCCACAACAATATGAATATTTTAAAAGGAACTTATATTTAAAAAAAATTATTTCCATATAAATAAATCCTTAAATCCATTTTTAAAACATGGTCATTAATGGGAATGATTTAGAGGAATTAATTTTTTAAAAATTTAAAATAATATTTTAGTTAGAGTTCCTAACCAAATGAGAGATGCTTGAATAAAAATAATTGAGGTAATAAAAAAATTAAAATATCATGAGAATAAAGGGATTCATCATATTCTTTGTCAAAGTATAGTTTATAGAACAAATAAATGTGAATTGGCGCATAACAACAAAGAAGTCCCAATGGAAAGTAAGTTGAGATGAATTACTTTATAATGATTGTATAATTAGGTTAGGGATAAATCAATGACATAATTAAGTGTGACAAATATAAATACCCTCAATAAGATTGTATATTAGTTTAAATCAATTAGAGGACATTCGAACATGTTCTTGTAAAAACAACACCAATGACTTGGATGTTTAACTCAATGAATAGAAACTATGTTAAAATTACCCTTATCAAGTTTATATGTATGACATGAAAATTTTTCAATGGAGTGATTATGTGTATCAAAAGTATATCCACACAATTCATTGTATAAATTACTACATATGTAATGAAATAGTGATTTCACATATAATCATGGAGTAATGTAATCAATGATGTTCACATAAAACCGAATGAGTGGAAATTGAATTTTGAAATTCCCTTATTGATTTAATAACTTCTCAAATATACACCCCATGAAAT
Source organism: Viscum album (assembly GCA_963277665.1). Classification (NCBI taxonomy): domain Eukaryota; kingdom Viridiplantae; phylum Streptophyta; class Magnoliopsida; order Santalales; family Viscaceae; genus Viscum; species Viscum album. The sequence goes on along the minus strand of OY728129.1, from coordinate 273,845,301 downwards.
ATTGATAATTCAATGGTGATGTAAATACCCATAAATTAAACCATTTTACATAAATAATACAATAATGGGAAGTACATAAACCACACAAAATGTAATTGTGTCAAATATAGCATGATTATCATGGGAATAAAAGTGAGATGAAAATCCCTTACCTTGTACTTTTCATTAGTATATGTTAGGTTAAACTCATGTATAATGTTGAAATAATTTTTATGAAAAAATTCTAGAAAACACTACATAAATATGATATCATATATGATCCTCTAATATTTCTTTGTTAATAATATTTCAGTAGTATCATCATTTTCGGTTGTTAACTTATTTGTTTTCCTTTATATGCTTGGTTACATAAGACATATTCTTTATTGATAGTATGTATTTGATTCATATCCAAAATTATATTAATTTCTTATACATTATTATTAATCATAAATTAAAAATAATTTTTGAATGATCCTGATGGGGAATTGATCTCATCACGTTCGTGGAGACGGTAATCCGTACGTAGGCACGAGCGACAATATCATTATTTTGATGGTGAAATCACATTAATTAGATGATATGTAATATATAAAGAATAATTAACATATTATATTTATTATTTACATCATTTATACTCATTATTATACCAAACCAAATAATGATGTGTTTGAATAACAAACTACACCACGACGTGGAGATGGTAAGTTGTACGTATTCACTTATTGTGACTTTTTCATTTATAGGACACATAGAATAACGAATATGGTTGTACAATATTTATAATAACATCATATTATAGAGTAGGTACTTGAGTTAGTATTTTGGTATGGAAAAAAATTAAAGAGGAATTGGAAGATGAAAATAACGTGAAAGAAAGTGGTGAAATTATTACCTCTTCTTTGGGTGGTTCCTTTTTAGTTGATCATCAGGGCTCTATAGGTTGGATTTATGGTCAAATTAAATACACTAGGTTGATGTGAGGAACGTTTTGAGGATATTTGGGCAAGGTTTTTTCCTAGAAAAATGGATTTGGAGGTGTGATTTGGAGAGAAGGGGACGTTCCCTTTTATAAGAGGAGTGACAGTAACTTTAGGAAAAGATTAAAATTTTAATTTATTATACAATCATATTTAGTATAAAATGGCTTAAAAAGAAATTTATTTTGATCCGTACGTGGTTATGGGTCGAAATACTCTCAAACAATATGTTTTAGACAAAATTAGTTTACCATTATATCCTTATCTTTTATATTTAACTCTTAGTTAAATAGTTTAATTCTACCGTGTCTTCTTGTATTATTACAATATATGGTTAATAAACATACTCTAAACATCCAAGAGAAACTCAGGTGGTTCATTAATGACATATATTATATTATTTATGAACATTGGCTGAACCTTATATTTTTAAGAATATTATATCAATAGATAATATATTATTTATTTTAACAAATAATTTATGTAAATTTAAACACTCTTTTGTATTTGGTTTTTTTGAAAGTCCTAAAAACTTTATCGACTCGAAAAATATATATCTAATAATACCGAAAATTTCATATTAACCATGAAAATCAGTGTAAATCCAAAAACTTCCAAAATTATATTTATTTGGATATTTATAATATGAGTTATTTTAATAGTTCATTAAGAAGGTAACTAGAGCATCATCATTTTGTCATAAATTTTTTATTATTTAATATATAAAAATTATAAATAAAATACAATTTTGTAGGAAATAATTTTATCTTTCAAATGAATAATTGTAATCGAGTTTTTCTTCTATTTAACCCTATATTGAAAATGGTTTAGTTAATAGACATTGAATTTTACAATTTTAACTCATTTTTAAATAAAATAACAATAAATGTCCTAATCTAATCCACATAAAAAAATAGAATCATGTTTTATTCCTAAGGTTTTTTTAGGTCAAATTATGCTTATCTAATAGAATTAGGACATGTGTTAGGGGAATTGTAATATCAATTTTATCCTTAATTAACCTATTTACTATAAACCATGGTAAATAAAAGTCAAAATATATTATTCACCAAAAATTATATTCATCTTATTGAACCACATTTTACTTACTAATATTACTCGTGTCTCTCTTATTTTTGAAATTCAACTCACAGAAATAGTAAAATTATGTTTTATTAAAAAATTTCAAATTATCCTAGAAGGATTGTAAAGGACAATAAAAAGTTCAATAAAAACTTATACATCTAATTTTTTTATAAAATGACTCCAATGAATTACATTGAACATATATAGGAATTATACATATATTTTTACAATAAATAAATTTATTTACAATAAGTAATTATTTAAATAAAAAGTAGGTTTTAAATAATAACGCAATGTTTTTCACTATTCATCAAAAATTGAATGTTTCCAAAAAATTCCAATAATTCCCCCTAATAGAATTTTGATATAATAAACTTAAAAATGTATTCTATTTTTCCAAATTAAAAACCTATAGGTTTCATTTTTTAATTTAAAATTAATTCTCATTGTCAAAAACCAAAGGCCGGTTTTTAAAAAGAAAAAACTATCAAAAGATTGACACGTGTTTATATCAAATTTAAATTTGAAATTACTTATAATGACATAAATTGTATTAAATGATAAAATTTTAATCTAATTAAACATCAAAATCATTGAAATTCATAATTTAACACTATAAATTATTTCGATTAAAAAATTTGGTTTCAATTAAAACATAGTAATTTTCACTATTTACCAAAATATGAAAGTTATCAGAAAATTACCAAAAATTTAACCAAACTAAATTTTTAAATCCCTCATATAAATAAGAATTTATTTTAATCAAATTGACTATATAAAAGTGTCCAATATTGGTTTTAAAAAGAGATCTCCATTAAAAGGTGGTAAGATTGCATTTCTTGAAAAATACTTAATTTAACTGAAAAAATGAGTTTGTTTATATATTATGTATAATAAAAAAACAATATGGATTCTAAAATTATATTCAGTATATAAAAATAAAATTTTAGTTTATACTATTCATAACAGCTTTTTGAATGGCTAGTTTGGAAAGACATGGTGTGCTCGAACTCAGTGTTTCTTGTTAGGAATGCTATTGAATTACATTAAAGAAAATTACTTACTATGAAATCTTGGGGAGTTAAATTTTTCCTCCCTTTGAGAAATTACGTCCTAGAAATTTTAAAATTGGGCTTGGAAACTTCCTTGAAAGTCCCACATCCACAAAAGAGTCAATAAAACAATAAATTTAAATGAATGAAGGATAAGTAAAAAAAGGTCACCCGAGATAGCCTATACATGGATTCCATGTAAGAAAACATGGATATCGAATATAAACTAAGTGTCAAGTTCTGATGGGGAGTGATAAAAAAACATGATTAGTAGAAAGTTAAATACAAGAAAACTACAAACATGTGATGTGATAAATATTCATTAGTTTCCCAATAAGAAAAGTAAACGGAAAATGTTTTTTTGTTTGAACTTCTATTTCATAAAGTAAACGATTTTATTTATGAGATTTAATAAGAATATAAAGACATATACTAACTTTTTAAGTATATTTTAATTTTTTTAGTAAATTTCAACCACTAACTCATTTTTTTTCAAATGATGAGTATTCAAGATGACTTGGTCACACCTAGAGTGCAAGAATCAACATCTAGAAAATCACATAATCCACAAATAATATACTATATATTTACTTTGTATTTAGAGATTAACCAAAAAAATTGTTAGTACAAGCTGAGATGATCCCCAAAAAATACAATCCTTTAGAGAAAGAAATAATAATCATAATATCTAAAATTAAACCAACAATAGCAGAAGTTCAATAAATACAATTAAATAAACAATTGTACTTAAAATCCTTCAATATAATTCAAACTAATATTGAAACCCAAAACATAGAATAATTTGATTATGTAGTCTTCCATGTTATATTGTCTCTTCAAATAACATCTACTACTCTTAATGTCATATACATAAAAGAAACTAACCTAATCACACATTCTCTATGATAGGTTAATCATTTCCATAAATAATAAAAATCTCTATAAATCCACATTAAAACGAAGATAAAAATCCACAATTACCCATTAAATGAAATCCCATAGTATAGTATTTTTCTTAGCTATATAGTGTTTCCAACAGAGCGAACATCTTCAAAAATAAAATTGATCACTTAATCACCAAATCATTTTACTATGATAAGGATATCCATTTGATAGACATAAAATCCCAAATCAACATATTATTGACTAATAAAATCATTTAACTGAAAACAATTAGTCACACTAACCAGGGACATCATGTACTCTAGTGGTAGGTGATAAATCTCAACCGCAATTTGGTTGTGGGTTTGATTCATGTAGCTTTGTCCGACGCGATGGGTTATCACATGGTTTTCCTATTATCCATTTTTAGAATCTATATTTTATAACCTTCCAAAAATGAGATAAATTCCTCTAAATAACCAAAACAAAATTTCACCCCAAATTTTATCTCATACATCATTTTTTATCCCAAAAATATAATGACAAGTAATTTCATCAAATTCAAGGATTATACAAACCGAAATGGTTATTTATAACTATATCAACAAATGAAAATATAATTCTTCCTAAAATAGCCATTTCACATAACAAACTATAGGTTTACATATACATGAGAAATGTCTTCCAATGTAATCTCATCAACAAAGAGCACTAATTCTATTAGAATTTCACTATCATTTTATTTCGACCTAGGTTTTTCCTTGTCCAATAGGTTATCCTAATGAATATGGAATTCACTTAGGCAACACCCAGGTCTCCTAAATTTGTAGAAAATTACTGTAAATGGATTCATGTGATAATTTTTTTCCTTACCTATCACTCTTCATTTTTCATCGTCAATTTATTACTTTATTTCCTGCTTTCCCACACATAAAGTATTTTTTTGTTCCATTGAGACACATTCCTATGTGTCTCCTTCCACATTTCCTACTTGATGTAAATTGAGCATTATTTTTACCATGGTCTCTACTATGGAAGATTTTATCATTCACTGCCTTTCTCTTATTTGTGGAGTCCGGTAGTTGGTTAATATATATGTTGTTGATAATATTTTTCTGGAAACTGATTCATCATGAACATGATATCTTTTAAACCTATCAAAATTCAATTTAGTTATTCATTTACACCACAGTTCCCACTTTTTACATCATGTTCAATGTTTCAGTGACTTCCTCGGAATCTAGCCATTGACTAACACATGAAAGATTATTCTGAGTCATTAAATCTTTTAAAGAATATCATATAGTTTATTTTTAATTTAAAACAACATAAGATTGACCATGATTATTTATTCTCATATTATTTTAAAATCCTTCAAATCGGTTGGTAAAGAAAATGTGAATTATCTTAAACATATCCACTGGGAGTGTCGTAACCAAGAGTGCAACAAGACCCTATGTCCTATACCTGGATTCCCCGAGTCAAGCCTGAAACACCATGTGAATTTTTTCACTCCTAAGTACATCTGTCCTAGAGACGCTTCTACCATCTTTTATCCAGACATGGATATATTTCTTGTAAAACCCATATAATATTTATATTAACAAAATTATTGGATGTTCTTCTATACTAACACTCAATTTCTATCTTAGGTTAGTAATTACTGATCAGAGTTTTTTCTAAAACTAGTTTCCATGGTTATGGATAAACTGCCTTTCATACCAACTATAATGTACTAACTTTAGAATCTGAGAGTCGGTGCATTATTTTAATACATTGGCATGATTATAAGAAATCATGTCCCAAAATACCGATCAATTTAGCAGTCTTGGAAGATACATTACATAAATGAACATTACATTACACATTAGACAATAAAACACCACATAAATGATCCTTTTAAAATTCCATTAATACGCAAGCTTATCCCGGCTTATCAATCACAATACACATCTTGGAATCCTGGGATAATAAAACATACAAAAGGGGTGAGATCAGATGCTCTTCAAGGATAAAAATATAGTAGAAACATTCATAAATAGGAATAAACATTAAAGGCAATATATAAGAAAAAAACAAAAGCCTTTTTAAAAAAACATCATCATAATATGGAAAAGATAAATCAAATAATGCCATTTCTTATTCACAAGGACGTTCTACTAGTCTAATAACCACTTGTAATATCAATAGCTAATTTCATAATGATGGAATTAATTATGCCAGGCTTCATAACCACATAGTCTAGTTCTTGTGCCAACACAACAATTAAGATTTTGTCAAGGCCTTATGCTAAGACACTGGTTTGTCTAATGAGACCTACTGATGCATCAAAGAGCTATATTGGGCTCCACCTGTCACTTACTAAGTCCAATGCATTCCTCAAATGAAATTTTTTACACATAACATAAACATTCTTTTTAAAACTACCTTAAGAAATGTCAAAACGTTATCCACGAACCATGAATGGTATAAAAATAACACATCCACAGTCAAACATATCACAAAACCTTCAATAAAATAGGAAAGATTTGTTTTATAATAAATCAACCTTGATCAAGAAAAATATCTTGTAAATATTGTTGACATAATTGAAAATGATCGGTAAAAATATTTCAATGAAATATAACTTTTTCGTGAAAACATTTAAAAGTATCACTATTTATTAGGAAGCTGTTTTAAATAGATTTTTTATCAAAGTGTCCCATTCCACCTTGAAACTGTTAAAAGAAATTTCAATTTTAAAAAATTAATTTCTATATAAAAAATCGTAAACCATTTTTAAATCATGGGCATTAATGATAATGATTTAGAAGAATAAAATATTAAAACATTTAAAATGAAATTTTATTTAGAGTTCCTATCCTAATCAGGGACACTTGAATAAAAAAAATTGAATTAATAAAAACATGATAATATCATGAGAATAAAGTTATTCATGATATACTATGTTAAGGTACAATATATACACCAAAGAAATGTGAATAGGCACAAAACAACAAAGAAGTCTCAATGGAATGTATGTTGAGATGAATTCTATTATAAATACCATTTACATAGGTTAAGGATAAATAAATGACATAATTATGTGTGAAAAATATAAATACACTCAATATGATTGGATATTTTGTTTAAATCAATTAGATTACATTCACACAAATTCTTGTAAAAACAACACCAAAGACTTGGATGTTTAACTCAATGAGTTGAAATTGAGTTAAAATTATTATTATCAATTTTATATCTATGACATGAGAATTTATCAATGCATTTATTATGTGTATCAAAATTATATCCACATAAAGGGGAGTGTAAATTACTGCATAAATAAATAAACAGTGATTTCACACATAATCTGGGTGTAAAGTAATTAATAAAGATTGTGTAAAACCGAATGAGATGAAATTGAAAAGTGAAATTCCCTTAATGATTTGGTAACTTATGAAACATACACCCCATAAAATAAGGATCATCCAATTATGATTTCATTAACCATAAATTAATATATATTATGCAAACAATTCAATCATTTTCAGTACATACACCCCATAAAATGTAATAGTGGAAAATATTGCATGAATCTTACGAGAATAAAAGTGAGATGAAAACCCCTTAACTTGTACATTTCCTTAGTATAGGGTAGTTTAAAGTCTTTTATAATGGTTAAATAATTTTTATTATATTATTAAATAACCAAATAATAAATATGATATCATATATGATCCTCTAATATTGCTTTGTTAATAATATTTCAGTAGTATCGTCGTTTTCGGGAGTTAAATGATTTGTTTTCCTTTATATGCTTGGTAACGTAAGATATGTTTTTTATTGATATGATGTATTTTATTTATATCCATAATTATATCTTTGTTCTTAAACAATTATATTAATTATAAAATGTAAATTATTCTTGAATGACTACGATAGAGAATTAATCTCATCACATTCGTGGAGACGGTAATCCGTACATACGCACTAGGGACAATGTCATTATATATTTGGTAAAATCACATGTAATTGGATGATATATCATATATATAGAATCATTAAAATTTCATATTTACTATTTAAATTAGTTATACTCATTATTATACCCATACAAATTATGTTGTGTTTGAATAAAAACTACACCACAGCGTGGAGACGGTAAGCCCTACTTACGCTCGTATGGTGACATTGTCATTTATAGGACAGATATAATAAAAAATATGGTTGTTCCGTATTTATAATTACATCACAGTTTTTAGGAGGTACTGGAGCTATTAGTTTGCTATGGAAACAATAAATAAAGTGGAAGTGGAAGAATAAAATAACTTGAAACATGGTGATAAAATTATTACCTCTTCATTTGGTGATTCCATTTGAGTTGTTCAAATGGGCTCCATAGGATGGATTTATATTCAAATTAAGGAAACTAGAATTATTTAAGGGAAGATGGGAGGATATTTGGGTTGGGTTTGGCCGAGCCAAAGGGAATTGGATGTGTAATTTTGAGAGAATGAGAAGTGCCCTATTATAAGAGGAGTGAGGGTCACTTTAGGAAAAGATTAAAAATATTAATTTATTATACTATTATATTAGGTTAATAATGGACCCAAATGAATTTATTTCACACATTAGGCGGTTATTGGTCGTAAACCATTCAACTAATAGGTTTTAGGCAAGTTTAGGTCGCCATTTTAACTTTATATTTTAAATTTAACGCTAAGTTAAGTAGTTTATCTTTTACTGTGTCTTCTTGTATTTTTACACAATATGGTTAATAAACATACATTAAACATCCACGAGAACCTCAAGTGGTTAATTAATGAGATATATAATATTATTTAATCCCTTTGGCAGAACTTATGATTTTTTGTAATATTATATCAACCAATAATATTGTATTTGTTTTAAAAACTCATTTTTGTCAATTTTGACACTATTGGGTAGTTTGTTTTTGTGAAAGTCATTACAACCTTATCTACTCGAAAAACATTTATATAATCAACACTAGAATGTCATATTATCTTATAAATTTTTTTAATTCATCAAAAATTTAAAATTATATTTATTTTGGATATTTATAATATCAATTGTTTTAATATATCATTAAGAAGGTAATTGTGGTATAATCATTGTGTCATAAATAATATTAATTATGAAATATCTAAAAATTATAAATAAAATACCATTACGTAATATATTTTTTATCGTTATAATCAATATGTATAATCAAATTTATCTTTCGTATAACCCAATATTAAAAATGATGTAGTAAATAAACATTGAATTTAACACTTATAACTCTGCTTTAAATAAAATAATAATAAATGTTCTAATGTAATCCAAGTAGAAAAAAAGGATCATATTTTATTCCTAAGTTTATTTTTGGTCAAATTACACTTATCTAGTTGAATTAGGATATTTTGTAGGATAATTCTAATATCATTTTTACCCTTAATTACCCAATCTACTTTTAATCGTGGTAAATAAAAGTCAAAAGTTACTATTCACCAAAAAATATTTTCATATTATTTAACCAAATTTTACTTACATAAGTCAAGAATGTCTCTCGTATTTTTGAAGTTTAACTCATAGAAGTAGTAAAAATATTTTTTAGGCAAATTTGCAAATGCTCCTAGAAGGTGGGTAAAAGACGGTAAAAAGTGCAATAAAACATTAAACATCTAATTTTATTATAAAATTACACAATGAATTACATTTAAATTATATAGGTATCATATGTATATTTTGAGTTAGAACATATTTAAATAAATATAAATAAATATCTGAATAAAAAGTCGGTTTTAAATAATAATGTAGTGTTTTTCACTATTCATCAAAAATTGAATGTTTTCAGAAAAATACCACAAATTCACCATAAGGTAATTTTGAAATTCCCAATAAGAAAATTAAGTATGTTTTACCAAATTCTAAACATATAAGTTTCAATTCGTAATTTAATGTTGATTTCTATCGTCAAAAACAAAAAGCGGGTTTTTAAAAATTAAAAACCATCAAATGATTGGTCTGGGTTTATGTCTAATTTAAAGGTGAAAATACTTATAATGACCTAAATTGTATAAAATTATAAAAATATATCTAATTATACTACAAAACCATTAAAATTAATAATTAAATAGTATATATTATTTCAATTAAAAAAGTTTTTTTGAATTAAATCATAATATTATTCACTAATCATCAAAATATGATACTAATATGAAAATTACCAAAAATGTATACAAACTAAATTTTTATGTCCATATTCTAAATAATAATTTAATTTCATTAAATTTAATATATTAAAGTGTCAAATATTGGTTTTAAAAAGAGTTCCCTATTAGAAGGCAGTAAAATTACATTTTTTGAAAATTACTTATTTTAACAAAAAAAATTAATTTGTTTATATTTTAAGTAAAATAAAGACATTATATGGATACTAAAATTATAAAGAATATATAAAATTCCAAATTAAATAAATATTATTCATAATCTCGTTTTAAACGGCTAGTTTAGTAAGTAGTGGTGTGCTCGATCACGGTGTTGCATGTAGTGAAAAATATTGAATTACATTAATGAAAATAACTAACTAAAAAATATTGTGGTGTTACACACCCAATATATTTTAACCCATATTAATAATATGACTTCATGTATTCAATGTGAAAAGGATTAATATTTTACATTTGATAAGGATAGTGTCGAAAAATCCAATTTTAAGATGTAATATTGGATGTAAAAAACATTTTTTTCATTATTATATTTTTTATATCCTGATATGGATTCGACATTATCTTTCCATGATATATCTATGCCTTTTTTTCTTACTAGATATGGAGTTTAAGTCATTAATTTTGTTATATCATGTTTTCTGTTATTTTTTTTGTCTATTTTGTTCGTATTTCTTATTTTATTCATATTTACTTTATAATGAATGTTAGTATGATATATCTATAATTCTTCCCTCTTCTGATATTAGAGTATCATCTCTCCTAAATATCTCCTCGGAACCTCACTGCGTGTCAGTAACATATAGCTTATGGATAGGAATTGCTAACACAACATGATGCTCAAATTTTTTTTCTATAGTGTGAGCTATGTTATGATAATAAAAACCTAAAAATTCCATGATACCCAATGAATAACCAATGAGAACATACCCCAATGACTCGTGGTAAAAAAAATCAAATCATTAAGAAAAAATTGGCATGCCACAATAGTGTCCCAACATAATTTCACTCATTTATAAATCAAAAAATAAATCAATATAGAATCACACCACATCACACTACCCAATCACTTTATGTTCATATCGAACATAATAAAAGATAAGAGACATATACTTTACCTCAAGAGTGTTATCGCAATAATTAGTGATGTTAACGACTATAGAATTTATCAGTTATAGGCATATTTATTCTATTCCTACCATAAATTCCACAATAAGTCCCACATCAGGTATTCAAATCATACCCTGATCCTATATTTCAATTACCACAACCTCATCAAATCATATAGAATCCAACCCCGTAAAAAAGGTACCAAATAATTCTGAATCAATTTACTTTTGGTAGGGATCGTGATCAATGTTTGGGATGCTATATGGAATATAATACTTATCCTTAGGAACTATATATCCCTATCCTACATCCCAAACCCAAATCCGTGATTTGGTAATACATAATAATATAAAAAAAAGTATAGGGTTATGTATTAAAAATATTCACTACCCAGATAATGAAGTTATCATCCTTATGTCAAGTATTCCATGCACTATCCAAGCCCCAAACATGAACCATCGTGTAGTTGAGCAATATTATTTTTTTGAATCCTAAAAAATTTAAATATAAATGTTTTTAATTAATTCTAATCATAAATTAAAATTTTTATAACCTCTTATGTATCATTCCAAAATACAGTGAATAGGAAACTATAAACCATAGTGTGTGGATGGCCCATGGCATACCCTTTGCACATGTATATGAAAAATATCCATCAATAATCATTCCAATTATATTGAAATTTTTCCCATTATACTATAATAAATAAATATATAATTTCAATGACTAAACATAAATAATATGGATAAATAATGACTCTATAAATCATTTATCAATGTTCACATTCCATTATATTAAATAGACTGTTCATTTTAGAGGATTTCACCAAACATTGATGAAAGTGTCTTTCAATACTAACACCACAATGGGAATAAATTATTATTAAAACAAATATTTATATGTATGATAAATTGAATAAGATGTCAAAATAAAAAATAAAATAAAAACTCATCATGTAAAAATTCATAAAATATGATGGTTTTCTAGGTATGGGTGGGGAGGAGTCTTCCAAAATTATCCTCCATAAAGGTCTTTATTTCATATAACTAATGGTTAGAAAACAATGAAGATAAATTTATAAAGCATTTTATGAAACAATTCTAAATAAAACTAGTTACCTGGTATGATTTTAGGGGCAACATGGTAGTGTTATCAAATAGGAAACTGAGATGGAAAAAAAACATCCACTTAGACGTAGCCAACAATATATCAATAACTTGAGGAACTCTTTGGGTACCAAGACCACCACTTCCATGTATTGGGATGTTTCTTATTAATGTGGATATAAAACCACCCTAAATTGACCCATGTATGATCTACCAGGGAACCAGTACACAAATAACATGGAAAAGAATAAAACTATACATTTATAATAAACACTGATTCAATCATAAATGGAAAAATAAAATGTTGACAGAATTATAAATTTAAAATTAAAATTCACAATAAAATTAAGATTATATAACTATAATTGTTAATAATAACTCCACCATAATATTTTATTTTCAGAAACACCTCATCATATATCTCAAATTGCAGTATATTAATCTGAACCATTCAACAATTCTCATTCAGAATTATTAACACCTTGAAATTACAAATTCATGATCCTAATCTATTCTATAGGTATATCCATAATATATACCACCACTATCTTGATTAAAATCCCATCATTTCCAAATAGTATGACTAACGATTATTCAATATTTTGACAACCAAAAGATACCTAAATATGAATATTTAATCCCATATTCATTGTATTCCTTTGAAATATCATACTATCAGACATTTAGGACCTATTACATCACCACTGCAAGATGAGATATCATAAAAATAAACACACGTGTTAGAGTTAGTTCCCAATAATGAACAAATTTTTTAATTAATTTTTTTATTAATGATTTTTTATATTAATAATAATTTAATAGTATGATAAATGTGAATTTATTTAAAATTTAATGAGAATATGTACATAGAATTTTAATTATTAAAATTGGTATATCATTTTCCCACTATGATAGAACATTGAATGGAAATGTTTACATTTATAAAAACAGTTATACGGTCGGATATAATAATTTGACTAGTCGGATATGATACACGCTATTAGGGGTAGGATCTCATAAGATATTTATAATTCATATAAACAATTTTCACTTGGTAATCTCTAATAGAAGACATTTGGGGGAAAACAATATAATTTCAAATCCATATGTTTTATTTTAAAATTGATATTTATTTCTTTAGACATGTGTGTTGATCCTTAAACATGATATAATTATTAATTCAAGTTATTAAAATAAAATATATGTATTGTTGAAATATAAGAGGAAATTTTGTCATTTTAGATTATGATGTGGGGGGAAATCAATAATGGATATAAAATTAATGAATAAGTCATGAAATGATTTTCCATACTGAGATAATAAATGTGGTTATCATTGTATTTTTTATTGTAGTGGAATTATGTTATTAATTATAAGGATTTTTGTGTTTTCTTAATAATTTCATTTATTTAATCTAAAATAAAATATAACTGAATATATGATAATGATATATAAAATGGAAGCTACCTAAGGAGATATCAAAAAATTAATTATGATTTTCAATTATTGTTCATATTATTTTGTTTTTAAGATGTCATTTTCATCTCTCTCTATAGGTACCATGATTTATTTATAAGAGATAGTCATATACATTTGTTGATTTAAAATATATAAGACTATAATATTAAAATAAATGTTAATATTATTTTTCATAGAAAATTATTATTTTGGGATAAATTGATCACCTAAATATTTATAGAATGAATACTATTGATATATTGATATATGTAAATAATTATTTATTATTCAAGGTTTGATAAATGTTTATTTGTTTGCATAGACCAAGTAAGCGGGATGATAAAAGATAAATTTCTTTATTTGTGTGTTCAATGAATTCTAAGGTAATTAAAAAAATTATTCAATTATTATTATTCATTATTGAGATTCCCTAAGGATTTAGATATTTTTCAAGAGCCTACTTGAAATATATATTGTTCCCTTTGATATATAAAACCAATAAAAACTTTTCTATGTACAATTATTGTTGTGCACAATATCGTATTGATATAATTATAACAATCCTTACGGATTATACACTCATGATTTTTCTAAAGATGAAATACCTTAAATGATCTTCCTCTCATTAATGTACATGAGTTATATATAAGAATCCATAAATTATAGGAGAAAATACTTTTTTCAATCATTAAAAATTTATACATGTAGTGATAACTATTTATTATACCACATGGTGATTTTGTGGTGTTGTTTTATTTATAATTTATCAAATTTGGATACTATTAAAGTGACTAACGCTTGAATACTTCGACATAAGAATGTCTTAACAAGATCAGTAAATTAAACCACCATAAATGAACATATTCAATGACAATATGTAATTAAAATTTATTAATATATTGTTAATTACATGTTAAAGACAATTTCTCTTTGATTCAGGGGTTACAATTCATCCATATCAACATAAAAATCCCATGAAATCGATGGAAAACAATTATTGAGGATGGAACCAATAACATTCATTGTGCCCATAAACCTGTATGTTTTCTGATAGTGGTCACATAATAATTAAAAATTATGTATAATTAATTCAATGATTTATGGATTTGTAGTTTATTTTTTATTTCTTGTTTATTTATTCATTGATATGAACGTAATGATATAATGTTTGTTCACATTTAAATTTCCTAAAATTGATAATAACACATATATAACACTCCAATATCTCATCTAGAGTTGTAGATTATTATGTATAGTTAACATTGTACTACATAATGTACAAATGAATAGTATATGTCACGTACCCATATTTTCTACATCAATATGAGTTTTAGGAATCATCACACGTCATATAGGAAACGATTTCACAATGTCATTAAATATAACATTTTAATAACTAGATGAAAAGGTTTTTAGGAGTTTACACAGAGTGTACAAGGTGTATATGTAGTTTAACATCATAGAGTTTAGAATAATTTTTTATGAACTATATTTATGGAAAAAGTATATGACATGTAAATTTACACTCTGTGTATTCAGATAATGTTTATCCAAACTTGAAAATAATTACTACATTTTGTAAAAAAATCATTTACACTACACAAAACCTAAATTTCCTACTATATTACACTCGAGAACATACATATTATATTTTTATGACTATTTAAAGGTTTTCATACTATGTAGGAATGATTTTATGTTTTGTAACCCATATCTAATTACGTGGAGATCATTTTGAGCTAGGTTATACACCATATACATAAATTATGTAACATTGAAATAAATTATGGAACTATATCAAAATATAAGGCATGTAGCTAGTGTACACACCATGTGATATGATTTAATAGAATAATAATTTTTTAATAAATTTATATGTAAATTTTGGAACTATACACCATATATGGTCATCATATACATCATGTAAAACAAAATAATTAATAATAGAACATGCCCCAATTATTATTGTATTTTGTGTGTCAGAAATGTATAAATAACTACATTGATTGACTCATGGAACTAAAAACCATGTAATACGTTTACACAATAACTACACTAAATTTCATATAGGCTCACAACACATGGCAATGCCCAGATAATAAGATCTATGGTTTAGTGGGGTAGACATTATATTGTCTCTAGTATATTAAGTGTGCTAATTTAATTTACATAATTTATTGAAATTAATAGATGATAAAAATAATTTGGACTGTCTAGATGAAATGTTATATTAAATAAATTAGGTGGATAAAAAAGGAATTAATTTAATATTTTTATTGATTTATGTTAATAATGAATTAATTAAAATTTATGATAGAAACTTTTAAATTAATACATGTTGCATGTTAGGATGATCATGGGCTTGGACAACCAATGTTTGTGATGGATTTTATTTTCATAAATTTTTATCGAATGTTTTTTTGAGTTATTATTTAAAATTATGATAATGACCTATGTATTGACCCCTCCATTTAATTATATATAGACCAATATGGACACAAGTAGTTTTTTGCAAACTCATTCCCATGAATCAAAAAAATATCTTATGTGTAAATAATATATAAATGATGGAACACCCAAGAGTGTTCTAGTGGTTTCAGATATTATATGAGGAGGAACAAACCTATTATATACAAAGGTCAAATGGTGGAATTCTGAAGCTCACACAAAATATTTTTTTAAGGAGTTGTTCCCCTATGGTCAATGATTAGATTATTGTCGACATGATAAGTTGTACAATACCAAATGTATGATCATGCCCCATATATTTAGTTTATTTCTCCATTATAAATAATTATTTAATTATATTAATTTTATACATTCATACAATAACATAAAATAATTTATTTTATAAGAATGGAAGATGGAATGATTGAAATCTATAAAATGTAAATTAGTTTATCGAGATATGGCTAATTTGTAATATAACATCTAGGTAATTTTATACAATAATGCTAAAGGTTAAAATAAAAAAATTGAGTAAAATATAAAAAACTAATGTAATTATTAATACAATAACATATTATATAAATTTATAAAATTGTATTACATAGTTAATTTTTCGTTTATTCCCTATTGAGTGACACATTTCAATTGTAGAAAAATCATGTTTAATATATTCTGTATAATTAACCAAATTGGTATTTATAAAAATGGACAGTGTCATTTAAATACCATTTAAAGGAATGTGTTTAGTTAATCTATGTCCAAGACACTATGATAGGTGAGTCTACATAGAACATCCTTAAGCTAAAAGATAATGTTGATGGATAAGTCAACCTACCTAAATATGTTGGAGTCATTTTCATGGACATATGTTGGGTTTCAATAATAAAAATAATGATCCTTTACACTATAATATCCATTTTATGAGATATTATAAATCAAATTTTGATGTATTTTGGTAATTGATAAAATATTTAGAGATTAATAAATAAATTTCATTGAGTCACATATAGTAATAATGATAAATAATTGAACATTATTTTATATTATTACAAAAAAAGACATCTCATAGAACCTAAGAATTACCTCTATGATATTTGTAAAAGATTAATAATATTTGAAAAATCATTAACATTGACTATTGGTTTTGACTCTTTCACACAATAAAATTCAATGTGTAGAAGTTAATCTTGACTAAGTCCCATATTCCTAATAGGACCTATGGTAATGCATGTGAGGAGTTTCCAACTATCTATCTAAGATGACGGTAAAATGTTTAATAAATTTTGTGATGAATGTTCTCATATATTTCTATAATTATCTAATTGATGTATGAAAATATTTATTCTCATTAAATGTTGTCATGGATCGTTTTTCATTAATATAATAAGTCTTGAAATGGATGTTTTACGAAATCAATGTCACTATTCACTTGAACTATTTGATATGGTTGACTATTCTGCCCTTATGTAGTCTTGATGATTGTATATATTGACCCTTTGGACATCATTGGTCTTATGATAACTGCTGACTTCCACATAGACATCATATTTTAGGAATTCTATTACATATTTAGGAGTTATATTATGAATTATATTATGAAAAATATTATTAAGTGACACTGAAATCTTACTATATAGATTGTTAATGCATAAAATGGGTGACGAAGGAATATAATGTAGTTATTATTGTAAAAAATTGAAAGGAAGCAATTCCAGTTAATCAATGAATGAAAAAGGATTAAACACAATGTCTACACTAGAGGAGGTAGATCCAATGGATCCCTAGAGAATAAGTGGAGTAATGTGGTCCATGTGGCATGAATGGACACTTGAATATGATCTACACCACTATGAGTATTCATTGTAAATAATTATTTAAATTTAGTATTGAATAAACTAGTAAATATATCTAAGCTAGGACATAAATTTAACTTGGCCTTCTCACATTTATTTCCAAATATTAAAACCTTGAAGATGATTGTAGGATATAAAAGGCGAGGTGGGTCATTGAGATGCCAATAGAGAAAAGCTAATTTCTAAGTCTAAAAGAGATAATCACATTATATTTCAAAAAATTTATTCTAGTCATAAAGAATAGTTATTATATTCACAGTGTAACCCAATAAATTATATGAATTTCAAAATTGGTCATAGATGTATTTTTATTCATATTTATAATGAAAACCTCACACATCTATAAAGTTGTCATTTTTATACTTGGGAACATTATATATTTTTATTTTTGTACTTAAATAGAAATGAAATGTATTTTTGATCAATAAGGAATCATTTTTTCTTATGTTATACAAATCATGGGTATCAAATCCACAAAATTTTCATGTAAACAAGAATAATTTGGAATATTTATATTCAGGAAATCATTTATATTTTTTTAACCACATAAAATGACATAATTATTTTCTATGAAAAATCAACATATCATATTTCATTGTAAAAGTTGGAAGGAACAAAAATATTCTTTAATTTTTCTACATCTATGTGTGTATACCATTTCAAATTAAATTTAGCAGTGAGAACCCACACATTGATACTTGTACTAATGAAATGATTATATTTGAATACTTTAATTTTAAATTGTATATGGCAAAATACCTTAAAAAATATTAGTAGTTAAAAAATAATGTGTAGAATCATATTGGATAGAAGACACCTAATCTATTAATTGATAAAGGTAAAAAAAATATTAATTTAAAATTAAATTACTATTTTTGAGATTTTGGGATCATATCTCATCTCAATCGTTCTTATACTCTATCCAGAAATTGAGGTACTGAATGGATTAATTAGACCATGTTGATTGTAGTGAGATCATTGATGTGTCACATAAATCATCTATTATTAGTTTTGATATATGAATAATAATAAATTACGTATGTACTAAAATATTATTGGAATACAGTGGAATTGGTATTCCATTTGATGTTGTTTCTACGAATAATTCTATTATTTCACATAAATGAGTAAAGGGATATGTAGAATTTATTATATCCCCATTGGGAATCAAAATATCACTCATAGGAACTATGTGTGTCATTATTAGTTATCTAAAATAATTTAAATGACATTAAATGTCATACCCCAACCGCGGATGTCTGTAATTGTTCTCTTATCTTGGTCCCGATTTAAATTTTTCGAAGATTAATTGCGTTGGCGGTGTCGCGCCGGTGCGCGGTCACCGCATCGTTAGCGGTGACCGTGCGTTCAGCCCAGGTGACAGTGTGTTCACCCGGTGTTTTAAATATTATAATTATTATGTTGATATTTTATTATTATTACCATTTAAATTGTGTTATCATTAGTGTAGTATTTTTTATAAATGTTTATATATGTGTACGTATATACATATATATATATATATCTGTGTATATATATATATATATATGTTTAGATGCAGTTATATAGAAGTGTACATGTTATATGTGTATAGATATATATATGTGTTATATATGTTTAAATATACGTATATATGTTTATATATATATATATATGCGGGCGCGCGTACGCGCGCGCACACTTATTTTCAAATGGTTTTAATATTTTAAAATCATTTGGTTAAAAATAATTATTATTATAAGTTTTATTATTAACTTTATAAGTTTTATCATTATTATTATTATAAAGTTTTAATATGATTATAACATTGTATTATTATTGATATTATAAGGTTTTATTATTTTTTTATCACACACATATATATATATATATAAACCTAAACTAAACCTACCCTAATCCCTCTCCCCGTAGCCGCCACCCCCCCTCAGCTCTCTCTCTCTCCATCCCCTCTCCTTCCCCTCATCCTGCATCCCGGCCTCCCCCATTTTCCTCCATCACCGCTGCCGGCTTCTCCGGCCCCGCCTTCGCCGCGCTCAGCGGCCGCCGCCGCCCGCCCTGCTCCCTTCACCGCCCGCCGCCCACGCCCGACCTCACCGCCTTTTTTTTCCAGCTCCACATACCCCGGCGCGATCCCCTTCCCTCCGCCTGTTCCAGTCACCGACCCCCCCGTCCGACCCCGTAGTCGGCGCTCCGCCGGCCTCCTCTCCCTCCGGCGGTGACACCAGCCCCGCTGTCCCGGCCTTCTCTGCGCAACCCGCACCCCGCTGTAACGGCCTTCTCTGCGCAACCCCTACCCCGCTGTCCCGGCCTTCCCTGCACAACCCGCGGCCGCCCTCTCCCCTGCACCCTCCTCCCGTCCCAACCCTGCTGCCGCCGCCTCCGGCGATCTGCCCCTTCTCTCCCCCTGCGACCCCCGACCTCCGCCGGCCTCATCCCGTCACCGTCCCGGCTTCCCCGCGCAACCGCCTCCTCCCTCACCCCGTTGCTCCGCAAACCTCCTGTAAGTATGTTTTTATTTTTATTTTATTTTTAAGTTAATCTTATATAACATTTATTATTTTTATCCTATTAATAATATTATAATTATTTCATTATTATTATGTTAATATTATTCTATTAATATTATTATTGTATTACTATATTATTATTATTATTATTATTATGATTACTAACATATTATTAATATTATTTTATTATGTCATTATTATAATTAATGTTTTCTTATTATAATTATTATTATAATTATTATTATATTATTATGGTTACTACTGTTATTATAATTATTATCATATTAATATTAATATTATTATTATTATTATCATTATTGTTATAATTATTATTATTATTATTTAATTATCATATTATTATTATTATATTATTATTGTTATTAATATTATTATTGTTATCATTATTTTATTGGGTATGCTAACATTATTTTTATTATTATATTAATATTGTTATTACTATTATATTATTATAATTATGCTAAATTATTATCGTTATTATTATTATTATTATTTTATTATTATTATTATTATTATTATTATTAATATTGTTATTATTGTCATTATTAATCTTGTTATTATTATTATTATTATTATTTTATCACTATTGTTATTATTATTATTATTATAATTACAATTATTACAATTATTATCATTATTATTACTCTGGCTTTCACTTGTGCTTTGTTAGGGGTTTTCTTCATCAGCTTATATTTGTTTTTGGTAGGTTTAGGATTTTAGGAACCGCGCAGGGCGTTTCCGAGAGAGCGCCATCGCTGCACCTTGTTTCTGAGGTTCCGCCGTCTCCGTGCCTCAGTTTCGAGAGTGTTGGACTTTATCACGTGGTTTTCGGACACACGTCGTGTCATCGCGCCTTGGTTCCAAGGTCGTTTTACCGCCGCGCTTGGATCTTGAGGTAGGTCTCCCTTTGAACTCGCCCTTAAATTTAGAATTTATTTATTCCTTGACTTTTTATTAAGTTTCAGTAAATTCAAAAGTATTATTAAGTAGTTATCTATAGTTTGGTGATCTGCTGATGATAAAAGTTGTTTTAATTCCAGCGTTTCATTAAAAGCGTTTTCTTGGATTTGATTGGTGCTTCCATGGTAGTGTTGCTAGATGGTTCTTCCTGAATAATGAAAGACATGTTGAATTGGGTTTTGAAATGTTTTGGCGTGTGTAAATTAGTAGATGTATTGTTTATGGAAAATGGTGTTTTCTTAGAACCTTGATTAGAGAAAACGTCGTGTGACCCTTTGAAATTGTTTTTTTTTAAACTTCATGTGTGGTTCTTGGTTGATGAAAGATGTTTTCCTTTGTTGTGTGAACAAAAGTTTGGATTTCATTTGAGAAATAGTATTCCTTAAAAAGGTGATTAAAGGCCCGTTTGGCTCTTGATAAAGGTGGGGTGCGTTTTGATATTAGAAAATAACTCTACTTGTGAAACAATTGTGTTCCAGGGTGATATGCTGATTTGAGTTTCTTAAACAAAGTTCTAAGTGTGTTTTGGTTTTCAATGAAATGGCGTGTGTAATATCCCTTTAGAAATGCTTTAATATGAAATGGTCAAAATGTAAATGATATGACGGCCCGGTTGGCACTTTAATAAATGTGAAGTGATCATATATATATATATATATACGTACTTGTGAGGGCATTTCTACAGGGGGACTTCCCTTCGAGGGATGTCGTGTAGCGATGTCCGTGTAAGGGGTTGGCAAGTGCGGTGAGATGAGTCACGCGTGCGAGGGTCTCCCACTTACACAGTGTTACTAAAACCACCATGGGTTCCTGGGCGTCTTGTAGATTATCGAGTGACAGTTGCTTGCTAACCCTGATTAGACGGGTTGGTACCCCCTGGAGTTGTAGATAGGCCAGGTGGGATGTGCCACTGGTTTGCTATTAGGACGGCCAGTTGGTTATTGACTATGGAGTACCACGCCAGCAGGTAGTCTGAACCCGAGTACGTCCAGGGGTTTTCTAGGGATGTTCAGGATCGCCCATGGTTATTGCTGATAACTTCTAGTTTATTTTTACTTGCACTCGGTTTTCCTTGCCTGTTTACCTTTACTTGCACTTGTTTTCCCTGCTTGTTTGCTTTCAGTCATATTTCACAGCCTATACTGTTAGACTTTGGGAAAAATGGTTTTCAAATGAAAATGCTTTATTCTCTTTGGGTTAGATTTGAAAATGTAACACTTTTCTTTTCAGAATGAGTTTAAAACTAATGAAATGGAACTAACTTTTGAAAAAGAATAAGGGAAATGTCTCGTGTTTGATTTTCAAGTAAAGCATTATGAAAAATTACTTTTATACATTATAGTTCAAACCTGGATTATGTAGATTCTATACTTACTGGCAGTGCTTTGGGATTTGTTGTTGGGCTCACCTACTGAGTTCTTTTGTGCTCACGCCTATCTTTTACCTTTTTCAGTTGCAGGTTCCTTGTGTTCAGGTTTTCCTGCTTGAGTCGCTCAGTGTGGGAGCGACGCTGGTTGTAGTTGGGTGGTGAACCGCGAGGTCATGAGGAGGTATGTCGTGGTGTAGGTTTGTTTATGTCTTTAGTGTTTGTTTGTTCGTTTAGTTTATATTCGTTCTTTCGATCCTGTTTTTAGTTTGGGCTGAAATCGTTCCCAACGATTAAAGTTTCAATGCCTGGCACTTGTTGCCATCCAGGGGGGATCGGGAACACCCCTCGGGACTTGCCGCGGACCGGCTCAGGTGACCGGTTCAGGGTCGACCCGGGCTGGTTCTTGACAAAATGGTATCAGAGGTGGTTCTTGTTATTTGGGTTGTCCGGTAGAAGGAGATTAGGACTGTCGGAACTCGAGGTGTAGGTACGGGAAGAGCGTCGCGAACTCTTGCTCGCACTGATCTTCGAGTTACCAGGGGTAGTTCGGGAATTGTGTCCTTGTCTTTTCTGGTTTGTCTTGGATTGAGAGATGATAATGGAGGTAAGCCGACGTTACATCGTAATTTCACATGGAGTAGTGACCCATGTGGAGTCCGAGTACATGGTTTGAATTCCTCCTAGTGGACGACGCTGACATGGGACATGGCCCACTACCATGTCTTCATGTTGAGTGTGACTACTAGTCCCTCATTTCAGTGATTGATGCAAGTTTGGATGTTGTTTTCGTTTTGGTCTGTGTGAGTGCGTAGTTGGAAATGAAAAAGGGTTTTTGAAAATTGGACTGTTTTTTTTAAAGGACATTAAATGTATAAAATGGGTTTTAAAACTGAAATCTCTTGATTTGAAAATCTTTTGTTTGCTTGGAATTGGTTAAGAATGATACGGGATGAAACCCCAGGTCCTCTTTATGAACGTTCGCACATGTGTGAGAATGCATGGAAAAAAAGGGATGCGTGTTGGTGCGAGTATTATTGGGCAGTGGATGAAGACATGTGCAACGATTCATGGGATTACCTGGGTGTGTATTTGAAATTAATGGCTTGACCTTGTTTTCTAAATGGGTTTTAAAGGGGAAACGGTTTTGGAAAGTTTTGGGTTGAAAGTGGATTGGTTTTGGAAAGTGATCTTGAAAAAGGGTGGTTTTGAAATCAAAAATGAAAAGGGAATTTTAAAGAAGAGATTTTATTTTGGGTTGTGTTGTATTTGTTTGGTCCTTGTGCTGACTGTTTTTGATGAAGGCGCTTTTATTGATGTTGCTTCGATTTGATGTTGGTTTTGGCTTTGTGTTTTATATATCGCTCAGGAAATGCTGCCCAGAAAGCTCTCTAAGGATTCGGACATGTCATGCCCAGTTTTTGGTCCTTCTTAGACTCTGCCTATTCTCCATGGTGATCAGGGTCCGTTAGAGGCAGTGGAATGGCTCGAGGAAGTGGAGCGTGTCTTTAGAATGTTGGGAACTCCCCATAATGTTAAGGTTCGTGCAATTATGGAGTTGTTTGATGGTCCAGCTCTGGACCAGTGGAAGAAGGTTACCCTATCATCAACTCAAGATGAAATGACGTGGGATGTCTTTAAAGTCGTTTTCATCCAATGGTTTGTACCTGAGGAAGTGAAGCTGGAGAAAAAGGGAGAGCTTGTGCATATTCAACAAGGCCAACGGACGGTGAAGGCATATGTTGACCATTTCAAGGAACTGATTTCCTTTTCTCCAGATGTAGCATCGCATGAGCTCATGAAGGTCTCTCTTTTCACTGGGGGTCTTTGTCCAGAGATCAAGGAGCAAGTCCTCCCTTCTAAAGACCTTTGTTTCGAGAAGCTAGTGGAGGAAGCTTTCTTGGTTGAGTTAGTTTCTGGTGTGCGGGTGGTTAATACTTCAGCGTCCCCTGTTGTTGTTCGTAAGAGTTCCCCCTCTGGTGAGGAAAAGGCACCAGAGATACATGTTCCTAAGGAGTTATCCCCTTTGGTCTCAGCTTCCAGTTCGTCAGAGCATTCGATGGTATGCTATCAGTATGGTCGTTTTGGGCATTTAAAGCCGTCTTGTCGAAACCCTCCGAAGACGTGTCATAGATGCAGTTTTCTGGGTCATCTGGAGAAGTTTTGCCAGAAGCGTCGCTTAAAGAGGACGCCGTGATGGGAGAACGTCAGTACCTGACTGTGAGGAAGAAGATGCTTCAGCCATCAGAGCCCCAGCCACAAGTCTCGGGGTGAAGCTCGCGCACAGTCAGGAGCCCCCAGGGGTGTGAAGCCTTGGTCCAGGTTTTGTGTTCCGAGTTAGTAGTGGAACAATCAAGATCTTTTAGTACTTTTTTTTCTGCTGTTATGTTTTGACGTTATTGTATGTTCATTGTTTAACCATGGGGTTATCATGGACTTGTTCTATTATAATCCAAGTAGTCTGGTTTATGTAAATGTGTTGTTTTTCTAAAAAGTGACAATGGACTTGTTCTATGATAAATCTAAGTGGACATGTCGTGTTAATTTAGTATTCTAAATTGTGTGTCCTTCTCAAAAGTGTGTTTGACTCTCATGTGGGTTGACCTCGTTTTAGTTATGTTCTCGATGTGGTTATGTTTCATGGTCTTCGGTGAATCATATCTCCAATTTGATATTAGTTAAATGTTTTTCTATGGCTTTTCCCTGGTGTTGAAGTTGTTGACTCTAGTCGTGGGTTCAAGGTTTCGACGAAGGTGTTGTTTTTCACTCGTGCTATAATAGTTGGTTTGAATTGGTTGGGAGTTCCCGCGTCGACCCCCCTTTTTCCTAGGGTTGTCTATTAGATGGTCAACTTTTCTGCACTAGTTAAATTCTTGTGGTGGGGAGAACCCCTTCGTGTTCTCCCCTCAATCTCGGACCCCAGTTTTCTCTTGAACCGGTCGGGTGTGACATGTGCAGAGTAAGGTCATCCCCGAGATTCTCAGTTCTTTTCAGTTACTTTAGTTCTGTTTGGGCATGGACCTGAATCTTGATCAACTTCTGGCCTGGTGACTTTCTGGGGGCAGAAAGTGTCTGTGGTGGGGAGAATTGTCACACCCCGACCGCGGATGTCCGTAATTGTTCTCTTATCTTGGTCCCGATTTAAATTTTTCGAAGATTAATTGCGTTGGCGGTGTCGCGCCAGTGCGCGGTCACCGCATCGTTAGCAGTGACTGTGCGTTCATCCCAGGTGACAGTGTGTTCACCCGGTGTTTTAAATATTATAATTATTATGTTGATATTTTATTATTATTACCATTTAAATTGTGTTATCATTAGTGTAGTATTTTTTTATAAATGTTTATATATGTGTACGTATATACATATATATATATATATATGTATATATATATATATATATGTTTAGATGCAGTTATATAGAAGTGTACATGTTATATGTGTATAGATATATATATGTGTTGTATATGTTTAAATATACGTATATAT
Organism: Viscum album; assembly: GCA_963277665.1. NCBI lineage: Eukaryota > Viridiplantae > Streptophyta > Magnoliopsida > Santalales > Viscaceae > Viscum > Viscum album. The sequence continues at coordinate 273,818,798 of OY728129.1, read as the reverse complement.
GTTTATATATATATATATATATGCGGGCGCGCGTACGCGCTCACACACTTATTTTCAAATGGTTTTAATATTTTAAAATCTTTTGGTTAAAAATAATTATTATTATAAGTTTTATTATTAACCTTATATGTTTTATCATTATTATTATTATAAAGTTTTAATATGATTATAACATTTTATTATTATTGATATTATAAGGTTTTATTATTTTGTTTATCAAACACATATATATATATGTAAACCTAAACTAAACCTACCCTAACCCCTCTCCCCGTAGCCGCCACCCCCCCCCCCCTCACCTCTCTCTCTCTCTCCATCCCCTCTCCTTCCCCGAATCCTGCATCCCGGCCTCCCCCATTTTCCTCTTTCACCGCTGTCGGCTTCTCCGTCCCCGCCTTCGCCGCGCTCAGCGGCCGCCGCCGCCTGCCCTGCTCCCTTCACCGCCCGCCGCCCACGCCCGACCTCGCCGCCTTTTTTTTCCAGCTCTGCATACCCCGGCGCGATCCCCTTCCCTCCGCCTGTTCCAGTCACCGACCCCCCCCCCCCGTCTGACCCCGTAGCCGGTGCTCCGCCGGCCTCCTCTCCCTCCGGCGGTGACACCACCCCCGCTGTCCCGGCCTTCTCTGCGCAACCCGCACCCCGCTGTCCCGGCCTTCTCTGCGCAACCCGCACCCCGCTGTCCCGGCCTTCCCTGCGCAACCCGCGGCCGCCCTCTCCCTTGCACCCTCCTCCCGTCCCAGCCCTGCTCCCGCCGCCTCCGGCGATCTGCCCCTGCTCTCCCCCTGCGACCCCCGACCTCCACCGGCCTCATCTCGTCGCCGTCCCGGCTTCCCCGCGCAACCGCCTCCTCCCTCACCCCGTTGCTCCGCAAACCTCCTGTAAGTATGTTTTTATTTTTATTTTATTTTTAAGTTAATCTTATATAACATTTATTATTTTTATCCTATTAATAATATTATAATTATTTCATTATTATTATGTTAATATTATAATATAAATATTATTATTGTATTACTATATTATTATTATTATTATTATGATTACTAACATATTATTAATATTATTTTATTATGTCATTATTATAATTAATGTTATTTTATTATAATTATTATTATAATTATTATTATATTATTATTGTTACTATTGTTATTATAATTATTATCATATTAATATTAATATTATTATTATTATTATCATTATTGTTATTATTATTATTATTATTATTTAATTATCATATTATTATTATTATATTATTATTGTTATTAATATTATTATTGTTATCATTATTTTATTGGGTATGCTAACATTATTTTTATTATTATATTAATATTGTTATTACTATTATATTATTATAATTATGCTAAATTATTATCGTTATTATTATTATTATTATTTTATTATTATTATTATTGTTACTATTATTAATATTGTTATTATTGTCATTATTAATCTTGTTATTATTATGATTATTATTATTTTATCACTATTGTTATTATTATTATTATTATTATTACAATTATTACAATTATTATCATTATTATTACTCTGTCTTTCACTTGTGCTTTGTTAGGGGTTTTCTTCATCAACATATATTTGTTTTTGGTAGGTTTAGGATTTTAGGAACCGCGCAGGGCGTTTCCGAGAGAGCGCCATCACTGCGCCTTGTTTCCGAGGTTCCGTCGTCTCCGTGCCTCAGTTTCGAGAGTGTTGGACTTTATCACGTGATTTCGGACACACGTCGTGTCATCGCGCCTTGGTTCCAAGGTCGTTTTACCACCGCGCTTGGATCTTGAGGTAGGTCTCCCTTTGCACTCGCCCTTAAATTTAGAATTTAGTTATTCCTTGACTTTTTATTAAGTTTCAGTAAATTCAAAAGTATTATTAAGTAGTTATCTATAGTTTGGTGATCTGCTGATGATAAAAGTTGTTTTAATTCCAGCGTTTCATTAAAAGCGTTTTCTTGGATTTGATTGGTGCTTCCATGGTAGTGTTGCTAGATGGTTCTTCCTGAATAATGAAAGACATGTTGAATTGGGTTTTGAAATGGTTTGGCGTGTGTAAATTAGTAGATGTATTGTTTATGGAAAATGGTGTTTTCTTAGAACCTTGATTAGAGAAAACGTCGTGTGACCCTTTGAAATTGTTTTTTTTAAACATCATGTGTGGTTCTTGGTTGATGAAAGATGTTTTGCTTTGTTGTGTGAACAAAAGTTTGGATTTCATTTGAGAAATAGTATTCCTTAAAAAGGTGATTAAAGGCCCGTTTGGATCTTGATAAAGGTGGGGTGCGTTTTGATATTAGAAAATAACTCTACTTGTGAAACAATTGTGTTCCAGGGTGATATGCTGATTTGAGTTTCTTAAACAATGTTCTAAGTGTGTTTTGGTTTTCAATGAAATGGCGTGTGTAATATCCCTTTAGAAATGCTTTAATATGAAATGGTCAAAATGTAAATGATATGACGGCCCGGTTGGCACTTTAATAAATGTGAAGTGATCATATATATATATATATGTATACGTACTTGTGAGTGCATTTATATAGGGGGACTTCCCTTCGAGGGTTGTCGTGTAGCGATGTCCGTGTAAGGGGTTGGCAAGTGCGGTGAAATGAGTCACGCGTGCGAGGGTCTCCCACTTACACAGTGTTACTAAAACCACCATGGGTTCCTGGGCGTCTTGTAGATTATCGAGTGACAGTTGCTTGCTAACCCTGATTAGACGGGTTGGTACCCTCTGGAGTTGTAGACCGGCCAGGTGGGATGTGCCACTGGTTGGCTATTAGGGCGGCCAGTTGGATATTGACTATGGAGTACCATGCCGGCAGGTAGTCTGAACCCGAGTACGTCCAGGGGTTTTCTAGGGATGTTTAGGATCGCCCATGGTTATTGATGATAACTTCTGGTTTATTTTTACTTGCACTCGGTTTTCCTTGCCTGTTTACCTTTACTTGCACTTGTTTTCCCTGCTTGTTTGCTTTCAGTCATATTTCACAGCCTATACTGTTAGACTATGGGAAAAATGGTTTCCAAATGAAAATGCTTTATTCTCTTTGGGTTAGATTTGAAAATGTAACACTTTGCTTTTCAGAATGAGTTTAAAACTAATGAAATGGAACTATATTTCGAAAAAGAATAAGGGAAATGTCTCGTGTTTGATTTTCAAGTAAAGCATTATGAAAAATTACTTTTATACATTATAGTTCAAACCTGGATTATGTAGATTCTATACTTACTGGTAGTGCTTTGGGATTTGTTGTTTGGCTCACCTACTGAGTACTTTTGTGCTCACGCCTATCTTTTACCTTTTTCAGTTGCAGGTTCCTTGTGTTCAGGTTTTCCTGCTTGAGTCGCTCAGTGTGGGAGCGACGCTGGTTGTAGTTGGGTGGTGACCCGCGAGGTCATGAGGAGGTATGTCGTGGTGTAGGTTTGTTTATGTCTTTAGAGTTTCTTTGTTCGTTTAGTTTATATTCGTTCTTTCGATCCTGTTTTTAGTTTGGGCTGAAATCGTTCCCAACGATTAAAGTTTTAATGCCCGGCACTTGTTGCCATCCCGGGGGGGATCGGGAACGCCCCTCGGGACTTGCCTCGGACCAGCTTAGGTGACCGGTTCAGGGTCGACCTGGGCTGGTTCGTGACATTAAATATATAACCTTTCATGTTAAATAATTTTGGATAACTATTATTCATCATTTCTAAAAATTGAACATAATATTAAAATATATCGCATAGGAAATATTTATATTGGAGAATTTGATACTAAAGATATAAAATATTTTTTACAAGAACAAATTCCACAATCTCAAATTGAAGAGGTTATTATAGATAAATAAATTTTGTATTGGAGTTCCAAATATGATAGACTATTAAAGATATGTCAATTTATAGACACTCATTATGGTGAATCATTGTTAGTTTTTGATGTTGAACCATACATATATATGTTGTTACTAATAATCTCATCTGATACAATATGAGATAATTTATGTATTTGGAGATTGATCCCATGATTCAGAACTATTAGTGGGATTCGGGGTATCATCTAGTAGATGATAAAACAATTTTGTGAAAATGGATATCTCATAATATTACAGACATATAATGTTATGAAAGTAAATATAATAAATTATTAATGGAAAAGGATTTAAGAAACATCATTTTATATTAAATGATATAACATTTCAACCAATTTCAATGTTTAAATCCCTTGAAATTATTCTTTAAATAATATTCTACCATGATTGAGAAATATGGGAGATGTATTTCCAAATAATATTACATATTCTAATCCTCATGGAAGATATCGTTGTTGTAAATCTAGATGGGATTGTGAATTTAAAAGATTACAATAAGGAAAACAAGTAGAAAATACCTATTTATTGTAACACTATGTAATTTTAATATATGACTACCTTCGAATAATTCAAATTTAGTAGATAAATTTCTCCCCCGACAACATTGAACTTTAATGAAAAATATATATAATAACATATAAATATATATACTTATTATGATCATTAAAACCTCAATATTTTATTTATTGGAAGGAATATTAGTAACAAATTTATGAAATATTTCTATAATTAAAATAAATGATAATTTTATTATGAATGAAATTAAATTAGATTACCAAAATATACTATTTAGACTATTTATTATATTGATTACTATTTTTTAAGAAAATAAGTTTATAGGATGTGATTTATTTTTTCAAGAAATATATTATAGATGTCACGAACCACCTTCTCCTAGATAAGATAAGGGATAACAGATTTCCAAACCCTTCCTTCCTCAAGTTGAATAAGATACATTGACCCCTTATACCAACCTTCAATAGGCCCTGATGTGGTGGCTAGAACCAAGGGTATAGAATCACACGTAATATGGAATACATTACCATTTTTATTTAGTAGTATCAAGAGATAAGATAGTAAATATCTAAAAACCCAAAAAATGGAAGTAAAAGTACTTCCAAACTAATCCATTCCTTTATGCGTGTTCTAATAATAAGTGCTACAAAAATACCCAAAAATATCCCAAGGGAAGTCCCAAAAAAGAAAAAGCAACACCAACAGTCCCAGCATCTGATATAATAGGGTCTGACACCATACTTCATGTCCTCTTGGAATATTGAAAGCAGTTTTATGTATTTAGGGTGATTATACATGTATACATAGTAGGTAAAACCAAAATCTCTCATGAACAACTGTGGAGGCATTCTAAATACCTATGAAAAAAATGAGATAACCAAAGAACCTAGTACGGAAGCTATCCACCCAAAACTAACAAAAAAACACTCCCTAAACAATGAAAGTCAAGTATTGTAATATTAGTAACATATCAATTTTTCGGTACCCTTCCCTACTTACCAACTAGTTATTGAAGATGTCCTACACATCAGACCTCCCCAACATTCCCACCGCATCCCCACTTCCACCCCCAACAACAAATTTTATGTCCACAATTACCTAATTTATTCCTACAAACACCTAGTCCACCACAACCACACATAACCACGCCCACATACACCTTGTCCAGAACAAAATCCACCATGCCTGAAGAAACCTGGGCCGGAACAACTCTTGCCACACCTGAAGTCATATGGGCCACATCCTGAAGACACATGGGAAATAACCTTCCCACAAAAACCTGGGCCAACCAATACAACATCCCCTGTCCAAAAAATCAAAGGCTATATGGAACTCAGGCTATCACAACCTACCCAAAGAGTCTTTGTATACTCTGGAAAGGGAGAAGAAAATGACCTAATATCTAGCCAGTCATAGGAGTGTTGGGAAAAACACCATCCCCAATGAAATGGGGGTGTTCAACATGATGTGATCATCTTGGTTGGGGCACAGATAAGAAACATAAGAACTACATTATATATATAGGTAAAAAAGCACTCATCCCAACCTAGGGGTTAAAAATACATCCAATACACAAACACCCTCGTTACTATTCATTCATATAATGTAAAACTGACAAAACCAAGTAACATCTCATTCCTAGAATACAAATATCCTTTGATTTGATTCTTTTTATCATATTCAAGTGTTTCCATTTAAATAATTCCCCACTGTCGAGAGACTAATAGGAAAGGCCACAAGCCATGGAAGAAAAAACATACAAGCAAAAAATTAAGCATTCACACCCAGTTCGATTATAAAGTCTCAACATAAAAGGGTATCCACGAGATCCCTCAAAGTACTTGAACCAAACCAAGACCCAACATATGGATCCACATGACCTCAGATCCACAAAACAACAACTAAATCACAACAGGTGGTCTCATACCCATCCATGGCACCCCATAAGAATCAACCAGAACAACCACACATGTTACCAACACAATGAAAGGAAATTCTCCAGATTCAAATACACCATTCATTAAGTTCCTTCATTCCATTTAATTAACCGGGGTGATCACCCAAGGATTCTTGTTCACTAGACATTCATTTAATCAACCCAGTTTACGTGATTAACCAATTTTCATGTAATATCTATTTAATTATAATAGAATTAACTTGAAAATAGTGGTTCATTATTGAAAAATAAAATAACACCTATGGCCAAAAATTTTAGTGGGAATAATCCCATGCAATTCACAACAAATAAGCAATAATAAAAGAGTACATCAGCATCATGAATCACACACCATAATTCTTGAAAACCATTTTGTTATCATTGTTAAGTATTGGATGCAATCATCCCCCAAGAAACATCATCGTACCACCCCACATGATACATAATACAGAGATAAGAATTATGAATCGTACCGGGATGATAAAAAATTGACGTTTTTCTCTATGCACCAAGAACTTGGGATGTTCGACATGTAGGGTAGGATCTCTGGGGACTCTAATAGAGAGTATGAAAGGCTCCTGTATAGGTACACCGGTATCCTCGAGAATAGGGACTCCAATCACACCAAGGAATGGAAAGAGACCATCCAATATGAAGAATAAATACTTGGATGATAAAAGGTGAGATCCTAGAGTTACTGGATATGAAATCATGAATAGCTTTAAAGGCGGATTGTGGTTTCACCACACTGTTGGACGGATACTCACGATGGAATTAATTATTATTTCATAATTCTCATCGGGGAAGAAACCTTAATAGCTGTGAGTTAAAGGGTTTCCTTTAAATATAGGATAAAATCTGACATGTTCGTAACTAGAAAGTACCGGAAAAAGGGTGTCACACTGAGGAAAAAAAACATAGTTTGGTAAGTCGAGAGTCGCCCAGATCAGCGGGGATTTTAGTTACCATTTATGGGATTTTAATGAATTTCAATGGGATATTAAATAAATTTTATGTCAAAATATACATTTTGGGAGTGAACATTAAAAAGAAACAAAGAGCGGGAAACTGTTTGGTAAGACACCAGAAGCGGTACGATAGTCATGGATCTAATCACATGGTTCCACCATCACGGTTACAAAATTTTGGTGTGAGACCATGAGGGTGCATTCATTACTTTTCTAATATATCAGTTCCACCATTTCAGAGTGCGACCGTGATGGCGTGACCGCTACAGTGCCACCGGTTTGGTGGAACACTATAATTGGTGCCACCATTTCGGAGTGCGACCATGACCGGTGCCACCATTAAGGATCCGTCATGACCAGTACCAACATTTTGGTAGAACCGTTTTATGGAACTGATTTTTTTTAAAACTTATTAATGAGTCATTTTCTATGCCATTACATCAGATATCATTCAAATGATTTTCATACTCGATAATCAAAACTATACCTAAAGTAAAGATAGTTCTGAACAACCACCTTGAAATATACCTCTCAGAAGTAAACATACCCTATATCTAAGACACCTCCCCCTCAAGTAACCAAAAAATCATGTAAAGGTCATAATGTATTGTCATATGGATTAGGGAGTCCCTTCCTCCATGTCATGATAATATTACATTTGTGCGGAAAAGACTCGCCCACACTATTTTTACCGCATCCACATTAATGCGCCTTGATTAAGAATCAGGTCCTCCACTTCCCACAATCATGACTCTTCACACACAACCAGAGAACGAGGAAAACTATCCATTTCATAGTTAACAAGGTCAAAAACTATACCACAAACAAGTAAAAAAACAAAATAAAACAAAACTCAACCCAACTCTTGGTATTGGGCGCGCATATGTGCCTCAAATTCCCATGTACACTCCCTGAGGCAACTATGCCTCTATAACACACAAACCGGTGTGATGGTTCATCTATGAAGCACCTTCTCCTCATGATCCTAAATTCTAAAATGTACTTCTACAAATGTCACATCATCATCAATATCTAGCATCCCCCAGTCGAGGATGTCTGAATCAATGTGTAGATACTGACGGAACTAAGACACATTGAAGACGTCGTGCACCCTTAGTATCAGTGGTGGTCGTGCCAGCTGATAATCCACTTCCCTAACCCACCACAACACCTTGAATAATTTGATGAACCTGGGAGAAAGATTACTCCTCCTGTCGAAACTCCTTTTCTACGTCGAGGGGAGACCTTCAAGAACACGTGGTCCCTAACATCGAACTCCAAGAGTCCCCTTCTATGATTGTTATATGAATTTTGTCGGTCCTAATCTACCATCATCCTCTCCCATATAAGATGAACCTTTTCCATCAAGCTCTGCACTACATCCATCCCATGAACGTCGGCTCCCCCAACTTCTGCCCCACACATAGGTGAGGGACACGCCCTCCCATAGAGGGATTCAAACGGAGCCACGCCAATGGTAGAGTGATAGATATTGTTGAAGTCAAACTATATGATAAGAACATGTCATACCCACAATCCTCTATAGTCCATGGCATATACTCGTAGTGTATCCTCCATCGTCTGAATGGTCCGCTATGTCTTCTCATCTGTCCGGGGTGGAAAGCTTTTCTAAGGCATAGCTAGGTTCCAAAATCCTGTTACAATCCATTCTAGACCCGTGAGGTAAACCAGATATCCTGATCTGAGATTATGGACCTCATAAATCTATTCAACCACACCACCTCATCCACGTACATTTTTTATAGGGCATTCACTGCACTCAACTCCTCAATTACAAATAAGTGAGTTGATTTCATCATTTGGTCCACCGATATCTAGATAGCATTGCAACCTCCCCAATATCTAGGATGTTTGATGAATATATCCATCGATATGTCATTACACTTATACTCAGGGACATATAATGGTTGTAACATTCCACATTGGATGTGTTGTTCAGCCTCCACCTGCTAATGCACAAGGCACATTCCCACAAACTCTTCCACTGCTCGCTTCACCCCGAGCCACCAAAACTGACCCCTCTAGCCCCGATATATCTTGGATACACATGGGTGCACCGCCATGGTTTATTTGTAGAACTCACCAAGTACTCTTTTTCATATTGCAACTGAGATGAAAAACATTCCATGAAACAACATCTGATTCTGGCCATCTTCCGACCATCCTCACAGAGCATTGCACAGGCTAACACTACCACAAATCACATTCACATCTAATTCCTCCCACTAAGACTTCTACACATGCTGCAATAGCGAAGACTACTCTATCATATGGAACAGATATCCTCTGCAATCCTTTACCCTTTTGTCCATGAGTAGGGTAGCCAACTCCTTCATCGCCTTCCAGGAATATTTCGATTCTCAAACCAAAACCTTCTAAGACTTCATATTCAAGTACTCAGCCACGACGTTCCCCTATCCTGGGGTGTAGGAAATTTCGAAGTTGTAGTCCAAATGAAGCTATTTCCACATCCACTTCTGCAGGTTTAGTTCTCACCGACTAAAGATATACCTCAAGCTCTAGTGATTAGTGAAGACGATGAAGATCTCCCCGATGACGTACTATCGCCCCAACATTAGTGTGAACACAATCGTTGCGAGGTCCATGTCATGGGTTGAATAGTTATTCTCATGGGGACGTAACTTCCAAGACCCATATCAGATCACCCCTACTATTGCATCATCACACACCCTATGCCTTGTCTTGAAGCATCACATGACACCTCAAAAATCACTCATTCTTCTAAAAAACTCATAACTAGGGCACTAAACAACTTCCCATTTAGATAACTGAAATCTCCCTGACAGTTCTCACTCCACATAAAATCCTTGTTCATTTTGGTCAAAGCTGTCAAAGGATCTGCAACTTGAGAGAATTCAGGTAAAACCTATGATAATAATCTTCCAGACACATCAATCTATGAACCTTCGTCACATTCTATTATGCTTCCCAAGAAACAAATGCTTCAACCATTGGGGAATCAACTAGTATTCCCTTCTCAGACACCACATGTCGAGGAAAGCTCACCTCTCTTGTCAAGAACATGATCATGGTTATATTCTTGTAGAGTTGGTGCATTCGAATGACCCCAAAACCCATTTCCAGATGCATGGCATGGTCCTCCTATGATATTGAGTAGATCAGGATGTCTTCAATAAACACGACTACGCACTGGTATAGATTTTTCCAGATAATGTAGTTCATGAGTCCCATGAATAAGGCTGGTGCATTAGTAATGCTGAATAGAAAGACCACGAACTCAATGTACCCATATCTACACCTGAAGGCAGTCTTCGAGATATAACCCTCCTTCACCCAAAATTGGTGATATCCGGACCACGTTTCGATCTTGTAGAACCATAATGCCCCCTTAAACTATTCAAAATGGTCTTTGATCTTTGGGTGGGGGTAATAGTTCATGGCTATTACCTCGTTCATCCTCTAGTAGACTATACACATCATTAGACCACCATATGCATTCTTCATGAACAAGACCAGAGAACCCCATGGAAATGTGCTTGGTTGAATGAAACCCTTCTTTATGAGTTCATCAATATAAATCCGTAACTCCGGCAACTCAGAAGGGGCCATCTGATAGGGAGTAATCAAAATTAGATGAGAACCGGGTTGCAAGTCTATCATGAACTCCACATCAGTTGAGTGGGTAGTGTCACAACCTCCTCAGGGAAAAGGTCCATGAACTCACTGAAGATTCCCCAGAAATCCACTATTTCTATATCTACCAACTCCTCTTATAGCATAGCTAACATGGAATGGAGAGGCTCCACTCACTAGCGGGCCTCCCAGCAACCCCAGTAATCGAAAAAAGATACACACAGGTTGACCATATCTAAAAACATGACCCTTATCAAGAAGAAGTCGATAATAGAAGACACATAGAACATTGAGTCGATGCATAGAAGTACATAATACCACTACATCTGCAGAAAAAATAATGTCCCCAGTGGACTGATATGGTCCCAACATCAGTCTAAATCCTTAGAAATCATTAGACAAACTAGTCTGACCTCTGATCGATGTACTCAAAACAAAGGGAACAGGATGTCATTCTGTGTCTAAAAATTAAGCTTCGGCTAGAATGGGTGAAACAAAGGAGTGTGAATCTCTTGAAACAAACAAGGCTCATGGAAGAGTGCTAAACAAGTCGATCGTACCTCGAACGACATTTAGGCATGTTGTAACTACAACTTTTGAGGCGTACAACAGACCACTACTGACACCTCCACCCCTCAGTTATCAACCACCTCTCTATCCACCCCCTAGTCTATATCTTTGAGGAGAAACCTGAGGTTGGACTCCTCCTTCAACACCTTCTCTCGGAGGAGCGGGAGCTCGCTGTCCCTGAGGTTTTTGCAGAAGGGTCCTGGCTAGAAACTGTTACTGCTACGTTGGGCATTGAACATTCCCACCCCTACTATATTGCACACTATCTAGGAACTGATTCCGAAGGTTCCCAAGACTTCCATAGATGAATCATATTAGTCTTGTTCCAATAAAGAAGGGGTGAGAGATGGTAGATCAAAAATGGAACTGCTGGGGCCTACTCCCCACTAGGTGAATCCTAGAAGGCCATGATAAAGGAAGCCTACTGCTGATAGCCTTCCCCTTTGACATTCATAAATGGATCCCCTCTTGAGGTACACCTCTTATCATGTGCATTCTCTCCGCCACTACATCCTTTTTCTGCACCTCAATGTAGGTCGGTAAGGTAAAGGGAGTAACTACATATGGAGGAGATGGTCAAAATGCCTACTGTAAACATCCTTCCCAATACTCTTAATCAGGAAAGAGTTCTACAGAAATGTGAAGGAGATCCTTGAACTTGATCCCCAACTCCCTTATTGACAAGCTCACATACCTTAGGGAGAGTAGATACTGTCTCTTTTCTGCCTTCATCATGGATGAAAAGAATTCTGCCCGAAACTCCCTCTCGAAGTCAGTCCACGAAACATCAGTCTTCTTTTTCGCCCCAAGATAGAGCGTCCACTACTGACGCACCACTTCCCACATATGAATTACTGCCATATGAACAAAATACTCCATCAGATTTCGGATCAAGATAAAATATATCACTAGTACCTTGTTCTAGCTCAATGTCTCTATGTCCGAGATTCTACCCTTGTAGATCCCGTGGGGGTTCCACTAAATTTCATGATGCAACCACTGCCACTAGTCATCCTCCTCCTCTAGATCTGTTCTTTGTAGATCATCTAAATCTGCTTCCTGGGCCTCGATCTCTTGCACTACCTGTGGTGGTCTTTTTAGATCCATAGTTGCATGGTAAACAATGAATTCATAATCCTGAGTAGTGCAGAATATTTCATTTCAATTTTTCATAGACATTTTATTAATTTTAAATCACCAAAATAACCAAGACACAAAATAACAATTGTCACTATGATATATGTACCATTCTTAGGGCCTCTACCCTACAATCAGTGTAGCCTCATTAAGTCATTTGGTAGGTCTAGAGTCCTTGAATCATATCAAGGGGGATCTTATAATCCTGTGTCCTATCCGGTTTTCCCTATCATATTTCACATGCCACAAATTCATAACACTATTTCCCTAACATCCCATGCATTCCATATTGTGAAAATCTCCAGACTCCATCTTATCTATCAAACCACCTTCTTATATCATTCTGTCCTGACTAGCCTTCACCAAGATGAGGGAAAGGAAAATAAATTTCCAAACCCATCATTCTTCAAGTTGAATTTTGGGTAATCACCCATGAGACCCGCCTTCAATAATCCCCATAGTGGTGACTAGAACCAATGGTATAGAACCTCACGTAACATATGGAATGAATTAACCTTTTTATTTAGTAGGGTCAAAAGATATGATGAGTAAATACCAAACAACACCAAGACTAGAAGTAAAAGTAAAGCCAAAACAATCCATTCCCATATTCATGTTCCAACAATAAGTGCTACAAAAGTACAGAAAACTCCAAAGGGATGTACCAAAATAAAATAAAAGCAACACCTACAATCCTTGTGTCCGATCTAAAAGGGTAAAGCACGGTCTTCAATGTACACTATTAAAAAAGAAAGTAGTTTTATATACATAGGGTGAGTTTACAGGTATACTCAGTAGGAGAAACCAAATTCTCTCATGCACAAGTGGGGTGGCATTCTAATGCCCTATGAGAAAAAGGATATAACAAAAGAACATAGAAAAAAAACTATCCACCCAATCCTCACTAAGGAACAATAAGAAAATAACAAAATTAAAGTAATGTAATATTAATAACACATCAATGTTTGGGTACCCCATACCACTTTCCCACTGGTTATTGAAGACATCTTATACGTCAGACCTCCCTCGCCATACTCACTATAATCCCACTTATACCCTGACAGAAAACATTTGGGCCACCACAACCCTTTTTATGCCTTCATTCACCTATGCCACCATAACCACATGTAACAATGCCTGCATACTACTGGGCCAGAACAACTACCATCACACCCAAACACACCTAAGCCCAAACAACATTTTCCACGACCAAAGACACCTGTGCCTCATCCCGAAGACACTTGGAAAACAACCAATCTGCACACACATGGTCAATCCAAAACAACATCCCCATCATGAAGAATCTTGGGTTGTAATAGACCTTAGGCTATCACAACCTACCTAATGAGTCCTGGGATACTTGGGAAAGGGACCAGAAATGGAGCTAATAACCAGCCACTCATACGAGTGTTGGGAAAAACACCCTCCCCAGTGAAATGGGGCTGTTCGAAATGAAGTTCTAAACTTGGGTGGGTCATGGATAAGAAACATAAGAAATAAATTATACATATAGGTAAACAATAAATCATCCAAACCTCGGGGTTCCAACACCATCCTATACACAAACACTCTCGTTACTATTCATTCTTAAAAAGTACAATAGCCACAACAAATCACAAATCAATCCCCAAAAAAATCCCATTTAAACCGGTTAAAGTTATCATATACATGTGATTTAATTTAAATAATTCCTTGTTATTGGGTGACGTATAGGCATAGCCACTAGCCAATGATGAAAAATCTGCGAAGAAGAAAATTATGAATTCACACCTGGTTCCCCTATAAAGTCACAACAACAAAGGAGATCCATGAGATCCCTTGAAGTAATGGAACCAAACCAACCCCAACATATAGCTCCACACATCCTTAGATCCTCAAACCTAAAATTACACAACAATAGGGGTCCCATACCCATCAATGTCACCCAACAAGCATCACGCATAACAACCACGCATGTTACCAATATAGGTCAAATGAATTTTTCAGATTCAAACAAACCATTCATTATGTTTCTTCCTTCCGTTTCGGTAATAGGGGTAATCACACAAGGTTCCTTTTTCAATGGATATTCATTTAATCAACAGATTTATGTGATTAACCAATTTCCATGTTACAACTATTTAATCATTGCAGAATTAATTAGAATGAAAAGGATATTTAGTGTGAAAGTAAGGGCCACCAACAACCACACTTTTTAGTGGACATAAGCCCATAAATTTCACAACATATAATCCTTGATAAAAGTTTATAAAAACATAATCAAACACACCCCATAATTATTTGAAAAGCATTTTTTATCTCTATTATGGTTTGTATGCATACCTCTGTGAAGGAAAATTATCTTACCCACCATGCATGATATGAAGTAAAGTGATATGAAGAAAGAAACCTACCAGGATGATCAGTGATCAATGTTTTTCTCCACACACTAAGAACTGGGGATAAGTGCCTTGCTGGGGAGGAACTCTAAGGACTACAAGAGCATGCAAGAAAGGCACCAGTACAAGTGCACAACTAGCCTTGGGAAGGGGGACACCAAACACACCAAGGAAAGGAAAAAGACCATCCAAGAAGAAGAAATAATCCACATGCATTAAATGTGATATACTGAAGTTATGGGATATGAAATCATGAATATATTTAAAGGTGTATCATGGATCCACCATACGGTAAAAATATTACACATAATAGAAATAATTTTCATTAAATAATTCTTATCGGATAAGTTCCCATAATCATTGTGAGTTAAAGGATTTCCATTAAATAGGGGAAAGCACGTAACAGTGGAGGAACTGGAATGTACCAAAAAAAGTGTTTGACACTGAGGAAAAGGAAATGAGGTTTTGTAAGTCAAGGGTCTCCTGACACTTGAGGGATTTTAGATATCATTTATTTGAATTTAATGGCATTGAAAAGGGTATTAAAACACTTTTACGTTAAAATATATGTTGCGGGAGAATATTGAAAAAATAGATAGAGGATAGGACATTGTTTGGTGATAGAACGTAAGGAGTTCCATGGTCATGATCCCACTATCACGGTGGCACTGATTTGGTGTGTGACAGTGGTGGTGCGACTGTTACGGTGCCACCATCTCGGTGCCACAGTTTCAGTGGGCGACCGAGATAGTGTGACCGATATGATTCCACCATAATGGTGCCACTGTAGGGTTCCACTGGTTCGGTGAAACACTGTAAGTGGTGCCACCTTTTCAGTCTGTGACAGTGACTAGTGCTAGTGTAATAGTGTCACTATGACTGGCACCACCATTTCGGTAGAACAGTTTGATGGAACCGGATTTTTTTGGAAAAATCCATCATTAGTTATTGTCCGATCTATTACAATAGAAAATTATAAATTATGCTTCAAATTAATAAATTTTTTATACAATTTTAGTAAGTAAATGAAATTATATAGGAACATTAACACATGATATTTCAAAATGAAAATTTCCAAAAAATGTGGTTTTATTATAATTTATTATTTTATTAATGAATTCGGTTTATAAATATTATATTTATAATTTATAAAAAGATAAATTATTTTAGGATTTAGAATACAATTATTATCATAACATTAATTTTTAGTATTTCTTGAATATATTTTCTTTGCAAGTTAACACTATAAAAAATATGATTTTCTTAAAAATTATCACATTCATGACATTATCATAATACAATAATTACATAATAGTTTTTAACCATTATTATATAATAGAAATATGATTATATTTATAATATAACTCTTAAAATTAATACTTGGTTTTTATAAAACCCATTTATATTAGTTTGGGGACATGATTAATATTTTATTCTGAAAATTGTTTATATTCCTTTATAACAAAAATTTAATTTCATTACATTTAGAAATTAAGTCAATCAAAATGGACATCGTATATTATATCAACCAGAAATCATTTTGTATCAATTTTACTTCAAATTTTGGGGAAAAATTATGATTACTATGATTAAATTTAATAACAATGAAAATGGTAAAATTATTACTGATAAAGATGGTTTTGTTAATATTGTGTAATATGTATCAGAAATATTTCAATAACATCTATTAAATAATAAATCTGGACTTTTTTTCACATGTATAAAATAATATGAACACTTATGTAATTATAAACTAATGATAAATATGATTAATAACATATGATGTTTAAACCATGATTTTTCTTTTAAAAATTTGTTTTTCTATATATAAAATGATATAATTAAAAATATAAGTATTTATTATTACAAAATGAAATTATTTTAAATGATGTATAAATTTACATTTGGACAAAAAAAATAGTATATGTTATTTTATATTTTAATCAATACATATATTTTTAAGTTAAAAACTACTTTTAATGGTAAAATCAAAATAAAAGATAAAATTAAAAACCTATGACCAATGACCTCAAAAAAAGATTAAAAAATAACTGAAATTAAATTATTGTGGATTTCATGAAAACTATTACCAAAGGTAAATTATTTCTAAATTTTGGTGTATTTTATCATTGAATATTTTAGGGATATCATTGAGAATTAGAGAGTGTTCTCAAAAGGTGTTTTCTTATCACATGTACAAGGGGATACATACACGCATTGATGATATACACATTCATTCAAATTACTTCTATAATATCTTCCATTATTATTCTCATATATTTATTTATAATTATAATAATCCTATGTTAGAAATTATTAATTCTAATCGTATAATATTAAAGGAGTCTTTCCTGAGAAATTTCAATATACCAAATGTAGTATTCCCCACTCCATGTAATTTTTTTAATATTTTATTATTAACATAACATATAAATGGTAATATGATAAAACTAGTATAATTTTTTGTTTATTTTTTATTTTGTATATTGAATAATTTATCTTTGTTAATTTATATGAACAAATAAAGACCGAAAAAATTAACAATGGTTTGTCCTAAATACCTCACCCACGATCTAATGTTTTTTATTTTCTTATTGGTTTTATTTATTTATATAATCCATTTAAAATATTATTTAGTAACATAAAAACATATAAATATTTTCATTATTATTCAGTTATAATTTTATTATAAACATCATTAACCATAATCTCCCATTGAGTTATAGTGTGTTCATGTTTAGGTTTATTTAACAAAACACTTGAATACTATTATAAAACACTATAATGGATGAATATAGAATATAAAATACTAATTTTTTAAAATTAATAGTAGATTAATAAATTTTTTTCAATGGATATATTTTTTTAGCATATTATTAAAATATTATTTTTGTTGCTAAATTGTTAAAAATAATCCATCAATGATTCAATTTTAGTTCAATAATACCCAAAAGAATCAATATAATAAATAAATAGAGTGTTTTAATAAAATGTATATATCAAAATAAATATTTTTGATATAGGAATTTAAATAATAATTTTTTAAATGTAATTTTTTTTTGGGAATTTAGGAACATGTTTAGAATGAAGTTGAAACAATGTAAAGGGTTTCATCCCAAATTCATCTCTTCGACACATGGTAGGAAATATGGACCTTATTTCATTTATGTTTTGTATATACATAATATATGAGATACCATATCATGAATTATATAATAATAATTTTATACAAATTTCAATTGATATCTATCTATCTCAAAGTTTTTTGATTAATATGATTCTAATGATACAATAGTTAGTTGTTTAATACTGTAATTCCTTGATAAATGTTTTGGGTATGAACTATGTATCCTTTGGATGGTTTTTTATTTTCTCATGGATGTATTTATTTCATATGTTTTTTTACTCATGGTAAATACTAATACAAATTAACTTGTTTTCATAGAATTTAATTTAATTATGTTTTAACCTAGTTTCAAATCATTTTTTAATTCAATTTTCATTTGTTGTCTTATGATCATCCCCTTGGACATAAATGTTGGTTAAATTATAAAAACTAATTATATTTTTTTATATATTATTGTTTTATAATAATTTAATATTGTCCAATATAATACAATTTTTGTTAATATTTCTTACATTAAGTAGTTTATTTTCAAAATGGTAATTAATAAATCAATTAATTTTTCATTCAGTTATGTTGTATTTTCATTGACTTCTCCTTATATAAATGGGTTCTTGAATGATTATTCTAAAAACAAATTTTATAAAAATATGTTCCAATAAAGATAATTTTTTATCTATTTTTAAAATGTGTTTTTTCTATATATATAATATCAAACTGTTGAAAATGGTCGATTAAAAATAAAATATTTTATATTTATATGCTAATTTCTTGTAGATTTTTTTTTCATTTTCAAGGATCAATTAGTTGAGATTGTTATAAAATTTAAAACATATATAAATCTATTTTTTTTTTAATTTTATGAAGTTACTTTTAAAAATCTTATTAGTGTTTCTACATTACAAAAATGATAAAAAATGTTTTCTAATTTCTCATTTTGGATTTCACCTATATTTTTTTTATTATTAAAAAGTAATTTCACTCATGTGATTTTTGTAATGTGAATTATTATATAATAGAAAATTAAAGGGAGAAAGATATATATATTTAATTATTATTTTGGACATTAATCTTTCAATATAACATATTTTTATTTTAGATCCCCACTGGTGTGATACTATTTGAAAAATTCTTTTCAATGATGCTTTTCATCCAGGTCCAAATCCCCCATATGCTACCTTATTCAGTTGGAATATACTATATTGATATTATGAAGCCGCATCCTCTATATGTATTTTGATTATGTTATAACATCATTGACTTATCTTTCTAAAATTATTATATAAAATTTTATATGGTGGGATTATTATATAATATATTCTACCACTTATAGGTTTGGTAACTATTAGATGGTTGTATAAATATTTTTTCGATAATGATGTCATTTGATTACTCATGCAAATTTTCTATGTATTGTTTAAATATCTACATCCCTACTATTGATGGTTTTTGATTTTTTTAATTAATTATATTGAAATGTGGAATGGTATTATAAATTTTAAAATTTTTATTTCAATATATATGATATTTTCAACAATGAATTTCTTTTTCTTTACCATCCACTATCATACTTTGGATGGACTATGATCAGGTTATCAAATTTATTGGAATTGGGAATTTATATGAGTTTTGGTGATATTATTCAACAAAATATGATTATTTTAAAATTTAAATACATATTTTTTATTTACATTATCATATAGTGAATGTATTAGAATAAAATTTGTGATGGTTGGAAGTAAAATTATATTGACACTAGGTATCATAATAAAACATGTTTTTTTAATTTTTTGGTTATTCCTACAAATAATAAGACTATTTTGTGATTGTAAGGTCATGATTCCTGAGATCATTATGTGTTGGTTAATGGTATGTGAATAGTTATACGAAATTATGTATTTAATTTATAGGGACACATTTCTTTTTAGTAAGTTTTTTTTATTTTTTTATTTAGAAATGGATATATTATTAATCTACATTCAGTTGATTTTTTAATTATAATTTATAGTTATTCATATCATAATGATAAAACCATTTATATTCTCTGTTTTTTAGGGAATTATTTTTTATCTTACATATCATTTTATATCCCGTATATTATGTTTTCTTTTTTCTAATGTTATAATGAAATGTATTAAATATGAGACATCTAATATAATAGATTTTCTAGATATTTTTCTGGATATATTGAAAACTAAATATGGATAATGTAAATTATTAGATTGTGGATTTATTGTTAAATTTACTCGAAAGGACTTGGGTCTGTTTGTTGAATTTTTTATACTAATTGACTAAATATATAATCCTAAATATACATTGGATTATATGTAATGAAATATTTTCTTCTTCCATGTAATTTTGGGATAGTTATGTCAAAGAATCTATAGTTGGTATCACTAGAACTATATAATGTATGTGTATATGACACTACATCTAAGAGTATATATAAGATGCATCAATGTTGGTATTAGTGTTTGTTTTAGAAAACAATGAATATTATTATGTTTTTTAAGCTACCTTTAGAGTTGGTCATAATTTCATAGATATATATAACCATTGGATATAAATAATAATTTAAAATTAATGTAATAACATATAATTTAATTGTGGATACTAGGAAGATAACTTATTTGAATAACATAGGGACATGTTAAAATTATAATTACAAGTATATCATAACATCCTAATGTTTTTCTAAATTGATAATAGTGTGGATCTCTAGAAAATAATATTTTTCTTTGGATAATATAATTGAATATATGTTCCAAAATAGATATACCAAAAGATAGTAACCATAATAGAGAGGATTGGGTAATAACTATATCATCACCGGGTGTATGAATAAGTTTCAAAACGACACAGAAGGATTGAAAGTCCCAAACAATGTTTTTTAATAACTTTGTCATTATATTACATTTTGAATGAAATGTTAGGGTGTAATATAATTAGGTCAATTTACTTAATACAAAAATAAACATGGATGGCCATGATTTGATCAAATAGAATAGATTAATGTATAGAAGGGGCCAATTTTTTACAAATAAGGTATAATATGTCTCAAAATATTTAGATTAGTGTTTTTAAATGACTTTTTTATACTGTTAATCATTTTGAATTTTGGTGTTTCATTAAACCATGATCAAGATGGTGAATTAAGGAAATGTATATATCATGAAACAACTATCTTATAACATGAAAAATGTGTATTAATTAATGATTAATAATTTTTCTATATGACTATTATGATGACAATGTAAATTTCCTTATCCAAACTAATGCATAGATAATTATATTTTAGTATAAATTAACTGTTGGAGGGAAAATATATTTTCAACTATGGGTTTTTTTATAGATAAAATTTTTTTATATTATAGAGAGAGATTTGTATTTTAAGAATCGTCTAAAGAGTTTCCATTAGTTTTTTTCCATAATGGTTTGGAAGTATATATTAAATGATATCAATTGAATTGAAAATTATTTAAAATCCAAAATATATTTTTGGTGGTAGCTATTCAAGAACACATGATTATGTGATAGATAACTATTAGGTTTTATATATTTATGATTTTAATTAAATAATAGGTCGATTTATATTAAGAAAATTTGTATAGAGAGTATTAAATTTCTTTTAATAGATAATTTAATTAAAAAAATGTTTTTGATGATACTATTTGTGAATTTCATCACATTTGTGGGATTCTAATATATATTGAATTGTGAAAGACAATATGAACTAGTGTCTAATATCATTTTATGATTAGAGATACTATAGATTTTTTATAATAATATATGATTTCATTATATTTTAATGTCTTATATATTAAAATGATGTTAGGAATAGTCTATTTTAAAGAGAGTATATTTATGGTTTATGCTGAACTGAGTATATGGTGGTATAAATTAAATATGATTATTTAGGAAATATAAGTAACATAATCTAGCCTATATGTGTATATTAGGAAAACTATTACACCTTTTGTCTAAAATGATGCATTTTTTATAATTAATCTCATTAATTTAAATTTTATAGTAATAATTAAAATTCCAAGGATAAAAGTTTTTAAAGGTTCTTAAAATTTTATTCCTCTTGAAATTAATAATTTATTTCCATTACAAAATATAATTAATATTGAATTAATTCTCTACAATCAACACCAAACTATAACAAAACCATGATATATTTAAAAATAGATATATATTTTGTATAAAATCTAAAACCTAGGATTTGAATTGGTTAGAATAAATACTGGAATCCAATTTAATAAATATATGATTAAATGAAATAAATTTAACTTTTAATTTTTATTAAATTGAATTAGTTCACCTAAAATTACATATTGGACAAATTCATATTTTTATAAAAATAAATTTTTTCAATATATCTATTTTTATTTTAAGAAATATATGAGTAATTATATTAAATTATGTTTTATAATTATAATTTTTTGACTATAATTTATTTATAAAATTATATTGGATACAAATAATAAAAATTAAAATTTAAAAATTGATTTCTCTAATAAAAATGATTCTTCATTATATTTTATGAATTTATTCAAATGTTTACTTTATTAGTTTTAAAATATTAATATTAAAAATTGAAAATCAAGTTCATATTTATGTAAAAAAATATTATCTAAATAATTTTTTTTAATATTATAGGTGAATTGTGAAAAAAATATTTTTTTTAAAACTACCAATTTTATCAAAATATCCTAAAACAAAAATAATTAATATTCTTTATAAATTTTATGAAGAATACATATTTAAAATTAAAATAAATTATTTAAATTATATATTCTATTAGATCCTTGGAATTTGGATTTCTGGAAAGTATCAAATATTTTATTATTAAAACAGATTATTAGTTCATTGTATTAAAATTTACTTTTCAACACATGTAGAAACTAAGTCTATCAAAATGGGATTAATATTTTAGGTATGTATCATTATATTATTTAAAAATGAAAGATTTATATCCATTTTTATGTAATGAAAACTATAATTAATTTTTACAAACATGAAAATGGTAGAACTATTATTTTGGATGAATTGTTTTATTAATACAATATAATTTTTATCTAATAAATTCAATTTATATGTTTTAAAATGGTTAATTTTTAATTATATTTGAAATTTTATATTGTCTTATTATAAAAATGTATATTTCTATGCAATTTCAATTATGATTTAGAGTAAATAATGTCTAATAACCATTTTTCTAGAAAAAAAATTTTAGTTCTATACAAATTATTTTAAATTAAAGATAAATTTGTATTATAAATTAATTAAATTAGAATAAATGGTGCTTAAATTTAGTATTATCACACCTTATAATTTTAATATGGGATATTTTATTTTTTTATTATAATAAAAATTATGTTTTTATAAACTAGATACTAGGGTAAAACCCAAATATATTAAAACATAAAATATAAGATAAATTTACTTCTAACATGTCTAAAAATGTGTAGAAAATATTTTTTGAGATATTGATTTCCCAATATCACCCGAAAATAAATTATTTATAATTTCTTGATTCCTTTACCCTTATATAGGGTAGTGATATCATTTACAATTAATAGGTGTTCTCAAAAACACCATTTTGTACACATAAAATAGGGGACATAACCACCAGATAATTCAACAAAATTACATTGATTTAATTCATAATATATTTCCAATTTTTCTCCTAATATAATCCTATGTCTATTTAATTAACCTTAATAACAATTATTCATCTTATTCAATTCATTTTTATGAGGCTTCGATGAAAAATTACTTGTTATAAAATAGAGTATTACATACTCTTTAATGTCTATGATTAATCATTTTCTTCAATGACATCCCTAACCATTGTTTTATTATAAAAAAATTAAAAAATTTATAACAATTGTTTTGTTAGTGGAAATTAAAATATTTACTCATTTCAATTCACTTGGAAATAAAATAAGATGTTAATCGTGCGATTTCCAGACTACCGACTCCACAATGTATCATTTTTAGTGTTTATATTTGTTTTATCTGTCTATAATAACAACTTATAATGTCATTAATCATAATAATAACTTATAAATAATCTCATTATACATCTATTATTATTTCATTTTACACTTCCTTAACTATATTCACCCATATAGTTATAGTGTGTGCATGTTTGGGTGGGTCTGCCCACATAATTGAATAATGAAATAAGATAATATCTTGGATGACTATGGGATCAAAAATAATAAATTTATTAAAAATTTAATTTGTAATTAAATATATTTTATTGTTGTATATTTCCAATATTAATAATTTATACTATGATTAAGTTATCGTATACTAAATTTTATTAAAAAATTGATACAAATACTATTAATATATTAAAAAATAAAAAGAGGAAACTATATAATAAAAAAATTGGATATAATAAAAATTATCTATATTAAAATAAATATAGAGTAAAAAAATTACGGAGAATGTATTCAATAAACTTTTTTTATTATTTTTTTATTGAGAACATGTTTAGATAAAATATTGAATAGGGTAAGGGTTTTTGTCACCATATCCTATCTTTGAGATATGTTTGGATTATGAAACATTTTTCATTTATTAGTTATACATAATTATAATTCGAGATACCATGTTATAAATTATACTGAAATCCTATATTTTTGGTTCAATTACAATACATATCCTTCTATGATTTTTTTATTAAAACATTAATAAAGACACAATGATTGTTTGTTTCAAACGTTAATTCGATTAGATTAATTTTTTAGTGTAAATTGTTTCAATTTTCATGGAGTATTCAATACACATAAATGTAGACTGATTATATATTTTTATTTATTAGAGATACTAATACAAATTAGTTTCTTTTCATCAATTTTATCATACGTAATTGATATCCATGTTGTAATTATTTTGGGTAACTCAATTTTCATTCATCATGTTATGATAATACTCATAGACATAAACGATAGTTAAATTAATATAGTTGCTTAAAATTTGTGCTATTATATGTTTTTATATTATTATTTTAAATAATATTCTTTTTTAAAAAATATTTTTTTTCATCATAGAATATTTTTCTTATATGGGATATTTATAAATAGATTATTTGTTCCTTCAGTGAAAATGATTCATGTTGAAACTATTTTTCCAAGACTGGATTCTACCAACGTAATTGTTTCTATGTTGTGATGTAATAATCATTTTTAATATGTTTTTAAAATAGAAAATTGTTTTCAGTGTTTTTTTTTATTTTTTTATTTTTCTTTAATGGTAATTTCAAAGTATTAAAAATGATCCTTACAAAATAAATGTTTTTATATTTGGTCCGAAATTTCAAACCAAAAAAAAAATTCGTTTTAAAGGATTGATTATTAGAGATTATTTTTATTAGAAAATTTTTTCAAAAAATATCACATCATATTTATAAAATAAATTTTGTAATTTTACATGAATGATTTTATTTTATGTTAGTTTTAAATATTTCTCTTCAAAAGGATTTTTTTTCATTTTCACAACAATATTAATTTTAATATTTAAATAGTTTTTAAATCATAGAATTTATGTTCCATGATTAATTATAATATATATTTATATGTGTGTGTTTTATGTATTTAACAAATGGTATCAATCATTTATATTCTATAATCTCCAAGAGTGATAACATTTGAGGTATTGTTTTTCTAGGAAACATTTATTCTATATCAATATCCAAATGAGTTTTCTATATTATACATGTGACATGTTGTTTTAAAACCATCCAATTTGTTTATATATATAGATTATGGTCATGTTATTCAAATATTAACATAACCATATATCACTACCCCATGTTGTTCAAGTGATAAGGACATGTATATAGAAATATATTCTAATGATTGATTTAGGAACTTTTCAAAATATCTATATATGTTTTGATGATGGTGATATTATATATTATTTTAAAGATTTTGAATTTGATTGTTTAACTATACACCTTATTTTTCCAAATGGGTTATGATCATGTTATACATTTGATTAAAATGGAGAAAAAATATTAGTGCTCCTTATATTCTGATTCATAAATGGATGATAATTGGAATGCCAAATCTGTATTTTTTTTACCATAAAACTTTTTTCTACAGATGTGTTATGATTATGAGGTCTCTATTATTTACAGGAATAAAATTATTAGAATTATATGTTTTTTATTATAATTTTGATTATTATTGGAAAACATACTTAGTTATTTTTTATTCCTTTACACATATGATGAATTTAGTAGTTTCAAAATGGTGATACCTATGGAATCAAATTATAAATATTCTATTCATTAGTATGTGTCATGAGAAAACTATTTTTTTGAAGTTTTTATATGTTTTCCTCAAAAAATATATTTCCATGGTGGTAATATCATATGCATATGATCATGATATATTGGATTATGGTATGTAATTAGCATTCCCACACTATGAATTTCATATTTAAGGAACTATTTATTATTATCAATATGACTTATTAGTTATCATTTATATTTGTGGGTATATTTTTCATTAGACTTTAGTTAATTATTGAATTAGGAGGAATATATGTTTCATCCAAAATAATTATCCAATGTTATACAAATATTTACTCATTGTTAATTTTTCCCTTATGAAGATTTTATTATCTCCCATTATTATGTTTCCATTTTCTTCTTTATGAAGATAAATTTAATACATGAAATTCATAAGATGATAGCTCATGTGGAGAATTTTTCGGAGATATTGAAGTCTAATTGTGGATTATTTAGTTTTTTATATTGTTGAAAAAATATATCCTTATATTAAAAAATGGGTTTTTATAGTCGATTATTTGATTGAATTATTTAAATATCTACGACTGAAATATCTTAGAAATGTACATAATGATTTATTTTCCTCTGTTAATAATATTTTCGGACCATTATATATGTCAATCTATAATTACATTTTAATGTTATATGTATAAAATGTGTTTATTTGAGTGGATTCGAGAGTATCAGCCTAGATTATCAATTTTTTTATTGTAGAGTGGAAAACTATATCTGAAAATTTCCATTTTTTAATCATTAAGGGAATTTAGTTCCATAGAGAGTGAATGTGGTCCTGGTGTGTACTGTATATTTACTAGGTGTTTAGTATTTTTCCTAGTAGTTTATGTTGATAAACTACTTCTAATAAAAAATAAAATTGAACTCTAACAACAAGTTATGATGTGTTTGAACACATTACACTGTATTAATGACATAAGTGGAACTGACTGCATTCGTGGAATCATAATCAATCATTATAGATCTCTGAGTATATGTGGAGTAAGTCATTTTATATACATTGAAATGATTTAAAACATCAGTATGATACAACCTAATAACATATTGTTTACCATGTGACATGGCACAAATCATTCCAATAAAATGTGTCTATGGACATAAGAGGAATGATAAAGGATGATCATGAATATTTATAAATGAGCTATCGTATCAATAATGTATAATAAGATATATACTAATATTGATGTTTTATACACCTTGAGTGTGGTTAAAACATTACATGAAGATATTGAAGACTAACATTTGATGGTGTTCAAGACAACTGTAATATATCTATGGATTACTTTGTATATTTTCAAAGTTTGTAGAGGTTGTGATGGTTTATCAATCAAATTATATACAAAATATAGTTTTTAAATAGGTGAATATGTTCTAAAATCTACTATCTATACTAAAGCTGGATTCTTCCAGCACACGTGTCACCTCTATATGTGAACACGTCACCAAAATGTCTATTTACCTATTTCCAATTACAAGCTTCCTCGAACGCGTTACCATTTCCGCTGTGATTCAGCAGCAGTTTCCTCCCTCTTAGGGTTTTTGCATCAGTCATGAAGCATTGCTAACGAAACCCTCAATTTCCAATTACCCTCTCGACACTGCCTCCCCCGCTACCTCCCATCCTCGACTCCCATCCTTGACTCCATCATCGACCCCTATCTACCCCTCTCAACACCAGGTCCCTTGTCCTGGTGTGATTCTCCTCCCCTCTTATCGACGGTACCCACAAACTAGTGTTGATTTCCTCATGATTCAGCTCCTCTAATCCATAGGTTAATGCTCGCGATACCCCTCATCTCCTGCGAGCAATTTTTTCGGCTATTCTAGGTTTTCCAATACATTTTTTCTTATCCATCCTCTACATCTCTCAACCCATTCAACATTTTCTTCACCATCAATCTTCTTCGGCATCTTTAGTCGTCTTCTCATCCTCCAAAATCGACATCCCACCGTCGTTCCACTCGACCGTCTTTATTTTCCAGATTATCATCACCCTCTACGGTACCTCCATTGTTTTCTTCGACAATGTATATTTCATGGATATAGTATGATAGTCAATTGTTTCACCATGGTAGAATATTTTTGACTGATGTGGTGTTATTTTAGTTCCCAGATCTTTTTAATTGATCGACTGAAGCATTTTAGTCTATATAGTGGTGCAACTTACACAGGTTGTGGTACTAGGCTATCCAATAGAATTTATATTATCATAATTCTTCCAATATTTATCCATTTGTTTTGTTCAATGAATCTCATTCAAGATTTTTATCTGGCTATAGTATAATAGTCAACTGGTTCACCATGGGAAAATATTTTTGACAGATTTGGTGTTTTTTCAGTGCCCAGATGTTTGTAATACATCGGATGAAGCATTTGAGTCTATTCAAATGTGGAACATATGTAGGTTGTGGTACTAGGCTCTTAAATTGAGGTTACACTTGCATAATTCTTCAATAATTTATCCCATTGTTGTTTTCATTGACTCTCATTCTAGATTTGTATCACTGTTTTTAAAATACAGTCCTTCGTTTTCTTCTTCACCAATCATTTTATTTTCTTTATGGTTTTTTTATTACTATTATATTTTTGATGTCAACATATGAAACCCAATATTTTCTATTATGATATTAGTTATATGTGAATATTTAAGGTTATAAACCTGTTATTTTATTTGTTTTCAGGTGGCCACCTCTTATTCTTTCCTTCATATCCATGAAGTTTCACATTCCACCATTTGAACTATGATGAATCATTTAGTTCAGCCTCACATTGATTTAAGTCATCTGGTATGATTTCTTTTGTTCATATCCTTCAAGTATACCTTTTATTTACATAATCTATGTTTTTTTGTAAATTTATTATTTCACTGTTTGTCTAATTATCCTTTATTTATATTTTTCATATGGCTATAGTATGATAGTCACCTAGTTTACCATGGGAAAATATTTCTAACAAATTTGGTGATTTTTTAGTGCCCAGATGATTCTAATAGATCAGATGAATCATGTTAGTATATACAGAGGTGGAACATATGCAGGTTGTGGTACTAGGCTATCCAATAGAGGTTATATTGGCATAATTCTTCAATTATTTATCCATTTGATGTGTTTATTGACTCTCATTCTAGATTTGTATCAAAATTTTTAAAATATAGTCCTTTGTTGTATTCAATAGTGATTTTTTAAAATATAATCCATTTCTCATCCATTTTCAATATCAAATTCTTCTACCTGTTCATTAACCCATTGCATCAGTCCCTTTATATCCCGGGTAAAATTGATTCCAAGCGAAGTTTTACTCACTAGATTTGCTTCTCTTTCATTCAAAGACTGTTGTACTTCATATTTTCATATGTTTCTTACTTTTCTGTATTTGATTTTATCTTTTATGAAATATTCATTATGTTTTTAAATATATATGCTCTTTTTTTAAATATATGCAGTATGGAAGAGTAAATCAGTTTTGAAATTTATGTTCCATTCCCCTAAATATGTGGCACATGAATTTTATTTAAAGGCATGAAAAATAGATATGGTCATCATTTTTTGATATCATGATCTTATGTTTTCCATTCTATATTCATTTTTTTTGTTTTTTATATCATAAATGTATGTTTTTTGTGAAATTAGATAAAAAAATCATTACTGTAACAAATTGATTCAAATATCCAATTAATCATTTGTATTGTTTATTGTGAAATAAATTATTTTTATTGGGTGAAATTGATTTGATTTATTTTTTGTGTTTATTGATATTTTTTATTAAATAGGACGTTTAATGATTATATCAATCTTCACCTTTTAGAAGCATGAATACTCAATAGATAGGGTTGGAGAAATTGTTAGCCTTTAACCAAGTGAATGTGTTGATTGGTAAAATCAATGGAAGGGCATTTACAGTTTCTACCATAGGTCGATGTGGCTAATGTTGTTTCTAATGCTGGCACATTGGCATGCAACCCACAAGCATGCAGGAACATCCATTCAAGGTAATGTACATCTATATGCACATCAATTCTCTGTTATTGGTTTTGATCAGAGTGAATATACCATATTATTTTGATTCCATGTAATATTCCAAACATAAAATTTCAATTTAATCACAGTTTTATGGTTGCAATTCTCATAACTTTTATATGAGAATAATTCTATAGTACTCAATTGTTGTTCTTGATATCATTGTATCATATTTTTTATTCCATTAATCATTTTCAGTTTCATGATGATATGTTGCAACAAGTGATATATAATTGAAGCTCTAATTTTTAAAAGTTCAATTTTTCCAAAAAATCATTTTTATCCCATGAATGCATTGATTTGTGGTTCTTTCATGTACTATTTTTGAAGGATAAATATGTGTTTTCATGCACATAAACAGAAATTTTAATATTATTCTTTATCTTATATGTATCAGTTTTATACATATTAATGTTTGTATATTATTTGTGTAACTTCTATGTATTCACAATTGAAATATCCAGGTTCTTATTTAATTAAAAATTGAAATTTGCAGGTTTAGAATTGAAATATGTGGGTTCATTTTTATTTAATAATTTAAATTTGCAGGTTCATAATAATATCAGGTTTATAAATATTAATTTGCGGTTTATATATATTAATGTTTGAATATTATTTCATAATTGAAAGCTCTATGTTGAAGGTTCATGGCATGGGTGAATGTCTACAATTAGTCATAATAAATATGGCAGCCTGTCTACTTCCGCTTTACATGTCTCTATTTAAGAGATCTTTAAAACCAACAACACAACACACTTGAGATGATTCGAAGGTTCAGTTCAGGTTTTCATGCATGCTGAATGTTCAGTTTCATTTTTATATTTATTTTCATAGATTTAAATTAAAATGAATTTGATTTTCTTCATATAGACTAATATAAATAAGAAAATGATTAATCAATATTCAAATATGCCTTTTAATTATTACTACAATTACCTTTAGGCTTTCATAAATCAGTATTATAGGGATTAGCAGTATTCATATTCCATGGTTTACACTATAGTCTTGACTCATGAATTCATAAAAGAAACTATTTAATATTTTCCAATTATTGATAATGATACAATTTCCTTTTCATGCTTCATTATTTCATATTATTTTCCTGATGATAAACTCTATTTTTTCGTTGAATGTATTCTAAAAAAGAAATAAACTGGTTCATTCTCTTCGTTAACCAATTGAAGAAACTATCTATTAGAATTTCAAATGTTTTGACTATTCAATTTAATATGATTATTGATCTATTTTTAGAATGAAAAAAACACCACCGTTAAATGGTTATTAATCTATATGAAGTGCATCTATATTTACTAAAAATGGGTGGTTTTTTGAAATCTGGAGGTACATTTTTTCCCAGTACTTATAAACGGGTTTTCATTGAAACAAGATTTATGGATTAGTGTGAAATTTTCACAATGCCTCTGAATCATGTAAGGTAACATAATACGTTTTTATTGGTTATTAAACTATGTTTCTTTATGTTCTGTAACTTATTTTCTAAGCATTGTGTAGAGATTCTACTCTTTATGGAAGTAGAATACATGGATGTTCCAGCAGGTGGAAGTAAAGAGATGACAGTTGATGGAATATTATCAATACATTCAACTCTTTTGGCACATCTTATTATAGCTGATACTGTGCATTGTTCAATGTCATGACAAATCATTCATTAAGAAATAATGCTTCTTTACGGACTAACTACTCACTCCCACCACCATTTTTGTATCTTTTATTCCTTCGTTATGTATTTTTCATTTTAATTTCCAATATTTTCTATATAATGAACATTTATTTTTCAAATGGAAGTTTTATATTGTTTTATAAGTGATATGGCATGCCCCTAAAATAATAGACATGTGTTTAAAACTGAATGATGCATCATTACATTAAAATATTGCTAAATTTTTCCTTTCATGTAATCTATTTGAATTGTTTCTTTCTCCATCAACAAGAAGTAGAGTGATGCTGGTTTGCTTTTATCATATAAGCTATTATGAAATTATCCAAGGGAAATGCAGTCAACCATATGCAGTCAATGTACACTGGTTAAGTAGATTCGTATGAATCACGTTTTTTATTTTACCAAAAAGAAATACACATCATCCATGTTTTTGATTAACTCTATCTACCCTAATTGTACTCTATACTGCATAATGTCCATCCTTTATACCTTCTGAATTAATTTTCCCACATTAAACTATTTTGGATTTACATTTTCTTATAATTTTTCCATGGTTTATTACAATACATATAATTTAATGATTTATCAATTATCGTTTCGTGCATTTGGTAATAAATTGTGTTCAATTATTTTATTATTTTCATGTTGTTATACTTCATCCTGACTTTAGGTGTTTGTGAGCTATCATTCTGTCTAGAAATTGATTTCTCTTTTAGTATGGGTGGATAATTTGGGCATTGTGGGGCTGACAACTATACTATACTGGGAAATATGAATCTTATCCAAAAAAACAATCTCTCATGGAATGTCATTCAGTGGAACCAAATGTATTTGATATGTCTACATTCCCAGTTACTTCTCTATATTTCTCTCGACAACATGTCAATGAAGTTCTTGGAAGTATCATATTGGTGCACCAACATTCAAAGTGGACTTATTTTTATAGAATATCTTATAGGTTGTTGAATCTTAACATATTCTAGATTAGTTATATGTAAGTTCTTCCCGATTATTTAAACATATATATTTATGGATTCCTTATTTAAGTGTATCCAAATTGTGAAAACATGGTGTTTCAACATATATATTCTATATATCTATGGATTTATTATTTCAGTGTTTCCATTTTGGTCATACATATAATCTGCTATTATGAAACATTAATGTATATGCAGGTAAGAAAATTGGATGAATGTGTAGTTGACTAGCTCATGGAGTATTTCCTATCATTCATCCACTATAAATCTTTCTCACAACTAAAAACTTAGGTACAAAAACAACATTGTTTTCTAGAAATGTTTTCATATTGTCAATAGAGCATTTAATAATCAAGTCATTTTTCAAATGTTTATTATTAATATTTCTTATTTGAAATGTATGACACTGCTTCTCCAATTCCATAATGTTCAATCTTTGGAAACATTGGTTGTTATATGGGTTCCATCTTTGGTAGTTAATGTTATAAAAGATGTGATGACCATATAGTTTTAACACCACTATACACGTACTCTAAAAACACAACCCATTTTAACTGTTGTTTTTAATAGTAAATTCTTCAATGTAAACTATTATTTTTTAATATTTTAACATATAAGTGCAGAGATGGAACACACACCATCCAACAATAAAGCATTCTTCAAGAAGACTAGTCCGGAAAGAGTATCATTCCTATCCATAGGTATGTATCTTCTTATTTTTTTTAATTTCATTTCATGTTCTTGTCTGCATGAAATATATTTGGTTTAATGTATCACCCTCATTACAGGTTTTTTCATTACCTCAACTACCTTACCTTAGGGGGGAGAGGAGGGGAGGGGAGGGGATTGGCAGTGGGAGGGGATGAGAGGGGAATAACTGGGTATGGGGGAGGGGCTGGTGGTGGATGGGGCAGGGCAAGGGGGATGGGGGTGGGTAGGGGGGAGGGGCTGGTGGGGGAAGTGGCTGGGCAGGGGGGAGTGTATGAGAGGGGAAGAAAAAGGCAGGGGGAGGGGGCTCATGGGGAATGGGTCTGGGAAGGGGGAATGGGGATGGGCAGGGAGAGGGGTTGGTGGGGGAAGGGGTTGGGCATGGGGAGGGGATGATAGGGGAAGAACTGGGTAGGGGGGAGGGGCTATTGGGGGATGGGGCTGGGCATGGGGGAGGTGTTGGTGGGGGAAGGGGGTAGGTAGGGGTAGGGCATGAGAGGGGATGAACTGGGAAGGCGGGAGGGGTTGGTGGGGGATGGGGTTGGGCAGGGGGGTTGGGGCTGGGCAGGGGGAGGGGCTGGTGGGGGAAGGGGCTGGGTAGGGGGGCGGGGATGAGAGGGGAAGAACTAGGCAGGGGGAGGGGGCTGAGTAGGGGAGGAGAGGTAGGTGGGGGAAGGGGAAGGGGTAGTGGGGAGGGGATGAGGTGGGAAGAACTAGGCAAGGGGAAGGGGGCTGGAGGGGGATGGGGATGGGCAGGCGGGATAGGGCTGGGCAGGGGGGAGGGACTGGTGGGGGAAGGGGCTGGGCAGGGGGGTAGGTGATGAGAGGTGAAGAATTGGGCATGGGGGAGGGGTATGTTGGGGGATGGGGCTGGGCTGGGGGGATAGGGCTGGGCAGGGGGAGGGGCTGGTGGGGGAAGGGGCTAGGCAGGGGGGAGGGGATGAGAGGGGAAGAAATGGGCAGGGGGGAGGGGGCTGGTGGGGGATGGGGCTGGGCAGGGGGGATGGGGCTGGGTTAGGGGGAGGGGCTTGTGGGGGATTGGGCTGGGCATCTTCCTCCATTTCAAGGAAAATGTAGTTGTAGAAGATAGACCAACTCTCTTTTTCATACCGGTAATGCATCTAGATTAATCTACCATTTATTTCATGTTCATAATAACTTCCCATTGTATATATCATATTATACATTCTAAATATTATTTATTATCAATTTTCTACCCAACTATTGATTGTGTTTTCCTTTTTTTTGTGCTATGATTTATTAATTGTTGTTTTTTATAATTTAGAAAAACATGCTTGTTATTTTACAGTCACCCTCCTGTTGTAATTGGGTCCATTTCATGATTCCACTAGATTTCAATGGAAGATATATAAAGTATGGATGGATACTTTTGTTTAAGCTGGTGTGTTATTGCCTTCATTTTTACTCATTGCTAGAGTTGTGTATTACATATTTTTTCATGGTTTTTTACTGCTCCTACAATTAGAACAACTTTAGTTAGCTTTTATATTTTGTAGGTTATGTTCGAAATTAGGATAATTGAAATTATGGTAAGATTAAAATGGTTGAATGGTTCAGTTTGTTTAATTTTCAAGATCATGTTCCCTATCTCTATTTTCATGGTCATGAGATTTT
This sequence comes from Viscum album, assembly GCA_963277665.1. NCBI lineage: Eukaryota > Viridiplantae > Streptophyta > Magnoliopsida > Santalales > Viscaceae > Viscum > Viscum album. The sequence continues at coordinate 273,783,337 of OY728129.1, read as the reverse complement.
TCAAGCATATTAGAGGAAAAAGTGGTGCTATTGTGTATGTATTATATCTAAAATTTTTTCCCACATTTGTAACATGTTTCTACAAACATTTTCAGGTACCATATTACTACCAACCAGCAACCACCAATACTTGTCTACTACAGCGCCACATGAACCAAATTTTTGAAGGTTTTTACTGCCAAAATTGATTGAATTTAGTTTCATTATAAAGGGTACACCATAAAATATTATAGTATTATATTACTGTAATATTATTCACAGAAAACTTTTCTAAATAAACAATGTGTCCAAACAATCCATTTTTGTTTCCATCTGTTCCATTGAAAATTAACTCTGAAACAATTGTTGTTTCAGTTTGAATTTTTCACTGTTTATATTACGTCTTCATAATTGATCTAAATAATACATCATTTATCCTATTTTTCTTTGTTGAAAATATAGTACTATTCCTTATCATATGAATTTTCTTCTATTTAATAAAATATTGATTCCTTCTTTTTACTACAATTTTGAATTTTCAGTAACACGAAAAAAATTGTTTTAGTTCATTGACTACAATGACGTTACATTTTTTTTAAATTATGTAGAACGATATATTTTCATGGAAAGATGATATCAAACTAAAATTGATTGATACCATGAAAATTAGTATTTCATAATTTGTTTATATGAATGAATTTATAATTTCAATATATAATTTATTAATTTTCATTCTGTTTCACTGTTTGTTCTTTCATTGTTACTTTTATACTGAAGGTTGCCCAGTATCTAAATTTTCTGCCTCAATTTATGCATCATTTATTCCTCATTATGTATGTCATTTTCTATTCAAATATACTCAATATTAATATAAATTATTATGTTTTATAAATAGTAATCTATAGTTAATAATAAGAATTATTTTATAGTGTCTTGTATTGCATAGGCGGAGTACTAGTTATTTTTAAAATATGCATTCACCATCAATTGATGATTTTGGTCGTAAAAGAGAAAAAATTAAGAAGTCATCATAGAGTCTACAATAGATTATATATATATATATATTAAATATTCTAATACAGATAAAGATGTAGTTGGTCTATAAATAATTTTCTCGGACCATGGTGTGGTTCAAGGCTATGAAGACCATATCACATTGTTCTGTGAGAATAGTAATGTGTCTTGTCTCCCCAAAAATCTAATGTCACATCATAGAAAAAATTATATATAATTAATGTAGTATCTATTGAGGGATTTTTCATAAATCTAAGAGGACATGCTTAATAGAGTTTTTATAGAGGTGAAAATGGATTACAAGTGGACTAAATCCATATATCATTAGAAGCTTGAGTGGGATCTATTGAACTGAATGTCCATAGCAGTTAACTCATGTTTAATTAGTATATTATTGTATCTAGTTCCTTAAAATAAACTACAATTATCTTTTGATTATTTACATATTCAGGGTGTGGATTGTTAATATATATCTTATCATAGTATGTTTATAATTCTTTGTTCCATATTAATATGTATATTTACTTTTAGAATGTGTTTATTCGATGGTCCCAACCATTAACCCACATTGATTTGAACATTGATGTGTTTTTCTGATATTCTAATATAAATGTATTATTTGTGGATTTTTTTATCGGATTGGTCTCATGTGATACATACTATTCAAGGTATTTTTAATAATTCATTATATATTTTCTCATGAAGTTTAAACATAGAAGTCTCCTAAAGGGGTGGTTGTCAGAATAGAACAACCTTTAAGAATTTAACCTATTTTTTGGTTGTTATAATCCCCATATGTTTATATTCATACATTGAAATGATTTAATTAAAATTTAATTTAATTCATAATACACACATATATATTATTAGAAAACATGATTATGGCTTCACATGGGAATGAACGATGTTTTTTTCATGTCACAAGCGATATAGAATTAATGATTTGGATAATAAAAAAATTCACTTTCAAGATAACATAAGAATATAGTGTTGGACATTTGATTATAATATTACTATTTTATTGATTCCATTCTCATCGTGGTAAAATTAACAACATCATCAATGAAAGGTCAATAAAATAAATTGCACGTATTTTTTTATGACACATGCGATGTAACATGTTTGATAATATGTTAAGAAAAAACTATTATTGTAACACCCCAGGTAAATAACGAATATGACATATTTATATTTATCCATATTTGTGAATCAAATATTAATATTACTTTAACGGGGATGCTATGCTCGATGGCGTACCCAACACACAACAACGCGTTTCTTGGGAATCTTACGTTGCCCTCAAATAATAAAATAATATTATTTTAAATGGTTGTTAACATGTAGCCGTTGTATTGGCAGGAATGGATAGAAATAACTAAAATATGATTATATATGTTTTTAAATGTTTTTACATTTCTCCAATAAAAGATAAAGGCTTAAAATACGGAAAGAATTCAATTTTAGGCATATATGCCCTAGTTTTCACTAAAAGTTCATTTATCGCCTTTTGATGGAGAACCGTCATTAAATATAGTTTTGATAACTCTTATACATTCTTTTGGACCAAATAAAACTCTTCTTTAAAATCGGGACATCAAATTTTACTTTGTGTAAATTTTTGTTATTTTTCCGATAAAGTTCATTTTTTTAATGAATAGTGTAAAATGTTGTATTTTAATTCAAAACCTCTTTTTAATCTAATTTATTTATATTATTAGATTATCATTTTAATGGGTTTTAAAGTGATAATAGAAAATATTTTTACCATTAAATCCAATAGTGGTCGTTGGAATTAATTTCACTTTGAAATCAGACTTAAACTAGTGTCAATCTGTTGATACCTAATGTTTCATAAAAAACACGCTATTTTCTCAGACAGTGGGAATTAATTATTAAATTAATTAATGTTACTTATATGTTTTGAATTTTTAAAAATAGTATTCATTTTTGAATTCGGAATATCAAATATAGCTTAGGGTGAATTTTTGGGATTTTTCTGAAAAACTTCAATTTTTGATGAATAGTGAAACCACTAAGTGGTACTTATAAAAACTGAATTTTCGATTAAATGATAGTTTACCACTTCTGTGTTATGAATTTCAAAAATACGACATACATGGTTGTCATTAAGAAGTAAAATTTGGTTCAATGGGATAAAAATAATTTTTTGGTGAATAGTAACTTATTAAGTTTTTAATCGCGATTAGTGGTAATTAGTGTAGTTTAGGGTAAAAATAATGTTTTAATAATTTGAGATGAGCTTGACAAATGTCCTACCCTCATTTTATGTGTCATGGCCGACCAAAAAAATCCTTGGGTCAACATGGGGACCCCATGGAGCCACTTTGGTTGGAAAATGACATAAATAACTTTTTATTTAATGTTAAAGTAAAAATGACACAAACATGAGTTATTTTACTAAAACAATTTTTTACATGGGGTTATATAAGTCAGATATTTGAGTATAAATATTCATTAGAAATATAAAAATATTTCCTACATCATAGTACTTTTTTTATAATTTTTAGACCTTAAATAAATTAAATTATTTATGACATCATGATGATGCAGTGATGACCTCATTATTTAACGATTTAAATAAAATAGAAAGATAATGTAATATATAAGACCTAAACTTGTCCAAAACCTATTGGATGAGTGTATTTAGAACCCGTATCACCTTATAATCGAAATACATCAATGTGGGACCTTTAAAATACGAAACTATTTTTAAAATAAAGTGACTTTTCTTTACTTTCCAAGAGTGCCCCTCCTCTCCTCTTATAAAAGGCCCCCACCTCAACCTCCTTACCCACACTCCCAAAGCCTTTATCTCAGACAACCCCTGCCCATTTTGGCTCTCCGCATCCCTCTATTACTCCTTGAAGCCTCACTTTGGACAGAAGTCTTCCCAAGGATGCCTTTGAGCTCAAACTAAGGGGAGTTACCAGATTTTAAGGTAATGTCTTCTTTTGAGTCCTTTTGTTTTATTTTGCTTCTCCAACCCCCTAAACTCTTTTTATTATTTTCTTTTGTAACAACTATAGTATCCTAAATATACTAGGAGGTTTTTATAATAAGGATTTTAGCTACACTTACACACACCTACATCTAATGGTTAAAGAACATACTGTTTCCGTGGATGGCGAATTTCTGCCTCACGAAACGATGATTGTTCAACAATCTTTTAACACCTTCAATGGTGGCCATTAAGATGTCACTATATTTATATATGATATATAATATGTTTATGTTTTACTTAATCTTCTGTATTTTTCATTTGTGTCTTACATTTATGGCTTCTATTATGGGTATACGCGATATCTTCATTTTAGGAAGTGTGGACTACCGCCCCCTCAAAGTGATGTGATTCGTTAATGCCATGCGTGGGACTTATAAAGGATGGATTTAATGTTATTATATATAATGTTATACTGAAATTATTATATACCTCTATATCATTATTATTTCTTTCCATTAAAGTATGATATTGAAATGAAAGTAGCGTTCATGCGTACGTACGACTTACTATCTCCATGAACGGTGCATTTCATTTCTTATCCCCAAATGTAATGTACTATTATAAGTACATATATTTAATTGATATATATGATGAATGATACATCTAAATGATGAATATAATTCTGGAATTAAAATATACATACCTCTCATTTAGTTTTAATTCCATTAATATGACAAAGAAATGAAAGTAGCGTTCATGCGTACGTACAGCTTATCGTCTCCATGAACGGTGCATTTCATTTCTTACCTCTAAATGATTAGGTGATATTATAAATACATGTATATTCTAGATTTATATTATATATATGATATCCAAATCAGGAATCTAATTCTGGATATAAAGAACCTTTGACCACACGAACAACATGTAATTGTAAGAAGTCCACTTTCGACTTTAGAACCAGATATTGACAAAACAAACATTATTAACTTAAATGGTTACATAATGTTTATAACATGGCAATAAGTGATATAAAAGTAATAATGAACTTTAAATAGGTTCTTAATCAAGTAGAAATTAACTCATGTTTATTATTCAGGACGTTAAAGAACGAACAAGACCAGTTGGACCCGAGGTAAGGGATCCTACTCCACTCTTTCTTTTTAAGTACACTCTTTTATGTCATTCCTTTTAAATCTCCTCTTTATTGTTATTGGGATGTTCTTTTATATTAATCTTACTGTAATTTTTATGTTCATGTGATGAGAGACCCTATTCTCTCTTATCAATCCATTTTTGTAAGTTTTATGTGGCGCTGTTAGGCTGCCGAGATTTCGTAAGAGAGTTTTCATCTCACTTTTATTCTCGTGAGATTTATTCTACATTTGCCACAATTTCCTTTGAGTGGTGTATGTACTGCCCATTATTATACTCATTTTGTAATATACTTTCTTTTATGAGTATTTACATCAATGTTGTATTGTCCTTCTTTCACGAGGTGTACGTTTCGAATGATACCCATGTCGGTAAGGGAACCTTTCACCCTCTTCTTTTTAAAAGACTTCTTTTGTTGGGTCTTTTAATTTACATATTTTTATGTTGGGATATGTTCTCATATATCCTTATTGATGTAAATTTTATGTCCAAGTGATGAGATACCCTTTTTTTATCTCTCATCAACTCATTTTGATGTGATGCTGTTAGGCTGTCAAGGGAACTTCTTAACCCAATTTCGATTTCTTTGGGTTCAATATGTAGTTATTGAATATGTCATACTTTAAATATTTGTGAATGACCTTTGATTATTTTACACTTAATATCCACTTATATTTGGTGTATTCATTTGTCACACATAATTATGTAATTGATTTATCCTTAAACCAAGGATACCGTCTTTGTAAGGGACTCCGTCTCAATCTCCTTTCATTTAGGCATATTTTGTTTTATACACAACTTTATTTTGTAATGGTGTATAAACCCCTTTGACTTTTACTTTTATACAAAAGGAATATTTTTCTATGAAGCGTTTTACAAAACGACCAAAAGGAATGTTTCTTTTAACGTACGCGGTGACAACGTCATTTTCCACCGCCATGAGTATTATTTGGTCTTTGGCTTCCTCAACAAGCCGTAATGTTTTTAAAATAAAATAAATATCATATACTCTTTTATGTATTTTTGTATTGAAAATGGTTTTGATAAAGTATTCTATTATGTCAATATATTTATTATATATTTTGATTGAAATGTGGAAATGTTATCATTCCTTTATATTGGTTTTATGTTTTATGATTTTATATTGGTACTTGGACATTTTAATGGATGGTTACGTTATAACCCTTATGACGGGTGGTGACGTGAATACCAGGACGGGTGGTTATGTTATAACCTCCAATGCATTGGGTATGGAAGTCGGCCGTATGGATATTCCATTAAGTATGTATGGAAATTGGTCGTATGGCTATTCCATTAAGTGGTATGTGTGGAAGTCGACCGTATGGTTATTCCACATAAGTATGTTTATGTCCCAAGTTACCTTTATATATGTTACGTGTTCTTTATATGGGTTTTATGGTAATCCTTTGGTTACAAAAGGGTAAGTAATGAACTTTTATTTAGCGAAGAGTTTTTACTACTTCATGAAGGTGAAAAGTATTACTTTGATAATGTATACATGGTTTACTTGTTGTTTTGAAAAACTAACAGTTTTCATTCTATGTGTATCCCTTACTGAGCTTTTTATGCTCATCCCATGTTTTTGAAATGTTTTTCACAGGACTTAGAGTGGAATAGGGTCAAGGATGGGATCAAGGGAAAGTCACGCTACCAAAAACATGGAACTATACATGTTTCATTTTAATATTTTTTATTTTATGGAAATTAGTAGAAGTGACTACTTTGTAATCTTTTGAGATGTAATAGTTATGCCCTAATTCTCTACAACTCTAAACATGAAAAGACCCTCAATGTGAATTACTCATTTAATTCAATATTAAGTATGGTTTAAGGTCGTGGCCTTATAGTTTGTATCAAAGGTCGGTTTAGATAACTTTAGAGGTTAGGGTATTCTCTAAGCATAAGTGACATTACCATAATGGTTAGGATTTTAGAAAGACTCCTAGTTTTAGATAATGTGAATGAGTAAGTATATCTTAGTGTTTACCTTCCTCATTAGTACATGATGGTTTTGTTGATATACTCACACTGACATTTCTGTTTTTAGTGAATGGATGGATCTAGCAGGCAACAAAGAGACAACATGTTTTAAGGAAAACTGTGGTGGTTCTCTGATTAAGATACTAGATAAAATGGGGGATCCAATGAAGAAACTCGTGGTTGTTCTAAACCAACTATCAAGGAGTCATGATCAACCACTTGAACATTGGTATGTTCTGTAATGCATCATGTACGAGATGATCAATCGATGTGGAAGTTCGGGAAATAATTATAAAGGTAACCATTAGAGTTTATATGATCCTTCCTTTTGAGGTAATTATGGGTTAATCTATGATATGATGGAAAATGAAAGGCATGAGATAAACTTGAGGTTAAAATTTGTTATTATTTTTTTGATGATTTTATCTCATTTTGGGGAATGTTTTAAGAATTATATAGTTTTGGAAAAAGGAAAACACGCAGACCGTGTGACAACCCGTCACGTCGGACAAAGCTGCGGGAATCGAACCCACATCCAAAGTGCGACTGGTATTTATCGCCTACCACTGGACTACGTGAAGTCCCTGGTTAGTTTGACTGATTCTATTTAGTTGTATGATTTTATGAATTAAGAGTAAGTTGATTTTGGGTTATTTATGGAAATGATTAACCTATCATGGAGGATATGTGATTAGGTTAATTACTTTCAATACGAGACTTTAGGAGAAACTGATGTTGTTTGGAGATAAATGTTACGGTTTAACTAGGAAGACTATGTGACTAAATCCTTTAAATATTTGGGTTTCAATCTTATATTGGTTTACATTGAATAATTTTATGGAAAAATTGTTTATCGGATGGTCCTCTTTGAAATTTGGATTTTGTTGGACAAATTTTGAGATTAAGAATAGATTTTATTTGTATAAAGGGTTATTCTTTTCTGGATTATCTGATCTTGTAGTAACCTTTTTGGTTTTAGTTTTGGTTAAGGTTTGAATATATGGGAAATTTATAGTTTTTTTTGTGGATTTGGTGCTCCTCTAGAAGTTGTTTATAATACTCTTTATGCGAACATGTCTTCCTAAATACTCATCATTTGGAGAAAGTATGAGTCTGTGTAAGAAATCTAGTAAAAGTTGAAAGTCAACATGAAAAGTAAGTATGTTTCCTTATGTTTTAGTTAAGTTCAAAAAAATAAATTCCTCAATAAAAAGTAACTTAAAACAAAAATTTTGTCTATTAACTTTTCCTACTAGGGAACCCAACACCGTTTAACCCATCACAAGTTTGTGATTTTCTCATGGTTAACTTTCTCCTAAACATGTTTTCTATCACTCTCCATCAGAACATGAACCTTTTCTTTTTCTTCCATGTCCATGTTTTCCTACATGTAATCCTATTATGGGTTAACTCGGGTGACCTTTGTACTTATCTTTCTTTATTTTAAAGTGATTGTTTTACCGACTCTTGTTCTGATGTGGGACTTTCAAGGATGTTCCCAAGCCCAATTTTTAAATTGTGAGGATGCAATTCCCAAAAGGGGGGAAGGATGTAACACCTCATCTAAATAAAGAATATGACATCTTTATATTTATCCATATTTCTGAATCAAATATTAATATTACTTTAAAGTGGATGCTATGCTCGATGGCGTACCCAACACGCAACAACGAGTTTCTTGGGAATCTTACGTTGCACTCTAATAATAAAATAATATTATTTTAAATGGTTGTTAACATGTAGCCGTTGTACTGGCAAGAATGGATAGAAATAACTAAAATATTATTATATATGTTTTTAAATGTTTTTACATTTATCCAATAAAAGATAAAGGCTTAAAATACGGAAAGAATTCCATTTTAGGCGTATATGCCCTAGTTTTCACTAAATGTTCATTTATCGCCTTTTGATGGTGAAACGTCATTAAATATAGTTTTGATCACTCTTATACATTCTTTTGGACCAAATAAAACTCTTCTTTAGAATCGGGACATCAAATTTTACTTTGTGTAAATTTTTGGTATTTTTCTGATATAGTTCGTTTTTAATGAATAGTGTAAAATATTGTATTTTAATTCAAAACTTCTTTTTTATCTAATTTATTTATAGTATTATATTATAATTTGAATTGGGTTTAAAGTAAAATTAGAAAATATTTTTTACCATTAAATCCAATAGTGGTCGTTGGAATTAATTTCACTTTGAAATCGGACTTAAACTAGTGTCAATCTTTTGATACTTAATGTTTCATAAAAACAAGCTATTTCCTCTGACAGCGGGAATTCATTATTAAATTATTTAATGTGACTTATATGTTTTGAATTTTGTAAAATAGACTTCCTTTTTGAATTTGGAATATCAAATATATCTTAGGGTGAATTTTTGGGATTTTTCTGGAAAACATCAATTTTTGATGAATAGTGAATCCACTAAGTGGTACTTATAAAAACTGATTTTTCATTTAAAAGAAATTTTACCACTTCGGTGTTATGAATTTCAAAAATCCTACATACATGGTTGTCATTAAGAAGTAAAAGGTGGTTCAATGGGATAAAAATAATTTTTTGGTGAATAGTAACTTACTAAGTTTTTAATCGCGATTAGTGATAATTAGTGTAGTTTAGGGTAAAAATAAAGTTTTAATAATATGAGATGAGCTTGAAACATGTCTTACCATCATTGGATGTGTCATTTCCGACCACGAAAAGCCATGGGTAATCTTTGGGACCCCATGGAGCCACTTTGGTTGGGAAATGACATAAATAACGTTTTATTTAATGTTAAAGTAAAAATGACACAAACATGAGTTATTTTACTAAAATAATTTTTACATGGGGTTATATAAGTTAGATTTTTTAGTATAAATATTAATTAGAAAGATAAAAATATTTCATACATCATATTAGTTTTTTTATAATTTTTAGACATTAAATAAATTAAATTATTTATGACATCATGATGATGCAGCGATGACCTCATTATTTAACGATTTAAATAAAATAGAAAGATAATGTAATATCTAATACCTAAACTTGTCCGAAACCTATTGTATGAGTGGATTTATAACCCTTATCACCTTATCTACGAAATAAATCAATGTGGGACCTTTAAAATCCGAAACTATTTTTAAAATAAGGTGACTTTTCTTTACATTCCAAGAGTGCCCCTCCTCTCCTCTTATAAATGGCCCCCACCTCAACCTCCTTACCCACACTCTCAAAGCCTTGGCTCGGCCAACCCCTGCCCATTTTGGCTATCCATATCCCTATATTACTCCTTGAATCCTCACTTTGGGCAGAAGTCTTCCCAAGGAAGCTTTGGATCTCAGACCAAGGGGAGTTACACGATTTTAAGGTAATGTCTTCTTTTGAGTCCTTTTGTTTTATTTTTCTTCTCCAACCCCCTAAACTCTTTTTATTCTTTTCTTTTGTAACAAATCCAGTATCCTCAATATAATAGTATATTGTTATAATAAGGATTAGAGCTAAACTTACACACACCTACATCTAATGGTTAAAGAACATACTGTTTCCGTGGATGGTGAATTTCTGCCTCACGAAACGATGATTGTTCACCATTATTGTAACACCATCAAAGGTGGCCATTAAGATGTCACTATATTTATATATGAAATATAATATTTTTATGTTTTACTTAATCTTCTGTATTTTTCATTTTTGGCTTACCTTTATGGCTTCCATTATGGGTATAAGCGATATCTTCATTTTAGGAAGTGCGGACTACCGCCCCCTCAAAGTGATGTGATTCGTTAATGCCATACGTGGGACGTATAAAGGATGGATTTAATGTTATTATAAATAATTTTATACTGGAATTATTATATACCTCTATATCATTATTATTTCTTTCCATTAAAGTATGAGATAGAAATGAAAGTAGCGTTCATGCGTATGTACGGCTTACCGTCTCCATGAACGGTGCATTTCATTTCTTATCCCCAAATGTAATGTACTATTATAAGTACATGTATATAATTGATATATATGATGAATGATACATATAAATGATGAATATAATCCTGGAATTAAAATATACATACCTCTCATTTAGTTTTAATTCCATTAATATGACAAAGAAATGAATGTATCTTTCATGCGTACGTACGGCTTACCGTCTCCATGAACGGTGCATTTCATTTCTTACCTATAAATGATTAGGTGATATTATAAATACATGTATATTCTGGATATATATGATATATATGATATCCAAATCAGGAATGTAATTCTGGACATAAAGAACCTTTGACCACACGAACAACATGTAATTGTAAGAAGCCCACTTTCGACTTAAGAACCAAATATCGACAAAACAAACATTATTAACTTAAATGGTTACATAATGTTTATAACATGGAAATAAGTGATATTAAAGGAATAATGAACTTTAAAAAGGTTCTTAATCAAGTAGAAATTAACTCAAGTTTATTATTTAGGACGTTAAAGAACAAAGAAGGCAAGTTGGACACGATGTAAGGGATCCTACTCCACTCTTTCTTTTTAAGTACACTCTTTTATGTCATTCCTTTTAAAGCTCATCTTTATTGTTATTAGGATGTTCATTTATATTAATATTACTTTAATTTCTATGTTCATGTGATGAGAGACCCTATTCTTTCTCATCAATCCATTTTTGTAATTTTTATGTGGCGTCGTTAGGCTGCCGAGTTCTCGTAAGAGATTTTTCATCTCACTTTTATTCCCGTGAGATTTATTCTACATTTGCCACAATTTCCTTTCAGTGGTGTATGTACTTACCATTATTCTACTCATTGTGTAATATACATTCTTTTATGAGTATTTACATCAATGTTGTATATTCTTTCTTTCACGAGGTGTATGTTTCGAAAGATACCCATGTCGGTAAGGGAACCTTTTACCCTCCTCTTTTTAAAAGACTTCTTTTGTTGGGTCTTTTAATTTACATATTTTTATGTTGGGATATGTTCTCATATATCTTTATTGATGTAAATTTTATGTCCAAGTGATGAGATACCCTTGTTTTTATCTCTCATCAACTCATTTTGATGTGACGCCGTTAGGTTGTCAAGGGAACTTCTTAACCCAATTTCGATTTCTTTGGGTTCAACATGTAGTTATTGAATTTGTCATCCTTTAAATATGTGTGAATGACCTTTGATTATTTTACATTTAATATCCACTTATATTTGGTGTATTCATTTTTCACACATAATTATGTAATTGATTTATCCTTAAACCAAGGATACCGTCTTTGTAAGGGACTTCATCTCAATCTCCTTTCATTGAGGCATATTTCATTTTATACACAACTTTATTTTGTAACGGTGTATAAACCCCTTTGAATTTTACTTTTATACAAAAGGAATATTTTTCTACGAAGCGTTTTACAAAATGAAAAAAAGGAATGTTTCTTTTAACGTACGCGGTGACAACGTCCTTTTCCGCCACCGCAAGTATTATTTGGTCTTTGCCTTCCTCAACAAGTCGTAATGTTTTTAAAATAAAATAAATACCATATACTATTTTATGTATTTTGGTATTGCAAATGGTTTTTGAAAAAGGATTCAATTATGTCAATATATTTATGATATATTGTGATTGAAATGTGGAAATGTTATCATTCCTTTATATTGGTTTTATGTTTTACGATTTTATATTTGTACTTGGACATTTTAATGGGTGGTTAAGTTATAAACCTTATGACGGGTGGTGCCGTGAATACCAGGACGGGTGGTTACGTTATAACCTCCAATGCATTGGGTATGGAAGTCGGCAGTATGGATATTCCATTAAGTTTGTATGGAAATTGGCCGTATGGCTATTCCATTAAGTTATATGTGTGGAATTCGACCGTATGGTTATTCCACTTAAGTATGTTTATGTCCCAAGTTACCTTTATATATGTTACATGTTCTTTATATGGGTTTTATGGTAATCCTTTGGTTACAAAAGGGTAAGTAATGAACTTTTATTCAGTGAAGAGTTTTTACTACTTCATGAAGGTGAAAAGTATTACATTAATAAAGTATACATGGTTTACTTGTTGTTTTGAAAAACTAACAGTTTTTATTCTTTGTGTATCCCTTACTGAGCTTTTTATGCTCATCCCATGTTTTTGAAATGTTTTTCACAGGATTTAGCGTGGAATAGGGTCAAGGATGGGATCAAGGGAACGTCACGCTACCGAAAACATGGAACTATACATGTTTCTTTTTAAGAGTTTTTATTTTATGGAAATTAGTAGAAGTGACTAATTTGTAATCTTTTGAGATGTAATAGTTATGTCCTAATTCTCTAAAACTCTAAACCTAAAAAGATACTCAATGTGAATTACTCATTTAATTCAATATTAAGTAAGGTTTAAGGTCGGGGCCTTATAATTATAATGAACTGTGGGGATTTTTTGTGCTTATGTTCATTTGGAAATTGAAATATATTTTTATAGGTTTTTTATCTTTTGATAGACCCTTAACAGTTAATTTAGGAGAGTTATAATAATTCCATAGAAAAGAGGCCTAAAGATCACTCTATAAGTGTATATGGAACCTGATTTTATTTATATTTTGTTTTTATATAATAATAGGTATTAATAATATTCAAGGAGGTATTAAAAATACTCAACTTATGTTGATCACATAAATATCTAAATAAAAAAGAATAAATTTACATTTGTATATTAAAATAAATAGTTATCGTTTAATTTTTTATAAATATTTAGTATTTTGTATGGAACCTGTTAATGGTTTGGAAGATATTGTAATTATATATTAATGAGTGAAAAAAATTCTTGTTGAATTATATTATAATATTTTTTTATTTAATGTGGTGTTCTCAATGGATTAATCGATTTATTAATGTCATATAATAAATTACTAATACTCATACCATGCTATAAAGTGGATGATAAAAAATTTCGTCAAAAATTTAATGTTATGCAAAAAAATTACAATAGAGAACAATATAATTATGTTTATAAAAAAACTCTTATGAATAACTTCATGAATATAGAGATCCAATCAACAACATCCCTCTTGAATCCATTATAGAATGAGATAAATCCCTCGTGAAAAGAGGGAATTATTGATAATATCAATAATGAATGACCAAATTTCAAAGAATAATTAGTATATATATTGTAAGATTATAGGAAGACATAACTAGGTTCATTTAGAAAATTGAATTACTATTAGTGGGATTCTACACATGAATCCATCATAAAACTAATGGAATGAAAATATTTATCAATAAATTTATTATAAGTAATGAATTCCATAATAGAGAGGAAATTCATTTTTTATTAATTGTGAATAATATTTTAATGAATTAATATCATGGATTCTGGGTTTATATTCATCTTATACTATGGATAAATATAAATAAACTAATGAAATATAATTGTTAGGAATATGACAAGATGCCTCCATTGTGACTTGGAACCATGAGTATGACCATTAAAATACTGCAACATGGGTACAGTTATGACTCAAAACATGATATACATGAGCATGTTCAATATTCCTAAACATTAAAATGAACATATTCCTATGAATATTTACCTATAATAACATGAGTTCCTATGATAAAAATATTTATTTCTATAATTAATTGGTCACCCAATGCATAGATTATACTCATACATTATATAAAAATCCCAAAAAAATATAAAAAGGGAAACAAAATTAATTTCCCATCATAATCCTCAGAATCATTGGAACACATCAACCAACATTCATTTCATATTCAATATCACATCCCCTTCCTCTAACAGTCATACATAAATAATCAGTATTATTCTCCATACTATAATAATACATTGATGATCATTTTTATATACCATAATACTTATTTCAGAATCAATACATCCATGAAGAAACTGATATTATTTACCAGAAAATTAACCCACTCACATCTAAGAATAAAGAGACCATATCAAATGTCACATTAATGAATTGTCATTTATTTACTCCCAAAAATATACTTCATTACGACTATTATAGAAAATTAATATAGTATGATCCCATTATTTATAGTATATATATATATATATTTGTGCCTTAGTAATCAAATCACATGAAATTTATATCGAGCCACACACTCTAGTTTATAATTTCATCATACCTCAACAAATTAATATTATATATTTCCAATAGTAAGCATGTCATATATGAATCCTTAAAAACCCACCAAATAAATAAATTCAAAAACCAAACAAATCATATTCTTCCATCCATGGAAGACATTATCTAGTTATAAAATATTATAATCCTTACTAAGGTCACATCATAATGTATATTGAACACATTTTTACCTTGAGACAATTTTTCATACCATTTATCTCAAAGGTGTAATGACACTATAATTTATTGTTAGTTATTTTTATGTTAAATATGACTTTTCTTCATGTTTCATTGTATGAGAGGCCTTATTAATGATTCTATATTTATATGTGTTTGTGTGACTCTTAATACAATTATGGGTGATGTTTGTTTTCTCATTAAGAGATGATCAATTTTAAACAAAATCTTGTGAGGTTGACCATGGCGTCATAATTGGAGAGAGAATAGGTCATGCTGTGACTAATGGGTGTCACAATATAGTGGGTATATTATGTGATTTCTTCAAAAGGTACAATACCATTTAATATTTTTAATTTCATCATAGGGATTTAATTTCAATATGATGAACCACATGAATTGAATTTGGTTAAATAGTGGGCAATTATGTGTGATAAATTATTTGTTAGAGGTTTCCACAATTTTTTGGTGACACGTACCAATGGGATATTGGGAATATGAAATATCAGATTCCAACATTTAAATATTAATTATAATAATTATGTGATAAATCATGATCACTCCATGAGATGTGGGAGACACCATTAATGTTCACCCATATATAGGTGTCAATGTGTGAATTATAGTGGATACTGTATAGTGTGAATCCATGACATGAGTATTTATGTCCTTTGCACAAACATTGTTGTAGTGGATTTTTTTTCATCCATAATTTTTGTTGTCATTAATGTTTTGATGGTTAATATTATTTAATATCATTTCTTTTTAATAGAGGTGTGTCATTCCATGACGTTGAGGGTCAATATAAGAACCCATACTGGAATATTTTTTTGAAAGGGATTATGTTCATTTTGAGGATTCAAAATGTATACCCCATTCATGATTTCATGAATATTTGATTTGTGGGTATCATATGACTCATAATCTCTACCTAATTCCTTAACATTTTCCTCCCATAAATCTAGAAATTTTAAAAATATTTTTATAATGGATTTTTAGTATGATCACTTCCCTTCTCCTCCTAGTTATAATCATTGGGTTATTTGATATTTTCATTCTCCTAAGAAGTTTTTAGGGAGATTATTCCATAAATTCTCAGTGGAATATTCATATTTCATGATACTTTGGTGTGTTACATATAATGGAGGACCTTTAAGTAGATATTCTAGTCTTAGGAATTTTTTCCTTGAAATATATTTCACTATATATTTTTTTTTATATTTTCCGAACAAATATTCATATGTTTTTATTAATTCAAGTAAATTTTATAGGTATTTAATGTCTCCTAGGATTAGGTGTCTATTTATATTAGGATAAATCCTATTACAAAAGGGTTCTCTACCATTATTCTTCCTGGTTATTTTTGATATAGATATTCCAATTTGAGTATCATTATTTAAAATTTTCAGATTAGATAGGTGATCATGTTTTAGGTTGAAATTTGTATATAATAGAAGTCTTTTAAAAATGGAATGAATTTATAGATCAATGTTCAAGGTATAATTCCATAATAATATTTCCCTAATTTGGTAATTTTATATTAAAATTCAATCATTATTTTAAAATCACTTTATTTTCAATTATATATCACATTAATATAATTTTATTAAGTAGAAAAATTCTATCATATAAAGCTATAAATAAAAATTTATCATAATATATTAATGAGATAAAATTAAAAAATGTTACCATTATAACATAGGGTTTTAATTAGTTGGTTTAAATAAAAGTCGTCACGTTATTAAATTATTGAAAAAAGAGATGCAATGTCATCAAATAGTGGTATTATTATTTTGAAGGACTATTTTCATAACCATGGGAATGATTTATTGTAACATGGGTTTGTCTAAGATCAAGTCCAACATAAATTTCAATAATCATTGAAGGAATGGAATCATCTACCTAAGAATTTCTAACTCAAATAAATTACTAAGAGATCTATACAAAATTAATTAACAACTACGACCACCACCATTCATTATCATACCCATAAATCTTATTAGAATTTAATTATGGGATTTTTATGTGAATGATAGGATGACATAAACATATAACTATTTATATAATAAATTTTTTATATCTTATAATTATTTTATTTTGAAATTTTATAAAATTTATTTTAAAAAAATACTTTAGTAATTATTTTATTATTAATGACTGAGAAATAATAATTAATTTTTTAAATGGATGAATAAAATCATTAAATATAAAAAATACCTATTTTATATTAAATAGGTTATATATTTGTGTCTTAAAAATTTCTTTCATTACCCTTCAATAATATATTTACTGAAATTTATTTTTAATTTATATAAATATAATCTAATATTATTTTTATTATTTTTATTATTTTTAGTTCAAAGTAAATTTCAATTAATCCATTTTATTTATAAAAACATTTTTTATTAAAATAATTTTTCCGCATTTTCAGTTTTTGAAATGGAATTAGAATTTTAACAAATAAAAGTGAATTAGAAAATTAATTTGATATTGGGAATCATAATCTTAATATTATGTTATAAAGATATTTTTTTAACTAAAAAAATCTACGCAGTTAAAAGTTTATCAACACGAAGGAGGATAATATAAAGTGATTTTTCAAATTTGGGTTATATAGATGAAATTTCATTAAAAATAAAATTACATAAATTCACTTGATGAAGGATTTTCTTACATACCCTTTTATAATCAACATAATGTGTAAAATTTGGATATACAGACATTATAAATTAGATCTATTTTAATATTAAATAATTATTATTTTGATAATGCAACTCTTATAACTTATAAAATGAACCCTCAACCACTATATCAAATTGACACCCAAATTATAATTACACTATATAATATACAATATTTTTACCCCTAATAACACCCCCTTGTTATGTACTATTTGGCCATAAGATATTTCTAAATTCCATTAAAACTAAGCAGGTATCCAAGACAAAATATGATTTATTATTTTTATGCAATTAGTTCATATCATTAATTTCTATTTATCTTATCCATGCATACATTCTCAATTACAAATACTATCATAAGAAAATATATATAAAAATAATTATTTTTCATGAATAATGACATTATAATAAAATATTTTAACAATAAGTCATATCTACTAAATATATCATTTTATATTTTTGTGGAGTTTAACCATTTACATGAAGGATTACGTATCATTTTTACATCACATTTTATGAAACCATAATTAATAGAATGATATGATATTTTTATTTATTCAATGTTTGGGCTTTGATCATTTAAATGAAATATTAAGACATAACTCATTATAAATATACCAAATCTTATTCATTAAAAATTTCTAATACAAGTTGCTTATAGATTTAACCTTGGAGAACCATAACCAAAAGTTTATTGGAGTTATACTAGAACTCCATAAATAACTAAGGAACATGAATTC
Organism: Viscum album; assembly: GCA_963277665.1. Lineage (NCBI taxonomy): Eukaryota > Viridiplantae > Streptophyta > Magnoliopsida > Santalales > Viscaceae > Viscum > Viscum album. Next base: position 273,764,509 of record OY728129.1, on the reverse strand, counting down.
CACTACCATTACATACAAGTAGATGATTATCCGAAGAACATATAATTAAACTGAAACCATTATACTGAAACTGACAATTCATAGTTAAAATAAATATGTTTGATGTCAATATTAATATAAAATTTGTAATAAATTATTTTTAATGATTAATGTTGAACTTAATAAATGAGAATAAAGATAAAAAATTGGATTCTGTTGAGTATATGATTATTATATAAGAGTTTATAGAACTCTGATTAGAGAGGGAATCTACAGTATGTATTTTTTCAACTCAATTTCAAATTAATTGGGTCAAAAATATCATCATTGACAATAAACATTTATGTTTTTTTATTCAGACACATATATTTTATTTATTAAATTTTCTATTTATCACATGTGAAATTAAAAAATTAAATAAATAAGTCAACTTTTATTAGTTTTTTTTCTAAAAATGTGATAATGTTAAGAATACTTCATATCCGTTGAGGTGACTCTTTTTTCACATAGATCAAAATTATTAATTAAAAAATAGTTTGTTTTATTATGATAAAATATAAATATGCATTAAATTATGAGTTAATCTTATTTATTTTTATATATTTTAAAAATATCTTTTCAAATATTTCTTTGATGTGTGTTTTTCATTAAAAGTTTCTAAAATCTAAATAGTGTTAATTCTCAAACTCATATAATTTAATTTCTCACTACAGATTTACTGACATAAAATCTAATTATTTTAAATTTTCTTTTTTTTATATCTCAAAGTCTATTTTACAAATTATTTGTTTTAATATCTCAAATTTAAATTTTAAATGGTACTTGTAACTTTGAATTTTTTATAGTAGTGATGAATTTTTTTTGTAACCATTTTTCAATTTTCATCACTTCTATAATAGTAACACACGAAGTTTTATCATGTAATTCATTCAAATATTTTATTATAATTTTTTTAAAATACAACATCGTGTAAAGTTTTATTTATATAGTACATTTTCTTTCACCTTTGTTACATGTGACATTGAGTTTTAAGAAACATCGATATATTATTAATATTATTTTTTAGGAACTACCATTCTAACTAAAACATTAAATTTAGTGATATTAATTGAATTAAATTAATTTAAAATATAAATTATAATGGTTTTTTAAACAAAATCCAATTGATATAACGTTATTAATTTTTAGAAATCTCTACATATGTTTCAAATTCATTATTTACTAAAATTATTATTTTATTACATTATGTGCTATAATGAAAAAAAAATATTTATTGTATTACAGAAAATGTAAAAAAAATTAAAATTCATTTTTTAATATAAATTTAAGATTTATCATATATTCAAATGTTTATTATTATTTTGAAATGTTAAATATTTTGATGAATTGTGAAAAATACAGGTTTTTATTTTTAATTTTAATTACTTTTAAATCATTACAAAATATAAATAATAATTTGTGGCATTAAATGTAAAAATAATTCAAATAAAAATCTATTAATCACATTATGGTAATTTTAATTATTTTCTCATGTTATTTTAATATAAAAACTCATTACCCTTAAAAAATATTCTATTTGGAAAGATTCATTATTGTTATTTTTTTGGAATTAATCATAATGTTATATTTTCCACTTTTTTTAATGGAATTTGAAAAATTGGATTCCAAATTTGGTATATTCATTATTTATATTATCTAATATGTGTATAAAAAAATTATATTATATTTAATAGTAAAAGTTATAAATCATATTTACATATTTAACGTATACATAGTTTATTAGGTGGTTTGACTAGTGATAGATGGGTAAATAATGACCCAAAACATTTAAAAAATAGATCCATATTTTGAATGTTTTATTTTTATGTATTGTTAATGACCCATTTTGCATCTCATTTATGTAATAAAATTGGGGTATTACTTTCTATTTAAGAAATTACATGTGTTTCACTCATCAAAATTATAAATTTACACCCCCTCTCTTATACACCTCACAATTCAAAATCCCATTAGTTTTTATGAACTCTTCCCAAATGACGTCCCAATTCTTCTCCTCTGATCCTAGAAGCCTTAGGTTTTCCATAAAACCATCCTTGGAGGCCTTTTGTGAATATGAAAATGTTTTGTCTTCGAAAGAGGTAACATCCCTAACCAAATTATTCATGTAATTTCTTCCTCCACTGTCACCAATTATTATTAAATTGTTATAATATAACAATATAATCATATTCCATATAAACTAATTTTTTAGTTTAATTCGATATTGTCTGTTGATATTATCTTCCATCTAATGGGATATGGAATCATTATTCATGTTTAAGGAAAAATTCCGCCACCCAAACTGTTGTTATTCATCTTCCATCTCAAAAAATAACAACTATATATAATTATTGGTGATTTTTCATATATTATATTTTTTATATTAATAATATTTTAGAATCATGATGTCATGACACATCCCCCTGGGGCCTGTGTCCTGACTACCCCAAACTCACCTTCCATAGGCTAGGGGCTGGCAATTAGCTCCGAAAGCGTATTCCCCAAAACAAGAAGGCATTACCATTATACCTGTAAAAAAACATGGACCCAGAAGAAAACAAAAACCAATTGATAAGTAAGCTGCCATAATGAAAGAGTTCAGAAAGTAATGTGGACTCGAATACAAGCCAAACTCTAAAGTAAAATTACAAATAAAATGAAAATACAACTGAAAATGCGGAAAAAATCTACTGAGTCAACTTCCATGGATCCTACTAGAATGGTAGGTACAGATTGCCTCCTCATCACTCCACATCTGCATGTCTCCTCTGGGTACCGCATAGTCCTAGATCCCTCAATATTTCTCCCTAAGGCTCATCATATGCACAAGACACAACAACATGTGGGATAAGCCCATGCATGGGATAGTATAACAATACCTATTATTGGCCTTGATACCCCCAAATGTCTCTCATAATTCCCCAATGGAAAACTGATGGGAATGATCTCAATCAAAAATCACAAAGCAATAGACAAAGCTCAAAAGATTCCAAACTCCAACTAGGTTTTCAATGAATTATATAAGTACAAATGATCAGTCCTGAAGCTGAATCATCATAATCTATTAAGAGGCATTGTTGCTGACCATACAGAGTCTAACCCACAAAGGATCGATATGTACTAACCCCCGTAATGATCCAAACAGAATCAGTCCCTCCTTGAGTCTATACATAACTAACCTCCACATTGCCCCACATAGGATCTGATCCACCCATGATTAGTATATCATTGAACCATGATGGGATACTCTATGGCTGGTCATCGTCAGGTGAAAAGGGGTTGATCCACATGGGATAGATAGGTGCTGATCAACACATGACTATTTGGGTATGATCCACATAGTACATCTAGGTGCTGACCCACACAAGATCGCTTGGTACTAACCCTCTGTATGGCCAGTCTCTAACCTCCACCTCCCTATTAGCCACTAGATTCCAAATCAGCATGCTTGAGTACTGTAGTATCTTCCCCTTGAGATATTTTTTATTACTCGACCACCACTATTCTTCATAAATGAGTAACCCAAAGGACCTCTATGTTGTAAGGGTTCCAAAGGGATAGATGGCATGTCAATCAGATGCCCGGTTTGTGAGTTATAAGTGTTTTAGTTCCGGGGGCCCAATTTGATGGGGGGTTTGATCCAACCCTTCCATACTCTATCTCTCTCCAAAATACATGTGGAGTATGCCAATAAAGATATTCTAGATCCAATTGTCTTAGTTCCACAGACGGGTCATCCAACAGATGCCCGGTTCCCATGTTATGGCCCTTTAAATGCTTTGGGGCCAAGATGGGCCTGGGTCCGGTCCTACCCAGTCGGACTGAGCCATTTAGACCCATTTTAGGATACGACTTGGTGGACTCAGCCCGGACGTCATTGGGGCAGCCTGCAAAAGGGGTGTAATGACCTGTGGAGGGCGGTAACCAGGTAGGGAGGCGGCCTGCTAGGGTGGCATCCTGCTATGGTGGCGGCCTGCTAAGGAGATGGCCTGTTAGGGCTGCAACCTGATCGAATGAGGCATGACCCGCAAGTGGGTCCCCCCCCATCCACCACCGGGGGAGCGACACCCTTGGTTTTCCATAAAGGTTGATGGCTGTTCGGTCTTCTTCACAGTGGAATCCTAGTAGGGTGCCACTAGGTGGCACACGGAACCCGCTAGAGCGGGTGTCGCTGACTCCATCACTGTCGGCTGGTGTGTCGGCTGACATATCCCACCGAGCGTGACAGCACGATGTGCATCCTCCATGGTCGTCCAGTGACGGCCGCTCCGATGTCTGTCGTGGCTTGGTGACGCACCCCCTCTTGTGTCGTGCATCGATGTGATATCCCCAATGTAGCTGGATTGTATCGTCGCACTAGTGGTCTTCCAAGGAGGCACAAGGATATCAAGATAGTGGAGGGTTCGGGTCATGTTCATTAATCCCATTCCCTCCATATTTTCTCATAAACATGATGTGGAATTAAGGGTTTAATAATGAATTTAATTAAAAACAATAAAAACCCCACAATTATACCCTCCAACAACCTCCTGCAAAAATGAATCAATCGCATATTAACCCTTTAGTCGGTTAGTCCACGTTCTTCATATTATTCAATATTTTGGGAAGAGGAAATTATTTAAAATTTGTAAACAAATAAAACCCCTACCTCAAATCATCGGAGAAACACCTTCACTTGAAGGTGGGTTGGTGTTCTTTGTTCCTGAAACATAATTCCAATGACGTCGCATGTACGTCATCCTATGGTTTGTTTTTCGGTGTCACACGTCACCTACTGCTGGGATCGGCTCTGTCCTCTAAGGGTCATGCATCGCAATGCTTCTTCATCACATTGATTCTTGGAAAATTGGTGTCAATACCCCTCCCCAAGCTTCTTATATATAGGATAGGGGGAGGATATGTAATGACATGGTTAATTAATGGGGGATCATAAATTTGGATCCTTTTGAATTCCCGAACATCATCATTATATAGGATTGGAAGGTAAAGAAATTTATTTTCTTGACACATTGCTGGCCCCATAATATTCTTGTCCGTTATGGATGCGAAATAATATAAAATAATAAAATTATTTCTTTTCATTTCTTTTAAAAATTAAAAAAACTAATATTTTTCGTCGAATCTAATGCAGTCAAAGTAAATCCTCCCTAAAGAGAATCACTTCATTTCAGATTCAATGGTACCCTCTGATTTTTAATCCACAAAACTGTTCAAATGTTAGAAAATGTTGCTCACGTGTTTATTGAATGTACATGAAAAAAAGTTTATAAATATATTAACAGAAACCCTCTACCCGCACTGGTCGAGGTTGGGCTTCTACTAATGGAAACACGACCGAAAGAACCCAACTGTACTCTCATATTTTTAATCTGATTTTCCATTTAACAGTTATGGATTTTTCAATAAAATAAATGTTCCTTAATTATTTTATTTATGGTATAAAACTAACTTCTATTGTTGGCCTGCACCGGACAATGTTAGTATCTTCCTAAAGAAAGCATATCATCAAAAGTTTAGTGGTGGTATTATATTTTTAATCTGAGTCACCGTTCGTGAGAAATAAGAATTTGAAAATTAAAGTTTAATTATTTAATTATTTTATAAATGGTTATTCCATTTTCAGGTTTTCTCACAAGATGCAAGCACCGAGTCAACGTAAGTAACTTCTAAGGTAAACTTGTTATCCTGGTTGCAATGGTGCCCCCATATTTCTGATCGAGGATCCCGTTTAAGTGTTATTACACATTTTTAGGAAAAATACTCATGCACTCTATTAAATGTTTAATAAAACTTTGACAGATCATTCAAGGAACTCAAAGCCTTGGAATCATGTGCCATCAAATTGTAGGATCTCAAAATAATTCCATATAATTAAAAACAATTATGTAAATTCAAGGATTCTTCTATCTCCCCACATTAGGGTGTTTCATCCATGAAATAGACAACATAGACTAAGTGAAAAAATGGTGCTAATGAGCACTAATCTGAGCCTCCCGCTCTCATGTTCTCTCCTGAAGGTATTCATGCTACCACCAAACACGCACCAGATGGATTGACTATCCATGAAGTACTCACTCCTGTTCATCCTCTTTCTCTACTGGGAACTCTGTAAAAGTCATCTCATCATTGAAGTCCATCTCATTGTGGTTGATGATGTGAGATGTGTCATTCACATATATCTTCAACTTGGATGCATGGAAGATGTCTTGCACCCTCTCCAACTATGGTGGAAGTGCCAAGTGGTATGCCACCTCCTCAATCCTCTTATGTATCAGGAATGGTCTGATAAACCTTATTGGAAACTTCCCACCTTGTCCAAATATCTATAGTCCAGACGAGGGGATACTAACAAGAATATGTGGTCCCCCTCCTAGAACTCCAATGGTCTTTGCATCCTGTCGTCATAGGAATTCAGTCTTCTCTGCGCAGTCTACTTCCGCTCCTGGATGTCCTTCACCTTCTTAGGGGTAGCCCGCACCAAATATGGACCCATAATTGTTGACTCCCCTAAGTCTGTCTAGCATAGTGGTGATAATAAATGATGACTACAAAGTTCCACGAATTGTTCCATACTGATGGTGGACAGATAAAATTTGATGTAAGAAAACCCCACTAAGGGAATGTGATCATCCCAAATATATCTAAAATCTAGGACTCAAGCATGAAGCTTGTCCTCCCGCATCTGAATGGTCTTCTCCTTCTAACCATCTGTTTGAGGATGGAAGGATGTTCCAAAACGTATATGAGTCCCGAATGCCTCATGCAATCCCTTCCATAACCAGAATATAAAAACATGTGTTGCGGTCAGAGACAATCGTCGATGGTTCCCCATGAAATAGTAAAATATCTTCTACGTAGAGGCATCCCAAGACCTCTATTGATCAATGCTCTTGGATGGGTAGGAAGTGGGTCAACATGGTAATTTGTTCAATAATTACCTAATGGAATCATGTCTCCTAGATGTATATGGTAGCCCTATCAAAAATTCCATGGAGATCTAATCCCACTTCAACTATGGCCCCACTACTGGTTGTGCTAAGCCTTCGGTAACTTGATGTTCGGCCTTCTCTTGCTGACATGTGAGTAATTGGGAAACAAACTTTGCCACTGCTTTCTTCATCCCTGGCCACCAGTGCTGATGCCACAGGTCCTGGTACATTTTTTAAAAACTAGTATGTACCACCTGAGGGGACATATAAAACTCCCTCAACACCCCCTCTCGTAGTTCCACTGGTACCATGGTATGTTCTCTGAAGAGGGTGACATGCTACCCACCTTTAAGAAATCCATAAGGTTCCTTCCCTGAGGATATCTGATAACATCAAGCCTCATAGTCAAAGTCCACTAGCTAAGACTCCATGACTCACTGAAGGAGTGGGGGATTGACTGTCATAGGCTAGAATTATGATTATCTATCTCTATCCATGGAGGATATCTACAATGCGGCTAACTGCTTTATCACATCACTCAGAAACTATAGACCAGACCTCCTACTGAGTGCATCTGCAACCACATTTCCCTTCCCAAATGTATAGATTATCTCAATTTCATAATCAGAGAGGAAATCCAGCCATCATCACTATAACAGCACCTAAAAGCTCTGCTAACACTTCTCCATCCACAAGAATGTCTTACCCTTCTTTGGCAATGCTAACAAGGCTGCTGCTACCCTGGAGAAGTCAGGTACAAATATTAGGTAGTACCTAGCCAAAGAAAAAGCCTCTCTCTCTTCGGGGTGGTATTACTGGAAACATCTTTTTAAATGATTTCCAAACATTCCACCACTACTATTAGGAATCGAAAACTCAAAACTCTTACTGCCATGAGGGTAAGGTTGGCCAAATCATGAGTGATCAGCCACACCCTCCTATGCATGAGCTCATCCTGTGCTGCCTGAGATTCCACTTCACCAACAAAGGAAGACCACAGTCCAACACTAGAGATATAATACATCCTTTTTTCTGAATATATTTAATCTTATTATGAACTTTGAATTTCCATTATATACACAATATAACTTCGTAAGGCCTTGACTCTGCCACCAAGAGGTTATAACCGAAAATCTCTCCTAAAGGGGATGATCACACCGTCGACATAAGTGTGATTATCATGTCTCCGACCAATGGTATCTCTAGATTTGAGGTTCAAGACAGTGGATTAACTAGATACTCTAGGTATTGAACATGATTCCGGGAAAGATATAATGGTTCATACCTTTGTCTACTAATACGGCAGCTAGTAATAGACAACGTATGTACCTCGAATCATTCCTTGAGCCCTTCGGTCACACAATGGCCCTCATGCTGCTACTCCCTTTACCTTCCCTCCGGCTCCCTATGAAAGGTGGGGACCACATTGGGGTGGTGGTTGTAACATGTAGAAATTTATACCACCTCATGCTACTCTCCTAGCTCCACTTCCATAGCTGCTTCCCTACATATCCATCTGTCACTAACACTTCCTCTTATTAAAACATTTTACAGGCCCGAGTCACCGAGACTTGGTTCGGTTTCCTACATTCATTGTTCTAACATCCAATGGTTGTATTCTCTCGGAAAAATATTATACAACCACAAAGGTTATCTATAGAATTTTAACATAAGTAGGAAGAAATATAGGAATAATGAAGTCTTTGATGTCCCGAAACACACCTTTCTTGGAGGTCGGCCCCTGAAGTACTTATCGTACTATATTCATCAAGTACCTAGGATGGTTAGAATACTTCAATGAATACATAGCTACCAACATGTCATCCTGTCGAATCTGAAGAAGCTATAGAGAACACTCATCCCTTATCTCTTTATATAAAGAGAAACCTTTTGTGGAGGAAAGTTCCCATGTTGGTCTATAGAAAAGTCACCTCTTCAAAATATCATGAGTAATTTGAACCATGTCATTGTCCTTATGATCCATGTAGAAGGCTCTCTACCAAGGAATACATATCTTCGAAGGGTCCTTGGCTAGAGGTAAACATGGGCACCTTCTCAAGCCATCCCATATCAACTAGTTATTTGGGCTCTCCTCAAAACCTGAGGGGTATCTGATGCAGAAAAACGTGAAACACGCTCAATCGTTGTGCACCGTCTGCCAGTGCGGTTTGTGGTAACTACTCCCCAATGGGTGGTGGTGTTGCTGGTACACCACCCTAAGATGCCAACACAGTAAGAGGGCCATGCACCAGAGCTTCGTCGCTCAGTGGTCCGTCATTGTGTACTCTCTTGGAAATTATAGCAGGTGGTCTACATGGAAAATCCTATTAAAGAACCGGTGAACCACAATCATTATTTTATACCTGGTGAGATGACTTATATAAATAATAAGAAAAAGTTTTCCAAATCACACATAATCCGTTTTTTCGTGAACTTAGTCGGAAATCAGACATTATGGTTTGGGTGTACGGATAAATCGGCCACCACACCAACACCAGACTCCTCAAACTCAAAACCACACGCATAACACTTAACCCTTTTGATATATATAAATGTACACAGTTCTAGTTCTTCAGAAGAATAGAATATTTTGATACCACTTTGTCATGAATCGCCCCCGTGGGCCCATGTCGTGACTACCCCAATCCTGCCTTCCCTAGTCCAGGGCATAGCGACTAGCACCGAAAGGTGTATTCCCTAAAATGGGAAGGAATTTTTTTTTTAAACCTGTACAAATACATTGTCTTAGAACACAACAATAAGAAACTGAGAAGTGATCTTCTATAGTGAAAGAGTGATAAATGTAATGGGGCATATAATGCCATCACAACTATAAATGTACAATTAAAACTGAAAAGAAGAATACAACTGAAAAAGGGACAAAAAGATACTCAGTCATCCTCTGAGGATCCTACTAGAATAGTTGGTACAGATCACCTCCATAAAACTACATGTACACATTTCTCCTCTGCGTACTTCCTTGTTCTAGTTCCCTTAAACCTCATCCTAGTTGCTTGTCATCTGCATAAGACACAACAAGGTGTGGGAAAAGCCCGTGTAGGGGTGAGTTTAACAATACCCAGTAGGGACCCCAAGACCCTCAAAGGTCTCATAGAATTCCAAAATGGAAAACCAAAAAGAATGATCTCAATCACAATGCACCAAAAAATAGACACACCTTAAAACAGTCTCAGCTAAACCAGGTTTTCAGTAAAGTATTGATGTATCGATGGTCAGTCACAAAGCTAAATCATCTAAATCTCTCAAGAGGAACTATTTCTAACCATTCAATGTCTGACACACACAAGATCGATAGGTACTAACCCCTACATTGATCCACACCGGATCTAACCCACACTAAGTCGATAGGTAACTAACCCCCGCAATGACCCCAACATGATCTCATATGCCTATGATAGGTATATCTCTAAACCACGATGGGTCGCTCAAAGTCTGTTCCCCTCTAGGTCATGAGGTTTTGATCTACACTGGACCACTAGGTGCCGATCCACATAGGACTTCTAGGTGCTGACCTACACATTATCGCTCGGTACTCGCCCTCCGTATGGTAAGTATCTAACCTACGCCTCACTACCAGTTGCTGGATTCTCTCTCAACATACTTGAGTACTGTATTATCTTCCCCTTGGAAATGGGTTCAACCCAACCTATAAGTAATCCATGTGTCTCAAAAAAACAAGTGGAGTATGAAAAAGAGTATTATATTGATCAAAGGGTCTCAACGCCACAGACGGTTCATCAAACGGATGCCTGGTTCCCATGTTATGTCCCTCTAAATGCTTCTGGGATAGGTGGGGCCTAGGTCTGGTCCATCCAGGTCGGGCTGACCTGGCCAAACCCAGTCTAGTTTGGGTTATGGCCGACTCAGCACACTGGGTTGAGGTCCGTCCCGGGCCACAAGGGGGGTTGGCATGTAAAAGGGGTGGAGCGGCCCGCGAGGCCAGCTACCCTAGAGGGCGATGAATCAGTAGGGAGGTGGCCTGCTAAGGCTACAACCCCCTAAAGCGATGGCGCGCTACAGTGGCATCCCACAAGGGTGACGACCTTGTAGGTCGGCAACCCAACCGCATGAGGTGCGACCCAAAAAATGGGCCGCCCAAGACGCCATCGGGGGTGTGACCAAAAGTTTTTCTCGAAAGGATGAAGGTCGTTTAGTAATATTTTCAGTGACGCCCCGTAGAGTGATGCTAGGTGTCATGCCAGATCCGCTGGAGTAGGTCTTTCCGACTCCATCGTGGCTGACCAGTGTAACAGACAAATTCTACAGTGGCACCTGATGGCGGGTCATTCCTCCTCCGCTGTCGGCCGGTGCGGGCTGCTCGGATGTCCCCCGCAGCTTTGTGCTGCGACCTCCTCATGCAGCGTGAGTTGAAGCATTATCCCCAGTGTAGTTGGACGGTATCGCTGCACTAGTGGTCTTCCATGGAGGCGCAAGGATAGAAATATAGTGATGGGTTCGGGTTGGGTTCGTTATACCCATGCCCACCGCGTTAGCTAGTAACCATGATGGGGATTAAGGGTTTAATAATCAATTGAATTAACAACAATTCAACCCCCACAAGGATACCCCGAAACATCCTCCCTCAAAAAAAAAATGAATTGTGGATCAACCCATTAGAGGGTTGGTCTGTGTTCTTCGTATTATTCATGAATAGGGAACATAAAATCTTTTAAAATGGGTAAACAATTAAAACCCCTACCTTGAATCTTTGGAGAAACACCCATGATTGAATGCAGGTCAGTGTTCTTCTTTCCCGCTACAGGCTTCCAATGATTCCACACGTATGTCATCTTCCAGTTTGTAGTTCCGTGTCACCCGTCACCTCCCACTAGGATTTTCCCCGTTCTCTAAGTGTCTAACATCATGGTGCTTCTTCAGCACTTTTTTTCATGGCAAAGTTGTGTAGATACCCCTCCCCATGCTCCAAATATATAAGAGAAGGGGAGGGTAAGTAACAATGTTGAAAGTTAATGGGGGATCCTAAATTAGGATGCTTCCTTATTCCCCAACAACGTCATTACTTAGGATTGGTAGGTCAAGCCATTTATTTCCCTGACACATCGCTAGTCCCACACTCTGCTTTTCCATTGGAGAATATGAAAGAAAATAAAATAATAAAAATATTTTATTTATTTATTTTAAATTCACAGAACATAAAATTGTATACAGACAAACTACAATCAAAATAATGTTCCTTTTATGAAAATTATGGTGTTTCAGATTCAACGATTCCCTTATATTTTTAATTTTAGGAATGGTTCAAAAGATAGAAAATGTTGCTCGCGCTTTTACTAAACATAACCAAAAAAGTTCATAAATTTATTAACAGAGACCCCTGACCCATGCCGGGTGAGGTTAGGCTCTCCGTAAGGGAAACATGACCCAACAAACCAAACAGTACTGTCATATTTTTAATCTATGTTACCTTTTAGAAATATTGGATTTTATTTTAAAATAATTGTCACATAATTATTTTATTTACACCCAAAAACTAAATTTCACTGGTGGCCCACTCTGGCCAATGTTATCATATTCCTAATGAAATTATACCCCCACGAGTTTTGGAGTGGTCTCATATTTTTATTTTGAGTCACCATTCGTGAGTTATAAGTATTTGAAAATTAAAATTAATTAAATTAATTATTTGATTTTTGGTCATTCCATTTTTTGGGGATTCTCACAGGAGGTATGAATCGACTAAACGTAAGTCACAACTAGTGTAAACCCCCCATCCTAATCTCAATGGTGCCCTATTATTTTCTATTCAGGAAACTGATTTAGATTTATTCCACTTTTTTGGAAAACACTCTCACACCATATTTAGAGTTTAGTAAAACTTCGATGGATCATTCAGGGAACTCCGAGCCTCGAAATCGTGTGCCGTCAGATTTCACGGTCTCAAAATAATTATATATAATGAAAACAAGTATATAAAAATTATGTGAAATTACATACAATATCATTTATTCTTTTTTAATTTCATTTTTTTGGGAATAAGATTACGGTATTTTTGTGTGTTGCAGATTACCAACTCACGAAGAAATTTGAATCATACTTCAAATACAATTTTAATGGAAGGTATTAATAGAAAGATAAAATAAACATATGTTATATAAATTAAATAACAGGTATTATTTAATGGTATAAAGGATTTTACTTTCTTTCTTCTAATCCACCGAGAAGATATAAACAACGTTCATGTGTACGTATGGTTGACTATCTCTATAAACAAAGTATTTCATTTAATATCTCATACATTAAATGATTACACCACCAAATAATTAAATCAATATATATTATATTTATATCATGATTAAAATTTTTTAGATTATTAATCCATAATCAATGTAGGAGGCACAAAAAAATAATGAATCTAAACGTACATGCAAAATTATGAATTTATTTCCAATCACATGACTTTTAAATGGAATTTTTAAAAAATGGTTAATAAAAGTCATAAATAAAAAATTTAAATCATGTTTTATATGTTTTAGGATGTGAAATATATTTTAAATATAGTTATACTTATTATATATGTGTTTTTAATGTGAAAAATAGAAGTAATAACTTAATATAAGGGATATGTGTCACAATTTTCTTAATTTAAGACATGTTATTCATGCAACTCTATTATTTTATGAGGATTGTATATGTACTTTTCATATGTAATATCATGAATTTGTTAATTCAAATTATATTCAATATTTCATATGATATTATTATTTCATGCATCTTATGATTCAGTGATAAGAATGGTTTTATTGCTTTTGGTAACAATCTAATTGTTTATCAATATTTATCAGGTTTTTTCTTCCAATTGTGAATTATTCTAATATATATCTTAGGGAACTCCCGTATCATATTCTCCTGTTTTTATTTATTCCGAATAAAATTACACTTAATTTTCCATTCTTTACCTACCCAAGATTTCAAAATTTAATTTTTAAGAAAAATATTCTTTATTTCTATTATTACATGAAACCCCTTTACTTCCAAAATAATAATTTCTAAAAATTCATCAAATATATATATTTTAAATTATAAAAATGATTAATTCATGTAATTTTTACACATTTTTTTCTATCTTTGAAATAAATTTAAATAAATATCCCTATAATAACCCATAAATTACCATTTATTTTTTTACGTAAAATGTGAATGAAATCACAATTTTGGAATATATGGATTGAATAGACCATTAGATGTCATAGAAGTATTTCATTTGAATCAAAATTTAAATTCATTCAAGCAAATTTTTAATGAAATTTATTTTCACAATATTTTTTGAATTTTTTATTTTTAAAAGGGTGATGTTCACGTAATGAATATTTTCCTCACGAACCATTTCAAGTAATTTCTATTTCAAAATAATCTCCCATCTATTAAAATATATTCTCATCTTAATCATGATTTAGTGGTGATATGATCTAATGATACAATTCTTATTCTTTATATGAATGGTTTTTTAGGAAGTAATTATTTTCCTAACACCCATTAGTATTTTATGTATAATAAAATGGAAGAATTTTTATGAAACCCACTTCTTTTTCGCTGGGTTAAACTTTTGATTAAAAGATAAAATGTTTTTGAATCTTATTTATTATTTATATGTAATTTTATATTGAAATGATTATGTAGAAAGTCTCCTATAATGTGTTATGATATGATCAATATTTCATGATATTGTGGCACACATTTGTATGATTTTCATTATATTATGGATGTTACCAATATATCCCTCTAATGCTTTGGGTAATGATTTATATATCATGTGATAATAATGATTGTAATGAGGAGAAAACCTATTTCAGTAAGGGAATCTATCCACAGTGACATACATGAGAGTAATCATTGACTTCTATGATGGTTTTTTCATTGGTCTCTTCCACTAGTATAGTTTTAAAATGATCCATTATTTCTAATTAAATGATTTTCTACGCTTATTTGTATTACATAAATCTATGACTTATTCTAATGATAAGTTATCATAATTAATTTTCATTTATTACAATATGATTCATTTTTTATAAAATATTGTGTATTATGTCATGAATTAAGATTCAGATCAATGATATGTAGCATATGGTTTTTAAATATTATTATCATGTTCTCATAACCATATTATCATGATATTTTTATCTATCCCATTATTACACTTACATAGAATTTTAGATAACGCATTTTTATGTATCATTTCCATAGTATATGAAAAAAATTATTATATATGTTAGGTCTAAGAAGAAGACAATATGGGAATAAGAGTATATGATATATTTATTATCATTAATCAAAATAGGAAGACAATTTTTCTGATATACAATTACATTAAACCCTAATAATCCTCATTTATGTTTTATTAATGTATTTTACATTAATCTAAAATGATTTAATATCTATTTTTTAAAATATTAGTTCACTATAGATGGAATAAGTGGATATGTTTAGTTGACCTTTACATCCTAGGTTATAAAAACATTAGTGATATCTGTAAGGATATATCTAAAGATTTTTTTGAGGATAAATATAAAGATGAGTAGAGGAATGTGAAAGTGTCCTATAATTTTGGTTACAGATAGATCGAGTGGTTTATAAGGAGTTAGGTCCCTATATGGATTGTAAAATTGGATGCATCTATAAAACATAGGTACCTAGGGGAAATAACACCCAAAATGGTGCATTGAGATGGACTTAATCATCACCTGGTTCTTTAAAATGGTCTTTAATGCACATATAGTTTGAAACCCTTATTGTATATGCCTTTAAATTCATTATATTTAGGAACATCGATGAAATATTTTAATAATTACCATGAATTTCCATGGAAAAACCTATGGTTTCATTGATAAAAAATTTGGATCCATGATTTAAACATATTATATATGATTTTTCATTATTGTGTTGTTCCCCCCGTTAAATATTTTTCTTAGAAAATTATTTTTTAAATAAATTGTAGTAACTAAAAGGAGATAGATTAATGTTGAATGTGATAAATAATGAGTTGATGGGAAACCATATTGGATGATTACTGGAGTGAAAGATATTATTTTTATATCCAGTCATTTATCATGAAAGATGATTCAAAAAATTCACTATAACCCAATATCAGACTCACCAAAGAAGATAAGGGTAGATTTATGTGAGAGTTAAAGTGGTGGAGACCATATAAAAAACAATATTAAATTTCATATTTGTCAATATTGTTATAAGAATCAATCCAAAAATGCATTAATGGACTTAAATGATTTTTTATTTGTGGGAAAGAAGGACACTGAGTAAGTGATTGATGAAGACAAATGATATGTTTAGTTAAATAATTGGATAATAATAATAATTTACATAACACATGAAAAAGGTAAATGATATAAAATTGGAATGTTTGGGAAATATAGAATTAAATATCTGATAAGGAGAGCTCAAGATGAGGATCATCAAGCTTGTGCATGTCATGGTTTATTATTGATACTAATGAGACTAAAATTGAAATATAAAATGAATGAGGTATTAAAAACATGTAAATATATCTTTGTTAATTGTTCAAGAATGATGGAGAATGGTTTAATTTTTTATATATTGGACTTCAAGATATAGAAATTATATTACTGCTATTCAATATATGTTTTTATTTAATTATTTTCAAGAATATATTGAATTTATATGATGACATAGATAATTTATTTAATAGAATGGTAAAATTTTATAAAAAAATGAATATTGAAATATAATCGTTTATATTTTGTAGATGTTCTGAAAAAGGAGATATGAATGGGTAAAGAGTTTATTGATATGAGTAAAGTGAACTAGATAGTATTGATGGCCAGATAACTGATTAATGAATTGTCAAAATGTGGATTGTGACATCAATTAATGACATTAAACCATTTTTGTATTTATTTAATATACTCTATAATTCGTGGTAGTATTTATGGAATGAGTAATAATGTATGTTTTCATTGAGGTTTTATGGTAATTATTTCTATTACCACTCTTTGGGAGAATTTATGACCAACATATTAACATGTATTTTATTTAAACAATAATGTATACTTAATTATATTTTGGGGACTACACTACGATGATTTTGGTATGTTTTGGGACATATGATTTTTTTAAATTTTTATGGGTATTAAGGTTTAGTATTTATACTATGTCTTATGTTGAATAAAATATTAGGTTTTAGATAAAATTGTATAACTTTATTGTATAAATATTTCTGAATATATGATTAATTTTGTCAACCGTTTTAATATAATGAAACCATAAGCTGGAATGAATGAAAAATAGTTATTTTGTAGATAATGTTATCATATAGTGCTTCAATTATAGAAAAATATTATTCATTTATTGAAGTAAGAAATTAAAAAAAAAATTGAGATAAATCCAAAAGTTGAAATACTACATTTGATATAAATTAAGGATAAGTCCAATTATTTTTGTGCACTCCTCATCAAGAGACATCATGGGTCAACCACAATATTGAATTTTAAAATTGTAAGTAATCGTTTTTACATGCCCTACGACAAGCATACACAAATGATTCCCATCATATATCATGAGAAATGGGTGAGCTCGATATACCATATATGATGTGTTGGACCCCATTGTATCTCACTTTTGAGCCCAATATATCTTATAATATGGGTGATACCCATTATATATCTCTAATGTGGTGGGTATTAATAATATTTGATGTCCATCATATAGTTTTTACAGTTCAAATTGTATTGAAATGATTTTATGTATATGATTATCTAAGTCACCGTATAGAGTTCTACTTTATTGATATAAGATTTAATGATTATAATTGAGAAAAAAAATGTATGTTTTTCAAATGATAATTTATTGTTCCATAAACTCAAATAATACTAAACTGTGATTACTTTTTTACTAGACTAATGATTTTCTTCCATTTTAATGTCCCTTAATGGTATTTTTCTACTCGCCCTAGTTTTTGAAATATTATCCCAAGGGTAATTGATGAGTATGGACAAGGATGAGGAAAATATAAAAAAATAATGTTATATCGTTGAAATAATATAGTTTATATTTCTGATATTTTAAGGGAAAAATTGATACTGAATAAATTGGAAAACTTGTAATGTATGTTTCTACTTTATAGGAGTTTCTACTAATTATCTAAAATACTAAACTCAAAAGATCATACAATGGTATTTTAGTTAAAACCAACCTAATTTGTAATGTTTAAGTCCATTTCCATAAATTTTGTATCTAATTAATATTTATACAATTTTAGATATTAAGATAGTGGTAATACCATTTGCTTAGATGATTTTACAGTATGGTAATGTTGAAATTATGCAGAATTTTATGATTACCTAGTTACATAAACTAATAGATGTCTATATAGAATGTTTTTCCATAGATAAAATAAGAAATATGTAATATGAATTCTCAAATGGAAAATAACCATCAAAATCCGCACCCTAAGATGGTTGGAATTTAAACAAAATAGTTTACTAATGTTATGGATTAGTTAAAACATGATATAAATTGGTGTGGTATCTATTCTAGATTGGAAGATGATCTTCCATGAATGAACACATCTATAGTAGAGAAATTAATTTGGAAAAATCCCCCACAATTCAATTCATCATTTAAACTAGTGACACATAATGGATGGATCAATTCCACTAAGACAAAATTTGATGAAATGGAATGTTATAAACATTAAAAGGAAAATCACTCCGTTTCTCATTTGGAAACTAAGGTGGACCAATGGGTGTGTTTGGTTAGGAATACTATATAGAAATATGATATTGATTCCATGTAATTGGACATAATTAAAAACATATTCATTGAGAAAAATTTCCCTATGATTGTTTGATGTGGGATGGAAAAACTATTCCAGAAATGTAAGTAAAAGGATAACGATTCAGTTTCCACCATTGAATAAAAAATTTCAATTTTGGAAAGGTATTTTTTGAAATTTATTTTGGACATTGATATTTAAATTTATATATTTTTTCAGTAATGATACCAATTGTATGAAAATAATTGACTTGAATAGAATTTAAAATTTACGAAAATGTTGTTTTTTTGTGATGAAAACGATGATATGGAGTTTGTAAACATTATGTGCCACAAGATGAAAATTTTATGAAACTACCATAGTTGAAGGAAATGGAGAATAATCATACAATGAAATATTTAGGTGAGAATAAAACATTTTCTATGTTTGGTAAAATAAATTTTGAAGAATTTACGTCCGCATCCAGAATGTGTTGTGTATGTTGTCAATTTGGCCACATGGTTTCTGATTTTAAGGAAGAGAGACATGATCTATCCCAAAATGGGATAACTGATTTTCAATTAATAGTATGATGATTTAGATATATTCTGTTTTGGAATAATTCTAAAACCTATTGGAAGCTACTTACTAGTGGTTTAAATCATCAGGATCAAATACAAAAATGTGTGGGAATTTATTTTTGTACTGCTTTAGTTGAAGTTGATACATATGGTGAAGTGATGTAAGCTTCAGGAAGCACATTTTTTAATGGTTAACCTTATGTTAATGGATTTTTAAACATCATCTTATGTTTTAATTGAAGTAATCTTAAGTGATTAAAACCCTTTTTGGAGGTTTTTTTCTATATATTTTGGTAATAATTTTTATTAATGTGAATTATGCCTATACATTTGCATTTGAGATTTAAGGGATTATTTATCTTCAAGGATTATAAGATCCTTGATGATTTAGATTATTTATAGGGATGTACATCATAATTATGGGACAATTAAGATATTTTGGTTTTGATTAAAAAATATTAAAAATTAATTATTTGTACTTTTTTATGTCCTAATGTTGTTAAATTATTCATCAACTTTAGGAAATATCTTTTTAATGAAATATTTTATCCATTTACTTTTCCGGTTTTGAAATCAATGAACTTATTATCGATAATTTATTTATTGTTTTTATAAGCTAACATTATTAACGATAATTTATTTATTCTCTAAGTCACCTAAAATAATTTTAAATTTTTAGTGGTTTTAATGACATTCATGGACAAAAAACTACCAATTTTTCATGAAGATTTTATTTTCTTGACTCACTCAATTAATAATAAATTAATTTTCATTTTTTCACTAGACTAATTATTTTCATCCTTCTTATGTCCCTTACTAATTTTATTCGCAATAGAAGTTTTAAAAAGACATTTATTTGTTTAAAGGTTGTGTAGGGAAAAGGATGATGATAGTATAAATTTTTTAATGTTTTATCAAGGTATGGAAATACGATTTACTTTAAAATGATTATTTTGGTGAAAAAAAATCTATACAGATTAAAATTGATTACTTTTAATGGGTGGTTTTAGTTTCTAGGAGTTTTTCATAAATATCTAAAACTCTAAATAAAATATCATCGAATGTGAATTCTAGTAAACAAACAATATAATATATAATTTTTAAGGAATGGTCCTTAAAATTTAATTTTAAAATATTATATGTATGAGGGAAGTATGAAGATGCTATTTATAAAAGTTTTGAAATATTAGAACACCATCAAGAGTTTTTTCACGTATCTTCTTAATAATTTTATAGATAAAAATTCCCAATAACCAATGTTTTATCAAATTACATAATTGTAATAAATTATTGTTATTAATTTATATTTCACACTCCATCATCTATCCAAATGTATAGAATATAATTTAAAGCCTTTATGGTGTAACACATTAAATTGTATTTTAATCTGATCTAGGTTCAAAATAATTTTTCAATTGATTTATTAAATAATAAGTCGATTTAGAGCTATATAATAGCTGATATTATCATCCAAAACATATTTTTATCCTTTAATTAACTTTTTAACATTTAAATATTTTATATAATCTTGATTAGTGGATTTAAAAGGGTGTTGGAATTTACATAATCAAATAATAGTGTTATAAAATAATAATACATTAAAGAGGAACCATATAATGAATGATATAAAGAACTATGACATGTTTGGATGAAGTGGGAGGGGGATGCTTTTAGGAACTGATCCAATCTGTGAAATGATAGTGAATGTTCATATCATTTAGTTATATATGATATATTCTCATAGTAAATAAAATTTCTATGATAATAATCCCTGATGAATCTAGATTATGATTTTTTTCATAAACATATCCCTTATAATATCATATAGGATGTGGGTTATGAGATTATTAAATAAGGGAATATTGATCATTACATGCATCAATAACATTCTGATTTTTTATCCTATAGAGATTATATATTATCACTTATTGATTTCACCACACCATTATCACGTATATGATGTATTCCATTTATAGCTTCTAAGGAAGTTACTAAAATATTCAGTAAAAGTAAAAACAATTGAATCAGTTCAATTTCATCATGATCCTTCTTATGTGTAAAAACAATTAGGGATCTTAGATTTAAAAATATTTATATTATAAAAAATATCACGCGTATAGTTAATGTTTGATTAGAATCATAGGATTCTAGATGCAATACCGGAACCGAAAGATATAATAATAAAAAAGAATCATCACTTTTTTTATCAATGTAACTAAATTTAAATGAAAACATTAATTTTATGGGTACTAGAATATAACAACCCATGGTTTTAGTTTAAATTTTTCTTTTAATAATTTTTTAGATATATATTTTTAATAACAAAACACACAACCAAAATAAAAATTATTACATATATGATATAAATTTTTTAAATGTGAAATTTTTAATGTGTTGTTTTAATATTAATTTATAAGTAATAGAAACCACATTCTAAAGTAATAAAATAATGTAGTTGTATTCTTCCCAATTTTAATCATTATTCCATGCATAAAATAGAGGATGCAACGACAGGGATTGTCTTTGACCAATCCTAATATAAATTCCTATTGTATATCTAGCATGATATCAAATATAATATAAATTTAAACTCCTAGATTTCACTACATGAAACATGATAGAGAAATATATAAATATCAATCCATTTATTTCTAAAAATACCCTTTATTTTAAGTGGAATTCATTAGTGTATTTCTACATAGATTTTTGGATTATATAAACATGTATCTATTAATGAATTATATTATATTTGTTATCACATTATATTTTGTAGATTATTTATAAAATTAAAAATTAAAAATTAAATTTAATGGGTATTAAAAACATTGTTTTAGTTAATGTTAATAAAATAGTTAATAAATTTTACAAATTATGAATAAAATCTTTTATGGTTAAAATTATCAAATTTTGGATATTTCTTTTTATATTATTAATTTGGTATTTTTAAACTGTGTTGAAAATAATTAGACATCAATTTAATAAAATTTATTAATAATAAATTAAAATTAAAATTCATTTAATGAATTTAATGAATTTAATTTTTCATGGAAAAATAATAAATTAATTTTATTCATAAAAATAAAAAACAATGTTCTTTAATTTTTTGATTTTTTTATAAAAAAAATTATTTTTATCACTTTTATAAATTGAAAAACCTACATTGTTTTTAATATTCTGAATTTTAATGTCCAAATTATGTAATTTTGAAAATTATAATTTTGACCCTAAAAAATAAGTCTCCATGTTAAATTTCATTCACCACAAAAAAGAAAAAAATATTGTAAATATGTTAAATCATGTGGTTAAGATAAAATATATAAATTAAATATATTATTTAATTAGTTAATTATCTATTCAATAACCACTACACATCATATATTAAGTATATTTCTAATTTTGAATCACATTCCTTGAGAAATAATGTTCAATGATACTTGTAACATTGAGTTTTTATTAAATATTATATATATTTTATGAAAACCATGTTTCAATTAATAGCTTCCCCAAAATCCAGAAGAAAGAAAAGTGATAAAATATAGTCAAAAGATTATATATATATATATATACTAGAAAAAAATAGACTACAGATGTAACAATTCTCCCCACTATTAAAAAATCCTTCCCTTAGAAATTCCACATGAATTATGATCGGGGAACCAAGATGAGTACCCTAATTTGACACAAAAATATTTCTTCCATGTATCATGTGTATCATTCCCATGTCGCCGAAGGATACATTCCAACATAATAGAACTCACCTAGAGAAACTTCTCATGGGAATCCATTATATGTAATGTCCATTAAAAATTGATAAATCCCACTTGATCTCAAACTCATTACAGTTCTAAACATGAGATGGATATAGATTATACTTCTTCAGTTGGGATACATGAAACATTTCATGAATTGATGAAAAATTAGAATGAAAATGTAACAAATATTCTACCTTTCTAATCCTCAAGAGAAACATGAAAGGTCCAGCATACCTTCGTATTAGGTTTCCCCACATCCCCAAGTGACGATGACCAAACTGGGTGCCTCAATCAAGAACACCCAGTCACTTGTGAAAAACACATGATTTCAATGCATTTGATCAGAATAATATTTGTAGTGATTCTGAGTTATAAATGACCGCCGCCTGATCAATATTTATTTATCAGACATCTCTTACATAAGGATCAGTCCCAAATATGTGGTATCCCGTCATAGCGGGGATCAATAAGGTTGACCATAGAGCGCCTCAAAGTGATCCATTCAAATAGAGGACTGGAAACTATTATAATAAAAAAATCATCCAATCCCATATGGATATCCCAAAAACATATGATATCTAGAACAAATGGATGGAGCATGTATTACGGAATCTAATTTTCATATTCCATCTAACCATAAATTTTGGGATGATATGTCAATCTCAGTTTTACATGGAACCCAAATCCCTTTGTAGGCCATCCTAGAACCAATACGTAAATTACAGGGTCTATCAGAAATTATTTCTGATGGAACACCATATATCCCAACCACATTTTAAACATACACTCATCCCTAATCATCCAAATTCTATGAATCCTTGGTAGGAATAAGGTGGGAAGATTTGATTAGGTGGTCAATCACTACCCAAATAGAATTCATTCCACAAATTTTATGATATAAGTTAATAATGAACTCTATAGAGACCTCTCCCCGGTTATATGTAGGATTGTGTGATGGCATAATTAAACCAGAGAGACTTTGATGTTCTTCTTTAACATGCTAACATGTATAACATCTCAATACGATGTTAGCTACGTCATGTATCATAACTATCCACCAGAACAATTTAAAAACATCGTAATACATCATGGAATATCTATAATGAAGCACCCAATGAGACTGGTGGCTATCCAGCATCACCAAATTAATTAGTGATAATGGTACCATGAAATGGCCTTTGAAACATATAATTACATTGGGATACCAAAAAAAATGGAGGAAATATTCCTACCCAGAAAAAAATGCATATACCAGTGATATGACTCATCCCCCAGATTATCCTGCTGATCCAACTCTAGAAAAGATGGATCCAAATGAACAGTCTCCATGAATTCACCCCAACTGTGTTCCTTGGTCTCAATGTACATCTGGGAAAATATCCCATTCAAAGTACAATCATCATATGACTTACTCAATGTATGTAATATTACATTTCTTCTCAAGGTTTCATCCACCACATTACCCTTTCATGGGGTATAGATGATATCAAAGTCAAACTCTTATAGATATTCAATCCAACAAAACTGCCTTATATTGACATACTTATGTGAGATGATGTGGGAAAATATATTATTTATAGATTAGACCACAACATTCTACCCTAATAGGTAGTGATTCCATGTATTCAAGCATGAATCATTACTTCTAACTCCATGTGTTCGGGCGGGTAACTCTTCTCATGTTGTTTTAGTTAGTGATAACCAAACACCACCATGTTATCATCCTGCATCATCACACATCAAATAAAAATACATGAAAAATAGTAATAAACCACATACCCCTTTTATAATTCTATAATGATCAACATGGTTGCGGTAGTCAAATACTACTTCAACTCTTCAAAATAAACCTATCCTTCTGGGATCCATTCAAACCTTACCACCTTCTGGGTGAGTTCGGTCAAGGACGAATATAGTCAATAGAAATACCAAATTTGCTGTTGGTAATACCCTAAAAGGATGGAGAAGCTCTAGATCTCAAACTCATTCTTTGGATGCACACATGAAATGACAAAACTGATCTATCCTAGGTTCACTATAACCCATTTCTATGATATTATGTCAACCCAAAACATCACTTCCCAGTTCCAAAAATTTCACTTTGAGAACTTTTCAAAAATACGATGATCCCACAAGGTTCCTAAAACTGTTCACAAATCATTCTCATGTGTCTACTCTGATCTATAGCAGACTTGGATTTCATGCACCAACACCACAATGAAAGTGTCGAGATACAAGTTTATCAACATATTTAGGATTTCCATAACAACCACTGGAGCATTTTTCAATTATAAATGCCTGGAAAAATAATTGTAGTGGTCGTACCTACATTAGAAGCCCTTTTGGTATATCTGCCTCGTTCACCCTGACGTGGTCATAACCCGAACATAAATCGATCATATATAACCACTTTTCCCCATTCATTTGGACATAAAATCTTCAATTCATTGAAAATTGTAGTTATTATTGACGATAACCTTTTTAAGATTCTGGTATTTTATACACAACCAGTGGGATCTGTCTTCCACTTTGAAGAACAAAATTAGAGATGAATAAGGATAGATGCTCAGGTGAATGAACCCATTGGATTCCAAAATTTCCCAATGTATCATTAACGGCCTCAATTAAGTAGGGCCATTTTAAATTAGGTAAGAGATATTTATTTTGTTCAAGGATCCAATCGATTGATAACTCTACATCCCACTATAGGGGGAAACAATAAAATCTACATGAAATACCTCTGAGAACTCATCCACCACATAGGGAAATTTACCCTTAGGATCACGACCATAATCCCCCAACATGAGTGATGAATATTGAATGGAAATATTTCCCATCTTCCATATAATAGGTCTAGAAAAACCAAAATAATGATCCCACTATATGGGAAGGACTTCAGCACTCCCAAATTGCTTCATAAAACTAACTCACCGCTGATAAAAATCACTATTTTATTGGAAATTACCCATTCATTATATGCCAAATGTTACATAAACATGTCCATATCTTGGACTATGAAGCCTCAATACATATAATCCCCTAACATCGAAATCTCACATCGCAGGTAAGAGAAGACCTTCTCCTCCTTTTTACCCAATGGTTTCATAAACAACATTGAAAAAATTAAGATCTTGGATGGAAAATTAAGCATATTATCCTTGGATTAAGATATAAAATAATCTAAATCACCAGTGCTGAAAATAATGAAAGATATAAAAGATTCATTAATAATGGTAAGTAGAATATTTAAGGGCCCTACATTCAGTCCTGCTAGTGCCTACTACACAGCAAAGAGGTTCCTTGTATATATATATGTGTCGATACATAACCACTAGCCTGAGGCTCTCCTCTAAGAATAATCTGACCAGAAGAGGATTTGGTCCTGTCGCCTCGACTACCAAATCATGATCCCAAATATTTGATGGTTTTAACTCAGCTGTCATTCCTCAGGATTCCACTGATCATGAATCTCCCTTATAAGAATGTGTATATCTTAAAAGTTACTCCATGTTACTCAATGCTCAACATTGGTTACATGTTTTGGGAGGAGATGTACAATCATTTCGAGTGTGTCCCACCTTCCACCATTAGTGGAACATGAAATACCCTCCATCAAAATCCACAAAATAGGGCTTTCCTGGATGGATGGCCTAAACTACCCCCATCATTCTTCCCTTTCTCAACATACACCCTCCTCTTTTCTGATGAATTTATTTTTTTCCATCACTAACATGGCTGGAGAGGGACTCAACCAACCCTGTTGGTCAATATCTATCATACAATATTAGTGAACCACTTGAGGTGAAGTCTTTATAGTGAAATAGATGTACAAAAAATAGGCATATGGAAGCAATACTTTCTCAAACATTTAAGACATCATATAATCAATAAATACTATTTTGGGGGCATACTAGACCGGCTTAGAAAAACGTTTAGCTTACTTCATTAATGAATTATGCCCTATACATGATCCATGAAATCCATGGATATTGAATATTCCAAGGCATCAGGGAAATATTGGTAATTATAGACCACCATGATGTTTTTAACCAATCTACTATTGCTTCCTATCATGAATAATTGATTCACAAAACCTTCTACTGGGACCCTCTAACATAAATGAAGCATACATTAACCTGACCTCTTCAGGAGTGTCTAGGAAGATGAACATGTTTTCAAACTTCTCCAGTCCTGCCACTTTTTCTTGATTCTATGAGCTACCTCGGAAAGAAGGAGGTTTGTTCGTAAGAAACTTCTGGGAGTTGTCCCTCTAATAACTAGGTTCAGCCTCTCAAAATGGAGAACGTGTCGGACCTACTCCCTATCCGAGAGTTTGAAAATATGAAACCACAACATCTACGGACCTCTGATCAAGTGTTGCGGGTGAAATCAATCATGATTATTCTCATCATTGTAGGCGAACTCTCTAGGAATTACTTTTGTAACAAAAATTAATAGCCACATGATAAAATCATTAACACAAAAGATCATTACAAATATGGGTAAAATAACAAACTTCAATAAACCAAATATGCCAAAAAAATAATGACCAAAAAACTTCAACCCACCTTCTTTCCACGTACAATTTTCATCCTACACATCCCACCTGGAAGAGAACCAAAACTAACACCCCAACATCGCATTACGACTCAAGGTCTATCACATGGTGTGCTTTCCAGTAACCCTACTCAGAACTACAACCCCAAAGCCCTCACAGTCTTGTCCCTTTACTATCCAGACTCCTTCCAAAAAACATAAATCAATGGAAAACCTCCCTCTGATACAATTTTATCACAAAGAAAACCAGTTCATCATCCGAACCTGAACCCGACCCTATTTTTTATAATGCCTGATGGTAATTCCTTATCTCCACAGCCCAGAAAAAGTCTATAGGTATCAATACATGAAAGAGGGAATAATTTAACTAAACATAAAATATAAAACAATAAAATACAATAAATAATACAATGCATTGAAACCAATCCAAAACAAGTCATTACAATGATTCATACAAAAGTCTACATGTTTTTACAAAACTAAAAGACGGTTACAATAAAAATAGGAAAAAGAAACCATCTCCAAAAACCACCATTAGGAAAGGGGATAACCTCCTCATTTCATCATCATAACTCTTATCATGAAGATAACTAAAATCCAAAACCACCATTACTTAAATCTATAGCCTATCTTGTGTCAAACATAACAATGTATACTTACACCTTGGGGTGTATGAATGGTGTGAGATCATGCCCAGAAAGATGTCACCATAAAGGATTAAATTATATATATGATAAATGACAAATAATTTTTCATGATTAGTAAATTAATGGAAATTATAAATGAATTTTTATGAAAATAACATTAATGAAAATGAATTTTAAAGGAACAAAAATTTAACAAAAAACACATTCAATTTTGAAGTAACTCAAATGCCACCTTATATGCTAATGGTGAACGCAACATGATTAAATAGAAAAAAGGAACAGAAGAGTATATACATGTAATATCCTATAATGGGACCCTAGAACCTCATATATTGGTGTAAAATGTTATAGGGACCACAATAATCAATGTTCCCATGCACAATCCACTAGAGTGGGGAAACATCCAAAATTATAGTGGTCACTTATCACAATCAATATGTTGTTAATTTGTCCCCATAAATCCCACTTAGTGAAACTAGATCGTATCCACCTCCAAATCATTAACACGCTATTTCTAGTCTGGTCCCCTATATACTAAGTCATTCCTTATTGCTCAAGAAGTTTCACATTTTTCACATAATATCACATACACATTGCACAAGACAATCAATGAACTCTACACACCAAATTTATGTTTTAAATACTCCAAACTCAATTTAAAACCCAAACACACACCTAAACACTTCCAACCATGATTCACACCACAGAACCAATTTAATAAAGCATTTACTCCATTAATAAAATATTTCAAAATAACACAACAACGTCTCACATCAATAATGCACCATCTTCATAAGTAATTTCCATTTTAAAATCACCTTCATATGAATTCCCATAAACAAATACCTTAACCCTCACACTTATAACTCATAAAACAAGATATAGAAGACCAACCAGGCTAATAAATTTCTCATGAAACGTTTAAGCATCAAATCACCTATCTTGGGTGGAGAATGTTCTAGAAATCGGTGTGAAACACCAACCACCCCTCGAACACACCACAAGGTTTCCAAATCAAAAAATAATCCAAAATATTGAACCAAAAATATAAAAATAGAAACCTAATATTAGAACCAAAGGGATAGAAGAGAGGAAACCTCAAAATAAGAGAAGAATCCCTAGATTAGAGGGAGATAGGGAGATGAATGAATGATTACTTGAGGATTTTAGGAGAAACCGCACTCAATCAGCCACAAAATCTATTCTCCAAGGAATTTTTAAAGAGGGGGAGACATTTATAAGGTGAGGAACCACAAAATAGGGGATAGATGATGTTGGATAGGGATTAAATTAGAGTGGAGAGAGAAAAAGTTTGAAATTTTAATGACCTAGATGTTGTGCACGGTTAGTCCACCCAGTTTCATAAACCCTATAGTGACAATATGGAGCATTATTTATAAAGTAATTACAATGCATGGTTACTTGTTCCAAGGTTCAAGGTCATGTAGACAATGTTAGGTTGGTTTAGTCTCCTACGACACGATTTCTAGGCTTGGGGGCATGGTTACTACTTACAATGTGCCAACCGTGCGCAAGGGCCTATCCCCCCCAAACATTCCATTTTTCAACAAAATCCCATTGAAACCCAAGGGATAAAGATTGAAAAAATATTAACTTTTAAAATAATTTAACACAAGATCACATATGTGACATATCAAATAAATTGGCGGAGTGTAAAAATATTTGGTTCGATATATAACATATAAAATTGTTATATAAACTCAAAAAATGTTTTCAAATATTGTTTTTTTAAATTAAGTGATTGGTGTATTTAAATTCTATAAAACATTAAATTTATTATAAATAGAAAATATGTTAATGTCTTGGGGTGATGTAATATTAATTTAATATTTTGTTGAATTTCATGATTTATCCTACCATCTCACAAAAAAGAGAAACTCTTAATAAATTTTCCTAACACCTAAAAACCTATTTGGTTTGGAAAATATATGCCAAATTCCCTTAATAGAATCCATTTCTAGATTCTAGAGCTTGAATTTTAGGTATGAAATCATCCTTAGTGGTCATAAGGCGTAATGCAATAGAGGTTGTCCGAGGTAGAGGTATAATTTTTAATCAACAATTTATGTTTTCTTTCTACTTGAAATTCATTTAAATATTATTAAAACATTATGAAATAATAAATCTAGTATTAAAAATATAATAAGATATTATTATGTTAATATTACCATCCAAATCCATCTACACATCCATTATATTGAAAAATAATTATGTCTTTGTCTGTAAGATGAAATACCACATCACGGACCGATATAATTCATTTTCCATCACCATTTCTCAATAATATATATGATGATGGAATTAAATTTTATATATGATATTAACTACATATTTGTCATCATTAATGAATAATAAATCATTTATATTCTTAATTTTTCATGCACATACAAAATGATAATGTTGATTACGTGTTTGTGTGAATTATCACCTTCTTGGAGAGATATGATATATTTTTCATCACCACATCACATGAATGATATATCAGAGGATATTTATGATATTGATGATATTATTATAATTATGTAAATTTAAAATAATACTTACCTTCTTTCCATAATTATCAATGAAAAATTAACATTTTACTCATGCGTACATACAACATACCATCCCCAAGATTGCAACGTATATCATTTTTTATATCTATATTTAATGAAAGGATTTAAAATTATAATTGATGAATAATATTTTTTATATGATGTAGTAATAAAACCTATAAATATTGGTATCATACCAATGTCATTTTGGACTATTATAACAAATATCGTCAAAACATATGATGCTGATTAAATAATCATGTAATTGTAATAACATCGTAATAAGTGAAATAAAATAAATAAAAAATGTAAAAATACTCCTAATTAATGTAAATAGTAACACTTTTTTAAATTATTAAGGAAGATGGTGATTTAATTTTATAAGTTAGACTCAAGGTAAGGGACTAAATCTCAATATCCTTTCATTGAGGAAAATTTTGATATTATACACCCAATTTCTATTATGAGGTGGATATAAAAACACATTAACATATAATATCATTAATTTATTTATTCTCATGTTTCATATAAAATATTTAACTGTTATTCCTTCATGAGTATTTTGATTAAAAAAATTAAAAGTTGTATGGGACACTTTAATATAAAAAACATCATTATAAATTTTTTGGGATTCAATTTCAATATAATTTTCTACATGTCTATGTTATTGATATTAAATAAGAAATATGATTTCTATTTATAATTTAAATCAAATTATTTCAAATAGGGTGTTTTGACGAGTTTCATATATAATTGTTTGTCCCAATAAACCGAATATTCAATTCTTAATATACACGATGACATCCACTTTTCCACACATGTGATTATTATTTTATTTTATAGATTACTTTGAGAGAAGATATGTTTTCATTAATGAAATTAATTATTCTAATTATTGTGTATTTTGGAATTGAAAATGGGGTTTTAAATGAAAATGATATTTTTATATGAAAGCGTTTTTCATATGTGATTAAATGTTTTTTTCAAAGGGGATTATGATGAAAGTGTTTTGTGCATGAAATGGTACATGGAAATTATATAAAAGAGGTTAGCATGATACATATTGTACATAGGTTTGAGACCCATTATATCTCACTTGTAAACCCTATCAAATGTACATGATGTGTTTATGCCTAATGTAGCTCAAAGGTGATCTCGATACTGCATTTACGAAAGGGATGAACCCCTTCATATATCTTGAGAAATGAGTGGGCCCAATATAGAATATATTATGGGTTAAACCCCATTGTATTTCATGGTTGAGGCCGATATAGAATATATGATCAGTGATAAAAAATTATATATCTATAATGGGTTGGGTAATAATAATATTGGATTTAAGTCATATATTTTTATCAATTGAAATGGGTTTGAAATGGTTTTATGTATTTGATGGTCAAAGTCACTGAAAAGAGTTTTAATTTCTTACTATTGGTTTTAATGATTTTTATTGATTAAAAAGTATGTATATTTTTTAATATGATTTTTTTGTTCCATTCACTCAAAGAATATTAAATAGGTATCCCTTTTTTTATTATGATGATGGGTTTCTTTTTTTTTATGTCCCTTAGTTAGATTTTTTTTCTCATATGATGTTTTGAATTGTTTTTCATAGGTTTAATGGATGTTAATAGACTAGGATGAAGAAAATATTAAAATGGGATATTATATCATAGAAATAAACTGTTATTTATTACAGAATGAGTTTTTAGGGAAAAATGGATTCTGAGTAAAAGTGTCCACATGTAATGTATGTTTTTTCTTTTTTAGATTTGGTCCTAATTATATAAAATATTATACTAAAAATATTGTAGAATTTAAATTCTAGTTAAAAAACAATAAAATATGTAATGTTTAAGGCTAGGTCCTCATATTTTTTATCAAATTATTGTTCATATGACATTATAGGTTAGTATAGTTTTAATACCTTGCCCTTAAATGATTATACTATATGGTTATTTTGAAATTATGTATGACTTTAAGATAACATTGTTACCTTATCATAAATATGTCTATTTAGAATGGTTTACATAGATAAAATAGGAAATATGTAATGTTAAGGCTCAAGAAGAATACACCCTTACAAATCAACATCTTGAGATTGTTGGAATAGAAACAGAATAGTTTTTTGAAGTGATGAATTAGTTGACACATGATATAAATGATGGTGGTATCCATGCTTTATTAGAAGAAGATCTATCAAGAAGGAACAAGTCTATAGTAGATAAATTAATAATAAAACATCCCCCTTTGTTGAATGTATCATCTGATTTAGTTGTAGAAAATGGATGGATCAATTCTCCATATAATATATATGAAGACATGTGATGTTTGGAATTTCAACATGAACCTCTCTCTATTTAACATTTAGAAGCTGAATATGACCAATTGTGGTATTTTCTTATTAATTTTAGATATAACTATTATTTTGATTACATGTAACAGGAATAAATTAAGAATATATTCATTGAGAAACATGTTCCTAAGGTTGTTCAATATGGGATGGAAATGAATTTCAAGACATTAAAGAAAAATGATAATGATTCAGTGTCCAACTTTGAAGAAAAACATTCAATGATTTAATGTTTTGTTCAAAAATTTATTTTGCACAATGATATTAAAATAAATATATTTTATTCAGGATTGAAGCCATGTCTACAAAGAGAATTGTCTTTATGAGAATTTAAATTTTATGAAAATGATTTATGGTTTGTTGAAAATGTAGATATGGAGTTCTTTAACACTTATGTGCAATAATATTCCAGGAGTTTGAAACATCCGTAGTGGAAGGAAATAGAGAATCATTCAAGTATGAAATTTGTAGGTGAGTTTTTCGCACGGAATTCGGGGATGACCTCCTGGACGGGAGATTCAAACATTCTGATTGGTTTCTAGTGGGTTTGTTCGTAGAACTGGAAACATCCAATGATTCCACATCCGTTTGGACCTACTTTCCAAAGGTAGGCACTCATTAGCTTGTGGACTGATGTGGCTTAGGAATTTTCATTGGTCGAGAGGATGGGAGGTCGGACTCATCACACCTTTTTGAGGGGAATTATTGTCTACTCCGGGACTCTCTTTATAGATTTAAGTTATGTTCATGAATCCTTATTACACTACCAAGTACAAAATGAGATTTCCTTTAGTTTTAACAATCAATGATTAAATATGTAAGAAATTTAGAGAATCTTTTATATGTATTCGAGGTTCTTCATCAATAGAGAATCATCTGTATCTATTTAGAGATTCTTGGTCAATGGTATCCTTCAAAACATTTATATAAAAGTCTCTTGGTCATTATGATGACCAGGCTAGTTTTAAAGCCACTCAGTGGGGCACTTGAAGTTTATCGTCATTCATAAGGACATAGATTATTTCAGAGTTGGGATCGCACCCATAAATGGGCTACCTAGTATCCTTTGTTTTGGAAAAGGAATCAGAACCCACATAGTTCGAGTAATAGAGTATGAAGTTTATGATTGATGGCTCAAAGAAGGATGTCATAATTTACTTTTACACTCTATGCTCACGTGAGTCTTGCTCGGTGTGAGAAACAAGATGTATTGGTAAAAATTAGACAATTGTGCCATGAAAGATGCAATCATAAGAAATGGTTTGGGTCTTATGTATATATGACTGCCCAGAGGATTTACATTGGGGAGAAAATCCAGGAACAGGGTCCATAAAGGTATATGTGCTTTATGGAGATTTGAATACTCTAACTTGGGACTTATTCCTGAAGAGGAAACCCAAATTAGGAGATGATTGATAACTGGGTTTTACTCATGAGAAGGAATCCCAGATCAAACGTAAATTAGGACTGGTTAAAGAGAATTTAAGGGACTTGGGGCATATTCCATAAAAAGAATCCCAAGATTATGACTGGGACTTATTCCTGAAAAGGAAGCACAAGTTATGGATTAAGGTTTGGGGCTTACTCCTGAGGAGGATGCCCATATTTGAGATTGGGGCTTATTCCTAAGAAGGATGCCCAAATTAAGGGACTCAGGGCTTACTCCTAAGAAGGATGCCCAAATTAGAGGACATGGGGCTTACTCATAAGAAGGATTCCCATATTAAAGGATTATGATTGGGGCTTACTCCTGAGGAGGATTCCCAAGTTAAGGAATTAAGGTTTGGGGCTTACTCTTGAGGAGGATGCCCAAATTTGGGAACATTAAGAATTTGGGACTTACTCCTGAGGACAATGCCCAGATTAAAAGACTTATAACTGGGGATTATTCCTGAAAAGGAGACCCGGGTTAAGGATTCTCTCATCTTAAAGGATGAGGTTGAATGAATGAACTCTCAATCTTTGGTGACATAAAGATGTGTGAATCACTAGGTTTTGAGATATATTTCACTGAATTCCATTCAAATATGGATTTCAAATCAAGAAATCATGCCATAAATGTCTTTGAAGAGTATCTTGAAGACTGAATCTTGAATAAGAAAGGTGAAATGGCTTAAGAGGGGTGAAATGGGCAGAAAAGGAACCCAAAAAGGAAGGGGCACGCAAGTCTTGGGGTACTTGCGCGATTTTCAACCAGCATTAAAATACTTGAGCGACTCTTTATTAAACCCTTTAGAATCCTCTTGAGGTTCTTCCAGAAAAGGGACGCACACATTCTATTGAAGGAATGAGGCGACGTGCAAGTCTGACCACATCCCTTTTGGGCTGGCCACTTAGGCGCGTAAGTGTTGATGAGTTTCAACACTTAGGCCTTCCTCCCTCTCTTTAGATCTTCCGTTCTAGGTAAAAATTACCTTATAAGTGTTCCAAAAGCTTTGAGAAGAGACTTGGGCGTCGGGAGCATCAATCCGAGTTTATGGAAAAAGATCTTCTCGAATGGGGGGCCCACAAGGTCTATTTATAGGCAGGAGAAGACCATGGGCGGTTACCGGGCGGTTATCAATTTAGGTCACGCAAGTCTCTTCCACGACCATAAGGCGTCGCACAAGTAGACTTGCACGACCACTAGGCGGTGTGTAAGTGTACTTCCGCGACCATGAGGGAACTTGCGCGACCTATGGACAATGTTCTCCTTGTTCATCCCAATGTCGATTTTTTATGTTTCTTCAAAGGATGAATCACTTTGGACTAAGGTATTTCCTTTTTTTCAGTCGTTAGACTCAGTGACGGAAAGGAGTGTCAACAAAATTCCCCCCTCAGAGTTGGATCCGGAGAGAAAAGAGGATTTGACTCTGAGGTGAAAAGAAAAACAAGAAATCTGGTAGTTTAAAGTCATGCATGTCGGACATACAAAGGCTAATGTTTAAGGTCGAAATAGCTTTGACCGAAATGGATTAAGATTGACTCAATTCTTTGACAACTCATCTGAAAACATAGTACCATACTCAAGTCTGAGGGAAAATATGTAAACTATGTCTTAATAATATTTGAATCTGAGGAATGATATGAAAAAGAACTAAAAGGCATTATAAGACGTAGTTTCCATGAATGAAGTTACTATTATTTAACAAAACCCATTAGGCGGTTGAATTATGCAGGGCCACCTAAGGGCATTGGCTGCATGGTCAAATAAATAGCATCTTTTGGCTAAAAAGTCTGTTATGTAGACTGTTTATGCAAGGCCACCTATGGGCACGTGCTGCATAGTCAGGGAAAAAGAACTCTCAGAAATTTACTTTCCTAGTGATAAAAGCCAATGAATGTTTATGGAGATTCAAATTTTCTAATATATAGAGTTTGTTGTATGGAAAGAGGTACTTGAATATGGAGAAGATATTTCCATACAAGATTATCGAAGAACTGGATGAATATCACTCCTACAAAGGTCTGACCCAAACGTAGGGAAGAAGAATAAACCATAGAATTGAATACTTTCAGATCATGAAAAAGGATATGGGACAAATATGTTAAGGATGGCTATTTTTTTGGATCCCTACATACTGTCGTTTAAGACAAATAAGGACAAAAGAGGAATTCTTCCCAAGAATGAAGTTACCATTATTTAACAAACCCGTTAGGGGGTTGAAATATGCAGGGCCACCTAAGGGCATTGGCTTCATGGTCAAATAAATAGAATCTTTTAGCTGACAAGTCTGTTATGTGGACTGTTTATGCAAGGCCACCTATGGGCACGTGCTGCATAGTCAGGCAAAAGAATTCTCAGAAGTTTGACATTTTTGTGACTATAAGTCATGAAAAGGGTTATGAAGATCTGAAAATATTTAAGTCCAGGATTATAACACATAGAGATGGGTATTGTTCAATGTATATAGAGATACATAGGTCAATGATAACCATAATCATGTTGTGGATGGGTCCTGAATTGAAATTTTGGACTTCACTACGTATCTCATGAGAATGAGAATCAATCCATACGTAGTTCATGAAATGCAGTTTAACGTCGTGCAGGATGAAAGTATGACGGATCTTAGTTTAGGGTCATAGAATTCGGACCATAATAATGAATACATAGTGTGTGTTTTCATGAGGACTTTTCTGCCATGAAACTGAAAGTGAAATTTGGGGTTAGGCCCAAAAGACATGGGACTGTATTCGAGGGACACTCAAATGTTCCAACGTATCCCATAAGGATGTGAATCAAGTCCACATAGTTCTAGAACTACCCTTTGTACAAATTTGGTTCGTACATGTGAAGGGTGAAAGGGGACTTTAGTGAAATGATGGTTTAAACTAAGATAAAAAGTTTAGGCATTACCATGTATGCACGTAGTCTTTTGAAATGAAACATGATTGAAAAAATCAATGTCAATAATAGTTCTCTCTCAAATGAGGAAATCAAAGAATATTTTAGTTTATTGTCGTACCAGACAAAAGTGTTGTATAGTTTAACATCATATAACAAGGACGAAAGTGAATCAATGTAAAGATATTGATTCCAGGGGCGGTTTCACGAATCAACATCATATGAGATGGTGATGAACCGATGTGAAGTGATTGTTTTTTTGGGATTGAACCCTGGGAGGTTGCCTACATACCCAGCCTGGAGGGAAAGGATCAAAGTCCGTGTAGTTCAGTTAAAGAATGAATTAATGATCAAGTTGTTCTTGGGGACAACAATCTAATAAAAATGTTGTTGGGGCTTACACATGGTTAGCGGCCCAAAGAGAGTGTTGTGGTTGATGTTTGATCTAAGCTCACATGAGTCATACTCGGTGTGAGAAACAAGAGGTAACAACAACCTTAATGATGCATACTTTAATTTCATGTAGGACATAAAAAAGGGACTATGCAGTTTAATGTCTTGCAGTTAGGACTATTGGTGCTGCGCAGTTTAGTGTCATGTAGCAGACACAAAATAAAGTTAAATGTCATGTAGGACATATCATGAATTTTCTGTACAGTTTAGCGTCATATAGTTAGGACGATGGGGACAATACAGTTTAACGTCATGTTGGAGAAAAGGGGGACTGCGCAGTTTAATGTCATGCAGTAGGGACAAAATAACACACCATTTATGTCATGTTGGACGCATTGGGGATTTTTTTCCCACAGTTTAACGTCATGTTGGACGAAAGGGAGAATAGTTTGAGGTCATATGCATGGACCGTGGATGGTGCAGTTTAATGTCATGCTAGACAGTGGTGTAGTTCAAGGTCATGCAGGACCTTTGATGATTATGTAGTTTAACGTCTTTCCGAACACAAGGGACTTTTATACAGTTTAACGTCATGTAGTTAAGATGTCCCAGTTTAACGTCTTGCTGGACGTAAGAGACTTTTATACAGTTTAGCGTCATGTAGTTAAGAAGTCACAGTTTAACGTCTTGCTGGACGTAAGGGACTTGCAAATAGTTTAGGGTCATATGCATGGACCGTTGATGATGCAGTTTAATGTCATACTGGACCATTTAGGGAACTTTTTCACAGTTTAACGTCGTGTGGGACGTATGTGCAAATATTATAGGGTCATATTTTTTGACCGTTGCTGTATAGTTTAACGTCATATAGCAAGGAAGAACTGGTGCTTCACAATTAAGTGTCATTTTGCGGGGAAAATATTTATACTTTGTATTTTATACAAAATATTTCTTCAAAAATCTGTCATTAGTTGGAGTAGTAATGAGTTCTCCATCCATCGAGATTAATGAATAAGCTCCATTGGAGTAGACCCTATGTATTGAATAAGGTCCTTCCCATTTTGGTTCAAGCTTGGGCGGTTTCTTTCCTGGTATCATTGGAGTTCTGAGAACTAATACCAATTCTCTCTGAATGAATGAACGAAGACGAAATTTTTTGTTAAAAGCTCGTGCTATTCGATTCTGATAGATTTCCAAGTGGTGCAAAGTGCACAATCTTTTCTCATCTAACCATTCCAATTCATTCAATCGCTTTTGGGATTTCTCATCTGTATATAACTGATCACAAATGGCTACTCTGAGTGAGGGAAATTGATCTTCAATTGGAAAGACTACTTCTGTTACATATACCAACGAATATGGAGTTGACCGCGTTGCATTGCGGGTGGTAGTCTGATAAGCCCATAAAGCATGAAAGAGTTTATCAGGCCATGACTTCTTATCTTTATCCACCATCTTTTGCAGTATATTTGAATGAGTCTTGTTAAAGGCTTCTATTTGGCCATTGGCTTCTGCATGATATCGAGATGAATGGTTGGATTTAATGTTGTATTCTTGATACAATTTCTTTACCTCAGAAGAAAAGAAGTTGGTGGCGTTGTCTGTCAATATGGTATGAGGAACACCAAATCTAGTAATGATGTTAGACTTGATGAAGCTAACAATGCATTTAAAACTGACTTCTTTGAGAGGTACTGCCTCTGCCCATTTGGAAAAGAAATCAGTAGGAGTAAGAATGTACTTAAACTTCTTGGTCGTAGCTGAAGGGTAAGGTCCCACCACATCCATTCCCCATGTGGAAAATGGCCACGAGTATTTATCTGTATGAAGCAACTCTGGAGGTTGATGAATGAAGTTTGCATTTACTTGACATGAATGACACTTCTTTGTGAAATCAACACAATCTTGTATCATTGAAGGCCAAAAGTATCCAAGCTTTCGAATTTGATCAGACAATCTATGTCCAGACTGGTGGGCACCACAGACTCCAGCATGCACTTATTTCATGACAGCCATTGACTCTTCACCATCAATGCATCTGAAGAGAACTCCATCAAAACCACGTTTGTAGAGAATTTTCTCTAGGTGGTTTGGGCCATCATAAAGAGTAATGTTTACCACACGTCGCTATATTTGTTCTTTCTCGGCTCTATCAGGTGGAAGTGTTCCATTTTTAAGGTATTCCCCGATAGGTGACATCCATGCTGTAGTATGACCATATGGTTTAGGAATGGGACTAATTTCATTAATTCCCTCTGTTCTGGCTTGAACATAAGGTGAAATTGAACGACAGTGGGCAATACTGATGGTTGTCTCGTCCCGATTTGGATCTGCTAGAGCTGTGGCTATATTAGACAGTGTGTCAGCTTGAGCATTTTGTGATCTTGGGACATAAGAAAATGTCGGTTCTGAAGGGAATTCCGCCATTAACTCTCTGATGTAATCATACAAAGGGATTAATTCTTCTTTTCTGATGGCATAATCCCCATTGAAATGTTTGATTACCAGGTCTAAATCACCATTCACCTTTAGGTGATTCACTTGTGCTTGAAGCGCTAACTCCAAGCATGTGATAATAGCTTGGTATTTGGCTTCATTATTGGTACCACCATCCCACAATAAAAAGGAATAAGGTAACAATTCCTTATCTAAAGAAATGAGTACAATTCCTAAACCAACTTTGTTGAATTTAGGATTTTCCATTTTCTTCCCTGTTGGACTTCTGGAAGAACCATCAAAATACATTTCCCTTGTTTGAGGACACTCTTGAATAGAAAAACTTTCCTCATCAGGGAGTTCAATATCTGAAGATGTATCTTCCACTGAAGGATGTTCAGCCAGGAAATCAGCCAGAGCTTGGCCCTTTATTTCCTTTTGAGATACATACTGAATGTCGAACTGCTGCAAAATAACTGCCCACCTTTCTAGACGTCCTATAAGCATCGGACGACTAAGGATGAATTTGAGCGGATTATTGCGAGATACCAATTGGACCTCGTGATGTTGCATGTAGTGTCTCAGTTTATGGACTGCAAAGATTAATGTCAGGCAGCACTTCTCAATACTTGAATACCGGGTTTCTGCATCAAGCATAGTTCTACTGAGATAGTAGAGCCTATTTTCATTCCCAGCATCATTCTTTTGAGCATGAAAGGCCCCCAATGATCTCTCTAGAGCTGTCACATAGAGGATAAGTGGTCTTCCTTCAATAGGTGGCATGAGTACTGGTGGACTCAAGAGGTATTTCTTGAGAACATCAAACTCTTCTTGACATTCTTCAGTCCACTGGTAAGTGACTCCTTTTTTTAATAATTTGGTAAAGGGTAAACTTTTGCAAGCAAAATTGGCAATGAAACGCTGAATATAGGCTAAGTTTCCTTGAAGTCCTTTTAATTCGTTCAAATTCTGAGGAGGTGACATACCAAGGATTGACTTGGTCTTCTCAGGATCGACTTCAATACCATGATGGCGTACAAAAAAGCCGAGGAATTTTCCTGAGGTTACCCCAAAAGCACATTTTAAGGGGTTCATCTTCAAATTATGTTGTCGAAGCTTGTGGAATATGACTTCCAAATCATCCAAGTGATTAGAACGTTGTTTGAATTTATCCACCAAATTGTCTACATAGCATTAAACAAAATTCCGTATGAATGGTTTGAAGATACGATGCATGCCGCGTTGATATGTTGTACCTGCATTCTTTAAACCAAAGGGCATCACCCGGTAACAAAACAGACCTTGAGGGGATCTGAAGGCTGTAGATTCCTCATCTTCTGGGGCCATTCGGATCTGATTATATCTGGAATATCCATCCATAAAGAAAAGTACTTCATAGCTAGTCGTCGCATCAATTAAGAGTTCTGTAATCGGAACTGGGAAATCATCTTTAGGACAATACCGATTATGATCTTTGAAATCGATGCAAACCCTAATTTGTCCATTCTTCTTCTTTACAGGGACAATATTAGCCAACCACTTGGGATACTGAACTTCTTTGACAAAGTTAGGTTTGATCACCTTATCCACTTCAGCTTCAATTTTGGAAGCATAGGTTGGGTGTGTTCTTCTCGCGGCTTCCTTAAATCCTCGATGTTCTTTTGGTAAACCCAAATGATGAGTAGCAACATTAGGATCAAGCCCAGGAATTTCTGTATAATTCCAAGCAAAAATATCTTTATTTTTCTTTAAAAAAGAAATATACATCTCTTTCTCTTCAAGGGTAATGGCCTCACTAATTAATGTGGGGCTTGGATCTTTCTCTGTACGCAGATTTATTTCTCGGAGTTCATCCACAGTGGTAGAGATACCTTCCTCAAATGTTGGAGGAGCATCTCTAAGATCTTCCTCTTCCTCTTCATCACGTGCTATTTCTTCCGTTTCTACTTTCATAGTAGATGAAAAAACGAAATTCTCATGATCATAAGAGATATAAAAATTTTCACATTTTGAAGAAGAAGCTTCCATTTCCGACCCTATTGATGATAAAGGGCCTTCTTTGGGAAATAAAGAGGAGATGATGGATTGAGAATCGACATCATTATTCACCTCTGATGTTGCTATAACTTCTTCTGGCCTGATTGGCGAAGTATAGACTTGTTGGACTTCAGTAGATGAAATGAAAACATCCCCACTTAGGATTTCATCACTGTTTGGTAGGTTACCAATTTCTCCCATGTTGTCTGGCTCGATTGCCGTAATTGACATTATGGATCTTTCCATAAGAGTATTTTGATTTGGCCTATTTTGTCAATTTGACTGATAGGTAACACATAATCTGTACTCACATGTGTAAATGGATTT
Source organism: Viscum album (assembly GCA_963277665.1). NCBI lineage: Eukaryota > Viridiplantae > Streptophyta > Magnoliopsida > Santalales > Viscaceae > Viscum > Viscum album. Next base: position 273,721,833 of record OY728129.1, on the reverse strand, counting down.
ATTGGAATATTCTCCAAACCATATGGAGCATTAACTTTGGTAATTTCCTTCATTGTAGATTTTTCTCTTCCCTTCATGTGATAAAATTCTGCCTCAATGTATTGAGACTCACTTGTCTTGAACGGGGTCTTATCACCATTCAATTTTCCAAAATGACCATTGAAATAGTATTTGAGACATTGATGGTATGATGAAGGGATAGACGCATGCTGTTGTAGCTAGGGTCTTCCAAGAAAGACGTTGGAAGATAGGTCTTGATCAACAATCATGAAATCCGAATTGGATACAAGATCTCCAAACTGAGTTATGAGTGTAACGTTTCCCAGTGTTTCTTGTTCATTTTTATCATATCCTTGTAACATCATGATAGAAGGAGATATTTCAGATTCCGTGAGGCCCAATCGACGGAGCGTATGAATGGGCATGAGGTTGACTCTTGAACCATTGTCAGTGAAATCTCTTCGGATATCTACACCATTGAATTTTCCAGATAAGTACAAAGGTTTTATGTGCCCATGCACAACATCATCTTCATCTTTATCAGTAAAAGATATCACTGCATGGCATTCTGCAGGATTATTCTCTATGTGATAGACTTCAGCTGTAGCAATTTCAGCTTCAATCTCCTGAGGACTTGACAAAGCTTCGATGAGTGCTTCCCGAAGATCTTTTGACAGATTCAAAGCATCCAAAATTGGTAACTTGGTTGGTACTTGGGCCAAGTGTTTCAATATATCATACTTTTGATATAAAGGTCTGCGTTTCCCAACAGGAATATGTTGTTTAGAAGGTACCTTGGAAGCATATGCTTTGGAAGCTGATGCATCTTGTATTGGGATAGAAGTTGGCAAAATCCTTGGTTTTGGAAGATTAGACCGATTAGATCCGTTTACTTGCTGAGATAAAGAAGATGGAACCTTCAATTGGTCTTCCAAAATAATTGTGCCAAGACTGAGTTGACTATTGGCAGAAGAACTTGCTTGTTCTTTTTGAGCTCGCTGAAGGGCTCTACCACGAGTTTCTGCTGCATACACAGTGCTAGCAGGGGTAGAATTCGAGTAGTGTCTTCGGAAAGATCCACGTCTTCCCCTGTATCCTGAACCCTGGAACTTCCTCGGATTCCCTTATTTGATACAGGGAATTAAGGCTCATAAGAATTGAAATTATGATTGGAATACGGACTTGTTAATTGAATCATATTACCAGAACCGAAGATTAACTCTTCGTCTAATAAAGACTCTGCCTGACTAGCTTGTTTAGGCTGTGCCGTTTGATGGGGTGGTTCCCGTTGTTTTGAAGTAGATGGAATAATGTTTTCTAGATTCAATGACAATTTAGGCTTTGACACATACACATCTTCTTCTGATTCTTTTTTCTTTTATGAATCAATACGTTTCTTTGAAGACTTTCCCTCTGACAAAGAGGGTTTTACCGCAATATTCATGGTAGAGGACACAACTGGTTTCTTGAATTGTGTCCGCAAAATGGCATGAGTCCGATTGATTGTCTTTCTGACCATCCAATCATCAAACTTCTGTGCATTTCTGCTTTTTTACTTCTTGCCATTCATCGTCATCCTCTGAAACTGTAGCAGTAACACATGATACCTGAGTCGAAGAACCTTTCAACTTTACTTGTCCCAAGTCGACCATCTTTTGCAGGAGGTATTTAAAGACAAAACACTCCTGGATGGGATTCTCCAACATTTGATGAAAGGGACAATAATTGGGACGGTCTTCATCTCCTTCTTTGTTTGGCCTCTTGGGAACTGGTAATTGAACCAAATTATTTTCCAAATCTGAAATGAAGTAACCAGGAACTTTCTCACTTCGGAAGGAATATGTTTTACTCTTGATATCATCAATTTTTTTTCTTCATTGATCTCTTTGATCATTTGGACGAAACGGCCTTTGTTGTTGGCATTCAGGAGGTGGAGCCCTTCGAGAAGATGAAGGTTTTGAAGTAGAAATAGGTAGAGGTGCTTGTTTAAGCATAACTGTAGTAGTTTCTGCTTTACCCATTCTCCTTCCTGAAGTTGATGGAATTACATGAGATTTATCCTTATCCTGTATAAGGGAATCTTCAATTTGTTGAGCGATTGAAGTAAGGTCTCAAAACCCCCATGTGTATTTCATAGGGATCAATGGCGTGCGTAATTCATCACGCAAATTTGCCACACAGATTGGCAACATCTCTTCCTGAGGGAGTGCTAAACTCAGGGAATACGTTAATCCCTTCCAGCGAGCAATGAAATCAGAGACTCTTTCGATCTCCCTTTGTTTGCAGTTTTTAAGATCGAATACTGTCATTTTTGGAAAAGTTGAGTTGAACTGAAGAAGGAATTTTTGGCGAAGATCCTCCCATCCGATGATTGACCGGGATTGCAAGCTTGTATACCAGACAAAAGCTGGTCCTTGGAAGGTACGCACGAAGCATCTGAGTTTCACTGCTTCTTTCTGCTCTGGATTTCCCATCATAGGATCACAACAAGACACGTAATGTGTAAAATTTTGTTCAGGGTCTCCTGATCCATTAAAAGTAGGAAAAACAGGGTTTCCAAAACTGGATGGAGGAGAAATTGAATCTACCCATTCAGGGTAAACATTCTTTTCTGGTTGAACTTGTGCCCGTTTTCCTTCCATAGTTTCTAACCAAGCTGTTAGTGACTCAATAGTAGTTATTAACTTTTGAGAAATATCCAGTTGAATTTGGTCTTGAGTAGGTGCAATGAATGGAGTTTGGACAGATGTGGTGGTTGGTGCTGCAACTAATGGTAGCACTGCCAACCATTGTTGCGTTTGACCCGTAGGATTAGACCTCTGAGGGTGTACTGATAAGGGAGGATATTCCTGATCCATCTCAGTAGTTACAATAAAATCTTTCGGCTATCAGACTTCAGCATTCTTAAGAAGAAGACCACTTTGAATTAGTTCTACATTCAACCTTCTTAATTCTTTCATTTATTCCTCTTGTTGTGCAAACCATTTCTCTAACGAGAGTGATTGACCTTCTCTAGAGGAAGGATATGTAACCTGATTCTTTCCCCTCCCTTTGTTGGATACTTTTTGGAGAGAGGGAAGTGGATTACCTAGGTTCTGAGTAATCCTTTGAATTCGTGTATGCACACCTTCTTCATTTGTATCGGTGCGTACATTTTCTTGAGCAGGACGCTCTTCATCTGAGTCCGCTGAGTGTGTCTCCTCTGGTGGATTAGCAACAACGACATTGATGACATTGATTGATGCATAATTCATCACATCCCTTCTATCAACATTTCTGTGATATTTTTATCATTCATATCTTTGATGAGACATTTCCTTTTGTTGATTCAATCCTTTAGGAACTTCTTGACGAGCTGTAATTTGGAGGGAATCTCCTGATAATTTGGCTCTTCGTTCTTATTGAGGCTTCTTCCCCAATCGAGAAAAGACTGATATTCTCTAAGAAGGGGATTGATGATTTGAATGAGTCCCCAGTCTCGTGAACTGGGGATGTTCCTGCTGATTCCGCTCAACTCCTCGAATCCCATTTGTTGACTCTGAGGGTTGGGTTAAAGAAGTCCCCAGTCTGACAAGCTGGGGTGGCTCTTCACATGCTAAGTCTGAGATCTTCTTAAAAGATCTCTTGATCTTGCAAATATTAGTTTGGAAATTAGCTGGATGCATTAGCCTGTATCCACTTTTATCACCCGGTTCAATAGGCCGTTGGATGATTTCCGAAACTTCTGTCATTTGATGACGTGTTTGCTCCATACGAGAGGCTGGTGCAATATTCTCGCCTTCTTGATGTAGGAGCGATTCAACAACTTGTTCTCTATATTCTTGATTTTGAGAGGAACTAGTTGAAGCCTGTTCTTGAGCAAGATTTTGATTATGAACTAATGCCATTGACTGTGGCCGGTCATGGGCAATAACATTGCATGAGACCATTTTCGGCGGGCTTTGCTGACTGGAAAGCACTGTGAAATGTAGTGCTCCATGAATACCCCATCCTCTGATATGAACACCAGATGGAGAATTAGAAATTAACTGACGCAATTTTCATAGTGCGTTAAGGCATGAACGTCGAAGGGTTCTCTGTTGCTTTTCATCCTTCGGATATCGAGAGACTGATAGAGATACCAAATCAATCTAACGTTGTAGCCCTTCTATTATCTTAAGATGATTTTCATATTCATCATAAGATAATACCTTCTTCTTCAATTGACAAAGAGTTTTCCATATGTTGAGACGAATATCATGGACTCCATCTTCCTTCAACATCTTTGGAATGTCATACTAGGAGTCAGCCAAAGGCCAAAACATGACTGGTACCTCACTTTTTTCCATTTTTTTCCTCATGTTCAGAATTTCCTCTTTATCATTAAATGAAGATTCTTCTACCTATTTTGACCAGAGTTGGAGTTTCCTTGTTGCTTCATTGGATTCAACAAGATTGGTAGAGAGATCATTGATCAAACTAGAAGATGCATGACTTAGGGGTGGTTCGGAGAATGACCTACACCCTGGGCTATCTTCTTATTGAGAAAGTATTTCACTTGCTAGCAATAAAGCGTCAGACATGACTGGTTTCACATTTGCAAGTCCTCAAGATAAGAGGGCTTTCTCGGCACTATATTTTCCACTGAAGTATTTTCTAGGCAATGTGAATCACTACTGTAGAGAGGACTTTTGCAGCGAAATTCATCATCATGGGGAGGACCACCATAATGGGTTACAACAAAAGATGAGATCTCTTGCTCCTTGGTCTTCTGACCACACAGAGGGTTCTTGTGGCTCTCATTTGAAGAAGAAACTTCAATATTAAATGAATTTTCATGAAGAAAGCCTTCATGAGGAAGTGTATATTGAAGACCTTCAGAATTAATGTTCCCGTTATTGGGAACTGAGGGAGTAGAATCTTGAATTCCAATAGATAAATGTCTTAGGGCTTTAAGAACTCCAGCATCGAGCAAGGCCTAGTTATATATTGGCCTTTGACCTCCTGACTGTGCTGGGCAGATCTTTTTCTTAGATGCATTATTACTCGTTTTAGAAACCACTTGATGATGAAAGTGATTGATCTGAGCAGGTGTATGTGCCTGATCAGGAAAGATGGTCAGGTTAGGCTGACGATCTCCACTCAAATTAGGAGTTTGTGCCTGACTTGGTTGTCCGTATGATATGGGGGAGTATGCCCCATAACCCTCTTGGACTGTAACAGATGTGTGTGTCTGTTCCGGAGTGAATCGTTGATGTGTCACTCCACTGCTAGGGATAGATTTATGTGTCTTTCCATGAGATGAAGCTGAAGCTGTTATGATATCCTGGCAAGCATCCAGAATATGAGCAGGAATTTGCATCTGCTCTTTCGCCATTGACAAAATATGTTTGGTTACTTCAGCCACCAGAACAAGGATATAAGTCCATTCCGGGCATGGAGTAGGTGTATGTGCCTGCTCCTGTCCTCCTTTTCCTCTCAGTGAATCCCGACAGTACTCATGTGTGGAGGCAGAGAGTTGAGTCTGCCTCATGTTTGTCGTCGGGGCTTTCCGACTGACTTCTCCGTGCACTACCAAGAGAGACTGTTGGTAGGTTTGATTAGTATTAGCAGGTGTATAAGCCTGCTGATTACACTTCGCCAAACGTGGTTGACGAGATCCATCGTATGTAGTCAGAAGAGCCTGCTGACTAACTGATGATGTATAAGCAGGTGTATGTTCCTGCCTATAGTACTCCGCCAAAATTGCCTGGAGGGATTGGCTTGATGCTGCCAGACGAGTCTGCTGGACAACAGAATTAAAACAGATAGGTGTGTGTGCCTGTTTGTTGTTTGACACCAAGTTAGGTTGGTGGACTTCATCATATTTATTCAGGCGAGCCTGCTGACTAACTGATGATGCATAAGAAGGTGTATGTTCCTGCCTATAGTACTCTGTTGGAATTGCCTGGCAGGATTGGCTTGATGCTGCCAGACGAGTTTGATGGACAGCAGAATTAAAACGGACAGGTGTGTGTTCCTGTTCATTGTTTGCCACCAAGTTAGGTTGGTGGACTTAATCATATGTAGTCAGGAGATCCTGCTGACTAACTGATGATGCATAAGCAGGTGTATGTTCCTGCCTATAGTACTCTACCGGAATTGCCTGGCGGGATTGGCTTGATGCTGCCAGACGAGTTTGCTGTACATCGGAATTAAAACGGACAGGTGTGTGTGCCTGTTCTTTGTTTGCCACCAAGTTAGGTTGGTGGACTTCTCCGGAGATGGCAGGGATGAAAACCTTCCAATTATTAACTGGATTCCGTCTCTGGCGGTTCGTCTTGCCTGCTCGGGTTCGAGGAACCTGATCTGAATGCCTGGAGTCGGTACCCTCATCATGTTGAGGGCGCACTACCGCACGAGTCTGGCGGCGATTGTTGATGGGAGCCCTCGGGAAGGACTCCTAACTTTTTGAATTAATGCCTTGAGGGACTTGCTCATTCACTTCCTCAGAGTAAGGGAGTGAATGGAAATTGCGTTCTGGGGATAACGACCCGAAATGGTTGGAGACGGTAGTCAGCACCGCCTGCCTCTTGATCACTGGTCTTCATTGTCCGGACAACCTGTGTGAGTTGTTCACTTAGAGGGCCTGTCGGGCAGCCTCCAGAGTTGGGATGGTACCGTGTTGACGGTACTCCTTAACCAGCGCATTTGATACCCAGCGTTGAAGACGCTGAGTAGGTGATGTCATCCTCAGAGCGGATGACGATCCAGTGGGAATAGCAGTAGTGGTATTTGCAGCAGTAGTATTCAAAGATGTGAATTTGAGAGCAGCCATTATGGAAATATAGAAGATCCTGGAAAAGAGTGCCTGTTTAATATAACAGACGTAATCAAGATGAAATTCAGCCACTTCATCCTTTGGATGATCACATATTTCAATGATTGTTTTTGTTATCCCTCTTATTGAGTTTTAAATAGGGGCTTAACAAATAGGTAAAACATCATTTTAACTTGGTTAAGGATTCACATCGGGTTCACCATTTTTGTTTCGCACGGAATTCGGGGATGACCTCCTGGACGGGAGATTCAAACATTCCGATCGGTTTCTAGCGGGTTTGTTCATAGAACTAGAAAATCCAATGATTCCACATCCGTTTGGACCTACTTTCCAAAGGTAGGCGCTCATTAGCTTATGGATTGATGAGGCTTAGGAATTTGCATTGGTCGAGAGGATGGGAGGTCGGACTCATAACACCTTTTTGAGGGGAATTATTGTCTACTCCGGGACTCTCTTTATAGATTTAAGTTATGTTCGTGATTCCTTATTACATTACCAAGTATAAAATGAGCTTTCCTTTAGTTTTAAAAATCAATGATTAAATATGTAAGAAATTTAGAGAACCTTTTATATCTATTCGAGATTCTTCATCAATAGAGAATCATATGTATCTATTTAGAGATTCATGGACAATGGTATCCTTCAAAACATTTATATAAAAGTCTCTTGGTCATTATGATGGCCAGGCTGGTTTTAAAGCCACTCAGTGGGGCACTTGAAGTTTATCGTCATTCATATGGACATAGATTATTTCAGAGTTGGGATCGAACCCATAAATGGGCTACCTACGTATCCATTGTTTTGGAAAAGGAATCAGAACCCACGTAGTTCGAGTAATAGAGTATGACGTTTATGATTGATGTCTCAAAGAAGGATGTCATAATTTACTTTTACACTCTATGCTCACGTGAGTCATGTGCGGTGTGAGAAACAAGAGGTATTGGTAAAAATTAGACAATTGTGCCATGAAAGATGCAATCATAAGAAATGGTTTGGGGTTTATGTATATATGACTGCCCAGAGGATTTACTTTAGGGAGAAAATCCAGGAACAGGGTCCATAAAGGTATATGTGCTTTATGGAGATTTGAATACTCTAACATGGGACTTATTCCTGAAGAGGAAAACCAGATTAGTAGAGGATTGATAACTGGGTTTTACTCCTAAGAAGGAATCCCAGATCAAACGTAAATTAGGACTGGTTAAATAGAATTTAAGGGACTTGGGGCTTATTCCTTAAAAGGAAGCCCAATATTATGACTGGGACACATTCCTGAAAAGGAATCCCAGGTTAGGGATTAAGATTTGGGGCTTACTCCTGAGGAGGATGCCCATATTTGAGATTGGGGCTTATTCCTAAGAAGGATGCCCAAATTAAGGGACTCGGGGCTTACTCCTAAGAAGGATGCCCAAATTAGAGGACTTGGGGCTTACTCCTAATAAGGATGCCCATATTAAAAGATTATGATTGGGGCTTACTCCTGAGGAGGATGCCCAAGTTAAGGAATTAAGGTTTAGGGCTTACTCCTGAGGAGGATGCCCAAATTTGGGAACTTTAAGAATTTGGGACTTACTCCTGAGGATGATGCCCATATTAAAGCACTTAAAACTGGGGATTATTCCTGAAAAGGAGACCCAAGTTAAGGATTCTATAATCTTAAAGGATGAGGTTGAATGAATGAACTCTCAATCTTTGGTGACATAAAGATGTGTAAATCACTAGGTTTTGAGAGATATTTCACTGAATTCTATTCAGATAAGGAAGTCAAATCAAGAAATCATGCCATAAATGGCTTTGAAGAGTGTCTTGAAGACTGAATCTTGAATAGGAAAGGTGAAATGGCTTAAGAGGGGTGAAATGGGCAGAAAAGGCACCCAAAAAGGAAGGGGCGCGCAAGTCTTGGAAGGCACGCAGGTATTGCGGCGACGCGCAAGTATTGGTCGTGCAGGTATACCTGCGCATCATGTGGGGTACTTGCGCGATTTTCAACCAGCATTAAAATACTTGAGCGAATCTTTATTAAACCCTTGAGAATCCTCTTGAGGTTCTTCCAGAAATGGGATGCGCGAATTCTATTGAAGGAATGAGGCGGCGCGCAAGTGTGACCACTTCCCTTAAGGGCTGGCCACTCAGGCGCGCAAGTGATGTTGAGTTTCAACACTTAGGCCTTCCTCACTCTCTTTAGATCTTCTGTTCTAGGTAAGAAATTACCTTATAAGTGTTCCAGAAGCTTTGAGAAGAGACTTGGGCATCAGGAGCTTCAATCCGAGTTTTTGGAAAAAGATCATCTCGAACGGGGGGACCACAGGGTCTATTTATAGGAAGAAGAAGACCTTGGGCGGTTACCGGGCGATTATCAATTTAGGTCGCGCAAGTCACTTGCACGACCATAAGGCGTCGCGCAAGTAGACTTGCACGACAACTATGAGGTTCTCAAGTGTACTTGCGCGACCATGAGGGAACTTGCGCAACCTATGGACAATGTTCTCCTTGTTCATCCCTTTGTCGATTTTTGATGTTTCTTCAAAGGATGAATCACTTTGGAATAAGGTATTTCCTTTTTTTCAGTCGTTAGACTCTGTGACGGAAAGGAGCGTCAACAGTGAGAATAAAACAATTTACAATTTTTGTAAAATAAATAATGAAGAATGTATATCAGAATCCTGGAATTGTTACCTATGTTGTCAGTTTGGCCACAATGATCGTGATTATAAGGAAAAGAGTCTTAAGGTATTGAAAAATGATATTTTGGATTTCCAATCAATTGTATTATTCATTATATGCAATAATATAGGGAATTATTCTAATATATATCATAACCTACTTGTGGTGGAAATAAATAAGATTAAAGACAAAAATGTGTTGGGAAATATATTTCTACTACAATAGATGATGTTGATACATAAGGTGATGTGATGGAAGCTGGGGGGTGCCTGTTTTTTTCATTGGATAACCATAAGATCATGGTTTTGAAAATATTATTATAGGTTTTAATTTATTTTATCCTAAGTGACTAATACAAATTTTTTTTAATCTTTTTATTTATATTTATATTCATGTTTTGTTTAATGAGAATTATGCCTATACTTTTGGATAATTGTTTTAAGGTATTGATAACATTTTGGGATTATATGATCATTGTTGATTAAGGTTGTTTTTAGGGATGTGAATCACAATTATTGGACTATTATGAAATTAAAATTTTGATTTTATAATATATAATTATTATATAAATATACTTTCTTATGATTGAAGATATTAAATAATTTCATCAACTATAAGAAATGTATTTGTAATGAAAAAAATAATGTATTTACTTTTCTTAATGTGAAATTGACGAACTTTTAACAAATAATAGATTTATAGATTTATTATTATTATCATTATCATGACTATGTTCTCTATCACTCTACAAAATATCATGATATTTTGATTTCTATTCATTTTCCATGTTATCCTACATGGAATCCAAGTATGTGTTATCTTTGTTGACCATTGTACTTCCCTTTAATTAGATTAAAGTGGAATTTTCATAACTTATTTTCCTATGTAGGAATTCAATAAATGTAATATGAATATTCATACCATATTTACGAAGCTTGATATCAAATTAGGAGATCAAAAAATTTTAAAGGGTTGTGGGAGATTCTAACACATCGTGATTTTAAAAGGATATGATAAGTTTGATAGTGTACACGATACACCGCATCGAGATTAAATTAACAAGTAAATATTCTTATTTAATATGGTTGTTATAGAATAACCATTATAATGGAGATTATGAATAATATTAACTAAATTTTTTAAAACCTTTACACGTGTATATATAATTAAATATTTTTTGAAAAATTATTTATAAATGAAAATTAAAACTTTTTCAAAATAAATGGAAATGTTTTTTCTGAAAAATTAAATATCGTTAAAAATTATTTTTATAAAATAATAAAATAACTATTTTTATATTATATTAATAATATTTATATATAATATATGAAATATAATTTTTAATAGTCATCTTATGTGTTTTGTAGACATGATATATTAACAAATCACATTTTCTATAAAAAAGAAGTAGTTCCTATAAAGAAAATTTTTCAAACATATGATGGCAATTTTGTTGTAAATAAATTATTTGATCGATTTATTTGTACTATTTTAAAAAATATATTTTTTATATGAAATTTTAATATCAAGAGTTACTTTTTTTGATTTTTTGATATTTTTCTATTAAGTTTCATGTTTTTATATATAGTGAGAAATAAAAAATATAAAATGAAATAAAAATTTTCATATAATTAATTTAATGTTCATAATTATATTTTTTACTAGTTTTATATTATAATTAGATAAATTATATACCATTTAATATTATCATGTCATTGAAATCAATTCTATAATTAATTTTGATATAAAAACTCTTAAATATTTGTAACCCTTTAACATTAAAAACATGTTCCCACCCTATCCCCATGATTAAATGAAAACTAGTTTAACCAATTATGCGTTTTGAATATTTAAAAATCGACTCCATGTTAGGAATAATATGTTAATAATTTATTAAATAGTATTCATTTATTTTTTGATAATATTAATAGAAGCATCAATAATTTTTTTATTACCATTGTTAATGGTAGATCAGGTAAATAAGGGAAAAAATAATAATTTAAATTTTAGAAAAATATAGTCATATTTTTTCTTATTTCATTTTCTTGGATGTTTTATGACTTTTTTGAGGAAATTTGAGGACTTTATGTGGTTTATAAAATATTATTTTAAAGGGAATTCAATGATTTTATAATTATGTATTAATAACTATAACATTTTAAATCTTGGGTTATTTACCTGATATCATACACTATAAATAGAATTTATAAATGTAAAATGTTTATGACAATTATATAAATTTATTATTAGTTTTTTAGTGAAGATATAATTAATTTTGATGATTTCTTAATGATAAAGCATTAATTATATAATTAATGGTTAAATCCTATAAATGTTATGAAATTTTTTGAAATAAAAAAAAATTATATAATTAATGTAATAACAAAATATTATAGATTAGTATGACATGTAAATGGTGTTCTTGAAACATTGGTTTTAAGATATCATATTGTTATGATATTTCTAAAAAATTTAAATATTGAATAGTGTCAAAACCGACCTCAATGATATTTAAAAATAAATAATATTTTATTAAATGATATAAATTTCTAAAAATTCTAATATTTTTTTCAACTTATTGCGATAAGGATTGAAATATAATCTCAGATCTATTTATGGTTAGGTTTTCGTTTATCTTAACAATAATAACCTTCAAAGGGTAAAACTCATGTTTTAACGATAATAATTAAAGATGTTAAATTAGTGATAAAAAAATAAATGTTTAAAAAATAGAAAAAAGTTTCTAATTTTCATTGGATGAATTTATTTTGATAAAAAATCGACCTATATTTAAGATAAATTAATTTTAACCACTATTAATTTAAATTTAATTTATATAAATTTAATATTTTTATGATTTCCCAAAGTCCCCAACCCTTCTCTTATAAAAGGGTACCTTTTATTATATTTTATTCACTACTCAAAACAAATTTCATTCAACCAATATCTACAAAAATACCTTACCAAAATACATATACACATTCGAAAGAAATTATTTTTGGCATAACAGCATCATTAGTGGTCCTAAGGTGTTAGACAATGGATGTGGTCTGTGGAAGAGGTATTGTTTTTAATTAGGTATTTTTTTTATTTCATATTCAACATCATTAAAATATTCATAAAAAATGTAATAATAACTCCATTATAATCAATATTCACATATTATTTTATATTATTAACATCACCAATATCTATCTACACTTCTATCACATGGGAAAATAATTAATTGTTTGTGTATATAGTGGAGTACCACTTCACAAACTGATAAAATATGTTTTCCATCATTGAATCTCAAGAGTTGTTATAATGATGGAATTGAGGTTTATATATGATATTAATGATAAAATAATCATTATGAAAAAAAATTAAATTTTACATGATTATTTTTCCATGCACATAAAAATTAAAATGTCGTTCATCTGTACGTGTGAGCTATAACCTCCATAGAGTAATTGTTTATTTTTCATCACCACATCACATGAATTATTTTTCAAGTATATTTAAATTATTTAAATTATATTAATTATATTATGATAATTATATATAGTTAAAATATTACTATGATTCTTTCTTTCATGATCATTGAAATATGAAAACGTTAAGAAATAGTCAATACAACTTATCGTCTCCATGATTGTCACATATTTTATTTTTATAATCAATATATAATGGATGGATTTAAATGATTAATTATTATATAAAATATTTTATTATTTATTTATTTTTACCTAAATATGATAGACTAATGATCACTTTTACTGTAGATATCGTACTAAATTCGTTTTGGACTCATGTACAAAATGCCATTAAAATGTATGATAAGAACTTGAATAATTATGTAATTGTTATGGAATGAATAAACATTTTATAAAAATATAATATTATAGAAAAGGTCCACAATAAATTAAGTTATTAATCAAATTTATTTTTTCCGATATAGAGATTGTAAGTTACAAGTCAGACTCGGGGTCAGGGACTTTGTCTTAATATCCTTTCACTATGGCATATTTAGATATTATAAACCCGCCTTATTTTATAATGTGTATATACGTCCCCATTAACATATCATATAATGAATTTATTTATTGTCATTCTATTTAATATTTTTTAATTTTATTTCATCATGGGTCTTTTGATTCAAATATTTCAAATTTGTACGGGAAACATTTATTTAAGAATTAGTATTGTAAGAACCCGGTTCTTGGTTCTGAGGTACAGGCTTCTTCTTTTCACTTTTCCATAAGAGTTTTTAATGAAAATAAGAAAAATGGGGGAAAATCCCAACTTTGGATGGTACACGCCATGTACTTTGTCCACACGCCGTGTACATTTGGCCATGTGGAATGAGTACACTGGGAGTGTGGCCGTGTCGACGACGAAGGGTGTAGGAACCAAGTACACATTGTGTAGTGGTCCCTTACACGACATTTTGTTAGTCGGCAGGTGAACTGTAAGGTGGTGGCCAGCTGTGCGACTGAACACGTCGTGTATTCGTGAAATACCTGATGTGTAGTCATGTATGCACGTTAACAGTGCCACGCTGGCGGGAAGGCGCCAGAGTAACAGTTTAAAAAATGGGAACTACATGCCGTGTACTCGGAAGTACATGCCGTGTACATTGTTTTTTCTCTTAAAATGGGAAGTTGGCTCCCCTTTTCACAGGGAAGGCATATAACGGGAAAAGGGAGCTCGGTAGAGGAGGCTGGAGCTTCGTAGATCTACCGAGCGCACGTTCGGAATCAGTTTCTACCTCGGACGATCACGTTGGATTCATACGGGTAAGCTCTCCACTATCCTTAAATAGTTCTTACCAATTATTCCCCTAACGGGAGTTATTTACCATTAAACAGAGTTTCTTATACTTCATATCTACACCATTCATGGGCGTTTTTGGAATCAATGTTCAGGTATAACGTTTGTTGGCGATAAAGGTAGGTGCCTTGGTGTTTGTATTCCAACTATCGTGCATTTTTGTGTGTTTTGAGCTACGAACCCATATTTGGGGTGTCGTGTGGCTGAGGTCGGGGATATTTTAAATACCTAGAAGTGTGTAGGTAATTTAATGTGATATAAAAATTCTTTTTGAGATCACTACATAGATCCAGGACCACCCCGAGGGTGCGTTCCTCTATTTAGCTGTTTGGATAGGATTCCCGAGGGTATTCCATTAAAAGTAATGATTGTAGAATTTCCTTTAGAGGAATTGCTTATGAATGTTTATTTACATGTTGGGCATGGCCCGATTACTTTAACATGAGGTAAGTGTTTTACTTAGCCTATGTGCATTGTTTTGGTTAGCCCGAGGGTAGTTGTTATCATAGCCTGAGGGAATCTTCATCAGTGCCTGTGGGCAATAGACTCTGTTCCTATGGGCGAAACTACGTACGCCTGAGGGAAATGTTTTTCCATATCTTTTTAACTAATTTTTATAAATTTAATTACTTATTTTAACACTTTTTAATAAATATTGACACTTATGTAATTTTATCACTAAATTTATTAATCTATCAATTTTTATAGTTAATCGTGTACATTAAGCCTTAAAATAAATAATTTATTTCTTAATTTAATTTTATAGAATTTTAACTATTTCTTAATATTGTTGTTTTTGTCTGCATAATTAATAATTTATCATTAAGTTAATAATTAGTTTGATTTATTGCACTTTAAATACATAGACTTAATCTGACATTTCATGTTCTAGGAATTAATTTAACTTAACCTATTTAGTAGATGTATTTTAATAATTCATTAATTAAAATAAAAGATTATAGACCTACTTAAATCATTAAGTCTCTTTAAATTCTATTACATTAATTAACATTTTGGATTAATAATATAAAAATTATCTTTCTACGTTGAATTAATTTAATTTGATATTGTAACTATTTAACTATGTCTTATAAATGATTAAATTTTATGTTATCTTTTAATAAGTTAGTTGATTTTTATGTTTAATTTCAGTATAGTAATAATTTAAGTCATGTGACTCTTCGGTCATTCTCTCACCGTGAAGCTCCTCACGGATGCACCGGCCTCTTCACTATCTCACCGTGATCCCTTTTCATAGTGCTAACGTGCCACACCTTATACTGACTAACCGTGACACCACACACCGTAACTCAATTTTATTATATTCTCTCAACTGTTTATCCTCCCACCGTAACCCCACAGACTCACCGTATCCCAACCCTCTTCACACCTTCACAGTTACACTGTGAACTTGCCACCAGTTTTGTTCATCGCAAGGAGAAGCAATCGCTGCACTTGTTGGATGCCAGTGGAGGAAGGATGGTCGACCTGTTGTGCACACTTGCTGGATGCCGATGGAAGGTATGAGCCGAAACGGCCTTTAAACCTGCAGTGATGAAGACCTTCTCGCCGCATTGAGCAGTGGAGTTCGCTGCTATGCTGGAGCAGGATAACGTTGGCATCGCTGGGAGGAAGAACTCCACTGCGTCACTGGAGGAGTGGAAGTGAGCCGATGTGTCGTAGCCTGCACCTGTCAAAACAGAGTTGGTATGTTGTGCAGTAAGGATGAGGAGAAGCTGAGGCATGCCACTAGAGTCGAGGAACCGGGCCGCCACTGGCCTGTTTGCAGCACCAGAAATATCCAAAAACCCCTCCTCTTACGCCAAATTGGGGGAGTGAAATAGTTAAAAAATACATATATCAAATTATAATAAGAGTAAAATAAATTAAATGATAAAATAATCAATTTAATATAATAAACCACTTAATAATATTTTGTATAATATTTATATCATTAATAAATAGATGTATTATTAATAGATTACAAGTCAACTAATAAAATATTATAAATTTAAATATATATAATTATAATTTATAAAATTGTTAATAGATATTTTTAACACATTAATTTTAATAGAATAAAATAAATATATTAATATTAATATAATTTAAGTAACCTAATTATATTTTTACTTTCTAATTACTTAATTATTAATTATAACTTAAAAAATTTATTTAATTAAAGATTATATAATTAATTAATAATCATAATAATAAATTTGAATTATCATTTAATTGATTTAGGTTAGTTAACTTTTTAATAGATAATATAACTTTAAACTAAAAAATAACTCTTTTACTTTCTTTGCGTTTTTTGTTATCTCTCTGTTCCAACAGTGCAGGCTCATTCAAGTGACTAAAATACGTCCAAATACACTTAACTAACTCACCGGGATTTAGTTATGAAGGAAATATTAGTGCGACGTGCATGTCGCGAAAAAACGCACGTGTGCGGTGGAACAAGAAAAGATGAATCCAAGTTGTTGGAAGCGAGTGGTGACATGAAGCAGATGACAGAGGATATAAAATAGAGAAAGCAGCAGAATTCTGGAGGGAGGGATTCATTCGAAAAATACACTAGACACGAGAGCAGAGTGGAGAACCTGAAGCGACTCTCAAAGAACCATTCCTTAGAGACCCAAGGGCCTGGAGCAGGAGGAATTTATGCTAGAAGAGGGAGTTTTTATTCATATGTTCTTTTATAATTCTCTTCCTCTATAATTAAATGTTTTTATAACTCATAAAGAAATAAATGTTAGGCTAAATACTTACAGTTCGGGAGGAAAAATTGAGTCTACTGGTTATCGTTCTTTTCTTTTCTCACAATCCTGTTAATGTGATCGGAATTGATCGGTGAGGTCGGATCAGATTACATTCCATTGCAACGTACCACTTGTGCTTAATCTATGATTTTCACATTTATATGGTGAGTTTAAATTTGAATTGATTTTCTCGAACAACTAAATGGAAATAAAATGGCTACAGGACATATGAAGAGTTAGTTTTGTGTTCTTTTTCAAACATGAATTCTTTTATGTTGGTTAATATAAGGGTGGCGAACTTTGAAATTGGCCGGATTGAGTGATTATCTCTTGGCGAGGGAAATAAATCATTCCATTTCAGTGGTATTAGTTGTAACCAATGTCGTGAGAATGTATACTTTCAAAACCAGTAGATTTGATATACTCCCCAGATGTTTTTTTCTCCAGATTGTTTACTTTCCAGTGCACTGTTTCTCTGTTTCTTTCTATTTTGATCCTTTTTCTTGATTTGATAAATTTTAGAACAAAAACTAAAAAAATGTGTGGTTCCACTTTTTAGTACATAAAAACATTAAAAAAATTAAATGATTAAAAAAATATAAAAAGTAAAAATTAGAAAAACCAATCTGCTGTTGACAACAGTGGAGTTTTCCATGTTTTTTTAGTTCAGTAGTGGCCAAATTAGTCTTCCCTTTGGGTTCGACCCTGCCTTCCACATATAATGTAGTTAGTAGGAATATAAATAATAAACTTTTGCTGGATTCAACGAAAGTTTAGGTAAAGTTTTTGGTGAGTTGCCAGGGAAGGCATGAGCTATTGCTAAAAACTCTAAAAAACACATATATAAAAATTTTGAAAAAAATAAAAATTTTGAAAACTATAAAAAAAACTGTTACTTTTCTTTCTGAGTTGTTATTGTTAGAAACTGTCTACCACTGTTTGTATGAGCACAAGAACATATGTTGTTATATTAGTGCCTCTAAACCCTGAACTCGATAATCATTTAGCTTCTCTGAGAAGGAAAAACAAAATTGAAATGGAAAATCATGAAAATAGAATCCCTGAGAATAAAAACTTTCTAAATAACCATCTAGAACTCTTAGATGAACATGAAAGGCCTAGGATGAGGGAGTTCCAACTCCCTCAAGTTTCAAGCAACCCATTATCCATTAGATTAAGTCCTAGAGCAAGAAACTATGAATTGAAACAGTCACATATTTCTTTTCTGCCTACATTCAATGGGCTCTCTAATGAGGACTCCATGGCCTTCATTAGAGACTTCTATAACACTGTGCAACAACTACCACTTTTAGGGCTCACTGAAAATGAACTAAGGATGAGTTTTTTTCCCTTTTTCCTTAAAGGTAATGCTAAGAACTGGTTTTTAAGTCTAGATGAAAACATATTTGAGAACTGGGGTCAATTTTAAAACTATTTCATTATGAAATTTTATCCTCAAAGATTAAAAGGATAACTTAAAACTAAAATCACTATTTTTTATCAAGAGGATGGAGAAGATTTTTATGAAGAATGGGATAGACTCATGGATCTTCTTAGGTAGTGTCCTTATCATCAACTCCCATCACATCTTCTTATGGAAACCTTCTATGATGGGTTTTCCTCCTCTGGTCAGAACATAGAGGATCAAGCTGTTGGGGGTAATTACAATGATAATACTGATTAGGGGTTGAGACAAATTTTCAATAATGTGGCCCTTAATTCTCAACATAAGAATTCTAGAAGGAAGAGAGTCAATAGGAATGTTAATATTGGTTCAGGAGATGATACTCAAACCCAACTTGCTGAAATCACCAACCAACATCAAACTTTAATGAACCATAATTCAAAACAAACTGTTAACCAAGTTGAAAACTAGAATCAGTATCAATCTCTTAGGCAACAGTGCACTCAATATGGTATGTTTGGGCACTCTGAATTTTTTTTTCCTCATGCTGATTTAACTGCCCAACAACCTGAAACCTTAAAATTTTTCAATTATGATTCTAGGATGCCTCAAAAAGAAGATCCATTTTCAAATAATTACAACCAAGGCTATAGGAACCATCATAATATGTCATGGAAGGATCAAGGAGTCATTAAACAACCAACTGCCCCAAATTATTAGAACCAACCAAGATCAAAGTTTCATAATCAACAAATGGGTGAGTCATAAAATACACAAGGAAACAATGACAGTCACATGTTTTCTAAGCTTGATCTAATATTGAATCAGCTAACCAAGCATCAAAATCAATATGAGTCAGAAAAAAATCAATCTGATGTGAGAATGCAGAACATGGAAACACAGCTAGGCCAATTAGCTAGAGATTTGAATTCTAGGGATAAAGGTAGGTTTCCAAGTACCACTAAACTTAACCCTAGGGAGAATGATATGGATGTGGTAACTAGAAGTGGTCTTAATACTCAAAATGTTGCTGAAAAAACTGAAAAAATGCCCAAAATGAGAAACTGTTTGAATCTGGAAATGAAACTTTTCTTTGTTCACAATCTGAAAATTCACAGAAAGATGTTTAAAATAATGAGAATCTGAACCTTTCACTTGGATCTCAATCTGAAATTTGTTCTAAAAATAAAAAGAATTAAGGAAAAGAAAAACTTGTGGAAAAGGTGAGGGACATGCCTACTGTTCTGAAAAATTATTCCCCACCCATCCCTTTCCCTAAGAAGTTAAAACCTCAATGTAATAACAGGGCTGAAATTCATCAGTTCCTTGGAATTCCTTCTAAGATTAAAGTGAACATCCATTTCATCCAAGCCTAAATTCAAATCCCACCTTACCTGAAATCTTTGAATAAAATTGTTTCGAACAAAAAGACCCTTGAAGAATTTTCTACCTACAGCCTCACTGAAGTGTGCAGTGTTGTACTCCAAAAGAAAATCCCACCCATATTGGAAGACTGAGGTAGCTTTGTCATCCCTTGTACCCTAGAAAATTCAGGTCATCTCAATTGTTTGTGTGATCTAGGTGACAACATCAATTTGATTTCATACTCAAGGTTTCGACAGTTGAGGTTGGGTGATAATCAACCCACGACGGTCATAATACAGTTGGATGATATATCCTTCACTCATCCTGTGGGTCGAGTAGATGACTTACTAGTTGGATTTCGGAAGTTATTCTTGTCTGCTGACATTCTTGTTCTAGATATGGAGTGTGATCAAGTGGTACCCATCATCTTGGGTAGGCCCTTCTTGGCCATAGGTGGAGCTGTCATAGATGTGTCTAAGGGTTAACTAATATTCAAAATTGGTGAACAAGAAGATGAGTTTAATGTTTCTAAATATATTAAGGGACTAACTTATTCTGAAAACTGTTCAAAAATTGAGTTCCTTGCAGCTGAATGCTCTTATAAGAATCAACTTGAACTCATTGAAAAATATGAAAAACATTCCTTTGTTGATGAAAAAATTAGTGAAGCTGAAAATATTTGGGAATCTTTTCTAGAAGCTAAAAATTTTGCTATGACAACCAAACCAGAAAATATTCCAGAATTGGACAACTGTCCAGATTCTGCTGTAGGAGAGTCCTCTATTTCTGATCTTATGAGCTTTGTGAGTGATTTTGAGGGTGTTTGTGTTAACACAAACTTTTCTGAACACTTTTATGATATTGAAGGAGAACCTATAAGAAAATTAGATGATTCTTCTTTAATTAACAAGCTAAAATCGGATATGGATAGTCTAGATAGTGAGCTGTCCACCCTGGATAGTAGGACTGTTTTCTCTGAATCTGAACATGGAATTGAAAATCTTTCATTTTTTAATACTCCTTATAAAAACTATGTTGAAGATCATGGGCCTCTTAGGCCTAAGAGTATTTCTTCAAGTGTACAACCACATGATCTTCAGCTGAAGCCCATCACTGCCCAACTTAAATATTAATTTTTAGGTGAGAAATCTACTTTTACTGTAATAATTTCTGCTGAACTTAATGCAAACCAAGAAGATAAATTGTTGGAAGTTTTGAAGAATTTTAAATCTGCCATAGGCTGGACAATAGATGATATCAAGGGTATTAGTCCCTCATTCTGTATGCACAAGATTCCTATGGAGCCTAACCATAGGCCTAGGGTAGAATGTCAAAGAAGATTAAATCCTAATATGAAAGAAGTTGTGAGATAGGAAGTAATTAAACTGTTGGACACTGGTATGATATATCCCATCTCTGATAGTGCTTGGGTCAGCCCTGTCCAGGTTTTCCCCAAGAAGGGAGGTTTTACTGTAGTTAAAAATGAAAATAATGAAGTAGTCCATGTTAGGAAAGATACAAAATGGAGAGTCTGTATTGAATATAGGATGCTTAATGCAACCACTAGGAAGAACCATTTTCCTTTTCCCTTCCTTGATCAAATTCTTGATAGGCTAGCTGGAAATGATTTTTTTTGATTTCTGGATGGGTATTCTGGTTACAGCCAGATTCCTGTTGATCTAGAGGATCAGGAGAAGACCACTTTCACTTTCCCCTTTGGAACATTTTCTTACTGGAGGATTCCCTTTGGGTTGTGTGGAGCTCTAGCCACCATTCAAAGGTGTATGATGGATATCTTTTCAGATATGATTAAGAGAATCATTGAGGTTTTTATGGATTTCTTTTCCATTGTGGGTAGTTCTTTTGATACTTGTCTTGCGAATATTGAGTCAGTCTTGGAGAGAAGCATTTAAACAAACCTTGTGCTAAATTGGGAGAAATGCCTGTTCATGGTTACCGAAGGTATTGTGCTTGGCCATAAGGTGTCCAAGAGAGGATTAGAAGTTGATACAGCTAGGATAGATGTTATTAAAAAACTCCCACCTCTTGTTAATGTTAAAGGTGTTAGAAGTTTTCTAGGGCAGGCTGGTTTCTACCGGAGGTTCATAAAAGATTTTTCTAAAATAACTAATCCCTAGTGTTCTTTACTGGTAAAGGATGCACCTTTCATCTTTGATGAAAACTGTTTGAAATCATTAAATCTATTTAAAGAGAAACACACTACATCACCTATCATCACTGAACCTGATTGGAAGTTACCTTTTGAGCTTATGAGTGATTCTAGTGACATGGCGGTAGGTGCTGTCCTTGGACAAAGGAAGGATAGGAAATTTCATGTGGTATACTATGATAGTAGACTGCTAGATGATGCTGAAAAGAATTATACCACTACTAAAAAAGAGTTGTTAGCTGTTGTGTTTGCTTTTGAGAAGTTTATGTAGTATCTATTAGGCTCAAAAGTCATCATTTTCACTGATCATTCTGCCTTAAAATACTTGTTTTCTAAAAAGGAAACAAATCCCAGACTGATTAGATGGATTCTGTTATTACAAGAGTTCAACATAGAGATTAGGGTTAATCAAGGAGTTGAAAATTTAGTTGCTTATCAACTGTCTAGGATTCCTGTTACCCAATCCGAATCTGAAAATCCTAGGGAGAGTAACTCTTATTTTCCTAATGAAAAGCAACTCACTGTCTCAGTCAGGCGATATGCTTGGTTTGCAGATTTTTCCAACATCCTGGCAGTAGGTGGCATTCCCAAGAATCTATCGAATAATCAAAGAAAGAAATTCATTTCTGAAAATAAAATATTATCTTTGGGATGAACCTCTACTGTTTAGGAGGTGTGCTGATAGTATTCTTAGGAGATGTCTACCTGAGGAAGAGATGATGTCTATTCTTGAAAGTTGCTATTCTTAACCTTGGGGAAGTCACCATGGGGGTGATAGGACTGCTCAAAAAGTCCTACAATCTAGTTTCTATTGGCCTACCCTCTTTAAGGATTCTAGGAGCTCTGTGGTTGGTTTTGATAGGTGTCGGAGGCTGGGAAATGTGGGTAGGAAGCAAGAGTTACCCCAAAAGGGTATTTTGGAGGTTGAAATTTTTTATGCTTGGGGGTTAGATTTCATGTGTCGATTTCCATCATCTCATGGGAATGAGTATATCGTAGTTTCTGTGGATTATGTATTAAAGTGGGTTGAGGCAGTAACTCTTCCCAACAATCAAGCAAATAGTGTGATAAAATTTGTGAAAAAGAATATCTTTACAAGATTTGGAGTCCCAATAGCTTTTATTACTAATAATGGAACAAATTTTAAGAATTAAAAGTTTAAGGGTTTGATGGAGAAATATGGTTGTGTTCACAAAACTGGAACTCCTTATCACCCACAGTCCGGTGGACAAGTGGAAATTTCAAACAGGGATCTAAAACAAATTCTTGAGAAAACTGTGTCAAATTCTAGGAAAGACTGGTCTCTTAAACTGGATGAAGCTTTATGGGAATATAGAACTGCTTTCAAGACCCCAATAGGTATGTCTCCTTACATGCTGTTGTTTGGGAAATGCTTTCATTTACCTGTGGAGTTGCAACATAAGTCTTATTGGGTAGTTAAGGCTCTGAACATTGACTTTAAGAGTGCTGGTGGGAGGAGATTGCTTGAGCTGGGTGAACTAGATGAGATTAGAAGAAGGAGTTATGATAACTCAAGAATTTATAAAGAGAGGACTAAATTTTTTCAATATTCTTTCATTCAAACAAAGGAATTCAAATCTGGACAGAAGGTCATTCTCTTTAATTCTAATCGCAATCTTTTTCCTGGGAAGCTAAAGTCCAGGTGGTCTGGACCGTTTACTATTGTGAGAGTGCTGAATAATGGAGCTGTTGAAATTGTTGGTGAAGAGAATAAACCCATTTTGTTCAATAATAAAAGATTGAAACTTTATTTGGAGGGATAACCAAAGGGCTTGTCTACCTTCACTATGATAGAAAATTGTTCTTGAATGAAGTCTAGCTGGGGACTTTAAACCTAGCACTGGAAGGGAGGAAACCCTTGGTTTTTGTTGTATTAATAAATAAATAATTTTTAATTAAATAATGTCTAATTGAAGACATTAAACTTAGTGATTCTTGGGAGTCAACCCATGTTCTTTTATTTGTGTAACTTTTTTTCTGTTCATATTTTACTTTGAGTAAAATCATATTGTGCTGCTTCCTGTATGCAGTGAATCTGCTGGATTTTTGTTCTTGGTTTACATGTTCCTTCTCAGGTTACCACTGCCTGTGCCAATAAATGACGTGGAATCCCCATGCTGAATGAGTAATGGAAATCTAGTCAGGGAAGTACCTTACTGTTACATTCTATTTTCTTCTCCTTAATGATTTGTTGAAAATCTGATACATTTTTACTGTATAAAATTCTTCTTGTATTTTTAAATTCTGATGCATGTCTTGTAACTAATGAATTACAAATCTTCATGAGACTCCTTTTAAAAAAAATGAATTTCACTATTGTTAAAATCATTTCACCGTATGCAATGAAGTGTGGGGGGGGAGTACATGCTGCTGGTCATCTGAATCCTCTTGTTTCGTTGAGGTGTTTATCTTGAAATTTGTCTACTGTATTGAACATTTTATTGAACTCAATATGTTAAAATACATGAACCCAAATTACATTTCACTTACACATCACATGTTTCTTTTGAGATATATTAAAAATCTTTGTCATTGGATATAATTGTTAATGCACATACTTTCTAATGAACCTGCTGATTATTTATTTATTATGGCAATCAACATTTTTGATCTTCATTTAGACCCATTTATATATGTCATAAATCTACTAAATTGAAAATCTTTTTTGAACTTAAATTGCATAATTGTTCTTCTCCAAATTTAGAAGACAACTTTGGGGACAATTTCGGGTTTTAAGTGTGGGGGAAGGGGTCGATTCTTTATTGTGATCAACCGTTCTTTAATGAAATCCCATCAATTCCCACTGAAATCACAAATTTTTTTAAAAAATGGATAATTTTTTTCTTCAAAATTCTTGCATAATTTTAGTCCTTACACTTTTCTCAATTTGATCTTTCCTCAGTATAAGTTCCTTTTTGGTAGTTAATGGATTCTTTGAGTCTGAAATTAATTATCATGGATGATTGATGAGTGTTCTTGCTTAGTGATTTTATGGAAATTCGTTTTAGTAATTACCTCTGGTATTGATATGGGTACCCTTTTGTGGAGTTATGGTCATATCCTTGGAACTGGAAGTTTTATTCTGATTCTAGGGGCGTCTTTTTCCTTTAAATTATTAAAAGTAATTTCTTTAATGAACCAATTTAAATGAGTTTTATATAAATCTTTTAAAACTGGAGTAATTTCGGCATCTGGGATCCCACGGTGAGTCTCTGAGACCCTAGATGATGGGTGTGTTTCTGTTTACTATAATCCCTCTGTACACTTTGAATAAGTGCATTGCACAGTGCTTAGCACAAAGATTCATGGCTTGGGAAAAGTAAATAAAGTGTCTAGGGTCAAAAATGATCCTATTAAGGTGAGGGGAATGATGAACGCCAAATGAAGAAGGGATCATTTGATTTATATTGAAATCATTTAGGTTGTATCAAAAAGGTGATTCACAAAAAAAATTATTTATTCTTTGAAACCTAGGAGATGAGTCAAAGTACAAGGCTCCTCTGGTTATTTTCATAATTCCACATAAATTCTACCTCTTGTCACTCTGGGGATTTTGGAATTAAGTTTCGATTGAAGTTAATCACTAAGTAGTACCATATATGAGGGATGACCTCTTCATTATTTGATGATTCATAGTTTTCAATACTACCAATGAGTATTTTCTTAAGGCAAGGTTCATATGATCAACTTAGTTTCTAAAATCCTAGTGACATGTTACTATCCTTTATTTTAAAATTGCTGGTCATGTTACATTTTGAGCAGTATCATGAAAATCATACTTTTGTTTTCAAGGAGAATAAAACATGGTATTGTTTGAGGACAAAAAATGTTTAAGTGTGGGGGAATTTGATGTGGCCTTAAAAACACATGGTTTGAAACATCTTTTTAATTAATTTTTATCAATTTAATTACTTATTTTGACACATTTTAATAAATAATGACACTTATGTAATTTTATCACTAAATTTATTAATTGATCTATTTTTATAGTTAATCGTGTACTTTATGCCTTAAACTAATTAATTTATTTCTTACTTTTATTTTATAGACTTTTAACTATTTATTAAGATTGTTGTTTTTGTCTGCATAATTAATAATTTAACATTAAATAATTAATTTGTTTGATTTATTGAACTTTAAATACATAGTCTTAATCTAACATTTCATGTTCTATGAATTAATTTAACTTAACCTAATTAGTTGATGTATTTTAATAATTCATTAATTAAAATAAATGATTATAGAACTACTTCAATCATTAAGTCTCTTTAAATTCTATTACATTATTTAACATTTTGGGTTAATAATATAAAAATTATCTTTCTACATTGAATTAATTTGATTTGATATTGTAACTATTTAACTATGTTTTATAAATGTTTAAATTTTATGATAATTTTTTATAAGTTAGTTCATTTTTATGTTTATTTTCAGTATAGTAATAATATAAGTCATTCGAATAGATATTTTTAATAAATTAACTAAAGTTGATTGGTTTTATAAATTTATTAAAGTTTACATTTTATTTAAGTCTTTAATTGTTCAATTCAGTTTTAGCTTTTATTAATTATTTTGTTCTTATTTTATTTAAGTTTTAATTTAATTAATAACTCTGCTTATTTTTCATGTTCACGGTTTGAACACCGTCACGGTGTCTCCTGCTTCTAGTTCCTCTCATCACGGTCTCACCGTGATATCCAGTTATCGGATGCACCGTAACCCCATTCATTTGGCACTGTGACCCTTGCAAACCAGTGCCACCATGAATTCTTGCCACCGTGACATCTTGGCACCGTGACTCTTCTGTCATTGTCTCACCGTGAATCTCCTCACGGATGCACCGGCCTTTTCACTGTCTCACCGTGATCCCTTTTCATAGTGCTACCGTGCCACACCTTATAGCGACTCACCGTGACACCACACACCGTAACTCCATTTTATTATGATGTCTCACCATTTAACCTCCCACCATAACCCCACAGACTCACCATATCCCAACCCTCTTCCCACCTTCACGGTTCCGATGTGAACTTGCCACCAGTTTTGTTCGCCGCAAGGAGAAGCCATCGCTGCACTTGTTGGATGCCAGTGGAGGAAGGATGGTCGACCTGCTGTGCGCACTTGCTGGATGCCGATGGAAGGGAGGAGCCGAAGCCGCCTTTATGCCTACAGTGATGAAGACCATCTCGCCATGTTGAGCATCGGAGTTCGCCGCTATGCTGGAGCAGGATAACGTTGACATCATTGGGAGGAAGAACTCCACTGCGTCACTGGAGGAGTGGAAGTGAGCCGATGTGTCGTAGCCTGCGCCTGTCAAAATGGAGTTGGTGTGATGTGCAGCAAGGAGGAGGAGAAGCCGAGGCGGGCCGCTGGAGTCGAGGAACCGGGCCGCCGCTGGCCTGTTTGTAGCCCTGGAAATATCCAGAAACCCCTCCTCTTGCGTCGAACTGGGGGAGTGAAATAGTTAAAAAATACATATAGCAATATTATAATAAAAGTAAACGTAATTAAATGATAAATTAATAAATTTTATTATAATAAACCACTTAATAATATTCTGTAAAATATTTATATCATTAATAAATAGATTTATTATTAATATATTACAAGTCCACTAATAAAATTTAATAAATTTAAATATAGACAATTATAATTTAAAAAATTGTTAATAGTTGTTTTTAACACGTTAATTTTAATAGAATAAAATAAATAATTTAATATTAATATAATTTAAGTAATGTAATTAAATTATTACTTTCTAATTACTTAATTTTCATTTATAACTTAATAATTTTATTTAATTAACTATTAAATAATTAATTAATAATCATAATAATAATTTTGAATTATCATTTAATTAATTTATGTTAGTTAACTTTTTAATAGATAATATAACGTTAAACTAAAATATAACGCTTTTACTTTCATTGCATATTTAGTTATCTTTCTGATCCAACAGTGTAGGTTCATTCAATGGACTAAAAGACGTCCAGATACACTTAACTAACACGCTGGGAGTTAGTTACGATGGAAATTCTAGTGTGACGTGCCTGTCGTGAAAAAACTCACATGTGCGTTGGAACAAGAAAAGACGAATCCAAGTTGTTGGAAGCGAGCGGTGACATAAAGAAGATGATGGATGATATAAAATAGAGAAAGTAGAAGAATTATGGAGGGAGGGATTCATTCAAAAAATACACCAGACACAGGAGCAGAGCGGAGAACCTGAAGCGACTCTCGGAGAACTATTCCTTAGAGACCCGAGGTCCTGGAGTAGGAGGAATTTATGTGAGCAGAGGGAGTTTTTATTCCTCTTTTCTTTTATAATTTCCTTCCTCTGTAATTAAATGTTTTTAGAACTCGTAAAGAAAGAAATGCTTGGCTAAATACTTACAGTTCGGGGGGAAAAATTGAGTCTACTAGTTATCATTCTTTTTTTCTCACTATCCTGTTAATGTGATCGGAATTGATCGGCGAGGTCGGTTATGATTACATTCCATTGCAATGTACCACTTGTGATTAATCTAAGAGTTTAACATTTATATGGTGAGTTTAAATGTGAATTTATTTTCTCTCACAATTAAACGGAAATAAAAAGGCTACAGGACATACTGTGAGTTAGTTCTGTATTCTTTTTCAAACTTGAATTCATTTAAGTTGGTTAATCTAATGGTGGCGAACATTTATGTTGGTCGGCTTGAGTGATTATCTCCTGGTGATGGAAATAAATCATTCCATTTAAGTGGTATTAGTTGAAATCAATGTCGTGATAATGTATACCTTCAAAAGCAGTAGATTTTATATACTCCCCAGATGTTTTTTTCTCCAGATTGATTACTTTCCAGTGCACTGTTTCTCTATTTCTTGTTGTTGGGAGCCTTTTTCATGATTTGATACAATTTAGAACAAAAAATAAAAAAATTTGTGGTGTAACTTTATAGTACATAAAAACACTAAAAAAAATTAAAAGATTCAAAAAAAATTAAAAATTAAAAATTAGAAAAACCACTCCGCTGCTGAGAACAGTGGAGTTTTCCATTTTTTTAGTTTAGTAGTGGCCAAATTA
This sequence comes from Viscum album, assembly GCA_963277665.1. Taxonomy (NCBI): domain Eukaryota; kingdom Viridiplantae; phylum Streptophyta; class Magnoliopsida; order Santalales; family Viscaceae; genus Viscum; species Viscum album. The sequence continues at coordinate 273,692,769 of OY728129.1, read as the reverse complement.
GTCTTCCCTGTGGGTTCGAACCTGCTTTCCACATATACCATAGTTAGTAAGAAAGTAAATATTAAACTTTGACTGGCTTCAACGACAGTTTAGGTCAATATACCGTTGCTGCTTCCGCTGTGTTATATGTTTACATTATATTTCGCTGCGCTACAATTTGACAAATGAGGGCATAGTTTCCCCACTATTAGACCTGGGCCCTCACTGCTAGTTTTCAGACTCATGAATTTGGGGAAATACGCTTCATTTCATATGGAGAAGCGGGTTTAGGGCACCCGTAGAGTGGTACCTGGAACTCGGGAGTTGAGGCCACATGAGAGGAATTACCCGACGCATGATCTCGAGTTGGACATAGTTGTTCATGCATTGTGCTGTTGGAGACATTATCTTTTGGGATAAGTTTTTTTGGTCTTCACCGACCACAAAAGACTCATGTATATCATTACTCAGGGGTGATTTGAATCTGAGGCAGTGAAGGTGGGTCGAATACCTTCAATCCTTAAATTTTTAACATGCTTATACAACTAGTATTGGTAATGCAGTAGCTGATGCACTGCGCAGGAACACTCTGACACAGGCTGTGCAGGAGGCTAGTGGTGAGTGGAAGCTCATGGATTTCTTCTCTGAGATACATCTAGAGGTGCACGACAGTCAGGGGCAGACGTTTATTTCCTCTTTTACTGTGACTTCTACCCTTCAGGATAGAGTGAGGATGAGACATCGATCTGATTCAGAATTCCTAGTTCTACGGGAGTCGGTGGAAAGTGAGCACCCTCGTCTTGGTATAACGATAGGTGATGATGAGGTTCTACATTTCCATGGATGAGTCTGGGTTCTAGGGGATATACGCGAGGAGCTGATACGGGAATTTCATGCTTCAGCATGGGCAGTTTATCCCGGGGATACCAAGATGTACCGTGACATGAGACGTTAGTACTGGTGGTCAGGTATGAATAGATAAGTAGTTGTTTTTGTTACAAGGTGCTCCACCTGGCAGCAGGTGAAGGCGGAGCATCAGAGACCAGCTGGACTGTTACAGCAGTTACCCATTCCGAAGTGGACATGGGATGATGTCGCGATGGACTTCATGACCCGATTTCCGAGATCACCTCGAGGCAATGATGTCGTCTAGGTTGTTGTGGATAGAATCACGATGGTAGTTAACATATTGCCGATCAGGGAGACCTTCAGTTTTGACGAGCTCTGGATTTTGTATATCCAAGATGTTGTATGTCTTTATGGGGTCCCACATTCTATCATTTCTGATAGGGATGCCTGTTTTACGTCTCGTTTCTGGTAGAGTTTTCAGAGGGAACATAGTACACAGGAGCATCTGAGCACATCTTACCACCCTCATACCGATGGCCAGTCAGAGCGTACGATACATGTGCTTGAGTAAATGCAGCGATCATGTGTCCTAGACTTTGGGGGATCACAGGAAAATCACATACCCCTAGTCGAGTTTTCTTTTAATAACAGTTTTCAGGAAAGTATTGAGATGACACCATACGAGGTTTTATATAGTAGGCCATGTTGATCACCTTTGTGCTGGTTAGAGGTAGGTGAGGCAGCTTTGTTGGGACCACGTCTCGTGCAGAAGACTTCTGAGCACGTCCAGTTGATTCAGAAGTGGATGGCCACCATGCAGTTTCGTCAGAAATCTTATGCTAATCGCCACAGACGACCTTTGGAGTTCGTGGTTGGAGATCAGGTTTTCTTGCATGTTTCTCCGAGGCTGGGACACAAGTGGATCAGGAGACAGGGTAAACATTCACCGAGGTATGTGGGGCCATTTGAGATTCTGGAGAGAGTCGGTCCGGTTTCCTATATGTTGCAGTTACCTCAGAGTTACCGAGCCATGCACGACGTCTTCCGTGTATCTCATTTGCGCCGTTATCATTCAGACTCAACTCACGACTTTCAGCCCGAGGAGGTTGAGCTCGATCTAGAAGTGTCCTTTGAGGAGGATCTGATTCGTATCGTTGACAGGAGCACAAAGGTTCTCTGAGGCCAGTCAGTTCCTTTCATACAGGTGTTATGGATGCATGGCCGAGTGCAGGACGAAACCTGGGAGCAGGAGACCGATGTATATGCTCAATGGCCAGAGTTGTTCACGACTTTATCTTCACCACCCATGGAAGGGCAATTCGGGGACGGATTTCTTTAAGGAGGGAAGTTTGTAAGAACTCGGTTCTTATTTCTGAGGGACGAGATTCTTATTTTCTCTGTTCCTTAACTGTTTTTATGAAATAAGAAAAATGGGGGGGAAATCACAAATTTGGAAGGTACACAATGTTTACTTTGTCCACATGCCATGTACTTTTGGCCAGGTGGAATGAGTACACAGGGCGTGTGGTCGTGTCAGTGACCAAGGGTGTAGGAACCAAGTACACGCCATGTAGTGGTCCCTTAAAAACCTTGTAGTCAGTCGGCAGGTGAACAGTAAGGTGGTGGCCAACAGTGCGATTGAATATGTCGTGTATTCGTGAAAGATACACCATGTAGTCATGTCGGTAGGTGAACAGTTCCACGCTGGCAGGAAGCCTCCAGAGGAATAGTTTAAAAAATGGGAAGTACATGCCATGTACTCGGAAGTAAATGACATGTACTTTGTTTTCTTTTTTTCTTAAAATGGGAAGTAGCCTCCCCTGTTCACAGGGAAGGCTTATAATGGGAAGAGGGAGGCCAAGAGAAGAGGTTGGAGCTTCGAAGATCCACCGAGCGCACGTTCGGAATCCGTTTCCACCTTGGATGATCTCGTTGGTACCGTACGGGTAACTATTCACTCTCCTTAAATAGTTCTTACCAATAATTCCCCAAACATGAGTTATTTATGTTTTAATGGAGTTTCTTCTACTTCATTCTATGCCATTCTTGTGTGTTTCTGGAATAGACGTTCACGTATAACTTTCATTGGAGAAAAAGGTTGGTGGCTTTGTTTTTATATTCCAACTGTCATGCATTTTTGTGTGTTTTTGAGCAACGAACCCATATTTGGGGTGTCATGTGGCTGTGGTTGTGGCTATTTTAAATACCTACAAGTGTATAGGTGATTTAATGTGATATAAAAAATGCTATTTGGGATCACTACTTGGATCTAGGAACACCCCGGGGGTGCGTTCCTCTGTTTAGCTGTTTGGCCAGGATACCCAAGGGTATGCCTTTAAAAGTAATGATTGTAGAATTTCCTTGAGGGGAATTTCTTGTGAATTTTTATTTACATGTTGGGCATGGCCCGGTTAATTGTGCCTGAGGGAAGTGTTTTACTTAGACCATGGGCGTTGTTTTTCTTTGCCCAAGGGATGTTGTAATCTTAGCCTGAGGGAAACTTCATCCATGCCTATGGGCAATAGACTCTGTACCTGTGGGAAACACTACGTACGCCTGAGGGAAAAATCTATTCTGCCAATGGGCAAGTACCCGAGGGTTACGTTCCTGATTACCTGCGGGTAAGGGTTGAGTGTCTGTGGACACAAACAGTTTACTTAGAAATTCACCGTGGTGTTTTTTTATATAAAATGGAATAAATGATTAATAAAATGGAAAAATAACTGGTAAGTTAGTTAATTTTGAGTAAATCATAGTTTATTTCATTTTACAACTGCACACTATATTTTTATATTTTCACATAGTTGGGCATGAGCCTTTGGTGGGTGCCTACTGAGATATATTTCTCACACCCTGTTTGGATAATGCTTTTCGGCCCAAACAGATTACATTTCTGCAGGTGTAGATAATGGTAGGGGTCCTATACAGGTACTTGATTACTGTTGGGGTGTAGGAGAGCATGAGACCGAGCATTGGATCATGATGCCACTGGCTATTCTGTTTTTTTTTCTGAACTTGTACTTCAGTTGTATTGTATTGTATTGCAGAATAACATGTTTAGGCTATTTTATAAAATAGTGACATGCTGCATCATCATATATATACGACTATTGGTTTCCCTTTTTGTTATTAGTAATCCATTTCATTTATATATACCGTTGCTGATTCTAATGTGTCTTATGTTTACATTATATTCTGGTGTGCTACAATTTGTCAAATGAGGGAACAATTTCCCCACTATCAGACATGGGTGCTCGCTTCTAGTCAGCAGCCTCTGGCATTTGGGGAAATGGGCTTGAGATCAAGTGGAGAACCGGGTTCGGGGCACCCATGGAGTGGTACCCGGAACTCGGGATGTTACAAGTATTTATGTTTTTAGAGATTTAGTTTCAGTATATTTTCCCCTATGTACATGTTATTGATATTATAAAGAAAATTTTATGGGTATTGGGAATTTCATTTTAATTAAATTAATATCAATTTTTTCATTTTCATTATATGGATTGTTTTTTTCGAATGAAAAATGAATGTTCTATTCATAACATACAGGTTGAAAACGACATTTATGACATAATAACTATTATTCAATTTTTTAGATTCCTATGAAATAATAAATATTTTCTTAAATAAAAATATATATTTTTATTTTTTTGGTAATTTTTCACTGAATATGGTTTCCAAAAATAATATTTTATATTATACAAAATTGTTTTTTCATATGGGATTAAAAGAGTATTTCAATGGGTTTTATGATGAATGTGTATTATTCATGAAATTGTACGTCTGAATTATTTGAAATGGGTGAGCCCGATACAACTTATACAAAGGTTTTAGTCCAATTAAAGCCCATTGGTGAGTCCGATACAACATATATGAAGGTTTGATCCCAATTGTAGCTTATGGATGAGCCTAATACCACTTATACTGAGGAATGATCCCCATTATAGCTCATCGAAAAATGGTGAGATTAATATATATTATGCTAATGGTTGTGACCCTTTTTTGCCACAGGTGAAACTGACATAGATTATACGATGGGTGACCCCCTTTATATATCTCTAATTAATTGTGTAATAATAATATTGGATGAATTTAATATGGTTATACCAAATAAATTTCTTTGAAAGGGTTTTATGTATATGATGATTAAGTCACCTAAAATAATTTTAATTACATTATATTGGTTTTAATGATTTTCAATGTGACAAAAGTATCTGTTCTTCTCATGTGAAATGTTTTCCGTAATTAACACAATTAACATTAAATTGGTTTTTATTTTTTCACAAGAAAAATGGTATTATTCATTTTCATATCTCTAATTGAAATTTTTTGTCTCTTTCAATGTTTTAAAAATCCATTCATTAGTTTAAAGGATGTGTATGGACATGGATAAAGAGAGTATAAAAATTTTTATATAATATCATGGAATGAAAATATGTTTTACTTTTGAATGATTATTTTGGAGAGAAAAATCAATAATGTGTAAAAGTGTCCACTTCGAATGTGTGCATTTATTTTGTAGTTGTTTTTCTTAAATATCTAGAATTATAAACTAAAAATAAACTTGAACGTGAATTATGTTTAAAAAATACAACATATAATTTTTAAAGATGGGTCCGTATAGTGTAATTTTATAATCTCATATAATTAAGGGAAGGATGATACCATTATCTTTAATGTTTGGAAATTAGAGAACACCTTCAATGGGTTTTCACATCACTTCCTAATAATTTTATAGATAATAATTCCATGTAGGTAAATGTGTATAAAATTACATAGTTATAATAAATTATTATTTTTCTTATGGATTTCTCACTCCATCATCTTTCCCAATTATACATAATAGAATTTTAAGCATGTATAGCGTAACACATTAAATTATATCAGAGTGTGATCTAATTTCAAAATAAGTTTTCAATAAACATCTTATATATGAATTGGATATATAGATAATAAATAGCTAGTATTATAATCAAAAAAAACCATTATTAACCATTTTATCATTGGATGATATTATATAATCATTCTCAGTGGATTTCAAAGGCTGTGGGAATTAATATAATCTTATATTAGGGTTATAAAATAATAATAGTGTCCAGTATATCATTAAAGATAAACTATATAATGAATGATATAAAGAAATATGACATGTTTGGATAAAGTAGGATGGAAGAAGCTTTTAGGACCCGATCATTTCCATGAAATTATAGAGAATGTTCATGTCATTCAGTTATATATGAATAATTCTCTTAGTAAATAAAATTTCTATTATAATAATCATTGATGAGATCTAGAATATAAGGTTTTCAAAACATATCACATCTAGTATCATATAAGATGTTGGTAATGAGATTATGGAAGAATGGAATCATGATCCATAGATACCACAATCCCATTAAGATTCTTTATTTTATATATATTATATATTATCACTTATTAATTTCACCATACCTCTATCAGATATATGATGTATTTCATTTATAGCTTCTAAGGACGTTCATAAATGATTTATCAACTGTTCTGAAATTGGAATCAATTAAATTTGATCATGATCTCTCTTATGTGAAACAACAATTGTTGAACTCTAACTGAAAATTCACTGTATTATAAAAAAATTTCACACATATGGTTAATGATCGATTAAAATCATAGGATTCCAGATGCAACATAGGAACCTAAAGAAAAAAAGAGAAAAATAATTATCATCAAAATTTATATCAATGTAATGAAATTTCATGGGAAAAATTAATTTAATGGTAGTAAAATATAAAAACCCATGGTTTTCGTAAAAATATTCCTTTTACCAATTTTTTATTTATATATTTTTAAAACTAATACCCACAAATAAAAAATAATTAGATAGATGATATAAAATTATAAAGTTACATTTATAAAGTTTTCCTTTAATTTTAATATATAATTAATAGAAACCATGTTCAAATTTAATGGAATAATTGAGTTGGATTATTCATAATATTTATCATTCTTCCAAGTATAAAATTGATGATGCATAAATGGGGCTTGTGTTAAGACAATCCCAATCTAAGCTTCCTAATTTTTTTCTTGAGTGAAATGAACTACTGTAGCAATTAACGCTAATATATTTAAATACACAAACAATGTTAGATAAATCAATAAACATCAATCCGTCTATTTCTTATGGGACCATATTAATTTATGTAGAATAAATGAGTGATTTTCTAGATATTGTTTAGGATGTTAAAAACATGTATTAGTTAATATGTTCAATTATATATAAGATCTCAGTATATTATTATGTTTATTTATTAAATAAAAATTTTACAATAAATTTCAAAAGATGTTAATAATATTATGTTATTTAATGTTAGTAAAATAGTTAAATAATTTTCAAAATTATGAATAAAATACTTCATGGTTAAAAATTATGTTTTTGGATTTTTTTTTTATTAATATGAATTTTCTATTATTAAAAAATATTGATAATAATTGGAAATCAATTTACTGAAAGTTATTAATAAAATATAAAAAATAAAATTTTTTAGGGATTTTAATTTTTCGTGGAACAATAATAAATTATTTTTATTCATAAGAAATTATAAACAATTTTTTCATGTTTTATTATGTTTTACAATAAAATAACATTTTACCACTTTTAGAAACTGAATTTATTAAAATGTATTTAAGATTTTGAATTTGAATGTCCAAATGTTTTTATTCATAAAATTTTAAGTTCAATCATAAAAATAAGTCACCATGGTAAATGTTAGTCACCACATAAATCTATAAAATAGTTTAAATATACTAAATCATGATGTTACAACCTAAAGTATACATGAAAAATATCATTGAATTTGTATATTATAGATTCCATGACCTCTACTCATCATATATTTTTTATATTCCAAATTTTGATTCACATTCCATGATAAATAGTGTTTAATGAATCTTGTAACATTCTGTTTTTATTAAAAGTTAAAAAAACTGAAAACACTTTTTCATTACAATATATCTAAATTTAACCTCTAATTCTAAAAGATCGTCGTATTTTAGAGTAATGTTAATGATGACCCCATAAAATATTTTACACTCATTTTGGGAGAATTAATTTTGGGTATTAACTAATATAATCTTGTTGTTGTGTTATGTTATTTTATTTCAGAATTATATGATACTAATTTTATTTTCATGGAGTTTTCTTGATATTAAATATTATTGATTTTTTTGTTTCTCACATATATACAATTTATCATTATTAGATGGGATTTTATATTTACTTCAATAAATTATTTTTTAAAAACCATATATCTCAAGTGATTATGAAATTATTCTTGGACACGATTATGGTCAATTCTGTTAAAAGTATTACATGGTCTTCATTGTCATTACATGTGTTAAAGTATTTATGAATGCGTGTCATTATAGAAATTAATGCTCAGAATTTTAATTTTTAACATTAGTGATGTTATCTATTTCAACAATTCTATGATCCATATGATTATTAAAATTGTATAATTTTATGTCATATCGTATTACTATGTTATATTCCAAGGCTCCTGATTATTGTATTATGTTTTTATATTATTTTTTAATGATATATTTTTGATTTCTTATAATGTTATATAATCTTTTATAGTTTCATATGCCCAACTCATATGGTTAAATTATCATTTTAATGATATATTTTTTCTCAATATCATGTTTTCTCACATTTTTATAACCAACCCATTTTATTATTAATTGAAATGTTTTCCCTTAACTGAGCATTTGAGATCACACATTATAATGTTTCCAATTTCACCATGGAATTAAATATATATTTATATTTATAAGGAATATATATATAAATATATATATACTGTATTGATATATTTTAAATTATTTTTATGTAATGATAATTTGATATAGCCTATATGTCATGAACCAACCCGGGTCGACCCTAAACCGGACAACTGAGTCAGTCTGCAGCAATGCCCAAGAGGCATTACCGATCATCTCGAGATGGAAAAAAATTGGCATTCCCCAACCCGTGTTTTAGGTCCTTTTATTTATTTTTCTAGATTTAAAAAAAATGAGTTTTGGGTTGAATGCCAAACGAGATTTTTGAGTTTTTCCAAAAATTCAGAATTTTTTAGTTGACGTTGTTGGGTGCAAGGGAGGAGCATGTTTTTGAAACCCCACGCAGCTTCGCCCAGGTAACGGCACTGTCCTCTTATTTTCATAAATTTAAAATGGTTAGTTTTTATAATTTATGTTTTTATTTATAATTTTAATTGATGTAAATTTTATTATTATTATAATTAATGTGAATTGAGAATTTTTCTAATTTATATTTTTATCAATGTGATTATTAATGATTTATTAGTATTATTGTTAATAATTAATTATTATTATTATTATTACTTTAATTATGGTATTATTATTATTTTTACTAATATATTATTATTATTACTATTGATATTTTGGTTGGTGCGCGTGCATCGTATGTTGAACGGAAGTCGTACGGTTAGCCCGGGCACCTTCGTGGTTGCAGCCTTTGAATTAGCCAAATAAAATAGACTAATTGACTTGAAAATAACCCAACATAGTAATGATAATATATATTTTTTCATGCATAATAATATTATATTAATATTAATGAATTTTTATCTCTAAAATTATTCTTTATATCATTTCTATATTATTGTTAATGTAATTTCATTTATTTTTATGTGTATTATTATTATTTATTATTATTGATATTAATATTAATATTATTATAGATTTTATTTATTATTAATATTTTTTTATTATTAGAAGAATAGTAGTTATTATTATATTTATTCTTATTTCTATTTAATTTTCTTTTTTCCCTTTCCTTTATTTCCTCCTAACACTAGCCACTTCTCCCCGTTTGTTTTATCTTCTCTCCCTTAGTCCACATAGGGTCGACACCCTACCCTAATCCTCTCCCACTCCCACTCGGCCTACCTCTTCCTGCATGCAACTAGCAGTCCCAAACACTCTCTCTCTCTCTCTCTCTCTCTCTCTCTCTCTCTCTCTTCTTTCTAGGAAGCCTTACAGCCGACGTCTGATCGGCTTCACACCCCCTTCCACCTGTGCCACCCAGGTGGAACTCCCCAGCGAATTTGGCTGCCTCTACCTCCCATCCACACGCCCTGCATCCTCTGACCCACTACCAGCCACAACGCCTCCCTCGGTCCTCCTGCATCGGCCAAGACACCGACCTCCCCTCTCTCGCACAAGTAGGTCGACTCACCCCCTTATCCCGTAATCTCTCATATTCTTTCATGAAGACCCCATGTGCATCATGACACAAACCCATCATCCATTTTCCATTCGCGCAATGCCACCCACACCCCCCACCGGTCACGGTTTTCTCAGGCCACACACCCGCCAAAAGTGCAGCACCCCGATGACTGCCCACCATAAATGGACATGCCTTCCTCCTCCACCATTCCATGATCCGGCCGGGGAAAAATTAGCGCATGGGGTTTTTTCATTTTTTATTTATTTAAAGGGGTGTAGGTCAATTTTAATTAGGGAAATGAGTTTCATTAGCGCCAATCCAATTGGTGCTTTGTGATTTTCTTCCAAAACGCCCCTTCAAGTGGCGTTTTTGGCATCCCCATTCAAACCCCTCCCCACTTTAGTGTTTTATATATATTTATATATTAAGAAATAATAAGAAATATAATATAATATAAAATATTTATATTTATATTTATAATTAAAATATTTATATTTATATTTATATTTAAAATATTTATAATTAAATTTATTAATATATATTTTGAATTTATTATACGTTTAAAAATATTTTCAACTTATTTATAAATAAATATAAATTTATGACTATATAAATATATATTTATAAATATACATTTATAATTATATAATTACAAATATATTTTTAATTTATGTACAAATGCAATTTAAAAGAATATATAAACATATTTTAATAATTATATAATTATAAATATTTATTTATAGAAATATATTTATAATTATATGACTATAACTATATTTATAATTATATAATTATAAATACATTCATTATTTATATATATATTTATATAAATAGATATATTTATAATTATAATTATAAATAAATATAATTATATGCCTATATTTTAAATTTATTTGTAAATAAATATTCATAAAAAAATACATTTATTATAAATATACATTAATAAATATATATTTATAAAATGTATTGTATTTATTAATATATTTAATAAATGTATATTTATAATAATTGTATTAAATTTATAAATATAATAACAAAGGTATTATAATACATTTAATAAATATACATTTATTATAAATATAAATTTATTAAATACATTTACTATAATGCATTTATTAAATACACTTTTTAAATACATTTATTTAATAAATGTATTATATTTATAAATATATTTAATAAATTCATATTAATAAATGTATATTAATAAATGTATCATATTTATTAATATACATTTATAAATATAAAACATATATTGAATACACTAATTAAATATACATTTATTATAAATATAAATATATTAAATTCATTAATTATAATACATTTAATAAATGTATAATATATAATACATTTATTATATTTATTAAATACGTTTATTAAAAATATAATACATTTATTATATTTATTAAATATATTATACATTTATTATATTTATTAAATACACATAATAAATATATTTATTATAAAACATTTATTATAATACATTTAATAATATATATAATACATTTATTATAATACATTTAATAAATGTATAATATATAATACATTGATTATATTTATTAAATACAATTATTAAATATATAATACATTTATTAAATATATAATACATTTATTAAATGTGTTATATTTATTAAATACATTTAAATGTATTTATTACATATATTTATTAAATATATAATACTTTTATTAAATGAATTATATTTATATACATTTATTAAATATAATACATTTATTATATTTATTAAATACATTTATTAAATATATAATACATTTATTAAATGTATTATATTTATTAAATACACTTATTATAATAAATGTATTATAATAAATCTATATTTATAATATGTATTGTATTTGTAACAAATGTATATTTATTAAATGTATTATATTGTATTTATAATAAATGTATATTTATTAAATGTATTATATTTATTAAATACATTTATGAAATGTATTGTATTTATAATAAATGTATATTTATTAAAAATATTTTTAAATATAATTCATTTATTAAATAAATGTATTTAATAAGTGTATTTAATAAATTCATTATAATAAATTTATTTAATAAATTTATTTTTATAATAAATGTATATTTATTAAATGTATTATAGTACATTTATTATTTTATTTATAAATGTAATACAATTATTATAAATATACAATTATTATAAATATACAATTGTGAAATATATTTATAAATACAATACATTTCATAAATATATATTTATTAATTTATATTTATAATAAATGTATTATATTTATGAATATTTATTTACAAATAAATTTAAAATATATTCATATAATTGTATTTATTTATTATTATAATTATAACTATATTTATTTATATAAATATATATAAATAATGAATATATTTATAATTATGTAATTATAAATACAGTTATAGTCATATAATTATAAATCTATTTCTATAAATAAATATTTATAATTATATAATTATTAAAATATTTTTATATATTCTTTTAAATTGTATTTGTATATAAACTAAAAATATATTTGTAATTATATAATTATAAATTTATATTTATAAATATATATTTACATAGTTATAAATTTATATTTATTTGTAAATAAGTTGAAAATATTTTAAACGTATAATAAATTCAAAATATATATTTATAAATTTAATTATAAATATTTTAATTATAAATATAAATATAAATATTTTATGTTATATTATATTTATTATTATTTCTTTATATATAAATATATATAAAACACTAAAGTGAGGAGGGGGTTTGAATGGGCATGCCAAAAACGCCACTTGAAGTGGCGTTTTGGAAGAAAATCACAAAGCGCCAATTGGATTGGCGCTAATGAAACCAATTTCCCTAATTAAAATTGACCTATACCCCTCTAACAAAATAAAAAATAAAAAACCCCATGCACTAATTTTTCCTCCGGCTGGCCCATAGTGGCACATCTCCCTTATGTCATCCATCAATCATAAGCACAGAAAACCAACACCCTCCCCCTTTGATGCAATAGTTGCTTGCCTCCTGCTGGTGCCCTCTGTCTACCCTCCAGTCAGCATCGTACCTTCCAGCGCGCGTACACCAGTGGTCGCCTCCCATTCTGTTCATTATGGGCCTGCTGACCCAGCTTGTTGCCGCCTCCATTTCTTTTCAGAGACACCATGGCTGTGAACCCACTAGCAGGCAATCCTTTCACATTTCACATTGTCTGCACACCCTCCTTTACGGCTGTCATGGGCATCTCGGTCTCAGAAGTGCATCGCCCCACAAACCATTTGCTTGGCCTTTCATTTCATGTACAACCCTTTATTGTCCCCCGGTCATTGTGTGACACATCACAACCCTCCCTAGGTGATTTGACCAGCTCCCCCGTCAACTATGTCAGCCATCATCCAACTGTTGACGACGTTGGTGACCTTCCTAGTGCATCACGACACCGCTCCCGAACATTCACCATTTCATGTGACCCTACTGGTCTAGAATTCCTCCATAAATAGTTGAGGGTTGTGTTACTTCTTCGTTGGATTATTTTGAATTAGTTTTTTGTGTTTTTAATTATTTTTATAGGTGTTGCAGTGCATTGGGGAGGGAATTCGATGATACTCCAGTCATCATATTGTGAGTACGTGTGTGCCTGTGCAAGGCACGATGCATAATCATTTTCTTGTTGTGAGTTGAGGAATGTCCCCCACTGCACTTTCCATTATATTTATAATTTATTAACTTCTTTTTATTTCATTAATTTTAAATAAATGGTAAATATTATTAGATAATTAGTTTTAGAATAAATGCTTGTTGTGAAATATAGTAGTTTTTTCATGAGCTTTAATTTCCATAAAATGTGTTCTTTTATATGTGCATAATATGTTTTTATAAAATTCCCTATTGGATTTTGAAAAAAAAAAATTAAAATACTGATTTGAGTTTCCGAAATGGGGTTCCAGGTGTGTTTTTTGGATTTATAAGTGGTGTGTTAGTTGTTATATAAGTGGATGGGTGTCGAGTGGTTGGTTAAGGCTCTTTTTGAACTCTAATAAAGTAAATGATATTGAAAACAATCTTTGAGGAAACTCAGGGGTGTCCTTTTAATGTACATTTTTTTGTGAGTTGTTGTGCGTGATGTTCATGCATTGTGATTGGTTACTTTTTTGACATTGACGGATCAACCCTCAATTCATTTAGTACTCGGCATGGGAACCTGTAATAGTAAGTGAATCTTCTGAGAACAATTGTTGCACTAGTTTAGATTATGCACTAGGTAGTGGCCCTTTGTACAGACGTTTCTCTACTAGGGGATTGGTCCCCTCGGTTAGGCCAGGTAGGGAAACATCGAGTGTTTGGTCATTATGACGTCATTGAGTTCAGAATTCCTTCAGGGTGAGTCACATTTATAATACATTCTAGATTTGTTATGACGGCCTATGTTTGGCCCATGTTTTTTATCACATATGTTTCTGTGGTAGATGATTGAGGTTCTTAGTTTGGTTGTTGGCCCCCCTATGCAAATTGTTTCCCATTTCCCTTATTGTGTATTGTGTGTGAGTATAATATTCCTTTTTTTTAAACTATAATTTGGATTTTAAATTGTTCACACTAATGTTTTAAAAATGTAATGATGATTTCCTTTCAAACTGTATTCTTTTTTTAAATTAAAAATGAGATAGGAATGTTAATTTATTTAGTAATGAATGTGTGTGTGAAAACCAAATTTTATTTAATGTAGTTCAAACATGAAATTAGTAGAATTATTTATATAATGTTATTGATTTATGAATAGCTTGTTTGGAACGCCTAATGTGTTTTTATAATCATTCATGTAGTGTTTTCTGGCTTTTAGTTTTATTGTAGGTTTGAATCGACCTTATTCAACATGGGTGAGAGTTTGTTGTGGTTTGGAGATTGAATATCAGGGTCACGAAGATTTTTTGGTCATGTTCAGGTTAGTGAGTTATTGTTGGTTATACGTTCATTATCGTGTCATTTATTCAGTGTTTGTTATTCTACTTTTTTCCGCTGCTTTATTTATTTTCATTTGGATAAATCGTTCCCTCTTTCTCTCTTTTGATGCCCGAGTGCTTGTCCCTAGGCCAGGAGGATCGGGAACACCTCTCGGGCCTTACTTCGGACTGGCTCAAGTGACCAGATCAGGGTCCACCTGGGCGGGTTCATAAAAATATTGTATTAAAGGTGGCCAACTCGTGAGTGGACCTTGTTTTTCAAATCACCCATCGTTATATATGATTTTCCTTATATAAGGATTAGAATTGTTGGAGGCCTAGGAGTATGGATGGGAAAGACGTCATGATCACTTTCTCATTCTGAACCCTGAGTTACCATGGGATGTACGGTCTTATTGGTTTCCTTTGATTCTTGTGAAATGTTTTTGGTTTGGAAATTATAAGAGAGTTGTGAATGTATCCCTGTATGCTCATAGGAAATCCATGTGGTGCTAGGGACATTTCCCTATATTTGTCTCCATGATGGTGGAGAGACAGGCGTATGGCCTCCAACCATATGTTTGAGTCACACATCGACACTAGTTTCTCCTTGTGAATCGTTTGGGACTTCATTAATTCTGAAAACTGTTTAGATATATTTTTTTTGTGAATTTTGAAAAGATGAATTTCAAATTGCAATGACCATGCTTTGACTAAATTAATTGTTTTTTTATTTCTTTGAATTCTCCACCAAGACAGTTTGATGAATTCTAAAGGTTCAGTATTGGTTGTTACGGCCTTAGAAAGTCCTCTAGTTGATCAACCTATAGACTATGTTATGGGATTAAAGGTGTTGAACCATCCACTATTTTATGGTCAATCCACTCCTCTTGAGGTGGAGGAGTGGTTATGGATGATTGTGTGGAACATCAGTTTCATTAGGTAGCCTGAGTCATTAATTTTGATGTTGGATACATTTAGGCTTTATGTTCCATCTTAGAAATAGATGATGTTCATTTCTCGAAGCATTCCTCGAGAAGATCTCACATGTGTGTTCATCAAGTCTTTTTTTATCCAATAATATTTCTAAGAGTTGAAAAAGCTGAAGATGAGGATGTATTTTTTTTGGGTTCAATAGTTTGTTGAATCATTACTTTAATTCTATCAATGATTCATAAAACTAATTCCATATGACCAAGGGTTTGTTGCAAACAATCCAGGAAAGGCTCGGAAATTTCAGTTTGGTCTCTAAACTGAACTACAGTCGAATGTGGTAGATCTCAACCTATCAACCTTCTATAATGTTCTAGGGTAAGCCTTTCTGGCCAAATCTATGTTTGAAGGGGTACATGAGGTGAAAAATCCTCACGCATCCTTGGGAAGAAGTGTAGAGATGGTGATAAGAAGAATGCGAAGCGACCTGATGCTGGTTTCCCTAATAGAGGAATCAAGAGACTGACATGCCACAGTGTTCTAAAACTCTTCCACACTTGTGGGCACTTGGGTCACCTGTAGCAGTCTTGCTGAAGTTTTTCCAAGAAGTGCGCTGAAGCCAGACCTCACTTGTTGAAGGTCACCTCAACCCGTCGGCAGGGGTAGGACAATTATTGGGATCAGTTTGGGGATTTCTATTTGTAGTGTTCTGTGGATGCAGTGGTCATCCCTTATAGTTTCCTATGGTGTTTCCTTTCCTTTGGTTGTATGAATGGTTGATGTCGACCCTCATTTGAAATTTAATTTTAATGAAATTATATTTTTTTAATTTTTATCTATGATGTCTGTACAAGAATTTTTGAATCCTGATTTCAAGGAAGGAGATGCTTCAAACAACAGTGCTCTAGCCATAGGCCCCTAGAGTGAAGATGGCGAATAGTCTAGAGAAACCAAACGGTGATAAAGGGCCTTCATTTAAAAAATTTTCCTTAGTGTGGAATGGTTTGTGTACTTATGATGGTGCATCATTATTGATATAATGATGGAGATAGTTTTGATGCTCTATCTGTCTGGCCCTTCCCTTATCACCCCTTGTGGTAGGGGTTTTTGTTCCATGTGGTATGTTTTCGTGTTTAGTAAATATTTTTAGTTCTGATGGTGGGTAGAACCACAGTGGGTCTCACAAAGACACACCTGAAGTAATTTATTTTTATCCTAATCATTGCGGTGGGGAGTTACTTTCGACCTCCATGTGTCAGTATGTGTGTTTCATTTCATGTATCATTTGGTTGTGGGTGGTATCGTATGGAACCAAGTAATTTTATGTTCATTCCCATGATTAAACATTGAGATTGGAGTACATCAAACCGTTCCATTGGACTATGATTATAGGAATAAACATCGAAAGTTGTTTATGTTTGTTTGTTCCTTGTATGAAATGGATGGCCTGGGTTCTGTTTGGTAGTGGTTACAGTGTTTGTGTTTTAAGGATGAGTTTTGTGTCATGGGATTTCGGTGTCTCTTTGGATTGATCAACTGGAGGCTCTTAAACTCTTGGTGGTGGGTGACACTAAAACAGTTTTATCATAGGGTTTATATCTTATTGTGGCTCTCTAAGGGAAGAAATATTTTTGGGAGGAGAGAATTTTCACACCTTAACTCTTGTTTTAGGTCTTTTAATTATTTTTCTGGCATAAAATCTTTTTTGTTGAGGTTTGGGATGAATCCTGACTGAGATTTTTGAGTTTTTTCAAAAAGTACACATTTTTTAGTTGATGTTGTTGGGCGAACATGCAGAGAACGTTTTGGAAAACTCGTGCAGCTTTGCCCAAGCCATGACCTAATACACCTATTTTAGGAAATTTAAAATTGGTAGATTTGCTAATTTATTGTGTTATTTAATTTTTTATTGTTTGTAATGATTTTATTATTATTATTAATGTTAACTGAGTATTTTAATTATTTATATATTTATATGTATGGTATTAAATGTTCTTATTAATATTATTATTCATGTGGCTTTATTATTATTTCTATTATTATTATAATTATGCTATTATTATTATTATTATTATTATTATCGATATTTGGGTCGGTGCGCGGGCACCACACGACAAGCGGAATCCATGCGGTAAGGCTAGGAACCATTGTAGTTGTGGCTTTGAATTAACTGAATAAATAGACTAAATGAGTTGAAAAATTATTTTTTTTAAAATGATAACTCAACGTAGTAATTGTAAAATTTAATTGTCATGTATAATAATATTATATAATTATTACAGAATTGTTATCATTAAAATTATTATTTTTATCATTTCTATATTATTGATAAAGTGGCATTATTTATTATTATGTGTATTATTACTGTTTATTATTATTAATATTAATATTAGTTTTATTATATATTTATGTTATTATTATTATATTATTATTATTATAAAAATAATAGTTGTTATTATTTTCATTCTTATTTTTATGTAGTTTTCTTTTATTCTCTTTCTATTCTTTCCTCCTAACCCTAACTGCTTCTCCTCGATTTTTTTTCACTTCTCTCCCTTGGTCCATACAACACCGCCACCCTACCTACACCTCTCCCTCTCTCACTCATCCTCCCTCTTCCTTCATGCAACTAGTAGCCACTGGCTCTCTCTCTCTCTCTCTCTCTCTCCTTTCAGCCTGCCATGTAGCCGCCGCCCGACCGACTTCGCACGCCCCTTCTGCCCATGCCACCCAGCTGGTGTGCCCCCACCATGAAGTCATCTTTTCCTCCCATCCACACACAATCCAACCACCAAAATTATTCCAGCCATCGAACCTCCCTTGACCCTCCCACATCGACCAAGATGGTGAACTCCAATATCTCGCACAAGAAGGCCACCTTTGACATCCAATGAATCCTGTAATCACGGCACCAACTGCCTGGAGACCCCCCCCTGTGCAATGACCCTCCCCTCCAGAATCTATTTTCCACGGGCCCAGTTCCACCCGCACCCCCTGCTCGGCCTCAAACATCTTCGGATGCACACCCACCAGCAGTACGACACCTCGACGACCTCCCCCCTTCATTCCACCAGCCTTCCGCTAGACCTCATCCATGCTCCAGTAAGTGAGTAGTGGTGCAGTTCCCAAGAGTCATCCATCCCGAAGTGGTGGGGCACCCCCACACCCTCACCCTTCACTACAGCTGACACGCACCACCTGTTAGAAAAATATGTTTGCAAAAAATAATATGGAAAGAACCTTGATGCGTGAATTGATTTCACTATCCAATAGGGTTTGATCCACCCCCACGTTGATGGTGTAGGGTTCTTGGTGGAAGTATCCCTCGAGGATTTCACCATGGATTGGGAATAATCGAACACCAATTCCCAATTACCCCGCTGCACGATGTTGGGATGATTCTGGAGAATTACTTGGATTGAATTATTTTTAAAAAACAAGAGACCTCATCATCACTTATTTATAGATTAGAAATGGTGCGAATTGCACATGTACGGTTAATGAACACATTGGTTCGACCAAAACAAGACAACTCTTGGTGAGGGACACACCACTTCGATATCACTATTTTGATTAATAAACGCATTCGATCTCACCATTTCGATTAAAGAACGCATTGGTTCAACCGAAAAGACACAATTCTTGGTTAGAGTCACACCGGTTCAAATTAGAAAAAATACTCTATTTTAATAATTTAAATAAAATTATAACATTAAATATTTGGAATAAAATATAAAAAAAATATATAACAATCCCCCACTTTTAGTCATAAATATTAATTCTCCAAATCACAGGTTATTCATTATACATAATAAAAGTATCTTTCGATTTAAACCTTTACGTAGTATCAATATCTCAATGTTTATCAGATTTATAAGTTTTCGACATAGTAAACTTAATAACCATTATGATAAACCAGAGAAATCATACATATAATGAACTTTCATCCAACTTCTCATTTTTTAGCACTTTTAAGGCCATGTGCTCATAACCTTTTCATGAACTTTATAAGGTGTAAACCCATTAACTCCTGTATGAAGCGGCACAACTTCTAAGTTCACTTAAGAAAAATATTACAATATTAATTCGTTATAATTGCACATAACTCATTGAGTCTTTATATTTTGTTAAGAGATTAAAACTCAACCACTTTTCATAACGGACGATATTGACACAAAAAATTGGGGTTATAATTGTCAATATCAACAATCATCTTCGTAACACGTTTTTACCCATTAAACACTTTGATCAGGATCTACCTAAAGAAAGTGTTGGGTTTCCATTACTGAAATGATTTATTCTATGGGTTTTAACCCCATCTCTTTATTAGTTGCACGAATAACCTCTCTCGACAGAGATTTTGTAAATGGATCCACATGGATTTTTAAATGATCTCACATAATCAATTGTTATGGTACCATCTTGTAGAAATTGTCTCATATAATCACATCTCAGACTTATATGTATATACTTTCCATTGTACATGCAACTATATTCCCTTGATAATGTTGCTTCACTATCACAACCGATAGAGATAGGAGGCATCAGACTATGCCATAATCTAATATCCAATAATAGATTCCTAATCCATTCAGCTTCCTTTCCACATGCCACTAAGGCAATAACCTCTTAATCCATGGTTGAATGTGAAATACATGTTTTTTTCTTTCTCGCGTAAGAAACAACTCAACATTCAAGAGTAAACAACCATCCAGAAGTGGATTGGTTATCACCAACACTGGTAATCCAACTTTCATCCATGTATCCTTCAAATACAATTGGATAATCATTATTGTATACACATAAATCATTGGTCTGTCATAAGTATCCAAAAAATCTCGTTATACATCTCCAATTATCCACACTAGGATTACTAGTATATCTACTCATTTTACATACCGCAAATGCAATATCAGTTCTAGTGCAATGCATCACATACATTAAATAACCAATTATACTTGAAAATTCATGTTGTGCAGTAGCTCTTCTCGTATGTATAAAAAGTTTAACAATAGAATCTAATGGAGTATTGACATCCTTGGAACCAAGATGATCAAATTTATTTAACATTTTTTCTATGTAATGATACTGACTTAAAGTATAACCCCCACTATGTTTTCTAACTTTAATTCCTAGAATAGTATCATCTATTCCATGATCCTTCATTTTAAACATAGAAGATAAGTAATTCTTTGTCTCGACTATACCAATCATATTGGTTCCAAAAATTAACATACCATGCACATATAAACACACAATAAATCCATATTCTTTTCTAAACATTGAATAAACACATTTATCCACATTATTAAGAGAAAAACTATTAGGTAAAATAATAGATTCGAATTTCTCATGACATTGCATCAGAGCTTTTTTAAGACCATATAAATATTTAACGATTTTATATACCTTGTTTTCATTACCCTGTAAAAAAACCCTTTTGGTTGTTCCATGTAAATCTCTTCATTTAATTCTCCATTTAAAAAAGTAGTTTTGAAATCCATTTGATGAACATACAAATTATTAATTGAAGCCAAAGAAAATAATATCCTTCTAGAAGTAATTCGTGCAACAGGGGCATGTGTATCAAAATAATCAATCCCTTATTTTTGTCTAAAACCATTTGAAACTGATATTGATTTAAGATTTTGAATGTTACCATGGGAATCATATTTCTTTCTGAATACCCATTTACTACATATAGGTTTTTAACATCTTGGTAAATCCATAATAACCATAGTATTATTCCCTAAAATATAATCCATTTCATCACTATTCTCTTCCTTCCAAAAAGCAACATATATAGAAGACATGGCCTCCTTATAAGTCTTTGAGTCATCTTCTATAGTAAAAACCATTTGATACTTATTCAAAAGTTAATTATTTTGATCTCCTTCAACAATAAAATTTTTGGAATCATGAGAAATAAAATTGGGATGTAGATGTTTCTCCTTCCTAATTCTTGTACTCCGTTTAGGTTTAACTCGAGAATCTTCATAATTCTCTACTATTATATTTTAACTAGATGGAGTACATGAGATAGGGATATGAGGAATCAATTCCTCCACATCATCTTTATAAAACATATTTTCCAAAAACTCTACATCTCTTGATTCAACTATTATATTTTCTCCTAAATCCATAATTCTATATGCTATTCTATTTTCTACATATCCAACAAAAACACATTTAATTTCTATAGGACCAATTTTAGTCTCTATAATACGCTAAACAACCCCACACATCAAAATAAAAAATATTAGGCCTTCTTCCTCTACAAATTTTATAAAGGGATAACTTAGTTTTCCTAGATGCAATCCTATAATGAATATTTCATGCAAGCAATAAAGCTTCCCATGATAAATTTAATGGTAACTTAGATTTATTAATCATGAAATTTACCATTTATACTAAACTGAGATTTATTGGTACCTTCTTCCTCTACTTTATACTTGAATTCAAGTGCATACCAAATCTCTCGAGCAGTCTGCATTTGGCGGAAGAAGTCATAGAGACGATTTGATAAATCCATCTTCAAGGTTCTACCTCTTTCAACCCTTATGATTGTTAGAGAAATAAGTTGGAAGAAAAGAAGATGGAAAGAACCCCCAAGGTTGATGGTAAAGGGTTCTCGGTGGAAGTATCCCTTGAGGATTTCACCAAGGTTTGGAAAAAATCTAACACCAATTCCCAATTACCTCGTTGCACGATGTTGGGATGATTCTAGAGAATTACTTGGATTGAATAATTATTAAAAAAATAATCGATCTCATCATCAATTATTTATAGATTAGAAATGGTGAGAATTGCACCCGTTCGGTCAAAGAAAACATTGGTTCGACCGAAACAAGAAAACTCTTGGTGAGGGACACACCACGTCGATCTCACCATTTCAATTAAAAAACTCATTCGATATCTCCATTTAGATTAAAGAACATATTGGTTCAACCGAAAAGACACAATTCTTTGTGAGAGTCAAACCATTTCAAATTTGAAAAAATTACTCTAGTTAAATAATTTAAATAAAATTATAACAATAAATATTTTGAATAAAATATATAAAAAATATATAACACCACCTCTCAGTATCCTCCTTCTACCCTCCTGTCGGCACCACACTGTTCAGCGTGATCCCACCGGTGGTTTCCTCCCCTTGAAGACGTCGTGCGCCTACCGACCCGCCTTGTTTCCACATATATTTCTTACCTGCGACACCCCCCGATAGCACACACACTTGCAGGCGCACTTTCTACCTCTCAAGTTGGCTATGCACCCACCTTTATTCATGTTGGGTACATCTTCGGCCCAGCGTGCCATCGGCTAAGCAGTGTGTCTCTCTAGAAAACATATCGACCGACCGCACAGTTCCTACGATACCTCTTTGTTGTCCCCGGTCATTTTGTAACACATCATGACCCTCCCCAGCTAATTTGACTATATCCTCCTTCAACCATGTCAGCCTTCGTGCCTCCTTTGATGAAGATGGTGACCTTCCCTATTCACTGCACCACCATACCCTACCATTCACCCTTTTGTGCGACCCTCTTGGTCGAGCACGCCTTTACGCAGAGGTGAGGATGGTGCTTCTTCTTCCTTGTATTATTTTGGATTAATGTTTTGTGTTTTTACTTATTTTTTCTTGTTTTTTAGAACATTGTAGAGGTAATTATGCGATATTGTAGTCGGTGGCTTACACGTGCTTGTGTGCCTGTGTGAGGCATGACGCGCCAGCATGTTCGAGTAGTGAGTCTAGGTAGGTCCCCCACTACAATTTCCATTATAAATAGAGTTTGTTAATTTATTTTTATTTTATTGATTATAAATAAAGGGTAAATTATATTAGATAATTAGTTTTAGAATAAATGATTGTTTTGAAGGATTTTAGTTTTTTATTGAACTTGAATTGTGTGAAAATCACTTCTTTTATATATGAATAATATGTGCTGATAAAATGCCACCATCTGATTTTGCAACTGTGTTTAGATTTAAAATGGTGATTTTAATTTCATAAATAGGGTTCCATGTTTGTCTTGGGTTTTAAAAGTTGTGTGTTGGTTCTTCTAGAAATTGATGGGTGTTGAGTGATTACATAAGTCTCATTTGGCACATTAATAATTAAATGATTTTGAAAACTCTCTATGAGGTGTCATAGGGGTGACCTTTATTTATAGGTTGTTTGTGTGAGTTGTTATGTGTGTTGATCGAGCATGGTGATTGGTTGGTTTTTGGACAATTTTGACTCACCCATCTATTCATTTAGTACTCGTCATGAAAACCTGGCATGGTATGTGAATCTTCTAAGAATTATATATGCACTAGTTTAGATTACACACTATCTAGTGGCCCTCAGTATAGACTTTTCTCTTCTAGGGGTTTGGGCTCCTAAGTTAGTCCAGGTTGGAAAACACCAAGCATTTGGTCATTATGGCGTCCTTGAGTAGGGAATTCCTTCAGGATGAGTCACATGTATAGCATGTTCTTGGTTTCTCATGAGATATTAGGTTCAACCCATGTTTTCTTTATCACTTCATTGTATGTGGAAGATGACTGAGGTGCTTAGTTAAGTTGTTGTCCCTCATATGCCACATTTTTGATTCATTACCGTTATTGGGTTTTGGGTGTTTGTATGATTTTCCTCTTGTTTGAAAACTAAAATTTTAATTTTATGTTCTTCGTGAAATTGTTTTATATTACAATGCACCTTTTCCTACTAACTTTAAACATTTGTTTCAATTAAAAACGTTAATGGACTATTACTTTGATTAGTAATGAAACCATGTGTGAATCCCATATATTATATAATGTAGTTATAACATAAAATTATTATTATTATTTATTTAATGGTAGTGATTTTTGAATATATTGTTCAGATTGCCTACATAGTTTTCATACTCCCACCTATAGTGTTTTCCATTTTTTAGTATTGTTGAAGGTTTGAATCCAGCTTGTTCACCATCAGTGAGAGTTGGTTATGGTTTGGACTGTGACTCTCTAGGTCACAAGGAGTGTTTGATCAAGGTCATGTTACTGTGTTATCTTCGGTTGATCCTTCTTTATCGCGCTGTTTATTCACTTTGTATAATTATACTTTTTCAGCTGCTTTATTTTTTTTCATTCGGAGAAATTGTTCACTCTTGCTCTCTGTTGATTCCATGTCACTTGTCGCTATCTTGTGAGGATCATGAATGCCTCTCAAGACATGCCGCAGACTAGATCATGTGACTTGTTCAGGGTCAACTGAGATTGGCTCGTGACACTATATACAAATACAATAAACATTGTATCTCAAGATTGTGTGATCTATTTATGAGATGTAAAAATAATCTACGAAAATTCAATATATATATATATATATATATATATAAGTTATGGATGTTTTATTTCAAAAATTTGAATTCATTTTCATTTGTAAGATTTTTTTATTTCATCCAGTAGATTTATATGGGCCATCATGGAATTAATATTCAAAAAAGACTATATATCTTGATAATTAATTTTTGGTGGTTACTAAGTGTAACAACTATCAATGACCGTCAACATGTTTTTTATTTATTAGCCTCTTAATTTAAATTAAATGTTTTTTTATTTTTTAAATATAAATATAAATTGGGATTTCATCTTAATGAAATCTTATTAGAACATTTGTAATTTCTATTGAGGTTTTGAATGATCATTTGAAACAAATATGGGATTTGAAGAAAAAAATTATTGATTTATAGGAATATGTCAAACATGAGTAAAAGGATACATGAGGACTTCTAAAAAAATTATTAGTACTGTCTCACATATTTTTTAATATACAACTAGAAGGGATTTTTTGATGTTTCCTTAATCCTATTTCAACTCATATGAGTGACTCAATGTTCTCGAAAGAATTATAATTTTGAATGTTCTTGTTTACTTCGTTGTTAGAATGATTTTTTATTCGATGATGGTTCTTAATTTTGATGATTAAGAATTGATGTTCTATTTTGGTAATAAGGTTCCCAGTTTGGTTTGTATTATTTTAATTTTACATTAAAGGGTTTATATTCATTAATATTATTAGCATAAATGATACCATTTCTAGTTCCCTAATCTAGGGAGGGGTAGTTCTATTAATAAAATGGAATAATGGTGAACTGTTTTTATCAACTAAGGATTACGTGGCCTTTTATACTATCTTATGAATTTGTGTAATGAATTTATTCATTTGTAGGTTTTTTTGAGTTCATGTGAAATGTTACATGAGAAACACTAATATATTAGTGATTTTTGATCTCATGGTTATTAATGTTGATGTTTTTTTATTTAAGTATTTTATTGGGTTATTACTTCAACAAATGATAATTCTTGATTTTGGTATATATGTGTAAAATTTTATAGCTATATTTAGACATATGTTCTTGGAGAAAAAATGTGTATGTGGGTGATGGGATTATATATGATATTTCAAAATGGTAGATACTGAGCCATCCTCAAGTGAGAACTTTAGAATATAAGATATGTGGTGTGGCCAATATTTAGTTAATATAAGTGTTTGTAATTCTATGACGTCACTTGAATCAATATCTAATATAAAACATCCACTTAGTGATATTTTACCTTTATGGAAATTATAATGATGTATCTGATAAGTGTGATTGGTTGGTTTGGAAATGTATTATTTTTATTCCATTGAGTGTTATGTCACATTTTAAAAACATGGTTTGTGACATCTATAGCGATAGGGAATGGTCCGAGTAATATATGATGATGTCTGACTAACATTATGATAAAATGGTTTCTATAGGTACATGATTTTGATTAGTGACCTCCCCTAGAGAGATGTTTTCTTCTAGGTACATGATATTAATGTGATATATCCTCATATAATAAAGTTATTTTTGCTACTTGATTGGTTATAATGTTCCAATGCTCATAATATTGAGTCATTATTGACAGGGTTCCGTATAACTTTTATTCAATGAATACATTACTTGTATTGGTCCATTAAGGTCATTTCATGAATCATATAGTCCTAGTTTTCACATGAGGACATGATGTGTATACATTTATGTTCCATTTTTCTTATATACCATGGTTGATTTGTTGAAAATGATTTCATTTTATACCATATATATTATTAATTAAAACAAATTTGATAATTGAAACATTTAGTATATTAAGGTAATATGTATTTCTATTAGGTAGGTAGACTCACTACATACCCAGGTAAGTGATGTGGATTTTAATGTGCATGGTTATTTAATAATTTTTTCATCATCTAAATTGGTAATTTATAGATCTAGGATCATGGTTTAATAGAGAGAAATGAGAAGTATATAGATTTTTTATGTGGGATTTTTTTACTATTTTT
The DNA here is from genome assembly GCA_963277665.1 of Viscum album. NCBI lineage: Eukaryota > Viridiplantae > Streptophyta > Magnoliopsida > Santalales > Viscaceae > Viscum > Viscum album. Next base: position 273,665,511 of record OY728129.1, on the reverse strand, counting down.
GTATTATATATAAATATATATATATATATTAGATTCTAGTTATTATTTATTATAAGTATTTAAGAGTATATAACTATTATATTATATGTTGGACGAAATTATACATGTTCATTTTTGAGTTTTACTTCATTATTTATTGATGTATAAGATATATTATTTTATAGTATTATGTTCTAGATTTTTTATCCCTTCTTTACACCTGGTATTTTTCCTATTGTTTTTTTTGTTGTAGGATAAAAAATCATGTCTTGTTATAATTTATATAGATATTGAAACGACCCTATGTATGTATTAATTGAGATAATAGTCTCTTTCCATATTTTTTAGACCCTCACATCTAGATATTATAATATTGAATGAAGGGGTTAAATGATGAAATCATGTAGTATCCCCACATTGGTGATACTCATGTGAAATATGCTATAGATTTACAAAATTATTTGTACGAAAGTTCATGGATGAGGGGTCACTATTAGAAGATTATTTCAATATTCATGACATAAAAGGTAAAAAATGAGCATACCTAGGAAATAAAACTTCCACTAAAATCATTTTTTATATTTTATATCCATTTATTGGGCTAGTCTCTCTAGTATGAGTGTGTTTTTGAACCAAGTATAATAATTTAACTGGGATGACACTCTGCATGAGTCATATTTATTTTTAGAGTTATTATGTTGTTAATGAATAAATTTATTTCAAATATAATGGGTTGATAAACATGTATATTAGTGTCATTGATTTACATGTTTCCAAATTTTGATCCACTATTAATTTAAGAAGCATGTAATAAATTCAATTTTTTAATATGCATTATTAGGAAAGAAAATAATGATATGTATTTGAGTGGCTTGTATGATTAATAGTGAATATGATTTTTCAACAAATCTAAGGAAACAATTTTTTAGATGGTTATTGTTTTTAAAATAGTATTTATAATATCTAAAAATCATTTAATGGAATGAATTTTTTGTAAAATGGTTTTACATGTTAGTTTTATAAGAAATACCTTATTGACACAGTATATTTGATTTTTTTAAATTTATCTATTTTTGAAACAAATTTAGTAATTTTAGTTTTATTTGTTTTTAAAATTGTTTTGAATGGGAGATCATCTTTGATGAAAAGAAAAAACCTTCTAGGATGTTGATATAATATATTTTTGTTTTAGTGAATACAACAAGGATGCATATGGTTGTTTGAAATCAATGTGTATTTTGTAGTTTTGGTTAAAATATTAAGAGTGGGATTAAATAAGAAATTTATTCTTGTGTAAAAATTTATACTAATATTATAATTCATTGGATGATATTGGTTTGGATATTGATTTTTTTTGAGTGTTTTACGATTGTTTGAAAAGTTGTATGTGAGGTTGTATGGGTTGGACCTTGTTTGGGATATTTATGGGATGAATAAACTAATTATTATTGATATAGGGTTGACTTTATTTTCAATGATAGATGGGGGAAAACCATGGTTTATATGTTGTATACTTGATCAGGTATTACATTATAGGTTTAAAGAGTGTCAACTTTTTTTAGTAAATTTTTAATTAATAATATATCAATTATACAGATGACAGTTTGATGTATTTTTTTAGGCTAGTAAATTTAGGATTAAATAGTTTATTCCAATGGTGAGGATAAACATTTGTAATGGCCCAGACCTCTCTGTTCCATTACTTTGTGAAAATGTGGTGTTGGAGGTGTTCCGGGAAGTCAAGGTGACTTATCCCCAACACTTTTCCAAATTTCCAGTTCTGTGAATAGTGGTTCCAGTTTTATGAACAGTAACAGATCGGTCTCACCGATCGGTCTGACAGATCGGTCTCACAGATCGGTCTCACAGATCGGTCTCACAGATCGGTCTCACAGATCAGTCTCACAGATCCGTCTCACAGATCGGTCTGACAGATCGGTTACACAGATCGGTTTCACAGATCGGTTTCACAGATCGATTTCACATATCGGTTTCACAGATCAGTCTGATAGATCAGTTTCACAGATCGGTCTGACAGATCGGTTTCAAAGATTGGTCTGACAGATCGGGTTCACAGAGCGGTCTGACAGATCGGTTTCACAGATCAGTTTCACAGATCGATTTCACAGATCAGTGTCACAGATTGGTTTCACAGATTGGTTTCATAGATCAGTTTCACAAATCGGCTTCACAAATCGGTCTGACAGATCGGTTTCACAGATCGGTTTCACAGATCAGTTTCACATATCGGTTTCACAGATCGGTTTCACAGATCGGTTTCACAGATCGGTATCACCGAACGGTCTGACAGATCGGTTTCAAAGATCGGTCTGACAGATCAGTTTCACAGATCAGTTTCATGTACAGTAACGATGGGTGAACAGTGTTTCCAGACTCCTACAGTTTTTCCGCTTTTGACATTTCCTTTGACGTAAAATACATTTAAAGCCTTATTTTAATGACTCTGAAGGCCGATTCAAATGCCATAAATCCTATATTAATTATTCCTAAGGCCGGTATGTAATTACTTGGTCAAACCGCATGGGTTAATGCGATCTGCTTTTAATGGAGAATTAACCAGATCTTAAACCGTCACCCCATTAAATCTTAAAAAGGGATGAGATATAATTATCCCTTGTTCTTTACCTTTGTTCTCAGCTAAGAGAGGCTAGAACCTTTCAATCAGTCCCGTAGGAGTTGCACAATAAATCTTTACTCCTATGATTGGTTCTGCTCTGTTTTGGATCCAACCGAACTCTGTCGGACAATCATCCCAATAAGTTGTCGTGAGAGGAGGATTTTGACCCGTTGTGTGGATAAAGGACGTTATGAACTCTTCCAGGTAGGGGATTCATGGATTCTCTAATTGTATATGTGAAATTGTAGAATTAGCATGATTTAGTACTTTGGATCACAATGAAATTGACCTAGTTAAATACTTGAATCGGATTAAAATAATTGGTTGATCGCATGTTGTTGCTTTATACCGTGATAACGGTTTGCCTCATGTTTTCCTAGATAGAGTGATATCTATGTTTTCATTGATTTTTTGTTCGTCCATGATAGAAATTTATAATGAACGTAAAGCCGGAATTAATTGTTAATTAATTGGATAAAGATAAAGAGGCATCTAAATAAATCTGGTCGTTGCTGTTGTTGTAGTTGTTCTAATTTGAGGATAATAAAATTAGGGAAGTAAGCATGGTTATTTTAGTGTGATAGCTTTCTGATTAGGTATCCCGTAATTGGAACCTATGAATAAAAAAATCTGCTAATTCAATATGAATTAAAGAACAGATTATATGGGAATTTCTAAAAGGGTTCTGAGTTACCCTCTTGTTTGTTAAAGGGTCAAGAGCCCATGGTTGTGACTATTGTTTTCATGCTGCTTGTGCTGTGATGATAGCCTGGATGGCTGTTGTGATATGTGGAGGCATGGAGGCCTTATGGTAGTGGTAGCAGATGACGCCTAGGGTGGCGAGATGCATCAGTTTATGCATGTGGGTGTCGGGGAGGACACTAGGGGTGATGGAATGCGATGGATGTGGTTTCTAGATGCTTGTGGTTTTCTTTGATTGTTAATCTGCTTTGCTTTTCCCCACTGCTCAAGGTAGCTGGTCTTGCTACCCTTCTTCCAAAATAGGCAAAGACGCACGGGGTATGCCACGTGCTTTTCATGTTTAGCCTCTCGAGGGAGAATGGGTCTATGCTCTTTCTATAGGCGGCAAAGACTCGATGGGTAGTATATCTACTCACCTTGTTGAGCCTCCTTTGTGTTTAGAAGCATAGGATGCTTTTAAAAAATTCCTAGGAATATGGAAAAGTAATTCTATAATGAATGTTGGATTAAATGGTGAAAATCCACGGGGACGGAGATACTATAATTTAAAGGTGATGTGAATCTTAAAAGGAGAAGTTCTTTTTGAATGTTATGCTAATTAAGTTTAATGTGGAATTTTCCATTATTATTTAATATTTAAAGAATTAATTAATGTACAGTGGAACTGATAAAATGAGAATGGAGTAATCTAATAAAACTCTTCAAATGGTTTTGTGCTTATAGGACACCTAATCTTAGAAGTAGCATCCTGGAGTCTGAGAGACGTTAGCTGCAGTTGTATCTAAGACTAGGTAATTCCCATATTGTGGATGTGAGTTATATATATATTCTGTACTTTTTGTGTTTCTATACTCTACTCCATCCTGTCGGTAAAGGCAACTGACACCCTGGGGATTCTGATCCCTGGGGGGTGTTTTCCCCAACATTCGGATGGGAGGTCCAATGGTTGACTACCCCCTTTGGCCCAACTCTCTTCTCTTGGTAGATACTTGTGTTATGAGGAACAGCGGTTTGTTAACCCATATATGTGTGTAGATGGCTGTAATGGCTTGTGGTTATTCACACACATATATTCTGGATATAGTATCCTATGGAATAATATAGGTGTAACGTGTATAGTCTATGATGGCTTCAGGATCCTTACTCGGAGTATGGGATGTAATGGCTTGAGGTATTATACCCGACGTATGATACATGTTGTGCGAGCTGTGGTGGCTCTTGGAAATTACCTGGTTACTTTTGGTTGTGAGCACAGTGTGGTGCTTCGCCCAGGTGTCTACGGGCAAGCCTATGTGGTGAACGAGGTGTAGATTGTGGAGCTTAGCCCAGGTGTCTGCGGGCAAGCCTTTGGAGAGATAAGCACAGGACGTATGTCGTTGGGGAAAAGCGGAAAACCAGTGGGGAAGTAGTAGCGGGGTACCCTTGATATTCTTTATTATATGCTATATTATTGTATTCCTTACATGGTGAGAACATCCATGGTGAGGTTGGGAACTTAGTATACCTGTTTAGGTGACGAGTTAGTTTCACTTGTCGTTTAGTGGGCTTTAGCATGCATTCTTTACTTTTGCACGAGAGGATTGGGGAGGATCCTACTGAGTATACTGTTATACTCACCCTATGTATATATAAACTATTTTTCAGGTCACTTGTAGCAGGATGGAGATAATGTTGGTTACTACAAGATTGTGGTTGGAGGAGGAGCTGTTCGGGCCTGTGGTCGCTACAGTTTTACTTTCTTTTGGGTACTTTTAGTTTTACCTTTCAGTTGTAGTACTTTTTCATGACATTTCATATATGTACATCGATTTCTTTTATATTTCAGTTATGAGTTGGAGTTGATTGGAGTCTATTCTATATGTCTCTTCTGCATGTGTTCTCTTAGAGGGTAATGCCTCTCATTTGTATGTTTATTATACCCTCTGTGTTAGTCGCCAACCTGGGGCCTACTGGAGGTGGGAATCGGGGTTCATTATCTCTCTTCTCACATTTCCATCCCAGGAGGGGTACACTTTTTGGGGAGGGAGTCGTGACACCATTACTCAAAATAATCCTTTTGAGGGGAATATTATGTTTTGTAGTACCATAATCATATATATATAATACTTGTTAATAAATTTGAGTCTTCTAATCATTGGTTGAATTATAGGATTGTATTTTTGTATTGTGAATATTGAAAAATTATTATAATGATATCCTCCGAATGTATAAAATGGGCCACAATCAATGTTCTATGTTTTCGGTTGGGAATAAGTTAGGTTGTCACGTCTATTAAAGATATTTGGTAGCGGATATGAAGTGGGAAATCAATATTAAATTTTTGGTTCAAGTAGGTACTTAAAAAAGTAAATATATTACAAAGGGAATCAATTCATTTCTGAATAGACAACCCGTGTGTTTTATAGGTTTGTAGATAGTTTTTTAATTATGAGTCATTGTACATGAATAATTCTTAGTATATGATGGTTGAGTATGATCAAATATTTGGATTTTTAAAGATGAATCTATGGAATTGCTCCAAGAGTAGGTTTTCAACAAAAATATGGGACTTTTGATGATTCCATGAATCCTTTGGTATATATCCCATCTTGATCGTATGATGTGGAGATATATTGATATAGAAGTATATGATCTCTTGAGGGAATGTCACCCAGATTTGAACCAGTATGTTTTTTATCATTAATTAGATGTGGTATGGTTGACATTGCATTTGATAATTGATTTGGACAAATCATATGTTATTTTTGAATTATACTCGATGATTTAGTAAATGATCAGAGTGTTCGGGTATGGTTATTGGGTATTTTAGTTGAATAAATTCTTATTTTGAATTTAGAACAATGAATGGTATATGTTTTCATTTATCATTTGGGATATCAAGAACATTATTATATGATTATAAAGATGATAATAAATATGGTGTGGTTTTTATAATGACTTTTAAAAACATGGATAATTATTTGTAAAAGAAAATTTGGAATTTATAGTTCAACCTATGGTTGGGGAGACCCTGTGGTTGAGATATTTTCTATAGCTTACACAATAATCACAGAAAGATAAATTTATTACCATTAAAATGAGGTAATAAATTAAACTCTATTGCCTAGAAGGGGAACCAAAACATAAATGATGAAGTGGAGGTAGGTTTTTCGATGACCAATGGATTTAATAGATTTGTGGTGGAATTTGTGTGGGTGTTTCGTACAAGGTAAATTTCAATTACATATTGGTTTATTCCATTCTTTGATAGTCACACCATGGAGATAAGCATCATATATTTACATCTGTGATGTTAGGGACCCTTGTATATGGGAATACCTTAATGAGAGGGATCCATACGTTGATGATCACTCATTAATATATTTATAGGTATAAATACATGTCCCATAAGTACATATACATATTACTTTGTAAATATATGTTGAATCTTTTTTTACAATGTTAACTATGGCATGTGTTTTGAAGGATCACCAATAGAGATCTGTCATGGTGTGACTTGAAAAAAAAATATATAGTGGGTCAATTCATACCAAATAAATATAAAGACTCACTATGATGTTTTCATCACAGAATTTGAAACCATATATGATGAATTACATCATAATGTCATCAGATGTGTCACGATACGAGTTTGGGATCTAGGTATTTAAGTTCTTAATTGAATTGGTGTTCTAAAAAATTTCAATTAGGGTCCCACCATGTAATACAACTCAAATATTTTAATTATATTGAATAATAATCATTATGGTGATTCTAAATGTTGAACCCACTTTTCAGATATCACGATTTTTAGAAATGTGAGAAAGTGAAAGGTTTACACCTCTTCCCTATTATTTACCCTTTGAATCCCATCACTATGGTACTTCAAAAGTGTTTAATATTTTATAGTCAATATATGAAATCTCCACTTATCATCCATATTCATCCTCTTATCTTGTCACGACCCATCCCCCGGGGCCCGTGCTGTGACTACCCCAAGCCCACCTTCCATATGTCAGGAGCTGGCGATTAGAACCAAATATGTATTCCCTAATACTAGGAAGGCATTGCCTTTATAAAATGTAAACTCATGTAACCAAGAACACAACAAGATACGATCACAAGTAAACTGTATAGAAAATAGAGTGTGTATAGTAAGTAAAAATGGCCAGAATACAAGCCCAACTGGAAATTACAAGAATATTGAAAAAACAAATAAACCGAACAGATCGTATGATCACCAGCCAAGGATCCTATCTAAAGAGTAGGTACCGCTATCAAATAGTCATCTCTTCGGTACGCCTAATATAGGTCCACCTTTGAGCTACCTCTATTTCTGGTACCCTCGTCCTCAATCAGCGATGTCTGTCATCTGCAGAAAACTCAACAGGGTGCAGCCATAGCCCGTGCATGGGTGAGTATAACGATACTCAGTTGGGACCCCAAGACCCTCAAGGTATCATAAAACAATCAAAGGATAAACCACAAAGCATGAAATCAACTGACAAACCTAATTAGGTATATTCCCATACATATACCTAAGTTGTCATGTATACACATCTCTGTCATGAGAAAACACATGGTCCAAATCAAAATCCCAAATCTAAACTATTCGACAATGGTAGGAACACAATGAAGGTATGTACCACACATGTATGCCATAGAAAATAATACAACCAAGGTATAACCACAAAGACAAGTACCACATAGGTAGATACTCATCTCACACCCGGTATATCATAGATACAGTATTAGATATGATTATATGTATCTACTGAATCATCTTACTCTATTAAAAGGAAGACCCGCGAAGGATACTAAATCACCATCAGACCCACATATGATCGTAGTACATCATCAGACCCACACAAGATTCTAGTACTCATCAGACCCACACATGATCCTAGTACATAGTCAGTAAGTCGTCAGACCCACACATGATCCTAGTACATCAACAGTACGTCATCACATGCACAAAAGATCCTAGTACATCTTTAGTAGGTCATCCAAACCACACATGATCCTTTTACATCGTCAGTACATCGTCAAACCCATACAGGATCCTAGTACATCGTCAGTTTGTTGTCAGACCAACATAGGATCCTTGTACATCGTCGGTACGTCATCTGACCAAGACATGATCCTAGTACTTTGTCACAGCCAGCTACAGGGTTCCCACACTAAGCTCTCTTTTCTCCGGTAGGGTCCACTCCTCAAGCCACGAGTCAATACTCACACTACCACGAAGTCCCATGAAGAAATATCACAAAGGACCACCACGTAAGAGAGGTCCCAACACAATGGATGGTGCGTCAATCAGACGCCCTGTCTGTATGTTATTATCCTTTTAGTCTCGAGAGCCTGATTGGATTCATGCTTGATCCAACCCGACCATTCCTCAACATTATCCAAATATTTTGTGTGGTATACCAATAGGAAGGGCTCGCTCCATAGTTTCTGGCACTGTAGAAGATTCATCAAATGGACGCCTGATGCCAATATTTTGGAAAAAATAGTGTATTGGGTCGAAACTGGTTGAGGTCCAGTCTGACCTGGTCAGACCGACATGGCTTGACCTGGCGTGGGCCAACCCAGTTCGGGTCGACTAAGCCCAGGCCACTGGGTCCCTCCCGGCCTGCGCTGGGCTGTCTGACATGTGCTGAGTGGCCCTGGCCTGGCATCCCGTGGAGCTGGGGCCACGTGGCGACGGGGCACCACGGTGCTGCGGGGGCTCCATGCCGCGGTGGGGCGGTCGCGGTGCTGCAGGTAGGCTGCGTTGTGGTGGGCCACCATGGTTGGCCAGATGGCCAGCCATACTCTCCACGCAGTTTGGTCGCATGCCTCGCCTTCGCCAACAACCAGCTCAATCGGTTGTCCTTCCTATTCCAATGTGGCAGAAGCCGCTGTTCTCTTCTATCAGGCAGCGGGGTCATATCGTCACCTTCGTTGTGAAGAACACCAAAAATAATCACAAGAATTTTGTAGAAAGGTATATCCATGTTTATTTGGCATGCACTCTACGTGTTTTAGTTGTAGCAAGCGGCTATGATTCCCTCTTGAATTATGAAAAGTTTTAGAGAATGAAAAAAGAGAAGAATCAAAACCAAAAAACATTACCTTGAAGGATTGTTGAAAGAGTTCGTGAGGAAATAGACGAAGTTGTTGGGGATAGTGGCATCTGTGTTCGTCACTTTTGCATGTTGCCTCCGATCTGGGAGCAAGTTTCATCCTCGTTCTTCATTGGATATTGTGTGTTCTTCATTGGAGATGTGTTCCTCCAATTTCTTCTATTTTTCCAATGACTTCCCCCAACCAATAACATGTGAGGATCCAACACGTATTAAATTATTTTAACCAATTTAATTTTTGGGCACATTTAAGTGGCACAATTAATTAAAGGGTGTGAAACAATTAATGTGGAGGAAGTTTAATAGACTTCTCCACATTAAAGAGAGAGATTAATGGTTTCTCCCATTATGAGGGTTTAGATGTTCCCCCACCTTTAGGAATTCAAATTGGGGGGTTTAGGTTTGGGTGGTCCCCACCACTATAACCTCTGGTGAGGAATTTCAAAAATACAAATGTTAATATTTTATTTACTTTATTCTATCACGAAAACACAAAATAAATTTCAACCTCGACCCCCTGCAGATGAGGTTGAGTTATCCTTACGTAAATACCGACATTGTGAGTTCAACCGTGCCCTCATATTTCAATTCCCAGTATCAGTTTAAAAGTTACAAAAACAAAATCACATGTTTACTGAATGTACTCAAAAAAGAGTTCATAAATACATTATGGGCACACCAACCCCTGAAATCACATACTGTCAATTTTCACGAACTCATGAAATTCATGTAAAATTAAAAAAATTACATGCAATTTCTATGACCATAAATTCTCCCCACCTTCAGGCTTTGTGTCCCTGAAATCCACATCACAAAACTAGGAATACAAGTGGGGGTATTGAGAAAAAATCTGAGCCTCCAGCTCCCATGTGATCTCTTAGAGGTTCCTGTGCTGCCAGTGAATGTGTACCAGAGGTATCAACCACCCAATAAGGACCCACTCCTATCGATTCAAAATCTCTATTGGAACCTCTGAAAATGTCTCCCCATCGTCAATGTCCAGCTCGCCCTGGACGATGATGTGAGAATTTTCATGTACGTATCTCTCCACCTGGTATACGTGGAAGACATTGTGCATCCTATGAAACTGAGGTGGAAGAGCTCGGTAGAAATCCACCTCGCCATCTCTACTGAGGACCTGAAATGGGTCAAATTAACATCGATGATAACTTTCCACCCCAACCAAATCTTTGCAAACCTCGTCGAGGTGAGACTCTTTGAGAGATGTGGTTGTCATCCTCGAACTCCAGAGGTCTCTGTCTTCTGTCGGCATAAGACTTCTGCCTGCTCTTTGCAGTCTTCATCCACTCCTAAATGATTTGCACCTTTTCTGTGGTAGGTCATACCATCTCTGGTCCCATGAGTGCTGACTCCACTGGGTCAGTCCAGCACAATGGTGATCTGCATGGTCGCTAATACAATGCCTCCAAATGTGTCATCCCAATGGTGTAGTGATAGCTATTTTTGTATACAAAAAACACCAATGGTAAGTGATCATCCTAGTTGTGACTGAAGTCGAGGACGTAAAAACATATCATATTCTCATGGGTCAGAATGGTCAGCTCAGTTTGGTTATCCATATAATGATGGAAGGAGGTGCTCAAACGAAGCTCCATCCTGAAAACCTTCTAAAACCCCTTCCATAACTGGTTAGTGAAACGTGTATCATGATCGAAGAAATTAGGGTGGGTACTTTATGTTTCCTCACAATCTCTTGAACATAGAGGTGTCCCATGCTCTCTACTGAACTCTTCTCTTTGATTATTATGAAATCGGCCGACATGGTGAGTCAGTCGACGATCATCCAGATAGAATCATGACCTCTAGATGTTCGTGAATGTCCTGTCACAAAGTACATGGATATCCCTTCCCATTTTATTGTGGGACCTCTAAATGCTGAACCAAGCATGCTGGTACTAGATTCTCCTCCTTCACTTGTTGACATGTGAGGCACCGACAAACAAACTCCACTACTACATTATTCATTCCCGGCCACTAGTGTTGTCTTCAGAGATCCCGGTACATCTTCCCCACTTCTAGTTGTACCACTAGTAGGGATGTGTGGAACTTCCTCAACACTTCCTCACGAAGCGACACTGGTACAATGGTATGTTCTCTAAAAATGATGAAGTTCTCCCCACCATCAGAAAATATATCAGGTGCCTATCTTGTGGATATCTAAACACGTCGAGAATTGCAGTCAGGGTCCCCATGATATGCCTCCATGACTCACTGAAGAAGTGGGGGAGTGATTATAAGAGGCTGAAGAAAAGCAGATCCATTACGATCCTTAAAGAATATATGCATAGCGGCCAGCTGCTCTATCACCTCACCTAGAAGCCGTATACCAAATCTCATGCTGAGCGAATCTGTTACAACATTCCCCTTCCTAGGAGTATAGACTATATCGAAGTCATAGTCTTGGAAGAACTCAATCCAACATCAATGTATCAGGTTTTGGTTCTTATGAGATAAGATATACCTGAGACTCATGTGATCAGAGTACACTGTAAAATTCTTGACCATAATTGAATGTCACCACATATTTAAGGCGAAGACCACTGCTGCTAACTCTAGGTCATGGTTAGTGTAGTTATTCTTATGTTTCCTTAGTTGTCGAGAACCATATACAATAACTGTTTGCCACTGCATCTGAACTCATCCGAGCCCGGTCCCTGATGCGTCTTAGTAGACTACATACCCAATGCCCTCCTCCAGAAGCCTCATGATGGGGGAACTAGTCAACCTTTTCCTCAACTCTTGAAAACTCTGCTGGCATCTTTACGACCACATGAAGTGTTTCCCCTTATTCGTTGACGTTGATAAAGGTGCTGAAACTCTAGAGAAATCTGGTACAAACCTCTGGTAGTATCCAACCAAACCCAAGAATCATTGTACCTCTATCACACTCCTGGGTGTCTCCTAAGAAAGTACTGCATCAATCGTCACTTGATCCCCTGCAACTGCTGCCACTGAGATTGCATGTCCCGGAATGTGAAACAATCAGATCTATAACTGGAAATCAAGATCTTACTATAAATCTGGTGCTCCCAGAGTGAGTCCAGTATAAATTTTAAATGATAGGAATGCTCCTCCTCAGTAGCTGATTAGATCTGATTGTCATCAATGAATACCACAAAAAAGTGATTGGGATATTGCTGAAATATCATATTAATGAGTCCCATGAACACTGCTGGAGCATTGGTTAGGACCAAATGGCATGAACAAAAACACAAAATGGTCATACCGACATCCTAATTTCGTCTTCTACACATCATTGTCTTGTAATCTGAGCCGGTGAGAGCCAGATATGATATCTATTTTCGAGAACCATCGTTCTCTGTTTAGTTGATCAAATAGGTCGTCAATCTTAGAGTGTGGGTACATGTTCTTCACAGTTACTTGATTCAGGTGACGATAGTCAACAAAAACTCTCAAGCTCCTATCCACCTTCTTGGAGAACGGAATCGTGGTTTCCCAATAAAAAACACTGGGCCAGATGAATCCCTTCCCCTAAAAGACCTCTAGCTGTACCTCCATCTCCCGAAACTCTGTAGGAGCAATCCAATACGATGGTATAGATATCATTTTCATCCCAACGTACAAGTAAATGTAAAATTCCACCTCTCTATGAATAGGTAGACCAATAACATCATCAAGGAAGACATCCACGTACTGGTCCCCAACAATAGTATAACTCAGACTCTCCACATCAAACACTCTGATGGTAAGGCTAGCCAAGTAATGTGTAATCGGGGGCAATCTCCTCCTGGTAAGTCGATCCTGTGATGTAAAGGCTCCCTTCTCACTGGTGAAGGTAAATGTGGTCCCATCTATGCAGACACATTGTAATTTGTGCCGAATATTGTCAATCTAAGCATGGATAATAGAAAACTATTCCATACCCATGATTACGTTAGAAGACCTCAACACTGCTACTAGTAGATCTCAACCAAAGTTCTCGCCTCTTAGTTTAAGCTCACACTGCCAGAAACAGTGGATAATCATCGAATCCTCTCCGATAAGAGTCTCTAGACATAAGGATCGAGCCAATGACTCCATTAAAATGTCCAAGATCTGAATGAGGGCAGTGGAAATAATTCAATGACTAGAACCTATGTCTATAAGTACTGCATCTAAGATGGAGTAGACACAGATCGTATATCATATCATCTCCGGAGCACCATGGTCATAGGCCTCAGCTGCTTGGAGCTGAGCTCGCCTCTATACCCTTAATCCCTATGGTCTGGGTGGGCCACCTAGTGGTTGTGGCGGTAACATCTCAAATCATTGTGCACGACCACCTGTACAACTAGCTCCTCTTCCACTTCCTCCTGCTCCATGCAGATCTCCTTGGTCAAACATCTGTCTCTATCTGGGGGGTCCTTTGACCATATGTATATCATCTGTACGTCGAGTCGGACAGTCACGTGACATGTGGCCCTGCCTACCTCATGTGAAACACTACCTATTACTCACATGACTGGATCTATCTCTGATGCCCCGCACAACCGATCATGTGTCATCCGGTCGTCCAATTGTTGGTCTGGTTCTCTTGGACCACTATGAGATCTATCTGCTTCCAGCCATAGAAGACTCTACTATGTGACATATGGTGGTGGGTCTCGCTACTGGGGACTGCTCAGCAAGAAAACTCTCCACTAAGAGGGTTGCTCTAACACCCCCCGCTTGTGTCGAGATGCTGAGGGAAAATCTCGAAGCCCTGATCTTTCGCCCAAGTCCCTGCTCAAAGGTCTGAGCCCTGAAGAATGGGCCCCGCACCATATCAGTGGAGTAGCATGAGAGGTTGGTGAACCTCGCTGAGTACTGATCCACAGTCATGATGCCCTAATGAAGATGAAGTTTCTCTAGTATGAGCACTGCAAGAAGAGTCATTGGGACAAACTCAGCCCAAAATATGCTCTCAAAATTATCGTAGAGATGCATCAACTCTTTGTAAACCTGGAGAATCAAGATCCACTATATGCCTGCTCATTCCTATATAAGGTTGGTGGAAAGGATCACAATGAGATTAGCTGGTGTCTCTACTAGTCAGAAGACTCTCACCACGGCCTCCAACCAATCCATAGCCGAATGTGCGTTCGTCTCTCCCCTGAAACTGGGTGGCCTCTAGGGATAGATCTCGTGCAATGCACACAATCAACATGAACCTTTTTCTAATGGGGCTGGTAGAATCGGTGGCCCAATGGGTAATGGTACTACTGGTGTCTCTAATGGAAGAGGTCCCTACACCGAGGCCTCATCTCTTGGTGGGCTATAAGTGCGTACTATATCTGGAACCCTAGATGGCTGTCTACGTAGAGGCATCCTGAAAAGAAACATGTGTGCCATGGTCAATATGTTATACCTGGTGAGATGACTCAAAGAGATCACAATGATAACTCTAAAAAACACACATGAAATTAGTGTTTTCATACACTGAGTCGGAAATTAGAAGTCAGTTTCCTGGTGTATAGATACGTCAGCTGCCACACTAATACTAGATTCCCTAAACTGATAACCACACTCAATACACTAAACACTATTGCTGTTAAAATGATCAGAGTCTTATGTTCTATGGTAGAACCGACTCATATGATACATATTTGTTACGACCCATCCCCCGGGGCATGTGTTGTGACTACCCCAAGCCTGCCATCCATAGGCCAGTGGCAAGCGACTAGAACCGAAGGCGTATTCCCTAAAACTGGGAAGAAATTTCCCTTACAACGTATAAACTCACGTAACCAAGAACACATCATGATACGATCACAATTAAATAGAATAGAAAATAAGGTGTGTACAATATGTAAAAATGGGCTGTAATACAAGATGAACTGGAATGTCCATGAAAACTGGAAAGAACAAGTAAACTAAACAACTCCTGTGAACACCCAAAAAGGATCCCACCTAAAGGGTAGGCACAGATCTCAAACAGTCGACTCTGCGGTGTGCCTCATATAGGTCCCCCTCTAAGCTACCTCAAGTCCTGGTACCCTCGTCCCCAGTTAGCAGTTTCTGTTTTCTACACCAAACAAAACTGGGTTTGGGCATAGCCCGTGCAGGGGTGAGTATAATGATACTCAGTAGGGACCCCAAGACCCTGAAGGTCTCAAAAAATACTCAAAGGATAAACCATAAATCATTAAATCAATTTACAACCCTATATAGGTATATTCCCATACATATACCTATGTTATCAAGTATACCCATCTCAATCATGAGGAAACACATGGTCTAACTAAAAGGCCTAAATATCAAATGTTTCACAAAGGAAGGTATACCATGAAGGTAATTAGTACACCGGAATTCCACATAGAAGAATACCTCCAAGGTATCACCACAACAGAAAGTAACACATAGGATTAGACTCACCTCACACCAAGTATATCTTAGAAATAGTAGTAGGGATGATTAGATGTAAGTACATAATCATCTTACATTGTTAAGAGGAAGAACCACGAAAGACCCTAAATCATCATCAGACCCACATAAGATTGTAGTACATCGTCTGACCCACACATGATCATATTACCTCATTAGACCAACACAAGATCCTTTTACATCATCAGAACCACACAGAATCCTAGTACATCTTCAGTACGTCGTCAGGCCCACACATGAACATAGTACCTCGTCCTTATGTCGTCAGACCCACATAGGATCCTTGCACATTATTAGTACGTCGTCATAACCACACAGGATCATAGTACCTCATTAATATGTCGTCAAACACACACAAGATCCTAGTACATTGTCAGTACGTCTTCATACCCACACAGGATACTACTAGATCGTCAGTACATCGTCAAACCAACACATGATCCTAGTACATTGTCACAGCTAGAAACATGGTTCTTGTAATAAGCTTGCTTGTCTATGGGTGGGCTGGCTCCTCAATTCACTGGTTGATACTCCAATGTCCATGAAGTCCCATGAAGACATATCCCAAAGAACCACCACGTAATTGGGGTCTCAACGTAGTAGATAGTTTGTCAATCAGGGGCCTGGTCTGTAAGTTATTACCCATTTATTCATGAGGGCCCAATTGGATTCGTGTTCATTCCAACCTGACCATACCCCAACATTATACAAATCTCAATGTAGTATAACAAAAGGAATTTCTTGTTATATGGTTTTCTTGTGCCTAGGACGGTTCATCAATCAGACGTCTGGTGCCATAGTTATGGCCAAAAGAGTGTATAGGGTCGAGATTGGTCCGGGTTCAGTCTGACCTGGATAGACTGACCCAAGCCGACCGGCCTTGGCAGCTGCAGGGCGGATTGGCGCCGCGCTGCAGCAGGGCACCGTCGTGCGGTGGGGAGGCCCACCGTGGCAGGCCAGATGGCCAGTCGTCCACACCACGCGGCACGGTCGTCCACCACGCTATTGCCGAAGATTGGCTCGGTCGGTCGTCCACCCTTCGCTGCAGCGGCACATGCCGTGGTTCTCTTCCGTTGGTTGGCACGGTTGCACCGTCAGCTTAATAGAAAAGAACATAAATAATAATCACAAGAATTTTGCGGAGAGGTGGGGCCCTATTCATTTCGCATGCACTCTCTGTGTTAGACTAGTAGGAAGTATCTATGATTTCCTATTGAATTATGAAGAGTTGTCAAGAATGAGAAAATGGAAGAATAAAAAACAACAAAGCCTACCTCAAAGGTTCATTGGATGAGGTCGCGAGGAAGGAGAAGAAGTTAATTGGGATGGTGGCGTCATAGTTTGTCTCTTCCACAAGATGCCTCTGATCCGGACTCAAGAATCGTCATCATTCTTCACTGGAGATGGCACGTTCTTCATTGGAGAAGAGTTCCTCTAATGTCTTCCCTTTCACCAATGATTCTTCCCAAAAAAAAAACAAGTGAGGATCCAACACCAATTAAATTATTTTTACCAATTTAATTTTTTGGCACATTTATTTGGCATAATTAATTAAAGGGGGTGGCACAATTAATGTAGAGAAAGTTTAATAGACTTATCCACATTAATGAGAGAGTTTAAGGATTTTTCCCATTATGAGGTTTCAGGTGGTCACCATATTAAACAATTAAAATGGGGGGGGGGGGGGGGTTTGGCTCGGGTGGTCTCCACCACCATAAACCATGTTGAGAGGTTTCAAAAATAAAAATGTTAATAATTTTTATTTTATTTTATTCTTTCACGAAAAACACAAAAACTAAAATTCACCCTTGACCCACTGCAAATGAGGTGAAGGTATCCATAAGAGAATATCGGCGCCGTGAGTTCTATGTTTCCAACATATTTATTTTACAAGAACTACTATAAAAGTACCAAAAACCTGCTCGCACATTTACAGGACGTACCCAAAAAGAAGTTCTGAAATTCATTCCGAGCACACCGGGCCTCAGAATCACGGGCCGTCATTTTTTGCAGACTCATGAAATTCCCATATAATTAAAAATAATTACATCGAATTTCCAGGTCTATACATATCCTCACATTTTATTTTGTTCAACTTAATAAGGGTTTTGGGAGATGTTTCAACCAGATCATGGAGGAATCATCCTACCTCAAGATGATTTTGTGTTTAGATTTTTAAATTTTTCACATGAATAGAATATCATTATGAAGATATTAATATTCCATGAGGTATTATTCATTATGGATATATTTAGTATTTTCAGGATATTTGGGATTAATTTTTTTCCTTTCATGTAAATAATTTTGGTATGTTATGATTACTTTTTTCAGAGGAATATCGTGAGTGGAATGCATATTTTTTATTGTGGGTTCACTGATGTAATTCCACTCAGTATGTTTGGAATCATTTATTTAATTATTTGGATTTAATATTTAAATAAAATATGATTTAATATTATAAATTTTATGTTTGAGATAAGTATATAGAGAATGAATGGTTGTTAATAAAAATATCATATTGAATTACTAATCAATTATTGATGTTTGGGAAATGATGTTTTTAAATTTCTAGTAAATTTTGTGATATTATATTCATATTTAATCCCTATTACCTTTTCTTTCTTATTTAACTTCATTCATGATTTGACCAAAATTATTGGAATGTTATCCCATAAATCAAATAATTTACAATGACCAAAAATCGTAATATAAAGATCCTTGGATTCACAGTGGACAAATTAGTATTGGGGGAATTCTTCATGGACTATTTAGTGGAATTAAAATATAAATTAAAAAGTAAAATGGTTTCATATATTAAATTTATACATTGAAGTTTATTTTATTTGAATGGAACATTAAATGATAAGTCATTATTTATATAAAAGTTTAGAAATATAATTTAAAAAAATTATTATTTTTCTAATGAATTTTTAATGTAATTTTGGACAGCAAACTAACATGAGTAATACATCAGGTGATTACTTTTCAAAATTATTCATAATAATGATTTTACATTCCTTTAATATAATTCATGAAGGGATTTATAGAGTGTTGATTTTCTCTTTCTGACCTCATAATGTTGATTACATATTATATAAAGCATGGTAATTTTTATAATGGGTTTCCTAACTAAAAATTCCTAGTGGATTGTTTGTTAGAGGATGCAGAATGATTACGTTTATTAGAAGATAATATTCTGTTTTAGAATTAATCTAGCCATATGGGCATTTACTAATATAATTAAACCCACATAGCATGATAGTGGGTTGATATTCTAAGGATTGATGGAATATTTTCTATTTCAATGAAGTGTAGTGGGGATGTACGTTTTTGTAAAAAGGGGAAAATGTGAACTATTTGTCATTATAATAAGATTTAGTTTCCCAATGGTCTGACACCTGATTTGGGGTAATTAGTTCCTCTATTTATAGAGGTATTGGATAAATTAACGTGGTTATGTAAGAAAACATGAGAGGTTGAAGAAGGAACAACTACGGTATTTCCATATAGCAGATTTATAGATGACATTTTTTGGGTATTTCATAAATCATGTAATAATGATTGTTAGTGTTTGTTCAAGATAACCATTCTTTGAAATTTTTACACTGATGGAAGTGTATATGTAATGATTAATAGAATGAAACATTTATGCATGATGGAATGAGAATATGGATTTCGGTAGAAGCATGAGTGAGAAGTTTTGTCCCTAATAAATGAAGTGTAACTAACGGTTATACATATGGTGTCGACTAAATTGATGAATGATAATAGATGTTAGATATAGTGGGTGACATCTCTTGAGTGATAGTGGATGGTTTAAAAACCTATTGAGAACCTCCATTAATGTTGAGGGGATGAATTTTAACATTTTGAAGGATTTTGAACATGATATGAATAATCACCTAAAAGAGTGGATGTTTTATGGTACTTTCTGATGTTGGATGACAAACCTTCAGTTAAAATGCATTGTTGGGGGTACATGATCATGAGGTGTTAACTCCCTTGATAATAAAGGCTAGTCTGGGTAATTTAATTTTATATGAGACCTACCCTAACGAGGAGATCTGGGTTGAGTACATGATTGTTTCTTTTCTGAATGGGATTTCTATATTCACTCATTATATTTGGAATCTTAGTGAAATGTACCTGAATGATATATGATTTGAAATAAAAAAAGCATATGATGTCATCCAGTATGGTGTCTTAGATTGCACATGAAGTCATGATACATCTAATTTCATGTGAATTTGGTGATATGTTCATATATGGGTGTGTTTTACAATCACAACATGTACAAATTATATGCTATTCATGAATTTCAATTTCATTAAAATAAAATTCAGTACATTGATATAGTAATTATTCATGATTTATTGTCAAAATGAACCACTTCCAAGATATAATACCTAGCTCTTGATGCTTTGGGGAAGAGTTTCATGTTTTCATTTAGTGAAAATGTACTATATAAAGATGGGCTCGTGGTTTAGTCGAATTGGTTTTTTAATTCCATGGATTCAACATGTCTTTTTATTAGAGTAGTAATTGAGGCTAGTTAGTTTACATTCTAGTTATTATTTCAAAAATGTACCAGCCATTATTCCTTTGTCATAATATATTTGGATTCCTTTTATTCAATTTTGTTTTCTTCTACTATTGGGTAATATTTTAAAATAGCATATGAATTATTTTAATATTTGAAATAATAGATAGTGTGACCCAAATAGAACCATGTTTAATATATATATTTTTTGGGTTTTTTATATGGATGGTTCATATCTAATCATCAATATAATTGAAAAATATCATTGTTACTTATTATTTGATCGAGTAGTGTCCCATTGAAATTTATAGTTTTATATAACTATTCTAAATTTTAATTAATATCTTGAGGGGATCCTGAAATCATTCAGCATTAATAGTATAGTGTCATTAGAGAAATATAGATCCAAGTATTACTAACTTCATCGTCGTTAAAACATATATCATTTAACCCAAATCTTGTTGGAAACTTAATTGGGATTCATAACTACCCTAAAAATAAACTACATGATCAAAATGAAATTATATGACCATAATCAGTTTCAAAGTTGTTAAAGAACCATCCCATGAGTTTATATCCGTTATTAATATCAATAAACATCCAATCTATAATGGATATACTATCCCATATTACTCATTCATAAATTTTAATTCATGTATCCATGAGTCACCAGTCACGAATCTTATCCCCAAATACCATATCAACTGTAATTAATTCATAAAAAATTCAGCCTTATCTTACCATATTCATACTCTTTACTTTCTCTTCCAACAATACCTTAACCATCATAGAAATTCCAAAACAAAACATATGACATTAAATTGCTTGTGCTTATCACAAAGCAACAAATCATATTCCCATGATATAGTCACTATAGAGTAGACAAAATATGGTTAACATTAACTATTCCATTATAATTCGTACAAGGGACCAATTATGATGGGTATCTATTTAATCATATCCTCTAAAAATATTCATGCATCTTGATGAAATAAAAATAATCTATATCATTAAATCCAAATGAAACTATATTAATTTATCAACACCTTAATGGGGGTCTAATTTATCAAAAGAATACTAATGTCTATATGGAACTATATCATAGCCATACCACTCATATTTCATCTAATTACCAAGACATACAATGCTTGAACATTCCAAATGGGGATATTATTTATCAAAAATAAAAAGATAATTCATACTCATACTCAAAAAAAACATGATAAGTTCAATATAACTATTAATCATACAATATTAGTAGATTATAAAACTAAATACCATAATATGTTGTCTTCATGAATAAAATTAATTAATCATATATCGAAAATGCTTTATTATTTTGTTTTTATTTTTTTATAGAAATAAAATACTCCATCAATACAATCCATAAATCACAAACATGAATAAAAATTTTATAAGAAATAAATGTTTAAAATTGGATTAATTAATACATGCCTATTTCCACCAAATAAAAAAATAGTTATCTTAAACCATCATATAATACATGATTTAATATCATAATAATAATAATGAAAACCCAATACTAAAATCCCACAACCCAACTAACTTGGAATCTGATTATGAAGGTGTTTATGGGGACACTAGATTGTTGTACTTGTTAAGAAATAAAAAATTCCTTATATCCACCTCATTGTTTCAAAATTGAAAAATAATATATGAAACTCAAATGCCATTTTTTAATTCCTCAAACCAGATAACAAGAATATTACCCCTCTTCGGGGAAATACAATAGTAAAAAACATAACTTTTATTAATTAAATTCACATTGGAATGAATAAGTTCCTTATTATGAAATGTACATATAGAAGACAGATACAATATTCGAAAAATTTTATTACCATTAAAAATATTTCCTATCATATTTGAAATACCATTAAGCATCATAATCATTTATTACATAGCTGTTAATGGTTTTTATAATGATTTATTCATATTGACGGTTATGAAAAATCCAAACCAACAAATCAAGATGATGTGTTGGACTAAATGAACAGGATTGTACTATATGAAGCCCATTTATTAGTGCTTTTGAGGAAGATGACGTCACTACACATTTCCTTTGACATAACAAAATACATGATTTATCATCTATAGCTCAAGTGGTAATTTTTTTCTAGAGATTTCAATCATATTTTGATCATGACCCAAACCATGTTCATCGAGCCACTCCATGAAAGCACCACTAATGAACACATTACCCTATGTGTGTACAAAGTTGTAATAATAAGATTTGTGCCTAGTCCACAGTAATATGAATTTATATATTTTTTTAATAAAATCATGAATACAATTATACATTTTTTTAACATTATAAGTTATTATACAAATTTTTTCATAAAAAATAATATATGATATGAAGAAATAAAAATTGTATTTTTAGAAAATATGTACTTTATAATAAGAAACACTATTTGAAAATTTCATTTATTTTTCTAATAAAATATAATTTAATAAAATATTATCATTAATAACTAATTTTTTAATATAAATGATAATATAATTTTTTTATTTCAAATATACATTTTATAATTCTTATAAATTTATTATCATTTTAAAAAGTAGTATACTATATTAGTTACAAATATTTAATTAAATATGAAAAATATTGTATTTCGAAAATTATTTTGTTAAAATAATGATATTGTTTATATCATAATTTTTACTCTTTCCAATGGTGTATTTATCATTAGTTTATGAGATGGTAAATGTTTTTGTTAAAATTTAATTACATTATAAATATACAGTATATATTTATTATATATAAAATTTCACATAAAATTTAATAAATCGTACAAATGGAATATATAAATATTATTTTATTCCCCTTTAAAATAATATTTTTTTATGTTTTTTATTAAATTTTAGAATCCATTAATTATTAAAAAAACTATATTTGAATGTTTATAAATAAATTATTGATAAATTTGATTAACTTATGCATCAACAATGATACTATTTTAATGTGTTGGGTTAACTCCCATATTAAAAAAAAATAAAACCACCACTATATTTTGGAAACCATTTGTGCACCCATTGAAATATTTTTGTTTTTGATTATATTATCATATATTGTCTAAAACCTCTATATATAAATTAATAATGATAATCCCACTCTTTTATACAAATATACACCAAACCACCCATTACTCTTCACTGATAACCCATATATCATGAATTTTCTCTTCCCCTATAATGACCCATACATTATATACACTTATATTAATTAAAATTTGAATAAATTTCATTACAAAATATAAAAAATACCATATAGGTTTATATAGGTATAGAGTCTCCAGAAACAAGGAAACATAAACAACTAGTTCCTAAGACATATTCATTATCTCCCACTTATTTCACCATTACTATACCCATTTCACTTATCTTACATAATATCATTATCTATGACATAGGGAAAATGAAACATATGAATGGGTGTGCTAAAATGTTGTGTAAAGGTTAAAAGGGGTGATATAAATCATATCATATTCATAACACATAATAACATGACATTTGAAAATTTAATCCTCTATATGAATGATAATGATATCATATAATGGGATTAATCATAAAAGTTTATTATAATAAAAAAATGTAATTGAAAAAGTTATAATGTAAGAGATGAATTTTTTTGGAGTAAAAATATGCATAAAAATCATTTCATATTAGTCAAGGATCATTGAAAATACCATTATAGCGGAAAAATCCAATTATTGTTCCATGTTCACTCTTAGTTCTGATCATGTATTACCGAAACGATATCATTTCACATTACTTTCATGTCTATCCCAATAGATTAAAAATCTGTACTCAATTTATTATGGTGGGGGGATATAGGTCCCACCAATCTCATAATCAAATAATTCTTACCTTTCCACAAAAACATAAATAATTCATAATAGTATAACCCATGAAATAAAAAGGGTTTCATTAACATCATTACATTATAATCCGAATTAAAAAATAGATTTCATAAATATAATTCCATCAAAAACATAATAAAACCAGAGTAATAATAGTGAATAAAACATACCCGATTTATAGATTGTCATCTTAGATGGAAAATAATTTTGATAAAACAATTGAAATTAATTCTTGAAGAAAATATCCTTTCTACATAAAAAACATTTTCTTTTCTCAAAATTCTTCACAATTTTAAATGAGATTCATTTAAATTAAAATAAACATGAAATATTGTAAAGGAATATTCATGTAAATAATTTGTTATGAAAGAATAAAAATATTTTCATACTATATAAGTTAAAAAATATTCTTATCATACTTTTGTCAAAATGTCTTTAAGTACCTAAAACCTAAAAAATAAAAAGATTAATTTCATGTTGTTTAATAAAAACTCTCCAATGAGTAAAATAGAATTTAAATAGTGGTATAAGGATAGACAGAATATTTTGGAATATATATTTAGGAAACATGGACATAGATGATAAATATACCCCAGTAAACAATGATATCATGTAATAGCATGCAAGGAAAGAAGTAAAATAAAGTTAATATGTTCAGAAAATATTAATTCAAATAAATATGGGGTGTTACATTATGCACCATATTAAATTAATCTCACAATAAAAACTAGTTTGGTATATCAGTGGATTAGATCATGACAGATAATTTCAAGGAGAACCACATAATAAAATTGAATATCAAAACATACTTTAAAAAAGCATTTTTAAGAAACATAACAGTTAATCAACATGACATGTATCTTGGTTCCATCGAAGGATAACATAGGTTTCAAGTGATAAAGAACAAAATTTAGAAATGTAAAACATAAATACTACTGTGGGGTTATAGAGAACATGGTTAGGAAGATTTTGAGGAAAATAAATATATAAATTGAATATGATGGAAAATAATCATTAATATCATAATATGATGATAAAATTAAAACATTTCATTTGAGGAAACTTTTACCCAAGATGAATAATTTTCCTAAGAAGATACAATTACAAAATTTAAATCAATTATATAAGTACAATCTCAAAAAATTTGTCTTCCATGAAAAAATTTCAATTCATCTCTAACCCCAGGATATAAAGGTTATTTGTTTCCATCTAGATACACTAATAAATCTTAAGGGTCATAAATAGAGTGATAATTCATTCTGTATTTCATTAGTTATTAAAAAAAATTGTTAGAACAAATTTTCAAATATTCATAAACAATAATATGGTAAATTAATACATCAATTTATAAATCCTCAATAAATGTTTCACATAACTTTTATCCTAATGGGTTACTTATAACGATTTAAATATTCAAAATTTATAACTAAGGTTACTAAAATTTTCAATATCAACTAAAAATTAACTTTTTAAATGACATAATTTATCTTTTGATTGTCAATACCAAACATGTGGATACCTTGATCAAAAATTCTATGGAAACCTGGTAATAATAAAAATTACCATAAAAATATATTTAATACATAAAAACTTCTAAATTATTTCTATAATTTCATATCTTATACAAAAATATTTTCATTGTTACCGTGGGTTTATCCTTAAGCTGATAGAATATGTGATATCATTATATCAAAATCCAAGTAGATAATCTCATAAAATATCACTGAAAGATGAAAAATATAATTTTAATATATCAATTTCCTAAAAATAAATCATGAAATTCAAAAATATGGATAAGAGGATAACTGTTCCCTAATTATCACGATTTACTTAATCTATAATGATATCATAATCATTCCCATATTACATTGTCCTCATTGGTTTTTCTTTATTTTCATCCTCATTATACATAATATTATGAAACTTGTTAACATAATTCCCAAACAACATTCAACTAAAATAATTAAGTGTGCCAAGTTTATTCTGTGGAACTTACTCATTATTCACATCATTATCTCACATCATCCCATTAATTATGTTTTTAAACACTTGATAATTGTAACAATTGGATGTTTTTATGAAATATTTTCTTTACGTAATTTTAATTCTTAAGTAGATTGAATTTCACAAAATAGTGATTTTAAAATAAATGTCATATTCCCTAAGAATTAAATTACCATTATATCCTAGTATCTAGGTTAGCAAGAATAAGTATAACTTACTTATAAAAATTCATTATTAATTCATTGGTTGTCAATTATTTATGAAAAATATAAATTAGATATTTTTTTAGGGAATTAATATTTTTCAATAAAATTAATTATTTATATATTTTGTATACTTAATTAATTATTTTTGGTATTCATATAATATATATTTTAGTCATAGGGTGTGAATAATCCCTATTTGTTGTGAAAAACCTATATTTTTTATAACGGTAATCTAATGTCATTGAATTATGGACCCATTTTAAAATATGATTTTGGCACATTTATAATTTTTATATGGAAACCTAAAAATATTCTCTTATAGTGGGATATAAATATTTTTTGGATGAATTTCAAATATTTTCTCATAACATTCTAGTTTTGATAAATATTAAAAATATACTTAGTTTTCAGTTAAAACAACTTTTTTCATCGAAATAATTTATATGGTTAAATAATAATATTCAATGGTTTTAAATTATAAATTTAATATATATTTACCATTCAATATTATTTATTTCATTATCATTAACTTTACAATGAATTATTATGTAAAACAATTTAATATTTTAAAATATTTTAACTTTTAAAAAACCCATTCCCTCATTCCTATGAAGGGATTGATTTTATATTAATATAAACAAACTATATTATTTGAACTCATAAAAATTAACTCCATGTTTTGAATCAGTTTGTACAAATTATGTTAATATGCTACTTTTATATTTTGTTATTATGAATAATATCATTGGTAATTATTTTTGTTATCATGGTTGTAGGTGAATTGGGTAATTAAATGTAAAAGTAATATTATAAAATTACAATAACACCTATCAACATAATATTGGGATGAATAAATTTGACCTTTATCATCTATGTTTTTGAATGAGAATCACTTAATGGACACTTACAAATGAATATGTAATGAATATAAGATAGACTAATGAATGTGAAAAAAATTCATAATCTCATTGTATATAAGTTTATTAATTATAACATATGGATAAATATGAGATAATACTGGGTATAGATAGAATTTTGAAACATAAATATTTACCTATATAATATAAAATTTATTATTATTTTTAGATATTAAATAATTACCATTAATGATGACATGATAGTGATTTAGAAATGATTTTATTAATAGAAATATCAAAGAAATTATATTTAAAAAATTAAAAGGAATATTATTTTAATTAATTAAGGTGATCCAGGAATTTTATAGGAGACTGTGATATGTTATTATGATAATAAATTTTTTTCTTTGAGGTTATATTCTTTTTGGATTTTATTTAAAGTCAAATAAATGAATAATATGAAAATTGACCCTATATATATTTTATAAACAAATAAAATATTATAAAATTAATTAAAAATCCCAAATATATTTAAAAAATTACAATGTGATAATTATAAGCTATAAAATGAAATAAAGTATCCAAATATTGACAATTGAAAACACATAAGTAAATATTGATAATCATTTAATATTTTTGTATATTATTAAAGCAATTAAAATTATATAGATTAAATAAAAATAAATCAAAATGATTAGGATTAAAATAAAATTGAGAAATGTATAAATTTTATTAGTTGAAAGGATTTATACCCATCCTTATTTTATCTTAGAAATAATTCACTTTTGTGGTATTCTAAATTAAAAATTAATTTATTTTACTTTAATAGTTTAAATATTTCCAATGGTAACCCTCCCCTCTCTTATAAATGGGAACATATCCTTATCGTTTAATCACACCTCTAAATCCCTTTTCTAGGACAAACCCTACCCATTTCATCTCCATAAATCCCTCAATTCATCTTATAGGCCACACTTTTGGCAGAAACCATCCTATGGAGAAATTTTGTACCGATGAAAATGTGATACTCGAGAAAGACAAAATTATTTTATCACCACTATCAAAATTATTTTCTTCTTATACTTCCTCTTATAATGTTTTTTAGAATATAAAGTAATAATTCCAGTACCTTTTACATTGTAAGATGTTATTATAGTAATGAGACTACCTTATTCCATGGTGTAATTTTTTATTTCTAATTACATTAATAATATAGCTATAACGTTGAGAATAATGTGTGTAAATAATTAATATGACATGAGATTTATTTTGTATAATAAATATACCATCCAAATACGTCCCATTTAACCATTAAATGAATAATGTTGTCACTCATGCATACATAATACCAACCATCTCCATGATGCAATGTGATTCATTCTATATGATATTCATTAAACCTCAAATAGATAAATGAATGGATGAATAATTATGATATATATTATTATAATATAATTCTGTATATGATTTTTTTATAACAAAAGGTGTGTAATAAGAATTTATCAGACAAAACATGCATCCGAACAAAAAGCAAATAATATCCGAATAATGAGTTACAATGAAATGTTACCTAGAAATGTATGATAATATATTTAAATATTCTATTATATAATTTATTATGATTCTAGAATAAGTCAAAAACATTATTTAATCATTATACATTAGGTTCATATACATATAAAGGATATCTAACCTAAGGTAAGGGATAATTTCACAATCTCATTATTATTTGAGAATATTTATACATAAGAATTTACTAGGGTATATTTATCATCAAAATAAATTTTTATGATATATGTAATATTATTTTTATTCATATATAATTGTTTATTTTCAATTTAAAAATTGTAACACTTTATCAAACAATATAAAATGAATCCTATAGAATTTTTTGATACAAGGTACATTTTGATATTTTTGTGAAATGTATGAGTAAAATGTTTTTTAGTTCAAATGGAATGAATGGATATTTCTGTCTTTGTAATGAATTATTTCCATGATGATTACTTTTCGTGATTTCATGTTTATTTTGTACTCTATTTTTCTCTTTTAAAATTGTGCAACATTTTGAGAAAAGATAATGTTTTTGGAGAAGAAATGATATTTTCATCAATAAATAAGTTCAAGTGTTTATAAAAATAATTTTCCCTCTAATATTACACACAATAATTAGGGTTATGTTTATATCCCCATAATTACTATGATTTGACTATGTCAATAATGAAATAATATTTTATATGGATTATGTTATGACATAATGATGTTTAAGAAAACCATTTTATTTATTGGGTTATGCTATGATAAATGATTTATGTTTTCATGGAACCTGCATGAATGGTTTAATTATGGGATGGGTGGGACCTATATCTCCCTCCAATTAATTAATGTAATTATTTTTATCTCAAGAGATAGACATGACTGGAATGAAAAGTAAATCTAGTACTATAATATACGACCATAATGGAAAGTAAACCCAGTTCAATAATGGTCTTTATCATCTATGATGATCTTGTAAAAGAGCATGGACTAATATGAAATTATTTTGTATGCTTATTTGTAGGCCAAAAAAGGATCATGTGTTATTTTATGACTTTTTGGATTTATTCCATTAGTTCTTAATATCTTTTATCCCATGACATGATATAACAGTCTTTTTTATTCAATATTATACATTAAAATGTTATGTTCCTAGGACTTATAAATATAATAAGGTTAATATTTTACTTGTATACCCTTACTAATAACTTTATCCCACCCTTTCATATGTTTCCTTTCCACAAGTCATGAAGAAGGGTATTATGTATGCTATGTCAAAAAGGAGTATATTTATTAAAAAATAATTGGGAGACAATGTATATGTCTTATAAACTAGTTGTTTATGTTTCCCTATTTTTAATGATAATATACATTTAAGATTATATCATGGGAAGAATATATGTTTTAATTTATATACATTGATTTTTATGAAATATCAATTTATGAAAAGTATGGGTCGTTATAGTGGGTATCAAAGGAAAGGTATAGTTAACCTTTACAAACTAGGATGAGAATACCGTAGTAAGAACCTGAAATATATGAATATGTATATCTTATAATCCTATTTTTTAAGAAAATGACAATGAATAAACTATGAAAAAACCTAATGTGTACTAAATTGAATGTTTATTCTTGATTATGTGGTTTCCCTATTATGAATAGTGTTTCTCACACTATTCTAGTGGGTTTTATTCAATTGTTATATCCTGAAGGAACCGCATTAATCCTGAATACGATGGAAAATGAAATGATTTTTCACCTAAGAAACAAAATATTATAGACGATGGAATGAAAATTCATGTATCCCTTACGATAAAACATTCTCAATTTATACATCTATAGGGCTTCAAAACGAGCAAAGTAGATAGAACCATTATATTGAGTCCTTCATGTGGAATTGTCGACCTTATTCCACTGGGTCTTCTAATAATTTAGTTGATTAACAATGGATTAGTACCACTCAAAATATTTTTTAGTGCGATAATGTTCTGAACATGATAAATTCATCTTAGAAATCTATTGTTTGGAAGATGAAGATGATGAATGGTGGCACATTATCAATAATATGAGGAAAATAAATGAAATTGTGTCCATGGAATGGGAAGAGTTCAAGAAAATATTTTTCAATATGTACATTGCTCGTATTCATCAAAAAAATGATGAATAAAGGGTACCTTGATCTTAAGAAAAAGGATGATTAATATATTGGTACATATGAATAATATTTTACAAGACATGCAAGTTACACTTCAAGAATTTTTATCCAACCTGAGATTAAAACAAATCAAATCTTTAGTTTCTTAAAACCAAGCCTCCAAAGGGAATTATAACCATGTGAATTTAACAACCAAGAGGAAATCGTTTGATGCGCTCTCAAGGATGTGATAGTGATTGGAGTAACTCATCGGTCCTATGGATTTGATATGAATAGAAAAATGGAATTGAAAGAAAAATTAAATTAATAATATGAAAATAATATGAATTTTCCAATACTCTTCATGTGTTGAATGATACATGGAGGTAATTTTCATAAAGGTACTTGTAATTTTTTTAAGTGTGTAAAATACGGTCATTGGAATGTTCAATGGTGAAGTGATGGGAAAAATATATCTACTGATGTGAACAATAGAAAGGCTATACAAAATGATACATCTACACTTTAATTGATACTAGTGAAAGTAAATGGGTCATTATGCTAATAAATTCCCAAATATATTGGTAATTTATGATGATCAACATAAATAATCTCTTAAGGAATAAGACAATGGAATTTCACATGCAATCTTTATCAGTTACATGGAGTACAATAATGAAGTGGTGAAAGGTACACATACCATCCACGCTAATGTAGAAATTGTTTTATTTGATTCTAAATACAACCACTTTTTTATTTTTGAATAATTTTCTAAGGATATCATCATATTACCTCAACAATTAAATTTTGAGTTATCTATAGTGATCATAATGGAACAACAGTCACATCAATAGTTTATTATTCAACTCTGATTGATGATTTTGGGAATGTTCTTCCTAAAAATTTTATGATCCTTCCTATAGTAGAATTTGATGTAACTCTTGGCATGTATTGGATATCTATATATTTAGCTCATATCAATTTCTAGGGAAGGGAAGTCATAATTCAAATTACAAATAAACTTATGGTCTTATATCGATGCATGGATGAATATATCTTTCCAATAAAAATATATTATATCTTGGGGGTTATAATTCTTATAAAATAAGGTCCTTTATCTCAATTCGTTGGAGAGAAACTCAAAATTAATAAGACACCCATTTTATGGGAGTTTGATGATGTCATTATAGATAAATAGACATACCTTCCACCAAATCGTGATGTCCAAATTTTAATATAACACATATGGGTGCTTATCCTATTTCAAATAAAGCTTATAGAATAGGCCCAATGAAGTTTAATGAACTGAAGAAGAAACACTAATATAATCATTATAATGGATTCATACACTCTAGTACATAACCTTGGAGTGAACCTATTGTATTTTTTAAAAAGAATTATGGATCAATTAGACTCTACCATGATAATATAAAACTAATCAACATCACTATCATGAAAAATTATCTTCTTACATGCATTCATGACTTATTCAACTAACTACGTGGAGCTCGATACTATTCCAATTATTGATCTCCATTCATGATTTAATAAATTAAGGGACAAGAATGATGATATACTAAAGAAGACATTCCATACAAGGTATGGAAACTATGAATTTATAGTTATTCTTTTTGTTCATGCCATTTTCCCTGCTATATTCATGGATCTAATGAATAGATTAATTCGAAACTATCTTGATCAGTTTGTGGTAGTCATTCTTGATGAAATTGTTTTTTATTCAATGATCAACGAATAACATGAAGATCACTTTATAATTTTATATAATACCCAAAGAAAACAAAATCATTATGATTCATTTACCATGTTTGACCATTGGATTTAAAAAGATAATTTTTTTGGTCAAATAAACTCAATAGAAGGGATATCTATGGATCCGTCAGGAAACATAAGATGTTGAAAGTTTACTAAGACCAAATAAAGTTATTAAGATCAGATGTTTTCATGGTTTTTATGGTTATTATCAAAATTTTGGGAATTATTTTTTCATGATTATCTAATCCACTCACCATGTTGACTCGAAATAGATTTATGTTCAAATTGATAGAGGAATGTGAACTAAATTTCCAAGAGCTAAAAAGAAGGTTTTCAAATGCACCTATCCACACACTACCTTGTAATGGAGAATGGTATGTGATATGTAGTGATTAATCTAGTAAGGGGTTGTGATGTGTCACATGCAAAATGATATGTTGATAGCTTATTCCGCATGATAGTATAATATAAGGGAACATTAACCACCTAATTATTTGAAGTTCTCTATGGTAATGTCACTATTAAAGATATTGAGGTGTTCTCTTTATGGTGAAGGGTGAGGTATTTATACATAACATTAACTTGTAATGTATATTTTTCCACAAAATGATCTGAATATGCACCAAATAATATAGTTGGAGTTGATTAATGATTATTAATTCTAAATATATTACCTCTCTTATAAAGAGAACAAGGTATACGATGCATTGAGTCGGAAAGAACATGCTAGACTATCCATAATGATTATCACAAAACATCAAAAAATATTTCATTTTCAAAAGATGGAGGTTGAAATTTAAATGTTCGGGGAGAAATATTATCTTTATCAAATGAATATTCATCAATCTATACAAGTGAAGATTAAGGAGGAACACAATGATGATACGGAGATACAAAGTTATATGAGAATTTTTCCTGAATTCAAACTGGTTTGCGATGAAATAATAAGGATTAGAAATCGGGTTTTTATTCTAAGCATACTAGAATTAAAGAATGAGCTTTTGGATGATGATCATAGTTATTTATTCTCTATTCACCCTTGAAGAACAATGATTTAGAGGGAACTAAATGAGTATTTTAAATAGGACGTCTTGATTAGAGATTCCACTGAATATGTATCTCAATGCTTGGATTGTCACCATGTTATGGATGACAGACATAAGTCTAAGGGGATATTACAACAATTTCCCACACCTAAATGTAAATGCGAAAACATCACTAAGTACCATTTCATTAGACTTCCCAGACCATAAAAAGTCAATAATTCAATATGGGTTATAGTTGATTGACTTATGACGTTGTAACACTTAATTTCTATTCGAGAAGATTTCTCCCTTGATCATCATTTCATGTTTTATGTAATGGAAGTCATAATATCTCATGGAGTACCACATTCCATTATATCTGATTGGAATCTAAGTATTACGTAGATTTTTTGCGAAGTCTTAATAATGATTTGAATACATAGATACATTTCATCACTACTTATCACCATTATAAAGAAGATCAGTCTAATAGGAAAATTGACACTCTAGAAGACATGTTAAAAGCTTGCACTATTGATTTCAAAGGTGGTTGGTATAAACACCTACCATTAATCAATTTTGGTTACAATAATAACTTTCAATAATGTATTAGGATGGCTAATTATAATGCCAACTAAGGATAAATGAGTAGATCTACAATTTCTTAGGATGAAGTTGGGGAATGAAACATATTAGGACTTGATCGTGTTGATGAAATGGTAGAAAAGGTCATATCTATTAACCAAAACATAAAAACAGCTCAGAGTCGACAAAAATGTAGTGTTGAAAACCAAAGCAATGACCAAGAGATGGAATTGGGAGATAATGGGTTTCTTGTAATATCTCCTAGGATGTGGGTAATGTGATTTGGAATGAAGGGAAAGGTGAGCCCGAGGTATATCGATCCAATGGAAAATTTTGATCGTGTTGGGATGGTAGCTTACCGATTGGTGCTTCAACCAAACCTATCTCGTCTTCATTATGTGTTCCATGTACCAATCATGAGAAAGAACATACCATATCCTTCACAAGTACTGAACTCAGAAGTCATACTGATGGAGAATGATCATTATTATGAAGAACAATTGATAGAGATTCTATATCATTTTGAAAATTCTCTATAAAACAGTACCACTCACTTGGTTAATTTTTATGGATGAACCGCCAATTTTAGGATGCTAAATGCGAACTTGAGGATATGATGATGGATAGGTATCCCCAAATATTTCTTTCCAAGTGAAAAATTTGGAGGGTGAAATTTACATAAAGGTGGGTAGAATGTACACCAAGATTTTATTATGAAATATTATCTTTAAATAATTTTAATTTTTATGTATCTTTCACTACATGAAATTGGGAGTTTAAAATAACTATGATATTCCTTTAGTATAAAATTACCATTATATCCTATCCATTTGGTTATCAGGAATAAGTATAGCTAATTTAAAATATGCATTATGTTACCATTGTCTATCAATTATTTATGAAAAATATAAATTAGATATTTTTATTTTCGAGTGAATTACTATTGGTAATGAAATTATATATATATATATATATGTGTGTGTGTGTTTGTGTGTGTGTTATATACATTATAATTTTTTTAATATTCATTTAATGGTTATTTAATCATAGGTTGTGAGTAAAAATTATTTCTTGTATAGAAACCAATAGTTTTTTAAAATTGTAATCATACGCCTTGGAATGAAGAACACCATTAATATTATGATTTAGGCACATTATAAATTTTTATATAAAAAATAAACATGTTTGTTTTATAGAGATATATAAAAATTTACTTCGGTTGAACTTTTTTTATTTTTATAATAAATTTCATGTTTCGAAGAATAATAAAATACAGTAAAATTTTATTGAAAATAACTTTTTCACTGAAATAATTTGTAAAGATAAATTATAATATTTAACGGTTTTAAAGAATGAATAGAATAAATTTTTATCCTTAAGTATAATATAGGTCATTATAATTAATTTTACATTCAATTCATATGTAATAACAATTCCATCTTTTGAAAAATTTTAACTTTTAAAACCTCATTCTCTCATTCCGAAAATGGAATAGATTATAAATAAATAAATGAAACTTCTTTGTTTTGAGGTTTTCAAAATGGTCTCCATATTTTGAATCATTAGTACCAGATAATGTTAATAGGATACTTTTATTATTGGGAATTATGAATAATAACTTTTGTGTTTATTTTTATTACTATGGTCGAAAGTAAATTAGGTTAGTAAAGGAAAAATTAATTTATAAAATTACTTTGACAAATGTAAAAATCATATTTGATGACTAAATTCTACCCTTGTCATCTTTTTTTTAAATGGAATCACACAATGGAAACTTTCCAAGGAATACGAAAAGAATGTAAAGAACTACTGAATGTGACAAAATGTCACAATCTCATTTTATATATGTATATTAATTTAATATATGGATAATTGGATGATAATATCGACAATAGGAAGTATTTAAAAATATCAAAGAATTAAATACATCATAAAAATTTATTTATAATTTTTACACATTATATAATTACCATTTTTGATGACAAAATTTTGATTCATAAATTACTTTATTAATAGAAATATGAAATAAATGGTTTTAAATATATATAAAAAATTAAATTGAATTAATTAAGGTGATCCAAGAATTTTATAGGTTACCATGAGATGTTAGTAGTATATTAAATAATTTATTTCGATGTTTTATTCCTGAGTGTATTTTATTTAATGTCAAATAAATTAATATTGTACAAATATAAACTATTGATATTTTATAAATATAAAATAATATTATTTTATTTTATAATTAATTAAATATTTAAAATTTCGTAGATAAAATTTTAAGATATTAAATGTTATAAATTATCCAATTATGGACAATTTACAATACCTATGTAAATATCTATAACCATTTATGATTTATTGTCACGACCTGTCCTCGGGGCCCGTGCCCTGACTACCCCAAGCCTGCCTTCCAAAGGCCAGGGGCTGGAAACTACCACCAAAGGCGTAAATCCCGATAACTGGGAAGGCATTGCCTCTATAAAAGTAAACAAAACACCACAGAGTACAAGCGGAAGTAAAACACTAAGTACAAAGAGAAAGTGCTGAAAAGTAAGTGGGCCAGAATACAGACCCAACTAAAAGTACAACTACTACTAAACGAAAGTACAACAGATAATGAAAAATTGGTGGAAGAAAGGAAGCAGCACCTGGTTCGTCCTCCTCAGATCCTACCTGAAGGGTAAGTACAGATGGTGGAACTCCTAGATCGTCCACCATGGATCCTACCTGAAGGGTAGGTACAGAAAGCTTCCACAACGCTCTCGCCCGTCTACCTCCTCTGAGTGTCGTCTCGTTGTGAAGTCCACCTCTGGGTACTGACTCGTCGTGTAGTCCACCTCCAAGTACCGTCCAGTCCTCGAACACTCGGCCACCTTCAGCACTGCCCATCGTCTACAACCAACACAACGAGGTGCGGGCATAGCCCGTGCAGGGGTGAGTATAACAATACTCAGTAGGGACCCTGAGACCCTCAAGGTCTCACTAAAACCAACAAGGTTAACCCAAAAAAAGATCTCAACAGATAACCTCTACTTAGTTATATGCACATGCATATACCTAAGTTATTAAGTAGCCCAACTCAATCATGAGGAAAACACCAAGGTCATGAAATCAACGGATAATCACTACCCATGTATATTCCCATACATATACCTAAGTTATCAAGTGAACAGTCTCAATAATGAGGTAAACAAAAAGTCTCATCTCAAACCAGGATTTTCATTATTGAAACCGTAACTGCTGAAGAGCTCTGTCTCTGGAGTGTACAGTGGTCCTGTCACGACTCCGAGGTACTGCTCACTAACCTAAGACTACAGAGGTACTCCTCCTGTCAAGTACCGCGGACCTGCCACCTCACATAGTAGTGCTTCCCGCCGGGGTCTGCCACCCAAAGACTCTAGTTCTCCCCCCTTATAGCCTACAGAGGTACTCCTCCTATCGAGTACTGTGGCTCTGCAACACAAACACAGAAGTGCTCCCCGTTGTGGGTCTGCCACCCAAACACAGTAGTGCTCCCCACAGGGCTATACAAGTCTCTCCGACTCGAATCGGACAAGCAGTCTTCAGGTCCCAGCCAGCTACACGGTCTCCGTACTTCGTATGCTCGTCTCTGGGAGGGTCCACTCCATGAGCTACTAGTCGATACTCTAAGTATCTCAAAGTCCCACAAAGAGGTATCTCAAAAGCCCGTATCGTCATAGGGGTCTCAACGCAATAGACGGTGCGTCAATCGGACGCTCGGTCTGTGAGTTACTATCCTTTTCATCCTAGGGACCCGGTTGGTTTCGTGAGTGAACCACTCCCGGCCGTATCTCAACTGTACCCCTAACTCTCATAGGGTATACTCATAGGGACCGTTTCTCAACGAGATCATCAACGCTGCTGACGGTTCGTCAAACGGACTTCCTGTCTGAAAGATATCAGCCTTTCCGTTCCAGGGGCTCGGTTGGAATTCGGGTGCAATCCAACCCGGCCACTATCCAACTATATCCAAATATCGATCGATGTATGCCAAATGTTCTGTCTCATCAAGAGGAATTCAACGAAATAGACGGCGCGTCAATCGGACGCCCGATCTTTGAGTTATTGGCTTTTTCGTTTCCAGGGGCATGGTTGGTTTCGTGAGCGAACCAACCCGACCGCACTCCGATGGCATCCAAACCTCGAGGGGAGTTATCCAAAAGATCTGTCTCACTTAGAGGAATCCATCAAAGTCAACGGCATGTCAATAGGACGTCCGGTGCTAATGATATAAGCGTTTCCGCTCCGAGGACCCAGTTGGTTTCGTGTACGAACCAACCTGGCCGAACCCAAAGTTTTCCGAAACCATGAGTGTAATATACCGAAACGAACGTATCGTTCCATGGATAACTACGCACCTGAAGGTGCGTCGATCATAGGTCCGTAGCCCATTATATGGGCATTTGAACAAAAGTGGTCTGAAAACAGTGTGGCCGAGCCGAAGTCGCGGAGCGGGGGCGGTGCGATGCCGCCCTCGCCGCTAGTTGGGGCCGGCGGCGAACCGCTGCCGCCCATATTCCAGCGGTGTGCTCGGGCGCCACCGCCTCCAGGCAGTCGGACGGCTCCGGCCGCCACCTCTGGTTGCCGGCGGCACCGCGCCGACGACCCACGCCTCCGGGTGTTTCCATGGGCCACCGGAGTTGCTCCGGTGGTCCGTTTTCAAAACCGTCTGAGCCGGTGTTCATCTCGGGTCTCGAACTTTACTGTGCAAGCTTCAAAATTACATTAAAGCCCCGTTTTGTCATCTCCCGTCAATCTGCACGTCTATTAACAAAACGCGCCATCTTCGTGGCTCTCCGGTGCGGCGCGTTGACGCCGCACCCCTTCGCCATGGCCCGAATCCGTCCGCAGATGTCTTCGGGTTTCTCCGACGCGGCGAGACGACATCACATCCTTGTTCTTCTTTTCAAGGCGCAGCGCGACGGCGCCACGCATTTCCTTGTCACATGATTTCGCATGGTGCGACGGCACCACGCCTTCTCGTACCAAACAACAAATTAACCAACATGAAAAAAAGGAGGAGGGTCGGCCATGTTTGTGCGGTCCGGCACCCTCGCGTTATTCGATAACTATTGGTTTTAAACCACGAAGATCGTCAAGTTGGTATTCGCGAAAAAAATAAATAAATAAAATTAAAACCCCTACCTTTGTTTCAAGAGCGGAGCTTGTTCGGAGGTTCATCGAAGAGAAAACGTCGCGGAAAGAGGCGACTTGGAAGGAGGAAGTCGTGTTGCGGGAACGGCGTCGCGGAAAGAGAGACGTTACGGAAGAACCATTGCGGAAAGAGACATCGCGTCGTGGATCGGTTTCGCGGAGTCGGTCTTCGAGGACTCGGCGTTCTTCGACGGAGTTCGATACATTCTTCGCATTCCTCGTGTTCTTCGTCGAAGAGGATGAAGAACTATAGATTTCCCTAGATTTTCTTCTCCAAAGGCTCTCCAACAACTAAGAAACTAACCCATAAATAAGTTAATCCTCACGTAATTTATTAACACCACATAACCTTTGAAATTCAAGATTTTTAATTAACTCACCTCATTAAATTACACAAGTTGACAAATTAAATGAAGGGGAGTTAATGGGGAGTTGAAGAGTTGAAGAATATGAAGGGGTGGGGTTCGTGTGGGCCCCAACTCCTTGATAACCTACAGAGGGATGTTGGGTAGTTAACCAAATTCCTCCCAAAGGATAAAAACACTTAGAGTAAAATAAAAATTGTTGTTAATTTTTTATTTTTAACTTCTACAATTTTTATCAACATCTCTCGTGTAAACGAAACTCTGGAACAGGAGTTCCTAAGCAATTACTGGCGCTACGGTTCCATCGGTGCCCTCAGAATTTGATTCCGAGCACCGGTTCAAAAGTTAGAAATTCCCGCTCATTCGTTCACTGAGCGTACCCGAGCTAATCTTTGGAAATTGATTCCGGGTACACCGGA
This sequence comes from Viscum album, assembly GCA_963277665.1. Taxonomy (NCBI): domain Eukaryota; kingdom Viridiplantae; phylum Streptophyta; class Magnoliopsida; order Santalales; family Viscaceae; genus Viscum; species Viscum album. Next base: position 273,625,201 of record OY728129.1, on the reverse strand, counting down.
CCTCGGATTCAGGCGCCGTCAGAAAATACGTTCTTTTAAAATTACAAAGAAAATTAAGAAAAAAATTTCCTTGAAATTTTCGGGTCTTTACATTACTCCCACCTTAGGGATTTACGTCCTCGTAATTATTCAACACAAACTAGGGTCACAAAAGCGGTACAGAGCACGCATCTGAGCCTTCCGCTCCCATGTGCTTACCTGGAGGTTTCTGTTCTGCCTACGAAAAGACACAAGAGGAATTGACCGTCCTCGTAGAATCTTCTCCTGTCGATCCTCGATCCCCATTGGAACCCTCGTGCATGACGCCCTATTATCGACGTCCAACTCCCGGAGGTCGGCGATGTGTGAAGGATCAAGCACGTATCTCCTCAGTTGAGATACTTAGAAAAACGTCGTGCACCTGGTGAAACTGAGGTGGATGGGTCAAGCGGTAAACCTCCTCGCCTACCCTGCTGAGGAGATGAAAAGGTCTACTAAACCTCGGAGATAACATGCCACCTAGGCCACACCTCTATAAACCTCATCGAGGTGAGACCCGTAGGGAAACATGGTCGCCATCCTCTAACTCCAGTGGTCTCTGCCTCCTGGATGACCTGGACCTTCTCTGTCGTGGCTTGGACCATCTCCGATCCCATAAGAGCTACAATGATTACTTCTTTGCCGATAAGATAAATCGGATCTCATCCCCTGGATGAACCCCTTTCTTTGCCTAATACAGTCAATCCCTATATGGATGATATTAATCCATACCAAGGATGAAGTCATAAGGCATCGACACTACTACCAAGAGATCCAACTGTTACTCTCGCCTCCAAGGGTTGAGTCACACTGTCGGCTTTAGTGTGTCATAACTGGGTCTCTTCCAGTAGGTATCTCAATCGTGAGGGTCAAGTTAACAGTATAATCCAGAACCACTTAGTAACAACACAAGAGAGGACATGATTGATAACATCAAAAAGGTAAGTGTCTTTATTATACTGCAGCTGATGGTACAAAGACACAAATATAACAACAACATCATGGAACTAGATATACACCACTAGTTCCGCTCATGTCCACTCGCTTCTGGAGATCCGTAGTCAAAAGCTTCTAATTCCTGAAGCTGAGATCTCTCATGTCCTCCTGTCCCATGTGGTCGGGGTGGACCTCCTGGTGGTGGTGGTGGCAATATCCCGAAGCGTCGTCCACCTCCTGCAGCACGGCCAGCTCCTCTGCCATGGCCGCCTACTCCTTGCGGTCCGCCCTGATTGAACATCTGCCTCTACCTCGGAGGTTCTTCATTTAACTGTTGGTCATCTGCATGGCGGGTCGGACAGTCACATGCCATGTGACCAACTCCACCACAGGAGTAACACTGCATGGCAGGTCTGGCTCTATCACTTCCCTTGGTTCCTTGCACTACTGACCCTAAGTCACTCGGTCAACCACCCCTAGGTCTGGTCCTCTTGGACCTCTCCATCATCTGTCTACTACCTACTGTAGAAGATTATGGCACATGCCAGCTAGTGGTGGGTCCTGCTACTGGAGACTGCTCAGCAAGGAAACTCTCCACCAAAAGGCTCGCTCCAACACCCCTGTCTGTGTCGGAATGCTGATTGGAACCACAAAAGCTCTAATCTCTCTCCTTAACCCCTTCTCGAAGGTTTGGGACCTGAAGAACGGGTCCCCTACCATATCTCTGTTGTAGCGCTAGAGGTCTATGAACCTCGCTGAATACTGTGCCACTGTCATGCTGCCTAGACGCAGCTGAAGTAGCTCCTGTATACGCACCGCTCGAAGGGTGGCCAGTACAAACTCTGCCCGGAACAGGCTCTCGATGTCTGCCCAAAGAAGAGTCTCCTCATCATGCATCTGGAGCATCAGGCTCCACCATCTTTCGGCTGCTGCCTGAAGAAGGTTGGCATCAAGGATAACCATGAAATCTGCTAGCATCCCCACTAGCCTGAAAACTCTCACCACAGCCTCCAGCCAATCCTCAGCCACCTGCGGGTCCGTCCCTCCCTGGAACCTGGGTGGCCTTTGGCGCTGGAACTCGTGAAGTGCACTCAAGAGACGTGCACCCTCTGCAGTTAGGTCTGGTGGCATCGGTGGCCCAACGGGTAGTAGTACCGCTGGTGCCTCAACTGTGATAGGGCCTTGTACTGAGGCCACGTCGCTCGGTGGGCTGTCAGTTCGTACCACTCTCGGGGCTCTAACTGGTCGTCCCCGGGGAGGCATCCTAAAAGAAACAACGTGACATGTTCAAACGATTTATACCTGGTGAGATGAACTGGTTTGAGCTGATATTTAAATAAAACTTCTGGAAACACACACGCAATCAATGTTTTCATGAACAATGTTGGGAATCAGTTGTCAGGGTCCCGGTGTATGGATACGTCGGCCGCCCGTACCAACACTGGACTCCCTGAACTGAAAACCACACTCGGTACTCTTAACACTATTGCTTTACAGAAAGAAAATATCATAGTTATATGTTCTGCGGAAGAACTGACTCCTCTAATACCAATTGTCACGAACCGTCCTCGGGTCCCGTGCCGTGACTACCCCAAGCCCGCCTTTCATAGGCCAGGGGCTGGTGACTAGCACCAAAGGTGTAAATCCCGATAACTGGGAAGGCATTGCCTTTATAAAAGTAAAAAAAACTCCACAGAGTACAAGCGGAAGTAAAACACTAAGTACAAAGAGAATGTTCTGAAAAGTAAGTGGGCCAGAATACAAACCCAACTGAAAGTACAACTACTACTGAACGAAAGTACAACAGAAACAGACAAATAGTTGGAATAAAGGAAGCATCTCATGGTTCGTCCTCCTCGGATCCTACCTGAAGGGTTGGTACAGATGGCGCATCTCATGGATCGTCCACCACGGATCCTACCTGAAGGGTAGGTACAGATAGCTTCCACAATACTCTCACCCGTCAACCTCATCTGAGTGTTGTATCTCCATGAAGTCCACCTCCGGGTACTGACTCGTCGTGTAGTCCACCTCCGGGTACCATCCAGTCCTCGAACACTCGGCCTCCGTCAGCACTGCCCGTCGTCTGCAACCAACACAACGAGGTGTGGGCATAGCCCGTGCAGGGGTGAGTATAACGATACTCAGCAGGGACCCCGAGACCCTCAATGTCTCACTAAAACCAACAAGTTTAACAAAAAAGATGATCTCAACAGATAACCTCTACTTAGGTATATGCACATGCATATACCTAATTTATCAAGTAACCCAACTCAATCATGAGGAAAACACCATGATCATGAAATCAACGGATAACCACTACCCAGGTATATGCCCATACATATACCTAAGTTATAAAGTGACCCATCTCAATCACGAGGTAAACAAAAAGTCTCATCTCAAACTAGGATTTTCATTATCGAAACCATAACTGCTGAAGAGCTCTGTCTATGGAGTGTACAGTGGTCCTGTCATGACTCTGAGGTACTGCTCACTAACCTAAGACTGCTGAGGTAATCCTCCTGTTGAGTACCGTGGGCCTGCCACCTCACATAGTAGTGCTTCCCGCCGGGGTCTGCCACCCAAACACAGTAGTGCTCCCCCCTCATAGCCTACAGAGGTACTCATCCTATAGAGTACCGTGAGTCTGCCACCCAAACACAGTAGTGCTCCCCACTGTGGGTCTGCCACACAAACACAGTAGTGCTCCCCACTAAGCTATACAAGTCTCTCCGACTCGAATTGGACAAACAGTCTTCATGTCCCAGCCAGCTACACGGTCTCCGTACACCATACGCTCGTCTCTGGGAGGGTCTGCTCCATGAGCTACTGGTCGATACTCCAAGTATCTCAAAGTCCCACAAATAAGTATCTCAAAGGACTGCCTCGTAATAGGGGCCTCAACGCAATAGACGGTGCGTCAATCGGACGCCTGGTCTGTGAGTTACTAGCCTTTTCATCCGAGGGGACCAGTTGGTTTAGTGAGGGAACCAATCCCGGCTGTATCTCAACTGTACCCCTAACTCTCATAGGGTATACTCATAGGGACCGTTTCTCAATGATATCATCAACGTCGCTGACAGTTCATCAAACGGACGTCCTGTATGAATGATATCATCTTTTCCATTCCATGGGCTCGGTTGGATTTCAGGTGCAATCCAACCGGGACACTTTCCAACTGTATCCAAATCTCGAGCGAAGTATGCCAAACATTCCATCTCATAAAGAGGAATTCAATGAAAAAGACGGTGCATCAATCGGACACCCGATCTGTGAGTTATTGGCTTTTTTTTGTTCCAGGGGCCCGATAGGTTTCGTGAGTGAACCAACGCGACCGCACTCCGACGGCATCCAAACCTAAAGCGGAGTAAGCCAAAATATCTATCTCACATATAGGAATCCATCAATGTCGACGACATGTCAATCGGACGTATGCTGCTAAAGATATAAGTGTTTCCGCTCCGAGGGCCCGGTTGGTTTCGTGTACGAACCAACCTGTACGAACCCAAAGTTCTCTGAAACCTTGAGTGTAATATACCGAAACGACCGACTCGTTCCAAGGATCACTACGCAATTGACGGTGTGTCGATCGTAGGTCTGTAGCCCATGATATGGGCATTTGACCGAAAGTGGTCTGAAAACAGGGGGTTTGGGCCCGGGCCGACCCGAACCGGGTCGACCCGACCCGGGTCCGACCCGGCTGCACCCGGTCCGGCCCAGCCCGGCCAGCTCAGTCCGTCCCGACCGGCCAGCCGAGGCTCGGCGGGGCCGAGCCGAAGTCGCGGACCGGGGGGTGGTGCGCCGCCGCCCTCGCCGCTAATTGGGGCCGGCGGTGAACCGCCACAGCCCATCTTCCGGCGGCGCACTCGGGGGCCGCCGCCTCCTGGCGGCGGGACGGCTCCGGTCGCCGCCTCGGGTCGCCGGCGGCGCTGCCCCAGCGACCCGCGCCTCCAGGTTTTTCCACGGGCCACCGGAGTTGATCCGGTGGTCCGTTTTCAAAACCGTCTGAGCCGGTGTTCATCTCGGGTCTCGAACTTTACTGCGCAAGCTTCAAAACTACATTACGGCCCCGTTTTGTCGTCGCCCGTCAATCCGCACGTCTATTAACATAACGCGCCTTCTTCGTGGCTCTCCGGAACGGCGCGTTGATGTCGCGCCCCTTCATCATGGCCCGACTCCATCCGCGGATGTCTTCGGGTTTCTCCAACACGGCGCGACAGCGTCACTTCCTTGTTCTTATTTTCACGGCGTGGCGCGACGGCGCCACTCATTTCCTTGTCGCATGATTCCGCGTGGTGCGATGGCACCACGCCTTCTCGTACCAAAATACAAAGGAACCAATATGAAAAAAAGGGTGAGGGTCGGCCGTGTTTGTGTGTTCCGGCCCCCTCGCGTTATTCGATCACTATTGGTTTTAAACCACGAAGATCGTCAAGTTGGTATTCACGAACATTATAAATAAATAAAATTAAAACCCCTACCTTGGTTTCAAGAGCGGAGCTTGTTCGAAGGTTCGTCGAAGAGAAAACGTCATGATATAATCGTCGCGGAAAGAGGCGACTTGGAAGGAGGAAGTCACGTCACGGGAACGGCGTTGCGGAAAGAGAGACGTTACAGAAGAACCGTTGCGGAAAGAGACGTCGCATCATGGATCGGTGTCACGTATTCGGTCTTCGAGGACTCGATGTTTGTCGATGGAGTTCGATACGTTCTTCACGTTCCTCGTGTTCTTCGTCGAAGAGGATGGAGAACTCTAGTTTCCCCTAGCTTTTGTTCTCCAAAGTCTCTCAAGCAACTCATAATCTAACCCATAAATAAATTAAGCCTCACTTAATTTATTAACACCACAAAAAATTTGAAATTCAAGAGTTTGAATTAACTCACCTCATTAAATTACAGAAGTTGTCAAATTAAATTAAGGGGAGTTAATGGGGAGTTGAAGCACTGAAGAATATGAAGGGGTGGCGTTCGTGTGGGCTCCAACTCCTTCATAACCTACAAAGGGAAGTTGGGTAGTTACCCACCTTCCTCCCAAAGGATAAAAACACTTAGAGTAAAATAAAAAATGTTGTTAAATTTTTATTTTTAACTTCTACAATTTTTATCAACTTCTCTCATGTAAACGCAACTCCGAAACCAGAGTTCCTAAGCAATTACCGGCGTTACGGTTCCATCGGTGCCCTCAGAATTTGATTCCGAGCACCGGTTCAAAAGCTAGAAATTCTCGCTCGTTCGTTCACTGAACGTACCCGATCTAAACTTTGGAAATTGATTCCGGGTACAACGGACCTCGGATTCAGGCGCCGTCAGAAACTGTGTTCTTGTAAAATTCCAAATAAAATTAAGAAAAAAATTTTCTTGAAATTTCCGGGTCTTTACATTATTCCCACCTCCGGGATTTACATTCCCATAAAGCTTCAACACAAACTAGGGTCACAAAAGCGGTACAGAGCACGCATCTGAGCCTTCCGCTCCCATGTTCTTACCTGGAGTTTTCTATGCTGCCTATGAAAATGCACAAGAGGAATCGACCGTCCTCGTAGAATATGCTCTCGTCGATCCTCGATCCCCACTGGAACCTCCATGCATGATGCCCTATTATCGACGTCCAACTCCCTAAGGTCGGTGATGTGTGAAGGATCAAGCACATATCTCCTCAATTGAGATACTTTGAAAAACGTCATGCACCTGGTGCAACTGAGGTGGATGGGTCAAGCGGTAAACCTCCTCTCCTACCCTACTGAGGACGTGAAATGGTCTACTGAACCTCGGAGATAACATGCCGCCTAGGCCACACCTCTGTAAACATCATCGAGGTGAGACCCGTAGGGAAATGTGGTCGCCATCCTCGAACTCCAGTGGTCACTGCCTCCTGGATGACCTGTACCTTCTCTGTCGTGGCTTGGACTATCTCCAGTCCCACAAGAGCTGCAATGATTCCTTCTTTTCCGATAAGAGAAATATGATCTCATCCACTGGATGAACCACTTTCTTTGCCTAATAAAGTCAATACTGACATGGATGATACTAATCCATACCAAGGATGATGTCGTAAGGCCTCAACACTACTACCAAGGGATCCAACCGTTACTCTCGCCTCCAAGGGTTGAGTCACACGGTCGGCTTCAGTGTGTTGTAACTTGGTCTCTTCCAGTAGGTATCTCACACGTGAGGGTCAAGTCAACAGTTTAATCCAGAACCTCTTAGTAACAACACAAGAGAGGACGTGATTGATAACATCACAAAGGTAAGTGTCTTTATTATACTGCAGCTCATGGTACAAAGACACAAATATAACAACCACATCATGGAACTAGATATACACCACTAGTTACGCTCCTTTCCACTCGCTTTTGGAGATCCGTAGTCAAAAGCTTCTACTGCCTGAAGCTGAGCTCTCCCATGTCCTCCTGTCCCCTGCGGTCGGGGTGGACCTCCTGGTGGTGGTGGTGGCGACATCCCGAAGCGTCGTCCACCTCTAGCTGCACGGACAACTCCTCTTCCATGGCCGCCTGCTCCTTGCGGTCCGCCCTGGTCGAACCTATGCCTCTGCCTCGAAGGTTCTTCATTTAACTGCTGGTCATCTGCATAGAGGGTCGGACAGTCACGTGCCATTTGAGAAACTCTGCCGCAGGAGTAACACTGCATGCCAGTTCTAGCTCCGTCACTTCCCTTGGTTCCTCGTACTACCGAACCTAAGTCACGCGGTCGACCACCTGTAGGTCTGGTCCTCTTGGACCTCTGCGTCATCTGTCTACTGCCTGCTGTAGAAGATTCGGGCACATGCCAGCTAGTGGTGGGTACTTCTGCTGGAGACTGATCAGGAAGGAAACTCTCCACCAAAAGGGCTCTCTCCAACACCCCTGTCTATGTCGGAATGTTGAGTGGAACCACAGAAGCTCTAATCTCTCATTTAAGCCCCTGATCGAAGGTTCCGGCCCTGAAAAACGGGTCTCGTACCATATCTGTGGAGTAGCGCGAGAGGTCTGTGAACCTCGCTGAATACTGCGCCACTATCATGATGCCCTGACGCAGCTGAAGTAGCTCTTGTATACGCACCGCTCGAAGGGTGGCTGGTACAAACTCCTCCCGGAACAGGCACTCGAAGTCTTCCCAAAGAAGATTCACCTCGTCATGCATCTGGAGCATCTGGATCCACCATCTTCCGGCTGCTTCCTGAAGAAGGCTGGGAGCAAGGATCACCATGAAATCTGCTAGCATCCCCACTAGCCTGAAAACTCTCACCACAGCCTACTGCCAATGCTCAGCTGCCTGCGGGTCTGTCCCTCCCTAGAACCTTGGTGGTCTCTGGCGCTGGAACTCGTGCAGTGCACTCAAGCGACGTGCACCCTCTGCTACTGGGGCTGGTGGCATCGGTGGCCCAACGGGTAGTAGTACTGCTGGTGCATCCGCTGGTGCCTCAACTGTGATATGACCCTGTACTGAGGCCACGTCGCTCGGCGGGCTGTCAGTACGTACCACTCTCAGGGCTCTAGCTGGTCGTCCATGGGGAGGCATCCTGAAAGATACAACGTGACAATGTCAAACAATTTATACCTGGTGAGCTGACCTGGTTTGAGCTAATATTTAAATAAAACTTCTGGAAACATACACGCAATCACTGTTTCCGTGCACAAAGTCGGAAATTAGTTGTCAGGGTCCAGGTGTATGGATACATCGGCCGCCCGCACCAACACTGGACTCCCTGAACTTAAAACCACACTCGGTACTCCTAACACTATTGCTTCACAGAAAGAAAATATCAGAGTTATAAGTTCTACGGTAGAACCGATTCCTCTAATACCAATTGTCACGACCCGTCCTCGGGGCCCGTGCCATGACTACCCAGAGCCCGCCTTCCATAGGCCAGGTGCTGGAGACTAGCACCAAAGGCGTAAATCCCGATAAATGGGAAGGAATTTCCTTTATAAAAGTAAACCAAATACCACAGAGTACAAGCGGGAGTAAAACACTAAGTACAAAGAGAAAGTGCTGAAAAGTAAGTGGGCCAGAATACAAACCCCACTGAATGTACAACTACTACTGAACGAAAGTACAACATAAAAAGACAAACAGCTGGAAGAAAGGAAGCAGCTCTTGGGTCGTCCTGCTCGGATCCTACCTGAAGGGTAGGTACAGATGGCGCAGATCCTAGATCATCCACCACGGATCCTACCTGAAGGGTAGGTACAGATAGCTTCCACAATGGTCTATCCCTTCAACCTCCTCTAAGTTTCGTCTCACCGTGAATTCCACCTCCGGGTACTGACTCGTCGTGTAGTCCACCTCCGGGTACCATCCAGTCCTCGAACACTCGGCCTCCCTCAGCACTTCCCGTCATCTGCAACCAACACAACGCAGTGTGGGCGTAGCCCGTGCAGGGGTGAGTATAACGATACTCAGTAGGGACCCCGAGACCCTCAACGTCTCACTAAAACCAACAAGGTTAACCAAAATGAAGATCTAAACAGATAATCTCTACTTAGGTATATGCACATGCATATACCTAAGTTATAATGTAACCCAACTCAATCATGAGAAAAACACCAAGATCATGAAATCAACGGATAACCACTACCCAAGTATATGCCCATTCATATACCTAAGTTATCAAGTGATCCATCTCAATCATGAGGTAAACAAAAACTCTCATCTCAAACCAGGATTTTTATTATCGAAACCGTAACTGCTGAAGAGATCCGTCTCTGGAGTGTACAGTGGTCCTGTCACGACTCCGAGGTACTGTTCAGTAACCTAATACTGCTGAGGTACTCCTCCTGTCGAGTACTGCGGGCCTGCCACCTCACATAGTAGTGCTTCCCTCCAGGGTCTGCCACCCAAACACAGTAGTGCTCCCCCCTCAAAGCCTACAGAGGTACTCCTCCTGTCGAGTACCGCATGTCTTCCACCCAAACACAGTAATGAAACCCGTTGTGGGTCTACCACCCAAACACAGTAGTGCTCCCCACTGGGATATAAAAGTCACTCCGACTCGAATCGGACAAGCAGTCTTCATGTCCCATCCAGCTACACGGTCTCCATACTCTGTACGCTCGTCTCTGGGAGGGTCCTCTCCATGAGCTACTGGTCGATACTCCAATTATCTCAAAGTCCCACGAAGAATTATCTCAAAGTACCGCCACGTCATAGGTGTCTCAACGCAACAGACGACGCGTCAATCAGATGCCCGGTCTGTGAGTTACTAGCCTTTTCATCCCAGGGGCCCGATTGGTTTCGTGAGCGAACCAATCCCGGCCATATCTCAACTGTACCCTTAACTCTCATAGGGTATACTCATAGGGATCGTTTCTCAACTATATCATCAATGCCGCTGATGGTTCGTCAAACGGACGTCCTGTATGAAAGATATCAGCTTTTCCGTTCGAGGGGCTCGGTTGGATTTTGGGTGAAATCCAACCCGACCACTATCCAACTGTATCCAAATCTCAAGATAATTATGCCAAAAGTTCCGTCTCATCAAGAGGAATTCAAAGAAACAGATGGCGCGTCAATCGGACGCCCGGTCTGTGAGTTATTGGCTTTTTCGTTCCAGGGGCCCGGTAGGTTTTGTGAGCGACCCAACCCGACCGCACTCCGACGACATCCAAACCTTGAGCGGAGTAAGCCAAAAGATCCGTCTCACTTAGAGTAATCCATCAAAGTCGATGGAACATCAATCATACGTCCAGTGCTAAAGATATATGTGTTTCCGCTCCGAGGGCCCGGTTGGTTTCGTGTACGAACCAACATAGCCGAACCCAAAGTTCTCCGAAACCTTTAGTGTAATATACCGAAACGACCGTTTCGTTCTAAGGATCACTACGCAATTGACGGTGCATCGATCAGAGGTCAGTAGCCCATGATATGTGCATTTGGCCGAAAGTGGTCCGAAAACGAGGGGTCTGGGCCCGGGCCGATCCGAACAGGGATGACCCGACCCAAATCCGACCCGGTTGGACCCGGTCCGGCCCGGCCCGGCCGGCCGCGGCTCGGCATGGCCGAGCCGAAGTCACGGAGCAGGGGGCGATGCGCGGCCGCCCTCGCCGCTAATTGGGGCCAGCGGCGAACCGCCGCTGCCCATCTTTCGGCGGCGCGCTCGGGCGCCGCCGCCTCCGGTCGCCGGCGGCGCCGCACCGGCGACCCGCGCCTCTGGGTGTTTCCGCGGGCCACCAGAGTTGCTCCGATGGTCCATTTTCAAAACCGTCTGAGCCGGTGTTCATCTCGGGTCTCGAACTTTACTGTGCAAGCTTCAAAATTACATTGTGGCCATGTTTTGTCGTCGCCCGTCAATCCACACATCGATTAACAAAACGCGCCGTCTTCGTGGCTCTCCGGCATGCCGCATTGACGCCACGCCCCTTCGCCTTGGCCCGACTCCGTCTGCGGATGTCTTCGGGTTTCTCCGACGTGGCGCGACGGCGTCGCGTCCTTGTTCTTCTTTTCACAGGGCGACGCGACGGCGCCGCGCATTTCCTTGTCGCATGATTCCACGTGGTGCGATGGCACCACGACTTCTCGTACCAAACCATAAAGGAACCAACATGGAAAAAAAAGGAGGGTCGGCCGTGTTTGTGTGGTCCGCCCACCTCGCGTTATTCGATAACTATTGGTTTTAAACCACGAAGATCGTCAAGTTGGTATTCACGAACAAAATAAATAAATAAAATTAAAAACCCTACCTTGGTTTCAAGAGCGGAGCTTGTTCCGAGGTTTGTCGAAGAGAAAACATCGCGGTATGACCATCGCGGAAAGTGGCGACTTGGAAGGAGTAAGTCGAGTCGCGGGAACACCGTCATGGAAAGAGAGATGTTGCGGAAGAACCGTTGCGGAAAGAGACGTCGCGTCGTGGATCAGTGTCGTGGAGTCGGTCTTTGAGGACTCAGCGTTCTTTGACGGAGTTCGATACCTTCTTCGTGTTCCTCGTGTTCTTCATCGAAGAGGATGAAGAACTCTAGATTTCCCTAGCTTTTCTTCTCCAAAGGCTCTCAAGCAACTAGGAAACTAACCCATAAATAATTTAAGTCTCACTTAATTTATTAACACCACAAAACCTTTGAAATACAAGATTTTGAATTAACTCACCTCATTAAATTACACAAGTTGTCAAATTAAATGAAGGGGAGTTAATGGGGAGTTGAAGAGTTGATGAATATGAAGGGGTGGGGATAGTGTGGGCCCCACCTCCTTCGTAACCTACAAAGGAAAGTTGGGTAGTTACCCAAATTCCTCCCAAAGGATAAAAACACTTAGAAGAAAATAAAAATTGTTGCTAAATTTTTATTTTTAACTTCCACAATTTTTACCAACTTCTCTCGTGTAAAAGCAACTCCGGAACAGGAGTTCCTAAGCAATTACCGGCGCTACGGTTCCATCGGTGCCCTCGGAATATGATTCCGAGCACTGGTTCAAAAGTTATAAATTCTCGCTCGTTCGTTCCCTGAATGTACCCATGCTAAACATTGGAAATTGATTCCGGGTACACCAGACCTCGGATTCAGGCACCGTCAGAAACTGCGTTCTTGTAAAATTTCAAAGAAAATAAAGAAACAATTTTCCTTGAAATTTCCGAGTCTTTAGATTTATAATATTTTTACCATATTTAAAAATAAATAGATTAAATAAGCATAAATCAAAATGATAAAGATTAAAACAAAATAATAACTTGTATATATATTATTGGTTTAGAGGATTTCCTACCATATTCATCTTTTATAAAAAATTATCCAATTTACGGTCATTTTAATATAAAAATTAATTTATATTAATTTAATAGTTTTCTTATTTCTAATGGCGCCCCACCCCTCTCTGATAAAAGGTGACATCCTCTTCTCTTTTAATCACACCTCTAAAGACCATTTTCTTGAACAAAATATGCCTATTTCCACTCCAAACATCCCTCACTCCATCCGAGAGGTGACATGTTGGTCAGAGAGCCATCCAATGGTGACATTGATGGAAAATCCAAAGATGATACTCGAAAGAGAGGTAATTATTTAATCACCTCTTTCAAAATTATTTTCTTCGTCTACTTCTATTATTATGATGTCTCTATACTAAAGTAATAAATATAGTATCCTCTACATTATAAGATGTTATTATAATTATGGTACAAACATCATACCTCATTTTATACATCATATGAATAACAATATCACTATTCATGCATATGTACCACTTATTGTATCCCTTCCATGGTTGAATTTTTTATTCAGCAATACATTATATGGATTGGTATAATTATTAGTATGTTATATGTAAATAATCAATATAAATTGATAATTATTCTTTATAATTATTATACCATCCATTTTCATGCCATTAAACCATTAAGTGAATGATATCGTCGCTCGTGCGTATGTACAGACTATCATCTCCATAATGCCAAGTGATTAATTATACATGATTTTATTTAAACCATGATTATATAAAATAATGTAATAAATAATAATGATATATATTTTTGTAAAACCATTTTTAAAATCATATTACTATAACCTAAAAAGTGGAATGTGAACTTATTTAACAAAACATTCATAAGAACATAAAGCAATTATTATCTAAATAACAAGTGACAATGAAATGTTACAAACAAATGGATGATAATATAAAAATACATGATATCATAAAAATTATAATGATTTTGGAATATGTCCACAAAATTATTTAAATAATTATATAGGTCTTTCGGATACATAAGAAGGATATCAGGCCCATGGAAATGGATAACTTCACAATCACATTATAATATGATATAGATTATACATAAGTATTTTCTACAGTACATTTATCATCCAAATCCATTTTTCCTAATTATGTCATAATATTTGTATTATTATGAAATTGTTTAAAGTGAATTTTACCCATTGGTAATTTTTTATTATACAGTATAAAGAAATCTTTTGGCATTTTTGGTATGAGTTACTTTTTAATATTTCTGGAAAAATTGTGAGGAGAAATTTTTTTACTTATATGGAATGAATGGATATTTACATCTTCATAACTCATTATTTCCATGAAGATTCCATTTGAATGATTTAATTTTTATTTTAAACAAATTTCATTTTATTTAATATTTTTTGGCATGTTGATAAGTGAAATTGTTTTTGAAGAAGAAAGCATATTTTCCTCGAGAATTAGGTACATGTGTTTTATCAAAAATATTTTCCATATAAGATAATTTTATTTAAATAGGGTTATGTTTATATCCCTATTATTCTAATGATTATATTTTTTAATTATGGAATGATATTTTATATGGAATATATTATAATTGAATAGTGTTTAAGAAATTCATTTTATTTATTAGGTTATGAGATGATGAATAATTATTTTGTGTGGAATATGTTAGATGATTACATTATGAAATTGGTTAGACCTATATATCCCCACAATGAATTGGCTAAATATTTATATCTAATGAGATATAAATTATAGTAATGGGATGTAAACATGGTATTGTAATAGAGGGATAGAACATCATGTAAACCAGGTATAGTAATAGACATTTTCCCTTATGATGGTCTTAGAAATGAGCCATGGATAATATTAACTGAATTTCTATGATTTTGTGTATACCAAAAAACATCATGTAATATCTTATGAATTTTGGTATTATTTCCATTAATTATAATGAAATTTTATCCCATGACATGATATTATGAGAGTTCATATGAAGGATAAGGCAATAAAATGTTATGTTCTTATTTATTATGATAATGATGTGATTGATATTTCCCATTTATACTATTAGTGAGAATTTGTTCTCAGACATTCATATGATTCCTTTCCCCTAGTCATGAATAATGTTATTACGTTAGTTATGTAATTAAAGAGTCTAGTTATGAAGAAGTAAGTTGTGGAAAATGAAGATGTTTTATGATCCAACTGTTTATAATGCAGAATTTCTAAATCCACAATACTTATATGGTCATGTTGTGGATTTCTTATATGTGGTAGTGAATTGACATCAATTTTGAAGTAATATCAATTTATGAAAAGTATGGGTTGTTATAATAACCTTCTAGTCAGCAATTGTAACACCCTATTGTCCCTTTCATGAATTATCCTAAGTGTTCCTTCCCATATTACTCGCATACAGACAAATGAAATTTTATTCAACCATTCATGTTTTCATGATAATTTATCTTCCACTTATTAAAAAACAAATTGAATTATACTAATATAAAATTTACATTTCTTCAAATGTTTAATACATAATTTATTCTTCATAGAAAAAATTTATCTAATTAATAAAGACTTTGAAGAAACTATTTTAGGACACAGAAGAATCAATAATTTTTTATTTTATAGTAGAAGATGAAAGATGAATCATACAATGATAGTCTTGAAAAAATTTCTTCTTAGGTACCAATATATTAATTTTCCTTTTACGTATGTTCAAGGTATCAATTCACCATTTTTTCTAGAATATGATGGATATACTTACTAGAAACAATATCCATGTATACTCTTCCAATTTCATAGACTATATTTAATTGATATACCTCAGGTTATTAATAATAGTCCACCGTTGTCATGTATCGTCATCAAAATGATAAATATCCCAAATGATTTTTTCACGACCCTAATACTGAAGAACATAATATATTTTGTTGTGGTAATGATCTATTTACCAGAAACTAGTGTATCATTTGATCCAATAATAGAATATGGAAATTTCCTCATGAATGACTCAATAGAAAATTTTCTATCCTTTTATCAATTTCATGTTCAACATGATTAATTTATTGATAAAAGTTTTTCAGAATATCAACTATATAATTAATTCCAACACTCAAATCATTTAGTTTCATATGAGGATAATTATTTCATTTTTAATTGTAGTCGACATTAATATGGTTTCTTTAGGTTCCAAAAATCAACTAAAACTAAAATAATTGAGTGAGAAACAATAATAAATGTTAGGGACCACAAAATTTTGAAAAGTAATATACAGGATGTCTAAATTATAACACATTCCTCTTTAATATATGCCACATTAAGTTCATCATAGGTTATTTATAGCTATATTATATTTAAATAATTCATTATGATTCTTAAATATTTTATGAATTTTCAAGGCATATCCATTGAGAGGGTCAAAATAGGTGTGTGTCACGGTCCATTTCAAAGCTCTAGATCCTGATCGATTCTAGAACAGTGTAGTGCATTCAGAGATGTTACCCCTATCTAAATCTATTCTAGGGCCACACAAACATATAATATCTAAAAAGAGTTATATTCTTTTTAAACTACTCATTATATCTTTACCAAAAGTTAAATACATATTCGTAGACATTGAATCTTCATTAGACATATGCTAAGAGATATCCATATATACATCCTTAGAAATATCCCTAATGATCTCACTAAAATATTCTCATCCTAGTTTTCAAAGGATGACTAATAATTCCCTTTGATAACAATTTTAGTGGCCCCAACATGTCATACATGGATAATTTATCTTTTGATATGAAAATTTTATACATTATATAGAAACACATTAGAGTAATGTAATTGTTTAGTGCCTTTGGAATCATGGAAGACATTAATGGAATTTGGTGAAATATTTTAAACATATCTTATACAGACCATGCATATTAGTGGACCAAATTATAAATGTTATTCATAAACTTGAGAAAGGAAACATAAGAAATGATGAGCTCAGATACTCATTAATTCTAAATAAAGAAGATATGTAAACATAACATGGGAAAGAGCATATGAGATCCTGAGCATATCATTGTAAAATAATATCATGAATATAAAATATCATAATCAGTAATCATGAAACAATGATAGTATGTTTATAATACATTAATCATAAGATAATCATCGAGCATAAACCATGTGATCATGAAATTATCATAAGACATATATTTGTGGAATAATAATGAACATATAAAGCCTTCTCTCAAGGTTTCCTACCAAAAAATTCATAACATTTAAGGCATGGATTAATCATTAATCTACCTGCTTCGAGATTGTGATGACCTCTAATGTACCCACTTTTTTAAGGATTTAGATGACCACCCATGTACCCTTATTTAACGATATTTTGATGACCACTTCATGTAACATTTTTATGTAGGATTGTTGTGACCTCCTATGAAACATATTGTTTTTTGATTGGGATCATCATCCATGTAACCTATTGGATCCCTAAACATTTATCATTACCAAATACATTGGAGGTAGATATATTTCCAACCCATCACACAATGAAATCCATATAAATATTTTCCATGGGATAAAAAACTAATTATCATATCAAAATTTAGGAAATGAAATAATTATTATTAAAATTACATAATAGCATAACATGTGGAAAATAAAAAGGTTTTATAATCATTTAATCTTATATAACCAATTTAAATATGTTGCATTGATTACTCTATAAACTAGGGAATAGAAACATGTTTCATAAAAAACATTTCATCATAATGAAAAATAGATAAAAGAATGAATGGTAATAATTTCCATGGATCATATCCTTATTAAATCATAAACTATATCGAAGCCCGACAACATAGATGGTGGATGATTTTGAAGGATCACTTGGAGAATTCAATATGAGAAATTATCTTTCTATAATAAAATTAATTTCTAAAATATAAAACATTATAAAAAAACTTTTCTTAAAAAATTATCATAAAACAATATTTAAAAATATTTAATAAATAATATATAGAACATATGGTTTTTTAGTAAATTAGATTTGTGACTAAAGAGAGAAAATAGATTGGATTTTCTTAAAAAATAATTATTCATTATCTTATGTAACAATGAGTGGTGAATAGAACCCTTACATAAAGATAGCATGAAGAACCATATGTGGAGAAAATTCATGAAATTTCATGAGATATAGATTATAATATTTCATCAATGGAAGAATAATCATATATAATCATGGTAAATGATTAGACTATACCAATAAACTCATACCACTTTGGTAACTTATAATAATAATACCCAGAAAGAATAACTTTACATGAAGAATAAAATATAATTAAAATATAGAGATTCATTATATTAAAATTATAATTGGGTTGTATATAAATCACATAATTGAATAATCTTTCATAATATAAGATATCTCTCAAAGAGGGTAATTTGAGACAAAATTATCATACCACATTGGTAACATTGAAATTGTAACCCCGTGAAAGTCCGATCAGAAAATATCTGTGTAAATACCAAAAAAAATTAATTATAATAATCTTAAATTACATTCTTGGTATGTATGTAAATAATATATAAAAAACAGGCATTGAAAATATCATTTTTTGACAAATGTATAAATTAAGGAAAAAATAAACTACATATTGAGTAACATTTGAATCGTGAGATATATGAAATAATAAAAAAGAATTATAAATTTTCATTTAATTAACTAAATTAAATTTATTATATAATATTAAATAGGGAGTTATATACATTACAAAAAAATAAGTGGTGTATATTTCATAATTTTTGAAGAGAATTGAGTCTATGAATCCTGTTCATATAGGTCATGACTTCAATTGTACTCATTGAATCATCCTCTAATAATAAATATAATTTTATTATTAATATAATTAAGAAATATAATCATTTAAATAATATCTATTATGATTTTATTATGACCCTTTAATAACTATTTATTAATAATTTGATGTTAATGTTAGGTTTCTGGTAATAATAACATCGTTTTAACCTATTTTTTAATTTGTTTTATATTCTGAAATATTAATTTAATGAATAATCCTTATCTATATTAATTGTAAAAAATATATGAATATAATATATATTCTATCCATATGTATATATAATAATATATAAAATATTGAAATCTTAAATGAATGACACCATTCATGGAGATTTCTGTTTGTACGTACACTTGAACACAATATGAATTTTATTATCGAATTATTTAAATAGAAAGAATATAAGATATTATCATTATATAATATTTTTTGTGTCATATTTATCACATATATTTTCTAATAACAAATTTAATAACTTCTATTAATAGCGTGAACGAATCCAATCACTACGTGTGGTGGTTTCCCCTCTTACTCATGACAGACGTTATCATATTCCCATGAAATAGAAATCATGACGGTATGTGTGATATAAAAAAATCCATAATAATAATAAATTCCTAAAAACATAAATATCATATATAAACTATAAGTCCATCATTTTTTCATAACATGAAATTTTGTAATGGAAGGAAGAATAACGTTGGTTCGAGAGATGGTAGTCAGATATACAAATGAATGATGACTAGTTATCCCATTTTATTAAAGTGTGTAATGTTGTATTTCATACCATTAACATAAAATAATCTGAGTATATTTAATTTAATGCAGTTATTATATAATAAATATGTAAGAATAAATTAATAGTTAAGATGAATAAATAATACAAAGAGTTCCATGTTGAATGTCACCTCTTCTTGGAGTAACTTCTTCTTCTTTACACTAGAAAACTTTAATGGTTTGATAAATGACAGGGGATGTCTACTAAAAAGAATTTATGGAAGTGGGGTAGTGATTTGTGATGATTTTTATGTTAATTGTTTTTATATATGTGAATTTGTGTGGGGGGGGGGTGAGTAAACTTCTATAGTAATGAAGGATTGGCATTCTTATAAATAGAAAAGTCTAGATAATATTTGGTTGTATACCTTACAAAATGTTCTTCCAATAATTAAGCCTTTATAAATATATATGATATATTTTCATAATTTTTCCTTAAAAGTGATTTTGTAAATGTTTCTAGGACATTTTTTCCTTGAGTCTAATGTTTAGTCCCTTAGTAAACTCATTTTTTCATAATCATTATGATTAATTTTAATTGTTTTGACAAATCACATTGGTTAAAAATTACGTTGGGTGTATAAAAAATAAAAATAATAATTATTATAAATAGAAAATCTATATTTTCAAATTTATTTCCCTGTAGTAGGGGAAATTTATTTAAATTAATCCCATAGATGGGATGAAACAACAGGTTGTTAAATGGAATTTGTTCAAAATATAAAAACGTTTTTATATCCAATATCTATATTAATTATATTCTAATGTCATAAATTGAATTTATAGATTAATAATACATCAATTTTTTTTATGTAAAAACAATTTAAAAACTAGTTTTACCCTAAATATTTTATAGATTAAAAGGAAGTTTTCAATTAAAATTTCGAATGTTTAACAATTTATTAAAAAAATGAAACTTTTTTAAAAAATATAACAAAAAATAACCTAAATTTAATTTTTAAATTCGAAATGAATTTTTTCCATTAAACTATTTTTTAAAAAGATTCAATATTCATGTATAAAATATGTTAGTCACAAAATGGATCCAGTTTTTTTTTTGAAAATTACACTTTCTATACGTATAATTTCATGGATTATTATTTTATTGTAGAAAAATTATAATATGTGTATTAATAATTGGAACTAATATATATATAGATATATATTATTAAAATAAATATCATTAATTTATTTGGTTATATTCTTTTGTAGAAAAAAAAATTCATTGCGTAAAATGGTTTTCTAAAAAAAATCTTTTTATCTTCAAAGGGTTTTATATTAACTTATTATTAGTTGGTGACCAAAAAATTAAATTAAAAAATATAAAAAATATTTCGTTAATTTATATAATCATTTTCATACCTTTATTTCTAATGGTTATTTTATAACTATCATATTAAATAATTATTATTATAATATATTAAAATTTTGAAAAACTCAGTCATGCATATAATGAAAGATATCGAAGAAATACAGTATTGTGTATAAAATAATATAATATTATGTTAAATGTAATGAAATTAAATTCAAATGTTCTTTGTATCACATTATTAAAATGATTTTTTGTATAAAACATGATTAACTTGGATCAGCGTCCAAGGGACACCATCAATGAAATTGAAATTGTTGGAAAAATAATAATCCCTAAAAATTCAAGCTATTACAAAGAATCATTCTAGATAATTCCTAATTAGATTATGAGATTTATTTATGTGTGGTAATGAATATAACTATTCTTTAAAATTATTATGATATAAAAAACAAATGTAATGGAATAAATGAATAATCTTGTAATGACTCATCCCAATAGGGAATATCTAGCCTATGTAAGTCCATGTAGTAACAACCCCGGGTTCACTACCTATAGGCCATGGATAAGAGACCATCACTGAGTAGTCATATCGAAATCATTTGAGTCTTTTTCATACGGTATATGTATGCATGGACACATTTTAATCTATATGAAACACTACATAGATAATAATACAAATGATACCAAAAAAAAATTTCATGCCTACATATTACCCATAATCAGACTAAAAAACTAAATGACTAAATGTGGAATAGAAAGGTCCACCAAAAACTATAGAAGTATCCAACCCAATCTTATGAAGGATACTCCTATTAAATTCAACTAGGGACACACACCTTGATATGTCCAAATCACTATGATTTTTTCTTCCTAATTCCACCAAGGAATCCATCTAGAGGCATTTTTTCTATATAAAACAAGACATTTTTGAGCAGATACCATGTGGAAGTGAGTTTAAAAACACCCTTTAGGTTTCCATGAAACAATAATGGCATCAATTTACCCCACCATTGGTAGTGGGGTGGTAAGGGTTTTGGGAGGTTGAGGGGTAGGTCATGGGGTCAAGTCCCCAAGCTTGCAATTTAATGTAATTTTCTTCCTTGCGTGTGTGTGGCTTTCGCGATTGTACCTATTTTTTTTTTAAATAATGGCATCAATTTAGATGAAATATTCTACTCAATCACAATCTATAGAAGAAAACTTGTACGACAGAGTACATGAATCTCATTATCCATGATTCCTCGGCTATACTTAACTACCTATCTCATTTCCACATGGTAATTTGTGTAGACCTAAACATGAGAATCCTAGAATAACAATGAAATACTAATTTTAAACTACATGTCTCCTGCTCTCAACCATACTTCCCGTAACGTTATTTTACTCAAGTCATAAGTTTATTTCTCTTCCTAGAGTAATTACTCAACAATCCTATCCATCCTATATGAAAAACATAAGAGATGTCTCTCTAATAATGCATATCTATGAAATCCTAGTTGGATATCCTATAAGATATCTCACACATCGAGTGTCACTAACCCGATAGAACATCTCATCCACCCCTGATGGAATACATCCAAGAGAATATTCGCATTGGTAATCCACATGATGAATGTCCCACTAGATCATAAATAATATCAACACTAGTATTTGGTACCCTACACTTCCCTGATTAGGGACTCATTGATCCCAATTAGAAAATGGATGATCTAAACTCATAAATAGGGAATCACACCGAGTACCATGGGGGGACACGAAAAACCCAGTCTAGATCTCTAAAGATGATAATGGTCAAATTAGTGATCCCACACATGACATATAGGGGTTACCATAAACACTAAAAATACCCTGAGAAATTATAAAAATATAATGGATTTGATTCACAAATAAATATAGATACTGGAAACTCGATGTGGATCAATCCTTTATGTTGGGAGTCATGCACACAATGATAACATAAACCCCACTAGATGAAAAAAATATGTAGGAGATGAACACACAAACTTTGGGTTCATGCAAATTATAAGAACCACACTTTGTAATGATAATGTTATAGAATATCCTACAATGGTCTCTCATATATTTACACACACTCTATCCAAACTCATAATGTTGAGGGGATGATAATCCTGTGTAGAGGACATAATAACACAATATATGCATTAAGGGATAGATCATGGTAACACTCACACTTATACTCATCAATTATTTTCAAATAAGTGGCATGCAAGAATCACCCCATGTCACATCTATTACACCGAATACATGGGAACCATTGAATTCAAAAAAAAAATTACTCATGATAGGCCGCCCGCATGCCTACATCAGATTCCTCCAGACAAATATGCATTGATGAGTAAATACATAGTGGAGTACATGGAATGTACTGATAGTTCATTTCATGGGTAATGAAATTATTCAATGGACATATCCTGTCTAGATACACAGTGTGTATAATGAGAATACATGGGGTGTACCCCAAGTCACATGACTTTTGACATCGTCTGAATACATGAGAATATCCTAACCCACATGTGCTAGTTTCCCATGTCCCCATACATGGAATGTACCCTTTTTTACATGAAATGTTCCCCATGTCCTATAAAAAGACAATATACTTGATCATTACCATGTACATGAGATCATACTCATGTAACACAGACTATTCCCATGTACCTAAAAATTTACTCTAGCCCATGTACACTTAGGATTCAATTGTGTACTTCTACATAACCATATACCTAAACATGGTGTGCCTCCACATGTCCATGTTCATACAACATAAAATCATTATAAGGATTATACCAATATTACAAGGAAATTAGTCTAAAAATATCATATTTACACAATGGTCTGAACAAACATCATTTTATATAGCACATCATTATGTTTGATCATGATTTATTATTTAGAAATCCCTATGAGAAACATGAAACAACATATTTCCACAAAAAACCCAGAAATATAACCCAATCGGTATTTATTATACATAATAGAGAAATAAACATTAAAATTTTTCTAAAATTTCATTAGGAGGAAAATATATTAAACTCTCCTAACTAATGGAAAAATAAACAAATCCATGGGCACAACGTAACAACTAGAATCCATTGCACCTAAATCTGGTTATAGTTGACATAAAAAATATTTTAATTGAACCCTCTTCACTATAGTTCATCTTATTTATATCCCTACCCATGGAAGAGGGAAATCATACACCTTCCATATGTACTATGAAAAATGGAGTAGAGGGGTGGATATCATTCATTAACATAATATTGTTAAATTAATATACAACCATTTAACACCCCCTACAACAGCCTCCTCCTACCAGGTGCTCAATTATGAAAACCATTATGTCATGAAAAATGTAAAATATTCATTATAAACTCAACATCATTGTATGTTTTATGATCTAAAAATCCTCTCATAAGATATTCTATATTTATAGAAAAACAACATGGGATCAATATAAAATATTTAATAATTTTAATTTCATCGCATTGAGTCTCTCTAAGACCCAAAATATGTTATTATTAGTATGGATGGATTTGGAAACATTTCAATAAATATTCCAAATCCATTCATGAAATCAATATTCTTTATAATCTCCCCACCTTCATGGTTTTTTTCAAAATATAGGAAGCCTATTCACAAGGGTAATACTAATATCTCTACAGGTATCCCATGATTTCCACAAACACGAACATAATGGAACCAAAATCCCATGATGGGTCATCTGTAGTTAGAACCAAAAAATATTGGGTACCTAAAAAAGGAAACTCAACAACTAATGTACATCTCAATAATTGTAGAAATCATGTAATTTTTTTGTAATGTACTCCTCATCTATGATTGGTGGATGTGAACCATGAACCTCATCTAACTATAATCACAGGGTCTATTGGCACACCACCTCACAAACACGATGCATAAACTGACTTATCCCAGTAGATTTCATCCTCCACTGGATGAACTGTACCCTAAAAATATATTCCTAGAAAAAAATAGGCCTATAAATTTTGTATCCTACTAGTTACCACTAGTACATCAATGAGTTGTAGGGGAACCTAAATGAGGCCACAATTTCCTCTACATTTATAATGGAGCAATAACATCACCATGTGAAAATAAAAACCCGCATCATGATCTCAATATCATGAATGGTTCACTCTAATTTGAATAACCACTTATTTCTATAGTGTTATATTGAGGTAAAAACCCTCATTAACACCCCATCTCACAACAAGAAATCAATAATTATCAATAATTTTAAGGTTTACACAGTCCCCACATTCATGATATCTCTCAAGAACATGTATAGATGATTTTCAGCCAGAGAAGACCTCGTAGAAATAATATCAATGTTGTGATATTTTAGACCCTCCCAAAAATTTATTTCATAACAACCATCAACATGAGATATACTAAAAGAACATTATCCACATGGTTCTACTAGAAAGAGTTAAATTTCTCCACTACCTCACTAAAAAATACAAGATATAAACCCTTTTTATAATAATATGCTATTATAACCACAACAGTGGGTGACTCTCAATATTTAACCACCCAAACCATATCAATTAACACCAACACCTCCATATATATAAAGATATATCATAAGAATATTGTCTTCCATAATGAGACCCATCTATATGATATCATCACATGAAACTGGTAGACTTAAATAAAGTCTAGAATTTAACCTCAATTGTCTCACATGAAACTAGTTAGATGACCACAGAATAGTAGTAATGAAATAGAATCCCACGAAGTAATAAAAATGGATGAATGACCTGGTTCATAAGTCTACACTTAATCACATTGGCACTTGTATTGATGACGATGTCTATATATTGGTTCTTACAAGGCCCTCCATCTGAAATGCACAACAACACTATATCTCACAAATCATCTCGGGAGTCTACCAATAAGCTAACTCAATTTTCGGGGTAGTTTGTGGGTGCTAGTATACGAAGAATTCCAACCATTGGATGAGAGTTAATCCCTAAAACTCCATAGGATGGCATATTAAATAGCATATCCACTATGTTGAAATGAAATCTCATAGAACATCTTATAGGACCCCATGAAACCATGAGAGGGGATGGGTGAATTAGGGTGTCAAATATTTTATTTAAAGTGGCATTTTTGATCCAACATTGGAAGAAAATCTTTAAACATATATGATGTACATGAATGTTAATCAAACCATCACATTCAACAAGATAACAAATCTTTTCGATGGTTCAACACTAAGGGCTAAGTCTATGTTTCATTTTTCACTAGTGTGTCGATCATACTAAAATCCACTAATCATAAATAGATATGGATTACAAATGTTCTATCATAGTCACTCTTTTCTAGGCTCACTTCCAGTACAAAGGTTTAGCGATAGCTCACTACATCCATTAGAAGACTTTGGTTGACCCCCACAAACTCATTGCTTTAAGAAAATGATTACTCAGTTTATCAAATTGCTGGTTGCTTCAATGATTCTACATTATATTCTATATCTCTATTAATCAAGAGAATCTATTTTCATTGATTTTTTGATTTGATGTACATTAAAAACCATGTTCACTTAAAATAGATATTATTAAAATGGAATGTTGTAAAACTCCATAAAATATATCATTTGCAAATCACCATTGCAAAGCTCCTTATTCACAATTCTCTCTCCTTTGAAATTCTCACTACTTTTCAAAGAACCTTCACCTTTTTAGAACAAAATACCTTCACAAAGCATGCTACCTTCAATAAATAACCTTCTTTCGTGATGTTCACTCAGCTAACGTAGAACATCCAATCATTTTGAAGCACTCAATACATAGAAGCATTGACTTCAATAAAAACAAAAATTGTCATTTCACATGTCTCAAGCTTTTATAGGAAACTAGAGTAGTAGAGAACCCCTTTCTTCACAAAATCTAATCGATTGCGGATTTTCTATAAAAAAATTCAGAACAATTTATGAGTGGTAGCCTTTTATTTATAGGCACAGTCGATCGAAAAGCTCCACTACGACCACCCACTACTGGAAATCGGATCTTTCCCAACACTTCTATACAAACGGTTTGTAAAAACCGTTGGTATAGGCACCCTTTCCCAACGGTTCTCCCAAACCGTTGGGAAAGGGAGCTCAAAACACCCCTTTCCCAACGGTTTTGGAGAACCGTTGGGAAAGGGGTGGGTCTTTCCCAACGGTTCTCCCAAACCATTGGGCAAGGGAGGTCAAAACACCCCTTTCCCAACGGTTTGGGAGAACCGTTGGGAAAGACCCACCCCTTTCCCAACGGTTCTCCCAAACCGTTGGGAAAGGGAGCTCAAAACACCCCTTTCCCAACGGTTTTGGAGAACCGTTGGGAAAGACCCACCCCTTTCCCAACGGGTTTAGGGAGCTCAAAACACCCCTTTCCCAACGGTTTTGGAGAACCGTTGGGAAAGACCCACCCCTTTCCCAACGGTTCTCCAAAACCTTTGGGAAAGGGTGTCCCAAAATCCAGCATACACCCCGAAAAAATTATGCACCTATCCCAACGGTTTTGCGAACCGTTGGGATAGGTTCTTCGATTTTTTTCCCAGGTCTACTGCTCGAGAACATTATATAAATCTAAATTTTAAATAATTATTATAATACATATATATATTTATGAAATTATGTTTAAAAAAGTCATATTAGGTTAGTGGTTAAGTCGTTCTATTATAAACGAAGGGTTCAGGGATCAAATCACACCGAATGTATTTTTTTTTAAATACATATACCAATGGTTTTATAACCGTTGGAATAGATTTTAATATTACCTATGCCAACGGTTTTCAAAACTGTTACCGTTGGTATAGACCTATCCCAACGGCTTACTTCGTCACGGTTCTCCAAACCGTTGGTATAGGCTATACCAACGGTTTGGAGGCCTATACCAATGGTTCCAAACCGTTGGTATAGGTTAGTTTTCCAGTAGTGACCAAGTTTTCTATATGAGAGAAAAATGACGTTGTGGTGCTCCTCCCTTCAGAAAGATGAAATAAAAATTTATGTTTTCATGATGCTCTCTAGAAAACCATTCACGTTGCCACATTAATCCACTCACAATGATCATCACCTTCACCATACGTAAAGATCGTCCTACTCACTTGGATCACCATCAAAATTCATTTTTTTTGAAACACAATTTTTCCAGACCATCTCTAAGAAACTCATGAATTTTCCATATTTTCATTAGGCCTTTAAGAAAAATCACATTTTACATAGCTTTCCATTCTCCAAATTTTATACACAAAAAATTTGGAAAACATTCGGAAATGATGCCACCATCAATACTACTTATGGAATGAACTATAAAATCCATTTCCTTTCTATATCATTGATCATCATTGAGATGATTAACAATAACCACAAACTACATACCATTTCCTGCAAAGAAAATCCATGTTTCCAATAATATCCATCATAGGGGTTGTTAGCAATTTTTAGATACATTTAAGAGATCAATAGCCACTATCAAATCATGGTACACAAAAAAACCTAATACAACACTCTATGTCTACATGAGAAATGATCGGTGAGTAAAAAAAGAGGGGAAACTTGAATTGGGATAATTTTTTTTGGAATTTCTAAAGATGTACAAACTATTCACTGACCATTTCATTAAAGAATTACATGCAATATACAATTTCCCTATAACACACAATTCTAATAATCAGATAGAATCATTACATGTCCTGAACTATTTTCTCATAACAATGAATTCTCTGCACCTCCATTCTCCATTCTCCTGTAACCAGAAAAACATTTCATCCTTCTTATTTGTACCTTTTAATTTATCACTTCTCCCCCATTGTAAATAAACCAAATGACAAGTATTTTTAAATTATAGAGTTTAAAACACACTCCCCCTAGATTGTATCCTCTCTATAATCCTACATCACTACAACATATGGATTAAAATAATAAAAATTGAACTAGGAATAAGATACCTTGTCAGCCTCCCCACGCATAGAGAGGTGGTTAAACATTGAGGTTCGACCGATGTTTCTCAAACATTTTCGATGCCAGTGTCTTGGTAAAAATGTCATCCACATACTCATCAATTCCCAAATATTCCATTTTAATCACACATTCTTCAATATTTTCCAGGATGAAGTGATATCTAGTTTTATTATGTTTCGTATGAGAATTTTGAACCTGATTTTTTTAATAACTATTGTGCTCATGTTATCATAGTAAATCCCAATCTCGATTTCACCTCATCACCATTGACTATTTGTTTCTATTTCATCTTATGTAACTTAGTGCACACCTTTTTAACAAGTATGTATTTATCTTCAGTAGTACTAAGATAAGTAATTTCTTATTTTTCTCATAACCAGCCCACACATTCTTCCCAAAATATAATGCTCCAGTAATGGTTGAATTTCAATCCACTACATCTCTATCCCAATAAACATAAAAATGATTATAGTTAACTATCTCTTCTTGTAGCAGTTTATAACCCAGATTATGTGAACTTTGAATGAATCTCACACTCATTTTTATTCCCTCCATATATTAATCTTTCAGATTACCCTTAATATAATTTACTAAGAATGTTTCAAAGACAATATCTGTTCATGTCACAATCAAGTACAATATGCTTCCAATGATTGTCTTACATACTGTGGGATCTATAAGTGTCCCATATTTATACATTCCTAGTTTTGTTCCAACCACAATAAGATCTGACATATTTTTATAGCCATGCATATTAAAAATCATAAGCATATATATTTTCATACATTTCTTATTAAATGAAATTTTAATCCTTCTTTAGAATCAGCCGCTACCTATGAAATAATTTAGTTCTACAATCATGGAAAATTCAAATTCTGGTTCCATGTGATTGGCTAATTCTTCCAATAATCCCTTCCCTACGACCACCAAAAATAATATCATCAATGTAAACTAGTACAATGAACTGATATTTCTGGGAATTATTCACATAGATATTGTGATCCAATCCTCCTCTTTTCAATCCAATCGTTTTTTAATATGAATCGATCCAAGAGTACCATGCCCATGGTTCCAGATTATATCCATATATAGATTTATTTAGTATACAGACCTTAATTTTATCACATCCATGAATAAAACCCACTGGTTGTTCAATATAAACATCTTCTTCAAGAAAACCATTTAGGAAATAGGTTTTGACATACATTTGATACACTTTGTGACCTATTTGAATTTCCTTCCCAAGAAAAAGTATGATTGATTCTAATCTAGCCACCTTAGAAAATGTTAATTCAATATTCACTCATTTAGTTTGTGATTATCCTTTACACACCAAGTGTGATTTATATCTTATTACATTAAAAATGTCATCATATTTTTTCTTCAAAATCAACTTTGTACTAATCACATTATGACCTTCACATCCCTTTACTAGATCCCATAGATTGTTTTTTCTACCTGGTGCAACTATTCATTCATGTATTTGACCCATGATATATGTAACACCCCAGGTAAATAATGAATATAAAATTTTCACATTTATCCATATTTTTGAATAAAATATTAATATTACTTTAAAGGGGATTCTATGCTCGATGGCATACCCAGTACGCAACAACGAGTTTCTTGGGAATCTTACGTTGCACTCTAATAATAAAATAATATTATTTTAAATGGTAGTTAACGCCTAGCCGTTGTAATGGCGGGAATGAAAAAACTAACTAAAAATTTATGATATATGTTTTTCAAATATATTTACTTTTTACAATAAATTTTAGACGATTAAAAATGAGAATGAATCCAATTTAAAGCGTAAACGTTCTAATATTATTTAAAAGGTTGATTAACCGCCTTTTGATGGAGAACCTCTTTTAAATCCACTTTTTGAAAATTTCATGTGTTATATTTGACAAAATAAAATTCTTCTTTAGAATCGGGACATCAAAATTTACTTTGTGTAATTTTTTGGTATTTTTCCAAGAAAGTTCATTTTTGAATGAATAGTGAAAAATGTTGTATTTTAATTCAAAACCTCATTTTAATCTAATTTATTTATATGATTAGATTATCTTTTGAATTGTTTTTAAAATTTAATTAGAATATATTTTTACCATTTAATCCAATAGTGGTCATTGTAATTAATTTCACTTTGAAATTGGACTTAAACTAGTGTCAATCTTCTAATAGATATTGTTTCTTAAAAACATGCTATTTGTTTTGACAGTGAGAATTAATTATTAAATTAATTTATGTAACTTATATTTTTTAATTATGTAAAATAGATATCATTTTTGAATGCGGAATATCAAATATAGCTTAGGGTGAATTTTTGGTATTTTTCTGAAAAACTTCAATTTTTGATGAATAGTGAAACCACTAAGTGGATGTTTAAAAACTGTTTTTTTCGTTTAAATGATACATTACCACTTCTGCGGTTTGAATTTTAAAAATACATCATAAATTTTTGTCATTAGGATTTAAAATTTGGTTCAATGGGAATAAAATAAATTTTTGGTGAATAGTAACTCTTAAGTTTTTAATCGCGATTAGAGGTAATTAGTGTAATTTAAGGTAAATATAATGTTATAATAATATTAAATGACCTTGACACATGTTCTACACTTATTTGATTAGTCATGGCAGACCTAAACAATCCATGGGTCAACTTGGGGACCCCATGGAGCAACATTTGTTGTAAAATGACATTAATACCTTTTTATAAAGTAAAAATTAAAATGTCACAAACATGTGTTGTTTTACTAAAACAATTTTTACATGGGGTTATATAAGTCATATGTTTGACTATAAATATTCATTAGAAATATAAGTTTATTTCATACATCATGATATTGTTTTTATAATTTTTATACATTAAATAAATTAATTAATTTATGACACTATGATGATGCAATGACTACCTCATAAATGAACGATTTAAATAAAATGAGAAGATAGGGTGAAATCTAAGTCTTACACTTGTCACAAACCTATTGGATGGGTGGATTTAGAAACCTTATCGCCTTATCCTCGATATATATCATATTGTTACCTTTAAAATCCAAAAACAATTTTATAATAAATTAATATTTTATAACATTCCGAGAGTGCTTCTCCTCTCCTCTTATAAAAGGCCCCCACCTCTACCACCGTACACACACCTCTCAAGAAATTTTCTTGTCCAACCCCTGCCCATTTCATCTCTCCACATCCCTCTCTTCATCATTTAAGGATCAATTTGGGCAGAATCCTTTCCAAGGAATCACTTGAGCTCAAATCAAAGAGAGTTACCCGATTTAAAGGTAATGTCTTCCCCTGTGTTCTTTTGTTTTATTTTTCTTCTCCAAACCCCTAAACTCTTTTTATAAAATTTTTTGTAACAATAATAGTATATTAAATATACTTGGATATTTTTATAAGAAGGATTCGAGCTACACATTCACACACCTCCGTCTAATGGTTAAAGAACATACTGTTTCTATGGATGGAAAATTACTGCCTCACAAAACGATGATTGTTTAGTATTCTTTTAACACCTTCAAAGGTGGACATGAAGATGTCACTATATTTATATATGATATATAATATGTTTATGTTTTCTTAAGAATATTTATTTTTCATTTATGGAATACCTTTATGGTTTCTATTATGGGTAAACGCGATATCTTCATTTTAGGAAGTGCGGACTACCGCCCCCTCAATGTGATTTGATTCATTAATGCCATATGTGGGACGTATAAAGGATATAATTAATGGTATTACACATGATATCCTACTAGAATTATAATATACCCTTATATCATTATTATTTCATTCCATTGAGTACAGAAAAAGGAAATGAAAGTAGCGTTCATGCGTACGTACGGCTTACCATCTCAATGAACGGTACATTTCATTTCTTATCTCCAAATGTTATGTACTGTTATAAGTACATCTATATAATGGATATATTTGTAATATATTTCATCTAAATTATGTATATCATTCTGGAATTATAATATATATATCTCTCATTTTGTTTGAATTCCATCAATATGACAAAAAATGAAAGTAGCGTTCATGCGTACGTATGACCTACTGTCTCCATGAACGGTGATTTTAATTTTTTTATATCCAAATGCTATGGAATAGTATAAAATAAATATATACTAGATATATATGATATTTAAAAAATCAATACTATTCTGTATATGATTTACCTATAACTACATGGAAAATTCCTTTCCAACAAGTTCAATTTTTACTCATGTACCGAACATCGACAAAAACGTCTGATATGAACTCACTTTATTAACCAATTATTATAACATTATAATATGTGATATGAACTGAATAATAATATTTAAAGTAGGTCATTATGAAATTGGAAATTTACCAAATTTTATAATTCAGGAGATTAAAGAATGATCGAGTCATGTTGGACACAAGGTAAGGGATCCAACCTCTCTCGTTCTTTTTAAGTACTCTCTTTTATGTCATTTATTATAAGCTCATCATTATTATGTTTTGGGATGTTCATTTATATTCATCATACTATAATTTTTTTACATATTATGAGAGACCGTATTTGATCTCATAAATCCATTTTTTGAAAGTTTTAAGTGGCGTCGTTAGGCTGCCGAGTTTTCATAAGGGATTTTTTATCTCACTTTTATTCCGGTGAGATTTATGCTACATTTGCCACCATTTCCTTTGAGTGGTATATGTACTGCCCATTATTTTAATTTTTGGGTAATATACATTCGTTTATGAGTATTTACATCAATGTTTTATTGTCCTTCTTTCATGGGGTGTATGTTTTGAAAGATACCCAAGTCGGTAAGGGAACCTTTCACCCACCTCTTTTTAAAAGACTTATTTTGTTGGGTATTTTAATTTACATATTGTAATGTTGGGATATGTTATTATATATCCTTATTGATGTAAATTTTATGTCCAAGTGACGATTTACACTTTTTATCTCTCATCAACTCATTTTCGTAATTTTGAAGTGGTGCCGTTAGGCTGTCGATTTTTTGCTAGGAAACTTCTTAAACCAATTTTGATTCTTTGGGATAAACTTGTACTACTTGAATATGTCGTTCTATAAGTATGTGTGAATAACCTCTGATTATTTTACACTTAATATCCACTTATATTTGGTGTATTCGTTTTTCACACATAATTATGTAATTGATTTATCCTTAATCCAACGATACCGTCTTTGTAAGGGAATCCGTCTCAATCTCCTTTCATTGAGGAATATTTTGTTTTATACACAACTTTCTTTTATACGGTGTATAAAACCCTTTTACTTTTATGATTATTCAAAAGTTATCTTTTTATACGAAGCGTTTTACTAAATGACAAAAGGGAATGTTTTTTTCGTACGTATGCGACGAAAACAACATCTCTGCCACCGTGACCATTATTTGAGTTTTAGCTTCCTCTACAAGACATACCTTTTTCTAAATGAAAAATAAATACCATGTTTTACTTTTATTTTATTTTGGTATTGAAAATGGTTTTCATATTGTTTTTATATCAATGTATTGTATTGATATATTATTATTGAAAAGTGTAAATGTTATGTTTCCTTTATGAATGTTTTATATGATACGATTATGTTATGGTTCTTGGGCATTATTATGAAGACGGGTGGTTCTGTGATAAAATAAGGGCGGGTGAGCCCGATATATCTCTCCAATGATTTCGGTAACACGAAGGGGTTAAATGTTAAGGTTTATCCGGAGAGATTGAGGGAATATACTGTGATGGGTATTCCAAACGTAACCAAGGGGGTTACTCCCTACGTAAGAATGTTATGAATGCATCAAGTTACCATTATGCCTTATTATTTTTATGATTTATACATGATTTTATGAGGTATGATAAAATGATTATGTTTTATGAGTAAAGTATGATTTCATACATGGAATAATGTTTTCTTTTCGTACTTTTATATCCCTTACTGAGCTTATTATGCTCATCCCAAGTTCTTGAAATGTTTTTCACATGTCAAGGGAAAGGTGCATGATATGATGATAGTGTTAAGGAATATTCAAGAATGAATCCATGTTTTATTTTAAATATGTTTTAATTGATGGGAAAAATGAATACTATCTTTTATGTAACCACTTTGTTTAAATGCGGAATGTAATTCATGATTTATGATATAATTCTATAAAACTCTAAACCTGAAAAGATCCTCAATATGAATTATTCATTTAATTCAATAATATGTAATGTTTTTGGATGGGGCCTTATAGTTGGTATCACAGGTCGGTTTAGATAACTTTAGAGGTTATGGTATTATCATAGCATAAGTGACATTACCATAATGGTTAGGATTTCAGAAAGAGTCCTAGTTTTAGATAAAGTGAATGAGTAAGTATATCATAGTGTTAATATTCCTCATTAGTACATGATAATTTTGGTGATATACTCACACTAAAATTTTCTGTTTTTAGTAAATGTATGGATCTAGCAGGCACAAAAGTGACAATGGGTATGATGGAAACTGTGTTGGTTCTCTGATTAAGAGACTGGATGAAATGGGGGATTCAATGATGAAACTCGTGGTTGTTCTAAACCAACTATCAAGGAGTCATGATCAACAACATGAACATTGGTATGTTCTGTAATGATCATGTATGAGATGACCAATCGATGTGTAATTTCAAGTAATAATTATAAAGGTAACCATTAGAGTTTATATGATCCTTACTTTTGAGGTAATTATGGGTTATTATATGTTATGATGAAAAATGAAAGGCATGAGATAAACATGAGGTTAAAATATTTTATGATTATTTTTGAAGATATTTTCTCGTTTTGGGGAATTTTTTATGAATTGTATAGTTATGGAAAAAGGACAACACGCAGACCGTGTGACAACCCGTCGCATCGGACAAAGCTGCGGGAATCGAACCCACAATCAAAGTGCGACTGGTATTTATCGCCTACCACTGGACTACGTGAAGTCCCTGGATAGTTTGACTAATTATTTTTAGTTAGATGATTTTAGGAATCAAGAGTATGTTTATTTTGGGTTATCTATGAAAATGATTAACCTATCATGGAGGATAAGTGATTTGGTTAATTAATTTTCAATATGAGAATTTAAGAGCAATTGATGTTATTTGGAGATAAAAGATAATTTGTACCTTGGAAGACTATCTGATTAAATCCTTTAAATATTTGGGTTTCAATCTTAGTTTGGTTTACTTTGAAGAATTTTATGGACAATTGTTTATTGAATGGTGTTCGTTGAACTTTGGATTTTTTTGGACAGATTTTGGAGATTAAGAATATATTTTCTTTTTATAAAGTATTATACTTTTGTGGATTATCTGATCCCATACAATCAATTTTGTTTTTGGTTTTTGTTTAAAGACATGGGAAATATATAGTTCTCTTTTTTGGAATAGGTGATTCTCAAGAAGTTGATTATATTACTCTTAATGCGAACAATTATTCCTAAATACTCATCTTTTGGAGAAAATAGGAGTTTGATTAAGGAATCTAGTAAAAGTTAAAAGTCTACGTGAAAAGTAAGTATGTTTCATTATTATTTAGTTAAGCTCAAAAATAAATTCTTCAATGGAGAGTAACTTAAAAAAATGTTGTCTGTTAACTTTTTTTACTGGGGAATCGAATACCGTTTAACCCATCACAAGTTTGTGATTTTCTTATGGTTAACTTTCTCCTAGACATTTTTACTATCACTCTCCCTTAGAACATGACCCTTTGTATTTTCCTCCATATCCATTTTTTTCAACATGGAATCCTAGTATGGGTTAACTCGTGTGACCTTTGTAATTCTTTGTATTTTAAAGTGAATGTTTTACTGACTCTTGTTCCGATGTGGGATTTTCAATGAAGCTTCCAAGCCCAATTTTAAAATTGTGAGGACCAAATTCCCAAAAGGGGGGAAAGATGTAACACCCTAGGTAAATAAATAATATGATATTTTCACATTTATCAATATTTTTGAATAAAATATTAATATTACTTTAAAGGGGACGCTATTCTCGAGGGTGTACCCAATATGCGACTACGAGTTTCTTGGGAATCTTACGTTGCACTCTAATAATAAAATAATATTATTTAAAATGGTAGTTAACGCCTAGCCGTTGTAATGGCGGGAATGAAAATAACTAACTACAAAATGATTATATATTTTTGTCAAATATTTTTACTTTTTACAATAAATTTTAGAGGATTAAAAATGCGAATGAATCCAATTTTATGTGTAAACATTCTAATATTCTTTAAAAGGTCGATTAACCGCCTTTTGATGGAGAACCTCTTTTAAATCCACCTTTTGAAAATTTTAAGTGTTATATTTGACAAAATAAAATTCTTCTTTAGAATAAGGACATCAAAATTTACTTTGTGTAAATTTTTTGTATTTTTCTGATAATGTTCATTTTTTAATGAATAGTGAAAAATGTTGTATTTTAATTCAAACCCTCTTTTTAATTTAATTTATTTATATGATTAGATTTCTTTTGAATTGTTTTTAAAACTAAATT
The DNA here is from genome assembly GCA_963277665.1 of Viscum album. NCBI lineage: Eukaryota > Viridiplantae > Streptophyta > Magnoliopsida > Santalales > Viscaceae > Viscum > Viscum album. Next base: position 273,588,130 of record OY728129.1, on the reverse strand, counting down.
AGAATATATTTTTACCATTTAATCCAATAGTGTTCATTGGAATTAATTTCACATTGAAATTGGACTTAAACTAGTGTCAATCTTTTAATAGATATTGTTTCTTAAAAACATGTGATTTGTTTTGACAACGGGAATTAATTATTAACATAATTAATGCAACTTATATGATTTGAATTTTTTTAAATAGAAATAATTTTTGAATTCGGAATATCAAATACAGCTTAGGGTGAATTTTTTGTATTTTTCTGAAAAACTTCAATTTTGATGAATAGTGAAACCACTATGTAGTAGTTTAAAAACTTTTTTTTTCATTTAACTGAAACTTAACCACCTCTGTGGATTTAATTTCAATAATTTGACATACATGGCTTTCATTAAGATGTAAATTGTGGTTAAATGGGATTAAAATAATTTTTGGTAATAGTAACTCTTATGTTTTTAAACCCGATTAGAGGTAATTAGTGTAATTTAAGGAAAAGATAATGTTATAATAATATGAAATGACCTTTACACATGTTATACCCTTATTGGATGATTCATGGCCGAAAAATAAAATCCATGGGTCAACTTTGTGACCCCATGGATCCACTTTGGTTGGAAAATGACATTAATACCTTTTTATTTAAAGTTAAAATTAAAATGTCACAAACATGTGTTGTTTTACTAAAACAATTTTTACATGTGGTTATATAAGTCATATGTTTTACTATAAATATTAATTATAAATAAAAAAGATTTCCTAAATCATGATATTTGTTTTATAATTTTTAGACATTATATAGATTAATTTATTTATGACACTGTGATGATGCAATGATTACCTCATAAATGAACGATTTAAATAAAATGAGATGATAGGGTGAAATATAAGTCTTACACTTGTCAAAAACCTATTGGATGGGCGGCTTTAGAATCCTTATCACCGTATACTCGAAATATATCCTTTTGGGACCTTTAATATCCGAAAATAAATTTATAATAAAGTAATATTTCATAACTTTCCAATAGTGCCCCTCCTCTCCTCTTATAAAAGGCCCTCACCTCTACCACCTTAGACACACCTCTCTAGCCTTTTTATCGGCCGACCCCTGACCATTTAATCTCTCAACATCCCTCTATTAATCATTTAAGCCCCACTTTGGGCAGAATCCTTTCCAAGGAAGCCTTTGAGCTCAAATAAATGAGAGTTACCTGATTTAAAGGTAATGTCTTCCCTTGTGTTTTTTTGTTTTATTTTGCTTCTCCAAACCCCTAAAATCTTTTTATTAATTTTTTTGGTAACAAAACCAGTATCTTAAATATACTAGGATGTTGTTATATGATGTATTTGAGCTACAATTTCACACACCTCCGTCTAATGGTTAAAGAACATACTGTTTCTGTGGATGGCGAATTACTACCTCACGAAACGATGATTGTTCAATATTCTTTTAACACCTTCAAAGGTGGACATTAAGATGTAACTATATTTATATATTATATATAATATGTTAATGTTTTCTTTAAGCTTCTGTATTTTTCATTTGTGGCATACCTTTATGATTTCCATTATGGATAAACGTGATATCTTCATTTTTGGAAGTGTGGACTACCGCCCCCTCAAAGTGATTTGATTCGTTAATGCCATATGTGGGACATATAAATGATGGAATTAATGGTATTACATATGATATCCTACTGGAATTTTAATATAAGTTTATATCATTATTATTTCATTCCATTGAAAAAAAAGAAATGAAATTAGCGTTCATGCATACGTACGGCTTACCGTCTCCATGAACGGTACATTTAGTTTCTTATCTCCAAATGTTATGTACTATTATAAGTACATATATATAATGGATATATATGTAATATATTACATCTAAATGATGGATATCATTCTTGAATTATAATATATATATATATCTCATTTTTTTAATTCCATTAATATGACAAAAAATGAAAGTAGCGTTCATGCGTACATACGGCATACCGTCCCCATGAACGGTGCTTTTAAGTTTTTATCTACAAATTTTATGGAATAGTATAAAATTAATATATAATGGATATATATGATATTTAAAACATAAATACTATTCTGAATATGATGTACTTATAACTACATGGACAATTCTTTTCAAACAATTTCAATTTTTACCCATATACCGAACATCGACAAAAACGTCTGATATGAACCCACTTTATTAACCAATTATTATAACATTATAATATGTTATATGAACTGAATAATAATATTTAAAGGAGGTCCTTAAGAAATTATAAATTGACCAAATTTTATTATTCAGGAGATTAAAGAACGATCGAGTCATGTTGGACACCAGTTAAGGGATCCACCTCTCTTGTTCTTTTTAAGTACTCTCTTTTATGTCATTTGTTATAAGCTAATCATTCGTATGTTTGGGGATGTTCTTTTATATTCATCATACTGTAATTTTTTTCATATTATGAGACACCGTATTTTATCTCATAAATCCATTTTTTTAATGTTTTAAGTGGCACCGTTAGGCTGCAGAGTTTTCGTAAGGCATATTTCATCTCACTTTTATTCCCGTGAGATTTATGCTACATTTTCCACCATTTCCTTTGATTGGTATATGTACTGCCCATTATTTTACTTTTTGTGTAATATAACTTTGTTTATGAGTATTTACATCAATTTTTTATTTTCCTTCTTTCATGGGGTGTAGGTTTCAAAAGATACCCATTATGGTAAGGGAACCTTTCACCCTCCTCTTTTTAAAAGACTTCTTCTGTTGGGTATTTTAATTTACATATTATAATGTTGGGATATGTTCATCTATATCCTTATTGATGTAAATTTTATGTCCATGTGATGAGTTGCCCTTTTTATCTCTCATCAACTCATTTTCTAAATTTTGAAGAGATGTCGTTAGGCTGTCGAATTTTTGCAAGGGAACTTTTTAACCCAATTTTGATTCTTTGGGATAAACATGCACTCCTTGAATAGGTCATTCTATGAATATGTGTGAATAACCTCTGATTGTTTTACACTTAATATCCACATATATTTGGTGTATTATTTTGTCACAGATAATTATGTAATTGATTTATCCTTAATCCAAGGATACCGTCTTTGTAAGGGATTCCGTCTGAATCTCCTTTCATTGAGGCATATTTTGTTTTATACACAACATTCTTTTATACAGTGTATAAAACCCTTTTACTTTTATGACTATTCAAATGTAATCTTTTTACACGAAGCATTTTATTAAACGAAAAAAGGGGATTTTTTTGTCGTACGTATGCGGCGAGAAAAAATTCTCTGCTGCCGTGACCATTATTTGAGTTTCGACTTCCTCTACAAGCCATACATTTTTCTAAATGAAAAATAAATACCATGTTTTAATTTTCTTTTATTTTGGTATTGAAAACGGTTTTCATAATGTTTTTATATCAATGTCTTGTATTGATATCTTGTGATTTAAAAGTGGAAATGTTATGTTTCCTTTATGCATGTTTTATGTGATATGATTATGTTATGGTTCTTGGGAATTATTATGAAGATGGGTGGTTCCGTTATAAACTAAGGGCTGGTGAGCCTGATATAGCTCTCCAATGCATTGGGTAACGTGAAGGGGTTAAATTTAAGGTTTCTCCGAAGATATTGATGGAATATACTGTGATGGGTATTCCAAAAGTAACCAAGAGGGTTACTCCCTTCGTAAAAATGTTATGAATGCCTCATGTTACCTTTATGCCTTATGATTTCTATGATTTATTCATGATTTGATGAGGTATGTTAAAATGATTATGTTTTATGAGTAAATTATGATTTCATACATGGACTAATGTTTTATTTTCATACTTATATATTCCTTACTGAGCTTTTTATGTTCATCCCGAGTTTTTGAAATGTTTATCACAGGTCAAGGGAAAAGTTCATGATAGGATGATAGTGTTAAGGAAGTGTTAAGAAATAATCCATGTTTTATTTTAAATATGTTATAGTTGATGGGAAAAAAGAATACCATCTTTTATGTAACCACTTTGTTTTAATGTGGAATCTAATTCATGATTTATGATCTAATTCTCTAAAACTATAAACCTGAAAAGATCTTCAATGTGAATTATTCATTTAATTCAATAATAAGTAATGTTTAAGGTAGGGGCCTTATAATATATCCTTTGTAGATTATTCAAATGAGGATGGTTCCTAAATAGAAATGAATTTCAATTATGTAATATTCCTCATTCTCTTTTTTTGTATAGGTGAAATCAAATCTCAGATGATATTGGATTGATCAATTTCTACTCATTGATTACTCTTGTGGGATTAAAGAGGATTTTTATCCTCTATAGATTCTTCTTTTGATTAATCATCTAAATATATAACATTTTGTGACCGATGAATATTTTTCAAGCCTTCCTCTACTTAATAAATTGAATTCAATTCATGGTCCATGTCCTCTGTATCTTCAATCACATTAGCTTATAATCCCCTCATGAAATTTTTGGTCAAGTAATTAACTATATTAATATCGCTAATTTCTACAATTTTTATGAGGTGATTATTTTATTACTTATTGGAATTATGATTCATTGATTATCTAAGAAATATTCCTTCATTAATAACATCAAAATAGTTTCTATGATTTCATGCATTATTTCTAATAAAAATTTATCTTCCAAAAACATAAAAATACATAAAAGAGGGATTCCTTCTATACACAACTCATACGCTATCTTTGTGTCCCCCATATAATGTATTTTTTTATTTTGAATATATTCTGCAACATGAAAGACCTATTTCCAATATTGGTGAGAGATACAAATATCAATCTATATAGATTGGCCATACTACTAACATGTCGATTCCAACAATCAAAAACACAATTTTTCTATGGAGTTCTCATAGTATCTACCTGATGTTGAATTAAATGTTTCTCAAAGTAATTTTCAATCTCAATAGATGCATATTCTCTTAAATTTTAAGATCATTGAACATTGTTAGTCAGTCATGTATTATACTCGGCAATTCCTCGATAATTTTTCATGAAATCAAGATCAGTCATTTCTTTTGAATAACCATCACACAAGACATTTTACTATAATCATCAATTAAGATGAAAATGTACCATTATTCATGAGTATTAGAATATTTTATCAGGATAAAAATGTATGTATGGATGAAATCATGAATATTTTATGTCCTTTCCTTCATTGGATGATATAAACTACCCCCCAACATTCCTTATAGGCAAGCATCACAAGTCTTCCCCCATTCACAATTTCGATTTGAAATATCCATGGAAATATTCAGTTTAGATATATTTTCCAAGTCTTGAGGATTAATGTTCTCCAATATTTTATTTCACAAGTTGTTTCCTTCTTCAACATTCATGTAGAAAAATTTTTCTTTGCTATAAACATGATACAGGGTCACATCTATTCAACATCCATTCATGAGAGAATTCCATATCATTCCCATTATAGTGCATCCTTTTTCCTAGAAAATAATTATATGTACCGTGTCACAGAGTTGAAAAATACATAGGATATTTTTATATAACCCATCATCAATAATACCTTCAGTTTTCTTTAGCTCACCATTGTCTAGTTAAGTACTACTGCTCCCTTTGATCTTGAAAGCACCATCATTATCAAACCTTAGAATTCCATCACCTTTTTTCTTAACATTCACTAATATGTATGCATTTCCCATCATATAGGATGAGCACCCAGTATTAAGAATCCATATTCTGGTGTTCTTTTTTAGCTTTGATAGCTACTTCTGTAATGTTGGATTTTTTCATTTATTTCCTTTTCTTCCACCAAAAAATACAATTAGTGTTGGATAGAGATGTCCATTAATTGTTTCAATGTTCAAGGGTTCTTCATATCTATACTCTTCTTCCAAAGGATAAAACTATAATATATTTCCATCACTGCTTGGTTGTTGATTGTTGACCAGTCTCTGAGAATTGTAAGAATGTTTTTGTTATTACACTACCTGAATTACATAGTCTTATGGCCAATAATAGAAGAGTAAAAATAATATACATAGAAATTATTTCTTTTACAAGAAGATGGATATTTTTTTATTTCTATTGTTCATCTCATATATCATCCCCATTCAAATTTCTCATTTCCTCTTCACAATATAACATAATATAACACAAATTGCAACAAAATAGACATTTCATGAGTAGGGATTTCATCTCATTTTAATTCATCATCATGTCTCCTTCCATGGATTTTGTTCAGCTTCCATTCATTTCTAGATACATGAGAATAGTTTTTACTTCTTATTTCATATTTAATTGAGGGTTCCTTTTTCATTACTTCAAGTGTCTATTCAACATGACTAACTTTTTACTTTTCATTATTCTAGTCAACTTTATTTTTATCATTTTATTTTTTGGAATCACAACTGATTCCACTTTTTCCCATGCATGTGGGTTTTTGATAATTAAAAATATTTTGAACTTATGTATAACCATGCTTTTATCTCTCTATAAAATCATCATAAGAGAATTTTCCAAACATAATATTCTTCTTTGTTTCTTTTGAAATTTATTCACATTTATGTTTACACCTAAGAGTAAAAAATTCATCTTCAAGAACCTCAAGAGTTTGGAACTTCTCTTCCAATATTGAGGTGAGGACATTGATTAAATTTTCTTGTTTTTCAATTTTCAGCTTTATTTGAACTATTTAATTTGTTCTTTCATGGTTTGATGACTATATATTCACTACATCTTCCATTCATTGAATTTCAGCTTCATGATAATCAACATATTCTGACAATTCTACAATAATTTCTTTCCAATTTTTTAATATCGTTCATTGATTCTCAAGCATGGTAAATGATTTATTAAGTGGCATCATGAGGTTTTAATTAGTGTTCGATTGACTATATGAAGCTTTATCACCCAAAAGATATGACTTATCAATGGTAGCCGTCATTGAAGCATAGTTTATAGAATTAAAATATTGTTCATCCTCCTCAAATTATTCACCTTCATCATCTTCTTATTCATATAAAAAACTCTTTCTATATAGTTTACTTCCATACATCAAGTCTCCATTTTTGAATAACCATTTCTGAGGATTCTGGATGTCTCCAGTTTCATTTTCATCATCATAAAACATTATTTTTCACCATGAGTCAATGTTCCCAACTCACCCACAATGAATACAATCCATAAGTAACTTACCATTGAAATTCACATTTCCGTTCTTGAATTTCAAGGAAATGAAAGAGAAAAAATTGCCTTCTTCATTTTCTTCAATGATATTTTCTCCATAAATTTCTTGTTTGTCTATGGCTTTGAATCCCATTTCCTTGTTGACATGTTTCATCACATCATTTTTCTTTACTCAAATTTCGTATGCCACCATATCAATTTCATTGATTTCTTCCCCAATCCCTTGAATTTATCATACTACTTTAGCAAATTTATTGAAGAATGAGTTTTAATTCTCATCATGATTCATCTTCTGATCAACATTGCTATTGTGCACAACTTATAGTTTGACCTCTTTCACTTTTTTCATAATTCATATATATTCACTAATTTTTCCCACATAGACTTTTCTAAATTACATCTAATCATATTTATATTTATATAATTTTAATGTGTCATAGTGAGAGCTTTCTATTCTTTAGAATCTGCCTCATGTATCTTATTGTCTTATTAGTCACAGAAAACATTGTTGGATTAGATACTTGTATTCCTTCTGCTGTAGAAAAAATACCATCCATTCCCAGAGATCATAGAGGAAATATCATCCAATTCTTCAATATCTGATCTGTTCTTCCATCAAATAGGGTCACTCCCCTAACATTTACTAACTTTTACATGAGAGAGAGTAAAATATAGATTTAAAACCAGTAACATATCCCTCTGATTGCACTTTTAGGACACTAGGACCCCCATAGAGGAGAGGGGTGAATTAGGGTGTCAAAATTTTCATTTAATGCGATAGTTCTTGTTCCAAAATTGGAAAGAACTCGTTAAGAATATATAATCGATAAGAACAACAATAAAAAAAATCACACACAACGAGAGTACAAAACACTTTTACTTGTTTCACCACTAAGGATTGCATACAAAGATCATATACTGATAGTGTGTGAGTCGAACAAAACTCCACTAATCTTCACTAGCATTGAAAAAAAAAGTTCGATCATAGACAGTCAGTGCCATGATCACATCATTTATAATGGTTTAAGAATATCTTACTACATCCCTTGTAATAGTTCTGTGGACACCCCCAAACTCACCACATAGAGAGATGCCTATCATAGTTTATTAAATTAGTCACTTTAATTATTTGACAATAATTTATGTGACTCTATTCATCATGAGACTCCTCTTGCATCTAAATCCCGAGTTGATATACACTGACAACATTGTTCACTTAAAACATTTATTAAAAAAACTACATGTTTCAATGCTCCATCACCATGTTCCATCGTGAAGATCTTTCATCCTAAAAATAAGTCTTTCACAATGCTCAATCTGTTGTAAAGAACCTTCTACATTGTATAGTAACCTACTATCATAAAGCATGTTACCTATGTTGAGCAACCTTCATTCAAAAAGCCCACTGAGACAATGTAGAACATCAAATATTCCTAAATTAGTAAATACATAGAATCATTGTCATCCGTCATGAATAAAATAGTCATTTCACAAAGCTCAAGATCCTATAGAAAACTATTATATTGGACAACCCATTACTCTACAAAATTAGTGTGAATATGGATTTTCTTTAACAAATTCATAATAAATTAAGAGGGGTAGCCTCTAATTTATATTCCGGACCGATCATAATGCTTTATGAACTACAACAATATTTTTCGGATCAGTCAAAAGCATCTTCATGGTTCTCCTTATTTCAAAAATGACCACTAAAAATTGATTTTGATGTGATGCTCTCCGTTAAACTTTCGTGTCGATGCATTTCTCCAATCACAATGCTCATTGCCTTCATTTTTCATAAATCTTGACGTACTGGTTGATATAACCCTTAAAATTCATTATTTATTTAGGATAAAGAATTCATAAATAAAATATTTATGAAAGTCATGCCTTTTCCCTGTTTTCATAAGGCCCTCAAGAAAAACCTATTTTTAAAATTCTTTCAATTCACCAATTTTGGGAGCCCAAAAATTTGGAAAAAAGTGGGAAATGATGCTAACATTAATATTTCTTATGTCTTGAACTATATGATACCTTCCCTTTTTATCTTCTTGATTATCCATTAGAGTATTGACAATAAACACAAACCACACACTATATCCTATAAAGAAAAACCCTGGTTCCAACACGACTTCTCTAGGGATCATATTAGAAATATGATAAAAGTTAGATGTATCTCACGATGTCATCAAGAAAAAATTATATTACATGGTGAATTAAAAGTATAATATTTATGTTCATGAATACCAAAACCTAAATTATAACTGTATTAGAGTGGGATATTAAGGTAGATATATCGATAATGATATATTAATTGAATAAACTATTTTGGGAATACAAAATCCCATGGAAATACATGACTGAATTAAATTTTTATTAATGTGAAAAATATATCAATATGTATAATTATAGGATCATGAACCTAGTGACATTAGAAATTTAATGTAACTAGATTTTTGTTGGAATCAGATTAAAAAAAGACACATCTTAGATCACTTTAACTCTAGATTATTTATTCCAATTTACCCTCCTAGTTCATAGTTTTTATCATATATGTAGGTATACGAACCCATAAAAAATTCCATTTTAATACATATATTTTTGGTTCTATAGAAAATTCTATAGTCATTAAAGTAATTTTGAATACTATATTACAAATTACAATGGTAATGTGAATAAGATTATATGAGGATAATGTAAATTTGAATAGATGTAATGGACCACTTAGATTAATATTCATTAACATAATCTAAAGGAAAAATTCCCCAAAACTACATTTTTGGTAAATATAATTAACCAACTAACTCTAGTCATGAGGGTATATAAAAATAAAAGATAAAAATGAATTTCTACAGAACTATAACCACCTTCTCTTAAAGGCTCATCGAAGTTAAATTCCCCCACCCTACAGTGGTGGTCGTGTCTATTTATAGTGATTGTAATCTTTATTTGAAATTTAAAAAATGGGATTTTGAATCATATATTAATTTGGATTCCATTTATTCCCCCATTTGATATTATTATTCTTTGTGTCTGGGACTTCATCATTCTCTATGATTCCTCTTCCTTTCTCGTATTCAAACAAATATTCTTCTTTATGATCTCTTTTTTTTATGTGGGTTTGTTTCATTGATTCATCCCCAATTTCTATTGAAGTCAAAGAAAATTTATTGAAGTAGTGTCTCTAACATTTATATATCATTTCAAATATAAAATAAATTCCTAGGCTTGTATTGTATCACATGGATTACTAGATATTATCATGTATTTGAATTTAGATAATCTATTTACTATAGAGTGTGACACATCTCAATTGCACAATACATGCATTATGTTAAAGGGAATGCATTATCATCATATGTTTCCTATTAAACAAAATAAGACTTAACACCACCAATTAAAAATTCAAACCCTCAATGTTATTGTGGATTCATTATGGTGTATATAATTTATCAATTTTTGTTCTTCAAACCTACCAATGTGCATCTTTCTTGATGAACATTCAATTTAATCTTTTATTTTTAGGCCACATGATGCCATGGTGGTGGAGATGTCTATTCTAGTGGAATTATGGAGTAATGAGAGCTATAGTGTCATGGTGTAAATATATGAGGGAGAATGTGTGAGGACCATATCGAAAAATGGTCATTTATGAAATATCATATAAGACCAAATACATATTTTAAAATATTAAAGAATCCAACAGGTTCACTTACATATTTAATAGACATTATTCTATAAGAGACAAGAAAAGTTGTGTTTGGGGTTGGCGGACCGACTAAACCACCATGTACCACCCTATCTCGGTGTTTTCATTTACCCTTTGATGTGTTGACCCATTCCCAGTATTTCGTTATTTCTCCTCTAATGAAATGCCAGTTCACTAATGCAAAGAATGTATTTTCTCCTCTATTACCCCAAAATGGAAGGGCTCTCCCATGAGCTGGTCTTTGTCGGAGGACCCATTAGCCACTTATGAGGCATTCCTAGACCATGTTGGGGCATAACCCCTATCCCTAATTTTGAGGCAAACTCCAATACAATTTCTATAACAAGAAGAAAAAATACATGAAATTATATCATAAATTAATAAATGATTTTCTTATTTTTTAAAAAAATATTCCATGTTATAAAATTAAAAATTTAATTCCATTTAAATAAAAATGGGACATTATAATTAGAGAACGTACTCATTTAAAATTTATAAAATCAAAATTTTCAAATAAAAATTGAACAGATTTAATTCCCCACACTTGAATCATGATTTTTTTACTATTTATCTCCACTATGAATTAATGAGGAATTATCCTTATAACAATATTATACATTTAAAAAATCAATTTAATCATAAAGATATCATTGGTGAATGTAATTTCAAAGGTAAAGTAAAAAATGTGATTCCAATATATAACTACTCATGGGGTTTTTAAAATTATCCCAAACAATAATTGAGATTTTCAACTCTTTCATCTATGTACTTTAATTCATAATCTTTAAAATTTAAATAATTAGTTTCAAAAAAAAATATTATTGATATTAAATCACTCATGTTAAAATTTAATGTGAATCTTCTCTCATATATTGTGTACAATCGTGAATGAAATGAATTTGAAAATGATCTACACTCTCTACTTAGTAGATAACAACTTCACTAATTAAGAAGAGGAATTTTAAACATAAGATAAAATGATTCCGAGGATAAAGTATGGTAGGAAATTTATAAATATATAATTAGGCTCAATATAAATATTAATATCTATTTATTAATAATGATAATCTATTTAAAACAATTGAAATTTCCACTTTAAAAAGTGATATCTTTCACACTTCCAAAGGCGAAAATGGAAGCCATGTTCAATTTAATAACTAAATTAATTTCCATCCAATTTTTCATCATTTTTTTTAATTTGAAAAAAATTTTAATTTGCAAAAGTATAAAATCCACCACTAACCCCAAATGATACATGTATTTTTTCAAATGATGGTAATTTATAATCATAATAATCTAACCCATTATTTTTAATTGTTTTAAATTGTTTTTATTTTTTTTATTAGATGGGTGAAAAATAAAACCATTGAATTATAAATGAATCGTCTCCCAAAAACCCAATGATGTAACAAAAAATTCATTCTCTAAAATTAATAATTTCAATTTTACCCAAGAAATCAATTTACCACGACACATTTTCTTTGGTAGTCATTCAAAATCATAAGGTAAGGTTATGTATAAGTATAAAATATTGAAATGAAAATACTTTGATATTTTCCTTTCATGGTATATATGGTATGAAAAGATTATAAATGTATGTTTGAACTAATGGAAATTTCAAAAATCATCCAAAATTGCATCAATAATTTTCTATTGTGTATTTATAATCATTTTTTTTAAATATTAAAATAAATCCCCAGATTGTGATATGTCTTACAGTTTCTCATGACATTTTCTAAGAATGATTAGAAATATATTCCAAGAAACCTCTCAGGAATAAGAGCATATCACATAAAAACATTACTCATGTAATGTGTCATAATGAAAAATAAAATAACATTAACTTATGAAATTTCAAGGAAGGAATGATGGAAGTGAATGTTTAACAACCTCTAATAAAAAAACACATAATCTAAAAAATAAATATCGAATAAATTATGAAAATATTTATTGTAAAAACTCATTTATTATTGTATATCTTGTTTTAGTTTGATTCTTATTCATGTTGTAGTATGTATATGAACACGGAATCACCATTTTCCTATATGTATCAAATAATGTACTTAATTTGGAGACCCATTCATCCTGAATGTTCAAAAATATTTTTCCAATACAATCTTAGATATTTACCAATACATTAAATAAATTAAAAAGAAATAAATATTGGGGGTTTAGACTAGAAAGACCACTATTTATTGTCATTATGATTCATTATTCATATCAACATTATGTGTGAAATGTTAGGATGGAGGTTACCTTGTCTTTAATAAAAAATATTAAATTTTTTAATCTTCCATTTATGTGGATTGTCTTCATTTTTTAGATAGTAATTTTCCACTTCCCTTAACTATACCCTTTTCAGTTTCAATGACCCCAATCCAATTTTTCATTCCCCTTATTGATTAATGATATTGTGGTTCACTAACTTCTTATACTTATTTTCCCTCTATAAAAACTATTTGGATAACCTTTTCCAGTGCATATCCAAATTTTTACAGTAGTATATATCTTTTCACTACCTCTTTTGAAACTCTAATTTCACTTTTATAAAATCTATCTCAACCCTTCACTCTTGTACAGTAATGTTCTAAACATCAATAAATTCATCTAATTTTAGCTATTCACATTCTTCATCAATATTCTTCGTCAGTTAGTGAATATTTAATTTCACTTCTTCTCTAGAAACTATAAAACATTGTTCTCCATATTAGAGATGAATAATTTCACATCCTATTTCTTGGAATTTTCTTGCCATAAGTATTTTGGTATTATCCTCATCCATTTACATTACAATAAATGTATTATTGTTATTAGAACTTATCTACCTTTACAATAACATCATATTTTACTATTTGTGGAAGAATCAATGTTGTTTATTATTATAGAATCCTAATATGAGTTGTCTACATCCCTCATAATACAATTATAATGAATTAATAATTGGATATAATATTCATACCTTATCATAAATCACAAAGAGTGTAACCAAACACATTAGATCACATATCAATGAAAATTTAATAACTACATGGACCACCTTGTTTCTCTATTAGGTTCGGTGAAACCATGGTTGAAAACTACCATATAAATGATACTTTTTCCAATTACACTAACATCTATTTTTTTATCTATATCTCCTTTATCTACATGGAATAGATGGAAATATATGGAATTTATTCATCAAATATAATGATTATTTTATGTTTATTTAACATATCCTAAATCATTTCCTTCTCCTCATTGAACTTTTCTTTCCTTAATATTAGTAGAAAGGGAGGTAGTGGTTGATAATGAAATGTTTATTCCTATTGAACAAATCTTTCAACTTTAATTCTTTATCAATGTTATATTTCACTAGTTTTCTCATAATCAGTCATTTTCTGTCTTCTAATATTTGTTTTCTAGACCATTTCCCCCTCATTCTCCAAATTTTTCAATAACTCAATGTTTAGTTTTCCCACTATTAATAGTTATTGATTTATGATCACCATGTCTTATATCATCTATGTATCCCTCTATAACTTCTTTTTTCATTGCATGAATTTTCCAAAAAATATTATAATCTTTGACATACAAGATCCTCATTAAATCCAACTAGTTTAATGAGTCATCCATAAACTCTAGGATGAATGTTACTTCATTCTTCATACAGGATATAAATTCCTCAATTTAATCTTGTATTGTTTTCCTAAAACTAACTAGTGTATTCTTCAGAAAGTGATGTTTTCATGTGACTGTGGGTCCACTATCATGGGGATGAAATCCTAACTACCACGACCAAAAAAGTTGCATTTTCCTTGAATTACATTTCATTATCATTGGTTATGTTTTTTTATAGTTCCCACATCCCTACATGTATTTTTTTCTATTACAGTGAATTTATTTAAAATTCATCAAAATTCATATATTGGTGTTATTTATTATCTATATTTGCATCACAATTTTATAAAATCTCATTCATTTGGGTAGATAACAATGTGATATCCCCCATGTTCACACATTACACTACTATTCAATGGTCCTCTTTCCATTGAAAACTATTTGAAGATAATTTTTCCAATAATTCAGAAATTTAATCTAGCGATTTTCTCTTAAGATGTCATTTATAACAGATGTCAACAATTTACCTATTACACTATGATATGTCATAATAGAACTACATAATTCATTACTACATTGAAATGACATAATAAAGAAAATGTCTTATTAAACTTTTAACCATTACCATGAAATATTCAACTATTCTTCTGTGAATTGTTCAATGATCAGAGTATATACATGTACATCCATAGATTAGATAGTGAAAAATTCCTCACAAATTATTTTAGTACCAAATCATTCAATGTTTTTATTTAATCTTGTGTTTTGATATAAATAAATTCATATGACATGTAAATTAATGAATATTGAAATAAACACAGTCTGAAAAAAATTTATACTGATGTTATTGAACTGAAACATTTCACATAACTCCAAAAAATACCATATATAATCAATGGGATATTTATGATGTATCCCCCCAGGTTTTACTAAATGTGTGATAATTTTAATGTTCTCTATATTTACATTTAACTCTTGAGAAGATAAAATGTATACAAAAAATCTAGTATGAACCCTAAAGTTTGAGGGTCTTCTATTGTGAATAAGTACTTCAATTATCTGGATTCCTCTTTGATCTCATTTTACTTCTCCTCTTAAACTTCCATGTACTTCTATTTGGAACCTTGAATTGGTTTATTTCTCATCTTTCTTCTAGAAATAAACTTCTAACATCCACGATTTTCTCTACATTGTGTATAATTATGGTTTCATTTAATAATCCTTTCTATCTTAGGATATAGAGTTGCATCTCCTTATCTCATTTTTACTATATTTGTATACCTATGATCATAATTCGACCCTGATACAACAACGTAATTCGAAAAACAATAAAAATACGAAAAATGGAAAAAGTTAAAAATCTTAAATTTTTTTTTATCATTAATAACTATTGATCCCTTTAAAAGGTTAATATGAATAAAATCCACAAGAATGGCATTAGATTTCCTAGGGATGTTAAAAACCAATATTTATGTGCTTTTATATCTCTATATATATTTTTAATTTAGTATTGTGGGTGATCAATATCAATACACTAAGAATGATGTAGAAATTAAATTTACTATTTTTTGAAAACATAATGGTAGAGAGATTGAGGACTAAATTGGGTTTGGATTAATGATCTGATTATAAAAATTAGTGTAATTCCTAGATAATTCTCCCTGTAATGATAGATATTTATTAAAACTATATTGTTGAAGTAATTGTATAAAATTTCTTCTCATATCAATGAACACAATCTTTAGTCTATTTATTCCCATTCCTATATTAGTTCTCTGGTTATATGAAATAGTTAGAAATCTAAAACCCTATATATTTATTCAAAATTTTAATCTATACATTTATTTTTATCTAGGAAAGTGGATACTAATTATATTAATTAGAATAACCTCTCTCAAATTACAATGGTCTCGTGAATAATATTAGAGTATGATTAATAAAGTTATAATGAATTTAAAGAAAAACATGAATTACTATTCATAAAATTCCCCACTATTTGAAATTCCATATTATATCATGCTTCGTAAATCATTCCACCCCTCTTACACATGATATCCAAGAGAGGACAGAAAAATAAATGATATTATGACATCCTTTGGTAGCATCAACCTCATCTTCAGGATATTCTTCATGTTTCACTAATTAACCCCCTCCTCTATTAGTGATGGTGTGTAATTATAGAGGCAATCCTCTTCTATTTTTATTATTATTTTACCTTTCCAATATCAATATATAGGGTTTCTCATTCATTTGTACTTTTAAAAATTGTTATAATCTATTTTCTCCCATGGCCAAGTGGTTTGTTTGATTGTTTCATCCTCCATTTGAAGAGATGTTAAAAATAAATAATAGAAGGCTTGCATCTAAAATTTATCTCTTCATTAAAATGACCCCTACCCACTCTATTGTGATGTGTATCTCATGTATATATTTATAAGAGATGATTTTAAATTTTTTATAACATTTCACTATGGATGTGACATTTTCTCCATGGAATAAACCCTTTTTAGGGAGCACGAGTATTCAAGGAAATCCATCATGGCCTAAGAGGACATCAAAATTCCCAAAACTGACTAAAAGAATATTACCTTCCACTTTGTAGTAGAGGAATTATGGTATTGTGCCTACATTATGTTTTTTCTTTAAATATCCAATGGTACAACTAGCTTCATAATGATACATCCTCTTTGATCAATGTCATCCAATAGGATGACATAGTGTAATGAGAGGGGATATGACACAACACCTATAATACCAGTTAGAGCTTTCTTTTATACACTATGCCTCATATCCCGAGGAAGCAACATTGTATTATAACAAGGAATCATGATATTATTTCCTTGTCCACGGTGTTTCAATGATGATGTCTAGTGGTTATGATGTTGTATGAAGGTGTATATGGTTATTCAGTTTGTAATGTTGCAAAGTAAGAGTGACAATGAGATGGATTAAATGTGTGAGTGAAACAACGTTTGGTATAGATCTAAACATTGTATTCTAATCATATTAATAATAAACTCAATCCAATAGTTTCCACATTGGAAAATTTAGTTTATTTGTTCCATAATTTAATAATCTATATTTCTAAAAAACAAGAATGGTCATGTGGGGGTCAAGGGACCCCCGACACCCTCGTGGATATCCCTATTCTAGTGATTTATACATATGACCACTGTGTTGCCCCTTTCCCCACACACTAGAATTTCATTGCTTATGAAATTTCTCCAACAATGACTGACATAGTTGGAAATGATCCCTTATAACCCACACCATGAATGGGCTCCAACATGGGATAGTCTTGGTTGTATGCCACTTGGTATTGTTATGTGTCTTTACAAAACCAAGGTTGAGCGCTGTGAAATTATAAAATTTAAGGGAAAATCCATCTAAAATTACCCTATAATAATACTTAAAAAATAACATAATATATCTTGTAAATTATGTTATTTTTAATTTTTTTTAAATTACATTCCATATAATAAAATTTCAAAAACAATTCATTTAAATTAAAACCACATGCCTTTATAATTTGAAAACATATAATTTTATGAATTAAAAATTTAAGCATAAATATTAACTCATATCTTTCCCACACACGATCCCATATTTATCATCCTATAATCACTCCTCTATTAAATTGGAAAAAAAATCTCATAACGTAGAAACATTTATATGCCTAATGGTGATGAAAAATCGAAACATGGATGGTCTACAACCAATACACACTGAGGAAGAACATGGAAGGGTCTCTATCTATCATAATGTGAAAGTTATATCGGAGTCTCCCCCTCCACTGGAGTGGTTTCACATAATATATATGAGTGAATGTCCCCTAATCAACAATAAATGTGACTTAAGGAATATAGGTGCATAAACAAAGGTTCCAATGAAATTATTAGGCCTTAAATAGGGCATACTCAATTGGAATTGTGTATCATAACTATATTCTCCTGCTCATGGGGAAGTTATGTCAAATGTACCTCCCTAAGAAATACACAGGGCTTTATTCCATAATCTCTTTATTCTAGAAGTTCACCATTTCCAATTACTTCCAGTTATTCACAACCATGGCCTGCTACAATACCTCTGCACCAACATCACCAGACATACATGTAAAAAGAACTCTTAAACCACTTCAACTCACAATACTATTTTGGAAGCACAGACTCACCCCCACTATTTTCTATCACTTCAGAAGAATGACTCTCAGTGGGGGAAGCATCCCTATATCTCTTTAGTAAAAATTTACATCATCACCCTCATAATAGGGATCTACAACCCCCCTTGTTATCAGGTATAAGACTTCATAAATATCTAAAACAAGGTATCCCACACATATATCATACAATATTAATCCAAAATTATAAACGATGCATGTCGATCCTATAATCATCTATAGGGAATCTGGATGATTTGTATTTGCAGCTTTCATATGTCTTTTCCCTTATCCTACTACTGCATATCATATAATAAACCATCTGGGGTTAGTGGTGGAAATATATTGAACCACATAAATCTGCATGCTTTTCTTCCCTCTCCTCCACCATATTCTTTATCATGAAAAAAATTCTTCTTTCACTACCTCTTCTAAGGTGGCGCATCGACCATATACTTCTCAGTACAATAGAGGGTTAGTCAATCTCAAGTTTCTTGTCTCTATCCATCCCTTGTGAGACACCGCATTTTTCATAATTGACTATAACTAGAATGAGATCATAGATCCATAGATCCTTTATCCTATAATTGTATCCTGAATCATATCAAGCACTCATATTCATGATTTTGACATCGACTAACAATCATATGGGTCTATGGTGCATTGTTCCCTACACCAACACCTGGCGTCTACTATCCCATGAAGCTCTCTACAACCAAATCCTACTCAACCACTTCAACATTGGTGGGAATGAAAATTGATATCAACGAAACCCTAATTTAAATGTGTAATCCTTTCTTGAAGCTCCGTGAGTAGAAAAATGAATCTCTATCCACATACAATTAGTATAATGACTAGTTTTTGATCCTCAAAATTTACACTTCTATGTTCATGGTACTATACCGATGAAGAAAAATCTCCATGATATGGATCAGTCTCAACATGTATATATAGAACTCTTCTTGGGATAGCCTTTAAAACTCCATCTATATTATTTTCATATTATTATATTTTTTAGTAAATAGAATTCACTATCATCTAGCTGAGGAAAATAGAGGCTCACCTATAAGAGTACGATCTGATTGGGAGGTTTATCCAAAATATGGAAAACATGTGTGACTACCTCAACCAAGTCATCTAACTCCTAGGGATCTAAATCACCTTCTACCATGGAGGTATATGCCTCTAAAACTAATGTAGTTCTCATATCCTGTGATAATCCTAGGTAATTACTACCTGAAAAATGAAAACCCCCACAAAAATGCCTCATTAATTGGTGAATGATGATCAATATACTACCATGATACCCTTTCTGGATGTTATCATAGGTGAATCCTAAAATAGAATTAAGGGACCACATTTTAAAAGAATATATATAGGGTGATGACATAATAAGGACTTGGAAACCATATCCTAGCCCAATTTGATGTATATACTAATGTTTCTACACAACCATGGATTACATGGTCCATGTCAACAAGGAAGTTTCCATAGTCATAAATAATGGAAACATCAACCACTGCACTAGAACAAGATTCTATGACATGATAACCAAACATGATACATTTGGGCATTATCTCCATTAATCCCAAATCGAGTTCATAACATAAATAAATTAAGTATTGTCTTATAAAAGGACTATAAAATGTAAAACTCTATAATAATGTTACCTACTAAAGGCCACCTAGCTTGTAGAAGGAAGACCATTAATGAACAAAATTCCCCGTTTTTCCCCCTGATTTGGAATCTAATACCGAGTAGGAATATCAAAAACATTAGAGACCTTTACATGTAGTACATTTTTGCATGCACACACATACATATTTTTAAAATTCTTTAAGGATAATAATAATACTGATGAAAAATGGATATATAAATTTATCCCACAGTACAATTACGAAAAAGTTACTATAATATTGAAATGGATTTCACAAGGAAACAAAAAACAGTTAAAGATTCCAACCTTCTCAGAATGAGTACGCATCTATAAAGTTAAACTAACTGTACATAGATCAATCATTAATGACTTCTATGCTCCCCTATTCTGAGTCCTCATTAGACTATATTGAAAGGCCTTTCATCTACATAGGACTTGACATGTGAAAAAAGATTCTTTTCATGGGTGATTCTGAAAATACTCATTATATGACCAAAAAATCCATTATATGAGAGAAAATAAATAAATATAATCACCTTGAACCCTATATATAGGAGAAACCCAATGAGAGAAAATACAAGAAACACTATCTCAAATATTAATTGCTAATAAATACCTAATAATCACATATCATAAGTTATTTCAAATATACCTCACCTCAATAAACCCTATAATAAAAAATTAGAGTTGTCTCTTTGTTCAAGTACCAGGGTCTCAACCATACATCCTACCATAGTATTCTACATGAGGCTCATGTTTTTCACCCATCAAGTAGTAATTACTCAATGACACCTTCCATCAACAATAAGAAACATATACGAGATATAATTCTTCATTTTTATTTCATCACTACCTCATGGAAATTATCCAAAACTTCTCACTCATCAAATATCTCTATGTTTATGGAACATCCCTTCCATCGATGATGGAATACATAAGGGATAATGTGCTCATCATATATCTCAATGATGAAATCCAATATATAACCTAGTATATATTGATACTCAAATAAGGTATCCTACCCAAACCTAATGGGATACTACAAAAACTCTAATAGCACCCCTATAATATCATGTCATGGATATGAGATCCCAAAAAGGTCTTTTGGGGGACACTATGAACCTAGTCTACAACTATGGTGATCATAATTCTGAGATAAGGGATCAAAACATAGAAAATTTTGGGAAACCATGATCCATACCAAGGATTATAACTTCTATTAAAACCTTTTCATACCCTCTATAATATAATTATATGAAATTTTATTGTTTTATTGGGTTTTTATATAGAGTTACAACAATAAAATTTAGAGATGTAAACTACCCTCTAAGTCATGAATCACTCGCCAACTCAATAAAAATGTATGGATTTGGATGAACCTTATATTATATCATTATGTCATGTGTGGGTAAAATATCTATAAAAGAAATAATATCTTGCTAAAATTATTATGTTTATGAAAAAGGTCTCCCAAGATATAATTCTCGTGTTGATATGTTTGCCAATGAATTTTATGGTATTTAAAAAAGCGGAGATGGTGATTTCTCTATTGAGAATATGAAAAAAGAGTTTACAATATTAAAGACTCTATATAGTGTGGTCATTTTTGAACATAAGAAGCTAAATAATAAAAAATATGAGAATTTAGAAAAAGGGATTACACAAAAATGTCCTTCACATGGGGTGTTCTATACTGCTTCATCATGAAGAATGAAGGGTCAATGCGACTCTACGTTGATTATAGGGTGCACAAAAAGATCACAGTAAAGATATACTATCCACTACTAAAGATTGATTTCTTTTTCAATACTCACCATAGTTTCTAGTACATCACTATGATAGATTTTTTTGTTGATTATCATATAAGGTGGATGAAGTAGGATAACCCTAAGAAATTATTCATAAAATGTATTAGTATTATGAATTCAGGGTGATGAAATTTGGACTCACTAATTATCATTATATCCTTATAAAAATAATTAATACAGTCTCTAAATATTACCATAAAATCTTTTTGGTAGTATTTATAGATGATATTCTTATCTACTCAAAAATAATGGTGAAAAATAGGATCATTTTAATGTTTTACTAGAGGGATTGAAATAGTAAAAATTTTATGTGAAGTATAGATAATGTTTGTTATGGATTGATCATGTAAAATAAAAAGGGAATTTTATCACCAATAATGAAATATATGGGAATCCTTGAAGATAAGAGGATATAAAATGTTTCCCTATTACAAATTTTGTGACAATAATATTTACTATTCATGGATTAAAATGGTAATATCATTTATTTTGAGAGATACATAACTCAATTTCCAGCCCCACTAATCAGGACAACTCATATTCTAGGGATGTTTATATTGACCAATTTATTTCAATAGGGATTTAAGGAGTTAAATATGATTCTAATTACTAGAAATATATTAACACAACCCAACAGTGTAGAGTATTATTAATCTATTATGATGCATCAAAAAGATACTTTAGTTTTTTACCCAAGGATGTAGAAAAATATATATCCTATCAACTTTCTAATTAATTATACATGATAAAAATTACACAATGAATAATCTATAACCGGATGATGTGATATTTAGTATAAATATTCAGAGACTTAATCTATATGGGGAAGATTTGTTATTATAGGTATTAATCAATCATAATAAATTTATTCACAAAAGGATCTAAATGTGTTATTATTAATGTGCTTAGGGATGCACATATGATCACCATATGAAATTTCATAATTTATTTCACTACCCTTAAATTTTTAGAGGAACATAGAGTCCCAAACTGATGATGTAGAGCTATATAAAAAGTTATAAAATATTTTAGAGTTCTACTTTATAAAATATTGAGTTAAAAAAATTTAAATGTTGAATGCATACAATAAAAATATGTTCTATAAAGGGAACTTCTGAGTGAAGTTCATATCTTATCATTATCTGTTAGTCTTGTTAGAAATATATTATATAAATATTTAATGAAAATTTTTAGTTTGAATATCATTATAAAATATATTGTATAAATAGTATCACAATGCAAGGTATGCCTGCTTGACAAGGAAGAAAGGTGGATTTCTAAAGGTATAATGTAACCATTTCTCATATGATCATGGTAATGTGAAAAAATAACCATATATTTCATCATATGACTCACCAAGACACCTAATGAAAATAACACCATCTTGGAGGTAGTTGCTCACCTAAAAAAGATAATACATTACACTACAATCATCAAATATTTCTCGCATGTTCTACTTTTTTAGACATTCATATGAGAAGTGGGAAGAATACATTGATTATAATTAACTATTATATCTAATTGAGATCTAGGGTTTATCCTGATGATTTAAAATATCATTCAGAAACCATTTAATATATTTCTATTTTTCAGTATGGCATATTTCATTCAGAGTGATTTTTTTGTCCATGGAAACCACTGAAACTCTAGATTATATAATCATATCATATTCAATGGTATTAAAGGATATTGGGATCAATTCCTTCCCCTATTAATATTCTCATACTAGAATAGTTACAATTATATCATTCCTATAGAACATTAAGAGACTCTATATTAGAAGAGGGTTAGAATCTTTCCTGATCAGATGATGTTGGATAGTGGAATAATATGGGACCTGATCTTATCCCAGAGATGAGAGATATGCATCACACTATTAAATTTCAAAAGTAATACTCACAAAGATTATAGAAAATATATATATATAATAATCGATGTGACCTTGAGTTTGTAGATTGAAACAAGGTATTCAATTATATATAATAATGGATGATTTTCATAGGGATTGTGAAGAAGGGAAATATATTTCTGTGATACATCA
Organism: Viscum album; assembly: GCA_963277665.1. Taxonomy (NCBI): domain Eukaryota; kingdom Viridiplantae; phylum Streptophyta; class Magnoliopsida; order Santalales; family Viscaceae; genus Viscum; species Viscum album. The sequence goes on along the minus strand of OY728129.1, from coordinate 273,563,987 downwards.
TCCCCTTTGAGAACCTTGATAACACTGAAGTAGTGGCCTATTGACTATCACTACAAAAAATCCTACATCTATTATGTGATGTATTCCATGTATATCTCTTAAGGAAGTAAACACCCATACCACATGCATGAAATTAATCTAGAGGCTATACCCCTGTGATTTTTTTTCATATGTGGAGTATCTAATAAAGAACTTAGCTCATAGAGAAAATTTTCAATGAAACAGTATAACTCATCTGGTAAAAGTATTATGTAAGGACCATGTGTATGAGGATGAGACCTGGTAACTTCAAAAAATATTAAAATGGGATTACCCTCTTCTTTATTATTTTTATAAAATAATTTTTTAGATTTGAAATTTTTGAAGAGGAAGATAATATAATGAAATATACATTTTTAATTGAAAATCCTTTTTTGAATGAATAAATTACTTTTCATGTTGTTTAGATATTAAATACTAATGCACAGTGTTGGTCATTTTGGATAGTTGTAAAATATAAAATTCAAGAATAAAAGTTTTTTTAGAATCTTAATCATTGATAATATATTATTTTTATAGTGATAATTAATATTGTAATATATTAAGGGTTATCATTAGGTCTAATTAACAATGAAGGATAACCATATTTCCATGACCAGTAAGATCAGACCCTATGCATCCAATTTAACAATGCTTCTGAGGTATATGAAGTCACTTGGATTTCCCCTTGACTAAGACCATGTTGAGATTATATATCTAAGAATTGATAGAAATTGTTTACTAGTGAAAACCAATATTATAAAGGACTTGTTCGAAACTATATTCATATAACCACACCAAGAAAGAACCAAAATTTGAAAACATAACATTAGAGAATAAGTTGTTGTAATAAAGGGGTTATGTATCTACACACAATTAATATGGATTTTATTTTTTATTTTAAAATGAATAATCATGAAAAAATTACCTTTTAATCATGAAATTATAAATAATTTTATAATAAGTTTTTTTATAAATTATATTTTGATTTGATGAAATTTAAATTTTGGTATTTATAGAAAATATATTTTCTATTAAGACACCCATTTTGAATAATTAATTAATTTTGTCGTCAAATATTCATCAAATTAAACATTATTATTAAATAATAGTTATTTTAAATGTTGATAATATTTTTTAATAATGTCCAATTAAATTTTATAATGGTAGGAAATATATAAGCATCCAAAAAACTGTTAAATTATATTGTAATGGAAATTTTAATTAAGAATTAAAATTATAATATGATGAGAATTATTTACGTAAAACAAGTATAATTTTTGAAATTACCTCGTTAAAATTATACAATGTTGAATTTTTTGTATTTTTTAATAAATTAGAATATTTGGGAATAATATTTATACAGTATAAATTTAAATTTGTTATAATGACATCTTAATAGGCCAAAAGTGGTCTTATAAAATCAATAGAATGAATCAATGAAATAATATATTTTTCTACATTAATATAATTATTTTTTTATTTAATTAAATAACTTTATAATCTTGTAATGAAATAAACAAAATATGTATTACATATTAACATTTAGATTTATTTATTTATGAACAAGACTCACGTACACATCCCCAATGGTGTTATTTTTATAGTTTCATTAAATTAATATATAAAATTTTTTAACATGATTTTTTTTTCACGAAAAAATGGGATAAAACCAGGGGATGGTTTGATGATATGGTTTTATAGACATTTAAAAACTTATATTGATTAATTAATTATGAAATTTCTCTTCTTTTTCTATAAACATAGTCCAACCTCCCACTCACCATCACACAAAATCCATTGAAAATGAAGTTAATATACATAATCTACTTTAATGTACTTCCAAAATGAGATCATACTCTTGAGAAGATCCTCCCATGATTTTTTAATCTCCCTCTAATGTTATGTGATTGTCTCACCATTATCTTTCTCTAATAACATTCTATATATAATTACATGGATTTTCAATTTTTATGGATGGCATATATTTTTACACAACCTTATTTTAGTACATAATATCTAAATTATATTTTAAATCACCTTACACTATCATTTAATAGTTAAATGAATCATTATCTACAAACATTATTCAATCTAAAGTATCTTACAAATTATTTAATACAATTATTTTTGTAGTAAATAACTATCCTCGGATCCAATAAAGAGTACTCACCAAGATGTTCTTACACGTTATTGATGGGGTAAATAATCATTTTTATTTAATAGTCTATAATCCAAGGATTAAAAATAATGAAATTTATTGTTATATTGTATAATTTATGTGGAATAGTGACACATGTACTATATATGAATGTGAAGGGTATGCCCAAAATTATATAACTCTCTCATGAATTGGGTAATGATTTTATCTCATGAGAAGTCATTTATGATTCCTAAGAATTTATCTAAAGAATACTATGTTATGATATCCTATAGGACATACTTGACCTATACATAATAAGTCTTAGTCAATGTTATTCCCAAATTCCTATAATTGCTTGATGTTATCATATAATATCATGTTTAGATAATCTGGTTTATGATTATATCCACTTAAAATCGACCTTGATTCGCCTCTTGAATATATATTTTTACATTAATAAGGCTATTATATGATTATTATCTTACAATTTATTAATGATAAACACTTTATTATAAAGATCCCTAGATTACACAATTTAGTTTTAGAAGAGAATTAAAATTTTAAGATAATGTTATGGGGTTTTATATAATATTTTTGTATCTATATTTTGACATGTTATTATATATTCCAAATTACCAAATTATAATTGGGATTTTGTTATTTTTGATTGAATATTTTGTGTATTTATGTATGAGATTGGGAATTATGTTATATTTTAGATATCATTGTTCATAGAAACACCTCACCCACAACTATATATTTTCCAGAGTCTTATAACTTACCATGAGAATATCTTTAAAAAAATTGTGTGACATTAATCCCTATAAAATTAACATAAATAATTTATAAATAACTAATATTTCATTATAAATAGATAATATGAGTTTGTATATACGAAATAAATTCCAAGAGAAGACTACAATGAATAACATAAATCCATGTTAAATAAAATGAACTATGGAGGTCATACAGGATGAACAAAAATTTTATTTCCCACACATATAATAAAATGAAAAATTTAATAAATTAAAATGTTATACAATGATAGGCTCCACCACAATCTCAAACCTCACCACCAACCGGACCTCCAAACATAATGAAAAAATATTTCTCCGCCATCTAAATCAAGTGATCATAGAGATTGAAATAAAACATGAAGTATACACATCCATTAAGGTTATATGTATAGTGTGTTAGAAATAAATTTTAAAAGTACACTTCAAATATGGTTAGTGATACATTCCACTATAAGATATTTTATGCACCATAAAATTAAATAAATAGAAAAAATGATATTGAAGAGTACAAGTCTGGCCTTCATGTACTGGTCCGGACAAGAACATATTTGACACCCTTAGTTTAACAAAAATAAAATAAATATCTTGAATCATCTTCCTATTGTATATAAATATTCCAAATTGAATACTATGATAACCAATTTTCATGGAATAGATCCCAAAAAGCAGCTGTTTTGATTGTTCTCTTGCCCAGTCCAACCAATGTAGTTATATTCCCGATGATTTCCTAGGTTCTTTACTGATATAACCACTTGTAGTAAATTCCATATGGTATAACTGGCTAACAAATAACATGAAAATGGTATATAAATTTCATATTATAAGTCATATAATTTTTTGTATAACTATGGGTGCATATGACTAGATGGCCTCTTGACTATTGAAATGGCAATCCATGGTTAGTAAATTTTAAAATGGCATAGATAAAATAACTATTAATGATAAATTTTTTATAGAATCTCAACTAATGACCCATCAAATAACGTGTTATAATATATATATAGAATCCCAAACCTCCTAAGGTATGACCACTGGTAGAAAATGATTGATATAATCTCAATTGACATCCTATCTAAAAATCGATGAAACATGGAAATCATATTTGATGATGATCTCATGAGAAGTGAGAATCAACACAATGATTTTCATTTCCCCATTACATTATAAAATAAATTAATATATCATCAAAATCATGGAAACTGAAATAAAGTGTGGATGTAATGTCCCATATTCTTTCTCCTAGCTATCATCCCATGCATCAACAGCATTTCATGACCTAACTAACAATAAAAAAATTATTCTACATGAAGTATACATATGGAAAATATCATATCCCTCCTTCCATCAGGACTTATAGGATAGAAATTATTATATTGGTGATACCAAACTACCCTTGATATGCTATGATAATAAATACACCCATATTTCTCATGGAATTAAACCACAAATTCACCCATTTCACTAATTCACATCAAATAGGATATTAATATCACCCAAAATGAAGTTATTAATGCAATATAAAATAAAAACAATAAAATAATATCCTTTGTAATCACTTATAAATCTATTTATTTCATGATATAGAGGGATAATAGCAATATAAACACTTACAGTTTTTCTTTGTAACTGTTTATTTTATATTAAAGACGAATTTTCCATATTCGTAACATGTGTAGATGTAAAAATTATGTTGATGATAATTTAGAAACAATTAATATATATTATATCCCTCATTAATTCACTGTAACAAACTCTATAGAACATATCCTGCTCATTCAATGAACTAAGACTCATAATCATTCTTCAGTAGGTGCTATTAACCAAACATGATAAGAAATCAATCTCATCAATATCCTATATAAAAAATCCCACCATACATACCATTCAAGATTCATCAAATCTTTCCCAAGATGCAAAAAATTCATATTGAAATAGAATATCAAAAATGGGCCCCTCTAAAACTCAACTACTATACTCACCCATTAGTGATAATGTTCTTAAAAATTTCTAAATAATCTCATATGTATTAGAGAACAATCTATATGTTAAGGAGTCTATATACCCAAAAATGCTTCAAATAGGGTACTCTTGGTCTCTATCATACAACCTAATGATGATAATCACATTAAATAAGGAACAATAACTGATATAAATCATATGGTTATGCATTACAAGTATTAATTAGAATTTTCATTGAGTTTTAATTCATAAAACAATATATATCATTCTCATCCAAGCATATACAAATAAAAATAAATGTTATAAACCCCCTTGTTATTTATTGATATTCATATCTGAATTTTTATATAAATTTTAAATTAATTTAATAACTAAATTAACATATTGATTATATCTTATGTGTGTTTGGGTGATGTGAAAAAAATCAAAATCCATAGTAGGGTCTACCATTAAATTTGGTTCATTAATTTAAAAAAAACATAAAAATTTACTCAGTGGCTTGTATGTTTAACCCATTACATGGTGTCCTTAACAAAGAGGCCAATAAACTAGCCACATAATATGGTACTGAGTACCCTTACATCACATACTTAGTGTTAAAAAATAAATTTTCAACACCAATATTATCTCATCCGGATCATGATCTACCACTGAAAAGAGCCTTGTGTTTTTAGAGAACATATTTATAAAAACAAACCTCAATGACATTCCCATATCCAAGGTAAGTTTTCATCCTCTAAACATGTAGATAACATTCTGTTTCTATAACCAATATCCATTGATTCTATTTTAAGCCAAAATATAAATATCACATGGCATATAAAACATAAAAAAATTGATTTTTAAATTACCAAACCATAATTATTTGGTTTATTAATGTTTAATTATATAGGTATTGTTTTCATTGATACTAGTAAATCAATCTCTATTAACTAATTTTATTTTTTTAGGTCAAAAGTGTTTTATAATGTTACGATAATGGAAGATAAAACATTATTGGTAATTATTTGGGTTGTGTATTGATTATAATAAATATTTTTATTATTATGTTAAATATTTTTATTACATTATTTTGTGTTCAGGTTTAGAAAACATTCCTATGGAAGGGGGGTTGAATTCACGAGACAAAATATGCATATCCTATTACTATTGAATATATTATTCTCCATGGGTATTAGTGATTTATTAATTAATTAGATTACATGTCTCTAGAGTTTATTAAGTACATTTTATTTTATAGATTATCAGATGGTTTTTCTGTGATTAATAATTCTAGAGATTACTAGGATTTTTAGTTATGATCAACTCTGAGAACTCCAACATGGGTTGGCTAACACATGATTTTTTTTGATAATTTTCTGCATATATAATTTATTAAATGTATTTTTAAAATAGTTATGGTCTATTAAATTATAATAAGTGGGATGGGATGGATTTAGAGTAATTATCGACAATAGATTGTCTTGATGGGATTAGATAATTTTTTTAATGAAACTATAGGTACTCAGTGGGTGCATATCCTTTTGGTTATATGATATGGGTATGATATGTCATGTGGATATGGACCACACCATTTTGATATTTTTAGGGTTTATATATATCATTTAACTTAAAAAATACCTATAATTTTTGGGGCACCTTAATGGACAGCGTAACGACTCTATCATGTTTCTTATATAATAAAAATATTGTTTATTTTTACTTCATTCCCATATTGTCCAGAACAATACTTGAAAATAAAAACAAGAAATTATTTATTCAATTAAACACAGAAAATTATTACATTGTTTCAAGTCTATGAGTATCCAACAAACTGAAAATACCAACAATGAGACCTATTAGAATTACAGGGAGACCACCCAATACGATAAATATACCCAGTAAATAGTGAAGATCCATTGGGTCGATCAGAACAAAAAACATATCGATAGAACCATATAAATCGTTCAAAGAATTAGAGGAATGATGGTAACTATCTTTTTTGTCCTAACTTTTGAAATTGGAACACCCTAATTCTTATTTTTTTAATGTCCTTAATGATAGTCTGACTGTTTCCACCTTGAGGTGACTGTTGAGTGTAAAACATCTTTAAGACCTTATAGCAATTAGGTATTCTTGTCGTTTAATTCAATGTTTCATGGTATAATGAGTTTCCAAGTGTTTAATGTGTGCATTAAAGTAATGACTAGAAACATGTTTGTAATGAACTCGTTTTAATATATTTTTGAAGGATAATGATTTAAAATTGGTTTGAATACCAACCCTTGTATTTTAAAATAAATTCTCAGAAAATTATGTACGTAGTAATACGTGATTTTGGTACAAAGAAACATAATTTTTGAGTTTGAAATTATAATATGGGAAAATAAAGATAGTTGAAATTGTTGTATTTGTTGGGCGGAGAGAAGTGATGGCAAGAGGGGGGGTGAATTTCCTTTTAAAAAAATAATTAACAATTTGAAAACAAAGTTAAAAGTGCAGCGGAAATAAAATAGGAAAGACACAAAATTGATAACGGAGTTCAGCTTAAACCAAAGCCTATGTCTCCGCTCCCAACTCAACCGTTGAGAGATTTACTACCGCTTGCTTTTTAATGGTTTTAGCAAGAAACCCACTAGACTTTAAGGTAGTCTAGAACCTACTACAGCTTGCTTTTATTGGTTGAGCAAGAACCCACTTGCTTTTAATGGTTGAGCAAGAACCCACTAGCCTTCATACATGTGAAGGCTAGCTCACCTATGACTCAAGCCTTTTAAAGGGAAGGCTTGACTAACCTCTTCACACCTTGAAGGTGGTGTGAAAACCCAAATGAAAGGGAGATGAGAGAAAGAGGGGTTTGTAGGCACAAACCCAAATTAAAGCTCAAAAATGATAAAACAATAAAAACCGTAATGGGAGAAGCCTTGGGCGCCAATGGATTGATTGGAGTTGATGAAGAGCGCTCTCAAGCTTCTATGGTGGTGCTCCTTGGATGTGGAAGTGAGTTGGAGCAATTGGGGTTCCTTGAAGGAATGCGCTGGAGGTTCGCCAAAATGATCAAAAATGTTCCCGTAGGCTTCCTTGAGTTTCCGGGGCTTCCTAGTCCTTTATTTATAGAGGAGGAACCCTCAAATGGCCTTTGGGGGGCTTCGGAGCCGTTGGAGAGGCCTTCGGAGCCATTGGGAGTCAAGTGGACAAGCCTGGTCAAAGCCCAACGGCTAGTTTGACTGGCTTTACCGGCTGACCGGTGCTAGGCCACCGGTTGGCCGGTGCTTTGAAAAAGGAGAGGCCTTCGGGCTTAGGCACCACCGGCTGGCCGGTGAGGAGGCCACTGGTTGGCCGGTGCTGAGACAGTAGCAAACACTATTTTTCTGGGTTCCACCGGCTGGCCGGTGGTGGGACACCGGTTCGCTGGTGGTCTGGACAGAGGGATGACTTCTGTCTAGGCCTCCATCGGCTGGCCGGTGGTCTTCCACCGGTTGGCCGGTGGACTGAAAATCAGTCCTCTTTTGGCTTCTTTCTTTCTTGGCCCAATTCCTTGGCAACCTGAAGTCATGCCTATCATCCAAAAACACTTAAAACAAGATTAGATAAAAAAGAGAGTGATTGTGATCATGAAAATTAATCCTCGAGGGGTACGAGAGGTACAACAATCTCCCCCTATTTTGATGATCACAATCACCAAAACAAAAAATGTAAAAATGAAATGAAATTCATGCTTTAAAGGATAAATTGAAAAGTAAAGCTAAGCATTAGATAAATATTTTTCCCCCAATCATCCAAGAATTTCTCCCCCTTTGTGATTATCAAAATAGCACGGGTCATAAAACTTGATTGAGGGAAAGAGTTGAAAAACAATATAGAGATTTGAAAACCAATTGAAATTTTTGAAATTTGAATTGAAAGTTTTGAATTGAAGGTTTTGAAATGAAAGTTTTGAAATGAAAGTTTTGAATCGAAAATTTTGAAATGAAATTTTTGAATTTGAAATCAAAAAGGCTTAAACGATCCTAACTCCCCCTAAATAAAAACAACAAATCACCGGGGAGTTGTTTTTGAAACCGAGACAAATTTTGGTCCGGTGAGACTCGCTAAAAGGGATTTTTCAATCCAAACTTGTCTTGTGGCGGGTCTTCTACTATAAAATTCATCATTAAAGAAAATAGTTTTGGGCCTTCCATACCGGGCATTTTTGCAATTGCACTCATAAATTAAGTGCCCGGGTTTTTTGCAATAGTTACAAAATTTAAATTTGGAGCTCCCCCTTACAAAAATAGTTGGAGCATGGGAAGAGGAAGCTTGCTTGGAATAGCCAAGCCCTTCGGTGGTTCTAGATATGCGTTGGGAACCTAGTAATTTGGTCAAATTTTGTTCACCTTGGGTGAACTTGGCAAGAGATTCCTTTAAATCATTGATTGTTGATTCCATAGAATCAACATCGGGAAGGTTTTGGACATTTAGGGACAACTCCTCCTTTTCTTTGAGAAGTTGTTCCTTTTCGGAAGAGAGTTTTTTGAAATTATTTTTTAAAGAAACAAATTTGGAAGAAAGTTCATGAAAACCTTCCTCCAATTGATCTCTCGCATGTTGGAGATCCTCATAAGATAAATGATTAAATGAATTTGAAGAGCAAGAGGATGAGGAGTCGGAAGATGTTACCTCATGAAATGCCATTAGGAATTTTTTACCATTGTCACTTGAGGAGGAGGAGGAGGAGGATGTGGAGCTATCACTCCATGTGGCCTTGAATTCCTTCTTCTTTTCCTTTTGCTTGGCCTTTTTCTTGTTGAGTGGACAATCGGGCTTGTAATGGCCTTTCTTTCCACACCCGTAACATGTTACCTCGGGCTCGGATTTTTCGTTGGGTTGAGCCTTGCAGGATTTCTTCTTCTTGTGCTTCTTCATGAATTTGTGCATCTTGCGGGAAAGATTCTCCATTTAGGAATCGCCTCTTAAAGAGGAAGATGATGAGGAGGAGGATCTTTCTTCTTGTTTAACTTTGAAGGCGATGTTCTTTGAAATTTTGATTGGTTTTCCTTCCTTTTCAGCTTGCCTCCTCATGGTGATCTCATAGGTCATGAGGGATCCGATGAGCTCTTTGACTGGCATGTTCTTGATGTCTTTTGCTTCTTGAATTGCCGTGACTTTTGGTGCCCATGTGCTTGGTAAGATCCAAAGGATCTTCTTGACCATCATTTCTGCAGACACATCATCTCCAAGAGACTTTCTACCATTGCAAATGTCAGTAAAGCGAGTAAACATTTCAGAAATTGATTCATGTGGGTGCATGGTGAAAGACTCAAAATCTTGACGGAACATATCCAATCGAGTATCCTTAACTTTTTTGGTCCCCTCATGGGTAACCTCCAATAGTTTCCAGATTTCATGTGATGAGATGCATGTGGAAACTCGATTGAACTCATTACGATCATGGCCGCAATGTAGAGCGTTCATGGCTTTGCCATTAAGCTCGAAATTTTTAATATCGTCTTGAGTCCATTTGGATTCATCGGGAGAAGAGAGAGTGTAACCATGCATGACAATTTTATAAATAGGATAACCAATACTTCTAAGAAAAGTGGTCATGCGGGTTTTCCAATAGTTATAGTCGGTTCCATCAAAAAATGGAGCACGACCCAAAGAATAGCCTTCGGGGGCGAAAGAGGTTGAAGCCATCACAATGGATCTTAAATTTGAAACCGGTGAAGGTATTACTCAAAAACTCCCTCTGATACCAATTGTTGGGCGGAGAGAAGTGATGGCAAGAGGGGGGTGAATTGCCTTTTTAAAAAATAATTAACAATTTGAAAAAAAAGTTAAAAGTGCAGCAGAAATAAAATAGGCAAGACACAAAATTGATAACGGAGTTTGGCTTAAACCAAAGCCTACGTCTCCACTCCCAACTCAACCATTGATAGATTTACTACCGCGTGCTTTTTAATGGTTTTAGCAAGAAACCCACTAGACTTTAAGGTAGTATAGAACCTATTATAGATTGCTTTTATTGGTTGAGCAAGAACCCACTTTCTTTTAATGGTTGAGAAAGAACCCACTAGCCTTCTTACAGGTGAAGGCTAGCTCACCTATGACTCAAGACTTTTAAAGGGAAGGCTTGACTTACCTCTTCACACTTGAAGGTGGTGTGAAAACCCAAATGAAAGGGAGATGAGAGAAATAGGGGTTTGTAGGCACACATCCAAATTAAAGCTCAAAAATGATAAAACAATAAAAACCGTAATGGGAGAAGCCTTGGGCACCAATGGATTGATTGGAGTTGATGAAGAGCGCTCCCAAGCTTCTATGGTGGTGCTCCTTGGATGTGGAAGTGAGTTGGAGCAATTGGGGTTCCTTGAAGGAATGCGCCGGAGGTTCGCCAAAATGATAAAAAATGTTCCCGTAGGCTTCCTTGAGTTTCTGGGGCTTCCTAGTCCTTTATTTATAGAGGGGGAACCCTAAAATGGCCTTTGGGGGGCTTCAGAGCCGTTAGAGAGGCCTTCGGAGCCGTTGGGAGTCAAGTGGACAAGCCTGGTCGAAGCCCAACGGCTAGTTTGACTGGCTCCACCGGCTGACCGGTGCTCGGACACCGGTTGGCCGGTGCTTTGAAAAAGGAGAGGCCTTCGGGCTCAGGCACCACCGGCTGGCCGGTGAGGAGGCCACCAGTTGGCCGGTGCTGAGATAGTAGCAAACACTATTTTTCTGGGTTCCACCGGCTGGCTGGTGGTGGGACACCGGTTGGCCGGTGGTCTGGACAGAGGGATGCCTTCTGTCCAGGCCTCCATCGGCTGGCCGGTGGTCGTCCACCAGTTGGCCGGTGGACTGAAAATCAGTCCACTTTTGGCTTCTTGCATTCTTCGCCCAATTCCTTGGCAACCTGAAATCATGCCTATCATCCAAAAACACTTAAAACAAGATTAGATATAAAAGAGAGTGATTGTGATCATGAAAATTAAACCTTGAGGGGTACGAGAGGTACAACAGTATTTAATATTTTTTCTATACTTAGTTAATTAATTATTTAAATATTTTAAATTTCATCAAAAGAATTTATTAAATTTTTCATCCATGGATGTATAAAAACAAGGTATTAACTTAAATTATGTTTTGGATTTTTATAATAGTAGTATAATATATTCATTATGATGTACTCACCATTGATTTATATCTTTATGTTTATAAACTCAATTGATTTTAAAGTAAAGAAAATATAGATTTTACGGATTTGTTTTGTAATAATATAGAATTTTTATTCACTTTTTGAAGACGCCTATATATTTATATAAAAACCTATTTGTAATGTTTATCAAAAATGAACTTTTAATTTGCTAAACAGTCTGTTGAGTACCCCACCTAGCTGAGGGGAACCTTGTACGCATTCACTCAAGGCCTTGGTGGGCATCTCTCTAACACCCCCTAGAAAATGACCCATGGATGTGCATCCATGGTGTGTGCTAAGTCAGCGCATAAGGGTGCATTGTAATCCATATTTATGAACGGGCGTGCGTGTTCAAGGGAACCACATCGCGCCACTATGCGGGGCGGCATGATGACAGTGGTGGGCACATAAGCGCACCCATAGAGACTCAGTATGGGGAGGTAACAGTGAGGTGGAGGGGGATTTCTAGACTAATTCTAGGAGCCCCAAGATTATAAGGTAGCCAAAAAACTCGTCCCATTTCAATATGGGATGGGAATTATAATGCAGGATCACATCTGGACTGTTGGATATCTCCATGTGAGATCTGATATGTCTGATTAGTTCGGTCCTTGATTCCTAGGAGCTGCGGTTTCCCAATCGCGTTTTAATGAGCCGTTCGATAATGACAGATCTAATCTTGGCCATTTAAGTCGTTTTAATGTGCCACATTATCCATAACCAACCAATCAAATATGATCTATTTGTGACCATATATACATTTTAAAATCCCTGAATCTTTTTTAGCCATCTGATCCACTCCTCTTCATATCTCAACTATTGATCATTTATAAAACTCGCGGACATATCTCATATACTAGTTATTTTTTACTTAAATCCTAATTGTCCATTGTTTTAATGCACCAAACCTATCATATTCTTCTTCTTATAACCACATTCTCTACAATAGTGTCCTCTCTACTCATCCATCCCTTGTTTTTCCACACACTTGACCTCGGGTGGCCCCTACTTTCTATCATCTTACACAATACTAGGCACCGTCAGTCATAATTTAAACTGGGTTGCCTCGAATTTCCTTACAAGTGGCTATAAAAATATATTATTGTATGATTCATAAATATATCTCAAATTTCACCCATACCCTACGGTGTTCTTCCTCTCCAACACCTCCATCAATCATCTCCCGACCTCTTCTGCTTCTTCGAACCAGGTAGGGGACATATTTGTCATTTTTTGTTACAGTTTCATTATATATATATATATATATAAATGAATATGTATATATTTGTACACAGTTATGTATAAGACCAATTGGTTTCTACTAAGATTGTGGTTTTTCCATAAATTATATTCTTGATTATTTACCATGAAATATCTTGAGGTATATTTGTATTTGACAAATATATATATATGTATATTTCTATGTATACCTAAATATATATAAATGAGTTTGTCTAATAAATAATCCTTGTAAATTTTAAATCATGATTTTAAATTAAGGAACCTTTGTTAATCAATGTGCTTAATATATTTAAGACATATAATTGTTATTAGATTATTGGGTTAAAACCCCTTTCTAAATTATATAAATTTGGTTATCTATATATATTTAAATATATATTTATACATAAAAACTTTTACCCTTAATATTTTTTAGATTTTCCAAATATTGTTAAGAATTCATAACAAATTTTGTTTTTTAATATGAATGTCTTATAAGGTAAAATTTAATGATAAAATTTTTTATATACACCCTTGTGTATAAACATATTATACAATACTCATTCATAGAAAATTTTGGTTTTTCCATATATTTTTTAGATATAAAATTTGTGTGTTTGAATATATACATATGTAAGACAAACTTATTTTCATAAGTATTTAAATGGTATTAGTTATGGTTGATTTTGTGATATTAAATTCTTAACATTGTGTGTAAATAATTGAGAGTACCCTTATGACATGATATATATAATAAAGAAAGTAATGAATGTTTAGAAAATTATGTGTTTCATACCCTACAAGAAATATATTGTTTACTTTTATGTTAGTTAGGCATCCAATCCATGAATAATTTCTATTATGCATTTTTTTACTTTTGAACTATGGTTTTGGAATTAAAGGGGTTGTCATTTTATGTGAAAAAATCTATATTTCATTTTGTGCATTATTTATCACCAAAAGTGCTATAATCTTCCTACCATACTTGTCATTTATTAAATATCCATACAATTGATAGTTTTGACACATAAGTAATTGTTTCACTATATATATGTAAATACTAATAAATTTAATTAAATATTTTTGACCAATTATGGATTATGAACTTAATTATTCAAAGTGGTACGGGATAACATTAATAATATAAAATGAGAAACCAAGTAATATGTGACACTTGGAATGATAAGTGTTGAGTAATTAAATAAATCAAAGTGGTTTGATTCACATTGATTTAAAAAATGATAAATGAATTGGACATATTATGTGACAGTTGGGGACCTATATAGCCCCTCGATGCATGAGTAGGTATTATGAGAGATACTAGTGTCTTGACATGATGTCTTGAGAAAATAATTATTTATGGTCTTGATATGAGGCTTTGATAGATTGTTTAGGGTCTAGGCCCGAGGCTTTAACACAGTCTGGAAAATGCCCTTCTATCATTATGTTAATGAAATTTAATTGACCATGTGAATATTCGATTAGTATAATGTATTGGGTTAAAGGTCAAACACTTATGGGAATTAGAAGAGGTAAATAGTTATGGAATAATTTTTATTCAGCATTGAAATATTTATCTGTTAGATTATGATTTAGAATTAGTAAGGAAAGATTTAGTGTTATTATTTTACGTGCAAATCTGATCATGTATTACTCTCAGTTGTAAATTTGGTACATGCACTTTTTCATGTCACACTTATTAAAGATAGAATTATTCTTACTTTATATGGTGCAAACACTATATTATGTAAATAAATTATTATGTTTGGAACATGTTTCATTGTGACCCTGTTAGTATTCATTGAAATGTTCACTTATAATTCATGGAAAAAATTTTATGTTGTCGTTCATGTATTGCAACTTTCCTTATGAAAATGTTATATGAATAATTATATAAAAATAATTTCAAAAGGTTTTAATTGAAATATTATTTATTTTCAAACCCCCTTACCTAGCATTCATATGCTCACCATATGTTTTAATTTAACTTTTATAGGTTTAGTTGATTTGAGTTACACTGTTCGGTGGAAGTATTGTGGAGATTCGTTAACTTTTTAGTTTTTAAGGAATTATAATAATTATATCTAGTTCTGTAGGACCTAAGTCGAATAGATCCTATTTAGTGGGACATGATTTGTGTTTTTATCAATTATTTTTATTATAAAAAAAATATTACACATGATGTATTAAATAAAACTGGAAAAAATTTAGATCAGTCTTAGGTTGGGGAGTGACAGTTGGTATCAAAGGATTGGTTTAGAAAAACTTGGGAAACTATAACAACATTAAAAACCATATTATGTCTTACTATGTATATATTTTCTTAAAAATTATAGATGGATGACAAATCAAGCATTCTATCTCTTTTGATAAATGTATTAGAAACAATAGTGGGAAAATCATGTTTATAATGATATAGGGTATTTGGAATCCTTTTATTTTCATGAAAACACCTCTACCATATATCACATTATCCTTGTGTACTCCAACATCACCATAGAGGAGGTTTAAAATATTTTCTTATGATGAATGCCCAATTCCATTTCTATGATCGAAAGGGGAAGTATTTTGAGGGGTTTTTTAAATGATTTACCCTAGGTGGGAAGGCTTCATCACTAGAGGACTTCCAAGAGGCTACCCAGGAGGGTGACCTCAGAGCAGTACACCTAGGTCAAATCTTGACCTATGGTCTCTGTGGTCATGTTATGGAAGTTGATATTTTTGGGGATGAATATCCCTATTTTATTTATTGAAGAGAAGTTATTTCTGATGTATCTCAACATGATACACTTTATTATTCTCTCACACAGAACTTTAGATGTTCACATGTGGTTGATACTAGTTTCCCGCATCACATCTATAAAAAAGAGATTGGTGAATATGGAACTGTATTGGGGATCTTCTTAACTAGTAACTGGGGAAATCACCAACACCGATGATACTTGTGAAGTGTTTCATAGAGGATTTTATGTAATCCTTACCACTAAATCGTTATTTGTAGATAATGGTTATTTATTACCTTCCGTTTTATGATCTATGTATTCATGTATAAAGGTCTATTTCATTTTTAGTGTTTTAATATGCTTTTACAAATAACAGTTCTATTTCAATATGATTAGATATTACTGAGTAAAACATATCTCTTGAATATTTTTAGGTGGAAAACATGACTTCCCCATCCAACCTCTTATATCTCTATGCTAAATTATTAGAATGCATAATTTTTGAGTCATGTTTAGAAGACTATGAACCATTTTTAAACCTATGCCCGACTTTCTAATGAATTTATAAATTGTCCTTCAGCTCAAATATCTTTCAATCCTACAAAGGATAGATCTATATAAATGAATATATTACAGAGGCCCAATTTTAAGGGTTTAGGCAGAGGTGAAGTACAATGAGGCACTTGTCTTATATTTCACATAATCTGAAAACTATCAAGCTTTGGAAATGTTTTTGTAAGCTACTTTGGAGTGTAGCATCTTGGGGGGTCTGCCTATTTAATGTTATATATTTTACTATTACAGAGGTCTCTACGAATTTGATGTTTTCAAACATAACATAGTTCGTTGGATTTATAGGGATCCAGTCCACTCCCAAATATCTGATCTCCACACCACACAAGAATTCCTCTAAAAACCTGAATGATTTATGCATAGGGATGATCTAATCTACTCTCAGTGATCCCATTGTATTTGGATCAAAGAAGTCTTAGGATTGGAAATAAATCTATGGATCCACCTAGGTTTAATCGGCATATTTTCCTTGTTGGATGACTTTGTGAATGGATGTTGGAGGTAATGTGTGTTGTGTTTTTCTGGTGTTTGTGCATTACTATTTTATAATTGTGATGATGCAATTATTTGAAGGAGAGAATAATGTGACTACCAAAACTTATTTCATATATAAAAACAAAAACAGTTTGGTTTTACTTCATTCCCATGCGGTCCAAAACAATACTTCAAAATAGTCATAAGACATTCTTCATTTAATTAAACACTGGAAATTATTTCCTTGCTTCAATGCTATGAAAATCCAACTAACCAAAAATACCTACCTAGAGACCTATTAGAATTATAGGGAGAATACCCAATACCACAACTAGACCCAATAAATAGTGAAGATCATTTGAGTTGGTCAGAATGAAAAACATTATGGCTAGAACCACAACAATCATGCTATGCATCAAAAGAATGATGAGTACCATCTTATTTGTCCCAGTAATTGAAATTGGAAAACCCTGATTACTATTTTTATAAGGCCTTAATGATTGTTTGGTTGTTTCCTCCATGAGGTGACCGTTGAGTGTCTAACGACTATGAGACCTTATAGTTGATGGGTATTTTGGCTGTTTAATTTAAAGTCTCTCGATATAATTAGATTCCCATTGTTTAAAGTGTTCATTTATGATATTACTAGAAAAATGATTTTAATAATTGATTTTTAATATATTTTAGAAGGATAATTATTTAAAATGGTTTTGAATCATAACCCTTGTATTTTAAAATAAATACCAAGACAAGAATGTACCTGGTACTATGTGGTTTTGGAAAAAAGAAACATATTTTTTGAGATTTAAATTGTACATTGGGAAAATGAAAATTATAAATATTGTTATATATAATATTTTAGCTATACTTAGTGAGTTAGTTATTTAAATATTTAAAATTTCATGAATATATTTTATAAATGTGTTTATCATTGGATTTATAAAAACAAGGACTTAACTAAAAATATTTTTTGGATTTTTATAATAATAGTATAAGATTTTCATTATGATGTACTAAACATTGATTAATAATTTAATGTTTTAAAACCCAAGTGTTTTTATAATAAAAAAATATTGATTTTAGGGATTATTTTAGTCATAATAGAGAATGTTTATTTTCTGTTTCAATACACCAATATATGTATATGAAAACCTATTTTTTATCTTTAGAAAAAAAAAATTTTACTTTGCTAAAAGAATAGATGAGTACCCAACCTAGCCAAGGGAAACCTTATAGGTAGCCACTCATGTCCCCGGTAGGAATCTCACTCACAACCCATGGAAAATGGATCTGAGTTGTGCATGCATGGTGTGTGATAAGTCGCATGTACAAGGGTTCATAGTAAGAATTAATCACAAAAGGGTGTGCATGTGAAAGGGTTCTAGAGCGTTCCACCATGTGGGTCGGCAGGGGTGGGTGTAGAAGTGCGTCCGTAGAGACCTGGTATGGGGAGGTACAATGTATGGTGATGGGGCTTAATGGACTTATTACAGGAGCCCTAGGCTTATAAGTGATTCAAAAAACTCATCCTATTTCGATGTGGGATTTGAAATTTAAAGTGGGATCACATTTGGACTGTCAGATCTTGCCGCACAAGATATGAGCCATCTAATCAGTTTAGTCTTCTATTCTTAGTAGATGCGATTTCTCCACTGCATTTTTATCAGTCATTCGATCCCGAAGGGCCTAATATCTGTCATTCAATACAATTTAAAATGATGTATCAAATATAGTCGTCCGATCAAATACGATGAAATCATGACTATTCGTTTGTTTTGAATACCATGAATCTTTCTTAGCTGTACGATCCAATTTTCATCATATCTCAACCATTCATCTTTTATAAAACTCACAGATGCATCTCATCCACTTGATCATTTTTAGTTAAATCCCAATCGTTTGTTGTTTTCCCAAAACTAACCTATCTTGTTCATTTAATTGTACATATGTGCGCCACACCAGTATCCTTGCAACTCATATTTTTCATATTTTTCCACACTCGTGACCTCAGTCGGCCCCTCTTTTCTCTCATCTTCCGCAAGACCAGACCTCCTCAGTCTTTTTTAAACTAGGGTGCCATAGTTTTATATTTATATGGCCTTAATAATATATATTTTATATGATTGCTAAATATATCTCAATTTTCACCCGACCCCTAAAGTGTTCTTCCTCTTCATCACCTCCATCAAGATTTTCCCAACCTCATATCCTTCTTCGAATCGGGTAAGGGACATAGTTGTCTTTCTTTGTTAGGGTTTTAATATATGAATATAAATATACATATATGAGTATATATATATATATATACACGGTTATGTATAAGACTTACTAGTTTCTCCTAAGATGGTGAATTTGTTTCCTTAATTATATTCTCGGTTCATTACCTTGCAAGGGCTTGAGATATTTTTGTGTTTGAAATATATATATACATATGTATATGTATATATTGATTTATATATACAGATATATATATATATATATGAGTTTTTTAATAAAGAACCCTTTTAAATATAAAATAACGATTTTAATGTAAGGAACCATTGTTAATTAATGTGCCTAATATATTTAATCATATAAGCGTCATTTGATTTTTGATGTGAATCCATTTTATACATTATGTATTTTTGGATATATATGTATATATATATATATACATATATATATATACATTGTCCCTCAATCTTATATAGATTTCCCATTGATTGTAAAGAATGAATCAAAAATTTTGTTTTTTTAAACATGAAAGTTTTATAAGGAACAATTTAAAGATACAATCCATTATATACAATATTGTGTATAAACTGATTATACAATACTCATTCCTAGATAATTTTGGTTTTTCCAAAGATTTTATAAATGTAAAATGTTATGTTTTTGAATATATACATATGTAAGACTCTCTTATTTTCATAAGTATTTAAATGGTAGTAGTTATGGTTGAATTGCTTGCTTTTCAATTATTAACATTGTGTGTAAATAATTGTGAGTACCCATGGGATATGATATAAATAATAAATAATTTAATGAATTTTTAAACAATTATTTCATTCATAACCCACATGAAATATTTTTTCTTTTTAATAGTTTTTCATCCAATACATGATGAATTTCAATTATGCATTTGGTTTAATTTTGTAATAAGATTTTTGAATTTAAAGGGTTATCATTCTATGTTTCAAAATCTTTATTTCTTTTTGTGCATTAATTATTGTCAAATGTGCAATAATCTTCCTACCATACATGTCATTTTTTAAATTTCCATGCAGTTCTTAGTTTTGACAATTTAGTACTTGATTCACTGTATATATGTAAATAATAAAGAATGTAATTAAACTACTATGGCCAATAATTTATTAAAAAACTAAATTATTCATAGTTTAATGGGAAACATTGAGTAATATTATATATGAAACCAGGTAATATGATACAATTGTTAGGATATGTGATGCATAATTTAATAAATCAATGTGGTTTGATGAACTTTGATTTAAAGAAATGAGGAATGCATTTGACTTATTATGTGAGAGGTGGGGCCATCTATAGCTCCTTGATGAATCAGTAGGTCTATTGAGACAAAATATGGTCTTTTCATGTAGACTAGACAAAATGATTATTTATGGTCTTGGAATGAGGCCAGATAGTGAGTATATGGTCATGGCACGAGGCATTGACATAGACCGACATATGCACTTCCATCTTTATTTTTAAGAAATTTAATTATCCAATTGAATATTTCATTAGTAGATATACTTAGTTAAAGATCTTGTACTTATTAGAATCCAAATATGTAAATTCTTATAGAATAATTTTGACTCATCATTTAGGGATTTATCTTCCAGTTAATGATTTACAGTTATTATGGTAAGATTTAGTTTTATTATTTTATGTTAAACTTTGATCATTTAATACTCTCATTTGTAAATTTTGTACATGAACGTTTTTCATGTCACAATTATTAATTTAAATTTTAAAGGTCTAATATATTTCTGTTACACAGTTTTGCGGCAGAATTGTTGAGATTCTATAAACATTAAGTTTTAAAGGAATTCTATTAATTGTATCAACTTCTCCATGACCTAAACCAAAAAAATCAACTTTAGTGGAACATGATGCATGTTTTTATTATTTATTTTTATTATAAAAAAGTTACTACACAACATGTTTTACTTAAAACCGCACTAGATCCAGATCCGTCTGGGCCGGGGTGTGATATATAGGGTTCTATATTGGGGAAACAATATTTTGTTAAAGGATTTACTAATTTTTGTGTTGATTGGATGGTTGGGAGATGTATTCTCCCATTTCATAGGTTAGGGGTTGATGTTAGCTAATGCATCAAGAATGTTATTTTAAATGGGTATTTTATAATTATAAAAAATAATTTTATTTTGTGACCGTTATAATAAGTTTATTCTGTTATTTCACCTGATTTGGCCTTAGTGATTAATTATCATTAATGTTAGGTATGTTTATGATTAAAACTCTGTTATCAGACTGATTTAGGATAAAAAAACCCACGATGACTTTTTTGATGTTGAAAACTATGAGAAAAGTGGATTTATAAGAGTTATAAGGAATGTTATTTTTATACAATACAATTTAATAATTATCCAAAACATGAGGTGATATATGATTAATATGTGATTACACACTTCTCGTGATGGTTAGTTAGATAATTTGAGTGATCTTTATGTTTTAATATACTAAATAAACACATTGAGATTCTGAGGTATCATTATGTATGGATATATCTTATGAATTATTTTCTATAGAGATTTATGTGGGACATCTAAGTTTTAATATATCACCAAGATACATAGATATTATATTGGATTTCTATATTGACATCCAGTAAATAATATTTACTTAATTTAGAATATGAATGAAATATATTTCCCATTATGTGGGTACTATACTTGAGGTATGATTAGATAAGTTGGTTCTTTAGCTACCCCAAGTATATAGTAGATTAAATTACAAAATTAGGATAAATAAGTATGATCATGTGTTGAGGTAGTATAGTTATAAAATAATTACAAGACATAATTTATATTATCAAGGTTTTTACTTTTAATTTTAATTTTATGTATACACATTATATATTGTTGTATATTTTAGGTACCTTGTTGGTATGTAGTGTCCCTAACTCTATGAAATTATAGTTTGTGACTTGTTTATTATAATGTTATATTTTACATGAAATCCCATCCAAAAAAGACATTATAGTTCAAAATTCTTGCTATACTAGATATATACAAGAGTCTCATTCTATATATGAAAATGAAAATGAAAATGAAAAATATAATTTTTTCAATGATAAAATTATTCCATATAAGATATCGTTTATATTTTTTTTGAACCCAAATTTTTATTTTTATATATCTATTTTCTCTTCAATAAATTGGTATTTTACCTACACTTTTGGTAAAAATATATGACAACAATTCCACTCAATCATTGTACCCTTTCTGGAATCGAGTGGAAAGGATAAAATAAAAGGGCCTCCTGAAATTATCAGTAAGGCTTAAGTAAAATAGAAGCTATTATGAATCAATATGCATAATAAACATGAAACGATAAATAACTAAACAAAAAAGTAATTTAATAATTTATATGACTATTTTAAATAGACATGGAATAAAAAAATAAATTGACAAAAAATGTACACATATTACAGTTAAATAACATAATTATCAATAATATATATGGAATAATAATTTTATAAAGATGAATTATTAAACAGGAATGTCAACTAATTATCATTACTATCATGAAAATATAACGAATGATCAATATACAAGGGAAAATAATTGAAAAACACATTCCATTTAATAAATAACTGAAGATAAAATGAAAAAAGACAATATCATATTGTAAATATAAAGGATAGTAATAATAATACAATTCTAACTAAATGAAATTCATAATTATTGGATTCCATGAACATTTGATACATGATACATATTTCATCAAAATATTTTACAAGGTAGTTTAAAACTACATGTTAAAACCATCTTAATGGTAGTATAAATATATATCACATGATAACTATCGATGCATCAATGGGATATATAATATATATTCTCTCCCATAAATTAATGTCTAAATCATTCATCACATATTTAATAATCTATTTAATTCATAAAAAGTATTGATGATAGTTAGATTGTGAAATTAACCCTAACATAAATTCAAAACATTGATGTTAGATTTACTAAATATATTGATTAAGTGTATAAATTTCAAAAAAAAATAAAAAAAGTAGAAATAATACAAAATATAATTTAATGTTATTACAAACATAATCATATAATATTATTGAATAAAAATAAGTAATATATCCTAATGAATAGAAATTGAGTTATGAAATTATTTACAACTAGGTAACTCTTAAATAAAATCCCATTGGTTGAAATAATTCAAACTGAAACATTAAATAACATTAATTATTATTGAATAAGGTTATTACTTAAAAATGGTATAGTATATATACCATATAAATGAAATTAGGTTCAAGAAATTATAATATGCCTCAATGAAAAGAAATTGCGATGAAGTACCTTACCTCAAGTTTTATTTTGGTAGAACGTGATTTAAACAAATTTATAGTGTTTTTAAAAATATAATAAACATATTAAAAACCAATATTAATATTTATAATATCATACATCATCCATATAAAACATTTTATCACCATTTTGATAATAATATTTCACTATTTTCGTTGTTTTTTGTTAATTTAATCTTTTTCTCATTCCTACATTGTCATTAATAATATGGTTCAGAGGAATATTATGTAGTTCTATGAAATCCAGAATAATAATAATGAAATAATAATAATATTTATATTCAAATTATACTTTTATGAAAAATCATGACATATGGTTTTTAGAATTAAGTTATGTTCTGATCATTGAGACGGTAATTTATACATGCGCATAAGTAACATTTCCATTTTTCAAATATCCTTATAGATTATATTATTTTTATATTTAAAATATTCATAATGATAATAATATTACAAATTAAATTTTATTTCCTTATATTTACTTATATATATTACATGTTTTTTGGTTATGAAAATAGAGTCACATCCCTTCATGAAGGTTGTACTCCACATGTATGAAAACAATGTTATCATTTTCAATGCAATAATGATAATTATATATTATATTTTCAAAATGGAAAACTGAAATGAATATAATAATTATATTATATATATCATAAATATTAATTAAATTTGTCTTTATAACCTTCCATGTGATGTGTTAGTGAAAGCTGAATTACGTCTCTTCGTGTGGTGGTAGACCACCAAACACTGGAGCAACATTACTGTATCACCTAATGAATGGAATGTAAAAATATATGTGTTATATAATTACCCAAGAGTTATTATTATGTTAAAATATTCATATATATACTTTATATATATTGTCATATGTAACTGTGGGAGGCGCAAATTGAAACATAAATGACACATGTTCAAAAGCAGTAGTCCACCATAAACACGAATGATGGTTTGGTAAAAATTTTGATGGAGGGGATAATATTTATAAGTAATTAAATTATTATTAAAACAAATCATTATATGGAATAATTTATGTTTATTTTATTAGTATAGTTTAAAAATAATTTTGGGAGATTTTAGAAAAAATAAAGTAAAAAATATGCTGATAAACGTTACATTTATTTGGGTATCCTCATTATGATTTCATCAAAATACTTCCCAAGTATCATTTGTGCATAAATTAAGGATTATTTTATAATGGGAGGGTATTTTTGATGTTATTTAGTCAGTTTGTTGACTATCAAAAAGGGGTCGAAGCTGTGAAGAAGAGTGGTGAGTGGCTGTCAATTTATAAGTGAGTTGAGTGAAAGTTTTGTAATTTATTGAAAAAAAGTGTACACAAATTTTAATCATTAAAACGATATAAAAATGTTTTATTATCTACCCTTGTACATTAAAATGTAGAAATCGGGAAATTTAATAGATTTTATAAAATATATATTTTAAATTTTAGACCTTATCTTTTTAGTTTAAAACACTAGTAAATATATTATTACCTTTACCATTGTAAATATTATCTACTTTTTTTACTATTTATTTTGTGTAAAAAAATTTAAATTCATTATTATATAGTTTATGTTATTCTGATAAATAATTTAGAATCAATTTTTAAAAATTCCATTAATTTAAGGGTAATCATTTTTTAAATTATCCTTACTGATGTGATGAGAACGTGGGTTTTCAATGGGAAAATGTTCATAGGTATTCAATGTTTTTATAGAAAAGTTCATTAAAAATTATTATAATAACATAAATTGTATTAATAAACATAAAAAAGAACAAATTTTTTTTATAAAACCAATAAAATATAAAGCTCCATTATAAATAATTTGTATGAAAATGATTTTTTAATTACAATTTAGCACTTTTCACTATGCAATATGATAAAACAATTTTTGGGCTCTAAAAAAATTAAATTATGGTTAATTGAGAACTGTACAATGTAGATAATCATACATGGAATCATTTGTAAGAGGATCTACCATTTCATGCATGATCCAGTCCAACTGAACAAGAATGCACCAAAGAAACCCCACCAAACACACCAGTCACAAAACAAGCCAGAATAAAATCTGCATAGGAGCCTTCAAAGGAGGATGACTGATTGGGGGAGCATCATATAAAAGGATCTATATTAAGGAACCATTTTTCCTTTGAACCTTCTTGAATAATTAAATTGGGAAACAATAAACCACAATAACACAAAAAAATGTTCATCCTTTATCCATGCCACCATCATGATCCAAAGCATTATTGAATCCATCAAATAAGACCAAAATGAAGTCTAGAAAGAATGATCACGAAGAAATGTGATAGAAATAAATAATACACAGAACATCCACGAACAAAAAATGAAACAAGGTTTACCACAATGTAAATAAAAATCGAACAAGAAATGAACTTTCGAGGAGAAGACATTGTCACCACTGGGTATTCATGGATTTGTCATCTATATCAGCCTATAAGCCTAAGAAATAGATACTGACAAACATTCCCTATTCTAACTCGAAATAAAACTAACAACCAAAATACAATGATTACTCTAGAAAAAACCTAAAAATACTTGGACACCTAGTGAAGAACACCGTGTTTGGCATAGATGTGCCCCATTAGTTGAGGGCTTAAAATGGGCTAACTAGTGAAGGAGGTATGAATCAGGGCATTGAGTATATAATGTGACACTTTTTCAAAGGGAATTTTATAATGAAAATTATTTCAAACACATAAAATGAGGACCCAGATCAAATAGACCTCATGAAGTAGGTGCTCACTGAAGAGGTCGAGTGGCGATAGAGAGTAACTGAATAAAAAAAGGAATAAATATATAGAAAAGCCATTGGAGAGGAGGGTTTGGCAGAAACCCTATCCCTCTAGAGATCCCACTCAATTACATCACACCAACCCAGAATTCCCTTAACAAATTGATCAAAGAATAATTTCACTATTCATTAGAAATGAAATATTTCTGTTAAATCTAA
Source organism: Viscum album (assembly GCA_963277665.1). NCBI lineage: Eukaryota > Viridiplantae > Streptophyta > Magnoliopsida > Santalales > Viscaceae > Viscum > Viscum album. The sequence continues at coordinate 273,537,401 of OY728129.1, read as the reverse complement.
AAAACCTCACTAAATGAATATATTGAAATTATTATATTAAAAATTTAAGTTAATTTCATATATTATTTTTTATAAAAATATTATAATATAATTTTAAATTATCTATGTAATACATGATGAAATCATTATTGATAAAAAATAATTTTTTTTTCAAAAAACGTTTTATTTTATTTTAATTCATTCTAATTTTATTTCATATAAATAAAAAAAATTCACAATTTACATAGTAATATTAACACAATATTCTTTAGTTTCATGGTTATAATTGTTAACTATAATATTGTTCATTTCGAATCACGGTTGATTGCTATATAAGATAATAATGACATTAAATTTAACGAAATATGTTATGGTGTTATTTGATCATGTTGTATCGTGTCACATACAATATCGAAAACAATTTTATTATCTTAAAATATTAGGATCTTACATTCTCAAAAGAGAAATAATTTTTTCTCACAGTTTAATAACGATGAAAGAAATCAAGTGTTTTATAATTTAAAATACCATTATTGAAAAAATTTACATCATAAAAGGGCTAATAAAATATCAACTTTATAAGAGAGAATGAGATGTATAATATTTTTATGGGATAAAAATATTCTAGTTTTCTTTGTAAGTGAAAATTTGTGGCATGTGAGGAGATGTACATGTATGAAAAGTGTATATAAGTATATAGATTGATTGTGGTCATTTATCATAAAAATATGAGTGACCAATGGAATGTTAAGGGCCTTAAAATGATAAACATATCATTATTTAATTCACAATATGAATTATTAAATATCAATTTAATAGGATTTTTTTGTTTCACTATCCTTGTCCTAATGAACATGAATTGTTTTAATATATAAAAATAAACCTAAATATATTTACTTGATAGATTTCTAATTAATAATAAAAATTTCATACCTTGTCTGTTCTTTGATCAATTTATAACTCAACTCTTAATCCATGAATAGAATATCAAATTTTGTGGTTGAATCACGAAAACTCAATTTTAATGTATCATATTATCCATAAAAGAGTGAAAATTCATTTTGTATGTCTCTAACTAATTTTAAAAAACAATACGGTTAGGAAAAGTTATCCAATTAATAAATTAATATAAATACCTCACAGAAAAAACCATTGGATCATCATTAACATTTTATAATTAAAAATAATTACATATTAATTAAGACAATGAATCGGACAATGGAATGCACTAAACTCTTTTTACCCTTCAGTCATGGGTTGAAACCCCAAGTCCATTGCAAATGAAATGGGTTCCCACTTAGCATATAGGTTATCATTTATCTAATTTGTATTAATATAATTCATCAATATTCCAAAAAATATATAGTTAAATTTTTTTAAACAAAATAATCAATAGATTTCAATTTTCCAAAGGTTTACAATAATTTTTTTTTGACAAACTCTTATTTTCTTATTTTACTATTATTACAAGATAATTAATGATAATATTAACCCAAAATTATATGAATACATATAAACTTCTTTCCAGAAAATGTAATGTCATTATTCATCAAATAAATTTTTTAAAGAAATAATTCATTTTAAAAAATTTCTCCCTTGTTGTAATTATTTTTTACATATTCCATAATATAAAACCGAAAAAACCGGTTATTAAGTGTATGATATTATGATCAATAATACCCAAATTAACCCATTATGGTATCCAAAAATATTATCTTAATGAATAAATGTAATTTTTTGTGATTAAAAATTCATTAACTATTTCCTGAGTCAAATAATAAAATACCTTCGGTAGAAATACATCCATAATATAATTATGGGTTCCTAATAAATATTTTAACCATTTTATTTCATCATTGGTAATTCAATGGTCTATGATTTATCCTTTAGTATAGATAATTTAGTTGGATAATTCCTTGGTTATAACAACCCGGAATTTTTACACATAATTATAATATATTTTTTGATGAATATTTTATATATTTTAAAAACACATTCATGATGTCTGTAATAGTTTAGTTTCTTTGGGGATTAAAAAAATAATATTTCATAAATGATCTTACACATCTACCCCAAAAATAATATCACATAATATTCCTCATACGAAATCCATATCAAAAACATTATTCATAACCTGGGGAAAGAATCATAGGAACATATCATCTTAAATTATAATTTAGGGTATTCTTGGGAGATATCAATGATTATCATATGCATACAGGGCTAAGAACATTGATATCACATTTCAAAATTATAAAATTTATATCAAGGATTATAATATAATTTCATGGAGTAAATTTTAGTAGTTCATAAGACATGACCAAAAAATGAACATGACCAATGAGGGACTAAAATTTGTAGAAAACCTGGGTTTTTTTGAAACATATACATTTAACTATAAGAACAGGTTTACATAGAAATTGGTTCTCAAATTCATTTAAAATCACGAAATTAGGCACTAAAATAATCATATTGAAACAAAACCAAGTCCATGCATAATGTTATGGACATAAAATATAGGTCCATTCATATATATATGGACATGAAAACCATGTCAATGCATAATGTGATGGACATGAAATCCAGATCGACGCAAAAAGTTGTGAAAATTAAATCAGGATCAAACATAAATTATTAACCTCATGCTTCATCCAACATTAATAAATGAAATAGAGATAGAAATAGGGCCCATATATCACATAATATAAATATTACATATGTTTCTGAAATGATAATAAAACATTCATCATCATAGAACTCATCAATAGAAACAGATTTCAAAAGCATTTCACCAATGTATAACCCATGGAAAATATATCCGGTTTCATAAATATAATTCCATTATTAAAATAAACCAACCAGGGAAATAATAAGGATGTTATCCTTGGATAATATCTCCATTAAAAAATAAAGAAAATCAAAGTAAAAAATCTTAGAAAGAAAATGATTTGGATATACCAGTTCTAATAATTCATGACTAAAACAACATTCACATTTTGTAATCCCTTCTCTTTTGATATAATTTATGAACATGTAAATGAAAAAAATTCATTTAAAGGTAAACATGTAAAATTTTAATGAATTATTCAATTAATTGAGGATTTATGAATGAATGAAAATCATCCCATTCTATATAAGTTAAAATAAACATTTCATAGATAATATTTCCAAAACAATTTATGTTCCTTGTTTAGAAAACCAAAAACATTTACATTCAACAATTTTGTAAAATATGAATATTAGTTATACGAATCTTTTAAAAATGAGAATAATAAAAACATTTTATAAAGAACACGGATGATAATTGTTTTCTACTGAATTCTTAATCATAAAATAGACCAAATAATGATGGCATTGTTAAATAAACCATTTCAAAAATTGTAATTTTTGAATTCTACGAATCATGAAACAAAACATTAGATGGATATGTATTCCCCATAATATTATGATAAGAATCATAAAACACATCTTAGTAATTATATAACCCACAAAAAAGAACATGTACTGTATACGGAATTAATCCCATAAAAATATAAGAAGGATGACAATCGCTTACAAAGGTCTGACATTATTGTAATGTTCTTAAACATCCTCTATCTTAAATTTTACATTATAATAAATATATACCTGAATTATTTACAAGATTAGTATACCATATAGATATATATATTCATTATATATATTTAATCTCTATGATGATAAAAAATAGAGAAAATTAATTACATCATTTATTGAGTTGATAGGCCATACGTACACATGAAAACGATATTCACTTATTAAAAGAAGATAATAAGGAAAGGAAAATTTTAATGCCCTGACCCCTGTTACCCAGAGTTGGTGCATTATTACATAACATTATCATGATAAATGGAATCATGTCTTAAAAGACCGACCAGTTTACTATCCTTGGAAGTACTAGATATATTCATAAGTTTTACATTACATCATGAAATAAAAACATCAACAACAAAATAACCCCATGGAACACACTTATATCATTACCCTATCCCTACAGGTCAACAAGAAAATATTTATTCACATCCTATTAAAAATAAAACATAGAAAGGGGTGAGCTTAAATGATCTATGAGGTTAACAATATTGCAAAAACATTCATAAATAAGCATAAAAAATTAAGGTAATGTATAATGATAAAAAAACATTTAAACATAAAAATAATAATAATATGGAAATCATAAAATCAAATTATTTCATTTAATTATTCACATGGATATTATACCAGTCGAATAATCACATGCAATATCAATAGCCTCATTTATAATGATGGAATCCATAATTCCAGACATCATAACCACATGTTCAAGGCCTTGTAACATGACTACAATTAATTTTTTTTCAATGCCTTATGTGAAGACACTAGTTTGTCTCATGAGACCTAACAATTCATCGAAGAGATATAGCGGTCTCCACCTGTAGCTTACTAAGTCCAATGCATTTTTCATATAAAATGTTTTAAACATAACATAAACATTCATATTAAACCTAGCATACGAAATTTCAATACTTTGTCCATAAACCATGAATGGTGTAAAAATAACACATCAATAGTAAAACATATCACAAAAAATTGAATACAATATGGATGATCTGTATCATAATTAATCATCATCAAACATGTTTAAAATCCATCAAAGGATGTTGACATAGAAAGAATGAAAACTGTTTGAAATAAATACCTATTTTTATTTTGAAATCATTTAAGAGTCACATAATTATAAAATAAAACAATTTTTTTGAAAATATTCTTATAAGTTTGTATGGGAAGTTTCAACGACGATATAATTGAAGAAAATTTCCAAACCCTATGTATAAGTTAAAATAAGTTATTCTTACCTTAATTTTTTCGAAAATGTCATAAAGTACCTTGTTTGGAAAATGAAAGAATGATTTTTTTCAAAACATATTTGGTCTAATAAAAGAATAAATTAATTTAACCCATAGTATAGTAAATATTAAAAAATGTTTTGAGTTATATTTTTATGAAAACACGGATGTGGTTGATTAAGAGGTCCTAGTAGATACTTACGTATTAACAACCTCAGATAAGTAAAGAGATTATAGAATTAACCCTTAACTTGTACTTTTATTTATTCACAAGTATCTTAACCTACTGTATAATACATAAAATATTATTATTAAATTATGAAAGATTAATATACATAAATATGAGATCATATATGATCTTATAATATTTCATTGTTAATAATATTTTAGTAATATCATCGTTTCAGGTGTTAACTGATTCATTTTCCTTTATATTCTTTGTTATGTACGCCATAAATGTTATGGATAGGATGTATTTTATTCATATATAGAGTGATATTATTTTTATAAACCTTCTTTCTAATCATAAAATAATTATTATTCTTGAATGATTATGATGGGGAATGAATCTCTCCGTGTTCGTGGAGACGGTAATCTGTACGTACACCTGAGGGAAAATATCATTATATTGATGGTGAAATAGTATGTAATTGGATGTTATATCATATATACCTAATCTTTAAAATGTTATATTTATTATTTACATCAGTTATACTCATTATTATACCCATGCAAATTGTGAAGTGTTTGAATAACAAACTACACCCTGACATGGATACGATAAGCTGTACATATGCACGTATGGTAACTTTGTCATTTATATGATAGATAGAATAATGAATATGGTTGTACCATGTTTATAATAACATCATCATATGTAAAAGGTACTGGATATATTATTTTTGTATATAAACAACAATGAAAGAGTAGGTGGAAGAAGAAAAGAACTTGAAAAAGGGTGGTGAAATTATTATCTCCTCATCGGGTGTTTCCTTTTGAGTTGATCAAAAGGGATCTTTATGATGGATTTATGACCAATTTAAGGATTCTAGGTTGAAGGTAGGATAGTTTATAAGATATTTGGGCAGGGTTTGGACGATTAAAATGGAACTAGAAGAGTGAAATTAAGAGAAAGTACATTACCATTTTAGAAGAGATGTGAGGGTAACTTTAAGAAAATCTTGAAATATTGTTTTATAATGAAATCATTTTCGGTTTCTAAGAGATCCAAAATAATTTATTTATAGACTAAGGTGGTTATGTGTCTATAACCTCTCATCAAATTCGTTTTAGACTGGTTCAAGTCACCATATTTAGCTTATCTTTTAGATTAAATTCGTAGTTAAATAGTTTGAAATTTACAATGTCTCTTTGTATTTTTATATTATATGGTTAATAATCATATTATAACAAGAAAGGAGAACACCAAGAGGTTTTTTATTAATATATATAACCTTACATAAATCCTTTCACAGAACCTTATAATATTAAAAATATTATATCAATTAATATTATAGTATTTAGTTTTAAAACACAATTGTTACAATTTTGACATTATTTTGTATTTGGTTTTTGTCAAAATGATAACATCATGATTACAAAGAAAAAAAATTTATTTAATACACTCTAACATGTCATGTTAACCTATAAAATTTTTCTAATTCATCTGAAGTCTCAATTTACATGTATTTTCATATTTATAATATCAATTATTTAAATATTTAATTAATAATGTAATTTTTCTATCATCATTGTGTCAGAAATAAATTAAATTATTTATTGTCTAAAAATTATAAATAAAGTACCATTTTTAGAAAATATTTTTATCTTTATAATGAATATTTATAGTCAAATTTATATTGTGTGTAACCCTATAATAAAAATGGTTTAGTTATAAAACATTGAATTTATCACTTTTCACTATTCTTTAAATAAAATAATAATAAATGTCATAATGTAATCCATTTTGACCAAAAGGATCATATTTTATTCATAATTTTGTTTTTTGTCGAGTTATAGTTATCTAATAGAATTAGTACATGTGGTATGGTAATTATAATATCATTTTTACCGTTAATTACCCTATTTACTTTTAACCATGGTAAATAAAAGTCATAAGTTACAACTCACAAAAAATTATTTTCATCTTATTGAACTACATTTTATTTAATGATTTCAGTTGTGTCTATTGGCTTGTTTAAATTCAACTCGTAGAAGTGGTAAAATTATGTTTTATGCAAATTTGTAAATGATCCTAGAATGTGGGTAAAAGGAGGTAAAAATTCAATAAAATTTTATATATCTAAACATATTATAAAATGACACAAAGAATTATAGTGAACATATATAATTATTATGTATCTATTTTTATCTAAAATAAATTAAAATAAAGTAACTAATTATTAAAAGAAAAATTCTGTTTAAAACAATAACATAGTGTTTTCACTATTCATCAAAAATTTAAAGTTCTTAGAAAAATTCCAAAAATTCACCCTTAGCTAATTTTTATATTCTGAATCCAAAAAATGAGGTCCATCTTGAGAATAAAAAATTATAAAACTTCAAAAAGTGGTTATTACTATTCATAACGGCTAGTTTGATTGGTCTTGTTGTGTTAAATCTCCAAGTTGCGTACAATGCAAGCTACAACATTATTCAAATAGAAACGTACCTTGGATGGTTGGGGTGTTACATTATCCCCACCATAAAATAATTTCATCCTCAAATTTTCTAGAATAGTACCACATAAAAAAATTCGGTGGGTTCTTCATCAGAAGTTCCTCAGGTTCCCACATTTCCTCTTCCATCTTATGGATTCTTCATAGAACCTTTACCAGACGAGTCATCTGGTTTCTCATCACTTGTTCTCTTGTATCATGAATTTTGACAGCCTCCTCAAAATAAGACATATAAGGTTACAGTTCAATTTTCTCATAGGTGAGTACATGCGTGGAGTCATGTATGTATTTTCACAATAGTGAAACATGGATACATCATTAACTTTGGAGAGACATGGAGTCATTTCCAAAAAATAAGCTACAACTTGAATTTGTTATAGAATTTAGAAAGGTCCGTTGTACCTGGGACTCAATTTACCCTTCTTACTGAAACATATAACACACTTCCATGGATATACCTTCATGAAAACATGGTCTCCTACTTGAAATTCAAAATCCTTCCTTCAGTTATTAGCATATCTCTTTTTCCTACTTTGGGCTGCTTTGATGTGGGTTTGGATAACCATCACTTTTTCCATTGTTTTCACAACATTTTATGGGCCTATGCATTTTCTTTCACTAATATCATCCCAAAAAGTTAGTGTGTGACATCTCTTTCTATATAACGCTTCTTATGGTGCCATCTCAATAATTTAATGGAATCTATTGTTATTGTAAAATTCTACAAGAGGTAAATTTTCATCCCACATACCATTGAATTCATGTGATAAGGATCTCCAAATGTCTTCAAAGGTTTGAATAGTATGATTAGATTATCTATCAGTTTATGGGTTGTTGGAAGTACTCAAATGATGTTCAGTATCCAGGGAATTCTGATGAATTTTCCGGAATCATGATGTTAAACAAGGGGTCACCATCAGTAACAATCGATAGGGGTACTCAATTAAGTCTTATAAAATCATTATTATATAGTCTTTATAAATGTTCAAGTTGTAAATATTCTCTTATATCATGAAAATGAGCAGACATGGTTAGACGATCAACAATGAAGCATATTGCATCATTCCTTCTAGGAGTCTTTGGTAGCCCAATGAAAAAGTCCATCATAATATTATCCCATTTTTACTTAGGTATGGGAAGAGGTTTCCTGATTTCTTTAGGCTATTGCCTTCAATCATTCACTTACTGATAAACCATACATCTTGACACAAAATAAGCAATCACTGTCTTCATGTTGTCCCACCAAAAATTATCCTTCAAATCTCTATACAACTTGGTTCTCCTAGGGTGTATAGAGAAATTGGACCTACGAGAATCATCCAATAATTCCAATTTTAGATCAGGTATGTTAGGTAAACCAAGTCTCATCCCAAATTTAAAAATTTTCATCTCCATATACTAAGTCACTCAATCTCCCATCATTCACAACATTAATCTTCTTTTCAAACACCTCATCATCAGTCTGAGAACTCTTTATCGTTTCTTGTAATTATTATTAGGGAATCATATGAATAAGTATTGATGTTTCACCTTCCATTGTTATTCCCATATCCATATTTACTAGATCCATGAATATAGGATCCCTTTCAGTTCTAAAATTGTTCAAAACTCTATGATATTTTCTACTCAAATCATCATCTACCGTATTTCATTTCCCCAACTGGTAGAGTATAGTGAAATCATAATCCTTGTGTAGTTCAAACCATGTTATTTGCCTCATTTTGAGTTCTTTTTGTGATAAAATATAATCAAACCTTTTTGATAATTATAAATCTCACAATTTTCACCATAGAGATATTGTCTCTATATCTTCAGAGCAACGATTACAGCTAATAACTCAATATCATGCATAGTATAGTTTTGATCATGAATTTTTAGCTGTCGTGATGCATAGACAATAACTATATCATTTTTATAAGGAAACAACCAAGTCCTCTCTATGATGCATCACTATAAATAACAAACCCATCATTCCTTGATGGTAGATTCAAGGTTAGAGCATTGAATAATATTCTCTCCATTTCATCAAAACATTCTTCACACTATTTTTACCAAATAAATTTACAACCTTTACAATTGATCATGGTTAATGGGTTATCCAACATGGGAAAAATTTGGATGAATCATCACTAATAATCAGCTAAACCTATAAAATAGTTTAGCTCAGTTATACACATCGGTGTTGGCCATTGATCGTTTGCCTTTGTCTTTGAAGGATCAATAGAGATTCCATCATTAGAGACAATATGGAAAATAAAAGAAATCTCTTAAATTCAGAATTCACACATGCTAAACATCCCATATAATTAATTTCTTATAAAAATCATTAGAATAACGTGCAAGTTATTTTCCTGATCATCATTTATTTTTGTGTATACAAATATATCATCAATAAATACCACTAAAAATTCATCATGATATTCCTTGAAAAATATATTCATTAGGTCCAAGAAGATAGAGGGTGAAGTAGTTGATCCAAAAGGAATTACTGTATACTTGTAATTCCCGTACCTAGTTTGAAATGATGTCATTGAAATGTCATCCTTTTTCATGCACAAATAATGTTATCCAGATCGAAGGTAAACCTTTGAAAAATATCAAGATCCATGAAGTTGATCAAATAAATCATCTATGTGAGGTATGGGATACTTTTTATTTATTGTTATTATGTTGATCTCCCTGTAGTCAATACACAAACTCATAGATCTATCTTTCTTCTTAACAAACTAGACTGGGGCTCCCTATGGAGAAACACTAAGGTGAATAAATCATATATTACTCAATTCCTGTAGTTGTTTCCTTACATAGACTAATTTCATAGTGGCCATTCTATAAGGGGACTACAATATGGGCCTTGAACTATGAATTAAATCAATGGAAAACTCAATTTATTTTTTTTGGAGGATGTCCAGGTAAATCCACTGGAAACACATCATCATATTCTTGCACAATATTTACATCCTCAATTCGACCATTATTTTCCTCACCCAAAGTTATTTCACACTATTGTTCACCAATAATTAAATTTAGTGGAGCTACTGGGGGCAGATGTAGATAAGAATTAGGTGGTGACATTTTTGAATGAAAGATAAGGTTTGCCTAATCATCATATAAATTTTAACCTCCTTCTTCTTACAATAAATTTTCTCATCATGTTCCAAAATCTAATCCATTATGAGGATTTTATAAAATTCAATCATGGGTATGATGATGAGATCAACAGATAAAGAACACTGATATGCCATAATGGGTACTGGTTCACTAAACTTTGTCGCAATGATACATACCTTAGGTGTTTTGACTAACAAATCCCTTGTTAAGTCAAATTGAAAAATTATAATTTTATTCGAAAACTGGGAAGATATGAAATAATGTGAAGATCTAAAATCAAATAATGCTTCGGATAAACATGAGAAAACCATTAAATCACTTTCCACCATGTCTTTTAGATCTTCAACCTCAGTAGTAGTGATTGTATAAGCATGTCATTGCTCCCTTGTCCTTTTTTGGGTAAGGTTTCTTGGTGGTTAAGACATTAGTTTGCATACTTCCCCTTTTCTCTACAATTTTATCATTTAACTTTGACAACCTCTTTCTTCCCCTTGAAATCATGGTCCTGATGGCCTTTTTCACCACACTTGTAAAAAAAGATTATTCACTTCAACCATGTACCAACGTGTTTCTTCCCACATTTACCACATGATGGATATTCAATATTTCCCTTCTTACTCTTATTTACACTTCCAACGTGTTATGCAGATCCTTTCTTCTATTTCTTTGGTTTAAAGTTGTATGACATATATAATTCCTTTTATGTCTTGACAGTTCATGAGACAATATCTTCGTACAGAAAGAAGGATTGTGAGACTAATGCTTGATGGAGAAATTGTTTTAACCCATAAAAATATTGATCAATCTCTCTCCTTGGGTTTCATATATAATTTTTTGCATGCCTTGCTAACATTGTAATGTTTTCCTCATACCTTGCGGCATTCTCATCTTCTTTTTTCATCAGACATAGAAATTTCCTTTCCATATCCTCTCAATCGCCCGGAGGAAAGTATTTTTCTAAGATAATATCTATAAAAACTCTTCATTCCATGTTTCATAATACTCCTTCTTCCTTTGTGTTTTGGATTAATGACCACCATTGATCTTCATCTACCGTAAGGCGATAAAATGCCAGGACAACTTTTTCCCTGTCACTACTACCCAAAGCATGAAATATTTTCTCTAAGGAACGTATCCATTGGTCAGCTACTAATGGAATTGTACTCCCATTGAATGTTGGTGGTTGTTGCATCATGAAGTGGTCTAACATTGATTCTCCGTTTTTTGGATCAGTGTGCTCCATACGGGTAATGTTATTATTCCTAACCTGAGTGTGTTTTCCCAGTATGGTGATAATATGATCAATACCAGTTGCATCACCAACTCCCATATAATTATACAGAGTAGAAGGTCAATCCATACATCAATTAAGTGGGTTGATACAGTTTTCATTCCTTTAATTGGATGCCATTTCTAAACAATGGCATACACTAGATTATTTTATGAATTGTAGTACATAATTCCATACATGTAAAAGAGTTCGCATAAATTGAAATATTTATGGTTAGAATCCATCCCCACAAAAAAATTTCATTGATGAAGTAAATAATCATAAACCATTTTTTATGGATCGTAAATAACATTATAATTATCCTACGAATATCCCCTGAGAGTTTCATAACCAAGAGTGCAGTAAGGCCCGTTATCGTGCACCAATTTTCATTCGAGTCTAGCTCAAAGTGGTGTTTTCGGGTTTTACCCCTAGGTACATCTGTGCGAGAGCCGCCTCTACCTGCTCGTATCCAAATAGGGATGTATGGGATGGAAAAAAAAATCCATTCTAACAAAAATATAGGATGGTCTTCCATAGTAATATTCAAATTCTATTTTAGGGTACTGTTCGCTAATCTATGTTTTTCTAAATCATGTTTCCATGGTTTTTACTAAACTTCATCTGATCCCAACTGTAACACCCCAACCCCAATTACCAAGAGTCTGTGCATTATTACATAAAATTGACATGATACATTGAGTCATGTCACGAAAGACCAATCAGTTTAGTATCATTGGAAGTACTAGATACATTAATAGGTTTTACATTAATTCATGAAATAAAAACATCAACAACATTTTGTCCCCATTGACCACAATAATATATTTATCCTATCACTGCAAGTAAACCATAAATTATTTCATCACATCTGGGGTAAAAAACATAGATACGTGTGAGATCAGACCCTCAGAAAGGATAACAATATAGTGTAAACATTCATAAATAAACATAAACAAATAACTAAATGTATAAGACTAAAACAAAAAACATTTAAAATTAATCATCAGAATAATATGGAAAATATGAAATAAAATAATGCCATTTAATTACTCTCATGTATTTTTTACTAGTAGAATAATCACATGAAATATCAATAGCCACTTTCATAATGATGGAATGCATAATGCCAGACATCATAACCACATAGTCAAGGCCTTGTGTCAAGACTACAAATAAGATTTTGTCAAGGCCTTCTATGAAGAAACTTGTTTGTATCATGTGATCTACCATTGCATCGAATATCTATAGCATGCTCCACCCTTAACATACTAATTCCAATGCTTTCCTCATATATAAATGATTAAACATAACATAAACTTTTATAATAAAACTAGAATATGAAATTTCAATACTTTATCCATAAACCATGAATGATGTAAAAATAACACATCGATAATAAAAGATATCACAAAACCTACAATACAATATGGAAGATTTATATCATAATAAATCAACTTCAAACATGTTTAGAAGCTATCAAAGGATGTTAACATAGATGAAGTGAAAACTATTTGAAAAATATATCTCTTTCTATTATGAAATTATTTGAAAGAAACATAATTATAAAAGAATAAATTTATTTTGAAAATATTTTTCTGATCTTGTATGGGAAGCTTCGATGATAATATAATGGTATAAAATAGCCACACCCGTTGTATAAGTTAAAAAAAGTCCTTCATACATTAATTTTGTTAAAATGGTCATAATGTACCTTGTTTGGAAAATGAAAGAAAGGTTCAATTCAAAACATATATTGTCAAATAACGAAACAAATGACTTTAACCTATAATATAGTAAATAGTAATAAATGTTTTGAGTTACATTTTTATGAAAACACAGATGTAGATGATTAAGATGTCCCAGAAGATACATTTGTATTAACAACCTCAGATAAGTAAAGTGATTGTTTTATTAACCCTTACCGTGTAATTTTACATAGTATATGGAATTCTATCATATTATATAATAGTTAAAACATTATTATTTAATTATAAAATAAACATATACACAAATATGAGATCATATATGATCTTCTAATATTGCATTGTTAAAAATATTTTAGTGGTATCATCATTTCGGTTGTTAATTGATTTTGTTTCCTTTATATGATTGGTTATGTAAGCCATGTTTGTTATGGATAAGAGATATTTAATTAATATAAAGAATTATATTAAGTTCATAAAAATTATTCTGAAACATAAAATGAAAATTATTCATGAATTATTATGATGTAGAATGATTCTCCACACGTTTGTGGAGACAGTAGTCAGTACGTACACATGAGCGACAATAGAATTATATTGATGGTGAAATAATATATAATTTTATGTTATATCATATAGAAAGAATCATTAGCATTTTATATTTATTATTTACGTTAGTTATACTCATTATTATACCCATCCAAATAATGAAAGTGTTTGAATAACAAACGACACCACGACGTGGAGACCGTAAGCCGTACGTATGCACGTATGGTGAATTTGTCATTTATAGGATGGATAGAATAAAAAATATGATTGAACAATATTTATAATAAATCATAGTATGTAGAAGGTACTGGATTTTTTATTTTGGTATAGAAAAAACACAGAAATAGGAAGTGGAAAAAGAAATTACTTGAAAGAAGGTGGTGAAATTATTATCTCTTTATCAGGTGTTTCCAATTGGGTGGATCAAAAAGTATCTATAGGATTGCTTTCATATAAATGTATGGACTCTAGGTAGAATGGAGTATAGTTGAGATTATATTTGGGCAGGGTATGGCTGAGCCATATGGAATTGGAGGTGTGAAATTAAGAGAAGGGGGAGTACCGTTTTATAAGAGATGTGAGGGTCACTTTAAGAAACGATTAAAGAATTATTTTAAAATAAAATACTTTTTCTGTTTATAATGGCACCAAAATAATTTATATAGAGGATATGATTGTTATGGGTATAAAATATCTCAACCAATAGGTTCTAGATAGGTTTAGGTAACCATCTTAACCACATCTTTTATATTTTACTCTTATTAAAATACTTTGACAACTATCATGTCTCTATTATTTTTATATTATATGGTTAATAAACTTACAATAATAATCCAAAAGAACCCCAAGTGGTTATTTGTTAATATATATAATCTTATATAAGTTCTTTGGCTGAACCTTATATTTTGAGGAATATTATATCAATTAATAATATAGTATTTTTTTAGAACTCAATTACGTCAATTTTGACAGTATTTAGTAATTAGGTTTTATGAAATTCATAATAGCATGATTACTTTGAAAAAAATTGTTTAATCAACACTAAAAATTCATATTAACAAATAAAATTAGTCTAATTAATCATAAGTCCCAATTTACATTTATTTGAATATTTATAATATCAATTATTTTAATATTTCATTAATATGATAATTACTACATCATCCTTGTGTCATTAATTAATTAAATTATTTAATTTTTAAAAATCATAAATAAAATACAATTATGAATGAAATAATTTTATATTTATAGTGAATATTTATAGTAGAATTTATATTCTATATAACCCTACATTAAAAATGATTTAGTATTTAAAATTTTAATATAAAACTTTTAACTCTTCTATAAATAAAATAATAAAAATTGTTCTAATCTAATCTATATAGACTAAAAGGATCATATTTAATTCATAAGGTTGTTTTTGGTCGAATTAAACTAATACAATAGAATTACGAAATGTGTTAGGGTAATTATAAAATCATTTTTACCCTTAATTTCCCTATTTACTTTTTACTGTGGTTAATAAAATTCAAAATCTATTATTCACCAAAAAATATTTTCATCTTATTGAACAAAATTTTACTGACTGATATCCACTATGTCTCAAGAATTTTTGAAATTCAAATCACAGAAGCGGTAAAATTACATTTTATGCAAATTTTTATATGCTCCTAAAAGTTGAGTAATAGACGGTAAAAGATCAATAAAATTATATATATATATAAAATTATTATAAAATGACTCTAATGAATTACATTGATCATATATAGGTATTATGTATCTATTTTGAAATAAATTAAATAAAAATAAAATAATGATATTTTTAAATAAATATTCTGTTTTAAATAATAATGCAGTGTTTTAAACTATTCCTAAAAAAATGAAAGTTCTCAGAAAAATACCAAAAATTCACCCAAAGATAATTTTGATATTCCAAATTCAAAAAATGAAGTACATTTTGAATACTAAAATTTATAGAATATAAAAAAGAGGGTATTACTATTCATAACGATTAGTTTTATTGGTCATGGTGTGTTAAATCTCCTAGTTGCATACAACACAAGCTACTGCATTATTCAAAAGGAAACATATCATGGAAGATTGGGGTGTTACATAAATAATAATCCATATATAAAGAATAATTATAATATTATATTTACCATTTATATTCATCTTATTTATATTCCATTCCATATAGGTAAAATATAATTTAAAAATAAATCACATTGATTCGTGGTGGTGGTAATCCACATATACGCTTGAGGGAAGTAATCATTTTCAAAAAAATTGGAAGGTAAGGAAGTAGATATTATATTATTATTATGTAATAGTAATTATGTGATTAATAAAATATATAATCATTAAACCCATATTAGTAACCAATCATTAATTTCTTTTAAAAAAATGATGAGTTGTTTCTCTGTGTGGAGACTATAAACCATACATATGCATGCATGATACAATAACATCTTATTTTACATGGATGGGGTATATAATGGAATTTACCCAATGAAAATAAAATTTACAAATATTTAGCACAGTAAATTTAATAGATTATGATAGATATATTAGATTTAGAAGAGGTAAATGAGAGTTGAGAATGAAAGTTATTAGTTAGATAGATTACCTAATCATTGAAACGACTCCTTTAGATTTCATATATAGGGTGATATGGTTGGAAATTTGAGTATAAATTGGACAAAAAAATGTGTATAATGAAGTTGATAATATAATTTAATAAGGTATGGTGAAGCTATAATTCTCTAGGTGGTGCAAATAATTGATGGACGATATTTGATTTTATAATCTACCTGAGGGGAACTTTTCCAATTTCTCAAATGATAAAAATATATTAAGACTCTTCTATATAAAAAAGATTCCAAATGAACTATAATTGTATAGGGGAAAACACATTATACATTATCGTATCCATTTATACTAAATTAATATTTTAATATTTTTTGTTATTTTAATAATATATTAATCAAAAAAAATATCATAATCGTGAATTTTGATTATATTCAATAAATTGAATTATTAAAAAATTAGGAATACAAGAAAAATTATAAAAATCTATTTTCGTATATCCTAATAATTTTTAGGACATCTTGAAAATTCATGGATTTCATTATTTATCTATAATTACATTTATTTTTATATTTTTAATATAATTTATTATATTTTTCCACTATTTAAAAATTGATGGATAATTATTTTGTAAGAATTTATGTTAATTATATAATAAATAAATATTATAAATTAATTTAAAGGATGAATATAGTTATTTTATAATTTAATAAAATTATTTATATTTGATACTATCCTCTGTATTACATCATTTTAATATTACTAATAAACATACTATAACAATCCAAGAGAACCCCATGTGGTTTGTTATTAATATATATAACCTTATATTAACTTTTTTTCATCCTCATGTTCTTTTGAATTGATTTTATATCATCTACCATATTATTAACATGCTCAGGTCCCAAAAAAATTATTTCTAAAACATAATTATAGTATGTTTTAGTTCTATAATTCATCACATAAAGGTATTTTTAAGGATACCACTGCATACTCATGTAAAATGTAGTAATGTGACAAAACAAAACTTTTGGAAGGCATTGATCCCAAAAATATTTGAAATTTGTATCAAATGATCTTTGCATATCCTCTAGGGTTTGATTTTTTAACACAGAATAACTTTCTTTATGTGGGTGATTCAAAATTTTAAATCCCATATATATATTATTTTGTTACTGAAGGCTTCACTAAAAAATTAAAGTGAAATTAATAACTCAATCATATACAATTTAATATGATATGTAATGTGACCTTAACATTTACTTATTGTATATTATAGAAATAGGATCTAGTGATAAATCATCTTTGATTGAAATTAATTGTGTTTGAAGGATTTGGTGATACACTACAATCCATAAGCACCTCAATATAAAAGACAAGATAAATTCTAATTCTTTCCATTATATTTATTCACATATCCAAATATAGTTCATGAATTCTACATCAAAAAAATATACAAAACCAAAGGGTTGAATTTCCATAAAAATCATTTAATATATAATTAATTATCATAAAATCCAAACCCATAAAAACTAAAAAGGTATATTTAATGATTTTTAACATATGATAAAAATTAAACTCATAAATAAATGATGGTATACATAAAACTTATGTTAATCTTTCATGGAGACATATAGTCATCGAAAATAGAAAAATCACAAGATGTTTCATGATTCTTATGACCCAAATACTATTGGTAAATTACTTGAAAAAAATAATTCATCAATCAAAATACATAAATTATTAATTCCATATACTTCAATGATCGGAATGGAATATGTCATACATTGTCCCACAAGTTAATTTGTGAGCCAGGGTAATGAGTTGGACAATACACATGTTCCCCACACATAAAACATTGATCCCCTTGAAAATTTTTCACTGCACCATATTTATTTCTATATAGATGATATTAACCTTTATTTGATATATTCCTCCATGTTCTCCTTCAAAAATAATTGAAATATAAGAATAAAAATCATCATTCATATATTTTTCTTACCACATGATCATTCATATATTTTTGTTTTCTTGTTATTTGTCATGTTAGGAATATCATCGATCTTTTTACATCCTAAGTAATTATAGACCCCATTGTTTGAATAAATAAAAATTTTAATTTATGACGTTCAATACTATAATTCAACGGTTCCTTTTACCTAAAACACAAACGTGACATATATTACACACATAACCAATATGGAATATGTTACTCGCAACACTGACTCCTCGTACAATATCTGAAACATTGAGTTTCTTTGAAATATCTATTTTCATTGTTATAAGTTAAAAGAGAAAATTATAACCTAGTAGTTAAACATAGTTATATGAATAATAATAACTAATTTTCAAATATTTATTACATTTTTTTATTTAAATAAAACATATTGATAATGAAATATATGAGTTTTGGTAAAGTCATTTTTATATTTCAAGACAATGTTTTATTGAATGAACCACTTATAATAATGAAATTAACTTTAGAAACATTTATAGAGATAATTTGATAATAAAAAATAAGTATGAATTTTGAAAATAGGATAGGGTGAAATTTTGGGACATTATAAACAAACATAATTTTCAGGTTAATAGAAAAAAATACTGAATTTTATTCCAAAACTGCTTTTTAATTTAATTTATTTATAAGGTTAAAATATATATTAATTTTATTTCAATGTCTAATTATATAAATTTTTGAACAATGAATAAAATTTTGTTCATTTTAACCATTTATACAATTAAATCGGATATAAAAACTATGAAAAATTTTGGTTATTATTTTAACTATAAAAACTCACAGTATACATTCGACAGGGGTATTAATTTTTAAATTAATTTATGCCACTTATGTGATTAGAATATAGAAAAATTGATCAAATATTTATAATCATAAAAATTTATAATGTCTAATTATTAAAAAAAATTCATTACGAATATTAAAGAGAGTGATTAAAAATAATTACATTAGTTAAGAGAAAAAATATGTTATTAATATACAAAACATTAAATTTAATACCCAAATGACCTTAAAACATGTAAAAACCTATTGTATATCCATATTTATAACCAATAAAAAATTTTATCAACCTTTTTCCATTACAAGACCCACATGAAAATTGAATAATGGGATTGGAATTATCTCATGAAATATTTACAAGAGTTCCACTCCACCTCCACAATAAACGGATACCACCTATACCCATTCTTCACACCTCTGAAACCAATTTTTCCCAAATAAGTGCAAAAAAATAAACATAAAAACAATCATAAATTTTAAACTGAATCCTTCCATATTGAATTAATCTTCTCAATGAAACATTTTGTAAGAAACCAAAATGAGTTACCCAATTTAGAGGTAATACCTTCTATTAAGCTCTTTTCCTATAGTTTCCATATCCACATATCCACTCTTATTGTTACATTATTATCATAAAACCCAATATTTTAAATATAACAGGATGAATTTATTCTTATTTTATTAACTAAACATACACACACAGACACCCATATAATGGATATCAAATATGTTATTTGTATGTATGGTGAATTACATCCTCACGAAATGATGATTGTTTAATTTTAAATTTTCCACCAACCATTTTAGAAATTATGATGAACACTATATTAATATATGAAATCAAATTTATTCACTTTTCAAAACAAATCTCATTACTTCCCATTTTTTGTTAATACAATAATATTTTTTGAAGAAGTGTGTACTGCCTCCCTCTCAATGAGTTGTCATTCATTCACACAACACATGGAATGTATCAATGATGGGTATGGTGAAATATATGATATATATGATATATTAATTAATCATTAATAATGATATATATATATACATATTTCATTTACATACACTCTTTTAATATGACAATAAAGACGAAAACATCATTCAGGTGTACGTACAGCTTACCATCTACATGAATGGTGTATTCCACATCCTACATTGTTATGATATAAATTATTATAAACTGAATATACAGTATATAAATGATATATATAAAATTTTACACATTTTGGAACCATGATATACATATATGGACCAATAATAAAACAATTTATGACACATGTGAAGAACAATGCGAATATTACCCATTGTGAAACCTTAACATAAGATCACTAACAAGCTGGTAATATAAGGTCATAATAAATCCCATTTTTTT
Organism: Viscum album; assembly: GCA_963277665.1. Lineage (NCBI taxonomy): Eukaryota > Viridiplantae > Streptophyta > Magnoliopsida > Santalales > Viscaceae > Viscum > Viscum album. The sequence goes on along the minus strand of OY728129.1, from coordinate 273,516,509 downwards.
ATTATATATGAGAATATTATTGTATAAAATATGAATAATATACTTATATTTTTTTTACAGGAATCATGTATTTTTATGAAGCAATTAACACACATGGTAAGGGGAATTTCATCTCACTATTAATTTATGTGAGATACATGTTAGGTTCACCACTCATTCCTTTTGTGTGGTGTATTTATTCCACATTATTAAATTATAATAATTTAACAGTTAAATTTATAGGTTTTCAAAATTTTCATTTATGATTATTTTTTGATGGGGTTTATGTTTCAAAAGTTGAAAAATCAAGAAAAAAATATTTTTTCTCGATTTGCCTTCGTTGAGGCTCATGTATTGTTATGCACCTGAACTCTCCATTACGGTGTATATACTTACATTCTAAATGTTATATCTTGAATTTACTTGATTAATGATATTTTAAGATTCTTTTCAATTAATTTTCTTATATGAAGAGTATTATCCCATATTACCTAGCTATTTGAGTTTATTGAGTCAATATAAACACCTTTTGAGATTATTTATGATTATTCATAATTTAATGAAATATTACAAACCATACCTTAAAATTTTCTTGAAGTTATTTATCCTCTCTTTATTCTATATATACTCATGTATTATGTAACGCCCCGACCCTAGTTACCCAAATTTGGTGCAATATTACATAACATTGTCATGATACAAGGAATCATGTCCTAAAATACCGACAGGTTTAGTATCCATGGATGTACTAGATACATTCATAAGTTTTACATTACATCATTTAATTAAAACGTCAAAAATATTTGTCCTCATTGGTCACAATTATATCAATTTCCTATCGCTACAAGTCAACCATTAAATTTTTCATTACATCCTGGGGAAAATAAAACATAAAAAGGGGTGAGCTCATATAAATAGTATGGATAACAATATAGCGGAAACATTAATAAAATATGAATAAAAAATTAATGCAATGTATAAGACTAAAAAATCCTTTAAAACCTTAACATGATAATAATATGGAAATGATAAAATCAAATAATTCCATTTACTTATTCATATGGATATTCTACTAGTCGAATAATCACATGCAATATGAAAATATACTTTTATATTGATGGAATGAATAATTCCAGACTTCATAACCACATAGTAAAGGCCTTCTACCAAGACTAAAAATAAGATTTTTTCATGTCCTTATGCCAAGAGACTAGTTTGTCTCATAAGACCTACCAATGCATCAATGAGCAATAGCAGGCTCCACCCGACACTTAGTATGTCTAATTCATTACTCCTATTAAAAGGTTTAAACATAACATAGACATTCATATTAAAACTAACATACTAAATTTCAATACTTTATCCATAAACTATGAATGGTATAAAATAACACATCCAAAATAAAAAATATCACAAAAATATCACTACAATATTGATGTTTATTGACATAATAAATCAACTTCAAACAACATTAAAATCCATTAATGGTTGTTGGCCAAGACGAAATGAAAACTATTTGAAATAAATATCTCTTTCAATTTTGAAATCATTTAAAAATCGAATAATTATAAAAGAAAACAATTATTTTGGAAATATTATAATAATCTTTTATGGGAATCTTCGATGATGATATAATGGTTGAAAATTGCCACAACTACAATATAAGTTAAAAAATACATTTTTATTGTAATTTTGTCGAAAAGGTCATAATGTACATTGTTTGGAAAATGCTGGAAAGATTTATTTCAAAACTTTTATGGTAAAATAAGGGTATAAATTTCTTTAACCCATAGTATAGTAAATAGTGAAATTTTTTTGAAATACATTTTTAAGAAAACATGTATGTGGATGATAAAGAGGTCCTAGTATATACATACGTATTAATAACCACAGATAAGTAAAGAGATTATTGAATTAACACTTACACCGTAATTTTGATTGGTCGAGTGTATGTTAAAATCTTTTATAATAGTTAAATAATTGTAATTAAATTATAAAATAACCATATACATAAATATGTGATCATATATGATCTTCTAATATAGATTTGTAAAAAATATTTTAGTAGTATCATCATTTTGGGTGTCAACTAATTCATTTTTATTTATATACTTTATTAAATAAGAAATTTTTGTTATCAATGGGATGTATTTTATTAATATATAGAATTATATTATGTTAATAAAAATTATTTTTAAGCAAAAAATGAAAATTATTCTTGAATGATTAGGATGGGGAATAAATCTCATCGCGTTCATGGAGACGATAATTTGTACGTAAGCATGAGCGACAATATCATTATAATGATGGTTAAATCTTGTGTTATTGGATGTTATATAATATATAATGAATTATTAACATGTTATATTTTTTATTTACATCAGTTATACTAATTATTATACCCATCCAAATAATTAAGTGTTTGAATAACACACAACACCACGACATGGAGACGGTAGGTCGTACGTATTCTCGTTTGGTGACATTTTCATTCATATGATGGATAGAATAAGTAATATGGTTATAAATTTTTTTTAATTAAATCATATTATATTTAATATACTAGAGTTATTATTTTACAATGTGAACAATAATGAATGAGGAAATCTAAGAAGAAAATAATATGAAAGTGGTGATGAAATATTTACCTATTCTTAAGGTTCTTCCTTTTTATTTGATAAAAAGGGCTCCATAGGTTAGATTTATGACAAAGGAAGGCCTCTAGGATGAAGGGAGGAATGTAGGGTGTATATTTTGTCAGGTTTTGGCCAATCCAAATAGATTTGGTGTTGTGAAATTAAGAGAAGGAGATGTACCCTTTTATAATAGAGGTGAGGGTCACTTTAGGAAACACATGAAATATTATTTTATAAGAAAATCGTTTTCTATTTATAATGGCTGTAAAAAATTATTTTTAGGATAAGGTGGGTATGGGTATAAAAGCGCTCAACCAATAGGTTTTATATAGGTTTATGTCACCATATTAACCCTATCATTTATATTTATCTCTCAGTTAAATAGTTTGACATTTACCATGTCTCTTGGTATTTTTATATTATATATTTAATAAACGTACTATAACTAGCCAAGATAACCCCAAGTGGGTCATTATTAATATATATATCCTTATATAAGTACTTTTAAGGAACCATATATTTTTAGTAATATTATATCGATTAATAATATAGTATTTGTTTTAAAAACTCAATTATGTCAATTTTGACACGATATAGTATTTTAATTTTCTGAAATCCATAAAAACATTATCACTTAGAATAAAACATATTTAATCAACCCTAAAATGTCATATTAACCTATAAAATTAGTGTAAATCATCTAAAGTTTCAATTTACGTTCATTTGGATATTTATAATATCAATCATTTTAATATTTCATTAATAAGGTAATTACTGCATCCTCATTGTGTCCTAACAAAATTATGTTATTCAAAGTCTAAAAATTATAAATAAAATACCATTATGTTAGAAATAATTTTATATTTCAATTTAATAATTATATTCTCATTTATATAGTCGGTCACCCTATATTAAAAAGGGTTTAGTCATTAAACTATCAATTTAACTCTTTGAACTCTTATATAAATAATAAATAATAAATGTTCTAATCTAATCCATGTGGATCGAATGGGATCATATTTTATTACTAAGTTTGTTTTTGGTTGAATTATATTTATCAAATAGAATTAATACATGTCTTAGGGTAATTATAATATCATTTTTACCCTTAATTAACCTATTAACTTTTATCAGTGCTAAATTAAAGTCAAAAGTTACAATTCACGAAAAAATTATTTTCATCTTATTGAACCACATTTTAAATTATGATGTCAAATTTGTCCATTTTATTTTTGAAATTCAACTAATAGTAGCGGTAAAATTATGTTTTATTCAAATCTATAAATGCTCCGAGAAGGTGGGTAAAAGACGGTAAAAAGTTCAATAAGAATTTATTCATCTAAACTTATTTTTAAATGACCCTAACCAATTTCATTAGAAAAATATAGGTATTTTGTATCAATTTTATCCTTAAATAAATTAAAATAATATTATTAATTATTTAAATAAAATGTCGGTTTTAAACAATTGCATAGTGTTTTTCATTATTCATCAAAAATTGAATGTTTTCAGAAAAATACCAAAAAATCACCCTAAGATAATATGGATATTCCAAATCCAAAAATAAAGTCCATTTTGAAAAATAAATATTATAAGCTTTCATAATGTGGGTATTACTATTCATAATGGCTAATTTGATTGGTCGTGGTGTGTGAAAACTCTATGTTGCGTACAATGAAAGCTACTACATTATTCAAAGGGAAACATACTGTGGAAGCTTTGGATGTTACATATTTTAACCATACATTCACTCTTTTTTAGTTGAGATAATTTTTTTATGAAAAATTGGACTGTCTATCTCTTTAGTGAGAAATCAGATGTATGAAATAAACATTGTTTTCCAAAATGAATTAAAAAGATCCATGAAGATTATTTTTGATTAAAATAATATAATTTTTTTTATTGTTTTCAAAGATTCATTTTTATTATTATATATATATTTTCAATAAAAATGGTTTCAAAAGGTTATATGTTAGAAAAAATAGTTTTTCAAAGAAGAAAGGATATTTTCCTCATGGAATGTTTTAAAAAATATTTCAATTTTTTTCTAATCAATGATAATTTATATTGGTGTTACTAATGTCTTTGTAGGAATATTATTAAATGTTTCCATTCATATAATTTCTCTTAATAGATTAATTTTTTATAGATTGATGTTATGTAACATGTTTCTCTTTCTTGGATTATTTTATTTTGAATCTCAGTTCCTCTCATGAGTTATGTTTATGATGAATTGATTATAAAACATATCTCTTTCTCTAGGTGTTGATATGTTTAAATATATATGATAACCATTTCATTTATAGGGATATGCTATTTTTTATCATCTTGTAGAACATGTATGTTTTACTTCAATATATGATTGGTGGGACATAAATCTCCCTCTAATGAATTGGGTAAATATTTATATCCTATGAGATAAAAAGAGATGGAATTATGGTTCACGTAGTTCAGTAATATAGGGTGATAATGAGGGTTTACATTGTTCAGGAATATAGGGTTTCAATGAGGGTTCACATGGATTAATAATACAGGACTGGAATGGGTGTTTACCCGGTTCATTAAGGAATTTTTCCACTATGATTGTCCTAGGAGAGATGAATAGGCTACAATATAAATCATACTATATGCTTATGTTATTTTCAAAATTCCATGTGTTATTACTTTATTATTATCTCTTGGATTATGCTTTTAATTTAATTATTATTCATTTCTTATAAACTACAAACATCTATTACATTGTCTCTATTATGATCTTTGTTAGGCATAACATGATATTGTATCTTCAGGATAATGTTCTCATAACCTTATGCTCATTATTATTATTAAATTTCTCCCTTGATTACCCTTTCTAATTTTTTCCCCAACAATATTATGTTTCTATCCCAATGTTATGATTATATTTATTATGTTTGATGTGTCCAAGAAAGAAGTTATACAATAAGAAACTAGTGGGAGATAATTTGGATCATTTGTATACCAGTGTTTGTGTTTCAATGTTTCCAAATGCACAAGATGAGTATGGTCTTCTTGCTTCATTTTTGGGAAATGTTTTGTGTTTTACATAAGAGTTATGTAATGTTATTGTTTCAAAATAAAGTGTCACTATAGTTGGTATGAAATGAAATTTTTAGTTAATATTTCAAAACTAGGATGAGACAATCTTTGTGAGAACCTTAAGAAAATTTCTACAGATAATTATAGGGATGATTTAATGCATAGGAAAACATCATGAAGTTTTGGTGAAGGATAGAGTGGTTGGTTTCCAAAAACTACATCCATGTCATGGTACTTCATGTTGATGTGTCTCTGTTATAAATGTGAAGAGGGGTATCAAATCTAATAAGATATTTCATGCATGAATCAGGTAAATCTTGTAAATAACAATGGACCTTACTACCAACATCGTATAACACTCATATGGGATATGATTTGGAAATTCACAACCTCTTCATAAACCATTATGAATAGATTAAAAATTATAAGGCTGTGAATATCATTTTATAAACCTAATATGTCATATATTTAGAAAGGTTACACAACATAGACATCCTATAAGTTATTTTCCATGATTACATACTTTTTAATTATGATAACAATTTTCTACATTATTCATTAGGTTTTAGTGAATGCACAGAACCTGAACGAATAATATTAATAGAAATTTCATGGAACACAAAATGATTTTCCTCCCGAGAATCCTAAATTCGTGGGAGATGGAATGCAAGATCGTGATTCTTTTCTTGTGTAGATTTATAATGAAATTAATCATGGAGAACATCCAAATGAGAAAAATAGGGAACAAAAATATATTTATTCTTTAATGATTCAATTTCCACCTAATTTCAGAGGGTATTTTGATACACTTGTTTCTATTAAATGGATTAGTACAACTAAACTTTTTATTCACTATTCATTATTGTATATAGCATGAGAACATCAATCTGACTATTTATCTGTTATAAGGAGAAGCATATCAGTGGTGGACTCTAATCTATAATATGAGGTAACATGATATTATTGAATTCATGGATTTTGATGAGTTCAAGAAGTTATTTTTCAATATCTTCATTCCATGAATTCACCATATCATGATAGAGAAATATTTCCTTTAGTTGAGGAAAAGGGATTTTGGATCTGTTGGTAACTACAAGGATTATTTCATGAGACTTGAGAGGTATGCATCATGAATTACCATCAAACTAAAATGTAAAGTTGATGGGTTATAGGGTGGATTAAAGCCATGTCTCAGAAGGGAATTGTGCACAACATATGTTAGTAGCTATAGAGAGATTGTGAATTGTGAAATCAAGTATTAAATAGATTTAGTAGTCATGCATCAATCTCATGGAATTGAAAATAAGAAGAATATGGAGTTTAAATGAAACTCTAAAAACACATGGATAAATGAATATTAACAATTCATTATTATTTATTAGTTTGATGAATCATATAGGAAATTACATTAGTGGGTCTAATAAATATTTTATGTCTAGAAGGGAAAGCCATCGAGTAATAGATTTTAAAGGTGGTGGGAAAAGGTTTTCTCAAAACTCTAATCTCTTAGGAGGCACAAATAATTCACTCCCATGATTTCGTGCTACAATTGTATGTATAATGGGTATTATGCTTACCATTGTCCAAACACAAGTCTTAGTGATGATGAACAGAGACAAAAAACTTTTAAGCCAAGGGATAACGGGAAATCTCATACAATATCTATTTATGATGAGGGGTGTGATAATTACATGATGAATTTTAAACATACCATCTATTCTATAAAAAACTAATGGCATATTTCATTCTAGATTTACCTTCTCTTTAATATATTAAGAATTTTAAAGTGGTGGTATGATTCCTTCAGAACAGCTAGAGGTTGAATTAGTAGTGAAAACCCCTAATGGTATAATGATTTTATCTCAAGTGTATGATTCATCTCAGGTTCAATATTATGGGAATATACATCCATAAAAAATTTCATTCTTCCATTGGAATATATTGATGTCATTGATGGAATGGATTGGAATTAACTACATAAATCCCTCATTAATTTTCAAGGAAGGGAAGTTATGTTCACAATTTAAAAACTTCCTATGTAAATGCATCAAAGAGAAGTTATGTATGAACATATTTTTTATATTACATCCAGTTTATGGGTCTTAATTTATATAAAGAAGGGTTTTTTGTATCTTAAATGGTTGTGGTGAATATCCCAATCAACGCTATTTATATTTTTTAGGATATTGTGGATGTCTTTCGAGAAGAGTTTCTTAGTATTCCACCAAAATGTGATATTGATTTCTAGATAAAAAATTTAATATTTTCCGCATAAATTTCATACACTCCATAACAAAAACCCCTATTGAGTTATAGTTTCTGAAGAAGAAACTCCATGAAAAACATGATAAGGGATTAATTTGGCCAAGTCTGTCACCTTAGGGTGCACTTGTTCTTTTTGTTAAAATAAATTTGGATCAATGAAACTCTATGATGATTATTAGTAGTTGAACAATATAACAGTAATTAACAATTATCATCTTCCCTATATTGATGAATTGTTTGATCAACTATTCAAAGCTCCTCACTTTTCAATGATTGGCATCTGAATAGGATATCATAAATTGTGGGTTATGGAGGATAGAACCATAAAAAAATTTCATTACTTGTATAGTCACTATGAATATATATTGATTCCTTTTGGTCATAATAATTATAACAACCCAGGTAAATAAAGAATATGAAATTTTTATATTTATCCATATTTTTGAATAAAATGTTAATATTAATTTAAATTGAACACTATGCTCGATGTCATAGACAATACGCACCAACGAGTTTCTTGGAAATCTTACGTTGTACTTTAATAATAAAATAATATTATTTTAAATGGTAGTTAACGCCTAGCCGTTGTAATTGCGGGAATGAAAATAACTAACTAAAAAATGATTATATATGTTTTTCAATTATATTTACTTTTATCCTATAAATGTTAGAGGCTTAAAATGTGAATGAATCCAATTTTAAGCGTAAATATTCTAATATTCTTTAAAAGATCGATAAACCGCCTTTTGATGGAGAACCCTTTTTAAATCCACTTGTTCAAAATTTTATATATTATATTAGACCAAATAAAATCCTTCTTTAGAATCGGGATATCAAAATTTACTTTCTGTAAATTTTTTGTATTTTTATGATAAAGTTCATTTTTTTATTGAATAGTGAAAGATGTTGTATTTTAATTTGAAAACACATCTTAATCTAATTTTATTATATGATTATATTATCTTTTGAATTGGATTTAAAGTAAAATTATAATATATTTTTACCATTTAATCCAATGGTGGTCATTGGAATTAATTTCACCTTGAAATTGTACTTAAACTAGTGTCAATCATTTGTTATATATTGTTTCATAAAAACACGCTTTTTGTTCGGACAACGATAATTAATTATTAAATTAATTAATTTAACTAATATGTTTTGAATTTTTTAAAATATACACCACTTTTGAATTTGGAATATTATATATATCTTAGGATTAATTTTTGCTATTTTTCTGAAAAACTACAATTTTTGATGAATAGTGAAACCACTATGTAGTAGTTAAAAAACTGATTTTTCATTTAAATGAAAAATTACAACTTCTATGATATGAATATCAAAAATCATACATACATGTTTTTCATTAGGACGTAAAATTTGGTTCAATTAGATAAAAATAATTTTTGGTGAATAGTAACTTTTAAGTTTTATTAATCGCGATTAAAGGTAATTAGTGTAATTTAAGGTAAAGATAATGTTATAATAATATGAAATGACCTTGAATCATGTCCTACCCTTATTTTATGAGTCATGGCCGACCAATAAAATCCATGGGTCAACTTGGGGGCCCCATGGAGCCCCTTTAGTAGGAAAATGGCATTAATAACTTTTTATTTAAAGATAAAATAAAAACGTCACAAACATGTATTGTTTTACTAAAAAATTTATTACATGGGGTTATACAAATCATATTTTTGTCTATAAATATTCAATAGAAAGATAAAACTATTTCCTACATCATGATATTTTTCTCATAATTTTTAGACATTAAATAAATAAATTTATTTATTTCACTGTAATGATGATGTGATTACCTCATGAATGAACGATTTAAATAAAATGAGAAGATAGGGTAAAATATATGTTTTAAACTTGCCAAAAACCTATTTTTTGGCGGGATTTAGAAACCTTATCACCTTATCCTATAAATATATCAATGTGGGATCTTTAAAATCCGAAAATAATTTTAATATAAATAAAAATTTTATAACTTTCCATGAGTGCCCCTCCTCTACTCTTATAAAAGGCCCCCACCTCTACCTCTTTACACACACCTCTTAAGACATTGGCTCGGAAAAGATCTTCCCATTTTTCTCTACACATCCCTCTCCTAATCCTAGAATCCTTTTCTTAGGAATAATGCTCTCCAGGAAAACCTTTTGGTTCAAACCGTGGGGAGATACTTGATTTAAAGGTAAAGTCTTTCCTAATGTTCTTTTGTTTTATTTTGGTTCTCCAACCCCTAAACTATTTTTATTCATTTCATTTGTAATAACAACAGTATCTTAAATATAATAAGATTTTGTTATGAGAAATATTCTATCTACACTTACACACGAATTCTGTATAATGGTTAATGTACATACTGTTTCTATGGATGGTGAATTACTGCCTCAAGAAATGATGATTGTTCAATATTATCCTACCACCTATCATGGTGGCCATTATGATGGAACTATTTTTTATAGTATATATATATTATATTTATGTCCAATATATGATTATTTATTTTATATTTAAAACTTACCTTTATGCCTTGCTTGTTGTGCAAATGCGATAATTTCATACGAGGAAGTGTGGACTACCGCCCCCTCAAGTGATGTGACTCGTTCATGAAATACATGGAATGTATAAAGAATGAGATTAACGAACATATGTGACCTATATAGAAAATATATTATAATTTAATTATATTATATATATATCTATAATTTATTTTTAATTCCATTAATATGAAATAGAAAGGAAAGTAGTGTTCATGAGTACGTACGACCTACTATCTCCATAAACGGTGCATTTTATTTCTTTTTATCTCCAAGTTTTATGGAATAGTATAAAATGAATATATACTGGATATATATGATATTTAAATTATTTATACTATTTTGGAGATTATTTACTCATAACTACATGGACAATCATTTTCAAACAAGTTGATTTTTGACTCTTGTACCAAACATCGACAAAAACATCTTATATGAGCACACATTATTAACCAATTATTATGACATTATAATATGTGATATGAACTGAATAAAAATCTTCAAAGGAGGTACTTAAGAAATTATAAATTGACCATAGTTTATTATACAAAAATATAATGAAACGAACAAGAACAAGTCGGACGTGAGGTAAGGGATCATACCTCTCTCATTCTTTTTAAGTACTATCTTTTATGTAATTTCTTTTAAGCTCACCATTATTATGTTTGGGGATGTTCTGTTGAATTCCTCATTATGTAATTTTTTTTTTCATATTATGAAAGACCCTATTTGATCTCATTAATCCATTTTTGGAAGTTTTAATCAGTGTCGTTCGACTGCCGAAATTTCGTAGGGGACTTTTTATCTCACTTTGTGTTTCCATGAGATTCATGATACATTTTCCACTATTTCCTTTTGAGTGGTGTATGTACTGTCCATTATTCTAATTTTTGTGTAATATACTTTCGTTTATGAGTATTTACATCAATGTTGTATATTACTTCTTTCATGGGGTGTACTTTTCGAAAGTTACCCAAATCGGTAAGGGAACCTTTCACCCTCCTCTTTTAAAAAGACTTCTTTTGTTATGTCTTTTAATTTTCATCTTATTATGTGGTGATATGTTCTTATATATCCTTATTGCCATAAATTTTATATCCAAGTGATTAGATTCCATTTTCTCTCTCATCAACTAATTTTATGAATTTTAATGTGACGCCGTTAGGCTGTCGAATTTTACCAAGGGAACTTTTTAACCCAATTTCGATTTCTTTGGGTTCAACATGTAGTTATTGAATATGTCATCATTTGAATATGTGTAAATGACCATTGATTGTTTTACAATTAATATCCAATTATATTGGGTGTATTTATATTTGTGATAGATAATTATGATATTGATTTATCCTTAATTTAATGATACCTTCTTTATAATGGATTTCATCTCATTTTACATTTCTATTGAGACTTCATTGTTGTTATGCACAAGTTCACTCTTATATGGTGTATATACTGTCCTTTGGAATATTATTTCATGAATACCTTTATTCTCATGATATTATAATGTTCTGATTAAATGTTATTCCTCAATTATTTTATTCAAGTGTCTCTCATTTTGTAAAAAACCCTTTAACTAAAATATCGTTTTAAATTTTTTAATGATTTATTCTTATAAATATTTCTCATTAATATCAATGTTTTCAAAATGGTTTTAAGGATTTATTTATATGGATATTAATGGTTTAAAATTTTAAAATCTTCAAAGTGGTATGGGACACTTTGATTCAAAAATCTCTTTATTGAATGTTTTAAATGGTTTTGAAAATGGTTTTTAGAATGGATTCATTATTTCAATATCATAAAATGTTATATTGTTATTGAAATGTGGGAATGTTATCTTTCCATTATTCTTAAGTTATGTGCTATGATTATTTTACGGTTCTTGGGCATTGTTGATGAAGATAGGTGGTTCCGTGATAAACTACAGGTGGGTGAGCCTGATATATCTCTCCAATTCATTGGGTAATGTGAAGGAGTTAAACGTTAAGGTTTCACCGAAGAGATTTAGGGAATATATTGTGATGGGTATTCCAAATGTAACCATGAGGTTTACTCCCTACGTAAGAATGTTATGAATTCCTCAAGTTAACATTATGTCTTATTATTTCTATGATTTATTCATGATTTGGTGAGGTATGTTAAAATGATTATGTTTAATGAGTATGGTATGATTTCATACATGGACTAATGTTTTCATTTCGTAATTTTATATCCCTTATTGAGATTTTTATGTTCATCCCATGTTTTTGAAATGTTTTCCACAGGAAATAATTTGGAATACGGTCAAGGATGTGATCAAAGAAATGTCATGATGTCTAAAACATGGAACTAGACATGAATATTTTTTTCAGGAATTTATATTTTGTGAAAAAATGGAAACTGAGAAGATTTGTCTACATTGTAGTCATTGAGATGTAATAGTTATGTGTTAATTCTCTAAAACTCTAAACCTAAAAAGATCCTCAATGTGAATTATTCATTTAATTCAATATTAATTAATTTTATAAGGTCGCATCCTTATATTTGGTATCAGATGTCAGTTTAGATAACATTAGAGGTTTGGGTATTCTTTAAGAATAAGTGAAATTACCATAATTTCTAGGATTTCAGCAAAAGTCATAGTTTTTAGACAAAGTGAATGAGTAAGTATATCTTAGTGTTTATCTTCCTCATTAGTACATGATTATTTTGTTGATATACTCACACTAACATTTTTTTTGTTTTAGAAAATGGATGGATCTAGCAGGCACCATAGTGACAATGGGTTTGAAGTAAACTGTGGCTGTTCTTTGATTAGGAGACTGGATGAAATGGGGGATTCAATGAGGAATCTCGTGGTTATTCTAAACCAACTATCAAGGAGTCATGATTAACCACGATAACCATGGTAAGTTCTCTGATGCATCATGTTTGGGAGAACCAACTCGATGTGGAAGTTCAGGTAATAACTATAATGCTAACCGTAAGGGTTTATATGATCCTTACTTTTGAGGTAATTATGGGTTACTATATGATGGAAGATGAAAGGAATGAGGTAAAATTGAGTTTAAATTATGTTATGGTTCTTTTTTAAGATTTTATCTATTTTTGGGGAATGTTTTAAGAAATATATAGTTTTGAAAAAATGGACAACACACAGACCGTGTGACAACCCGTCGCGTCGGACCAAGCTGTGGGAATCGAACCCACACCCAAAGTGCGATTGGTATTTATCTCCTACCACTGGACTACGTGAAGTCCCTGGTTAGTATGAGAATTTCATTTTAGTTATATGATATTATTAATCTAGAATAAGTTGATTTTGGGTTATCTATGGAAATGATTAACCTATCAAGGAGAATATGAGATTAGGTTGATTACTTTTCAATATGAGACTTTAAGAGAAACTGATGTTATTTAGAGATAAATGTTAATTTTACCTTGGAAGACTATGTGATTGAATCCATCAAATATTTGGGTTTCAATCTTAGTTTTTTTTACATTGATGAATTTTTATAGACAAATTGTTTATCGAATGGTCTTCATTGAACTTTGGGTTTTGTTGGAAAATTTTTGGAGATTAAGAATATATTTTCTTTTTATAAAGGATTATCCTTTTTGGGTATTATCTGATCTCGTACTAACAATTTTGGTTTTGGTTTTTTACTAAACACATGGGAAATATATAGTCCTCTTTTTTGGATTAAGTGATTCTCTAGATGTTGATTATAGCGCTCTTAATGTGAACAAGTCATCCTAAATACTCATCATTTGGAGATAGTATGAGTTTGAGATAGAAATCTAGTAAAAGTTGAAAGTCAACATGAAAAGTAAGTATGTTTCCTTATGATTTATTTAATATCATAAATAAATTCATCAATGAAAAGTAACTTAAAACTAAAATGTTGTCTGTTAACTTTTCGTACTGGGGAATCAAATACCCTTTAACCCATCACAATTTTGTGATTTTCTGGAGGTTAACTTTATCTTAAACATGTTTTCTATCACTCTCCCTCTAAACATGACCCTTTGTTTTTCTTTCATATCTATGTTTTATTACATGTAATCCTAGTATGGGTTAAATCAGGTGACCTTTGTACTTATCTTTATTTATTTTAAAATGATAGTTTTACTGACTCTTGTTTCGATGTGGGACTTTCAATGAAGTTTCGAAGCCCATTTTTAAAATTTCAAGGACACAATTCCAAAATGGGGGGAAGGATCTAACACCCCAGGTAAATAAATAATATGATATTTTTGTATTTATCCATATTTTTGAATAAAATGTTAATATTAATTTAACTTGAACACTATGCTCGATGGCGTAGCCAATACGCAACAACAAGTTTCTTGGAAATCTTACGTTGCACTTTAATAATAAAACAATATTATTTTATATGGTAGTTAACTCCTAGCTGTTGTAATGGCTGGAATGAACAGAACTAAATACAAAATTATTATATATGTTTGTAAAATATTTTTACTTTTATCCAATAAATGTTTGAGGCTTCAAATGCGAATGAATCCAATTTTAAGCGTAAATATTCTAATATTCTTTAAAAGATCGATAAACTGCCTTTTGATGGAAAACCCTTTTTAAATCCACTTGTTGAGAATATTATATATTATATTAGACCAAAAAAATCCTTTTTTAGAATTGGGATATCAAAATTTACATTGTGTAAATTTTTGGTATTTTTCCGATAAAGTTCATTTTTTTAATGAATAGGGAAAGATGTTTTATTTTAATTCAAAAAATCATTATAATCTTATTTATTTATATGATTAGTTTATATTTTTATTGGATTTAAGGTCCAATTATAATATATTTTTACCATTTAATCCAATGGTGGTCATTAGAATTAATTTCACATTGAAATTGGACTTAAACTAGTGTCAATCTTTTGATATAAATTATTTCATAAAAACACTACATTTGTTCTGACAACGAGAATTAATTATTAAATTATTTAATGCAACTAATATGTTTTGAATTTTTTTAAATAGACATCATTTTTGAATTCATAATATCAAATATATCTTAGGGTGAATTTTTGGTATTTTTCTGAAAAACATCAATTTTTTATGAATAGTGAAACCACTAAGTGGTAGTTAAAAAACAGATTTTTCGTTTAAATGAAACTTTACCACTTCTGTGATTTTAATTTCAAAAATCCTACATACATGGTTGTAATTAGGATGTAAAATGTGGTTCAATGGAATTAAAATAATTTTTGGTGAATAGTAATTTTTATGTTTTATTAATCGCGATTAAAGATAATTAGTTTAATTTAAGGTAAAAATAATGTTATAATAATATTAAATGTTCTTGACTCATGTCATACCCTTATTTGATGAGTCATGGCCAAAAACGGCAATCCATGGGTCAACTTTGGGACCCCATGGAGCCACATTGGTTGGAAAATGGCATTAATAAATTTTTATTTAATGTTAAAATAAAAATGTCACAAACATGTATTGTTTTACTAAAACAATTTTTACATTGGGTAATACAAGTCATATTTTTTCCTATAAATATTAATTAGAAAGAAAAAAAGAATTCCTACATCATGATAAATTTTTCATAATTTTTAGACATTATATAAATTAAATTATTTATGACACCGTGATGATGTAGTGATTACCTCATGAATGAACGATTTAAATAAAATGAGAATATAAGGTAAAATCTAAATTTTAAACTAGTCACAAACCTATTGTATGGGTGGATCTAGAAACCTTATCACCTTATACTAGATATATATCAATGTGGGATCTTTAAAATCTGGATATAATTTTAATATAAAGAAACATTTTATAACTTTCCAAGAGTGCCCCTCCTCTCCTCTTATAAAAGGCCCCCCAACTCTACCTCTTTACACACACCTCTCAAGCCATTGGCTCGGAAAAGCTCTGCCCATTATTCTCTCCACATCCCTCTCCTAATCCTAGAATCCTTCAGTTAGGAATAATTCTATTCAGGAAACTCTTTTGGTTCAAACCAAGGGAAGTTACCCGATTTAAAGGTAAAGTCTTCCCTAATGTGCTTTTGTTTTATTTTGCTTCTCCAACCCCTTAAACTATATTTATTAATTTCTTTTTTAATAACACTGGTATATTAAATATTCTAGGATGTTTTTAATAGAATTATTCAAGCTAAAATTACACACACCTCCATCTAATGGTTAATGAACATACTGTTTCTGTGGATGGAGAATTACTACCTCACGAAATGATGATTGTTCTATCTTCTCCTACCACCTATAATGGTGGCCATTATGATTGAAATATTTTTTATATGATATATATTATATTTATTTACTCTCTATTCTTCTTTATTATATATTTAAAACATACCTTTATGCTTTTCATGTTGTGTAAATGCGATAATTTCATACGAGGAAGTGTGGACTACCGCCCCCTCAAGTGATGTGACTCGTTCATGCAATACATGGAATGTATAATGAATGATATTAATGAACATATTTTACATATATAAGAAATATATTATAATTTAATTAATATATATATATATATATCTCATTTATATTTATTTCTATTAATATGAAAAAGAAATGAAAGTAGTGTAAATGCGTACGTACGACCTACCGTGTCCATAAACACTGCATTTCATTTCTTTTTATCTCCAAATGTTATGGAATAGTATAAAATTAATATGTAATGGATATATATGATATTAAAATCATTAATACTATTCTAAATATGATTTAACTATAACTACATGGACAATCATTTTCAAACAAGTTGATTTTTGACTCATGTACCAAACATCGACAAAAACGTCTGATATGAGATCACATTATTAACAAATTATTATAACATTATAATATGTGATATTAATTGAATAACAATCTTTAAATTATGTCCTTAATAAATTATAAATTGACCAATTTTTATTATTTAGGAATATAATGAAAAGAACAATAACATGTCGGACTTGAGGTAAGGGATCCTCTCTATCTCTTTCTTTTTAAGTACTCTCTTTTATGTCATTTCTTTTAAGCTCATCTATCATATGTTTGGGGATGTTATTTTATATTAAACATTCTGTAATTTTTATGTTCATATTATGAATGACCCTATTTTATCTCATAAATCCATTTTTGGAAGATTTAATTGTCACCGTTAGGATTCTGAAATTTCGTAAGGGACTTTTTATCTCACTTTGTGTTTCCGTGACATTCATGCTAAATTTTCCACAATTTAATTTTGAGTGGTGTATATACTATCCATTATTTTAATCATTTTGTAATATAATTTCTTTTATTATTATTTACATCAATGTTTTATTGTCCTTCTTTCATGGGGTGTATGTTTCGAAAGTTACCCAAATCATTAAGGGAACCTTTCACCCTACTCTTTTTAAAAGACTTCTTTTGTTATGTCTTTTAAATATCATCTTATTATGTGGGGATATGTTCTTATATATCTTTATTTCAGTAAATTATATGTCCAAATGATGAGATAACATTTTCTCTCTCATCAACTATTTTTATGAATTTTAAAGTGACGTCGTTAGGCTGTCGAATTTTACGAAGGGAACTTTTTAACCCAATTTTGATTTCTTTGGGTTCAACATGTAGTTATTGAATATGTCACCATTTGAATATGTTTGAATTATATTTTCATATTTTACACTTAATATCCACTTATATTGGGTGTATTTATATTTGTCACAGATAATTATGAGATTTATTTGTCCTTAATTTAATGATACCTTCTTTATAATGGATTTCATCTAATTTTACATTTCTATTGAGACTTCATTGTTGTTATGCACCAATTCACTCTTATATGGCGTATATACTGTCCTTTTGAATATTATATCATGAATACCTTTATTCTTGTGATATTATAAAGTTCTGATTAAATGTTATTCCTCATTTATTGTATTCAAGTGTCTCTTATTTTGTTAAAAACCCTTTAACTAAAATATTGATTTAAATGTTTTAATGATTTATTATTATAAATATTTCTCATTAATATACATGTTTTCAAAATGGTTTTAAGGATTTATTTATATGGATATTAATGGTTTAAAATGTTAAAAGCTTCAAATTGGTATCAGACACTTTGATTCAAAAATATCTTTATTAAATGTTTTAAATGGTTTTGAAAATGGTTTGTAGAATGGATTCCTTATTTAATTATATTAAAATGTTATATTGTTATTAAAATGTGGGAATGTTATCTTTCCTTTATTCTTAAGTAATGTGATATGATTATGTTATGGTTCGTGGGCATTGTTGATGAAGAAGGGTGGTTATGTGATAAACTAAGGGCGGGTGAGCCCGATATATCTCTCCAATGCATTGGGTAATGCGAAGGAGTTAAGCGCTATGGTTTCACAGAATAGATTTAAGGAATATACTGTGATGGGTATTCGTAACGTAACTATGAGGGTTACTCCCTACATAAAAATTTTATGAATTCCTCAAGTTACCTTTATGTCTTATGATTTCTATGATTTATTAATGATTTGGTGAGGTATGTTAAAATGCTTATGTTTAATGAGTAAAGTATGATTTCATACATGGACTAATGTTTTCATTTAGTACTTTTATATCCTTCACTGATCTTTTTATGATCATCCCATATTTTTGAAATGTTTTACACAAAAATTAAAGTGGAATACAGTCATGGAGAGGATCAAGGAAATGTCATGATGCCTAAAACATGGAACTAGACATGAATCTATTGTTCAAGAGTTTATATTTTGTGAAAAAGTGGAAACTGAGTAGATTTTTCTACCTTGTAATCTTTGAGATGTAATAGTTATGTCCTAATTCTATAAAACTCTAAACCTAAAAAAGATCTTCAATGAGAATTATTCATTTAATTCAATATTTTGTAATGTTATAAGGTCGGGTCCTTATAATAATTCCCCCTCTATCATCATCTATTAAATGAATAGTGTCTTCAGAGATTACCTCAACTAGTTTTTTGATAGTATTTATAGATTATTATACATTCAAATTCCAAGGAAGAGCATAAAGACCACCCACGAATTTTACTAAAGAACCTAAGGAATGAGAAGTTATATGAAAATTATACATATTGTGAATTTCGGTTGGAAAAGGTTTCATTATTGGTTCACATTATCTCAAGATATGGTATTGATGTAGATCCATCAAAGACGGAGGACATTGAATGCTAGCCTAGCCAAACCATGGTGACTGTGATTCACAGTTTTCATGTTTTTATTGGATATTATCGATAGTTTTTATAGATTGTCCCAAGACTATCTAACCATCGAACTAAGTTCACTCAGAAGAGTATTAAGTTCCTCTATACAGATTAATGTGAGTAAAATTTCTTGGAATGGAAGTGAAGTTTAGTCAATCCACCTGTGCATAAATTACCATGTTGTAGAGAAGTTTATGTGTTTATAGAAATCATTCCAAGATGAGATTGGAATGTTTTATTATAAAAAATAACATGTTTATATAATATGCCTCAAAAGAAGTTTTCTTCATTGGATAAATTACCCAACTCGTGATTTGGGGTTAGTAATGGTAAATTTTCAATTTCAAATAAGGAGGCATAATATTTAAGGGGAAAAGTTATATATATATATTGCTCAAAAAATTCTGAAATAAATATTCATATAGATGGAGTTTAACATGTTCCAAAGAAGATGGTTAATGTTGATAAATATTAGGACTTCCCAATATATTAACACCCTCAGAATGTGAACAACGTGGAAGATTCTATGAGTTGAAAAAATTATGCAAACGTATCTATGATGAGTATCACATGAGATGTAATATTTATGGATTTTCAAATAATATATCTAAAAATCCTAACGGAAAGAGAAAAATCTTATCTTTCTCAAATGAATGATCTACTATCTGTCCATGTAATGATTAAAGAGGCATAGATGGGAGAAGGTGAAGCTGATCAATGGTAGAATATTATCAAGAATACGAGGCCCATAGATGAAATTGAGTCCATAGAATTGGAGAAGTTCAAGAACTTATTTTTCAATAATTACTTCCCTCTAATTCTTCGATCAATGATGGAGAAAGAGTTTCATGAACTAAGGAAAAGGGATGATGAATTTCATGGTACCTACGAAGCAAATTTTACAAGATTTGCAAGGTATGCTTCTAGGATTATTATCCAACCTGAGAGTAAGATCGATCGATTCTTTAGTGGCATAAAACCATGTCTTCAAAGGTCGTTATCCATAAGGGACTTCAATATCTATGAGGAAATCATTCGATGTTCTCTCATGGTTGAGATGGAGATTGGAGTAACCCATCAGTTATATGCGTTTGATAAGAAGAGGAAAATGGAATTCAATGGGAAATCTAAAGACCACACTGGAAAAAATTATTTTTCCCTTATGCTCAAAGTGTGGAATGAAACATGGAGGAAGTTGTCTTAAAGGGAAAAGTAAATGTTTTAAATCTGGAAAAGAAGGTCATCGGGAATTTGAATGCTTCAATGATGGGAATAAGATGTCTAGTGATGCAAACAAAGAAAAGGCTACATAGAGTGCACCTCATACACTACAATGTTACAAGTGCAAGGAAATTGGACATTACTCCAATCAATGACCTATTACAAGGCTTTTTTACAATGATCGACGTCAACAAAATATTAAGGCAAAAGACAAATGAATGTCACATGCAATTTCTATCAGCGATGTGGAATATGATAAAGAAGAGGTGAAAGGTACCCTTATCATCCACTCTAAAGTAGAAAATGTATTGTTTGATTATGGATCCACCAACTCATTTATTTCCAAATAATGTTTTAATGGTATTGATGTATTACCTCAACAATTATAGGTTGAGTTAGCTGTGACAACCCCTAATGGCACAACAGTCACATCAAAAGTTTACAAATCTTCTCTGTTTGATGTTTGTGGGAAAGTGCTTCCTACAAATTTTGTGATCCTTTTTATAGTGGAATTTGATGTGATTATTGGCATTGATTGGATTTCTTTATATGGAGATGTCATATAAAAGACATATTTTAAAGGTATTTTTCATTTAATTTACATCCTTTCTTTGTTTTGGGGGTTTCCCTAGGTTTTAGGGAGGAATAGATGAGTATTCATGAATTGGGCCAAGCCGTGAGCCCAATTCCAGATTAAAAAAATAAATTTTGTATTTTTTATAACTTTTTCATTTTTCAATATTTTTCATGCATTCAAATTCCTAATTGACCTACCCTAACCTATTAACACCAAAAAGGTAATTTGGACCTTTTATAAATCCATAACCAGGGGTTATTTGGGTTTTTGTCTAAGGGGTTGGGCCTGCCCGAAAGCCCAATTCCTGTTTTAAAAAAAAATTGATTTTGTTATAACTTATTCAATATTTGGTCTTTTTCGGTGATTCCAAGTCTCACTCAAGCCCAAGTAACCCAGACGCGTGCCTGAACTCTGTCCCACCCATTTGGAGCTCTGTAGAAGCGCGATTTTGTGCCGATCTTCATAGGGTTCCTCAAATCGCCCAGATTTGAAGAGGTAAAGTATTTCTTTCATAACTCTCTCAATTATCAATATTTTTCCTCCATTCCAGTTCCTAAATGAGATAATACATCTTTTTCGAACGTATCCTATATTTTGGCTCTTTTAAATATCAGATACTGGATTTTTGGAGTGATTACTTCAAGATACTTCAAGTAAATGAGCCCTTTTCTTTCCTCTTTCAAATTACTTTGGGTTTAACTCATTGTTCTTATGGTTTCTTCGATTATAATTGAGTTTACTAATGTTCAGAAACTAGGATTTCAAAACTAGGGTTTAACTTTGGGCTTTCTTGGCCAATTTGTGTGGTTTTAGGTTTAATCTAGTTCTCTCTTGGTGCGGCGGGGGTGCGATTTGATTTCGCACGGAGATTCAAGGGGTTTTGTTAATTTGGAAGGTGATTACATTGTGTGTGAAATTTTTGTGAATTAGCTTGCTGTTTTCATGGTACTCTAATGTTTACATCACTTGAATGTTTCTGTAAAAATTGGTTTTAGTTGCATTTACAATGCAAATGAATTTTATGTTCCAATTTTTGGTGAAATTGAGGGGTTTCCATTCAAATCTTTTATTGGTCTATTTTGGGATGCCCCATAACTGAATTTTTGGTTTCATTAAAGGGTTTTGAACTGAAATTTTGTTTTAATAACTTACAAGTGTTATCATAGTGTGAAAGGTGGATATCTTAAAGAGCTTTGGGTGAAAAACAAATTGATGTTTTGAGAAGTTGTTTTATTGGAAATAAAATTATTTTGTTGTGTGTTTTAAATGGTATAAAATGTGTGTAGCTACTGTAAAAAAATTTTGTGACCAGTAGTGATATTTTATATGAAAATGTATGTGTGTTGTTTGCTGAAATTTTTTGAGCACAAAAAGGGGAAGCCCGAGTACTTAGGTGGGGCGGATTTGTACTAGTACGGCTAGTGGATCGGATGGGTTTTGTCCCTGTTCCACTTAGCATATGGATAACGAAAAATCTAACTAAACTATTTGGATGATGATTGGGGACCAATAGGTTATGGGTATGTTCCCTACTAGTGGCTCGTGCACGAGAACGGATTTTTCTATGGTTACTCTACACCGAGGTACGAGGTACATAGGGCCCGAGACAACCTAGTGCTTAGGGGTGTTCCAGATTTTGATGATCATAGGATTTGTGGTATATACCCTTGTTGTGGGTTGTTTTTGGCAGTACATTACAGTAGCTCACATGTCTATTAAATGTGCTAACATTCTGAAATTCTCGGATTGAAAAGTGTTTTCATTTGAAAGTTGCATTTCATTGAATTTTAACACTGTTTCACCTTGTGTATTAAAATTGCTTGTTTTGTTCACATTGTATTGCATACTCTTTGGAATCAACTGGTGGTATCCTATTGGGCGTATGCTCACACCCTACTTACACCCCTTGGGTGTAATTAGACCTGCTCATTCTTGACTCAGGTAAAGGGAAGGCTAAGGGTGATGGCGGTTCGGGATGTTAGTCCCCATCGTTGGGGCGGAGTTGTGGGGACGGCTTGCGGGTGATGATCCCCTTGTCATGTGGAGTCCATGGGGATGTCTTTATGTTGTCATTATTTGTTTTTAGACCACTTGTAGTGTATTTAGACTTATGTATTCAGATCTGGTTTTGTTATGAATTTTTTAGCATGAAAATTTCAGATTTTAATAACGGATTGTTTTGTTTATGATTTATGCTGTCATACTCAGGTAAATCGTTCCCAAACCAGATTTGTTTGATACCCGGGTACTTGTGCCAGCCCGTGGGGATAGGGAATGCCCTTTGGGCCTTGCCACGGGCCGGATTTGGTGCCGTTAATGGTGGCGACCAGATCCGGTTCGTGACAAAATGGTATCAGAGGAGGTTAATGTTTTTGGGTTATATTGTTATTTTGAGATGAGTCGGGATAGACAGGAGCTAGGACTGTCGGGTCTCGGGGTATTGGTTGTGAGTTGGGTGCCTGGCCCGCACCTCTCATGGCATACCTTGAGTCACCAGAGGATGTTGGAATTTAATGATTGACTTCACTTCCAGATGAGACGTGTGGGCTGCAGACCACATGTGGACATCAGGAAGATGTGGAGTAGTTGTTTCTTTTATTACAAGAATGTGTTTAGTTTGTTTATATTTTATGTATTTGATTACAATTTTCAGAATTGTGATATTGAACATTGTTTTGTGACTGTTGCATTTTGTAGCCACATGCCTCCCCGGAAAGCTCCCACGCACCCACAGGAGGAAGCTGGAGAGAGTTCTCCCATGCCGATTGATCAGAGGCTAGTCAAGGCCGAGGTCTGGGCTGTCCAGGCTCTAGGATATGGACCAGCTCCAGCTCCAGCTCCTGTTAGAGAGGATTATACTGGTCCTAGAAAGGACAAGGCCCAGGAGTTCCTGAAAAATAAGCCTCCAACCTTCCGAGGCAGCTCAGAACCCCAGGAAGCAGAAGAATGGATCGAGAAGATCGAGCGTATGTTTGAGTTCCTGGAAACACCCGAGGAGCTCAGGGTGAAGTGTGCCTCCTTTCTGTTAGAGGGTCCCAGTCGTAAATGGTGGGAGTCAGTGCTTCAGTCTGGGAAGAATGAGCAGATGCACTGGGGAGATTTCAAGGCTGTCTTCAATGAACAGTATTTCCCTGAGGTGTTGGCTTATACCAGGTCTAGAGAGTTCATGGAACTTGTTCAGGGGAATCTATCTGTGATGGAGTATGCCAACCGTTTCGCTGAATTGGTTCGGTATGCTCCAGAAATTGTCTCTAATGAGCAAGCGAAGGCCCAGAGGTTTGAGAAAGGCTTGCGACCAGAGATATACTCACAGGTGTTCTTGTTTAAGCTGAGGACCTATGCTGAAGTTGTTGATTGGGCGTGCATGATGGAGATTGATAGGAAAGGCAGAGCTGGTTTCTATGGTTCAGTATCAGCAGTGGGTAGTGGAAGCTCCTCAGTGAAGAAAAGGAAGCGGGAGGATCATGTGAAGAGAGGAGGGGGCAGTTCAGGCCACTCTTCCAGGCAGTTTTCTTCTGCGGCTTCTGATGCGAGATCGGTCGTGTTCCACCAATGTGGGAGGCCTGGGCATATCCGAAGAGCATTTCCTATTCCTCCGAAGCCTTGTTACCAGTGTGGAGGTATAGGGCATTTTCAGCGCTTCTGCGGTGTGGCACGTCCACTCCCAAGTGGGGCAGGGTCAGTGGCTTCAAAAGGAGTGCCATCACAGTCCGAGCCGTCGGGGACTGGGGGATCTCGTTTTGGTGGTCGTGGTGGTAGGGCTGGATCATCTTTTGGGCAGAGCCAGTTCAGGGCACAACCACATACTAGAGGTCGTCCTCAGGCAGATACTGGACATCTCCATGCAGTGGATCAGTCACCAGCAGGATCAGAGGTGGGACCGTCGACAGTTCGAGGTACCGTTCTGATCTCATCTTCTATAGCTACTGCTCTTTTTGATACTGGTGCCTCTGTTTCATTCATTTCTGGACATTTTGTGGACATGCTGAATTTTCCAACTGAGTTGATGTCTTTTGCGATGGAGTTGGTGACACCATTGGTAAAGAAGAAGGAGCAGGGCCTCAGGTGCCCCTCATGTGCACTTTCTGTGTCAGGGGTCGAGATGGAGTGGGACCTCGTGGTCTTAGATATAGACCTTTTTGATGTCATACTCGGGATGGATTGGCTAGTAAACTTCTAGGCACACATCGAGTGCTACAGACGGCGGGTGAGTTTCACATCACCTGATGGGAGTCGTCAGGTTTTTCATGGATAATGGGATCCACGATCAAGTCGCGCAGGGCCTCCACTCCCAGAGTTGGGAAGTGTTATCTTCCAGTTATCTTCGATTGTGCTAGAGGATGGTCTTTCCCCTGAAGGTGCACTACCTCATGTAGTGAATGTGTTTCCCGAGGTATTCCCTAATGATTTTTCTGGTTTGCCCCCAGAGCGGGATGTGGAGTTTTCGATTGATCTGGCGCCGGGAACACAGCCGATATCTCTTCCCTCTTATCGCATGGCCCCCACCGAGTTGAGGGAATTAATGATACAGCTGGACGACTTAGAATCCAAAGGATTCATTCTCCCGAGCGTCTCTCCTTAGGCCGCTCCTGTTTTGTTTGCAAAAAAGGCTGATGGATCCCTCCGGTTGTGCATTGACTACCGGAAGCTGAATAAGGTAACAATTAAAAACAAATACCCTTTTCACAGAATAGATGGTTTGTTTGATCAGTTGAAGGGGGCAAAGTGGTTCTCAAAGATAGACCTGCGTTCAGGGTATCATCAACTCAGGGTGAAGGAGTCAGATATCCCCAAGACAGCCTTCCGAAGCAGGTACGGCTACTTTGAGTATTTGGTCATGCCCTTCGGATTGACCAATGCTCCAGCGGTATTTATGGCACTAATGAATAGGGTGTTCCATCAGTATCTCGATTCCTTTGTTGTGGTGTTCGTGGATGACATTTTGGTATACTCTTGCTCTGAGGAGGAACACGAACATCACTTGAGGATCGTTTTGGGTACATTACGAGATCACCGCCTCTATGAAAAGTTGTCAAAGTGCACTTTCTGGATCAGAGAGGAGAGATTTCTGGGGCATGTGATCTCAGAGCACGGAGTTTCAGTGGACCCTGAGAAAATTAGTGCAGTCATGTCATGGGAGAAACTGAAGAATGTGTTTGAGATCAGGAGTTTTCTTGGCTTGGCCGGTTATTACAGGCGGTTCGTTCGGGATTTCTCTCAGCTTGCTTCACCGATGACTTCCCTCACCCGGAAAGGGGTGAAGTTTGTATGGGGTCCATAATGTCAGGCATCGTTCGAGGAGCTGAAGAGGCGGCTGACTACCGCCCCCGTGCTGATTTTTCCAGAGGCTGGAAAGGGATATGTGGTCTATTGTGATGCTTCAGGTATGGGTCTTGGGTGCGTGCTTATGAAAGATGATCATGTGGTCGTGTATGGATCTCGCCTAATTAGACCAAATGAAATGAACTACCCAACCCATGACTTGGAGTTGGCAGCGGTGATGCATGCTTTGAAGACTTGGTGTCACTACCTCTTTGGGGAAAAGTTTGTGGTATACTCTGATCACAAAATCTTGGCTTATATCTTCTCGCAGAAGGACCTCAACTTGAGGCAACGTCGCTGGATCAAGTACTTGCAGGGGTTTGACTTTGACATTGTCTATACCCCAGGAAAGGGTAATGTAGTGGCCGACACTTTGAGCAGAAGAGTTCTAGTGCAGGCTTTGAGGAAGTCTAGTGATGAGTGGGCATTGATGGGTCTCTTTTCTCAGATGCATGTGGAGGCCAGGGAATATAGTGGAGGGGAATTCTTGGCAAGTGTCCAGTTGACTCCTTCTCTATTAGAGTTGATTCAGAAGGAACAACCCAGTGATGATCTTTTTCAGTGGTCTAAGAAGTTCCTTCATGGTGGGGAGACATCCTCTGATTGGTCATCATCTCTCGAGGGCATCTTGTGCTTCAAGGGCCGTTTAGTAGTGCCATTATCTATACGGAAGGTGGTGATGCAAGATAGCCACCAGTCTCAGTGGGCTGTCCATCCGGGTGCCACTAAGATGTATTATAATGTTCGTCGCAGTTTTGGTGGCCTAGTATGAGACGGGACATAGAAGACTTTGTTTCGAAATGCTACACATGTCAGCAGGTTAAAGCAGAGCACCAAAGGCCATCCGGTTTGCTCCAACCACTACCCATTCCTACCTGGAAGTGGGAAGAGGTTTCCATGGACTTCATTGTTGGCTTACCTCGTACACCTCGGGGTAAGAATGCTATTTGGGTGGTGATTGATCGTCTGACCAAATCATCCCACTTCATTCCGATTAAAGATACAACTAAAGTAGATGAGTTGGGCCAATTGTATCTTAAAGAAGTGGTGAGACTCCATGGTGTACCATCAGCTGTTGTCTCGGATAGAGACCCCCGCTTCACTTCTCGATTTTGGGAAGGCCTTCAGAAGTCCTTGGGGTCTCAGATTAAGATGAGCATAGTATACCACCCACAGACGGATGGTCAGACAGAGCGGGCGAATCAGATATTGGAGGACATGCTTTATGCATGTCTCCTGGACTTTGGAAGTTCTTGGGATAGCCATTTGGGATTGGTAGAGTTTGCTTATAATAATAGTTACCAATCCACGATTCGAATGGCCCCTTTTGAGGCGCTCTATGGTCAGCCTTGTCGGTCCCCCCTATGTTGGGCTGAGGTAGGAGAGACTTCACTGTTGGGTCTGAGCCTTGTGCAGGAGATTTCTGAGAAGGTCAAGTTGATCAGGCATCGCTTATTGACAGCTCAGAGTCGTCATAAATATTATGCTGATCGGAGGCGTCGAGACCTAGAGTTTTCTGTGGGTGACAGGGTATTCTTAAAAGTGGCCCCTCGTCTTGGCCATCGTTGATTGGGGATACAAGGTAAGCTGATGACACGGTATGTCGGACCCTTTGAGATCACCGAGCGTATTGGTAAGGTGGCATACAGGTTGGCCTTACCTTCTCAGTTGACATCTATCCATGATGTCTTCCACGTCTCCCAGTTGAAGAAATACAATCCAGATCCATCCCATGTGTTGAGTTGGGAAGAACTAGAGATAGAGCCTAACTTGTCTATCGTTGAGAGGCCGGTGAAAATAGTGGACTCCCAGGAGAAGATACTTTGAGGAAAGTCTATTCCTTTAGTCCGAGTTTTATGGCAGCATGGGAATGATACACATGAGACATGGGAGCAAAAGTCATGGGTCAAGGAAGAGTGCCCATTCTTATTTTCCAACCGAGATTCATGTTGACTTTCCGGGGCGGAAAGTCCTTCATGGTGGGGAGAATTTTCACATACAAGACATATTTTAAAGTTATTTTTCATTTAATTTACATCCTTTCTTTGTTTTGGGGGTTTCCCTAGGTTTTAGGGAGGAATAGATGAGTATTCATGAATTGGGCCAAGCCGTGAGCCCAATTCCAGATTAAAAAATAAATTTTTTATCTTTTATAACTTTTTTATTTTTCAATATTTTCCATCCATTCAAATTCCTAATTGACCTACCCTAACCTATTAACACAACCAAGGTAATTTGGAGCTTTTAGAAATCCATAACCAGGGGTTATTTGGGTTTATGTCTAAGGGGTTGGGCCTGCCCGAAAGCCCAATTCCTGTTTTAAAAATAAAATTTGAATTTGTTATAACTTATTCAATATTTGGGATTATTCGGTGATTCCAAGTCTCACTCAAGACCAGGTAACCCAGACGCGCGCCGGAACTCTCTCCCACCAATTTGGAGCTCTGTAGAAGCGCGAATTTGTGCCGATCTTCATAGGGTTCCTCAAATCGCCCAGATTTGAAGAGGTAAAGTACTTCTTTCATAACTCTCTCAATTCACAATCTTTTTCGTCCATTACAGTTCCTAAATGAGATAATACATCATTTTCGAACGTACCCTAAATTTGGGCTCTTTTAAATTTCAGATACTGGAGTTCTGGAGTGATTACTTCAAGATACTTCAAGTAAATGAGCCCTTTTCTTTCCTCTTTCAAATTACTTTGGGTTTAACTCATTTTTCTTAGGGTTTCTTCGGTTATAATTGAGTTTACTAATGTCCAGAAACTAGGATTTTGAACCTAGGGTTTAACTTTGGGCTTTCGTGGCCAATTTGTGTGGTTTTAGGTTTAATCTAGTTCGCTCTTGGTGCGGCGGGGGTGCGATTTGATTTCGCACAGAGATACAAGGGGTTTTGTTAATTTGGTAGGTGATTTCATTGTGTGTGCAATTTTTGTGAATTATCTTGCTGTTTTCATGGTACTCTAATGTTTACTTCACTTGAATGTTTCTGTAAAAATTTGTTTTAGATTCATTTATAATGAAAATGAATTTTATGTTCCAATTTTTGGTGAAATTGAGGGGTTTCCATTCAAATCTTTTATTGGTCTATTTTGGGATGCCCCATAACTGAATTTTTGGTTTCATTAAAGGGTTTTGAACTGAAATTTTGTTTTAATAACTTAAAACTGTTATCATAGTGTGAAAGGTGGATATCTTAAAGAGCTTTTGGTGAAAAACAATTTGATGTTTTGAGAAGTTGTTTTATTGGAAATAAAATTATTTTATTGTGTGTTTTAAATGGTATAAAATGTGTGTAGCTACTGTAAAATTTGTTTGTGGCCAGTAGTGATATTTTATATGAAAATGTATGTGTGTTGTTTACTGAAATTGTTTGTGCACAAAAAGGGGAAGCCCGGGTACTTAGGTGGGGCAGATTTGTACTAGTACGGCTAGTGGATCGGATGGGTTTTGTCCCTGTTCCACTTAGCATATGGATAACGACAACTCTAACTAAACTATTTGGATGATGATTGGGGACCACTAGGTTATGGGTATGTTACCTACTAGTGGCTCGTGCACGAGAACAGATTTTTCTATGGTTACTCTACACCGAGGTACGAGGTACATAGGGCCCGAGACAACCTAGTGCTTAGGGGTGTTCCTGATTTTGATGCTCATAGGATTTGTGGTATATACCCATGTTGTGGGTTGTTTTTGGCAGTAAATTACAGTAGATCGCATGTCTATTAAATGTGCTAACATTCTGAAATTCTCGGATTGAAAAGTGTTTTCATTTGAAAGTTGCATTTCATTGAATTTTAACACTATTTCACCTTGTGTATTAAAATTGCTTGTTTTGTTCACATTGTATTGCATACTCTTTGGAATCAACTGGTGGTATCCTATTGGGCTTAGGATCACACCCTACTTACACCCCTTGGGTGTAAGTAGACCTGCTCATTCTTGACTCAGGTAAAGGGAAGGCTAAGGGTGATGGCGGTTCGGGATGTTAATCCCCATCGTTGGGGCGGCGTTGCGGGGACGGCTTGCGGGTGATGATCCCCTTGTCATGTAGAGTCCATGGGGATGTCTTTATGTTGTCATTATTTGTTTTTAGACCACTTGTTGTGTATTTAAACTTATGTATTCAGATCTAGTTTTGTTAAGAATTGTTTATCATGAAAATTTCAGATTTTAATAACTGACTGTTTTTTTATGATTTATGCTGTCATACTCGGGTAAATCG
Source organism: Viscum album (assembly GCA_963277665.1). Classification (NCBI taxonomy): domain Eukaryota; kingdom Viridiplantae; phylum Streptophyta; class Magnoliopsida; order Santalales; family Viscaceae; genus Viscum; species Viscum album. The sequence continues at coordinate 273,485,496 of OY728129.1, read as the reverse complement.
TTCCCAAACCAGATTTGTTTGATACCCGGGCACTTGTGCCAGCCCGTGGGGATAGGGAACGCCCTTCAGGCCTTTCCACGGGCCGGATTTGGTGCCGTTAATGGTGGCGACCAGATCCGGTTCGTGACAGGAGCTCATATCAATTTCCAAATAATGGATGTCATATTTCATATTCCAGATCAATATACGATCATCTATCGATGCAAGGATGAACATAAACATCCAGTGAAAATTTCATCCATACTATGGGTCTTGATTCTACAAAATGAAGGTTATTTATCTCAAATGGTTGGAGAGAAACTCACAATTAAGAATATTCCCATTTTTCAGGAGTTTGATGATGTCTTTCTGGAGGAATTTCGTGATCTTCCACCAAATCGTGAAGTTGAGTTTTCAATAGAACTCGTACTGGGTGATTTGCCCATTTGAAATACACCTAATAGAATGGCCCCAATTGAGTTGGAGTAATTGAAAAATAAACTTCAGTAAAATATTGATAAGCTAGTCATACGCCCTAGTGCATCACCTTGGGGAGCACCTGATCTGTTTTTTAAGAAGAAAGATGGATCGATGAGACTTTGAATTGATTATCAAGAACTTAACAAGATCACTATCAATAACAAATATCCTCTCCCACGCATTGATGACTTATTTGAAAAACTACACAGAGCTCAGTACTTTTCCAAGATTGATCTTTGTTCAGGGTATCATCAATTAATGGTCAAAAGGTAGGATATACCAAATATGGCTTTCTGTACAAGAAATGGGCACTATGAATTCATTGTGATGCCATTTCGTCTTACTAATTCCCCCACTATCGTAATGTATCTAATGAATTGAGTCTTTATAGACTATCTTGATCAGTTTGTGGTAGTCTTTACAGACGATATTCTTATCTATTCCAATAGCAAGGAAGAACGTGAAGATCACTTGATAATTGTATTGAAGACGCTGAGAAAGGATAAGCTTTATGCCAAATTTACCAAGTGTGAATTTTGGCTTCAAAATGTTTCATTTTTGGGTCACAGAATCTAAAAAGAGGGGATATATGTGGATCCGGAAAAAATAGAGGTTATCGAATGATGACCGAGACCATCAACAGAAATTGAGATCTGATGTTTTCTTGGTTTGGCTGGATATTATCGACATTTTGTGAAATAGTTTTCACGATTAGCTAATGAAATCAGAAGGTTGACTAGAAAAGGAGTTAAGTTCATTTGGATGGAGGAGTGGGAAGAGAATTTCAAGGAGTTAAAAAAGAAGGTTATCCAGTGCACCTGGGCTGTAACGCCTCGACCCCAGCTACCCAGAGTCGGTGCATTAATTACATAACATTGGCATGATCACAAGAAAGATCAAATCCCGAAAGACCGATTGGTTTAGTAGCCTTGGAAACACTAGATATAATCATAAAGTTTTACATTACATTTCAAAGTGAAAAACTACTACTACAACAAAGTCTTCATATCCACACTATTAACCCCTCATAATATCCCTGCAAGTCATTCATAAATTACTTCTTCACTACCTAAGAAAAATAAAACATAGAAAAGGGGTGAGCTCAAATGCCCATTAAGGATAACAATATAGCAGAACATTCAAAATAAGCATAAACATTTAAGGCAATGAATTACTAAAACAAAAGCCTTTTAAAATTGAACTTCAACATAGTATGGCAAAAGTAAAATGAAATAATGCCATTTACTTGTTCACATGGATATTCTACTAATCGAATAATCACATGCAATATCAATAACCACTTTCATAATGTTGGAATGCATAATGCCAGACTATCATAACCAAATAGCCAAGGCCTCGTGCCAAGACTACAAATAAGATTTTGTCAAGGCCTTGTGCCAAGACACTAGTTTGTCTCATGAGACCTACCGATGCTTCGAGGAGCTATAGCGGGCTCCACCCGTCACTTATTAAGTCCAATGCATTCCATATGAAAAGGTTTAAACATAACATAAACATTCGTATTAAAACTAGAATATGAAATGTCAATAATTTCACCATAAACTATGAATGGTATAAAAATAGCACATCCACAGTCAAACATATCACAAAACCTTCAATACAATATAGAAGTTTTGTATCATAATAAATCAACTTCAAATAATCTTAAAATCCATCAAAGGATGTTGACATAGATGAAATCAAAATTCTTTTTAAAGAAGTATCTCCTTTTATTTTGAAATCATTTAAGATCCATATAAAATAAAACATTTTCTTTGAAAATATTCTTATAAGCTTGTATGGAAAGCTTCGACGATTTTATAACGGCGGAAAATAACCGCACCCGCCGTATAAGTTAAAAAAAACATTCTTACCTCAATTCTGTCGAAAAGGTTAAAAAGGACATTGTTTTGAAAACGACGGAAAGATTCCTTTATAAACCTCTTATAAAAAGTCAAACAAGGGTATAAATGACTTTAACCCATATTCTTGTAAATATTAAAAATGTTTTGAAATACATTTCGAAGAAACATGGATGTGGATGATAAAGAGTTCCAAGTAGATTATTACGTATAATACAACCTCGGATAATGAAGAGATTGTGAAATAACCCTTACCTTGTACTTTTCCTTGGTTGTGGTAGGTTAACCTTCTGTGTAATGGTGAAATAATTGTTATTAAATTATACAAGAATCATATACATTAATATGATATCATATATGATCTTTTAATATTGATTTGATAATAATATCTTAGTATTATCGTTGTTTCGGGTGTTAACTTACTTGTTTTCTTTTGTATGTTTTGTTACGTAAGACATGTATGTAAAGGATAGGTTGTATATTATTCATATCCAGAATGATATCAAGTCCTTAAACATCATTTATTAAATCATCAAATTATACTTGAATGGATATGATGGAGAATGAATCTCATCGCGTTCGTGGAGACGGTAGTCCGTACGTACGCACGAGCGACAATATCATTCTTTTGATATTAAAATAATATATAAATGGATGGTATATCATATATAAAGAATCATTAACATGTTAGATTTATTATTTACATGAGTTACACATCATTATTATACCCATCCAAATAATATTATATTGAATAACAATTACACCACGACGTGGAGACGGTAAGCCGTACGTACGCACGTATGGTGACATGTTATTCAAAGGGTGGATAGGATAATGAATATGGTTGTACCATATTTATAATAACATCACAGTATATGTGAGATACTGGAGTTATTATTTTAGAATGGTAAGAACAAAGGAAGAAAAAGTGGAAGAAGAAATGAACTTAGAAAAGGGTGGTGAAATCATTACCTCTTCTTCGGGTTCTTCCTTTTGATTTGATCAAAAGGGCTCCTTAGGTTGGCTTTCTGATCAAACTAAGGCATCTAGGTTGTATTGAGGTATGTTGGGAGGGTATTTGGGCAGATTTTGGCCGAACCAAAAGGCTTTAGAGGTGTGAAGAAATGAGAAGGAGGAGTGCCTTTTTATAAGAGGGGTGAGGGGCACCTTTGGAAAACCTAGAAATATTAATTTATAATAAATTCATATTCGGTTTATAATGGCTCCAAAATTGACTATTCAAAGGTTAAGGTGGGGATAGGTCTAAAACAAATCAACCAATAGAATTTAGACAGGTTTGGGTACTTATATTAACCTTATCTTTAAGTATTAACTCTAAGTTAATTAGTTTCACTTTTACAATGTCTCTTTGTATTTTTATATTATATGGTTAATAGACTTACAATATACATACAAGAGACCCCCAAGTGGTCCATTAATGATGATACTATCATTATATAAGTCTCTTGGCCGAACCTTAGATTTTTAAAAATTTAATATCAATTAATAATATAATATTTGTTTTAAGAACTCTTTTATGTCAATTTTGACACTATTCAATAGTTGATTTTTGTGAAACTCATAACAGATTGATTACTTCGAAAAAAGTCAATTAAATCACTCCTAATATATCATATTATCCTAAAAAATTAGTTTAATTCATTAAAAGTTTCATATTATATTTATTTGGGTATTTATAATATCAATTATTTTAATTTTTCACTATTTTAAAAATTACTGCATCATCATTGTGTCATAAATAAAATAAATTATTTAATGTCTAAAAATTATAAATAAAATATCATTATGTAGTAAATCTTTTTATCTTTATAATGAATATTTATAATCTAAAATCCAACATATATAACCCTATGTAACAATTGTTTTGCTAAAAGATATATGCTTATGTCATTTTTGTATTCATTTTAACTTAATTAAAATAAAGTGTCATTATCACTTACAAGTGGATCCATGGGGTCCCAAAATTGACACAAAGATGCCCATTGTCGACCATGTATCAACCAGTAGGGTTAAGACACGTTTTAGGGTAATTTAGTATTATTATAATATTATTTTTTTAACCCTTATTTACCGGATTTACCCTTAACCATGGTAAATAAAATATTTACCGCAGTAATTATTCAAAATGTCTAAAAATAAAAGTTACCTATTTACACAATTTGAACATACTGATTCCAAATATGGAATCCATTTTCCTAAATTCAAAACACAGAAGTGGCAGAAATTAATTTAAAACTAATTCCCGTTGTGAAAACAAAAAGCGTGTTTTTAAGAGATAATAACTATCAAAAGATTGACACTTGTTTATGTTCGGTTTAATTGTAAAATTATGTCCAATGACAAACATTAAATTGAATGGTAAAAATATATTCTAAATATACTTTAAGACCACTCAAATTCATAATTTATCAATATTAATTATTTTGATTAAAAAAGTTGTTTTTAATTAAAATTTAGTAATTTTCACTATTCATCAAAATATAAAAGTTATCCGAAAAGTACCAAAATTTCACCCTAGGGTAATTTCGATATTCCGAATCCAAAAATGAAGTCCATTTTGAAATATAAAATATATATGATTTCAAAAATTAGGTATTACTATTCACAACGGCTAGTTTAATTAGTTGTGGTGTGTGTTAGAACTCGAGGTTGCGTACAACACACGCTATCGCATTATTCGAAGGGAAACGTACCGTAGAAGCTTGGGGTGTTACATGGGCTCACACTACCTTGTAGTAGAGAAAGGCTTTTGATCTACAGTGATGCATCCAAGATGTGATTCGGGTGTGTTATCATGTAAAATGATATGGTGAATGCTTAGGCCTCATGAGAGTTGAAAATCCAGGAGCAAAATTACCCAACTCATGATTTGGAGTTACCTGCAGTAATCATTTCTTTAAAAATATGGATGCATTATCTTTATGGTGAAAGTTGTTATATTTATACTAATCATAAAAGTTTAAAGTATATTTTCACAAAAAAGGAGTTGAATATGCGCAAAAGAAGATGGTTGGAGCTGATTAAGGATTATGACTGCTCAATTCATTATCACCCTGGGAAAGCAAACAAGGTGGAATATGCATTAAGTCAACAAGACCATGCTATCTTATCCATGATTAGGATCACAAAAGATCTAATATTTATGGATTTACAAAGGTTGGATCTTGAAACTATAATGCAAGGGAAAAAATCTTATCTTTATCAAATGAATGTTCACCCATCTATACATGTGAAGATTAAAGAGGCACAAAAAGAAGATGTAGAGTTACAAAAGAAGTTTGGAAATGTTCTCGAATTCAACGTTCATTGTGATGGGATAATAAGTTTTAGGAATCGGGTTTGTGTTCCTCTCATCCCAGAATAAAAGAAGGAGCTACTGGATGAGGCTCATAGTTCCTCATTCTCTATTCATCATGGAAGCACGAAGATGTATAGGGAACTGAAAGAGTACTTATGGTGGGATGGCATGAATAGAGTTGTTGCTGAATTTGTCTCTCAATGCCTGGTTTGTCCGCATGTTAATCTTGAGATACAAATAGCTAAGGGGATGTTACAACCATTACCCATACCAAAATTAAAATGGGAAAACATCACTATGGACTTTGTCACCGGACTTCCTAAAACATCCCAAGGCAATAATGCTATCTGGGTCATAGTTGATCATCTTATGAAGTCATCACACTTCATTTCTATTAAATAATATTTCTCTCTGGATCATCTTTCCAGGATATATGTAAAGGAAGTGGTAAGATTGCATGAAGTACCACTTTCCATTATATCTGATCACGATCCGAGGTTTACCTCAACGTTTATCCAAAGTCTTCAGCATACTCTGGATACAGAGTTGAGTTTCAGCACTTCTTTTCATCCTTAGATAGATGGTTAGTCTGAGAGAACAATTAAAACTCTAGAAGATATGTTGAGATCTTGCTCTATTGATTTCAAAGGTGATTGTGATCAACACCTACCTTTGGTTCAATTTTCTTATAATAATAGCTTTCACCCCAGTATTCATATGGCTCCTTATGAATCTCTCTATGGAATGAAATGAAGAACTCCAACTTGCTGGGATGAAGTAGGGGAAACAAGCTATTAGGATCTGATCTTGTTGATGATATGGCATAAAAGGTCCGATCTATTCAACAACACATTAGAGAAGCTCCGAGTCGACAAAAATGTTATGCCGATAACCAATGAAAATACCTAGAGTTTGAAGTTGGTGATAAAATGTTCTTACGAATATCTCCTTGGAAGAGATTAATGAGATTTAGTAAGAAGGGAAAGCTGATCCCTAGGTCTATCCGTCCTTTCGAAATGCTGGATTGTTTTGTGAAGGTAGCTTACCGATTGGCGCTTCCACCGAATCTCTCTCAAGTTCATGATGTGTTTCATTTATCTCTCTAGAGAATGTACATACACGATCCTTCACATGTACTCATCTCAGATGTTGTATCGATGGGGCATGATCTTTCTTATAAAGAACAACCAATAGAGACTCTGGATCGTAGAAAAAAAGTCTTACGGAAAAAGACCACTCGCTTGGTGAAATTTTTATGGAGGAACCACAAATTAGAATAAGCAACATGGGAGCTTTAGGATATAATGAGGGAGATCTATCCTCATCTCTTTGTTACAAAGTGATGAATTTCGAGGCGAAATTCATTTTAAGGGGGGTAAAATGTAACACCTGAGATTTTTATGAGAAATATGTTGTTTCTATGATATATACATCATTAAAGGAATCTTTCACTGCACACTACACTATCATGACTTGCTTTACACGCAATCACGACCTTCCTCGATAGCTTGCATTGTACGCAATACCAATTTTCACTAAACAACGATATGCTATTAAAATAATATTAAACTAGCCATTATGAATAGTAATACCCACTTTTTGAAATTTTATCTTTCCAAATGGAATAAATTTTTGGATTTGGAATATTGAAATTATCTAAGGGTGAATTTTTGGTATTTTTCTGAAAACATTCAATTTTTGATGAATAGTGAAAACACTAGGTTACTATTTAACAACAGACATTTTATTTAAATAATTATTTATTTGATTTAAATTTATTGTAAGTAAAAAGTGGTACATAATAATTATATAATTTCAAATTCATTCATTGGAGTCATTTTATAATAATTTTAGATATATAAAAATTTTATTGAACTTTTCGCCGTCTTTTACCCACCTCCTATGAGAGTTTGAAAATGAGCATAAAACATAATTTTACCGCTTCTATGAGTGGAATTTCTAAAATCTTAGAGACACGGTTAACATCAAGGAGTAAAATGTGGTTCAATAAGATAAAAATAATTTTTGGTTAATAGTAACTTTTTACTTTTTTTACCACGGTTAAAAGTAGATAGTGTAATTAAGGGTAAAATGGTTTATTATTACCCTAACACATGTAATAATTCTATTGGATATGTTTATTTCGTCCAAAAACAACATTAGGAATAAAATATTACCATTTAGGTCCACTTGGATTAGATTAGGACACTTATTATTATTTTATTCAAAGAAGAGTTAAAAGAGTTAAAAACAAAGTTTAATAACTAATGTTTTTTTAAAACATGGTTATAAATAAGATAAATTCGACTATAATTATTAAATAGAAATATAAATAGATTTCCCACATAATTTTATTTTATTTATAATTTTTAGACTTTAAATAATTTAATTTATTCATGACACAATGATGATGCAGTAATTAACATATTAAATAAATATTAACATAATTGATATTATAAATACCCAAATAAATGTAATTTTAGACTTTTAATTAATTCCACTAATTTAATAGGTTACTATGACTTTTTAGTATTGATTTAAGTAACTTTTTTCGAACTAATCATGCTGTGATGATTTTAAAAAAATTCAATTACCATATAGTGTCAAAAAGGGACATGAAATAGTTTTAAAAAAATATTATATTATTAATTTTTATTTTATTCCTAAAAATATATTGTTCGAAAAAATGACTTAGATAATGATATATATATTAATAATGAACATATTGGGGTTATTTTGTATTATTATAGTATGTTTATTAACCATATAGTGTATGGAAACAAGAAGACACGATTAAAGTTAAATTATTTAACTTACAGTTAAATATAGTTGATAAGTTTAAAATAGTATCATAAACTTGTCTAAAATATATTGGTTGAGAGGATTTCGACCCATACCAACCTTAGCTTTGAAATAAATCATTTTGGATATATTAGAAACGGAATATGACTTTATTATAAAATAATAGTTTATGTTTCTCCTAAAATGCCCCTCTCTTCCCTTATATAAGGGCACCTCCGCCCTGTCATCCTCACCCCACATTTAGCCTTCAAAATTGGCCAAATCCTTCCCATTTCCCTTCTAAACATCCCTAGAAACATCCTAGAGTACGTGGTATTCTTCAAATACCATCTTTAGTGCCCTATGAGGAGGTAAAGAAGAGGCGCTTCAAAGACGAGGTAATGTCTGTTACTGATTCTTTCAACTTTATTTATTCTTGTACTTCTTCTACTTTAGTTGTTTAATTGTGAAGTAACAACATTAGTATCAATAATATACTGATATGGTATTATAAATATTAAAAAACTCTATTTCACCTTCTATCCATCCTACTGAAAATGAAATCACCACGCATGTGTACGTACAGAATACGGTCTCCACGCCGGGGTGTAATCTGTTTTCCACCACCACCTTACTTGGTTTGGTATAATGGTGTAAATAATAACTATATATGATTATTGTAAAGTGATATTGATTCATAAATATTATATATACAGTTCAATACAATTCCACGATCATGGGAATGATATCATCGCTCGTGCATACGTACGGCCAACCGTCTCCAAGATGTGATGCGACTCGTTCTACATGATTTTCAATGCATAATGATTATATAAATGAATTGAATTAATAAATATGATATATATTACACTAATATCATTATGTAAATGAGGTATCTATAACCTATAAATAATAAAAATAATTTATTCGAAAAAATACGCATAAGAACAAAAAGTAATATACACCCGAATAATAAGTAGCAATGAAATATTACTAATACGATGCTAAGAAAATGACCATATATGATATCATAACAATGAGTTAGATTCTGTAATAAGTATATAATATTAATTAAATCATCATCCATGAGGTTCGGACACATACGAAGCAAATCAGACCTAAGGTAAGGGAAAATCTCGCAATCTCATTTTTATTCGAGATTGTTTACACTTCAGAATTTATTGGGGAATATTTATCATCCACATAAATTTTTCCTAAATATGTAATATTATTTCTATACTCCTACAATATTTTAAATCCAATTTTACCCTTCGGTAAGTTTTCAGTAAAAGATATGAAAATATCTTTTATCATTTTTAGTACGAGGTACTTTCTTGACTGTTCTGTCCAAAGTACGAGAAGAATGTTTTTTAACCTATACGGCCTGAATGGATTTTTAGAACATTATTTCCATGAATATTAATTTACAATTTTTCATGTTTATTTTTAATCAACTTATTTTATTTTAAAATTTTATGACATTTAATGAATGGAAAAATGTTTTTTAAGTAGAAACGATATTTTCCTCAAGAATGGAGTTCAAGTGTTTTATCAAAATTATTTTCCATCTAAGATTATATAGGGTTCTGTTTCTATCCATATTTTTACATTGATTTTATTATGTTAGGATGCAATTTTTTTTATGACGTCCTTTTATCTTTTATGGATTATGTTATGATGGCATGCTGTTTAAGAATCCCATTTTTATTGCATGGGTTATGACCTGATGTATGATTTATGATTTTTTGGCACAAATAAGAATGGTTTCATTTTGAGAGGGGTGGGACTTATATCTTCATTAAATGCATTGGTTAATGATTTATATTCATGATATAGACATGGTTGGAATGATAGGTTATTCCGGATCAGTGATACATGACTGAAATGAGGAGTGAACTCGGTTCAGAAATGGACTTTGTCTGCTAAGATAGTCTCGGCAATGAGTCTTGACTACTAATAAATGATTCTCTACGATTATGTGTGTATGCCACAATTTTTTTCATTATTAATATTTTAATTACATTTCATTACTATTATTTATCCAATTTTATGAAATTATGATCTCTTTTGCAGGTTACGATTTCCAACAAGTTATGTTATTATGAATGTTATGTGATTGATATTTATTTCGTTTACCCTTACTGAGCATTTGAGCTCACCCATTTGTATGATTTCTTTTCCCCGAGTCAGGAATATGGGTATTATGTATGATATTCCAAAAGGGACTCTAGATATGATAAAATAAAAGGGAGAAAGTCTAGATGATTTATGAACCAGTTGTTAATGTTTCTCAGTTTCTAAAGACAATATACCTTTATGGTACTTTCATGGTTTTGTTACATGTTGTAATAATTATGATTCAATTCTGAAGTAATAACAATGTATATAAAGTATGGGCCGTTATAATAATGTTGATCATTTATGTACTCATTATTATTATTCCATGTTTCCAAAGGCACTATACAATTATAGTCTTCATGTTTGTGTTTCTGTAATTTTTTTTGTTTTCTACAAAAATTATGTAATGTTATTTTTTTAAAATCATTGTTTGTTATATAATTTCTCATTGTTAATCATATATTATCATAGATAAATATTCAAAATCATAATATATATCTCTCAAGTCATCAACGATTTTGGATGAACATATGGAAAATCCTTAAATTGTCCCTCACATTCATTATTAACATGATTAGTTTGGTTTTTCTCCATTGAATTAAAATAAAAATTTTAGTGTGATATAAAATAATCATAAGGGTAAATTACATAATAATGAAAAAATCACCAATAACATGCTTAAATAACTAAACCTTAGTTTAAATATTTTAAAAAAAATTCTTATAATTTTTAAAACATAATTAACATATAAATATTCTATTGTGTATTATAATAAGATTGTGAATTTCCAAATATCCAATGGGAGTGTCCAAACCGGTGTACATAAAGGAATGATTTCATTCACTAGGTGATGATCGAGTTACCCTCAATAGAATCTTTTCATTATTTTACCCTAGGTACCCATGTTTTAGACCTATACACACTTGTAATATCTGGACTAAGGTATAATTTTTCCGAAACCAATTTATTGATCCTTTAAAAAAGTCCTAGGATATATTCCTATACCTAAAATTGTTCATATAATTATTCTCATAGATATACCTAGAAATATCCATAGACATATACATAATAATATCATATCGATCTATCAATTTTTTAAATTCCTAACCATAAAACATTTACTAAAAAATTATTCTAAGACTAACTATAATGTCCATGAATATTAACACCTAAATATCACATTTTTTAGATGAATATTTAATAGATTTTATAAACACATTCATAAGGACCACAATAGATTAGTGCCTTTGGAGACTAGTTGTACAAACTTTTTATTTCATGAATGATATTCAATATATCCCAAATAGATCTTCTCAACTAATATTCATCTATGTCATTCCATATCTAATCCTTTACTCATAACCTAGTGAAGGAATGATAATAACTAGTGAGGTCACATGATCTATAACAGTACCAAAAAGAGATATCAATGATTATCATGAGCATAAGGAATTAAGAACAGAGATTAATACTTGAAAATTAATAATATTGTCTCTAAGAAAATAGTCACGATGTCATGGAATATATCCTGGAATTTTATTACAAATGAATCTTGTTGGAAAATATACATATGAAAATAAAATTTAAATTTGACTTGGAATTGTGGTAGAGTCAAAAAAAAATATAAATAATTGAACATGTTAAAATATATATACGTTCAGTCATTAAGCTAAGGCCATCAAATGAGGAACTCTAAAACACTTATGGACAATTAATGTATAAGAATGATCTTATGGACGTTAAATCTATGAGGCTTAAGCCTTAAAAATTACATAATCTTGTGTTATGTAATGAATTCACATTAAGAATCTTTTCATTTAAGGATATTTATGTAATTAAAACAAATATACTATATAATGAGTCGAATTTATAAAAATTGGATACCATTAAAACAATCTCCATTCCATCCATAGTATAAAACATTTAAAAATAAACTCGTTTTATTTTTCTTGATAAAAATCATCATGATGTCTTACTTTTTCATACTCATCCTTATAACTTTTGAAAACATTTAATAAAATTGGAATGATCATATTAAACACTATTTGGGATATAAAAAAACTAAAGAAAATGTTAGTACATCAATATTTATAATCCCTTGAAATTATAATAATCATGAAAAACATCATTTAAATCATAAAAATAAGTAACTTGTGGAATACATATCGTACATACATTGTAGATTTCACATCTACATAAGGGGTAACCTTCTTCGTTATGTTTGGAATACCCATTACAATATATTCCCAAAATATATAAGAATAATTCTTATTTATTACTCTATTTAATTACCCAATTCATTAGTGAGATTTCATAGTTTCACCTGTCTTCAGTTTATCATGGAACCACTGGTATACAGAATCAATTCCCATGAACAATAACATAATCATAACACATTAACAAGCATAAACGAAAAAATACATTTATACATTGTAATCATAAGATATTGTTTCAATATATTTATATAATAATTCCATTCTATATATAATTTACAATTACAAAATACATAAAAAGGCAATATGGTATTTAATATTCTTTTAAATAACATTATTTATTGTAGATGAAGCCGAATAACAAAAAATGGTAACGGTGACGAAAAAGTCGTTGTCACATAATATCTTAAAAATCATTCCATTTTTGATTTAGTAAAACACATCATATAAAAAAGGTTCCTTTTGACTTTTTTTGGATAAAATTTAATGTACACGGGGTCATTTATTACCTATATAAAAGAAGGCGGTGAATATTATCGAAAGGCGTCTCAATGAAAGATGGTTGAGAAAGAGTACCTTCACATGAGTCTGACTCATCTTGTAAAATCATTATGTTCATGAATAATAAACATTGGATAATTTCTACATACATGAAATCCTTTTTCAATTTTATTATTATTTTATATCACTTATTACCATGTTATAAAAATTACATATTTATTTAAGTTCATATCTAATGTTTTGTCGATATTTGTTACATGAGTCGAAAATAAACATGGGATTGATGACACTGGTCCATGTGGTCATAAGTCCATAATATCCAGAATAATATCCAAGACATTATTATAGTCTTTTTATATAAATTATACAATTAAATCAAATAATTAAGTGTGGTTATGAATAATAAACAATTTTTTAATCATGGAGATCGTAAGTTGTACATACACATGAGTAATGTTTCCCTTTTTCATTGATAATTATGGAAATAATTTAAGTTCTATTTTGTCATTTAAAATTGATTATAACTTCATTAATATCATAAAGATCATTTTAACATACATATAGTTACATACAAATGATATAACGAATAAAGATGTGTCACATCGCTTCGTGGATGTGATATTTCACACGTACACCCGAACGACATTATCATTTTCAGGTGAATGGAATGTAAGAATTAAATTGATATATTATTATCGTATAATGACAAATATTTCATGAATATCAAATGTAAACATTAATTCTATTATCATAACATGTCTTGAGAGACAGTTATGAAAAATGAATTAGATCGGTTCGTGGAGGTTACAGTTCACGTGTACCGACGAATGATTAATTACATTCTATTTTGAATGAATTGGAGGTATATTTAGGTGATGATATTTATATTATAACATATCATTATATTGATGATACTAGATATATTATCTCATCATTGTTGGTGTATAATTGGTGGAATTGGATGATCAAAAAAATAGAAATACATAAAGAGAATAACACTTATTCTTCTATTTATCACCCTTGAAGAACACCATAACACCTCAAAGAATCATGTTATGCCAAAAATAATTCATAAAAACATGATTATAGATTATTATAAGAGTTGTTTTTGCAGATCATGGCCGTAAAAAATTGTTATTGACGTGTGAATATTAGAGAAGAGTGGGTGCCTTTTTATTGGAGAGGGGAGGGGGACCCCTGGAAACTCTTAAAATATTAAATTAATGTAAATAAATATTATGATCCACCTGACTTAAAAATGATATAGGTTGAATATAATATGAGTATTAATCTAAATAATTTCATCCAAAATTTTTTAGACTTGAATTTTTTTTGAAACATTATTTTTTCAGTCTACCCATATTTATTTTCCTTTCATTTTAAATTTTGTAACAACATTTTATATATTAAGAGGCAATAAATTTTATTTATATGAGGAAAATTTCCCATTATTTTTCACCTAATGAAATTTTAAAAATTATACTAATCACATTGTGAATTTTGAATTTTATTGGAATTTCCATTAATTTAATAAATTATTATTTTTATAAAATATGAATGATGTCAATTTTTATAAAATAAATTTTATTGAATTTAAATAATATCCAAACAGAGAGGTAACATTGAACCAACCAAATGAATAGTCTTATAACATGTCAAATTCACCTAAAAATACATATATGACCTAAAATATTTCAAATAATATTTATTTAGTTATTTATAATATCATTTCATTGATTCTTTAGTTAATAATGCCATCAATGAATCATCATAGTGTTAGAATTCAATTAAATTATTATATGTCTAAAAATTAAAAAATAACATTATTTATATAATCTTATTAAATTTAGAATGTCTATTTATAGTTGAATATATCACATATATAACCCCATATTTAAAAAATAGTAATAAGAGTCATGTTTATGGTAATTTTTCCTTTACATTTTATTTAATGTTATTAATGTCGTAATCACAAAAAAGTGACTTAATAATTCCACATTTTAATTCCAAGAGTTATATTGGTTTGCCAGATCTCATCTAGTTAGATTCGGTCATATTTTACGGTGGTTTTTTATTATTATAATTTTATTTTTACTCATTGTTACATTATTTACAGTTTAACTGTGGTAAATAAAATACTAATGATATTTTACAGAAAAACAAATTTGATCATATTAAACCACATTTTACATATTGAATGAAATATTTAATATTAGTTTTGTAAAATTCAATTCAAAGGCATTACAAAATTATATTTAAAATTAATTCCATAGTCAGAATGGGAAAACAAGTTTTTAAGATGTAAAAATTATCAAATGATTTACATGTGTTTATTTCATATTTCAATGTAAAATTATATCCATTGAAAAACATTTAATTAAATGATTAAAAAATCTTGTAAATATAATTTAAAACCAAATAAAATGAATATACTACCATACAAGTAAATTTCTTGGAAATATTTCTATCAATTAAAATGTAGTATATATCATTATTTACTAAAATATAATTTTTATCAGAAAAATACGAAAAATTTAACCAAGGAATATTTATATGTATTAATTCCTAATTAAAAATTTATTTCATCCAATATAAGACATAAAAGTTACAAAAAACGCTATTTAAAAAGTGTTCTCTATCAAAGGCGGTAAAACTATCTTTTAAAAAACAATATAGTATTTTATGCTTAAATTTTGATTTATTCGCATTCAAATCCTATAAAATTTATTAAATGAAAGTGAAACCATTTTTTAAACATGTTTAATCCTAAAATATGTGTTTATTTTTATATCATTTTATAACATGGCTTGATGATAACTACCATTTAAAATAATAATATTAATAGTGTATTAATTTTCGGTATTTCTCAAACTTGTGGGCAGTATAAGATTTCGGAAAAACTATTATTTTGTGTTGGGTACAATATCAGACATTGAATCACTATTTAAGTAAATTTCACATTTAATTCACCAATATTAATAAATATAAAAGAGTATTATTCTATAATTATTAGTGATGTTACATCCTAACCCCATTTTTGAAATAGCATCCTTGTAATTTTATACACTTATCAATTAAGTTGAAATATTTCTTTCCCATAGCATTTTCAGATTCCCATGTTGCCTCTTCAACCGTTCGGTTTTACCATTATACATTATCCTAACTAACTAACATATTCTGTAGCACATGTTCAATATGGTTAAATATCTGAACTGAATGTTCCTCATACGAAATAATCTCTTCAAATTGAACTATATATGGACTAAAAACATGAGGGGGACTTGAAATATACATTATTAATATTGAATCATGAAAAACAATCTCTACCTATTACATACATAGAGGTAAATTGACTTTCTAGGCCACTGATCAAACTTTCTATAAGATTTGATAGGGCCAAATGAACCATAGACTGAGCATCCATTTTTTTAAAAACATGTCACACATTTATAAGGTGAAACTCTAAGAAATACATGATCAATGAAATCGAAAGAAATATCATTCCTCTGATTATCGGCCTAACTTTTCTACCTTATCAAAGATATCCCCATGTGTTTCGGAATAAAATGGTATTTTTCTTCAATATCTTCTACCAATTAAGTTCCCATAAACATCATTTCACCAACTGCAACCCAAAAGATGGAGTTTGAACCCACTTTTTATAAAATGCCTCATATGGTGTCATATGTATACTGGAATGAAAACATTTATTATAAGAAAACACAACTAATGAAAGATATTTATCCCAACTTCCCTAGTAGTCCATTGAAGATACACGTATAAAATCTTATAAGGATTTAATTGTTCATTATGAATTTCCATATCATTGAGAATGAAAAAGATATACCGAAATTTAATTCAATCCCGAATGACTTTTAAAGGCCTTTATAATAGTTAAAAGTGTATCTGGGATCACGACCGGATATAATGAAGTGGGGAACTTAATGTAACATGACTATATCCATATCCAACAACCGATAAAGATGATCTATATACAATATATCTAGAATAAGAAGAAAATTCAATGATTTAGTTAATATATCAAAAAAAATTCAAATTTCATTTTTACCATGAGAGGTATTTGGTAATCCCACAATGAAATCCATCAAAATATTTTCCCATTTTAAATATAGTTCTAGAAATGGACAAAACAACCCTTTTGGTGACTACCACTCTTATTTACCTTGTTAAAAAGTCAAACAATTCACACTAAGGTCAATATATATCTTTTCATTCCATACTTCTTGTAATACATCTATGGATATTTGTACATATTAGTAAATCTTGGATAAAAAGAAAACAATGAACTAAGAATTTCACATAAAATCACTTTACTTAAATATGAATCCCACAGAACACATATCCTCTTCCCAAACTTAATATATATTCATTATAGATTTTAAATTCGCGAAACTTACCCTTTTTAACCAATTCTACATTTTTCTATAATTCATTTTATTCCTTATACACATTATTAATTTTATCAGATAAAGGCGATTACACTGAAACCTAAAAAATTATAGGAATTTCTTGCAAAAAGAATATTCATGCCTATGTTAAAGAAATCATTAATCAATGGTCATTTTCTTAACATAACATGTTTAACATATCATTACCTTTATGGAATAAAGCATTAACATTTTTTTTTCATTTCCTAGATGGTAGTGAATCATTATTCATAATACATGACTAGTTAAAACCATATTTTTTGAATCATTTTCAACTATATATTTTTAAATATATACTTCAAACATTCTTGGTCAATATATATTTCACATTTTACACTATACATATATTGAATCAAAAAATTGAAAGTGAAAAAACAAAATTAGGTAATTACGAATCTTGTATAGGATAATTTAACTCAATAGTTTACAACTAACATGAGTCATAAGCAATTACCTGATCATTCTATATTTAGATAAAAAACTTGTCCTTTCAATAAAGCCTCGTTGTATATAATGAATTCACCATTTCTAGAAAAAAGAGACTAAAATATAACATTCACCAATATTTTTCTAAAGTCTTGAAAAAATTCATCAAATCTATTTGTCCAAATGAATTTAACACCTTTTTTAGTTAACTTAGCTAGTGAGATAATTAACCGTGAAAAAATTTCAACAAATATCCAGTTGTAACCTGGTAAAACACGAAAAATATGATTATTGGTTATATGTTTGGGTCTTGGACATAAATTAAATACTTTTTTTATCACACTAAATATTTATTCCGTATTTAGAAAAAATGTGACCATGTAATGAAATTTTTTATAACCAAAACTAACATGTAATTAATTTCCCATACAATTTTTTTTCTATTATGGTTTGAAAAAACCATTAAATTAATTTCATGCACCCCATTACATTTATAATATAAAAAAATTTATTAATAAACACTAATAAAAACTAATATATAAAATCATGGAATATTCTATTCATAAAATCTATCAACAAATTAGCTGCATTAGATAACCCAAAAAACATAACTAGAAATTCTTAATGGCCATATCTAGTACGAAAAATGGTCTCCAGAATTTCTAAATCATTTAATTTCTACTGATGGAACCCTGAAACCATATCAACTTTCAAAAAATGTTTTTCTCCCTAGAGGTGATCAAATTATTATCGATATGATGAAAATGATAGAGATTCTTAACAATGAAATTATTAAAGGCTCTATAATCAATTAAAAGTTTCCTTTGACCATCATTAATTTTAACAGAGAATATTGTAGAACCCCATGTTGATGTTATAGGTCTAATGAATCCTTTATATAATAACACCTATAATTGCTACATTAACTCTAAATGTTCAATCAGAGCCATTCGATAAGGGTTTTTTAAAATTGGATTATCATCTAAAACTATATCAACCTTAAATTCAACATCTTGATTGGGTATAGTTCCATGAAACACATCAATAAAAACATAAAGATATTGATTTAACATAAAAACATCATCAATCTAAACAATTACTTTGTTTTCAACTATATTTTTAAGAAAACTTTAATTACAATCTTTTAATATTTTCTCAGCTTCCTTATATTTTATCAAGTACAGGGGTTCATTATTATAAACAAATTGAACATCTTTCTGAAAAGAAACATCTTTATAACTATATTCAATGTTATCATGGTAAACATAAAGATAATCCATACCCATAGTAACATCAAAATCTACTAGAGTAAAATAATAAGTTTTTCATGTAGATTCATTTTACATACAACGAAAGGAAGACTAATTTAATATCTATTGGCCTAATCATTTCCAATTTGTATTTTTACCATAACTTCAGGATTTATTTCATGAAGTAGATTTCCCAATTTACCAAAACGTTTCATAGAAATTAAAGAATGTGTAAACCCTGAATCAAACAACACGTTGGAAGAATTAGAATAAATAAAAAATTCACCTGATACAACGTCATATAATTCCCTAAAATCTAATGAAGTAGTTGAAAAGGATTTCACCGCATCCTTCTTATTTTAATCACGTTTCTTTCCTTCATTCATGTTCTCCATCAGACATTAATTTTCATACTGACACATCTCATTGCACATAAACATTTTAATATCTAAAAATAATAATTTTTCTCAAACCACTATCGTTATCATTTTCAGCTCAATTAAGAACATTTATCTCTTATTACAACATTGGAAGAACAGAACCAAATTCAAAAGGCATAACCCATTTTTCTTTTTACTATAATTTTCCAAAAATATAAAATCAATTTTCATACCATCAGATTTATTTATGAAATATTACCTTTCACATTCCACCTCAACCACTTATTCAATTTTTTTTCAATAAACACCTGATGACTTCCAAATTAAATTTCCAAATTCTCTACACATAAAAAAATTAGAACTTTCTAACTCATCAAAAGACAACGACCTTAAATTATTTGGGTTAATACTGATTAAAAATGATTGATTTTACTATTGGGAAATGAGATGAAATATAATGTGAAACTTTCTAGTATAGTTAATTTGACTTCTTATGTAGCCACTATATAAACCACCTTCTACAATTAAAATAATTGTTTTCTATAATAAGTCAAACTGATATAGGAAAATATTTGTCAAGAAACATACATTTAAATTCACGTCAATTTAGTGCATCAAGCTCCCCAATACCTCAGATATTCTTAACCATTGACCACTACTAATCAGCTTCACCTTCAAAATAGTAAATAGTAAGAGAAATACTGTGATTTCATAAATAACCAATGAAATCTAAAATAATTTCTAGTGATTTGATCCTTCACTTTGTATGCATGGGGTTAGAAGGTCCTCGAAATGATAGAGGATATTTCTGTATAAAATTATCCTATACTGATCTATTCTTCAATAGTTGATCTGGCTAATCTCATTCATGGATACCAAACGCATTTATTTCCTGATTCAACTATGTCACCACTACAACATTATATTCAGTTCCCATTCTAACTATTTCAAGATGCTAATATGGAGGTGTTTTTT
This sequence comes from Viscum album, assembly GCA_963277665.1. NCBI lineage: Eukaryota > Viridiplantae > Streptophyta > Magnoliopsida > Santalales > Viscaceae > Viscum > Viscum album. Next base: position 273,464,764 of record OY728129.1, on the reverse strand, counting down.
CCTCTTGATACTATCTCAACACAACTACACTACATCTTCTATAGAAAACCATTTTGAACTTATCGACATGGGAATATTTAAACACTATATCAATTAAATTTTAACATAATGTAAAAAATAATTTATGGATAATATAATAATAATATCCTTTCCCCTAAATTTATCAAAAATAACCTCTAATACCAACTATAAGCTTCCAGAATTAAGAATTACATAATCATGAGTTATGTCAAGAATTCACATTGAAGATCTTTTTGGTTTTACTATTTTTGGGAATTAGTACATAGCGAATATATCATAACTCAAATTTATAAAATGTGGACACCAATACAATAATATAACTTCTTCCACAATATAAATCATTTAAAATTAAACATTAATTAATTTTCATGATAAAAATATTATTAACTTATTCCTTTCTCTTACCCATCGGTATAACCTGTGAAAACATTTTAAAAACATCGGATAAGCCCAAAAAGCCTTGTATGGGATATAAAATAAGGGAATAAAATGTTAATTCGTGAATATTTATAAACTCATTAAATCACAATAATCCTGGAAAACTTCATAGAAATCATAAATCATAATGTTAATATATTGAATCCATGTCATACATAAATTTTTCACAACTATGTTGTGAGAAACCTTATTTTTATGTTTGAAATACACATCACAATATATTCTCTAAATCTATTTAGAGAAACCTTATCATTTAACTTTGTCTCATTACCCAATGCATTGCAGAGCTATCATGTGCTAACCCTACCTCATTATATCACAAAAAAACCTATGTAAATAAACAATTCCTAAGAACTATAACATAATCCTAATACATTAACAAGAAAAAAGGAAAATCAACTTTTTTTAATTGTAATAATAAGATATCATTTCAATATATTGGCATAACCAATTAATTATCAAAACCACTTTCATGAAAAAAATACCTATAAAGGGAATTTGGTATAATATTTTTCTTTTAAAAACATTACAACTTGTAGACGAATCCAAATAATAAATAATGGTCACATAGGCAAAAAGTTCATTGTTGCCACAAATGTTAAAAAATAATTTTATTGTTTAGTAAAATATTTCATATAAAAAAATATTTATGTTGAATTTTTTTTAATAAAATTAAATTTTAATGGGGTTGATTATACACCATATAAAACAAGGTATTGTATATTTTTTAATATTCCATAATGAATGGAGATTGTGACAATGCCCCTTACCATGTGTCTGAATCATCAATTGAAACCATTATATTCTTGAATAATAAAATATTGATAATTTCTACAGTGTTTAGATCATTTTCATATTTATTATTTCTTTTATATCACTTGTTATCATGTTATAAAAAATGACATAATTATTTAAGTTCATAATGGATGATTTGTTGATATTTGGTACTTGAGTAGAAAATGAAAATACTTTTAATGTCAGTAGTCCAAGTGGTCATAATTCCATAAACTCAAGAATAACATTCATGAAATTTTTGTCATATTTATAAATAAATTATACATTTTAATAAATCAATGACGTGTTGTAATGAAAAATGAAAAGTTATATAATCATGGAGAGAGTAATCCATACAAACACATCATAAACGTTTTCTATTTTTTATTGATCATTAAGGAAGAAATTGAATTATTATTTTACCTTTAAATAATGATGATTTTTTCATTAATATCATACTAACAATTTAAATATACCTATATATATCATAATTGGGATTTACAAAAAAAAACGAGTCACATAATTTCTTGGTGTGATTATTCACATGTACTCTCGAACGATGTATAAGTTTTATAAAAATGTAATGTAAGAATGTAATTGATATATTAGTACAATATAAGGACTAATATGTCATTAATAGAATATATTATCATTAATTATATTATTATAACCATTCATGAGAGATGGTTTTGAAAAACAAATTAGATCGGTTGGTGGAGGTGATAGTTCACATGTACACACAAATAATTAATTCCATTCCTATTTGGTGGAAGTAGTTATGGATTTCAGTGATGATATTATCATAATAGCATCTTAGTTTATTTATGATTCTTGAAATATTATCTTATCATGTCAGAAGAGATGTCATGGAATTAGATGACTAAAAAATACAAATACTTAAATAAAATGATACCCCTTCTTCAGTTGATCACCTTTGAGGAACACCTTAACACCACAAAGAAGGTTTTTCTGCCAATATGAAGGCCTCAATAATATAGGGAGGAATTATAATAAGAGGATTGGGTAGATTGTGTCATAACCAAATGGGTTTTCAAGTGTAATTATTTTATAGTAGTGGATAAAATTTTATAGGAGAGGGGAGGGACACCTATGGATACTGTTAAAATATTAAATTAATACAAATTAAATTTTTAATCAAAATGGTGTAAAATTGATAAATATTGAATGTAAGATGAGGATATTTCTGAATCCACTAAATCAATAAATTTATTTATTTTTTTAAACATATCATTTTAGTTTACCCTTAATTATTCTCTTTTTATTATTATTGTGCTAACAACATTTTAAATACAAAGAAGTAGTAAATATTACTTATATTGGACCAATTTCCCATAATTAGAAAATTAATGAACACTTCGACATTATCATAATCACTCTGTGATTTTATGAAAATTTAGGAATCTTATATACTTTATTAACTTATTATTTTTATAAGATATAAATGATATCAATTCTTTCATTATTCATATCCTAAATATAAATAAAATTCAAAAATAGTGATAACATTAAGCAAACCCATTTAATAGTCTTGTATCATTAAATATTCACCTACAAAATTCATGGATGTATAAATATTTTAAATAATATATATTTTTATATTTATAATATCATTTATTTAACACGTTCATTAATAAGGAAGTCTCAACATCATTATTCTATCATAAATAAATTTATTATTTTAATGGGTAAAACTTATAAATAAAAACCATGCTATATGAAATGTTTTTGTATTTCAAAGGAATAATTATAGTCTAGGATATCTCTTATATAACACCATATTAAAGTTGTTTTAGTAATAAGAGTCATTTTTACGATTACTTTTAACTATATTTTAAATTAAATGTTATTATTGAAATAATCACACCCAAGTGTCTTATAAATCCCAATGTTCATCCAATGGGTTGTATTAGTCAACAATATCTCATAAAATATTATTACGAAATGTTTTAGGTTAGTTAAATATTATTATAATTTTATTTTTACCCTTATTTTCATGATTTAACCTTTATCCATTATAGATAAAATAAAAAAGTTTATGTTCACCAAAAAGTATGTGATAATATTTGGATATGTCATGTTTATATTAAACCCATATTTTTTAGATTTATAGGTTTTAGATGTATCATTTACTTGAAAATGTTATAAAATTGTTAGGGTTCTAGGTTGGAGAGGGTTTTATAATGTGTAAACTATATTTTTATGGGACTAACAATATTCTTTGGTGATTGGATGGTTATGAGATTTATTCTCCCATTTCATAGGTTAGAGTTTGATGTTGGATAACGATTTTGGAATTTTTTAATTTTAGTAATGTTTATAATGATAAGAAATAATTTTATTTTCAAATTGTGATTCTTGGATTAGTGTTTTTCCTCACATTACATGGCCTTAGTGATACTTTAGGGGGTATTGGATGGTAGGTTTATGATTACTAATCCTTGAGAGGTCTGAGTTAGGATATGAAAAAATCATGATGACATTGTTTTGATGATAATTACAATAATTATTTGGTGATAAGTGTTCTACGAAATTGTATTTATATAAAATTAAATTTTATTATTATCCATACAAATATGTGATATATATATTATATATAGGATTACACACATCTTGTGTTAGTTATTTGGATAATTTGAGTTATCATTGTGTTCTAATATAGTAAATAATTACTTTGGGATTATATGGGCTCATTATATTTGTATATTTCTGATGAATTATTGTCTTTAGTGAATTATGGGGGATAACTATGTTGTGATGTATCACATTGATACATAGAGAATCTAATTAATTTCTACATTGACATCCAGTAAAAAAATATTTAATTTATTGAGTATATCAGTGCTAAAAATTTCCTATGATGTGGGTACTAAACTTGAGGTATGATTATATAAGTTGGTCAATTATCTACCCTATTAATATAGTAGAATAAATTATTAATTAGAAAATATTGGAAGTATCAAGTTTTGAGGTAGCATAGTTATCCCATAATTACATGGCATGATTTATTTTATATGGATTTTCACTTTTTTATTTAATATTTATGAATACAAATGATATATTGTGGTTTATTTTATAGAACCATCAAATATGTAGTGTCCCAAGATCTAGAAAATATACGATGTTGAATTCTTTATTACAATGGAATACTATACAAGGAATCACATCGTGAAGAAAAATAGTTTAGATGTCTTGAAAAACTAGATACTTGAATGAGTATCATACTAAATTGGAAAACACAAATGATAAAATTATTATTTTTTCAATAATAACATTATTCAATATTACATATCATTTATTCTTTTTTTGGATTGCCCCACATTTTTTACTTGTACCTTTTTTAATTAATAAAATGGATTTTGACATGAGTCTTTTGAGTAAAAATATATGATATCATTGTAGATAAATAATTGTACAATTCATGGAATCCATGTGAAAGGATAAAATATAATGGTGAGAAAAAATTCATAGTAAGTGTTTGGTAAATTATATTCTCTTTTGAATCAATATTCCTAATCAACATTCAAAGGAATATAACTGAACAAGGTATACATTTAATCAATTATAAACTTATCTTGATTAGATAAGGAATAATAATAAAGGGATGGAAAATAAATGAAAAAACAATCCTTTTTAACAAACATGATTATTAATTATATTTAAGGAATAATCATTATATCAAATTAAATAACTGAGCACACATTCAAATTAAATATTTTACCATTCTTGAAAAGATAAAGAATGATTAATATTTAAGGTTAAATAATTAAAAACACATTTTATTTATTCAATAACTAAAAATGAAATGAACACATTATAATTTTATAGTTAAAATATATTGATTACTAATAAAAATTTAATACTCATTGAATGAAATTCTTAATTATTTGATGCATCATGATACAACCACTATCCCATCATTTTACAATATAGTTTAAAAATACAATTAAAAACCCTTTTAATGATTGTTTACACCCACACACACACACACATATATATATATATCATGATATCTTTTTATAGATCAATTGAATATATAATATCATGGACCACCCATTACTTTAGATCTAAATCATTCTATATTTATATGATAATATATTTAATTCATAAAGGGTCTTGATGATAATTTTATTGTGAAATTAACCCTCACACTAATCATGAAATTTATATGATAATTAATAAATGTATTAACTGTGTGGATTAATTGGTAATAGAAATGAAATAAGTGAAAATGAAACATAAGCTAATTTAATGTCATTACAAACATAATAATAGAATGTTAGTGATTAAAAATAAGTAACATAGCCTACTGAAAAGAAATTGATTTAGAAAATTTTTTACCACTTGGAAACTTTTAAATCAAATCTATTTGGATTAAATAAATGAAATTGAAACATAAAATTACATTAATTTGTAATGAATCAAGATATTTCCTAAAAATGGTGTATTATATACGCCACATAAAACAAATTTGTTTCATGACATTATAATATGCCTTAATTAAGAGAAATAGTGTGGATGTCCATTACCTCATGTTTTATATTGGTTTACCATGATTAAATATAAATTATTGTGGTTTTTAAAACAATATTAAGTTCTTAAATAACATATTAAAATTTATACTATCAAATATTGTCCTTTTAGAAAATATTATCTACCATTTTTTAGTAATCATTCATTATTTTTAATGTTTTATGGTGTTAATTGCATTATTTACTTATTCATGCATTTTCATGAAATGGTCGCTTCTTGGTAATATTATATATCTCCATGAATTATAGAATAATAATATTGAAATAATCATCATATTTAAATTTCAATTATACTTTTATGAATAATCATAAAATATGGTTTTTATAAATCAAATATGTTATGAACGTGGAGACAATAGTTTATAGACAAGAATAAGTAAAGTTTCCATTTTTCAACAATCCTTTTGAAATGAATTTATGTTATATTTTACCTTTAAATAATAATAATAATACCATAAATGAAATGTTATTTAATTATATATACTTATATATATATCATTCATGTGGTTTCTTATGAAAAAATAGTCAAAACACTTCATAAAGGTGGTAGTACACACATATGCAAACGATGTTATCATTTTCTATGTAAGAATGAAAATGATATATTATCTTTTCATAATGATAAATATGTCATAATTATAATTATTATTTTATTTATGTAAAAAATATTAATTACAATTATCCTTAGAGCCGTCCATGTGATGCGTTAGTGGAAGACGAATCACATCGATTCGTGAGTTTCTAAACCCCCATACACATGAGTCATATAATCGTATCACCTACAGAATATAATGTAAAAATGTTATATATTATATAATTACATAATAGTTATAATTATGTTATAATTTTATTATATATACATTATATACATGATCATGCAAAATTGTGAGTATTGGCAATGGAATAACAAATGAAATTATTCCATAAGGTTTTATTCCACTATAAACACGAATGTTGATTTCATAATCAATTTGATCGAAGTACGAATATTAATAGGTTGTTAAATTATTATAAAAACCCCTAAGTATATGGAATATATTATTTTTATTATATCATCAGAGTTTAGTAATAATTTTTGGAGCGTTAAAAATAAATAAATTAAAAATGATCTTTGATGAACATAATGTTTCATTGGGAATCATCCTTAGACTTACATAGAAATACTTACTAAGTAATATATATGTGATAAATAATTCTAATTTTATAGTGGGAGGAAATTTTTGATGTAATTTTATTATTTCATGGACTATACAAAAAAGTTTGAAGGTGTGAAGAAGAGAATAAAGTGGCTGGCTATCTATAAGAAAGGTGACTAGGACCCTTGTAGTTTTTTGAAAAAATGTGTACACAATATTTTCACATAAAAAGGTGTCTGAAATGATTTATTTTCAACCCTTTAATATTAAAAGGTAGAAATACGTTCATATTATAGATTTAATACATGTTTATTTTTAAATTGTACACCTTGTCATTTTGTTTAAATTCTAGTAAATACATTTTCACCTTTACGACAATGAATAATTTTTCTGATTTTTTACATTTCATTTTGGGTATAAAATTAGTTTACTTATTATATAGCTTATCTTATGCCGAAAAATATTTTGGAATAAATTTTTAAAAATTCAATTCATAGATGAGGAATGATTTACTTTAAAATTTTACCTGCTGATGTTATGAGAAGGTGAGTTTTAAATGGGAAAATATTCAGAGGAATAAAATGTTTTTTTTTTGAAAAATTTATTATCAAAATGACTATAATCACATACATTTGATTAATAAATTTTAAATTGAACTAATTTTGCTGAAAAAATAAATTAAAAATGTCATTAACCATTATAAATAATTTAAATGAAAATGATGGTTGTAATTATAATATAATACTATTCAATATTCATCACAACCAAACAATTTTTGGTATTTTAGAAAAAATTATATTTATGGTTTTCTAAAAATGGTAAATGGTTGAAAAACAAACATGTTAGAATTCCCAAGGGGATCCACTGTTGTAAGAATGATCCAGACCCACCAAACAATTTATCCTCAAACAAACAACACATATCAAACTAGTCACACGACAAGCCAAATAAAAATCTAGACATGAATCTTCAATGGAGGATGGACCAGCCAGTGTTCAGGCGTCATCAAGGTTTGATTTTGGTTGGGTGGTGTCAACGAAGTGCATGACTCCCTGTGAAGGTTCCGTGCTTCTCCTACTCTGCTCTGGCTTCAGGTACCACCTTTACACCTCAGGTTGGTCTGATGAGGTGGCTATCAAGCAAGCTCTAAGAGGTGTTGTTCGAGTGGTAATCGGTGTTCCAGGAGGCTTGATCTTCATTCAGTTGATGCATTGTATTTTTGGGGGTTTTTTGGTATAGTGATAGGGGATGTGGACTTCATGTTGTTGATAGGTTTTGATGTTCTTTTGTGGTGTTTGATCGGCGATGCCGATGGAGGTGGTGGATTGGAGTTTGGTGTAGGTGGTGGACATCAGATGAGGCCAGTAGTGAAGATGAAGAAGTCGATGACTATGGTGACATGATGACGTTATGGCAATGATAGTACTGTTATGCTAGGCCAATGAGTAATGATGCTGTTAGGTCATACTTGATGTTGGGTTTCTCGGGCGGGACGCTTTTCCCACGATTCAAATTTTTGAATTGGAACATTAAATTTTGAATGTGGATTTTTGGGATCAGGTTTGTGGTGAATTTTGTTTTATGTGTGATGTTTGAAATTTTTATTCTGTTTTTTTAAGGTTCTCACTTAGCCAAAATGTGGCCATTTTTAGAAAATGAAAAAAATGATTTGAGGTTGAAACCAATAGAACACTAGAAATGTTCTACCATCAACCAATCTACCAACACAAACCTAAGCATCATATAATCCGTAGGAAAAGAAAAAATGGGGTAATACACAAAGGATATTGAAAAAATTGAATGGGAAAAAAATAAGATGCAGAAAATTTAAAAACAAAAAAGGAACCAAATTGCACCACAATGTGAAACGAAAGGGAATCAAGCAATGAATTGTTGATGAGAGTACATCATCAGCACCGTTCATTATTGTATCTATCATCTATATCTGCTTACAAGCCTATAAAATTTAATTTAAAAAACCTTAAATGTTATAAATACAGGGAAACCAAACTACGAAAATGTAGTGATCACTCTAAAAAAACTAAAAAACCCAGGCCACCTGCAAATGAACACCTAGTTCATAAGTGATGTGACCCATCGTTTTAGGGGCCAAAATAAGCCATGTAGTGAAGGAGGTATGAAACAGAGCATTAAGTCCCTAATGTTCAACTCCATCAAAAACAAATGATGAGCTACCAAATATCATGAACACTAGCACTGAGCCCCCAATCACAACACACCACAAGAAGTCGATGCTCACCGAAGAGCTCAAGTGTCGACAGAGCCACCCAAAATGTAGAAACAAGGAAACAATATATGTATAAGTGTGAAGAGATAATGGGTGGTAGAAAACCAAGAAATCCAGATCTCACACTCGAATACAACTTATGCCGAAAAATTCACAAAACAAAATGATCATAAATGATTTTCAGTATTCATTAAAAAATGAAATATTTTTGAAAAATTAAAAAACTAACTGAAATAATATATTGTTATTATTATCTTTAAAAACTAAGTTAATTTTATATTTAATATTTTCTATAACAGGTATAACATAAATTTATATTTTCTGCCTAATGCATGACTAAACCATATTTTCAAAAAAAAATTGGGTTTTAAAAAAAAATTCTTTCTATTTTTTTGTTTGAAATTTATTTTCAAATAAATATATAAAAAAATTATTAATTGAAATATTTCTATTCACTCCATCCAATTTAGTTTCATATTTATAATTATTTACTATTATATAGTTCATTTTTACTAAGGGTTGTGTGCTCCCTAAGATATCAATGAGATTAAATTTAATGAAATATATTTCAGTGTTATTTTTTAATCATGTTTCATGTCACATTAAATATAAAAAAATGATCTTAAAATATTAGGTTCTTATTTTCTAGAAGCGTAAATAAAATTTTTCCCCAAAATTTAGTCATGATCTCATATGTCAACTGATTTTCATTTGAAAATACCATTTTTGAAAAATAATCATCGTAAAAGGGGTAATAAAATATCCTCATTATAAGAGTGAAAGGGAATTATAAAAGACATATGGGTTAATAATGTATTAGTTTTCCTTGGAAGATAAAATTTTATGATTTTGAATATATATATACATATAAGAAAACTGTAAATAATTATACTGAGTGATTATGTTCAATGATCATTGCAAAGTGAATGATCAATGAAATGCTCTGGTCCTCAAAACCATAAACATATCTTAATTTAACACCCCATATGAATCATTATATAATAATTTAATGGGAAATTTTTTTGATTAAATTTCTATTTCATAATGATGAGGAATAATTTTAATATATAAATATATACATAAATATACTTACTTGAAACGTTTTTAATTTATATGCACAGTTTAATTCCTTGGTTTTTCTTCGGTTGATTTTTAATTCATCCCTTAATCCATGAAATGAATATCCAAAAATGAGATTTTTTAATCGGAGATCACTAAAACTAAATTTTAACGGAATATATTATCCACAAAAGACTAATTTGTAATTTAATTATATCTAACTCTTTTCCAAAATAAGTATTGTAAGTACACATTATCAAATATAATAAATTAATCATTGAACATAATAAATAATGCAATCAGTTCATCATTAATATTTTTTAACTAAGAATAATTACATAATATTTTGGATACTGATTAGAAAAGTGGTATGATCTAAACTTATTGTTTGTAACTATTTTCCTCAATATGTAATATTATTTCTATCCTATTGCAACTTTTTAAATCCAATTTTACCCTTCTATGAGTTTTTAGTAACATATATGAAATGAATCTTTTTTCGTTTTTTGTACGAGGTACTTTTTTGACTTTTCCGGCCAAAGTACGAGAATAATTTTTTTTAACCTATACGACCTGAATGGATTTTTAGACCATTATTTCCTTGAAGCTTATTTTAAAAGTTTTCATGGTTATTTTTAATCAACTTCTTTTAGTTTAAAATTTTATGACATTTTGAGAAAAGAAGAATGTTTTTGAAGTATAAAGGATATTTTCCTCAAGAATGGAGTTCAAGTGTTTTATCAAAATTATTTTCCATATAAGATAATATAGGGTTCTATTTCTATCCATATTTTTACATTGATTAGATTATGGTAGGATGGAATTATTTTTATGATGTCCTTTTATCTTATATGGATTATGTTATGATGGAATGATGTTTAAGAGTCTAATTTTTATTACATGGGTTATGCTATGATGTATGATTTATGATTTTGTGGAACACATACGAATGGTTTAATTATGAGAGGGGTGGGACCTATATCTCACTCCAATGTATTGGGTAATTATTTATATCTCATGAGATAGACATGGCTGGAATGACAGGTTAATCTGGTTCAGTGATACAGGACTGAAATGAGGAGTGAACTCGGTTCAGAAATGGACTTTGTCCGCTAAGATAGTCTTGGAAATGAGTCTTGAATACTAAGAAATAATTCTCTACGATTATAATTGAATTCCAAAATGTTTTAGGTTAAGATTATTGGGATCACATTTCACTAATATGATTTATCAAATGTTATGAAATTACGATCTCTTTTTTAGGTTACGATTTCCAAAATGTTATGTTATTATGAATGTGATGTGATTGATATTTCTTCTGTTTACCCTTACTGAGAATTTTAGCTCACCCCTTTGTATGTTTTCTTTTCCCCAGGTTAGGAAGAAGGGTATTAAGTAAGATATGACAAAAGGGACTCTTGATATGATAAAATAAAAGGGAGACTGTGTAGATGATTTATGAACTAATTATTTATGATTCCCAGTTCTAAAGACAATATACCTATATGGTACTTTCATGGTTTTGTTATATTTTGTATTAAGTATTCTTCAATTATGAAGTAATAACAATGTATGCAATGTATGGTTCGTTATAGTTGGTATTAGAGGAAAGGTATATTCATCCTTCAGAAACTAGGATGTGAAAGCCTTTGTAAGAACCCTAAGGATATATCTAAGCATAGAAAAATCTTAGTGTTTTAGAAATGTCCATGAACAACCTATAATAAGACCTTAAGTGTGAAATTTAATTCTTGATTATGTGGTTTTCCTATTATTATTAGTCTTTCTCATGGTATTCTTAATGGTTTTAGTCAGTGACTGGAACCCCAAGGAACCATGGTAATGCTGAATGCGACCGACAATGCAATGATTGTCCCCCTGAGCAACCAAACGTTATGGGAGATGGAATGAAAAATCATGTAGCCATTATCACAGAACATTCTCAAGCTATGAATCATGCAGGACTTCCAAACGAGCAAAGGAAGGAGCAATATTCTGTTTAATCTTTCATGATGCAGCATTCACCCTCATTCAGCGGGTCGGCTGATCCATTAGTGGATGAACAATGGATTAGTAAAAATGAAAAGATATTTTCGGTTCTTCAATGTTCTGAACATGATAAGGTCATCTTAGCAGTATATCGTTTGGACGGTGAATCTAATCAATGGTGGAATATTATCAAGAATACGAGGTGAAGAGATGAAGTTGAGTCCATATAATGGGACAAGTTCAATAACATATTTTTCAATAAATACGTCCTCGTATTCTTTGAACAATGATGGAAAACAGAGTTTCTTGAACTAAAGCAAAAGGATGATGAATTTGTTGGTACCTACGAAGAAAATTGTAATGACTTGCAAGATATGCTTCTGGGATTATTATCCAACCTGAGAGTAAGATCGATCGATTCATTATGGCATAAAAACAAGTCTTTGAAGGTCATTATCCATAAGGGACTTCAATATCTATGAGGAAATCGTTCGATGTGCTCTCAAGGTTGAGATGGATATTGGAGTAACCCATCAGTCATATGCGTTTGATAAGTAGAGGAAAATGGAATTCAATGGGAAATCTAAAGACCACACTGAAAAAATGATTTTCCCCGTTTCTCAAAGTGTCGAAAGAAACATGGAGGGAGTTGTCTTAAAGGGACAAGTAAATATTTTAAATCTGGAAAATAAGGTCATCGGAAATTTGAATGCTTCAATGATGGGAATAAGATGCCTAGTGATGTGAACAAGGAAAAGGCTACCCAGAGTGCACCTCCTACACTACAATGTTACAAGTTCAAGGAAATGGGGCGTTAAGCCAATCAATTCCCTAATCTAATGGGTTTTTATGATGATCGACATAAAAAAACTATTAAGGCAAAAGGAAAATGAATGTCACATGCAATATCTATCAGTGATGTGGAATACGATAACGAAGTGGTGAAAGGTACCCTTACCATCCACTCTAAAGTAGAAAATGTTTTATTTGATTCTGGATCCACCCACTCATTTATTTCCAAAGAATTTTCTAAGGTTATTGACGTATTACCTCAACAATTAGATGTTGAGTTAGTAGTGGAAACCCCTAATGGCACAATAGTCACATCAAAAGTTTACAATTCTTCTCTGATTGATGTTTGTGAGAAAGTGCTTCCTGCAAATCTAGTGATCCTTCCTATAGTGGAATTCGATGTTATTCGGGGCATTGATTTGCTTTATTTATATGGATCTCATATCATTTTCCAAATAAGGTATGTCATATTTCATATTCCAGATCAATCTACGATCATCTATCGATGCAAGGATGAACATAAACTTCCAGTGAGAATTTCATCCATACTATGGGTCTTGATTATACTAAATGAAGGTTATTTATCTAAAATGGTTGGAGAGAAAATCACGATTAAGAATATGCCCATTTTTCAGGATTATTATTATGTATTTCTGGAGGAATTTTCCTGATCTTCCACCAAATCATGAAGTTGAGTTTTCAATAGAACTCATACTGGGTGATTTTCACATTTAAAAGACACCTTATAGTATGGCCTCAATTGAGTTGTAGGAATTGAAAAAGCAACATCAAGAGAATATTGATAAGGTATTCATATGCCCTAGTGAATCACCTCGGGGAGCACCTGTTCTGTTTTTTAAGAAGAAAGATGTATCGATGAGACTCTGCATTGATTATCGAGAAATTAACAAGATCACTATCAAGAACAAATATTCTCTCCCACGCATTGAGGACTTATTTGATAAACTACACGGAGCTCAGTACTTTTCCAAGATTGATCTTTGTTCAGAGTATCATCAATTAAGGGTCAAAAGGTAGGATATACCAAAGATGTCTTTCCATACAAGATATGGACACTATGAATTTATAGTGATGCCATTTGGTCTTACTAATGCCCCTGCTATCTTCATGGATCTAATGAATTGAGTCTTTAGAGACTATCTTGAGAAGTTTGTGGTAGTCTTTAGAGACGATATTCTTATCTATTTAATGATCAAGGAAGAACATTAATATCACTTGATAATTGTATTGAAGACCCTGATAAAGGAGAAGTTTTATTCCAAATTTACCAAGTGTAAATTTTGGCTTCAAAATGTTCCATTTTTGGGTCACATAATCTCAAAATAGGGGATATCTGTGGATCCAGAAAAAATAGAGGTTATTGAAAGATGATTGAGACCAACAATAGTAATTGATATCTGATGTTTTCTTGATTTGGATGGATATTATCGAAATTTTGTGAACGATTTTTCACAATTAGCTAATGCACTCACCAGGTTAACTCGAAAAGGAGTTAAGTTAATTTGGATGGATGAGTGCGAAGAGAATTTCAAGGAGTTAAAAAGATGGTTATCCAGTGCACCTGGGCTCACACTTCCTTATAGTGGAGAAATGTTTTTGATCTACAGTGATGCATCCAAGAAGGGATTCGGGTGTGTTATTATGTAAAATGATATGGTGAAAGCTTATGCCTCATGAAAGTTGAAAATCCATGAGCAAAATTACCCAACTCATGATTTGGAGTTAGCTACGGTAATATTTTCATTAAAAATATGGATGCATTATCTTTATGGTGAAAGGTGTGATATTTATAGTCATCATAAATGTTTAAAGTATATTTTCACACGAAAGGAGCTGAATATGCACCAAAGAATATGGTTATAGCTGATTAAGGATTACGACTGCTCAATTCATTATCACCCTGGGAAAGAAAACAAGGTGGCAGATGCATTAAGTCGAAAAGACCATGCTAGCTAATCCATTATGAGGACCTCAAAATATATAATATTTATGGATTTACAAAGGTTGGATCTTTGAATTATAATGTAAGGGAAAAATATTATCTTTCTAAAATGAATGTTCATCCTTCTATACATGTGAAGATTAAAGAGGCACAAAAAGAATATGTAGAGTTACAAATGGAGGTGGGAAATGTTCCTGAATTCAACCGTGATTATGATGGGATAATAAGGTTCAGGAATCGGGTTTGTGTTCCTACCATCCCAGAATAAAAGAAGGAGCTACTGGATGAGGCTCATAGTTCGTCATTCTCTATTCATCCTAGAAGAACAAATATGTATAGGGAACTGAAAGAGTACTTCTGGTGGGATGGAATGAATAGAGTTGTTTCTGAATTTTTCTCTCGATGCCTGGTTTGTTAGCATGTTAAAGCTGAGAGACATATGTCTAAGGGGATGTTACAACCATTACCCATACCCGAATAGAAATGGGAAAACATCACTACGGACTTTTTATCTGGACATCCTAAAACATCAAAAGGCAATAATGCTATCTGGGTCATAGTTGATCGTCTTATGAAGTTGGCACACTTCATTGCTATTAATGAAGATTTCTCTCTGGATCAGCTTTCCAGGATATATATAAAGGAAGTGGTAAGATTGCATGGAGTACCACTTTCCATTATATCTGATCGGGATCCGAGGTTTACCTCAATGTTTTGTCGAAGTCTTCAGCATACTCTGGTTACAAAGTTGGGTTTTAGCACTGCTTTTCATCCTTAGTCAGACTGTCAGTCTGAGAGAACAATTCAGACTCTAGATGATTTGTTTAATGCTTGCTCATTTGATTTAAATGGTGGTTGGGATCAACACCTACCTTTGGTGGAATTTTCTTATAATAATAGCTTTCACTCCATTATTCATATGGATCCCTATGAAGCTCTCTATAGAACGAAATGACAAACTCCAACTTTCTGGGATGAAGTAGGGGAAAAAAGCTATTAGGACCAGATCTTGTTGATGATATGGCATAAAAGGTTCGATCTATTCAACAACACATTAGAGAAGCTCATAGTCGAAAAAAAATTTATGCCGATTACCGAAGAAAATACCTAGAGTTTGAAGTGGGTGATAAAATGTTCTTACGAATATCTCCTTGGAAGAGAGTAATGATATTTAGAAAGAATGGAAAGTTGAGCCCTAGGTATAGCGGCCCTTTCGAAATACTAGATTGTTTTCAGAAGGTAGCTTACCGATTGGCGCTTCCACCGAATCTCTCTCAAGTTCATGATGTGTTTCATTTATCTCTCCTGAGAATGTAAATACACGATCCTTCACATTTACTCAGCTCAGAAGTTGTACCACTGGGGCATGATCTTTCTTATAAAGAACAACCAATAGAGACTCTGGATCGTAGAGAAAAAGTCATACGGAATAAGACCACTCGATTGGTGAAAGTTATATGGAGGAACCACCATTTAGAAGAAGCAACATGGGAGCATGAGGATATGATGAGGGAGAGGTATCCTCATCTGTTTGTTACAAAGTGACTAATTTCGAGAGAAAAATTCATTTTAAGGGGGGTAGAATGTATCACCCGGGATTTTAATGAGAAATATTTTGTTTTTATGTTAAATACATCCTACAAGGAATCCTTCACTACACACAACACTATCATGGATGGATTTACACGCAATCACGACCTTCATCGATAATTTGCATTGTACGCAATACCGAGTTTCACTAAACAACGATACGCTATTAAAATATTATTAAAACTAGCTGTTATGAATAGTAATACACACTTTTTGAAATTTTATCTTTCAATATGGAATTAATTTTTGGATTTGGAATATTGAAATTAGCTAAGGGTGAATTTTTGTTATTTTTCTGAAAACATTCTATTTTTGATGAATTGTGAAAACACTAGGTTACAATTTAACAACAGAATTTTTATTTAATAATTATTTATTTGATTTAAATTTATTTTAGAAAAAAAGGGATGCATAATACCTATATATGTTCAATTTAATTCATTGGAGTCATTTTATAATAATTTTAGATATATAAAACTTTTATTGAACTTTTCACCGTCTTTTACCCACCTCCTATGAGAGTTTGAAAATTTACATAAAACATAATTTTACCACTTCTATGAGTGGAATCTCAAAAATCTGACAGACACGGTTAACATCAAGGAGTAAAATGTGGTTCAATAAGATAAAAATAATTATTGGTGATTTGTAACTTTTTACTTTTTTTACCACGGTTAAAAGTAAATAGGGTAATTAAGGGTAAAAATGGTTTATTACAATCCTAACACATGTCCTAATTCTATTGGACATGTTTAATTCGTCCAAAAACAATATTAGGAATAAAATATGACAATTTAGGTCCACGTGGAGTAGATTAGGACACTTATTATTATTTTATTTAAAGAAGAGTTAAGAGAGTTAAAAACAAAGTTTAATAACTAAAACATTTTTAATATAGGGTTATAAATAATATAAATTAGACTATAAATATTAATTAGAAAGATAAAAAGATTTCATACATAATATTATTTTATTTATAATTTTTAGACATTAAATAATTTAATTTATTCACGACACAATGATGATTTAGTAATTAACTTATTAAGGAAAGATTAACATAATTGATATTATAAATACCCAAATAAATTTAATTTGAGACTTTTACTAAATTCCAATAATTTTATAGGTTAATATGACTTTTTATTATTAATTTAAGTATCTTTTTTCGAACTAAACATGCTGTTATGCTTTTAAAAAAATCAATTACCAAATAGTGTCAAAAAGTGACATGAAATAGTTTTAAAAACAAATATTATATTATTAGTTGTTATTTTATTCCTAAAAATATAAGGTTCGGAAAAATGACTTAGATAATGATATATATATTAATAATGAACATCTTGGGGTTCTTTTGTCTTGTTATTGTATGTTTATGAACCATATAGTGTAAGGAAACAAGAAGACATGATAAAAGTTAAATTATTTAACTTACAGTTAAATCTAAATGATAAGGTTAAAATAGTAACCTAAAATTGTCTAAAATCTATTGGTTGAGAGTATTTAGACCCATCCATACCTTATCTTCTAAATAAATCAGTTTGAATTTATTAAAATCCGAATATGACTTTATTATAAAATAATATTTTATGTTTTTTCTAATGTGCCCCTCTCCTCCCTTACAAAAGGGCACCTCCTCCCTCTCTTCTTCACCCCACTTTTAGCATTCAAAATCTGCCAAATACTTCCCATTTGCCTTCTAAACTTCACTATAAACATCCTATAGGTCCTGGTCATCTTCAAATACCATATTTAGTGCCCTATGAGGAGGTTAAGAAGAGGCGCTTCAAAGATGAGGTAATGTCTGTTACCAATTCTTTCAACTTTATTTCTTCTTGTACTTATTCTACTTTAGTAGTTTAATTTTGAAGTAATAAAATCAGTATAAATAATATACTGATATGGTATTATAAATATTAAACATCTCTATTTCACCTTCTATCTGTCCTACTGTAATC
The DNA here is from genome assembly GCA_963277665.1 of Viscum album. NCBI lineage: Eukaryota > Viridiplantae > Streptophyta > Magnoliopsida > Santalales > Viscaceae > Viscum > Viscum album. The sequence goes on along the minus strand of OY728129.1, from coordinate 273,446,249 downwards.
GAAATCACCACGCATGCGTACGTACGGAATACGGTCTCCACACCGTGGTGTAATCTGTTTTCCACGACCACCTTACTTGGATGGATATAATGGTGTAGATAATAACTATATATGATTATTGTAATGTGATATTGATTCTTAAATATTATATATATATTCTTCAATACAGTTCCACGATCATGGGAATGATATCATCGCTCGTTCGTACGTACGGCCTACCGTCTCCATGATGTGATGCGACTCGTTATACATGATCTTCAATGCATATAGATTATATAAATGAATTGAATGAATAGATATGATATATATTACAATAATAACATTCTGGAAATGAGTTATCTATAACCTAAAAGTAAGGAAATGAATTTATTTGACAAAATACGCATAAGAACAAAAAGCAATAAACAGCCGAATAACAAGTAGCAATGAAATATTACCAATACGAAGCTAAGAAAATGACCATATATGATATCATAACAATGAGTACGATTCTGTAATAAGTAAATAACAATATTTAAATCATCATACAGGAGGTTCAGACACATACGATGAAAATCAGACCTAAGGTTAGGGAAAATCTCGCAATCTCATTTTTATCCAAGATTGTTTATACTTCAGAATTTACTGGGGAATATTTATCATCCACATCCATGTTTCCTCAATAGGTAATATTATTTCTATCCTCCTATAATAGATTAAATCTAATTTAACCTTTGGTATGTTTTTAGTAAAACATATGAAAGAAATAATTTGATGTTTTTAGTACGAGGTACTTTTTTGACTTTTCTGGCCAAAGTACGAGAAGAATGTTTTTTAACCTATACGATCTGAATGGATTTTTAGAAGATTATTTCCATGAAGATTACTTTACAAGTTTTCATGCTTATTTTTATTCAACTTATTTTAGTTTAAAATTTTATTACATTCTAAGAAAGGAAAAAAAATTAAGTAGAAAGGATATTTTCCTCAAGAATGGAGTTCATGTGTTTTATCAAAATTATTTTCCATCTAAGATAATATATGGTTCTGTTTCTTTCCATATTTTTAAATTGATTTGATTATGTTAGGATGGAATTATTTTTATGAAGTCCTTTAATTTTATATGGATTATGTTATGATGACATGATGTTTAACAATCCCATTTTTATTACATGGGTTATGACATGATGTATGATTTATGATTTTGTGGCACACATAAGAATGGTTTCATTTTGGGATGGGTGGGACTTATATCTTCATCTAATGCATTGTTTAATGATTTATATCTCATGATATAGACATGGCTAGAACGACAGGTTAATCCGGATCAGTGATACATGAGTGAAACGAGGAGTGAACTTGGTTCAGAAATGGACTTTGTCTGCTAAGATAGTCTTGGAAATGAGTCTTGACTACTAAGAAATGATTCTCCATGATTATGTGTGTATGTCAGAATGTTTTAGATTATGATTATTTGGATTACATTTCACTACTATGATTTATTCAATGTTATGAAATTAAGATCTCTTTTGCAGGTTAAGATTTCCAAAATGTTATGTTATTATGAATTTTATGTGAATGATATTTCTTTTGTTTACACTTAGTGAGCATTTGAGCTCACACCTTTGTATGTTTTCTTTTCCCCAGGTCAGGAATATGGGTATTAAGTAAGATATGCCAAAAGGGACTCTAGATATGACAAAATAAAAGGGAGATAGTGTACACGATTTATGAACTAGTTGTTTATGTTTCCCAGTTTCTAAAGACACTATACCTTTATGGTCCTTTCATGGTTATGTTATATGTTGTAATAAGTATGCTTCAATTCTGAAGTAATAAAAATTTATGTAAAGTATGGGTTGTTATAATAATGTAGCTCATTTATGTACTCATCATTATTATTCCATGTTTCCAAAGGCACAATACAATTATAGTCTTTATGTTTGTGTTTGTTTAATTTTTTGTGTTTTCTATAAAAGTTATGTAATGTTATTGTTTTAAAATCATTGTTTTTTATGGAATTTCACATTGTTAATCATATATTATGATAGATAAATATTCAAAATCATAATATATATCTCTCAAGTCATCATCTATTTTGGATGAACATATGGAAAATCCTTAAATTTCCCCTCACATTCGTTATTAACATGATTAATTTGGGTTTTCTCCATTGAATTAAAATAAAAAATTTAGTGTGATATACAATAATTATAAGGGTAAATTACATAATAATGAAAAAAATCACCAATAAAATTCTTAAATAATTAAAACTTAGATTAAATATTTGACAATTTTTTCTTATAATCTTTAAAAAATAATTAAAAAATATATATTCTATAGTGTATTATAATAAGATTGTGAATTTCCAAATATCCAATGGGAGTGTCCAAACTGGTCTGCATAAAGGAATGATTTCATTCACTAGGTGAGGATCGACTTACACTCAATGCATTCTTTTCATTTACTTTACCCTAGGTACCCATGTTTTTTACCTACAAACACTTGTAATATCTAGAATAAGGTATAATTTTTCAGAAACCCAATTCTCGATCCTTTAAAAAAGTCCTATGATATGTTGCTATACCAAAAATTGATCATATAATTATTCTCAGAGATATACCTAGAAATATCCTTAGACATATACATAAGAATATCCAATCTATCTATAAATTTTCTAAATTCCTAACCTTAAAACATTTACTGAAAAATTATTCTAATAAATACTATAATGTCCATGAATATTAACAACTAAATATCACATTTTTTAGATGAATATTTAATATATTTTATAAACCCATTCATAAGGACCACAATAGATTAGTTCCTTTAGAGACTAATTGTACAAACTTTTTATTTCATAAATGATATTTAATATCTCCCAAATAGATCTTATCACATAATATTCCTCTATGGAATACCATATCTAATCCTTTATTCATAACCTAGTGAAGGAATCATAATAACTAGTGAGGTCACATGATCTATAACAGTACCAAAAAGAGATATCAATGATTATCATGAGCATAAGGAATTATGAACAGAGATTAATACTTGAAAATAAAAAATATTGTCTCTAAGAAAATAGTCACGATGTCATGGAATATATCATGGAATATTATTACAAATGAATCTTGTTGGAAAATATACATATGAAAAAAAAATTACATTTGACTTGGAATTGTGGTAGACTCAAAAAAATATAAATAATTGAACATGTTAAAATATAAAAACGTTCAGTAATTAAGCTAAGGCCATCAAATGAGGAACTATAAAACACTTATATAAAATTAATGTATAAGAATGTTCTTATAGACGTTAAATCTATGAGATCCAAGACTTAAACCTTACATAATCTAGTTTTAAGTAATGAAATCACATTAAGGATCTTTTCATTTAGGGATATTTATGTAATTAAAACAAATATAGTATATAATGACTCAAATTTATGAACATTGGACACCATTACAACAATATCCATTCCATCCATAGTATAAAACTTTTAAAACTAAACAAGATTTATTTTTTTTCATAAAAATCTTCATGACGTCTTACTTTTTCATACTCTTCCTTTTAACCTGTGAAAACATATAATAAAATTGTAATGATCACATAAAACACTATTTGGGATATAAAAAAGTAAAGAAAATGTTAGTCCATAAATATTTATAAACCCTTGAAATTATAATAATCATGAAAAAATCATTTCAATCCTAAAAAAAAGGTAACTTGTGGAATACATATCATACTTACAATGTAGAGTTCACATCTACATAGGGAGTATCCTTCTTGGTTATGTTTGGAATAGCAATTAAAATATATTACCGAAATATATAAGAATAATTCTTATTGTTTACTCTATTTAATTACCCAATGCATTAGTGAGATTTCACAATTTCACCTAACTTCAGTTTATCATGGAACCACCGATATACATAATCAATTCCCATGAACAATAACATTATCATAACACATTAACAAGCATAAAGAAAAGTAGACATTTATACATTGGAATCATAAGATATTGTTTCAATATATTTATATAATCATTCCATTCTCTAAATAATTTACAATTCCAGAATACATAAAAAGGTAATATGGTATTTAATATTCTTTTAAATAACATTATTTATTGTAGATGAAGCCAGATACCAAAAAAGGTAATGGTGACGGAAAGGTCGTTGTCACATAATATGTTAAAAAATAATTCCATTTTTGATTTAGTAAAACACATCATATAAAAAAGATTCCTTTTGTATTTTTTTGAATAAAATTTAATTTACAAGGGGTTATTTATTCCATATATAATATAAAGAGGTGAATATTATCCAAAGATGTCTCAATGAAAGATGGTTGAGAAGAATTCCCTTCACATGAGTCTGACTAATCTTGTAAAATCATTATATTCATGAATAATAAACATTAGATAAATTATACATACTTGAAATCCCTTTTCAATTTTATTATTATTTTATATCACTTATTACCATGTTATAAAAATTACATAATTATTTAAGTTCATTTCTATGTTTTGTCGATATTTATTACTTGAGTCAAAAAAAACATGGGATTGATGACACTGGTCCATGTGGTCATAAGTCCATAATATCCATAATAATATCCAAGACATTATTATATACTTTGTATATAAATTATACAATTAAATTAAACAATTATGTGTGGTTATGAAAAATGAACAATGTTATAAACATGGAGATTGTATGTTGTACATACACATCAGTAATGTATTCGTTTTTCATTGATAATTATGTAAATAATTTAAGTTCTATTTTGTCATTAAAAATTTATTATAACTTCATTAATATCATAATAATCATTTTAACATACATATAGTTACATACAAATTATATAACGAATAAAAACATGTCACATCACTTCATGGATGTGATATTTCACACGTACACCCGAACGACATTATCATTTTCCGGTGAATGGAATGTAACAATTAAATTGATATATTATTATCATGTAATGACTAATATTTCATGAATATAGCATGTAAACATTAATTTCATTATCATAACATGTCTTGAGAGACAGTTATGAAAAATGAATTAGATCGGTTCGTGGTGTTTATAGTTCACATGTACACACGAATGATTAATTAAATTCCATTTTGATGGAATTGGAGGTATATTTAGGTGATGATATTTATATTATAACATATCATTATATTGACGATACTGGATATATTATCTCATCGTTGTTGGTGTAGAATTGGTGGAATTGGATGATGAAAAAAATAGAAACACTTAATGAGAATGGAACCTCTTCTTCGATTTATCACCCTTGAAGAACACCATAACACCTCAATGAATCATGTTATCTGTTAGGTCTACAAGGATGAATACCCTGAGAGGGGGGGGGGTGAATCAGGGTATGACTAATTTAAAATTAATGCCTGTTCTGATCTTGTTTCGGTGTTAAGAAAAACACTATTCTCTCTCTTTCCTGTTGCACAATATAAACAGAATATAAAGCAAGCACATGACACATCAATTTTACTTGGTTCACCGCTAAGGGATACGTCTAAGGAGCACACAGACACAGGTTGTCGGTCATACCAAATTCCACTACACTTCACTAGTTGTGGATTACAATGATTGGGTACAATCACTATGTCCCAGGCTTACTACCTTTGCATGGTTTAGGGTCATCTCACTGCTTTCCCAAGGGTCACTCCCTATTTCTCTCTCTCTGGCTCACTGTCGGTGGTGAGGATCACCTTCTTCCTTTTCATAAGCTCGCTGCTCTGGAAGGGAATCTTCTCACAGTTTATAGACCTGTAGGTCTCTTCATTTGCATGAATACATGCATCCTTAACAGTTGATGGATGCTATGTTATAGTCCAACTTTCATCCACTGATTAATACCACTTCGCCTCTTAACCACTGGGAAATTCCTTTGGAAACACCTTCGCAAAGCACCCTACTTCGAGAGGCTCCCAATTTCGCAAAGCTCATACAATCCTTCGCGAAGCTCCTACCTTTTCGTGAAGCACTCTCGCAAAGCACTTTCGCGAAGCACTCTTGCGATGCTAAAGCCGCCACAGAGCGACGTCCCTCGCAAAGCTCACTGAGCCAACGCGGAGCTCACAACATTCGCGAAGCTACAATAGCTGCCGTGAAGCTCCTCTTTCGCGAAGCACACTGGCTACGTGAACCACCTTCGCAATCCGAGAGAAAAATATATTCTCTGAAAATTATATCTACTTCTCTCGAGGGGGATGAACAGTATTTATAGGCGATTACACCGAACCTCGACCCTTCCACGTGAATTCAATGCCATATCATCTCAAATCGCGAAGCTCTGAAGTTTCTGCCTGAATTCTGTCTAAATTGCGAAGCACCATGACAATTTTCTGATCGCAGAGCTCGTCGTAATGGCGGAGCATTACCGTCAACATTCCTTCACACCTTCTCCATGAAACTCCCTCGCAAAGCCCTTCCACCGCTGCGATGCGCTTCAACTCTGCCATTCGCGAAGCTTTGACGTAATCGCAAAGCATCACCGCCTCCATTTTTCCGGCCTTCGCGAAATTCAATCCATGCATCCCATCTTCGCAAAACTCATGCCTTTTCCATATAAAAATATGATCTTCATGGAAATCCTATTTTCGCGATGCTCACCAAACATCCAGATCGTCCTTTCCTTTTTCATCGTTCAGTTTCAACAATGATTGTCAAAAAATTCTCAGGAAGTCGACAATTCTCCATGGAAACCTGCATTGTCAACAAACACAATCAACCCAAAAATACTGCAATGTTACCTTGAGGGATTTTTTCCCAACATTATGCCAAAAATAATGCATAAAAACATGATTATAGATTATTAGAAGAGTTGTTTTTGCAGATCATGGCCATAGAAAATGGTTATTGATGTGTGAATATTAGAGAAGAGTGGGTTCCTTTTTATTGGAGAGGGGAGGGTGACCCGTGGAAACTCTTAAAATATTAAATTAATGTAAATTAAGATTATGATACAAATGACTTAAAATTGATATAGGTAGAATATAATTTGAGTATTAATCTAAATCATTTCATCCTAATTTTTTTTGACTTGCATTTTTTTTGAAACATTATTTTTTCAGTCTACCCATATTTATTTTCCTGTCATTTTAAATTTTGTAAAACATTTTATATATTAAGAGGAAATAAATTTTATTTATATGAGAAAAATTTCCCATAATTGTTCACCAAATGAAATTTTAGAAATTATACTAATCACATTGTGATTTTTTATTTTTTTTGGAATTTCCAATAATTTAATAAATTATTATTTTTATAAAATATGAATGATGTCAATTTTAATACAATTAATTTTATTGAATTTAAATAATATCCAAACAGAGAGATAAAATTGAACCAACCAATTTAATAGTCTTATAACATGTCAAATTCACCTAAAAATACATATATGGCCTAAAATATTTCAAATAATATTTATTTAAATATTTATAACATCATTTCTTTGATTCTTTAGTTAACAATGCCATCAATGAATCATCATAGTGTCAGAATTTAATTAAATTATTATATGTCTAAAAATTAAATAAATAAAATTATTTATATAATCTTATTAAATTTATAATGACTATTTATAGTTGAATATATCACATATATATCCCCATATTAAAAAAATAGTAATAAGAGTCATGTTTATGATAATTTTTCCTTTACTTTATATTTAATGTTATTAATGTCGCAATCACACACAAGTGACATAAAAATGACACATTTTAATTATAATAGTTATATTGGATAACCAGATCTTATCTAGTTAGAATAGGTCATATTTTCTGGTGGTTTTTTATTATTATAATATTAATTTTACTCATAGTTACATTATTTAACTTTAAACTGTGGTAAATAAAATACTGATGATATTTTACAGAAAAACAAATTTGATCATATTAAACCCCATTTTTTATATTTAATGAAATATTTAATATTAGATTTGGAAAATTCAATTCAAATACATTACAAAATTATATTTAAAATTAATTACATTGTCAGAATGAGAAAACATGTTTTTAAGAAGTAACAATTATCAAATGATTTACATGTGTTTATTTCATATTTCCACGTGAAATTATATCCATGGAAAAACATTTAATTAAATGATTAAAAAATCATGTAAATATAATTTAAAACCAATTAAAATGAACATACAACCATACAAGTAAATTTCTTGGAAATATTTCTATCAATTAAAATGTAGTATATATCATTATTTACTATAATATAATTTTTATCAGAAAAATATGAAAAATTTAACCAAGGAATATTTATACGTATTAATTCCAACTTAAAATTTTATTTCTTCCAATATAAGACTTAAAAGTTACAAAAACTATATTTAAAAAGTGTTCTCTATCAAAGGCGGTAAAACTATCTTTTAAAAAACAATATAGTATTTAATGCTTAAATTTGGATTTATTCCCATTAAAATCCTATAAAATTTATTTGATTAAAGAGAAACGATTTAATAAACATGTTTAAACCTAAAATATGTATTTATTTTTATTTCATTTTATAACATGGCTAGATGATAAATACCATTTAAAATAATAATATTAATAGTGTATTAATTTTTGGTATTTCTCAAACTTGTGGGCAGTGCAAGATTTCGGAAAAACTATTATTTTGTGTTGGGTGCACTATCAGACATTAAATCACCATTTAAGTTAATTTCACATATAATTCAACAATATTAATAAATATAAAATTGTATTATTCTATAAATTTTTGGGATGTTACATCCTTCTGCCCTTTTTGAAATAGCATCCTTGAAATTTTATACACATATAAATTAAGTTGGAATATTTCTTTACCATATCATTTTCAGATTCCCATGTTGCCTCTTCAAACATTCGGTTTTTCCATTATACATTATCATAAATAACCAACATATTTTGTAGCACATGTTCAATATGGTTAAATATCTGAACTGAATGTCCCTCATATGAAAGAATCTCTTCCAATTGAACTATATATGGACTAAAAACATGAGAGGGACTTGAAAAATGCATTCTTAATATTTAATAATGAAAAAAATTCTCTACCTATGACATACATAGAGGTAAATTGACTGTCTAGGCCACTGATCAAACTTTCTCTAGGATTTGATAGTTCCCAATGAACCGTAGACTAAGAATCCATTTTTAAAAAAACATGTCACACATTTATAAGGTGAAACTATAAGAAACACATGATCAATGAAATCAAAAGAAATATCCTTCCTCTGATTATCGGCAAAACTTTTCTACCTTATCGAAGATATCCCCATGTGTGTCTGAATAAAATGGTATTTTTTTCAATGTCTTCTACCAATTAGGTTCCCATAAACTTCCTTTCACCAACTGCAACCCAAAAGTTGGAGTTTGAACCAACGTTTTAAAAAATGCCTCATATGGTGTCATATATATATTGGAATGAAAACATTTATTATAAGAAAACACAACTAATGAAAGATATTGATCCCAACATCCCTAGTAGTCCATTGAAGATACACGTATAAAATCTTATAAGGTTTTAATTGTTCATTATGACTTTCCATATCATTGAGAATGAAAAAGATATACCGGAATTTAATTCAATCCCGAATGACTTTTAAAGGCCATTATAATAGATAAAAGTGTATCTGGGATCATGATCGGATATAATGAAGTGGGGAACATAATGTAACATGACTATATATTTATCCAACAACCGAGAAAGATGATCTATATAAAATATATCTAGAATAAGAAGAAAATACAATGTTTTAGTCAATATATCATAGATAACTCAAATTTCATTTTTACAATGAGAGGTATTTGGTAATCCCACTACAAAATGCATCAAAATATTTTCCCATTTCAACTCTAGTTCTAGAAATGGACAAAACAACCCTTTTGGTGACTACCACTCTTATTTACCTTGTTGAAATGTCAAACAATTCACACTAAGGTCAATAAATATTTTTTCATTCCATACCGCTTGTAATACATCTAAGGATCTTTTTACTTATTAGTAAATCCTGGATAAAAAGAAAATAATGAACTAAGAATTTCACATAAAATCACATTATATAAATATGAATCCCACAGAACACATATCCTCTTCCCAAACCCAATATATATTCATTATCAATTTTAAATTTGCGAAAATTACCCTATTTAACCAATTCTACATTTTTATGTAATTCATTTTCTTCCTTATACACATTATTAATTTTATCATATAGAGGCAATTACACTGAAACCTAAAAAAAATAGGAATTTCTTGCAACAAAAATATCCATTTCAATGTTAAATAAATCATTAATCAATGGTCATTTTCTTAATATAACATGTTTAACATATCATTACCTTTATGGAATAAAGCATCAACACATTTTTTTTCATTTCCTAGATGGTAGTGAATCATTAATCATAATACATGACTAGATACAACCATATTTTTTGAATCATTTTCAACTATTTATTTTTAAATATATAATTCAAATATTTGTGGTCAATATATATTTCACATTTTACTCTATACATATGTTGAATCAAAAAATTGAAAGCAAAAAAACTAAATTAGGAAATTTTGAATCATGTATAGGATAATTTAACACAATAGTTTACAACTAACATGAGTCATAAGTAATTACCTGATCATTATATATTTAGAAAAAAACCTATCCTTTCAATAAAGAATCATTGTAGAAAATAAATTCACCATTTCTAAAAAAAGTGACTAAACTATAACATCCACCAATATTTTTCGAATGTCTTGAAAACATTCATCAAATCCATTTTTTCAAATGAATTTAACACCTTTTTGAGTTAACTTAGCTAGTGAGATAATTAACCGTGAAAACATTTCATCAAATATCTAGTTGTAACCTGGTAAAACACGAAAAATATGATTATTGGTTATATGTTTGGCTCTTGGACATCCATTAAATACTTTTTTTATAACAAGAAATATTTATTCCATATTTAGATAAAATGTGTCCATGTAATGAAATTTGATATAACCAAAACTAACATGTACTTAATTTCCCATACAATTTATTTTCTATTATGGATTGAAAAAAATCCTTAAATTATTTTCATGCACCCCATTACATTTATAATATAAAAAAATGTATTAATAAACACTAACAAAAACTAATATAAAAACTCATGGAATATTCTATTCATAAAAACTATCAACAAATTAGGTGCATTAGTTAACCCAAACAACATAACAAGAAATTCTTAATGGCCATATCTAGTACGAAAAATGGTCTTCAGAAATTCTAAATCATTTAATTTCCACTGATGGAACCCTGAACCCACATCAAATTTCAAAAAAAATTTATCTCCCTGGAGGTGATAAAAAAATTATCAATATGTGGAAAATGATACACATTCTTAACAAAGAAATTATTAAAGGCTCTGTAATCAATTAAAAGTTTTCTTGGACCATCATTAATTTTAACAGATAATATTTTAGAACCCCATGTTGATGTGATAGGTCTAATGAATCCTTTATATAATAACACCTGTAATTTCTACTTTAACTCTAAATGTTCAATCAGTGCTATTTTATAGAGGTTTTTTAAAATTGGATTATCATCTGGAACTATGTCAACCTTAAATTCAACTTCATGATTAGGTATAGTTCCATGAAACAAATCATGGAAAACATCAAGATACTGATTTACCGTAAAAACATCATCAATGTAAAAAATTCCTCTGTTTCAACTATATTTGTATGAAAACATTAATTACTATCATTTATAATTTTCTCAGCTTCTTTATATTTTATCAATTTTAGGTGTTCATTACTATAAACAAATTGAACATCTTTCTGAAAAGAAACATCTTCATAACTACATTCAATCTTATCTTGGTAAACATAAAGATAATACGTACCCAGAGTAACATCAAAATCTACTAGAGTAAAATAACATGTTTTTCATGTAGATTCATTTTACATACAAGGAAAGGAATAATAATTTAATATCTATTTGCCTCATCATTTCCAATTGGTATTTTTACCATAACTTCATGATTTGTTTCTTAAAGTAGATTTCCCAATTTACCAAAACGTTTCTTAGAAATGAAAGAATGTGTAAACCCTGAATCAAACAACACGTTGGAATAATTAGAATAAATAAAAAATGCACTTGATACAATGTCATATAATTCCCTAACATCTAATGAAGTAGTTGAAAAGGATTTCACCACACCCTTTTGATTATAATCGAGTTTCTTCCCTTCATTCATGTTCTCCATCAGACATTCATTTTCATACTAACACATATCATTGCACATAAAAATTTTAATATCTATAAATAATAATTTCTCTAAAACCACTATCTTTATCATTTTCAGCTCAATTAAAAACATTTTTTCTCTTCTTTACACATTGGAAGAAGACACACAAATTCAAAAGGCATAACCTATTTTTCTTTTTACCACAATTTTCCCAAACTATAAAATCAATTTTCATACCATCAGATTTTTTTGATGAAATATTAGCTTTCACATTCCACCTCAACCACTTATTCAATTGTTTTTCAATGAACACCTGATGACTACCAAATTCCATTTCCAAATTCTCTACACATAAACAAATTAGAACATTTAAACTCATCAAAAGACAATGACCTTCAATTATTTGGGTTAATAGTGATTAAAAATGATTTATTTTATTATTTGGAAATTAGATGAAATATAATGTGAAACTTTCTAGTATAGTTAATTTCACTTCTTATGCAGCCACTATATTAACCACCTTCTTTAATTGAATTAATTGTTTTCTATAATATGTCAAACCGATATAGGAAAATATTTCTCAAGAAACATACATTTAAATTTACACCAATTTAGTGCATCATGCTCCCCAATCATTTTGATATTCTTAACCACTGACCTCTACTGATCAGCTTCACCTTTAAAATGGTAAATAATAAGAGAAATATTGTGATTTAATAAAGAACCCATGAAATCGAAAATAAGTTCTAGTGATTTGATCCTTCACTCAGTATGCATGGGGTTAGATGGTCCTTTAAATGATAGAGGATATTGCCGTATGAAATTATTCTATACTAACCTATTCTTCTGTATTTGATCTGGCTAATCTCATTCATGGATACCAAACCCATTTATTTCCTTATTCAACTATGTCACCACAACAACATTTTATTCAGTTCCCATTAAAACTATTTCATTATGCTAATTTGGAGGGGGGTTTTCCTCCTGATACTATCCCAACACAACTACACTACATCCTCTACAGAAAACCATTTTGAACTTATCGACATGGGAATATTTAAATACTATATCATTTAAAGTTTAACCTAATGTAAAAAATAATTTATGGATAATATAATAAGAATATCATATCCCCTAAATTTATCTAAAATATCCTCTAATACCAACTATAAGCTCCTAGAATTAATAATTACTTAATCATGAGTTATGTCAAGAATTCACATTGAAGATCTTTTTGGTTTTACTATTTTTGGGAATTAGCACATAGTTAATATATCATAACTCAAATTTATACAATGTGGACACCAATAAAATAATATAACTTCTTCCACAATATAAATCTTTTAAAATTAAACATTGATTCTTTTTCATGATAAAAATATTATTAACTTCTTCATTTCTCTTACCCATCGGTATACCCTATGAAAACATTTGAAAAACGTCGGATAAGCCCAAAAAGATCAGTATGGGATTTAAAACAAGGGAATAAAATGTTAATTAATGAATATTTATAAACCCATTAAATCATAATAATCCTATAAAACTTCATAGAAATCATAAATCATAATGTTAATATATTGAATCCATGTCATACATAAATTTTAACTTTCACAGTTGCGTTGGGAGAAACCTTATTTTTAGGTTTGAAATACACATCACAATATATTCTATAAATATATTTAGAGAAACCTTGTCATTTAACTATGTCTCATTACCCAATGCATTGCAGAGATATCATGTGCTAACCCTACCTCATTATATCAGAAACAAACCTATGGAAATAAACAATTCCTAAGAATTATAAAATAATCATAATACATTAATAAGAAAAAAGGAAAATCAAATTTCTTGCATTGTAATAACAAGATATCATTTCAATATATTGACATAACCAATTCATTATAAATAACACTTTCAAGAAAAAATACCAATAAAGGGAATATGGTATAAACTTTTTCATTTTAAACATTATAACTTATCGATGAATCCAAATAATAAATAATGGTCACATAGGCAAAAAGATCATTATCGCCACATATGTTAAAAAATAATTTTATTGTTTAGTAAAATATGTCATATAAAAAATATTTAAGTTGAATTTTTTTAATAAAATTAATTGTTAATGGGATTGATTATACACCGTATAAAACAAGGTATTATATATTATTTAATATTCCATAATGAATGGAGATTGTGACAATGTCCCTTACCATGTGTCCGAATCATCAATTGAAGCCTTTATATTCTTGAATAATAAAATTTGATAATTTCTATAGTGTTTAAATAATTTTAATATTTATTATTTCTTTTATATCACTTGTTACCATGTTATAAAAAATGAAATAATTATTTAAGTTCATAATGGACGATTTGTCGATATTTGGTACTTGAGTAGAAAACTAAAATAGTTTTAATGTCAGTAGTCCAAGTGGTCATAATTCCATCAACTCAAGAATAACAATCATGAAATTTTATTCATATTTATAAATAAATTATACATTTTAATAAATCAATGACTTGTTGTAATGAAAAATGAATAGTTATATAATCATGGAGAGAGTAATCCATACAAACACATCATAAATGTTTTCTATTTTTTATTGATCATTAAGGAAGGAATTGAATAATTATTTTATCTTTAAATAATGATGATTTTTTATTAATATCAAACTAATAATTTATATATACTTATATATATCATAATTGTGATTTAACAAATAAAAACGAGTCACATAATTTCTTGGTGTGATTATTCACACGTACTCTCGTACGATGTATAAGTTTTATAAAAATGGAAAGTAAGAATGTAATTGATATATTAGTACAATATAAGGACTAATATGTCATTAATATCATATATTATCATTAATTTTATTATTATAATCATTCATGAGATATGGTTTTGAAAAACAAATTAGATCTGTTGGTGGAGGTGATAGTTCACACGTACACACAAGAAATTAATTCCATTCCCATTTGGTGGAAGTAGTAATGGATTTCAGTGATGATATTATCTTAATAGTATCTTACATTGTTTATGATACTTGAAATGTTATCTTATCATGTTAGAAGAGATGTCATTGAATTATAAGACGAAATAAAATACAAATACTTAAATAAAATGATACCCCTTCTTCAGTTGATCACCTTTGAGGAGCACCTTAACACCACAAAGAAGGTTTTTCTGCCAATATGAAGTCCTTAAGAATGTAGGGAGGAATTATAATAATAGGATTAGGTAGATTGTGTCTTAACCATATGTGTTTTCAAGTGTAATTATTTGAGAGTAGTGGATAAATTTTTAAAGGAGAGGGGAGGGACACCCATGGATACTCTTAAAATATTAAATTAATACAAATTAGATTTTTAATCAAAATGGTTTAATGTTGATAAATATTGAAACTAAGATGAGTATATTTCTAAATCCACTCAATCAATAATTTTTTTATTTTTTTAAACATATCATTTTTTACCCTTAATTATTCTATTTTTATTATTATTGTGCGAACAACATTTTAAATACAAAGAAGCAGTAAATCTTACTTATATGGGACCAATTTCCCATAATTAGAAAATTAATGAACACTTCGACATTATTATAATCACTCTGTGATTTTAAGAAAATTTTGGAATCTTATGTACTTTAATAAATTATTATTTTTATAATATATAAATGATATCAATTCTTTCATTATTTGTATACTAAATATAAATAAAATTAAAAAATAGTGATAACATTAAACAAACCCATTTAGTAGTCTTGTATCATTAAATATTCACCTAAAAAATTCATGGATGACTAAATATTTTAAATAATATATATTTTTATATTTATACTATCATTTGTTTAACTCTTTCATTAATAAAGAAGTCTCTACATCATTATTCTTTCATAAATAAATTTTTTTAATGGATAAAAATTATAAATAAAAAACATGGTTTATGTAATATTTTTGTATTTCAAATTAATATTTATAGTCTATGATATCTCTTATATAACACCATATTAAATTTTTTTTAGTTATAAGAGTCATGTTTACAATTACTTTTAACTATATTTTAAATTAAATGTTATTATTGAAATAATAACACCCAAGTGTCTTATAAATGTCAATGTTAGTCCAAAGGGATGTATTAGTCAACAATATCTCATAAAATAGTATTAGGACATGTTTTAGGTTAGTTAAATATTATTATAATTTTATTTTTACCCTTATTTTCATGATTTGCTCTTTATCCATTGTAGATAAAATACAAAAGTTTATATTCACCAAAAAGTATGTGAGAAGATTTGGATATGTCATGTTTATATTAAAACCATATTTTTTATATTTTTAGCTTTTAGATGTATAATTTACTTGAGAATATTATAAAATTCTTAGGGTTCTAGGATGGAGAGTGTTTCATAATGTGTAAACTATATTTTTATGGGACTAAAAATATTCTTTAGTGATTGGATGGTTAGGAGATTTATTCTCTCATTTCATAGGATAGAGGTTGATGTTGGATAACGAATTTGGAAGTTTATAATTTTAGTAATGTTTATAATAATAAGAAATAATTTTATTTGGAAATTTTGATTCTAGGATTAGTGTTTTTCTTCACATTACATGGAATTAGTGATACTTTAGGGGGTATTAGAAGGTACGTTTATGATTACTAATCCTTGAGAGGTCTGAGTTAGGATATGAAAAACTCATGATGACATTTTTTGATGATAAATACATTAATTTTTTGGTGATAAGTGTTCTAAGAAATTTTATTTATATAAAATTAAATTTTATTATTATACATACAATTATGTGATATATATTTCATATAGGATTACACACTTCTAGTGTTAGTTAATTGGATAATTTGAGTTATCATTGTGTTCTAATATACTAAATAATTATTTTGGGATTATATGGGCTCATTATATTTGTATATTTATGATGAATTATTGTCTGTAGTGATTAATGGGGGATTACTATGTTGTGATGTATCACATCGATACATAAATAATCTAATGAATTTCAACATTGACATACAGTAAAAAAATATTTAATTTATTGGGAATATCAGTTCTAAAAATTTATTATGATGTGGGTACTAAACATGATGTATGATTAGATACTTTTTTCACTTATCTACCCCATGAATATAGTAGAATAAATTATTATTTAGGAAAAATAGGAAGAATCAAGTGTTGAGGTAGCATAGTTATCCCATAATTACAAGGCATGATTTTCTTTATATGTCTTGTCACTTTTTTATTTAATTTTTATGAATACAAATTATATATTTTGGTTTATTTTATAGAACCATCAGGTATGTGGTGTCCCAAGATTTAGAAAATCTAAGATGTTGACTTCTTTATTACAATGGAATACTATACAAGGTATCACATCCTAAAGGGAAAAATAGTTTAGATGTCTTGAAAGACTAGATACATGAACGAGTATCATACTAAATTAGAAAACACAAATGATAAAATTATTATTTTTTCAATAATAACATTATTCAATATAACATATCATTTATTCTTTTTTGAATTGCCCCACATTTTTTACTTGTACTTTTTTCATTAATAAAATGGACTTTTACATGAGTCTTTTGAGTAAAAATATATGATATCACTACAGGTCAATCATTGTACAATTCATGGAATCCATGGGAAAGGATAAAATATAATGGTGAGATAAAATTTATAGTAAGGGTTTGGTAAATTATATTCTATTTTGAATAAATATTCCTAATCAACATTCAAAGGAATATAACCGAACAAGCTAGTAATTTAATCAATTATAAAACTATCTAGATTAGATAAGGAATAATAATAATGGAATGAAAAATAAATGAAAAAACATTCCTTTTAAAAAACATGATTATTAATTATATATAATGAATAATCATTATATAAAATTAAATAACTGAACACACATGAAAATTAAATATTTTAACATTCGTGAAAAGATGAAGAATGACTAATATTTAAGGGTAAATATTTAAAAACACATTTAATTTATTCAATAACTAAAAATGAAATGAAAAAATTTTAATTTTATAGTTAAAATATAATGGATACTAATAATAATTTAATACTCAATGAATGAAATTCTTAATTATAGGATTCCATGATTAGATGCATCATGATACATCCATTATCCCATCATTTTAAATATAGTTTAAAACTACTATTAAAACCCCATTTAATGAATGTTTACAGATATATATATATATATATATCATGATATATTTTTATTAATCAATAGAATATAAAATATCATGGACCACCCATTACTTTAGATCTAAATCATTCTATATTTATTTAATAATATATTTAATTCATAAAGGGTTATGATGATAATTTGATTGTGAAATTAACCCTCACATTAATCATGACATTTATGTGATAATTATTAAATTTATTCTCTATGTGTATTAATTGGTAATAGAAATAAAACAAGTGTAAATGAAACATAAGCTAATTTTATGTCATTAAAAACACAATCATAGAATATTAGTGAGTAAAAATAAGTAATATAGCCTACTGAAAAGAAATTTATTTAAAAAAAATTTACCATTGGGAAACTTTTAAATCAAATATATTTGGATTAAATAAATGAAATTGAAACATAAAATAAAATTAATTTGTAATGAATCAAGATATTTCCTAAAAATGGTGTATTATATATGCCACATAAAACAAATTAGTTTCATGACATTATAATATGGATCAACA
The DNA here is from genome assembly GCA_963277665.1 of Viscum album. Classification (NCBI taxonomy): domain Eukaryota; kingdom Viridiplantae; phylum Streptophyta; class Magnoliopsida; order Santalales; family Viscaceae; genus Viscum; species Viscum album. The sequence goes on along the minus strand of OY728129.1, from coordinate 273,427,290 downwards.
ATGAGAAATAATGAGGAAGTCCATTACCTCATGTTTTATATTGGTTGAACATGATTAAATATATATATTATAGTGGTTTTTAAAACAATATTATGTTCTAAAATAACATATTAAAATTTATACTATCAAATATTGTCCTTTTAGAAAATATTATCTACCATTTTTTAGTAACCATTAATTATTTTTAATGTTTTCTAGTGTTAATTGCATTATTTTCTTATTCTTGCATTTTCATGAAAAGGTCGCTTCGTGGTAATATTATATAACTCCATGAATAATTGAATAATAATATTGAAATAATCATCAATTTAAATTTAAATTATACTTTTATTAATAATCATAAAATGTGGTTTTTATAAATCAAATATGTTATGAACATAGATACAATAGTTTATATTCAAGAATAAGTAATGTTTCCATTTTCCAACCATCCTTTTAGAATTTATTTATGTTATATTTTACCTATAAATAATAATAATAATATTATCACAAATGAAATGTTATTTCATTATATATACTTATATATATATATATATATCATCCATGTGGTTTTGTTATGAAAAAAGAGTCAAATCACTTTATAAAGGTGGTACTCAACACATATGCAAACGATGCTATCATTTTTCTATGTAAGAATGAAAATGATATATTATCTTTTCATAATTATAAATATTTCCTAATTATAATAATTATTTTATTTATGTAAAATATATTAATTAAATTTATCCTTAGAACCATCCATGTGATGTGTTAGTGGAAGACGAATCACGTCGCTTTGTGAGTTTCTAAACCCCCATACACATGAGTCATATAATTGTATCACCTACAGAATAGAATGTAAAAATGTTATATATTATATAATTACATAATAGTTATAATTATGTTAAAATTTTAATATATATACATTATATGCATGATCATACAAAATTGTGAGTGTCAGCAATGGAATAACAAATGAAATTATCACATAAGGTTGTATTCCACTATAAACACGAATGATTATTTCATAATCAATTTGATGGAAGTGTGAATAGTTATAGGTTGTTAAATTATTATAAAAACCCCTCAGTATATGGAATATATTATTTTTATTATATCATCATAGTTTAGTAATAATAATGTGTGCTTTATAAATAAATAAATTAAACATTATCTTTGATGAACGTAAAATCTCATTGGGAATACTTCGTAGGCTTACATATAAATACTTACTATGTAATATATATGTGATGAATAAGGATAATTTTATATTCAGAGGAAATTTTCAATGTAATTTTATTAGTTCATGGACTATACAAAAAAAATTTGAAGGTGTGGAGAAGAGAATAAAGTGGTTGTCTATCTATGAGTAAGGTGACTAAGACCCCTGTAGATTTTTGAAAAAATGTGTACACAATATTTTCACATAAAAAGGTGTCCTAGATGATTTATTTTCAACACTTTGATATTAAAAGGTAGAAATAAGTTCATATTATAGATTTAGTACATGTTTATTTTTAAATTGTACGCCTTATCATTTTGTTTAAATGATAGTAAATACACTTTCACCTTTACCACAATGAATGATTTTTCGGATTTATTACTATTCATTATGGGTAAAAATTTTGTTTACTTATTATATAGTTTATCTAATGTTGAAAAATATTTTGGATTAATTTTTTAAAAATTAATTTCACAGATGATGAATGATTTACTTTAAATGTTTACCTACTGATGTAATGCGAAAGTGAGTTTTAAATGAGAAAATATTCAGAGGAATACAATGTTTTTTTTGAAAAATTCATTATCAAAATGATTATAATCGCATAAATTTGATTAATAAATATTTAATTGAACTAATTTTACTGAATAAATAAATTAAAAATGTCATTAACCATTATAAATAATTTAAATGAAAATGATGGTTGTAATTATAATATAATACTGTTCAATATTCATCACAACATTTTTTTTTGTATTTTAGAAAAAAAATTAAATTTATGGTTATCTGTAAACAATAAATGGTTGAAAAACAAACATGGTAGAATGACCAAGGGGATCCACCATTGCAGGAATGAGCTAGACCCACCAAACAATTTAACCTCAAACAAACCACACATATCACACCAGTCACACAACTAGCCTAATAAAAATCTAGACAAGAAACTTCAATGGAGGATAACCCAACCAATGTTCAGGCATCGGCAAGGAATCATTTGTGTTGGGTGGTGTCAACGAAGAACATGAATCCCTGTGAAGGCTCCATGCTTCTCTTACTCTGCTCTGGCTTCAGGTACCTCCTTTACTCCTCGAGTTGGTCTGAAGAGGTGGCTATCACGCAAGCTATGCGAGGTGATGTTCGAGTGGTAAGCATCATTCAAAGAGTCTTGATCTTCATTCAGTTGATGCAGTGTCTTTTTGGGAGGTTTTTTGGTATGGTGATAGGGTATGAGGACTTCATATTGTTGATAGGTTTTGATGTTCTGTTGTGGTGTTTGATCGGCGATGCCGATGGAGGTGGTGGATTGGAGTTTGGTGTAGGCGGTGGACTTTGAATGAGGCTAGTGGTGAAGGCGAAGAAGTAAATGACTATAGTGACGTGATGACATGATGGAGATGACGGTATTGTGATGCTAGGCCAGTGAGAAATGATGCGATTAGGTTTTACTCGATGATGGGTTTCTCGGCCAGCACACTTTTCCCACGATTCAAATTTTTGAATTGGAATTTTAAATTTTGAATGTGGCTTTCTATGATCAGGTTTGTGGTGTATGTTGTTTTATGTGTGATGTTTGAAATTGTTATTCAATTTTTGGTAAGGTTCTCAACTAGCCAAAATGTGGCCATTTTTAGAAAATGAAAAAAATGATTTGAGGTTGAAACCAATAGAACACTAGAAATGTTCCACCATCAACCAATCTACCAACAGAAACCTAAGCATCATATAATCCATCAGACTAGAAAAAATGGGGTAATTCACAAAGGATATTGAAAAATGGAATGGGAAAAAATAATATGTAGAACATTTAACTACAAAAAAGGAACCAAAATGCACCACAAAGTGAAACAAAAGGGAACCAGGCAATGAACTATTGAGGAGAGGACATCATCAGCACCACACATTCTTGTATCTATCATCTATATCTGCATAAAAGCCTGTAAAATTTATGTTGAAAAACCTTAAATGTTATAAATACAAGGATACCAAACTACCAAAATGTAGTGATCACTCTAAAAAAACAAATAATCCCAGGCCACCTGCAAATGAACACCTAGTTCGTAAGAGATGTGACCCATCATTTTTGGGAAAAACATAAGCCATGTAGTGATGGAGGTATGAATCGGAGAATTAAGTCCCTAATGTTCCTCTCCATCAAAAGAAAATGATGTGCTGCCAAATATCATGAACACTAGCACTGAGCCCCGAATCACAACACACCACAAGAAGTTGATGCTCACCGAAGAGCTCAAGTATCGACAGAACCAACCAAAATCTAGAAACAAGGAAAAAATATATGGAGAAGTGATAAGAGATAATGGGTGGTAGAAAACCAATAAATCCAGATCACACACTCGAATACAACTTATTCACCAAAATTCCTATAAAAATGATCATAATAAATTTTCAGTATTCATTAAAAAATGAAATATTTTTGAAAAATTAAAAAACTAACTGAAATAATATTTTGTTATTATTATCTTTAAAAAATAAGTTAATTTAATATTTAATATTTTCTATAATATCTATAACATAAATTTAGGTTTTCTACATAATGAATGACTAAACAATCTTTTCAAAAAAATTGGGTTTTCAAAAAACATTTCTTTTTGTGTTTTATGTTTCAAATTTATTTTCAAATAAATTTATAAAAAAATTCTTAATTGAAATATTATTATTCACTACATCCAATTTAATTTAATATTTATAATTTTTTACTATTATATAGTTCATTTTTACTAAGGGTTGGGTGCTCCCTAAAATATAAATGAGATTAAATTTAATGAAATATATTTTAGTGTTATTTGTTCATCATGATTCCTGTCACATTAAATATCAATAAAATGATCATAAAATATTAGGCTCTTATTTTCTAGAAACGTAAATATTGTTTTCCCCAAAATTTAGTAATGATCTCATATGTCAACTGTTTTTCATTAGAAATTACCGTTTTTGAAAAATGATCATCATAAAAGGCATAATAAAATATCATCATTATAAGAGTGAATGGGAATTATAAAATACTTATGGTTTAATAATGTATTAGTTTTCCTTGAAAGATAAAATTGAATGAATGTGATGATATATACATATAAGAAAACTGTAAATAATTATACTGAGTGATTATGTTGACTGATCATTGCAAAGTGAATGATCAATGAAATGTTCTGGTCCTCAAAACCATAAACATATCTTAATTTAACACCCCATATGAATATTTATATAATAATTTAATGGGATATTTTTTTATTAAATTTCCATTTCCTAATGTTGAGGAATAATTTTTATATATAAAAATATACATAAACATATTTACTTGAAACGTTTTTAATTCATATGCACAGTTTAATTCCTTGGTTTTTCTTCGATTGATTTTTAATTCATCCCTTAATCCATGAAATGAATATCCAAAAGATATTTTTTAATCACAAATCAATAAAACTAAATTTTAACGGAACACATTATCCACAAAAGAATAATAAGTAATTTTATTGTCTCTAACTATTTTCCAAAATCAATATGGTAAAGACACATTATCAAATATAATAAATTAATAATAGAACATAAAAATTAATACCTTCAGTTCATCATTAATATTTTTTAATTAATAATAATGACATAATATTTTGGATACTGGATAGACAAGTTGTATGATCTAAACTCATGTCTCCCTCCAATCTTGGGTTGAATCCCCAAGGCCATTCCAAATGTGATGTGTTGTCACCCAATATGTGGGTTATCTTTTCTATAAATTATATTAATATAATTCTTTTAAAATACTAAAAATATATGATAGAAATATTTTACATAGTATTAATCATTAAATAACACTTTTATTATAGTTTTCAATATATGATTTTTTGGCATAGTCTTATTATCTTATTTTTAAATTATTATCACTTCATTTCTGAAACTTTTAAACCTAAAGGATATCAATACCTATATTATTACGTCTATAAAAAGTAATGTATTTATTCATGAATTAACATTTCAAATAAACCAGTATATTTCCATAAATGTCTCAAAATTTATCCTTATTTTTTATATAATATCACCACATAAAACCGAAAAACAGTTTATTAAGTGTTTGAAAATGGGATCAATCATAACCACATTAACATATTTTGGTATCCACACTGATTATATTAATGAATACATATATTCTAATAATATTTAACAAAAACAATAAATGTATCCTGGTACAAATACTAAAATACCATTAGTAGAAATAAATCCATAATATAATTATAGGATCCTAATAAATTATTTAACCATTTCATTACATCATAGACCATTACATAGTCTAAGAGTTATCCTTTATTAAAGGAAATTTACTTGGATAATTCATTGGTTACAATAACCCATAATCATCAAACATAAATATAACATATTTTTAAATGAATTTTTAATATATTTTATAAATACACTCTTGATTACTGTAATTATTTAGTGTCTTTCAAGTCTAGAAACAAAATTATTATATTTCTGAAAGGATATTCCCACATCTACTCAAAAAATCATATCACGTAATACTAATCATAGGAATACTATACTAAAAACAATATTCTAATTCTGGATAAGGAATCATAAGAATATTTGATCTCAGATTCCAATTAAGGGAATGGAAGAGAGATATCAATGATTCTCATGAGAATACAAGAAAAAGAACCCAGATATAACATTTCAATATTATAAAATTAATATTAATGATTATAATATCAAGGCTTGGAACAATTATTGAATGTTCATAAAACATAAACTAAAAATGAACATTATCTATGAGAGAGTAAATGTTTTAGAAAATTTTGAATTATATTATACAAGTATACATTTAACACTATGAACATGATTATATATAAATACTACTACTAATTAAGTTATCAATGTGAAATTACTCCTTATGATAATTTTATGTAAATAAAACGAGGTTCACGCACGATCTTTTGGAAATGAAAGATATGTCCATGCATAAAATTATGGACATGATAACAAGGTCCATGAATAAAAATTTAGACATGGAATCCAGATTAATGAAAACATTTGAAGATGAAATCAGGTTCACATATAACATATGTACCTCATGATTCACCCATCATTAATAAGTGAAATTGTTATAGATATAGACCCCACCATTCACATAACAAATATATGCTTATGTCTATTATATGATAAAAAAACAACAATCATCATAGATTTCATGAAATTAAATAGATTTAAAAAAATATTTCACCAATGTATAACCCATGGAAAATGTATCAGGATTTATAAATATCAATCCATTGTAAAAATAACCCAAATAGGGAATGAATAAGGATGTTTTTCTTCGTTAATATCCCTAGAAATGAATAAAGGAAATCAAAGGATATTATACTAGATTGAAAATGATTTGAAAATACCAGTTGGAATAATTCAGGATAAAATGACTTTTCAATTTTCTAATCCAATCCCTTTTGTTAAAAATGAATGCACATATTAATAAAAAAAATCTTAACAAGATAAACATGTAAAATTGGAATATATGATTCAATAAACATAATCATTATGAATGATGTAAAATTCTCACATTATGTAAAAGTTAAAATAATGATTTCTTCTATATTTTGCACTACAAAAATTCTGTTGCTGGATTGCAAAACAAAATAATATTACATTCAACCATTTTTGTAAAACTGAAACACGGTTAAAAGTGACATTAAAAAATTAGAATATTATTATTTTTTTAAAACATGTACATTAATTAGAATTATTTCCTAATGAAAATGTTAAAATAAAAAAATTATGAATAATGATGGGATTTTGAAATAAACCCTTATAGTATTTGTACATTTTGAATCAAACGTACATGAAAAAAATAACATTAAATAGATATGTATTCCCAATAATTTTAGTGATAATAATAATAAACTAAATTCACATGATTTAAATACCCCTAAAAAATAAATATATAGTGTATAAGGAATAAATCCCATAAAAATATAAGTGAGATGAAAATCCCTTACCATAGGTCTGACTTGATTGAAATGTTCTTGAACATACACTATATTAAATTTAACATTATAATAAATACAGATGATAATAATTAACATGATTATTAAATAATATATAATCATTATATATATATATATATGAATATATTTAATCTCATCCAATATGATTTGTATAGAAAGTGAAGAACACCATTAATGGATATTGTTGGTCACATGTACAAATGAGTGATATATTCCCATATTAATGGATGAGAATAAATAAATGTAAGTAATAAATAAAATTTGATGAAACATTATAATATCATATATATAATTTATATTCATCATATACATATTCCATACAATCCAAATAAAATATAAAAGTATAATTAATCATATCTCTTCATAGAGGTGGTATTCCACACATACACATGACCAACGTTATCACTATCAAACTATTTGCAATGAAAAGTAGTAGATATTATATATTTATTAAATAATATCAATTCTATGATTAATATAATATAAAAACATTAAACCCATCATAGTAACCATCCATAAAAGTGGTTTTGAAAAATGAGGTTTTTCGTAATGTGGAGACTATATGTCATACGTCCATTCACCAGATACTTTCACACCATATTTGACGAGAAAGATAGTATATATTTGTTTTTAAATATTGATAATATAATTTTAGAATAGTTAGGATATTGGATTTAATATTTTTTTATAGATATAATAGATTCATAAGAGATAAATAAGAATAAAAAAGGAAACTGAATGGTTTTAGAAATTACCTATTCTTTGAAATGACTACTTTAGACCACCTATATTGGCCTACAAGGTATGCCATTTGAGTAGAATATGGCCTAAAAAATTTAGATAAGGATGTTTCTATGATAATTTTATTGGGTATGGTTGTGCTATAAATATCCAGGTTGTGTAAATAATTGAAGGATGATGTGTGATTTTACAATCTATATGAGGGGAAATTCTAGAATTTATCAAAAGGAATAAAATATATTATGACTATTCTAGATAAAAAAAGATTAAAAATAATCTATAAATATATTGGAAAATAAAAATTAGATATTCCTATTTCCCTTAGTTCTAATTAAATTTTTTTATTTTAATTAATTATATGACACATTAATCTCATGAAATATCATAATGAGGAATTTTGATAATATTCATTATATTAACTATAAAAACATTATGAAAAGATGTAAAATTAAGACCAAATGTTTTAATATCTCCTAGAATTTCTATTAAATATTGAAAACTATAATATTTCATTATTTATTACTAATTAAATGTCTTTTAAAATTTTTAGTATCATTTACATTATTTTTCATTTGTTTCAAAAATTTATGCATTATTATGGTGATAGAATTTTAGATAATTATTTATTAGATAAAAATTAAAATTTAATTTCGATAATAAATATAATTTTTTTATAATTTCAAAAAATAATTTATAGTAGACAATATCCACTACATTACATCATATTAAAATTGTTAAACTTATCAAAATATCATAGTGATTTTATTGACTTTTATTTGAATATAATACTATAGAGGTGTTAATAACATCCATGTTTTCCCCAAAGGTCAGAAATTAGAGACTTAAATAATTATTGTTGATATAAACTCATCAGATAATATTTAAATACATTTTTTGTAATTTATTATTTCATATAAATATAAATTTGGTGCACTTAAAATTTTTTTATTGATTTTTCATTTGGTTGAACAAACACAATGTTAGTGTTACATAGGCATATATGGTAGCAATTTCATTTAAAAAAAATTAAAAATAAATTACTATCATAAAAATAAATAAATTAGGATCAGGATAATTTTTTATTCATTATATAATGATATTAACATATATACATTTCAAGAAAACTTATTTGATTTGTTAATTTTAATTTTCTAGCATTGCATATGCATTGAAAAATCAATAGGATAATATTTTAGTTTTATAAGTAAAACATTCAAACACCTCTACCCAAATCATCATTTATGAATTATATCTAATAATAATTTCATATAAAGTCATTTTACCTCTCAATTAAAATCTATAATGAACAAATTTTTACTTTTCCAATTTCATTAAAGCACTACGTTAGCACTTAATATTATTTTCATATTTATCAGGAAATAAATAATAATTTTATATTCTAAATTATATTTGTAAAATTGTTTTACTAATTTATCATACATGAGAATTTAAAAAAATTTACCAATTTTTTATATCATAGTATGTTTTAATGATATCATAATAGATAGTAATTCATAAATGATCACATATTTTATTATTCGCTAAAAATTTAACTTATCTTAAAAAAACTATACAATTTAACCAAGGAAAAAAATTTAAGGATTAATTCCTAAAATAAATTAAATTTTCATATTAATTTTATAAAACATTTATTAATTAATTATAATATTCACTAATAATAAAATCCGTTTTTGGAGAATGATTAAATTTGAAAAATTCAATGACTTTACTAAAAACATAAATGATTATTTACTAAGAATTGATAAATACATTTATATTGGCTAGTATATTCATATATATTTTATATAGTATTTAATCATATTAAAAAAATTCCTAGTTTATAATTTTCTCATTAAATAATAATATTTTGGTGTTGTATAGTAATTCTATAGACAAGATGTTGTGTGTATAAAAAATTATCAAGGTAATACAATTATTTTGAAATAAATATATTCTAAAATTCTCATGGTGTTACACTGTACCCCCTTAAAATTAAATTTTCTAAAAAAAATTCTTTTGTATATAAATATATTAGGATACCCATACCACATCGCAGACATAGGTTCACATATAGGCTCATCAAATTGGTGGTTTCTTCATAAAACATTAACCATTAATGCAGTCTTTTATCATAGGAATTTCTCTCTGGGATCTACAATCTCTACCATTTTATTCATAAGAAATATATTACTCCAAAATTACGACCTATTTGTTTAGTGCATGGGATTGGTCAGATATATACTTTGTCATGATAGGTATAGAAAACACATCCTGAACTTGGGAGAGTTTCGGTAGAATCACGAAAATTTACGCTACTTTCTAGATATGATCTTGGCTTTCAAAGGGGAAGATCTACCTAGGGTTTAGTTTTAACTTCTTTCATACATAGAGAAACTCAAAAAAATACATTCATACCAATATAAAATTCTAGATTTCATTGATGATTATCACCTAACATTCATATCATATTTTTTTCATCCTTATGTAATTTTGAATGGATTTTACATTCTCTGCCATATTATCAGTTTTCTCAGGTCCCAAAATAATTCATTCAAATACAAAATTCGAGTATGTATTAGATTTATAAATCATTCCATAATAAGATTCGTAAGAATGACAATGAATACTCTTGTACAAGATATTATTGTGAAAAAACACAACTTGAGGAAGGTGTTGATCCCAAACACTATTAAATAATTAGGACAAGATCATAGCTTATCCTATAGGGTTTGAATTGTTCTCTTATACTGACCATCTGTATTATAATTATTCTCAATGATGTGACCCAAATATATAATAATAAATAACTGTAGGCTTAACCAAAATGTAGAGGTAAAATTATGTTCCCAATTAGATATAATTGAATATGGTACCTTATTTGACGAGACCACTTTCATAATGAATATTCTAGAAAAAGGATCTAGTGAGAAATCATATTGGATTTAATGGACGTTTATTGAATTGAATTGGTGATAAAATAAAACCCATAATCACCTAAATATAATATATTATATAAATCCTAAATTATTCAACTATGTTTAATCATATATCCAAAAAAAGAAAAATAATTCCTCCTTACAAAAAGAAATACCACACCAAAGTGTAGTATTTTTACGAATGTCTCTAAAAAAATCATTAATCATCATAAAATATCACCACATAAAACCCAAAAACGTTTCTAATTTAATTTTATCTTATTATCAACATTAAATTCATAATTCCATGATGATATAGTTATCTTTTAATTTGATCTCACATAGAGACATATATACTTCCAAAAATAGTGAAATCCATAAAAGTTTTATTATTATTATAAGAAAGATACCATGGGTAAGTTACTTCTACTATATAATTATTGAGTCCAAATAAATAAATTCTTCATTATGTCAATATAATATATTTTAATTAAAATGGACATCCATTGGACTAAAAGTCAAATCTTTGGAAAGGGTATTGTGTTGGAAAATTCTTATGTTCTTCAATCACAAGACATTAAGCCCTTTGAATTTTTTTTTACTATATTGCCATAATTTCAATATAGAAGACATATTCGTCTTTATATTCACATTCATGAAATATTTGGAGTCATATAAAAATTCTTATATTTTCATTAGTGTGTGATCATTATTAAAATTTATTTTACCTATTATTTTTCACTATAGGAATCTTAATGAAGTTGTAACAACCTATGTTTTTATGGACAAATATTTTAAAATAAATTTATATATTAATTTATATCATAAATTATAGTGTGGAAAATAATACTTTTACATGAAACACTTTTGTATCATTTGTTACACGTAACACCGACTTTGTGTACGTTACCAGAAATACTGACATGTTGTACGTCACACACAACACCGAGTATTAATGAAACATCTCATTTTATTATTATAACTCAAAGGATATAATTTTAAACATGATATAAACACTGTTATAGTAATATTATTAACAAAATTTTATATATTTTCTACATATTTTTATATAAATGGAACAAATTTTAATGCACGATTTTAGTATCATTAATGTTCTTTTTATGCTTAAAAACATAATTTTATTGAATGATCCACTTATAATAATGAAAGTAATTTTAGAATAATATAGAAATTTAATTTTATAAAACAAAATTATGTATCTAATTATGAATTTCTAAATTTGGAAAAGGTGAATGTTTGGTATTTTTTTGACAAACTACTTTTTGGGTGAATATTGAAAAATACCAGATTTTAATTCAAAACTGTTTTTTAAATATATTTTTAATGTCAAAATATATTTTGATTTTTTTAAAAGTATAATTATATAATATTTTTAAAAACTAAATTAATTTTTTTTCATTTTTACTATTTCGACATTTAAATTTGACATAAATACTATGAATACAGTTGATCATTTTCTTTTACTTTAAAAGCATGCAGTGTCGTTTCGATAATTGGATTAATTTTTAAATTACACTCATTCACATATGTGATTAGAATAGGTGACTAGCCACTAAATTAGGCTAATATTCATTGTTAATATACATAATATTCATGTTCTTTATTATTCATAAACACCATTTTAGTGCATTTTACACTTATAACATCATTTCACATTATGATTGTAATACCTTCTTAAAATGCAGTATTATGTGGTACAATTTTGAACATCATTTAAAGTACCCAATGATTCATCTAATTGTAAGGAATTGAATTATACAGATTCTAATTTGATATTTTTTAAATTGATCTACACTTAAATATGAACATGTTTGATTCAGGGATCAGTGGAGAATTAATGGAGGATGATGGAGATATTTGGAAATGAAAGGAAGCAATTCTGGAGAAGGCAGATTGGACACCAGCCCACTGATTAGACTATGGGGCCCAACATACAAGCCCAATTAATCCCAAATTTCATGGGATGCTATAAGATATTTCTATAAACAGATCACTCTTCATGTGGTAATTCTAATTCGGCTTTCATGTTGGTCATTTAGGCTTCCCAAGTTAGAGATAAAATTCTGGGCCAGATTCTGCGGCCCAGAAAAACATCCCACTACTTTGATCATATCTCTGAATAAAAAACACCAAATTGGCCCAAATTTTACAGACGGTTATAAGATATCAGGAGATCCATTTTCTTCTTCTATGGCCCACTCTGATTCGGCCATCTAGAAGGTCTTACAGATGCGTCTGTTCGGTGAAGGAAAGCTGGCTGCCACCTCGGTCCAAGGGTGGAAAATCAACTTTCCACAAACTTTCCACCACCCTAGGCCTACCATACTCAAGTGGGATGACTTGTACTATTGGAGGCTCAACCCAAGGCTCCCAAAATGCCTATTTAAGGCATAGTTGGTGAAGTAGTTTGGAATCATTGATGCTTTGTTCAATTGTAATGTTATGCTGCATTTTTGTTGCCTCAAATTTTTCTTTCACATGTAAGTTGTTAAATTCACTTTAGTTTCTTAATAAAAGTTCTTCTTCTACTCTTATTATGTTGTTCTTCATATCAAATTGATACCTTTGGATCAAGGTGTGAATTTAATCACACCAACCCTTGTGAAATTATTCACACAACGGTGGAGTGATCATTTTATTTTTGTTGTTTTCTTTACTTCTCCATTTCCTCCCTCACGAGTCTACATTCCTCTTCCATTGAAACCATGGGATCAATGGAAGGCTAACCCACTTATGGGTTGATCCAAGGGAGTAGAAAGGGGCTGGACTAGATGTTATTTATCACCTAATTAATGTATAATATCTTCTTTAATTGGGATTTTTATTTGATGATTTTTAAACTCCATCGTCCTTGTTGAATTTAAGGCCACACACTTCAAGTACTAATACAAACCCTTACCTTGAAGTGCTCAAAACATTTATCCTTCATGTGTATAGGTGATTAGTATTAATGGGTGTAGGCATTAAAACAGTAAGTGATGATGTCGTTTTATCTCCTTAAATGAACCCATCTCAAATTTAAGAAACTGAAATCATTAAAAGGAAAATACGTCCAATCCACCTCGAGCGATAACCTAGGTTCAACTCATTCATTTAAATTGAATTCACTTAAATCTATTATATATCTTTAAAACCCATCCAAAATCCATCCATGTTGTCCACTTCATAGCCAAAAACAGTCCATATAATGTACTAGTCTATAGGTTTCTTCTTAGGTCTCTGTGGATTTGATAACCCAAGCTAAACTACAAGAACCGTCTTACCTTATTCTCTTGGGTAAATTTGAGCGAGAATCAAATTTTGGTGCTGTTTCCGGGGACCTAAGTATGTTATATTAGACATTATAATTCTTTTTCTTCACCCCTCTTCTCTTTTCTCACCCCTCACTCCTATGGAAGTCAATTTTGAACAAGTCCAAACATGGGAAACCTATCCCCACCTTGATCACTCAACCCCATGTGTGATGTACAATGACCATCCTAATTTCTACATGTGGGATCATCAACAACCTAATGAACCAAACAGTTTTTACCACTATGATCCACAAAACAACTCAACATTTAATGAGTTTCAATCCCCACAATGCCAATTTGAACATCCTCCTATGCAATTCCAAAAACATAGTTATCCACCTAGAATAGACCATTTGGATAAAACCCTTATCCATCCTAATCCAAATCCATTACTTGAAAAACTATGTCAAAAAATGGAGATAATGAATTTTTAGGTTTTATCATTGAGGTCAAAACTACAAAGCATTAAAAATTGTGAGGAACCCATCCCTACACAAACTATCCCTTCCATAACCTTATGTGAAGTGTCTAGTTTCCCACAAACCTCTCATGAATTTAATGAAGAGAAATCCTTTGGATATGGGGAAGATGAAGAGGATCAAGGAATTATTGATGGGTGTTTGAATCAGGAGGAAATTGAATTTTTGGATTCAAAAGAGAAGAATTTGACATCATGGATTGAGTCTCCTAAGTATAACTCCATTGATGAATGTTCAAAAACACCAACCATTGAACCATTGAGAGAAATCGCAAACATTGAGTCCAAATCTGTTCCTAAAACTGATATGTCCAATTTGGTGGATGAATATTCTTTTCTAAAGGAACCAATTCTGTTGAGAAATTTTGAAAATGAAATTGAGTTTAATTCAAAGTGTCAATCGATGTCTGAATTTCCTATCCAAACCGAGATCAAAATTAGTATTCTTCCATCCTCGCTCAATTATCCCTTCATAGTGTATAACCACATCCTTTATGATGGAATTAATTCTTCTCTTCAAACTAATAATTTAGTAATGATCATTGATGTCTTCAAAAAGAATAGAGAAGCAACAAGATCCACCATTTCATAAATTTATTGGATTTACCCACTCATTTTAGAACATAAGATTTTGAATGAAAAAAAATTATAAACATAGAATCAATCCCAACCTAGTAGAATTGGTGAAACATGTGTTCCTTAAAATAATGAAAGTTGGTATTGGGTATGTTGGGGGGTTCAAGTCGAGCTAACGACCTTAAACAAACGCTGCACGGGAGGCAACCCGTGGTTTTCATATTTGCAAATCATTTTTTTAAATAGGATTAATGAATCATTTTGATTAATAAAAAAATAGACTATTGACCTGTTATTCTATTATGATTATGGATGGGTATGAAAGGGGAGCACCATATTCATCTGTGTCACGTGGTGTGATCCTTGAGTAATACCTTACCCAAAAATTTAAAAAGAATACAATGTATCATCAGTTTATTTTATATATATATTTACATTTTACTTATATATATATACTATTTTTTTTTGTTTGTTTGTTTTCCTTTTTACACTAGGGAACACTGCAAGCGACATGGATATCAAAGGAATAAATTCGAGGGGCAAGAACTTAAAAAATCAACCACCAGGTGACTTCATTCCATGATCCTAATATTTCAATTTCCTTATTGAACTTCCCTTTTATTCCTCTACCCCCTTCTAAATTTTCATTTCTTTAAACACTAGGGATAGTGTTATTTTAAGTTGGGGGGGAGGTAAACTAAAAAATTATTTCGTGTCAAAAAAAATTAAATGATTTGAATTTTTTTTGTAAAAATGGAAGGAAGAATTCCTTTAACTTTGAACATGGTAATACACATTTCACACTTTGAAACCGAATATCAAATAATTTAGAATGCCCTGATTCTGATTTTAATCCTTGTATAATTTCATGAGTATAGATTTTGGAAAGTGTGGCTGTCCAATGTGATATTTCATCATTTATATTTTCATCCAAATAAAAAAAAGATCACAATGCACGTCCCTTGGATAGTGGGGTATTAGTTTGAGTTCATGGGGTCCCCCAAATAAATAGCATAGGTTTTGTGATCATTTTAGTTTAATATGAGTTTTCAAAAAAAATATAAAAAAAAATTGCGCGTAGAGCAATGAAATGACCTAATGCGTGGCTTTCGGCACTTGGGGATCGTGACTCCATAGTTGTCTGGCCCAGAGTTAGTAATTTTATCTCTATTTTTGGTAATTTGAATTTTTTTTGACTGAGTTAACTTGAGATGATGCCCGAGTATGTGGGATTCACTTGGTGCCCTATGGTCTTTGAGCCTGGAAGTCATCGGCAAAGTCTCGCTATAGGGGTTGACTCTTTTGAGTGCAATTTCAATTACCATGGAAAAATTGAAAAAAATAAAAACAAAAAAAAACAAAAAAAATATATATAAAAAAAATGAATACTCATCTTAATATTTAAATATGATTCCACCTAGCGCTTCTGTAATTTCCCCCTTGAATAAAGATGACCCCCCATGTCTATTGTGATACACAACACATCCTCATACTTAATTGATATTGGATGAAATATGGCAATTAATTTGAACAAAGGAATGGGCTTGGGATTGGGATCTTCTTATGAAACTGTCTTGTATTAAAATATTTTGATGGGTTTCATTATTGTTTGGTATAATGTTTTTGGTGATAATTGTGTATTAAGATGTTTTTGGAAAAGGGAATTTGAATTTCATTTTGTTGAGATATATTTTGCTCGGGACTAGCAAAACTCAAGTTGGGGGTGTGATTAGCCACTAAATGAGGCTAATATTAATTGTTAATATACGTAATATTCATGTTCTTTATTATTCATAAATACCATTTTAGTGCATTTTACACTTTGAATATCATTTCACATTATGATTGTAATACCTTCTTAAAATGCACTATTATGTGGTACATTTTTTAACATCATTTAAAGTACCCAATGATTCATCTAATTTTAATGAATTTAATTATACATATTTTAATTTGATATTTTTTTAAATTGATATAAACTTAAATATGAACATGTTTGATTCAGGGATCAGTGGAGAATTCATGGAGTATGATGGAGATATTTCGAAATGAAAGGAAGCAATTCTGGAGAAGGCAGATTGGACACCAGCCCACTGATGAGACTGTGGGGCCCAACATACAGGCCCACATAATCCCAAATATCCTGGGATGATAGAAGACATGTATAGGAACAAATAACTCTTCATGAGTTAATGCTAATTCTGCTTACATGTTTGTCATTTAGGCAACCCAAGTTAGAGATAAAATTCTGGGCCAGATTCTGCGGCCCAGAAAAACAGCCCACTACATTGATCATATATCGGAATCAAAAACTCCAAATGGTCCCAGCTTTTACAGACGGTTAGAAGATATCCAGAGCTACATTTTCTTCTTCTATGGACCACTCTTATTCGGCTATCTAGAAGGCCTTACAGAAGCGTCTGTTCGGTGAAGGAAAGCTGGCTGCCACCTCGGGTCAAGGGTGGTAAAATCAACTTTCCACAAACTTTCCACCACCCTAGGCCTACCATACACAAGTGGGATGACTTGTATTGTTGGAGGCTCGACCCAAGGCTCCAAAAATGCCTATTTAAGGCAGTGGTGGTGATGTAGTTTGTAATCTTGGATGCTTTGTTCAATTGTAATGTTATGCTGCATTTTTGTTGCCTCAAATTTTTCTTTCACATGTAAGTTGTTCAATTCACATTAGTTTCTTAATAAAAGTTATTCTTATACTCTTATTCTGTTGTTCTTAATATCAATATGATACCGTTGGATCAAGGTGTGAATTTATTCACACCAACCCTTGTGAAATTATTCACACAATGGTGGAGTGATCATTTTATTTCTGTTGTTTTCTTTACATCTCCATTTCCTCCCTAATGAGTCTACTTTCCGCTTCCATTGAAACCATGGGATCAATGGAGGGCTAACCCACTTATGGGTTGATCCAATGGAGTAGAAAGGGGCTGTATTGGATTTTATTTATCACCTAATTAATGTATAATCACTCCTTTAATTGGGATTTTTATTTGATGATTTTTAAACTCCATCGTCCTTGTTAAATTTAAGGCCACACACTTCAAGTACTAATACAAACCCTTACCTTGAAGTTCTCAAAACTTTGATCCTTCAAGTGTATAGGTGATTAGTATTAAAGGGTGTAGGCATTAAAATAGTAAATGACGATGTTGTTTTATCTCCTTAAATGAACCATCTCAAATTTAAGAAATTGAAATCATTAAAAAGAAAATACGTCCAATCCACCCCGAGCGATAACCTAGGATCAACACATTATTTTAAATTCAATTCACTTAAATCTATTAGATATCTTTAAAACCCATACAAAATCAATCCAAGTTGGCCACTTCATTGCCAAAAACATTCCATAGAATGTACATGTCTATAGGTTTCTTCTTAGGTCTCTGGGGATTCGATAAATATGATAAATGGATTCCATATTTGGAATGACCATAAATTATAATTCATAATAATCACGTCTTTGTTTTTGACCAAAATTAGTAAAGA
Source organism: Viscum album (assembly GCA_963277665.1). Lineage (NCBI taxonomy): Eukaryota > Viridiplantae > Streptophyta > Magnoliopsida > Santalales > Viscaceae > Viscum > Viscum album. Next base: position 273,408,553 of record OY728129.1, on the reverse strand, counting down.
ATGTGATTAAAATAGAATAAATCCTTTAAGAAAAAAATTGAATAGAAATGTACTAAACATTACATTTATGACCCAAAAAGACCATGAAACATGTCCAAAACCTATTTTCTATCAATATTTAGACGCTATAATAAATTTTATTGAATTTGGTCTATTATTGTATTGAAATGAAACATAGAAAATGTGGGAAAAATTATCTCTTAAATAATTTAGAAGAGTGCCTCTCAACCCCATATAAAAGGCCACCACCTCATCTCATTCCTCAATCCCCTCAAACATGATATGTTCGTATAATAACTAAAAAATATCCTTCATAAAAATATTTAATTTGGCCATGAAGACTAACTTATGGAATAATCCCTCTTAATAAATCATTTTGGGACGAACCAAAATGGGTTACGTTATTTAGAGGTAACGTCTTCTCTCAAGCTCTTTTCCTTTTAATTTTCTTCTCCACCACACCTCTAATATTTTTATTCCATTATTTTGTGAAAACACTAGTTGCATAAATATAATCTGATTTATTTATTCTTATGGTTTGAACTAAACTTATATAAACCTCAATCTATTGGATATTGAACATACTGTTTTTGTGTGTGGGGAATTTCTACCTCACGAAATGATGATTGTTAATTTTATTAATTTACCACCTATCATGGTGGCCATTATGATGGAAACAATACATATATATGACATATATTTTTATTTACTTTATGTTTAATCTTCTATATTCCTTTCTGAGAAATATTTTTACCTTCAATTTGGTGTTAATATTATAATCTCATTTGGGGAAGTGTGGACTACCACCCCCTCAGAGAGATGTGATTCATTCAGACACCACATGAAATGTATTAAAAATTGATATTGTAAAATTATATAATATATATTATATATTAACTATAATTGAATAATTATAAATATATATACATATATATATATATTATAGTTACTTACATTTTTTCAATAGGAGAATACATACAGAAATAATGTTTGTGCTTATGTACGACTTACCGTCTCTATTTATAGTGTCTTACCTTTCATAAGTATTAATTATATAAATTATTATAATATAATTATACTATATATAACTGTTATTTAGATAATTTTATAAATTCAATAATCATATAATAAGTATAAGGACCAACAACATAACAAATTAAGACACATGTGAATAATATAGTTAGTATTACCGGAAGTGAAACATCAATATAAGATCGTTATCAAGCATGTAATATAATGTCACAATTTAAAAATATATGGATATATATCTATATAAAAATATTATTTTTATGATATTTTTTAAAAACATATATTTATTATAATGGAAGCATGTACTTGTAAGGAGAGAGTCAAGACGCAAGGTAAGAAAATTTTCACCTCACTATTAATTTCCCCAACATATATGTTATGTTCACTACTCTTACAATTTATGTGGAGTATTAACTACCCATTATTGAACTATAATAATAAAATACTTAAATTTATGGGTATTAAGAAGTCCCTTTTATGATCCTTATTTCAAGGGGTTTATATTTCAAATGATTCCAAATCGATAAAAATATTTTGTCTCAATTTTCCTTCTTTCATAGTCATGATTTGTTCTGCATGTGATCTCCCTTTCAATGTGTGAGTACATAAATTTTACATGTTATAACATGAATTTAAATGATTCATGATTTTTAAGGATTAATTTATTTTTATTTTATGTCATGGAGATTATTATCCCAAGTTACCATGTTATTAGTGTTTATTGAGACAATCTCATGGATTTTCGAGATTATTTATTATTATGATTCCTTTAAAAGAATTTTGTGGTCTATCTCTCAAAAATATTAATTATGTTCTTTATATATTTATTTATGATATATTCATTTTTAATATAATTGTTTCACTCTTTTATAGTTAAAAAAATGTTTTCAGAAAAAAAATATTTTCTCTATCATCAGTTAGAAAACTATTGGGTAAGAAAATCCATGTTTTAAAATATTATTTCAAAATATCATTAGAGATATGTTTTATGGAAAATGGAATTTTTTTTAAAATGTTATAATGTTTTAAAATATTAATTAATAATTTTCAAATATATTTTCAAGAAATGTTTTTCAAAAAAATTTATTTTATAAAAATCATATTCTAAATAAGAAAGGATATTTGTCTATAAGAAATTTATTATATGTAATTTCAATATTATTTCACATCTATGAAAACATCAATTGGTGTTACTCATGAATTTAATGGGGAATGATTCAATGATTCCATTCATATACATTATCATAATGGATTATGTTTTTATGCCATTATGTTTGGAATCCTACTTTATTTCTCGAGTTATATTATTTTCAAACCCACTTCTTTTCAAGGGTTTTGTTAATGAAAAAAATATTATGAAATATTTATAACTATATAGGATATGACATGTTTACAGGTTTATCATTCCCATTTCATTTCATGGGTTATGATATTATTATTTATCAACTTCAAGAACAAGTATGTATGAATTCAATATGTGATTGGTGGGACATAAATATCCCTCCAATGCATTGGGTAAAGATTTATATCTCCTGGGATAAACATGAATTGATTAAGGGTTCACTCGGTTCATAAGTGCATGGCTAGAATATAGATTTACCTAGTTCACTAATAGACATTGTCTACGATGATGGTATTGGTTGTGATTCCCTGAATTCTATGGATATCATATAATATACTTATATGATTGCCACAATTATATTTTTTTTCCTATGTTATTCATTCATAGATTATTATATTTATTTAATTGTGATTCATGTATTATTGTCTACCAATCATTATCCCATGATCTCTATTATGGGATTCAATATGCTGGGTATGATCTTCTATCATCAAAATCATGTTCTCATACTATTATTCTCATGATTGATCTTACATGTACCGCTTGTTTACCCTTACTGATAAATTGAGGTCATTCTTTTTATGTTTTCTTCCCTTGGTTATGAAGATATGTCTTGATTTTTATGTGTCTAAGAAGCATTCTTGTAAATAAAAACCTAGTAAGAGATAATGTAGATCATTTATATACCAGTGTTTATGTTTCTATGTTTCCAAATTCACTAGACGAGTACAGTCTTCTTGAGTCTGTTTGGGTAATGTTTTGTGTTTTTTAAAAAATTTATATAATGTTAATATTTGAAAATATAGGGTCACTATATTTTTTATCAAAATAAAATTTTAGTTAACCATTGGAAAATAGGATGAGAATTCCATTTTTAGAGCCCTAAGGACATTTCTAAGGATAAGTATAACAATGCGGCAATGGGTAGAAAAATGTTCTGGAATTTTGGTAAAGGATAGAATTACTGGTTTCCATGTAATACATCCTAGTTCATATACTATAAGTCGATACCACTCTAGAAAATATATACATATGGTTTCAGCTAAAAAAATATGTTTCAGGCTTGACTCAATGTAATATGGTACTAGTGGCCTTGTGCCGCGACACCTAAAGTCCAGGCAGCGCGGACGCGTGCCACCATCACCGTCACGCAGCCTGCCGTGCACCTGCCACTGCCCTTGCTACGCTACGGCCAATATGGCATGACATTTATCTGGCGGTGCAATTGAATGACCACTGTCTTTGAGGTCGACTACAGTGTCGGTTGCCGCTCCCGAGACCTACTGGTGCCATTTTCTAACACCAGTCACCATCCTATTCCTATCGCGAAGAACGCATCAAAAATCAAAAAGGTTTTGGAGTGGTTGGGCCATGTTCGTTTGGCCCGAAACCTCCACTTTAGAGAGGTAGAAAGCAGCTCATGGGTAGAGATTCAACGTAAAAAAATTTAATGAGGAATAATAAAAAATACACCCCTAACTTGACATTCATTGGAGGAGTCGAGAGGTAGAAGATGAATTCATTGAAGAACGTAGGCATTCGTCAGTTATAAAAAACGCATCTGATCTGGGTTCAAGGTCGGTTACTCATTCTTCATTGGCAGAATTTCTTCCTCATTTCTCCATATTTCTACCAATCCTCATTTTTTAACAATTTACCCAAAGGAAATGAGGATCAATCATAAAAAACCAAGACTATCAATTAATTAAAATTGTCCATTACTTAAGATGATGTTGGCATAATTATATTGGAAGAAATCCATGGGTTTACTCCCCATTAGGATGGGTTAGGGTGGTCCTCATGAATTAAAAAAGGGTTGTTTCTAAGATTTGGCGGTCCTCACCACCGAATATTAAACTGGGAGGTTTTAAATAAAATTAAATTTTTTCTTTAATTTATTTTTATTTCAAAAAAACATGAAGACTAAATTTCACCCTCGTCTTACTACGGTCGTGGAAAAAGTCACCATAAGAGAATATCACCACTGTGAGGTCAACAGTGCCCTCAAATTTCAATTCTGAGCACCAGTTCAAAAGTTACAAAATCCCGCTCCAACGTTTATAGAACGTACTTAAAAAATGTTCATAAATTCATTCCGAGGACACCGGGCCTCGGAATCATGCACCGTAAATTTTTACTGACTCAAATATGTCCATATATGTTTTAAAAAAGTACATGGAATTTTATTGTTTTTACATTCTCCCCACCTCAGGGCTTTGCATCCCTAAAAGCCACATCACAAAAACTGTGAAAAAAGTGGGGGTACTGAGCACGAATATGAGCCTCCATCTCCCATGTTCTCTCTTGGATATTCCCATTCTACCATCCAAAATGCACTAAAGGTATCGATTGCCCACAAAGTACTCCCTCCTATCAATCCATAATATCCACTGGAACCTCCGTAAACGTCGACCCATTGTTGATGTCCACCTCACCGTGGTCGATGACATGAGATGGGTTGTGCATGTATCTCCTCAGCTGGGTCACATGGAAAATTTCCTGCACATAGTGCAACTGAGGGGGAAGTGCTTGGTGGTATAGCACCTTGAAAAATCTAATGAGGACCTAAAAGAGTTCGATGAACCTCTGAGATAACTTTCCTCCCCAACCAAATCTCTACAAACCTCATTGAGGTGAGACCCATAGAAAGACATGGTCTCCATCCTCCAATTCTAGATGTCTTTGTCTCTTGTCGGCATAAGACTTTTGTCTGCTCTGTGCAGTCTTCATCCACTCTTGGATCATCTGAACCTTCTCTTTGGTAGCCTATACTATATCTAGTCCCATGATTGCTAACTCCCCTTCATTAGTCTAGCACAAAGGCGATCTGCAAGGTCAGCCGTACAGAGCCTCGAATAGTGTCATCCGAATGGTTGAGTGATATCTGTTATTGTATAAAAACTCCACTAAGGGAAAGTGATCCTCCCAGCTATGACTGAAGTTGAGGATGAAGTCACACATCATGTCATCAAGGGTATGAGTGGTCCGCTACGTCTAGCCATTCGTCTGAGTATGGAAGGCGGTGCTCTAATGAAGCTGCGTCCTAAAAGACTCATGCAACCCCTTCCACAGCCGAGAAGTGAAACGTGTATCATGATCGGATACAATCGTCAAGGGTACTCCATGTAGTCGTAAAATATCCTACCCATAGATGTGTCCCATGATATCTACTGAACCCTGCTCTTAGATCAGTAGGATGTGGGCTGACTTGGTGAGTCGGTCTATGATCAACTAGAAAGAATCATGACCCCTGGATGTATGTGGATGTTCTGTCACAAATTCCATGGATATCCAATCCCACATCCACTATGGGACATCTAAAGGATGAAAAAATCTTGCTGGTACTTGTTGCTTCCCCTTCACTTTCAAACAAGTGTGACACCAAGAGACAAACTATGCTACTGCTTTCTTCATTCCTGGCCACCAGATCTATAATTGGAGGTCCTAATACATCTTCAACACTCTTGGATGCACTACTAGAAGTGACATATGGATATCCCTCATCACTTCCTCCCAAAAATCCATCAGTACCATAGTACACCCTCTGTATAATATGAAATGCTCCCCACATTTATAAAATCTATCAGGTGCATGCCCTGTGGATATCTTAACACTTCAAGACTCACAGTCAGTGTCCCCACGTTGTTCCACCCTGACTCACTGAAGGATTGGGGGAGTGACTGTAAGAGGATAAAGAAAAGCTACTCCATCTCGATCAACAAATGATATCTGCAAAGAGGCCACATGTTCTGTCGCCTCAGCTAGTTGATGTATATCAGATCTTCTGTTGAGTGCATGTACTACAATGTTCCCCTTAATAAGAGTATATACTATCTCGAATTCATAGTCTGGGAGGAAGTCAATCCAACATCATTTTCTTAGGTTCAGATCTATATAGAAAAACATTTACTTGAGACTATGGTGATCAGAGTAGACCGTAAAACACTTGCCAACCAGATATTTTCACCACATCTTCAAAGCGAATACCCCTGCTGCTAACTCAATGTCATGGGTAGCATTGTTCTACTCATGTTTTCTCACCCATCGAGAACCATAAGTGATGAATAATCACTATGGGATAAAGACATATATGATCCTAGTCCCTGATGCTCATGTTCTTTATCGTGATTTTGTTGAGCTCACGAAAATAAATGTTAAGGTGCATTGACCCATATTTTTTTGATGATGAGGTGTGTTGCACCACATGGTGAAGCACATGGAAATATACACCATTTTACCAGAACCCCCTATGGTTATTTATTTTTCTCCTCACGCTTCACAAAATTCATACTATATGTAGCCATTGATATTTGCAACTCCATAGGTATAAGATCTATCCAGAATTCAACATCTCTTCTAGGAGGAAGACAAGGCAATTCAACGAGAGACAATTTAGTGAATTATATTAAAATTGTAAAGTCTTCATGGATGGTAGCATTTTAAGTCTCAATAATCTAAAGAAGATACTTATGCTTATAGGTAAGAAATATACATGCTTGAGATGATGGTACTAAATAATATACATCCTCCGCATTGTACTGGTACATAATTGGGTGTTGATTCTCTATTTGGAGATTGATTTCAATATCTCATAAATTTATGTTGGGTATATATAGGTAAAGTCAATACAAGCCAATAATTGATTATAATCCCACTATACGAAGTATTATGAGGTTTACTAAAAAATTCAATCCAAAAATTGTGACAAAGGAGGAGTTATATTCATGGGATGAAATATTTTCTCAATTTGTGCTTCCCACCAAAATCTATACATCCATGATTTTTGATGGTGTTGGGATTGTTCTTCTAATATTTCAAGATATAAAAAATGTGTAGAACTATAATATAAAGTATAATCACAATTATTGAAATAATAACGAGAATACCTGTCAACACTTCATTGTCGGGGTTCTCTTCAGTGGTAGTATTGGAAAAATCTCACCCTCACTACCTTGGAGGTTGTTGGCTACCCCTGAAAAACCATGGTTTTTGGGACTGGTTTGAAAAGTGACTTGGTTATTTGAATATGATGAAATGAACAATGCATTGTGGGTTGAATAGATCACTCCTTTCCTCTATCACAGTAGCAGGTTTTTGTGTCGGTAATTAATAGTTTGGTTCTCTTATCAGCAACACCAAAAAAAGTTTCCTCGTCCCCTTTATGAAATTTATAGGGTGCTTCTTTATACACACTAGGCAAGTGGGGTGATGTAATTTCTTACCAAAATTGGATTTATCCATCAAACCATAGAAATTAATGTCCACATTCTGCTTCTGATCCCCAGGATACCCCTGAGATTCGTTTATCTCCATTTCAACATTGAGGGGACATCAGAAAAATTCCTCATAGCCATAAAAGTCACAGATCTCTAGGTAATATTGTATGCTAGGTTGTAGCCCGCCAAAGATGCTCTCAACCACTCATTAAGATTTATCAATAAATCAAGAGGTGTATCTTTTAATATTGGAGATGCTTGCCTCATACTCTCTGATGGATTCTTCATCTTTCTTGTTGAGGGAAAAAATTCCTTTTCAATATTAAGTCATATGGTGTGAGGAAAATATTTATTGAAAAACATTTTCCAAAAATCCTTCCATTCAAATGCCTTGATCTTTTCTCATGCTTCATACATTATATACATGTCCCCCATTGATCTGTTTCACCCTCAATTCAATAAGCATCCAAAGGAACCTTCTATTTTTCAGACCATTGTAGGATGGAGAATATCTTATCAATGGAGCTCATTCATTGTTCGGTGATTGAGGTATCAGATGATCCACTGAAAGTATGAGGACTTTGTCTCAGAAAACACTCGATTGTGTCTTGTTCATTATTAGGGGGGGCTGAACATTCCTCTTGAACCATATTTCTATTCAAAACATCAATTGTCTGAGAGTGTATCGTGAAAAATATAGTGATTCCCACTCCCATCGTATTGGGCATCACATCAGAACAGTCAACGCAATGATCATCACATTGGTTATCATCCAAAGTCCTCCAATTACCAGCCATTTGTTGGTATAAACTGAATGTTATGGGTAACAGATAATGGGGAATCCATATATAAAAAAGGGATATATTTTAATTACCATAATCTTATTACATTGGAATTTATATACATCAATCTATGTTATCCATGATATACTTCCCAAAATATATTCTTAGGGGAATTTATTTATTCCCAAAATAATGGTATGTACCATGCTTATGAATTTACCAAAGCATATCGCCTAGGACTATCAAACCAAGATATTAGAATGGCCAGTTTTCGTGCACTAGTTCCCATTCTAGTCTAGATCAATGTGGTGTTTTCAGTTTTTACCCCTAGATACATCTATGCCAAACCCACCTCTACATGTTCGTATCCAGAAAAGGGTGTATTTTCTTTATAAACCACTAAATCTATACTCACCGAAATTTAGGAGTTTTTTTATAAACGTAGTCTTATTCGTATGGATTTCACTATGGTATTCTAATCCTAATAACAACAATAAGTAAACATAACATTTGATACCATCTTTAAAAACTATAAACTTTATTACAAATGTAAACATGAATTATTAAAAAAACTAGAACATTGGGAAACTCCATGGAATGAGAGTTCTAGTGTCTTGGGAAATTATGAACATTACATAACTACGTAGAAAATCAAATACAACTTCTTTATTGAATGAATCTATTACATGACCACTACAATCCATCGTACATAGATTTTCATGGGATATCTTGAGGGAAAACATAAGAAGAGGGTGAGATATAAAGCCTATAAATTGATTAGATAAGGAATAACATGAAGAATACAATACATGTTGGAAATAGGAATATCAATAGAACATAAGAGAAATATTAACATAAATGCATGTTATAGCATTTTCCTCATAATATGGAAATGTAGAAACAGCATTTAATGTGGTATTAGAATCATCCAAGGCTCAGTGCACATGGAGCATGGATAAACACTCATTTCACGTGAAATAGAACGAGTAAAATCTTATTATACTTAATTTATCATTATAATAATCATTACATAATGCATTGAAGCGATATTAGGGTTTACCCTTATTAATCATTTAATTTTATGCATAAGTGTGCCACATGGATAATATAACATGTAATCAATCAACATAATAATATATTCCATGAGTAAATATTGTGGAATAAATTGATTCAAAAAATATCAAAAAATATATAGTTTTGTATTACTCAATAGTATAATGGTTGAATATTTTGAATGAATTCAATATTATTTATTTTGAATATTATTTAATAAAAAAATTAAAAATTATTGTAATATCAATTTATAATAAATAATACAACATTTATTAAATAAATTTAATCATATGCCTATGAATATTAATATATTTATTCATACAACAGAGAACTAAAATTTTAAATTTTACAGAACTACTATAAAATTCGTAAAATAATTTAAAAAACGATTAAATGATAAATTAAACGAGGCAATAAATTTATCTATTAACAAAAAAGGTAATAAGATATTTAATAAATAATTTATTTAGAATAAAATAAAAATGAAACTAGTTATATATGTTCACACATTATAAATTAGACATATAATATCTATATTAAACTCATTAATATATAAATTAAAAAAAATACAAATATGAACATTATAAACACAACATCACCAAAATAAAATCAACTAAATTCAAAAAAATTACAGCACAATTTTAATAAAATAAAATATTTCATAGTTAACAACTCATAGAAGAGTAGCCTCTAAATATATCACATATATATGGACCTGAGGATATTATCACTGTGTAATAGTATGGGTATTCAATAAAATATTTTCCCATTGATTTAACTAGATGCCCTTATTTCCTCACACAAGTTGCAAAAACATCACATTGATCAAATTGTGGACATAATAATGAGACATAAAACAAATTGGAAAAACTGATATTTTTATTTTTGTGGGAGAATAACTCTAGTGAACAGTGTTCCCTCTCCAATCCTGATCCATGATTTCTCTATAATAAGTGTTCTAAAATAATTAATCTCAAATATCTATGGGATCATGCAATAATTTATTTGGGATAATAATTGTGATGGGATGTATTTTTCAGATTCTTGAAGGAGAATGGAATAATCCACATAGCATAGTTGTGTTGTTGTAAAAATATATTCTAGAATCCATTCCTGGAGTGCCTGAAAAACGTTCATGGGACATGGATGAGGGGAGATCACTCTTAGAGAATGTTATGGAGTCTTATAGTCATTGGAGATGGATATTGTGGGAGGGTCCATTTTTCATGTGGTCCATCCACACAACTAGATTTTCAAGTGTTTCTCACAATCAACAGTTTATTGGAGAGAAATATCTTTTTATCCCAATAATTGGGTTTGCGTCGTTCTTGGATTTCAAGATGTCTAGAAACTAATACATTTTTCACAAAGGAGTGAAATAATACATTGTTTATTAACATATTCCTAGAAAAAAACTAATGAAAACCCTTTGATCTCATTATGGTCAATGATGTACTAGAAATGTGTATTTTTAGGGAATATTATATAAAACCATATATTTTATGGGCTATAAAAGAATGTTTACATCTATTCACCAAAGGGATTATGAGGATTATCTAATATGTTCACAGATGGTTCTAGCTAAGTAAAATTTTATAGTATGGAGTTGAATAAATTGAGATATTCTAACTTATGATAAAATTAAAATAATCTATAGCAGATTTCTATCTAGATATTTGTGCTTCATGAAATTAGAGGAGTAAATCACAAGAATTTTTTGTTTTTAAGGAGTTTTGGCTCGTATGGTCTGGAATTTCATTGGTGATTTCATGGGTATCCATGTGCATAACAGTATGGTTATACCGTATCAGAACTTCTTGTTTCAAGGAGTAGACTAGGATGGATCTAAGAGGATTAAACGAGATATTGTGTTGATATTTGGTTGTTGGTGTATATGAAAATATGTGAATAACATTTTTTTGAAGGATGTGTCTACTTGGGTAAGATACTAGTTAATATAACTAATAATATACTTCATGAAATGAAACATATTTGTAATAATTTCATGTAAGTCCCCACTCTAATACCTCTTCATGTAGGTATGTCCTCTTCTCAATCGGATTGTCTAATTTCAAATTAGAACAAGGTGTGTTAGAGTCCACATGTTTCAGGGAACAAAAAAACACTGATTGATCTTATTCTAATGGTATGATGAGAGGAGTAGGAGTGGTCTATGATCTAATGGTAAATTTTAGTTTGTCATTCTCATAGGTTTTTGGGGTCATTCACTCCCTTAAATACAATGTCTTTGAGATGCTCATAGGCTTCCTCATATGTGGAAAACGAAATTATAGCCTATTGGTGGTGGATTCAGGTTATTTAATCTGTTATAAATCACTTAAGAGTAAATATTTATCTCATTTGACTATATCTTATATTTTCATAAGGTGTATGGGTTATTTGAAACTAAATAGAGATACTACATACATGGTGAGAGGGAAATATGGCAGTTGACTAACTTGAGTAAATTTAAAATCATTAGGATGAATTAATATAAAATTTGTGAACGACGTTCCTCCCTCTATAGGGGTGAATCTAGTATGTGGTAATTCCCTTGGGCTCTATCACTACAGAACACCTTGATGGGGCCTTGTTTAAGTTATTTCATTTTTTTATACTATATTGTTCTCTATAAATTGATTATCAATTTTTATATATAAGAGATGTTGATTATGATACTAGAATGAATTATAGGATTCATAAAAATACTTATAAAATATTTTTTTATCACATTTAATAGTGATATATTCAAAATAAAATCCAAAATCATTTTGTGTGTTTCATCCACAATACATGATCATGGAAACATTAAGATAGAAAATATTTATCCAATACATTTAAATCTCAACCATTTTTTACTTGATAAATAAATAATTATATTAAAAAAATTACTCAATCCAATGGTAGTTTTCTTATATGACATATTACATTTAAAATTTTCATAAAAATACAAAATAAATTAAACTACATATGTTTTAGGTACGAAAAGACTGATTCAAAATTATTTTAGGATACCATAGAATAATTTTAGGAGGAAATTAGATGGAATTATTTCATATTCAATTTATCTTAGGTAAAAGTACACAAAAAAACAAAATGTATGATATAATAATAGTATGATATTTTAGAGTCCAAATAAATTTTCTATGAAACATTTGTTTACTAGTTTCATTATTCCGTCATGGTACTTCTAATAATTAAAAATCATTGTTGTGGGATTTTATATAATATTTTCATGTCTAGTTATTATAAAAAAAATAAATGAATTTTTTTTTGAATTATGAAAATCTAAATGTTGCAATGAAGTATTGGAAAACTATTAAATAATGTAAATTGTACAATCATGTGAATTAATAACTATAACTACATGTTTTAAAATAACTATTTGAATATATTTTAGGTATATGAATCCAAAATCAAATATTCAACACTTATTTTATCATGAAATGTATCAGTTACTTTTTTTAAATATAATGAGATATTTTACATATTATAAAAAAATTGATAAAATAAAATAAGCACAACTTCCAAACCAATCTTGATGATATAATTTATTCTCATATAAATAATTTGTAATTTTTTTTAAAATATAGATATGATAACTTGGGAAAGAATAAGGGTATTTTGTATAAACATCCTACAGAATAAAACCATTTAAAAAATTATATTTAACATACATAATATTTCTTTATAATTCATATGCGATACATAATAAAGGATTATCTTATGTAAAACAGAAATTAAAAAAATATGTAAATGTTTCTTCATAATTTATAACTTTTTATTGTAACAGTTTGTATCTATTTTAGACTTGTTCATAATATTAACACATTATTCATCATGTTCATTCTTAAGAATCCATTTTTTAACTAAATATTCTTAATTTCAATCAGATAACTCTCAAGATCGGTTTAATTAAATATAATTAAACTTATCATTCCAAGATAAAATATTACATTATTTAATCTAGTATTCCAATATAATTTTCAATTTGTTTTTTTAAATAAAAATATAATATAAATTTTATATTTATAGAATGTATTTTTTCCCTAAAATATCAATTAAAGCCTACAATAATTGAAACTAAATGATAACCATCTATGATTCCCAATTTTCAATGAGAAGAAATATCATAGAAATAATTTTCAATCTATTCATTGTCATATTATCATTAAATATGGTCAACACTGTCATCTCCATTAGATTAAAAATTAGGATCATGAAACTTTTTTTAGAAGATACATCAAGATAACTAATAAAATTTCCCCAATATTTAAAGAGGTAACTTTCATTAAAGATCACATGAATGGATTAGTAATATATCCTTTAATGTTTATTTAAATTCAATAAATATTAAAACTTATAGAATAACTAATGATGACTCATTTATCATCCATTGGATAAAATTTACATATATTATCCTTGGATTAAAAATTATTGGCATAACATCAAAACACATTACCATATATACCCTTTCATTTTATAACATTAAATAAAATTGGTTTTTTCTTCATGATTTGTTTTTCAATAACATTGTTTTTGATATAAAATTATGTATTAATAGATTTTACTAAAAAAATTAGTTTTTAAAATATATTCATACTACATAGTTTAATAAATTTCATAACAGTAACCTTAGACTATTTAATATAAATAGTTTTTAGGTTTTCAAGAATTTTCAAATTTATTATTAATAGCGTGACTTATGGGAAAATAGTTTAACACACAACATTAAATTTCTTCTTCATGCTCACATATTAATGAATTTTTTTATTGAATTAATAATATGAACTATTCATCATAAATTCTTGAATACTACATAAGAATCTAATTTTATCTTGGAAAATACTGATGTAAATTATTAAGAATTATAAACATAATGAAAAAAATAAAACACATTCAATAGAAGAATTAATCTTATAAATGAACCAAATTAATTGATATGGATAGTTTTTAAAATCGTAAAAGAAGAAACATTATATATTTATTTGAAATAAGTTTAATGTTTCTTTAGTATGTGACACATTCCAAATAATCATTCCTCATTATTCTATAGTTTATCAAATTAACAAAATAAATTTTTTTATTTTACATTCAATGAAAATTAAATTTTAAATTTTAAATTTTATTATACAAAATTAAAGACTAATAAATTTAAAAATCATATAATATATATTTTTTAATCACATAATAATTTATTTATCATATATTAATTTTATGTTAATTATACATTAAATATAATAAATATTAGAAATTACGAATAAGAAATATAAAAAAATGAAACTGTATAACCATCATCCCAATGTCATGAAATACATATATTTTTGACCTATAATGTATCAATATATTTACATTTTTCGTGATAATAACTTATGGACTTCCAACTGATCCAAATCCAATAACAAATTATTTTTTATTATCAATAAATGTAATAGTACAAATATAATCCTTTAATATAGATCAAAAATTTGGGAAATCACCTCACATATACCATGAATACAAACATTATACAAAATATGAATCATTGTGTTTTTCCTAGATTATATTGTACAAAATATAAAAATGTAAATGTTTTAGTCCTTAGGTATACGTGTCTACCAATTCATGTGATTAGATGATTTTGAGTCAAGATATACATTATATAGGTAAAATTTGTAACATTATTGAAGATAAACCTATAAAAAAGTTTTTAAATTCAATATAATAAAGTTAATATTAAGGTATAATAAATTTTATAATGACCAAAAATTCCACAATCCATATAATTATAATTTCAAATAATCATTCTACTAGATTCAAAAAAATTCTATATATCAATGAGTTGTTTCCAATATGCCAATTCCATTCTATATTCTTATCGTACATTTAGATACAACGTAATTTATTGATGTAATTCTCTCTAGTAAATTATATAGTATCTATCTATTCCATAATAGTAGAGTCATATTAATTTTTAAATATAATAATGATCATTTATTTTTATGGATAATCAAAATGAAAGTACCAATTCAATTTTTATATAAATGAATACTTGTTGTCCAATTATATTTCTCATTCACATATTTAAAATATGATACATAACATTAATCATTAGAATATCTACATGTATAACCCATTGATTTATTCAAATTACTATTGTAATTATCCTACTATTTTATTTTCAATGTGGTTATTTTACAGAAATAATAGGAAAATAATGCTTCATATTTCCTTTTTTATTACATTAATAAATAATACATTATTTAGCAGACTATTATACTTCATGATTTTTTATAAATACATTTTAAACCATTTTTTCATTTATATTTTTTTCATTCCTCAAACTAATTGAGAAATTTCATCACCATAACTTATAATTCCACAATTTCCTTCTTTTTATATATTAAATGATATTTATTTATCATTTTTACATCATTTAATGTATTAAACATAATGAATACACAATATTTCAAAATGATGTTATGATCATATTAGCTATAATTCGTTTTAAACTTAGATATCATTTATGTGGTAATAATATATCTTAATTTTATTTCATGAGTTACTATAACTTATTTGATAGAAGAAGTTATATGCCTCATTTTTATAGGTAAAAAACTCAACACTTTCAATGATTAATCTATTTTAGGGACTATATTTCTAAAGGGAATAATAATTGAGTCTATTATATTTAGTCTTAAATTTATCTATGTAATAATATTCAATTAATTTTCATTAATGTGTCAAATTTTTTCTCGTTAGTGTTATATTTTAGTAGTCTGACAATGTATGATCCATCATAATTATCAACTAATGTTTTCCAAATCCCATATGAATTATAAATTGAATTAATATTTATTAGTAAATCTGGACCAAGAAAATAATAATAACAATCATAACTTCTACATTTGAAGAATATTTGTGTCATGTTTTATAATTTATAACTCACGTTCACATTCATATATCTTGTGATGTATCACAACATTAATATAATATTTAAATAAAAATTATTGATTCATAAAGTAATATTTTTCCCTAATACCCAAATTTTCCTCTATCGAAAAAAGTCCATATAACCATTGAGATTTTTTCATATTATCAATCTTAATAAATGACCTAGAAGCCTTTAAACATAAAATAGAAACAGTAGATAACTAAAAATATTATAAATTATATCAATGATACAAGAGGGGGAATTTGTTTCATTAATTACCCCATTTTAAAAAATTTATAAAAATATTAAATTACATTCTATCTGATTTATAAACTAATTAGATATTTGATTGAATATATTTTAATATCATGGAGTATCACATAAATACTATTTAATGGCTTGATGTTTCCATATAAACAGATTACTCCAATCCTGTAACATAAATAGATGGTTCATGTATTATATATATTAATATTATTTTATTGGGGATCCCCATCGATGAGTATAATTAAATCAAACATGATGTCATAAAATGGTCTTTCATACTAAATATGAAAAAATAATTTTCATTTACCATATAGATTCACACATATAACATGTATCATGAAAAAAAATATAATGTGTAAAATATATATTTTGAAATCAGTCATCAACACATAGTTCTGTTAGAACAAAAAGGATTTATGATAATGTGATTTTGAATTAACTGGTAAATAATTTATAGTGCTTCTGGAATTATATTATCATGTTAAAAATAATTAATAACTACACCGAAATTTTATTTTATTTAGGTATAGAAATATACATTATTAAAAAAAATTATCTTGAACATCTCCAAAAAATAATTTTTTGAAAAAAAAATATTGAGTCCGAATAACCATTATCATTTTAATTATTTATTTCCAATAAAATAATTAATTTATATTTCTCTCACATATTAATTAATGTTAATATATACAAAAAATTCCACCTAATATTTAAGTAAACATTCTTCTCTGGATGATCATTTATCTTCTATGAAAATGGCTCAAAAATCTAAATTGATGTTTCATTGAAAATAAAACCTTCTATTAAAAAATAATTAAAAAGTTGATAACTAATTAAATAAATATATAATTGATCATCCATGATAAATATTGAAGAAATTTTGATATATGTATATGAATACTAATCATGATCATTCACATGATTTTAATCATTAAATTGGAAGTTATTGTTTCAATAAGATCATTATTCTTATGATCATGTATATATACATGAGTATTAATCACATTTAAAAACAAATTTATATCCAATTAATATTGAAAATAAAATATAATCCTTTATATAAGATATTTTCAGTTTCAAAATTCTATATTATATGAATAAATTCATTGATATATTTTCATATATTTACAATGAAAATTTTAATAAAAAAAATTACACCATATCAAATTATTTATAATTATAAGAAAAAATATTATATCTCCTAAAATATTTCTTGACACTATTTAGTAATTATAATAAAAAATTATTTAAAATGAAATATAATTTTTAATTAAATAGAATAAAGTAACCCAAAAAATGATCATGATTTCGATGAAATATGGATACTTCACTAGGAGAAATCATCGAGTGGATCTTCATAAATATCATTATTTCAGGTGGAGCGTTATTTTTATATTGACACCACCAAAATAAAATTTAAATCCATCAAAAAATATAATATTACATAATTTTTGATAAAAATAATTATTTATAGGCTTATTTTAGTTTTAATATTTTCTTATATAGTAGTTCTTTGAGGAATTCACCAAGATAGTTTATGTTTTATTTTATATGTTTTATGAGACATTTTAGTATAATATATTTCAAATAATTACACTTCTAATAATTTTATGTTTCCATATAAAAATTTTATTTTTATATTAATATTAAAAATAATTATTATTATTTTTATGTATTATATTGGGAGGATAAATTATACTTAATAGTCCATCATGATTTATGATTTATTTATCTTTTTTATTTTGGTAGTATTATGTTCATCAATGAAAATAACTATTTATTATTTTTTAGTTTTAATTTCACATACATGATTTTATTTGTATTATTGACAATGAATTTGTATTTATTGTAAATTAAATTAAAGATATCATTTTTAAAGGATTGGATACTTTTGAAATATTATATTGATATTTAATAATATAATACAGTAATATATCCATTATGTATGATATTATTGGTGTGTTAAAATTAATGTGAAATATCAATTCCATTATTCTTATAAAGAGGTAAAAGTATTTAATATTACATATATGTTTTTAATTTTTTCTCTATTATGTCAGTTAATTTTTTTCTTTCTTTAGAGAATATCATTGTAATGTTTTACATGATATTCGGCTAAATTAAAATTACATCTCTTTATAGATGGATTTCCTTCCCAAGTAAATTTATTCTCAAAGAATTAGAATAATGTGATATCATTTCACTGGGATTCCATTTATATATTGGTATAGTGTTTTTATATATGATAGGGTTTTATTATTTGAAATATTGTTTTACGACATACATTCCAGTATATAAAATCTAAAAAACAATGTTTTAATTTTCTAGTAGCGTATAATTTTAAATTTTTGAGATAAATTATATCATTATAAATAATATTTATTGCAATTATTTATTAGTTCCTAGTATTATGTGAGATATATATTTAGAAGTGGAATTATACATAAATTTATTATATTATACGATACATTATGGTAAATATTATTGCCATCCATTATGTGAGAATCTGAATGATCAAAATCCTTTGATTTATAAAGAGTGTCATTAGATAATGTATATTCAGTGTATATAAATATGTATAAAAATAAGTACAATTATCTTCCTAGTTCAAAAAGAGTAACCTAGGCTCTTACTAGTGTGTCTATGTTACTATTTAGGACAAAGTAACTTATGAGAGACTAATTTTATGTTGTTGGTTAGAAAATAATTTCTATTTTAAAATAAACACACACACACCCATAAATTTTTTTTCATGATGTGTGTTATATGTATCATGATAAATGGTAATTATACACAAGTAAACACAAGTTTAAGAATATATGTAAAAAATTAATAACATATAAAAATAATCATTTGATTAATTTACCTGAATTTTCTATCACATTTTTTTATGTTTCACTGTGATTATTTAAATATTAAGGTATATTCATGTTGATTAAGTGAGTACTATTATTTTTGGATGTTAATTCACATTTATTTTTTATTTACCTACCTATAGATTTAAATGCTCTCCACATGATAATATTTTATGTGTAATTATTTATAGGTGTATACAATATTGCTTTAGTATTTCCTAAGAGAAAAAGCATTTGTATAATATAGGTAAGTTTATGAGAATTATATCATAATGATTGTTTAAATGTTATCATTAATAAATTGTATCTATATATTTTATATCCATGCTTTAGAATTTAATATTATCATTATTATTTCATGATATAATCTTATACATGTCTAATAAGGATTGATTTATTGGGGAGTTACAATTTATGTGTATTATAATTGACGGTCATGTATCTCATGATTGTGACTAATAAAACTAATTCTATAAAATAATACCTATCTTCTTATTGGTTATATTGGACTCACATTTTTATTATCTATTTTTTTCATTTATGGGGTTTCAATAGGACTGAGTATGGTCACTGTCAAACTGAAGTGCACTGTGTTGCATTTGTTGTCAATTAGGTATGTTGTTGTCAAGGAATGAATGGATCGATGTCAAGGAGTTTCAATATGTGAATGACAAAGGATGTTATGGTGATGGTGATGAATGGAGAAAAGCCATGGTACTTAGATTCAAGTCACTTAGGAGATTCACTTAGTGACATTAGAGATTATTCTTGAAATATTCTCCACATAATATCAGACGATTGTAGAACTGATCTTAATGTTTCAATACTTGTATCAAGATGATACTAAGTTACACCACTTGGAGAATGGATGATGATGGATCCTCATCATCATTTCTGACGATTTTTGAGCTGATCTTAAAGTTCAAAGAACTTTTATCAAGAGGATACAATGTCACAACAATGTTTGAAGACCATGCATTGTCTTTAAAATGCATGAGGAGATGAGGAGATCCATTGACAACCTCTATGTGGATGAAGTGGATTGAAAGGGACCATGTACTATTTCGTAGTGCTTGTGAACATGAAGAAGATCCAACATGATCTCTGATTGGATCAACAAATAAAATTGAAGAATTTATGTGATTCAGGAGAATCGGTTGAAGAAGTCCCTCCTAAGTATTGAATACATGATTAATAGGAGATGGGGAATTATGATGAAATAAAGAAGAGGAAATAATGTAGAAGAATGGCAGAAGTGGCATTTGGAATTTACACTTGGTTACCTTGTTTGTATACAAAGTACTTAGTGTTTCCTCAGGCAAAAAGGAAGCCACCAAGGGCCAGCCTTAAGGGTTCAACCCCCAAGGCACTTGTGGGACTCGAGGTCGCCATGCCCAAGGGGGATACCATGGGGCCAGGTCGAGAGGCCGGGGACATGTATAAAGCCCCGGGCCACGCAGGGGAGTGTCAAGCCCTGCGTAGCATGAGTGCGAGGAGCGCGCCCGAGGAAGCATAGTGGGCGCCAGTGGCGCGCCCGAGTGGAAGGGGTGGGCGCAACGCGCGCCCGTAGAAGAACTCGGTGCGGAGTGGCACCGAGAGGAGCGAAGTTTCAATTGAAATGAGGATGGGACGCAGTCTTTGTTAAAGCGCGGATAAACCGTGCTCCAGTTAGATGTGGGATGCGTTTTTTAAACTGGGATCTAATCGTAGCCGCTCATTCGATTGCACGGCCGATCTCTGCCGCTCATCGCATCTCGCCGCTCGTGATCTAATCTCGGCCGTCCAAGTTCATTAAACGCCAGATCCGACGGACGAGGAGTCGTCCCCTACCTCGAGCTCACCCGAGGCCTTCGCGTGAGCCACCCTTGAACCAGAAGCCCTCCCGAAGATGGATTTTGAGATTCCGGCCACCTCTGAAGAAGCCGAAGACACCAATGAGTTCGTATGGATCTAACGAACATAGCAATTCTTAAAAACGAGCTTGCATGCAACAAATGGGGTATTTCGAGTTCGGCCGAGGCAAGAAAATATGCCGAGGCCTCAGTGAGTTCCTGTTTTGCATGGATTATAAAAGAGAGGCCATGCACACGTTTGAATGTGCATGCATGTGAAGAAGGTCGAGGAAAAATAAAAGAAGGAAGAAGCCCGTGTGAACCGAAGATAGAAACCAGATTTGAAAGATTTTTAAAGATCCGAAATCTTCGGGATTTTGAAGTTAAACCACGTGGATGTTTTTAGGTGTTTCTCTGCCTATATAAAGAGATCCAGAAGCACAGATAATGATTTCTGAAATTTTGAGACCTGCTAGAGCTCTTGTGCCTCGTGAAGAAAGAAACCACCGCGCAACCACTTGTGCGGCTGAAGTTCCAGAGCCACCCGAGGCTCTGAAGGAGGTCCCTGTCCGCGTATTCGCATGGCTGAACGAGCCCTCACTGACCGCAAACTTGCGTGGAAGTAGGCTGTCCTACACCCGAGGCTTGCGCGGTCTTTGTGGCATGTGAACCTTGCGCGCCCAAGACCCATTTCACCCTTGTGCGGCGTTTGAAGAAGGCAGTGTGAGGCTGCACCTTGCGCGCCCTCCCTTTTAAGAAGGAATTCGGGTTAAGTGTTATACACACTTGGTGTTGTGTGTGCTAAGTGGAGAAGGAGACCTGAGGCCTTGTGTTCTTTACAAAGGAGAAAGGTCGTGGGCAGTTGTTGTGAAAAAAGGGGAGGTTGTATCCCTTGGTTGTGCCAAATTGATGAACACACTTTGTGTGTGCAAGGAGGAGATGAAGGCCACACTTATGTTGTGTGTGTGCTTAACAAACAAAGAAGAGGCCAAGATCATGATTGTGAAAAAGTGAAACAAGTGTTTCCAAATAGACAAGAAGGCCGAACCTAGTGTGTTCACTAAAAGTGTAAAAACATAGAAGAAGGAAGAAGAAGGACCCCCACACTAAAGTATAACACACATTCAATTGTGTAAGAAAATTGGATAAAGTGTGTGAAGGAATAATTGGTGTGTGTGCTTAAAGAGACTACACCCTTTGGGGGTTTATCACACTAAGAAGAAGGAAAGGGGAGTTCATGCTTGCATGCATGCACGTTCACAATTGAATAAAGCTTAAATCAGTGGTGTTCATTTGGTTTGTCCATGACCATGAGTTCTTGAAGAGTTTTGAGAAGCCATGAAATTAGTGCATGAAGATGCAGAGTTACCATGCACTTAGTGAATGAAGTTGTTCTTAAGTGAGACTGAAGCCAGACTGAAGTTAAAGACATCAGCTGCCTGAGTTTTTAGTAATTGTGAAGACCCTGATCAACTGAAGTGATCAGAAGACTTGAGCAATACCAACAGACCTTATCGGAGGCTGTTGAAGATTCTTGAAGAGAAAAGCCAGGTTATCCTAAGAGAAAGGAGATAAATCCCGAGCAAGATGAGAATTCCTGATCAACTCAAGTGATCAGAGGAAGAGAGCAAGGCCAGCAGCCTTTTATCCCAGGCTGCTGAAGATACTTGAAGAACTTGAAGTGAAGAAGTGATGCTCGTGTGACTCGAGAAGCTAAGAGAAGCCCCCTGTGAGACTCAGGGTGGAAAAAGTCATCAGTGGGATTCTGAATCAGGCCAGTGGGACTCTGGTAACACTGTGGGACACAGTATAAAGACCCTCATGTGGGACTCAGGTGAGATACAATGGGACTATGTATCGACCATTGTAATTTTAACAGATTATAATGGAGAAACCATGTTGGGGTGTATAACCAACATGGCAAGGACGTAGGGCTTTGGTGCCGAACCTTGTAAATCCTTCTGTCCTATGCCATTAAATTTACTGCATCACTCGAGGAAAGGATGAGGGATAAAAGAAGAGTGGATCAAGGCTTTAACTAGTCATAGAGGTTTAATTGATAAATAATAAATTAGGAAAATGTTTTAAAGGATCACTGATTCACCCCCTCCCCCTCTCAGTGATTCACTCTGATCTGGGCACTTCAATTGGTATCAGAGGGAAGGTTACCTCTAAAAGATCCAAGGGAGTCTTTATGAAGTGAATATTTTAGGAAATGAGCGACCATCATCAAATGGAGATATCTTCCAAGACTCAGAAAAATCGAAAGAAGAAACAGGTCAAGAAGATGAAGAAAGCCTGTCCTAGCTGTGATGAAGTTGGAACAATGAAATATCTTCAAAGTGAAATCGAATATCTTCAGAAGACAGTCCCCAAGGAAGTGGCAATGTATATAGATACATGCATTCTTGATTTTCAAGAAGAAAAATTATAGCTAGAAGAAGAAGCCAATAAAATGGAAGATCAGTTGGCTAAAAGGGTTGGCATAACCAACACTCTCAGAAAGCTGATGAAGGCTAAAGATGAAACTATTTCCCTTTACAATGAAATATTTTAAGACACTAATGATGAATTTCAATTATGCTCTTCTAAGAAAGAAATATTTATGATAATGATCAAAGAATTTTTCCATGCACTGGAGATGTTGCACAATGTGTCAATGAATGTCAGAGATTCTTAACTCGAAGACAAAGTCAAAATGGTGAAGGATCTTGACAATTCATTTCTAGAATTGAAGAAGGTGCATGAAGACCAGTTAGAACAGCTGAATGAAAATTGGGAAGGAAGGCTAAGAACTGTTGAGGATGAGAAGAACTCCCTTAACATGAAATGCATAGAACTAGAGGTGATATTGAAAAATATGCAATCACCCAAAGCTGAATCCTCCCAGTCAGCTGAAAGTAGAAATGTTGCTACACAAGTGTGCTTTGAGAAGGATGATTCTAAAAGAAAGACATCCTCTAATTAAAGGGCAACATCTTTTAAAAAGAAGGTACCATCCATACCATCTTGTACTCATGTTTTTAAAAGTGTTTCTACGAAAAGTGCAGGATGGAAGAATGAATCCAAACACGTATGGATGAAGACGGTGAAGAAAGAAAGCTCTCCTGAAACAGCACAACAAGTCAAGAAAAGTACCCTACAATAAGAAGGACTCAAGAGGTCAAGATTTGTGGGTCAATATTGGTGTTGTAACAAGTATGGGCACTGTCCAAAGGATTGTTGGTACAATCCACTGAATGTCAAAGCACAAAGGAAGCCCATGCCAAGGGGGAGAAATCTAGAAGGAAAGAAGCAACATCCACAGGTCCAGAGACATCTTTTTACTGATAAAATATTAGGATTGCTTGATAAAATCTTGGATGTGTGAAAAAGTGGTCAAAAAGTTGATACATGTCAATCTCCAACTGTATCCAAAGCTCAAATGAAAATAAGATCACAGAACCTGGCTCAGAGAGAATCCTTGGGAAGCAAGATGAAAGTAGAAAATGATCCCAAGAAGATGTTGAAAAGGGAAGAGAAGTCCATGGATTTGAAATCCAAGAAGGGTGATGCATCCAGAAGGACCACCAAGAAGAAAACATGCTTCTACTGTGGAAAGAAAGGACACATCATGGATCTTTGTGAACAAGCCATGGAACTGAATAGAAGAAGACTAGACTCAAAAACACAATCAATCCAGAAGAAGCAGAAGGGATTGATTGAAAATAAGTTTCCTAAGAAAGGTAGCTTAACAGCATCAAAAGAACCATGTGGAATTTCCAAAACAGAGGACTCACTTCCAAATGACGTGTTAGTCATATGGCCCAATCAGTTGCAACTTGACAGAGAGCTGCAGAGTGCTGAAGATAAAGCATTGGAAATAGCTAAGTCAAAAGGAAAGAAAAATATTTCACATGAAGATCAAGTTCTGTGTGTGAGGTGCAATCAAGCTGGACATATAAGTGATAAATGCATGATATTCATTCCAGCTCAGAAGGGATTCTTCAAAAGAATGAAGATTGCACCAGGAGACTCTAGTGCTTAGAAGGCACCTAGAAATAGAGGAGTCACACACAAATAAGTTAAAGAGGTGTTGAGATCCACACAAGCACAAACATCAATGAAGATCAAATGTGCAAGTGTGAAGAATGGTGAAAATGGGACATATCGGTTGAGAGAATATTCTCAACCTTGTTGTTCACATTGATGAACCAAGGAGGTTCTATCTTATTCCCTTATACTTATGGTATATACATGTGCTAACATTTCAGGGAATTGAAGATGATGATCATTCTCATCTGGAGAGTGGTTTGGACAGAATGGAGTGCACCCCATGAGGGGGAGCCAATCTGTAGAAGATGGGATTCTGAGATTTAATACCATCTTGAGAAAAGTGAATGTATTCCAATCATACTTTCATCCCTTGTTTCTTAATTGTATTCATCATGACAATTTAGGGGGAGTATTGATTGAAGATAAATGGTTGAAAGGGGGAGCTTTATCTTTGCACTGAACTTTCTAATGAGTTTTGTGAAGTATGTGTAGGATTTAGCAATTTATTGTTATATCTGAAAAATTTCCAACCCCTGTAAGCTAAGAATGATCTCACACGTATAGTGAAATGTGGATAGCATTGAAAAATCTTGGTTACATCACTCTTGTTTTCTACACCGGGTCAGCCCAAGTAGACTTAGAGTTGATCTACTAAAGGTTCTTTGCTAAAGAGAACATGTGACATCATCCCTCTCTTAGTAATTGTGAAGAAAATGCTTTTCAAAGGGAGGAAGTGATTTTTTTTAAGAGAACCACACCACACCACACCTTTTCATTTGAGTTCCAATAAGGGGGAGAAATATTGGCACACATATTGACCCATTCATATGTGCTCTAGTGTATTGCCAACAAATACAAAGGGGGAGATTAAAGTGCACTGTGTTGCATTTGATGTCAATGAGGTATGTTGTTGTCAAGGAATTAATGGATGGATGTCAAGGAGTTTCAATATGTGAATGAAAAAGGATGTGATGGTGATGGTGATGAATGGAGATTGGCCATGGTAATTAGAGTCATGTCACTTAGGAGATTCACTTAGTGACATTGGAGATTATTCTTGAAACATTCTCCACATAATATCAGACGATTGTAGAACTGATCTTAATGTTTCAATACTTGTATCAAGATGATACTAAGTTACACCACTTGAAGAATGGATGATAATGTATCATCATCATCATATCTGAAGATTGTTGAGCTGATCTTAAAGTTCAAAGAACTTGTATCAAGAGGATACAATGTCACAACAATGTTTGAAGACCATGCATTGTCTTCACAATGCATGAGGAGATGAGGAGATCCATCCACAACCTTTATGTGGATGAAGTGGATTGAAAGAGACCATGTACTATTTCATAGTGCATGTGAACATGAAGAAGATCCAACTTTATCTCTGATTGGATGAACAAATAAAATTGAAGAATTTATGTGATTCAGGAGAATCGGATGAAGAAGTCCCTCATAACTATTGAATACATGATTAAGAGGAGATGGGTAATTATGATGAAATAAAGAAGAGGAAATGAAGTAGAAGAATGGAAGAAGTGGAATTTGGCATTTACACTTGGTTACCTTGTTTTTATACAAAGTACTTAGTGTTTCCTAATGCAAAAAGGAAGCCACCAAGGGCCAGCCTTAAGGGTTCAACCCCCAAGGCACTTGTGGGACTCGAGGTCGCCACGCCCAAGGGGGATCCCTTGGGGCCAGCCTGAGAGGCCAGGGCCGTGTATAAATCCCCAGGCCACGCAGGGGAGTGTCAAGCCCTGCGTAGCGTGAGCACGAGGAGCGCGCCCGAGGAAGCATAGTGGGCGCCAGTGGCGCGCCCGAGTGGTAGGGGTGGGCGCAATGCGCGCCCGCAGAAGAACACGGTGCGGGGAGGCACCGAGAGGAGAGAAGATGCAATTGAAAGTTTGATGGGACGCAATCTTTGTTAAAGCGCGGATAAACCGCGCTCCAGTTCGATGTGGGAAGTGTTTTTTAAACCGGGATCTAATCGTAGCTGCTCTTTCGATCACACGGCCGATCTCCGCCGCTCATCGCATCTCGCCGCTCGCGATCGTATCCCGTCCGTCCAAGTTCATTAAACGCCAGATCTGACGGATGAGGAGTCATCCCCTACCTCGAGCTCACCGGAGGCCTTCGCGTGAGCCACCTTCGAACCATGAGCCCTCCCGAAGATGGATTTTGAGATTCCATCCACCTCTGAAGAAGCCGAAGACACCAATGGGTTCGTATGGATCTAACGAACACAACCATTCTTAAAAACATGCTTGCATGCAACAAATGGGGTATTTCAAGTTCGGCCGAGGCAAGAAAATATGCCGAGGCCTTGGTGAGTTCATGTTTTGCATGGATTATAAAAGAGAGGCCATGCACACGTTTGAATGTGCATGCATGTGAAGAAGGTCGGGGAAAAATAAAAGAAGGAAGAAGCTCGCGTGAACCGAGGATAGAAACCAGATTTGAAAGATTTTTAATGATCAGGAATCTTCGGGATTTTGAAGTTAAACCACATGGATGTTTTGAGGCGTTTCTATGCCTATATAAAGTGAGCCCGATGCACAGAGAATGCTTGCTGAAATTTTGAGACCCGCGAGAGCTCATGTTCATCGTGAAGAAAGAAGCCACCGCGCAACCACTTGTGCGGCTGAAGTTCCAGAGCCACCCGAGGCTCTGAAGGAGGTCCCTGCCCGCGTATTCTCCCGGTAGAAGGAGCCCTCACTGACCGCAAACTTGCGCAGCAGTAGGCTGTCCTGCACCCGAGGCTCGCGCGGTCCTTGTGGCATGTGAACCTTGCGTGCCCAAAACCCATTGCACCCTTGCGCGGAGTTTGAAGAAGGCAGTGAGAGGCCGCACCTTGCACGCTGTTGATGCTCCTTTCGTCACAGAATCTAAAAATCGGAAAAGGGGAATATCTGAGTCCAATGTGATTCATCCTTTGAAGAAACATCAAAAATCGACAAAGGGATGAACAAGGAGAACATTGCCCATAGGTCGCACAAGTTCCCTCATGGTCGCGCAAGTACACTTGCGCGCCGCCTAGTGGTCGTGCAAGTACTTGCGCGATGCCTTATGGTCGTGCAAGTGACTTGCGCGACCTAAGTGATAACCGCCCGGTAACCGCCCAGGGTATTCTTTTGCCTATAAATAGACCCTGTGGGCCCCCCATTCGAGAGGATCTTTTTCCAGAAACTCGGATTGAAGATCCCGACGCCCAAGTCTCTTCTCAAAGCTTCTGGAACACTTCTAAGGTAATTTCTTACCTAGAACGTAAGATCTAAAGAGAAGAAGGAAGGCCTAAGTGTTGAAACTTATCAAACACTTGCGCGCCGACTTAATTCCTTCAATATAACTTGCGCGTCCCTTTTCTGGAAGAACCTCAAGGGGATTCTAAAGGGTTTTATCAAGAGTCTCTCAAGTATTTCAATTCTGATTGAAAATCGCGCAAGTACACCATGTGTCGCGCAAGTATACTTGCACTGTCAATACTTGCGCGCCACCGCAGGACTTGCGCGCCTTTCAAGACTTGCGCGCCCCTATCTTTTTGGGTGCCCATCTTGCCCATTTTTCCCCTCTTAAGCCACTTCACCTTTCCTTTTCAAGATTCAGTCTTCAAGACACTCTTCAAAGCCATTTATGGCATGATTTCTTGATTTGACTTTTTTATCTGAATGGAATTCTGTGGAATCTCTCTCAAAGTCTAGTGATTTAAATATCCTTATGTCACTAAAATACAGAGAGTTCATTCATTCAACCTCATCCTTTAAGATGATAGAATCCTAACCTGTTTCTCCTTTTCAGGAATAATCCCCAGTTATAAAACCTTTAATCAGGGCATCATCCTCAGGAGTAAGCCCAAAATTCGTAAAGTTCCCAATCTTGGGCATCCTTCTCAGGAGTAAGCCCCAATCAAGTCCTTTAATCATGGGCATCTTTCTTAAGAATAATCCCCAACCTCAAATATGGGCATCCTCCTCAGGAGTAAGCCCCAAACCTTAATCCCTAACCTGGGTCTCCTTTTCAGGAATAAGACTCAGTCATAACCTTGGGCTTCCTTTTCAGGAGTAAGCCCCAAGTCCCATAACCTGGGTCTCCTTTTCAGGAATAAGACTCAGTCATAACCTTTGGCTTCCTTTTCAGGAGTAAGCCCCAAGTCCCTTAACCTGGGTCTCCTTTTCAGGAATAAGACTCAGTCATAACCTTGGGTCTCCTTTTCAGGAATAAGCCCCAAGTCCCCTTAAATTTCTCTTAACCAGTCATAATTTACCTTTGATTTGGGTTTCCTTTTCAGGGGTAAAACCCAATCATAAGTCCCCTCCTAACTTGGGTATCCTCCTTAGGAGTAAGCCCCAAGATTAGAGTATTCAAATCTCCATGAAGCACATATAACTTTATGGACCCTGTTCATGGATTTTCTCCCTAAAAGTAGATCCTAATCCTTCATCTATCTGGGCAGTCATCCATACATAAGCCCCAAATAAATTCTTATGATTGCATCTTTCATGGCACGATTGTCTAAATTTTACTAATACCTCTTGTTTCTCACACCGAGCATGAATCACGTGAGCTTAGAGTGTAAAAGTAATTATGACATTCATCTTTAAGCCATCAATCATAAACATCATACTCCATTTCTCAAACTACGTGGGTTTTGATTCCTTTTCCAAAAACAAAGGATACGTAGGTAGCCCATTTATGGGTTCGATCCCAACTTTGAAATAATCTTTGTCCTTCTGAATGACGATAAACTTCAAGTGCCCCACTGAGTGGCTTTAAAACCAGCCTGGTCATCATAATGACCAAGATACTTTTATATAAATGTTTTGAAGGATACCATTGACCAATAATCTCTAAACATATATAGATGATTCTCTATTGATGAAGAACCTCGAATACATATAAGAGATTCTCTAAATTTCTTGCATATTTAATCATTGATTGTCAAAACTAAAGGAAAGCACATTTTATACTTGGTAATGTAATAAGGATTCACGAACATAACTTAAATCTATAAAGAGAGTCCCGGAGTACACAATAATTCCCCTCAAAAAGGTGTGATGAGTCCGACCTCCCATCCTCTTGACCAATGCAAATTCCTAAGCCTCATTAGTCTACAAGCTAATGAGCGCCTGCCTTTGGAAAGTAGGTCCAAACGGATGTGGAATCATTGGATGTTTCCGGTTCTACGAACAAACCCGTTAGAAACCGATCGGAACGTTTTAATCTCCCGTCCAGGAGGTCATCCCAGGATTCCGCGCGAAACAAAAATGGTGAACCCGACGTGAATCCTTAACCATGTGAAAGTGATGTTCTTCTTATTTGTTAGGCCCCTTGGGCCAACAAGGCAATCATTGACATATGCTCATCCAAAAGATGCAGTGGCTGGATTCATCTTGATTATGTCTGTTACATGGAACAGGCACTCTTTTCTCAAGATCTTCTACAAAAATGGCTTTCCTTAAATTCACCCCCGTGAATACTGCTGCTGTAAACACCTCTACTGTGAGGTCTACTGCTGTGAAAACCAATGCTGCTACTCCTGCTGGAACGTCATCCGCTCTGAGGATGACATCACCAACTCAGCATCTTCAACGCTGTGTTTCTAATGCACTGGTTAAGGAGTACCGTCGCAACGGTACTATCCCAACTCTGGAGGCCGCTCGTCAAGCCCTCCAAGTTAACAACTCTACCTGGTTGTCCGGACAACGGCGGCCAGCAATCAAGAAGCAGGCGGTGCTGACTACCGTCTCCAACCGTTTCGGGTCGTTATCCCCAGAACGCAATTTCCATTCACTCCCTTACTCTGAGGAAGTGAATGAGCAGGTCCCGCAGGACCTTAATTCAAAAAGACAGGAGTCTTTCTCAAAGGCTCCCATAAACAATCGCCGCCAGACTCGTGCGGTAGTGCGCCCTCAACATGATGAGGGTACCGACTCCAGGCATTCAGCTCAGGTTCCTCGAACCCGAGCAGGCAAGATGAACCGCCAGAGACGGAATCCGGTTAATAATAAGCAGGTTGTCATCCCTACTATCTCTGGAGAAGTCCACCAACCTAACTTGGTGGAAAACAACGAGCAGGCATACACACCTGCCCGTTTTAATTCAGCTGTCCAGCAGACTCGTCTGGCAGCATCAAGCCGATCCCGCCAGGCAATTCTGGCGGAGTACCATAGGCAGGAACATACACCTGCTTATACATCACCAGTTAGTCAGCAGGCTCGTCTGAATACATATGGTGGATCTCGTCAACCGCGTTTGAAGAAGTGTAATCAGCAGGCACATACACCTGCTAATACTAATCAGGCCTACCAACAGTCTCTCTTGGTAGCGTCCGGAGAAGTCAGTCGGAAAGTCCCGACGACAAACAGGAGGCAGACTCAACTCTCTGTCTCCACACTTGAGTATTGTCAGGATTCACTGACAGGAAAAGGAGGACAGGAGAAGGCACATACACCTACTCCAAGCCCGGAATGGACGTATATCCCCGTTCCGGTGGCTGAGGTCACCAAACATATTTTTTCAATGGTGAAAGAGCAGAAGCAAATTCCTGCTCATATTCTGGATGCTTGCCAGGATATCATAACAACTTCAGCATCATCTCAAGGACAGACACATAAATCTATCCATAGCAATGGAGTGACACATCAACGATTCACTCCGGAACAGACACACACATTTGTTCCAGTCCAAGAGGGTTATGGGGCATACTCCCCCATATCATACGGACAACCAAGTCAGGCACATACACTTGATTTGAGTGGAGATCGTCAGCCTAACCTGACCATATTTCCTGATCAGGCACATACACCTGCTCAGAGCAATCACTTTCATCATCAAGTGGTTTCTAAAGCGAGTAAGAAGGCATCTAAGAAAAAGATCTGCCCAGCACAGTCAGGAGATCAAAGGCCAATCTGCAACAAGGCCTTGCTCTATGCTGGAGTTCTTGAAGCCCTCAGACATTTATCTGTCGGAATTCAAGATTCTACTCCATCAGTTCCCAATAATGGGAACATTAATTCTGAAGGTCTTCAACAAACACTTCCTCATGAAGACTTTCTTAATGAAAATTCGGTCAATCTTGAAGTTTCTTCTTCAGATGAGAGCCACAAGAACCCTCTGTGTGGTCAGAAGGCCATGGAGCAAGAGATTTTATCTTTTGCTGTAACCCATCATGACGGTCCTCCTCATGGTGATGAACTTCGCTGCGAATGTCCTCTCCGCAGTAGTGATTCACGTTGTCTCGAAAATTCGTCAGAAGGCAATGTAGTGACGAGAAAGCCCTCCTATCTCGAGGCACTTGCAAACGTAAAACCAGTCATGTCTGATGCTTTAATATCGGCAGGTGAAACTCTTTCTCCATCAGAAGATAGCCTGGGGTTCAGGTTATTCTCCAAACCATCCCTGGGTCATTCATCTTCCAGCATGAATAGTGATTTCTCTACCAATCTTGTTGAATCCGATGAAGCAACAAGGAAACCCCAACTCTGGTCCAAACAGGTAAAAGAATCTTCATTTAATGATAAAGAGGAAATGCTGAACATGAGGAAAAAACTGGCAAAAGGTGAAGTACCAGTCATGTTTTGGCCTTTGGCTGATTCCTAGTATGACATTCCAAAGATGTTGACAGATGATGGAATCCATGATATTCGTCTCAACATATGGAAAAATCTTTTTCAATTAAAGAAGAAGGTATTATCTTACGATGAATATGAAAATCATCTTAAGATAATAGAAGGGTTACAATGCCAGATTGATTTGGCATCTCTATCAGTCTCTCAGTATCCGAAGGATGAAAAGCAACAGAGAACCCTTCAACGTTCATGCCTTAGCGCACTAAGAAGATTGCGTCAGTTAATTGTCAATGCTCCATCTGATGTTCATATTAGAGGATGGGGTGTTCATGGAGCACTACATTTCACAGTGCTTTCCGGTCAGCAAAGCCCGCCGAAAATGGTCTCATGTAATGTTATTGCCCATGGCCGGCCACAGTCAATGGGCTTTGTTCATAATCAAAAGCTTGCTCAAGAACAAGATTCAACTAGTTCCTCTCAAAATCAAGTATATAGAGAACAGGTTGTTGAATTGCTCCTACATCAAGCAGGAGAGAATATTGCACAAGCCTCTCGTCTGGAGCAAACACGTCATCAAATGACAGAAGTTTCGGAAATCATCCAACGGTCTGTTGAACCAGGTGATAAAAGCGGATACAGGTTAATGCATCCAGCTAATTTCCGAACTATGATTCGCAAAATCAAGAGATATTATAAGAAGATCTCAGACATAGCATGTCAAGAGACACCCCAGCTGGCCAGACTGGGGACTTCTCTAACCCAACCCTCAGAGTCAACGAATGGGATTCGAGGAGTTGAGCGGAAGCAGCAGGAACATCCCCAGTCCACCGGACTGGGGACTTTTTCAAATCTTCAATCCTTCCCTCAGAGAAAGTCAGTATTCTCTCGATTAGGGAATAAGCCTCAAGAGGAACGAAGAGCCAAGCTGTCCGGAGATTCTCTCCAAGTGACTGTTCTCCAAGAAATTCCTGAGGGATCAAGTCAACGGAATGCCATGTCTCATCATGGACATAGAAGGAGACAATATCACAGAAATTCTGATAGAAAGGATTCCATGCAATATGCATCCATTAATGTCATCAATGCCGTTGCTGCTGATTCACCAGATGAGGCTCAATCAGAGGGATCAGACAAAGAGGTTCATGCTCAAGAAGTCGCGCACACAGACCTAAATGAAGAAGGTGTGCGCACACGTAATCAAAGGATTACCCAAAATATGGGTATTCCTTCAAGTAACCCACTTCCCCCTCTCCGAAAAGGATCCAATAAGGGGAAAGGAAAGAATCAGGTTACTCCTCACCCTTCCTCTGAATGAGGTCAATCGCTCTCATTAGAGCAAAGGTTTGCACAACAGGAGGAAGAAATGAAAGAATTAAGAAGGTTGAATGCATAACTACTTCAGAATAGTATTCTTCTTAAGAATGCTGAAGTCCGACAGCCAAAGGAATTTGTTGTAACTATTGAGATGGATCAAGAATATCCTCCTTTATCAGTACACCCACAGAGGTCTAATCCTACGGGTCAAACACAACAACGGTTGGCAGCACTACCATCAGTTGCAGCACCAACCACCACGTCTGTCCAAGCTCCATTCATTGCACCTACCCAAAACCAAGTTCAACCTGACATTTCTCAAAAGTTAATAACTACTATTGAGTCATTAACAGCTCGGTTAGAAACTATGGAAGGGAAACGAGAGCAAGTTCAACCTGAAAAGAATGTTTACCCTGAATGGGTAGATTCAATTTCTCCTCCATCCAGTTTTGGAAACCCTATTTTCCCTACTTTCAATGGATCAGGCGACCCTGAACAACAATTGATGCATTACGTGTCTTTTTGTGATCCTATGATGGGAACTCCAGAGCAGCAAGAAGCAGTGAAACTCAGATGCTTCGTGCGAACCTTGCAAGGACCAGCTTTTGTCTGGTATACAAGCTTGAAATCCCAGTCAGTCATCGGATGGGAGGATCTTCGTCAAAAATTCCTTCTTCAGTTTAGCTCAACATTGCCAAAAACGACAGTTTTCGATCTTACAAACTGCAAGCAAAGGGAGAATGAAAGAGTCTCTGATTTCATTGCTCGTTGGAAGGGATTAACGTATTCCTTGAGTTTATCACTCCCTCAGGAGGAATTGTTGCCAATCTGTGTGGCAAATTTGCGTGACGAATTACGCATGCCATTGATCCCTGTGAAATACACAGGAGGGTTTCGAGACCTTACTTCAATCGCTCAACAGATTGAAGATTCCCTTATACAGGCTAAGGTTAAATCTCGTGTAATTCCATCATCTCCAGGAAGAAGAATGGGTAAAGCAGAAACTGCTACAGTTATGCTTAAACATGCACCTATACCTATTTCTACTTCAAAACCTTCATCTTCTCGAAGGGCTCCACCTCCTGAACTCCAACAACAAAGGCTGTTTCGTCCAAATGATCAAAAAGATCAACGACGAAAACAATTTGAGGATATGAAGAGTAAAACATACTCTTTCAGAAGTGAGCAAGTTCCTGGTTACTTCATTTCAGCTCTGGAAAATAATTTGGTTCAATTACCAGTGCCGAAGAGGCCAAAAAAGGAAGGAGATGAAGACCGTCCCAATTATTGTCCCTTTCATCAAATGTTGGGGCATCCCATCTAGGAGTGTTTTGTCTTTAAAGACCTCCTGCAAAAGATGGTCGACTTGGGACAAGTCAAATTGAAGGGTTCTTCAGCTCATGTAGCGTGTATTACCGCTACAGATCCAGAGGAAGGAGGCGAGTGGCAGGAAGTCAAAAGCAAAACTGCGAAAAAATATGATGATTGGATGGTCAGAAAGACAATCAATCGGACCCATTCCATTTTGCGAACACAATTGAAGAAGCCAATTGTGTCTCCTACAAAAGCTGCAGTAAAGCCTCCATCAAAAGACAAATCCTCAAAAGGGAAGCGCAATTCAAAGAAGAAAGAGGAATCAGAAGAAGATGAGTATGTATCAAAGCCTAAATTGTCTTTGACTCTGGCAGATTTCATGCCATCTACTTCAAAGCCACGGGCACCGTCCCACCAAACGGAACAGCCTAAACAGGCTAACCAGGCAGAGTCTTTATCAGACGAAGAGTTAATCTTTGGTTCTGTTGATATGATTCAATTAACAGATTCATATTCCAGTCATGATGAGCCTGAATTCCCTGTATTAAATAAGGAAACCTGAGGAAGTTCTAGAGGTTCAGGATACAGGGGAAGACGTGGATCTTTCTGAAGCCACTATTCTAATTCTACCCCTGCTAGCACTGTATATGCAGCAGAAACTCGTGGTAGAGCCCTTCAGCGAGCTCAAAAAGAACAAGCAAGTTCTTCTGCCAATGGCCAACTCAGTTTCGGCACAGTTATTTTGGAAGATCGATTAAAAGTTCCATCTTCTTTATATCAGCAAGTAAATGGATCTAATCAGTCTAATTTTCCAAAACCAAGGATGTTGCCAACTTCAATACAAGATGCATCAGCTTCCAAAGCATCTTCTTCCAAAGTACCTGCTAAACCGCATATTCCTATTGGGAAACGCAGACCTCTAGATCAAAAGTATGATATATTGAAACACTTGGCCCAAGTACCAGCCAAGTTATCAATTTTGGTTGCTTTCAATCTATCAAGAGATCTTCGGGAAGCACTCATCGAAGCTTTGTCAAGTCCTCGGGAGTTTGAAACTGAAATTGCTGCAGCTGAAATCTATCACATAGAGAATAATCCTGCGGAATGCCATGCAGTGATATCTTTTACTGATAAAGATGAAGATGATGTTGTGCATGGGCACATAAAACCTTTGTACTTATCTGGAAAAGTCAATGGTATAGATGTTCGAAGAGCTTTCAATGACAATGGTTCAGGAGTCAACCTCATGCCCATTCGCACACTTCGTCGATTGGGCCTCACGGAATCTGATTTATCTCCTTCTACCATGATGTTGCAAGGATATGATAAAAATGAACAAGAACCACTGGGAGAAGATACGCTCAGAACTTAGTTTGGAGATCTTGTTTCCAATTCGGATTTCATGATTGTTGATCAAGACTCAGCTTTCAATATCTTGCTTGGAAGACCCTGGCTACATCAGCATGCAGCTATTCCGTCATCATACCATCAATGTCTCAAATACTGTTTCGATGGTCAAGTTGGAACATTGTATGGTGATAAGGACCCGTTCAAGACATGTGAGTCTCAATACATTGTGGCGGAATTTTATCACATGAAGGGAAGAGAAAAATCTACAATGAAGGAAATTACCAAAGTTAATGCTCCGTATGGTTTGGAAAAAATTCCAATAAATCCATTTTCACATGTGAGTAAAGATTATGTGTTACCTATCAGTCAAATTGACAAAATAGGCCCAAATCAAAATAATCTTATGGAAAGATCCATAATGTCAATTACGGCAATCGAGCCAGACCACATGGGAGAAATTGGTAACTTACCAAGTAGTTATGAAAGCATAAGTGGTGACGTTTTCATTTCGTCTGCTGAAATCCAACAAGTCTATACTTCGCTAATCAGGCCAGAAGAAGTTATAGCAACCTCAGAGGTGAATATTAATGTCGATTCTCAATCCATCATATCCTCTTTATTTCCCAAAGAAGACCCTTTATCGTCAATAGGGTCGGAAATGGAAGCTTCTTCTTCAAAAAGTGAAAATTTTGACATCTCTTATGATCATGAGAATTTAGTTTTTTCATCTACTTTGCAAGTAGAAACGGAAGAAATAACACATGATGAAGAGGAAGAGGAAGATCTTAGAGATGCTCCTCCAGCATTTGAAGAGGGTATCTCTACCACTGTGGATGAACTCAGAGAAGTAAATCTGGGTACAGAGAAAGATCCACGCCCCACTTTAATTAGTGCAGCCATGACCCTTGAAGAGAAAGAGATGTATATTTCCTTTTTAAAGCAAAATAAAGATATTTTTGCTTGGAATTATACAGAGATTCCTGGCCTTGATCCTGATGTTGCCACCCATCATTTGGGTTTGCCAAAAGAACATCGAGGATTCAAGAAAGCCGCGAGAAGAACACACCCAACCTATGCTGCCAAAATCGAGGCTGAAGTGGATAAGCTTATCAAAGCTAACTTCGTCAGAGAAGTTCAATATCCCAAGTGGTTGGCTAATATTGTCCCTGTAAAGAAGAAGAACAGACAAATTAGGGTTTGCATCGATTTCAGAGATCTTAATCGGTATTATCCTAAAGATGATTTCCCAGTTCCGCTTACAGAACTCTTAATTGATGCGACAGCTGGCTATGAAGTACTTTCATTCATGGATGGATATTCTGGATATAATCAGATCCGAATGGCCCCAGAAGATGAGGAATATACATCCTTCAGAGCTCCTCAAGGTGTGTTTTGTTATCGGGTGATGCCCTTTGGTTTAAAGAATGCAGGTGCAACATATCAACGCGCCATGCATCGTATCTTCAAACCTCTTTTAGTGAAATTTGTTGAATGCTATGTAGATGATTTTGTGGTTAAATCCAAACAACGTTTTGATCACTTGGATGATTTGGAAGTCATATTCCACAAGCATCAACAACATAATTTGAAGATGAACCCCTTAAAGTGTGCTTTTGGGGTAACCTCAGGAAAATTCCTCGGCTTTGTTGTACGCCATCGTGGTATTGAAGTCGATCCTGAGAAGACCAAATCAATCCTTGGTATGTCACCTCCTCAAAATTTGAAAGAATTAAGAGGACTTCAAGGACACTTAGCCTACATTCGGCGTTTCATCGCCAATTTGGCAGTCAAAAGTTTACCTTTTACCAAATTATTGAAGAAAGGAGTCACTTACCAGTGGACTGAAGAATGTCAAGAAGCATTTGATGTTCTCAAGAAATACCTCTTGAGTCCACCAGTACTCATGCCACCTGTTGAGGGTAGGCCTCTTATCCTCTATGTGACAGATTTAGAGCAATCATTGGGTTCCTTTCTCGCTCAAAATAATGATGCTGGGAATGAAAATAGTCTCTACTATCTTAGTAGAACTATGATTGAAGCAGAAACCCGGTATTCGAGTATTGAAAAGTGCTTCCTAGCATTAATCTTTGCAGTTAAGAAATTGAGACACTACCTGCAACATCATGAGGTCCAATTGGTATCTCGCAATAATCCGCTCAAATTCATCCTTAGTTGTCCAATGCTTACAGGACGCCTGGCAAGATGGGAGGTTATTCTACAGCAGTTCGACATCCAGTATGTGTCTCAAAAGGCAATTAAGGGCCAAGCTCTGGCTGATTTCCTGGCTGAACATCCTTCAGTGGAAGACACGTATTCAGATATCGAACTCCCTGATGAGGAAGTTTTCTCTATTCAAGAGAGTCCTAAAACATGGGAAATGTATTTTGATGGTGCTTCTAGAAGTCCAACAGGGAAGAAAATGGAAAATCCTAAATTCAACAAATTTGGTTTAGGAATTGTGCTCATTTCTCCAGATATGGCAGTGTTACCTTATTCCTTTTTGTTGTGGGAAGGTGGTACCAATAATGAAGCTGAATACCAAGCTCTCATTACAGGCTTGGAGTTAGAGCTTCAAGCACAAGTGAATCACTTAAAGGTGAAAGGTGATTCAGACCTGGTAATCAAACAAGTCAATGGGGATTATGCCAGCAGAAAAGAAGAATTAATCCCTTTGTATGATTACGTCAGAGAGTTAATGTCGGAATTCCCTTCAGAACCGACATTTTCTTATATCCCAAGATCACAAAATGCTCAAGCTGATGCACTGGCTAATATAGCCACAGCTTTAGCAGATCCAAATCGGGATGAGACAACCATCTGTATTGCCCACCGTCGTGCAATTTCACCTTATGTTCAAGTCAGAACAGAGGAAATTAATGAAATTAGTCCCATTCCTGAACCGTATGGTCATACTACAGGATGGATGTCACCTATCAAGGAATACCTTCAAAATGGAACACTTCCACCTGATAGAGCCGAGAAAGAACAAATTCGGCGACGTGTGGTCAATTTTATTCTTTATGATGGTCCAAACCACCTCGAGAAAATTCTCTACAAATGTGGTTTTGATGGAGTTCTCTTCATATGTATTGATGGTGAAGAGACAATGGCTGTCATAAAAGAAGTGCATGCAGGAGTCTGTGGTGCCCACCAGTCTGGACATAGACTGTCTGATCAAATTCGAAGGCTTGGATACTTCTGGCCTTCAATGATACAAGATTGTGTTAATTTCACAAAGAAGTGTCATTCATGCCAAGTATATGCCAACTTCATTCATCAACCTCCAGAGTTGCTTCATACAACTAAATACTCATGGCCATTTTCCACATGGGGAATGGATGTGGTGGGACCTTACCCTTCAGCTACGGCCAAGCAGTTTAAGTACATTCTTACTGCTACTGATTTCTTTTCCAAATGGGCAGAGGCAGTACCTCTCAAAGAAGTCAGTTCTAAATGCATTGTTATCTTCATCAAGTCTAACATCATTACTAGATTTGGTGCCCCTCATACCATATTGATGGAAAACGGCACCAACTTCTGTTCTTCTGAGGTAAAGAAATTGTATCAAGAATACAACATTAAGTCCAACCATTCATCTCGATATCATGTTGTGGCTAATGGCCAGATAGAGGCCTTCAACAAGACTCATTCAAATATACTGCAAAAGATGGTGGATAAAGATAAGAGGTCATGGCCTGATAAACTCTTTCATGCTTTATGGGCTTATCGGACTACCACTCGCAATGCAACGCGGTCTACTCCATATTCATTGGTATATGGAACAGAAGCAGTCTTGCCAATTGAAGTTCAATTGCCTTCACTCAGAATAGCAATTTGTGATCAGTTGTCAACAGATGAGCGATCCCAAAAGCGGTTGAATGAATTGGAACAGTTAGATGAGAAAAGATTGTGCACTTTGCACCACTTGGAAATCTATCAGAATCGGATTGCACGAGCTTTTAACAAAAAAGTTCGTCTTCGTTCATTCATTCAGGGAGAATTGGTATTGGTTCTCAGAGCACCAATGATACCAGGAAAGAAGCCTCCCAAGATTGAACCAAAATGGGAAGGACCTTATTCAATACATAAAGTCTACTCCAATGGAGCGTATTCTCTGATCTCAATGGATGGAGAACACATCACGACTCTAACTAATGCCAGATTTATGAAGAAGTATTTTGTATAAACACAAAATATTGTTCCTAGAACAAAGACTCTTACAATTGGTTCATACAGCAATGGTCCAGTATGACCTTAAACTGCAACTTCGTCCAACATGACGTTAAACTATGTTACCTTCAATGTCCGAGATGACATTAAACTATATTTTGCCCAAGCAACATGAAATTAAACTGTGTGGCACTTTCATCGTCCAGCATGACGTTAAACTGTAAAAAGTCCCCAGAACTGATATCCTCATATTGGTTCACCTTAGTCCTAGCTACATGACTTTAAACTGTACAGCACCAGTTCGTCCTTCCTTTATGACGTTAAACTATACAGAAATGGTCCAGTATGACCTTAAACTACAACTTCGTCCCACACGACATTAAACTGTGAAAAAGTTCCCTAAACTGTCCAGCATGACCTTAAACTGCATCATCCCTGGTCCATGTATATGAACATAAACTATTTGCAAATCCCTTATGTCCAGCAAGACGTTAAACTGTGACGTCCTAAACTACATGACGCTAAACTGTATAAAAGTCCCTCACGTACGAAAAGACGTTAAATTGTATAATCATCAAAGGTCCAGCATGACATTAAACTGCACCATCCACGGTCCATGCATATGACCTTAAACTATTGACACTTTCATCCGACATGACGTTAAAATGGTACACTCTTTTGTCCTTACTGCATGACATTAAACTGCACAGTCCCCCTTTGGTCCAATATGACGTTAAACTATTTTATCCCCATCGTCCTAACTACATGACGCTAAACTGTACAGAAAATCTTTGATATGTCCTACATGACATTAAACTGTTATTTTGTCCCTGCTACATGACACTAAACTGTGCTGCACCAATAGTCCTAACTGAAAGACTTTAAACTGCATAGTCCCTTTTTTATGTCCTATATGACATTAAACTGTGCATCGTTAAGGTTGTTATTACCTCTTGTTTCTCACACCGAGTATGAATCACGTGAGCTTAGAGCGAACATCAACCATAACACTCCCTTTGGGCCACTAACCATGTATAAGTCCCAACAACATTTTTTATTAGATCATTGTCCCCAAAAACAATTTGATCATTAATTCATTATTTAATTGAACTACACGGACTTTGATCCTTGCCCTCCAGGCTGGGTATGTAGGAAACCTCCCAGGGTTCAAGCCCAAAAACAATCTCTTCACATCGGTTCACCACAACCTCATATGATGTTGATTTTTGAAACCACCCCTGGAATCAATATCTTTACATTGATTCACTTTCGTCCTTGTTATATGACGTTAAACTATACAACACTTTTGTCTGGTACGACAATAAACTACAATATTCTTTGATTTCCTCATTTGAGAGAGAACTATTATTGACATTGATTATTCAATCATGGTTTTTATTTTTAAAAGACTACATGCATACATGGTAATGCCTAAACTTTTTTAGGTTAAACCATCATTGCACTAAAGTCCCCTTTCACCCTTCACATGTACGAACCAAATTTGTACAAAGGGCATTTCTAGAACTACGTGGACTTGATTCCCATCCTTATGGGATACGTAGGAACATTCGAGTGTCCCTCGAATCCAGTCCCAAGTCTTTTGGGCCTAACCCCAAATTTCACTTTCGGTCCCATGACTAAAAAATCCTCATGAAAACACACACTGTGTATTCATTATTATGGTCCGAATTCTATGACCCTAAACTAAGATCACTCATACTTTCGTCCTGCACGACGTTAAACTGCATTTCAAGAACTACGTATGGCTTGATTCTCATTCTTATGTGATACGTAGTGAAGTCCAAAATTTCAATTCAGGACCCAGCCACAACATGATTATGGTTTTCATTAACCTATGTATCTCTATATACATTGGACAATACCCATCTTTATGTGTTATAATCCTAACCTTAAATATTTTCAGATCTTCATAACCCTTTTTCATGACTTCTAGTCACAAAAATGTCAAACATCTGAGAATTATTTTGCCTGACTATGCAGCGCGTGCCCATAGGTGGCCTTGCATAAACAGTCCACATAACAGACTTGTCAGCCAAAAGATGCTATTTTATTTGACTATGCAGCCAATTCCCATAGGTGGCCCTGCATATTTCAACCACCTAACGGGTTTTGTTAAATAATAGTAACTTCATTCTTGGGAAGAATGCCTCTTTTGTCCTTATTTGTCTTAAACGACAATATGTAGGGATCCGCAAAAAATAGCCATCCTTAACATATTTGTCCCATATCCTTTTTTCATGATCTGAAAGTATTCAAGTCTATGGTTTATTCTTCTTCCCTACGTTTGGGTCAGACCTTCGTAGGAGTGATATTCATCCAGTTCTTCGATGTTCTTGTTCGGAAATATCTTCTCCATATTCAAGTACCTCTTTCCATACAAAAAACTATATACTTTAGAAAATTTGAATCTCCATAAACTTTCACTGGCTTTTAGCACTAGGAAAGTAAATTTTTGGGAGTTCTTTTGCCTGACTATGAAGCACGTGCCCATAGGTGGCCTTGCATAAACAGTCCACATAACAGACTTGTCAGCCAAAAGATGCTATTTTATTTGACTATGCAGCCAATGCCCATAGGTGGCCCTGCATATTTCAACACTCTAACGGGTTTTGTTAAATAATAGTAACTTCATTCTTGGAAACTACTTCTTCTAATGCCTTTTAGCTCTTTTTTCATATCATTCCTCAGATTCAAATATTCTTAAGCCATAGTTTACATTTTTTCCCTCATACTTGAGTATGGTAATATGTTTTCAGATAAATTGTCAAGGAATTGAATCCATTTTTAATCCATTTTTGGTCAAAGCTATTTCGACCTTAAACATTAGCCCCTTTATGTCCGGCATGCATGACTTTAAAATGCCCACAAAAGACAAAGGAACTCTGAATAAAATTCAAGTTCAAGCACACTTGCGCACTGCCCTCTGTGCCCTAAAGTCTTGTGCGCCCACTTTTCCTTTGGATGGATTCAATTTCCTCAGAGTCAAATCCCCATTTCTCTCCGGATCCAACTCTGAGGGGGGACTTTTGTTGACGCTCCATTCGTCACAGAATCTAAATATCAGAAAAGGGGAATATCTGAGTCCAATGTGATTCATCCTTTGAAGAAACATCAAAAATCGACAAAGGGATGAACAAGGAGAACATTGCCCATAGGTCACGCAAGTTCCCTCATGGTCGCGCAAGTACAATTGCGCGCCGCCTAGTGGTCGTGCAAGTACTTGCGCGATGCCTTATGGTCGTGCAAGTGACTTGCGCGACCTAAGTGATAACCGCCCGGTAACCGCCCAGGGTCTTCTTTTGCCTATAAATAGACCCTGTGGGCCCCCCATTCGAGAGGATCTTTTTCCAGAAACTCGGATTGAAGCTCCCGACGCCCAAGACTCTTATCAAAGCTTCCGAAACACTTCTAAGGTAATTTCTTACCTAGAACGGAAGATCTAAAGAGAAGAAGGAAGGCCTAAGTGTTGAAACTTATCAAACACTTGCGCGCCGACTTAATTCCTTAAATATAACTTGCACGTCCCTTTTCTGGAAGAACCTCAATGGGATTCTAAAGGGTTTTATCAAGAGTCACTCAAGTATTTCAATTCTGATTGAAAATCGCGCAAGTACACCATGTGTCGCGCAAGTATACTTGCGCGGTCAATACTTGCGCGCCACCGCAGGACTTGCGCGCCTTTCAAGACTTGCGTGCCCCAATCTTTTTGGGTGCCCATCTTGCCCATTTTTCCCCTATTAAGCCACTTCTCCTTTCCTTTTCAAGATTCAGTCTTCAAGACACTCTTCAAAGCCATTTATGGCATGATTTATTGATTTGACTTTTTTATCAGAAAGGAATTCTGTGGAATCTCTCTCAAAGTCTAGTGATTTAAATATCCTTATGTCACTAAAATACGGAGAGTTAATTCATTCA
Source organism: Viscum album (assembly GCA_963277665.1). Taxonomy (NCBI): domain Eukaryota; kingdom Viridiplantae; phylum Streptophyta; class Magnoliopsida; order Santalales; family Viscaceae; genus Viscum; species Viscum album. The sequence continues at coordinate 273,363,574 of OY728129.1, read as the reverse complement.
ACCTCATCCTTTAAGATGAGAGAATCCTAACCTGGGTCTCCTTTTTAGGAATAATCCCCAGTTATAAAACCTTTAATCAGGGCATCTTCCTCAGGAGTAAGCCCAAAATTCGTAAAGTTCCCAATCTTGGGCATCCTTCTCAGGAGTAAGCCCCAATCAAGTCCTTTAATCTTGGGCATCTTTCTTAAGAATAAGCCCCAACCTCAAATATGGGAATCCTCCTAAAGAGTAAGCCCCAAACCTTAATCCCTAACCTGGGTCTCCTTTTCAGGAATAAGACTCAGTCATAACCTTGGGCTTCCTTTTCAGGAGTAAGCCCCAAGTCCCTTAACCTGGGTCTCCTTTTCAGGAATAAGACTCAGTCATAACCTTGGGCTTCCTTTTCAGGAGTAATCCCCAAGTCCCTTAACCTGGGTCTCCTTTTCAGGAATAAGACTCAGTCATAACCTTGGGTCTCCTTTTCATGAATAAGCCCCAAGTCCCCTTAAATTTCTCTTAACCAGTCATAATTTACCTTTGATTTGTGTTTCCTTTTCAGGAGTAAAACCCAATCATATGTCCCCTCCTAACTTTGGTATCCTCCTTAGGAGTAAGCCCCAATATTAGAGTATTCAAATCTCCATGAAGCACATATAACATTATGGACCCTGTTCATGGATTTTCTCCCTAAAAGTAGATCCTAAACCTTCATCTATCTGGGCAGTCATCCATACATAAGCCCCAAATAAATTCTTATGATTGCATCTTTCATGGAACAATTGTCTAAATTTTACTAATACCTCTTGTTTCTCACACCGAGCATGACTCACGTGAGCTTAGAGTGTAAAAGTAATTATGACATTCATATTTAAGCCATCAATCATAAACATCATACTCCATTTCTCGAACTACGTGGGTTCTGATTCCTTTTCCAAAAACAAAGGATACGTAGGTAGCCCATTTATGGGTTCGATCCCAACATTGAAATAATCTCTGTCCTTCTGAATGACGATAAACTTCAAGTGACCCACTGAGTGGCTTTAAAACCAGCCTGGTCATCATAATGACCAAGATACTTTTATATAAATGTTTTGAAGGATACCATTGACCAAGAATCTCTAAACATATATAGATGATTTTCTATTGATGAAGAACCTCGAATACATATAAAAGATTCTCTAAATTTCTTTCATATTTATTCAATGATTGTTAAAACTAAAGGAAAGCACATTTTATACTTGGTAATGTAATAAGGATTCACGAACATAACTTAAATCTATAAAGAGAGTCCCGGAGTAGACAATAATTCCCCTCAAAAAGGTGTGATGAGTCCGACCTCCCATCCTCTCGACCAATGAAAATTCCTAAGCCTCATTAGTGCACAAGATAATGAGCGCCTGCCTTTGGAAAGTAGGTCCAAACGGATGTGGAATCATTGGATGTTTCTGGTTCTACGAACAAACCCGTTAGTAACCGATCGGAACGTTTGAATCTCCCGTCCACGAGGTCATCCCCGGATTCCGCGCGAAACACACGCCCTCCATTTTAAGAAGGAATTCGGGATAAGTGTTATACACACTTGGTGTTGAGTGTGCTAAGTGGAGAAGGAGACCTGAGGCCTTGTGTGCTTTAGAAAGGAGAAAGGTCGTGGGCAGTGTGTGTGAAAAAAAGGGGAGGTCGTATCCCTTAGTTGTGCCAAATTGAAGAACACACTTTGTGTGTGCAAGGAGGAGAGGAAGGCCACACTTATGTTGTGTGTGTGCTTAACAAACGAAGAAGATGCCAAGATCATGTTTTTTCAAAAGTGAAACAAGTGTTTGCAAAGAGACAAGAAGGTCGAACCTAGTGTCTGCACTAAAAGTGAAAACACTTAGAAGAAGGAAGAAGAAGGACCCCCACACTAAAGTATAACACACATTCAAGTGTGTAAGCAAATTGGATAAAGTGTGCGAAGGAAGAAGTGGTGTGTGTGCTTAAAGAGACTACACCCTTTGGGGGTTTATCACACCAAGAAGAAGGAAAGGGGAGTGCATGCTTGCATGCATGCACGTGCACACATGAATAAAGCTTAAATCAGTGGTGTGCATTTGGTTTGTCCAAGACTAGGAGTTCTTGAAGAGTTTTTAGAATCCATGCAATCAGTGCATGAAGATGCTGAGTTACCATGCACTTAGTGCATGAAGTTGTTCTTAAGTGAGACTGAAGCCAGACTGAAGTTAAAGACATCAGCTGCATGAGTATTCAGTAATTGAGAAGACCCTGGTCAAGTGAAGTGATAAGAAGACTTGAGAAAGACCAACAGACCTTATCATAGGATGTTGAAGATTCTTGAAGAGAGAAGTCAGGTTAACCTAATAGAAATGAGATAAATCCTGAGCAAGACGAGAAGTCCTGATCAACTCAAGTGATCAGAGGAAGAGAGCAAGGCCAGCAGCCTTTTATCCCAGGCTGCTGAAGATACTTGAAGAACATGAAGTGAAGAAGTGCTGCTCGTGTGACTCGAGAAGCTAGGAGAGGCCCCCTGTGAGACTCAGGGTGGAATAAGTCTTTAGTGGGATTCTCAAGCAGGCCAGTGGGACTCTGGTAACACTGTGGGACGCAGTATAATGACCCTCCTGTGGGACTCAGGAGAGATACAGTGGGACTCTGTATCGACCATTGTAATTTTAACAGGTTATAATGGAGAAACCATGTTGGGGTGTATAACCAACATGGTAAGGACGTAGGCCTTTGGTGATAGAACCTTGTAAATCCTTGTGTCATGTGCCTTTACATTTACTACATCACTCGAGGAAAGGCTGAGAGATACAAGAAGAGTGGATCGAGGCTTTAACCAGTCATAGAGGTTTAATTGATAAAGAATCAATTAGGAAAAAGTTTTAAAGGATCACTGATTCACCCCCTCCCCCTCTCAGTGATTCACACTGATCTGGGTACTTCAATTGGTATCAGACGGAAGGTTACCTCTAAAAGATCCAAGGGAGTCTTTATGAAGTGCAGATTTGAGGAAATGAGTGACCAGACTCAAATGGAGATATCTTCCAAGACTCAGAAAAATAGAAAGAAGAAACAGGACAAGAAGATGAAGAATGCTTGTCCTAGCTGTGATGAAGTTGGAACAATGAAAGATCTTTAAATTTCAATCTAATATCTTCAGAAGACAGTCCCCAAGGAAGTGGAAATGTGTATATCTACAGATATCCTTGATCTTCAAGAAGAAAAATTACATCTAGAAGAAGAAGCCAATACAATGGAAGATCAGTTGGCTAAAAGGGTTGGCCTAACCAACACTCTCAGAAAGCTGGTGAAGGCTAAAGATGAAAATATTTCCCTTTGCAATGAACGATTTGAAGACACTGATGAAGAATTGAAAAGAAGATCTTCTGAGAAAGAAATCTTTATGATAACGATCAAAGAAGTTTTCCATGCACTGGAGAAGTTGCACAAAGTGTCAATGAATGTCAGAGATGCTCAACTCGAAGACATAGTCAAAATGGTGAAGGAGCTTGACAATTCATTGCTAGAATTGAAGAAGGTGCATGAAGACCAGTTAGAACAGCTGAAAGAAAATTGGGAAGGAAGGCTAAGAACTGTTGAGGATGAGAAGAACTCCCTTAACATGAAATGTATAGAACTAGAGGTGATATTGAAAAATCTGCAATCACTCAAAGCTGAATCCTCCCAGTCAGGTGAAAGTAGAAATGTTGCTACAAAAGTGTGCTTTGAGAAGGATGATTCTAAAAGAAAGAAATCCTCTAATTAAAGGGAAACATCTTCTAAAAAGAAGGTACCATCCATACCATCTTGTACTCATGTTTTTAGAAGTGTTTCTACTAAAAGTGCAGGATGAAAGAATGAATCCAAACAGGTATGGATGATGACGGTGAAGAAAGAAAGCTCTCCTGAAACAGCACAACAAGTCAAAAAAAGTACCCTACAATCAGAAGGACTCAAGAGGTCAAGATTTGTGGTTAAATGTTGGTGTTGTAACAAGTATGGGCACTATGAAAAGGATTGTTGGTACAATCCACTGAATGTCAAAGCACAAAGGAAGCCCATGCCAAGGGGGAGCAAGCCAGAAGGAAAGAAGCAACATCCACAGGTCCAGAGACATCTATTTACTTCTAACAGATTTGGATTTCTTGATAAAATCTTGGATGTGTGAAAAAGTGGTCAAAAAGTTGATACATGTCAATCTCCAACTATATCCAAATCTCAAAAGAAAAGAAGATCACAGAACCTAGCTCAGAGAGAATCCTTGGGAAGCAAGATGAAAGTAGAAAATGCTCCCAAGAAGATGTTGAAAAAGGAAGAGAAATCCTTGGATTTGAAATCCATGAAGGGTGATTCACCCAGAAGGACCACCAAGAATAAAACATGCTTCTACTGTGGAAAGAAAGGACACATCGTGGATCTTTGTGAACAAGCCATGGAACTGAATAGAAGAAGACTGGACTCAAAAAGACAATCAATCCAGAAGAAGCAGAAGGGATTGATTGAAAATAAGTAGCCTAAGAAAGGTAGATTAACAGCATCAAAAGAACCATGTGTAATTTCCAAAACTGAGGCCTCACTTCCAAATGACATGTTAGTCATATGGCCCAATCAGTTTCAACTTGCCAGAGAGCTGCAGAGAGCTGAAGATAAAGCACTGGAAATAGCTAAGGCAAAAGGAAAGAAAAAGATTTCACATGAAGATCAAGTTCTGTGTGTGAGGTGCAATCAAGATGGACATACTAGTGATAAATGCATGATATTCATTCCAGCTCAGAAGGGATTCTTCAAAAGAATGAAGATTTCACTAGGAGACTCTAGTGCTCAGAAGGCACCTAGAAATAGAGGAGTCACACACAAAGAAGTTAAAGAGGTGTTGAGATCCACACAAGCACAAACATCAATGAAGATCAAATGTGCAAGTGTGAAGAATGGTGAAAATGGGACATCTCGGTTGAGAGAATCTTCTCAACCTTGTTGTTCACATTGATGAACCAAGGAGGTTCCATCTTATTCCTTTATACTTCTGGTATTTACATGTGATAACATTGCAAGGAATTTAAGATGATGATCATTCTCATCTGGAGAGTGGTTTGGACAGAATGGAGTGCACCCCTTGAGGGGGAGCCAATCTGTAGAAGATGGGATTCTGAGATTTAATACCATATTGAGAAAAGTGAAGGTATTCCAATCATACTTTCATCCCTTGTTTCTTAATTGTATTCATCATGAAAATTGAGGGGGAGTATTGATTGAAGACAAATGGTTGAAAGGGGGAGATTTATCTTTGCACTGAACTTTCTAATGAGTTTTGTGAAGTATGTGCAGGATTTAGCAATTTATTGTTATATCTGAAAAATTTCAAACCCCTGGAAGCTAAGCATGATCTCACATGTATAGTGAAATGTGGACAACATTGAAAAATCTTGGTTACATCACTCTTGTTTTCTACACCGGGTTAGCCCAAGTAGACATAGAGTTGATCTACTAAGGGTTCTTTGCTAAAGAGAACATGTGACATCATCCCTCTCTTAGTAGTTGTGAATAAAAGGCCTTTCAAAAGGAGGAAGTGATTTTTTTTGAAGAGAAACACACCACACATTTTCATTTGATTGCCAATAAGGGGTAGAAATATTGGCACACATATTGACCAATTCATATGTGCTCTAGTGTATTGCCAACAAATACAAAGGGGGAGATTGAAGTGCACTTTGTTGCATTTGTTGTCAATGAGGTATGTTGTTGTCAAGGAATGAATGGATGGATGTCAAGGAGTTTCAATATGTGAATGAAAAAGGATGTGATGGTGATGGTGATGAATGGAGAATGGCTTTGGTACTTAGAGTCATGTCACTTAGGAGATTCAATTAGTGAAATTGGAGATTATTCTTGAAACATTTTCCACATAATATCAGACGATTGTAGAACTGATCTTAATGTTTCAATACTTGTATCAAGATGATACTAAGTTACACCACTTGAAGAATGGATGATGATGGATCATCATCATCATTTCTGACGATTGTTGAGCTGATCTTAAAGTTCAAAGAACTTGTATCAAGAGGATACAATGTCACAACAATGTTTGAAGACCATGAATTGTCTTCACAATGCATGAGGAGATGAGGATATCCATCCACAACCTCTATGTGGATGAAGTGGATTGAAAGAGACCATGTACTATTTCGTAGTGCATGTGAACATGAAGAAGATCCAACTTGATCTCTGATTGGATCAACAAATAAAATTGAAGAATTTATGTGATTCAAGAGAATAGGTTGAAGAAGTCCCTCCTAAGTATTGAATATACGATTAAGAGGATATGGGGAATTATGATGAAATAAAGAAGAGGAAATGAAGTAGAAGAATGGCAGAAGTGGAATTTGGCATTTACACTTGGTTACCTAATTTTTATACAAAGTACTTAGTGTTTCCTCAAGGAAAAAGGAAGCCACCAAGGGCCAGACATAAGGGTTCAACCCCCAAGGCACTTGTGGGACTCGAGGTCGCCACACCCATGGGGAATCTCATTGGGCCAGCCCGAGAGGCCGAGGCCGTGTATAAAGCCCCGAGCCACGCATGGGAGTGTCAAGCCCTGCGTAGCGTGAGCGCGAGGAGTGCGCCCGAGGAAGCATAGTGGGCGCCAGTGGCGTGCCCGAGTGGCAGGGGTGGGCGCAAAGCGCGCCCGCAGAAGAACTCGGTGCGGGGCGGCACCGAGAGGAGAGAAGATGAAATTGAAAGGAGGACTGGACGCAGCCTTTGTTAAAGCGCGGATAATTCGTGCTCCAGTTCGATGTGGGATGCGTTTTTTATACCGGGATGTAATCGTAGCCGCTCGTTCGATCGCACGGCCGATCTCTACCACTCATCGCATCTCGCCGCTCGCGATCTAATCCCGGTCGTCCAATTTCATTAAATGCCAGATCCGACGGACGAGGAGTCATCCCCTACCTTGAGCTCACCCAAGGCCTTCGCATGAGCCACCTTCAAACCAGGATCCCTCCCGAAGATGGATTTTGAGATTCAGGACACCTCTGAAGAAGCCGAAGACACCAATGAGTTCATATGGATCTGACGAACACATCCATTCTTAAAAACAAGCTTGCATGCAACAAATGGGGTATTTCGAGTTCGGCCGAGGCAAGAAAATATGCCGAGGCCTCGGTGAGTTCGTGTTTTGCATGGATTATAAAAGAGAGGCCATGCACATGTTCGAATGTGCATGCATGTGAAGAAGGCCGAGGAAAAATAAAAGAAGGAAGAAGCCCGCATGAACCGAGGATAGAAACCAGATTTGAAAGATTTTTAAAGATCTGAAATCTTCGGGATTTTGAATTTAAACCACATGGATGTTTTGAGGCGTTTCTCTACCTATATAAAGAGATCCCGAAGCACAGAGAATGCTTGATGAAATTTTGAGTCCCGCGAGAGCTCCTGTGCCTCGTGAAGAAAGAAGCCACTGCGCAACCACTAGTGCAGCTGAAGTTCCAGAGCCACCTGAGGCTCTGAAGGAGGTCCCTGCCCGCGTATTTGCAGGGAAGAAGGAGCCCTCACTGACCGCAAACTTGCGCGGCAGTAGGCTGTCCTGCACCCGAGGCTTGCGCGGTCCTTGTGGCATGTGAACCTTGCGCGCCGAAGACCCATTGCACCCTTGCGTGACATTTGAAGAAGGCAGTGAGAGGCCACACCTTGCGCGCCCTCCCTTTTAAGAAGGAATTCGGGTTAAGTGTTATACACACTTGGTGTTGTGTTTGCTTAGTGGAGAAGGAGACCTGAGGCCGTGTGTGCTTTACAAAGGAGAAAGGCCGTGGGCAGTGGGTGTGAAAAAAAGGAGAGGTCGTATCCATTGGTTGTGCCAAATTGAAGAACACACTTTGTGTGTGGAAGGAGGAGAGGAAGGCCACACTTAAGTTGTGTGTGTGCTTAAAAAACAAATAAGAGGCCAAGATCATGTTTGTGAAAAAGTGAAACAAGTGTTTGCAAAGAGACAAGAAGGCCGAACCTAGTGTGTGCACTAAATGTGTAAACACTTAGAAGAAGGAAGAAGAAGGACCCCCACACTAAAGTATAACACACATTCAAGTGTGTAAGCAAATTGGATAAAGTGTGTGAAGGAAGAAGTGGTGAGTGTGATTAAAGAGACTACACCCTTTGGGGGTTTATCACACCAAGAAGAAGGAAAGGGGAGTGCATGCTTGCATTCATGCATGTGCACACATGAATAAAGCATAAATCAGTGGTGTGCATTTGGTTTGTCCAAGACCAGGAGTTCTTGATGAGTTTTGAGAAGCCATGCAATCAGTGCATGAAGATGCAGAGTTACCATGCACTTAGTGCATGAAGTTGTTCTTAAGTGAGACTGAAGCCAGACTAAAGTTAAAGACATCAGCTGCCTAAGTTTTCAGTAATTGAGAAGACCGTGATCAACTTAAGTGATCAGAAGACTTGAGCAAGACCAACAGACCTTATCAGAGGCTGTTGAAGATTCATGAAGAGAGAAGCTAGGTTATCATAAGAGAAAGGAGATAAATCCTAAGCAAGACGAGAAGTCCTGGTCAACTCAAGTGATCAGAGGAAGAGAGCAAGGCCAGCAGCCTTTTATCCCAGACTGCTGAAGATACATGAAGAACTTGAAGTGAAGAAGTGCTGCTCGTGTGACTCAAGAAGCTAGGAGAAGCCCCCTCTGAGAGTCAGGGGGGAAGAAGTCTTCAGTGGGATTCTGAAGCAGGCCAGTGGGACTCTAGTAACACTGTGGGACGCAGTATAAAGACCCTCCTGTGGGACTCATGAGAGATACAGTGGGACTCTGTATCGACCATTGTAATTTTAACAGGTTATAATGGAGAAACCGTGTTGGGGTGTATAACCAACATGGCATGGACGTAGGCCTTTGGTGCCGAACCTTGTAAATCCTTGTGTCCTGTGCCTTTACATTTACTGCATCACTCAAGGAAATGCTTAGAGATACAAGAAGAGTGGATCGAGGCTTTCACCATTCATAGAGGTTTAATTGATAAAGAATCAATTAGGAAAAAGTTTTACAGGATCACTGATTCACCCCCTCCCCCTCTCAGTGATTCACACTGATCTGGGCACTTCACAATCAAATTGACATATATAAAAAATAATTATGTTTGAAAATTGGTATTCTTACAAAAAATATCAAATTACTTTATGTGATTCAAATGATATTAAATCTAAACTACTTATTTATTTTAATGAAACTAGATAGTATTAATTAGTATATTGAGTAAAAATAATAAAAAACCCGAATAATATACATCTATAATTACTTATATGAATTCATTTTTTGTTAAAAAAATTTAAAGTAATTTAATATTTATAGTTTATTTCATCAAATAATGTCAAAAATAACCTTGATTAACATATATTAATATTTATTTTTATTAAGAAATTAATACAAATAAAAATATTATTAGATTTATTTGATTTTATTCCTTAATAAAATAATGAAAAAAATAAAATATTTAATCATTCTTTAATATTTTGTATGTGTAAACATAAATACATTAATTATAAGGATAATAAATTTTGAGAACTATCCTTTTGGGGGAGGCATCATCACTAGCCTTATCTTTTATTAAAATAAAAATTTTCACTCCTCGAGATTTTCATTTTCCACATTCCAGATTACAACATCGTATCTATCCTAAACTTATTTTCTCAATCATGTATCTCTTCATTCAAAACACATGATCAACCTGAAACCTCACATGTCTCCTCTAACAAAACACAAATTTCAAAAATGTTATATATCAATAGATCCCATGTTATGATTCTGTTCATTCATATTTATTTAATATATCTTCCATTCATTATAAAATAATTTTCATCATACCTAAAATATAAATGAGTATATGATAATTTTTCTTAGTTAACATTAATTTTTTATCACATGATTCTTCTCAATTCTTGACATGAATCCTCTATTTTAATTGAATTCTCTATAAATTAAATAATTTCATAGATGTTCCATTTTTAAATATTTTTTAAAACTCTATAACAGAATATTTTGGATTAATTAGTAAATAAATATCTTATGATTTATATAAATTTTCATATATTTACATTAGTTTTCAGTTTTGTTTGCATTGACTGAGGGTTCATTAGTGATTTATAGAAGAAGGGTGGGTTATAAAAAAAAAATTCCACTAAATGATTGTATTTTTTTTATGATGCTTATAGTTATAATGTATGGAGTCTTCCATGATATATTATAATAATATTTTTTAGAGGGGAAATTATCATTTTAATGTGTAATTTCATGTTATTAATTTCATGTATTCCTAAACGCCTTTTTTATAAAATTTTGTTGGGCTTTGTTTGGGGTTGTTTTGGGTTGAATTTTTATGAGTTTTGAATATTCGGGGATAATTCAAAGTTTGTGTGTAGTTTCCCAAACAGTGTACCTATTAGAGAAAATCATGTAACCAAATGCAGTGGGCTTTAATAGGGTTGGAGATTGGATAGTTATGTTATACACCGTAATTTAGAGAAGGTACCAGGCTTATTTGGAATAGAATTTTGATTAGGAAAAAGGCTTTAGATGTATGTGTAAAAGAAGTAGTCCGAGATGGTATTTATATTAGAGAGGAGAGGGATTTTCAAAATATTATATTAATTTATTTATTATTTCATCACAAGAAAATAAATAGAGGATATTTTTGTGACTAAAAATAATAATATTTACAAATGAGTTTTATATTTGGGTGCTTACAACACTCATGATTTCGTGAATAATGTATTCAAATTATAATTTATTTATATGCTAAATTAATTTATTTTACTATTCATAAAAAATTCAAGAATTTCAGAAAAATCACAAAAAATCACAACAATAATTTTTCCATGTGTATAATTAAAAAAACAAACTATATTTTATTAAAATAATATTATAAAGATGATTAATTAAATTTTTAATTAAAATCAAAATTTACTTGAAATGTAAAAAATTTATAATAAAAATTTTGTTTCTGACTCTTTGAAAAATCAATTAAGATCTCATATAATTATCATTTCACAATAAGACATAAAAATACTAGTTTATTAATATATTTTATGAAAATAAATTATATTTTAAATTATTAAATTAATCATTAAATATTCATGACATACAAAAATAGCAACACTATATTATAATTATAATATATTGTCACTTATAGGATGGATAAATTTTATTTTTACAGTCATTAGTAAGGGTCCAATTTGCTTTAGTGATTTACTATTCATAAGGTATATATAAATATTCATAAGTGTAATATTACTATTCTTATGGTTATGTTACTAGTCACCAAAAATTGGGTTTATCCTATTAGGCTCCAAAAATTGTACTTATCGCAACGAGGTATGTCATATTTTCGAAATGTAAATAAAAGAAGTATAAAATTTAACATTAATGGTCACATATTAGTTCATTTAAGCATGAAGTGTCATTATGTTTCCTAATGGGATTTTAGATGATTATGAAATTACTTCATAAAGGGATACATTGCATTTATAAAATATCAGGTCCAAAAATTCTTCATCCCTCTCCAAATTTCACCCTCTAAATTTTGTTTTACATAAACAGGTTAGGGTACTTCTCTTTCCTTTCATATACTAGTTCAATATTTTTTTCTTCAAACTTATGGTTCCTCCACAAAACATTGAGAAGGTGGGTTTTCATGTTGTGTAGAACCTTATCCCTACATGATAGAGATAATATTTTCATCACCTTTATATATAATTCAATGTTTTAATCCCTAAAAATTGAACAGGATGAGTTAATTACATCAATTTTGTATTTGTGATGTGTTTTGGGATAAAACTGGAAAACATCTTAATTTGGAAATATTAAAAGATTTTTATCACTATTGTAACTAATGAATATCTTTTAAAATATAAATCCAATTAATGTGATTATTTTTTTTATTCGGTTCATGTATTTATTGTCTTAATCCTTTTTTTTTGGACTAGGATTTAATTTGGCCATCAAAGGGTCCAAAAAATTTAGTCAAGTGGGAAAGTTACTCTAGACGACGGCGTAGACCCTACCTCAATAAATTGATCATAAACTGGTCTACACACATCCCATTTGTGTGATTAAAATTGTATTGGAATGATATTTAAATTAGGAGGTTGGATGTTTAGTATTGGGAAGATTTAAATTCATTATGGTGGACCATGGATTCTGAAATTTCAGGGAAGATAAAAGGAAACATTCAAACAGAATTAATTCTCCAATTAAATTGCCCATATCTCATACCACACGCGGAGTATAAATATGAACATTTGTGATGAAAAGTAAAACATATTTTTTAATATCTTTACAGAAGACATCAATTAAAAATTCGGCAACTAAATTGGCCGAAAACAGTCAATCGTTTGGTGGATAGAATCTGCTGGAAATCGTAAAGAGGAATTATGATAATAATAAATTTGAAGACCGGAGGATGGCACCCATATAGCTTATATAAATATCAGTTCACCCATTATTAGAGGGGAGTTCAAAAACAACGTTGGAGTGGAGGATGAGGGAAGTTCTACTAACTTAGGATTTTTCATTCCTTTTCTTTTTAGTTTAGTTTTGTTTTATCATGTAACACTTTTGAATATTTTTTATTTAAGTCTGTCCATCTTCTTTCATATCTCTTTATCTTCCAAACCTAATCTAATTCTCTTATTGTAATTATTATTCAATTTACCATGAAATCTTACCCTTAAAATTTATGGTATAACTTGAGACATGGCCTGTGGGGGGGTATGTGGAAATTCCATTAATTATATGCTAAAATTATTAAAGTTTTATTATGTTTGTGATGAGCAGAAGTGATGTGGATGGGTGCGGCTTTCTTCCACCACGACACTGAACTCGAACTTATTTATATTCTTTTATTAAATATTTTCGTTCCCTTCTACTAGATACAAGTTCTTTATATGGTGGAGTTGAGCCATTCAGTAGCTGAAATGGCATACGATGGAGCCAGGTCTTGGGAGATGTCACACACTTGGTCGAGATGTGCCATCAACATTGTTTATAGGAGGAGATGGAATTGAGATTGATATATTCATTTAATATTTCACAATACTAAATAAAAGAATATTAATTCAAGAATTATTTCTCAGGATTTAATTATCAAACATAATTTAAACACCAACAAGGAGAATAATGGAACCCACAAACCAACCCACAAAGGCCATGTTCGTTCATTACTAATATCATTTTTTCATTTCATGTTACTTTAACATTTTAATTCATTTAAATTCAATATAATATAATATTAAATTAAAACCCCAAAAAATTAGAATAGGTGAATTATATTAAGTGGGTAAACTACTGAAAAAGATTCTCAAGTAAGATGACCTTGGTCAGCCTCTGTGCTGTATTAGGAGAATAAATTTTCTTTTTCCACGCCCTAGTACAGGAGTGCGTCAAAACTAGCAATGTTGCTGGGGAGCTAGTTGGTTTTTTACTTTACTTTTTCTATTTTACAATTTTAGTTATTTTTCATTAATTTTAAATAAAAAATAAAAAAAATTACTTTTCACTGATGTATTCAAATTCAAATTTTTATTCATGGAATGATTACTCATAGGTGCAATATCAAGAACCCGAACTGGATGATAGAGATCTCATTCCCAGGTAGATAAGATTAGCAATTCCCTTGATGACTTTAGTAGAAAAATTCAAATAGCGTTTGACTATGTACGAGCACAAAGTGAGCAACCCGAGCATGAACCAGAGCTAGAGCCTGAGTAAGCTGTGGAAGAAATTTCCCCACTAGTTTTTGATGTTGAAGACCCAAAGGGGGTAAAATAGGATGTTCCTGAAGATCAATTCCACCTCTCTCAAACATTTTTAGAGGATATTGATGATATATCATTTTCTACTGATTTAGAAGAGGGAGATCATGTGAATTTGGAAAATTTTGGAGTGCATGTGCAGAAATTGAAATGCAACATGATCTCCTAATTCTATACAATGTAGAAGAGAAACCACATTTATACCTCTCTCTAGCCTAGGGAGAGGAAGAAACCAACAAAGTGGGTGAATTCGAAGAAAGAATAGTGGATCCTGACAACCAACTTCTATCAAGTGAAGATCGACTCCAAGAGACACTTATCATAGAAAAAGTGATTTAACCAAAAGAAACTCAGAGATATGATCCTTTCTAAACCTACAACTTTTCTTATTTCATTCAATCTGTATTGAGTATCATTATTTACGACTGTGAAAATTCATATTTTGTCAATCCTTGTATCACCTTGAAGGATGATGACGAATAAGAAATTCCACCTATTGAGGAACCCCAGGAGCTCCCTGAGGATATTGATCATCTACTAGAGGAAGTACATGAAGAGATACAATTTAATCTTCCTGAAGAACCAAATCTAAAAGCTACCTACCATAAAATGGAAGATTTTGAAATTAATTCTTTAAATTTAAATTTTGAATATCCCTTTGATTATTCTTTTCATGCAGTACATCTGGAGAAACCACTGGATTTTGAGGGAGATGTTGCACAAGAAGAAACTAAAAAGGAGGATCCATACTTCATCTTAACCCCTCTATGCAATCTATAAAACATTTCAAAGGGGGAGGATCTGGTGTACTCTATACATGGAATTGTCCTCAACAATAACAAAGAACTACAATCAGGGAAAAGAAACATGTGGTGGTTCATTTCCTAGAAGATCCACCCACCATCATATTATGGATAATAGCTGGTACTGCCCTCTAGAGGCAGTAAAAGAATCCAGCGAAAACATGGGAGATTGTACCAAGAATTATCTTTACTTTCTTTCTAGGAATTTAGATTCCATTTTCTTTTCATAGAGGTAGCATTTCATAAAGCCTAATCCCTCATATATTTTTGATATTTCACGATAAAATCATTTCAGTTAATGGAGTAATTCTTTTTTTAGGTTCATGATGGGAAAAGGGATCCCCAAAATAGAAGAATGAAGCTTTCTTTCAAAAGGGAGTTAACTTTTAATGTTTTCACTTTGAAACTCCTTATATTTTTTTGTTCTCTAAACTGTAATTGAATTCCCACAATTGAATTATGTTTTAACTGACATATCTAAAAGACATGAGTGTCTTAGGAATCTAGAGATTTCATATTTTAGATTCATTTTTTAATGAGATTGAATTATTAAAATGGATAATTGGATGATTAATGTGAAACAAGGATATTGAAATAAGGATTAATTATTGGAGGGGATTAAATTATTCTTGTAAATGAAATTTCACTTCAATTTTTCATGATTTAAATTTATGAATTTCATGTGAATTAATTTTTTATTACTAATCATGCAATGAGTGATTTTCTAATATCATATTCTCATTCCTTAGAGGAATTCCAGACCAAATATTTCCTATTTTTTCATGAGCATATTTCAGTTCTGATCTTGAGACGTGCCACCTTCTAGAATATGTATTGAAACTTGTCAAAGCTATGACTATACAAAAACATATTTAAAATGATTGAGGCACTACTTTGTCTAGCCACATATTTACATGATACCCACCCCTACATTTATCCTTCGTTAGCCCTTATAAGGCATAAATTTACTTATAGGTTTAAGCCACATTACAAGGTGATATTTCCTTACCTACCTGCACTTTTAGTATTTTTGTATTGTTATTTCAAGTTTGAGTGTGGGGGTAGGGCCTTTCGTGTGTGTTCATTGGGATATGTATCATTTTTGGGTGGTGTAAGGTGTGCATCATCATTTTGGGAAATTTATTATTAGAAAATTGGGCATGAGTCATCATTTCATTATGTTTCGGTCATTTAATCCGATTCTCCTTAAAAAATAAGAAAAATAAAGTTGTTCCTTTATGGAGCTTTATAGAAAAATAAACAAAGAATAGGAGAAATTGGATGATATCATTCTTTTTAATCATTTTTTGACTGATGACCCATGTCATTAAAAGGGGGTGGTGCTGTATTTGACATGAACAAAAGGGATTTTAGTGAGGTTCATCTTGTGTTTTCACTTGATTAATCATGCATTGTACTTAAGAGTCAAACCTCCTACTTCTGGCCTTATATTATTTCAATTATTTACCCACCGACCCAATACCACAGAGTCATTTTAACCTTTATTGGAAGTCCTCATTATTTTATGTTGGTTTTGTCTTTACAAAGTGGAGAAAGTAGTTCATTTACAAGCATATGGATAAAGAGAGTGTTCTCATGATATGAGAATAACTCCTATATTAATTGAATCATGAGTGATTAGAGAAATGATTCAAAAGAGAGGTAGATCAAGATTTTTCATGTTTAATAATAATAAATTGAGAATCTTGAATGAATGAAACTGGAAGCTCCATCATTTTTTTAAAAGGGTAAAATTAAAATGCATGAATTGATTTTTTCTTTAAAAATGGGAAATTAAATTGATATTTTTTTCTGTAACTTTAAAATTTTATTTTTCATTGATAATTTTTCAATTTTATTGCATTTAAATTTAAATATTTGTAACATTGGTGCCCTTTGAATTCCATGTGGAGATTTTATGCTTGTGGAATGGCATAGTTTAAGTGTGGGAGAATTTATAGAGTAAATATTTTCATAATTTCATATATGTAATTTAAAGTTTCAATCACTAAAAATTGAACAAGTTGAGTTAATTACATCAATTTTGGATTTATGATGTGTTTTGGGATAAAACGGGAAAACTAATTAATTTGGAAATATTGACAGATTTTTATCACATTTGTAATTAACGTATATCTTTTAAAATATAAATACCATTAATGTGATTATTTTTTTATTAGGTTCATGTATTTATTTTCTTAATCCTTTATTTTTAGACCAGGATTTAATTCGGCCATCAAAGGGACCGAAAAAGTCAGTCAAGTTGGAAAGTTACTCTAGACGACCTCATGGACCCCACCTCAATAAATTTATCACAAACCGGTCTACATACATCCAATTTGTGTGATTACAATTGTATTGGAACTAGAATTATATGAGGAGGTCATATGTTGTGTATTAAGAAGATTTAAATTCATTATGGCAGAACATGGATGCTGAAATTGTGGGGAAGGAAAAATGGAAACATTCATCCAGAATTAATGCTCCAATTAAATTGCCCATATCTCGTTCCACAAGTGGAGGATAAATCTGAATTTTTTTTATTAAACATAGAAAATATTTTTTAATATCTTTATAGAAGACATCAATGCAAATTTCGGCAATTAAATTGGCCAAACATGGTCAAACATTCGTTGGACAGAATCTCATGGAAATGTTAAAAATGTATTATGAAGATCTTAAATTTGAAGACCAGAGGATTGTACCCCCATAGACTATATAAAGAGAAGTTCACCCATGATGAGAGCGGAGTTCGACACCAACTTTGGAGTGGAGGCCGAGGGACATGCTGCTATCTTAGGATTTTTCTTTCCTTTTCTTTTTAGATTAGTTTTATTTTATCATGTAACACTTTTGCATATTTTTTAAGTGTATCCATCTTCCTTCATCTCTCTTTATCTTCCAACCCTAAGCTAATTCTCTTATTTTAATTATTGTTCAATCCACTATAACCTATTACCCTTAAAAATGAGGGGCTAACCCGAGACTTGGCTCATTGGAGGTATGTGAAAATTCCATTAATTATATGCTTAAATTCTTAATGTTTTTTTATGTTTGTGATGAGCAATAGTGATGTGCACAGGTGCGGCGGTCTTCCACCACGACAATGAAATTGAACTTATTTCTATTATTTTATTAAATATTTTCCTTCCCTTCTACTGGATACAAGATCTTTATACGGTGGAGTTGATCCATTTAGTAGCTGAAATGACATACGATGAAGCCAGGTCTTGGGAGATGTCACACGCTCAGTCGAGATGTGCCATAAAACATGATTATAGGAGGAGGTGGAATTGAGATTGATATATGCATTCAATATTTCACAACACTAAATTAATGAATATTAATTCAATAATGAGATCTCAAGATTTAATTATCAAACATAATTTAAACACCAACCAGGAGAATAATGGAACCCACAAACCAACCAACAAGGCCATGTTCATTATTTACTAATATCATTCTGTGATTGCAGGTTAATTTAAAATTTTAATACATTTAAATTCCATATCATAATAATATTAAATAAAAAACAAAAAAAAGTAGAATAGGTGAATTAGACTAAGTGGGTAAAAAACTGAGAAAGCTCCTCAACTGAGATGTACATGTTTAGCCTATGTACTGCATTAAGAGAATAAATTTTCATTTTCCATGCCCTATGATAGGCGTGCGTCACTACGGTACTCAATTGTTACTGAACAGTCCTCATAAGATAGATCATCTTCTAGCATTACCACCTCTGAGTTAAGTACATGCATGGGATATAGAATTTATATCCTCAAGAGTGATACATGAAACACATCATGAACTTCATCCATATTTTCTGGTAGGTCAAGAAAGTAGGCCATGGATCCTATGCATTCAAGGATATCAAATGGGCCAATATACGTTGGTCATAACATCTCGTTCTTTCCAAACCACATGACTCTCTTCCATAGTGATATTCTATTGAATAATCTATCTCCAACATCCACCTCAAAGTTCATTTAACACTTTTTAGAATATCTCTTTTACTGACTCTGAGTAGAATTGATTTGTTTTTGGATGTCTTAAAAATATCTTTCATCTCTTGTACAAGATCAGGTCCAAGTATATTTCTCACTTCAACTTCATCCTAGCAGGTATGAGTTCTACATCACATTCCATACTTATCATCATATAAAACCATCTGAATACTCAAGTAGATGATATTATGACATGAGAACTCAACAAATGGTGGATTTTAACCCATCCACCTTTGAATTATAAGGAGTATTATTTGAGAAAATCTTCGAGCATTTGAATAGTACTTTTATATTGGCCATCAGTTCGGGGGTGATAATTCATACTGATATTTATTTCAGTACTCAAATCAAATTGAATAATCCTCTAGAATTTAGATGTCAACCTAGGATCATGATTAGTGAAAACAAAGAGTGGAACCCCAGGAATTCTCACTACATCCTTTACATATATCATTGCATGTTTTTTAAGCAATAGATGTTCCCGAATAGAGATAATGTGGGTAGTATTGGAGAGTCAGTACACCACAATCTATATCGCATTATTTACCTTGGAAATCATTAGGAGACCCATGACAATGTCCATAGTGGCATTCTCCCAATTTCACATGGGTATAAAAAATGGTTGAAGCATTACATTGGACTTCTTCCACTGCTCTTTAACATGATGACAGATCAAGCACCTTGTAAAATATTCCACAATTTAGTTCATCATGTAATCCCACTTGAAATATTATTGGTGATATCAGTACATAATGGTGCTACCTAGATAAAAATATAATGATGAGCTATGTGCATCATCCAATATATCCTTATTTATCTTGAGTGATTAACACACACAAAGCCACATTCCAAACCAAATCACACCATAATCATTTATACTAAACTCTTGCATCATCCCTTCTCTTACTACATTCACCTTCATTTGTAACTCTAGATAATCCCTTTATGCCTCCTTAATCTTCTAATGGAAATATTATTGGTAAATCATTTTTTCAATGTATGATTTATTCCTTACCATTTATATTTCAAATTCCATCCATTGAATATTCATGAATATAGGGTATTCCTCAATCCATAACATTGATAGTGTAATAAGTTCTTTTATGCATAGATCATCACCTATATTATTTTCCTTGACTTGATGATAGTGAATAGAGAAATCATATTATTTTATTGGATCTAACAATATTTATTGATTCATGTTGATATATGTTTGTTTTATTATATACTATAGGCTCTTTTTATCATTATATATGTCATACATCTAAACATAGAGGTAGTTTCGCCATATTTTCTTTGAAAAAATGAAATCTTCTAGCTCCAGATCATGAATTGGGTAGTTCTTCTCATGGATATTCAACCCCTATGAGGCATAGGATAACAAATTATTATTTTTCTTGATAACAAAACCCAATAATTTCTTTGAATCATCAATGTATATCAATACAAATACTCCGCATTTTAGTAATGTGAGTACAGGTGCAATGATTAGCCTTCCCTTTAGCTCCTTGAAGATTTCCTCACATTCATCAGTCCAGAAATACATCACCCATTTTCTTGTTAACAAAGTTAGTGGGATTGAAAATCAGGATATATTTTTCACAAAACGTTTATAGTAACTAGATAATACAGAAAAACTATATATTTCTATGACACTAGAGGGTCTTGTCTATACCGAAGTCACATTTGTTTTTTGAAGGGTCCACAAAATTGCCTAACATGGGATCACATATCCGAAGAACGTGACTTTCTTATTCCAAAGGCCACATTTTATATACATCTCTTAACACATATCCTTTCTCAATGTCACCAATACAAGTCATATATGTTCCTGATGCTCCTACATTCACTTATAATAGATGATAATGTCATCAATGAACATTCCCAGAAAATTTTCAAGGTAGTCTTTAAAGACACAATTCATCAAATCCATGAATATTTTAGGGGAATTAGTAAGTCATATGTTAATCATGGAAATATCATAGTTCCCATATATTCCACTGAAGTAATTTTTGTGAATATCATTCTTCATCACCTTAAATTGATGATATATAGAAAAAAGAACACCGTGAGAAGTATTGACATCCTCACAACTGATGGTACAACTAGTCAATCCTTGGGAGAGGATTCATTTTTTTCGACCATTTTGGATCAAGATAGTAGATACACATACACATGGATCCATCCATCATATTCACAAAGAGCACTGGTGCACCACAATATAATGCACTAGGCCATATGAACCCTTTGTCCAAATTCCCTTACAGCTGCCTCCTCAAATCCTCAAATTTGATTAGAGAAATCCTATATAGACACAATGAAATATGTGTAGATACCAGTATGAGTAATATTGATAACTCGTCCTCAATATATTGTAGGATTTCTGGGTGACGACATGACCCATGTGACACTAAACGATGAACCGAACTAGTTGGACACATACCCTCAAGCACACCTACCCGTATGCTAGAGGGTTCCGACTAGAATTATGGGTTTGGTAAGTCAGTCATAGAGAGACTATACCCACCTTTTTTAAAATAAAAGTCCAACTGATGAAAACAAAAATAATCAAGTGTGGAAGTGTATAAAAAACCATAACATTACCATGTCATATGAAATTCAAAATAGGAACATTCAATACTCCACTAAAAGGTAAAAAATGTGATGACAATTCATTTTTCATGTTTTAACAATTAAACAAATAGTAAAAGCACAATGTCTCACATGCTTGTCCTAAAACACATCTAGTTCCCTATCTAATATTCCAATCCAAAAATTCTACCTATCTGAGGGAAATTTCCTTATCCTATCATGCAATAACAAAGTCTATTCAGTTTCCAATCAAGTGGCTGAATAGGGTGTGAATACAAATTAGTTGTCCACCACCAATGGTGTCTAAAATGAGTCCTGTCAAAATATAGTGCATGTATTTATATGAATCAATTAATAAAATGAATAATTTAAGAGTTATCGAGTTGTCATTTAATCATTAATCATCAATTTAGCCTCATCTTCAATTCATGTTTCCCATTTGAATCATCATTCATTATTATCATTTATTTTCGGTAGGTTGTCATGCCTAGCACCGTAAAATATCATCTGGTGTAGGTCATCATTCCTAGAACCACATATCTCATTCAGTATAGGGTGTCTTAACTAGCACCCCATATTTCATTCAGTTTAGGTCAACATGTCTAGCACCACAAAATCTCTTTCTTGGAAAACTATTTGGAAGGAACACCATATCAAAGTACCAACTTCTAATCGGTCTAGAATGCCATATCTAGCACCAAAAAATCTCATCAATTTAATCAATATTTAATTCTCACGAATTATCCATATCATTTCATTACTAATCCAATTATTATTTAATCATTTAAAAGACCATTAGTTAACTCAACAATTAACTAAGAACATAACATATTAACTAATTCATCAATTAATTAATCCATCAACTATATTCATGTTCCATAATTAATTGTTCACAATTAATTATCCATTTCAAATCACAAATTATCATAATTAATCCTCGCAATTATTTTTCATTGATCAATATCAGGGAACATAATTAATTCTCACAATTAATTATCTTTCATAGCATACATGACAAAATAATTAATTTCCCACAATTAATTATATTATCACAATCAACAATATATTTCATGTACAATATATCAACCCATAAAAAATCTCCAAAACAATATTTATTTGTGAAACCCCCATTCGTTTGTTACATGATTTAATTATCAATTAATCACCATGGTAATCACATATCAAATCTATATTCATAATTACCCCAAATTAAGAAAATAATGAATCAAAGATATTTTTCAAATTATTAATGTCACATTAATATATCAAATTCATGAATATGGGAGTTTGATTTAGACCAACTACCTCAATTTATTATTGGCTGTTATCCCAATGAAAATCCTCGAAATATGAGTAGCACAACATTGTCAATCATGATCTAGATCAGAATCCCTACACCAAAATTATGATCAATGGAATCAATATCGTGAAAATATAGATCTATGTTATTAATTCTATATATATATCTCAACAAATAGGTTTAGATACATGGAAACGGTGGAGATATTCAATGAAATGATTGAGGAATGATAGAGGAATGAATGGGAGAAGCAACAAGATGAAATAAACTTACTAGGAAGAGAGTGTATCTTCAAAAGAAGATTTCAATCTCGAGGAATGGTGCTTTGATAACCTTGGAATACCCCACGATGGATGTGGGGAATCCTATAATTTATCAAGCCAGAGCCATGGATGAAATATGGGAGCCTCAGGGGGTTCAAGTGGTTTTAAAAGGGATTTTTGGATAATTTAATTTGAATGAAAGATTTCATGGTTATGGGTGCACTGTTAGGGAAAACCATGCGCCAATAGTGTTGACCTTGATATCCTAGTTTTCCTGGTTAGAGAGGTGTGGTCCTATGGTAAGAAAAATCACACACAAACCATGTAGACCTCTCTATCTAGTTTTGTGCGCTCGGAACAATTTATTAGCATGGTTTATCAACCCATGTGAAAACCATGAAGAACCCTTTGTCCATTAGTTTTCCTTAAATAACACACAAAAACACCCCATGAAACTACCCCAACAAACAATGGTACATAAAAACCTCAAAACTACCTAAAAAAGTACCCATGGTATCTCCCAAAAAGGCTTGTATCGTGTAATTTTCCCACGTTATAATAGATCGTCCTTGAGCTGCACTTCCGAACATGTATAAGATTCCATGAAAAAATGATTGGTCTATTGAGACCTCATGCCTGCTTCCAGTTACCATTTTTAAACTTGACCACTTTCATGATCCCAAAACAAATGAACTGACATAAATGTTTCCCTCCATAACACATTATCACTATGACCTATCACACGTTTCAGATGCTCCTCAATAGATGCATCTATCTTAAGTTCAAACTCATTCACATAAATAATATTAGAAGGGATGGGTTGATACTTTCGTAGTTGTAACACGTGAAAAAAATCATGAATAGCTTAGAATTTATAGGGAATGGCTAATCAGTATGCGACTAACTCGATTCTCTACAGCACCTCAAACGGTTCTACATACATACCCGCCAACGTGCATTTCCTAGGTATCCAATGCTGACCCAATCTAGGAGACATCTGAAAGAATACACGATCACCCTCTATAAAATCTAGGGGTCATGGTTTTATCTTTCAAAATATGACTTCTTCATACTTGGATCCATTTCCATACTTTTCCAATTCATCTGCACCTGCTCTAATTTTTCATATGAGAGTCAGTCCCAACAGCTCTCACTCACCCTCCTCTAACCAACACAGCAGTGATCTACATGTTACTCCATAATGTGGCTCAAATGCTTCCATCTGTATAGCATTCTAATAATTTGTTTTGTATGATAAATAATCTAAATCCAAATTCTTCACCCATGAACCACCATTATTAATAAATAATTCTCGTATTATATCATCCAACACTTGTATGGTACGTAATGACTGCCCATCTATCAGTGGGTGGAAAGTTGTATATAAGAAAACCAGTGTACCAAGCTCCTTCTATAATTCCTTCTAGATACATGATGTAATGCATGAATCATGATCTAAAACTATACATTGTGGCACCCCATGTAAAAAAACTATCTGAGGTATATAAAGTTCCCCCATTTTCTCTTCTATAAAGGATTACCTGATAGGTATGAAATGAGATACATTCATTAGTCATTCGAAAATGACCCAAATAGCATCATTCTTATTAAATTTATTTGGAATATCTTCCATGAAATCTATAGTCACTTCATCACACTTCAATTTTGGAATTAGAAACGACTGCAGTAGGCCTCTAGGTCATTGATGCTCTTTCTTCCCCTGCAAATTGGTGGAATAACATTTTACAAACCATTCTATCTTATATTTCATGCTTAGACAACAAAATTATCTTTCCAGGTAACATTATATTTTTTCCATCCCATGATGTACCGCCCATTTTACGCCATGAAATTATTTCACAAGTTCCTCTCGCATACTGGTTGGCACAACAACACAATTTATCACAAAGATGGTTTCATCCTCATCTATAATCTATTATAAAGGTGTCTCCACATATTCATGTTTTTACCTAAAGGATAAACACTTTGGATCCCCAGACTACTGATCCTTGATCCATCTCATGTTTGTAGAATACATGACTACAGATACCTGAATCATACTCTCCTAACTCTCTAGATATACCACATGTATTTCGGCCAAAAAAGTCATCATCTTCCACTCAAATTTCGACTCATGTACCAATTGAGTCTGAGTTTTCATGCTCAAGGAATAAGCCTTACTATTCACCTTATCAGGTGTATAATCTAGTTCTAAATAAAAGGACATCATATAATCTACCCTTCTTCATTGTATAAGATTATATTTATACTGGGAAAATTTATACTTCTAGATTTTTTGATCTTTAAAAACAATAATCTTTTCCCCCTAAAGAATGTGTCTCCAACACATAAGAGTATAAACCACTACTACCAACTCAACATTATGTGTATGGTAATTCAGTTAATGTGGCCTCAGTTTCAGAGACTAATAAGAAAAAACCCAATCCCCTTACATCCACAGAGCTCCGAGTCTGATCCTAGAAGAGTCCCAATACACCGTGCACTCCTCACCTGGGTCTGGTAAGATCAAAATTGGTGCTGATGTAAAGCACTTTTTCAACTCTGATATTGCATTCTCACATGAATATATCACATAATAATATATCCATTTCTTTTTCAAACCTTAAAATGGTGCTTCCAATCAGGAAAATCCAACGATGAACCTCTACTAAAAACCATCTAATAAAAAACCTCGGTTATCAAAAACATTCTTGGTATACCCCCAGGAAACCACATCCTTCACATTTTTAGATGCACTATGACACCTTCTTCTGAGATGATATTCCCTAAAATGTGTAACCTATGAATCCAAATATGACTTTTAGAGAGCTTGGTGTATAGTTGATGCTCTAGAATTTTACCCAGGACAATGTCAATATGTTTCGAATGATTTTCAATAGTCTTAAAGTACTACAAAGATGTCATCCCCAGACACCACCATAAACTGATCTATGTATGGATGAAATATCCTATTCATCAAGGGAATAAACACTAATAGATAATTTTTAACCCAAACAACATTACTATAAACTCGTAAAGGCCATACAAACTTCTAAAATCATTTCTTGGTATATCAGAATTCCAAACTCTCAACTGATGATACCCTTATATCAGATAGATCTTTAAGAAAACACAATCTCCATTATGCTAGTCAAACATATCATAGATATGTAGAAGAGCATGTCACTTCTTCACAATCATTTTATTCAGCTTCTAGTAATCGACACACAATCCTAAACATTCCTCACTCATATTTTAAAACATAACTTGTGATCCCCATGGTGATTTTCTTGGATGAATAAGCCCATTATCCACCAACTCCTCTATCTACATTTTGAGCTCCTAAATCTTAGTTGGTACCATTCTGTAATGTCAAATAGATACTGGCTCTGCCCCAACATGTTCTCAATAGTAAATTCCACATCTATCTTAGTTGGAAACCTTGAGAAGTCATCATAAAAGACATCCTATAATAGTTATACCACTGGTGGAAGTACGTTCTGCCTTCCACTCCCATCATCCATCAACAGACTAGAAAATTATGCTATGAGATATCCTAGTTGTTCAGTTATTGGCCTAGTTCATCCTATATGGATATTCCATTCTCCACAAATCATATTTTGGTCACCCTTAAGAGATACAAAGGTCACTCACCTATAGTAAAAATCTATGCGAGTTCAGAATGCAACTAGACAATCCATACCAATAATCAAGTCGAAGTCTGTTATATCAAGGACATTGATATGTCAAAAAAAATAATACTCTCTGATTTCAAGAAAACATACCTTTCATAAACTAATATTTTTTTACTGTGTTCCCAACAGTGTAATGATATTTATCACCCCACTAATAGACACCACCTCTATGCTCAATCCATTATCATGTATTTAAAATATAATTCCATTAGAGGAACCTGTATCAAACAAGGTAGTATATAAGGTATAAGAGAATTTAATATACATCACATTTTCAATGGACGAGCCTCACTCTCCAAAAGTGTATGTTTCACCACATGTAACTGTTCTCCCCCCTCTTCCTTGTGGTTTCGTGTCACTCCCTTGAGTAGTATCACTTTGATGATACAGGTGATCATACCCTAAAGAACCACGTCCACTACCTCTACCACATTTTCATGTAAAACTCCAGAAGACAATCCTATATAGTGTAGAATACCCCCTTCCAACACTCTGACTCAGAGAGCTGATCCTTCAACACCATCTTGTTGCTTCTTTCTGCATAACTTTTGTAGATGTCCCATTGTTCCACAAAAATGGTACTCCATTGGTTGTTGAGGACAATGTGTATGATTTTTTCCATGCCTACTACACTAGGGGAAAAGCACATGATTAAAATATAGTGCAATTGTTCCCCCTACACGTCCACCTTTCTTTCCACTGTCCTGAGTATTGTTCTCAAAACAACACTTACAAATCTTAGAAGGCACACTCCCTGATCATCTAATGAAATCTAAATATATTTTACCGGAGGCATCCTTCAGGTTCCCATCTAAAATGTGATATTGATTAACCAATTCTCACAATATATTCAGCCTAATTATATTTATGCCAGAATTAATTTCACAACTATGTCCATCCAAAAATTGTATTGAAAAATAAGCCTCATTACCGCTAAATTAAGAGAAAACATTGTATGTTTGTGAAACATTCATCGTAATCCATTATGAACATGCTTCCTTCAGTATAATGCAAAAAATATGAATCTTTCCCTTGTCTCATCGTCTATAGATAGAAGTTATTCAATAACATATCTTGAAATTTCTTCCATAACATACCATCAGTCTATAAAGATAATACATAAATATCCCTCTAGTATTTCGTTGATCCCCATAGTATATAAGTATCCAACATAAGACTTATCTCAATCAGAGTCTTAAAATGATAACATAGAATCTATATGGAAACAATCTATAATTCACCTCCCTCAGGTCCACCCTCTCTAGTAAAAGTAAGAGGGTGTTATATCTAAAACACCCTTTTCAACAAAATTATTCTTTTCAAAACCATCCATGGGTATCTCTCCCTGAATACCATGAAACAAGAAAAGTTCACGTGGAATTGTTCCACTTCCTCCCCAAATTGCACCAATGGTGCCTCATGTTCCATGTTTGGAAGTTCTTTCTGGGCCATACCCCTCAGTCTCTTCCTCAACAAGCACCATGGAGGCAAAACTCGCCAAAGACGAACACATGACTTAGGTCTCATATTACAACCATATAACATTTACATAAGAGGAGAAACAAACATGGCGAGTTTCAACATGTATTTTCCCCCTTTTTCTCACCACATGGTCATAATTGAAGCATTATCACTACCCAAAACCTTCCTACTCCATGGTCTTGGTTAACAAGGGTACATGAATTATCATTAAGTAATTCAGCCATTAATTAATCACATTTTCTAAAATTAATTAAGTGATCCAATAAATAATTAATCATACTCATTTTACTAATCATGTTTCTCATTAAACACCTCTTTATACTCATTTTACATCATTATTTCAATCTAAATACAAGAAAAAATCTTTCACATTCAATAACATACCTATAACACATTTTATCGGGAGTGCTGAAAATAATGCATGTCACAACAACCCTGAGTGCCTAGAATGATGCATGCAGACTCAACTATTGTGCCTCTTTTAGATGAAAAAAAATTTTCAACATTTTTCAAAAAAAAAATCACATCACACCACAAGTGTGTCACACAAGGTGAAATAATATCCAATTATAACAAAATACATCAATCAAAACAATCCCATATACATGGGTTTGTAACTCCCATGCACGAGCTCATTACCAAGCCTCCACTCTTCATAGTCTCAAGACTACCTTTCCCAAAATAGTAAGAGGAAATAAGAAAAATGAATGGAAAACTCCTATGATACCATTTCATGACATCTAGACCCGAGTGCCACTAAACTGTTCCCCGAACCTATTAGAAACATGCTGTCAAGCATTCCTCCCCATACGCCAATGGGTGCCGAATAATAGAGAGGTTCTGGTAAGTCAGTCTTCGAGAGATAATACCCCCTTTTGTCAAAATTAAACAACAATGGATGCAAACAATAATAATCAAGTGCGGAAGCATATAAATAACCTGAACAATACCTTGTTATATGACACCCAAAATAGGAAAATACAATACTCAACTAAAAGTTAATACATGTTATGACAATGAAAGTGTCATGTGTCTACAATTCAATAAAAGTAATGACACAACGACTCTCATGTGGGTCCTGAACCACATCTGGTTCCTTCACCAATGCCCTAATCGAAAGTAGTAACCTATCCCAAGGATTTTACCTTATATTTTCCTACAACAAGTATTCCATCTCGGGTGCTAATCAGGTGGTCCGAATAGGGTGAAAGTAAAGTCTGTATGCCACCACTAACGATGTCTAAAATGGGTCCAGTAAAAAGGAAGTTCATGATTTTCTATATAAAAATAAATAAAATTCATAATTTATAAGTTATCACACTGGAATTTAATCCTTAATCATCACATTAGGCCCATTCTCAATTCATGTGTCCCAATTTGAATCATCATTAATTATTATCATTCATTCAATGTAGGTTGTCATGACTAGAACCAGAAAATAACATTCGGTGTAGGTCATCATTCCTATCACCCCATATCACATTCATTGTAGTTCACAATGCCTATCTCCCCATATATCATTCGGTGTAGGATATCATTCCTACCAACACAAAATCTCAAGTATAGACTACTAATGGGGAGGAATTACATGTTCATGTACCAAAATCCAATAAGTCTAGAACACTTTGAGTAGCACGAAAAAAATCTCATCTATTTAATCAATATTTATTTCTCAATAATTAGCCACATAATATCCTTATTCAAGGAATAGTTAAACATTTAAAAGTCCATCAGTTATCTAATAAATTAACTAAGATTATAACCCTTTAATTAATTAATCAATTAAGTACTCTATCAACACGATTCTCATTCAATAATCAATTATTCACAAACAATTATACATATCAAATCTCAACATACCAAAATTAATTATCACAATTAATTTTCTTTTATCAACATCATGGCACATAATTAATTCTCAAAATTAATTAACTTTTATAGAAAACATAAACTCATAAATAATTTCCCAAAATTAATTATCTTCTCACAATTAATTAAATATCTCAATTAAAATATCTCAACCTATAATGAAACTCTATAACAATATCTGTTTGAGAAACCCACCATTCATTTGTTCAATGATCTAATTATATATTAATATCCAAGGAAAACTGAAATACAATACACATTCCTAATTAATCAAATTTGGGTAAAACAATTCCATGGGAATATAGAAAATTAAAAAAATCACATTTACATATAAAATTGATGATTATGTTTGTTCAATTTAGACCACCTACCTATGTTTATTGATGGATGTTATCCCAATTTAAATACCCAATATTCGAGTGGCACAAAATCATCAATCATGTTTCAGATCTATGTCCCTAAAACAAAATTAAGATCAAACTCATCGAGATATTGAAAATATAGATCTTTTTCATAATACTAGATCTGAATCTCATCTCATAGGTTTAGATCGATAAAAAGAGTGTAGATTATTCATGAAAAGAGCAAATAATGATAGATGAATAAATGAGAGAAAAAAAGGACGAAATCCACTTACCAGGAAGAGATTGGATCTTCAATCTGAGATTTTGATCTTCAAGAATGGTTTTTTAGATCACATCGAAATCCCTCCAAAAGTGACTGAGAGCACCTAGAAATTTTTATGCGTGATCCAAGGTCTAAATTTGGGAGTCTCAGGGGGTTTGGGTGGTTTAAAAATGATTTTTGGATAATTTAATCCACACGCAGAGTCTCTTATATAGTTGCGCATGGTTAAGGAAAACCGTGTGCTAACCTTGTAGACCTCTCTGACCAGGTTTGCATGGTTGGCACAATTTAGTCACCCAATTAGACAAACCATGAACAAACTCTGTATACCTGTCTTTCTAGTAGAGGAATATTGGGATGGTTTAGTCCCAAAGTTTTTCAAACCATGCGCAAACCGTGCACAAACCACTACCCATTTGTTTTTAAAAAAAACACACAAAGACACCCAAATACACTACTTCAATTAAAAGGTACATACAAACCCCAAAATTACCTTAAACAATACCTAAAATTACACCAAAACTTTCTAGGATATTATATTATAGGTGACATTTCATGAAATACATCATTGTATTCCCTCACTATGGGAATTTTAGTTAGGTTGACACTTTCCTATAACTCAACCATTTGAGTGAGGTATGCTTCTTCACAGGGAGTCAACACCCAAACCATTGAATGATTTTTCAAAGGATATTCATTTTCATCCTTGAGTTTGTGGAGGAAAATGTGATAGTTGGGAATATAAAAATATATTTCATTTTCTCAACATTTTATATGTTCTCTATATAAGTAGATCGAATCCATTCATAGTATAACATCAAATTACCCCAAGGGATGTATTAAAAGATTCACTGGAAGAATATTCCCACATATTACAATAGAAAAGGGTTCCAACACTTGGGATTACATGATATCTCCACATGGTGTTTTTACATATATCTCTACTTCATGGTTTTGAGATATCAATTTGATAGTTCTAGTAAACATGCAAGATATAAAGAAATGCGTACAACACGATTCAAATACGAAAATTTTAATTCTTGAGTTAATAGGATGTGTATCTTATACAACATCATTTTCTCTCTCAAATTACAAAGTACTAATAGAATAATCCTTCCCTTGTTCCATTCTATATTGTGACTGATGATGCTAATTACCCTAAATGACTCATGGTTTTGTGCACTGTCTTTCACATATCCCATTCTCCCAACAATTATAGCTTTTCTCCATGGGTGGTGCTCTCCTTTCTTCCACTACATTCTTTTAAACGTTCATGTCATTTTTACATTCAAGATCTTGGTGGCCTACTCCACTACACTTGAAACATTTATTCCCCCTTAAGAGGATATTACTCTGCTACTTCTTCCCACATTTTTTTCATGGTTGGCGGTTAAGTATTCTTTTCTTCATTATCATTAGATCCTCCACCATGAAACTACACACTTTGTTTCTTATTTGCATATCCATGGGAATATTCTACAATCTTCATCCCCACACTGAGAGTAAATTGAAAAACATCTTCATAACTCTCAATGACTTGAATTTATAGAGCCTTTCAATTGTGTGGTTTCAACCCACTAAATAATCTATCAATTTTTCTATCATTGTTGATAAAAAATCCCATATCATACCTTGAATGATTTATATAATTGGATTTATAGGTTGTGAAAGATTCTCATTTATTTTTCATGAGATCTATGAATTAAATCTATATATTTTTATAAAGCTTTATTGGGGAATATATGATACGAAACATGATCGTAATATCATACCATTCTATCTATTCAAGTTCCTCTATTGTATTGGTGTTCTTAATCAAATCCCACCATTGATCGGCCTCTAAACCAAGGCCAATAAAGCCAGAATCACCTTCTCCATCTCATAAAAGTGTCTTTCAGAAAAAATCATCTCCATAATGTTGATACAATATTCCAAAACTATTTGATTAAAAATCTACTAAATGTCGAGGGACGTTGCCACATAAAACACTCGAGAACCACTTGCTCATTCTTATTTGAATAAGGACGTTCCACGTTATTTATTTTATTATTCTTAACCCGAGATAGTTGGGTACGAATAATAATGTTGTTTTAAAATCCACCTCCCCATGAATTGGGAGTCCCGTTTCTCCAATCACTTCATAATCACTCACACGGGTGGCTTTCCTAGTTTCCCTTGGTTCCAACAATTTTCTAAAATAAAAAAGTTTAGAAGAAAACATAATTCTATAATTCATGAAAAAATAACTTGTTCATTTGTTCAATTTACACTAAAACCTATATTATGGGATCCGTGTGTTTAGAAATGAATCTTCTGTGAATATTATTTAATAGTCTCATACTAGATATTTTTAGGTGTGTTCACTAGTCCTAATTTCAAAATTAACTAAAGCATGCCTCTGATACCAACTATAGCGGCCCAGTAATTTTTTACATAAATTTTATATCATATTAATGATAGTAAAAATTAGTAAAATACACAATTAGGAATCAAAGGTTTAGTTTCATTGGAAACATAGACCATAAATAACATTTACAACACAAAACATAAACATTTATTTAATTTATTCTTCTTCATATTCTTATTGTCCCTTGAGATATCCTTAGTACAAATAGTCACATGGGGATATACATTAAATGGGGTGATCTCAATGCCCAGTAAGAGGATAGAGAGAACAATATAGCATTATGTTAGAATTATATTAACAATATCATAAAAATAATTATAGACCACATTAGATAAATGCATGTAATGTGTAAATGAATAATAATGAAACCTCTTATCTTAGTTATCAATTACAACACATAATTTAAAACAATGTTAGAATCATGTTAACATATACAACACATTACCCAAGAGGTTATTCAAAATAACCAGTGAATTGGAGTGATATATAATTATAGATTAACCTGTTTAATCATAAGATTTAAATTGTGCTATAGAATTATAGGCACACCTATCACATCACAACATTTACATTATCATGCATGCCTCTTTAGGGGAGAGGATTTAGTCATTTGAGGAGACCAACAGCTCATAGATTTAGTGAATGTTCTTGGAAAGTTATTTGAGAAGAATTTTGAGTAGGTACAAGGCTTCCGATTTTTGTGGAAACGTGGTTGTGAGAGGTGGTATTTATAGTAGAAGTGAGAGGCGTTTTCTCAATATTACCGTCATCAATTTATTATTTCTGCACAAGAAAAGAGATAGTGTGTTGTTTTTGACTGAAAATAGTAATAAATTTATGTTAGTTCAAGATTTGGGTTCTTTTGTAAATCTTGATGTTGGGATTAGTGGATTTAAATTATAATGTATTTATACGAAAAATTAATTTCTTATAATATTCATAAAAAATTACATGTATTTCAGAAAAATCACAAAAAAACACCCAAACCATTTTAAGATTTTTACAATTCAAAAATGAACACTATTTTATGAAAATATTTTTCTAAATATTATTAATTTAAATATTAATTAAAATCATAATTTATTTTAAAAATAAAAGTTTTAAAATTGAATCTTTTTGTCTAACACTTTAAAAATTAATTCCGGTATTATAAAGTTATCATATAATCATAATAAATAAAAATAATTGTTTGTGAATAAATTTTATGAAAATAAATATTCTTCTAAATAAATAAATGAATTATTAAATATTCATGACTTATAAAAATACTAATATTGTGATATAATTAAATCATATTTTTACATAATGTATTGATAAATTTTATCTATACAATCATTGGTAATGTTCCTATTCACATGGCCAATTAAATATTTCTAGGGTCATATTAATTTTTATAAGTAACATTACAATTCATAAGGGTGTTTTACTATTCACAAAAAAATATGTTTTCTCTATCAGACTACAAACATCTTATCGATCACAACCATGTATTTCATATTTTCTAAATTCAGATCAGAGAAGTGGATAAATTATGGTTAATGGTCACATAATATTTTTTTAAGAAAGATGTGGCATTGAGTTTCTTAAAGTGACTAGATGTGATTGTGATATTACTTCATGAATGGATAAGTTTTACTGATAAAAGATTTTGTCGTTACAAATACCATCTCTAGGATGTGTTTTTAATAAATTACATAGGCCTTTTCTTCAAAAATATTGGAATTATCATATAAACGAAGTACAATCTTCTCCAATTTAGAAAATTGTAACAATCTTCACCACATTTTTTTACAATAAAAAATTCAATTTTTTTCACTTCCCAAAATGACTAATACAAAATTTTATTTTGTAAATTAAATGTTTTACCAAAAACTATCATAAATGGATACATCCCAATGGGTGTTTTATTGGATGTTCATTTACCCAATGTGCATCACCAAATATTTTAGGATAGTTTTTTCTAGTGGGATTTACATGTTTCTCAAGAACTGTTTTTAGTTCTCTATTATTAATTTCGTCCATGACATTTTTTTGGGGTGATATTCAGTTGATGTTTTACATACAACCCCATTATTTTTTATAAAAGATTCCATGGTATGATTACATAAATGAGTTCCAAAGTCACATATTGAGGCATGTCGTCTTCCAAAATGGTGAAGATGTGGGTTTTTAAGAACTCACTAATATTATTTGAATCATCCTTTTCATGGGTTAGGCCTTAACCCACCTTTTGACATAATCCACCATAATAATAATATATGAGAATCTATTGTAAGGGTGAAATGGTCCTATGAAATAGATTCTCCAATCATCAAATATCTAACAGAAAACTAAATTTATTTTGGATAATTTCAATTATTTTTGAAATTATGCCAAAAATTATGAATGTAGGACATGATTTTCAAAAATCATATGAGTCCTTAAAGAATGATGGCCAGAAAAATCCAGTGTCTAGGAATTTATGGGAGGTCCTATATGGTATAATGTTGCCACCACCAATTATTGAGTGAATAATTTTCAAGATGGAAGAACGTTCATTTTCATCAACAAATATTTTAATTTATATGTCCAAACTATTTTTTCAAATTTTATTATCCTCAACAAAATAGAATTTTGAATCACTTTTCAGCATCAATTTTTTTTATTTTTAAAATGTTTCATGAAAAACACCACCAACCATGTAGTTTAAAATTTGTTAATTCCATTGTAACAATGTTGTGATAAATGAAATGTTCTTATGGAGGAATTCTGGATCAATGATTTTTGAATGAGAAGAATTAGATATTCTACAATGGTGATCATCTATAGTGTTTTCATTTCTGGTACAATATTTAATCACAAATTCAAACACTTTTAGTATCAATATCCATATTATTACCACGGGTTGGTATCACTTTTCCATTGTAAGAACATTTATGCTGATTGATCTATAAAAATGATGATTTTGGAACCTATGATAGAGGACCAAAATTTATCCAATACAAAAACCACAAATAGAAGTTCCATGTCAATCATAGTGTGGTGAGAATGAGTTTTATCAAAAAATTTAGAGGAATAATTGATGACATGAGGAGTATGTTCACTTCGTTGACCAATAACTAATCCAATGGAACAATTAGAAACATCACACATCAATTCAATGGGTAATGACCAATCTAGGTGTTGTATTATCAGGGCTGTTGTAAGAAATGTTTTTAGTTCAATGAATTCTCTATTGTAAGCCTCATAAAAATGGAATGCGACATCATTTTGGTGTTTCCATGCGAGTGGTAGGGAAATCCTATTGAAGATATAGATGAATCACCAATTAAAAGATCCATGAAAATGTAATGAATGGACGTGACAACTGTGGTTGGTTCAGGATTTGATTTTATCACCTCAATTTTTTTAATATTGACGTGAATACCTCTTGTGAAATTATATGACCTCGAATAATACCATTAATAATCATGTAGGAACATTTTTCAAAATTTAACACATGGTTGAATTTGACACACATTAGTAAGTACATAGATAGTTATTGAAAGAATGATTCAAATGATCCACTATAAATGGTAATGTAATCCAGGAATTCATTCATATAATGGTCAATGAATTCTGAAAAAGTATACATCATACATTAATGAAATGTTGTAGGAGAATTGAAATTTCCAAAATCCCTTCTCTTATATTCATATGTTCTAAAGGGTAAAGTGAAAGTAGTATATTCATTGTCCACATGTGAATTTTTGATTTGGAAGTAGCCGGTGTATCCATCAAGAAATAAATATTTTGAATTTAAATCCAATACATCTAACATTTGATAAAGTAATAGAAGATGGTAGTGATGATTTATAAATTTGGCATTCAATTTCACTAAGGTGATGCACACATGCCAAAAAAATGTTTTCACTCGTTTTGTGACCATCTATTAATGTTCCTCTATGAAAACTGTTATCACACCTATTTTTGGTACCACTTGAATCCGAGTATCCCATTCATTATCAAAAATTGGGTAGATAATATAAGCATGGAGAAGCATGGTAATCAATTCCCTAATAACATCATTTTTGAGTGAATTGTGTCTTCGTTGTGGTTGTTTGATTATTTTAGATGATTACTTGAGATGGATGTGATGCATGAAATGAGTAGGGTAGATTCATGGTATTTCATCAAGGATCCAACCTAAGGAATTTTTTTTTCTTCTAGAACATGAGCATGTTTGGACTCTTAAGTTTCAGTATGGGTGGTTGATACAATTAGAGGATAAGAGTGATCATATAAGAGGAATGCATATTTCAGGTGTGAAGGAAGAGGTTTCAGATCAGTCTAATTCTTCATTTGTGGCATAGAGAACTCAAGAATAGTGGAAGGGATTTCAATTACTTTTGATTCATTATTATCCATTGTGGGGCAATAGGGAACTGAGTTCATGATGGATTCTATAGAGTTTTAATGATTTTTTAGATTAATGGAGTCTTTTAATGAATGTTCTACATCAACAACCACATTTATGACATAGTTAATCATCGTTCAGTTATCATAATTTACCTTATCCTTAGAACATGATAAAAATCTTGAATTTGTGGTGAATCCACTCTCCAAAGTGTCCTGATAAGCGAATATTGAAAACGAAATGTGATCCACTAATGGGTTACTTGTGGATTTTATAATGCTGAATTAGACCAGTGGGTCACCATATTCCATGTATAATATTCCTATATGGATATAAAACCTAGTTCTAGATGTTATATGGAATGATATTCCTACAATTAGAGGATATTTATAAGAGGGTTTCTCAACCTACAACACATAGACATATAAATCAGGTAGGAAGTGTATGTCTTTATCATGGAAAAGTACATCATCAATTATTCCCTAAGGACTAGTAGTTCATCTATTGGAAAACTGGATGAAAACACTCATTTAGGGAATGTGACCTAGACTAGGGTAGGATAAAATGGATTTGGTTATAACATTTATTGAGGACCCTAGGTCTATTAGTGGATCATAAAAGTTTGAAGTTCATATTTTTCATGGAACTGTAAAGGTACCTAGATCATTGTATTTTATGGGAAAGGACTACAAAGTTGAAACATTATCAAAGATCCTTAGTTTCCTCTTATGGGTGAATAAATTCTTATGAAACGAGGTATATAAAATTTTTTATGGAATCTGAGAGGCACATGATCACATATACAAGTCTAAACATGTCGATCATTTCATGACTGAGTTCAATGGACTTACTTGTAGTAGAAACAGCTTGGATTAAAGTAATTTGGTGCACTTAATTAATTTAAGGTGGTGTGTGAGGGGCCTTATGTTCCTTTTATTTTTTCTTTTCTTTGTTATGTTCTTGGTCAACATTTAAAGGAGAGTTGGAGGAAACATCAAGAGGCATATAAAAATGAATTCTTGGTGTATGTGAAAATGCACGTCCATTACCCTTAGGGTTGGTAATTGTTGAGTTCGGAGTTGGGAAGAATTTTGTTGTTGATTCACGCATAGGTGGGAACCAAGTTGACCAATTCGGGTTTCAATATTTTTTATTCTAGAATGGGTGAATGAGTAAAGATATTTAATAGCACTTTCCAATGGTTTTTTAGAGGATGAGGAAAGTCCTGTATTGGGGATAACATAAGATTCATTATAGTTGATGTTATTGTATTGGATTGGGAATTGGGAAGGATCATTAGAAATATGGAATCTATGAGGATAATGAGGAGGATTGATCCTTTATGGTTAAGCGTAAAAAGGATAAGGTTGATAGTAGTTACCAAAACCATTACAAATTGGGATTAGTTTTGGTTTTGAGGATGGAATTGAGGGGGGTGGGAAATGGGATTACCATATATCAGGTCTAGGTTAAAGGTAGAGGAGAATGGCATATAGTGGGGTTGCTTTATGTTTCTAATGAACAGACCCGATTGTTGAGGGTTGGTGTTCCTAGGAGCATATTCTATATTATGATCCATTAGACTAGAAGAATCAGAGAGTTCATCTTAATTTTGTGGATATGTGTTGGTTGGATGAGGAGATGAGGTATAAGTTATATTATTTTTGATAGGTACATGGAATATTTATAGTGGATGTGATGAGGTTGGGGATTTGTAGGCCACATCTATTTGACGCACATGACATATAAGTTCACTTATCAACTCAAAAAACATTTTGGGATTTATAGATTAATACCCTGGGACTTGTTTGGATTCAATACGTGCTTGAGTATGGAATTGATGTGTTTTTGTATCCATATTTATTATGAGATGTCATGCAGTTTCATGAGTTTTTTCAACAAGAGAACTTCCACTTGCGACATTACTGGAGTTATCTCCATTTTTAATAACCCTCATAAGAAGAATTTGATCAAAAGTTGGTCAGGAATTATGTCGTGTTGTAAGTCATCGACAAGATTTTTTAACCTCTACTAGTAGTCATGAAGAGATTAATTATGGAATTGATGGATACCACTTATTTCTTTTCAGACCAACGAAATAAGTGAATAAATAAATTTATTTGTAAAAAAGATACACTTCATTTCGATCCAGAGTTTATTGAACTATGAGGGAGGTAATACATCCACAACATAGAAGAGTAACACAAATTAAAAGAGAAGGATCAAAGATTTATTTTCCCTTAATAAACCCCTTGAGGCATCGCTGCAATGTACACCACATGGAACTCCATGGGATGAATATTTGGATCATCACCATCTAGCCCCTAGAAATGATGTATAATATGAGTCAAACCTAATTTCAGTTCAAAATTATCCCCTAGGTTTGGTTATTGAATACTTGGGGTTTGGTAATTCATATCAGGGGATTCATGTTCTTTAAGGTACTCTTCCTTACAATTGGCCATATATTGTTCAATTTTTTGGACAATGATAGGATCTTCTGTGATTTTATTATATCTAATGTTCATTCTAAGATGGATAATAGTTCTTTATATTTCATGGGGAAATAGATCCAAGTGATTTTTCAGGAAGCTATGGGGTATTCAAATATGTTTGGAAATGATTAGGAATATGGGGTTTTCATTGGGTGTTTTTTCTTTTTATGATTTTAATGAGTATGCATGTTTTCCATTGTTTGTTTATATTCATAAATTTTTTGGATAGTTTTTTTTTAATTTTTTTGTTTTTCAAAACAAAAAACTATTAACTACAAAAGATACCAACACAATAAATAGCTCTATTTCAAGCATGGATGATTGTATAATATTGACCATTCAGGTGTCTGGTGATTTGGTAATGTGTATAGCGACACTCCGGTAGAATCCACTATGATGGTAATTTTTTTGTAGTTTATTATTTGTGTGATTTGTATAATGGGGGGGGGGGGTTGTTTGATCATCATAATTAAATTGGTTAATGTATGAGGTTTAATTATTTTAAAAATGTATAAATATTAGATTAAGATCATTATTGGTTATTTAATCATATAATATCATTGATATTTTCATTATACTTCATTAATTTAATACCCACTTCACAAGATGACTTTGATCATAATTTATATGTTTTATTGACTAAATCTTATCCATAACCTTACTAGGGGATGAATCATAATTAGCACCTATTATGGTATAGTATTTGTGGTTCCAATAAACAATTTATTGAACATGTTTAGAATAACATGTCATTAATCCATGAAATTTCATGTTCAATCCTCAAAATGTTAACCTAAAGAATATTTACCAAGAAAAATATATCAATCACATAATATCCGAAAAATCATGACTCACCCCTATGGTAGATTAAATAAAATATTGAGTTTTTATTTATCTGGTAAAATGTGATAATTGTGATTAATTAAAAATAGAACCAAATTAATAGGATTATAAAATAGTTATGTGTCAAACACATACAAGAACAGAGATGAGAATTAAAATGTATACCAGATTGAATGCAGATGTAAAATAATGGAAAGGTTTTAAACTGGATTTGAACTATTATAAGAGAATTAATATTTATGAATAGTGGGTGAATTATTAAAACTAATGAATAATAATATGCATTCATTAAAATACTATTTAAATTAAAATGAACATACACGATTTTAAATAAGAACACAAAATAACATGAAACAAATAGTGGAGGAAAGGTCTCTCAAGTAAGAAAATGACTTTGGAAAATACTCTCAAGACTTCGAAATGTACTTGGTCATTAAAAAATATATTTCTTTTCTCTGAAATCCATACCCCTTGTAATGAGAGGTGAGTGATGCATTTATATCCCAAAGTGGGGAACTATTTTTCTTAAAATCTGACTCTCCGTTTGGATAGCCATTTTGTTCCTACATATAGCTAATCATTTTTATATTTTATTAAATAAATTTCTTAATATTAATTCTCAAAGTCATCCTTCAATATTTGGCTAACATTGGACATAATGAGGCCATTGTTTGGCGGTTTTATTAAAGTATTTTAATCTATATTTTTCTATCATGATTTTTTCATATTCGAAAATGTCAATGGGTTTTTGAAAAGGAATATTACATTGAATACAATTCCATTATTATACAACACTATCCACCTATATATTGGCTTTCACACTGTAATTTCTATGCATTAATTGATGTATATATTAAGAATAACATCTATACTAGTGTGTTTGTTTTAATTCTTGGATAGAAATGTGTGTTAGAATTCATAGAATCATTTGGGCCTGATTTGGTGTATTTGGGGAATGAATGATTTTTCTAGGATGGATCTATTTTTCCACTAACCTTCGGTGAAGAATCAATGATTTTATTTGTCTTGATTGAGATTAGAAATTCAATCTTCATAGATGGACTGGTTTCTTTATGGATTCATTGGGCCTTCTAGCGTAGACTATAAGACAATAAAAATTGCATAATTTCCCAATAAATCCTCATAATAATATGTTTAAAATTTAATAAGTAATCATGTAATATAAGAACCATAAAATTTAAATATGTGGTGCATGATTTATAATTACAATTGTAAACTGACTGGATGGGTTTATTTCAAAAAATTCTAAAAAAAATATGTTTCATTAAAATAAGTGCATCTCACACCATTTATGCACATTTACATAAAAATTAATTAGGGGAGTTGATAAAAAGTTATGAATATTTTAATAACATCAATAAAATATTCTCAAAATTATTAGTCATGAATAACATAGTGATTATGAGTTCTTAAGCATTATAGACTCTCTTATGGTTTGGGAGGCAGTGTTTGGTTGGTCGTTCTGCAAAAAGGGTATTATATGTTTTCAGGACCATAGGTGGTAAAATATTTAGTAATAAAAGATGTGATGGGGTATTTATGTTGTTCATAGAGGGTAGTTTACCCAGGAACCCTGAAGATGTTCTATGACATTTGGCAGCAGTTCTGGATGATATGTACGAGGCAAGGGCTTGTGGAATTTGTCTCTCGTTGCAATTTGTGAAAAAATATGAAGGTCATGCAATAGAAATCATCATGTTTTCTTCAAACATTTCTATTTCCTTCATGAATGTGTTATGAAGTATTTATGGACTTTGTATTTGTGTTTCCACATACCTAGAGAACGATGAATGTGATATGGGTTATGATACATCGTTTCATTAAATTGGATAACTCTATACCCATTCATGAGATATCAAATGATTAGGATATGTAAACATATATATGAAAGATATTGTTCTCTTACATGGAGTTTTATCTGATATATTCAATGATTGGGATCCTAAGATCACTCTTAATTTTTTGAGTGGACTTCCGGAGGAACTAGGATCTCATATCTATTTGTGTAAGACATACCATCTTTAGTTGGATGGCGAGATAGAAAGGGACATACAAATAGTTGATGATATTATTAGTTTTTTATGTACATGACTTTTGGTTGATCTTGGGATGATATCTTATGGTTGGTTGAGTCTTCTTATAACAATAGTTACTATCCCATGATAATAATGTTTCATTTTGAGGACATGTATGGATGTCCCTATAAATATCTGTCGTGTTTTTTGGAGATTGGTGTATATTCTATTGTTGGATTGAGCGAAGATTAGTAGATGAAAATAAGTGTTTATTTGATTCTAAAACCATGGAACATTGTGCTAGGATGATAACATTGGATCGGGTGCTATGGGATCATGGTTATGATAATCATGAGACATGGGCAATGGAGGCACTAATGAGAGTTCAATGGCCTCATCTTTTAAGGTTGAAATTTCATTATTTGGCTTTCTATGGAGATAATGATTCTAAAT
Source organism: Viscum album (assembly GCA_963277665.1). NCBI lineage: Eukaryota > Viridiplantae > Streptophyta > Magnoliopsida > Santalales > Viscaceae > Viscum > Viscum album. The sequence continues at coordinate 273,320,554 of OY728129.1, read as the reverse complement.
TGGGGATGTAATAACCTCATATTACTAATATAAGTATTCATAAACCCAAATTTTTAACATGATTTTTTTGGGTTTCGTTTAGTGTTGTTTCAAGATGAATTTTTGAGGATTTTATGAAATCCTGGCTAGTAAACGGTTTCCACATGGTTTCCCAAACCGTGAACCCTCTCAAAAAACCATTAAACCCAAAAAAATTAATCTTTTTTATGGATGGAACATAGTTAGGAAAAAAATTTCCTCTATTAAGAAGAAATATGGGACCCATTTATAAAAATTACATGGAATGCACATGGATTGTCTAAACCGCACGTCTCTACCCAAGAAACTATTAAGACATGATTTTTAGTGATCCAAATAATTATCAAAAAAAATTTAACACCTCTTTTATGACATAGAAGGATTGGTAAAACCTAGAGTTAATTTCTTTAATACTTTTATCAATTATGATGTGATATTATCCTCTATGATCTCTGTTATATTCTATAAAAATCTAGGCAAATAGCGGTCGACCCTCTTTCAAATCGTTTTCTCCCCCCCATTTATTGTTCTTACACGAGCTCTATCATCCTCCCCATGGTTCTATGGATCCGTATATTTAATTGTGGATATAATATCTATTTTTTTTTGTTATAAACCTAGTTGTGTTGCCCAATTCCCTGGTTTTTTTTAAAATTCTTCCCCATCAAATTCTGATTAAGTTTTAATGCTTCGAGATCCAACGACTCCGAGGTCGGTTGTTTAGTTATGATGCCCAATCACTATAAACTCTAAAATTATTTATTTAATTCCCAAAATTTGGATTTATTGAAATATTTTTATTTTCAATAAATGAATTTAATTTAGGCTGTTAAAAAAACACAATCCCATTCGATTTGGTGTTTTAGAAATTTGGTTTTTACAAGAAATATGTAAGACCAATAATTCCATTGAATTGAGATGTGTTTATGGAAATGTGTGAAATTTTAAATTGAGGAATTAAAATTGTGGATTTAAAAGAAAAAAATTCAATTATATAGTTGAATATAATTGAGGAAAAATGTATTTGATGGAAAATTTAAATAAAAACCCCCAATTCCATTAAATAGGATGTTTGTGATAAAATTGTTTTGATGGTTTCAAAAATTAATTGTTTAATGTATTTATGAAATTGGATTGTAAAATTTTATGGTTAATGGGTTACAAATCCATATTTTTTAAGATGTATTAAATTTTTTTTATAGAAATCATATAGTTTTATTTTGGCGAAAGGGTATGTTTTTTGATTAAAAACATATTATAGTTTTTAACAAGAAAATTACAATATTTGAAATAGAGATAGGAATTTAAATGTAATTTAAGAGGTATTAAAATATATTCTACATCATTATTTTTATTTTATATAACCAAGAATATTTATGAATTTTTTGAGTTATTTGGATTAGCCATTATGATTTACAACGTTCTAACACATCATATCTACAATCACATCCCTTATGTGATAGTGATGAGTCCTCTCTGGACATTATTCAAAGGTATGTATGTACATATTTTCTACTAAATAGTTCTGGGTCCCTTATTTTAAAGAACTATCATACTTATTATTAATATGACCAATTTATAATTTCATTAAATTTGAAACTTATATATGAATTTTTTGTAAACTATTTCTCGTCACTGATGATTTATATAAACTGTTTTATATAAAATTGATTAAGATATTTTTGAGAAGTTCCATTTTTGAATATATATATATATATATATATATATATATAATTTTTTAATTTTTATTCTATCACTTGAAATATATTTCTATGATTTCAAATTTGAATCATTATTTTTTAAAGTATTTCTATCATTTTAAATGTAAATAATAAATTTTTTAAATATGAATGTGAAATTATAGATAATTATTCATTTAAATTGAATGGAAATAATTGATTAATGTGATATTGGAATATTGTTATATAATAATAGAGTGAAAACCTATAGGTCATTCGATCATGTCCAACTTATGCCTTTGATCCATTGTATATTACCTCCATCCATGTTCGTGTAGAGGAAAAGCATCTCTTAGATTTTGTTTATATAATTGAACAGTGGACTTGTGGAGTTGTATCTGAGTGGGGACATGGGAAATTTGTCTACCTTGTTTTCATGTACTATCATATGGTACTTGGATTTTATACTAAGTCTTTGTTATTACTATTTATGTCTATTACATTACTCCTAGTGGAGTTTCTTTTGTACCCAGAAGTTATTTTCCGGTTTTACATTCGTATTGTTACACATCCCCCATTTATTTCTATATGATTAATGTTATTAGTCATTGTGCAATGGGTATCAAGAATGGCCTTCGATCTATGTTTGGACTGGCTCAGATATCTATTTACTATGATACCTAGGCAGGATTGTGACCTAAATTATTTCATATCCAGGTAATGTGTCTTTTGTAATTTATGGTTGAATATAGTGTATGTTCCATTATTGAAGGGTGATTGTTCTTATATCTTGAGTTTCATAACATTGATATTTCCTGGTTATTCCATTTTGTTATATCTTATGTTATCATGATATTAAATGTGTCCTTAATAACTCCCAGGGGTGGTCAGGTTTTGATTTTGAGGTCAAGGATTAAGCTATTATTTTCATAGAATTGTAACTATCCAATCTCGGTGTTTATTATTATATAAATTTAATATGATTTTATCAATTTTACTTTATTAACTCCCAATGATTTATGAAGGTTAAACCCATTTAGTTCACATCATGAAAATATTATAATGTGACACATATAATTTCCCCATAATGTTATGTTATCAGGTTTGATTTATAGATATAAATACCTTCAAAATATTTATTTGTATACACAATAATCAATAAAATTATTAGAACATTTGGTACCTTAATGAGTTTAATTAAGAAATAAATTATTGAGTTATTTATCCTTTTATTTGTGTGATATAGATCATTTAATATATGTTTTATTTCCCATTATATTTTTGTATGATTATCAATTTTATTTATATAATAATTTTTAGATACTTTAGCATCTCAGTTATTTCAATTTTTTTTTATTATACATTTATAATAACAATGGGTATTATGTATATATCTATTTTGTTATATAATTAAGAGTTGTGTGGTGTTTAACTATGTTTTCTTCCTTATTATCTCATTGATTTATATAAATAATTGTTAGATGTACTAGATCCAAAACAAGTATTTTTTAATTATCAGTGAAAATGGAATTGAAATGATTTTACATTCAATGTGTTAACGCTTTCAATTTTCATTAGGAAGAAAATGGATATGTAATAATGAAGTTAATGTTAATGGATTAATTTTTATTATCTTTACATGAATTCAATGATATTGCAAGTGTGATTTAAGTTGATGTTCTGGAAGATGGATTTATGAATCGATTATTCCTTTTTTAATGAAATATACATTTACCCTTAGTAATTTGTTATTTATATATTTATATAATTATAATTATATAATATATGTTAATAATTATTATGAATTCCCATTACATTATCCCACATTTTTATTACAAAACATTACAAAGTATTTAAAAAACAGAGAATCATTTACGTTTAGTGTCATGGAAGTTTGGTACATAATAAATGATAACATAAAACATTATAGTATTCCACTTGAAAGACTTATTAAAGGTTCTTCGTATGTATATTTATTGGATCTCATAACCTGGGGATATTTAAAAATGAAATGGGTGTGAATAATTCCTAGTAAGTGGAAACAAGGGAAACAATTTCTTCTGATCCTGAGGAATACCAATAAGAACGTAAGGAAATACATAAAGGAATAAAAAAGAAGAATATCATAAAATATATTACATGAATAATTACTTTTTAAATGTCACTAATGTAACATCACAAGTAAGTAAATAATAATTTATATTTTTATCTATGTCTTTTAATGAATTAGATAGTGTTTTAGAGGCTTAAAATGAAAATAAATCCAATCTTAAGCATGTAATATACTAATATTTTTAAAAGATTGTTTTACTAATTTTTGATGGCAAACCATTTTTAAATCTATCTTTTGACAATTTTATAAGCTATGTCTGTCAAAATAAACTTATTATTTATGATTGGGACATCAAAATTTACTTTGCGTGAATTTTTGGTATTTTTTCGATAAAGTTCATTTTTTAATGAATAGTGAAAATGTTGTATTTTAATTCAAAAAAACCTTTTAATATAATTTATTTATATGATTAGATTTTATTTTTCTTTGTTTTTGAAGTGGAATTATAATATATTTTTACCATTTAATCCAATGGTGGTCATTGGAATCAATTTCACTTTGAAATTGGACTTAAACTGGTGTTAATCTTTGGATACTTTTTGTTTCATAAAAACACGCTATTTGTCATGATAGTGGGAATTAATTATTAAATTAATTAATGTTACATATATGATTTGATTTTTTTAAAATAGACTTCATTTATGAATTCAGAATATCAAATATTTCTTAGTGTGAAGTTTTGGTATTTTTCTGAAAAACTTCGATTTTTGATGAATAGTGAAACCACTAAGTGGTAGTTAAAGAAACTGATTTTTCGTTTAAATAAAAAATTGCCACTTATATGATTTGATTTTCAAAAATCCGACATACATGGATTTCATTAAGAAGTAATATGTGGTTCAATGAGATTAAAATAATTTTTTGCTAAATAGTAACTTTTATGTTTTTAATCGCGATTAGAGGTAATTAGTGCAATTTAAGGCAAAAATGATATTATAATAAAATGAAAATACCTATACACATGTCCTACCCTTAATGGATGTGTCATGGCCAACCAAGAAAATCCATGTGTCAACTTGGGGACCCCATGGAGCCACTTGGGTTGGGAAATGACATAAATAACGTTTGATTTAATGTAAAAGTAAAAATGACACAAACATGAGTTGTTTTACTAAAATAATTTTTACATGGGGTTATACAAGTCAGATGTTTTACTATAAATATTCATTAGAAAGCTAAAAATATTTCCTACATTATGATATATGTTTTATAATTTTTAGACATTAAATATATTAAATTATTAATGACATCATGATGATGCATCGATTACCTCATTAATAAAGGATTTAAATAATATGAAATGATAATTTAAAATATATGACCTACACATGTCCAAAACCTATTGGATGGGTGGATTTATAACCCTTACCACCATACCCACGAATTATATCAATGTGGGACCTTTTGAATCCGAAACGCTTTTTAAAATAATGTAACATTTCTTTACTTTCCAAGAGTGCCCCTCCTCTCCTCTTATAATAGCCCCCACCTATACCTCCTTACCCACACTTACAAAGCCTTTGGCTCGGCCAAACCCTTCCCATTGTGTCTCTCCACTTTCCTCTCTTACTCCCTAAAGCCTAAATTTGGCCATAAGTCTTCCCAAGGAAGCCTTTGAGCTCAAACCAAAGCGAGTTACCAGATTTTAAGGTAATGTCTTCACTTGAGTCCTTTTGTTTTATTTTGCTTCTCGAACACCCTAAACTCTTTTTATTCATTTATATTGTAACAACACCTGTATCTTCCATATACTAGGATATTGTTTTAAGACGTATTCTAGCTAAAATTACACACACCTACATCTAATGGTTAAAGAACATAATATTTCCGTGGATGGTGAATTTATGCCTCCCGAAATGATGATTGTTCAACATTCTTTTAACACCTTAAAAGGTGGACATTAAGATGAAACTATATTTATATATGATATATAATATGTTTATGTTTTCCTTAAGCTTCTGTATTTTTCATTTTGGGCATACCTTTATGGTTTTCATTATTGGTAAACGCGATATCTTCATTTAAGGAAGTGCAGACTACCGCCCCCTCAGAGCGATTTGATTCGTTAATACCATATGTGGGATGTATAAAGGATGGATTTATGATATTATATATGATATTACACTGGAATTATAATATAACTTTATATCATTTTGTTTCCATTTAATAAAATACGAAATAGAAATGGAAGCACCGTTCATGCGTACATTCGGCTTACCGTCTCCATGAACGGTGCATTTCATTTCTTACCTCTAAATGTTATGTAATATTATAAATTAATGAATTTACTGGATATATATGATATATATGATATCTAAATCATGAATACCATTCTGGATATAATAGATACATGAACAACTTGTAATTATAAAGGGTTTATTTTTGACTCAAGTACCAATGATCGTTAAAACGACCGTTATTAACTTAAATAATTACATAGTGTTCATGACATGGAAATAAGTGATATAAAAGGAATAATGAACTCAAAAAAGGTTCTTAAACAAGTATAAATTAACTCAAGTTTATTATTCAAGAGATTAAATAACGACCGAGTCAAGTCGGACCCGAGGTATGGGACTTCGTCTCAATCTCCTTTCATTGAGGCATATTTTGATTTATACACAATCTTATTTTATACGGTGTATAAACCCCATTGACTTTTAAGTTTATTCAAAATAAATCTTTTTTATATGAATCATTTACTAAACGACAAAAGGGAATGTTTTTTTCGTACGTATGCGGCGACAACGACTTCTCTGCCGCCATGACCATTATTTGAGATTCAGCTTCCTCTACAAGCCATAACTTTTATTTAAAAGAAAAATAAATTCCATGTATTACTTTTCTTTTGTTTTGGTATTGAAAATGATTTTCATAATGTTTTTATATCAATGTGTTGTATTGATATCTTGTGATTGAAAGGTGGAAATGTTATTTTTCCTATATAAATGTTTTATGTGATACGATTATGTTGAGGTTCTTGGGAATTATTATGAAGATGGGTGGTTCCTTGATAAACTAAGGGAGGGTGATACCGATATAACTCTCCAATGCATTGGGTAATGCGAAGGAGTGAAACGTTAAGGTTTATCCGAATAGATTTAGGGAATATACTGTGATGGGTATTCCAAACGTAACCAAGAGGGTTAATCCATACGTAAAAATGTTATTAATGCCACAAGTCACCTTTATGTCTTATGATTTCTATGATTTATTCATGATTTTATGAGGTATGTTAATGTTATTATGTTTTATGGGTAAAGTATGATTTCATTTTTATGTATATATGTACTCAAGTTTCCTTTCCATATTTTTATATCCCTTAATGAGCATTTTATACTCATCCCAATTTTTTTTTGAAATGTTTTTCACAGGTCAAGGGAATGGTACATGATATGATGATAGTGTCGAGGAAGTGTCAATAAAGAATCCATGTTTTATTTTAAATATGTTTCCATTGATGGGAAAAATGAATACTATCTTTTATGTAACCACATTGTTTAAATGTGGAATGTAATGCTTGTTTTATGATCTAAATCTCTAAAACTCTAAACCTGAAAAGACCCTCAATGTGTAATCTTGTAATAACTCAAGATTAATTAAGGTGTAAGGCTGGGGCCGTATAGTTGGTATCAGAGGTCAGTTCAGATAACTTTAGGAGTTAGAATTATATTAAATGATTATCCAAAAATATTTTTTATGGTCAAATTGAAATGATATAGCTTTTGACGATTACAATGTTTCTTTATCTAAGACATGTTTGTTAAGAATGGTTTTCCGCAGAGGAAAAATGGAAGTAGTGCTAGGAAGGCATACAGAAGGAAATAACCTTCCGAATCAGCATCCTGAGATGGTCAGAATTGGAACTGAATAGTTTTTTGCAGTAATGGCGCAGTTGACTGAAGCGATAAATGGTGGTGGTATCCATGCACGAGATCAGCCAGATAAACCGCAGAGGAACATGTTAGTGGTGGAACTTTTCATGAGGCAACATCCCCTATCATTTAGAAGATCATTTGACCCTGTGCTAGCTGAAGGGTGGATTAAATCACTGGAGAAGATTTTCGATGTCATGGGGTGTTCAGTCAATCAAAAGGTTAGTCTTGCTATTTACCGTTTGGAAGGTGAAGCATATCAGTGGTGGTCGATGGTTAAAAATATCAGGGACGCTGATGAGATTGATGCTCTCGACTGGGAATAATTCAAAGGTATGTTTCTTGAGAAGTATTTTCCTATGGTTGTTTGACTTAGGATGGAAAAATAATTCCTGGAATTGAGGCAAGAGAAACAACCAGTGGCTGCCTATGAAGAAAGGTTCACTCGATTTGAAAGGTATGCTTCAAATTTTATTCGAGACCTTGATACTAAAATCAATCATTTTTACTCATGATTAAAGCCAAAATATTGAAGGGAATTAGATTCTCGTGAGTTTAAAAGTTATGAAAATCTTGTTCGATGTGCTAAGAAGGTGGAAATGGAGTTTGCCGATGATCAATTGTTCTATAACAACCAACAGAAGAAGAGACCGACGTGGCAGGAGGAAGGGAAGAATTTTTCAAAAAAGCCTGATGGTAAGAAAACTAAGTTTCCATTTTTTGATAAATGTGGTAAAAGGCATGCTGGGGAATTCCTTCTGAATTCTGGAATGTGCTACCGAGGTAGTGAGATGGGACATAAGGCTCGTGATTTCACTGAAAAAGAAAAAGGTTATGGTAAGTTCAAATTTTATTTACAGTTAGTGAAATGTTTTAAGTGTAATGATATGGGTCACTATGAAAACGAGTGTCTGAAAAAGAGCTTGAGTTATGGGAAGCAGTTAGAATTCAAGCAGAAAGGGGTGGTGAAATCCTTTGCAACTACTTCAGCAGATGTTGGGCCATCAAATGAAGTTGTATTAGGTACTTTGTTTGTTTTTTCAGATTATTCCAGTGTGTTGATTGATTCGGGGTCTACACATTCTTTCATCTCTGAATCCTTTTCTAGTAAAATGGGAATACCATCTCAAGAAATGACTCCTGAACTTGTGGTAAAAACACCTGGGGGAAATTTTGAGGCAAAAATAATTTATAAGAATCTTCTTATCCTTATCTGTGGAAAGAACCTACTTGCAAACCTTATTGGTCTACCTCTAGTAGAGTTTGATGTTATCCTGGGTATGGATTGGCTCTCTATTTACCATGCTAAGATTGACTGTAGAGCTAAAAAAGTTTATTTTCAGGAATACTTTCAGTTTTTTGTACAAGAATGAACCCTTACTTTTGATAACTTATCAAGAGGACAAGAATCTTTGAAAATATGGAAATAAATGTTACCTTGAACACATCGTTGAAAATAAAGGAACTGTTCAGATTAATGATGTGCCAGTGGTGAATGAGTGTCCTGATGTTTTTCCTGATGAGTTTCCTGGAATAATACCAGATCAGGAATTTGAGTTTACTGTTGACTTAGTTCCTGATACTAAGCTAATTTCGAAACCCCCTTATCGAATGGATCAAATTGAACTTTTAGTGTTGAAGGAGAAATTGCAAGATTTACTAGAGAAAGGTTTCATTCGACCTAGCATGTCACCATGGGGTGATCCGTTTTTATTTGTTAAAAATAAAGATGGTTCTATGAGACTTTGCATTGATTATAGATCCTTGAATAACATCACTGTTAAGAAAAAATATCCTTCGCCTCATATCGATGATTTGTTTGATCAACTCCAGGGAGTTCAGTATTTTTCAAAGATTGACCTGAGATCGGGGTACCATCAGCTGAAGGTAAAGGAAGTAGATGTTCCGAAGACTGCATTTCGTACAAGATATGGCCATTATGAATTTGTAGTAATGCCTTTTTGGCTAACCAATGCACCTGCTGTATTCATGGAATTAATGAATATAATTTTCCATGAGTTTGTGGATAAGTTTGTGGTTGTTTTCATTGATGATATTTTGGTGTTTTCTAAAAGTAAAGAGGAGCATGAAAGTCATTTAAGGGTTATTTTGCAAACCTTAAAAGAAAAGAAATTTTATGGGAAATACAGCAAGTCTGGGGTTTGGTTGAAAAAAATTTCTTTCCTTGGTCATATTGTTTCTAAAGATGGGATAACTGTTGATCCTACAAAAACAATGGTTATTGAAGAATGGCCAAGACCCACAAATGTAACAGAGATTCGTAGCATCCTTGGTTTGGCAGGCTATTACCGAAGATTTGTTAGAAATTTTTCACGGTTATCTATTCCAATGACTAAGCTAACTCGGAAGGGTGTTAAGTTTATCTGGAAAAAAGAATGTGATGATTGTTTTCAGGAGTTGAAAAGAAGATTGGTAAATGCTCCAGTTTTGGCACTATCTTCTGGGAATGGTGAGTTTGTTATCTACAGTGATGCTTCATTGAATGGACGTGGTTTTTTCCTAATGCATAATGATCAGGTAATTTCTTATGCTTCACGACAGTTGAAAACTCATGAGGTAAATTACCCTACACATGATTGGGAATTAGCTGTAGTTGTTTTCGCTTTAAAGATTTGGAGGCATCATTTGTATGGAGTAAGTGTGAAATATATACTAATCACAAAAGTTTAAAGTATATATTCACTCAGAAAGAGTTAAACAGGAGACAGATGGGATGGCTTGAATTAATCAAGGATTAGGATTGTACAATTATTACCATCTGGGAAAAGAAAATAAAGTGTCTGATGGTTTGAGTCGAAAAAGTAATGCTTCATTAGCAATGTTTCGTTTGGAAAATGATTCTTTGGATAAGGATTTGATGAACTTTGGAAGAGAAGTTGGTGGTGCTGGAAGTTCTTCTATTTTGTTTCAGGTATCAGTGAGATCATCTCTATCAGACAGAATCAAGCAAGCACAGAAGCAAGACAGTGAGTTGCAGAAAATGGTAGAGCTGGTTCAGAAAGGTAAGTTGCCTGAATTCAACATTGATAATGATTGTGTATTGAGATTTGGGAGGAGATTTTGTGTGCCTTGTGATTCATAGTTGAAGATAGAGTTGTTATGTGAAGCTCATTGTTCTCCATTTTTAGTTCATCCAGGCAGTACTAAGATGTACAGAGATCTGAGGGAGTGTTACTGGTGGGATGGAATGAAAAGAGATATTTCTGATTTTACTGTGAAGTGTTTGACTTGTCAGCAGGTTAAAGCAGAGTAGTAGTTACCGAAAGGGATTCTTCAGCCTCTACCAGTGCCAGAGTGGAAATGGGAGAATATATCCATCGAATTTGTTGTGGGATTACCGAAGACATCTCGAGGTAATAATTCAATATGGGTAACTGTTGATCGCTTGACTAAATCTGCTAATTTCCTTCCTATTCAAGATACTTTCTCTCTAGATCAACTTACTCGATTGAACCTTAAAGAGATAGTCCGGTTGCATGGAGTTTCTCTATCCATTGTATCTGACCGTGATCTCAGGTTCACTTATAACTTTTGGAAAGGCCTTCAGAAGTCATTGGGTACTGAATTAAATTTTAGTACAGCATTTCATCCTCAATCAGATGGGCAGTCAGAACGAACAATTCAAACCTTGGAGGATATGCTACGAGCTTTTTAGATGGATTATCAGGGAAGTTGGGACCAACATCTTTCTTTGGTTGAATTTTCATATAACAACAGTTTTCATTCTAGTATACATATGGAACCATTTCAGGCATTAAATGGGAAGCGGTGTCGAACTCCAGCTTTTTGGGATGAAGTGGGTGAAAAGAAGTTGATGGGACCAGAATTGGTAGAAGAGTTGGAAGAAAAAGTTCAGCTGATACAGAAACACATGAGAACATCTCAGAGCAGGCAGAAGAGTTATGCGAACAACAAGAGGAAGGATCTATCTTTTGAGGTAGGTGATCATGTTTTTCTCAAAGTCTCACCATTGAAAAGTGTGATGCGATTTGGTAAGAAAGGAAAGCTGAGTCCAAGGTTCATTGGACTATATGAAATTCTGGAGAGAGAGTTGGATCAGTTGCTTACCGGGTGGGTTTACCTCCGAGTTTATCTCAGGTACACAATGTTTTTCATGTTTCGATGTTGAGAAAGTATATGCTAGATACATCTCATGTTTTGAGTCCATAGGAAGTTCAGCTGGAAGAGAACCTATCATATGAGAAACAACCAGTCCAGATTCTTGACCATAGGGAGTAAGTGTTACGGAATAAGGTGATTAATCAGGTAAAGGTTTTGTGGAAAAACCACATGATGGAAGAGGCAACATGGGAATCTGAAAATGCAATGAGGGATAAGTAACCCCATTTATTCGATAAGTAAATAAATTGCGGGGACGCAATTTTCTAAAGGGGGGAAGGATGTAACATAACATGTAAGTAATTAATAATAGATATTTTTATCTATGTCTATTAATGAATTAGATAGTGTTTTAGAGGCTTAAAATGAAAATAAATCCAATATGAAGCATGTAATACACTAATATTTTTAAAAGATTGTTTTACTACCTTTTGATGAAAAACCATTTTTAAATCTATATTTTGACAAATTTATAAGCTATGTCTGTCAAAATAAACTTATTATTTATGATTGGGACATCAAAATTTACTTTGTGTGAATTTTTGGTATTTTTCTGATAAAGTTCATTTTTTAATGAATAGTGAAAATGTTGTATTTTAATTCAAAACCTCTTTTTAATATAATTTATTTTATATGATTAGATTATATTTTGAATTTTTTTGAAGTGGAATTAGAATATATTTTTACCATTTAATCCAATGGTGGTCATTGAAATCAATTTCACTTTGAAATTGGACTTAAACTGGTGTCAATCTTTTGATAATTATTGTTTAATAAAAACATGCTATTTGTCATGACAGTGGGAATTAATTATTAAATTAATTAATGTAACATATATTATTTGAATTTTGTAAAATAGACATCATTTTTTAATTTAGAATATCAAATGTAGCTTAGTGTGTAGTTTTGGTATTTTTCTGAAAAACATCAATTTTTGATGAATAGTGAAACCACTAAGTGGTAGTTAAAGAAAACTGATTTTTCGTTTAAATGAAACTTTGCCACTTCTGTGATTTGATTTTCAAAAATCCGACATACATGGTTGTAATTAAGAAGTAAAATGTGGTTCAATGAGATTAAAATAATTTTTTGGTGAATAGTAACTTTAATGTTTTTAATCACGATTAGAGGTAATTAGTGCAATTTAAGGAAAAAATGATATTATAATAAAATGAAAATACCTAGACATGTGTCCTACCCTTAATGGATGTGTCATGGCCGACCAAGAAAATCCATGGGTCAACTTGGGGACCCCATAGAGCCACTTTGGTTGGGAAATGACATAAATAACATGTTATTTAATGTAAAAGTAAAAATGACACAAACATGAGTTGTTTTACTAAAACAATTTTTACATGGGGTTATACAAGTCCAATTTTTTACTATAACTATTCATTATAATCTAAAAATATTTCATATATCATGATATTTTTTTATAATTTTTAGACATTAAATATATTAAATTATTTATGACATCATGATGATGCAGCGATTACCTCATTAATAAAGGATATATAGAAAATGAAATGATAATGTAAAATCTTTGACCTACACATGTCCAAAACCTATTGGATGGGTGGATGACGAACCCTTACCACCTTACCCTAGAATTGTATCAATGTGAGTCCTTTTTAATCTGAAACTCATTATAAAATAAAGTAACATTTCTTTACTTTCCAAGAGTGCCCCTCCACTCCTCTTATAAAAGGCCCCCACCTCTACCTCTTTACCCACACTTCCGAAGCCTTTGGTTCGGCCATCCCCGGACCATTTTGTCTCTAAACATCCCTTTCTTACTCCTTGAAGCCTCACTTTGGGCAGAAGTCTTCCCACGGAAGCCTTTGAGCTCAAACCAAATGGAGTTACCCGATTTTAAGGTAATGTCTTCACTTGAGTCCTTTTGTTTTATTTTGCTTCTCCAACCCCCTAAACTCTTTTAATCAATTTATTTTGTAACAGAACCAGTATATTCCATATACTAGGATGTTGTTATAAGTAGTATTCGAGCTACACCTAGACACACCTACATCTAATGGTTAAAGAACATAATGTTTCCGTGGATGGTGAATTCATGCCTCCCGAAACGATGATTGTTCAACATTATTTTAACACCTTCAAAGGTGGCCATTAAGATGACAATATATTTATATATGATATATAATATGATTATGTTTTCCTTAAGCTTCTGTATTTTTCATTTTGGGAATACCTTTATGGTTTCCATTATGGATAAACGCGATATATTCATTTAAGGAAGTGCGGACTACCGCCCCCTCAAAGTGATTTGATTCGTTAATACCATATGTGGGACGTATAAAGGATGGAGTTATAATATTATATATGATATTAAACTGGAATTATAATATAAATTGATATCATTATGATTCCATTTCATTAAATATGAAATAGAAATGGAAGTATTGTTCATGCATTCGTACAACTTACCCTCTCCATGAAAGGTGCATTTCATTTCTTACCTCTAAATGTTATTTAATATTATTAATTCATGCATGTACTGGGTATATATGATATATATTATATCTACATCATGAATACCATTCTGGATATAATGGATACATGAACAACTTGTAATTATAAAGGGTTTATTTTTTACTCAAGTATCAATGATCGTTAAAACGACCGTTATTAACTTAAATAATTACATAGTGTTCATGACATGGAAATAAGTGATATAAAAGGAATAATGAACTTGAAAAACGTTCTTAAACAAGTATAAATTAAATCATGTTTATTATTCCGGAGATTAAATAATGACCGAGTCATGTCGGACCCGAGGTATGGGACTTGGTCTCAATCTTCTTTCATTGAGGAATATTTTGTTTTATACACAACCTTATTTTATATGGTGTATAAACCCCGTTGAGTTTTACGTTTATTAAAATGGAATCTTTTTTATACAAATCATTTACTAAATGACAAAAGGGTATGTTTTTGTCGTACGTATGCGGCGATAATGACTTCTCTGCCATCGTGACCATTATTTGAGTTTCGACTTCCTCTACAAGACATTATTTTTTTAAAAAAGAAAAATAAAAACAATGATTTACTTTTCTTTTGTTTTGGTATTGAAAATGGTTTTCATAATGTTTTTATATCAATGTGTTGTATTGATATCTTGTTATTCAAAGGTGGAAATCTTATGTTTCCTATATGCATGTTTTTTGTGATACGATTATGTTGAGGTTCTTGGGAATTATTATGAAGACGGGTGGTTCAATGATAAACTAAGGGAGGATGAGCCCGATATAGCTCTCCAATGCATTGGGTAATGCGAAGGATTGAAACATTAAGGTTTCTCCGATGATATTTAGGGAATATACTGTGATGGGTATTCCAAACGTAACCAAGAGGGTTACTCCCTACGTAAGAATGTTATGAATGCCTCAAGTTACCTTTATGTCTTATTATTTCTATGATTTATTCATGATTTTATGTGGTATGTTAATGTGCTTATGTTTTATGGGTAATTTATGATTTCATTCTTATGTATATAGGTACCCATGTTTTCTTTCCATATTTTTATATCCCTTACTGAGATTTTTATGCTCATCCCATGTTTTTTTGAAATTTTTTTCATAGGTCAATGGAAATCTACATGATATGATTATAGTGTCAAGGAAGTGTCAAGAAAGAATCCATGTTTAATTTTAAATATGTTTCCATTGATGGGAAAAACGAATACTATCTTTTATTTAACCACTTTGTTTAAATTTGGAATGTAATGCACGTTTTATGATCTAATTCTCTAAGACTCTAAACCTGAAAAGATCCTCAATGTGTAATCTTGTAATAACTCAAGATTAAGTAAGGTTTAAGGTTGGGGCCTTATAACTAAAACATATAATTTATATATTTATAATAATTTCACCATTGTCCATCCCCAAGGTGTCAGAAAAATAACCATGGTTATTCCCCAATGTATCATAAACCGTATCATCTATAGATATTTAATTATTTACCCAATTCATTGGATCTCTATAAAAGGAAAACATTAATATGATTTTATTTTCATTTCAGACACATATATCATAATCATAAAATCCAAAAATTACCAATATTGTATAGTAATGGGCTTCAAATAATAATCATGGTGTTTTAACAAGTGTTCAAAAACATGATAATTATTCCATTTATTACCCACATAATAGGAATTTAGGTTTTATGTATTTCAATTACAAAATAAAATAAATATTTTTTGTATAAATTTAAAAATAGAAAGGGAAATTAAGGAGGTTTAAGTATTTACATATAAAAATAATAAAACTTATTGGGGAAAAGAGAGATATTTAGAGATGAAAATTCTATAACATAATTGGTCTGAATCATAGTACATTAAAACATTAAAAAGATAAATGACAAGGGTAACCAATTAATAAGAGGCTAAAATATAATATAGGGAAGAACGAAAATGTAAATGATAACATGGTATGAAAATTTAAACAACAAACCACATAAAAAATATTATTAATGGAAAAGAGATGTTGAGAATTACCGTACGAAATATCTACAACCTAAAAGAATCACATAAAAATTCATAAAATGATTTGATGATAGAAAAGGGGGTTTTTCATGAAATTTAAAATATATCTATAGTAATGGGTATATTTAATTACATATCAAAACATAAAAAAATATAAACTAAAAAGTAATAACATTAAAGGATTGCTTGAAATGAGAAGGTTGGTAGATTCCCTAACCAAATTTCTCTATCCTGATGGTGTCACATAAAAATCCATAAAATGAGTTTCTGATAGAAAACGGGGTATCTAACCATTTTTAAATTATATGTAATGTAATGTGGATATGTAATTACGTATCCCAACATATAAAATAGAAATTAAAAAGTCATGAAACAAAAGGAGTGCTTGGAAAAGAGATGGGTGGTAGATTCCATTACCTAGGAAGAGTGACATCTAAAACTCATAGATTGTGACCATTGAGGCTTGGGAAAGCTATGGGATGACTCCTTCGGAGTTGATAATAACATATGTTTTGTGGGAATGATTTTTTATAGAAATTAAATGATGAAATTATAGTAAATTACAGTAAATGAGAGGGAGTTCTTATTAATTTCGGTGGACACCTCATTAGCATTATTTGCAAAATCATTAGATTATGTATTGTAGTTTCCAATGTTTTTGGTCCCATGAGACACATAATATCATATTTTATTGTATAATTGTAGGACTGAATTATTACATCATTATTACATCATTATTTCACCATCATTACATCGTCAATTATGTCATTAAACACCCTAACAACTGAAAACTGTATTTTTAATATTCGTAAAACATTTAATTATTTTATAAAAGACTCATAATTTCATCGTAACCAAAAAATGACATTCTAAATTAAAATATGAATTTTATTTTACCACATTAATATAAAAATATTTGAAATTTAACTTTTGACGATAAAAATGCTTAATTATTAAAACAACAACGGACAGAGAATGACTAGTAAATGCATAATAAACTTTTCAACACATGGGAAGAAAATTGATTTATCATTTTAAATTTTAAAGAAAACTTTTATAAACCCATTTAATCATGATAATAACTATTGAGAAACTTAAATTTTATATAATAATTTATATCTCCATGAAATGTAAAATTATTACCTGAAAAATAAATTTCAAAAATTTCATCAAATGATGAAATTACAATATTATTCATAAAATTATAAGTTAGGGTACTATTCAATTGGTCATATTATTATTCATAAGGGAAACATAACAATTCCAAAAGATCATGTTACTATTCACAACAAAAAATATTTTGATCTGATCAGACTCTAAATATCATATTGTTCACAACCATGTTTGTCCATTTTTGGAAATCATTTCACAGAATCAAATATTTACAACATAATAATTCTTAAAATGAAAATAAAAATGATTTTCACTATTCCTAAAAAATATTTCAATTTCTAGAAAAATAAAAAAAACATAACCTAAATTAATTAAAAAAAAATAAAAAATGATGTTCTCAAAAAATAAATTATCATTATATATTCTAATCTTCTAAAATGAAATAAAAAATTTGGTATGAAAGAGATTCATAAATAAAATAAGTAAACTTTCCAGGTCAATAACTTCTTCCCCCATGAAAAAAATTGAATCCATGAAATTTTCTATTATTATATAGTCGATAATATTAATAATATTATCATTTTAATATAATTTTATTTCCTAAAACATAATTCTTACATGAATATTATTCATTAACAATAATTAAATTTCCTATTAATCATTCCTAATGTATCATAAAAATATTCTGATTAACCGAACATAACCCCATGGAGTGTCAAACATAGAGTTCCTTAAGTCTCATTTTCATACACCAGTTCACATTCGATTCTAGCTCAAATTATTTTTTTTTATGTTTTAACACTAGATACAACTGTACAAGAGCCACATCAACTTTTTCATATATAGATAGATATTTCCTTATTCAGAAACCAGATAATTAATTATTTTACCCAAAAAAATTTCTATATTTTGTATTTTATATAAGGTTCTTCCTAAAATATTCAAATCCAAATATATACAATTAACTAAACTATTTTTTGATACTAACTATGAAATCAATGATTTTTATCACATAACATTATATATCATTTTACAAACAGATGATAATTTAGGTTTAGTCTCTTGGAAATTAGGTACATAATACATGAAATCATAAAAAAATATTATATTCGACTTGAAATTATCCTTCATGGTTATTACTATGTACATTTTTTGTATCTCAATACTTAAGGACATAAATCTATGAAATGGGAGAGTATAATTACCACTATGGGAAAATAAGAGAAAAAATTTACAATATGATCTTGAGTAATATCAATAATAACTTAAGGGAATACATAAATGCATGATTAAGAAGAATATTATTAAATTAATAACATGAATCATAATATATAAATATTGAAAAATAAATTTAATTTTGTCATTCATAAGCTTGTCACCAAGGTCTATCCTCATGTTGTCATAAAAATTACCAAGGTTATTCACCTTGGTATCATAAAACATATCATCACTAGAGATTAAATTATCTAACCAATCCATTAGAGTGATATCATAGAGAACCCATAATATGTGTATATTTTCATGTTATATACAAATATCATAATAAAAAATTCAATAAATAACATATAGTGAATAAAACAAATGGGATTCATATTGAAATCATGGAGTTTAAAAATTGTCATAAAAGCATGATTATTTTTTCATTTATAGCCCACTAAAAAAGAATGGTGGTCTTTTTATGTCATGTATAGAATTATGTAAATCATTTTTATATCTTTATGAATACCCATGGAAAATAAATAGGATTTTTTAATCATATAAAAAAAATAAAATAATTTTTGGAGAAAGTAGAACGATTTCCAGACAAAACATTTATAGCATAAGGAGTATGAATTATTGTTTTATAAAACATAAAAAAAATAAGGGAAAAGAGTAAACCATTCATAAAAGAATAATAATATAGTAGATGGATATATTAAAATATAAAAAAATGTTATAAAAAATTGAAATAAATAACACATTAAATAGAACATTAAATGAAAAGATATGTTGAGAATTACCTTACAAAATCTCAATAACCTAACAACATCACATAAAAATTTATAAAATGAGGTGATGAGATAGAAATGGGTCTCTAACCATTTTAAAATATTATGGGAAGTAAAGAGGATATGTAATGACATTTACCAACACAAGAAAATAGAAATTAAAAAAATCATAACACTAATGGAGTGTATGAAATGATAAGGGTGGGGAATTACCATACCAAATTTTGACAGAATAACGACATCAATTAAAAATTCATAAAATGGCGTGACAAAAGAAAAAGGGTTTTCTCAAAATGTTTAAATACTATGGAAATTGAGGGTAATATATAATGTCATATCCAAAAATAATAAATTAAAAATTAAAAAGGTACAACAGAAAAAGGAGTCATTGAAAATAGAAGGGTGGTATATTCCCTTGCCTTGAATAGTGACATATAAACATGAATATCAGGACCATGGGGGCCTAATAACACCATGGTAGGAATACTTGGGAGGTATTACTATAATAGATTCAAGGACTAATAATTTTTAGTGAAATTAAATGAAGTAATGGGTGGGTATTTATAGTAAAATAGAGGGAGTTTTTTATTAATTTTCTCAGACACCTCATTAGTGGTATTTGCAAAACCATAGGCTTTCTAATGGTATTTTCCACTACGGACACCTCATATAATATTAGTATTTAGAATAGGCTTCCATAACTATTACAACATTATTACATTAATAATGATGGCATTAAACACTCCGAGAAATCAAAACAATATATTTACTATTCCCTGAAAAACAAACTATTTAATAAAATTCTCACAAATTCACAATTTAATAATATAGAAATTATGAATTCAAAAATATAACTATAAAAATAATTAGTTTTTAAAAATATTATTAGAAACAATATTCTAAATATAGTTTATTATAAAGTTATCAAGACATGGAAAATCATATTTTATCATTTTTATTTAAAAATGAGTTTCTTTAAACTCTATTTTTTCATTATAAACATTATTAACAAAACCATAAATTAATATAATAATTTAACTCTCTTTCAAAAGTAAAATTTTAATCTGAAAAATAAATTTATCAAATTTAATCTCAATTTTTAAGAAATACTATATTTAAAAAAAATGATGGAATTACAATTTTATTTATACATTCATAGGTGAGGTTATTATTCCATTGTCCATATTAGAATTCATAAGTATAGCACTAATTTTCAAATGGGTCATGTTACTATTCAGTAAAAATTATATTGATCCTATAAGACTCAAAATATCTTAATATTTATAACCATGAGTATCTTTTTGTTTAAAAAAATTATTTCACACAATCAAATATTTATAAGATGATAATTATTTGAATGAAAATTATAGTATTTTTTTACTTTTCATCAAAAATGTGTAACATCATAGAATATTACAAAAAATTCACCACAAATTTATTTTGAAATCCCAAATTCTTAAATGATGTTCTCAAAAAATAAAATGCCATTCCATGTGCTTCTACTGTAAAATGAAATAAAAAATTTACTAGGAGTAAAGAGATACATAAATAAGATAAGAACACTTTTTAGAGAATTACATAATTTATAATATATTTGTTAATTAAATATGAAATATTGATTGAAATTAAATTATATATATGGTATTTACTTGAAGTAAAAAAATTATTTTTTGGTGAAATAGTTTTTATTACTATCATCTAATTGATTTAATCATTTCTATGACTATTTATGATCATGATAGTGAGTTTTATTGGTTGATTTTGGGTAATGGTGTGTTGTGAGTATTTTGATGATATTTGGGGAGATGACGTGGTTATTAGGTCTAGTTAGGAAAAAATGATGTCGGTGGGATGGACTAGTGATATAACTATTTGTTTGAAATGTATTTATTTTTTATAATCTAGGTCATGTGATGTTGTATGTTATTTTTGGAGTGGTTTGTTTGGTTGAGTCTAGAAACACCATAAATACCATTAGATGTTCAATTAAATTTATGAATGTGGAATAAATTGAATGTAGTAGGGGTGGATGTGTTAGTTTTCAGTGTAATTAATTAATAAAGTAATTGTTAAATTAGGTGTCATAAAGTGGAATGATAATATTAAATCAGAAGTGTTCATATGGAAATATAACTACTATAAAAAATGTGATATAATTAAATAATATTTCATGTATTTTATATTTTTTAAAATCAATAATTATGTTTTAGGAATAGGAAATAATATCTTCCTTATTATTTGTTATATTTTGAATGTGTTTAATAATTGTTGCATGAGTTTTTTTTTGGTTTTTTCATTACTAGTTATTGGAGAAATGGCTGGAATCATGTTATAGGGTCAATATAGTTATTAATGGCCATTATAGTGTATTAAAGATTCAAAACTAATGTCAGACAATATAAATTGTTGTATATATTATATATTCTGGACATTTCTTATGAACTTATGCATGTGTTTGGTAACATTATGAATTACCAAATTAGGGAATGTGTTTTATGTGTTTTTACAAACATCTAGGTTATAAGTGATATATAGGTTAAAAAACCTTCTACCATAGTATCTACTTCAAGTATAGAATTGGCTATGATATAGGTTATGATGAATAAGATATAATGGATCATGGTTTGAGAAATTAATATATTCTGTTCATGATGTTGATACATAGTGGGAGACATGAATGCTAAGAGGGGAGAATATGGTTGATGCCCATCATATTCAAGAAACCCATCTATAATAGGATTAGATATGTGGTTGTGTTATGATTTTTGGTATGTGGTTTTGATGCTGGTTATATGTCTCTGATATTGAATTTATTTGTGAAATATCATATGTAGCTATGGATATTTTGTTATGTTTTTTATGCGATATGATGAATTTGGTTATATTTTGGTTTTTTTCTTAATTCTTGGGGATATTAACCATTTACAATATATCTAACTTTATATATTATAAAATCTCGAAAAAATATATTTGACATTTTTGGGTGTTTTAGGTGTTCAAAATGTGATTGGATGTGATTTGAGGTTGAATGTTTGAGTTATCAGTTTAATTATTCGCTAACAAAAAGGACGGTTCCAGGCATCAATTTGTTATTTTATGAGGGTCCATGTTGTGGTGTATTGATTTAGGTATGATTAATTACATTCATTATATTGACCTACTAGGGAAAAAAACTTTTCTTGAAATCTTGTATTGTGGAAGGAATGTTCTCAATGAGATTTTGGATTAATCCTTTGAATTTTTTATTGCATTTTTTTGATGGGTGATTCATGGGGAGGGTCATGTCTATGGGAATTAATGGTGTCCCTTCATTGGATGCATTGTTCAATGGTGGTACTAGTAGTAGAAATATTGGATTTAAAATTGTTTTTTTGATTTTCGGCTTCGGTTTTTAAATAACTATTATAATGGAAACATAAAAAATAACTTCTCAAGGTTGATTTTATGAAACCAACACTGATAACCATCCAAAAATCTTTTTAGTGTCAATTTATACAATAACCGGAAACCAAGAATTTCTCGGTGTTGTCTTGCACATCAGTTATAGTGGTAACCAACACCAAAAGTTCAATTTTTCTGATACTAGGCGTTGGTTTTTAATAAAACAATAAATTAATATCTTTTTTGAGGGGTATTTCAGCATCAATTGACACAGAATCCAATGAGGATTTGTTTCAGTGTGGGATTTTTTGTGTCAGTTTTATATTATAACTAATGCCGAAAATGATACTTATTTCATTCATCATCAGTTTATATATAAAACTGATGATAAAAAATTATTCAACATAGGTTGTTAAAAAATTTGACGTTAAAGCTTAAATTTTTTTAAAAAATACAAATTATTTCCACAAAATCCCATAATCTAAGAACTGTTAAAACACAGAACAGATAGATATACATCACACAAATGAACAATAATCATATTATTATATCTAAATCAAACCATTAAAAGGTCATATACATAAGTAATAACTCAAAAAACTAATACTCATGCTAGACTTGACATAGCATTATGAATTAATATTCTTCTCCTGAATCCTAAAAAATTTAGACGAATGGTTTTTCCATTAGATGACAAAACAACTAAAGATAAATAAATATAATTGTTTTATCAACCACCCCATAAAAATATTATAACAAACATCATGTTAATAGTTTATTTGTTTTCAACCAAAAAAATTGGTTTCCATATACTTCATTACATTTCAAATCATTTTACATTTATATCAAATATTCTGAAAAATCAACACCAAATAATAACATTAAATGAAATTAAAAATCAACCCATCATTTTTCTCAAAAAATATTAAAACCACTATAATATAACAATTTAATAAAAATAACATTATATATATAACTATATTTTACTCTAGAAACAAATACCACATACAATATAATTTATAAAATAATCAGTTACCAATGGAATATCATCTATTAATAACAACAGGATACAATTCATCTTTTAATAAAAGGATTAGTTATTAAAACCATTATTATGAAAATGTAAGATTTTTTATAATCATTAGAAGGAAAATACTTGATAATTTAATTTGAAACCAAATATATCAAATAGTTGTCAAACAAATATTGAATACGGTTTATATCATCATTTTTATTCGAATCAGAATAATTGATCATCTATAGTAGCACTAAAATTAAAATATAGAGTAGTATGACACAAAATATAAAATAATTAAAATAACTAACCACCTCAAGGTCAGTAAAACTCATAGTTATGATTATCTCATATATTAATAATAAAAAATAATAACCAAATTACATGCTTCCTTTTTGATGTTGAATATAAGGATATAAAATGTCAATATGATATTAAAAACCGAAAAATATAAATATAACATATCAAAATTTATTGAAAATTTAATGTTTTTATCATTAATTTAACATATTTTATTTATTTTGATTCTTTATCTTCATCATATTTTTGTTAAAACATTTCCCTGACCTATATTTTTTTTATATCAACAAATAAGACATGTAAAATAATAAAAATTAAATTTAATGGACTTATAAAAAGGAATAAAAGAAACTCATTTAACATGGTTCTAAAAGCATTACAGATTCCACCCATTACAGATAAAAACATGTATAGCATGAATTCCATTGTGCGGAATACCCCTACAATCCAATACGCCCTATAATTTTAATTTTCAATAATTATTGAAATAATATTCAATATTAGTTTATAATTATATTAATGTTCTTAAACATCAGTGAATAGATAAAACCAACTTACAGTCTCTATCATTGGTAATATCTTATATATATATATATATTTAATTTTACCAAGATGTGTCATATATTGCATATCTGATGAAATGAATGCTAGGTCCATAATACAATAAACATACGTTGAATCATTTTGTCTCAAAAGGATGTTTAGATACAAAATGCACTACATAATATTGTAGGTCACTTAAAACCATCATTACTTATATAATAAATAACATAAACAAAAATTTAATTACATTGAAAACAACTGCAACACACTCATTGTGAGCTCTTCAAATTGTATCAAATTATTCATATCTTTTTTGAATATTCTCATTAGAAAGTTTATTCCACATATTTCATCTATTTTCAGAATGTCATTTAAATTATCTATTGAAGAAACAATATAGGATTATATACTTATCCCATAAGCAATAGTATTTTCTACAGCTATTACATCCTAAACCATCTATTTTTTGTTTCCATTGTATTATTCCATTGGATTTAATATAATTATATAAAAAAATAATGTCAGGATACATTATAAATAATTTTCAACTAAATGTGAATAATATATAAAAAAAATTCATAACACCTGTGATAGATAATGTAGAATCTTGGCTGGAAAAACTAAAAAGTGACCCACACAGTCTCAAAATATGGTAACCTCCATGGTATGAAATGTTAATATATAATTAGGATCAATAAAATAATTCACCGACACTCTGTCATACCCCAAATTCAAATGATGGTGATGAAAAAAATCCCCAAAAATATGTATCACTCTATATGATAAAATATGTACATGATTATCTCCAGCATAAAACTCATAATATTATTTTAGGTCTGAACGAGAAGGTGGTGGATCTGAGGTGGAAGGCAGGGTGGGCTTGGCTTGTTGGGCAGTGTGTACAAGATTCACATCCAACTGTAAATGCATAATGTAATGGGTAGGCTGGGTGGTCTAGGCCAGCTGGATAGTCTATACATGTTGCGCATCAAACTATGAATGCTGGAAAGACTAGGAACGATAGGAAATAAGAACAGGTTGTGATTGTCTCATCAATTATTCAAACATATATTTTATAGCTTACTGAATTTTATCTCTCATAGATTTTTTTTTCATTTAGTTCATCTATATTTTTAGTGACTCCACTTCTAGATCTCTTGACTACATACTTGTTTAAAAAATATTTCCTTACACTAAGACCTGCATGTTGACCTCTTACTTATCATGTGCGTTTTTTCATTCCAATATTCGTAGATATGATATCCATCTTACCCTCAAGGGGAAAACTAACTTATCTCTCTTTTTTATAAATATAATCCATAATTTAAATATTAAATTGTTATATTAATGTTTTTAACTAAAAAAATACAAATATAAATGGATGATAAATTTTTTTCCCTCTAATTCATTCAACTACTCTTTTAGCCATCTCTATAAGATATAATTCATTATTATTTCTTCTAGCTTATTTATATTTTCATGTTGAGTGGGAGGATTTATAGGACCAAACTACGCCACTTTTTAACCACCACTAGATCTATCCTTTAATACTTCAATTATTTTTAAATCATTTTCGGCTCCAATAACAGATACCCTCTATGTGATAAAATATGGGGGTATACATTTTTCATATAGATTCTATGATGAGATATTCTAGAGTCTTGATATATACAAAACTAATAATTATTTAGATAAATATATAATAAATTTTACAATATAAAATAATTATAATTATCCAAATTTTTCTTCATGATGGTTGTCAACAAATATCTTCCAGGTATATGAATCTATAAATTGATACATAAGGAATGTGATTTCAATCATTTCATTCCCCAACACATAATTTTTTTTAGGTTTTTTTAATCTCTCCATCGAACATCCTATAAAGAGATATTTCTTTTCAGAATAACTTTTTTTGTCATCAAAACTCAAAGTCATTTGTAATTAAATATGTTAAATATTTGATTTAAAATATTTCATATTCCTAAAATGAGATAAAATAAATAAATGGAGATATTTCTCCATCACAACCTCCTAGAGTAGTTATTTTTCCAACCATTCTATAAACATCCAATCAATATATAAAATATTATTCTTGAAACAACTCTTAATTGATATATAACTAATAAATTAAACTATATTTGGTCCCGTAGCATTATTATTATCATAAACAAATATGTAATATATTATCTCAACGCGTAGGTGTCATTTTATGTAAATGTGTAATACCATGTTCATCAACATTATAAATTTATTTCTCTATAGTAACAAGAGATGTCTCTTTTTCTAAGGATGCATCAGTATTCATGTATACAGATATTTATAAATTAAAAGTTTTCTTTCATTAAATCAGTATATTACCGAATATTTAATAATATGAAAAAATATTTATTCAAATTTAATTTTCTCTCTCTATTTTTATATGATTTTTATAGAAGAAAATGTAATGAAATTTTATATTCCTTCATATCATTATAAAATTTAATACCTTGTAACAAGGATGACAAAAATAAGTATGTAAAAAATAGGCACACATTTTTATGTTTCAAAAAGAAAAAACAATATATATATAATTATCAAAGATTTTATGAAACTAATTTAGTGATTTCACATATGCCTTCATCATGATTACTACGTATTACATAAACTATGTATACCTTATAGTCATTGTAATCATCTTTAAATCACCTAATAGATGAATAATACTCATGTAAGTGAATAACATCATTAATATCCTATTCATCACCCAAATGGTATTCATTTTCTTGAAGAACAATGATTTAATGATCATTCAATAGATTAATGAAATAAAATAGCTACTTTTCATGTGCCTCCATGAAACAAAATTGCTCAATATAATTTAATATTTTCAAATCATCTAGTGCAAATCCATAATCATCATGTTTGACACCACTATTGTTATCACCCCCATTACAATTAAACCCAGTGGCTTGAAATTTTGTATAATAAAGTTCCCATTTATCCTAAAGAACACCCAAATATATCGATGAACATGAAATTGGGTTTTTTCCCATGAAAAATTCAATGCATTAGTGATAACAATCAAACCAATATTTTGATGGGTACTCTTGGCATCCAATTTTTTGTGTAAAATTTGTACTCATTAATAAAAAAACCAATCCATTATGTAACATTAAGTGATAGTCCCCTTACAAACCATTTCAACATTTCTGATGTTGATATATCTATGCTCACATTCTAATTAAACAATGAAACAAATGCCTCTTAATTCTCAATAATCAACAAATGTTTTATTATTTTTGGATACTTTATTTTTAATTTAGTAATACGTGATGATATATATTATTGAACATCATTTTTGTTGTTTAAAATGTATAAATGTGACTTCATGACATCAACATGTGGAATTAAATTTTCCTTTATTCCTCAAATTGATATACCTTCACTATCAACTATCAAATATCGAAATAAATTTAGACTAATATCCTACAATTCATTCAAATAATTGCTATAGAACTCAATAACCTCTTCCAATAATTTATTTTTGAAAATAGAGCCCCCTAGTCGATAAAGATTTTAAACATATCCTTTTAAATTATTGATATACATTTCAAAAGGATACATCCAACTGAAATAAAATGTCCCACATATTATTACCTCACTCATCATATGAATCACCAAATGAAAAATTATATCAAAATAGTGTTGGAGAAATATATATTTTATGATTACAGCTTATAATTTTATCTTTATTCTCCAACTCATATAACAAAATTGGATCAATAAAATTCATAAAAATAGATGTGACAAAATTACATAACATTTTGATATAATTTTTGATAGCTAAAAAAATATACCATGTAGTATGAATTGTCATAGTTGTGGCATTGAAAAATGAAAATCATGATATTTCATACCTATTAATTTTTCAATCATCCACTGATACAAAATTCCTCACATTTGAAGAATATCCACAAGGAACTTTTATACCATATAGACACTGATTGAAATTCAACTTCTCACTCATTCTTAATGTGTGACAAGAAATTGGTAAATATGTTCAGATTCCTTTCATAGTGGGAGATAACAAATAAATTATTCCCATTGCTATCAAGTCAAATCTAGAATTCAATACAACTTTTTTATTTCCATTTATGTCTATAGAAGATCCATTCAGACAGTCACATTTATTTTTCTTAACATGCATAACATCAATGTTATGATTTATTTCTAAAAATATCCATTATGGTAGTTCAAAAAAAAGATTCTTTTTCCCCATATATTTTTTGAAGACCATAACTACTTTTCATTCCAAATATAAAATATATATTTTTCATCATGTTGTAATATTTTCCAATAGACAATATTTGTGGTTGAATATTGAATTCCTATAATGTGTTAAATTCCATTTTCAATCAACTATAAGGGTAGCCATTTTTTTAAAAGGTTTTATGTCCCATGTATATTATCTTATATCCATTCAGTAATTGATAATATGAAGTATGTTCCTCACAAATTGGACATGAATTTTGTTCCATAACACTATATCTAGTTAAGATTCCATATGCAGGATATTATTTTTTTCTAAACATTATCATAGGACACAAAAGGAAATTCACTCTTTTTTATGGATAAAAAACATTGACTCATGTGTCCCCTGGGTGTTTTAAATCGTTAATAAACGGTGAATGGATCAAATCAATATCCATTATTTGTATTTTTTTTTCATAAAACATCATGATCATCATAACATTTTTTTTCTTCATACACATATTTTGGGATAATTTGAAAACTACAAAAAAACAAGCCATGAATAATGTTTTCTACTGGAGCTCTGATATAGATTCATTCCATTTATTTAGCTAGAGCTATTATTCTGGTACATAATATTGAATCATATTCTAATTATCAAAATTTTATTAAAGAATTATATTATTAAATCACTATATAGTACAAACTTTTATATTCCATGATCATTGATGTTATTACCTAAGAATGAAATCTGAGTTGAAATTTTTATCCATCTGATAAAATCATGTCCCACATGTAGGACATCATGATAATTATTTCTCTTCTTTTCTATACAATGCACAATCATAGTGGTAAGCATGTATCTTTTTATATCCTAATCCAATTGGGGAAAATATTATATTTTCCTCATAATTAGAATATTGAAGTATTTTTCTTCTAGAATTACCTCTTATAAAAACACATGTATATAAGAGAAACATTTATCAGTTTACCCATGTCCTAAATTCAAGTTAACTAATCTCAAAACAGATGACAATGTTGTATATTTATTTCCACCTATGACTAATTTTTTCACAAAATATTCATAAAATAATTCAACATTTTTTGTTTTTTATAAGATTTATACACCTAAATCATGAATAAATTCTCAAATACGTTCCTCTGCCTCTTTATGAATATTTTCATCAATATTTGATATTGAATTTTCAGTTCTCTCACCATAAAAGATCCAATGTGTATAATTAAGGCTAAAATAATAACTAATGAAATAATTTTTTATTTATCTTGAAACTAACATACACATATCCAAACACTTCAAACATGTACATAAACTCAAATAATAGTTTGGAAGATTGAGTTTTAAAAATTATTATTATTCATCAACTGATTTTTCATATTTAGTAGTGGTTCTTCATAAATATATCCAATAATGATCCATTTAATACCTAATATGACAATATAATACTTAAATATATTAAAACATATAAACATTAAATAAATTTTAATCTATAAATTTTATACATAAACACATTTAATAAAAATGAATGGTGATAAAATTTTATAAATTTTAAAACAAACAAAAAATGATCTTACATATAACAAACAATTATACATATTGATCAAATCATATTATACATGACATATCTTAATAAATAACAAACTATTATACATAAATTATATTAAAAAATACTAATAAATTGTCTTCACATATAAAAAATACCTTAAACACTTATACATAAACTATAAAAAATTAATAACAAAATATATATAACAAACTATTATCATAAAAATTTAAAAATTTACTTGATGACAATTACAAAAAAAATAACTTGAATTTCAACCAAATTTACAAAAAAATTATAAAAAAATGTTAAAGACACATTTATAAAAAAATAATATACAAAATTAACATTAAAATTATTTCTAATACATATTTGAAAATCAAAACTCATAATAACTTACATAATACTATGTATAAATTATTTTAAAAATAAAACTAATAAAAAAAATTCAAAAAAATTATTGAAAAAGTGCGTGCCCTAGACCCAACTATGTAGTAATTTTGATTACCATATCATGTGTATAGTATGATATTCATGATGATATCTTACCATTATAGTGAAGAATGTTTTCTCCATCCACTATAATAATAGTAGTTTCCTAAGGATAATTGTCATGTCAAGAGGTTATATCAGATCTCATGCTATAATTAAAACCTCGAGATTCAATGACATTGATCTTAAATATATGTTCTATAGTCTACATACATCATACTGACTGGACATAGTAGATGTATAACTATCAGTTTTGGGGGCTCATTAGCATTGAGACTTCTTCTCATGAAGTTCGCACTTGGTGATCTTTAGTAGTGAGATCATGAGGACATACCCATCAATTGGAACACCACATATTTTGGGAGTCATTGGTTGTTCCTATCTGTGGACATTTGTATTGGTCTCCTGACTTGAGATCATTACCAATTTATATCTTTTAATTACTTAGTTTGATGCAAGGTGAAAACCCTAGCAGTAATATCGTGGCGAGGTAGTTTGTGTCGGGTGCGTCGTTGGTGGTATGGCGTTGGTTGAATGGTCAAGAAAGGATTTGTCGGTTCCAAGTTTAGGAAGTTGTATATCTTAGGCCTGGTTGATCAGGATGGTGTTGCCTTCATAAGTCATTGGACAAAGCAGTAGAATGGAAAATCCATCCAGATAGATCAAAAAATAATAAAGCAAGATAAGGACGAAGACACAAGATTGCGTCCTGCTTTTTGAGATATTTAAAGACAAAGAGACTATAGTACATAGTCAGTTTTCATAGGGTGGTAGTTTCAATGACTATCCTTATCTCTTTAAGGGCCATGATGGGTCGCTAGACCCTGCTCTTGCCCTGTGGATTTTATTCACTACTATTTAGATAAAGGCCCAGAGGGTCACACACAATAGCATATTCAAGAATCTGCCCAATTCAGTTGAATAAGTATATGGGCATAGTGGACACCACCACAGGGGTCCAAGAGTTATCCATGTTGTCGATCACCAAATGAAATAAATAAATTCATTAATATTCAAGTTACAAATATTTGGGTTGAATTTTTTAAATGTATTTACGAGGTTAGTAAATACGAGAAAATATTAATTAAAGGAATATTATTTTTATATTCCAAGGTTCGTTTAATATTAATCGGGACAACGATTCAAGTTAAATGGATCGGATTTTATCACGTAATATATTATATATATTACAAGTATGTGATATAAAAATAATATTGATGCAGTTTTAGGTCATCATAGTTATTTATTTACTGAATGTGGAATTAACGGGGGCTAGAGAACCCAACCGGTTAATTTCCGCAATCCGCTATAAATAGAAGAGAGGGGCTCATGTGAAATAACTATTCATGTCATTTTGGCTAGTGCCCCTCTCTCCTCCAGCTCTCCAGAGAGAGAAGTTGTTGATCCGTGCTCAGATCAAGTTTCTTCTCACACATCATATGATTGAAGAT
Source organism: Viscum album (assembly GCA_963277665.1). NCBI lineage: Eukaryota > Viridiplantae > Streptophyta > Magnoliopsida > Santalales > Viscaceae > Viscum > Viscum album. Next base: position 273,288,150 of record OY728129.1, on the reverse strand, counting down.
GTGGTGATCGTCGGGATGTCGAATATATCATCGGATCACCGCGCTAGCACCCGGAGTTCGACGATCGGCGTTCTAGTGAATGTCTGAAGGGCATGACAACGATCTAGAGGTATCCTTCTATGGATCCTTCGTTCAACTATCGTCGACAACAAGTTGCAGTCAAAAATAGCTTCGGATCTGAAATGGGTTCATTTTCATTTTAATTTTGTTCTCTTAAGAATCTACGCAAGATCCTCAGACCTCTCCGGGGCTCTGATCGTTGGCGACGACATGTTTGGTCGTTCTGCCGGCCGAAATTCTAAAATCCCCGGCCCCCCGGCATCCGCTTCGGGCCCCTGAAAACCTAAGAGTGGTATAAGAGCTATCACATAGATTTTTTGTGAATAGAAAATTAAAATTTCATTAATATTAAGTAGATGGTTCAAAACTGGTCTCATGGGTTCAAACCGCATGTCGATCCGATCTCGAACAGCTATGTTATGGTCAGTTTAATTTTTCAGATTGGATCGAAGGTGTGGTTTGATCTCTAGTTCAAATCTTATTTCATCTTATTGAACCGATTACAATTAAATCGGTTCATTAGAAATAAAATTAATTGTGGAAAATATATTTTATAAATAATATATTTTTCAGAAGAATTGTATTATTATTATAATAATTATTTTATTATTATATTAATGTTATAATAATAAAATAATACTTCATTATAATAATTATATTATTATTTAATTTTAAAAGGCTATCTTTATACTTTAAAAATAATAATGGAGGACTTTTGACCATGATATAAAAAAAGTAGAATAGACATTGAAAGCTATGTCGTAATGTTTGATAAAAAAGGGAGGATTTTAAGGGTCAAGTAATCAAAAAAATAAAGATCCATTTGTTGGTATTCCCCTGTAGAATTAACAAGGAGAACCAAAAGCGAGACCCACTTGGGTCTTGCTGAAAATTTAATTATAAAAAAGAAGAACGACAAATGCAGGGGGTCTGAGAAGACCCCCTCACACCTCCCTGCAAGGCGCACTGCAGCGCCGCCGAGACACCGCACCCGGCACGACGCCCTGCCCAGGCCAGGGCCGCCGAACCCCTCCGCCTGTGCCGCACCTTCCCTCCAGCGCTGCACCCCCTCTCCCTCTGGGAACCACCTCTCGCCCAAGGGACTGCCGACTCTCTCCAGCTTCCTTCTGCTAGCCGCCGTCCTCGAGAAGTAGCGCTCGCCAGCCCCTCATCCTATAAGTTCCCCGCCGCTGAATTTCGAACCACCCTACTTGTGTCCGGCTTCCCTCCTTCCAGGCGCTCCACATACAGATTCCGTATGGTCTCCCCATCGTCCCTCCTTCACCAGGAGACCCCCTGCATGACTCGACCTCATGTGCTAGAAACCCCAAGCGGCGGTCCGCTCCTCACCCAGTAGTGCATGCCTCCTCCTGCCCTTGGTATCAACCAGAATTTTGTCTTCCTCCCACACCAATGTGTCGACCCATCCTGCAACATGTCGATGTGATGGCAACGTTGTTCCTCACTGCGCACCCCTACCCTTGGCGCCATCCATCAGACCGTCTCCTCCGCTTGAGCCACCCCTTGCTGTCACCCTCCTGGAACTAGCGCTGGAGCCACCCGAATCGGGCCCCCTCTGTGGACTCCGCCTCGTCGGGATCCTTATCGGATCATCTAGCTATTTTTCATTCTCCTACAGAATTTCATCATGGTCTTATAATAGACAAGAATAAGCACAGGTAACTCTGAAGGGCCCGTTTTCCCCGAAATAGGGCCAAGTAGATCTACCCAACCAAGTATGGGTCTGGGCGGACCTATCTGGCCCAGATAAACCTAACATAGGCTTTCTCCGGACTATTGTGGGACTTTTCAGGTTTAGCGTGACCCACAACAATCCAGAGTAGTGTTTTGAATCTTGGGTTATAATTAAATTAAAAATAATAATTAATTTAATTTAATGAATAAAAATAAATTGGTTAATATATTAAATGATGTAGAAAATTGATAAATTTAAATACCATGGATATAAATTAATTTAACTTTGAAAATAAATTTAATTATTTAATTAATTTAATTTTAGAATAAAAATTAAATTAATTAGCGGACCGATGATTAATTAAATTTTTTGAATTATTAAATTCATTTAATCTAATTTAGATAACCCTATTACTTTATTAATACATGTTTTTTATCAAGCTTTAATTTTACCCATTGTCTGGTCTTGAGCATTGACCATTGTATGTCTACATTTATTTATTTTAATTAATTATTTAAATTCTTTTGATGCTTGTAAATTAATTAAATAGATAGTCTACGCATCATATTTATTTTTCGGTTAAAATGTATAAGGGCCTGCTCACCCAATTTACCTGATGTAAATTTATACCCGAGTCCCCCTCGCCTGCACGCAAGTATTTTTTTACATTGGATGAAGACGGCGAGCAATGTGGAAATCACCAAGATGAGGCGATGCATGATGGTGCAAGATGAAACGTGGATTTTATCAAGACGAGGTGGTACTCCAAGACGTGACGTGGACCTCGCCAAAACAATGCAATGATCTAGAAGTGAAGGAACCATACAAGAAAAGGGGAAAGCATCATTTTTAGTCAAGCTTCGACTCTGGTTTGAAGCCCTTAGGTCGTTTAGAGACTCAAGACAAATACAGTAATTTTTTTCCTTAATGCATTTATTTTTTATTTTATGCATTTTAAAACAGCGAGAAAGATACATAAAATAATAGATAATAAAATCTATAAAGAAGCGGCGTATGTTTTTCTATTAAAGATCAGTTGTGAGTGCGACAAAATAGATGAATAAGTTTAATAGAAATGGATCAAATGCGTTGAGAGAAAAACCAATACAACCTTTAAAAATAATAAGTCACAAACAGCCTTCCATCATTCTAGTTTGAACAAAACCGGGTGTTCGAGGTGCCGATTCATGCCTCAGTTGAGGGAGAATCTTACTACCATGGATTTCTTATTCATGTGTTAGGTAAACATAACTAAAATTGTACCAATGGAATAACATTAGCTAGATTTTTGTAACTTTAGAGGCAAGCGTTGAGTATATCATTTTATGGTTTTTGAAGTTGGGACTTCACTCAACAGGTCAAGGAACTAAATGTTAATGAGGTTGGCCAGCCAAAATCCTACCTTGGACCCTCTGAGTAGTGGTGTAGCCATAGACTGTAGAATATGAGGGAGGTTCATGTATCCTTTCCACTAGAATACTCAAGAGTAATCTGATTCTACTACAGAGGGTTCCTAGTATTTGAAAAATTAGTGGGAGAAATTTAGTGATTAAATAATCAGTAATGTCAGGTTAGGTAATCACATAAAAGTACAATTTTCTAAAGTATATTTGTAGATAATGACAAGGAATTCCACAATAATACTACGATAATTATTGGAAAAAGTTAATTTACAAATAAGCAATAAATTCCAATTGTAGTATAGGTTCTTGCACACATTACTACCATAATAAAAATTCAAGGTGCTTATTTCCCAACCTGTTATGCCACCTCAGGAAGCGTGGGTATAAAACTGCTTTCATGAGACTCATGAATATAGTGTATGACGGTTCTGTCATAATTCTATCATCAAATTCTGATGTTAGTTTTGGTCGCTAAATCAAGAGCTGGATGATGATCACATATAGTCTCATCTACAAGATCATTTCGAGGAGAAAGGGAAACAAGATTTGAATGTGATGATTGCACATGGATTGTGTAAAGTGAAAGAAAATTCACAATCATTCATATCATCCCATTCTTATTCCTTTTACACCCAATTACTGTAAATTCGTTTAAAGGTACAAACAAATGGTATAGAGTAAAGCGCTTCATTACTGTTAAGGTAACATTCTCCATGTAATATGAATATTATAGATAACAACATATTTTATTCTTATGGAAAATAAATTGAATGACAAGGAGAAAATGCCAATGGCATGTTACACCAAAGGCACCTTCTTCATTCCCGTAAATGAAAGGTGGTTAGTTATTTAACAGGGGGTTATTTTCATCACATAATGAAATAAATTCATGGAAATTTAAATATTGAAATAAAAGAAGAAAGTACCTGCTCCTTGTTCAGTTAATATTCATCAAATTAAAGTATTGTTTTATTTAATACTTCTTGGGTATTAAAATAAAATATTATATTCATATATATGTATTGAAATACAATAACAAAGTATGTATAGAAACATTAATATATGTAAAGTGTCTTCTCCAAGCATCTGTGAATGGGTGAATCCTAAATGAGCAGTCAGAAACACATAAATTCTAATTTCAAAGTGATTGATTAAAATTGACAAAATTGTGGAGTATAACCAAAAACATTTATCTCATGTGCCCATTTCGACATGATGAGAAATTATTTTATGTTTTTGAATGAATGTTGTTTATGGTAACATACTCAACAAATATTTCACTACTATTTGAATCAATGACAATACATGATGAATATAAAATGTAAGACATACCCAGTCGTGGCAATGTGATTCTTTGTAAAGTAAAACTAAACGTGGACATAAACTATATACCCAGTATGGTATTTATGCTCAGTACAAATAAACACCTATGGTATTAATGAAACCATTATTTTAGACAAAAAAAACATATAGAAATAATTGTATTCCACAAAGCATTCTGAGGATAGTTCAAAAAGACAGTGTAAAATATTACAAAGAAAGAATGAGGTAAAGATACTTCATAAGTTTTCTTTCAGTCATTATGGAATAGTGAAGTATATTTTTGCTCAGAAGATATGAGTTTATTTGGATCGGCAGGACAAATAATATCTTAACCAAGCAATGATCGATCATGATAATGTAGCATGGTGTAATTCCAAAATGCATGTTACCTTAGCTACATCACCGTATTGATGTTCATATGGAGGATTGATGACGAGTCTTACATATTAACATTTATAAAAAAATGTAGCATGGAGCAATTCCTAAACCCAAATTTTATACATCGAAGTTATGATGTAAGTTGTATCAATGTTCCAACCTGGATAAACCTCCATTATATTTCATGATGTGCTTTGAAAACAACGGCTTAATCCCATAACAAATATGCCATCTAAAATGAAAAATGGATATCATACAAGTCATATTATGATGGAAAATATATTATGTCATAGGAATTGTTTCAATACGATGCTTCTTTTAGGATTTAAACAAACATGCATCATGTTAAACATGTTGTGCATTTGAGGTTATTATCGTAACTGTTTCTTAATATATTACCTAAATCCCTAAGATAGAAATGATGTAGTCAATTATTAGACTACATTTCTATAAAAGGGTGAACATCTATATTATAGATAGTGTGAGCTGAATTGACTTAGACCTAGTTAATGCTCGAGATGCACAATTGGTTGGGATAGGGAACAAGTTCCACCTGTACATGTGGAATATGCATGTTCTAGAGATACATACTGTGTAGGAAGTGTGAAACCATGGTGATGGTTTTATATTCATCGTAGTCGGTGATATATTATTCAGTGAGAACAATAAATCCTATAAGTAAGAAGTATATGGTAACAAGCTATGATTTACTAGATCAACAAAAATTCAATAATGGATTCGATGTATCAAATTGAAAAGGGGCATATAAATCAAATATTGTGATGGGTATTCAAATGAAATGATACATTGATGGTACAAGTATGGTACCAATAAGGCTCGATTAGTTATACCTAATCAGTATGCATTAATATATTATGAATTCTAATTGTCATAACTAAACTTCTAAGATCCTTTTATTGGTCATTGGATGTCAAGATCATCTTTCATGGAAGGTGTCTATACGACGCAACCCGAAAGATATGATGACATAAAATGATGCCAATAAGGGTTGCAAGTTACAGAAATCCAATTCTGGATTAAAGTAACAACAAGATCTAAGAGGATTCAATATTAATTAATCTATTCCTTATGTCCACCGAATGTTAGTGTGAGCGGCAATGTTTTCATAATAAAATATTTTTGACAACAAATGGAAAACAAATTTTGATCTTATAGTTAGATAAGATGAGATTAAAATCAATTCTCTAATGATTGACATCATGTAGTAACCTACGTTCTAGAGAACATGATCCACTGAGGTAGATCCAAAGGTTACTTGATCCTAGTCAATCGTACATAGAGTGATATTGTATTGAAAAATACAGGTTGGAAAAATTCAATTTCAGAATTGTTGCCTATGTCACATGGTTTAATGTCTTCAAGTTAATATGTTCAGAACATAGGATCAGATTAAATTTTTGAATTTATACCATATGATTTAGCGATTGATCAATCACATATTCCATAATATGTACAATAATTGATAATGCCATGATATAATTTATTATAGGAAGATATCAATTATTTCCAAGAGCACTGCAAGTGATGCAGTCAGAACTATCATCTTATACTTTGGTATGTACAAATGATATGTACCTGGAATATGGAGATGAAGGTATACTATTTTTGGTGGGATACAAACTAGAAGTCCTTAGTTCAATTTTTTCTAGTATCACAGTTAGAAAAAGCAGATGAGTGAGCCAAGCCCATAAAATCTTGGTATCCATACCTAGAAATACAGAGTACGTTGCAGCTTCTAAGGAAGCTAAGAAGTAGTTATCAATCACAATAATTTGTTCATGTTCTTGGATTTGCACCTAGCGAGAAAAGTATTATCATAATGAGAATTATGATATTCTTATTAGCCAAGTTGTCTAGTTATGACAATAGAAAAAATTAATATACTTTGGGATACCCTATCTTGAGAAGTATTACTCAAGCATATGAGGTCACATATAGAAAATATGCCACGCGGCTAAAACGTGGCAGGCCCAGCAGTTAAAGATATTACTCAGCAGAAGCATGGTATTTATCATGTGAGTAGCTAATGAGTTTTGTTAGCAAGTTGGAACTAGGGAAAGTGGGAGTGTTGAAATAGTGGGTTCCCTAGACCTTACTATGTATTACTTCTGATTACCATATCATGTGTACAGTTAGATATGCATGATGATATCTTACCATTATAGTGTAGGATTTTTACTGCATCCACTATTATAATGGTAATGTCAAAAGGTTAATTGTCGTTTTTATAGGGTATAGAAGATCCCAGACTATAAAGAGAACATCAAGATATAATGAAATTGATCTTAAATATATGTTCTATAGTCTATATTCATCTTACTGACTGGAAACAGAAGATTTCTGACTATCAGGTGATGGGGGATCATAAGCATTAAGACTCCTTCTCATGATGTTCGCACTTGGTGATCTCTAGTAGTGAGATCATGAGAACATACATGTCAATAGGAACACCACATGTTTTGGGTGTCATTGGTTGTTCCCATCTACAGACATGTGTATTGGTCTCCTAACATGAGACCATGGCAGTAATGTCATGGCAAGGTAGTCTGTGTCGGGTGCGTCGTTAGTGGTATGACGTTGGTTTAATGGTTAAGATAGAATTTGTCGCATCCATGATTAGGAAGTTGTACATCTCAGGCCTGGTTGATCAGGATGGTTCTGCATTTATAAGTCTTTGGCCAAAGCAGTAGAAAGGAAAATCCATCCAGATAGATCAACAAATTATAAAGCAAAATATGGACGATGACACAAGAGTGTGTCTTTATTTATGAGATATTTAAAGACAAAGGACTATAGTACACAGTCAGTGTTCGTAGGTCGGTAGTCATTGCAATGACTATCTTATCTCCTTAAGGGCCATGACGAGTTGCTAGTCCCTGCTATTGGTCTGTGGATTTTATTCACTACTATTGAGATAAGGTCCTAGAGGGGCACACACAACAGCGTATTCAAGAATCGTCCCTATTCAGTTGTATATGTATTTGGACATAGTGGACCCCACCACAGGGTCAGAGTATTGTCCTTGTTGTAGATCACTAAAAGAATTAATTAAATTCATTAATATTCATGTTACGAATATTTGGGATAGAATTTATTTAATGTATTTAAGATTTTAGTAAATACAAGAAAATATTAATCGAATGAATATTATTTTAATATTCCAAGGTTCATATAATATTAAGCGGGACAACGAGTCGAGTTAAATGGATTGGATTTTATCATGTAATATATTATATATATTACATGTATGTGATAAAATAAATAAATAATATTGATACAGTTTTAAGTCATTATTTTTATTTATTTAGTGGATGTGTAATTAACGGGGGTCGGGGATCCGAACTAGGTAATTTCCACAATCTTCTATAAATAGAGGAGAGGGGCTCAAGAGTAATAACTATTATTGTAATTTTGACCAGAACTCCTCTCTGCACATGCTCTCTAGAGAGAGAAGTTTTCGATCTGTGCTCTAATCTAGTTTCTTCTCATGAATCATATGATTGATGATGTGGTGATCATCGGGACGTCTAATATATCGTCAGATCACTGAGCTAGAGCCTGGAGTTCGATGATCGTAATTCTAGTGGATTTGGAAGCGCGCATGGACGATCAAGAGGGATCCTTCTATGGATCCTTCGGGCAACGATCACCGATGAGAAGTTGTAGTCAACAACGGCTTCAGATCTGAAACAGGTAAGTTTTCATTTTAATTTTGTGCTCTTAAAAATTTATGCGAGATCCTCGAACCACTCTAGGGCTCAGATCATTGGCGACGACAAGTTTTTTCCTTCCTCCGACGAATATTTTAAAAGCCCCAGCCCACTGGCTTCCACTGCGGTCCCTGAAAACCTAAAAATAACATAATAAAATATATATAAATTTTGGAGTAGAATAATGAAAAAAATGGAAATAGAGAGAACCCTACATGATTCAACAAAAATATGTTCGAAAACGAATTAAAATTTAAAAAACTCTATTATCAAGAATAATGAAAAATTTATCCTAAATGGAAGTGAAAAAAATCCATGAATGAATTAATAATGAATAATTAATGCAACTATCAATCAAAATCAAAATTTATCCTGAATAATGAAAATTATATCCTGAATAAAGAAATGTCACATGAAAAATGAAAAATGTATCCTGGATAAAAAACAAGTAAAAAATTTATAAAAAATGTATTGAAAAAAATTAATAAACTATCATCATAAAATATATATATATAAATTATTTTCCAAAAAATATTCAAAATTCGGAGTTGAATAATTCAAAATTAATCATGGATTCTAAAAAAATCTATATATTTTAATGGAAATACTGTGAAACTTAACTGATTCATGAAAGACGAGTGCACAAATTTATTGAAAAAAATCTAAATAAACCTTAAATAGTTCTTTTGGATGAGAAATAAATGATTGATAATGTGAAAATATGTATAAATGATGGAATATTTAAGAAAATGAAGAATAAATTATAGTCAAATGAGATTAAAACAAGTAATTAATGACATTAACGGTGGTGGGTGGTCATCGATTATGTTCAGTGTCATCGTTGTTTGAGAGTGGTGGTGTTTCAAGCAATATAAATTTCATGATTCAAGATCCTGATATATTATTAAAAGTTTATGGCATTGAGGTTTTTAAAATACTATGTAGAATTTTTTTTACAAAAGTAATTATTTTGGGCATCGTTTTCCTTGAAAACTGATGGTAAAAATATTTCCCCTAAACATCAATGTTAGATTTCAAACAAACCGATGTGGAAACATATATCAATCCATTTTTTGTGTCATTTTTTTCCAAAACACCTACACCAAAACTCATATTTATGTGTTTTAATCATTGGTTTTTTATAAACGGACATTACAATAATGACATTAAAGACAATATTTATACCATTATGAAGGTCATAATTTTATCATGATAATTATAGATTATACTGACTTTAAAACTTCTTAACAACCCTCTATTTAGTGTGGGTAGAAAAAAATAATTGTCATTCGTGATAAAAATTTGGTGTGACCTAATACATTGCTCTATAATGAAATGTTTTTCTATTTGACATTAAAAATTATATCATTCCCAAAATAATTGTTACTCATAAATCTAATAAAAAACATATGAACAGTTTTTATTTACATGATTTTAAAGTGGTTTTATTTTTCTCTCCAATTTATTCATGGTTTCAGGTAATAAATATTCTTTTATTTGGGGTATGTTGCTCTCCCTCATAGGTTCTCTTCAATTAATATTTTTTAATATTATTGTTTTTTAGTGGCTACAATAGTAAGTATCCATTGAATTTTTTATGTTTTGGTAATGCTTTTGGATGGTGTATTTTTCTTTTTGGTCAATTAAATGATAATTTGGTTTTTCAAAAGAATGTTCATTAATTACTCTTTTTTATAATATTAAAATCATTGCAGCATTATTTGGGGTAAGGGTTTTGTAAAATCCAAAATATTTTTAATTCTTGAATGTATAATTAAAATACCAAATACTATGATATTAAATATACAATAATTAATATAACTGACCTTGTCAATGTCAGTCAAACTCCATCTTTTGATTATATCATATTTGAATCTTAAAACATGATATCCAAATTCCATTATTCCTTTTTGATGATGAAATTTTGGTTATAAAACATGAATATGATATAAAAAACATATATAAATATAAAAAATTAATATTTAGTGAAAAATTAAAATATTTATTTGTTACATTAACATATTTGATTGGATTTATATTCTGTATCTTCATCTTATTATCATTAAACCATTTCCACAAACAGAATTTTAATTTATTCCAACCAATAAACCACATAAAACATTAACAATTACAAGTAATGAACTAATAAAAAGAATGAAAACATAATCATTTAACAAGGTACTAAAATTTTTATGAACACCACCTAATAAAAAGAAAAACCAGTATAGAGTGCATTCCATTATGTAAAATACCCCTAACATCCAAGGACCTATATAATTGAAAATGTGAAAAATTGATGAATTTATAATGAATATTATTTCATACATATAATATTGTTAATACCCATCAAATAATGGATAAAACCAACATCCAATCACTAGGATTGATTATCTCCTAGATATATATTTAATTTTACCAATATGTGTCACATATTGCAAAGATCCATAAGAACATAAACATCTATGGTACCATTATATCTCAAAAGTGTGTATATATAATAAATTAACTATGTAATATACAAGGCCACATTAAATCATGTTTACTAACATAATTAATAACATAAAATTAAATTTACATACATGGAAAAAAACTGCAACACATTCAAGATTAACTCTTCAAACTGAAAAATATTAGAGATATCTGTTTTCAACATTCTCACCAGAATGTTTTTCACCGTCATTCATGTTTCATCAAACAATCATATAAATTATCCAATAATGAAACAATCAAGATAAATCTATTTATCCCATCATAAATAGATGTATTTGAAAAGTTTACTTTTAGAACCATCTATTTTTGTTTCATTTGTATCATTTCATTTCATTTTACATAATACTATTAAAATATAATTTACAAAAAAATAAAATCAATAATTTTCATTTAAATGTAATTAATATTTAAAAAAAACGATAACTACTATGAAAAATAATGTATTAGGTATGTCGGCAAAACTAATAACTGACCTGCATAATCCTCAACAGTGGAACTTCCTCGGTTGGAAATGATAATAAATAATTAAGATCAATAATATCAGTAACCGACACACTAACATAACAAAACTGAAAATGATGGTTATGTAAAAAAATCCTCTAATAATTTTAAGACATTGTACACTACCATATGTACATGAGTATATCTACCATTCAACTTACTATATAATGGTTGGTCCAAAGGAGGAGGTGGAGGATCTGAGGAGGAAAACTAGTGGACATGGTTAGCCGGGCTATCTGTACATGTTGTGCATCCAACTATGAAGGATGAAAATACTAGGTAGGCTGGGTGAGCAATGCCAACTAGGTAGTCTGTACATGCCATGCATCTAACTACGATGGAAGAAAATGGTAGGCAGACATGGAAAATTGAGCAGGCTATGATTATCTCAAAAATTGATCAAACATTGAATGCACAGATGACTAAATTTGATAACACTTAGATAACTTCATTTGAATCAGCACCGTTTTAAGTAATCTACTTCTACATCTCTTGACTACTTCATTTTCTTGCCGAAAACATTTCTAATACTATCATGTGCATGAGGCCCTCTTATTCGACCTAGGAGTTTTTTCATTCTTAATGTGGTAGATATAATATACATCCTACCCTCAATGATAAAACAGTCTTGGATCACTTTTTCATATAGTTCATCCCGAAATGAAATATGAGATTATTATTTAAATGTTTTTATAAAAATATAAATGAATGATAAAAAATATTTTTATAAAAGTATTTCATCTACTTTTTTATCATCCACTGTAAGATAAAATTCATTTTTCCTTCTTCTCACACATTAATATTTTTCATGGTGAGTGGGAGTAGAAGTTGGACTAAACTATCCCTCTTCTGAACCACTATAGGATCAAGGTCTTAATGCTTAAAATTTTTATTCAAACATTTTATTCTCTAATAACAGATTCCCTCTAATTGTTAAATTAGGAGGGTATAAATATTTCAACTATATATCTTGATAAAATCTTCTCATGGCCTTATATATTTTAAAAAGAACATGTAATTAGATAGACATATAATAAATTTTACATTATAAAATAATTATCCTAAATGAAATTTTTATTCATGAATATTGTCAAAATATTTATTCCATGTATCTGAATCTCTAAACTGATACATATGTAATGAGTTTTACAACTTTTTTTCTATATAAGATAATTTATGGTCAGTATTGTTTTAAAATCTCTACATAAAACCACCTCTAAAGTGGGAGGTCTTTTCAAAATTTATTTTTTCCCGAAATATTCAATGTCATTTATAATTTAATAAATTTAATATTTCATTTAAATTATTTAATATTCAAAATATGAGATAAAATAAATCAATATAGGTATTTTATCATCAGAGCCTTCCAAATATGAAATTTCAACACCCCATCCTTGAACATCCAATTATGATTTAAAATAATAATACTACAATGGCTCTGTATTGATATATATCTAATAAACTGAATTGTATTTTGGCCAGTTTCATTATTATTATCATGAAAACGAATAGGTAATCTCTCATCTCCAGGACTGAGTGACATTTTTGGTAAATGTGCAATAACACATTTACCATCTTGATAAAATGATTTCTCTATAATAAAAAGAGAAATTTATTCTACTGAGGATACATCAGTAGTACAATTAAAAAATATTTATAAATAAATTAGTTTATTTCTTTTAATAACTATATTACAGAATATTTAATGGTATGAAAAAATATATATACCTCAATTATAGTTCCACTCTCATTGTATCTATCATTGACATAATCCAGTGTGAAATATTTTGTTGTACATGCATATCATTATAAAATTTAATATTTAAAAATGAGAATGACAAAAATATGTTTGCAAAAAACAAGGTATGTTTTTGATTATTTCAAAAAAGGAAAAAATATATATGATTACCTGAAAAATTATGAGACTAGTTTTGTGTTTTCTCATAAGCATTAATCCTGATAAATGTGTATTGCATGAACTGTGTCTGCATTATAGTCAGTGTAGTCATCCAAAAATTGTATAATAGATGAATAATTCTTGTGTAAATCAATAACATCATTTGCATCATCCTCATCACTAAAATGTTAAATTTTTTCATTATAAAATTACAGGTCAATGATAATTTGATTGATCAATGACATATAATATCTTCTTTTCATGTTTAACAAGGATTAATGCTTCCTCATTGTAATTAAATCATTTCAAATCAACCACTGTAAATCCTTAATAATCATGTTTCACAACAATATTGAATTGAACGCAATAACACATAAACATAATGGCTCATAATGTTGTATACTCAATTTACCATATATAAACAATAACTCCAAAATATGTGGATGAAGTAGAAAATGGTATTTTATATTTTTCATTGGAAAAATTAACTTATTGAACCATCTCCCAACTATTTTGAAGGGTTGTTTTTTAATCTATATTTATTTCCGAATTGGGTACCCATTTATATGAAGACCAATCTATGTTATAATATTACGATATAGTCCCCCTTCTAACCATTCCAACATTTTTCATATAGATATATATGCTCTAATTTTCTTTAAAACATGAAACAAATGTTTTTTATGCTCAATCATCAACAACTTATCATTTTTTTTTTGGAAATTTTCTCTTTAATTCAGCAATATGTGATGATATATATTACTTAATATCATTTGATAAATATTCCAACATCAATTAATCACATGAAAAGTGCTTTACCATTAAGCCTCAAATCCATCTACCTTAACTATCAACTTTCCAATGTGGATATATAGGGGGACTAATATGCTCTACTTGAATCAAATAATTAGTACACAACTCAGTAACCTATTTTGAATCATATATTTGGCCAATTTATGTCTCCGGTCAATATTTATTTTTATCATATCCCTTTGAAACATTCATATACATTTCAAAAGGATACATCTAATGTAAATAAATTGGCCAGCATATTCTTATCTCGCACACCAGATGAATCACCATATGAACCACTGTATCAACAAATGTAGGTTGAAAATACAGTTCTAGTTGACAAAGTATAAGAGAAGATTCATTCTCAAACTCATCAAACATAATTGGATAATGAACATTCATAAAAATTGATTTTATAGAAATTAAATAACATGATGATATTCTTTCTAATAGTCGACAACAATATAACATGTAGTATGACCAGTAGCATTTGTTTCATCAATACATGACAGTAATGAGATTTAAACCCTATTAATTTTTTAATCCATTAGTGAAAAAAATTATTCACATTTTAAGAATATCCACTAGGTATGTTTATACCATATAAACACTGATGGAAATTATACTTCTCACTCTATATTTATGTGTGACTAGTAGGAGGTTAATATGTTATGTTTCCATTACTTGTGGAAGATAACATCAAATGAGTTCCCATGACTACCAAGTCCATTCTAGAATTCAATACATCTATTACATTTCTGTTTATATCTAAAAAATTTCCCATCAAATTTGAAAATATATTTTTCTTAACAAGTGTACCATTACTGGTATGTTTTATTTCAAAAAATATCCAGTATATTAGTTTAAAAAGGAGACATTTTTCTAAATATATTTTAAAAGAAAATAACAACATTTCTTTCCAAATGTCTTATCTATATTGTTCACTATGTCATAATTTTCAACAACTGACATTGGTTGTGGGTGAATATTGAATTCCTTTAAACTGTAAAATAAAATTTTCAATCTATAATAAGTATTTTCAATTTTAAAAAATTGCTGATGTCTAATGTACACTGTATTTCATCAATTTTATATTTGATAATATGTAGTATATTCATTATAAATTGGAAATAATTTATTTCCCCTAATAGTGTATCTAGATAGCTTCCATATACAGGAAATTCATTTAAAAAAAATAATCATATATCACAAAGTAAAATACTCTTTTTTGTATGATTCAAAAACATTAACTCATTTATCCCCTAGATTTTTCAAATCATAAATCAATAGTGAAAGGTACACATAAATATAATTTATTTGTAATTTTGATATAGAAATAATCAAGCTCATCATAATATATTCTCTCTTCTTACATATTTGTGGGGATATGTTGAAAACTAAAAAAACAATCCATGAACTATGTTAGCTACATGGGCTCTGATAAGGATTCATTACCTCTATGCACACATTTATTCTGAGATTTTTAAATTCACTTCCAAAATCCATAAGTTGTTTATAATATCTCATCCATTATTGATGAGTCATCAAGGTGATGTAATTTACCATCCTATTTTCACTTATCTGAATGTCATCTTAACCATTTTACATTAATTGAATTTACAGACAATCACTTCAAATGAATAATTATTGGAAGGTACAAAATTACTTTTGCAGGAGTTATTATTCTGGTGCGTAATATTGAATCATACTATAATTATAATAAATGTATGAAATATTTATTGTATAATGTAATTATAATGTAAAAAATTTATTTTCCATGAGCTTAGTTGTCAGCACTAGAGAATGAATATGACTTTACATTTCCATCATTATTATAGTGTGATGTCCCACACATAAAAAAACATGTTAAATACTCATATTTATTCTTATAAAACACAAAATAATTTGGTCAAGCATGTATCCTTTTATACTCCAATCCCATTATATGTAATATTTTCTTCGACTCACAATTTTTATTTGGAAGAATGTTTCCTTCTTGGAGTAGCTCTTTTAAAATCAAAAGAATGATTATGAAATTTTTTTAACTCCACCCATTTTCTACTTTCAAGTTATCTAATGTCAAAACAGCCGATAACACTGTATATTTAATGCAACCTAAAATAATGGTTTCACATAATATTTATACAATCATTCAACAATTGATATATTTTTTTGTGTCAACACCTAAATAATTATATAATCATTTAAAACATTCCTCTTCTTCATTTTGAATATTTTCATCAACATTGGTTGTTGATTTTTCAGTTCATTATCCATTATAGATCAAATGTGTATAATTGAGGCAAAAACAATAAAAAATGAGATGATCTTTGATGTCTCTATAGTTTAAATTTCTCACATTCAAACACTTCACACATGAATAGAAAATCAAATCTATGTTTTGAATATTTCATTTCGAAAATTACAAGAATCCATTAAATAATTTATCTTATTTAGAATGGGTTCTCATAAATATATCTAATTAAGATATATTTAAAACCTAGTATCACAATATAATTAGTGAGTTTATTAAAACACAGAAAAATTCAAATATATATATATATATATATATATATATATTAAATATTATAAAATTAATGAATATGATTGGTATTAAAATTTTATAACAGGTAAAACAAAAAAATAAGATCTTCATTATAAAACACAATTATATATATTGATAAAATCAAATTATACATGATATATAATAAAAAAACCAAACAATTATGAATTTATTATCATCATAATCATATTCATAATTTATCTTCACATATAATACATTACCTTACATAGTTATAAATAAACAATAAATCATCGATAACAAAAAATAAATAAAAAATTATCATAACAATTAAAAATAAATAAATTACATTTTGACAGTTATTCAAAAATGATCATGAATTAATAAAAAATATTCAAAAAACATACATACAATTATAGATTCATTTTAAAAGAATTACTTACACAATATTCATTACTATTATATCTAAGAAACATTTGAACATATAAACATATAATGACATAAAAATATTTTATAAAAATTATTATCAAAATAAACCACCATAAATTAAAAAACCTAATAAATTATATATAAATTTTGGAGATTAATAATGCAAAAATTTGGTCGAAATAGAGTCAACCCAGTATGTTTTAAGAAAAACAAGGGAAAAAGGAATTAAAATTTTTTATCAACAATAATAAAAAATGTATACTATAAGGTAGAAAAAACACAAATTACAAGAGTGAATTAAATAATAAAAATTATAGCAATAGTTAATCTACATAAAAATATATCCAGAATAATGAAAAATTTATCCTGAATAAAAATATGTATCCAAAAAAATGTATCCTAAATAATGAAATGAGTGTAAAATATATCTTAAATGTAGAAAATAAAATTAATAAATTATAATCACAAAAAAACAATTATATATAAATTAATATAAAAAATAAAAATTTTATATTATGATAATTCAAAATATCTGTAGGATTCTAAGAAAATCAACAAAATCTTGTGGCAATAGAGAAAACCATACAAGATTCAAGAAATAATAGTACAAAAATGTAATAAAAAAAACCATCAAATAGTTGTTTCATATCAAACATAAGAGATTAACAATGATAATATATTTATAAATGATTAATGATTTCAGATATGGAATAACAAAATATAGACAAAATATGATTGAAAAAAGTAATCGAGGACATTAAGGGAAGGGGATGAACAATGAATTCATTCAGAGCCGTCATTTTTGGAGAGAGGTAGGGATTAGAGTGAAATAAATATTATTATTAAATATCCTCATATATATTGAAAATATTTATGGCGTCAATTTTTTGTAAAACCAAACTGGTAAATTTCTTTCAAAAATATTTTTAGTGTCAATTTCCTTGAAAAATGAAGCCAAAATTATTACTCTAAAGCTTCAGTGTCGGTTCTCAAACAAACTAATGTCAAAGAATTTATTTAATAGGTTTTGGAATATTTTTATCTTTAAAATGACACCAAATATCCACTTTAATTGTTTTTTGCATCAATTTTTTATAAACTGAAGTCAAAATACTAATGATAAAGCCTATAATTCTGCTAATATGAATGTCATCATTTTACCATCAGTATTATTGATGATATTGAATTTATAGATGAATAACTCCCCCATATTTAGTGGGGTTAAACACAATTATTTTACCTTCAAGTAACAAATTTTGGGTGAACCAGCACATTTTTCTATAATAAAATATATTACTATTTTAAATTAAAAGTTATATCTTTTTGAAAAAAAATAATTTTCCCAAAATTCAATCGAAACCGTATGAATCCTATATATTATCATGATTTCATGTTGTTTATAATTTTTTGTCCCATTTATCATTGGGTTTAGTCGATAAATATCATTTTATTTGGGGTATTGTTCCCTCCCTCTTAGTATCTCTTCCATTTTTGTTCTTAAATTCTTGTTTTTTTACTTTCTAGAGCATTATGGATCCATTGATTTTGCTATTTTTGGGTAATTTTTTGATACTGTATTTGTATTTTTTGGTCATTTGAAGGATTATTTTGTGTTTTCTGAAGATTTAATATTAAATTTTCTTCATTATAATATTTCATTCATTGAAGCATTAATTGAGGACAGGGAGTTATAACATAAAAAATATTTTTAATGATTGAAATTGGAATTACAATACACCTTTCATTTAGATTGTTTTAATCTACCTAATAATGGTAATTAAGAAATTAACATATTTTTTTGGATGTTATTTTTATACTATTAAAATCATTTTTATGGTTTTGTTAATAAATTTCTTTGGATGTTTTGGTAGAACACTGTTAGGTGTCCCCATTACATATTATTATTTAAAATACCTCCCCATTTCATATTATTTATTGTAAATATTCTAATGAAATAGGTTAATTAAATATTATTATTGATGTTATAGTAATTTATATATTATATATTTATTAAAATATAATGTAGTGATGAAATGGGTTGTTTATTGATGTTTGATACTGTAATAGTGGTCATTTTCTCACAAATTTATTATTTATTACTATCATAGTGCTTTATTAATATAATATATGATTAGTTATTGTCGAGATATTTAGTCATTGTTGTTAATTTTTTGGTTTTTTTGTGTTGGGGTTGTTGGTAGGAATGTTTATAAAGGTGAATTTATAGTTTGGGTGGGTTCCTCAAATATAATGTGCAAGCGATAACAACCTAACATTTCACTAATTATTTTTTTATAATCATGTTTATTTGGATCTATTATTCTCTATGAAAATATAAATTAAAAAATAGTGATATGTTAAGGAACAATTTGATTATTATAATATATTTAGAAAATTGGATAGTATTAGATCAAGTAAAAATATTATGAAATCAAAAAAGGGTTGAAATTGAATTAGTAGTGGAAGTCATTTGTATAATGCCCATTTTTCGGTGATCATAATGGATTAAAATTCCTTAGCATTTTCTAGAGCCTTTCCTTTAGCTAACTAAATCTATTATTGTATGAGTGAAATCATGCACAAAGGAAACTCATGATTGTTAAAATTTCCATGTGATACATACTAGACGAATCCCCACCCTCAACTGCCACCATAACATAACAAATGGAATGATATTTCAAAGGTATTTCAGTTGAGTATATAACTAGAAAATTGGATAATATAACCCATTAATTATTAATTTAATATGTTATTTATCACATATATTTTTCATATTAATCATTATTACTTTTAAATATAATGAATTCTTATTTTTAATAAAAATAGTTTTCCATAAACATTATTTTTTCGATATAAATTTCTAAATTATAGAATATTATTTAAAATAAATTTATTAACTTTTTTATTTATAATTACAAAATTAACTTAGAATTAATTTTTTTAATTTATTTGAAAGCATAAATTTTTAGGTGAATAGTAAAAGTAAAAATATTGTTAAAAGAATGAATTTTATGAAACTACAATTATAAAATAAAGAATTAAATTCATTCAAAACCACATTATATATAACCTATATAGACATAAAGAAAAATATAGGTATGAAAATTATTATTTTTAATTTTTAAATCCCATGTATATCGTTTTGAAAAAATAAGTAAAATTTACCTCTAAAAATTTATTTTGATGTCTTATATATATAAGGTATCTTATTTATAGATTATAAAAATTAAAACCAAAAATATATATTTCATACTTTATATATAAATGATTATATTATGTAATATGTTAATTTTTATTTATTATCCTAAAATTTTGATTAATAAAATTACATTTAATGACAATAATATTGGTACGAATTCTATTTCAAATATTATTATTAACATTGTATAATTTATATCTAGTTAAATTAATTATTATTATAAATGGAGAATTTGATATAATATTTAGTTGTAAAATTAGATAAATTTTCACAAATTCAGTTTTTACAAAATTATGAACATTATTAACAACACTGAATGATGAAAAAATTATTTCCATACAGAACAATACATATTGTTTTAATTTTTGAGATAATTATATATTAATTATAATTTAAATGAAATTATTATTAGAATAAATTTAGGTTTATAATATATATATATATTTGGAATGAATGGTTATTTTATATGTCTATTAATCCCAAGTTCCTGGGGTAAATTTTCTTAACAAGATAAAAAAGGTAAATAAAAAAAAATTAGAAACAATGACTTAACACATGTTTGAAACATGTGGGGGAATTAGTAAATGATTACATATTGTAATAAATTTACCATATACTTTTTTCTATCAAATTATTGGAGTATCATACTCATTAATTGTGTAATAATATCACTAAAAAAATTAATGGGCATTCAAAAAAGTTCCAGTTACATCACTTATAAAAGAGGAAAATTCAACCACTTCATTAAAAATTCGTTTCATATAATTACTTATAGAAAATAAATTTTTTTAATACAACTAATACCCAATATAATTTTCCTAATCCTATTGTATAATTATTCTCATTAATCCCTTCCTTCTCAAGGAGACATCCAAAAGAATGTTCAGGATACCAAAGTGAGTACTACTTACACCTTAAATTTGCATCTAAAATTTTTATCTTGTTTAACTATTCTATCAATATTTTTAAAATCAAATAATTGTAATTATTAAACAAAAAGTTTATTATTTTAATTAAAAATCATTATTTTCACATTTTAAACCACATATGAAAATACAAGAATGTTAACCACATGTTGTGGAGACTACCAATTTCTTAATGTTACTGTCATCATTATTTATTATAATTTCAAATCTCTATCCAGGAAAATTAAAATTTTATTAACCAAATAATAAAAATAATATCATTATTATTAATTCATAAAAATAAAAATATTTTTTTTCAAAATAATAAATTAATTATTTCTTTTTGAAATAATTTTATATTATTTATTTAACTTATTATGTAAATTTTATATTTGATCACATAAATTATTAAAATAAGCTGACTTAGTATAAAGTTTCCTGAAAACATAACATATTACTTTATAATAAAATATTTTATTATATTTTTATATGGTTCATATTGAATTAAATATATAAGAATATTTTTCAAAATAAGGTTCCTATCAAAAATATTTCAATTATTCTTTCTGTTAGGAACATGTGATGAATGGATCAGGAACAAAGTAGTGTGTTTTGATAACTCAATTTTAATCTATTGGGTTATAAACATTCTTCGTGGAATCTATTATACCATGTTTTATTTTTTGTTTCATTTATTAATTTTTTAATAACTCAATTTTATTATATTTGGTTACAAACATTTTTCATAATATATATTATTCCATATTTTGTTTCTATAAATTAAATAATATCTTTTGGGGGTTTTTCAAATCTTCATTATAACCTCATTATCAAATGATTCAAACCTCAATGGATAAATTACACCTACGGCTATCTTTTATCAATTTTCACCAACTTTTGATATATTTATTGTTATACACCATGTTTCTAATTGAATGTTGTATCAAGTGACCCTTAATATCTTTTATGATTGAATCATTAAACAATATTAAATTTTATAATAAAATTAATTACTTTATGGATTATTGGAAGAAAACATCAATATTCATAAGGGATTTATTATCCATCAACCTTCAGTTAGGCATATATTTATATAATGAAAATAAATTATTTTCCATGATATAAATATTACCCCTATCTTTTAATATATCATATTATCATTGAAATTATAAATTCACCAACATTGTGCTCCTCCTTACATGATTATATGATTTATATCATCACGAAAATATAATGGTTATTCATAAATACTCATTATTTATTAAGTTATACTTTTTCTACATGATAATCATCTTTCATTTATATGTAATTATATATTTATTTTTTATAAAAACATTTTTTGTTCAATATAACCCTTACTAAAGAGTTCTTCACCTTAAATAAAATAACTTAGTGTTAATAAAGATTTGAAACCCCTCTAATTATGGATTATCACCTGGTAAATTTATTGATCATAATGACGATGTTTTCATATAATATTTATAATACGATGAATAGTTTACTTCCTATACCATAAATATTTCTCCGTAACCAATTAATTTTTTTTATTTTATGAATGTTTGTTTTCTGTAATGTTAATAAAAGGGTGGATTTCATCCACTTCATAATAAAATTATCATAATCCATTCTAATCTTCCTCAATACAAAAATTATGTTTTTTAATTCACCATAATTTATATTACATCATAAAATCAATGTTGAAAATGGATTTGACTTTATGTTTTAGAAAATGACGGTTTAAAATGGCTAATGAAATGGTCATTCATGAAAATTTACAAATTATCTTTTGAAAACTCATTCAAATATTGGAATTCAATTTAAAATTTAATTTTAAAAATGAATTACTATTGGAGGATTTATGTTTCATGATTTAACCATAGAATTAAATGATACAATTTTTTTATGAATAATTTAAATCCTATTATCATACAACATAAATTGGTAATATAATACGTTGTATTTTTTGGAACCATCCACATTATTCATTTGTATTATTTGTTGTTATATAATTTTAAAATAATCATTAACCTAATTTAATTCATATACTGACATCTATTTGATGATATTATGAATCTTTTCTATCTTTTCAGTTATATATGAACATAATATGATTACATGGGTGTCCCAGAGTTGTTTATCCCAAAAATGTTTTGTGTAAATATTTATAACCCACGAGTTGTTATGTTTGGTAATAAAGAGTTAACCTTATAAATTATATAACATTTTCCACTTTGACATTAAGTTATTTGGATTAATCCTCAATTCGTGTTAATGATGTTATAAATTATGGTATGGTCAATATCTTAAGATAAAAAGATCCTTTTATATCAATTTCAACATGAAAAAAGAATCTTTAATGATTTTTATATATGGATATATGTGTTATTGGGTGTTAATTATATATTTTATGTTGATGTACCATGATTACATTGTTATTCCCATATATTTATTTTATGACCCCTTATAAAGAATTATTTTTCTTTATTTTTATTAACCATACAATGCTTGTGATCTCACCACATCCTATATCTCCATTTTCTCTAGGTAAATAAGGAAACAAAATATATGTGGTATTTATATAATATTATCATATATATATATATATAATTATATAATAAATAATTTTTATATATTTGGATGATTCTAATATATGTTGAATATGATTATTACTTGAAAAAGACATTGGTTTTGTTAGTAAATATTTTTTTAGTATTTATATAAAAACAATACCAACAATATAATGTGTATTTATAGTAATAAAATATTATCATTAATTCATGTTTGTTTATAGTCATGTAACTACGGAATAAATGATACACAGAGAAATGATTTATCTAAAATATTCAATTTTGGAAGTGGTTTTTGGATAGTTAGTTTTGTGATTGTTTTTGAATAGAGATTCATTGTTGTTCTTTAGTCATAGAGGCATAAAATTTTGATTTCATATAGAATTAAGTGAAATAAATGGTAATTAATTGATACATTATTAGGAATATAGGGTACTATTTTTAACTAAATAATAGTAGAAGTAATATTTCAATGATGTGTGGTAAAGTGGGATGGTAATTTTGAAATAGAATTGATTGTACCAAAATTAATTTCTTAAAAATTAAATTAATAATTGTATTTAACATTTTCGCTGACAATAAAATTGGAAAATAGATAATGAAGTGATTAAAAAGTTAAATTTGAATCTATTTTAATGTTTTTATGTTTTGGTGGGGTTTTATACTAATATTGTACTGGTGTGGATTGTATTTTTTTGGTCTAGTTATGAAAATCATTATAATAATGATTTTTAGGTGTATTTGGTTATGGTATAATATAATATTACAATTTTTGTCAATAATTATGATTGGATGTGGGGAATAAATTATAAAATATATTTTTTTATTTCTTGTGTACCCCAATCATAGTTATGTAACATTAATGAATCTCATATAAGGTCATGGGTTATATGTTTTCTACCATCATAAAAATAGAGGTAAAATAATTATATCACAATTCCACCATCCTTTCTCTCTCTTCTATACAAAGAATAAGAAATAGTGTACTATGATTGTGATATAAGAGAAATACTAGTATGATGATATAATGTGTATAATATGGAAGTGATGATCTACAGACATGATGGGGGATAATTGTGGTGGAATGATGTTATGGGGTTGATTAACATCATGTTAAGGTTACCCATCAATTATAATGAAATGATAAGAAGTTAGGTTGTCATGTGAAGTAAGTGGTTGTGTTCAGAACTGTATAGTTCTATTGTGTAGTGTGGTTATGGTTTATTAAATGTTACCATGGATATGTTTATAGGGATATGATGTGTTAAGAGGATTGTTATTATATGGAAATATAATGGAATGGAGAAGAAAAAGATTTTATTAGTTAGCGATGGTGACTATATCAGGGGAGTATTGTTTTAACGTCACATTATTTTAATTTTATTATATAATTATGTTATAATACATGTGTGTGTTATTTGTTTTATAATCCTTAGTGAGTTTGAGTAGTAGTTAACCGAGCACATGTGATGAGTTTTTTTCGTGTATCTATTCTCTAATGTATTAATATGGTTTTTAAATACAATTATAATATTTTTTTCGATGGGATGATAAAAATGTATATTTTTATTATCACCTATATATATATTTATTAATTTTTATTTGATACCATGAGCATTTCAGTGAATGTAATGGACTGTGCATGCTCATGGAGATCAATATTACTTTTTAAAATAATATCACCAGAATTATTTAATATGATTTATTTTATATTATATAGAGTTAATTAGATGGGTTTTATTTATATTATTGGGGCCTATAATATAATTTCCTGCCACATTTGAATTTATCCACACTTGGTTCTTCACTTCAAACTATGGCCTAATTATGGTGGGATTCAAGAGTCACTTATTCTTCATTATTATCCAATCAAGGGTTTAATTGAGGACAATTATTACAATTTGGATATCCATTGTATACAATATGGTAAATTTATTGATAGATGATCCTTTAATGAATGTAAAAATATACTTATTAGATTTGGTAGTTAATAATTTTCTAGTTTTTACAAAACAATGTATGTTATAATATAATTTTTTATGTTTAAAATGTTACATCCTCGATACAGGTATATGTCTCTCAATATTGATGTCTTATTTAACTTAAATCCTGATAATATTTCTTCATGGAGAAAAAACATCTTACAATGATCATTATTATAACAAATAAATGAAACCAACATCAAAAAAATTATGTAACAATATTATTTTTCAACATTATAAAAAATTCCAGTTAAATTTATTGTAACATCATTTATAATTATAACAAACATTATGGTATTGAAATGATAAATAATTTTTACTACTAGAAATGTAATATATTTTGACACTAGTTAGACAATTTTAACTGAATAATTGATATATACAACCGTTTTCATTGCAATAATTAATTTTTTAAAAGGTTAAATAATTAAGAAATTTATAATAAAATTCTTTTCAAATAGTTAAATAGAACTACAATAAAATCATATTTTAAAATATATAATAATTATAAATATATTGTTATGATAAAATTTGTAGCAAAATATAAAAAATTATTTTAGAATCAAAAAAATTTTTTAAACCCTATAATTATTGATATACCTTTACAAATTAAATTCATGATAAATAAAATGTCAATACATGAATTGTTTTAAACATCAAGTGGAAAAAATCTTTGAGTTTCTTAAACTATTACCCATATAATTCATCTAGTAGAGGAGTAAAATTTATTCCACATTTTATACCATCAATATATTTTTCCAATAATTGAAATATCAATTTTATTAGTTTGTTATAAATATTAATTTTTAAATAATTTATATATATACTTATAAATATAATGAATTATTATTATCCTTTATTGAATAAATAAATTAAAAATAATAATAAATTTATATTAATTAACTTTTTAAAATAAAATAAATTAGTACTTTCACATTCCCCCTTGTGGTAAAATATATCTTATTATTCACTGATCCAAATATAATATAAAATATTATTTATTTTATGGGTAATATGAATTTTTGAACAATTTTTGGAAGTCAATATTTATTTTTAATTCAAATATCTATCATTCACAAAAAATTGTTATGTGTAACGAATTAAAAATTTTGTGATTAGTTTTTTATCATTTGTTTATCATAATCAAATGTCACATTATACATTTATATTTTAATTATAACAAAACAATTTTTACTAAAACAAATATAGACATATGCTGAAATTATTTACCATTAAATAATACATGTGAGGGTTAATACATTTATAGGATGTGAGTATATTATTATGATTTTATTCTATTTTGGTATTATGATTCTATAAATGTGAATTAATTCTGGAATATGATGATGATGATTGAAATGATTGTTGGATTCAAATTTTTATCCTTAAAATATATTAACCATACAATAAATATCAAACACTATTTATAAAATAAAATTTTATATGAATATTTTTATGATTGTTGGAAATTAACTAAAAGGGGTGTTGGAATTTTTTATATTTTACAAGCATAAGATAGTAATCATATATCCATATACTTCAACCCAATGTGAAAAAATTAAAATACATAATGGTTTTATTTAAATTCAATTTATACTTTTATATACTTATTTTATCTCATATCACTCCTCTCAGTTTAAAAGTTGAGAGAAAATATGTTTTATGGTTAAATATAATAAATTAAAGAAAATATATGTTATAAAAATTATTATTGGATATTTTATGATAAATTTATTATTATATTGGAATAAATATGAATGATATGTATCACATAATTCATACTAAATAGTATAATATATGAAAATACTAACAATGAGAAAAAAGATACCCTAAATGAATTTAAACCACCCATATGTGAGAAGTCAGAACATATATCAATATGATTAGTAAATAACACTAATTTTATTACAATTGGGTTGTAATATTGTACCGTTGATCAATTATATCCCATAATAAATGATAATAAAACAACATTAAACTATTTATATTTTTAATAATTTCTAGAATTATCCAAATAAATGATAAAACTATGGAGATGAAAGACAAATAAATATTAAGTAATATTTTACATATATTTCCATTTAAAAATGTCTAATACTAAATAAAATATGTCATATTGATTCCTATATATGATGGTGAGATACTTCAATAGTTTTCCTTTATTTTTTCCATATTTTTTCAATTTAGATGATAAATATCACATCCCCCCCACTAATGTTATGGAAAATTTTCATGATTAATCGAGAGGACAATAATATTTTAAAAAAATAAAAATAAGTATAACTAAAACAGTCAAAAAATGTAAAAAACAATAAAAATAGATGTTTTTATTATATTTTGTCTATTTTTACAGGGATTTATTATTGAATATTTTGTAAAATAATTGTTTGGCTTATAATGCAATTTTAAATGATTATAATGACTATGTTAAAGTGGTTATTAATTATTTAACTGAAAATTTATAAGACTCATATACAGTGTTATGAAAATGATTATATTGTTTCCACACAATGTTAATTGGTATTGCTATGTCAGAGGAAATGTTATTTGATAATTGAATTGATTAATGTAATATAATTAATATAGATCATAAACACTCAAATAAGAATTAATTTGGATGCATTTTTATTGATTATGAGTTTAAAAAGTTATGGATATATTTTATTATTTTTAACATTAATTATAATATAAAAATATTTAAAAATATTTAATTTATATAAATTGAAACCTTACAATATTATAGATTGATAAAGGCATCATAAAATTATTTTTCTACAAAACATTGTGATGTCATTGGGTAATTAGATTCCTCATAGATCATATTATGATGGATAAGTGACTTTCTATATATAAATTATTGAATAAGGGATAAATTTTTTTCTAATGATTTTTTTAATTCTCAAATAAATATTTTTATTTGATATATGTCATAAAATTTATATCTCAATAAGTATGAAAAATAAATATACATAAAAAATAATTGGTATTCTCCAATTATTTCATGATTTATAACCATGTACAAGAAAATAATGAATTGGAATATCACAAAAAAATAAACAATGATGTCGAAAATTTACATTAGTAGGGTCCTCCTTCATAGAAAAATATTTCCATTATCTTCCATAATTTGGGAATGATGATTGTAAATTTTTTCTTGTATAAAATATTGATAGATTAAATACCCATTCATTATTGAATTATAAAAATTAAATCTATATTAACATTGGTGAGTTATAAATAATAATCATGTACTATTATAAAACATTGATTTATTAAGTATTTCGTTTTGATTTTAGTTCCCAAAAGATATGTGAATAATATTGAGAAAAAAATAAACACTCTGATTAAATATTAATAAAAAAAGTAGGATACTGATTTGAATTATAATTATAGGAACAAATAATAATTTTCTATTTTTTTATATATTTCATTCAATTGAATATATTATTTTCTATTATATGGTTACATTAATATGTCTTTGGATTGTGAATTGAGTATTTACCATGTGATATAAGGGTTGTAAGATTAGATAATATTTATAAATGTTAGTATAATATTTAAATTTATATATGGCCAAGTAAAATATTAATGAGGTAGTTCTATATATTTTTCATTATATGAATAAATACATTGTTCGTAGAATAGTTATAGAGACCATATATTCTACCCATTCATTCATGTTTTTTTGGTAGAAGACTATGTATGGTTTGTCACCCGGTTAAAGATACCATTGATTATAAATATCCATGAGACATTATTTAACATGAGTAAAAATTTTAAATCTTAATAACCACCATTTAACACGCAATATTGACCATAAATGTAACATCATTATATTTTAGAAAAAAATCTATGTTCCCTAGCATATACCACATGCAACACTCCGATTATTAAAACTAAAACTTGTTATTAAAATATTATTATATAATGTTTTTTTATAAGATAAACATTAAATTGGTGGGTATTAATAGGAGTTACTAATTTATGAAATATATATTAAGGTTCATAACAATATAAATTTATTTATAAATTTATAGTAAATAATCATACATTTTTTAAAAAAATGTGTTTTCCTAAAAAATATTATCAATTTTTTTGATAGAAAATATTCAATTGTGATTCTAAAAAAATTTAAAATACATATTTGATAAAATTAAAAACAGGATATTGTAATACAAAAATTAAACTATTTTCAATCGTTGTGATTTTTTGGAAGATATTAATTTTTAGTGAAAATTTGAAAATACCATTATTGTAAATGAAAATTTATTTTTAGTAAATTAAATCATTTAAAATTTAATATATTAGTTAATATTATAAATCATTTTGATTTATATTTAATGTTTACATTTAGTACAGCTATTTACATTTAAACAGTCATTATATTGAGTATTAGTAAAAGTTTATTCTTTTGCATAAAATGCATTTCCTCTAAAATTCAATTTCCATTAAGGTTTCTTCATTTTAATTAATTAAAATTGACCATAATAATTAAATATTTTACTAAATTTTATTTATTATATATAATTTTTTTGTGATTTTAAATTCCCATAAGATTTATTTTTACAAATAGAAATAGTTAATTATCATATTTTTCTTGAAATATGATTTTTTTGAAACATGGTTTTCTTTTTGCTCGAGGGTGTTATATTAAATTAAAATTTTCCAAATATATAAATTTATATTAATAAAATTTATTAATTTTTTTATATAAGTAATTTACATTATTTTATATGATGAAAGAAAATTTTTCACTAATAAATTGTAAAATCAATATAATAATTATCATCGTAAAAAATGTTAATGTTAGTAAACCTAGATGAAAATAAGATATCATATCGTGAAATTATTTTTTTGATAGATGTGTATATAATAATTTTCTATCATACACACATTTAGTTTCAAACCATTTTGCCACATTTCATGATTGTGGTTTTATATTATTGAAATTTTTTTGGTATATTCAAAAATGTCATTCCTTCTACATTATAAAATTTAAATCCCTCCCCTAACCTCCTAAAACAACTTAGGAAATTTGTATAAAAAACACTTATGAAAATTAGTTTCCAACATCCTTATCCACATTATAGTACTTTTTTCTTCAAAATTTAAAAACCATTACATCTTAAAAAAGATGTCCTATGAAGGTTCCTCTAGGAGAACTCAACTTTCATCCAAGAGATCCTTGTTTTTATTTCATGTTTTTTCACATTTCATAATGAATTATAAATTATAATATATATATATATATATATAATTATATATAATATACTGATATGTTATAAAGTTCGTGTCATAAAATTTATTGATATCTCCATTCATCAAATGTTTTATGAAACCATCATTCATTGGTAGGACAGACTACCTCCTAATGAACTAATGTACTATATTTTCATTAACCACCTATCATGACTATTAATCGAGATATATTTATATTAATAGATTATATTTAATAAAATTAATAACAATTTAATTATAATATATCATATACATTATTACCTTCTCATTCATTGATAAATTATATCGTCGTTCGTGTGTAAAGAAGTATACCACCTAGAGAAATGATGTGATATATAGTTTTTATTACCATATCAAATGGATAGTATTGGAAAGATTATTTAATAAAAAAAACATATTAAAGATATTTTTTGGATTAGAGAAATTTTAAATAACACAAACGATTTTTTATCATGATCGTTGAAAAATGTTACTGTTACCCAAGTGTGAGTACGACCTACCATCTTCGGGATTGTGACATAGTTCATTCTTCATAAGAATAATCAGGGTTCCTTTTAAAATATAATTCTTCTATAAAAATTATAATTACATAATGGTTGTTATTATTTATATTATTGAAATATTAACCCTTTGATCATGGTATGAAAAATAATGTCATTTTGAAGTTATGAACCGCGCATCCTCAAAAAAACTGATGCAGAAACAATTGATTTTGTGATAAATTTTATCATTAAAATAAATGGTCTAAATGTATAATGTATAAGGTATTAAACCATGAAAAGTTACCCATTAAAATAATGGTTCATATAATTTCAATATATATCTGATAAAATATATACTCAATAAAGCTTGATCTTGAGGTAAGTTTTTTGTCCTAAAACATCATTCTCTAAGACACGTGCTCTTTTTTTTCAATTACATTGTTTTTATACATCCCATGTATATATTAGTTTTTGAATCCTTCAAACATCATGAAGAATTATATTGCAATTCATCTGCTCCAATCATGGGATGTTAGGATTTAAAATTTACAGAAGTGGTTTGGGTTAATATTTCAATCTAATTTCATTTAATAATTTGTTATGCTTGAATTTACATCAAATGAGACCATTTGTTAGTTGAATTATAAAAAATATTATTTTTATTCTATTATAAAAAATAATTATATTTTCATAAATATTATTTTTCCACATAAAGGCATATGAAATGATTGAGAAAATGTTTTTTAAAGGAAAATATTGTTTATATCTTTGGGAAATAATACTTTTTTATTCCCAATCCATTTTAAAAAATACTGAAAATAATTTTCTAAAATTACCTATAAAATTCATTAAAAACATTTTAACCAATTATTAATTTTTTTCAAAAAAAACTAATGGAATATATTTTTCATATTCTACACATGTTATTTTTTATCTTGTTAAAAATGTGCCATTGTAATGTTTCTTTTAACATATAATGTGTGTATGAAATTATCCAAAATCATGACCACTCAAATGTTTCAATTTTTTTTATAAATACCCATAGGTAATTTTAATTAAATTTTTTATATAATATTTTTTAAAATTTTAAATTATTAATAAGTGAGTGGAATGTGAAAATGGTATTTTTTATTTTTAAATGGTTCTAATAATTTTAAAAATGTATTTTCAAAAAATAAAGAAAAAAAGTTTCTTATTATATATTTATTTTAAATATTTTTTTATATATCTCACATATATACCTATCATATTCTCCCTTATTTTAACATTATAGTGCATAGCTCATGTTTATCAATCAAATTCCTTATTTATGAAATTTATTTTTACTGTGATATGAGATAATATTAAAAACCCCCATTTAATTCGATGTTTTATTATTATATTTATGTATTATAATTTATATACATTTTAGAAACATAAAATAATATACATTTTATGATGGGAGGACATTGGTATCACACCAAATCCTTGAGTAATGTTTTTAGCATTTTCATATGTCACATATGGAATTATAGAATAAACCTAATCAATTATGAGTCTTTGTCCACTATGTGACATTGTGGTGGAAGTTATCCTCGACTCATGATATGTCATATCTTATGTTTCCACCATATTTTCTAGGATTTCATGATCTTATGAAGCCTTTTTCATTTTGTTATTTTCCCATTTTATTACCCTTGAGATTTAAATTTTATGATATCACATTTTCCCTTTGAATAACATGGTATGATTCACAGTCTTATTTATTCCCCTACTCAGAAATTTAACTCACCATTTATTATTAATTATATTGGTTATCCCATGTATTTTTTGGAGCCCAAAAGAATTTAAGATCTCATTATGGATAATAATATAGTGAATATTTATTCAGTCCTTACATTGATTTACTACAAATATTTTCTTCCAAAAAACAATATCCCTCATGATCATTGAGTTATAATTAATTGATGTTTATGATAAAACTAATTTAAAAATATGTGTAAAATTATTTGATCTCTAGAGTTGATAGTATATAATATTCAAGTTAATTTTGTAGTCATGGAATATAATAATATAGTGAGAACTATAGGGATAATTATATGTATTATGAGAACTAAAATAATATTCTAGAATAATGGTTATGTATAGAGAAGGTGGGTTCCATTAAATTTCAACCCTTACAAGATACTATAAGTGAATGTGGCATTAACAAAATTTAAAATAGGAGTAATATATATGAAAATGGTTCATTTGATAGATTTGATCTGTATCTGGTTCATAACATCATGCCTTCATACACATATCATTTGAAACTCCCATGGGATATTAATTTTAAACACATAAATATAATTATAATATTTTATTATGGTCATGAAAAAAGAGTTAGGATTGAATAAATAATAAGTAATTTATTGTGGATTACACATACTCAAAACTCGACACATAAAATTCAACATATAGAAATCATTTATAAATTACAACTTCTTGGAATATATATTTTTCCTTTTTGTGATAATGAATTATCAATTTTTTCACTTAATATTTTAGTTAATTTTAGGATATATGATAATGAATAAAAATAACCAACGTGATGGGAAATGTAATAATTTCCTCAATGAGATTCCTAACATAATGGAAACAAATGATAGACATATTTCGATCATTTCAAATGAATTATATAAAATTATAATTAAAAAATAAATCATATATTGACTGATAAAAACATTAATTAAATGAAGGGAAATATTTCATTGATGTTAATGTGTTATGGATCATAATCAAATGAATATTTAATGAATTACATGTAGAAAATGTGAAAAGAGATATCATAGAACATGTATTAATGGAACTAGACGATGATTAATCCTTATCAAAAGAGGTAAAATCAAATAATTACTAATAAAAAATTAAAAGTCTCAATAACATGATGTTGATAAATAATGTTCATACAATACAACCACTAACAGTTCAATGTTGTTGATTTTGGGAACTTGATCTATATCCAATAGAATAAAAAATCTAGTGATAAATTCTCAATAGACTATGTAATAAATCTAAATGAAGTGGAAATATTTATGTTTCTTGGATTTGGAAGATGAGAATAATGTTTTTTTAGTAATTCTATCAATGTTATACTCGTTATATGAATCAGTAAACATTTCAGTACATTAGTATAATAGTTTTTCTTGAATGATTTCCATGAATTGGATTAATTTTAATGATGACATAGAATGGTGATATACTATTTAGGTTATATTATATGTAAAAAAAATTATTTATTAAAATATAATCTTTGATTTGTGCATGATGTTTATTTAATTATACTATATTATGGTTATAATCTTTTGTGGGAAAAAATTATGTGGTATAAAAGACTTTAGTTGTTAAAACCCAATTCTATGATTAATAACATTTATATGATTTTAATACATTTTATTAATATATTAACTATATTAATGTTGTTTTAGGAAAATGAAAACACAAATTTTGGGGGAAACCTCTTCTTATCTAGTAATGTCGTCAGTCATCAACTAACATTCAAAGAGAAAAATGCATGCAATGCCTACCACAGTCCTATATAATATACTTATATGTATGAAATTGGTTTCAATTAAATGGTTTACTGGATATATTTTATATTAATTTCATAAAACATGTTATAGGATAAAGTTTTTCAATTTTTGTGAATTTGATGTAATTAATGATATTTTGAAATAAAAAAATTGATTTTAATATATATATATCATATGTTTAAAATAAAAAATTATTTAAGAAGAATGATACTATGTTTTTTGAGATGTATTTTGAACGGTATGTTATAACCTTTGATGATAAAAACATCATTAATGATAATACTATGATGGTTATTTGGGGTATAGGGTTACATATTTTTGGAATGATTAATGTTAAACTGTTGGTCTTATTGATGAATTCTAGACATTAATATATTTATATTCATTTTGGGTATTATCTTATATTGTCCTGAAAGTATGGGATATAATAAACACATGATGAGAAGATATTATTATTTTATGGATCATTTGATTCATTAACACATTAAATTAATGTATTAGGTATAAATATTTTTATAATAGATACTCATTTTCTCAGTGTAAGAAGTAATGTAGAAAAAGATCGATGCATAATGAAATAATGATATTTTGTTTATGAAATAAAAAATATCTAACCAATATAATCTGTGTTTTAATCTATCATGATATTAAAATAACCTCTCCACTCTGGGAAAATGATTTAAAACAAAAAAACATATCATATTTACTTCATATATGGTGTACCCATTGTCTTTTAATTCATTACATATTTTTGGATTTGTGGCTATTAATATAATCTTGACCATTCAATTTATTATGATCAATGATCACTATCACTTGGTATAATAACATAAAATTTACATCCCTCTTGATATTTTCACATCCCCCTATGGTTCTCTTATAAGGATATCTAGGCATTTTTTGTCAAGATGACCTTCATATTTCACTTTCACACTTCAATGAAGAAGTATTATCAATCCATTTCATGATGTTTGATTTACATAATAAGATTTTTGAAGTGTCATATAATTGATAATTTTTTTAAAAGTTAAAATTGATAGAATGAACATTAATTAATGTTATAGAATGTAACTCCCTAATATTTTAATATAAAACAACGTTTTATAGAGAATTAAACACACAACACGACGATTATATTAACCATGACATATTATTAAAATATTATTATTTAAATAAAACCTTAATCTTCCAAACGTTAAATTGGTGTCCATGAATATTAATATCTACTTTATGAAATAGATATAAAATTTATAATCAATGAATATTTATTAATGAATTATTTTGAAATATCCACACGAATTATAAAAAAATACTTTCTTCAAATAATTTTTTTAGAAAAAAAATATTATAGTTACTTTAAATAATTTTTAGGAAATGATTTCTATAAGAAGAAATTAATTTTATGAATCATAATATACAAATTATTATAGATTGAAATAATTTTGAGATTTATTTTAAAATATTTATTTTTCAATGAATTTTGGAAAATTATGATATTTTAAATCATTTATATCCTTTTTCTAAATTACATAATTTAAGAGACAAGATATTTATTTATTTGGATTTAAATTTAATGTATGTATTATTTATTTATTTGTTATTTATTTAATTAATGGTAAATCATCATCATACTAGATTTTAATATAAATTTTTTCTAATTATTAAAACACAATTTTTCTGAAATCTATATTAATGTGAATGACATTTCTCAGATTTAATTAACAAAAATAACCCAAAATAAGGAATGAATTAAATGAAATATTTTTGTAATATCTATGATTTTTATTTAAATTCATAAAATGATGATTTATTTTCATACAGTTTCAATATTGTCATTCATTCTTAGATAGATTAGTTTTTCATAATACAATTTCTGTTGAATGTGATAATTTTATTATTATTTAAATCCAAACAACTATAATAATATAATTTTATAAAATTGATTAAATATTTGGAAATATATAAAATTTTATTATATAAATTTCAATAAAAATAGTTTTCATGAGGAATTTTAAAAATATTAAGATAACAATTACATTGTTAAAAATAATTAAAATGATAAATGAGACTAATCATAGGAGTATAAATGATAAAATATTAATAAAATGTCAATTTTTGTGGTATATGCATTAGGGATTCCATATATGTCCTATAATACATTATTTTTTTGCCTAGTTATTTATTCACTTGTTCTAAATGTTACATCCCATTATTTAATTATTTTGGGTTTTTACAAAAATTCTACTCTTCTTCAATTATATAAGCGCACCTCCCCCCGTCACTTATTCATATATATCAGACCATTTTAAATTAAATGAAATTATTAAATCACTACCCAATTTAATTTTTACATTAAATACCTACTGTTATTCAAAAACGTCAAGCCTTAGTGTCCCCAATAAGTGATAGAATGGATGTACTGCTGAGCCGACGTGAACACCATCACAAAGCTCAATCATTTTACATATTATTTTCCCACCATTATTTATGCCTTAAAAAATAATAAAATAAAAATAATATATCCAAATATACTTGAATTCCTTTTTTTATCAAGTAATATTTATGAACCTCTTCTTAAATCAAATTGGTAATGAAACTATCGTTTGTGGGTATGGTGGATTGCCACCTCATGAACTGATGTATGCATATTATAATCATCATCACCCACAATTGTTCATGAATGTGGAATTAATACTAATGTATTATATTCAATCAATATTATTTTTTATTGAAATTTAATATATCATATAATTTTTTAGCACACCATCCATGGAATGATTTTAACGCCCTTCATGCTTACATCATACTTTCAAATTGCAAAACAATGTTCCCTGTTTATTGTTACCACATCCAATGGATTGAATATATTTCTGAATTAAAACAAATAATATTATATTTTTTGGTATTATTATCATAATGTTATTATTAAATAAGACACACCTTATTTCCATCACGATCATTGTAAAATGGAAACATTACACATGCATATTTATGGCCTTCCATCTCCATTATTTTAGCATAGTTTTTTTCGTAACTACAATTATGAGTATTTAAAAAAAATATTCAATTATAAAATGAAAATTATGACGTGATTATTACTCTATATAATATGTAATAGTAAATCCATTGACAATTTTCATCCAATCAATTCTATTTTGAAATTTTAAAATGAGAATTCTCAAGACACATGATGCGGACATAACTAATTTTGTAACTGAAAAACTATTGTAAATAATGGAAATAAATGGATTATTTATAATGTATTAAACCTATATAAATATATTAGTAAAAAAATAATGTCTATTTGTTTTCTATAGATGTTAAAATACATATATAACAAATCTTGGAGTAGAATTACGAATTTCATCTAAAAAATTAACTCTTTGATACACATCTTCTTTTATACAAATAACTTATTCTAACTAGTTTATATATTATCCCTTTACATAATATATAATGAATCATTATAAATTTATGATATTTTTAGTAACAATTCTTCTAATAAATTCATGGGATATTATGATTCAAAAGATACCAAACTGGTAATAGATAATCATGAAAATCTTTTTTTAATCAGGATTACTTATACATGAATATCCATTTTTGGAAATTATTTGAACATTGTATAATAAAATCCATTAATTTTATTGTTCTCTAGTTTTACATTAAAATTATTTGTAATAGTAATGTTTTTCTCTATTTTTTAGAAAAAATAATTTTGATTTTCATTACAAAAACATAAATTCATTTTTCTCTTCAATAAAAAATACAATTTCATCAAAATCCTGGTTTTCTAAAACAATGTATCATGAATGTTTATTCATCATTATAGATTATATTAATTATTAAAATTAATCCCATTTTGAAATTTTTATAAAATGGGTTGAATGGAATATTTTTGTCTTTTTATGAACAATTATTTTATAACTTTTATAAATAGTTTAAATGGAATATTTAATAATCTCATACCACATGTATGGAATTAGAGAAAATCATGACCACTACATTCTTGGAATAATATTTTATTATTATCATTTTTTAATTTAATGTGAAATATTTTCAATAATATTTAGGATTCTTTTTTATGATATTGTCACAATGTGAAAAGGGTATATTTCCAAATAAATATTTTATTAACTCTTATAAAGACAATTTTATCAATGAATAAAACACATTATTTTGTGGATTCCTTATAAATCATATATATGTGTCAATCCAAATATACATATTTTATTCTCTCTTCATTTTATCTGGTAATACATTCCTTAGGAAAATCTCACAAATTCCTTGAGTATTAAATGTTTTTTCATTATAATATGAGAAAAGATTATAAAACTATTTAATTTCAATATAAAATTATTATGTTAATGCCTATTGATTTATTTTATTTTTTTAACTCTTAATCATGAACAAATAATCATTGGTGAACACATATTTAAATCCCATCAATTGTGTCATTTTTAGTCACATAAAACTCCTTTTGTGGAATTTGGGAAGAAACATGGTCAATTATAGGAATTTGTATAACATGAAATATTTCCTTGATAGTTATACATGAATAGTGTTTTATAAGTTGATATGTTTTCTCCACATGTATTATGATTAAATGACCATATGATAACATTTTGTTTAGTTTTTTCTCTCATGTGATTACTTATGAACCTCTTATTTTATGACATCATGTTATAACCTTTAACTACATGTTATGTTTCCCTATCATGTATATTACCATATTGGATTTTTTATCATATTTTTTTTCATGTATTCCCTGAGTAATACCATAGTGTTTTTGGAGATCAAAAGTATTTACAATATCATTATAGAGAATAAAAATATGTTATTTTATTTTATTCTAACATTGATATATTTTCAACCATGTCTTTTAAATATATTAAGCTTCACATTAAATTGGTTTTATTTAATGGATTATTATTTAAATAATCATGAAATATTATATATATAAGGATTGGGTCACTGTATTAAATTACTATATTTTATTATTAATTATTTATGTTTTATTCTATTATAAATACAAACAAACTTTTGATGTTAGATGATGAAATGATTCATAGATTAAAGGTAAGGTTACAATTTTTTTCATGGATTTGTCTTTTCATGTATATCTCTAAAACATATAATATAAATCAATATTAATTGGGATTTTTATATGATTATGGAATATTAGTAATTTATGTTGAATAGTTATTACATATTTTAATATATTCATTTATTTTTATTATGTGGGTGTGTATATATTTGGTGAAGGATCCCGATTCATTGATGTAAATAAAATTGTATTTATTCATATATTTGATGCTTTAATTACAATTCATCGATTACTTATATTCACTTTCCATGATCTTGGGAATATGGATGTATATATAAATAGGTTTTTATAGTCAATATAATGTCATATTTTTATTAAGTGGTGGTCATGTTAG
The DNA here is from genome assembly GCA_963277665.1 of Viscum album. Lineage (NCBI taxonomy): Eukaryota > Viridiplantae > Streptophyta > Magnoliopsida > Santalales > Viscaceae > Viscum > Viscum album. Next base: position 273,247,564 of record OY728129.1, on the reverse strand, counting down.
TTATTATCATAATAATTAAATTTTATATAATTGATATTTGATTACTATGAATTGTTTCTGTTTGAAGTTTAAAAAACAGCATTCATTGAATATTATGTTCAGAAATTATATTAGACAGACCTTTAGTAATGAATACATTATTTAGGTAAGGAATTCAATAGGGATTATGAAAATTCTGTTTTTGTGTAAAACTGATAAAATTTGATATTGTTTACCTGTTCTATTATAATGTTCATTAATGGATTGAGTTAATAAAAGTGTTGGTGTTTTTTATTAATCAAATATCTAGGATTGAGAAATTCAAGCATGATAATTTCATTGAGATATGATTCTATGATAGAGGCATATAATTGATTTATGTTATTTATATTCTCTAGATATAAAGTAACATTATGATAACATATTATAGAAACCACTTTATAGAATTCAATAAACATTGTGAAAATCATTATAAATGTAATGAGATGAAGGTGTACTTATTGGTACACATAGATAGGTTTTTTGTATGTACAAAAATAATACATTTGGTTGTTATTATTAATGTATAATAATATATTTTTTTATTTCATCAATGTTAGAGGTTGTTTTTGCAATTGACAGTGTTGAAAACACATTATTATGATTATTCACAATTTAATGGTGATATTTTATTGGACATAAACTGATTTGTTATATTTTTTTGGTATTATCATTTTCTGTTATCATGGTTCTCCTGAATGAGATATTTTGTGTTTTCTTTACTATAGTTTTTTTCCAATAATATATATATATATATGGGTTTTTTTATTCCATTACACATGTATATTCCTCAAAGAAGAATATTTTTGTGTAATAATATAATATATTCCCTTTATAATATAAAACATTAACGATTTCTATTATATTATACTTTTATACTTTGGAGTGTGATTGTGGTGAGACATATGAATAACAGTGGTCGGTATAGGTCTGTTGTAAAAAGTTGTCTTGGGTGTCTAAATGAATAAAATAAATTGTGATTTTTTACCATTTCATCAATATATAGTCACATTGATGCTTTTTATTTTAAATAAGTCTTTAGGAAAGGATCTATGTTTATGATCATAACCTTAGAAATCATCTTTCGGCTCTGGTGGGAAAACCTAAACAATTTTCTCTTCACTGATGATAATGACTTGGATCGAATATCATTCTTGATGGATCTCTCTAACGATAATAAATCTTCAATGGTGAATGATCGAATTCCATCATCTGATTTGTTATTTACTATTTCTGTTTCATCATTTTTTGATTCAATGAAAATTTCACAACAACCCAACAACAAGTTCAATCATAGTTTCATCATTATTAGGGGATGGTTTTTTAGTTGTGGAAATTATCAAGGATTATTGTTATATTGATTTTATTATTGACGATTCTTATAGGAATGGATCAAGGATGGAATTAACAACGGTTGAGGTTTGATACTCTTGTTTCTTCCCTATGTAACTATATCCCCTGTTTTTTCTACACATTCTTAATTATCCATTTGGTTAGGAATGGACAATCCCTCCACCTTATTTTCTTGGCCTAATGTCTTAAATTGAAGAACCTGTATTAGGAAAACCTCATGGAGTTTTGATGGAGAATGTGATGGATAAATTAGAATGGTTCAGAGGAAATATATTTTCTTGTAAAACATGTTGATATGGATTCAAATCACTTTTTGGAGAAGATTGAAGTCCCAAAACACCTTTATTCAGTTTTAGGGTGGCTGATTGACCATTGATTTGTTATTTTGAGATGTACAAACTACTACAGTGGGATCCAAGAGACCTGTTGAGGCGCACAGAGGATGAATGATTATTCATGAATATTCCATAACACTGGTAGTGTAGTTCAGGATTCATAGGATGGTTTCATCACTGAATTACTCGATGTGAACATGGAAATGTATACATACATAGGTGGATTACTTGGGTTTATTTCACAGAAAGTGCTCCACCACATGACATCAACTGGACTGGATACATGGGCTACCACATGTACTGGTACACTAAAAGGCATACACCGATTTCCATCTTTTGCTGGAACCCAAATAGAGTACATGGGAGGACCATGAATGATAGGACATGGAATGTGACTCTATCTACAGATTGTGTACCTAATTATCTAAATAACATGTTGGGATGACACATGCCGCTGTATATGGGAGTACCCAGGGACCCGGGACAAGATGTTTCACCTTACTACACACCATGTACCCCCTTTTTACATTCCATGAGGCACTTTTCAACTATATCTACGATAGGTCTTATTAAGATTTCATTCCCATTATCTTCTCCCTAAAATTTAGTGAGTATTGTTTCATACACATATGAGTATGATCCCATCAGCCAAAATTCCTATATAGTGTCATTGTAATCTCTAGAGAGGCCCAAAGTGGATCCTTTATTCGATTTTGTGTCCTTGGTAGAGTCATTGGTATTGATGTGACCATCTTCAATAATCATCCATCCTATAATTATTAGGATAATCTAGATTATGTTTTTTGAATATCTACATGGTCATATCTATGATCCTCATCAGTGTATCATATCTCTCTCTTAAGATCAATTAGTGCATCTCAATCATGATAATTCCTGAAGAACAATACATCTCGGACAGAGGTCATCAATGCTATCAGGCATAAGAGCGTGTTCTCCTGGATGAGTTCGTTGTGGAATCTTCAAGTAAAATCCCAAGTGTGGGTATGTAGTAGTTGTGACATACCTCTAGAGTTTGTGTCATGGACTAAGTATGTCTGGATATTCTTTTTATTTGTAATGTAGATATATTCTATGTAGATCTAATTTTTACTTTTAAATGTTTATGGTATTGTGGTTTCGTGGTGTCCTATTGAGTATTGTTATACACAAAGCCGACTAGGATTTTCCAAAAAAGGTTGTGTCATGTACAAATGGGAATCCTTTTGATAGATTCCTAGGAAGACTAGGACTGGTTAGAGTCCTGTGAGATTAGGAAGGATGAGGTGTTCAAGGTATAATTATCTCTACATAGTGTATATCCATAACACATATAACAAGAATATCCTGATATATTGAATCCACAATATACAGTCTAGAGGTAAGTCAGAATTTTCAAATACACATATTAGGTATTAATCGGGAAGATTCCACGAAGCACTCATCCATGAGAACAAAAAAATGATTCTAATAGCACCTATGATGCTTATTTGAGAGGTACTATTTTTTGAGAAATGTCTTTAGAGAGATAAACTCATTAATTTAACAAGATAGAATCAATACACATATTAGGATCATAGCCTTGTCCTTGGGTTAATACCAACAACTGAATATGTATTATCCCGCTATTTAGAGGATCTATTCATGGTGATGTTTTTCATGTCAATATCGACGAATCTACATAAGGAATGAAGAAGGAATAGACGATACACCTTAGGCCACTTGTGGAATTCCAAAAACTCTATCCAATAATTTCTGCTGAAGGGATCATACTCTTATGAGTTTGAAATAATATGCACTAACCTTTAGGGAAAAGGAAAATATGAATGAGCCCATAATGACACATATCTATGATACTATGGGAAGTGGATCAATCCATATAGAAAAGTGGTACACACTATGTCCATTGACCCTAGGTACAACCCATACATATCATCCCTTGTCATCATGACATGAAATTTAGAAAAGGAGCTATGCTCTATTTAAAAAGAGTCCCTCATATTTTTCTACCATCTAGGATCTCCCTATGTACTTTTTTCATCTTCCAGTATGTGAAATAAACTCATTTCCACAATATTGTGTACTTATAGATGGGGTAGCCCGTGTATCAGGATTATTCCATGTCGTGTGGTGGAGTATACATCATTTGGGAAGACCATGTACTCCAACTGGTGTCTGTGTGTTTCCCATGTACATGGAGAGTAGTCCAATGACAAATACATGTCATTAGCCAAGATTACAAATTCTGTGTGATAGAGTTTTTAGAATCTGGCATTCTTCTACCACCTGCCTTTTCCGATCTCTTAAATCCCACCATAATGGCTGGTTTTCCTAGAAAATCTAGATCAGGGGTTGTTATGTCCCCCTAATACATAATAATAAAATTTTGGTCCTTCTATCTACTCAGAAAACTATTTTAAATCCATTTGAATTCATTTTCCCTATAGAATGATTTCATCTAAGCAGTTTAGATTCATCTGTCTGCCTCATCATCAATCCTCTGTGAGGTCCTTCTAATGATGGATCCTCAATTTTAGATTATTTGACAAATAAAAAAAATGTGAAATGATCAATCATTCATAATCATAATAATAATGATGAATGTGTAGAATAAATTGGGGAGAGAGATACACAATGAACAAACATGATAAAGAAACCTTGACCGTTGTTCATTCCAACCTCAATCAATTCCTGTAATATCGATCAATAATCAAATAAATATAACAATCAACCCTGATAATCCCTTCAATATAACACCCATCCTGCAAGAATGATTAAACCATGGATTATCCTACTCATGGGTTGGTCGTAGTCGAATCAAAGAATGTGGAAATTTAAATCTGAAATAACTCTTCCTTCAAAGAAATTAGATCATTCTCTAATGAAGATCAATTACTGCAAGTGAGGTCTTCCAAGAATGATCTTTGATCCATGTATCTATCGTCACTACTAAGAGAAATTTTCTAGAGATTCTCTACAGAGAATCTATGTAATTTTTATTGTTTTTAACCTACCCCTGGATTACTACATTAATTATTATTTAGAAGAAAAAGTGCTGTTGTGTTTTTGTGTCCATGAAATGGAAATATAAAATAAATTCTCAATTTATTTTATTAATTAATACACCAGAAACTACATTGCATAGCTAACCCACTCCGGCCAATGATAAGATACATCTAAGGCAATGTTGCTACTCTAAATGCCCTCTTGCCCTCAAATTGCTTTTCTGAGGATCTAATTATAATTTATTCCACTTTTTCATAAAAATTGCATGAACATACTATTTATTATTTAAATATTTTTTAAATAATTTTTCCATGCATACATGGTCTCAGAATTTCATTTCATCTCAATGCCTAGTCTCAAATATTATATATATAATATTAAAAAATAATACATAGATACTCATAGACATAACATTTTCATCACCTTGGGGATTTACTTCCCTAAAAATCCAAAAGAAAGGGTACATAAAAAAGGCGTGGGTATGGTACATGAATCTAGGCCTCCCACCACCATGTGCTCTCCTAGAGATTCATGTGATGCCACCAGACACTTGAAAATGTATTCAATCACCCATGAAAGATTCTCACCTATTAATCCATGAACTATATTGGGTAATCAAAACAAGTCTCTCTTTCCTTAATATCCAGCACACCGTTGAAGATAACGTGATAGGGATATCCACGTACCTCTAAAAATCAAACAATGGAATTCATCGTGTACCAAGTCCAACTCTATGGGTATATATAAGCGATACTCCACCTCCCCAACTCTAAATACTAACTGAAAGGGCTTATAATACTCATATAACTTGTTTCTCCTACCAAAACTTCATAATCAGCATTCAGAAAAAAACCCAAAGAAACATATGTCCTCCTTCCAGAAACTCCAAAGGCCTCAGTCTCTTATTAGCAAAAGACTTGTAGTGGTTCTTGTTGAGTCTCCATCCACTCGTGTATGATCTAAACATTATCTTTATTATATCTCCCTAACTCTGGGCCCCTAAGTGCTTACTGTCCCCAGTCTGACCAGAAATGTGGTGACCAATAGTTTCAACTGTACAATCCCTTGAATGGTGCCACACCAATGGTGGAATGATAGTTATTATTTTAATATAACTCCATAAGTGGTAGATGATCATGACAACTACATCCTAAGTCTATCATGCCAGCCTAGATCATATCTTATAGGACCTGAATGGTTCACACCATCTAGTCATTTTTCTATGGTTGAAATGATGTGCTTAAGAATAACTAATTCCCAAACAAATCTTGTAATCCCTTTAACATTAGGGATGTAACACGAGCATCAAAATTTGAAACCTTCATTGATGGGACTCTATGGAGTCGAACTATATCCTACACGTAGAGGCGTCTCAAGCTCTATAATAACCTCTTCTCTCTAATTGGTTGGAAGTGGGCCAACTTGGTGAGTCTGTTAACAGTCACCCAGATTTCATTATATGAACTAGACATGTGTGGAAAAACCGTTAAAAATTCCCTAAATATCCCATCCCACCTCCATTATAGAACCTCAAAGGGTTGGGCTACTGATACTGGATCTTCAATAAAACACTACAAAAAATATGGTTATATCCATGGTTTGTAGCAATGGTTATAGACCCTAAAACCATGGGTCTAGTTTATAAAAATTGTTCAAAAAACTCCATCTCATTTTGGAATGGATTTAGGGAAAATCCTTTTGTCACAGTTTTTCCTATGGAAATAGATTCTTCCATGAATAGATATACCCTTAGTTTCAAAATGTGGCTATAGCCTATGGATTCCATTAAAAAACACCAACCTATAAAAGTTTCCTCAATCCCGGAACCCTACACTACTTCTCCATACCTATAATCCTACATTACTCTTGAATGAACTAATAAACATCATTTTTTCTTAGGGAAATAATCATGGGGGAGTTATTTTTCATTCATTAGACGCTATATATTAAAATAATTCAATGTTATACATAGTAAAAGTTACATAATGCACTGTTAAATAACAAAATTCCCGAAAAACCAATACTCCAGCACAATGAATCAAAATTAACAAGAAATATTCACTATAACAAAAGGGGGTGTATTTGAATAGTTTTATTTGTATAGCCTTGTTATACTCCTTGAAATTGTTTTATATATTTGTGTGTTCTCATGGGTATATTTTGTGATATTATTCAAGGGGATTATATAACATTTTAAAGTGGATTATTACATGTTGATTGGGCTTCCAATTCTGTTTTGGTAGGGTCTTGGTTTGCTTTTGTCTTAAAAAGAGGTTTTTGAAATGGATTTTATGTGCAACGTTTGGGTATACTCTTTATAATTGTTTTATGAAAGTTTTGAATGGTTTATTGGGTTGTGTAATAGGTGAAACTATATCAACAAACTATTTTGGTAGGAGTATATTTTTAAAAGGTCCATTTCATTTGTGAAAAGGCTGTTATGATATATGTATCATCTTGGAAATATTTTATTAAATTGTTTGAAGGAGATATTTAGGAGGGAAAGTGATGTGAAAGTGATGTGGAGTGTTTTGTGTGAGTGTGATGTGAAAAAATTGAATTTTTGATTATGAAAGAAGTTTTATTTTCCATGTGTGTGGGCTGTTATATGAGTTTAAATAACTTATAATTGTTTTATAAAAATTTTCAATGGTTTTGTGGAAGTGTTGAAGAAATGTGAAATGTGTTGTGAGCTATTTTGGTGTGATTCGGATTTCAAAATCATTTTAAATGAAAAAAGGATTTTTGTGACTTGTGTGGAATACATATGGGATGTTTGGTGAATTTGTGATGTGGAAATGATATTTTCATGTTCGATGTGTATTTCATGACTTTTTGAACTTGTTTGATCACAAGGGAAAACCTGGGTATCTAGGTGGGTGGACGTGTACTAGTATGCTAGTGAATCCGTGGGGTTTGGCCTCAGTTTCACTTAGAAATATTGACTCTTACAACTCTAACTAAACTATGATGATGATGATTTGGGACCACTAGGTTATGGGTATGTTTCCCACTAGTTTATCGTGCACGAGAATGGATATTTGTGATGGTTACTCTCACCGAGATATGAGGTACCTGGGACCCACAGCTAACTAGTGCCTAAGGGTAATTTCCTATTTCTTGTGCTCATTGTTTACTTTGTACTTACCGTCAGCATACGGTATAGTTGGCTGGAAAAATCACTAGTGTTGACATTATTTTTAAATGTGATTATTCTTAATGATAGCCCACTTGAAAACTGTTTTTATTCAAAGTTGCATCTTTTATAAATTGTAACTAGATTTTCATGGTTTTGAAAACATGCATGCTTTTAGTCTTTAAATGTTTATCACATGGAATATCTTAGTGTTAGTATCCTACTAGGCATTGGTTCACACCCTACATACACCCTTGGGTGTAATTAGACTTGGTTATTTTTGTTTTCGCAGGTTGGGTATAGTTATTTTGTTCCAGTGGTTTGGGTTTCTAGCAGGACCTTGGTGGTGAAGTCTTGTGGAGGTGTCTTGAGGGCGGTGAATCTTGCCATGAGGGTTCTTGGGCTATCCTTATTTGGTTTTTTACCTTTGGTATAGACCTTTTGAGTTGTTTTAAGCTATGTAATTCCATTCAGAATTTTTGTAAAAGATTTTTTGGTTTGAAAAATCCAGATTTGTTTCATTGGATTCTTTTGTTGTTTTATGTTTATAAACTCGGGTAAATCATTCCCAATTTTCATATTATGATACCCATGCACTTTTTCCTGCCCGTGGGGATCTGGAACGCGCTTCGGGCCTTGTCACGGGCTGGGTTTGGTGCCTTTTTTGGTGGCGATCGATTCGGTTCGTGACAAAATGGTATCAAAGGAGGTTCAGGTTAACTCTTTGGGTCATGTTATTTGGGGAAGAGTCAGGATAGTCTAGAGTTAGGATTGTTGGGACATGGAAATCTAGTTATGGGTATTGTTCCTGATCACCAGACCTCATAATGGGATTCATGTTTCCAAGAGAAGTCAGGATTTGTCTACGTCCTTCGGTTTTCTTGGTTCGATGATGATTAAGGGAAATGAAAAGAGAGTTGGGTTAATTGTCCTAGTAAGCTCGCAGGGCCTGGAAATCCATGTGGAGCCAAGGATATTCCCTATAACACTCTCTGTGACAGTGAAGTGATTTTAATATGGCCGCCAACCAAATTTCCAAGTCACCCACTAAAACTAGTTTCCTCTCGCACTGTTTTGTGCATAGGTTTTGAAATCTTGGCACTTTGGTTTTATGAAGTGTATAGTTTTTGTGAAATGATTTTCAAATAAAGAGGGAATGGTTTGGTTTATGAAATGGCATAAATGAATTTTCATAATTATTTTGAAATGTAAAATGGAGTGCTTACATCTCTTTGAAAGCAGAAACTATATTGAAGTTGGTTTTGAAATGTGTTTCCAATAGAATTTTCTAAACAATCAAAGTGTGTTTCAATGGGATGAGATGTTTTGAAATTGATGTGAATATCATGAAATTGAGTTATTTTATAAATGGTTGTGACTTTCTGAAAATTTTTGTATGATGTGAGTTGGGATTTTGATATCGTGGTTAGCGGTTATGAGAAAAAAGGATGTGTTGGTTGACCGTTTTGGTGTTGAAAAGTGGAAAAAAATTTATTTTAACCTTTGATATTTGCATTAGCAACCACATGCATGGGGTTATATGGGATGATTGATGGTTGATGGAATGACTGGATGAGTTCTGGGAAGGATATGAGGAGGGTGTCTGGTGTGGCCCAAAAACCTGCATGTGTGAGGCGCATGGGGTACCATTGGTGGATACACTTACGGCTAAACTGTTCATTCTCAAAGAATTACTTTTAATGAAAAACATGATGTCTTGATGAATATTTTTGTATGGTTTGTATTATGGGTTTTTGAAAATGTTGATGTTGTGGTATGTTTTGATTCCAAGAACCCCTTCTGTTTGAACTTTGTTTTGGGTTTGTGTTTGGTTGGAAAGCTGTGTTGTAGGGACAAGTAGTGGTCTCTTTTGAAAAATGTTTTGGGATGCCTTTACGGTGGTTCCCTTCAAGTGTTTGGAGCTGGTTTATGGCTTGTTTTGACCAATGAACCAGATTGGTTGGGACCTTGGGCTCTCTCATTGGATAAGGTACGGACCCATTAAAGGTTAACTCATAACTAAAGCGTAACCCAGATTGTTTATCCATTGGAAAATCCTCCAGTTGATCAATATAAGGAATCGATTTCTTGAGCTTTTTAGATTGAGTATACACCCTTTCCTTTATTGGTTTTGTGTATCCTCTTGTAGTGGGAGATTGATTATGGATGGTTGAAAGTGACCATAGCCTCTTAAGTTTCCTAATTTTTCAAAGGTGGAAGTGTTCTGGGGTTGTTAGCATGGATGAGTATTTGGATAGTGTCTAAGAGAAACTATCGGTCCTTCTTTGTCTCTTCGAAGAAGAAGTTCATGTTAAACTACTAGTGTGGGAAATCTGGTCATGAGAGGATATTATGGCCACTTTAAGAATTGTGTGTTGTTTGGGGATGTTGTACAAGTTCCCCCTCTATTCATTGTTTATATCAGTCGCAATGGTCATGTTCGGTGATTCCTTGTGATGTCATCTACTCGATTGACTGTAAAGGTGAAAGTTGGGCAATCATCTGAGAGTCTCTATTATGTTGGGAGAATGTCTCCCTTGAAAAAATAATAATAATAATAAATATTCCATTTTAGAGGAAGTTGAGTATAAGTGTTCTTTACTTCTATTGTTTCTCACCCAAACAAACAAGGTGCGATGTTTGTACATCTTCTAATCACTTGTTTCAGTGAAATATCGAGTTAGGGTAAAGTGAGTTTGGAATGTGTTATGTCTTGGAAAAACATATCGGGGATTGCGGTGTAGTTGTTGTATACAACGAATGAAGAATTCTCATTCAGCTGGTTTCCAAAGCCTAACTGCGAGGCCGAAGATGATTCAATATTTTGAGCTCCAGCCATTGGTCCCGGAGAGAAGTTGGTGTGTAGTCTGGGGAAACCCCAGTGTCATTTAAACCCTTGTGCAATATCCTATCCTCAATATTAAATATAAGAAGTGTTTAAACCTATGGTGTCATCATATTTCTTCTACTGTTCATGTTCAGTGGAAATAGGTGGAGGGCCTTATACCCATGTCATCTCCCAATGATATTCCCTCCCCCTTTGGTTTACATTGAGTCTTTAGAATAAGGTATGAAGTTTGGCTAGACAGGTTGACCACACGGTTTGCACTTAGTTAGTAGTGACCATGACCCCAGAAACAACATGTAGATAGAAGAATCTATACTGTTAGTTCATGGTGTCCCAAACCGTGCAGACTAACCATGTGGTCGTCCCAACACTTTATATTTTGGGGTCTTTCTATATCGGCCCATGCTGGTCGATTAAGATTGTTTGTTCTTATGGTGGGGAGCCTATTTTTTTCCCCGTACCAAAAACTTAGACTTATCCATGGTCAAGGATTGGTGGTTGGTAGTCTCATTCAGATCTATCAAGCTACATAAATCTTCCTTAGGTATGCATTGAGATTGGAGAGTGCCCAATGGTTTAGTTATAGCAAGGTATGTGTAACCTTGTTCGATGTTGTTGTTCGTTTGAGTGAATTGCTTGAGTCTTGTTCGGATAGTGTTTGAGGAGTTTTCCTTTGGGATAAAGCCTGAATATGATTGATTGTTTCAGGAAAGTGGTGTATGATTTTGTTGTGAATTATTCATTCCTTAATTGATCAATGGAGGTGTTTTGGCCTTTGGGGGCGAAACCTGGAAAGGGAGTACATCTTGGTTTATCAGTTCGGTTTGGCTTTTGTATATGGCCTTTCTTTAGCTTTTTGGGGACGGAATGTTTTCATGGTGGGGAGAATTGTCACATACATGACTTAATTTGAAGTTAAATTTCATTTATTTTCCTTTCATTCTTTGTTTTGGATGGTTTTCAAAGGTTTTATGGAGAAATAGATGGCTTTTAATGAATTGGGCCAAACCATGAGCCCAATTCCAGATTTAAAAATAAATTTTGTTTCATTTATAAATTTTTTATTTTTTGATATTTTTCCCTCATTCCAATTCCAAAATGTTCTCCTATGACCTATTAAGACCAAAATATAAATTTGGATCCTTTATAAATCCATAATCATGGTGGATATGGGTTTTTATTTAAGATATTGGGCCTGCCCGAAGGCCCATTTCTTGCATTATAAATAATGGTTAATGTCTTTATATATCCTTCATTATTTGCGTTTTTTCGGTGATTCCACCTCCCCATCGACCCTAAGAAACCCAGGCGCGCTCTCATTTCCTTTCCCCCCCTCCTTGGAGCTCTTTGAAATCACGAATTAGGGATGATCTTCATAGGGTGTCTCAAATCGGCCAGAATTGAAGAGGTAACTTCATATCTTCTTATCTCTCTCAATTCTTACTCTTTTCCATCCATTCCAGTTCCTAAATTACCAACTAAATCTTGTTCGAGCAATACCTGAATTTTGGTTGTTTTCAATTTCATAATCTATTGTTTTTGGAATGATTAATTCAGGATACTTCAAGTAGGCGAGTCTATTTCTTTCATCTTTCAAATTGCTTAGGGTTTCTTCCCTAATTATTGAATTATAAAAATTCTAGAAGTTAGGTATCATGCCTAGGATATAAATTACTATATTTTTGGGTGAAATATTGAGGTTTTAGGTTTCTTTTAACTTCTTTGAGGTGCGGCGGTCATGCGGTTGATGTTTCGCCCCAATATTTGAGGGGTTTGACACATTTGGTAGGCGATTCCATGGATAACAATTTAATGATGAGTTATTTTGCTTGATTAAATTATTTTACATGTTCCTTATGTTCTGATCATTATGAGAAAACCATTTTTTGTAGCAATAGTAAAGCATTTGTTTTTAAATTTATATTTTTGCTTGAAGTGTTTATTTTTCAAATGTATTTCATGTGTTACCTCTTGTGGTAGTTTTGTAAAATGTGGAAGTGATTTATTAGTTGTTGAAAGGGGCTATCAATTATGGTTGGGCAATTATATAGTTCCACGTGGGCCTAAAAAGGGGGTGTATTTGAATGGTCTTATTTGTATAACCTTGTTATACTCCTTGAAAGTGTTTTATTGATTTGTGTGTTCTCATGGGTATCTTTTGTGATATTATTCAAGGGGATTATATAACAATTGAAAGCGGATTATTACATGTTGATTGGGATTCCAATTCTATTTTGTTAGGGTCTTGGTGTGATTTTGGCTTAAAAAGAGTTTTTTGAAATGGATTTTATGTGCAAAGTTTGGGTATACTCTTTATAATTGTTTTATGAAAGTTTTGAATGGTTTATTGGGTTGTGTAATAGGCGAAACTATATCAGCAAACTGTTTTGGTTGGAGTATATTTTTAAAAGGTACATTTTATTTGTGAAAATTCTGTTATGTGATATGTATCATCTTGGAAATATTTTATTAAATTGTTTGAAGGATATATTGATGAGTGAAAGTGATGTGAAAGTGATGTGGAGTGTTTTGTGTGAGTTTTATGTGAAAAAAATGAATTTTTGATTATGAAAAAAGTGTTATTTTCCATGTGTGTGGGCTTTTATATGAGTTTAAATATCTTGTAATTGTTTTATAAATTTTTTTAATGGTTTCGTAGATGTGTTGAAGAAATGTGAAATGTGTTGTGGGCTGTATTGGTATGATTCAGATTTCAAAATCATTTTGAATGAGAAATGGATTTTTGTGACTTGTGTGGTATACATATGGGTTGTTTGGTGAATTTCTAATGTGGAAATGATATTTTCATGTTCAATGTGTATTTATTGACTTGTTGAACTTGTTTGAGCACAAGGGGAAAACCTGGGTATCTAGGTGGGTGGACGTGTACGAGTATGCCAGTGAATCTGTGGGGATTGGCCTCAGTTTCACTTAGAAAGATTGACGCTTACAACTCTAACTAAAATATGATGATGATGATTGTGGACCACTAGGTTATGGGTATGTTCCATAATAGTGGATCGTGCATTAGAATGGATATATGTGATGGTTACTCTCACTGAGATACGACGTACTTGGGACCCACAGCTAGCTAGTGCCTAGGGGTAATTTCCTATTTCTTGTGCTCATTATTTACTTTGTACTTACTGTCAGCATATGGTATAGTTTGCTGGAAAATTCACTAGTGTTGAAATTATTTTTAAAAGTTTTTATTCTTAATGATAGCCCACTTGAAAACTGTTTTTATTCAGAGTTGCATCTTTTAGAAATTGTAACTAGATTTTCATGTTTTTGAAAACACGCATGCTTTTCTTCTTTAAATGTCTATCACATGGAATATTTTAGTGTTGTTATCCTACTGGGCATTGGATCACACCCTACTTACACCCCTGGGTGTAAGTAGACTTGTTTATTTTTGTTGTCGCAGGTTGGGTACAGTTTTTTTGTTCCAGTGGTTCGGGTTTCTAGCAGGTCCTTGCTGGTGAAGTCTTGTGGAGGTGGCTTGAGGGTGGTGCCTCGTTCCATGAGGGTTCTTGGGATATCTGTATTTGGTTTTGTACCTTTGGTATAGAACTTTTGAGTTGTTTTAAGCTATTTAATTCAGTTCTGAATTTTTTTAAAAGATTGTTTGGTTTGAAAAATCCAGATTTGTTTCATTGTATTCTTTTGTTGTTTTATGTTTATAAACTCGGGTAAATCATTCCCAATTTTCATTTTATGATACCCGGGCACTTTTTCCAGCTCATGGGGATTGGGAACGCCCTTCTCTCCTTGTCACGGGCTTGGTTTGGTGCCATTTTTGGTGGCGATCGATTCGGTTCGTGACACCTCATAAGATACTGCAACTAGAGGCTAGATCGACAATGAGATGGAATATTCCTGTGCATCTTCAATTTCTCCTTCACCAGAATTGAGGGAGATAAAATTTTCATGTGTATCACATTAAATTGGGATTTATAATCAATGAAATCTATGATATAAAAAAATTTATTATAAATATTTTTAATTGTGGAGATGAATAATGTGTGATGATTATTTTAAATTTTTGTGGGTAATTCAAAAAAAATGTAGATGATTTTAAATTCGAATTATAAAAGCATGTAAATTTTAAAAAATAATATATTTCTTTGGGTTTTATGGTGTCATGTGAAAAACATAAAAATAAGTAGTGATTATCACTAATTGAAGAATCAATAGAAGAATAAGAAACTATTATTTTGAACACAATTAAATCTATCAATGAATATATCATCACCTTGGGAACATTCATGGGCTCCACCTTTCTTGTTATTGGGCACTACAAGTTGGTCAACGTAATGGGAAAAAATTAATTCCCATGCTAATATCTCAACATTTAAAACATGTTTTTATCTATTTTACAGTATATAAAAATAATCCCTCGCATCTCTGAGAGAAAAAACTAATGATATGAAAATGTCACAAAAGTGGAAGTAAGTATACATGTCCACCTTTTCAATATTAGTTTCTAAAAAATTAGGTTTCATAATAATTATATTGAAATTTTCTACCATTTATTTGGGACCAACACATGTAATATTAGCTACATCTATTCTTTCCATGACCTTAGGGACCAGGGAAGTGACAATGGAACCGAGATCAGGGACCATGCTTTGTACTTTAGAACATCTGACTTCAATTTAAGGTCTCTACCTAGGTAATTTTATAATGTAAGGGTTGATTAGGTGGAAGCCAGTAAGATAATAAATTACTATGTTGTAATGGTATGTGGTGTAGGCGTTCATTCCCTAGATCAGGTCTAATGCATTTCCAAACTTTTCTAATGTAATCATGTCTTCCTCGTATTATTTTCCATTATCTATCACCATTTATGATACGTCTTCTATACCTACTGGAAGAATTTAACATAATAGATCATTATATTTTTCAGATATCAAATAGGAAACACATAAAAAATTAATTTTATTAATATTTTAGATTTAACATATGTTTTTAAATTTTGTCTGTGTGTATAATACAGATATTAAAATTTCATATTCATTATCACCTAATAACTTGTGTTAAAAAGCACAATACAAGCCAATAAAATAACAAGTTTGAAAATAATTATAATGTAATAACATTAATGTTAAAGAAAAAAGGTTTTTATATAAAACAAAAAAAATGAAAAATAATTTATATAAATATGAAAAATAATAGAATGAGAACCTGCAATGTATAGAAAAAAACAAACATGATAATGAATAATTATCATCAAGACTATGTAAAATCCCATCGTAAAATTATTTCTTTAGAAAATATACCCAATCATTAATTTTTAACATTTTTCATGGTGGTCATGAGAATATACTATAATATATATTAAATACATAACATCACTGATGTGATTTGTGGTTGTCAAACTTTGTCTTTATAAAACCAAAACATCACAATTTCCCGAACCATATTAAATGATCAAAAGAAAAAATATCCTTAAAAGGAACTTCTTAGAGAAATAAAATTAAAATAATATGAATAAATCTATTTATGTGTTGAAGGAGGAACGCCACATTAATTCAACTATATAACATATAAACTCTTTCCCCAAACATTAAAAACCAATTTTTCTACATATTGAGGTGAAGAGTAAATAAAACTATTATGATGAAAACAATGTAAACTGAAATAAATAAATAGAACTCTATGGTATCATTTACAGGGTTCTGGTATGTATTCACATGTATAATGTAGTTATAATTAGTTATCATTCATTCAATTTTTATGTTAGCAAAAATATATACCCCTTGCGATCATAGGATTCATCCCATAAAATAAATATATTTCTAAAAGACAAACAACTCATGTTTTGATATGGGGTTAGGATGTTACCATACATATAAAATAGAGGATAATGTTAAGATTAAGTTGCCTTATATGAATTGGATTATTATTTTTGGAAGTAATGCTATTGTGTTCATGACTTTTATTGTCTTACCAGTAAATTTTACAAATTCTTCAAGACATAGAATTTTTCCAAGACCCATTAAACCTATTAGGTAACATAGATCTCGAAGGTATAATTTTTATGGTTCATATACACATTTATATGTATCATATAGAAGAAACTCATTATCATTCATTCCATTTTTAGGTTATCTCACACATATACCTCTACCAAAATATATTTGTGGGCTGTGAGCATAAAATTAATTTGTTCAATTCAAATAATAACATTCATATATCCCATTATATATTGGGTCAGTGAATATAATATAAAATAAATAAAATAGTAACAATCTGTATATAAGTTTCAATGTTGGTCCTACAATTATAATAACATCACAATGATATATAACCATGTATCCATTCAAATATTATATAGAATCATTTATATTAAAAAAAAGGTTTTCATTGTGTCCCAGTTATTATAAATTCCATATATCTATTTTAATTTTGAGAAGTTCTTATAGGATTAGGCCTTGTATCCATATGGATGATAAAAAAGACTTTGACTCTATAAATTGTGACTTCAGACATGAATTTATTCAAATGTTCAGGTTTGGATATTATTTTTTGGCTAGTTTAAAATTCACATCAACTCTATTAGGTTTTCCACCCGAGTATATGATAACCCAAAGGGATACTTCCCATGCTCATGTATGGTCGGGGTAGGTGATCCCCTTTATAATGTTCTATTTATAAATGATAAATACTTTCTATGTACTTCGATTTTTAAATGGTTGAGCAGGGATTGATCAAACATATCCAATAAATCGTATTGTTTATGTTAATAAAAATAACATTTAAATATTTCATAAATGGTTATTTATATGTTAAATTCTTTAATAAAATATAAATATAAACCTTATGGACTTTACGGTCTAAATATATTACCATATAAGATAAAAAATTAAATAATATAATCATATAAACACATATTTTCATGATGAATTTAAAATTAAAATCACTAAAACATCAAAAAGAAAAGAGAATTAAAAATGAATGTAATATCATTCAATGTGTTTTTAATGTAGAATTAAATAATACATGAAATTAATTATTAAATATTATGTGGGAAACACTCTCCTTAATAATTTTTAGGATATCGAAATAAGCTTCAAATTGTTTATAGAAATAAACACTCAACTACAAAGTCCACTTTCAAAAAACTAAAAACTAATTCATTCAATTTTTACACACAAAAGTAGTTATGTATATTGAGTGAGAATGAAATACTTTGTAAATATCAGAACAACCAATTTTAACTCATGGAACTAGAATGTGAATATAAAAATAATATTTTAATGCCAAAAAGGGACAATTACCTTCCATGATAATTAATCCATGACATGGAATTTCATAAATCATCTCACCATAAGCCACTAATAAGTGACCATTAACATATCATAAACATAGAAAAACACAGTTAATACTAAAAATATATTACTTGAATAATAAACCAACATATTACATTAAATGATTATAGTGAAAATTCATGTTGTCATTTCATTCCATCTGCATAGCATGTGAAATCAACAAGGAAATACAAATCCATTCCGTATGTTAATGATTACAATTTTTGCATCCAAATACACCTACTGAACCTCTAAGAAGGTCTCAATATCCAATATTTCATTTAATAGTTATTTACCCAACCATTACACAATTATTATTCCATTGTATCCAGTTATTTTTTAGTTTTCAGCTTTATTACATATATATTCAACATATAAATCTCACTATGAAAACCTCGTTAAGGAACATCATCGCACATTCAAATTTAATTCAACAATGTTGGATTGACATTCTTATCCCTCACATATACTAATTTTGACATATGTAAAAAACCATTATAGTATAATATGTACCGTATAAAACCACCAAGATATGTTTAACATATCAAGCAAGACATATCAAAACATATAATTCCACCACACCACCACCACCCACCATCCAGTACCCCCTACCCATAACCTACAACCGCCTCTGCCCCCTCAGACCATGCACCCCCTCTCCCCCCAACCTGCACAACACCAACCCCTCCCCTCCAACACCCATCCAAGACCCCCCCCCCCGACACACACACCCTACACTTCTATCTACCACACTATACAATACTTTCCTTGCTCCCCCCCCCTCCACCCCTCTAACACCCCCGAGCACCCACAAGCATCCCCCTCAAATTAATCATTAATTGATAGTAATGACTCCTATTTTGAGACAGTAGAAATGTATATAGAAAGGAAAATGGATCATACATATTCCTAGAAGACTCATACGATAGATACCTTTAATTAATTATCATCACTCAAATCTAAATTTATATAAAATTTATAGTGGATCGAGGACGTTTAAAAATAAACTACTTCCTTAAAAAATTTCACAAACTATTTTAAATAATAATTTAATCTATAAATATCAATATCATACGAGTACAAATTATCTAATACATTGGGACTCTAAACTCTCTATTCATCCTTCTTTAACATCGGATCATAACATATTGTTCATTTTATTTACTACAACCATCTCTTCTCATAATTAACACATATCATAGAAAACACTTATATATCCTATGAAACTATCTGTTAAAGTAAGGAAATCAAAATCAATAATATTTTATTGGGGTTACCCGCAAGGTTTTCAACTCTTCTGAACACCATTTCTATTATTTGTGACTTCTTTTATATATATAATAGAAGTATACTCTTTATATTTACCCATAATTCATGAATAGATCTCATGGTTTTCTTTGGTTGGCCTAATAGTATTCCAGTACCCATTTCTCTATGAAATATATTAATATAGGCAATGACGGTAAATATAAACATATAAAATTCAGAATAAAAAACATTTATATTTATGACATACTTGAGAACTATTCCAGTTGAGTTGGATTGTTGTTTCATTATTTTTTCTTTCCTGGAAAATTAAAGATGAACATTAATTATGTACCATTTATGTGACTTTAATCCAAATTACATAATAATTAAAAAATCCACCCTATTTGTAACACCCCAATATTTCATAGTACGTTATTTCTTCAAAATAATTCAACAACTTGCACTACACACAACATTGAGTTCAAGAGCACCACAACATACGAAACTAGCCCTTCAAAAGTGGTAATGAATATATTATCTAAATTTTGAACTATATATAATCCTTATACTTTTATAATCCATATTATAAATTTCTTAGACATAATGTATGAACTAATTCATTTTTTCAGATAAAAGAATTATTTTCCAAAAAAAATCACTTTTACCGCCTTTTAATGGTGAACCCTTTTTAAATACAATATTTGAAACATTTATATATTAAATTTGACAAAATAAAAATCTTCTTTAGAATGGAGACATAATAATTTAGTTTCAATAAATTTTTGCTGTTTTTTTTTTGATAACATTCATATTTGGGTGAATAGTGAAAAAATACTATATTTTGACTGAAAAAAACTTTTTTAATCAAATTAATTTATAGTTTTAAATTATAAATTTTAATGGTTTGGAAGTATAAATAGATTATATTTTTACTATTTAATCCAATTCGGGTAATTTTAAGTAATTTCACTTTGAGATTAGACATAAAAAAGTGGCAATATTTTGATAGATATTGTTTCATAAAAATACGTCTTTTGGTTTTGACAACGGGAATTAATTTTAAATTAATAAATGAAACTGATATATTTTGAATTTCTTAAAATAGACTTCATTTTTGGATTTGAATATCGAAATTAGCCTAGAGTGAATTTTTGGTATTTTTCTGAAAACGTTCAAATTTTTATGAATAGTGAAAAGACACTGAGTTATTATTTAAAAACAAATTTTTATTTAAATAATTATTTATTTTATCTAATTTTATTTAAGGTCAAAATAGATACATAATACCTATATAAGTTCAACGTAATTCATTGGAGTCAGTTTATTATAATTTTAGATATATTAGAATTTTATTGAACTTTTCACTGTCTTTTACCCAAATCCTAGGAGAATTTGCAAATTAACATAAAACTTAATTTTACCACATCTATGAGTTGAATTTCAAAAATTCTATAGGCACAATTAATATCAAAGTGTAATATTTGGTTGAATACGATAAAAATAATTTTTGGCGAATAGTAACTTTTTACTTTTATTTACCACTATTAAAAGTAAATAGGGTAATTAAGGGTAACAATGATATTAATATTACCCTAAAAATGTCCTAATTCTATTGGAAAAGTGTACGTTGACCAAAAAATAACTTAGGAAGAAAAAATTATCATTTAGGACCACTTGGATTAGATTAAGACATTTATTATTATTTTATTTAAAAAGAGTTAAAAGTGTTAAAATCAATGTTTAATAACTAAATCATTTTTGATACAGGGTCATACATAAGATAAATTCGACTATAAATATTTATTAGAAAGGTATATAGATTACCTACATAAGAAAATTTTATTTATAAATTTTAGAGATTAAATAATGAAATTTATTAATGACACAATGATGATGTAGTAATTACCATATTAATGAAAGAATGAA
The DNA here is from genome assembly GCA_963277665.1 of Viscum album. Lineage (NCBI taxonomy): Eukaryota > Viridiplantae > Streptophyta > Magnoliopsida > Santalales > Viscaceae > Viscum > Viscum album. The sequence continues at coordinate 273,226,384 of OY728129.1, read as the reverse complement.
ATAAATGGTATTATAAATATTAAAATAAATACAATTTCAATGTTTTTATGGAATCCACTAATTTTATATGTGAATATGACATGTTAGTATTGATTAAATGTATTTTTGTGATGTAATCATACTTCTATTATTTTATCAGAAAACAAATACCAAATGGTGTCAAAATTGACATAAAATAGTTTTAGAAACAAATATTATATTATTAATTAATATAATGGGACTTAAAATCTGAGGGTCAGTAAAAATGATTAAATAATAATATATATGACATTAATGAACTAATTTTGGTTCTATTGGTAGTATATTGTATGTTTATTAACCATATAGTGTAAGAATACAAGAAGACACGTTAAAAGTTAAATTATTTAACTTAGAGTTAAATCTAAATGATAAGGTTACAATTGTAACATAAACTTGTCTAAAACATATTGGATGAGATTATTTCTACCCATCCCCACCATATCCTAGAAATAAGTCACTTTGGAGCCATTATAAACTGAATATTAATTTATTATAAAATAATATTTTATGTTTTTTCAAAGGTGCCCCTCACCCCTCTTATAAAAGGGAACTTCCCCTTCTCTCAAATTCACACCTTCTAAGCCATTTGGATCAGCCAAACCCATCCCAAATACCCTCTCAACTATCGTCCCTTAAACCTAGTTTCCTTATATATATCATAAAGCCATCCTATGGATCCCTTTTGATCAAATCAAAAGGAAGAACACGAAGAAGATGTAATGATTTCACCACCCTCTTTGAAATTCCTTTCTTCTTCCGCTTCCTTTTTCTTTGTTGTTTCCATTCTAAAATAATAAATCCAGTATCTTCTATATACTATGATGTTATTATAATTGTGGTACAAAAAAATTCATTATTCTATCCACCCTTTGAATGACATGTCACTATACGTGCGTCAGTACGGCTTACCATCTCCATGTCGTGGTGTAATTGTTTTTCAATACATTATTATTTGGATGGGTATAATAATGATTTTTATTTGATTTAAATAATAAATATAAATGATAAGGATTATTTATATATTATATAACATCCAATTATATATTATTTTCATATCAAAATAATGATATTTTTTCTTGTGCGTACTTACGGATTACCGTCTCCATGACGCGATGAGTTTCATTTCCAAGTTCATCATTCATCGATGATTATAAAAATATATATATTACTAATAAGTATTTAATATATGAAATAATAATGATACTGGAGATATATAAATATATATATATGTATGTGTCTACTTAAATATATCTTATTCACTTAGTTTTGATCAGTACAAGTTGAAAACCGAAACATCGTTTATGCGTATGTACGGACTACCGTCTCCATAAACGGTGTTTTCCATTTCATATATATGCCAATTATAAATATATATATTCTAAATATTTATGATATAAAAATCATGTTTTATATTCTGCAAGTATTTAAATCATGATCTAAGTGATACAATCAAGAGTAATAAGTTAAAACACGTACGATAAAGAAAGCGATTGTTGCCCAAAATATTAATATAACATGGAAATTATTATTAAATGTGTTCTATAAAGTCACAAATGAATAATTTATGATATAATAAATATTAATATGGTTCTGGTATAATTTAATAACATACTATCGTCTTCATACAGGAGGTTAAACGTACCCTCTACTAAAGGAAAGTGATAGGTAAGGGGTTTTCATCTCACTCCTTATTCCCGTGAGATTCATGCCATATTTCCACTATTACCATTTGTGTGGTGTATGTACTACCCATAATTGTATTGTTTGTATAATAAAATTTACTTTATGTGTATTTATATATTCATTTTATTGTACTTCTTTCATGGGGTGTATGTTTCGTAAGTTACCAAATTGGTAAGGGTTAATTACTCAATCTCATTATTATCCGATATTGTTTATGTGTAAGTATTTACTGGAATGTTTTTATCATCCATGTCCATTTTTCATAAAAATGATTTCAAAATGAATATTTTAAGAATTTTTGAATGGTACTATTTGTCAAGATCATAATTTTAAATGTTTTAAAGAGTTATATTTCTAAATCTTTTTAATTAATGTACATGTTTTCAAAATGATTTTAAGGATTTATGTATATGGATAAGAATGTTTTGAAATGATAATTCTTATCAAAAGAATCAAATTGGTATTGGACACTTTGATTTAAAAATCTATTTTAAATTACGTCCTTTATAAATGAGTGACTTTTAAATGATTTTACAAAATGGATATTTCTCTCAAAAAGTTATACTCATCATTTTCAAATATGTCAGCATCCTTTACTGGATATTAATTTTGATTGAGGTTTATTTATTATAATAAAATCTTCCATATTTTATTGAATGAGTTATGATATGATTTAATGTAGATGTTATATTTTATACTATTCATGGTTTATAGTTAATGTATTAACATTTCTTATGCTAGTTTTAATTCGAATGATTATGTTATGTTTCAACTTTTTCATTTCAGGAATGCGGTGGACTTAGTAAGTGATGGTTGGAGCCAGCTATAGCTCCTCAATTCATTAGTAGGTCTCATGAGACAAACTAGTTTCTTGGCACAAGGCCTTGACAAAAAAATTATTTGTATTCTTACCACGAGGCCTTCACTATGTGGTAATGATGTCCGGTATTACGCATTCCCACTTTGTGAAATTAGTTATTACCTGTGATTATTCAACTAGTAGAATATCCATGTTCATGTTTATATGGTAATGTTTCATTTATTTTTACCATATTATATTCATGTTTATGTATAAAAGGCTGTTGTTTTTATTAAAAATCTTTCCTTAAAAGTTTATAGCTTCCGCTAATTTATTTACCCTTACTGAGCATCTGACCTCACCCCTTTCTTATGTTTTATTTTCCCAGGATTCCAAAAAGTGTATTATGATTGATATGCAGCATTAACCTAAAGGAAAAAATGAAATTATCAATGAAATATCTATGATGTGTTTTATGATTCAAATTGTAATTTAATGTTAATGTGTGTAATCTATTTTCCAAGACTGCTAAACTGATCGGTCCTTTGGGACTTGATTCCTTGTAATCATGTAAATGTATTAAAATAATGCACCGGCTCGGGATAACTGGGGTCGAGGCATTACACTATTTGAAAAACTCTTCATCCCCTTTAGTATGGACTCACATTTTGTTCTCCATAAAATATTCTGGTAAACTATTATAATAATCCTCAAATAAAAAAGAGCCTATTAGTAAAGAAAAAAATGCAGTTACAAATTATCTATTAAATTTATTTATTTAATCAAATATTTTTGAAAATAAGTCCACAACACTGAATTTTCATGCTACATATAAACATAAAATCAAAGGTTTTCCAAAATGGGTTCTCATAGATAATAAATTAAAAACACGGACAAATAAGGGAAAGAAACTAATAGTACAAAGAGAAAAGAATAAAAATGGAAAATTGGACAACATACCATCAGATGAGGGAAAGAGGTGGTAGAGGATCCGCCTTGGAGAATAATCTTTGACAAGGTATAATGGTTCAGTTAGTGTTAGATAGAATTCAATATAATAATAATAAAACATAACTATAACTTAAACAGACATACATTAAAATAATAAAAATTCTATATATGTTGAAATTGAAAGAAACATCACAATAAAATTCAATATTACAATAATCATACTTAACTGCAAAATAAAAATCCTCATATTAAGCACCCAAAAATATAATTTACATCAATAGTGAGTCTTAATATTAGAGTCATCAGAATCATGATAACCCTCATCCATTCCTCCTATAGAAACACCATCCAAACCTCTCACACCACCACCATCATTATTGGCACCAGTATTGGAACTGACACCAACATCAGTATAGATACTAGATCATACTCATGCTCTAGCTCCAGCTCTATCTATACTTCCAGTAGAGGAATCTACATAAGAAAAATTCATCAACATAAAATAGGCATCAACGGTTGCATCTTCTTCTGATGGAATTATAGAATAATGGGAAGACATAACATTCATCATATTTTATGTTATCACATTTTATTATTTTTGAGATGTTTATTTGAATTTTGAATTTATTTATTCCACTATAACCAAAACAAAATTGGTACGTAGAGAAATGTTGTTGGAGGACTGTAATAGAGATGGTATAATATTCTTCCCAGGTCTACAATGAACTCTGCCCAGATGATCATCTATTAATAAATGATGTAGATGATCATTTGGGCCCAAATTGATAGGTTATTTTTTGATAATGACTCCAAATAACTTGACTGATTGATATATAATATAAATTTAAATTATAATATAATATAAGAAATTAAATTCCATAAAAATAAAATATATTTAATTATAATTATAATAGCTTTCTCGGTGTCAGTATTTTCCCCACGACCATCATATTTTCTGCATGTACAAAACAAAATAGATTTTGGAACATGAAATTTGATATGAAATTCCCTTTTTGTTAAAAAATAAAACAAATAAAACAAATAAAAATAGTAATTCATAAAAATTACACTAATCTAAGAAAAAATATTTAAAATGATAAATTACATTTTCTTGCTAATGATATGGGACTAAATTGTGTCCACGAGTATAAATGTTTTTCCTTCCACTCTGAATTAATCAATATAAATTTGATTTATCTAACATACATATTATTATATAATTTCATTAACATAAATAAAACATGTAATTTATAAATTAAAAATTGTATTCTAATAAATAAAAGAATATATATATAAGTTCAACTAATACCGTAAAACCTTAGAATCTACTAATACATAATCCTCTCATTATATTGTAACATTGGTCAATCATGAATCACTAGAATTTTTCATGGTTTGAACCAACTACCTATATCTAAAAAACATTTATGTCATACTTTAACACTATCCACATTTCACCTAATTAAATTTACCTTAAAAACATAGAATATTTTCCATTAGGAAAATTATATCAGAGCACAATTTGAGAGAATATTTGTTTTAAAAATATTATAAATTAATATATATAAATTCTTCATCACATTACATAACCAGATCTATACCCATGTATTCTTCTATATTTTTTCTCTAACTTCTACCCAAATTATTTGTTGAAACAGAATGATATTGTTTTCTATACAATGTGATCCCATAAATCTTTTACCATCCATGTCATTTTTTTCAATTATTGAACTACCACGTTGTATACAACCATGATTTTCATGTGTTGTTTCCATACACTCTCATTTTGGTATGGCCTCATCATCTATTAGAAGCTTGTGTAAATCATTGACAATAATAATAACAGAAAATAATATATATGAATTTACTATTAATCACTAATAGTAATTTCCAAAAAGATACCAGCGGATGGTGGATATGCTGACCCCTGATGTGTTGCGTAAAGAAGAGGGTAATTAGAATCTATCATAGGTGGCATATCTACAATAGGGTAACTCTGTATAGTATATGATTATAAGTGTACTGATAAAGGGATAAAACCTGATAGGTAATCTTCTATGGATAAGGGTGGATATGGATATGGATATTTTGGTTGGATATATGGGTGGTGCAATACCTAGTAAAAGGGATGGTTTGAATGGAAAAATAGAAGAGATGATATATGATAACTATTGTCCTATGTGGCTGAGGGTGGAAACATATATGGAAAAAGAGGGTATGTAAAGTATGAAGGTGGGATAATTAGAGGATGACCTCTTGGTGACTCAAGCAGTATATTACTATGATAAACTATTGATTAATTAGTGTTGTATTTCTTCCATACTATCAGTAGTTGGGGAATAAACATACCATATCCTCGATGATGTAGCCAAAAATTACCTAGATGACAAAATAAATGAATGATAACATGCTATATAATATGAAAGACCATAATATTCAAACATATACTATACATATAGTGGTTCTCAAAGAAGACATACAATATTCATTTTATTGTATTATTTTACTTCATCTCGTATCATCATATGCAGACATCATAACCTGGAAATTTAAAATTATATTATCATATAAATAGAAATAATAAAAAATGTTAAATAATACAATTGTATCATAAAAAATTGAGATAAAGTTTCATGTGTGATATTTATATTTATAAAATATCAAGGATTTTCTATGTTCAATAATTTCAATAAATGTTCTTAAATAGAAATTGGTCCAGCTATTAATAGTTTTATTTTCGATAATGGTATAAAATAAACTACATAATTTGATATCATATATGAAATATTAAAAAACACATACAATATTGGGATAATATTAGGTAAGTACATATAAATGTGTGAAAACTATCTGTACTCTATGATAATTTATGGTCCACAATCTGTCCTAACAATTAAATCATCTATGTAATCAAATGAAACATTTTAATTGATAAAAAAATGTTCATCCACACCATCTTGGTCATATATGACTTCTTAAAAAATATTTCTTCGAATGAAAAAAAACAATAACCCCAAATTTTTGTTATTAATGTTCAGTTACTTGAAACACATGTATAGCTTGTGGTGAAAGAATATAAGGTTCGTCACTATGATGCAGGCGGTTCATATAAATAACTCTAAATCCCTAGTTATCAATATGAATTCATTACCATTTCCTTGAATTAAACCACTTTCATTTCATCATGTTTACATTACCATGTGCAAAGTAATATAATTAAATGATTCTTTCAACAAAACTATAATATTTTATAGTTTGGGATCAACATTGTCTATCATATGCACTCGTATAAAAATATTATTGTCATGAATATCCTAACTCTGTCATGTGGTGTTTCAATTTTGTTGCACGAATATTTATATAAAATATAAATACATTGAAAACCATTTCCTTACAATCACATAGTACATCATTTGGACCAAAGGACAATGCTCTTATTTCAACTGATACTTCATTCATTATTAGAGTTAAAAACTAAAGGATACCAATATCAATTATTAAATAGACATATGTGATTATGTTATGAGAAGGAAAAAATAAATCAATAACCATTAAATTTAACTAAGAAGAAAAATCTATGATGTGCAACAATTCCTTCCTATTAATATATCGAGAGTGATTTCTCTTTTTTATAAATTCTAAATGTTCTCTAGAGATATGAAATATGAAAAATGTCATAAGATTCTGATTCATACTTGATATAATCATCAATCACACCATAGTTGTATAATGTTGTATGATGAGCCTTTTTTTCACTATTCCCATCATAATGTACACTATGAGTACGATCCAGATATCCCCTCTATTTGTGACATTGAAAGAAAATTCAGAATTAATGGGATTATGTTGCTCATATTTAGTTCTCGTTAGATGATTATACCTCATAGTGACGCTATCCAAGTATGATGAACAAAAATACATGCATTTTTGAGCTAAATAGAATTACACAATGGGGATATTGGGATGATATTAATTTCTCACATAAGATTTCAATTTAAACATCATTTTTTATATAGGATATATCCACCGACGTGAAATAGGACAACCAAAGAAACATTTGTTTGAAGATTCATAGTCAGATGTAACATACCTGTGAAAAAAGATGGTGGGAATATTTTTTTCAGGTCATGAAGAATAATTGATGCATCTCTTTGCAATTTCTAAACAACACCTCTGCTTATTCTATTGGAATAAAGGTATTGATAAAAATGAAATAACATAATCAGAACAACACTAAAATTATGTGAATGTAAATGTCGAATGGAAATGGTAATCAACTCAGGTAAAAATAAATGGCCATCATGGGTTATAACATATTTTAGTTTCACATATTGTGTATTAAACCCTTTTTAAATATCACTTGAATTACCATCTAGAATATTCCTACATTCCAACACCTGCAGAAATTGTTTCTTCTATTCCTTTTTCATTGAATAAAAGGAAAAATAGACATTCCGCTTATTTTGACCAATTAACACATGATGAAGTCTTTCTCTTATACCCCAATATATCAAATCATGGGGAGACCACAAACCATGTTTTTTTATTATTGAAATTTAGAATAGTTGTAAGTAACATCACACAAAAAAATTTCTCGATATTAATTACATCCAAAACATGATGTAATAAATTCGATGTCCAATTTCAAAACTCAAAGAATATGATATCCTTTCATCAATTTCTATTGTAATTCAATTTAACACACCTTCTCGTTATAATATTTGATTGATTTTTTCTATGAACACAATTCAAATAATCAAATCGTTAATAGTATCATTCCCTACAATTAATTTCTATGTATAATATATTTTGATGGAAATATTGAACTATCATTAAATTTCCCTATATGGATGGTCCTTCGGTAGAAATTGATGATGCCCCATGAGGTTAAATGTTTATCGAAACATTAATAATTGGGAAAATTTATTTTCCATACGAATAGGTAATGATAATTTCACATTAGTAATCCAACCATACAACATTCTCTAAGTTGTTAATCATTTATCATTCATAATAAAGCTACATGAAACATAATGCACTCCTTCCAAAATTCTTCATATGCTTGTTCAACAATAATCCAAAGCTCTATTAACTCATCTATTAATTGATGAAAGTATATATGCATTTCATTTCAATGATCATTATGTCTAGATATTAATAAAATCATGCGAGTAAATGGCTTCTTCAAACACATCCATAAAATGAAGTTATAACTGGGAATGAAAACATGCCATGGACTGTGTGTAGAATAAATTTTAAAAAATGGGTTGGAACCATAACAAGACAATCCTAATATAAATTTCATGGGTTAGATAAAAAATTAGGATGTAATATATCACATTTCTGATAGGCCATCCCATCTAAAATATGCAATATTTCATTATTATCCTTATTTCTTTCATCATCATGATATCTCTTTTTTCCATTCCATTTTTTATGACATAAACAGTTTTTGATGTCTAGGAATTAAAGACAAGTTATACATCTCTTTCAATGCTATGATAGATTGAGTTCCATTATTATTAGTCTTCCACCTTGATGTGACACACTGTTTTCACAGACACAAATTTGTATTTTCCTTCTATATTAGACTATAATCTATTAAGAAAGAATGAATATTAATAAATGAAAAGAAAACTTTTTCAACAAACATTAATTCAATGTAATAATTTTTCATAGTACATCCACCATTAGTTAATAAAGCCTTGATAAATTTATGGAGATAGTAAACCACAATATTAATAAATCTATACATTGTTTTCCCAGGATATAATTTCATTACAAACTCAAGTTTGATCATTTTTTCAGTGTCTTAGTATAATCAGGTATTAACATATTCCATCATATTTTTAACACTCTCAATTTTTTAATCCTAATTTATTGATTAAAATTGTGTTTTTCTAATCATTTATTGTTGAACTGGTCTACATGAGGAGTTAACTTCATAAAAAAATTTAAACTGACCTGAAATCAGATTTTCTATAACAATAATTTCCACTGAATAAATGTCGTTAACATCTTGATATTTTTATTCATTGTGAAACAAAAAATTATGTTTTTGAAAACCATGTTTATTGATATGGTAAATCACTCTCTCATGAGTTAATTGTGTTATCCCAACACAATCTAAACACATGCACTGAATAAATCTACCATTTGAATCATTAGTATTTGCAATGTCCAAAAAAAATTGTAACTCATTCTAAAACATATCAATGATTTTATCATCATTGTACATCAAATATATATCCATTTTTAAATATAATAACATATATTAAATAAATAATTTAGAAAATTACATAACATGATTTGTATTGTTTCATTAGATAATAAGTAATCATTAATAACATGTTCTTAAAAAACATGAAAAATATATTTAAAATATGGTTTAGGGAACTGATAAATGATTTAAATTATAAAAAATAATTAATAATCACACATAAGCTCCCATAATATTAATTTATTAAAGTAAAAAGAGTTTATAAGAAATATATGAGATAAAAATAATCAATTACAAAAAAAATTTGTATGGATTCACATTTTGTTTTGATGTTTTGTATTTATTCTATAGAAATTTATTGAAATATAGAGATGTTATTAAAATATAAACCATAACATATAGCATATAGTGACGAGGGATTCAAATAAAAAATTTTATATTTAAGAACTCTATTCCATTTTTTATTTTTTATCATGGAGTATAACCACACATCATGATAAAAGTGGGAATGATATTGGATACTGTTTGATAAATTTTTCTAATCTGATTATTTTGTGTTATTCAATTTTCAACAAATATATTTTTAATATGTTAAATAAAATAAATATATAAAAAAATTTTGGAGTTTGTTTTATTCAATGAATTGTGATCCTACATATGAATTTTATTTATGTGTTCTATATAAAGTAGAATAATCTTTTCATAGATTAGATACTAGACTATTCTCAAATAACAATATACCTCTAAAATTTTCATTTATCTATTCTCATGTTTGGATGATCAATAATACCCTTTATATAAAATATGTTCTACCAATGAATTAAGTGATTTCAGTGTCCTACGGATATCATCAATGGAAATTAAAAATTAATTAACTAAATTATAAATGTATCAAGGTAAATGATACCCTGAATGGTTTTAGAAAATGATCAATGAAGTAAAACACATAACTAGATAGACATTGATATTAATTTTTTAACCCAATATAGATATTTTCATGATTCATGGGGTGGACGAATAGACTCAAATAAAATTTTAATTAAAAATTCATAATTTGAATGATAATATTATTAAACAATTTAAATATAAAAAAAATAAAATTTTAGTGTGAATAGTAAATAAAAAATTATGAATGAGAGTATACAAAGATTCTTATAGTATTTCTAATTAAAAAAATCTCATTTATACACTTAAAACCTCAAAAATCCTATAAATAATAGTACACAATAAATAGACCTCACTTTTGAAGGTAATTGTAAACTCTCTATAATATTATTTAATGATAGTCAACAAACAATACAAACCAACCTACCATTTTAACACTTGATGGTAAAAACCTAACACCTACATTTTTCGGGGATATGGTAGAACCTGTTAACTATTTCATTCCTAGGATAGCATATCCAACACACTAAATTTATATAGAGGTACAACCATATGTTAGTTGAGTGATTACTACTAGATAAAACATTACATTAAAAAATAAATTCATCATATTGAATATTGAATAGTAAAACCAATTAATTTTTTATTATTATTAGTAATATAAAATAACTTGATTTGGCAATTCACACCGTAGATATAGAACAATTCAGCATGGGAATTCATGTAAGAGAAATGAGTAAACAGTGGATTTCAAACATTAGAAGTACATTTATCTCATGAAAGGTATATGTGTCAATTTCAATATGAATGTTTTCGATAATAATATAATAATACGGTTCTTCATATTTCTCACAACAATATAATAAATATTTCCAAAATATCATCAGTTGGCCTCGAATGATAATCAATATAATAAATATAACCCAGATCACCTTTTATGTCTCACATAATTATCAAAATTTTAAAACATTTAATAATTAATGTAAATATTTGAAACATATCTATAAAAAAACTCAATATATTAATATTTAACATTTAAAAATAGTTTTTTAATCCTAACATAAGATACAGAAGAAATAATATATTTAAATTCTATGTAATGTAATGATAAAAGAGACATCCAAATAATATATTCTAACTGAATCAGTCTTTGTGATCATATCTCCATGATAATAACACATTAACATTATATGTTCATCATTTTCTGGTGGAATATAGATGTATCATAAGGACACATATTCATATCCTCACAAATATATCTTTATAATACTACATTTGATTATTTAGTATCTACAATTTGCTTTACTCTTCTCACCGTTCAGTTATTATATATTTCCTTATGTAGTTTCATTATTCCATCATGGAATTTAATAGGATGAATCTTCCCTAAAACCAAGGGATCTATAATATGACTTGTCTTTTTTTATTTACATGAGGATGACAATTTAGAGGATAAATAAAAAGATATATTTTTATCTAAGGCACCCTACATAGATGAGAAAAAACTAAATACCTTTGGGGGTAAGAAAATTCAAGTGTCATGATAGTGGAAGATCCAGATGGAGGAAAAGGATCACCAGGAGGGAGCATGGCTGCATCATATGCATTCTATATGAGGATGTGGAGAGGCCACCTAGTAGAGGAATCAGTGGGTGTTAGTTGTGGTTTCCATGTTTAGTGGATGTGGGGGAGGAGGGACAAAGATCTGAACTCATGGTGGGGTTTCCCCATTCAAAGGCATTGAGGGGAAGCATCATGTGGGGGCACCGTTTTGGAGAGGAGGTTCTAGGAGGAGACATCTCATGAGGGGACCCATCTATGAAAGAGTGTCATATAGAGGTGAGGGGTAATGTGTGGGAGTCACACTGAGAGGATGAAACCTCAATTTGATCAAACCCTATTTTCTATGGGTTTTAGGTCAGATATGGATATAAATTAACCAATATCCATAGACCTATAAAACTATGGCTATGGATCCATTTATATAATTCATTTTTATAGTACTATTAATATTTACTTTCTAACAATTATGTTATCAAGAAAAAGACATTTCCGCTTTTTAATTTATCCCTATACACCAAAATCGACATCAGAAGTATTTGTAGAATCTTTCTACACCATGATATACCGCTAAAGGGTATGTTTAAAACTCTTTTTGAACCTCCACATTCTACTCCACTGGTACTAATGTTTTTCTTTTGAAAAAAACTATGTGCTCCGCACATTGTTAATATCGATCAAGAGCATGCCCTGTAAAAATCTATGCATGTAGGGTCTCACATCCACTATCCCCAAGTTGTACCCTAGTGACATGATGTAAGAGTGGATGAGTAAAAACAATTTACTTTTGGTAATCTGATCCATCTACAACCAAATAGGATAACTATAACTATACCACCTTCTCTGATGCCTCATTCAGCAACCGTGAGCTAGATCTCCTGTTGAGAGAATTGGCCACCACGTTCCCCTTCTTAAGACTATAGTCAATATCAATGTCATAATACAGGAGGAAATATCCCCATATCTTATGTTTCATGTTCACATCCATCTTACATAATAAGTAATTGAGATTCATGTGATCATAGTAGGCAATAAACCGCTCTCTAATAAGGCATTGTCAACATATAATTAATTCGAAGACTGATGATACTTACTCGAGATCATGTGTTGTGTAGTTCTTATCAAGTGGTTTCATATAGTATTATCCATATGAAATTACCACATACTTAAGCATCAAGACACAACCAAGCATCATTCCCTGGTGCATTGAAGATCAATAAATACTCGACACCCTCCTATGTTAATCACAGGATCCGAGACAAATCAAACTCTTACTCAACTACTACAAAACCTTATAAAACTTATATTTCCACACATAAAGATTCCCCTATTTATTAAACACTCATATAGGTTATAATATCTTATATAAATCAGGTATGAATCATCGATAATGGTCAACTAGCTTGAGGATTTTCCGCACCTCTATCATGCTCCAAGAAGGCTCCCATGATAACACAACCTTGACCTAGACCAGGTCTACTTCCACTCCATCCACTTAAATAATGTGTCCCAAAATTTGGACCACCTGAATATAGAATTGGAACGTCAAGATTTTCTCATAAATCTTGTTCTCTCAGAGTACATATAGAACCATCTTTATGTGTCTCATGTTCTCTTCCTCGGACACTGAGTACACAAGGATATCTTCAAATAAGACAACAACCAACCAGTCTCAGTAATACTGAAATATTTAGTTTATGAGTCCCATGAAAACTACTATGGTGTAGACAACTCCCAAGGGAATCACCATATACTCATAGTGACCATAATTACATCTAAAAGGATTCTTTGGTACATCCACATATCGTACTCACAACTAGTGAATGTTTTGGGAAAAAATCCCACAAGGTATCATTGAAGAATTTTTGAGGTGATTGTGTTTGTTGACAAAGTGGGCCTTAGGTGTTGTGTTTGTTGAAAAAGAAAACCACGATATACAAATTTGTCGAAAAGGGGGATTTAATAATGGAATTTAGAGTTCAAGGGATGTGGTTAATGATCAATGTTTGATTCTAGAATGTTGACAATGAAATGGAAGATCTAGAGGCAGATCAAAAAGAGAAGATATAAAGTGGTGCTGATTTCCAGTGTTTGGAAAATTTTTGGGCCTGAAAATCAACAAATGGAGAAAAGTGGTTTTGGAAAAGGGACTTGCGCAATGTTGTCTTGAAGGAGAGAAAACTTGCGCGCCATATTTTTTTCAAGATCATAACATCAGAATATGGAAAATGGAAAAGGGGCGCCCAAGTTTAGTGTTGGTCGTGCAAGTGACTTGCACGCCGAGACTTGCGCACCAAAACATGCACGCCAAGAGGAGACTTGCACGTCATCACGCATGGTGTCCAAATGCCTATAAATAGAGGTCTACCCCTCCTCATTCTGTACTAGTACAATAATTATAGAAAATCAGAGCTCCCGTCGTGCAGGTGTGGTGGTTGCGCAAGTGGTGGTGTGGTCGCCCAATTAGAAGTTGCGCACCCATTTTTTGATGAGATCCCAAGGTGGTTTGGGTGAGAAAGGAAGGGATTTTCCCTAGTTTTGAGCTGAAGAAGGGGGTGTTGTGCAAGTGGGATTGTGACACTTGCGTTCCATGTTTTAAAGAAGCGCAACAATTGGAGGTGGCACACCAATATTGGTTTGGGCGTAAAAGGCTGTGAGTCGCACAAGTTTAGAGTTACAGAAGCTTGTGTCACAGAAGTGATTGAGGTGGACTTCATTGCCAGTTATAACATGCACATTGATACTTGCACGTCAGATTAGAGAAGGGTTCCATGTATGGCTGATGCACGACAGCGATTTAGGGATGCGTGAAAGCTGAAATATTGCTCGATACCTTCGCTATAATGTGACATTCATCTACGAATGAAAGTTGGACATCAACAGAGTATCCACATACAACAGATGATGTATTCGTTAGTGATAATGATGAGACCTACGGGTCTATAAACTGTGATTGGATCCATTCAAAATTAGTGAGAAAAGGAAGAGGAAGAAGGTGATCCTCTCCACCGGTAGTGAGCCAGAGAGGGAGAAACATGGATTGACCCTTGAGAAAGAAGTGAGATAACAATAAACATTGTAATGGTAGTGAGCCTGGGAATAGAAGTAATATATCTTGAACATTGTAAACAACAATGTACTTTTAGTTTATTGTGTACATAGTCACATAGCCGGTGTATTCTCTTTAGATGTAGCCCAATGAGGGTGAACCAAGTAAAAAACTCTCGGTCTTTCTGCTTGCATCCCTGAATTTCATTAAAAGCATCGTCATCAGATAAATAAGAAAAGAAGTAGTCATAATAAACACACAAGTAATATCAATGTGACCCTTGTAATAAAGAGTTCAAGATCCATTGGGGCAAGAAATTTTTTGAAAAAGAATATCCATACCCTGATTCACCCCTCTCTCAGGGTATATAGGCCCCTATTGGTCCTTAATGTTGGAATAAAAGGGATATGTTTATTTCATTAGACTTGTTTGAAATGAATTGGTTTAGTTGATTTGTGTGGTTAAAGATTCAATCTGTTAATATCATGGTGCGCCATGAAAAGGGGTATAACATCAAAGAAGAAACAGAAGTCGGGTGGTATCCCTCAATGCGGAAGTGTCTGTGGAAGAAGTGTGATTCAGTTAAAAGAATATTGTATCGAACCAAATGTTTATTTGGATAAATTATATAGTGAAAATTCATAATCATTCAATGATTATGAAGGAATGAGTGAAGAACCTAACATTCCATGTGATATTGGAACTATAGATGATGAAGAAACTCCCAGAAGTCGAAAAGTGGAAGCTGTCCAGAAAAAGAAATTATTGGATCGGAAATTCACTGATGAAATTAAATATAATGATATTCAGATCCAAGCACTGAAAACTGAGATCAACAAGATAAGAGGTTTGAATCAAAGGATTATTTATTTACGTACATATCTGAGGGAGAAAATTGATTATCAAGATGAAGAACCGTGAAATAGATCAACAATGGTAGAAAAACCAAAAGCTGATGTCAAGGTAATGAATCTGAACTCAGTTGAGATTCAAAATTTGAATTCCAGAAACGAGGATATTTCTACACATCCATCTGAACTAGTTCATAAGAATCAAAGGCTATAACAAGAGAATTCATGTTGTTCCGATTCTATTGAAAAAGAAAAATGTAAAGTGAAGAAGAAAAGTGACATGGTAGAAAAGATCACAAGAGAACTGGAAGATGAGATGAGTAGCGAGAAGAATCTCAGAAAAGAGCCTAATTATCAACTTGAATCAAGTTATATATAGATTCAACCATGTGAGGAATAGATAAAATAACCCAAGAAAGAAAATAAGATATTAAAAGAAAAGGAAAACCTAAGTTGAAGGATGCACTACACATACTATTTGATTGTCCTTCGACAAGTGATGAAAAAAATGAAGAACAAATATTCTATTTTAGAATTGAAACAAATACATATTTTCTCAGCTTAAAGACCATATTGTTTGGAAAAAAACATGTACTGTATTTGATGAATCCCCTCCCCTGGATGAAAGAAAGAGAGATATGAATAGTTTCATAATTGGAGAAAAGCTCGTAGGGGCTGGAGACAGGTGTAAGAGGATCGTTAAAATAATTAGTGATGACATGTGATATTTCAATGGGATTCATGTCCATACATCAAGATTATGTTCAGAGGCCCATAAATACATTTCAGGCTGTTAAAATAGATACTTTTCTAAATTAGTTAATAAGAAGATGTGTTTTGAGAAATTAGAAAGAAGAGTCTCTCAGAGGAAAACATTTATTAGATGTTATTACTATGGAAGAATGGGACATACCGTGATTATGTTTCAGGAAGCTCATGATCACAATGTCATAGGAAGAACTCAAGCTACATCAACATCTTGACATAGAAATGTTGAAATGAGGTATGACATTGGTGTAAAATGTTTATATGTTCTCATTATGGTCATTTGGATACACATTGCAGTAATAACAAAGAAGTAAAGGAAAAGGGACCCAGAAGGATATTCTCGACTCCAGTGATGCATAATAAGAAATTATACACTAGGAGACAAAGTGTTATGTTGAAGAATAGGCATAGAGCCTCAGGGGAATCATGTGGAGTAGAACAAAATGTGTATCAGTCATCTCCTCTTTCACACTCACAACCACTCTTTAAGAAATAACATGAACAAATCTGGAAGAAAAAGGGAGGAAATTCTACAGTTGTGAGTAAGACGAATGCACATTCAGTGGAGGACTCACCTATAGTGAGAAATAGTGTGATGACTCAACTATCTGATAAAATAATGACAAAAAAAATGCATTGAAAAATTTGCATGTCTTGTCCCACAACAAGAAGTGGAGGAAACAGGATGATCACCACAATGGTGGAAGAAGATAGGGATGATTCCAAACAGAGAGAATCCTACCCAGAGACGTAATCAAGGGAAGTGGAATATTTGTGGTACATCAAAGACGGATGTGTGTACAAGTGGTCTTAAACCCCAAATTGTGAAAAATGCCATGCCTGCATGAATCCACATATCAGAAAAAAGATAAACATACTTGTAATTAATGCTTAGTCATATGGCCAGAGAAACTAAAGTTGGCTAGGCAGCTAGAAGAAGCAAGGATAGAGTGTGATGCTCTTCAAGAAATAATCAATGGGTTGACACATCGGGGTCAAACAAAATAATCATCTTGAGGATTCCAGAAATCTGACCCCTCTCCCTATGTGTATAAATGCTATTAACTGATGATTCATGTGTTTCAAGTTTTAGAGAGATACAATCCAAGGGGAACTGGAATCTAAAGATGAAAACTGGAGAAGTGATATGCTTCAGAGTTTCAATTGACACAAATCAGGTTTCAAATATGAATACGAAAGGGTGCAGTATAGAACATTATGAAGTGATTGTGTTATTATCTTTATCTCTTGTTTCCTACACAGAGTTCCAACTCAGTAGTCTTATAGATTTTGATAGTGGCTCAATGATGTCTTCCAGATTGTTATAAATGATGAAAGTGGAGAAGAATGGTTATGAGTCTAAATATTGGGCCTTACCCCAAGAAGTGTATCATAACATTGGGGGAGCATTCAATGACAAAATCAGATGTAAGAGCCTTCAATCCCGTAATTGGATGACTCAGATCAGGTGTTGTCTATCAAGGGAAGACATATTTCAGGAGTAGCATCAATAATCATGAATTCCATTCTTATTTATATTTCTCTAACAATGTGGTATCAACTGACTATTTTCAGGATACCAAGAAGCTTCAAGAAATTATCAACAAGTTCCCACAAGAAGCTCATAATAGTAGTTGAATGAAACGATTCCACTGAAAAATTACACAATGACTAGTTTTCTATTGAAAGTAATGAAGTGGTGAGAGACTCAGGGGGAGAAGAAGTGGAATATGATAATTAAAAAGAAGCTACTAATAATGAACCTGATGTATTCAAATCTATATTAGCATTAAATTTGAATAGTTGAGATACAACTGAACATGAAAGATATAATTGGTAATTAGAAGTAGGAGATTGTTTCGATACCAACAGATAAGAACATCATCATAACCTAATGGGTTTTTTTCGCAATAAGATGAACAAAGATGGAACCGTGATTCAAAAAAAGCACAAAATAGTGTGTAAATGATACTCTGAAATATAGGGCATTGATGTTGATGAGACATTTGCACCAGTTGCAAGGATAGAGACGATCAGATTATTTTTATCTATAGTAATGAAAAGAAAGTTTAAAGTGATCCAGATTTACATCAAATCTACATTTATGAATGGGGTTATGGAATAAGAGGTGTACATTGAGCAGTGAGATGGTTTTCTCATTCATGAAGATGAGAATATAGTTTTTTAGTTGAAGAATACACTATATGGGTTGAAGCAAGCACCAAGAGCATGGTACTCAAGGCTTGACTAGTATTTGAAAAAGCATCGCAATCAATGTGGTGGAGTTGATTACAATCTCTACGTCAACAACAATAGCAATCAAAGGATTATGGTGCAGTTTTAGGTCGATGAAATCATATTTGGTGGATCAGATGAACCTCAGTGCAAACAGTTTTTAGAATTCATGAAAATTGAGTTCGAGATGTTACTGACAGGTGAGCTAACATTTTTCCTTGGTCTAAAGGTGACACAATGTAGTAATAGAACATTCATTTCTCAACCCAAATACTCCAAGGAGGTTCTGAGAAGGTTTAGAATGGTGAATTCCAATGAAATGAAGAATTCGGTTTCTACCCGGACAAAACTGTCTAAATATGAGGATGGAAAGGCAGTTAATGTCGCAGAATATAGGAAAATTATTGTATGTTTGATGTACATGACTACAACAAGGATTGACATTTTATTCGGCACATTCCATGCAGCAGGATATCAGAGTAATCCCAAGGAAATCCACATGATTTCATTGAAAAGAATACTTTGATATATGGAGGTCACAGTGGACTTCGGCTTGACATATAATGACAAATATTAGACAGAGTTATTGGGATATACTGATGACAATTTGTCCGGTTAAGCGGATGACCAGAAATCAACATTTGGAGGTTCATTTTATCTTGGTGGACTATGTATTTCATGGTTAAGCAAGAAGCAGGATTGAATTTCATTAAGCACCGCAGATGCTGAGTATATTGCAGCCACTCAATCTAGCACACAGTTACTATGGATGAAGCAACAACATGAAGATATGGAAGTTGAAGTGCAGTCTCCGATCGAAATCCAGTGTGATAATTCATGTGCTATCAATATTAGCAAAAATCACGTCCATAATTCATGGAAAAAACACATTGAGATAAAGTTTCATTTTATTAAGGAGAAGATTGAGCAGGGAATCGTGAAGTTAGAGTATGTTACTACAAAGCTACAGGTTGCAGACATTATGAAAAAGGCTTTACCCAAGGAAGATTTTGAGAGACATCAACTGGATCTGGGAGTTTAGTCGAATCCCATCACTTGAATGATTGTGAATGTAAAACCCCCCTCTCCCTGAGGTATGATGTGTTTTTCCCAATTGTGCTGATATGTGTACCCAAATCTATTACAAACTGAAAATGAATGACCTTTGGGTTCGTTGAAAAAGGGTTAGAAAATTGTGATTAATCAAGGGGGAGATAGTGTGGCTATTTGAAAAATCATGAATGATTTGGGGAGAAGCTGACAGGTGGAGAAACCAGACAGGGGATTTGAAGCTAGTTCAAAGTCCATAGCTAGAGCTTAGCTTGGTCAACACAAGAAATAGTGATAAAGAGGATTTTCAGCTGTCAAGAGTTATAGTTGTGAGCATATAGTGGGAGCATTTCAAATCTGACAATGCTAGAAGTGATCGATCAAAGAATAGATATCATGATAACTGAGGATCTTGATAAAAGCATAAGAGTGGTGTTTGAATGAGGTAAGAATATTTCCATCAATTGGTATCATTTTGGTATCAATATTGGGTGTCAGAGTTGAAGTGATTCAATGATGAACTTTTCATTTACTCTTGTTTATCACGTCGTGGATTGCTCATGTGGGCATAGAGTATGTGTTGAGTAAATCTAATATCACTATCAGAATCGCAATAGGAGAATAGTGTATGAAGAATTAATGATGTATCTTATCATGGAAGAGTGGTCAATAAACCCAAAGGGGGATATAGTTGGGAAAAATCCCTCAAGGTATCACTGAAGCATTTTTTAGGTGATTGTGTTTGTTGAAAAATTGGTCCTCAGGTGTTGTGTTTGTTAGAAAAGAAAACCATGGCATACAAATTTGTTGACAAAGGGGATTTCATGGTGTCATGTCGAGTTCAAGGGCCATGGTTAATGATACATATTTGATTCAATAAAGTCAGGAAATTGAGAAAAGTGGTTTTGGAAAAGGTAATTTCCCGCCGTTGTCGTGAAGGAGAGGAAAATTGTGCGCCATATGTTTTTCAAGATCAGAACATCAAAATATGGCAAAGGGAAAAGGGGCGCTCATATTTAGGGTTGGTCATGCAAGTGACTTTTACGCTGAGACTTGGTGCCGAAACTTGCACGCCAAAAGGAGACTTGTGTGTCGTTGCGCAGGGTGTCCAAATTCCTATAAATAGAGGTCGACCCCTCGTCATTCAGTACGAGTTCAACAAATAGAGAAAATCAGAGCTCATGTTGCGTAGCTGTGGGGGTCGCACAAGGTGTGGTGTGGTCGCGCAAGTAGAATTTTCGCGCCAGTTGTTTGTTGCGCACCCAAGGTGGTTTGGGAGATAATGGAAAGGAGTATCCCATGTTTTTAGTAGAAGAAGGTGGTGTCACGCAAGTTGGTTGGTGACACTGTAGACGTCGGAAAAGTCCGCTGTTCCCAAACAAAGCTCCGGATGCGGAAAGCGAGGTCGTATTTGGAGTCAGAAGCACGTTTCGGAGGGCCCGGAGGCCTTGCGCGGAATTTTGGAGATCCGTGCGCAATGTTTGAGTACCGCGCGCAAACCTCCCGGGATGCGCGCAATGCGCTGGGCCAGCACGCAATTTTGCGCGCCCGCGGCCCGCGCGACTCCCTTGCGCGCCGGGCCCGATTCCGCGCCCGCGAAGGGAATTCCGCGCCCGCGAACCGGATTCCGCGCCCGGGGTTGCCTATAAATATAAGGCGACCCCCGACATTTTGAAGGTTGCCGGAATTCGAAAGGTCTCTCGTGCGCGCAATCCAACCCCTCCCGCGCGAAATGCTGATCTTCAGGTAACCTCCTTTCTTTCGCGCAAGAAAGCCTCGGGGTTCGCCTTCACGCGCAATCCCTTTGGCTCCTTTCCTTTGAATAATTCTTCACCCAAAGGCATTAGCGCGCAAAAGAAGCCTCTTGCGCGCAATTGCCCCCGGGGTGCACGCAATCCGGCCCGATTGCGCGCACCCCCCCCCCCTTTTCAAAGTGTCCATTCGTTAAAGAATGAGCCGTTGCCCCCGCGCGCTATCCGAAGCCCGGTGCGCGCAATCTCTACCTTCCGCGCGCAAAGCGCTGGCCCAATTGCGCGCCAGCCCGCCCATTTGCACGCCGACCCGCGGTATTGCGCGCCAAGCTTCTCTTTTGCGCGCAATCCGCCGAGGTCGCCCCCTATGACCCCCTGAGGGTACCCGCCGGCGTGGCGCCCGATGATCTTCATCCCGGGTGCCCGCACTGTGCGTTGTCTTCCCGTGCGGCCCTCCAGGCTCGCGCGACGTGACACGGACCCATCGGTGGCACCATTTTCGTCCGAGCTACAAGACGTTAAACTGTTCAGCATTCGTCCTGAATGACGCTAAACTGCACCACGTCCAAGCTGCACGACGTTAAACTGCCTAGCATATCGTCCGAGCTACAAGACGTTAAACTGTTCAGCATTCGTCCTGCATGACGCTAAACTGCACCACGTCCAAGCTGCACGACGTTAAACTGCCTAGCATATCGTCCGTGCTGCAAGACGTTAAACTGCCAAGCATCTTCGTCCTCAACACACGACATTAAACTGTACTTCATCCGGCAAGACGTTAAACCGTCCTCATCGTCCTCAACACACGACGTTAAACTGTACTTCGTCCGGCAAGACGTTAAACCGTCCGCATCACCTGATCCTGTGCCCCGCGCGTAGGGTCCTCCCGGATTGGATGTGGCCCCCACCCGCTCGTCTCTGCAGGGATGTCGGGATTGGAGTGGCCTTCGCCCGCGGGGGTATAGTGTTACAAACAGAACGAACTACGTGGACTTTGATCCCTGTCTCCTAAACAGGGTACGTAGGAAGCCTCTCCGAGGTTCAAGCCCACCACCTGGTCGTCCCGGTCGTACTCACGTCGGTTCGTCCATCAGTGGACCCCTCCCGGGTTCACACTTGCGTCGATTCACCTATGAATCCGCTCTTGTGGGGGACTGCACATGTGTATCTCCATTGCACTTCCCCACTTCCTTATTCTATTTCTCTCTTCAACTTCCAGCATGACGTGAAACTGTGATCCACCCGGCCGTTCCATCCCCCTCTGTGTGAGGTGGTTCGGTTCAATCCTCCGTTCAGCAGCCTCGATCTCCTCGTGAGTCGGCTTGCCAACGTCCAGCATGACGTGAAACTGTGATCCACCCAGCCGTTCCATCCCCCTCTGTGCGAGGTGGTTCGGTTCAATCCTCCGTTCAGCAGCCTCGATCACCTCATGAGTCGGCTTGCCAACGTCCAGCATGACGTGAAACTGTGATCCACCCGGCCGTTCCATCCCCCTCTGTGCGAGGTGGTTCGGTTCAATCCTCCGTTCAGCATCCTCGATCTCCTCGTGAGTCGGCTTGCCAACGTCCTGCATGACGTGAAACTGTGATCCACCCGGCCGTTCCATCCCCCTCTGTGTGAGGTGGTTCGGTTGAACCCTTCGCCCGGCAGCCTCGACCTCTTCATGAGTCGGCTTGCCGACGTCCAACATGACGTTAAACTGCATGTCCGAACTACGCTGACTTTGATCCGCGCTAACGCGCGGTACGTAGGAAGCCCCTACGGGGTCCAAGCTCTTCACTCCATCATCCATCCGGATCCTTACCCGGGCCGCCACATCCCGGTGGGGTCATGCCATTTCATTCCAATCCACTTCACTCGGGAAGCCGCCCATGTGATGGCCCCAGCGTCGGAGGTTCCTCGCAAGGGGTTCTGTCATCTGATCCACTTATCGTGTTGATCAGTCTGATGCCGTCCCCGCTGGACGTTAAACTCGCGGAATACCCCGTGTTAAACATGGGAAGCTGAGGAAAACCTCAGGTGACACAGTTCCCCGCACCCAGTGCGGGATGCCTCAGGCCATCACGCTTTCGAGAAGCCCTATTAGGGACGGAAGGCAGACATGCAGAGTCGCAGTGTTAAGACACGCCCCCGACACCCGGAGCCACCCGGTCTCCTCACCGCAGGTTGCTGCCCCGACCAGACCCCTTGGAGAGTCTGGGCGGAAGCAGTGTAATTAACCGGTGTCCATGAAGATATGGCACCGGGAACGAGATTCACGAAAATTCTTAAATCTATGAGGGAGACCCAGATTAGGCAACGAGTTCCGAGGAGACATCCACGGAAGGAGGAGCCGTCATCCCATCATCCCGGTTTCGATCAAGGAGCAGACGCCCCTGAACAAGGGACGAATGCCGCCCGCCCTTGGAAAGCGGGACTGCGGGACCATAGGCCACGCACGCCCATCCCCTCCGGTCGACGGGTGCACGCGCGAACGCGTCCTGGCGGAACAGCGTCGGAACAGAAACCCGACGCACATCCGCACCGAAACAGAAAAATGGTGAACCCGACGTGAATCTCTTCTCCTCAATACGAAGACCGATGTCTTTCAGAGGTGTTGGAAGACCAGCATGCTGCTCGACCGAGCATTCAACACCGGAGCACGGAACCCGCCAGGGGCTGGGGAAGGGAAATCGGGCACTCCGTCTCACGACGTCGAGGGCCTGGGTTCCCCCCATAGAAGGAGTCGTGGCACTAATGGTTGGTTGTCGATTCCTTTTCCTGTCAGTGTTAATGGGGTTTTCTCCCTGCT
Source organism: Viscum album (assembly GCA_963277665.1). Classification (NCBI taxonomy): domain Eukaryota; kingdom Viridiplantae; phylum Streptophyta; class Magnoliopsida; order Santalales; family Viscaceae; genus Viscum; species Viscum album. The sequence continues at coordinate 273,201,770 of OY728129.1, read as the reverse complement.
TTCAGGAATCAAGTCGCCCAATCCAGCGCCCGATCGCCACCCGCCCACTGGCGCAGGGGTAGAGGAAACACCGACGCGGCTACTCCGCGCGGTCCCGCCCGTTCCACAGCCGTCCCAGCAGCCGCAGCTGCGGGGCAACCACGCCCTCTCTCCCCCTCGGAGGTCATCCAGAGAAGGGTGATCAACAACTTGGTGCGGAGATATGAGGAAGAGGGATTCATCCCCACCAGGGACATGGCTCGCCTAGACCTCGAGGCAGCTGCACCTCGCCACCAACGCCGCCCCCGAGGGCCGCGCAGGGAGGCACCGCTGCCTACCTCGACGTCCAACCGCTTCGGGAACTTATCCCCGGAGCGCTCCGACAGCTCCTTCCCCTATGCGGACGAGGTGGAAGATGTTCGGGACCACCCTATCCGAGATTCGCTCCAGGGATCCGCGATAAGGGCTCCTGTCAGGCCACGGCGACACCGCCGCCAGGCCTCTCAAGTCGAAGAACGGACTCTCCACCTGCCCGCGCCGCTCATCCCGACTCGTTTGTCCCGACGCCAACGTCGGGCACGAGCGGAAGAGGATGCCCACCTTGGGGCCCTAGCAACAGCGGCCGCGTTGGCTCAAGCCACTGCTGGCTCCAGTCACCAGGCCTCTGCGCATCCTGAGCAGTGGCACTTCTATGCCCGACCTGGATCGAGGCCCTGACCGCCCCAAAGGCAGGTTGGGTTGACTCTCCCGGTTGCTGGTACAGGCAATAGCCACCGCGGACCACCTCGCGGTAGCGCTATTCACCAACAGGGTCTACTCCGCGTGGCCGATCCAAGAGGCATGGGTCACCCCACCTTCCGATCCCGGCCCGGAGGACTGCCCGGAATCATCTCTCTCTGCGTCCCCTTTGATATCTGTCCTGGTGCTCCTCGCACCTTGGTTTCCAGTCCTCTTGGCCCCAGCACCAGTGCGGCCGGAGGACGCCAGGATAGAGATCAGCCATGCCCCGAAGAACCACCCAGGGGCAGGAAGGCGAGGCGTCGACGCAGAGGGAAGAATGTTATGGAATTCCGGACAGAGATCCGACCGGTTCGTTTCTCTGATACAGAGGCGGAGTATGATTCGGCGACGGAGCCCTCCCCCCGATCCCGCCAGTTAGGGGCAGGGGTAGGAATGCGGCACGTCAGCCTCGTACTTCCCGAGAGCGAGATCGATATGATCCCCGATTCTCTCCGAAGGTATATCCGGAGTAGCGTGGGCCTGGTAGACCACCAAGGATCAAGCTTGCGGTTGGTACCGGCCCCTCCGGAAGCACCTTCTGCCTCGATCGGAGAAGCCGGAGACTTTTTCTGGGGACCGACGGTCGAACCACGATCTAGTGCACCCTCGGCGAGCACCGACGCTACGGAAGGATGTTCTCTCGCCGGCCCGTCCTATCGTGATGTGGTAGCTGGGGCACCGCCACCCTCAGAGGGCGGCCCGGGATATGGAGGCCAATCGGCCTGCTCGCCGTATTCACCGCCGGCCAGCCCATCGGCCCGGCGGCCCGCCTCGGCACCACTGCCGGTTCCCCTTCCATTCCCAGTCGTTGAAGAGGACCAAGGAGGCCTGGGTCCCAAGTTTGAGTTGTGGAGCTTCTGGACCGTCCTTGCAGAGGGCCACTTCCCTGAGAAGTTTTGGCCAGTCGCAGGACCGTAATTTGATGCACCAGAATCACTCACCCCGGATGAGTTCGAATGCTTCCGCCGAACTCTCCGGGAGACTCACTCCTGTCTTCACCGCCTACAAATGCCATATCCCGGGATTCAAGCACACCTGGAGGATATTGGTGATCAGTGCCATCAAATGGACCTGGCCACGCTCCCCGTGGTTCGGCACCCCGGGTCATTTGGGCACCACGAGGCCCTCCAATAACGATGCGTTGAGTGTTTTCATGTACTCTGCAAGGTTATCGAGGGAGCCACTCCCCACGTGTATATCCGTGGATGGGGGCAGTACGCTGCCCTACTCTTCAGTGCGATTCTCCGACAGCCCGATTCACTGGGTGGCCCTGAGGGTACATCCCCGGGGACGGAAACGGTCAATATGGCTGACCTGTCGGGGGAGGGGAACGGCTTGGAACTTCTCGATGGGGGCTCTCCCCCCGAAGACAAGCCGTTGTTGGATCCATCGGTGAGAGTTACTCATCACCAGAGGAACCTCCTGGGTCTCCCCACACCCACTGAAGCACTGACGTTGAGCCGAAACGTCAGAAAAGGTAAAGAGCACGGCGGGGCTATGAAGCCCGCCGACCCATCTGCCTCCATGCAGAGGGTGGATGAGGATCCCGAGAAGGCTATGCTACGTCAACAGCTCGCCGAGCAGAAGAAGCTGGTTGACCAGCTCCTCGCTGAGCGCGCTGCAGAGCAGCGGCCTGACTACGGTGATCCTAGGCCAGGACAGCAGGGACAGGAACAACCACCCCTCGATGAGGCTCTCCCGGGCAACCGTGATTATGCCGTGTTTGCCGACAGGGGAGAGGCCATTGCCTATGGCAAGAGGGCGCGGTATGTTTCACCGCACCCTCCCAAGCGGCGTGACTACCTGAGAGACCCCGCTCGGATTCCTCCCGCTACCCCAAGGGCCGCTCCGCCCGCCATCCCACGAGCCGCTGAGTTCGACGACCCGGTCGACGACCCGATTGAAGGGCCATGCAATGCGCTCGTGGTTAGAGATCCTCGACAGGACTGGAACCCATGTCCGGACGATCCGATGGCAGCACTCATCGCCCGCTTGGAAGCCTTGGAGACTCGGCAAGTGGCGATCCCACCGGACGGCAAGCCATACCCAGCATGGGTGGATGACATGCCGGCACCTCCGGGATTCGGGAATCCCACTTTCGCCCCCTTCAACGGGACTGGAGATCTGCCACAGCATTTGGCCCACTTCAACTCGAGGTACAGGCCTATGTTGGGAACTCCGGAGCAGCAGGAGGCCGCTAAGCTTCGCTGCTTTGTCCAGACACTGGAAGGGCCAGCAGTTTTCTCGTACAGCCAGCTCCCCGTCGGGTCGATAACTAGCTGGGAGGACCTTCGTAGACAATTCCTCTACCAGTTCAGTTCCACGACCCGGAAGACGAGTATCGCAGACCTCTTCAAGTTCAAACAGAGGCCTGATGAGCGAGTCGCGGATTTCATCGCCCGATGGAAGGGTCTCACGTATTAACTTGACATGCCATTGACTCAGGAGCATTTGCTGACAATGTGCGTCGGGAACGTCAAGACCGAGCTGGTCCCTTCCTTGATCACTCAGAATTACCCCGGAGGGTTCAGGGACTTCTCAGACAAAGCTCAGCGTCTTGAGGAAGCCTTGCAACAGGCCAGTCAGGCACACCCGCTGCCTCCTATGATTCCTGCAAGGAGAGCCAGCAGGGCTGAGCCCGCTGCTGTTGCCCAGATAGAGGCCCACAGGCCGTTGGAGCTGATGCCGGCGAGGCCAGCTCCACAGCCTCACAGGAATCCACCTCCACGGGCTCAGTTCCCGGCCCAGCAGCGGAAGCCTCAGAACCGGCCGGCCCCTCCGCGTAATGTACCGCCACAACCCTGGCGAGATAATCAGGGTCCACCTCCTCGACAGGCCCCTCCAGCCCCTCGTCAAGACCACGCCCCCAGGGGCCCGCGATACCTGACTTACTCATTTCATGAGGATCAGGTCCCCGGTTATTTCCGGAGCACCCTGGAGCAGAGGATTGTGCGACTGCCTGAGTGTTGGAGGCCAGAGGAGGCACATCTCACGGATAACCCCCGCTATTGCCCTTGCCATCGGGCCCTGGGGCACACCATCCAGCGGTGCTATGTGTTTAAGGATTGGCTCCAAGACCAGATTAACAACAATGTAATCAGGTTGGGCCCAGCTCCAGCACAAGTGGCAGGCGTGTTCGTGGGATCAGATGACGATAGTGGCAATGAGGACGAATGGCAGCTGGTCTCCGACCGCGGATCCCAGAAGTATAAAAACTGGATGGCCTGCAAGACGATCATTCGCGCCCATGGAATCATCCGTGCGCGCTTGAATCAGCCTGAGCCCCCAGAATCTGCGGGTGCTGCTTTGGCATCGTCATCCCAGCCTGCCCCTTCCGAGAAGAGCAAACGGCGGCGGCGCAAGAAGGAAGAGCGCGCCCCGCCAGTTCCGCCACTATCCCGCACTCTCGGCGATTTCATGCCCCCGGAGATGGGGATCCCTCCTCAGATCCGCCCGGCGATGGATGATTCTTCCGATGATGGTATTGGGTACGCTTCGGTTAATACCGTCGAGCTGGTAAACCCCTTTTCGGTTCCCGACGCTGAGGAGCACCAGGTGGACCTCCCTAGTGTCCCCGGTCGTCGCCACCGTCGGAGGAACCGCAGCAACAGGAGTCGTCGGGGCACAACAGTTGGTACCTCTAGCCAGGACGTGCACGCCACTGAGACTAGGCAGTAGGCTCAAAACCGAGCTCAGCGTGCGCAGCCCCCCCATCCGGGGATGACGGATTCGCCTCCGCCACTGTTTGTGGTGTGGGACCAGGCAGAACCTCCTCAGCCGCGTCGCGATCAGCTCCGACCTGCCACGAGTCCGTCCCGGCCTCCTGACCCCAGTACGGTTACTACTTCCCGGGCTTCAACCAATGAACAGCGGGATGCGCCAAGCACCAGTCGGCCGCCGGTCCAATCAGCAAGGCCCGTCATGCCTCCAACCGCAGAGCAACCTCCCGCAACCAGGGGCTCACGCTTGGCCAAAAAGTATGATGTCCTGAAACACTTGGCCGACATCCCAGCAAGGCTCTCCATCCTTGAGGCTCTGCGCATGTCATCTGAGATGCGCGAGGCACTCGCTGAAGCCCTGAAGAGCCCCCTCTAGTTTGAGATGGAGGTTGCGGCTGCAGAGGCCTTTCACGGCAAAACGATTGAGGACGCCGAATGTCAGGCAGTTATCTCGTTCTATGGTAAGGATGAAGACCCTCCTATACAGGGGCACATTCGTCCACTATATGTTACTGGCCAGTTCAATGGCCTTGAAGTCCGGCGCTGTCTTGTCGACACGGGGTCCGGGATTAACCTGATTCCAACTCGGACGCTCCGGATATTGGGGTTGTCTGAGGATGACTTGATCCCCTCCGACCTCATGATCCAGGGGTATGACCGCACCGAGAAAACCCCGGTCAGCAAGATACGCTTGAAGACCCAGTTCGGTGACTTGGTTGCCAACACCGAATTCATGGTAGTCTCTCAAGACACTGCGTACAACGCATTGATGGGCAGGCCATGGCTCCACCTTCATGCGGCGGTTCCCTCATCATACCACCAATGCCTCAAATACTCCCTTAACGGTCGAGTAGGCGTGCTTCAGGGAGATGCCTCTCCTTTTGCTTCATGTTAAGCCCGTTATCTGGACGCGGACTATTACAAGAGCAAGGATAAGCAGATCCTGGCAGGTGAGGTTGAGCCTGTCGCTGTTGCGAGTGATCCCTGGGCAAGTTTGGATGACGCTTACATCCTCCCGATCCAATGGTTGGACGTAGCCATGGTCTCGACGGTCTGTGAGTCTCCTGATGAGATGACCGCAACCGCCCGTGCCAGCACCAGCGGCCCAGTAGGATATGGTAGCCCCAATGTAGTTTTCAACGCAGTCTCTCCCGTGGACGATCCCTCCCCGAGTGGAGAGGATGTGGAAGATGCACCCCCAGCCTTTGAGGAGGGTGTCCCCGCCACGGTCGATGAGTTAGTACAAGTGAACATTGGAACCGAAGCAGATCCAAGACCCACATTGGTCTGTGCCGCCATGCCCTCTGAGGAGCGGCAGCAGTACGTGGACTTCCTCAGGCAGCACCGTGATGTGTTCGCTTGGGGCTATGATGAGATGCCGGGGCTAGATCCTCAGGTAGCCGTCCACCGCCTTGGTCTCCCGGCGAACCATCGCGGGTTCAAGAAGCCTCCCAGGAAGATGCACCCATTCCACGGTGCCATGGTTGAGGCCGAAGTTGACAAGCTTATCAAAGCCAACTTCGTGAGGGAAGTTCAGTACCCCAAATGGCTGGCCAACATTGTGCCGGTCAGGAAGAAGAACGGGCAGATCAGAGTCTGTATCGACTTCCGCAATCTCAACCACCACTGTCTGAAGGATGATTTTCCCCTTCCGGTGACAGAGCTGTTGATTGACGCCACGGCAGGGTTCCAAGCCCTCTCCTTCATGGATGGATACTCCGGATACAACCAAATCCGGATGGCCCCTGAGGATGAGGAGTTCACTGCCTTCAGGGCCCCCCAAGGTATCTTTTGTTACCGGGTCATGCCCTTCGGCCTGAAGAATGCAGGTGCCACCTACCAACGGGCTATGCACCGCATATTCAAGCCAATCCTCGGCACACTGGTGGAATGCTACGTCGACGACTTGGTGGTCAAATCGCGCCAGCGTCAGGACCATCTCAAATATCTTGAGAAAGTGTTCGGCTTCCTCCGGTCTCGCTGCCTGAAGATGTACCCGTTGAAGTGTGCCTTCGGGGTAACCTCCGGAAAGTTGCTTGGATTTGTGGTAAGATACCGGGGTATTGAGATCGACCCAGAGAAGATCAGGGCGATTAGCCAGATGCCTCCCCCAGGTAACATCCGGGAACTGCAAGGGTTCCAATGCCACTTAGCCTATATACGCCGATTCATCGCGAATATGGCCGGCAAGTGTAAGCCCTTTTCTCGGCTCATGAAGAAAGGTGCCACCTATGTATGGGATAAAGAGTGTCAGACCGCTTTCGAGGAAATCAAGCAGTACCTGCTGCAACCTCCGGTTCTGATGCCGCCTGTATCCGGGAAGCCGCTGGTCCTTTATGTGACCGCCCTGGAACGGTCCCTGGGTGCCCTTCTCGCCCAGAAGAACAACGAGGGAACAGAGAATAGCCTCTATTACCTCAGTCGCATGCTCCTCGATGCGGAAGTCAGGTATTCCCCCATCGAGAAGAGCTGCCTGGCGCTCGTATTTGCCATACAGAAATTACGGCACTACTTGCAGCACCATGAGGTACATTTGGTTTCTCGGGTAGACCCATTGAAATATATCCTGAGCCGGCCTATGTTGACTGGCCGTCTAGCGCGGTGGGTTGTGATTCTCCAGTAGTTCGACATCAGGTATGTGTCTCAGAAGGCTATCAAAGGGAAAGCATTGGCAGACTTTCTGGCTGCTCACCCGACCTCCGCGGATCAGCCGCTGGATCTAGGCTTTCCTGATGAGGCCATTCTCTCGGTCGATCATGCCCATCCGTGCTGGCAGATGCACTTTGACGGTGCCTCCCGAAGCCCCACCGGTAGAAGGCTCGATAATCCTAAGCTCAACAGAGTGGGCTTGGGTATCGTCTTCATTACCCCGGAGCAAGCCGTGCTGCCATACTCTTTCCTGTTGTCAGAGGGCTGTACCAACAATGAGGTGGAATACCATGCCCTCATCACCGGCCTCGAGTTAGCTCTCGAGATCGACGTACCCCATCAGTGTGTGAAAGGGGACTATGAGCTGGTCGTTAAGCAGATCAATGGAGACTATGTTGTCAGGAAGCCGGAACTTGTGCCGTTGCTGGAGTGAACCCTCCATCTGATGGCCCAGTTCCCTTCTCGGCCAGAAATTGTCCATATTCCCCGGTCGCAGAACGGTCGAGCAGATGCTTTGGCCAGCCTTGCTACGTCACTTGCAGAGCCTGAACAGGATAACCTGATCGTCCGTGTGACGCACTGCAGGCTCATCGCTCCTGTTATCCCGGAGGGAGATCGCGGCCCGTCGGTAAGTAATCTCACCACGGTTGCCCCTATGCCCGGAGCCCCGAGTACCCCAGATATGGCAGTCGAACCAGCCCCGGATTGGAGGACGCCTTTGGTTGAGTACCTCCAACATGGCATTCTCTCGTCGGATCGGGCCGAGCGCGAACGAGTTCGACGCCGCGCATCGCAGATTGTCCTCCAAAGCAGTCCCGGCCTGGAGAAGATCCTCTATAGACGCGGATTTGATGGTGTTCTCCTCCGTTGCCTTCATGGAGTTGAGATCCCACGAGTCATGCAAGAGGTTCATGCTGGTTCATGCGGTACCCATCCGACTGGGCCAAAGCTGTCCCACCAGATTCGGAGGTCGGGATACTTCTGGCCCTCCATGATCCACGACTGCATCGAGTATGCCAGGAGGTGCCATGCGTGCCAGGTTCATGCGAACTTTGTGCATCGGCCGCCAGAGCCTCTCCATACCACCAGGTATTCTTGGCCCTTTGCAGTCTGGGCGATGGACGTTGTGGGACCTTACCCGCCGGTGACGGCTCGCCAGTGTCGGTTCATTTTGACTGCTACGGACTTCTTCTCCAAATGGGCAGAGGCGATTCCGCTCAGAGAGGTCAAATCCTGTTCGATCGCTGACTTTGTGACCTCCAACATCATTCATCGATTTGGAGTGCCTCACGCTATCCTCACGGATAACGGAGCCAATTTCCGAGCAGCCGAGTTGAAGAAGTTGTACGCCAAGTACAACATTCGCTCGAACCATACATCTCGCTATCATGCGCAGGCGAATGGACAGATTGAGGCGTTTAACAAAACCCTCTCTAACATTCTGCAAAAGATGGTTGGTCAGAACAAGAAGAGTTGGCCGGACAAGCTCCCCAACGCCCTATGGGCTTATCGGACGACGACTCGCAATTCCACCCAGATGACCCCTTATTCCCTGGTGTATGGAGCTGAGGCCGTCCTGCCCATCGGGATCCAGTTACCGTCCTTGCGCACTGCGGTCTACGACCAGCAAGCGCCGGACAGAGCTGTTGAATCCCGTCTAGTCGAGTTGGAAGCACTGGATGAGAATAGGCTTCGCGCTTTGCACAACTTGGAGAGGCATCAGAGCAGGATGGCTCGAGCTTTCAATAAGAAGGTTCTCCTCCGCTCCTTCCTGCAGGGTGACCTAGTGCTGGCCCTAAGAGCGCCAATGATCCCTGGCAGGAAGCCACCCAAGTTGGACCCCAAGTGGGAGGGACCTCTTGTCGTCCACAAAGTCTATCCCAATGGCGCGTACTCCCTAGCGACTATGGATGGTGAGCGTGTCACTCCTCCCATCAACGCTAGGTTCCTCAAGCAGTACTTTGCCTGAGTGCACATCGTCCGTGCGACAAGACGTTAAAATGCCAAGCATCTTCGTCCGCGCGACAAGTCATTAAACTGCCAAGAATCTTCGTCCGCGCGACAAGACGTTAAACTGCCAAGCATCTTCATCCGCGCGGCAAGACGTTAAACTGCCAAGCATCTTCGTCCAACATGACGTTAAACTGTATTTCGTCCCGCACGACGTTAAACTGCAGTTCGTCCCGCACGACGTTAAACTACATTCGTCCTTCATGACTCTAAACTGCACCTCGTCCAAGCTACAAGACGTTAAACTGTTCAGCATTCGTCCAACATGACGTTAAACTGTACCACGTCCGCGCTGCAAGACGTTAAACTGCCAAGAATCATCGTACTGCATGACGTTAAACTGCCTTTCAAGAACTACGTGCGGCTTGATTCCCTTCCTTATGGGATACGTAGGACCGCCTAGACATTCGTGTTTCAGGCCCAGCCCCATCCTTTGGGAATTTCCATCCCATCTCGGGCCCTTGGCCCAGTTGCCTCTGGGTGTGCGGCGTATGGTGTGAACGCGGGGCTATGCCCTCATTCACGTCGGTTTGCTCGCCACGCTGTACGCCCCCCACGTTTGGGGATGCCTTTTGCTCCCCCCTTTCTCTTTTCGTCCTGCATGACGTTAAACTGCACTTCAAGAACTACGTGCGGCTTGATTCCCATCCTTATGGGATACGTAGGACCGCCTGGACGCTTGTGTCTCAGGTCCAGCCCCGTCTCTTGGTTGATCACGGGGATCTGCCGTCTTTTGGTTGCTCTCAGGGTGAGTCCCCCGACCCTTTCCTGTGATCTGTTAACATGTTTTGGGTACTCAGGTCTATGACCCGTGGTGTCGGATTCAATCCCGACAAATCTTGTGTTGCTTGTCGGACCGCGCGCTTCCTCTTGTTCGAGCCTTCAATCAAAGGGATCCTCGTTAGTGGTTTGGGTACGATGCCTCAGTGCTTTCCAACCGCTCCGGGTCGATTTACCGGCGGGTCCTGGGCCACAAATCGATATGAATCCTGCGCTTGAGCGGTTGATGCTCGTTTGCTTGCCCCGTCCTAGGCTGACGCGATCGGATGTTGTGTTGCGAATATGGTTAGCAACATCCTTGATCGCCATGTCGGCTCTTTCAGGCTCTGAACATTGGTTGCGCAGTCCTCATCACACTCCGCCTTTGTGCGTTGTAGTGGAATCTCGACACTCTCTTCATACTGACCTGTAGTACACCTTTACACGTTAGGCAGGCCAACCAGGGTAATGGTGTCTTTCGAGGCTCCCGCGATCTGAGCACCAAGGATATATGCTGATATCCTCCCTAAGGGCCATGTGTAGCTGGACCCTCGTCCCCATAAGGAGGAAGGAGTCGCCCGAAAAATCGCGTTCTGGGCCCAGTACAGCTGGAGGCTAGCATCTCTGCCTCTCGGGTGATGGACATACGTAGGCCCCTATCCCAGGATTCTTCTCCTGGAATCGTGCGTGACCGCAGGGCTGGGTATGTTCCCACCTCTGCTGAGTCCTCCATATCGCAATAAGCGAGTTCCTCCATGGTCCGAACCACACGACCTTAAACTGTGTTGTCTGGTCCTACCACACGACCGTAAACTGTGATCGTCTTGGCCGCCCGACGAGAAACGACACTGCATCGTGATGTTCTCCTCAGAGGACACTCACGTTGGGCGCTGGTTACTAACCACGCCATTTGTCAATGCCTTTTATGGCTTGATTATTGTGGCGACGCCAGGGATTCCTTAATCACAGGCATGTCGCTGCACAAAGAAAAACCCTCCATCTTTAAGGACAAACAAGAAATATCAAATTCCGCTTATTTTGGGTGCGAGGGCCAGACCCACACCCCTCCCCACGCTGGTGCCCGATTGTGTTGCGCCGCGCTTCCAGAACTACGTGTGGCTTGATTCCCATCCTTATGGGATACGTAGGAATGCCCGGATGGTTGAAACTTCGGGTCCAGCCCCCCACCTCTTAGAGATTCCCCTTTCTCTGGGGAATCCGCCGCCTTCGGGTCACCCTCAAGGCTTGTCCCTCGACCCCTTGCAGTGGTCCACCGGTGTCAAGAGTACTCTGGTTTATTGCCAGGAGGGTCAGGTTCAGCTTGGTCAGGTTCCTTCCACTTTTCAGGCTTCGTGCTCCCTTTCATTCGGACCCATCGCCTACGCCCTGGGCGGAGCCCCTGTGATCGGTCTGGACACAATTCCTCAGAGCTCTCCCACCGACTCAGGCTGGTGCCCCCAAGGGACTCGGGCAGCAAATCGATATGAATCCTGCGCTTGAGCGGTTGATGCTCGTTTTCTGCCTCATTCCATCAATGGTCAGTGCGATATGGATGCTGCTTTTCCGCCACGGTCGGCAGTACTCCCATATCGTTACGCCGGTGCCCCCAGTCCTTGAGTGAATGGCCGCATGATTCACATTATGTTTTCCACCCCCCATTCTGACCAGGCGAAACCTCGACACTCTTGACACTATCCCTCAGTGCATCTTCGCATATCCAGGGGATAGGACCATGATGTGGCGTACTTTGAGGTTCTTATGGTCCGAGCTCTAAGACCTTAAACTAAGATATGCCCCTATGGTCCGAGCTCTAAGACCTTAAACTAAGATCTGTCCCTTTGGTCCGAGCTCTACGACTTTAAACTAAGATCTCCCCAAAAGAGGTTCTACGTCCTGCATGACGCTAAACTGCACTTTCAGAACTACGCGTGGCTTGATCTCCAGCCTGATGGAGTACGTAGGTACGCCCGGGCATCTCGACTCGGGTCCAGCCTCAGAGATCGCTAAGTCCCGCCCCTCCTCGTCGCCGGCCGTCTGGCCTGACTTCGGGTAGAGTGGTGCAGTTGTGATATTCTCCCCGATTCATCTCGGGATGCCCCATCGCAATGATGGGAAGCGACAGTTTCCTCGTCAAAGAGGTTCTGTCTGAGAATTGGGGTGATTCACGGCCAGATTAGTGCACCCGCCTAATACGCTTTCCCCATGGTGGCGCAATTTTGGGAGCGTTGGATTCTGTCCGAACAAATCATCACTTCGCCCCACGCTTCGCATGCCCTGTTGATCTGGATTTCCACCCTTGTGCCTGAAGGAACCCCCAAAGCGGCATTGATGATGACATGTGATCCGCCTCCTGCAATATGAATGATGACCTTCGGTCCGTCTATTGCAGTAGTATGGTCGATTGATCCATTGTCCGCTTGCCGTCTTGGGCATTTCCTGGAAGGCCGACCGTTGTGGATATCTGAATTCGGGACACGCGATTCACCCTTTCTCATCTCCCTATGTTCGGATAAAATCTCAACGCCCCTAGCGTTGTCCCGCTCGTGTGTCGGGACAAGTTGGGGGATGATACATTGATTTGGTCTGAGGTCTTCTTTACTAGGAATGATCTCCCTCTTTTCCTTAGAAATCCAGGCCCAATTACGGATGCCTGAAGCTTGGTTAACGCTCCCGCGAGACAATTTGTGGTTGAGCATGTTAATCCAAAAGATGAAGATAAATATATTGGTTCATACAAATGGATCGAAATATTGAGTAGCGGAAGAAAATGTTCTGTGAGTGGCAAAAACAAAGCCCCTAGGGATTAGCGTGCAGAATTAGTCTTTCTAACGCCGCTACCCATTGGCTGGCGGCCTCTAGAGCTGCTTCTCGCTCTCTGCGTGCCCTCTCCTCTTCGGCGGTCGCAGCACGCAGTTCTTCGATCCTGGCATGTGCACGCTCCCGGTCGACTTGAAGTGTGACCATCTGTTGGCCCGCCTCCGTCAGCTGTACCTGGGTGTCATCCAGCTGGGCCGTTAGTTGCTCCACAAGCTCAATGCACGTTGCAACGAAGGCCTCCTTCTCTGCTGCCTGCCCTTCGAGACGCCGGACTTCCTGCTCCGCCACGAAGAGCGCCCGCGTGTTCTCCGACATGTCCCAACATTGTGCGACGTCGGCACGCCGGCGGCCCTCGCGCATCTTTTCGGCCATGAAATCACGAACCGTCAGATGGAGGCGTTGAGCATCATCTCCCCGGGCACACAGGAAGTGCAGCCAGGTTTGAAGGGATCCCATGCGCCCCAGCCACTCCGATGGGTCTCGCTTAAGGAAGCGCTGGATGCACTTCCACCCCCTGCGGCACATTATCCGGCTCTCCTCGACCGCCTCCGCATCCGAGTCGTCCATCTCCTCAGGGTCGGTAGGCCAGTAGGCAGGGAAGGCATCCAGCAGGTCTGCTGCAGGGTCCGCCCCTGGGATTTCCTCACGGGGGATAGGTTCCCCAACATTTGGGTGACCTTCTTCTCCCGACCCAGTGGCATTGACACCATCGTCAGCCCCCGACCTCTCTCCGATGTCAGCACCGCCGGCGTCCGCAGCCCCTTGATCAGCAGTTGGTGGGGCCGGCTCGGTTTGGGAAGTCTGTTCCGGAGCAGGCGGCATGTCTGCCACCGGTCCACTCGTGGATGGCCCGGGTTCGACAGCCCGACGAGCCTCCAGTGTTGAGATCACTGCGCAGGGCATGCCGTGGTTAGTCACGGATCGTCAATGGCAAGCACCAGCAGTAAAGTAAGGAGACTTACGGGAGTTCAGAGCGTCATCTTCCGCTGCCCCGGCCGCCGCAGGAACAGTTGCAGCAGGGGACCCTTCCGCGCTTGTCAATTCAATGATGGGTGTCTGGCCCCCGCCTTGTCCTGCTGGCGCCTCTCCTACTCCCGCTGAGGACGCCTGACCAACATCCGTGCGCTCTTGAGAAATGTGGGGAAATGGGATAGAAGCTGCATAAGAGAATGGATGAAGCAGGTTGAGTAGGGATAGAAGCGGACCTCGAGGAGCTCAGTGACATCAACATTGTCATAGCCGGCCACCTCGCCGCTCTCCCGCGGGCTCCCCTGATGGGACCTTCCCTCGGAGCCTTCATCCTCCCCCGTCTCCTCCTCTTCCTCGGAGTCGTTGCTACTGTCATCTTCCTCCGGCGGCATCTGTTCTGGAGCAGGCTCTAGACCGAGCATCACCTTCACCAGAAGGAATGGCTCCGCACGCTGACCACGTTGGCGCGCGTACTCGTCCATGGCCGTCAGATACGCATACTGCCGGTTGAAGTCCACCCTGTCGGCGATCTGGAGGCGCCCGACCTCTGGCAGATGGATTCCTTCTCTGAATATCTTTCGCCAGATGGCGTCGGTCCCCAGTGACTGCCGCAGGGTCATCCAGGCCGACCACAACGCCGGGAAGACTGCATCGTGGGAGGGTTCGAGCAGACGCCTTACCTGCTTCCCGGGCCGCTCTTTGACCACCGCACGTGCCCCCTCTCTGGGCGCCGAGGTCGTAGCGGCAGCCTGCGATGTGCCCGCCGCCGAAGTCCCTGCTCGCGCCGGCTCCGCTGCTTGGCGCGCCTCCGTTCTCCCCCGTGTGGCGGCGCCTCGCCTCCTCCCTTGACGCCCGGTCTCTGCATGGGTGACCTCAAGCCGCCGAACTGGTTTCCGTAGAAGCCCCTCGGGGTACGCGATGGCCCAGTGTTCAGCGTACTCGGTTGCCAAGCCTGCGTCGACCCCGGTAGGAGGGAGAGTGATGACGTCGCCAGAACCAAAGGCGGCGAACATCAGCCACATCTGGCGAAGGACGCCAGGGTTCGTCTCCTCCCGGACAGCAGTGAATACCCTCTTCGGCATCCGTTGAAGGCACCCGAACTACCTGGCGAACCGGGTTGGCACGTAGGGCTCGCAGATCACCTTCCCGTAGATCCGAGCCACGAGCACCCCGCCCCGCATGTTCAGGAAGTACTCGTGCTGCTCCAGCGGACCCTGCCCGTTGTCGATCATTTGGCCAACGGGAGTAGGGAACGGGCTGAAGTTGAAATTGGCATGATTGCCAATCCGAATCCTCACACCCTCCTCACTTAGGGTCATCGGAGCGACCCCCGCAATGTTCAGCAGGGAGGGTCGCAGGCCGTTGCCCGGAGGAATGATGGCGTTCAGAAACGTGTACCCACCAAGGTGAGCATCCACCCAGCCGTGGAAGAATTGGAAGGGCCCACAGATCCTTCGTGGCGAACCCCCTCACGAGATGCGTCCCAGGATGGTGTACAGCTTAGCCAGCACTGGGACCCCGAGGTTGTATCTTTTGTTGGCAGCCATGGCGCCCGCCATCGCCAGTGTCGCCGGGCGGACACCCATTCTCGCGTCCCGTACTGGCAGGAGCCACCCACTCAGAAAGGCGGCCAGGAACACCGCGTACCGGACATTTGGGTCCCGGGCCTCGATGACGCGGTACCCCCATGAGCGGTAGTCGCCCGTCTCCAGGACCCGCCAGTACAACCCGTTCCGGCTCCTCTGAGCCGCGGTCGGGCACCGCTTCCCCCTGCCTGGAATCTTGACCGCCGGGTCATGCTCCAAGAACTGGCCGAACCACTCCTTGTAGGATATGTCATTGTGGAAGTCCTTGATCCCGAGCCGCTGCGTAGCCAGGTCAAGCAGATGCCATGTCAGAATGGGAGTCAGTGACCTGTCTTCCCAGATGTTTTTCGGAGGCAGGAACTCATCGTATTGGTAACCCTCCAGCGGGATACCTTCGATGCAGTGGATGTCCCAGAGGCCGATGCTAACCTCCCCATGGTGAAGATGGAAGGTGTTGGTATCCGGGGACCAGCGGGTGAACAGCTCCGGCCCGAGCTCGGACTGCTGGTAGAAGTGGAACTGCGACGTCCACACCGCCTCAAACAGGCCGATGTACCGCAGCTCCTCCGTGAAGTGATCGCAAGTGTGGCGTACCCAGAACGCCCAGGCCCACTCACTGGTGAAATTGCCCCCAGACCGCAAGTCCCAGTCCTTCAGCCATCCCTTGGTGTCGTCGGTGACACTCTGGCGATATGTGCTCGAGTAGAGGGCTGGAGAGTTCTCCGTAGTAGGCTCACTTCCGACGATGGTTCGCGTCCTCGGGTTCAGGACATAGACATCTAAGTGTCTGGTCTCCCTGGCAGGATGCCCAATGTTGGTGATGTTATAGCGGGGAAGCTCGTCCTCCCGAGTCACCCAGGTCCGTGGTGCATCAACCTCGAACCCTGGCACCGGAACCTCATCTAGGATGCCAAAGTTCCAGAGCGGCAGGTTGTCCGATAGCGGATATGTCTTCTGGGCCGACGTCAGCAAGTCGAACAAGGATTGATTGTTGGAAACAATCTCCTTGGCTCCATAGACCTCCTCGTTCGTCGCCATCTCAGCTCTGCGAGTGGCGGCATCCCCCTCATTTCCTTGATTCGCGGCCATCTCAGAAGCTTCGGGAGTCGTGCGGGTTAAGGGATGAAGCGTGCGGAATCTGACAAGTCTGGTAGAGAAGTTTGAGAGTTGGCACGCAATCCTAGTGGACGTCGCGCAATCGGGAAGTCCGTCGCGTAAAACCCCGGGTGTTCGTGCAAGGCCAGGCTGAAATCCGGAAAGTTTTGCGCGACGAACGGGTGAATTCCGCACCGGAAAGGGCAATTTCGCGCACGAGAGCTCAAATGCTTATCGCGCGGAAGGCCGGTGTACGGTGCGGGGGACCCAGGGCCCCTATTTATAGGCGAGGCCGGGTGTCCGCGCTGCGCGGAAAGCGCTTTGCGCGACCGCACCGGAGAATTTCGCGCCCGACGCCCATTTTTGCGCGCGACAGTCCCGCGCCACCCAGTACTTCGGCATTCCGGCGTCTCCCTCGGAATCCGATCGTTGCGACCTCTCGCCAATCAGATTCCGAGGGGGGGCTTTTGTAGACGCCAGAAAAGTCCGTTGTTGCCAAACAAAGCTCCGGATGCGGAAAGCGAGGTCGTATTTGGAGTCAGAAGCACGTTTCGGAGGGCCCGGAGGCCTTGCGCGGAATTTTGGAGATCCGCGCGCAATGTTTGAGTGCCGCGCGCAAACCTCCCGGGATGCGCGCAATGCGCTGGGCCGGCGCGCAATTTTGCGCGCCCGCGGCCCGCGCGACTCCCTTGCGCGCCGGGCCCGATTCCGCGCCCGCGAAGGGAATTCCGCGCCCGCGAACCGGATTCCGCGCCCGGGGTTGCCTATAAATATAAGGCGACCCACGATGTTTTGAAGGTTGCCGGAATTCGAAAGGTCTCTCGTGCGTGCAATCCAACCCCTCCCGCGCGAAATGCCGATCTTCAGGTAACCTCCTTTCTTTCGCGCAAAAAAGCCTCGGGGTTCCCCTTCGCGCGCAATCCCTTTGGCTCCTTTCCTTTGAATAATTTTCACCCAAAGGCATTAGCACGCAAAAGAAGCCTCTTGCGCGCAATTTCCCCCGGGGTGCGCGCAATTCGACCCGATTGCGCGTACCCCCCCCCCCATTTTCAAAGTGGCCATTCGTTAAAGAATGAGCCGTTACCCCCGCGCGCTATCCGAAGCCCGGTGCGCACAATCTCTACCTTCTGCGCGCAAAACGCCGGCCCAATTGCGCGTCAGCCCGCCCATTTGCGCGCCGACCCGCGGTATTGCGCGCCAAGATTCTCTTTTGCGCGCAATCCGCCGAGGTCTCCCCCTTTGACCCCCTGAGGGTACCCGCCGGCGTGGCGCCTGATGATCTTCATCCCGGGTGCCCGCACCGTGCGTTGTCTTCCCGTGCGGCCCTCCAGGCTCGCGCGACGTGACACGGACTCATCGGTGGAACCATTTTCGTCCGAGCTACAAGACGTTAAACTGTTCAGCATTCATCCTGCATGACGCTAAACTGCACCACGTCCAATCTGCACGACGTTAAACTGCCTAGCATATCGTCAGAGCTACAAGACGTTAAACTGTTCAGCATTCGTCCTGCATGACGCTAAACTGCACCACGTCCAAGCTGCACGACATTAAACTACCTAGCATATCGTCCGTGCAGCAAGACATTAAACTGCCAAGCATCTTCGTCCTCAACACACGACGTTAAACTGTACTTCGTCCGGCAAGACGTTAAACCGTCCGCTTCGTCCTCAACACACGACGTTAAACTGTACTTCGTCCGGCAAGACGTTAAACCGTCCGCATCACCTGATCCCGTGCCCCGCGCGCAGGGTCCTCCCGGTTTGGATGTGGCCCCCACCCGCTCGTCTCTGCAGGGTTGTCGGGATTGGAGTGGCCTTCGCCCGCGGGGGTATAGTGTTACAAACAGAACGAACTACGTGGACTTTGATCCCTGTCTCCTAAACAGGGTACGTAGGAAGCCTCTCCGAGGTTCAAGCCCACCACCTGGTCGTCCCGGTCGTACTCACGTCGGTTCGTCCATCAGTGGACCCCTCCCGGGTTCACACTTGCGTCGATTCACCTATGAATCCGCTCTTGTGGGGGACTGCACATATGTATCTCCATTGCACTTCCCCACTGCCTTATTCTATTTCTCTCTTCAATGTCCAGCATGACGTGAAACTGTGATCCACCCGGCCGTTCCATCCCCCTCTGTGCGAGGTGGTTCGGTTCAATCCTCCGTTCAGCAGCCTCGATCTCCTCATTAGTCGGCTTGCCAACGTCCAGCATGACGTGAAACTGTGATCCACCCAGCCGTTCCATCCCCCTCTGTGCGAGGTGGTTCGGTTCAATCCTCCGTTCAGCAGCCTCGATCTCCTCGTGAGTCGGCTTGCCAACGTCCATCATGACGTGAAACTGTGATCCACCCGGCCGTTCCATCCCCCTCGGTGCGAGGTGGTTCGGTTCAATCCTCTGTTCAGCAGCCTCGATCTCCTCGTGAGTCGGCTTGCCAACGTCCAGCATGACGTGAAACTGTGATCCACCCGGCCGTTCCATCCCCCTCTGTGCGAGGTGGTTCGGTTCAACCCTTCGCCAGGCAGCCTCGACCTCTTCGTGAGTCGGCTTGCCGACGTCCAGCATGACGTTAAACTGCATGTCCGAACTACGCTGACTTTGATCGGTGCTAATGCGCGGTACGTAGGAAGCCCCTACGGGGTCCAAGCTCTTCACTCCATCATCCATCCTGATCCTTACCCGGGCCGCCACATCCCGGTGGGGTCATGCCATTTCATTCCACTCCACTTCACTCGGGAAGCCGCCCATGTGCTGGCCCCAGCGTCGGAGGTTCCTCGCAAGGGGTTCTGTCATCTGATCCACTTCTCGTGTTGATCAGTCTGATGCCGTCCCCGCTGGACGTTAAACTCGCGGCATACCCCGTGTTAAACATGGGAAGCTGAGGAAAACCTCAGGTGACATAGTTCCCCGCACCCAGCGTGGGATGACTCAGGCCATCACGCCTTCGAGAAGCCCTATTAGGGACGGAAGGCAGACATGCAGAGTCGCAGTGTTAAGACACGCCCCCGACACCCGGAGCCACCCGGTCTCCTCACCGCAGGTTGCTGACCCGACCAGACCCCTTGGAGTGTCTGGGCGGAAGCAGTGTAATTAACCGGTGTCCATGAAGATATGGCGCCGGGAACGAGATTCACGAACATTCTTAAATCTATGAGGGAGACCCGTATTAGGCGACGAGTTCCGAGGAGACATCCATGGAAGGAGGAGCCGACATCCCATCATCCCGGTTTCGATCAAGGAGCAGACGCCCCTGAACAAGGGACGAATGCCGCCCGCCCTTGGAAAGCGGGACTGCGGGACCACAGGCCGCGCGCGCCCATCCCCTCGGTTCGACGGGTGCACGCGCGAACGCGTCCTGGCGGAACAGCGTCGGAACAGAAACCCGACGCACATCCGCACCGAAACAGACACATTCACACAATGTTTTGAATAAGTGCGATAGTTTTTGGTGGCGTGCCAATATTGGTTTGGGCATAAGAGGGTGTGAGTCACACAAGTTATGAGTTGTAGAAGTTTGTGTCACCATGTGGTTGAGGTGGACATGCGCACTAGTTACAACTTGTGCGCCGATACTTGCGTGTCGTCCTAGAGAAGGTCACCATGTATGGTTGACGCACGATAGTGATTCAGGGCTGTGTCAAAGCTGGAAGATTGCCCGATACCTTCGGTGCAAAGTGTGATTCATTTAAGGGTGAATGTTGGACTTCAACAGAGCATCTACATACAGCAGAGGATGTATTAATTAGTGATAATGAAGATAACTACATGCCTATAAACTATGAGTGGATCTTTTTAAGAGGAGTGAACAATGGAAGAGGAAGAAGGTGATCCACTCCATCGGCAGTGAGCTAGAGAGAGAGAAATAGGGAGTGACCCTTAGGAAAGTAGTGAGCTGATCCTAAACATTGTAAAGACAGTGAGCATAAGAATATAAGTGATCTATCCCGAACTTAGTAAAAAACATTTCTCTATTAGTTGATTTGGTACATCGGCACATCGCTATTTTATGCTCCTTGGACGTAGCCCAGTAAGATTGAAGGAAGTAAAAAATATATGTGTCTTCCTTCTTTCTTCCATGCATTACATTAAAAGCATCATAATCAGATAAATAAGAAAAGAAGTGGTCATAATAAACCCACAAGTGAAAAAAATGTGACCCTTGTAATCAAAAGGTCATGATCCAGTGGGGCAGGAAATTTTTTGAAAAAGAATATGCATACCCTGATTCACCCCTTCCTTCTCAGGGTATACAGGCCCCTATTGGTCCTAACAACTGGTATCAGATGGATATGTTTATCTTATTAGACTTGTTTTCTATGACTTGTATTAGTTGATTTCTGTGATTAAAGATACAATCTGTTCAAATCTTGGTTCTCCATAACATAGGAGAGAACATCAAAGAAGAAGGTGTAGTCAGGTGGTACCCTTAGTGCGAAAGTGTCTGTGGAAACAGTGTGGTTCAGTTAAAGGAATCTAGTAGTGAACCAAATTTTGATTTGGATAAATTGTACATGTAAAATTCATACTCTTTCAATGATGCTGAAGGAATGAGTGAAGAACCATACATGCCAAGTGATATTGGAACTTCTGATGATGAAGAAACTCTTAGAAGTCAAAAAGTATAAGCTATCCACAAAGAGAAGGAATTGGATTAGAAATTCACTGATGAAATTAAATCTAAAGATATTCAGATCCAAGAACATAAAAAGGAGATCAATAAGGTAAGAGGTTTGAATCCAAAGCTTATTGACGTAGCTAATGATCTAAGGGAGAAAAAATATTCTGAAGATGAAGAACTGCAAAAGATATCTACAATGGTAGAAAAACCAAAAGTTGATGTCAAGGGAAAGAATCTGAACTCAGATGAGATTCAAAATTTGAAATCCAGAAATGAGGATCTTTCTACACAGCTATCTAAAGTAGTTCAGAATAATAAAAGGCTACAAAAATAAAATGTATGTTGTTATGGTTCTATTGAAAAAGAAAAATTGAAAGTTAAGGAGAAAAGTGACATGGTAGAAAAGATCACAAGAGAATAAGAAGTTGAGTTGTGTAGCCGGATGAATCTCAGAAAAGAACTCAAGGATCAACATGAATCAAGAGATACGAATATTCAACCAATGGATGAAGAGATCGAATCATATATGAAATAAAAGAAGACATTAAAAGAAAAAGGAAAACCTAAGTTGAAGGATGTAGTACACTTACTATTCGATTTTCCTTCTACAAGTGATGAAAAAATTATGAATAAATATGCTATTTCTGAAGAGAAAGAAAAAATATTTTCTCAGCTCAAATACCATATAGTTTGGGAAAAACTAGTATTGGATTTAATAAATACCCTCCCATGCATGAAAGAAAGATATCCATGAATAGTTTCATAAGTGGACATAATCTTGTAGGTGCTGGAGACAGGCCTAAGAGGACAGTTAGAAGAAGTAGTGACGAAATGAGATATTTCTGTGGGATTCATAGACATATATCAAGCATCCATTCAGAGGCCCAGAAATAAAATCCAGGCTATGAAAATAGACACTTTTATAAATCTGAGAATAAGAAGAAGTTTCGTGAGAAATAAAAAAAATAGTCTCTCCAAAGAAATGATTTATTAGATGTTGGAACTATGGAAGAATGGGACATTCCATGATTATGTGTCAGGAAGCTCAGGAGCTCAATGTCAGAGGATGAACTGAAGAAGCATAGACATCTCGACATAGAAATGATGAAATGAGGTATGAATTTGATGGAAGATGTTTTATATGTTCCCATTATGGGAATTTGGCAAGACATTGTAGTAAAAACAAAGAAGTAAAGGAAAAGGGACTCGAAAGTATATTCTCGACTCCAGTGATGCATAATGAGAAAATATACACTGGGAGACAAAGTGGTAAGTTGAATAATGGGATTCGAGCCTCAGGGGAGTCAGGTGGAGCAGAACAAAAGGTGTATTAGTCATCTACTCTATCACACTCACAACCGCTCTCTAATAAAGAACACGAACAAATATGGAAGGAAAAGGGAAGAAATGATATAGATGTGAGTAAGATGAATGAAAATTCAGCAGAGGACTCACATCCAGTGAGAAATAGTGTGGTGACTAAAATATCTGATAAAATAAAGATGAACAAAAAATGCATTGAAAAATTCTCATGTCGTGTCCCACAGCAAGAAGTAGAGGAAATACAAAGATCACTACAATGGTGGAAGGAGAATGGGAAGATGCCAAACAAAGATAATCCTACCTATAGACATAATCAAGGGAAGTGGAATATTTGTGTTACATCAAAGACAGATGTATGTAAAAGTGGGTTAAACCCCAAATTGTGAAAAATGCCAAGCCTGCAGAATCCACATATAATAAAAAGGCTCAACATACGGGTAATGAAAGCTTAGTCATATGTCCAGAATAGCTGAAGTTGGCTGGGCAGCTAGAAGAACCAAGGAAGTAGTGTGATTCTCTTCAATAAAGTATCAATGCGTTGACCCATCAGGATCAACCACAATCCTCTTCATGAGGATTCCAGAAATTTGACCTCTCTCCCGCTGTGTCTAAATGCTATTACCTGATTATTCATGTGTTTTAGGTTTTAGGGAGATATGATCCAAGGGGAAGTGGAATATAAATATGAAAATTGGAGAATTGATATGATTTAGAGTTTCAATTGACTCAAAGATGGTATCAATGTTGAAGAAGAAAGGGTGAAACAGAGAACAATAGTAAGTTATTATGTTATTAACTTTATCTTTTGTGTCTTACGCCAAGTTCCAACTCATTAGGCTTAGAGATTTTGTCAGTGGCTCAATGTCGTCTTCCAGATTAGTATAAATGATGCAGGTGGAGAAGAATGGTTATGATTCTAAACAGTGGGCCTAACCCCAGTAAGTGTTTCATAACATAGGGGGAGAATTCAATGATAAAATCAGATGCATGATCCATCAATCCAATAATTGGATGACCTAGATCAGGTGTTGTCTATAACGGGAATACATATTGCAAGAGAAGTAGAAATAATTTAGTATTCCATCCTTATTTATTGTAACACCGCGAGATTTTATGAGAAGTATTATTTTTAATTTATTTGCTGTCTTTTGTTGTACCACAATATTATCTTGCGCTATACGCAACATCTTATTAGCTTGCAGTATATGCAACACTAATCTTGGATCGTGTTACACCCAATTTCAGGTTTGTTTCATAGTAGTTATTCTACACAGCATTGAGTATATTTATATATATATATTCAATGTATTACTAAAATATGGTTGGATTTTGTTATATGCAACAACAAATGAGTCATGCAATGCACGCAACCCTGGCTTGGCTTGCATTACACGCAATCACGACCTTCCTCGATAGCGTGTGTTGTACGAAATACCGGGGATTACTAAACAACGATATATTATTATAATATTATTATGAACTAGCAGTTATGAATAGTATTAACTAAATTTTAAATTTTATAACCTTATTAATCATCTTACACATTTTCTAGAACATGGTATAAGAAAAAAATAAATTTTTTCGGGTAAAAGATGTATTTTTAAAAAAATGCAGTTTTTCCGCCTTTTGATGGCACACCCACCTTAAATATAGTTTTTTAAATATTTATAAGTTAAATTTGACAAAATAAAATTCTTATTTGGAATAAGGATATTATAATTTACTTTGGATAAAATTTTCATATTATTCTGACAACTTTCATATTTTAATGAATAGTAAAAACACACTATATTTTAATTAAAAACAACTTTTTTCATCGTAAAAATTTATATAGTTTAATTATAATATTTAATGGATTTAAAATATAAATAGATTATATTTTTACAATTTAATATTATGTATGTCATTAGAATTTATTTTACATTCCATTAATAGGTAAAATCATTTCAATCATTTCCAATATTTCAACTTTTAAAACTCATTTTCTTAATAGCAGGATTAATTTTAAATTAATTAATGCAACTATTGTGTGTGTAATTTTGAAAAATGGATTCAATATTTGGACTCATTAGGTCCAAATTATGTTAATAGGGTACCTTTTTTCCTCACTATGATTAGTAACTATGAATATTTTTATTTACATCAGTTAAAGACAAATCAGGTAATTAAGGGTAAACCTAAGATTATAAAATTACCTTAAAACATGCCAAAATTATATTGGATGACTAATCGTAGACCCTTATCACCTATGGGTTGGAATAGATTTTTTTAATGGACTTTTGACCATGAAAATTATTTAATTATTATTAAAACCAAAGAATGATACAACATGTCACTCTCTTAAATCTTATAAGTATAATAATTTTAATTTAGTGATAAACTCCATGAAACATCGAACATGAATAGTCTCCAGAAATATAAAAAAATTATATACATCATGAGAATTTATTTATAATTTTTATGGATTAAAAAATTGGCATTAATGGTGACACAATAGTGATGCATAAATTGTTTCTTTAGTAAAAAATCAATAATATAGTTTTTATAAAAATATCAATACCTATCAGAAGGACCATAAACATTACCAAACATTATTGGTAGATTATATATATACCCTAATCATCCAAGGGTCTATTTTTGGACCATTTGGAGCCTTAGAAAACCGATTGTGACATTTATATTATTTTATTTTAAATGATGTCAAATATGACACCTTTATAATTTAATAAATATAAATATTTACATGTTGTCATTTTAAGATGATAAATTCTTCTAAAAATTTTATTATTAAAGTTATTATATTTATCTTCATCATAGAATTTTATTTTATTTTTTTATGCAAAAAATATGTATATTAAATAATTATACAAAAAAAATTTTAGTAATTATTTTATTAAGAGATATACCAAATAAATGGTTTTAAAAATATTAAAATAAATATTTTATGAACTATTTAATTTGATCCAATAATTTTCTAGAAAAATATGACATGTTATGAATCTATTAAATCTATTATTTCGAAAATATATTCTATGAGGATTTTATTTAAATTCAAATAAATGAATAGTGTCAAAATTGACACTATTGTTATTTTATAAAAATATCATATTATAAAATTGTTTAAAAATTAAAAAAATATTTTAAAATTATAAAATGAATATTATATGGTCTACAATGTCATAAATTATCCAAATATGGACAATTAACAAAACATAAGTAATTATTTATGACAATTTAAAATTTATAATCTTATTACCATTAATAAACATAAATAGATTAAATAATGATAAATCATGTTGATAATGTTTAAAATAAAGTCAAAACATGTCAAAATTGTAATTTTTTGATGATATTAAAACCCTATATCATCTAATATTCATTTTTGAGTCATTTGTTATGTTTATATGTGGGGTTTGAATTTATTATAAAGTAATATATCTTATAATTTCAAAGGTGCCCCTCTCTCTTATAAAAAGGTAACCCCTTCCCTCTTCTCTTCACACCCTTTTTAGCCTTGAAGCTCGGCCAACCCCAACCCATTGCCCTTATAATCCTCCTTAGAAACATACTAGAGGTTCTGGTATTCTTCAGAGACCAATTTTAGTGCCCTAAGAGGAGGTTTCAAAGAGGCGTGTCAAAGAAGAGGTAATATCCGTTACCGATTCGTTCAAATTTATTTCTTCTAATACATCTTCTTAATTAGATGTTTATTTATTAAATAATAACATAAATATCGCTCATAAAATGATTTGTTATTATAAATATTTAACAACCTTATTTCACATTCTATCCATTCTAAGGAAAATGAAATCGCCGCACGTGCGTATGTATGGAATACCGTCTCCACACCGTGGTGTAATATATTTTTCCACCACCACCTTACTTGGATGTGTATAATGGTGTAAAGAATAACTAAATTTGATTATTATAACATCATACTGATTATATGATATTATATCATTCCCTCCAATTCCATTCAATAAATATGGGAACGATATCATTGCTCCTTTGTACGTACGGATTACCGTCTCCACGATGCTATGAGATTCATTTTCCATGTTAACAATTCAAGAATATTTATAAAGTATATATAATAAGTAATCATGAAATATATGACATAATAATTCTACTGGATTTATTTATATATATTTGTATTTCATCTACATAATTTCATTCAATTCAGTAAGGAAACGAAAACAACGTTCATGCGTACGTTCGGCCTACCGTCTCCATGAATGGTGTATTTCTTTCCATTTATCGATCTATTATATTTATATATGTATATTCTGAATATATATTATTTTTAAATCATGTTTTATATTTTGGAATTATGTAATCAGGATCTATGTAATAATATTAGTAATTACAAGTGAAAACACAGACGATAAATGAAATTATTTTTTCCAAAATGCTACTTTAACATGGATTTACAAAAGAACAGGTAATATAAAGTTATATGTGAACCATATTTTATATCATAACAATTAATATGATTCTGTAATAATTCAATGACATTATTTAAATCATTATACAGGAGGATCAGATACGTACTAAGCATATCAGACCTAAGGTAAGGGATAACTTTTCCAATCTCGTTTTTATCCGAGATTGTTTATTCATAACTATTTACTGGGGTTATTGTTGTCATCCATGTCGATGTTTTCTAATTTTTTTTCATGTATGATTAAAGTCCTTTTTACCCATTTTTGACTTTTACTACATGGTGTGTAAGGAATCATTACTTTGTTTACGTTATGAGGTACATTTTTGACCTTTCCGGCAAAAGTACGAGAAGAATGTTTATTTAACTTATACGACATGAATGGATTTTTAGAATATTCTTTCCATAAGCTTCCATTAAAAGTTTTCATGATTATTTTTAATCAAATTATTTTATTTTA
Organism: Viscum album; assembly: GCA_963277665.1. Lineage (NCBI taxonomy): Eukaryota > Viridiplantae > Streptophyta > Magnoliopsida > Santalales > Viscaceae > Viscum > Viscum album. Next base: position 273,174,568 of record OY728129.1, on the reverse strand, counting down.
AAATTTTATGAGATTTTAAGATTGGAAAAAAAACGAAGTAGAAAGGATAAATTCCTCAAAAATGGAGTTCAAGTGTTTTATCAAAATTATTATCAATCTAAGATAATACGGGGTTCTGTTTCTATACCTGTTTTTACATTTTCTTGATTATGTTTTGATGGATTATATTTATGATTTCCTTTTATTATATATGGATTGTGTTATGATGTGATGATGTTTAAGAATCCCATTCTATTACATGGGTTATGCTATGATGTATGATTTATGATTTTGTGCCACACGAAATAATGATTTCATTATGAGATGGTTGGGACCTGTATCTCCCTATAATGCATTGAATAAAGATTTTTATCTCATTATATAGACATGGATGGAATTGAAAGTTAATCTGGTCTAGTAATAGAGGGCTTGAATGGCAAGTAAACCTGGTTCTGTAAGGGACATTGTCCACTAAGATGGTTTTGGCAGCAATGCCTTGGCTACTATGGAAATCATATCATGTGATTAATTTTTTCCCACAATTACATGTTTTATTACTAAGATATATTATCATGATTGATGTTCCATTATGATCTATACCTTACGTACTGCCATGTTTTATGTCAATGCTCAATATTTCAATGTTTAAACATTATGTTCTTGTTTTTATGTTCAAATGTATATGGTTTGTTTTATTTTCTCCTTGCTTACACTTACTGAGCTTTTTATCTCACCCTTTATATGTTTTCTTTTCCCCCTGATATAAATAAATGTTATAGGTAAGAAACCAATAGGGTAAGATCTTAATGGGAGATGTTAAAGATCATTAACCAAGATTAGAAGATTATGTTCTGAGTTTCCAGAGACACTAAACTATTATGGTCCTTGTGTGTTTGTTCTTGTTATGTATTAAGTATTCCGCAAAAGTAATGTAATATCCATGTACGTCAAGCATTGGGTCTCTACAATTGGTATCAGAGGAATGTTTTAGTTAACCTTTGGAAACTATGATGCGAAAACATTAGTGACATCCCTAGAGATATTTCTATTGTATGTATAGGGATATCCCTAAGGTTATGTATAAGTATAGGTTATAGACCTATAATTAAAGTAAATGTATTAAAATTAAACCTATGATGTTAGATAATGAAGGTACTCCCACTTGATTATGATTTTTTCCTCTCAAACTATTCTTTTTGGGTTTTAGAAAATGGCTGGAAATTGGAAGATTCACGATAATGGATGATATATTGGACGATGGAATGATAATCTTCATAAGAAAACTAATGATATTGGTTCTAGAAGTCCACGTATCATTATTATTCCAAATCATAAATCTCATAATATGATAAGTAATCTCAACATTGGTAAGTATCCCGACTCAGCTAATAAGAGAAAGATTGAGTTTCATGATGATCAGATAGGAAAGAAGGATCAATTCCCCTCATGTAAATCATGTGGGAAGTGTCATTAGGGAGAATGTTTCAAAGGAACTGGAAGATGATTTAGGTGAGGACAAGAAGGGAACAAAGCCAGTAATTACAAATGAAAAGTTTTAGTTAACACCATGGACAAGGAAAATGGTATTTCTAAGACATCAACAACCGTTAAATGTTTTTAATGTGGAATGTACGGGTATTATTCAACCAATGTCCTAGGGGAAAGTCTCATGAAAAGAATCATCATGGCTGTATGGGAAGTATTTATATTGATGATGACGAAGAGACTACAAATGATCTGTGAGATAAAATAATTGTTGAAGATTGGCTGATGGTTTAAGAAGGTAGTGTAATTATTGTATGTTTATCATGAATAATGTATAATACTATGGAATAAAGAAAAAATATAACGATTGTTACACTATTTCCTTTTCTAGGGTTTTTAATGTATATGATTAATGGTACCAGTAACCATGAATGTTTTTCCAAAAAAAATTTCAATGTAGATGATATGTGAATAATGAAAGGATAAAGAGATAATGAGTTGTTTGATAGTATTAATGAGCTAATGACTGTTATATGGAAAAGTTGATATCATGGATTGATTATATCGAAATTTTGGGATTTTGGTATGTGGAAGGTGTTAAATTTTGAGAGTATTCATGTTTTCACTAAGGGTCAATGGATATTCATTTTTCAAGAGAATGCATGATTAAGGTATTCCCATGTTTGGAATGTTACCAACAAGTTTTATCATATGATATATGGGGGATAAATGATGGTATTCACATGCTCGGTAGATGAAATTTCTATTAATTGTTTTCTTTATACTATAAACTTGGAAATATGTATTTTGGATAAGCCTAATGATTGGAATGGATTATGTTGGTCATAGGTCAGTATTGTTGAAGGCTAGACCTTTTTTTTAAATTATTTATGGGATGTTATAATAATGTAGTTTTTGAAAAAGGACAACCTGCAGGACGTGCGACAACCCGTCACGTCAGACAAGGTTGCGGGAATCGAACCCACAACAGAAGTGCGACGAGCCATTATCGTATATCACTAGCCTACATAAATTCCCTGGTTAGTATAAATTAGATTTTATTTATTAGGTGGTATGAGATATGAAGTATAATTCCATTTTTGGAACTATATAAAATTAATCGACTTATGTATATTTAACAAATTTTCCTAACCTTTTGATTGAGATAGACAGAATGACCCATAGTTCTATCACATGATCTACTAACACTTCATGAATAACAAATTTGACTTAATTTCTTTAAGAGATGAAGTTGAAGTTGTTCAAGGCATGAACAACAGTGATATTGAACCAAAATCATGTATGTATTTTTTTTAATTCATCAACTTTAGAGGAATGATCTTAAAAATGAAAAATGTTTTCCTAGTGACCTCATATCCGATCAATCAGATGGTACCTTAGATCATCACAAGTATATGGATTTGTGATTTTTGGCTTTTTCATAGCCATGTTCTCTACCACTCTCCATCAGGACATGATGTTTAGATTTCTCTTCCATATCCATATTTTCCCATATGTTCTCCCATGTGGAAACCCAGTGATGAGTTAATATGGGTAACCATTATGTTTCATACATCACTTTTTAAAATTAAGTTTTAGTATTCCTTTTTACGATGTTGTTTTCTATAAAAGAAACTTTCAAATAGTAAACCATTTATAACCCCGACGAATTTCGAGGCCGAGATTCATTTTAAGGGGGGTAGAATATAACACCCAGAGATTTTATGGGAAGTATTATTTTTATTTTATTTGATGCCCTGTGTTGTACCCCAAGATTATCTTGTGCTATACACAACACCGTATTAGCTTGCAGTATATGCAACACTAATCTTGGATCGTGTTACACACAATTTCAAGATTGTTTGATAGTAGTTATTCTACACAACATTGAGTATATATATATATATATTCAATGTATTTATGGAATATGGTTGGATTTTTTTATAGGCAACAACAAAGGAGTCGTGCACTACACACAACCTTGACTTGGCCTGCATTACACGCAATCACGACCTTCCTCGATAGCGTGCGTTGTACGCAATACCTGGTTTTACTAAACAACGATATATTATTATAATATTATTATAAACTAGACGTTATGAATATTATCAACTAAAATTTGAATTTCATAAAATTATTATTCATCTTACACATTTTCTAGGAAATGGTATAAGAACAAAATAAATAATTTTGGGTAAAATAACTATTTTTTAAAAAAATTGTAGTTTTGCAGCCTTTTGATGGAATCTCCATATTAAATAATGTTTTTGACATTTTAATAAGTTGTATTTGAAAAAATAAAATTCTTCTTTGGAATAAAGATATTAAAATTTATTTCGATTAATTTTTCTTATTATTCTGATAACATTCATATTTTAATGAATATTAAAGACACCCTATATTTTAATAAAAAACAACTTTTTTTCATTGTAATAATTTATGTGGTTAAATTATAATATGGAATGGTTTTAAAGAATAAATATAATATATTTTTACCATTTAATATAATTTAGGTCATTAATATTTTTTTTTCATTGATTTCGTAGGTGAAATCATTTCAATCTTTTGCAATGTATTAACTTTTAATATTCGTTTTCACAATAACGGGATTAATTTTAAATTAATTACTGAAACTTCTATGTTTTGAATTTTGAAAAATGGATTCAATATTTGGTTCAGTAGGTCCAAATTATATTAATAATCTACTTTTTATTTTTGAGAACTATGAATAGTTACTCTGGTAATTTTTATTTACTTCAGTTAAAGATAAATAGGGTAATTATGGGTAAATCTAAGATTATAATATTACCCTATCACAAGAAAAAATTATATTGGATTACTATAAGTCGACCCATGTCACTTAAGGGTCTGATTAGATTCATTTTATGGACTTTTAAACATGAAAATAATTTAATTATTATTAAACCCAAAAAAAGTGACAACATGTCAACCTCTTAAATCTTAAAAGTATAATAATTTTAATTTAGTGATAAACTTCATGAAAAATCAAACATGAATAGTCTCCAGAAATCTAACAAAATTATATAAATCAAGAAAATTTATTTAGAATTTTTAGGGATTAAATAAATGTCATTAATTGTGACATAATAGTGATGCATAAATTGTTTATTTAGTGAAAAATCAATAATATAGTGTTTATTAAAATAACAATACCTATAAAAAGGACCCTAAACTGGACCAAAAATTATTTTTCGAGTAAATATATACCCTAAGAATCCAAGGGTAGATTTTTTGACCATTTGGAGCCTTATAAAACTGATTATGACATTTATATTATTTTCATTTAAATGATGTCAAAGATGTCACCTTCATATTTTAATAAATATTACAATTTAAATGTTGTGATTCTAAGATGATAAATTCAAGTAATAATATTATTATAAAACATATTATATTTATCTTCATCATAGGATTTTATTTTAAATTTTTTTGCAAAAATAAGTATATTAAATAATTATACAAAAAATGTTTTAGTAATTATTTTATTAAGAGATATACCAAATAAAAGGTTTTTAAAATATTAAAATAAATATTATATGAACTATTTAATGTGCTACACTAATTTTCTAGATAACCATAACATGTTATGAATCTATTAATTCTTTTATTTTGAACATATCATCTGTGAGGATTTTATTTATATTCAAATAAATGAATAATGTCAAAATTGACACTATTGTTACTTCATAAAAATAACATATTATAAAATTGATTAAAAATCACAAAAATATTTAAAAATTATAAATTGAAATTTATATGGTCTAAAATGTCATTAATTATACAATTATGGACAATTAACAACACATAAGTAATTATTTATAACAATTTAAAATTTATAATTTTATTACCACAAATAAACTAAAATAGATTAAACAAGGATAACTCAAGTTGATAATGTTTAAACTAAATTCGAAACATGTATAAATCTTATTTTTTGATGATATTAAAACATTATCTCATCTAATATTCATATTTGAGTCATTTTGGTATTTTATATGTGGTGTTTTAATTTAGTATAAATTAATATTTCTTATAATTCCAAAGGTGCCCCTCTCCTCTCTTATAAAAAGGGTACCCTTTCTCTCTTCTCTTCAAACACTTTTGAGCCTCGAAGCTAGGCAAAACCCTGCCCATTTAACTTATCAGCCTCTTTAGAAACATACTATAGGTCCTACTATTCTTAAAAGAACAATTTTAGTTCCCAAAGAGGAGGTTTCCAAGAGGCGTGTTGAATAAGAGGTAATATCTGTTACAGATTCTTTCAAATTTATTTCATCTTCTAATTCTTCATAATTAGTAGTTTAATTATAAATTAATAACATAAGTATAAGTCATATACTGATATGTTGTTATAAATATGAAACAACCTTATTTTACCTTCTATCCATTCTAAGGAAAACAAAATCACCGCACATGCATACGTACTGAATACCGTCTCCACGCGGTGGTGTAATCTGTTTTTCCACCACCACCTTACTTGGATTTCTATAATGGTGTAAATAATAACTAAATAGGATTACTATAACATAATACTGATTCTTTGATATTATATCATTCACCCCAATTCCATTCAATAAATATGGTAATGATATCATCGCTCGTGCGTACATACAGATTACCGTCTCCACGACGCGATGAGATTCATTTTCCATGTTAATAATTCAAGAATGATTATAAAGTATATATAATAAGTAATCATGAAATATATGACATAATAATGATTCTTGATTTATGTATATATATATATATGTATGTCATCTTCTTAATTCTACTCAATTCAATAAGGAAATGAAAACAATGTTCATGCGTACGTACACCCTACCGTCTCCATGAACGGTGAATTTATTTCCATTTATCGATCTATTATATATATGGATATTCTGAATATATATTATATATACCTCATGTTTTATATTCTGGAATTATGTAATCATGATCTGAGTAATCATATTAATAATTACAAGTCAAAACACGGACAATAAATGAAACGATTTTACCCAAAAATGCTAATTTAACATGGATTTACAAAAGAACAGGTAATATAAAATAATAAGTGAACCATATATGATATCATAAAAATGAATATGATTCTGTAATAATTCAATGACATTATTTAAATTATTATACAGGAGGTTCGGATACGTACGAAGCATATCAGACCTATGGTAATGGATAACTTTTCGAATCTCGTTTTTATCCGAGATTTTTTATTCGTAAGTATTTACTGGGTTTATTGTAATCATCCATGTACATGTTTTCTAAAAATGTTTTCGCGTATTATTAAAGACCGTTTTACTAATTTTTTACTTTCACTACATGGTATGTAAAGAATCTTTCTTTTGTTTACGTTATGAGGTACGTTTATGACTTTTCCTGAAAAAGTACGGGAAGAATGTCTTTTTAAAATTATACGACCTGAATGGATTTTTAGAACATTATTTCCATGAAGAATCCTTTACAAGTTTTCATTTATATTTTTAATCACCTTCTTTTAGTTTAAAATTGTATGAAATTTTAAGAAAGGAAAAAAAATTGATGTAGAAAAGATATTTTCCTCAAGAATGGAGTTCATGTGATTTATCAAAATTATTTTCCATCTAAGATAATATAGGGATATGTTTCTATCACTATTTTTACAATGTTTTGATTATGTTATGATGGATTATTTTTATTATTTCCTTTTATTTTATATGGATTATGTTATGATGGCATGATGCTTAAGAATCCCATTCTATTACATGGGTTATGATATTATGTATGATTTATTATTTTGTGGCACACGAAAGAATGATTTCATTATGAGATGGGTGGGAACTCTATCTTCCTAAAATGCATTGGGTAAAGATTTATATCTCATGAGATAGACATTCCTATAATGGAAAGTTAATTTGGTTCAGTAATAAAGGGCTGGAACGGCAAGTAAACCCAGTTTAGTAAGGGACTTTGTCCACTAAGATGGTCTTGGCAGCAATGCCTTGGCTACTATAGATATCATATCATGTGATTAATGTTTTTCAACAATTACATGTTTTATTTCCAAGATATTTTATCATGATTTATGTTCCATTATGATCTCTTCCTTACGTACTAGAATTTTGTATGTCATTGCTCAAGATTTCAATGTTTAAGCATTATGTTCATGTTTTTATGTTCAAATGTATATGGTTTGTTTTATTTTCTCCATGCTTACCCTTACTGAGCATTTGAGCTCACCCTTTATATGTTTTCTTATACCTAGGATATAAAGAATGGTTTTAGGTAAGAAAACAAAAGGGAAACATCTTTATGGGAGATGTTGAAGATCATTCACCATGATTAGAAGATTATGATCTGAGTTTCCAAAGACACTAAACTATTACGATCCTTGTGTGTTTGTTCATCATATGTATTAAGTATTCCGCAAAAGTAATATAATGTCCATGTACGTCATGCTTTGGGTCTCTACAGTTGGTATCATAGGAAAATATTAGTTAACCTTTGGAAACTAGGATGCGAAAACTTTAGTGAGATCTCTAGTGATATTTCTAAGGTATGTCTATGGATGTCCCTATGGTTAAGTATAAGTATAGGTTATAGTCCTATAATTAGAGTAACTATATTAGAATTAATCCTAAGATGTCAGATATTGAAGGAACTCCCCCTTTATTATGATTTCTAAATCTCACACTATTCTTTTTGGGTTTTAGAAAATGGATGGGAATCAGAAGATTCATGATAATAGAGGACATAATGGACAATATAATGATATTCTTCATGAGAAACCCAATTAAATTTGATCTGGAAGTCCAAATATCATTATTATGACAAATCATAAATCTCATTATATGATCATTTATCTCAACTTTAGTAAGTATCCCGACTCAACTAATAAGAGAAAGATTGAGTTTCATGATGATCATAGAGGAAAGAAAGTTCAATTCCCCTCATGTAAATCATGTGGGAAGAGGCATTAGTGAGAATGATTCAAAGGTACTGGAAGATGATTTGGGTGTGGAAAAGATGGACACAAAGCCAGTAATTGCAAAGGAAAAGGTTTAGTTAACACCATGGACAAGGATAATGGTATTTCTAAGACATCAAAAATGGTTAAATGTTTTAAATGTGGAATGTATGGGAATTATGCAAACCAATTCCCTAAGAGAAAGACTCATGAAAAGAATCCTCATGGCTCTATGGGTAGTTTTTATATTGATGATGATGAAGAGACTAAAAATGATATGTGAGATAAAATAATTATAGAAGCATGGTAAATGGTATAAAAAGGTAGTGTAATTATTGTATGTTTATCAAGAATAATGTATGGTACTATGGAATAAAGAAAAAATATAAGGATTTTTACACTCTTGAATTTTCTTGAGTTTTGAAATTATATGATGAATGGTACCGGTAACCCTGAAAGGTCATATAAATATTATTGGAAGGTAGATGATATGTGCATAATGAAAGGATAAGGAGATAATGAGTTTTTTTGATAATATTAATGAGTTTATGACTGGTATAATGAAAAAGTGATATCATTGATTGAGTATATAGAAAATTTTGGATTTTGGTATGTGGAAATTGTTATATTTTGACAGCATTCATGTTTTCACTAAGGGTCAATGGATATTCATTTTTCCAGAGAATAAATGATTAAGGTATTCAAATATTTGGAATGTGACCATAAAGTTTTATCTTATGATATATCGGGGATAAATGATGGTATTCACATGCTCGACAGATGAAATTTCTAGTAATTGTTTTCTTTATACTATGAGCGTGGACAGAAATATTTTAGATAATCCTTAATATTAGAATAGATTATGTTGGACATAAGTTGGTATTGTTTAAGGCTAGAACTTTTTTTCGATATTATTTATGGGATGTTATAATAATGTAGTTTTCAAAAAAAGACAACCTGTAGGACGGGAGACAACCTGCCGTGGCAGACAAGGTAGCATGAATCTAACCCACAATCAAAGTGTGACATGCGTTTATCGCATATCACTAGCCTACAGGAAGTCCCTAGTTAGTATAAATTAGTTTTAATTTATTAAGTGGTATGATATATGAAGTATAAGTCCATTTTAGGAAACATATATGATTAATCAACTCATGTATATTTAATAACTTTTGGCAACATTTTGTTCAGAAAGATGGATTGACCAATCATTCTATCACATGATCTGCTAAAACTTAACGAATAACAAATTCAACTTCATTTCATTAATATATGTAGTGGAAATTGTTCAAGGCACGAACAACAGTGAGATTGAACCAAAATCATGTAAGTATTTCTTTTAATTCATCAACTTTAGGGAAATGATCTTCAAAACCAAAAATGTTGTCCTACTGCCCTCATATCCGATGAATCAGATGGTACATTAGATCATCACAAATTTATGGCTTTGTGATTGTTGGATTTTTCATAGCCACGTTTTCTAACACTCTCCATCAGAACTTGGTGTTTAGATTTCTCTTCCATATCCATATTTTCACCTATGTTCTCCCATGTGGAAACCCAGTGATGAGTTAATTTGGGTAACCATTATGTTTCATACATCACTTTTTAAAATTATGATTTAGTATTCATTTTTACGATGTGGGTTTATATTAAATTAACTTTAAAGTAGTAAAACATTTATAACCCCGAAGAATTTTGGGGGCGAAATTCATTTTAAGGGGGTAGAATGTAACACCCTGAGATTTTATGAGAAAAATTATTTTTAATTTATTTGATGTCTTTTTTTGTACCCCAATATTATCTTGCGCTATACGCAACACCGTATTAGCTTGCAGTATTTGCAACACTAATCTTGGATCGTGTTACACACAATTTCAAGTTTGATTGATTGTAGTTATTTTACGCAAAATTAAGTGTATATATATATTCAATGTATTAATTAAATATGTTTGTATTTTTTTTATACGCAACAAAAAAGGAGTCGTGAACTACACGCAACCCTGAATTGGCTTGTATTACATGCAATCACGACCTTCCATGATGGCATGTGTTGTACGCAATACCGGGTTTTACTAAACAACGATATATTATTATAATCTTATTATGAACTTGTTGTTATGAATATAATTAACTAAAATTTGAATTTTATAACTTTATTATTCATCATACACATTTTCTAGAACATGGTATAAGAACAAAATAATTTTTTTGGGTAATATATTTATTTTTTAAAAAATACAGTTTTTCCACCTTTTGATGGCGCACCCACATTAAATCTAGTTTTTGGCATGTTTATAAGTTCAATTTGACAAAATAAAATTCTTATTTGGAATAATTATATTAAAATTTACTTTGCATAATGTTTTCATTTTATTCTGGTAACTTTTATATTTTAATAAATAGTAAAAACACGCTATATTTTAATTAAAAACAACTTTTTTCATCGTAATAATTTATATTGTTAAATTATAATATTTAATGGTTTTAAAGAATAAATAGAATATATTTTTACCATTTAATATAATGTATGTCATTAGCATTTATTTTACATTGAATTCATAGGTAAAATTATTTCAATCTTTTGCAATGTTTTAAGTTTTAAAACTCATTTTCTTAATAGCGCGATTAATTTTAAATTAATTACTGAAAGTTCTATGATTTGAATATTGAAAAATGGATTCCAAATTTGGAATCAGTAGGTCAAAATTATGTTAATAGTGTACTTTTCAATTTTTGTCACTATGAATAATAACTACAGTAATTTTTATTTACAACAGTTAAAGATAAATCGGGTTATTAAGGGAAACCCTAAGATTATAAAATTATCCTAACACATGCCAAAATTATATTGGATGACTAAAAGTAGACCCATATCACCTATGAGTAGGATAAGATTTATTTTATGGACTTTTAACGGGGGAAAAAAATTATTTATTATTAAAACCAAAGAAAGTGACAACATGTCACTCTCTTAAATATTATAAGTATAATAATTTTAATTTAGTGATAAACTTTATAAAACCTAGAACATGAATAGTATGCAGAAATAGAACAAAAGTATCCACATCATGAGAACTTATTTATAATTTTCAGGGATTAAATAATTGTCATTAATTGTGACACAATAGTGATGCAGAAATTGTTTATTTAGTGAAAAATCAATAATATTGTTTTTATTAAAGTAACTGTACATATCAAAAGGACCAGAAACTTGACCAAAAATTATTGGTCGAGTATATAGATTCCCTAATCATTCAAGGTTCTATTTGTGGAAATTTGGAGCCATATATAAACCGATTATGACAATTATATATTTTTTATTTTTAATTATGTCAAAGATGTCACCTTCATAATGTAATAAATATAACAATTTAAATGGTGTGATTTTAAGATGATAATTTCATGTAATAATATTATTATGAAATTTATTATATTTATATTCATCATATAATTTTATATTAAATTTTAATGCAATGAATAATTATAATAAATAATTATACAATATTTGTTGTAGTATTTATTTTATTAAGAGATATACCAAATACAAGATTTAAAAATATTAAAATAAATATTATATGAACTATTTAATGTTCTCCACTAATTTTAGAGATAAATATAACATGTTATTAATCTATTAAAAATTTTAGTTTGAAAATATCTTCTGTGAGGATTTTATTTAAATACAAATAAATGGATAGTGTCAAAATTTACACTATTGTTATTTTTACAAAAATAACATATTATAAATTTGTTTAAAAATCACAAAAAAATTTAAAAATTATAAATTTAAATTTATATGGTCTAAAATGTCATAAAATATCTAATTATATTTAATTAACAACACATAAGTAATTATTTATAACAATTTATAATTTATAATCATATTACCACAAACAAACGTAAATAGATTAAATAAGGATAAATAATGTTGATAATGAATGAAATATATTAAAAAAATGTATAAATTTTATTTTTTGATGAGATTACAACCCTATCTCATCTTATATTTGGATTTGAGTCATTTTTGAAGTTTATATGTGGGGTTTGAATTTATTATAAATTAACATTTCTTATAATTCCAAAGGTTCCCCTCTCCTCTCTTATAAAAGGGGCACCCCTTCCCTCTTCTATTAAAAACCTTTTGAGCCTTGAAGCTTGGCCAATCCATGACCATTTCCCTTATAAATATCCTTAGAAACATACTAGTGGTCCTGGTATTCATTAAAGCCCAATTTTAGTTCCCTAAGAGGATGATTGATTGAGGCGTGTCGAAGAAAAGGTAATATCTGTTACCGATTCTTTCAAATTTATTTCTTATTGTACTTATTATTCTTTAGTTGTTTGATTATGAATTAATAAAATCAGTATCACTCATATACATATATGTTATTATAAATATGAAACAACCTTATTTAACCTTCTATCCATTCTAAGGAAAACAAAATCACCGCGCATGCATACGTACGTAATACCGTCTCCACGCCGTTGTGTAATCTGTTTTTCCACCACCACCTTAATTGGATGGGTATAATGGTGTAAAGAATAACTAAATATGATTATTATAACATCATACTAATTATAATATATTATATCATTATCTCCAATTCCATTCAACAAATATGGTAACGATATCATCACTCGTGCGTACGTACGGATTGCCATCTCCACCATGCGATGAGATTTATTTTACATGTTAACAATTAAAGAATGATTATAAAGTATATATAATAAGTAATAATGAAATATATGACATAATAATTCTACTAGATATATATATATATATATATATATCATCTACTTAATTCCATTCAATTTAATAAGGAAACGAAAACAGCGTTCATGCATACGTACGGCCTACCGTCTCCATGAATGGTGTATTTCCTTCCATTTATCAATATATTATATATATTCATATTATGAATATATATTATATATAAATCATGTTTTATATTCTATAATTATTTAATCATGAACAATGTAATCATATTAATAATTACAATTCAAAACACGGACGATAAATGAAACGATTTTACCCAAAATGCTACTTTAATATGGATTTACCAAATAATGGGTAATATAAAGTCATAAGTGAACCATATATGATATAATAACAATGAATATGATTCATTAATTAGTCAATGAAATTATTTAAATCCTTATACAGGAGGTTCAGATAAGTACGAAGCATATCGGACGTAAGGTAAGCGATAATTTTTCCAATCTTGTTTTTTATCCGAGATTGTTTATTCGTAAGCATTTACCGGGGTTATTGTTGTCATCCATGTACATGTTTTCGAAAAATGTTTTCATGTATAATTAAAGTCCTTTTTACCCATTTTTGAACTTTTTCTACATGGCATGTAAGGAATCTTTTTTTTGTTTACGTAACGAGGTAATTTTTTGACTTTTCCAGAAAAAGTACGAGAAGAATGTTTTTTGTAACATATACGACCTGAATGGATTTTTAGAACATTATTTACATGTGGCTTTCATTGCACGTTTTCATGTTTATTTATAATCATATTATTTTAGTTTAAAACTTTATGAAATTTTATGAAAGGAAGAACGCTTTTGAAGTAGAAAGCATATTTTCCTTATGAATGGAGTTCAAGTGTTTTATCAAAATTATTTTCCATCTAATATAATATGGGGTTCTATTTCTATCCCTATATTTACATTGTTTTTATTATGTTATGATGGATTATTTTTATGTTGTCCTTTTATTTTATATGTATTATGTTATGATGGCATGATGTTTAAGAATCCCATTATATTACATGGGTTATTCTATGAAGTTTGATTTATGATTTTGTGGCACATGAAAGAATGATTTCATTATGAGATGGATGTTACCTATATCTCGCTATAATGCTTTGAGTAAAGATTTATACCTCATGAGATAGACATGGATGGAATGGAAAGTTAATCCGGTTCAGTAATACAGGGCTGGAATGGGATGTAAACTCGGTTTAGTGAGGGACTTTGTCCACTAAGATGGTCTTGGCAGCAATGCCTTGGCTACTATGGAAATTATATCATGTGATTTATGTTTTTCCACAATTATATGTTTTATTTCCAAGATATTTCATCATTATTGATGTTCCATTATGATCTATGCCATACGTACTACAATGTTTTATGTCTTTGCTCAAGATTTCAATGTTTAAACATTATGTTCATGTTTTTATGTTCAAATGTATATGGTTTGTTTTATTTTCTCCATTCTTACCCTTACTGAGCATTTGATCTCACCCTTAATATGTTGTTTTTTCCCCGGGATATAAAGAAAGGTTTTAGGTAAGAAAAAAATGGGGAAGATCTTTATGGGAGATGTTGAAGATCTTTCACTATGATTAGAACATTATGTTCTGAGTTTACAAAGACACTAAAATATTACGGTCCTTGTGTGTTTGTTCTTGTTATGTATTAAGTATTCCAAAAAAGTAATTTAATGTCCATTTACTTCAAGATTTGGGTATGAAAATTTATTTGTCTCTAAAAATTTGGTATCAGTAGACAGTTTTTTGATACCAAGAAGCTGCGAGAAAGTATCAACATGTTCTAAAAAGATTCTCAGAATAGTAGTTGAAAGAATTAATGCCACTGAACAATGATGCAATTACTAGTTGTCTATTGAAAGTAATTAAGTGGTGAGAGACTCATGGGGAGAAAAAGTGGAATATGATAATTAAGAATCATCTACTAATAATGAATTTGAGGAATTCAAATCTATATCAGCATGAAATTTGAAGAGTTGTGGTACAAATGAACATGGAAGATATAATTGGTAATTAGACAAGGAAGATAGTTTTGAGGCCAGAAGATACAAATGTCATCAGAACCAAATGGTTTTTTCACAACAAGATGACCGAATATGGCGTAGTGATTCGAAACAAAGAACAACTGTTGTGTAAAGGATACTCCCAAATAGAGGGCATTGATGTGGATGAGAAATTTGCACTGGTTGCAAGGCTGGAGATAATCATATTATATTTAGCTATACTAGTGAAAAGAAAGATCATAGTGTTCCAGATTGACGTCAAATCTGGATTTCTAAATGTGGTTCTGGAAAAATAGGTGTACATTGAGCAGCCAGATCGTTTTTTCATTCATGTAGATGAGAATAAAGTTAGTCGGTTGAAGAATGAACTATATGGGTTGAAGCAAGCACCAAGAGCATGGTACTCAAGGCTGGATCCATATTTGAAAAAGATTGGATTTCAACATGGAAGAGTTAATTACAATCTCTATGTCAAAAAAAAGTAACCAAAGTATTAGGGTGATGGTTTATGTCTATTACATCATATTTGGTGGATCAAATAAATCTCAGAGAAAATAGTTTTCTTTATTTATGAAAAATGAGTTTGAGATATCAATGATTGGTGAGATAACATTTTTCCTTGGTCTATATGTGACACAATGCAATAATGGAACTTTCATTTCTCAATCCAAATACTCCAAGGAGGTTTTGAGAAGGTTGGGATTGGATAATTCCAAAGAAATGTAGACTCCAGTTTCTACCCAGAGAAAAATGTCTAAAGAGGATAATGGAATGGCAGATAATGTCACAGAATATTGGAAAATTATTGGAAGTTTGGGGTACATGACCGCAACAAGGCCTAACATTGTATTTTCCGAATGTCGAGCGGCGAGATATCAGAGTAATACCAAGGAAATACATATGATTGCAGTGAAAAGAATACTCTCATATATCAAGGGAACGGTGGACTTCAGCTTGACATATAATGACAAATCTCAGAAAGAGTTATTGAGATATACTGATGTTGATTGGGTCGGTTCAGTGGATTACATGAAATCAACATCTGTAGGTGAATTCTATCTTGGTGGAATATGTATTTCTTGGTTAAGAAAGAATTAGGATTGAATTTCATTAAGCACCGCAGAAGATGATTATAATGCGGACACTCAAGCTTGCACACACTTAATATGGATGAAGTAGCATCTTAATGTTATTAGGGTTAAAGTGAAGTCACCAATCATAATCCAGTGTGATAACTCAAGTCCTATCAATCTTAGCAAATATCTCATCTATCATTCAAGGACAAATCAAATTGAGATAAATTATCATTTTATCAAGGAGAAGGTTGATCACGGAACCGTGAAGTTGGAGTATGTGACTACAAATATACAGGTTGCAGACATTTTGACAATGGCCATACCCAAGGTATCTTTTGAGAGACATCGACGGGCTCTGGGAGTTCAGTTGACTCCAAGCACTAGAAAGAGTGTGGATGTGAAACACCCCTCTCCCTAAAGAATGATGTGTTTTCCCTAGTGTACTGATATATGTTCCCACCTCCATTACAGACTGCAAAGGAGGGTCCTTTCGGTTTGTTGACAAAGGGGGAGAAAATTGTGATTGATCAAGGGGGAGATAGTGTGGAAATTTGAGAAATCAAGAAACATATGGGGATAAGCTGATAGGTGGAGCAGCCGAATAGGGAGTGTTGAAGCTAGTTCAAAGTTCTTATCTAGAGCATAGCTTGGACAACACATGCAATAGTACTGAAGAATATTTGCAGATGTCCAGAGTTTAAGCTGTGAGAATATAGGCGGAGAGTTTCAAATCTGATGATGCTAGAAGTGATCAATAAAAGAATATATATCACGACAGATGAGGATCATGATTAAATCAGAAGAGTGGTGTTGGAATTCCGTAATAATATTTCCAACAATTGACATCATTTTGGTATCAACATTGGGTGTCAGAGTTGAAGTTATTCATTGATAAACATATTTTTACTCTTGTTTCGCATGCTGAGCGGAGACTTGTGCGCCATCGCGTAGGGTGTCCAAATACCTATATGTAGAGGTTGATCCCTCCTCATTCGGCATGAGTTCAACACATAAAAAATCAGATCTCCCGTCACTTAGGTGTGGTGGTCGCCCAAGTGGTGGTGTGGTCGCACAAGTAGAAGTTGCACGCTAGTTGTTTGTTTCTTGCCCAAGGTGGATTGGGTGAGAAAGGAAGCAAGTCACCCCTGTTTTGAGCTGAAGAAGGTGGTGGTGTGTAAGTGGGTTGGTAAAACATTTGCACCAAATTTTGAAGAAGGGCGACAGTTGGTGGTTGCGCGCCAATATTGGTTTGGGCGTAAAAGGGTGTGAATCGCGCAAGTTTGGATTTGCGGAAGCCTGTGTCACGCAAGTGGTTTTGGTGGACTTGCGCGCCAGTTATAACGTTCATGCCAATACTTGCACGACAGCTTAGAGAAGTGCGCTAGGTATGGTTGATGCATGCCAGTGATTCAGGGCTGTGTGAAAGCTGGAAGATTGCCTGATTACTTCATTGCAAAGTGAGATTCATCTACCGGTGAAAGTTAGACCTCAACAGAGCATCCACATACAATAGAAGATGTATTCATTAGTGATAATGAAGATACCTATTGGTCTATAAATTGTGAGTGGATCTTTTCAAGAGTAGTGAGAAATGAATAGGAAGAAGGTTATCCTCTCCACTAGCAGTGATCCCGAGAGAGAAACAGAGAGTGACCCTTGGGAAAGTAGTGAACTGACCCTACACATTGAAAAGACAGTGAGCCTACGAATAGAAGTGATCTATCCCAAACATTGTAAATATCAGTAACCTTCTAGTGGATTTGGTACATCGACATATCGCCGGTGTATGCTCCTTGGACATAGCCCAGTGAGGGTGAACCAAATAAAAATCTTTGTGTCTACCTTCTTGCTTCCCTTCATTGCATTCAATGCATCATCTTCAGATAAACAAGAAAAGAAGTTGTCATAATAAACACACAAGTTAGAAAAATGTGACCCTTGTAATAAAGAGGTCATGATCTAGTGGGGAATGAAGAATTTTTATAAAGAATACCCATACCCTGATTCACCCCCCTCTTAGGGTATATATGTTTCTATTGGTCCTAAAAATTGGTATTAGAGGGATAAGCTTCTATTAGAAGAATTGTTTTCTCTAACATTGGTAAGTTTATTTGTGTGGTTAATGATTCAATATTTTCATATCATGGTGATCCATTCCAAATGGTAGAAAATCAAAGAATAAGCAGAAGACGGGTAGTATCCCTTAGTGTGGAAGTGTTTATGGAAACAGTGTGATTCAGTTAAAAGAATATAGCAGTGAACCAAATGATGATTTGGATAAATTGTATAGTGAAAATTCATACTCATTCAATGATGCTGAAGGAATGAGTGAATAAGCTGACATTCCATGTGATATTGGAACTAATGATGATGAAGATACTCCTAGAATTTGAAAAGTGGAAGCTATCCATAAAGATAATGAATTGGATCAGAAATTCAATGATGAAATTAAATCTATAGATATTCAGATCCAGGCATTGAAAACTGATATCAACAAGATAAGATGTTTGAATCAAAGTCTTATTAACTTAGCTACTGATCTAAGGGCGAAAAATGATTCTCAATATGAGGAACTGTGAATGATATATGAAAAGTAAGAAAAACCAAAAGCTGATGTCAAGGGAAATAATATGAACTTGGATGAGATTCAAAAATTGAAATCCAGAAATGAGGATCTTTATACATAGCTCTCTGAACTTTTTTAGAAGAATAGAAAGCTAAAACAAGATATTTTATGTTGTTCTTATTCTATTGAAAAAGAAAAATTGAAAGTGAAGGAGGAAAGTGACATGGTAGAAAAGATCACAAGAGAACTAGAAGATGAGATGAGTAGTGAGAAGAATCTCTGAAAAGAACTCAATGATCAACATGAATCAAGAGATAAAAAGATTCAACCATTGTATGAAGAGATAGAATCATCCAAGAAATAAAAGATATTAAAATAAAAACAAAAACCTATGTTGAAGGATGCACTGCACATACTATTCTGTTGTCCTTTGACAAGTGATGAAAAAATGAAGAACAAATATGATATTTATGAAGATAAACAACAAAATATTTTCATAGCTCAAAGACCATATAGTTTGGTATAAACTATTATTGTATTTGATGAATCCCCTCTCATTAATGAAATAAAGAGAGTCATGAATAGTTTTATAAATGTAGAAAATCATGTAGGTGCTGGAGACATGCCTATGTGGACAGTTACAAGAAGTAGTGACGACATGTGCTATTTCTGCGTGATTCATGGCCAAACAACAAGTTTCTGTTCAGAGGCCCATAAATACATTTTAGGATATGAAAATAGATACTTTTCCAATTCTGAGAATAAGAAGAAGTGTTGTGTGAAATCAGAAAGAAGAGTCTCTCAGATGAAATCATTTATCAGATGTTATTTCTGTGTGAGAATGGTACATACCATGATAATGTGTCAGGAAGGTCAAGAGCTCAGTGACAGAGGAAGAAATCAAGTTTCATCAACTTCTCTATATAGAAATTATGAAATTAGGTATTCCATTGATGGAAATTTTTTTATATGTTCTCATTATAAGAATTTGGAAAGACATTGCAGTAAGAATAAAGCAGTAAAGTAAAAGGGACTTGAAAAGAGATTCTCAGCTCCAGTGATGCATAATGAGAAATTGTACACTGGGAGACA
The DNA here is from genome assembly GCA_963277665.1 of Viscum album. Taxonomy (NCBI): domain Eukaryota; kingdom Viridiplantae; phylum Streptophyta; class Magnoliopsida; order Santalales; family Viscaceae; genus Viscum; species Viscum album. The sequence goes on along the minus strand of OY728129.1, from coordinate 273,154,625 downwards.
AAGTGTTATGTTGAAGAATAGGCTTATAGCCTCAGGGGAATCACATGGAGCTGAAAAAAATATGTATCAGTCATCTCCTCTATCACACTCACAACCTCTCTCTAAGAAAGAACATGAAAAAATCTGGAAGAAAAAGGGAGGAAATGCTACAGTTATTAGTAATATGAATGCACATTCATCAGAGGACTCACCTCCAGGGAGAAACAGTGTGGTGGCTCAAATATCTAATAAAAGGATTATGAACAACAAATGCATTGAAAAATTCACATATCGTGTCCCACATCGATAAGTGGAGTAAATAAGAATATCACTACAATAGTGGAAGAAGAAAGGGAAGATTCCAAACATAGAGAATCATAACCAGAGATTTAATCAAGGGAAGTTGCATATTAATGGTACATCAAAGACAAATGTGTGTAAAAGTGGGCTTAAACTGAAAATTGTGAAAAATTCCAAGCCTACAGAATCCACATATTAGAAAAAGGCTCAAAATTCCAGTAATTAATGATTATTCATATGGCCAGAGCAGTTGAAGTTGTCTAGGAAACTAGAAGAAGCAAGGAATAAGTGGTATTCACTTCAAGAAAGAATCAATGGGTTGACCTGTCAAGATGAACCACAATCCTCTTCTTGAGGTTTCAAGAAATTTGAACCCTCTCCCTATGTGTATAAATCCTATTAATTTATGATTCATGTGTTTCAGGTTTTAGGGAGATACAATCAAAGGGGAAGTGGCATCTAAAGATGCAAAGTGGATAAGTGATATTCTTGAGATTTTCTATTGACTGAAAGAAGGTGTCAAAGTTAAAGAATAAAGGGTGAAACAGAGAAAAATAGGAAGTGATTGTGTTATTAACTTTATCTCTTGTCTCCTAAACCATGTTTCAACTCAGTTGGCTAAGAGATTGTGTTAGTGGCTCAATTTCATGTTCTAGATTTGTATAAATGATGCTGGTGGGGAAAAATGGTTATGAGTCTAAATAGTGGGCCTAACCCCAAGAAGTGTTTTATAACATAGGGGGATCATTCAATCACAAAATCCGATGCAAGAGCCATCAATCCAATAATTGGATGACTTAGATCAGGTGTTGTATATCAATGGATGAAATATTTTAGGAGAAGCAGAAATAATCTAGCATTCCATACTTATTTATTATGCTCTAACAATGTGGTATCGGCTGACTGTTTTCAATATACCAAGAAGCTGCAAGTAAGTATCAACAAGTTCCAACAAGAATCTCAGAATAGTAGTTGAACGAAGTAATGCCACTGAACAATGTCTCAATGACTAGTTTTCTATTGAATGTAATGAAGTGGTGAGATACTCATGGGGAGAAGAAGTGGAATATGATAATTATGAAGAATATACTAATAATTATCCTGAGCAATTCAATTATATATCAGCATGAAATTTGAAGAGTCGAGATACGATTGAACATGAAAGATATAATTGGTAATTAGACGTGGGATATTGTTTTGAGGCCAGTAGATAAGAACGTCATCAGAACAAAATGTGTTTTTTGCAACAAGATTAATGAAGATGGCATAGTGATTCGAAACAAAAAATGACTGGTGTGTAAAGGATATTTCCAAATAGAGGGCATTGATGTTGATGATACATTTTCACCAGTTGCAAGGCTGGAGACAATCAGATTATTTTTAGCTATAGGAGTGCAGAGAAAGATCAAAGTCTTCCAGATGGACGTCAAAACTGCATTTCTGAATAAGGTTCTGGAATAAAAGGTGTATATTGAGAAGCTATATGGTTTTCTCATTCATGAATATGAGAATAATGTTTATTGGTTGAAGAATGCACTATATGGGTTGAAGCAAGAACCAAGATCATGGTACTCAATGATGGAGCCGGATTTGAAAAAGAATGGCTTTCAATGTGGTGGAGTTGTTTACAATCTCTACATCAACAACAATAGTAATCAAAGGATTGTGGTGATGGTTTATGTCGATGAAATCATATTTGGTGGATCAGATGAAGCTTAGTGAAAACAGTTTTTATGAATTCATGAAAAATGAGTTTTAGGTATCAATGATTGGTGAGATTACATTTTTCCTTGGTCTACAGGTGACACAATACAGTAATGGAACATTCATTTCTCAATCCAAATACGCTAAAGATGTTCTGAGAAGGTTTGGAATGGAGAATTCCATGTAAATCAAGTCTCTAGTTGCTACCCAGACAAAACTGTCTAAAGATGAGGATGGCAAGGTAGTTAATGTAACAGAATATAAGAAAATTATTGGATGTTTGCTGCACTTGACCACAACAAGTCCTGCCATTGTATTCGCCACATGCCAAGCAGTGATATATCATAGTAATCCCAAGGAAATCCACATGATTTCAGTGAAAATAATACTTTGGTATATCAAGGGCATGGTGGACTTAGGCTTGACATATAATGAAAAATCTCAGACAGAGTTATTTAGATATACTGATGTTGACTGGTACAGTTTAATGGATGACAAGAAATCAATATCTGGAGGTGCATTCTATCTTGGTGGACTATGTATTGCTTGGTTAAGCAAGAATTAGTATTTCATTTCATTATGCACAACATAAGATGAGTATATTGCACCCACCCAAGCTTGCACACAATTATCATGGATGAAGCACAGCTTGAAGATATGGGAGTTGAAGTGAAGTATCTTATCGGAATCCATTGTGATAAATCAAGTGCTATCAATCATAGAAAAAATCCCATCCATAATTCAAGGACAAAGAACAATGAGATAAAGTATAATTTTATCAAGGAGAAGGTTGACCAGGTAACCATAAAGATGGAATATATGACTACAGTGCTTCAGGTTGCAGAAATTATGACAAATACCTTACCCAAGGATGATTTTGAGAGACATCGACTGGCTCTTGGAGTTTAGTCGGCTCCCATTAGTTGAAAGAGTGTAGATGTGAAACCAACTTATCCTGGAGGTATGATGTGTTTTTCCATAATGTGCTGATATGTGTTCCCTACTCTATTACAAACTATAAAGGAGTGACCTTTGGGTTCGTTGAAAATGGGGGAGAAGATTGTGATTTATCAAGGTGGAGACAGTGTGGCTATTTGGGAAATCATGAAAGATATGTGGAGAAGCTGACAGGTGGTGCAACTAGACAGGGGGTGTTGAAGCTAGATCGAAGTGCTTATCCAGAGCATAGCTTGTACAACACAGGAAATAATGATGAATAGGATTTTTAGGTGTCAAGAGTTAATGCTGTGAGCAGATATGGGGAGCGTTTAAAATCTGACGATTCTAGAAGTGATCGATCAAATAATAGATATCACGACAGCTGATGATCTTGATAAAAGTATAAGAGTGGTTTTGGAATGAGGTAAGAATATTTCGAATAATTTGTATCAGTTTGGTATCAACAATGGGTGTCATAGTTGAAGTGATTCATTGATTAAATTATCATTTACTCTTGTTTCTCATGATGAGCATTGCTCATTTGGTCATAGAGTATGTGTTGAGATAATCCTTGATTGCTATCAGAATCGCAATAGATGAATAGTTGCTAAAGATTTACCAATGTATCTTTTCATGGAAGAGTGGTCAACAAACCCAAAGGGGGATATTGTTGGGAAAAAATCCCTCAAGGTATCATTGAAGTATTTTTGAGGTGATTGTGTTTGTTAAAAAAGTGGTCCTCAGGTGTTGTTTTTGTTGAAAAAGAAAACCATGGAATACAAATTTGTTGACAAAAGGGATTTCATGGTGGCATGTCGAGTTCAAGGGATGTGGTTAATGATCCATCGTTGATTCAACAATATCGATAAATGGAGAAAATTGGTTTTGGAAAATGGAGTTGCGTGCCATTGTCTAGAAGGAGAGGAAACGTGTGAGCCATATGTTTATCATGATCAGAACATCAAAATATGGGAAAGGGAAAAGGGGCGCTCAGGTTTAGGGTTGGTCGCGCAGGTGGCATGCACGCAGAGACTTGAATTCTGAAACTTGTGTGCTGAGAGGAGACTTTCAGGTTGTTGTGCTGGGTTTCCAAATACCTATAAGTATAGGTCGACCCCTCCTCATTCAGTACGAGTTCAACACTTAAAGAAAATCAGAGTTCCCATCATGCAGGTGTGGTGATTGTGCAAGTGGTGGTGTGGTCGTGCAAGTATATGTTGCATGCCAGTTGTTTGGTTTGTGCCCAAGGTGGTTTGGGTGAGAAAGCAAGTACGTCACCGATTTTTTTAGCTGAAGAAGGGGGTGTCACACAAGTGGATTGGTGAAACATGCGCGCCTTGTTTTGAAGGAGCACGATAGTTGGTGGTTGCGCACCAATATTGGTTTGGGTGTAAAAGGGTGTGAGTCGTGCATGTTTGGAGTTGCGGAAGCTTGTTTCATGCAAGTGGTTGAGGTGGACTTGTGCACCATTTATAAATTGTTCGCCGATACTTATGCATCAGCTTAGAGAAGGGCTCCAGGTAGGGTTGATGCATGGCAGTGATTCAGGGCTACGTGAAAGCTGGATGATTGCCTGATACCTTCGGTGCAAAGAGAGATTCATCTTCGGGTGAAAGTTAGATTTCAATAGAGCATCCACATACAACATAGCATATAATCATTAGTGATAATGAAGATACCTACAGGTCTATAAAATGTGAGTGGATCCTTTCAAGAGCAGTGTGAAAAGAAAGAGGAAGAAGGTGATCCTCTCCACCGGCAGTGACCCAGAGAGAGAGAGAAATAGGGAGTGCCCCATGGGAAAGAAGTGAGATGACCCTAAACATTGTAAAGGCAGTGATCCTAGGAAGAGAAGTGATCTATCCCAAAATTTGTAAATAGCAGTGTGCTTTTAATGGATTCGGTACATCAGCACATCACCGATGTATGATCCCTGGACATAGCCTGGTGAATGTGAACCAAGTAAAAATCTATGTGTCTGCCTACTTGCTTCCCTGCATTGCATTCAAAGAATCTTCATCACATAAAGAAGAAAATAAGTGGTTACAGTAAACACACAAGTGCAACAATGTGACCCTTTTAATAAAGAGGTCAAGATACAGTGGGGTAGGATGAATTTTTAAAAAGACGATTCATAACCTAATTTACACCTCTCTGAGGGTATATAGGCACCTATTGGTACTAACAGAGAGAAGGATCAAATGTCAAACTTAAAGAACCATATTTCCCCTCTAAACTGATAGGAATGTTCATTAATCCTCAATAGTGGACGCATGTTCTCCATTTTCACCTGATTCAAGAACTTGTAGTCCAAACACAACACGTATCCCCCCGTATTCCGTTTTGGAAAACAGAACTCGACGCTACCAAGGGTGAAGCACTACGTCTTCCCATGTCATTCCTTTGTAAGTCCTCCATCTTCCCCCTATCTAGAGAAGCTTTCTGGAATTCATCTGATATGAAGATGTAGATATCGATGATTTATAGGGGTGTAAATAAATGAATATGTCTCTCTAATAATGGGTTGTTAATACCAAAACATCTTCAAGAAAGACATATTTATACTACGCCGCCGCTTCTGGGAAGTAGAAACTCATCATGTCATCTGCACTAGGGATCAGGCTAGCCAACAGATGAGTAACCAGATACACCCTCCTACTAATTTGTACATCTTGTGCTGCTTGGGATTCCTTTTCTCCAAAAAAGGAAGAAATCATTCTATCACTATTGACACACCCCACCGATCTGTGTTATGACCCATCATAGAGGGGCTCGTATCGCGACTCCCCAAGCCAGCTTTCAATAGTAAAGGGGATGGTGACCCGCACAAAGTAGGAATATCACTTACATTTGAGGAATTTCCTATGTACATGTACACATGTACACATCTCCAAGCTTACAAAAAATGAATCAATGTAATAAATCTAAGTAAACAATTAATTCATACCACTATATCCCAAACAAAAGATTATTATATTATTGTAAAGTGTATTAATGTAAACTATGCTTGAATATTATCCCACCATAAAATAATTTTATAATCCACAAGTCCAACATATAAAAAAAGGCACTGGGACTACTTTTTATAGCCGTAGGAACACCTCGGCCTGCATGATCTGAAAATGCTTTGTCTGGTCCTGGACCGTCTAGGACAAAGTCACAAGGTCACTCTTCTACACAAGACATGACTTTGGTGGGAAAAATTTATTCATGGAAGAATATAAAAATAATCAATAGGACACCCAAAAACCACAGTGTAATATAAAATGGAACGGTTCAATAAGAATTACATAATATAAGTCTACAAAAAATATAACAAGAATATCCAGATATACTCAATAGAAGACATGAAGTATTGAGGTAAGTAACAAAGACCACAAGACAACACTAGAGATTCATCTCAATGATTCAATGATTCAATCATCTGGGAGAACACACTACTGAGATTGATAGAAATGACGAAATTCATATGCGATTTATTGTTCATTGGGATCCTCCATGAGAGAGATACAATGATATATTTAAAGAGAGATATATGATACACAAATGAAGATCAAATACAGGGATAATGGGTGGTACCATCAACCCAATCTGGATTAACCCGCTATGTATAGGATTGACTCCTAGGAATTTCGGTAACATCAATACAATGAACTCTACCTAGTTCATGAAGAATTAATTTAGGATCCACTTTGGGCCTCTTGGGGAATTCCAACAACTCTATCAAGGATATACTGATAATGATATCATACACATATGAGTATGAAATGATAAGAAATAACCATTATGGAAAGGGTAACGAAAACAAACACTTAGAGAAAGCTATCCAAGATATGGTGGACATGTGGCCAAATTCATGTAGAATGGGGGTACACTCTGTGTAATATGTTCACTGGCCATCTCCCCTTGACCTCAGGTACTTCCCATGTACAATGACTCGCGTCACCAGAATATTCCATATATAAAAGTGGGGTATATGGTGGGTAGTATGAGTTACATGCCATTTCCTATCATCCGGGTTCCCCCCATGTACTTTGGTCATGTGCTTGTACATGACATCAACCTATGTTTTCCAACCCATGTACTCATACATGGGGTAGCCCGTGGATACTGTATAGGAAAGGTCTTTTTCAAAGTAAATTCTATTTAGGAAACCCATGAACTGTACATGTGTCTATATACTTCCCATGTACATTTTGAGTAGTACAATGATGAAAAAATTCTATGTAGCCTAGACTACACACCGCGTATTTTGGAATATCCATAATCTCAAATTCTTCTTCTACACGCCTTAGCTGATCTTCTGGATATCGCTCTAAATAATATGTTCCCCTTGTAAATATTTAACAAGCGTTGGTCTATCACCCTAACACAAAATCCCGGTGTTTCAAGCCTTTTATGAACATAAAAACAAATTTATAACAACCACAACATATTTTTTCCAGAAGAGTGATTTTTTGAAAAAATATGATTCATCTATCATCGTCACAATTTCACCTCCATGTGGTTTTCCTAATTTTGGATATAAAATTTTGGATTATTTCTATATAAAATTAAGGAAAAATGATCATTATTCAATAACACAAAGCATAATGAATAATTTCTAGAACAAATAGGGGAGAGAGTTATGTTGGGATCAAACCAAAAAGAATAACCTCCAACATTGTTCCTTTTTTCCTCCATCAATTATATAATAATGATAAACATTAAAATAAATATAATAATCAACAATGATAATACTCAAAATTTGAAACTCATCCCATAAGATTGATTGAAATTTGAATCAACATATTTGTGGGTTCGTAAAAATTCTCTGTTGAATCTAGGAATGGTATAAGAGAAATCCAAAATAACACATTCTACCTGGGAACTATACCATTCACTATTTATGATCTATATCTGCTATTGAGATCCAGGAAGAATGATGTTCTAAACATGTATCTATTGTGTCCCCTGAGATAATCTCCCATAGATTATCTCTAGAGACATTAAGTAATTTTTAGTGTTATGATCCAAACCATGTATCGATTTTTAATTTATTATTTAAAATAAATAGAGTCATTTCATTGCTACATCAATGAAATGGTAAAATAAAATAAATTCACAATTTATTTTATTCATTAAAATGTTTGAAACTAATTTTCACAATCAAGTCACATCATCCCATGATTTGTTTCACCTACTTTAATGATCCTTCTATGAATATAAAAGTTCCCTAGGATTTCATATCTGGGCACCCATTTAAAAGATATCACACTTTTTTAATAAAAAATGAGCACTTCTACTGTTACAACATGTTATTCTTTTTCAGGTAACTATCCTGATCACACCGTGCCATAGAAATGCATAAAATCTAAGCACTTAGTATAGATTTTAATCCATATATTTTTTAAAATTAAAGAATAGAAAATTTGGTGCATTATATAATTCGCACCATAGGTAATTATTTCCATAAAAAGGAAAAACAAAGTATACACAAAAAAGATGTGGGTACTATACATAAATCATAGCCTTCCACTCTCATGTCTTGTCCTGGAGGTTATTATGCTTCCTCTTTACACAAACCAAAGGAATCAATCACCAAAAAAATATCCCCTATTGTGAATTATTAATCTCTAATAGGTACTCACCAAATGTTTCTCCATCATTGAGGTCCAGCTCACCCCAGTCGATAACATGAGTTGGGTCATACAATTACCTCCTCAGATGCAACAAGTTGAAGACATTGTGTACCTAGTCGATCTATGGGGGTAGATCTATGCCATACTCGACCTATCTAAATAAATGCAATATCTGAATAAGGATGATAAGCCATAGTGATAGCTTTCTCTCTATCCAAATATCCATAATCCCCATCGTTGTGAAATGTGAAGAAACACATGGTCCCCTTCCTCATACTCGAAAGTCCCCCATCTCCAGTTAGCATAAGAATTATTATTGATCTGTATAGTGTTTATCGTCTTCCTTATAATCTTTACCTTCTCTATAGACATTTTCCCCAACTCCAAGTGAATTAGTGTGGACTCTCTTAAGTCAGTCTAGTAATGTTGTCATTGATAGGGTTCCCAGTATAAATCTGTGAATGGTTTCATATAAATGGAGGATTAGTAGATTTTGTTTCATACAAAATCTACATCTAGTAGGTGATCCTACCAATATAATCAGAAGTCCAACTTGAAGTACTCTATAATTTTCTCCAGGACCAGAATGGTTAACACTGTCGGGCCATTTGTCTATGGATGTAACACTGTGCTCAAGTGTAACTAAGTCCCAAAAGCCTCCTATAATCCCTTCCACAACTAGGATGTAAAATGAACTTCACAATCTACGCCTATTGTTTATGGGTCACCATGGAGTCAAAATTTATTCTATATGTAGTGTTATCACATTATCTCTTCTAAAAAATTCTCTCATATAGCTCGGAAGTGGGATAATGTGGTGAGTCATTCAAATATCCCTGAGATGAAATTGTGTTCCCTTGAGGTATGCAGTTAACCAGTTATGAATTACATATATATATATATATATATATATATATATATATATCTGATCCCACTTCCATTCCAGCACCTCAAGTGTGGTGATGAACTCAATGGAACCTTCTACTCTGCCTTTACTTACTAACAATTAAGGAATTGAGAGGCAAACTCTGCCACATTCTTCTTCATCCTTGTCCACCGAAACTGACATTGGAGGTCTTGTTACCTTATTTACACACTAATATGTACCAAAAAAGGGGATGTATTAAACTCCCTTAAAACACCTCAGGAAATACCACTGGTACTACTGTGCATCGTGTGAAAAGAATTGCATGCTCCCCACCTTTTGAATATCCATCCAGAGCATGCTCAATGGACATATGAGTGTAAAGGTTCTTTCAGTTGGTATTCCCATGTTTTTCCCCATTGAATCGTCATAAGTGTGGAGGGGTAACAACCATAGACAATAAGTAAGCTTCTCCATATCCATCTTCAATGTTTAAACATAATGATACCCCCTTATCTAGAGCCTTTTCCAGCAATTGGGAAATAGATCTCTTGCTGGGAGAATCTGCCACCATATTCACCTTCCCTAGATTATAGAACATCTATAAATCATACTCATCAATGAAAAAAATTCATCATCATTGTATCTAGTTCGCATATTTATGAGAGATATATGCACGAGACTCTTATGATCAGAGTAGATGATAAATCCTTCACCTTTTAGGTTCGATCACCACTTCTTTGATACAAAGCATCCCAGTTCCAACTCATGATCAAGGGTCACATAGTTCTTCTCATGTGGTCTAAATTGGCATAAACCATAGGCAATAACCTCTTACCTCTACATCAGGACAAAACAATGCCTAGTTCCTCATGAATCATAGAACACACGTTCTCAACACCCTCCTCCAGCAATATCATGATATGGACATTATTCAAAAACTACCTAAATTATAGAAAATCATACATAAACCTTTCTGTCCATACAATCAAATGCCCCTTTTGAGTCAAGGATATCATAAGTGATGATATTCTAGAAAAATCGGGTAAGATTACCTATTAATATCCTTCTATACTATGGAATCTCCACACCTCTCTAATCCTCTTAGGTGTCTCCCATTCTTAAAGGCCTCAACCTTAGATGGGTCTACTACCACTCCATCTTCTGTGACAACTTGTCCAAGAATGTGAATCAATTGAATATTGAACAGTAAATGTGAGAGTTTCCAATAAATATTTTTCTCTTGAAATATGTATTGATCCATCCTAAAGACTCTCTAATGATCATCCTTAGACACTATGTACATTATTATATCATCAATGAAGACTACTATGAACTGGTATAAGTATGACTGAAAGATTTGTTTCAGGAGACCCATTAACACTGCTAGAGAATTCATCATGTCAAAAAACATCACTAATTAATAATATGGACTATAGAGACATCCAAATGATGTCATCATTATTTCCTTGTCATCCAAATCATAAATATTCAACTTTCAACAGCCATCGTGATCCTCTCAACAAATCAAATTATTCATCGTTAATTGGTAGTTGATATGTGTTCTCCACCATCACCTCATTCATGTTTTGGTATCACACACACTACCATATGATCATGTATTCCTTATTGAAAATAGAACTAGGGATGACCCAGGAGAAACACTTGGTCTCATAAAGCCCTTCCTCAAAAACATCTCCAACTACACCCTCATCTTACAAAGTTCTGCTGGTGGTATATGATATGCTATTATAGGTATCAGTTTTGTCCTGTGGAGTAATACAATGCAGAAGTCTACCTCTCTATAAGGAGGTAATCTTGGAATATCTTGGATAATGACGTCGTTATACTATTCCACAACTACTGTGAACTAGAATCTCATATCAAATATTCCATTAGGGTCAGGCAAGCCAACTGATGAGTAATCGGAATAACCCTAAAATGCATGAGTCCATCATGTGTTTCTGATTTTCATTATATCTAATAATGAAAAACCTAATTCAATCACTACAGAAACACCATTACTTTCTCTATCATGACCCTTACTAATGAGGGACATTCCACGTCTCCCTAAGTCCACCTCCAATTAACTAGTGGTGCGTGACTAGAATTGAGTTGGAATATCACTAACATGAGAGGCATTTCATATGTACCTGTGTACATGCACACATATAGATGCTCACAAAAAAAGATGAAATTAAAAAAACAATGTTAAAAATGAATGCATACAATTATATCCCAACCAACAGAGTACGATAGGAATGAAATGTGAAATAAATTAATAAGTGATGTAATACAAGACCATAAACAAGAATTAAATAACCCATAAGTCCAACCTATAAACCAATGTCACTAGGAATGATTTCTGTAGTTGTAGGAACACATTAGCATACCAGATCCCTCAAAGCTTGGCCTGATCTTGTTGCACATAGGACTCCATCAAAAGGGTGCTCAACTACAAATGACATGAAACATATAGAAAAACCGTGTTAAGGGATGAGTATAACAATACTCATTAATACACCCCAAAACCAAAAATCAATACATGAAGGAAATGTGCAATCATCTCCATGAATTATATGTCAACACCACATATAACATTAATATCCAAATATAGTCAATACAAGATAGACATTGTAGAGGTATGTCAAAACTAATGAATTCCCATACCAGATATTTAGCTCAAGGATTCCACAAAGCACTCATCTGGGAGATCACTCTCATAAGTCTGACAACACATGTAACGTAATTCTGATATGTATTGATCATCGGGAACCATAATTAGAGAGATACACTAATAGATCAAAATATAAATATACTATGTACTAATGAGGATCTCATCCCGGGCCAATATTTGATACCAAAAAACCAATCTAGATCATCATTCTAAGTAAAGGATCATCACTCAGTGAAGTTGGTAACATTAATACCAAATAATCATACATGGGAAGGAATAATGAATATAGGATATTCTCCATAAAACTCGAGGGATTCTGAAAACACTATACAGAAAGTCCTTCTATAGAGATCATACTATTATGAGTATGATACAATACACACTTAACATTTGGTAAAGGAAAATGGGAAAAAAACCAAATTGAAACATGTCCAAAATATGGTGGGAAAGTGTGTCAATCTATGTAGAAGGGGGTACATGGCCTGTAGTAGGATCACATGTCATGCCCTAGACCCTATCTATTGCATGTGCACAAAGACCCATGTCATCAGAACATGTCATATAAAAAAGGAGGAAAACAATGTGTAGAATGATTTATACACCATATCTTTTCATCTGGGGTCCTCCCATGTACTCTAGTCATGTTCAAGTACACAAATTCAACCCATGACATCCAGCCCGTATACCCGTACATGGGGTTTCTCGTGTATCTGGTTCAGGCCGTATCACATGGTGGATTACATGTCATGTAGGAAACTCAAGTACTCCACCCGTTTCCATGTAATTATCATGTAAATGTCAAATAATACAACGATGGAACAAATTCCATGTATTATACACTACACATCGTGTGTTTTGGAATTTCAAGATTCTCGCATTCTTCTTTAGCATGTATTGGCAGATATATCGGATCCCGCTATAGTGGTTTGTTCCCCTGAAAACTCCAGATCAAGTGTAGTTCTATCACCGTATCCCTAAATTGAGGTGTTTAGAGCCTTCGATCAGATTTAAAACCCTATTAAAATTAATCCTAATGCATTCTTCATAGAGAACTATTTATTCTAAACTGTTCAAATTCATCAGTCGTCGTCACTGTTACACCTTCATGAGGTCATCCTGATGTATTATCTTCATTTTTAGATTGTTTCAGTAAGAAACGAGGGTGAAGTGATCATTCCTTCCTAACCCATAAAATAATGAAGAATGCCTAGAAAATGGTGTAGAGAGTTACATTGGGAATAAAATCGATGAATGAACCTCGGTCGTTGTTCATTCCATCCTTGACATGTTCCCATAAAAATGATAAGGAATAAAATCCATATAATAATCATCCAACATAATCCTCTCAATTTAAAACCCATCTTATAAGAATGATCGAAACACAGATCATCCTATTCATGGGTTGGTTTGTGTTCTTAATTTAATCTATGATTTAGGGAATAAAATTATGAAATATCACATCCTATGTTCGAATTTGAAAGTTAGAGTTTGAATATAGATTGACGATGGTGAGATCTGTCAAGAACATTCTTTTATCCAAGTCTCTATCCTTGCTACCAAGATAATTATCTATAGTTTCTCTATTGAGCCTCTAGGGAATTTCCAAATTAGTGAGATTAACCCTAGATCCCATTCTAAAGGATTATTTAAAATAAAATTCATTATGGCATCTCTCCGTCTAAGAAATGGAAGAATAAAATAAATGTACAATTTATTGAATTCAATAAATTATGTGAATCAGGTTTTAATAGCGGACCCGTGCTGACCGATTTTAGGACAAGGGTAAGGTAATATCGCCACTTTAAAGACAATGGTTCCATCATTTTTCTGACTTTAGCACCTATTTAGATGTGATTCATTGTTTTCAAGAAAACATCTCATGTGTAATAATTATTATTTTAATATATTTTTTTAAAAGATGTGTCGGGAACTCCGTGCCACAAAATCTCATGACATATCAGTTCCTACACTGAAATTTAATCCATATAATATTTAAAAATAATACATGGAAAATCTGGCACATGAAATTTATATTGAATATATTAATAATTTTAGGGATCATGTTTATGGTGAAAACTTTTCATGAAGTACATTATCATGTTGATTATAATAATTTAATTTATTATATTTTCTTGAAGAAAAAATTGTGTACCAGGGTAAAAAGAATTCTACATCTATGGGATTGGGGATTCTTATGTTTGATTATAGGGATGTCATTCATACAACATCATTTTTTTTTTCTAAATACATGTTGTTTTCTTCGTATATATTTCATTAGAGAAAATATCATTATTATAGATATTTTTTTAAAATTTCAATATAGATCTAATAGGAAAATATGGTGATGTATAAGAGGTCTGTTTGAGATAAAAGAATGTGAATTATTTATAGGATTTGTTGATTTACTTTTGGTTGATTTAGAAAAGTGATAAACATTGGATATGTTTCACCCTATTGACATTATTATATTAAATATTATATAATTGTGAAATAGATAGATTTTTTTTATATTTTGAATCATGACACTGAAGTATTTATGAATTTTATTTTTTCATTGAATCTCTAATAATTTTAAGTGAAAAATTAAAAATATAGATACCTATTCATATGTATGCGATTTTATTTCGAAAATGGTATATGGTGTTCATATGTGTATTGTAACTATGTGATTAGTGCTCATATATAGTTTTTGAATTTAATTTTAATTTTTCATGTTTTGAACACTATTACATGTAATAGTGTGACTTACTATTAAATATAGGTTTTCGATATTCCACATGACCAAATATAATTTTTTGTCATATCATGTGTGTTTTATTAGTAATAATATGGGTTACTATTACATTTGGGTGAGTCACTCTAGTGAGTTTTCCCCAATTTGTGTAAGGTTTTGGGAACTACCCAGACTAGACATGCTAGGGTTTGCAACTTTCTTGTAGTGGTAACTGCATGGTAAGCACATGATTTTCAAAACTAGGTTACAATACTTCTAAAGATGATTGGAATTTTATGTTTTAAATATCGAACTCCGACCGTAATTAATTTAACATCATTTGGTCCTCCAATAATCGATATTTCATAAGGAAAAATGATGGGATTTTAAATGGATATTCTCTTACTCCTCTTCCTTCCACTAAATATATTAGTCATTTGATTTAATGTGGATTAGATAGGATAGGAAACTTCTTTATTAATTATTCTATCTCATACTAGTTCATTCATTTATAATGATCCATAATTTCCATAATTGTCTATCATGGTGTTTGAGATGGTCAAGTCATTGAGATTTGGATATCATGGGAATGTAAAGGTTATATTAATCAATATATTGGATTCCTCTATTTAAAAATTCTTACATTATGAAATTTTTAAATGTGTTTTTTATATTATTTAATTTTTGACATATCATTTGAATATTTTGTTTTATAATGTATTTTTCTCCAAATATATTCCAATATATTATACACATGATGTTTTTTGAATTATTTTTTATTTTTTAATATTCTATACATATAAGATTTTACATTGAAATATAGTTATTTATTTCTAAAATAATGTTAATGTATTCATATATTTGTATATATATTTTTAGTAGTGTATTTTATTATTAATATGAAGATAAAGATGGGGTTTTTCCAAATATGTATTTATAGATAATGGAATCCATATATTTGAACAATTAATTCTCATTAAATTAGATTTTTATTTATTAATTGTGTTTGATTGGAAGAAAACTATGATCTCATGTATTTCTACTTATATAGTTTTCAAAGGATTTTTCAGAAAATGGTAGTATATGTTTCCCCTAAAAGACTGGTTTTTTACTTTTATACTTATTTTTATTATTTATGGTATATACCATATTGTAGGATATTGTTTATTATCTTTTAAATACACTTTTTCCCAATATATGATAAGATGAATTAAAAATGATTATTTTTTGAAAATTTGAATGTCTTTTTTATAATATGATGGTACTAGGAATATATGGTTTAGTTGTATTTTTTTATTATTGATTTATGTAATGATCATATGGATTGATGTATTGTCACCTCTAAGATAGAATTATCATAGTAATATAAGGTAACAATGTATGTTATATGAGTTCAGTAATAGTAAAATAGATTATTACATTATATAATTTCTTCTAGTGTAATTTAAAAATTTTCATGGCAGTTCCCCTGATGATTCCACTGAAAGTTTATCTGGGGGATTATTTTTTTGAATGCAACATATTTTAACAGTTGGATCCACCTGATTATTTTATATCATCTTCTCATGTTAATAAATATTATATTCACCAAATTAATTATTTCTTATTTTTTATGATATTATATTGGGGATTTTTTTTATAATTGAATTGTTTATTCATGTTATTATCTTGGATTTGTGTAAAGAATAGTATTTTTATATTTATATACCATTATATTTATATGATAGTTCCCACATTTATTTTTAATCTTTTTTATGATTCATATTACTTTTCAACTTTTTTTTTCAAAATATTGATTTAGAACAGTGTTATAATGGAGGAAGTATCATGATTTTGAATTATTAAAAATATAACTCTAAATATCCACGGTTTTAATGTATTTCATTAT
Source organism: Viscum album (assembly GCA_963277665.1). Classification (NCBI taxonomy): domain Eukaryota; kingdom Viridiplantae; phylum Streptophyta; class Magnoliopsida; order Santalales; family Viscaceae; genus Viscum; species Viscum album. The sequence goes on along the minus strand of OY728129.1, from coordinate 273,137,939 downwards.
AATGTGATGGATCCCCCTTTTATTAATGAAAAAGATTTTTTATTTTGGAAAAAATAATTTTTTATTTTGGAAAAAATAATCATTCAAATGTTATTTGTATCCTCATAGGTTAAAAAGTATCACATGAATCATTAACGTGAACTTTTTTCTAATATGGGGTTTCATCTTACAGGTTTGAGAAAAAATTATTTTTTCATCATGAAATGGTGTGATAATTTTTTCATTATCACATTTCTTAATAAAATATACTTTTTCAATGATATTAAATATATTTGGTTAATTACTTACAAGAATAATTGGATACTCTATTTTGTGAGATAATAACAGGTATGTTTTACTCTCACCCTAAATACAAGTGGGGATGTGTTTGTGGATATCATGTTTTCATATTGGTTCCTCTTTTTTTATCTTTTCATAAATGTGTTTTTCTAGTCCTCTAATATACATGTTGGGACATAGATATTACCTTAGGTCATGTGAATATGATTTTGGTTGTTGTTCTTATATTTGGTTACTTTTGGGACATTAATGTATCAATGAATTTTAATATTCTTTTATATTTCTGTCTTATTTATTTTCACAGGTGATGTTGTTCATAATTAAATTGTATAATGGGTTTATATGATAATTGTTCTATGTTTGGTTAGAATTATTATTTAATTTTCATTTTCATTACATTCAGGGATTTCAAATTTATTTATTCATCATTACAAGTTAATAGTTATTTTATATTTTTTATTTAATGATGTATTAGTGTGATGTATTTCCCAGCTGAATATATTTCTAATATCATGAGACTAGTTCCTAGAATGGGGTGATCAAGAATGTGAATCATGCGATTTTTTCAGTCAATTCATGTAACTTGGCAGGTCATACTGAGAATGTTCAAAAATTGAAAAATTTTAATAGTTTTTTTGAGGTGTGTCTAAAACATGCAGAATACTTTTCATTGATGATTAGATTGTAGTGAGTTCAAAAGAATTAGTTCCAAATTATATTCAGAATGTAATATCACTCATCTAATATTAGGGTCTAATAGAAGAATTAGTTACTAAAAATTTATGTTCTTATGTACAAGAATTTATATTTAGGGTTATAATTATTCTTCAATTTAACTATTCTTAAATGAAGAAAAAACAATGGGTTTTTCATTATGGGAGAGATTAATTCCATGAGATATAGAACCTAGGATGTACTTTTACTGTAGATATATTAATATCTAGTAAAAATGATGAATGTTTTGGAAGACATTAACATAGGTATATTAAATTCATATTAAAAGATATAAATTTCTTTTGTAGAGTGTAAATGTTGAGAGAATATCCCAATAATCTATGAATTCATGTTTGTGATATATTCATAAATCCAAATAGTCAATTATATATCAATTATCTAAAATATGTCATTGTTGGCCCACATTTTAGATCAATGATAACTTATGTTATGCCATTGGTAGAAACAAACATTAAAAAAACTAATCATCATATCCAAACTATAATGAACCACCCTCATTAGAACTCCTCAGAGGAAAATGGTTCACAGAAAAGTGAATCATGAATCCCACATCAAATAGTACATCAGTATGTTAGAATCACAAAGAGTATAAATAAAAAATATTATTCTGAATACATTAACAAAAAAAACACCATTTCAATTTCTCATATAAATAAAAAATAATGTGTAATCCCAAAATAGATGTAAATGTGATATAGAAACAATGGTTTCCAAAATAATTTAACAAACATAACTGATATGGATTATACACTAGAAATATAAATGATCATTATGATATAGTAATTTAAATCTTAATTACCAACCATGCAGAAACCATTAATATATATATATATATGATAATATAATTATACTCAGTCGGATCTTCTTAAGAACTTCCCTTGAGAATATGGAAGAAGAAAGATAATACCTTAGTGAATAGGATACATGACCAGCTCATTATATATACTATGAAAATGGAAACCCATCATATCTATAGATCACACACACATAATAACACATTCACAGTTAGTAAGAGAATATTAATATAATATATCTATAAGTATCCACAAAACCACTTCCCTACTGATTAAATCACTCTAAATGAGAAATAGAATATGAATTTGGGCACTTGTCCCATCCTTAAATTGATTTATAAAAAACAATATTCTACATATTAGATACATACACATCATCATCATCATCAAATTTCCACCACATTTCACAACCTCCTTTATAAAAGATGTTAAGATATGCATGAAATCTACCTCATTCACCCACTCTTCTAATTTTTTCCTTAAAATATTTCTACTTAAAAGTTTCTTTTTGGCCACTACATCATTTTGATATTATAAAACATGCATTAAAACTTTCATAAATCATATATTATACTACATAGGGATGAAATAAGAGGAAAATTGGAGTCATTAGTTAATAGTATAACATTTATCATGAACGATGCTGGAAAATAATCAAAACAAAACTCTCATGTGATTGATAGTAAGGTTACTCGACTCATGAGGTGGTTACTATAAAATAAAATCAAATTAAAATGGATTATATAATAGATGAAACAAAAACCTTGATGACTCTCATAGTATAGTTCTTTTAATGATGACAAACACTACTATGTATTTCTAAAAGGATTTACATTGGTTCCAATTTTTGATCGAATTTTTTATTTTGATTTATTATTTTTTTATGGAATCAATACTCAATAAGAATTTAAATTGGGATTGAAGGTCCTCATCTATATCAAATTTTGTATAAGATAACCAGTGAGCCATTATTAGTGCATCAGATATCCATTGTAACAAAAATAACTACTCCAATCAATATAAATCCATTGGAAACATGATGGTGGTTAATTTTATATCCAATAGAGGTTATATATATTTAGGTACTAAAATAGTGTGCATTTGCATATTGGTGGAATCAGTTTGATTGTCGATAGAGATGATTCTAAATCATTTCCGTAGCTCGTATTATTGTCTTTATTGGCCCCTCTTGGTTATTACTCCCTCGGACTATACCTATATCCCTCACTATCCTATAAAAGCTATAATTAGAGTAAAAAAGGGGAATTTATTATGCTTAAAATGAATCATTTGACCAATAAAATGCTATCTGATATATAATAAACAATAATTATTCATCCATCATGAAAGAACATCAATGTCCAAATCCATCTTATCCATTCCCAAATAATAAAAATATATAATTAACTACGGAAAAAGTGATCTATATTGGGAACCACACACAGATAGGTTGACCATTTTATTATTTAACATTCCTACAAGATTAATTATTATATTTATTGTTTTTTTTCCTATTTTTTATTCTCCTTAATCCTTTTTATTCTCTTTTATAACCCCGGGTACATGTATCTCTATAAAACCCCAAAATTTTAATTTATTTATATATTTAAACTAAATACTATGAATAAATAAGTAGTATAAAATAACAATCAAATGATGATCTTTTGAATTTATGCATTATACTAGCTTTGATAAAAAACCCTCTCTTTAGAAATATAAGACTATCTAGGGTGCCTGAAATACAAAAGTTTTAATAATAATCTATAACAAAAGATGTAAAAATATGATAAATATGATAACTCTAAAAAAATAGACCTCTTATTTGAGATCATTCTTGAGTATAAGTTTCATAGAGTGGATGAGAGTATCAAAGTCTAAAAATTTGAATCATCATTGCGTGAGAGGAAACCCAAATATGTAGTGGTGGTTTATATAACAATATACAATGGTGGTATTTACCTAATAAAAGATATGTATATGATCATAGATAAATAGATATTATAATATTTTATTAAATTTTACTTATGTAAATAATAAAAGATAAGAATCAATTTATAACATATATAAAATCCTTGGATAGTGTGAAATTCTTAAAAAAATTACAACTTCGGTAAAAAAATTATATAATTAAAACAATTTTGTACGAAATAGTGATATATGAAATATATAATTCTTTATTATTATAAATAATATTATAATAATTATAAATGAATATTTATGTTAATGTGTTTGAATTATAAATTATAAAAAAATCATGAATTTTGTTTAATGTTTTTTAGATATATAAATTTTACTTTTATAAATAAAATAGGAAATAATTATCCCACAAGGGCCCATCTCAAACACATGTGGTATCAAGGGTCCACCATATAGGTGGATGGTCAAATATGCAGGTTCATGCCAGGATGAGGTGAGAGTTTCTGCATAGTTTGGATGGTGAGAGTATATAGCTTGGAGGGTGCAGATGAAGCATGCAAAGGGTGTTTGTAGATCACTTAATAGTGTGGAGTAGCTTCTGTGTGTCAGTGTGTACATTGTTATATATTCTGAACCCCACTATTAGATTAATCAATTGAATATATAGTATTCTTTATATATGTTTTTGATAATTAGAAAAAAAATTAATCCAAGATCCATAAATATGCGACGTTATTCACCTAGTAAATAACATAATCATAAAACAATCGATGTTCAGTTAAAATTAAAAGAGTACTAAAATAACCCAATTCGTCATCTTCATCAACAAAAATATCATAGAATACTAATTTAATCATTGATATCAGGTAGTTTTATCCACCCAGATCTGCGAATATTGATGATGATATCCTAGCAAAAGCATGGTCACATGTGACGAAGCATCCATAGTCATTATGTAATCCACTATCACCCTCCTCTTCATGAAGAAGCCGCATTATAAATGTAACATTTTACCTCTTACGAAAACCAATATCATGCTCACACACTATTCCATTATTGAATTCATTTTCCCCAACGATTTTTTACATCCGACGTACTTTATCTTCTCCTTTAGATACAGTTGGACCGCTTCATTTTCATAATCGTCGGTGGTGACCACCTCAAGAAACCACTTTATTCTATATTGTGATTGTAATTTACTCTTTTCTAGAGACCAATATGGTATCCTTACGTCACAAAATTATATTTTTCAGTACATTCCCATCTATTATTGAGTCATTATAATGGGATTGTAATGTTTTTTCCTTTTTCTACAGGCTTCAATAGGTTTTCACAAATCATAAACTGAAACTATGATTAGTGAAGAATAATAATAAATGGAAGGTGATGATGGGATGTGGAATCTCATTCCGAAGTAAATAATAGAGAATTTGTGTATATATAAAAAATATATTTTTTAAATTAATAATATGAATATATATAATCATAATATAGAAAAATAAATTCAGCATGGAATTTTTAAATTAAGGTTGTAATCTTTAACTAATATAAGAAAAACCCAATGAATCAAGGCTTCGTCAAATATAAAAAATTGATTTTCCAATATAGAGGGAAATAGGGGAATAGAGTGAGTTGTTTCTTTTGGGAAATGAGTTTATAACTTTTTCAATTACCGTATTTCGAATATAGTTTAGTCAGAAATATTTCATAAGTGCATCAATTTTTTCAATGTTATTTTTTTAAATCCCATTATGTGTAGTGGGTTTTAAAGAACATCTGTTTATTTGAAAAATATTTGTATGAGAACATTTATTTTAAATTTATATTGAATTATCTATAAAATTAACCATAATTCAAACCGATTATTATTAGGTAAATTAATTTTTATTGAACACATTTCATATTTGAATTTTTTTTATAAACCAGTATTCCATTATTTTTAAATAACTCCTTTTTTAGAAATCTATTAAAAAATTAATAATTGAATCATTTTTATTAATTCCAATATTGTTTATTTAGAGATAGAACATAAATGTAATGTATAAAATCTTATTTAATTTTTTTAAAATTTCATTCTTTATTAATGTTATGTCTATTTACTATATTTATCACTGAAATTCCATAAAATTTAATGAAATAAATTTTATATTTTCAATTCCATCTTTTTTGGATTTATTTGTGTATAACCAAATTATTTTAATAGTGGAACATCATGTCCAATAGTGTATTCGACAAGAATAACCATGATTTTAATAAAATTTAATACCTTGAGACTTTATGAGATATTTTTTTTAATAAATTAACTCTCATCAGTATATTGTGATGCACACAACATTGGGTTTAAACTCAACCTAATAGTCTATTAAATTATTATTTTTTAAACAAGAAAATTATAATATAACTATTAATATGGAGGGTATGAATAAAAATAATTAAAGTATACAACCTATATGGTTTAAACATGTGTAAATGAAATTCAATAGTTATATATTTATTATATTTAGTATAATAAAAATTTGAATGAAAATGAAATGTTTTCTAAAAAACATTATTTTTTGTGATCATTTAGTATTATTTGATAAAATAATATAAATTTAACATTTAATTTTTTAATTTATATGAAATATAAAACCAAATTAATTATATATTTCAAAATTATCTTTTCATGAATTTTTTTTATAATTCTCCAAATAGATTAAATTTTTAATTAATAGTGAAAAATACTATCTTTCTTTAAAACTGATTTTGTCATATAATTGTTTTATAAATTAAAATATATTTTAATTTTCATATAAATTATATTTATTTTTATTACAATAAAATCAATCTAATTGAGTGTTATTGTAATAAATATCTTATTAATTTTTTATATTGAAACTTTTAAGACTTTTGATATTGTTTCGTTGAAAAATTCATTTTCAACATGTCTCTAGGATTAATTAAAAACTGAATTCTACCAATTATGTAAAATTAATTTTGAATAATGATTTCATTAATTATATGAATCTTAATTTATATTATATAATAATTTTAGACTAATTTTTTACTATAAGGAATTTGAAAATAGTAATATTTAATCATCGTAGTAAAGGTCAAAATTAGTTAACTAGAGTATAAACTAATATGATAACTATCAAAATGATGTAAAACTTATAAATAACCAATTTTTTGACATCTATAGACATTATAACCTCTATGTTTTGATAAAGACATGTGATAGAGACTTTTTTAATATAAATGATGTTGATACAATTTATTATTTCCAATGATTCCATCTGTGTTCTATGACCCATATATAAAAGTCCACCCCCTCACATCTCCTCTTAAAACCCAAACAATGCCTTTGTATGGACCAATATCATTGAGAATTTGATCCTTAAATCAACAAAAACATCCAAAATTCCTTGGTTTTATTATAAAGCCTTCGTATGAAGGCTCTTGGTGAAACTCATATGATGTTCTCTAAAGAGGAGGAAACTTTCATAAACGATCATTTTTATTTTATTTCATATTCCACCTCATTAAAATATTCTTAATAAATGATAATAATAAAAATTATTAAATAATTTTATAGGTTATTAAATAAAGGGAATGACTTATATCAGTCTCATATTCCATCATATGGGAAACGAAACCATCGATCAAGTGTACAATGGACTATCACCACATGAACCCTTATAAACTTTTTTTCATCGCCATCTCTCACGGTCAGATATAACAGTGGAATTAAAATATTTAGATTATATTTGTGAAATTGATATATGTGTGGAATAATTATATCACATCAAACATATTTCCTTGAAACTTATTTGAAGGAAATATCATCGCATGTATGTTCCTTAGAGTACTGCTTCCTGAACAGATATGATTTTTTAAAAATTTTATTTCACTTGGATGGTAGTGAGGATTTAAGAAATAATAATGTTGGAAATTTTCAATATGATTATATATATAGAATTATGATATCACATATAACATATTATTTTTAATTCTAGGGGGATTTGATAAATTCACTTGTGTGTATGGAAGATTTCATCCATATGAGGAAATGCGAGTCATTCATCACTAATGATTGAAATGAAAAATAATAAGGATTAATTTTACTAATATATGTGATATAAAATACATTATAATGACTCTAGAAAATGATAAAAATTATTTACCTTCCATTATTTATATCTAGTGAGAAAATGGAAAAATAATTAATGTGTACGTATGACCAACAATCTCAAAGGATGGTGTGATCCATTTTATATCTCTAACATTTATAGATTACTCTAAAAAAATATATAAATATAATATAGTACATTTCCATCAGTTTATACATTTTGGATTTTATTTATCGGTTATAAAAGTTGTGGAATGAAATTACAAAAACAAAACAAACATTAAAAGTGATGTAATTAAAAACAAACACTACAGTAATTTTGACTATATGTGATAGAAATTTTCACCCATCGTTAATAGTTCGAAAAGAAGAAGTATTTGAGAAGGTCCATCACAAATGCATTTGGCGCACCATGCATACGTTAGATTGAGAGTAGTTTTTTCACCCGGGAATAAACCAATGTATAAAATACACTTCTTAGGAATATAATATTTATTACCAGGGAGGATCCCCTTCACACATATGTTTTTGCGTTGATAGTATTTCAGACGAGACATGTCGCAAGTATTATCTTTTACTACCACTTCAGTTAAAAACTATTTAATTATTTGTGGAGGTTCTCAGTGAAAAAAAATTATTTGCGATGAACCATTGAATTAATGTGTTAGAAATATACTATTTGTGATGGGACCTTTTGAAAATACTATTTTTTATCCTCGTGTTAATTAATAAATGCCTAAAAATTTGTAATGGTTCTCTTTGCAAATGATCCCATCGCAAATGATCTGATCTATATAACCTGCTTATTTTTCTTTTAAATCATTTCTATTCTTCATTAACCCTCTCCGCTCTAATATTTCATTGGTTAATTTATAAAATCATGAAAATATTTAATAGGCCTTGTTGGAAATATTAGTCGAAAATTATCTAATCAATATAACCCCCCCGATTTTTTTCATTCAACCCATTTTTAAACATCTTAATCCATCTCTGTTCTAATATTTCATTGCCTAAATATTCAAGAGTTTGAATCATTATAAGGGGTCAACATTCATGTTTTACATTCGCCAACAAATTCCCTTTCAAGGATGTCTATCTTTGATTTAATTAATTTTATTTAATGTTAATAATTATTGTTATTGATTTGGAGTAATTAAATTTAATTAAAATTATTAAGGTATTTTTTTTCATTAATGTTTTAGGACTATTTACTTATAATTAGCATTAATGTTGTAATTATAATTAATTGGTTTAATTTTCTATAATTTATTTTAATTATCTATAATTTGTAATTATTAGTAATAAATTATAAAAAATTCAAATAAATTAAATTTAGTTAGTGATAGTTAGTGATAATTATTACTAATTAGTAATAATTAATAATAATTAATAAACATTACTAATAATTAGAAATAAAAATTTATCCTAATTAGTTGTAATTTTTAAAAATTCATGGTAATTAGTAAAAATTAGTTGAAAATTATAATAATTAGATGATATTAGTAATAATAAATAAAAAATATATATAATTTAAAAATTATTTTTTACCAAGTAATAATAATTAGTAAAAATAATATATATTATTAATATGTTGTAATAATTAGTTAAAACTAGTAAAAATTTAAAAAAGATATAGTTACAAAAATATTAATAATTAGAAAACAGTAATAATTATGAAAAATTAGTAATAATTAAAAAATAGTAATAACTACAAAAAATAGTAATAATTACATACAATTATTAATAACAAAAAAAAATAAAATATAACTAATAAAAGATATTAAAAATTTTAAAAAATTAGTAATAATTAATGAAAATTATTAATCACTATATATTTTTTGAAAAAATTAGCAATAATTAACTAATAATTGAAGAATAATAATTAAAAAAATATATATTAATAATTAGAAAAAAATTAATAATATTGGCAAAAAATAAGTTATTCTTAATAAAAATTAATAAAACATATCAATAATTACAAATAATAGGATTAAGTAGCAATAATTGTCATCAATTAGGAATAATTATCAAAAAATTTGTATGATTAGAAATAATTATAAATAATGTCTAATAATTAACAATAATTTAGAATATTTATAATTTTTATAGATAATTAGCAATAATTACTAATAATTATGAATAGTTACTAATAATTAGGAATAATTAAAAATAATTAGGAATAATTAGCAATAGTTTGATATAAATTGGAATAATTTGTAATAATAAGAAATAATTTGTATTAATTTGCAATAATTATAAATAATTAGAATTAATAACTGTTAATTAGTAATAATTAGCAATAATTAGCAATAATAACCAATAATTAAAAATAATTTGGAATAATTAGAAAATATTAAGATTCATAACTAATAATTATAAATAATTATGAATAATTAGGGATGATTAGAAATAATGATTAACACATAGTAATAATTAGGTATATTTACAAATAATTTAGAATAGATAGCAATAACTGAGAATAATTAGAATTAATTTGTAATAATTAGAACTAATTAGAAATAATTAGAAATAATTAGAAATAGCTGGAAATTATTTGAAATAAATATGAATAATTTGTAATAATTACTAATAATTAGAAATAATTGGGAATAATTTTCAATTATTAGTAATTATCACAAATAAGTATGAATATGATGAAATAACAATGAATAATTAGGGATAACATTAATAACTAGAAATAACTAGAAATAACTAGCTATAACTAGCAATAACTAGAAATTCCTTCCAATAAGTAGAAAAAAATATAAAACGATTAAAATAATTAGAGATAATAAGAAATAAGTAGAAATAACTAGAAATAATTAGCCATATTTTTCAAAAAATAGTAAAAATTAGCAATAATTTACAATAATTACCAATATTTTCTAATAATTAGAAATAATTAATAATAATTAAAAATAATTACAAAAAATTATAAATAAATAGAAAAATTATTAATAACTAGCAATAGTTACAAATAATTAGAAATAATTTTGAATAATTAGGAATAATTAGCCAAAAAACTCTTTTACAGTATCATGTTTTTATTATATCAAATTAATAAACAAAATTAAATATTTTATATTTTTTTGGATTAATATGGATCAAAGTGGTCAAAAAAATCATTATTAGATGATTTTAATTGTATAAAATCATCGTTGGAATTCAAATGGTTCTTATATATATCCTATATATATTGAGGGTGTTGAAACATTCTTCTCATTTTCATTATTAAAACCATAATGTTTTGAAGAATAGAAAATTAAATGTCTATATAAGAAATGTGATCTGTGTACATTTGACACATTATAAAATATTGGATGTCATCTATGGCATTTTTTAAGAGATTATGTTTCTTTGTATCAGTGTGGAAAACAAATATCTAAAGGATATACTAATAACTTTGATATCAATAAATCGTGGTTTAAAATTTTAATATGTTATGTGGAATGACCATCTTTTTAACAAACATTTGATAATATTGACTTAACTACTGAGTTTGAACCATTATAATTTAATGATTTTTTGAGGTCTGGTAAGGATGCCTTATATCCTGTTTTCAAGATAAGAATTTTTGAATCAATTAAAAAATTTATGGCTATTAAATCAGATAATGGAATGTCAAATATCCATTATGATCATATATAATTTTTTGGTTAAAATTATATTAACCGAAGGAATTGTTTTCCTTCAAATTAATAAGATATAAAAAGGTTGGTTCATAATCTAGGCCTTGGTCATAAAATGATTCATTCATTTTTAAATCATTTCATATTATATTATGGTGGAAATGAGTCACTGGATAGTTTTCTAACATGTGGGAAATCAATTTGTAATGAAGAAAAAATATGGAAGTTTGGATTCAGTCCTGTAAAATAGTTGAGTTATTTCCCTCTAACAAAAATATTGAAGCGTTTATTTTTATCATAGAACATAGAGTCATTAATTTCACTTCACAAAGCCAATATTTCAATAGCTAAAATCATAAATTGACCCTCTGATTATGATATTGGAAAATATATGATCAAGTTCGTCATTCTTTTCTTGCAGATCATAAAATTTTCTATTGGGTCTTTCTATTGATTCTTTATATCCATCTGGTTCTTATAATAATCAATATTTTAATTGTCCTATCTTTATAAGTACATATAATTTTCCTCCTTGGATGTTGACGAAGGATCCATATATTTGTTTGACCTTATCTATTCCTATACATCTGAAGATAAATGTTGATCTTTATTGGAAACCAGTAATTGATGAGTTAAACTTATTATGGATTAATTATGATTGTACATATGATGTTTTTGTGAAGAAAATGTCCTACTGAAAGCTGCATTGATGTGGAAAATTTTCTACTACCCAAAATATGATATTTTATTTGGCTAGAGTAGACACGATCTAAAATAATGTATGTACTGTATAATAGATAGATAAGAATTTTTTCTAGTCAAAGGAAGAAACATTTTTTTATTACATATTTCTACCAACTATTCATCATTTTTTGAGGAATATATATCATTTCAGAAAAGGTACAATTGAAGGAGATGAACCTCCAACAATGATATCAGATAGGGAGTTAAAATATTTGTTCTCTTTTTTACCTTCAAATATATTTAGACCAACTATAATCCAATAGATAATTGATGGATTTGTAAGAGAACACAATCAGATAAAACCAATAATATCTTTTTGGATCCTCCATATTAGTATCATTCATTTGTCTCTCAAATGTTGGATTCCAAACATATTGGGAATAACTATTTTTTTAATATAATATGTATAGTTTTGGATACACAAGATAATACGAATTTGTTTATAAATAAATGATTAGATCGTTCCCAAATTTGAAGTTGACGAGAACTTGAATGGTTTGGATGTTTTAGTTCATTGAATTTAATGAATCCAAAAGTAGATTATATAATTTCTAAAGAAAATGAATCATTATTTTTTGGTGGATTGTAGGTTTTATTATTCTATATGGTTATGTTTCATATTTGGTTTGATGTGCCATAAATTGTCATATTAATTGATTAATCAGTCATGAAAATCAGTTAATAATTGAAAGAATTAAACCTATTAGATGAATTTGTTTGTAGAATTTTATGATTTAGTATACACTAAAATACATATCATCTATTTTAAAGATATTTTTGTCGTGATAATAGACTATGATACACTAAACAGACAACTAGAAGTTGTTGTTTAAATTTTATGTAAAATGGATAAACTCTTCCCACCAGTTTCCTTTGATTCAATGGTGAATTTGATATTAAATTTTCTACATAGAAAATGTGATTAAATGGTATAATATTTATGGATATTCTAATTTTATATATTCATATAGAAATTGATGAAAAAAGTATGTTACAAAGCATTGGATGTATGATCAATTGTAGAATCTTATTTGTATGAGAAAATTTATTTTGTCTACTCTTTTAATTTTCTACCTCAATATCACTAAAAACATAATTGTATGGGCCATACTAATGGAAATGTTTTTGTTGAAATGAAAATTTAATTATGAGTTTTAATCATCCGTAACATGAATTTAGTGTATTTCTTGAATGATAGATTTTTGATGATGAATATTACGTAGCTCATATATATGTTATTATAAATTATGACGAAATGACACAATTTATACTATGATTTATCTTCCTTCTTATTTTATAATCATTATTATAGTGAATTTAATTTTTTTGTAGATTATATTTTCTTTATATCAGGAAATCATTTCCACAAATTATATCAGCCGCTTTTGAACAATGTCAGCAAAATATTTATTCTAACTGGTTTCAAAAGCTGTTAAAAATATCATATATATTTCAATATATAAAAACAATTTATTACTTATAATTTTTATAATTTTTTTATAAAAAATTATGTATCTCAACATGCTGATAAAAGTTATAATCAATTGTTTTTATTGAGTATTCCAATCACCAAAATGAATAAATCTTATAATGCATATGTTGTTAATGGTTTTAGTTTTCCAACATGTGAATATAGGGAATAAAAAATGAATATTTGTGTTTTTTATAGGATATCATCATAGAGAAATTAATGCTTACTTATACAAAATGATGGAAGATATAATTGAATTACATTATCTTGGATATAATTATATTACAATGTTTAAATATTAGTGGATGGATACTGATATTTGATTATGTGTTCATCTGATCTATGGAATTCATGATATTAAATATAGAGTTCTTTTTAACAGTAAATGAACCTTCTTTATTGGCTCATCAGGAACATAAAATTAATTATGAAAATTATTTTTCTCTTTTATGAGATTTCAGTGATTCGTGTAGAATAATAAATATGAATTCTCAGAAAAATTAGTGCATTTGAAGCGAATGTGGTTCTAATGAAGTGAAATGAATTTTAATTTTTCAAGAGACTACTCCAAATCCATATTTTACATGAATAGAAATGGATGTCGATGATGTCACACCAATTTTAGGGTTTGATGGTGATAATCATTTTATTAATGAAACAAATTAATTTTGTATGACATGAGATGATAATACTGAAACTCTTATGGAAATTGATGATACTAAGGAAGAATATTATGATATTAAATAAGTATGGAGATTAATATTGAGAATGATAACTATTTTCATTTATTATATTTAAAATATATCTATATACAATATTTTTATCATTTTTTTTCTTCCAATAATCATTAACTATTCACTAACAACGATCACTTCAATTCTCCATAGGGCTTAAATGTGTTTCGTGAGTTGGAGAAAGATGATCTAAATAATGATTAGTATGATGTAAGATCATTTGACTCTCAGATAGCTGGTGGTTCAATGATGACTCGAAGAGGTTGTAGTATTGAAATATTGATGATTACTGACACTATCCCAGATTGATGTCTAAATTTTATCTTCAATCCACACATGCAGAGGTGTGTTTATGTTTGTATTTTAGTTTTTATTAATAATAATTAATTTATATATACACAAATTATTTGTCTATTTTTTAGTTTTTATCAACGCTTTTCACATATAGCTATTAGACATAGGAGTTCTATATTACAAAATTATTTCTTTGAACATTGGGTTATATGGGATCTGATTCCCATTAAAGTTCATCACCTCATTTTTGATTATTGGATGGTATGTAAATAAATTATATTTATTTGTAAATTTATTTGATTAATAATTTTTAATTATTAATTATTCATAGGGTTTATATTATCTCATTGATGATAGCATGGATGAATCTATATGGGAGGAATGGAAGGGTTTTATGCATGAGAATTGCCATCCGTTTTTTCACAATTAGTGGAGGATTGTAATGAGGAAAGATGGAGTCACAGTGTTTGATCAGTCTTGTTGAGCCCACCAAATAATTAAATTTCATATTTTTATGAGGATGGATTTTTCTAATATCAGATGGGTAGTCTTTTTTAGAGGATATCATTAAAAGATTAACATAATCTTGGAAGACAAGATGTGAGACATCGAGGTAGTAGTCTTATATTCAGTACCCATAGGGAACATATTATTTGTACCATTTTTATATAATTTATATAACATTAAACGTAAACTGTTCTTTATATTCATATAGGTAGTCTCACACCCTTATATTATGAAGTTTTCTGTTTATAAGAGAATATACAATGAACCTTTTACTAGAGAGATTATAAAAGATTTCAAGTATTATATTTTGGTTTGAATAATTTCATTTTGTATTTGATAAAAAACACCAAATAATATTGGTCCTATATTAATTTGAAATTTCAATTGAAGAAGACGTAAGATGTTGTGATGTATTAGATAGTGATAGAGAGTAAGGCTGAGACTAAGGATCAGACTAGTTCATCATGATTGGATGAGGAAGCATGGATGTAAGCGACCCAGTATGACTTAGATAGAGGACAAGATCTTGGCATCAGCTGTCAATTGATGCATAAGAGTTATTATGGTAATGTTGTGATGTCATCATAAAGATATAAAAGAGATCACGAAGATCCATCATCATCTTTTATATAGTTTTAAGAGCTACATGGTGATCATGGTGAGCTTATAGAGAGTATGATTAGGGAGTACGAAGAGCTCTGTCGATAGCATTAGTAGCAACAGGAATAGATGTGTTGAGTGCAGTAGTATCCACATGAGTAGAAGATGCAGTACATGTAATGTTAGACTAAGGGTTTAGGGTTGTATTTCCCTCCTCTAGCTCCTCCAGCTCTTAGAGATAACCCTCCCCTTAGTAAATTATTTACTTTTTATAATAAAAATTGGAATGTAAATTTTTTTGCATTATTTTTTATACTATATATTTATATTTCTATATTGTGTGTTTTTATATTAATAACAATATAGGGTTACTTATTATTTTATAATGTTTAATATTAAATAATTATATTATTATTTTAATTATTATAATTTATCATTTATTATTAGTTATTAATATTTTATATTTTTGAAAATATAGTGTTTTCTATATATTTTTTTAATTATACTTGTACTAATTTTATTAGTTTTTATTTTGTTATTATTATTATTATATTATTATTTTTATTACTATGACATTTAATTTTTATAATTTTTTAAAATTTTTATTATTTGTAAATTAATAATAATAACTATTATTGTTATTATTTTTACATTATTATTTTATTAAATTTTATTAATATTAATATATTTTTCATTTTTAATCTTTATAGTCTTATATAATTGGACTATCACAAATACATATTTTTTAGCGGCCCATCACAAAAAGTTAATTTTGACGGGGTTTCTGTGAAATGGATTCCTCAATATCTGGATAAACAATTAATGAAATGATGAATTTTTGTCTCAAAAAATGTATTAGAAGTTCCATTTTCAGAAATGGGAAAAATGTGATTGACCCCATTGAAAATAACCTTTTACTATTGGATCTCATCACAATTTCCCATTCAAATATGGTTTAACATCCAGTTATAAAAATAAGGATTTAGAAAAATAGTTTTTGATAAATGGGTGATAAAATATTATTTGTAAATAAAATATGACAAGAAATATATAATTGATATTCTATAATATATTTTTATTACTGTATATTTATTATTAAATTTTTTTGTACACATTAGAAGGAATTTAAACTTGAGATAAGTGTTTCCCATCTGACTTTTACATCTATCATACATATGCTATATTCTCCACTTATTATTTTGTGAGGTATATAAAAATATCCTTTAGATATTTTGTGTCATGAATTTCTTTACCTTTATGGAATTTAATGTCTTTTATGTTATTTAATTTTGACCTTATTATTCCAACATTTCGATTGTGGTACATCTATATTACATAATATCATCATTATTCTATATTTATAAGGTTTAATTATCCATGAGGGGAGTTCATTTATATTTCAATACCAAACCTATTTTATTTTATTTTATTTTAATATATATATTCATGATAAATTTCTGTATAATTACATTTTTACATGATTTGGTAGTTAAAATGATAGATAAATTATTTTAAAGAAAATGTCAGTATTTTTATTATAGAAAATAATTTTTATTCCAAATCAATGTTTTTGAAGAATTCCCAAAACAATATTTTTATAATTATCCAAATTATTTATTAATGTCATTTTTAAACCATTTTTTGCTTTCAATAAAAATAATTAAATAGAACAAACATGTTTTTCTTTATATATATCATATTTGGATTTTTATTAATATGTTAATGGAATCTTGGATTTAATTTGTATGACATGAATGGCATTTTTGTATTTCATGGCCACTCAATATTTTAAATCATCCCTTATAAGTTCCACAAGTTGTTTCTAAGGGGAAATATTTTTTAAATATTTTTAAATTTTATTTTTAAAAAATATTATCAGTGTAAAGTTTAATTACCATTAAAAGTTTAAATTAATTATTTACTGTATTTGGATTCTTCAATGTAATCAACCCATTAGTTCACAAATGATCTAATAGGGACATGATTTAGTCGTACCATACTTATTATTTCACTAGATTTTTTATGATCATTTGGACTGGGGAATTATTATTTTGATGCTATTCATATTACTCAATATGTTTTTTTATTATGTATACTATGTGGGGAAAGAATTAAAATTTCATATGTTACCTTTTCAATACTAATTTTCATGTTGATTATGTTTTACCCCATTCATATGAATAAATAATTTACCATATTATGTAATTGGTGGGTGCAATGCCCCATAATTTTTAGAAATAATTTTTAAATATTATATGGATTAATTTTGAGACCATGCCCTGAGACAGTGTGTGATTTTCGGGGCCGGTGATACCAGAATCATTTCATGAAAAGTATTAAAATTTTAATAGAACATGTATGATTTTTTCTCGAAGAATATGAATAAAATATTAACTAGTTCCCAGATCATAAATCTTACGACACTATTGCATTCAGAGCAATGAGTTCAAACAATGAACATCTTAAAATCAGCCAACATGGGTCGGTTGTGAAATATAGTTTCAGGAGATTTTTAATGAATAAAATAAATTGAGAATTTATGTTATTATTATATTTCATCAACCTACCAATTCAATGATTCTTATTTGTTTATTTAATACATACATTAGAGATCCTAGTGTTGGATCATAACCCTGTAAATACATGGAGTCTATTGAAAGTGACCGAAAAGAATTAACTTAGTGGAAAATTTTGAGACATGGACTGGAGATTGTTCCTGTTGGATCTCATCAATGGAAATTTATCTACAATAGTGAATGATCAAATTCATAGGTAGGATGTGTTATTTTGTATTTTCAATGACTATTCACAGATTCAATGATGAACGTGGGCTAACCAATGAATAGGATGATCCGTGGATCGATCATTCCTTATGGATGGGTTATACCTTATGAAATTTATCAAGGTTTAATCAATTATAAATTGATTAGTTTTGATAGTCGTTCTTATCGGAATAGATCGAGGCTGGAATGAAAAACAATCTTGATTTTTTCAACAAATTTTGTTACTGGGTATTTCTCTACCCTGTTTTCTACACGTGTTATTCATTATTTATCATGTTTATGAAAAAATGATCATATTTAATTATTTACCTAGTCAAATGATTAAAAATTGGACATCTGATCTTGTAACGACATAACGGATGTGTGACAATGATGAAGATGCATGAATCGAAGTGAATCGAATGATACTGTTCTTTGATATATTTACATTGGAATTGATTTAAATGGATTTATGAGATGAATTATGGACTATAACACATTGATTCAGTTTCAGGGTGATGGAAAACCCCATGGATCTAGAGTATTGATTCAAATGGATAACTAGAAAAACAAATGGAAGTTCAGGTGAATCACGTGAAGATGAACATGTGTTTCTCGAAAATACTGATGAACACAGTGTATATAGGGGTTACATTCTGTGTGGTCCCCACTAAGCGACGACTATGGTTTTTAATGATGACAAAATCTCACATCGTGGGCAGCCTTATCACATCACTTGTAGGACCTTCCCAAATACTTGGTATGTATCTCCGAAGATACACTGAGATGGGGTGGAGTAAGTGGGTTGCCTACTTGTTTTGTAACCATCTTTTAAATGACACAATTTGAAATGATATGAGCCACTATAAAAAGGCAGTTCATGGGTCAAGTAACATGATGTGTGACCCCAATACACACCATGTATCCATTTCTACAAGGATTTATTCTTTTATCCTCTATATATTTGACACATTTAATTAGTGTTAGTTACCTTTATCATTTCCTTAAATAATGGTGTGTATCATTTCCTACTTATAAGAGTATGATCCCTTAAGGAGGATATCTAGGATAGAGTTTTTTGGAATCACCTGATAGGCATAGAGTACGATCTATTGTTCATTTTTCCTTCCCTAAGTAAATTCATTGGTATTGAAATAACTAACTTCACTATGAGTCGATCCTTTTCATAGAAGGTTATTCCAGATTGAGTTTTCGATTTCACTTGATGGCCCTGGTAGTGATCCCCATCAATGTATTGTATCCCTAACTTCATAACTATCATTTTATCTCTCTAATGACATTTCTTGATGAACAGTTCATATCATACGGACGTCATTAGTGCTATTAGACATATAAGTGTGTTATCTAGGATGAGTGCTTCCCTGAATCTTCGAGCTAAATCACTAGCATTGTCATGTGGAGGTTGTGACATACCTCTAGATTTCATTCCTTGGATTGAGTATATCTGTAGATTCATTTTATTTGTGTAGTAAACATTTACTATGTATATATAACATTACGTTCCATTGTGTCTTTTTTTGTGGATTTGGGGTTCCATTTTGAGTGTTGTTATACACAATTTCCCCAGCCTTTTCTCGAATGTGTTGTATCTTTTAAAGATGTGAATATTTTCACATAGTCTTAGGTAGAAAAGGACCATAAATTTCTTTGTAAGAATAGATAGGTTGTGGTGTATTCATATATCTTCATACAGCTACCCCAAAACCTCTTCTTATGGGATTAAAATGATATTATAGGCTTATTTTTGGTGGGCATGTATTCCTGCTCAGTTTACATTACATTATATTTCGATCGTACTATGGCTAGGATATAGTGGTATTCATGCATTTGTTTACTATAGTTTTTTTACATTTCATCATTTTGTGGGACATGAGATGATTTTATGTGTATAGGTACATAAGCAATGCATCTTGTGTTAGTGATATTCCTACTCGATACTTGTAACTAGCCCCTAGCCTATTGGAGGAAGGCTTGGGGAGTCATGGCATGGGTCCCACCAAGATAGGTTCTGATATAGTGGTATCACAGTTGGCTAGTTCAAAATTAGGGTTGATATTCTACAAGATTTTTTTTGGGAAACAAGGGTATGCGTTTTGAGTTAGGATTTCAGGGCATAGACTCTAGGTTTGGTGTGGCTATCAATGTATCCATACCAAAGGACTCTAACAACCCTCCTTTAAACTTTGAACATTTGAACACTAGATGTAGGTAAAATAATGTTATATAAATCATATAGGAATTGGTTGTGTTTCTAGGTCCTTCTAGAGATATCTCTCTAGATATACTCATTGATCATGGTACAATAGTTTTCATACAAGATTCCTTCATGACATGTACAATCTTGGATTCACCTGCTAGATCATAATTGTTTGCCCCTCAGTGAAGAGGCTTTAATATAGGGACTAGTTCCCTAGATGATACCTCCAAGTGGTGAACCATCCATAACACCACTTGTGGAGTAGTACGTCGTACCCACAGTACTAGCAGACGATGAGCGTAGATTGAGTGAATTTCATGAGTTTCAATGATAAATACCACTTAGGATATTAGGTGAGGCCAACCATTAGGTAGTTGAGGATTGGCTTGAGGTTGTGACAATAGATTTCCATCAAGTCAGGTCACTGTGGATTATATGTTACTCTTAGCGGGAATCCTTCTACATGACATGATAGGGAGATGCTTGATTTTGGATAGCTACCCTCGCGTAGATGAAACTATTTCATGGATAGAGTTTTAGAGTATCTTCATAGATGAGTTCTAACTAGTTACACTGAGACTTGTGCATATAAAAGATATTATTCTACCCCAATATGGTGGAACAATAGTGGTTGATTATTCATTCTAGGTTCACCATCATTTCGATGTACTTGATGGATATGGTTAGAGATCAATAGTTTAATGATCAAACCTTCGAGAAAGGTGTTTGTAGATACATTCGATATAGCGTTATACCTCAATGAATTTTGACATATGATGGTATGCTTGAGAGGGATTTAGTGAAAAATTATTCTTGGATTAGTAGAACTGCTGGTTATAATCCAAAGTGGATGAGGAGGTGTAGAGTCCTTGGGAGCAGGGACCCGACATTATTCTTAGGGATCTGGACATGGGAGATGTTATAGGAAGAGGCCCTAGAATAGAGGATTTGTAGTTTATGGCTCATTGGGTGGGTTAAGTTATCCTTGAAAGAGGTCGTTCTATTCACATGGAGGTATGGTACATCTCACTATAGATTTTCTAACCCACCGTACTATTGACAAGGAGATAGTGGATGGTCCATTAAGGTAGAGACAATGACAGGAGCTGGCAGATTTTCAGGGCAGTAGATGTGACATAGGATATGGTTGAGTAGTAGGAAGTGGTCAACATTTCGATTTCTTACCACCAACACCCATAGATGGACCAAACTTGGCTTCGGGAGTTGTAGGTTAGGGGAGGCGAGAACTACATGTGGTTGAGGTATATTACCAAGGGTCTCTTGGACTGATTCATTCATGATATGTGTCTTCTCAACATTAAAAATAGTAATAAAATACATTGATTCTATTCATTTCATTCTTTCCACATAGCTTGCTTAATACATAGAGATATCAATTGAATCATAGACATGACCCTTATTCTTACAATCACCTACAAGAGAAGAATATGTATTTACAAATCTATGTTGATAGTTTAACCTAACCCTTGGATGTGAGAGTTTCAGTTTGAACCACTTGGTGGTAGCATTGAGTCCTTATTAATTCATTCTTGTTATGGATTGGTTATATATAGTTCATACCTAGATTGAATATTTTAGATGAAGTGTGTGGTTTCTCTACAGCGCCGTAAAGATTTTCTTCCTTTATTGGTGAAAAGGAAAACCAAGAATCATATGATGGACTCATACAAATGAGGGTGAAGCCAATTACTCAACTGTTAGATAGCATGACCCTTGGTGTATCAGATGTGATGAGTTTACTATTCCTTGCATTGGTGGCAGAGTATGAGGAAATCATTGCTGATGATACTCTTGGATTACCTTAACTATCTGGAGATAGACATATGCATTGAATTACACCCTAGGACACCTTCAATAACTGCAACTACAAATCTGATGGCACAAACAGTTCATCACTAGCTATGGTTTCCATTAGTGTACTTGTAGAGGATTGGATTCATGAGACCCAGTGATTGAGACTAGATGGTCCCAGTTCTATATTTGAAAAATCCAAACGGGAGTTTGAGGTTGTTTTTGGACTACCAGTTCTTGAACCAGTTCACTGGGAAGAACAATTATCCACTATTAATGATCAATGAACTCTTCGATCAGTTAAGATGGGAACAAAGGTTCTATGTCATTGAACATCGATCACATTATCACTAACTATGAGTTCGGGATAAAGAAATACTGAATTCATCCTTCATATGTTGTTACAGTCGAAATGTGTACTTGGTGATTCTCATTGGTGTAACGAATTCTAGTATAGTGTTAATGCAACTCATGAACTAAATCATTCATCCATACATAAACCAATTAATTTATTCTTCATCATTCATATCCTTGTGTACATGACATATGCGTAGAATCACATGTGACACTTATGGATAGTTATGGATGTACTCTGAGTGCCCCATCTTTATTTGAAACACTAAATGTGACAGTTCTAGATTTAGGTGGTCTTCATTATAAGAAACTTTATCTCAACGGATGGAGTGGCGACGGACCCATCCAAGGTTAATATAGAGTTATCATGTGAGCCAACTAGTATCATGACGACAATGAAGAGATTCATCATCTTAATAGGATATTTCAATAGATTCAAACCTAATTTCTCTATGGTATCAGCACTGATGATAACTTTGAATGTAATGTGGCATCCCTTCATGTGGAAAAAGATGTACCTACTAGCTCTTTAGTAGTTGATGCAATGTTTGACCAGCGCTATGATCTAGAGATTATTATAGGTGGGTATCGAGTACATAGTGTTATTTGATTAATCAGGGACTGGTGTTGGTTGTGTCTTGATGTCGAGGTATGTGGTGATTGCATGTGGTTCATTCTAGTTGAGACCACATGAGCAGAACTATGCAACCCATGATCATGAGTTTATAGTAGTAGTAATCGCCTTAAAGATTTCAAGATGATACCTAATGGGTCAGAGGTTTATCTTTTATTATGATCACAATATTCTCATGTATATATTTTATATAAAAAATAAAAACATGAGACACAGGTGATAAATAGATTAACTCCAAGCCTATGACATTGAGATATTCGATACTCTTGGGAAAGGGAAACTGGTAGAAGATTATCTCTATCGGAGATGTAGTTAGTACTTATGGAATAATGAATTAGAGCAGTTGTCCTCATTATAGTTAACCATAGTGGATAGAGATGGAGCATAAAACCTTAAGTCAAGGTATTTTACCCCTCCACTCTTACTGTGAATCAAGGAGGCGCATCTTGGGGATACAAAAAATGACTCTATGGTTTCATATATCCACATGGAATGCTACTGATGGACTTTAGAAAGGTAGGGCGCACACCATCCATTTCATGGGATGCATAATAATACTAGTGTAATTTCGGGAGGAGATTATAATGGAGATTCATATGTCCTCTTTAGTAGTAAATATATGTGTTCTGAAAATGTACAAGGACCTATGATGTTAGTTTTGGTGGCCAGAAATAAAGAATGGAGTTTATTATCATTTCTGAGTGCCTTAATTGTCAGAATGTGATGGTTGACCACTATGTCTTAATGGGTTTAGTTGAAAGCATTGAGTATAAAAAATGGAATTGGTATGGGGTATTTAGGGATTTCATGAATTTTTTACCATGTACGTCAAGGGAAAACGATTTCAGCTGGGTGATCATTGACTGACTCACTAAGTCATCCCTCTTCCTAGTTATCTTAGAGCGGAGTATGGTATAAAGCTTGGTATGCCTCTATGATTAGGTAATAATTAAACTCTGTGGTGTTCCATCATCATTTTTGGCATCATGATTCTTATTTTATGTCCTGATTTTTAAACAGATTACAGGAGGAATATGGAGCAGAGTTTTGTTGGAACTCAGAATTTCACCCACACATGGATGGCCTGATGGTGAAGCCCATTTGGTTTTGGAGTATATGATATGGTCTTTTATGTTGGACATAGACTGTAATAGGTTGTATCACCTACCAGTATTGAAGTTTGGGTACAAAAATAACTACCATTCTTCCATTGGTATGGTGTAATTCAATGCTTTGTACTACTGACCCCACATGTCACCACATTGTCGTGCTGACCTAGGAGAGTCATCCTATATGACTCTAGAGTTGGTTTCAGATACTAAAAAGAATATAATGATAATAGAGGATAGTATGATGAATTCCCAAAGCTATATTATGTCTTATACTTATAGGAATTAGAGGCCTTTGGAGTTTGAGTATTGATACCATATATTCATTTG
Organism: Viscum album; assembly: GCA_963277665.1. Classification (NCBI taxonomy): domain Eukaryota; kingdom Viridiplantae; phylum Streptophyta; class Magnoliopsida; order Santalales; family Viscaceae; genus Viscum; species Viscum album. The sequence continues at coordinate 273,112,908 of OY728129.1, read as the reverse complement.
GGTTTCACCTCGACCAGGAATATGGAGATTTGGATGGGGTGGAAAGTAATATCTGATGTTTATTATTTATTTTAAGATATTTTGATGAGTTTTGATGGTTTAATACCTCTTATATCTACCACCATAGATGCACATGTTACATGATATCTTCTACGTGTGGTAGCTGAGAGGTACATGGATGACTCGTTGAATGTCATCGATTGGGGAGATCTTGACATTGAGGATATATCACTATTTTTTGGGTATCGAGTCTTGATCATAGAACAATTAGATTGGATTCATCATGAGAATGAAATTCTTTGTGTTTGTCTCTGGTTTCAGCACAAAAATATTTAGGATAGATCATGGGAGTGAGATGCTCAGATATGTCCTCAAAACACCCATCTTTTAGGGCATCCCTTGTTTTAGCTTTTTAGGAACGTAATTTCCAAAGGTGGGGAGAATGAAATTTCCCATATATTCCATGTATTATTTTTAAATATTATATGGATTTATTTTACGATTAGTCCCTCAAAATAAGTGTGATTCTGAGGCCCGATTTTCTCAAAACAACTATTGCGTTTTTAGAAGTGGATTTACCCTAGGTGCGACATAACATCATCTGGTACAGGTCGGCGAAAAATGCCATTTCAAGAATTATTAATGAATAAAATAAACTATGTTTTTAATTTATTTACATATTTTATCAATTAAGAAACGTTTTGATTCATCTTCTATTAAATATTCCTTAGATATGGGATACATGGTTGGGCTCATAAACCTAGAATTCCTTAGAGGCTTTGGAGTGAAACCCTAGTGAATTGTCTCAACGTCAACGATAGTGGATTTCATTAGAGATCATTCCAGACATATCTCACCAATGAAAATAAATCATCAATAGTGAACAATCCAATTCCAAGATAGGATTCATTATTTTGAATTTTCTTTCCCCGTTATTAAATTCAATAATTTATTCGAATTGACCAATTAACATGTTGATCCATATTTCGATCATTCCATACTGAATTGATTATAATTTTTTTGGATTTATTGGAATCTTATCATTTGAGAATTGATTTGTTATACTGATAAATATTTTGAGAATGGATTGAGGATGGAATAAACAAAGATTTAGGTTCATTCCTCGATTTTTTTTGTTTTTCTCTCCACTATTTACTATGTGTTCTCATTATTCTTCATCTTTATTATGAATGAAGGATCGTTGCACCTTCATTAATCGGCCCAATCATTAGAAATTGAAGATCATGCCTTTGGATGGATGGATGATGGTGTGTTAGTGACATCAAAGGTTGATTTAGATCGAATCTGAAGAAATATTTCATCGATTGGTTACTGTTTAAAACAATATAAATTGATTTTTGAGCAGATTGAGGGCTCTAAACTAATAGATTTTGTGTTATAGTGTTGGAAGGACTTTTTTTATATAATTTCAAGGTGAAAATATCACCGTAATAAGACCTAAATGATAAGACAATGTGCAACTGAGAGAAAATGAGATTGAGGATAATCTGAATGAACACATTGTGTGTCCTGGGGTTACATGGCCTATGGCCCCCAATAAGTGGTGGTTATGGTTTTGAGAAATGGTTAAATTTCACATGTTGTTTGACTATATTAGTCAATATGTAAGCCATTTCCAAAGACATAGAGTGTGTCTTAAAAGATACATGGACACAGGGTGGAGTACATGGGTTTCCCACATGGTGTGTAACCCACCAAACAACTTTCCCTGGACTATATACACGGACGACCCCATGTAGTGGTACATAGGCAGAGATACACTGGTTCACACAGTGTACATGCACACAACCAAAGCACACGAGTTGACCCCAGATCAAAGGACATGGGGTGTGACATACTCTACATGCCATGTACCCATATTATACATGACATCGTTAATAATGACAGATGCAGTTAAACATGATCTGTACCTAGGGTCAAAAAACATGATGTGGGAAACTAATACACAAGGTGTTCCCCTTTCTACATCGATTGATTCAATTTTCTTCCATATCATGGAAATGTTTATTTAGTGTTATGGCCCTTGATAATTTCCCATAATTTTGGTGGGTATAGATTTTTAATCATTGAAGTATTATCCCTTCTGTAGAACTTCTTCGATGGAGTTGTTGGAGTCCCTAGAGACTCTTGGAGCATGAACCTTTTTTCATTGGTTGTTCCCTAGGTAGGGTATTTACTATTTTCATGATTAAATTCACTGAGCATCGATCCAATACATAGGAGGTCAATCAATATTGAGATATTGGTATTACCACATTTCCCTAGCTGTGATCCTCATCCATGTATCATATCTCACTCGTATAATCTCCCTCAATATGGTTCCCAACGAGTAGTACTGATTGGATGGACATCATAATTTCTATTAGACTAAAGAATGTGTTCTACTGGATGAGTTATTTATGGAATCCTTGAACTAAATCCCTAGTTTTAGAATGTGGTTGTTTTAAATTACCTATATAATTCATCTCTTTGAATGAGTATATCTGGATATTATTGTTATGTGTGGTATATTCATATAATATGTAGAGATGACATTACAATTTTTTTGTGTATTTCTTTATGGTTTTAGGTTTCCCTACTAAGTATTTTTATAATCACCCATGCATGGTATTTTCCCACCTATATTATGTATTTTGCAGATGAGGGACCTTTTGACAGATTCCTAGGAGGACCAAGACCAAGGGATGCCTTATGAGATCTGACAAGCCGAATTATATTCCTACAGCTTCAGAAAACCATCTCCAAACCTCTTAATATAGGTTGGAATTTTGGGTACATACGTCTTTTAAGTGGGCTTGTATTCTAGCCTGGTGTATTTTACTATATGTTACCTTCATGTCATACTCTAGTAGGAATATATTGGTATTCATGCATTTTTTTCATAGTTGTAATTTTACATTTCTTCGTTTTGTGAGATTATATTTGTGTTCATGTCTACATATATATAAAATATACCCCACATGTTTGTGATATCACTACTTCGTGCTAGATAGCAGACCCATTCCTATTGGAGGAATATATGGTGATTCATGGTACATTCCCCACTTCGATATGTTGTGATAGTGGGTCTTGGTATTACATTTCCACTTGATGCATCAATTTTTACCCCGAGAAAAATATATTGGCCAAATTAAATGGATTTTCCAATTGTTTTAAAATTTCTTATAACATTTCTTGAATTTATGTTTATGATGTATCACCTAATTAATTCCCACCCATGTTATTTTTAATTGATTTCACTCTGATTATTATTTTAGTTATAATATCCATGAATAGTTTTAAATATCATTTGGTTATTTATATATATTTATTTGAGAATCATTTATTCCTACCATATTATCCTAATTTTATTTCTTAAATTGTTTTTTTAATTATATTCACAAATATATTGATTATTCTACTTTAATCAAGATATAATCTACTTTATGCATTCGATTACTGAGCAACTAATCTCACCAATTTTATAAGCATTATTTTCCTCGGGATTCTGAGATGTGTTTTTCTCATAATATATTAGAACACACTAAAGATAATAATGAAATTATAAATAAAAATTCACTATATATTTTATATTTTAATGGTTTTTGTGAATTTAAATAATGATTCTATTTACCAAAAATATCAAATTATTATGTCCTTAAAGGTGTTATTTATTTTATCTAGTGGTAATGTATTTATGTAAACTACAACTCTAGTCTACTAGGTCCAAGGCCACTGTAGTTTTAATTAGATATTGTTTAGATGAATCGTTGGGAACTATATTTATTAATATGTAGATCACTTTACAAAACCAAATGATTTTCAAGGAGGATAATTATAATAATAGGATAATATCCTAATGATTTGGTAAGATATATATAAGGTGTTTTGTAGAAAAATGAATCCTTTTCTAGATACATCATGTGAAAATGGTTTTGGTTTAGATGTTTTTAGTGTTAATGGGTACAAAAAAGGGGTTTTGGAATTGACATGAACATTACATAGTAAATGAAAAATGGGCCTTACCATGTACTAGTTTGACACTCACAGTGGATATGATTAAGATAATTCACATTTTCTTTAAAAACCATCATGATTGATTTTAATAGATGATAACCATAAATAAACATTGTTAAAACTAAGGATTAATATATTTAAAATAAGGCTTCATTATTTTTAAAACTTATATATGATTCTACATGGAGATGTGATTTCCCACTATGATTATAGTTCCCCACACTATTATTTGTGGTTTTATTTAACATAATTAACTAGGGGGACATAGGTTATCATTTAATATGATATGTAATCTTTTATGGGAGAAAAATTGGATAATAACTTGAGTTAATGATATTATGATAATACAAATTCCATTTTCATGATATATTATTAACAACGTGAATTTAGACCAAACTATCTGAATCAATAAAGAAGATAAGGTAATAAGTTTCTAAGTGTTAAGGTTACAGAGAACATGAAGGAATGGTGATTTAGTCTCCTATATATAGATAATGTTGGAAGAATAATCTAAGTGATAGTCTCATAGGAACGAGATGATTTTTTTGGTGATTAAAATGAAAATATCATTATAATTTCTGACTAAAAACCAAATGTTTGTGATATGGAATAAATGAGAATAACAGTCTCCCTATGGTATCATTGATGGTTGAATTTTTAAATAATAGAAATTATGGGCATTAGACATATCTATGTCCTAGGGGGAGAGAATTTAAAAAAGAATCATAAGTTTTGTAAAAGTAGTGTCTATTTGACAGAAGATGGTGAGAGTATGAATGACATGTGAATATAAGAACTTACTAAAGAATAAGATTATGAATTAATGTTAATGTTTTATGAATAAGTATGAATGATTAATGTGAATATGAATTTAGATTCACCATTTATTTAGTAGATGTGTTTTATCAATGAAATTATCGGAACATATATGGATTTTAATATATTGGATTTTTAATATGGATTTGATGACACGCGTTGACTGGTACTAAGGAAAGTTATATTTTTTTAACATGATAATATTTTTTAAAAAACATTAATGAGTGAAGTTAACCCTTAATTTTTTCTCAATGTTGAGATAATAATGATAATAAAATGATTATATAATAGTATTGGTGGCATTGAAATTTGTTAAATAATTGATGGATTATGTTATCTTTTTTAGAGTTTACTAATTTTTTGTTTACAGAATATATTAGAAATCCTAATATTATAGTTTTTGAATATTTCATATTTTAATTATGGTTTTATGGTGAACATGGTATTATAATATTTGTAATGTCAAAAAAAGTATTATTTTAATTGATAATATAATAATTATAATCAAAAATTTATTCTATATATTTTGCATTTCATTTTGGTTAGACATATTATTGTGGAATAATAATTTATACCATTTAAAAATTGATAATGTTTAATTTTTTGATTTTCAATTTAGGAAATAAATATTAATGCATTAAATTGGTTAACTATTAATATAAATTTTGGTTATGGTAAATACTGAAGGAATAACTTGTTACTCTTTTATAGATCTTATGATCCCTTAAAATTTATATTAAGTGTTTCATGCATAAAAAATTAATCATGGATATTCATTTTTTGGATAAATAATTGTAGTGATACTTTATGAAAGCAGAAAATTATGATAACATTGTGAGTATATTTTTCGGTCCTCTCTTTCAAAATAGTAAATGGATCCATAAAATCATGGAAAAAGATTTTGAAAAAAAAAATTATGATCACATTACATTTATATATGATAATCTGATAGATTTCTCACTCAAAAAATATTTATGGGGTTTTTTGTCTAGGAATTTATAATGATCATTAAAATTATTGTGATCTATGTTCTCTAAAACTCCCTATTATTATATACACATTACTTCCATTTACAGATCATTACATATGTCCAATGTTCCCTATATTGGAATCCAATCTTGGTGATATTCCAAAAGGCCATAAAAATTACCATTATATCATATAAAGAGAATATTTTATGAACTAATTTTATAATGTGGGTTTCCAAAAAAATTTAAATATAAAACAAATAATTTTCAAGATAATTTTATAATTGGAACGATTCAATTTATTTATGGGGTTAGAATACAACACCATATCATTTTAAAATAGAAACACCATGTTCAACAACATATATGACACACAAAACTAATATTTTAATAAAATTTAACGGTCTAATATTTTATTTTAAATATAATTATAAATAAATTCAATCACATTTATATGTTTCAATTCTAAAAAACCACGATTAAATGAACCATCATTCTCTATTAATATAATATTATTTAAATATTACCTTTTCAACGATGAAGTTATGTTGGTGGGTACGAATCAAAATTAAACAACTATAAATATTATATTGTTTGAACAATTATAAAAATAAATTAAATTATAATATATTGATTAGAAAAATAATAATAAACATTTTAAAAAATATATTTTTAAGAAAATTATTTGTTATTGAAATGTTGAATTAGTCAGGAAGAGAGTACAAAACATAATATTCCTTATTTTTGATTTTAGAAAAAAATATTTTACAAAATAATCATCATTATTAATTCTAAATTTAAAAAAATTCTTTGGGTTAATTATTTAAATTTTATTGAGATGGTTAATTCTTCAAGAATTGTGAAAATGACTGATTATTTTTAAAACATCATTTTTTATTAAACAATTTAAAAAGATAAATTATATTTAAAATTGGATTTAATGTACAAATAGTTCAATTATATTAAATTTTAAATAGTTTAGGTCATTTTAATTTATTTCATATTTAATATTTATGTAAAAAACATTCTAAACATTTGATGTTTTTCTTTGGAATTACCATTTTCGGAATCATCTACAACTCTAATTTTCAATGAAATTCTACCACTTCTATGAATTGAAATTAGTAAAATGTATTACATATTTAGAGTCTATAAAATTCTAATTATTTAATAATGTTAATATAATTTTTTACAATAATAAATAGTGAATATAATAAAAACAAATTCTCACAATTGGACAAAAATAGGCTTACCATGCATTAAACTAAAAAAACACGGGTAATAAATTATGTAAAACATGTAAAATGAATTATTTTTGTAATATTTTGTACTCAAATCCTATTATATTATTCCAATATACATTTTTAAGACCATTAGAAATTGGTAAATGTGGTAAGATATAATTATTTTCACGATTTCAATGTTTTTCCTCTCACCAACTAATAAAAATACACCCCTCTCTTCTAATTATCACACTATAAAATAAAATTTTATGAAAATAATAGTACACATATCATCATTAAATCACACCCAGCACAATAGGGTCCTTGGTTTTTAAAAAAATTCAAACTATGAGGTATTTTCAGTGAATTAAACACTAATGAATTTATCCGGAGAAGGGAAAACATTCTTAAACATGTAATTTTATTTTTCTTCTTCTTCCACCTCCATAATGTAAGATAATAATATTATAATACAATAAAAATATTGACATAGATATATAAATATTTCAAAATTTTATATTAATTTCTTGTACTTATCTCTTATTTCATCATGTGGGATATGAACTCATCAATGTTGTTTACGTCAGACGACCACCTAGTGAAGCACTTTAATATTTTCCATCACTACCCCCACTCAGTTTGAAATATTGATTGATTGAATATAAATATATTATATTTATTAAGATAATATAATTTTTTATTTATAATATCACATCAATATTAATTATTTCGAAAATAATGTGAATCAGTAATGTCGCTCGTGTGTATATCATAGTATCGCGACAGAAACCAATGTGAAATGCCTTTCCAATTTCAATTTTACAAGTATGGTACTACGAGTTGATTAAAAGAATATATGTTATATTTTTAATATGACTATGTCTATTAAAATTTTATATGACATATAGTTTCTTACATTCACTTCCATGTATGTTACGATAAGGTCTCATGTGTGTATGGAAGACAACTGCCTCGTAAAGTGACGATATTGTTTTTCACTAATGATTTACATGAGAGGTTACAAGGAAAATCATTAATTAACATATGTGATAAAAAATAAATTATAATGAATCTATATAAGGTTATATATTCTTTTCATTTATATTGTTCCATTCATAATGAAAAATAGGGAAAACATTCATGAGTACGTACGACCTATAATCTCCATAAATAGTGTAATACATATTCTATCTCTAACAATAATAGATAAATATAAATAAAATTTTAATGAATATATAAGATATTTTTTTCATGGTTTAAATTATATATATTATGTAACTAGGATCAATATAATTTAATTAAATTACCTAACCAAAAGACACATGATAAATAAGGCAATTATCTCCAATAACAGTGATTTTGACAATGAATTATTAATAAACTATTGGTAAAAGACTATAAGTAAATTATATATAGTATGAGATATATGATAACAGTTATATAATAAGTTTATATTAATATTTTATTTTTTATATATTATTTTTACACACATACGATGGATGTTGAACTTAACGTAAGAGTTTCACATCTCAATTTTACTTCTACGAGACATATTCTATTTTCACCAAATATATATTTGTGTGGTGAATATAATACTCATTTTGATAAGTAATATATTGATTCTATTTATCTTCATGGTATATAAATATTCATTTTATGTCATTTCATTCATATGGATTTTGATTCAAACATTACCAAATTGTTAAGGATGTATTTCACAATATCGTCATTATTAATGATTCTTTATGTTTTCGTCTCCCTTGGATGATTTATTTCATATTTCATTTATAAAACTAATATATTTTAGTAAATATTTTATATTCAGTATATTTTAATGTTACAATACCATTTTCCTCCCTATAATTTATAATGAATGATATTTTTTTATGAAAAGGAAATAGTATTTTTCATTTTGGTCAAAAATGTTTACCCACTAATAACAATTTAATCTTAAAATGTTTTCATAATTTATTTTTTTCATTATTCAAATTGATTAATTAAATTAATTATTACCCCTGTTTTTATTCTAATTTTTTTGAAGGGAATATTAATTTCTTTTTGAAAACAAATTCTCCTACATTTTTCAAAAATTGGGAAACAAATCATTATATTACCATGGACATCAAAAATAATATTTTCCACCATCTTGAAAACTAAATGTTTTAATGGTTCAATTATAAGATCAAATAATTATATTAGAGGAAATATATTTTCAACATTTTTTGACAACTTCTTGTTTTAAAATATTTTCAATGGGACAAAATATATTTTCATTAAAAGCTTTTTTAATGAAGTATTATATTGGATTTTCATACGAAGTATGATGCATTTATTTTTTTAAACCATGTGTATTACATTTACAATGATTGTAAGGATGTAATGGTTGTTAAGAGGGTGTTTGGATCTTGTTTGTATCCTAAAGCCATGAATATTTTATGAGAGAACTACACTGCATGATTTTGAGAAATTATACATCCCAATCCAAAAGGTTAGATAAATATGTTTACTGATATGTGACACAATATAGGGGAGAAAAACATATGTAAAATCTTGATCTCCCATTATGTATTAGAATGCATGGAATAGGTTCCCTAGGAATAGGGGGATTCATTGGTAGAGCATTGTAAGACAAATTATGCTCATCAACCATGGGATCAACCATACTTTGGTAGTTTTTGGAACATGGTTGGCACACAGTTTGGCCAATGTTATGGATAAACACTAAAACCCTTAATTTTTTGGTGAAATGATTCTTTTTACCCGCTTTATTTTTTAACTTAACGTCCCTTTATTTTATCATCTAGTATTTGAAAGGCCTTTCTATCATGTGTCTAATCCTCCCATATCCTAATGATTTTGGATTTCTTCTCCATCTGACATCTGTTTATGCCTCAATTTTTCTTGTAGGACCCCTCTCGGTATGATCTCTGATCCACTTAATTTCAAATTTCTCTCTCTATATTTGGAATATTTTTTTATGTTATTATGTTCTCAATTTTCTAGTAATTTTTATTTTTTAAAAATTTCTTCCATTCTATATTGAGTAAAAGGAATAAAATAGATTACAGATTATCTACAATCGTACAGTAAGTGGTATCATTCTATTATATAATGAATCATTATGTTTTATCATCTCATGTCGTGTCATGTGTGAGAATTTTCATGTGTGAACACCATGATCATCAATTAATCAAATTAATGGTTATCCTCAAATGTAATGAATCACTATATACCCCTGAAACTATATCAAGAGGTGATTACCATGAAATGTTAAACCCCTATGGTTTTACCTTTCTTAATGTCTTATAGCCTTATGCTTGTATCCCAATTTGTTCATATTTATGTCAGAATTTATTTTGATCTAAAATAGGTGACATTCCATGATTCAGTACCTTATGATTATTTCTATTGATTGATTTATCTTAATAAAAATAGTAGTCCATCATGAATTAAATTTAATGAATAAAATATGTTATTAAATGGTATGATTTCTTTATAGCTAAACACATTATTTTACAATAATTGGAAGGACAAAAAAGGGATCCTACATAAGAACACCTTGTTGATGCTCTTTGTTCCTTATAATTACAATGTAAAATGTTTCTAAATTAATAAGGGAGATACTTGGATCATTAATGTGATTCCATGTGTGGGATCTCTGGGTGGACACATCACATACCCATAAGTGATACTGGATCTCAATTAGAATTACCATGGATGGAAATTGTGACAAATATGAGTATTCCATGACATGAGTGAAAATTAGTCACCCATGTGGTATAATTGAGACACACTCAAAGGATAATTATTACACCATGATGAGATGAATATGCGGGATTAATCTTTTTATCATAATAGATGAAATCTAATGGTGATGGATATTTTATAGTTCTCCTCGAGTAATACCTGGGACTCCTCTTAGAGATCGCCTTATATGGGTTCAAGATTCCATGTATTAATTTATAAGGATGTTTAGTATAAAAACCATGAATTAATGTTATGTCCAATGAGATGACCACCATGCCAAAGAATATTCTTGGGTTAGACTGATGTTTACACATTCTTTTTGAATGACCGAGTTAATTTTTGCACAAATTTATCCCAGCAGATATACATGGTATCTATATATATTTTCCCATGCACTCTATATTCAATGGTAGACCATTGTTATGAGATATATAGATTATTTATAAGTAGGTAGTTATGGTCATTTATGATATGATTAAATTGAAATAATGTTATATATTTATTTATTACTACATTGTATTCATTATGTACCTTTACACTATTCATTTTATTTGCACAAAATAGATATTTCTAGACACCATTAGTTGTGTAATACTATGTATATTTGAAAAAAAATCTTCATAGAATTTTTACCTTAAAATACATCATGATTTTAGGTATATATTGATAAGAGAGGTCATCTTTTGATGATTGATATTTGGTACTATGATGGAGTACAAGAGAAGAGGACCCGAACTAGGCTCATTATTCTATATGATGATATTCTTTTGCCTTTTAATATTTTTAAATTTTTTTATATGCCTATAGCCCTATATCCTATGTATTTCCTTTTCTATAGCATCATTTCATGAACACCACTTTGTATATGGTGTTGATTTAGCATCTTTTTATTGGTAACATTTTGGGAATTTTTATTATTCAACCATTTCTTATTTATTGATGTTTCAACTTAATGTCATTATTTTCATCATTACTTTACATTGTTCTATACTCTGATAAAAATGGAATAGCATCATAATGGACACACCATAGGACCTTTTAATTTTTTGACAACCTCAAAAATATGGGGAGGCGCACGTGATGTCATGTGGACAACCAGATCAGGTGACTGCTTAGTGGTTTCTAGATCAAGATACTACTATGTTGTATCAAATGGTTTATTCTTCATTTTTTCATACCATTTATGTATTATATATGAGTCTTTGATGTTTCTAAAGAGGGTAATGATCCTTGTTTTGTGTATATTGTTTCCACATATATGGGGTAATTTTACCTAGGTTGGGATATTTATTTTTGGTTCCTTGTTATTATAGTTGTCATTATTTCACCATGGGGGGGGGGGTTCACATTTGTTATAACATTATTATTATATATATTATTATAATGGAATTACATTTTACAATGGAATGGTAAGGAATTGAGGTACAATATCATGCATAATTATATGAGATTAAGGATTCAGATGTCACACATTATTAAATGCCATATTTATATTACTATGTTCATTTATTATATTGCCTCAGATTTTTTTGATTTCCTTCAATATTCGATATTCAAATTTGATAAAATACATTGAAGTTATTACAAAATTAGATTAATTAATGTTCATCAATTTCTCTAAATGGGTTTTTACATTATATATTGATGATAACCCCTTAATTAACTAATTATTCCACATATAATCTAATGAAAAATGGTTAAATGGATGAAACATTGTATGATTTTGATTTATTGATTTAAAATTATAATTTATGATGCATGAACATATGTAAATTTGTATTGGTATTTTATTAAATGAAATCATTATACATGACCTATTATATAACAATACTGAATGTAATGTTCATTTCATAGTTTCCTGTCATACCAATATTAATTTATAAAGAGTATAGTTCATCCTAAATTTTTAATGGTGATCCATTTAGCTAGTTTTTAAAATATTATAACACATAAATAAGTATGAACATATACAGATTCAAAATTTTAAATGAATTGGTTGCCACAAAATGGGGATTCCGATTCCATTGTAATGAGTGTTTTTGCCGATACCATATAATTGAGACTCCAAATATAAGATCATTTGATGTTTTATATGATTCCATGACTAGAACATAGTAGTGGGAAGTGGGTATTGTATCTTATGTCTTCTATGATCATTATTAAAACCTTTTCCTTACATTAAGGGTAGGAATAGAGGTGTGAATTTTTTAGTAAGTATGCGTACATATCCATTATTTCACTCGTTTTTTCCAATGCGTTATTATATCTTGTTTCACATGTGTATTTTATATTTTAAATATATTCCACCACAACATCCTTGAGTTGTGCACTGGGATGGAGATGATTTGATTACTCCTGAAGTGGGGGGTGTTGATCCACCATTAATGCCTACTATATTTCAACCTGAGGAACCTCATGTTTATCCTCTATAATGAACCAATAATCATAATATAGATAGACAATTTTGTTTCATACAGTCTATACAGGAAAAAATGTGACATGGCCATACCATGGGAGATCTGATTTAGGAATTCTAGAAGCAATATCCTCCAACCTCCGTAGGGTCAGTGTCCTTCATGATATTCAGTTACAAATGAATTACGTGTTTTAGATAATCAACCATAAAAAACCACAACAGTTCATAGGTGCACTCTCACCACCTATACGCTCTTTGACTCTACCTATCATCAGTGGGATGTCGCCTCTCAAGTGGATCATCAACGGGGTATGGTTTGAGCAAGCATCCGGATGGACTTCTATGAATACATAATTCCTTATACCATGATAGTGTTCCATGAAATATTATTTAGGCACCTAAAATGGGTTTCTATTTATGTTATTGAGTGTTTTGATCATTTCTCTTAGCATTAGTATTTTCTCCAACACTTATAGATGATGATTTGATGATTGTGAGACTATTGGAGGTTGGGATTTCATTATCCATATGATCATTGGATAATTCTTTTTGTATCACAACCATTTAACAGATAATGAACCAAGATCTCATCACAGAGATAAACATGAGGATAGACAAAAAATTGATCCTTGGAGGTTCAGTTTTGAGACTGGGAGATAGATTGTCTAGCTATAGGAAACATTGTTTCAAGTATTCTATTAAGCATAACAATATTTAGATTATGTGCACAAATATTTATGTGGCGTACCACCAGTTTGGTATAATTTTCCATAAGAATATCCATTATATGATAAAACCAATTTAGTGATAAAAATGAGGAAGTATGGGTCACCTTTGGGGTTATATATTGTTTTAACACCAGTTCCGAGTGATAAGGGGTTATTACCAGCACCATATTCATGTGTAGGATCTTTATATCCATGCCAGACAATGATCTGGTCTTCTTAGGACCAATCAAAATGAGTTGGTTGTTGTTTCCAAGAAAGTTAGAATGAAGTGTTATAATGATAATAAAAAATAAATAACCTTGTAAGTGAGGTGGTATCTCAAGTCCACTGGTCTGGCCACATCTATGAAGTGCACCCTACTCCCAAGGATAATATTTTAGGGGCTTCTATAGAATGAGGTACTATTGTAGTATGCTCAACATTAGTATCCACCTTATATGGTACAAGTTATTCTCACTCATTCATATCCACCATAATTATAGAAATTCTATCTTTTGATATGGAACACTTCTATGTCATGAAGAATACCAACACATCATTGGAAGATTTATTAAAGAGTATACAAATGTGTACTGTTTTCCTTCTTAGGGTGGGAAGTTATAAAATTCTGTCGAATATACTGTTCAATGAGATTATTTTATTTGACCTGATTTTTATGATAGAATATTTAGTTACATTCCATTATCCTGTTGATTTCTAACACTGGAGGGTTTCATTCACATCACTTAAAGAAAGAACCTATATTGATAATGAATAATAGTTCATCTTAGAACGTTTAAATGGAATTGAGAACTGTATGATTGGTTGAGTGAAAACCCATATAGATTGTCTGTTACCGAGTTATTAGGGGATTCAAAATTTATAATTCACTTATTTAGTGACTAATTTTAGGTTCATATTCCATGATGAGTATTTAGAATTACTTCAATTGAGAGAGGTCCAGTTCACTATTGGGATATTTCTGGAAGCTTCACCTATGACAATTCCACCTCATAAGATGCAACCTACTGAGCTATATGAAATAAAAAAGGATTTTATAAGACTTAATAGAAAGGAGTTTTATATATCCCAATACTCCACTATGGTGTTCCCCACTCTTTCTCACAAAAAAGGCATATTTAACCCTCAGGTTGTGCATGGATTATTATTATCTGAACCTGATCATAGTTAAGAATAGGTATCAAATACCTCATATATATGATCTCTTTTACATGATCTAAGGAGAGACCAAGATTTCAATGATCTATATGGTGTTAGTCGACCAATATATTATTATTATAATATGACCAAAATAATGTTCAATGTTATGTATTCGGTATGGATTGTATGACCATGTGATTTTTCTATTAATCCTTATAGACACACCAATAGTTTCCATGGCCTTAATGAAACTGGTTTTCTACCCATATCTCGATTCATTTTTGTTAGAATTTTTGAATTATATCTTTGTGTATTTTCATAAAGAAAAATACTGAGAAAAACTTCTTCATATCATGTTGAATAAAATATTTCTTCACTTTTGTAACGTATACTAGCCATGTAACACTTTTGGTCAAATAAATTTTATTTCCATGGTTGGATCATTTCATAAGAATAATTATCAATTAGATGATATATGGAGAGAGTCACATTTTCTTAGGAGGAAACCAAGAAATAATTTTCCATACAATGATTAATGGCACTAGCTAAAAATAACATGATTTTTATTTAGGACTTATCATACCAATTAACACCTATTAAATGATTTACATCAAATAGTCTGAGTTTCTCATGGCCTAAATACATTGAAGAATATTTTATTTAGTATAAAAGGAGACCAGCTTTATCCCTAATACTCATTGTTTCAAATCCAGAAAAACCCATTACAATTTATTTACATGTATTAAGAATCATGATTAGAGATGTTTTGATGCAACAATACCACATTTTAGACTATTGATCCCTCCAGTTCAGACATAAATAATAGAATTATCATACTTGTGACCTCAGGATACTAGAAATTTCTCATGATTTATGATGTTGGATTCGTTTTTATTTATATTGAGTAGTTTATAATTTAAACAAACTATAAAACTATTAAATATATCTCCATATAGTGTTACATGAATCTTAGGTGGAGTAGGTTGGTAGAATACCTACATTATTTTGACATTGGGCTTTCTTATACAACCAGTTAGGGAAATTCCTGAATTGATTCCATCATCCGGACGTCTTAGACTCTTGATATCCTAGGGTACATTGGGGAGTTGTACTTGATGGACATGTTGTCTAAGATGCACCGAGAGGTTCACCAAAATCATTGTTTGTCTATTTTAGAAGCTTTTTCATTGACATTATCCATTATGGAATGGGTGAAGATGATATAGGTTTCTAATCAAGAAGGATTTTTCTGAAGGGAAATGTTCTCATGTTAGGACCCACCTCCTGGTTTGGTTGTTGATGATGGTGAGATTATTCGCTTCCATGAACTTATCTAGGATCCCTCTGACATAAGGGGTGAAATGATGTATGAATATCATTCCTTTATTTTAAATGTTAACACTAGGCTTTATACGATTTACTGAGACATATGTCATCAGTATTGGTTTCTTGGTGTGAAGAGGCATATTTTTGGTTTTATTACACAGTGGTCAACCAATCTACATGTGAAGACTAATCATTAATGGAATTATATACATTTACAACCAATATCAATTCCAAATTGAAAATGGGACAACATCACCATATAATTCATGAAGGTATTTAAAAAATCCCATTCAGATAGTCATACAAAATGGTTGATCGTCAATAAGTTTACCACCATCACTCACTTCCATTTTATCCAAGAGACCTCATATAATAATTATCATGGTAGGCATTATATTCAGAATGTCACATGACTACATGTTTCTACCCATTCTATAATATTTTATCGAGATACAGAGTTTACATCATGTATTTTCAATATGTATTAGAATAGTGTGGGTTCATGTGTTCCACTAATTACAACATATCACCATCAGAAAAACAGGTACTCCAAGTTCATGATACAAGTGTTAGTTGACATGTTCTCATCATGTGTCCTTGATTTTGGAGGATTGTGGGAGAAACAACTACCCCTATTTTTTTCATACAATAATCAATTCTAGGAAATTAATCATATGGATAACATTGAGGCCCTTTATGGTAGGTCTTTTCGTTCATCCTTGTGATGGTTAGATGCAGGTCAAGCAACAGTACTGGGAACACCTCTCCTTTAAGAGGTTTCATATAAGGTTAGTTGATTTAAAATTTTATTGAATAACTCAATTTAAGAATTATACTATTTATAATCAACACTTTCAACCTATATATTTAATTATTATGCATTGGTACATTCTATATGTTTATCCTATATTTTGGTCATAGTTGGATTTGAAGGCATAACATTATATTTCCTTATTATGGTAGTCCTTATGAAATCATGTTGAGGGTTAGGCCGACAACATATTAGTTGTATTTATCTATGAGGTATATTGACATGTATGACATCATCCATATATCACAACATCACCAATTTTATTTCGAACCATCTCTATCATTTGACCTTGACAATACAATGTTTTTGGTAGATGCAACCTTTGAGGAGCATTAAATATATATTGTCGATTATATCATGAAATCTACTCAAGGAAGGATAGTTACTATAGTACATCTTTTATGGTAGGACTCCCATATGTAGGATGATACCTAGAAGCGAGAGACCTAAAATCATGCTCAGTGTGAATAACTTTTCTTATACGATGTTTAACCACCCACAGAAGTGAAACTCAATGAAGTATTATTTTAAACTTCTCGATTTTTCATATGTGGTATGAAACCAATCATTTTGAACACCTTAGATTTAACTATTTTAAATTGCCTAAAAAGTCACGAAGTTTACAAGGATTTCTCGTGATTCATCATATCCTAATGTTCATAATTTTGGATGAATCACATGGACGAAATGGTTATTGAAAATGGTTCCTCCCAGTATATAATGTTAGACAACCCCTTCACCCCAATCATTAGGCCACTATCATTGGTAAATAGCTGGTGCATCTTTTTCACATGATTTGACATACAATGCAGAAAAAAACCCATTCAACATACATTTTTTTGGAAAATGTCACTTTTTCCCATCAATATATTTAAAACATCATCACATTCTTTTCTAATACAATGGATAGTAGGCTATCCTTCACTGGGATCCCTCCTCCCATCCCTCTTGTATTTGTGATTTTATATACAACCAATGTATAATTTATCCACCATTCATTTTTTTATCACACTCAATAAGATCTATAATTATATTCCTTATTTCCCTTGTTTGTATTTCCATCATTTAATATATTTCTGTGCGAGCACATATTCCCTATTTTGAGTATTTTTTTATTTTGACAATCCATTCCATTATTCCTAGAATCAAATTCCAAAAATGAATAATGGGTTATATACCAATATAAGGTATATGGACTAGATAGTTTCTAAAAATTATCATTTAATTTTATCATGTTACGTTCTATCTCATAACATAATCCTCCAGTTTCAACACAATAAAGTACAATTGATTAAATTGAGGGTTATTCAAACATATAATAGAGACGTAATTACACATGGATCACTTCCATGAGGTTAATACATTGACATGAGAAATGTGTAAGGGTATATTATTCTCAGTGACATATATCCTTGTTCCTTCATCAAAATTTAATCACTTATGTCTTTGAATGTATTTTTCACTATCATTTTTGAAATAATTGTTTCATGGACTTGTGATTATTTCTATAGTTTTGTTTATTTTAATTAAATTATTTATCCATCGTGATTAAATTTTGATTAATTAACTTATTTAATAAATTGTATATGTTCATGATAGTTAAAACATACCTTAGGTTATATCAAGTGTAATACAAGGGTCCTAAATTATGGATGACATTGATGGTCTAATAATGCTATAACAAAAATTATAAACAATTTTAAATTCATTAATATTGATAAATGGATCCTTTATAGGATTCCTCAAATAGGAACATTAGGCATAATATTTCTTTACCCATGAGAGATTCTGTTTCTTGACGGGAATTATATTGGACGAGGTTAGTGGAAAATATGGTTACAACATGACAGGAGCTATACATTTAACCTTTTGTGTTATATATGGTATTGGATCATAGGGACATGCTTACACCATTCCAAGTGTTATAATTATGATCCCAACTATAGATCATCATGGATGGAATCCTATGTGGATAGGTATCTTATATTACTCCTAATTAAATACTTGGGATTACTCTAATGAATCACCTTAGATCAGCTAAAGGTGCCATTTTCTAAATACTAGGGATATATAATATTAAATTAATTAATTCCATTTATATCCCATTAGTCAAACACCAATCCAAATGAAATTCTTGGTTTTGGACCATGTTTACACTTTTATTTTAAACAACCAATTTATGTTTCACATACATATATCCCATAATAATTATCTATTTAATTATTACCAGCATTTATTTATTATGTACCTGCAACACAAATAATTTCATATGCACAAACTAGATAGTTCAAATAACTATTGACGATTCCCTATAGAGTATATTTGACACCCTACTTGGGTCTCCAATGGTACATAAACAGACCACATGATTGCAAGTATATATAATAGGAAGTGGTCATCTTTTGATGATTGATTTTCTATACCATGATAGAGTACAAGAGAATAAAACTAACCCTATAAAAGTGAGTCTTATTTGTTTATCATTTCATCTATTTATCTTTTTTATTCATGTTGTATACCCAGGTAACCCTCTATTTAGTGTACGTCCTTTTCTGTATTTCATAATTGCATGATCATCATTTTTTATTTGTTATTGATTTTGCATCCACCTATTGGTTATACATCCTAATTTA
Source organism: Viscum album (assembly GCA_963277665.1). NCBI lineage: Eukaryota > Viridiplantae > Streptophyta > Magnoliopsida > Santalales > Viscaceae > Viscum > Viscum album. The sequence continues at coordinate 273,093,083 of OY728129.1, read as the reverse complement.
TTTTCATTCAGCTACCAATTATTTATTACTATTATCTCAACTTATTATTAATATCTTTATTATATATTACAGTGATACACTCTCATCACAAGGGTTTATTCATAACATGGACACACATTATGATCTTGATGCCAGTCTACAGGCTCAAGTATATGGGGATTCACATTTAAGATCATGTTTCCAACCAACTCAAGGAATCCCAGAGTGGAATCCAATCAGGTACCTACAAATGAAATTAGTATGGTATTTTTATTCATTAATGAGATCAACTCTTTATTATTATTATACTTCTCAAGGGATCTGTTGTAATGGTACTATCCTTATTATTTCTCAATATGGATTATTCTATGTATTATTGGGGATATAATATTTCGATGTCATTCATATTATGTTCGATGGGTTTTTATTATATTTATTGAATGAAGAAAATAGAATCTTTTCATAACTTAGTTTTTAGTAAATATTTAAATGTAGAATACATTTAACTCCTTCCATATGGGGAATGAATAAGACTTATTATGTGTTAGGTGGAACTTAAAATTTTGTATACACCCTATACATTAATAGGTCTCATGAGACAAAACCATTTTCCAAAATAAATTGGGGTTTACCCATATTTTTAATCTAACGTGTGTATTTTCATGACAAAATCATTATAATGTCTTCCATTTTTCACTCCTCAAATGAGATTGGTTATTGATGTCAGAGTGATTATTGAATTAGATAGAATATCCATGTCTATGTATCTAGATCATATGATTTTTCATTGGGATTATTTGATCACAATTTATTCTTAGGATATTATAACCATGTTATTTTAATGTTCGAATGTTATTCAATTATTAACTATTACATAATGCATATGATAACTTATTTATAATATATTTCTTTGTGTAACCATACTATGTATTTAACTCAACCCTTTACAATGTTATATTTTTCAAAGGATTCTAATATGTTTTTATGATTGATATTAAAATATATCCTTTTGGGCATAATGGAATTGTTAATGAAAATAAAATTTTATTCTATGTTTTATAATGTTATTTGGTTTTCATGTGTGTAGCAATTTTAGAAATAAAAAAATTACTATTCAGTTTTTTGGGATGTGATTGATTATATCATGTAAAAATATAACAATGTTACAACTAGATATGAGCAACCAAAGTCATGGACATTATAGACATAAAGTATTGATGCTAAATTATAGATTTATACTAATACTGGTAAAAGAAAGGAATTTTATTAATGTTATGACTTATTAAAGTTGATCATTTATAAAATTGTATTCACCCTTGAAAATAATTATTGAAGTTTTTAGAAATAATATTTAATCGATTAAAAATGATAACAGTAATAAGTTAGTTTTTTATTTAGATATTTTGGAACTTAGATATTGGTTTTCTGAATGATTAATATTGAGTGAATACAAGTCCTCATGGGAAATTATTCCTAAAGAGTGATCTTTAATACCTTTACAGACACAATGGTTTGATTAAAATTTTACCATGTATCATTATACTATTTAATGAGATTTTATTTCCAATATAAATTATTTAAATGTTTCAATGAAACATATATCCATATTTAAAATTTTATTTTATTTTAATAATTGGGAATTCAATGTGAAATATACTTTAATATATTTTAATTTTTTTCTCTATAGATCTCTCAAGAATACCCAATATTCAAATTAATGTATTTAAATTATTATATAATTTTATTAATTTAATAAAAAAATGTATATTTTGTTTAATTGTTTTTTTATTTATAAGAAAACTATTTTCTACTAGTTTTCAATCCCCATATAGAGAAATTATTCATATCACCCAAAAATTTAATAACTTTTTATAGGTTTAGTTATTGTTATAAGATTGGTGGTTTTTGGTTTCAATTGATTATCATCTTATTTTGAATTCTAATAGTTAATATTGATTATTTATCACTCTTATTGGTTATAATTGTTTTGTAATCATATTAATGATAAACAAATAACCCCATTATTTATATTTTTTCATGTTTTAATTATTCATGATTCATAATGTTTTAGCATTGGATTAGACTGTGTGGGTCTCAGGCTTTTCATTTGGTATTAGAGGAACAATTTAGATAACATTAGATATTAAGATGTTCTATTTAAAAAACATTAATACATTTTATAAAATATGTTTTATCATGGATTTTTAGTTTGAGGATCTGTATTAATAAAGAAGGGGGAAGATCGTAGAAAAACCATTCATCCCAACAAGATAGACTTCGTAAAATATATATTCTAAACTCATGTAGATATGAAATTATTTTTCAAAATCAAATTTAATTTTTATATATTATCTAATTTTTATAATACCTTTATAATTTATCAATTATTTTTGGTGTATCATGGACTGTTGATTGATAAATAATGTAAATTAAATAGTATCACCATGCTAGTAATGGATATTACTATAATGGTCTTTTCAAATTCATCTTTATATACGAAACATACAAAGTAGTTAATGATATTCGATATGTTTCAAAGGTCTGATACCTCTGAGCTTAATATATATATATATATATATATGTTACAAATTATAGATTAAAATATTTTTAAAAATATAAAAAACAGTCCTTTGAAACCCTATTTTTAAATCCCAAAAGATAAATCAAAATGATTATTTAAAAAAAATTGAATGATGTTGTTTTTAAGTTATATACAAGAATAAAATCAATTAGTAATCTATATTTACAATGATTTATTCCAATCCTCTTGAGTTCCATTTTTAATAATAAAAGTATATAATTTTGAAAATATCACATGGTACCATTGAGAAACACGTATCTTTTCCCTTTAAGAGTAATGAGGTAAGGTAAACTAAAGTATATGTAGAATGAATGAGTTATTTCAAGATAAATATTAAATATATTTTTGTTTTTATATTAATGTATCAATTTCATTTTTATATGGATAATGAACCTCATGAATGAATCATGGAAAATTATATTTTAGTAATTCTTCATTGGAAATAAATTACCAGGAAGTAATTTCATTATGGCTGGTAGAATGTGACTCGACATTAATTTAATGTATTTAATTATATGAAATAATCACTATAAATAATAATTTCATCTTAATTAATACAATAATATGATAATATTAATGAAAAAATATTCTAACATTGATTCAGGAACACCTATTCAGAAATATACTGTTATATAAGGGGATAGAAAATATAATTTTCAATAATCATCTCTTTTGAAGTTGAAAACATCTGATAAACTTGATAACATAAAAATCATTTGTTTATTATTTAGGATAATATCTATGTATAAATCCACCAAATTAGAAGAGATTAAGAATACATAATAGTGGAAAAATATGTATAATCATTTCAATCGAGAAAACAAAAATACCTTTAGTTGATTAATAATTTTATTCCGTGTTGGTATTTATATGATAAATGATATGTTTATGACTATTTCTAATTATAAATTATAATATATTTATTTAATATAATATAATTAAATAATATATGGTTTGATTCAATTTAACATGTTAATAATATACTTGGTTAGAATGGAATTTTATGAATTGTGATGTGTGATGTATAATATTTATTAATTTAAAAATTCTTTGTGATATAAGGTAAGATATTGAAATTATAAATTTTCATAATATATTTTATATAATGATAATTTTAATGGAATTTTAATGGTAAATGGATTTCATTAAAAAATTAAATAATAATTATTTATTTAGTTTTATATAAATTTTATATATTTAAAATTTAATTAGATAAACAAATTTGCGGTCCATATGCCCTTAAGGAGCCACCTCAACCACATGTGTGACCAAGAGTGAACCACATGGTACGTAGGTATGATATGATGTATCATGTTAGTATGTAGAGAGATAACCCACATAGGTAGGCTACTGAAAACATAGTTCCTGAATTTTGTGCATCAGGTGCACATACGATTCCCATGTATCATGCAAGGGGAACCATCCCATACCTGAGAGCCTTTGAACCATGCCCCGATCCAGGTTTCTCACATGAAATGAATCACATCTCCCCGAATACCAAATACTACCGACTAGAAATGAGATACAATTTTGTTTTTTGGGTATATTTTTCCCTCATGTATCGTATTAAGAATAATGGTAAGCAATTGAATGTAAATATTGTAGGTATAATCACATGAAGATAAAAATAGATGTAATGAAATTAAAAAATAGTATATGTTAACATCTAGTGGATGAAATAATCAACAATAGAAAAAAAAATATGATAGTGATGTTTCATCAGTCTATAAAAAATGCATGTACGTGGGAACAAGAGTAGAAGAATATAAAATATGATGAACACAATTACAAAGACCAAATATTGCCACTACAGTATCAAAATCATAGGCTTGTTCCTCTAACTCCAAAGTCCTCCTTAAGGAGAAAAGAAGTCAAGCATTATAAGAAGATCGATTTCCTTTATCCATACCTGTGAGTATAATTTCTACTCGAGTAGAAAACAGTTCATGTGTATGGATTGAGATATAAATATTAGTAGACCGTCACCCACTAAGTCAATACCTTTCCATTTCCTTATTTAAAAATAAAACAATATACAAGATATAATGAATGTCTATAAGAGAATAAATAAACATGTAAAATCACTTGGGAGTTCCCAAACAAACAGTAGTCCCATAACACATACTTCATCCAATGTTGGACTTCTAAACAAGTTCTTATTGTATAATAATACTTTTACAAGGAATAATGCAAAAAAACGAAACATAAAGGAAATTCCCCAATATTATAATTTATAATGGGGTCAAATACACATATCATTATTAAAAAGTGATAATAAAACAAGATATAATTATTTAAAATGCATAAGAAACCCATAAAAATAACAAAGATACATTTCATACGTATAATATATCTATCATTCCATCAGAACCCGATGTTGAGTCATGAGCCCATCCAAGGCGATTTAATAGAATCCTAAGGGTCGTAGTGGGAGAATCCAATCAAACAATACCACTAAGTCTATACAAGGGGACCCATATGAAATCCCTTGTATCACATGAGGATGGTGATTGGGATTTCATACCATGTATCTCACATATGCGATCAAGTATCACTTAACGAATGGCATACCCATGATGTGGAACAAAACCAACCTATGTTTCTCCCTAGGGATCTGATTTCCCTCACAATTATAAGAACCCATTGGGGTAGCCCTTGCATGTCAATCCAAATCATTTCTCCAAGTGCATTGAGTTGTAACCCACCGAACAGGGAGAGTCTATCCATGAGTCCTTAATATAGAGGCCATGTTCTCTCCCAACCTGTATTAAGTGAATCAAGTAGCTAAGGCACATCGCAAGGCAAGACAAAATAGTTATTACAAGGCAAATGTATATACATTACTACATGACAATAAGGAGTATCACAATATCGTACGATCATTTTTCTAATCCATGTTACACATTTCAAGCCATACAATAATAGAACAATTCATATAGAAAAGAAAGATTCTATAATGTTTAGCATTTATACAATTTCATGCCTGGAATTTTCAATTAAATATAACATGATATCAATATTAAAAGTTAATTTCATATAGATCAGGGCACCGGAAAATGGAATACACATAAATTAATGCTGAAAAATATGAGCACATCATATGTCATCAATATGCCTCCATTCACATATAAACCATGACATTCCAATGTCTCATGAAATAAATCTTTAATGAACATACCTTTTCAATCCATGAAATTTACCCATGGTGAATTTCAATAAGAATAAGATTTATCATATAGAAGAAGTCCCAAGTCACAGAATAAGGTCAAGAAATAGAATAAGGAATGGAATGAAAGAATTTAAATCAATAACACAAGAAATAATTGTAAGTAAAAAGATTTCAAAAACTAGCATGCTCATTTAAATAAAAGGTTAGTTATATTCACAATGAATCTTTAAGAAAGTAAATTCTTGTGGAATTATACATGAGACAAATAATTATAATTAAAATATGAATTTATATGAAGTATTTTACTCATCTATCACTGTCAATATTAAATCAATAAGTCAATTTTAATCCTTATATAAGGTGAAATACAAACCAAGGAATATAGAAAATAAAGATTAAAGGAGTAACACACCCAAGGGTTGGCCATGAGGATATGATAACACCCTCATATAGGATTATTCATAAGAAAAGGCCACTACAAACATGATAAAAAAACCATTTAATTTAATATGAAATAAAAATGATTTGCAGGATGGTTTTGGCTATCATCATAATGAAGGGACACCAAAGGTATCATGAAATAACAGGAAAAATAATATTCACCCTTCCTTAATGCCATAGTACTACACACATCTGATAGAAAGGATTTATTTATCCTAAAATAACAGAAATCGTGAAATTAAACAAAACCCCAAAATAGGGAAAATTCCCATTGAATGATGATAGAATAACATGATACGAGAGAAATTAAAAATAGATGAGTGCAACTGAATGAGCATATTGAGATGCGTTCTTAGCTTCCCACGATGAAGGAAACATATGATATATGAGAAATTAAAAGGTTAAAAAACATAAAGAGGAGAAGTGTGAGTTCATAAAACTAGTGGGAGGATGAAAATCCAGTTAAATAAGGGGGAGTAATGAAATTAGGGTTAAACATATCATTACGGGTAAAGTGGTAATTTTCCCACCCCCAAAAGCAATATTCACGATTTAGCCGAACAATTCACCTACCATGGTTATGGTTATTTCTCACTAAGCATACCTTATGGGAAAATAACATAGATTGATTAAGTATACATAAATAGTGAATCGTTCTACTATCTAATATATGTATAATCCCTCACAGATGTGTAGTAGGGATAACAATATAAATGACAGACTATGTGGAACAACCAATTTTCTACTTTTTCAGAGCTCTGGGCTTCAAACGAGCCTCAGACACCACTAGGTCCTCCTTTATCCTCATAAGATTCATTTCAAAGAACTTTTTTCGGAATTAATCTCATAATTTAAATGCAATGTACCATTAGATATGGTTAAGACATTACAATCTCCTTATCGTAGAACTTCTCATCCTAAGGAAGCCTTTATAAATATTGACAACATCATCCAAACTATAAGGATTGTAAAGTCTCTCTCAAACATTTGTGTTATGTTTCCCACCAGCCAATGCAGCCATCAAACATAGAAATGATCCAACTAGTGGTTTTCTACTAACTCTTCATGAAGAAGGAGAGAGAGAAGATTTCATGTTATACCTTCCATGGTCAATTATCCTCAAGGCACCGTTTTTTGAAGGATGGTTCATTTTAAATTCTAGAAAAGGTTCCATTAGATGAATGTTTTTAATACATATTTGATCACAACCATAGAAGCCCTTAACTCTCTTCAAGTCACATCCCAAGACAAAGCTCTAATTTAACTATCATCCCCCAGCATGAACATGGATGAACCCTCTATCTAAAAAATTTTAAAATACAAGTTTAAAATATCCCTTTTGAGCACAATAGAAGACCGAATTAACCTCGACGTCAACTACTAGAATCCATGGAGCTCATCTGTGGAAACCCACATTCAAATATTATAATTGATGTGTCTGCAAAATATTTACATCCTTTCTCAATAAAATTGACTAAAACAAAAGTGGAAACCACTTGGTAGTCCAATAAAGTGGAAAATAGTTTGTGTCCATGAGTCAATCCACTGTGATCATAATCGGTAAACCAAGTATCACTCATGACTAACCAAACCACTAAAACAACCACACATTCAGAGTGTGACTATAAAAAAACCACCCAATGAATCCCAAAAACATTTAAAAAATTATCATGGAATAAGTACAATGATACCCCAGCGTACCTAGATGATGCCATTATAGGAGTAATTTTCACCTCGAAGATAAAAGTACACTATGATGATTTAACGACCTCCAATAATTAGCCGAGAAATTTTTATCATGATGAGGGTTAAGCACTCTCTACCTACTCAAATAAACACTAAAAAATAAAAAGGGAGGACCATCCACTATTTTGAATGGTTCTATAGGTTGTGGCCCTCTTATAAGAAAGACACATTTACCCAGAGTTGGTGTGACACTCTCCGGCATAGGATTTTCTCTAACATTGGATTGAATAGTCAACACTGAACTCAACCATTTCAATGAACCATTCAACAAGAAGAAGGGAACCATGTTTATTGAAACATACTAATGTGATGCTACACAAACAAATGACGCATCCTTAATACTACCTGAAGGAATCACATCCATATGCGTTGAATTATATTAAGGGAAATTCCAAGGATTAACCCAATATTCACATTACTCGTATGGATAAATAACAAGATGATGATTTTACATGTCTCCAAACACTGAAATAGACATAGATAAAGGGGTCACACGACCCACCCGGTGTTCAACCATGACCAGGGTATTTTTATCTTATAGAAACTGAGAATAATAGAAACTCACTCCCATATTAGGGATAAAAAAAGTGTAACTACCAATACTATAAAGGGATTCAATTATAGATATTAATAGTCCTATAAGGGAATATGGAACCCAAAAAACACCATGCAAGAAAAACTAATCATAATAAATCAATAAGAGATTTAATGAGTCTATGGGTGCTATATATAATAGATTTCTGCTAAAAAAAGTGGAAATAATTGACCCTACAAATGGTTCATGCTTACAAGAGATAATTTGCATAGGATCCTTTATTTAGATCTATATTTCAGAATGAATAGTCCCATATATCACTCATAGTATATTTCATGGAAATAAACAAACATTGGAATAATTTAAAATGTCTGTACAAATGGGGTAAGAACAAGAACACCAATTATGAAATGTAGAAACTGAACTAGAGGATTAAAGTTAGTACATAAAAATGTATAAGCCTATAGATTATGAAATTAAATTTCAGAAAAAAAAACATAAATGTGGCATGAACTGATGTCCTAGTTTGCTGGTTGACTAGCTTTAGAAAATCCACCTAGCTGACACTAAAGTGATACGGTCAGACTACCTCATCCATTACTACTTCATTCTCATAATAAACGAAACCTAGAAGACTAAATCCCATTAGGATGTGGAGTCACAGATCATGTTCATATCAATGGTTCCATAGTTGAACCCCCATCATTGGATGATGGGGGAAAAGAATGGAATAATCTCCAAAAATGACTCATCCTTCAACAAGATCAAATTTTGATTGTGTTCTTTGTGTACAAGGGGTTCTTGTTCCCTAGCCTTCCAAATTGTTGACACACTATATAACAAGTAAATGTCCCATTCCTGGAACCTCCCCCACATGAACCCTCTATACGACACTTCCTACTTAAATAAGAATAATTATTATGACATGGAAGATAACTAGTCTTCCTTACACTGCATACTTTTATGGTATTCTATTATATAATTAGAGACTTTTTTAGATCATTGTAATGGTCTTAAATAAAAAAATAACATGTGATCAGAAAAAATTTCTAAAATAATCCTCAAAATGCCTCGTATTCATCAATTCATCAATGGTTAGAGGAGGACAAAGACATGGAATCTCGATAAAATGAGAAGAATACTAAAGAATAGTCCTAGATCCCTTTAGAAGACGTAATAAATCCATAGATCGATCTACACTCTAGGTATGTGTAATAAAATGATAATAAAATATTGTATGGATATCTTCCCAAACTGTGTCTTGATAACAATCTAACTGAGAAATGGCATCCCACTAATACCTACTGTAGTCATGCAACATATATGTGGTGTATTTTACCATCTTCTCTAGAGGAATCTCAATATATATTAAGAAGGATGTCATAGATATTATCCATGAATCTACAAAATGAGGACCACCATCCCTATAGAAGGAGTGAAAATTATGGTGCTGAAAGGCCCACGTGTGTTCTGGCGTAGTTCTGGAAGGCTTCAGAACACCCAAAACAGAAATTAAAAACATGAAAAATAATATCCATTAACTATGCATCAATTCTCACGATATGATTAGTAGGAGGATCCTTGAGAGGCACTAGAGGAGGTAAAAATGAGTATTAGGTCCCACCACCTCCAATGTGTGCTCATCATCACTATCTTGGTGTTCAACAAGAGGTCATTGTGGTGTAATAACACTATAATTTAAATTTGAACACCTCAAAAAAAAAATTAAATAGGTATGAACTGTAGATATATTAAGAATTAAGTAAGGGAATGTGGGATGCCTCCCAAAGATAATGTTGTAGAAAGCAAAACACTAAATAATGAAGGTACATAGCCTACGTTTGAGCTTAAAAAAACAACCAACTCCTTGAGAGAGTTATGGGTAGAATGTTAGGACCACGTATGGATCATAAGAGACTCATACTACAACCCATTTTATAAGTAAATATCAATGTAAAAGTCTCATGTTCCTCGGTATAAATATCATTTCACCTTAATCAATTGATGAATTTAAGTCCCTTTTTATTTTGATAGATTAGGTGGATCATTATCCCAATTTATAAGGTCACATATACTATATGAATTGATATTGGGGTATACATAATGCAACCCACAACATTTTTCAGAATGTTATATCAGGAAATTTTAGTTTAAAATGTGGTATTCACATTGTTTCTTTATAACATATAATTACTTCTCTATAGACTTAATTAAGTGGATAACTATTCTATTTTTAAGGTACCATAAAACTAATAAATTGAAATTTTATTTTCATTGAATCCAATTTATAACAAAATTATACAAGTCATATTTGTATTATTTAATTTTTATATGAAAATAGGTACTGTATGATATACGAATAATGGACAACAACAATCACATAAAATAGGAAATGCACAGTGTATATATATATATATCATGGTATAATGCATGAAATTTTAATACTATAGTTCCTAGTATAATTTATGAAATGCATAACACACATTTCATTAGTCCTAAAGAATTTTAAACATCAATCTAATCATATAAATATCAAGAGATTAAAAAAGAAAATGTTCCACCCCATGATGATGTTTTATAGTCATTTCATGGAATAATGAATTAGTGTAATTATATAAACATGTAATTTGGGTGTTCCCTGTACATGGGTTAGCTACGTCAAAGAATTGGGTAATGTACAAATCCCTATATCTTAGTCTCTTATGTAATACCAAATATTAATTCAAAATGAAAAATATATTTGATTCCCCTTTGTAACATCTCAGAACCGAGTTCCACTGAACTATAAATCGACCCCGATTGGCCACATGTCCTTAAGCGCATCTCCCTAAATGCCATAGGTTGTCACAAATCAGTGATGTCAATGGTTGTGCTTGTGGAGAGACTACACACTCATAAATCATAGTAAGCACAATGGTAGTAACTAGGATGTAATTAGAAGAGGCATAATCATATGAAGACAACATCCAAATTAAATAAATGACTGAAAACTTTGAGTAAACATGTAGATGATGAAATAATCAAAAATAGACATTAAAAATGATAATTATTAATCATTAGTCTATACAAAATGAATGTATAAGAGAACAAGGGTACATGAATATATATTAAGCTGAAAAAACTACAATGTACATAATCCTATACTACAGTACCATGATCATACTATCAGTCCCTTACCCCCAAACTCTATCCTAACCAGCCTACCAATTAGGAATTAGAGGTAAATATTTACCATTTATCAATACATTCGAGCATAGTTCCTACATGAGAGAAAAAGTATTCCCATGTAGGGTGTGAGATATAAATCAAAAATGGCGGTAACCCATAGTGTCTATACCTTATAATTTCATTCCATAATTAGATAAAAATGTCACATATATATTGAATGTGGAGCAGTATATAAATAAACATGTAACAAATCATCTGGGTTCCCAAATGAACACTCAACCCATACCACCTTCTTCGGCACATGTAGGATCTATGAATAGGTTCTTTTACCTGAAAAACATGTATACAAGGATGAAAGTAAATATAATGAACCAAGAAGTCATTCCCTGGTGATTTTTGTTTGTTTTGGGGTCTAATAAAGAATTCATCACTCAAAAAGGATAATACATCATGAGTGGAGCATTTAAAATTAATAAAAAAAATTATAAATAATAAATATGCATCTCATATGGATAATAAATCAATCATTCCATAAATTCCATATGTAGAGTCCACACCCCGACCAAGGTGATGTAATAGAATCCCAAGGGTTGGAATGGGAACATCCAATTACCCAATACCACTGAGTCCATCTATAGTTTCCTATATATAATCCCTTGTATCAGTTGAGGATATTGTCTCTATGACCATATAATGTAACCCATACAGCTGACCGGGTGTCACCCGAGGCATGGCATAACCATATTTCCAAATGGGAATTTCCTCAGTTTCTCCCCTAGGGAACTAGTGTCACTCATGAGTATAATAAAAATATTAGGAATCCCTTTCATAGAAACATAATTCATCTCTCTCAGCCCGTAATGTACTAACCCACCAATCACATAGAGTATATCCATGAGTCCTTAATATGAAACCCGTGTTCTCTCCCTTCCGGTATCAATTAACCATGTATCCAAGGAACATCACAGGGTAATAATCAATATATATCAGACAGAAATGTATATACATAACTATATCCCAACAATGATCATCCCAATATCACATGGTAATTATATAATCCATCTTATTAAATTCGAAAAATATAATAATGGTACAATTCATAGAGCATGGAAGTAATCCACAAGGCATAAAATTTATACAATTTTATGTCAACACAATAAATTCAGTATAGAAAACTATCACTAATACAAATTAATTTCATATATATCATGGGTGTAGACATGGGAATAAACATAAATCATTGAAAAAAATATAATAAATGTATATTGAATTATAATGCCTCCATTCACATGTCATATGTGATTTTCCAATGTCTAAAGAAATCAATCTTGGAAGAACATACCATTTCTATTCAATCCACATACCAATGAAAAATGTAATATGTGTAGGATGCATCATAGAGAACAAATCAAAAGTAATATAAAAATGAAAATAAAATTCATATGGAATAGAATGTAATGATTTAAATAAATTACACAAAAAATTAAAAAAAGACACTAGGTTACCAATACTACAATGTACATATAAATAAAAGGAGATTGATATTCATAATGAATATTTATTAATTTCATGGCTGCTGGAATTATAAATGTCTAAATAATTATAATTAGGCACAATAATTTCTATGAAGTGTTGGAATTATGGTACATTATCCATATTAAATGAATCTATCAATTTTAAACCATTAAAAAGTGTAAACACAACCCAAGGAATATAGAAAAAAACATAAATGGAGTAGAACACCCAAGGGGTGGCCAAGAGGTAAGGAAAACAAAGTTACATTGGTATTTCCATAAGAAAAGGCCACTACATATTTGTTAATACAACTTGTTTAATTTATTATCTGTCAAGTAAGCTTTAGTATAAGGTTTAGGAGATCTGAATATTTGAATGTTTTCAAAATTATGACGATATGATGGAGAAAATTAGAGACTACCTACCCCAAAATTGATGTAATAAAAATGTTTGGTAGTGGGGCTTGATTCAACATAACATATGAGAAATAAATAGATTCAAAAAGTTACCATATATAAGGAAAAATTTTGTTTCACTAAGATAGAAAAATTTATGATGGGGGAAATCAAGATTTATGATTTTTGATGATAGAGAATACCAAGAGCTAGGCATAGCTGATGATAGTGAATGGAACAATTGATATTTTAGGGGGAAGATATAAAAACCACAAATGATGATAGGTTTGAGTTCATGTGAAAGAGGGAGTAGGAATTTATATTTAAGTGTTGAGGGAAAAATAAATTTAGGTTTAAATGTATCATGAAGGGAAAGTGGTAATTTCACCCCCCAATGAACATTGCATGGATTGGAAACAAAGTGCCCAATATGCATGTGATTTTTTATCATTGGGAATTATTCATGGGAATGATGCATGGATTGACTAACTATACACAAAAAATACTCTTTACCAATGTACAAGATCTGTAGAAGCCTACAGGGGTGGGTGGATGAGTATCACGGTTGCTGAAAAAAGATGTGGCCTAGTCTGTTTTCATCATTTTTGGTGCTTTGGGATTCAACGAGACATACACACCCTTGGTCCACCTTTAACTTCCTATGATTCATTAGAATTGTTGTTTTATGGAATAAAAATTATATTTTAATGGTACATACCTTTTATTTGTTTGCAGATGCAAACCAGACAACCTACAAGGAAAAAGATTCAAAAAGAGGAGGGGCAAGGAGATTTCACCATAGCAGAAGCTAAACGGATTGCAAGAATGAGAGGGTATGACACCTGCCATCGATACAGGACTTTTCATGCATGAGAAATCCTAGACGAACATTCATGCAAAGGTGGATAGATGATTTCATGATGAAGATGTTGGGGAGGTACAGTTCCAAGTAGTTAGTCTTTGTTTTATGTAATGTTTGAATCCTATGGGAAATGAATTCCTTTAAGGCCTACAGGCCATGAAATGATTAGGCCTACGGTCCTTGTAAGGGTTCCACCTAACCCCTTGAAAGTTGTATTATCAAAAATCAATAAAAAATGAAGACCTTAAGGGGATTCGAGGAATATGTTGAAAATTATATATAAGGGTTCCTGAATGAGTGAAATATCTATGAGGGATCATAGAATTAGTTACATTTTTCACTTGATTTAAAAATATAAATATAATGATCGTAGTTTGATCAAAATGATAAAATCCATCCAATTAAATGATCCTACATACTCAATTATACACCAAACCAAGCTTCCCACTATCATCGCTACTCTCAAGTTTTCTCACCCACCAGAAACCACTGATTTTGTTGGTGACTATCATACGCCATTACTATCACATGACATATAGAAACAAAATTCATCATAATGGTCATCATCACCATCCCCCTTTTCATGAAACACTTCTTGTAGTGTCATATTTTCCCTCATAGGAAAATATTAATGGATTTATGACTCCCAAAAACCATTAAAATCACTTTGCATGACTACACATCATAGTCGTTCCACATTGTATTTTACTTTTTATATGATCATTAAATAGTATTTTCTTAATCCCAAGTAGTGATAACCATTATAATCACATTCATGCACTTTTTCTAATTAAATGGAAACCTGTGAAAGGACTAATACAAGATCCTTACAAAATAGAAGGATTTTTTTGATAGATCATAATTTATTTTAGTGTCATCAGCATGTTACTTTTATGCAGTTATAATTTCTTGAAGTCTTCACTAGTATGTAAAAAATCTAGAACCACCCATTGAGTTTGGGAAAAAATAACTATAAATATCCAAGTGAGAATGAGAATATGAATCTCATTTGGAATATCAAACAATGAATTATTTAGGAAAATACTTAAAAGTTTGTTCAAAATTATAATTTAATTATTATTAATTATAATATCATGAAATAAAAACCCAAAGGTTTCATGGAATTAATAGGTGTGACATTAAATCAAGGAATAAAAAAACAATGATCCAATTCATCAAAAAAATGTTTATGTACTCATTCCCAAGTTATATAGATTCAGAGATTACAAGAGATCACGTTTAGTATTCAGGGGTGGGAGTTAAATAAAGTTTCAATTACATGATTTCCATAGGAGTTCAATAAGAAATATATGGGAAAAAGATAGTTTTTTTTTCAAAATATTGTTTTGATTTAAAATTTATTTTATTATAATTATATTATCAAATAATTAATCGTTTCCTTTAATTATCATCAAATGATAAAATTTATTTTAACAACCCATCTCATTATATATAAAATTTATTTAGAATATTAAAAATTATTGGAATGGAACTTAATTTTTATTAAACCCTATTAAATGAGAATATTTTTAAAAATTTGAATGTAGATACTTCATAATGAATTCATATTTTTTAATAATATATATTTATTGAAAAGATATATTTTTCTCAATTTTAATGTTTGATTTCGTGTGATAATTTCTATCATTTGATTTGTAAAATTTTCTTTAATTTCATTAATTATCAGTCAATAGTATTGTTATGGTTCTGCACTGTAATTAAAATTGGAACAACATAAATTTATGAAACTATTTTAAATAAGTTATGTTGTTAATTTGTATTAATCATTTGAATATGTTATTTAAAAATTATAGAATTACTCTGGTCCCGATGAAGGAATGTAATTTTAAATAATTATAGCTATTTCTAATATTTGTGAGAAATAAATTTAATTTAAACTTTTAATGTAATTTATTTATTTTATGGAGGGATGTTTTAATGTTTTATAAATTTGAAAGGAATTTATTGTATAATATTTTATTTAAAAAAATTGGCACATTGGTATTGGTAATTCAAATGAGGATTGGGGAGTGAACTCATGACCTCAAGTAGTGATTTTTCGAAAGACATATCATTAATATCATTTGTTGTTTAATAATGTTCTCCAATGTTTTCTGAGTATCAATATACACCGTAATATGATTTTAATTTCAAATTATATTATTTAAAAAATCAAATATAATTATATTTATACATCATTGGATATTATATTTTCTAAAAAATCATTTCAATGTAGAATATAATTTAAATTTTTTCAATAGTATACCTAGTGGATTATTCCTAAAATATATAATTTTATTTTTCTAAAACTAATTTATTATATAGAATTTTTTTATTGTATTTTCAAATGAAATGTTTTCAAAGGGGTATCAAGTTATTTATAGGAAATTTATTTTTCTCATTATCGTAAATTCTCTTAATATGAGACTATTGTGCTCATGCTATATCTAATAAAAATATACATACAGGAATGGGTAAAATATCAATAGTGTTTTGATACTATTATGAAACAATGATGTCAAATAGATTATGGTCAATTGTTATATGTCTAATGTAACATCCCTAAATATGGAAGTCAATCAGGAGGCCGCAAAGGGTTGCTTAAGATTCCTCGAGCATGAATCATGGTACTCTAAAGTCAATTGACTAATAGTAGGGGTATGATAATATAATGCGGAGATTATACCCCTTGTTATAGTGTTACAACATAGAGTAGTAATAAAATTACATTAAATAAATATTAGAGTGTGCAAACAATGGAAACAATAAAATTCAATTTAATACCAATAATCAAAGTGAATGAAATTATCCAATAAATATTAAATGATGAATTTAATTTCATGATGAAATGTAATTAAATGTAAGGATTTATGTATTTTAAATTAAAATACATGAATATTGACCAAATGACTCTAAATTCACTATTCACATATCCCATGTTGTTCCCATATCCAAACTCCATCCCATCAAGAAGGAAAACAAACAAAAACATGTTTCATTTTCCTTAGGAGACTCTAAATCCATATAATATACTAATGTACAAAATTGAGGCCCATATAGGTTGAGAGTATAACATAGTAGGTCAAAAACACCATGTATAAACCTAAAAATTATGATAATAAATGTATAAAATAATTACAAGAAAAAGTGATTGAATTTATTTAAAACTAAATTAATACCACATCAAACTAATTCGGCATAATTCCGGAATATCTCTAAGAATGTTTTAGAACAATACTAACCATAACAATATAACAATGATATTTCATTATCTTCCCTAATGCCATTCAGAAATGTCTCTAATATTGTCTTACAACTATGATAACCATAACCCTATAACCAAGGTATAAATCAATGCAGTCTAAGTCTGACCTACTATATAATCATTTCAACATTCTATTAGGGTTGTGTGTTCTATATCTTCATTTCATTATATACCATTGGGCATATATCACTATAAAATAATTATTGAAAGTCAACTAGGCCACACCCTCTATATAATAATTTCATCATGTACCAATGAGAATAACATTCTATATAACAATTTCATCATTTGTAACTATGAATAGCTGACTACATAAGCATTTCCGCTTGTGTCACTGGGAATAGAATGATATATAATCATTTCAACTTTTCAATGACAACACAATAAATAATTCTAAAGATATAACAATTCAACATAATATGACTCAATGATTAATTATGAAAATTACCAATTATATTTCACTTACATATTTCATATAATAATTTTCAATAACCAATAACAGGCACATTAACTTTATAAACATGACAAGACAAGGTGAATTTATATAAATAAAACACCAATAATCCAAGACATGGTAAACTCATATTAAGGAAATAAAAAAGTAAAATATACTTAATAGTTCACTCTCCCAAATGGTAGCCACATGTTTGGTCATTAACCAATTAGATCTAAAGATACTCCATGGAATAATTCAATTAATTATTTCAATTTACATGGATCATGCTGGGTTGTATCTATTAGAGAACATCACATACATGGAGATTATCAAACCACAGGGTTAATGTTTAAACCCAGTACATTAAAATGATGATCAAACAACGTCTCCGACAAAAAATTACCATGAGGAATAAAGTGCATATGGCCACAAGAAGAATCCTAGATAAAACACAATCAAGATCAAAAACAACAATACACACAGTCATGAGATTACATTACATCAGTTAACTAACGATGCATATGTAGAGTAAACCATAGAAGAACCACGTACTCGGGAATCAATATCATAAATTGGAGGTCTAGAGGTAAGAGCGGAACTAAAAAACTCTTCAAAGGTTACACATGTTTAAGAGGCGAAACTTTTAAGTGAGTTAGAAATAAAATTAAACCAAATAGAACACTTGAATAAAACATGTCAGGTAATTAAATATCATGCTACATAGAAACGTTTCATTTAATTCTTTTTATAGGGATATTTTTAATAACACTCACATAATATTATTATTTACACAAATTAAATATTCCATTATGTGTAATATAATTGCACAATGTGTATTATTTTCACGTCCTGAACCAATTCATGGCCTTTAACTATTAACAACCTGTGTATATAAACAATAACACAATTTTTTATTATAATTATATGTGGTCTAATTATTATTCATTGATTTTTTTATCTTAGTTTCCATATTAAAATGTGACCCCCCTTTAATTCATATTAACATACTGTGAACCCTTGGTAAAACCAGACCCTTTTATATCTAGACTCTATTAATTAAAAAATTCATATATCCTAAAACATTTGGTAATTTTCCACAGCAAAGTCTCTTTGTCTCCCAATAAGACATGACCACTAAGACTCAAATTAAAAATCAATGTGGGGAATACCTATAAATATATGGGTTCCTACAACCTCCCCACAATATGACAACTCATCCTTGAGATTCTCAAATCATTACTATGTGGTCTTAGTAAACATGACTTAGTAATATGCATGCATATCCAACTCCCACTACCATTTCCCCTCCTCAACATTTCCTTGTTGTGACTACACTTTATCCCGGAAAATCACCATACCTTAGGGATACTTTACATTGTCATTAAAAATCTATATCTGATGATCCTCAAAGGATGAATCTACACAAATTGTGATGTTTGTTACACAAATCATGTTTGTAGGTTCTAGAAAATATCTATGATATTGGATAAATAAAACACATTAATGGAATTGTACCATTGTGGACGAGATAACCTGTATTCTAATGGTCCGACCCTATCCACCACCTCAAATAGCTCGATAAACATGGGATCTGGATTACCATGTTTCCTAATTTAGTGATTCCCATATGTTGGTGACACCTGAAGGAAAACAAAATGAGTAACATTGTGATCCAGAGGAGATCATTGATGTTCATTGTATGTTTTCTGCATTCTCTTTTACATAAACAACAACAATTTAGTCAACTAAACCAGCATAGACATCAGCTGAATTAGATTAGACCCAATAAGTACTTAATAACTTCCCTCCAAGAAACTATGTGGCGACCATTACAGACATCAATACAAATCTTCAAAATATGAAATATTGAAAAATTCCATGATGTTTTCACTACGACAACCCTTCTATTCATTACACTGTAATTCATGTTACATTACAAAAAAAAATTCTCATGATACAACCCAAAATATCTAAGAGTCTAGTTTTTTGTAAATTAGTTACATTACAAAATAACATAATTTAGGAAAATAAATAATTATTCATGAAAAAATCCCTAACGTGATCATATTATTACATTGTACTTAAAACTAAAAGGGATAAACATGAGACATTCATAAGAAAGGGGTTATCTATAAATCCTTATAAGCGAATAAAAATGTTATAATATTAAGAAAGTAACACATGTTAGACAATAGGCATGATAATGGGAAATAAAGGGTGTGAAAATAATAAACATGAATAATATGGCATTATGTATCTTAATAACCTAAATAAAACATGTGAAATGTCGAAACAACTTAAAACACTACCTAAAAAACATAGTTTAAGGATAAAGGACAATAAATAATGATGGAAAAACCACAAGATGTATTAGGTTCACTTTTTAACCCCATGAATTATAACTCATGAGAATAAAAAATTACCCATTGCATTATAGTTCTATATAAATCTAGGTGATCCAATCAAATTCGTATTATTCTAATGATTATGTGTGAAACATATATCATAAAAGATAGAATCATTTTTCGTCACCCTTTATTACCTGATCAAGGAGTGTCGAATTAATACATGTAAGTCCCCAATTAAATAATTAAATATTCCTAATGGATAAAAACATTGATTTCTATTGAGTATGAGTATTCACTACACATATGTTTGGTAAGGAATATCTTGGTGAAATTTCAACATAATATTTAGGGAATCTAAATGTTCATAGAAGGTCTTAATGATAGTGGAAGGGGTTTCTCATCATTGAGGGATAATAGGGGATATTTGTTGGATATGGAAGAAAATATACCAATATTTTTAATTGGATAAATATTTCATAAGATAATAAAGATACCTGTATAAAGTTGATCATGAAAATAACCCTTAAAAATTATAATTGAGATCATACAATTATTTGAATATTTATATTTTATAAATAATATTCAATATTTACACTTTATTGAAATAATATATATTTCAAATGTACCTTATTTAATTAAAATAACCATTTTAATTGAAATTGAAAATTAATCAAAAATATATTTTTTGTTTTATTGTATCAAAATAAATGTCTTCTACAAATTAATAATAATAAAATCAAAATATATTCATTATTCTATACAATATAAATATTTATATTATCATTTCCTTGATACATATCCATTTATTAGACTAGAAAACTTCCAACAGGTAATGTGTGTAACAGTGAGACATTCATAGCATGATTTTTTTGGATTTGATCTAGATGATATGGCACTAATCCTATAAATGGCTTCATTTATACTGATCTTATTAGATATCAGCTTGGGATTGGTCAAGGGAAACACACAGAGATTCTATCTCCCACAAAAGATCTGATTAATCAGCAACGTAGGGTTTGATCCTACATGATGTGGTCATCACTTCCTTTGTTTGTGTTTGTTACACCCCAAGAATCCACGGTATGTTTCCCTTTGAATAATGCAATAGCTTGCATTGTACGCAAATTCAAGATTCTTACACACCGCGACCAATCAAACAAGCCGTTATGAATTGTAATACCCACTATCTGAAATTTTATAAAATTATTTTTTTAAATGGATGTCATTTTTGAAATAGTAATAACGAAATTAGCTTATGATGAATTTTTGGTACTTTTCTGAGAACTTTCAATTTTTTTGAATAGTGAAAAATAAAAAAATTTAATTAAAAACAACATTTTTTATTCGAAATAATTAATATTGTGAAATTATACAGTTGAGTGGTTTTAAAGTATCATTATATAATATTTTTATCATTTAATATAATTTAGGCCATTTTATGTAATTTCATATTCAAACTGGACATAAACATGTGTCAATCTTTTTATAGTTATAATTTTTTAAAAACACGAATTTTGTTTTGACAACAGAAATTAGTTTTAAATTAATTTCTACCACTTCTTTGTTTTTAATTGGGAAAAATGGATTTCGAATTTGAATCAGGAGGGACAAATTGTGTAAATAGGTAACATTTATTTTTAGTCATTGTAAATAATTACTTCGGTAAATATTTTATTTACCATTGTTAATGGGTAGATCCTGTAAATAAAGGTAATAAATAATATTATAATAATATTAAATTAACCTAACATGTGTCCTATTCCTATTTTTTGATTAAAATTTTTACCATGGTCTTCCTTCAGTCGATTTTACGACCCCATGGAGCCTCTTGAGAGTGATTATGACACATTATGTTAATTAATTTAAATTAAAGGCAATAATGACATAAACATATATCTTTCAGTAAAACAATTTTTACATGGGGTTATATAAGTTATCTTTTCGAAAATAAATACTTATTATAAAGATAAAACAATTTACTACATAATTTTATTTAATTTATAATTTTTGGACATTATATAATTAAATTTATTTATGACACTATGATGATGAAGTAATTAACTTATTAATGAAAGAATAAAATAAATAGTATTTAAAATAATATAATAATTATAATGTCAATATTTTTATGATATACACGAATTCTCTAGGTGAATATGACATGTTAGCATTTATTAAATGTATTTTGTGTGAAGTTATAATGTTGTGATGACTTTTAGGAAAAAAATTCAAAATATTCTCATAATAGACTTAAAAGAGTTTTAAAAACAAATATTATATTATTAAATTATATAATAGTCCTAGAAAAAAGTAGTTCTACCAATGAATTTATATAAGGATAGGCATATCATTAATTAACCAATTTGGGTTCACGTGGCATTTTATAGTATGTTTATTAACCAATAATTATAATAATATAACAATACATGGTAATTGATAAACTATTTAAGTAAGAGTAAAATCTAAAATATAATGTTAATATGGTGACCCAAACAAATCTAAAACCTATTGGTTGAGAGGTTCTCCACCCAAACCCACCTTTTCTTATAAAAAATAATTTTTTATCCAATAGAAACCGAAAATTATATTATTATATAATAATATTTCAGGATTTTCTTAAAGTTACCCTCACCTCTCTTATAAAAAGGTACTTCCCCTTCTATTATTTCACTCCTCTAAAGACATTTTCATTGGCAAAACCATGCAAAGATATCCTACCAACTTACACCAAATCAAACTTGAGGCCTTAGTGTGATTATAAATTCAACCTATATAGCCCTTTTGATCAAATCAAAAGGAAGAACCTGATGAATAGGTTAATATTTCTTCACCTAATTCAAGTTATTTTCCTTCTTCCACATCCCCTTTGTTTGTTGTTTCCATTATAAAATAATAACCCCAGTATCTTCTATATATTTTTATGCTATTATAAAAATGGTACAAACATATTCATTATTCTATCCATCATATGAATGACAAAGTCACCATACGTGCATATATATGGCTTACCCTCTCCCTGTTGTGGTGTAGTTGATATTCAATACATTATTTTTTTTGGATGGGTATAATAATGATGTATAATTGTTGTAAATAATATATATAACATATTAATTAATCTTTATATATGATATACCTTATTTTTACATACGATTTTAGTATTAAAAGAATGATATTGTCGTTCGTCCGTACATACAGTTTACCGTCTCCACGAACGCGATGAGATTCATTCTCCATCATAATCATTTGAAATAATTTTCATTTTTTGATTAAAAATAAGGCTTATAAACAAACAATCATTCTTTATATGATTAAAAAACATCCTATCCATAATACACATGGCTTACGTAACCATGCATATAAAGGAAAACCAATTAGTTAACACATGAAACGATGATACTACTAAAATATTATTTACCAAGTAATAATATAAGATCATATATGATATCATATTTATGTATATTATAAATGAATAATTATATAACACTATTTTAACTATTATACAAGAGGTTAACATATCATCGACTATGGAAGAGTACAAGGTAAGGGTTAATTCTACCATCTCTTTACTTATCCGAGTTTGTCAATACGTAATTATCTAATAAGACCTCTTTATCATACACATCTATGCTTTATTAATAATGTATTTATATTTTCTTTACTATTTACTATAATTGCGGTTAATGTAATTTTTACCATTATTTTACCTTATATGTTATTAAAATAATATTTTTGTCATTTTCCAAACAAGGTACATTTTAACCTTTTCGACAAAAGTAAGGTAAGAATGTTTTTTAACTTATACGACAGGTGCATCAATTTTCCACCATTATAACATCGTTGAAGCATCCCATACAATATTATATGAATATTTTCCAAATAAATGTTTGCATTTATAATTATGTGACTCTTAAATGATTTCAAAACAGAAAGATATATTTCTCTCAAAAAGTCATGATTTCATCTATATCAACATCCTTTGATAATATTGACCCCTATTTGAAGTTGATTTATTATGATATAAATATTCTATACTTTATTTAATGTTTTTTTATATTTTCAACTATGGATGTGTTATTTTTATACCATTCATGCTTTATGGTTGATGTATTACCATTTTGTATGCTAGTTTTAATACGAATATTTATGTTATGTTTCAACCTTTTCATAGGAGGAATATATTGGACTTTGTATGTGATGGGTGGAGCCCACTAATCCTCCTCGGTGCATCAGTAGGTATCATGAGACAATTATAAGTGGAACTATCAGTGGACTTTCCCAATTTGATGTATGGTTTTGTCTGATGCCTAAATAATTTTTAGACGTCTTGGCTGAGGCCTTGACAAGATGTTTTAGAATGTCCAGCATTATACATTTTCTCATTGTGAAAATAATAATGATGGTTAATTAGGCCATTAGACAAGTAGAATACCCATAACTATGTCTTGTTATGAAATTATTTACTCAACTCATATTCCAACCATAAAGTGTTCATGCTTATTATTTATAAAGGCACTTGTTTTCAATTATTCAGCATTCCTAATGTTTATGTTATCTTTTCCTATACTTTTTAATCATACTGAGTGATTGAGATCACCCCTTTATTATGTTTCATTTTCCTAGGATATGAAGAAGTTATTTCTGATTGACTTGCAAGCATAATCTTGGAGGCTTGGTTTTTTATAATGGAATAAATTAGAGATTTATTTATTCTCAAGTTGTTATGTTAAACTTCTGTATGAATCTTGTTTCAAATAATACTAAACTATTAGGTCATTCAAGGCATGATTCCTAGTATCATTAAAATGCTATGTAATAAAGTACTGACTCTTTGTAGCTCGGTTCGGGGTGTTATAGTTGGTATTAGAGGAAGTATAGTACAAACCATGAAAACTAGATTTAGAAAAACTTTGATATGAGAATGTTACCTTAAGATAGACTTTTTGGATTAGTATATAAGAACTTCCTAGAATTTTGGTATTGAAGATATTTTTTTTGTTTTCTAAGGAATACATCCATATTTGGTTACGAGCAGGTAGAGGTCGCTCTGGCACATATATACCTAGGGGTAAAACCAGAAAACACTGCTTTCAGCTAGACTCTAATTGGAACCGGTACACGACAACGAGCCTTGCTGCACTTTTGGTTACGAAACACCTGAGGGCTATGCTTAGGATAATTCACATTTTCTTTACAAACCTTTACGAAGTATTTATGACTATATACCTCCTGAATTTTTTTTATGATTACGGATTATATCCATAAACTGTTAAATTTATGTTAAGTTTTTTACATGTTTTCAATTATGTATTTCAATTCATAAACTAGTCTACAGTATTAAATTTTATAAAAATGGAGCCTATTGTAAAGAATTGAAATGGTGTCAATGCGCGTAATCCATGTAGGTATTTCCCTCATAGTCAAGATAAATATAGTGTAGATGGTGATAAAACCGGTGCCGATCAACATATCACTATACTGGGACAACTCACCCAGGATATGAATAATAACCTTACTTGTATAGAGCACCCTGATCCAAAACGTTGAGGATAAATGTTAGATCGCTTCATGAGGAATAAACCACCAACATTAAATGGGTGTACAAATCCATCAGTAGGTAAGCAATGTATAAGTTCCTTAGAGAAAATATTTCATGATTTGGGGAGTAGTGAAAGGGAAAAAGTCATCATGGCAGTTTATCGCCTCATCGGAGATGTAGATCAGTGGTGGTCATTAATTAAAAACACATGGTAGGATGATGAAGTATCAACTATGTAATGGAGGGTGTGTAAAGGACTTTTATTATAAAAATACATTCCTTGTGACCATCAAGTGGATATAGAAAGGCTATTTATGAGTATGAGAGAAAAGGAGGATGAGAATGTTGCAAAGTATGAATCTAACATTACACGGTTAGAAAGACATGATGAAGATGATAAATATAACCCAAGAAGTAGGATTAATCATTTATTTGATGGGTTGAAACCATTTCCTTGTCGAGCATTAGTCCCACGATCCTTCTTATCATATGAAGATACTGTCTCATATGATATCAAGATAGAAAAATAATTCTCTATGTCATATGACTTTAAAGAAAAAAGAAGAAGAAGAGATCTACTGAACAATATAGGAAAGGATATAAAGAAACAGTGAAGAAGGGATGTGTTTAATCTCAACCCTTTGATAATTGTGGAAGGAAGCACCCTGGTGCCTTTCTAAAAGGAAAAGGAGTATGCTAAAAATTTGGATATAATGGACATATTGTTGTTGATTACACGAGGAAGAAATAAGTTTTCAATGTAGAATGATAAATTTGTAGAGAAAATGGGAATTATGCAAATGAATGTCCTTAGAGAGAAAGGAAATTACCTTAGAAAATTACAAGGGAGAAAGGCCATGCTTAAGCGATCTAAACTGCTGAGGTTGAAGCTCTGAAAGATGTGGTGTCATGTAATTTAATGGTTTCCTTAAGTTTATCCAATGCTTTATTTGATTATTGGTTCATCGAATTGATTAATATCTTCACAGTTTGCTAAGAAAATTAGATATTTACATTTTCATTTAACAAGGGAGTTGTAAGTCAATAATCATAGGGAAAGAATCATTGCCACAAAGTGTTGTGAATCAGTTCCCATTAGTGAATATAAATGTTCTTTATCTGGTGATCTCATCACCATACCCATGATTGAATTTGATATAATCCTCTAAATGGATTGGCTTTTAGACCATCATGAAAAAATTTATTGTAAGAAGAAGGAAGTTACAATTTTTGATGATGATAAAGAGTGACTTATCTTTAGAGCAGAAACGTCACCACATGATTCTTATCTAGATCCACCCC
Source organism: Viscum album (assembly GCA_963277665.1). Classification (NCBI taxonomy): domain Eukaryota; kingdom Viridiplantae; phylum Streptophyta; class Magnoliopsida; order Santalales; family Viscaceae; genus Viscum; species Viscum album. The sequence continues at coordinate 273,065,805 of OY728129.1, read as the reverse complement.
TATTAGCACTGGTAAATTTAATTATTGTAGAGTAAGAGAATGAAATAACTATGGGTGTATTAAAGAATGTTCAAATAGAGAATGTACTTATTGTGCAAGAATATGTTGACGTGTTTTAATAGGAATTTTCATGGACATCCTCTAGAATGGGAAATTGATATTTCCATTGATTGAATTATTGGTTTAAGGCCCATATCGAATACCCATTATAGAATGGCCACTGTAGAATTAGTGTAACTAAAGAAACAACTATAGGAATAAATTAATAAGGTATTTATTCACCCAAATGATTCTCGATGGGGAGCCCATGTTCATTTTGTTAAGAATAAAGATGGATTTATGAGGTGGTAGACTAACTTCAGGGATATTAATGCTATAAAAATAAAGAACAAGTATCACCTACCTCACATTGTTGATTTATTCAACCATCTTCATGGAGCTCAACATTTTTCAACGATTTACCCTGTATCTGAATATCATTAGTTGTGTGTGAATAAATAAGACATTCAAAAAATACATTACAAACCAGGTATGAGTATTAATATTTTATTATAATGCATTTTTAATTGACTAATTCACCCTATGTCATCATGGATCTAAGGAATAGGGTCTTCAAGGAATATCAGGAATACATTGTAGTGGTATTTATTGATGATATCTTAGTATACTCAAAAAACTAATAAGATCATAGAAATCACTTGTGAACTATTCAAGAAAACCCTCATATTAAATGAATTATATGGAATGTTTATAAAGTGTGAATTCTAGCATCAAGAGATTTCTTTTCTTAGACATATTGTCTCTACGGATGAAATATCAGTTGATCCTTCAACAACCAAGGCAATTAAAAAATGGAAACCACTGATGAGTATGACTGAGGTATGCAGTTTTATTGGCTCAGAATGTTCTTATCAATGAATAATCTAGAATATTTCCTGGTTTTCTATCCCATTAACCAAGCTCACATGTAAAGGTGTTAAATTTGTTTTGAAAAAAGTGTGTGAATAATGACTTGACAAACTGATGAAAATATTAGTCAATAATCATATCTTGACTCTACCATTTGGGAAAGATATGATTGTTATTTCTAGGTATGCTTCATAGAAAGGACCTGGTTTTGTCCTTATGCAAAATGATTGAGTAATTTCTTATGGATCACGACAGCTAAAAATTCATGACCAAAACTATTCCACTTAAGATCTTGATTCTGTAGCTGTAATCATTTCTCTCAAGATATCGAGACAATATATCTATGGTAATAAATTTTAGATTTATATATATCACATGTGTTTGAAGTATATTTTCTCACAAAAAGGACTCAACATGAAGCAAAGGAGATGACTTGAATTATTAAAGGATTATTATTTCACAATACACTACAATCCAAGAAAGGCAAGTAAGGTGAAAGATTCTTTGAGTAGAATGGATCATGGTGTTTTGAACAATATGAGAGTTTATAGAGATCTTATATTCACATATCTAGTAAAGATGAATATGGTGAAAACCATGGAAGGTGAAACATCAATGCTTTTTCAAATGGTTGTCAAACAATATTTACAAGAAAGTATAAAATGTTCTCAGACTAATGAAGAGGAGTTTCAAAAGATGATTAAAGTTGTAAATGAAGGGAGATTTAGTGACCTCGTATATGAAGATGTAAGTTTGAAATTTGGGAAGATAATTTTTGTTCTCAACATACCTGACCAAAAAAAGGAATTTTTGTACGAATCTCAGAACTCCAATTTCTCTATACACCTGGGGAGAAACCAGATCTATAGAGATTTGAAGGACTATTTTTGTGGGACAACATGAAGAGGGAGATTTCTGATTTTTTGTCAAGATGTATGGTTGGCCAAAAAGTGAGACCTGAGAAGGCAACAACCTATAAGAGTCATGGAGCCTCTTCCAATATCTAAGTGGAAATGGGATAATATTACGTTGGAATTTGTCATGGGACTACCGAAGACTCCAAGAAAGAACAATGCAATATGGGTCATTATTGATTGTCTTACCACATAAGCACATATTCATTATATAAGAGAAGATTTACCTGCTGAACATCTAGCAATACTATATATGAATGAATTTATAAGAATTCATGGATTACCCCTATTAAATTTTTCTGATCGTGATCCCCATATTACATCATGATTTTGGAAAAATCTTCAGAAGGCCCTAGATACTAAACCTCATTTGAGCACTACCTACCACCCTCAAACTGATTGACAATTAGAATGGTCTATTCAAATGTTATAAGACATGTTGAGATCTTTATCACTTGAATTTCAAGGAATGTGGGATCATTGTTTAACTCTAGTTGAATTTTCGTATAACAATAGTTTTCATTCAAGTATTCAGATGGCACCATATGAAGTGGTCTATGGAAAGAGATGTCAAACACCAACATGTTAGGATGATGTTGGTGAAAGAAACCTTATAGGCCCATAACATGTTGAGGAAACAATGGAAAAGTTGAATATTATCCAAACCCACATCAAATAAACTCCATGTAGGAAAAAGAGCTATGCCGATAATTAAAGGAAGGATTGGGAATTTCAAGAACGTGAACATGTTTTCATGAAGGTATCTCCATGGAAAAGAATTATGTGATTCATTAAAGAGGGAAAATTATGTCCCAGGCATATCAGAACTTTCAAAATTCTAGAATGAATTGTGCTTATAGCTTATAATTTAGCAATGCCGCCAAGTCTCTCCAAAAGTTCAAGATGTGTTCCATGTATCATTGTTGACAAAATACTTACATGACCCAACACATGTACTCACTTATGAAGAAATTGAACTCGAACCTAGTCTATCTTATTGTGAGGATCCTGTCAAGATTCTTGATACCAGAGAACAAGTGCTGAGAAACTATATGACTTGTTTGGTAAAAGTTATTCGAAGAATCCATAAGATGGAAGTGGAAATGTGGGAACCCGAGGAAGTTATGATGTAGAACCACTCGAATATTTTTGTACGGTAGTATTCTAGAAATTTTGAGGATGAAATTATATGATGGGGAAAGAATGTAACACCACCAGCTTCCACAATACATTTCCCCTTGAATAATGCAACAACATGGATTGTTTGCAACATCGATTTTCTAAGACAATGCAACCAATCAATTGAGCAGTTATAAATAGAAATACTCACTTTTAAAATTTTTATAAGTTTCATTTTTAAAGGTGGACTAAATTTTTTAATTCGGAATATCAATATTATATTAGGATGAATTTTTGGTACTTTTATAAAAATTTCCAATTTTTATGAATATTGAAATATAATTTTTTTTAATTAAACAAAACTTTTTGATCAAAATAATTCATACTGTTAAATTATAAATTTAAGTGGTTTTAAAGTATCATTAGATTATAATTTTATCATTTAATAAAATTTAGGTCACATTATGTCATTTAACTTTAAAAATGAACATAAACAAGTGTCAATATTTTGGTAGTTTTTATTTCTTAAAAACATGCTTTTTGTTTTTAAAACTGGAATTAATTTTAAATTAATTTCTGCCACATCAATATATTGAATTTTGAAAAATGGATTTCATATTTAGAATCAGGATGATGAAATTTTTTAAGTAAGTAACATTTATTTTTAGAAATTAGTAGTAGTTATTTCTGTAAATATATTATTTACCACGGATAAAGGGTAAATCCAGTAAACAAGGGTAACAAAAATAATATTATAACAATATTAATTTACCCTAACATGTGTCATATTCAAAATGGATGAAACATTACTTACCATTATCATCTTTGGGACTATTTTGGGACCCCATAGAGCCACTTGAGAGTGATAATGACAATTTATATTACTTAATTTAATGTAATGGAAATAATTCCATAAACAAATATCTTTTAGTAACCCAATTTTACATGGGGTTATATAAGTTATATTTTCTACAATTAATACTCATAATAAATATAAAAAAATTTCCTACATAATGTTTTTTAATTTATAATTTTTTGAAATTAAATAAATTTATTTATTTATGACATAATGATGATGACATAATTACCTTATTAATGAAATAATTAAATAAATGGTATTATAAATTTTAAAATAAATAGTATCCCAATGTTTTTATTAATTCCAAGAATTTTATAGGTTTATATGGAATGTTATTTTTGATTCAATGTATTTGTTTCAAAGTAATCAAGTATTTTTGACTTTCACAAAAACCAAATACTAAATTGTGTCAAAATTGACATAAATGAGTTTTCAAAACAAATATTATATTATTAACTTATATAATGTCCTAAAATTTTACAGTTCTATAAAAACCTTATATAATGATATATATATCATTAATGAACCACTTGAGGTTATCTTGGAATTTTATAGTATGTTTATTAACAAATTATAATATTCATACAAGAATAAATGGTAAAAGATACACTATTTAACTATGAGTTAAATCTAAAAGTTAAAGTTAATATGGTGACACAAACCTGTATAAAACCTATTGGATGTGATTTTTTCGGCCCATCCCTACCTTATCCTCTAAATAAATATCTTGGAGCCATTAGAAACCGAAAATTATTTTATTATTAAATAACAATTCGAGCTTTCCCTAATGCGACCCTCACCTCTATTATAAAAGGGCACTTCCCCTTCTATTGATTTCACACCTCCAAAGCCATTTGAATCTGCCAAAACTGGCCCAAATATTCTCCCAAAATCTCTCAAATAATTTTAGAGGCCATAATTTGATCATAAATCCATCTTATGGTACCTTTTGATAAAATCAAAAGGAAGAACCTAAGGAAGAGGTAAATATTTCATCATCTCTTTCCAGTTCATTTTCTTCTTCCACTACCACTTTCATTGTTGTTTCCATTATAAAATAACAACAAAATTATATTATATATATTGTGATGTTATTATAAAAATGTTACAACCATATTCATTATTATATCAATCATATGATTGACAAAGTTACCATACATGTGTTCGTAAGGCTTACCGTCTCCACGTCGTGGTGTCATTGTTATTCAATACATTACTTTTTCAATGGGTATAATAATGATGTATAAATAATTAAAATATTAAATATAACATGTTTATGATTCTTTATATATGATATACCATCTATTTACATTCGATTTAATATCAAAGGAATGATATTGTAACTCGTGCATACGTCTGGATTACCATCTCCATGAACGTGATGAGATTCATTCCCCATCGTAATCATTCAATAAGAATTTAAATTTTATGATTAAAAATAAATTTTATTAAGATAACATTATTCTATATGTGAATAAAATACATCCTATCCATAACAATCATGGCATAGGTAACTAATAATATAAAAGAATACGAATCAGTTAACACCCAAAATGATGATACAACAAAAATATTATTAATAAAGTAAAATTATAAGATCATATATGATATGATATTTATGTATATGAATCTATTAAAATTTAATAACTATGTTTTAACTATTATACAAGAGTTTAAAATATCATCTACTTAGGAAAAGTACAAGGTAAGGGTTAATTCAACAATCTCTTTACTTATCCAAGGTTGTTAATACATAAATATCTACTAGGACCTCTTCATCATCCACATCAGTGTTTTCTTAAAAATGTATTTAAAAAAAATTAATATTTACTAGAATATGGGTTAAATCCATTTATACCGTTATTTTTCCTTATATGATTTGAAATAAATCTTTTCATCCTTTCCAAACAAGGTACTTTATGACATTTTCGACAAAACTAATGTAAGATTTTTTTTAACAAATACAGCGGGTGCGACTACTTTTCTCCATTATAAAATCATCTAATATTCCCTTAAAAGCTTATAAAAATTTGATCAATATAAATTTTTTCATTTACAATAATGTGAATCTTAAATTATTTCAAAATAGATAGATATATTTCTCTGAAAATGATTTGATTTCATCTATGTCAACATCATTAGATAAAATTAACACTTGTTTGAAGTTGATTTGTTATGATACTAATATTCAATATTATATTTATGGTTTTCTGGAATTTTCGACTATGGATGTGTTATTTTTATACCATTCCCGATTTATGGTTAAATTATTGACATTTCATAGGATAGTTTTGTTACAAATTTTTCTGTTATGTTTATGTATTTTCATATGAGGAATGTATAGGACTTAGAATGAGATTGTTGGAGCCCACTACAGCTCCTTGGTGCATCAATAGGTATCATGAGACAATTAGATGTTGATTTTTTCGAGGCATTTCCCAATTTGATATATGGTTTTGGCTGAGGCCAAAATCATTTTTAGACGTCTTGGCCAAGGCCTTGAGAAGATGTTTCAGAATTCCCTTCTTTATACATTCCCTCATTATAAAAATAATAATTATGTTTCATGTGGTTATTCTACTAGTAGAATACATGTGAAGATGATTTATTATGGAATTATTTACTCAGCTAATATTCCATCCACAAATTTTTCATGTTTATTTTTTCTAATGGCATATGTATTCAATTATTCAACATGCCTAATGTTTATGTTATCTTCTGTTATACTTCGTACTCTTACAGAGCATTTTAGATCACCCATTTATCATGTACCATTTTCCTAGGATATGAAGAAGTTAGTTATGAGTGATTTGTAGGCATAATTTAGGAGGCTTGGATGTTTCTAGTGAAATAAATTAGTGTGGTATTTCTTTTCATGTTGTAATTTTAATTTTATGTATGTATCTTGTTTCCAATAATACTAAAATTTTCGGTCTTTTAGGACCTTATTCCTGGTATCATTCCAATTCTATGTAATAATGAATCGACTCTAGTAACTTGTGTCAGGGTGATAAAGGGTTAATTGGATTTGTTAAAACCTTATATTTATTCTCATCATAAGTTAATTTTTCAATTACTATATAATCATTAGTTGTAATTCCAAATGTTATTTTAAATCATATAAGATATAATAAAACCTAATAACATTATGAGCCTTCTATAATTTAAATAAAAAATAGGTCATTTAATTATATTATAAAGGGATATTTATTATTATATGTTTTTATTATTAATATCACCCCTAAAAATATGTCACCCTTAAAAATTTCTTTGAAAAACTAAAATAGAAGAGGGTAATTCAATTTCATCATCAGGTATGGTTCTCTAATCGATCATTCCAACATGAGGTTTCTTTGCATTGCATTAACCAGGAACAGTATCTTATTCTATAGAAAATTTTCTCAATGATATAATGTTATCACTAGATGATCCTCATTTGTGAGATCATTCTACATTTTACTGGGATTTTCTATATAATTAATTATTGAATTGATCATACAAAAATACCCTTTCGGATTACCAACTTTATCCTATGAGGATATAAATATAGAATCCATTAAGGGGTAATCAACACACTCTCCAATGATCACCAATAAACAAAACTAAACTATTAGGTCCAAGTGTTGATAATCGAATGAATTTTGTTGTTCATTCTTGTTCCCTCATTCTTCGGTCTTGAAAATTCACTCTTTCACTTCTCAGTATTTTGAAGGAGATAGAAGGATGAGTTGAGAAAGAATTCATTGTGTGCAACAATTATCTATTGTTAATTTTTGGATACTCCAGAAAATAAAATTAGGTATAGATTTATAGAGTTATTATTAAAGATAAAGTATTATTTAATATCATATCATCAATTAAATAACATTTATTGACATTAATAAACAACATACCACATAAATTTAATTACATTTTTATTAATTTTTTTGGATTGGGACAACATTCATAATAAAAAATATAATGTAACTTTATTAGTAATTAATATTTTTCAACGAACATGGTCATGTTTTGTTCATACTTCTCTATCATTTAATGAATAACTGAATAAATATTTTATTCATAATTAAATAATTTAATCACAATCTAGAGAATAAATTATTATTAAAATATTCAATTAATAAAATAAATATTTTTTACCCTCTAGTGAATAAATATATATTTAATTAATGAAATATATATAACATGAATAAAATAATTACATAAACTTGAAAATAATTTTTATTCCATTAACTAAACTCAAATATAACATAATCAGGATAAAATGTTACACTTACTATGTGAACCTCTTGGATTCATTCTCATTTTTGTTAATTAGGATTCCCTATAGTCTATGTTTACTGCCTAGAAATGAGTGAAGGTACCTAAGAGATATAAATTATTGTCTCCACATCGACAACCACTTACAAACATCCACATTGTAAAATTCTATATTTGTCACAATATCTCATCAAGCAAGATGCACATCCAGGTCACCAACCAATATGCTCTATTTGTATTTTTTTGAAAATTTAAAATAATTTCATATGTAGACATTATACATGGTATTTAATTGGGATATTCTAGTCCCATAAATGGGATAAGATGTCAACAAACATGAATATGGATGGAAAATGTCATTACTCGACTCATATATTAATGAGAAGGCACTCGTGAAGAACCCAATATATCCAAATTTTCCATGAACTTCTATCATTATACACTAGAAAATACATCTATGTATGAGAGTTGTATACTAAATTAATTATAATACTAATGAAATCTATAAACAATCACACATGATTGTAGATAATAATTTCTGATGACAAAAAACATGTAAAATTTCTACTAGAGGGACTATTTTCTTAATCTCTCTTCATAGAGATTTCCTAGTGTAAACATAATGAGAAGAAGTCTCATCTATTTACTTGTACTCACACATGAGTGTATATGTAATATGTGTCCCATCATAGTACATTATCTCACCATAAAAAATTATTTTATAATATCATCATAGCATATCAATGATCTCATCATAGTGGGGATCTTGTATGACAATATCCATGCGACACATACTCTTGTACATTATTACATTAGAGACATACATGACAATAAACATTATTTAATAAGTAGTTTTATTAATTTTAAATAAATAAAATATAAATGTAATTAAAGTACAAACAGATGGTCCTCTGAAACCATCTCCAACAAACTCCCACATAGACCAGAGCCAACACCCTATGACCTTCAGTCCTCTAGATCATACATTAATTTAAGGTTTATGCTGATTGAAGGTATTTTTCAAGGAGGATACCATGCTCTCTTCAATGGAAGTACTGGTCACTGCAATATCAGCTCTTTGAGAAAATTTTATCAAATTATGATTTCTCTAAAGTATGTTCTTCATATATTAAGTTAACCATTGATCTTTCTCAAGAGACACAATTAGAGTATTATCAAAATAGAGTGTGATAGTATCATTAGTTATATATACCACAAAAATGTCTAGGATGATGTTTTCACCCTAACTACATCTTTAAAATCCTTAAAATATTCAATATATATAGAATCTACTGCAAAATCTGCAACCATATCCTACATTGATATCTTTCAGCTCACATAACCTCCATTAAATGTGATTACATATACCATTTTTGACATCATGTCATCTCTATCTGTTTGAAACTAGAATCTACATTTCTTATGATGATTATCTCCACACCACCTCCATAAACAAGGAACATATATCTAGTACACCTTAGTTACATAAGTATATTCATTACTCTAATCCAATGGTGGTCACATAGATCATCTTGATATCTTCCAACTCACCTAATTGATAGATGACATCATCCCTAGTATAAAAAAATAACATAAATGGCGGACTCAATCCCTGATTCATGTAAAATTATTATAATTTTGAATCATCCCTCATTTTTAATAAGAATCATTTACCTCGAAATATGATTTCTGTGTGATGCTAGAAATAATCCACTCATAGATTAATCAATTTTAAATATATTCGGATTATTAGCTACGTATATAATGTAACATGGTTTGAGAATCTTGTGTGATCTATCATGATGGATCTTGATCACAATAATATATACTTCCTCACTCATGTCCATAATAGATAACCATTCATTCAACGACGACAAAAAAACTTAAGAAATGTATTTTGTTTCTATTGAGTAATATTTAATCAATATATACTATTAAGAAAATGAATGGACCCCACTAAACTATTTAGATACTTACAACATTCATTCATCATTTATGAAACAAAATTATATTATGGCCTCATCAAAATGAATGTAATATTACATGTATTATTACGTTAATCCATAAATTGATATTTATGACTTGGATGCCTTTTCAAAATTATTTGGAGTCACAAATCCTTCAGGATATGTCAATTAGATATCATCATTATTGTTTCAGTAAGAGAAGGTTGTTTTTTCATCCATTTTCCAAATCTCATAATCATGGAATCTCACAATGGAATGTATAAATCTTATGGATTATGACACTATAATGGGGGAAAAGGATTCACATTGGTTAATTCCTTGATGTTTTTTATACCCTTTGAGAACCAGTTGTGCCATATAAGAACTGACTTGTTAGTCCATGACATGTTTCTTCTTAAATAACTGTTTGAAACTAATAGGATTGAAATATAGTCAACTACATTGAATTTAATTTCAATCCCACAATCTCTATTACCGGTAAGATGATCCTCATGAAATATGGGAATTCTTCAAACCAAAACCATTTTATATGAAGGATGGATTAGGTACTATCCATTTGTTTCATTGTGGTATCATAAAAATATAATCTTTTTGCCTCATAGTTCAATCTTGTTACCTGAAGAGATAGTAAAAATTGATTCCCAACCTTTATGTAAGAAAACATATGTTTCTTTTCATTCCATAGTTATTATGGTACATCATTTATTAGTTTATCTGGAACATTAATTTGTACATATAGTGGTATTTGTAATGTAGACCCCCAAAAGGACAATGGATGACTTACATAACTCATTATTGATCTCACTATGTTTTAGTATTTGTGGTTCTTACTCTCTCAGAAACCATTACATTGTCATGTATAAGGAGGATTAAGTTGAGACCACATCCCAATCTCCCAAAAAAATTGAATCAAGTCTTGATTAATTTTTCCCCCATGGTCTGAGAGACTTCGCTTCGACTTCTTACAAAGTTGTTCACAACATCATTCTTGTATTCTCTAAATTTATAAAAAGAATATTAATTATACCTCATTAAGTAGGCATATCCATATCTACTAAAATCATCGGTAAATGTTATGAAGTATCAGTACCCAACACTTTCTTCAACCAGAAATAGCCTACATACATCAGTATGAATTAATTCGACAAGCTCTTTAGATCTTTCACATTTACAACTAAATGGGGATGTGGAATGTTTTTTAAAAAATATGTCTATCATACAAAAAATAGTTTTAGTTTAGAATAATCTAAATATCCATCTATATGTTATTTATTGAAGCAGTGTTCCTTTACATGATTTATATAGAGATTCTATTCTTTTGTATATTATGAGTCATGTGAAGTATCTTCATTATAAATTTTCCTTACTTTGTCCATGTAATCCAAAACTTAATGCCCATTATTTAAATGTTCCATAACATAAAAACTGTAATATTTATAAAATTTGAAATATTAATTCCCAAATATGAAAATAAATCCATCTCTATAATGTTTTAATACATAAATAATTTTTTTTATAATTAAATTAACAAAATTACAACCCTTTAAGACTAATATCATTTCGGTTGACAATGTCAGTTTTTAAACCCTGATTATTTCAATAAAATTTTTAACTCCACTGAATACATGAAGATCTACCTCCCATCAGTTAATATTACTAAATCTTGCATGTTTCTATATTTTAATTCATATGTTTTCACCATAAGATGTATCTAATACCAAATTTTTATAATTAGATTAATTTCACATGATAACATATACACATGAATCACCCCATCACTTATTTGGATGGGTGAAGTTTTTATCCTAGTGGGCCTTCTTTCCATATGTTAATTATACCATATATTGTTCTCTTTCTTTTCCCCATGAAATTCCTCTTCATGGAATTTCCTGAAAAAAAATTGGGCTTTAATTTCATGGAATTCATATTACATTTGTTCACTACATGTATAAAATGATTTTCCCTCATTATATACTAATTGTAACACCCCATTATTTCAAAGTATGTTATTTTTTCAAAGTAATTCAATAACTTTCACTACACGCAACACCGAGTTCAAGCGCACCACAACTTACCAAACTAGCCGTTCAAAAGTAGTTATGAATAGTATAACTAAACTTTGAACATTATATAATCCTTATAATTTTAGAATCCATATTATTTGTTTCATAGGCATAATGTAAGAATAAATACATTTTTTCAGATAAAAGAATTATTTCTCAAAAAATGCAATTTTACCGCCATTTAATGGAGAACCATTTTTGAATCCAATATTTGAAACATTCATATATTAAATTTGACAAAATAAACTTTTTCTTTAGAATCATGAAATAATAATTTAGTTTCAATAATTTTTTTGTGTTTTTATGATAACTTTCGTATTTTGGTGAATAGTGAAAAATACTATATTTTAACTGAAAACAACTTTTTTAATAAAAATAATTTATAGTGTTGAATTATACATTTTAATCATTTGGAAGTATAATTAGATTATATTTTTACCCATTAATCCAATGTTGGTCATTGGAATTAATTTCACATTGAAATTATACATAAACAAGTGTCAATCTTTTTGTGGTTACGGTTTCATAAAAACACGCTATTTGTTTTAACAACAAGAATTAAGTTTAAATTAATAAATGAAACTTCTATGTTTTGAAATTGGTAAAATAGACTTAATTTGCAGATTTTTAATATCTAAATTATCCTAGGGTGATATTTTGGTGTTTTTCTGAAAACGTTCAATTTTTTTATGAATAATGAAAAAACACTGAGTTATCGTTTAAAACCAATTTTTTATTTAAAAATTTATTTATTTTATTTAAATTTATTTTAGGTCAATTTAGATATATAATACATATATAAGTTCATTTTAATTCATTGGAGTCAATTTATAATAATTTTATAAATATAAATATTTTATCGAACTTTTACCGTCTTTTACCCACCACCTAGGAGCATTTGAAAAATATCATAAAACATTATTTTACCACTTCTATAAGTATAATTTATAAAATCCAATAGATAATGTTATTATCAAGGAGTATAATTTGGTTCAATAAGATAAATATAATTTTTGGTGAAGAATAAGTTTTTACTTTTATTTACCACGATTAAAAGTAAATAGGTTAATTAAGGGTAAAAATGACATTATTATGACCCTAAAACATGTATTAATTCTATTGGATAAGTGTAATTAGACCAAAAAAACCTTAGGAAGAAAATATGACCCTTTAGGTCCACTTGGAATAGATTTAGATATTTATTATTATTTTATTTAATGAAGAGTTAAAAGAGTTAAAATCAAAGATTAATGAAAAAAAACTATTTTTAAAATAGGGTTATACATAAGATAAATTTGAATATAAGTATTAATTATAAATTTAAAATGATTTCCTAAGTAATGGTATTTTATTTATAATGTTTAGAGATTAAATATTTAAATTTATTAATGATACAATGATGATGCAGTAATTGCCTTATTAATTAAATAATCAAATAAATAGTATTAGAAATATTAAAATAAATATAATTTAAAAGTTTTTATGACATCCAATAATTTTATAACTGAATAAGACATGTAATTATTTATTCAATGTATTTTTTTATGTAATCAGGCTATTATTATTTTAACAAAAAACAAAAACAGAATAGTGTCAAAATTGACATAAAATAGTTTTTTTAAAAAAATATTATATTATTAATTGATAAAAAGGTCCTAGAAATATAAGGTTCGGCCAAATGTCTTATATAATAATTTATATGACATTAAGGAACCAATTGGGGTTCTATTGGAAGTATATAGTACGTTTCATAACCATATAGTGTAATAATACAAGAAGAGACTGTAAAAGTTAAATTATTTAACTTAGAGTTAAATCTAAATGATAAGGTTAAAATGGTAACCTAAACATGTCTAAAACCTATTGGTTGAGTGGTTTTAGACCCATACCCACCTTATACTATATTTAATATATTTTTGATCTATTAGAAACCGAAAATTATTTTATTATAAAATAATATTTTATGTTTTTCCTAAGGTTCCCCTCACCCCTCTTATAAAAGGGCACTCCCCCTTCACTCTAATTCACACCTTCTAAACCATTTGGATCGGCCAAAACCAGCCCAAATTACCTATAAACTATCCTACCTTAATCATATAGGTCCTATTTTCATCATAAAATCCAAAATAAGGATCCCTTTTGATCAAATCAAAAGGAAGAACCCGAAGAAGAGGTAATGATTTCACAACCATTTTTTAAATTCCTTTCTTCTTCCACTTCATTTATCTTTTTTTCCATTATAAAATAATAACTAAAGTATATTATATGTAATTTGATGTTATTATAATTATGGTACAACCCAATTCATTATTCTATCCACCCTTTGAATGACATGTCACCATACTTGCGTACGTTTGGTTTATCGTCTCCACGTCGTGGCGTAATTGTTATTCAATAAATTATTATATGGATGGGTATAATAATGATGATTATTTGATGTAAATAATAAATATAACATGATAATTATTCTTTGTATATGATGTAACATCCAATTATATATTATTTTAATATCAGAAGCATGATATTTTCGCTCGTGCGTACGTACGGATTACCATCTCTACGACATGATGAGATTCATTTCCAAGTTCACCATTCATTGACGATTATAAAAATATATATAACTAATAATTATGTAATATATGACATAATAATTCTACTGGGGATGTATATATATTTATATATATAAGTATTTATTTACTTACATATATCTTATTCACTGAATTCCATTCAATACTATGTGAAAACGGAAATAGTGTTTATGCGTACGTATGGACTACCGCCACCATAAACTGTGTTTTCCATTTCATTTATACATCTATTATAAATATTTGTTTTCTAAATATATATGATATATAAATCATGTTTTATATTCTGGAAATATTTAAATCATGATCTAAATAATACAATCAAGAGTAACAAGTAAATACATGTACAATAATGAAAGCGATTATTACCCGAAATATTAATATAACATGGAAATTATTATAATATTGGTATTATAAAGTCATAAATGAATAATGTATGATATCATAAATATTAATATGGTTCTTCTATAATTTATAAACATATTATATTCTTCATACAAGAGGTTAAACGCACCTTTGACTAAAGGAAAGTGAAAGGTAAGGGGTTTTTATCTCACTCCTTATTCCCGTGAGATTCATGCCATACTGCCACTATTACCAGTTGTGTGGTGTATGTACTGCCCATAATTGTATTCTTTGTGTAATAAAATTTAATTTATGTGTATTTACATATTCATTGTATGATACTTCTTTCATGGGGTGTATGTTTCGTATGTTTCCAAATCGGTAAAGGTTGATTCCTCAATCTCATTATTATCTGAGATTGTTTCTGTGTCATTACTTAATGGGACTTTATTATCATCCATATCCATTTTTCATAAAAATGATTTAAAAATGAATATTTTAAGGATTTTTGAAAGGTACTATTTATCAAGATAATAATTTTAAATGTTTTTAAGATTTATCATTCTAAATATTTTTAATTAATGTCCATTTTTCAAAATGATTTTGTGGATTTATTTATATGGACATGAATGATTTAAAATGATAATTCTTTTAAAAAGTTTCAAAGTGGTATGGGACACTTTGATTCAAAAATATCTTATAAATTAATTCATTTATAATTTTGTGACTTTTAAATGATTTTACAAAAATGATATTTCTCGCAAAAAGTTTTACTCATCATTTTCAACTATGTCACCATCATTTTATAGATATTATTTTTGATTGAGGTTGATTTATTATAATACAATATTCCATGTTGTATTGAATGTGTTATGATATTTTTGACTATGGATGTTCTATTTTTATACCATTCATGGTTTATGGTTAATGTAATTGACATTTCGTATGCTAGTTTTAATACGAATGTTATGTTATGTTTCAAATTTTTCATATGAGGAATGTAGTGGACTTAGTAAGTGATGGGTGCAGCCCTATATATCCCCTTGTGGAATTGGTAGGTCTCATGAGACAAACTAGTGTCTTGGCACAAGGCCTGGACAAAAAATTTAGTTGTAGTCTTGGAACGAGGCCTTGACTATGTGGTAATGATGTCCCATATTAGGTATTCCCTAATTGTGAAATATGTTATTACATGTGATTATTCAAATAGTAGAATATCCATGTTCATGTTTATATGGTAATGTTTCATTTATTTTTACCATTTTATGTAAAATTTTATGTCTAAAAAGGATGTTCTTTTAATTACACATCTTGCCTTAAATGTTTATAGCTTTCGCTAAATTATTTACCCTTATTGAGCATATGAGCTCACCCCTTTCTTATGTTTTATTTTCCCAGGATTCCAAGAACTGTATTATGATTTATATATAGGGATAAGATAATGGTAAAAATGGAATTCTCAAATAACTCTCTATTCTATGTTTTATGAATCAAATTTTATTGTAAAGTTAATGTATGTAATCTATTTTCCAAGACTGGTAAATTGATCGATCCTTCGGGACTTGATTCCTTGTAATCGTGCCAATGTATTAAAATAATGCACTAGATATTGGTAACTTGGGTAAGGGTGTTATAGTTGGTATCAGATGAAGTTTATCAATAACCTTGGAAGCTAGATTTATATAAACTCTTATTAGAGCACATAGCCCTAAGATAGACTTTGAGGATTAGTGTAGAAGGACTTCCTAAAATATTGGTAATGTAGAGATTTTGTGAGTTTTCCAAGAAAATACATCCCTATATAGATATGAGTAGGTAGAGGTGGATCTGGCATACATGTACTTATGGGTAAAACCTGAAAACACCGCTTTGAGCTATACTCGAATAGGAACTGGTGCACGACAACGGGCCTTGCTGCACTCTTGGTTATGACACTCCTAGGGGATATGCTTAAAATAATTCTCATTTTCATTACAAAAAACAATGAAGTGTTTATGCATATATATCTCCTCAATGAAAACAATTATGTGATTATGGATTATATACATAAACGGTTCAATTGACGTTAGGTATTTTACATGTTTGGAATTATGAATTTCAATTCATAAACTGACCTAGTGTATGCCATTGTTTAGAAATGGTGCCTAGTATAAGGGATGAGAACTCCAGAAATATGTATGATCCAAAGAGTAATAAGGGTCATATAATTAATGGTATTAAGTCAACATTTATAAGGGAAATAATCTCCCATGTATTCTCAACATATGTAGAAATAATATCATGTTCTAGTAAGATAAGTAAAGAATTCTCTGAGTCCTATGGGTTGGAAGGGAAATAGGAGAAGAAAAGGATGGAGAGAGAAAAATGGATAAAGGGAATAGGGGAAAGAAGGATTTTCCCAAATGTGATAAATGATGAAATAATCACCTTGGTAAATGATTCACCCTCAAATTTACCCATGAGATGAAGGTAGAACGGTCGTTTTAGTCTAGATTGGGTTGTCGAATCCACTGAGACCTAAGAAGATACATAAGACACACAACCTATAAGGTGGATTTTTGGCTATGAAGTGGCCAAATAGGTTAAGATTTTGGATGGTTTTAAAGAACACTAATAAACCTATGTAAATTCAATTAAATTAGAATGGGTTGATCTTAAGATTATGCTAGGGGTGGATTGAATGAATTTTACTTCTTAATACAACTTTGGTGTAATTAATTCTTGATGAATCCATTCTTCAAAATAACACTACCTTCATCATTTTCTGGTTTGATGCAACTAAAATAAATTACTAATTTACTACACACTTAGAGAACCAAACTCATGATGTCTAAAATTTATATGATCATTTTAGTAATTGGATTTAGCTTCCTCAAACACAGTGAAGATGAAGAGTGGAAATAACTGAAGAATGGAAGTCTTAAATTAGTTAACCAATCAACAAAAATTTGTTCATAAAATAGCATTGAATCCAGACTTTTCATATTCCTAAGATCAACCCATTAAAGGTTTATCCCCCCGTTTATGGTATACTCTCAATGGTGGACAGAAGATGGCTTACAAGAATAACATTGATGAAATTAAAACCACGGAAATAACGAGCACTCTTTCATGTCTGTGAACGAAATTCACACCTATGTGTGAACTAATTCAGCACAATAAAGATATATCACTGCGCTTTTTGAATATAATATTTTAATGAAGGAAATTGGGATGAATATAAGATAAAGATTTTTATTAAGAACAACGAGTACAAAAAGGAAACTTGCATGGAAATTGAAATGCTATTACAAACACAAAGTGGCAGCATAACATTATAATTGAACCAAACACCCTTGATCATCAAATACTCCAACACCACTACTTTATGTAAGAATTTTTGAGCCCTTTGGTCGAGCCTCCAATAGTAAAAGTCATCTAACTTGAGTATGGTAGGTCTAGGGTGGTGGAAAGTTTGTGGAAATAAGACATTCCACCCTTGACCCGAAAAGGAATCCAGCCTGGATCCACCAAACAGAGGCGCATGAAAAACCTTTTAGATGGCCGAATTTGGTTGGGAAAAATCAGACATAAATTAATCTCTTGATGTCCCATAACAGTTTGTAAAAGATCAGATCAAAATGAGTTATGTTTTTCGAGATATGGTTTAAATGGAGAGCTGTTTTTCTAGGCCGAAGATTCTACCCCGATTCTGATATACTATTTAGGCCGACTAAATAAAAATAATGGAGGACAAATTAGAATTGTATCATAAAGAATTATTTGTTACTATATATGTCTTCTAGCATCCCACAAATTTTGGGCTTCATTGGGCCTGTATTGGGGGCCCCAAATTCTCATCAGTGGCCTGCTGTCCAATTTGACTTCTCCAGAATTGTTTCATTTCATCACCAAATATATCCATCATCCTTTATGAATCATCCATTGATCCCTGAATGAAAAATATATAAATATATGTGAATATCCATTTCAAAAAATATAAAATTAATTTATGTATAATTACATTCCTTTGAATTAGATGACTCATTGGGCCTAAATTGATGTACATAAGGCCTGAAGTGCACAAATGATGAGAATGGATGTTCAAAATCAAAATCCACTGACTCAGGCCCATAAGATCAAAAATGAACATTTAATACCATTAAAATGTAATTAACATATGTTTTTTTATTGGATAATCACACCCCCCCCCAAACTTGATATTTGCTAGTCTCAAGAAAATAATTCAATGATTTTATTTGAATTCCATTTTTCAAACACATTATAAAAAACTGTGCTCACAATGTAAAATGGACACAAATATATCTATATAACCTATAAAAATAATTTAAAACAAGGTAATTTTAAAAGTGGATCTCAATCTCATGCCCATTCCTTTGATCAAATCCATCATCATAATTCATCCAACTCAATGAGGTGTAATTATGTGTTGTGAATCACAATAGATATGGTGGTTCATTTTCATTCAAGGGAAATCATGGAAGTTCTAGGTGGAATCACATTTAATCATAATATGAGTATTAATTTTTTTTTCTTTTTTTTCTTTTTTTCTTTTTTTGCAATCTTTCCATAGTAATTGAGATTGCAGTTAATCAAATTAACCCATGTAGCGAGACTTTGCCGATGACTTCCAGGCTCAAAGGCCTTAGGGAACCAAGTGAATCCCACATACTCGGGCATCATCTCGAGTTAACATGATCAAAAACAAAATCATATTACCATAAATAGAGATATAGTGAAAAACGCAGGGCTAGAAAACTCTAGATTCACGATCCCCAAGTGCTGAAAGTCTCACATTTTATCAATCCATTGTTATACGTGCATTTTTTTTAATACTCATATTATTCATAAAAATAAAACCATCCTATGCTATTTATCATGGGACACTGAGAATTCTAATTATTACCCCACGATCTAGAGGATGAGCATTGTAGCATTTTGATTTAATATATGAAGATAAAAATGATGAAAATTCTCATTGGACAACCAACATTCCAAAATAAATTATTTTATACTTATTCATGAATTTAATTAAGAGTAAAGGAAATAAAAATTATTTTATATGTAGTTTTAATGTGATAAATGATGTTATTATATGAATGATGAAGGAATTTTACTTCTTTTTTATCATTGTTTTTTAACAATCATTTTGTTTCCACACCCCAAATCTTATAATGAAACTGTACCAAGTTCCATAAAAAGAAAATTTAGAATGGGGTAGAGGAATAAAATGGGAGTTCAATAAGGAAATTGAAATATTAGGATCATGGAATGAAGTCACCTGGTGGTTGATGTCTGAATTTCTTTCCGCTCCAATTTAGTCCTTTGATATCCATGTCGCTTGCAGAGTTCCCTAGTGGAAAAAGGAAAAAAACAGACAAACAAAATTATATATATATATATATATATAATATAAGTATATATATAAAATTAAATAAACTCATGATACATTTATATTCTGTTTAAATTTTTTGGTAAGGTATTACTCAAGGATCACACCACGTGACACGAATGAATATGGTTCTCCCCTTTCTTACCCATGCCTACTAATAATTGAAGAATATGTCAAAAGTATATTATTTATTATTATTATTATTATTATTATTATTATTATTATTATTATTTAAATATAAAAATGATTAATTAATCTTATTTAAAAAATAAATATGATTTAGAATGATTAGAAACATGAAAACCATGGGTTGCCTCCTGTGAAACACTTTTGTTTAACGTCGTTAGACCGACATGGATCCTAAATCTATCAATTTTTTCTGGTTCATAGGTGGGATTAGTTAACTCAACCTCTATTTCTTGTTTATAGAATGATTCAATGAATGGTTTAAACCTATGACGATTGACCATGAAAATGTAACCACTTGTGGGATCTTGAATCTCTACTTCCCCATGGGGGTACATACTATGCACTATGAATGGAGATGGCCATCTAGACCTTAACTTTCCCTGGTGTAAATGATGTTTTGATCTATATCAGAGAACAAATTTTCCCAGTTTAAAATGCTTGACTTTGATATGCCTAGATTGGTAGGCTTGAACTCTATCTTTATTTATCCTTGAATTTTCATAAGCCTCCATCCTAAGTTCCTCAAGTTCATTATGATCTAATTTCCTCTTTTCATCGGCTAAAGAAATATCGAAATTCATTTTTTTTATTTCCCAAAATGACTTATGCTCAAATTCAATAGGTAAATGGAATGATTTTCCATAAACCATCCTATATGGGGACATTCCTAAAATGGTTTTATATGTGGTTCGATAGGCCCAAAGAGCATCTAAGATTTTCTCAGACCAATCTTTCCTAGAGGGGTTGAAAGTTTTTTCAAGAATTTGCTTAATGTACCTATTCGCTATCTCAGCTTGACCATTGGTTTGAGGATGGAATGCAGAGGACACTTTATGGGAAATACCATACTTAGACCTGAGTGAAGAGATTGGGCGGTTTCAGAAATGGTTTCCCCGATCACTGATTATAGCCCTTGGAATTCCAAATTGAGAAAATATGTTCTCTTTTAGAAATCGAATCACAAAATGATGATCATTGTATTTAGTGGGAATGGCCTTAACACATTTGGAGTCATAATCAACAACTTAGAGTACGTAGAGGTATCCCCTAGAGTGTGGGAAGGGACCCAAGAAATCAATTCACCAACAGTTAAATATTTCAACCACTAAGATGGGAGTGAGTGGCATTTGATTCCTTTTTGTGATGGACCCTACTTGTTGACACCTAGGACAACTTTGAAAAAATGTGTAAGAGTACCTTGAGAGGGTAGGCCAGAAGAGACCACACTGAAGAACGTTAGCAGAAGATTTCTTAGAGGAAAAGTGACCTCCACATGCCTCACTACGACAAAATTTAAGGATGGACTCTTATTTAGATTCTGGGACACACCTCCTAATGACTTAGTCAGGGCTGAACTTATAGAGGTATGGATCATCAAAAACATTATGCCTAACATCAGAATGGAATTTCCTTCGAGCTTGAGTCCCTAAGTATTTTGGAATTACTCCCTTAACTAAGAAGATGGCTATGTCAGCATACCAAGGGAAGTTACTCAAAGAGTACATGTGTTCATTAGGAAATGAATTATATATTAAAAGGTGATTCGAGTTGTCTTTGATTTCCATCCTAGAGAGGTGATCGTCTACAACATATTCAACACCATTTTTATCCTTGATTGTGAGGTCAAATTCTTGTAAGATAAGGTCCCACCTAATTATTCTAGCCTTAGAATATTGTTTTTGGAAGAGGTATTTTAGTACAGAATGGTCAGTGAACACAGTGATGGGGGATCCTAAGAGGGAAGACCTAAACGTCTCTAAGTAAAACACAATACCAAGTATCTAATTTTCAGTGGTGGTGTAGCTGATTTGGGCATCATTTAAGGGTTTTCTTACATAAGAAATGACTTAAGTATTTTTATCACAACATTTTCCAAACATAGCTCCTACAGAAAAGTCACTGGAATCACACATAAGTTCAAAAGGAAGGTTCCAATTTGTAGATTTCATGATGGGGGGAGAGGTGGGAGAGGATTTGAGGGTTGATAATGAACCCTCACATATTACTGTCCAAACAAATGGAGCATCCTTTCCTATTATATCACAAAGGGGACGGGATATTGAACTAAAATCCTTGATGAATATTCTATAAAACCCAGCATGTCCTAAGAAAGTCCCCACTTCCTTGATTGTTTTTCTTGATGGAAGGTGATGACTGATGTCAACCTTGGCTTTACCAACTTCAATCCCCCTGCCTGAGATCAGATGGCCTTGAACTAGTCCTTATTTAACCATGAAATGCCATTTTCCCCAGTTTAGGAAAAGATTATTTTCTTCACATCTTGAAAAGACTCTCCCCACATTCCTCAGACATCCCTCAAATGTATCCCCAAACACAGGGAAGTCATCTATGAAGACCTCTAGAAATTCCCCTACCATGTTTGGGAAGATTCCCATCATGCATCACTGGAAGGTTCCAGGAGAATTTCATAAACCAAAGTGCATGTGTTTGAAGTCAAAGGTGCCAAATTGACATGCGAATGTAGTCTTCCCTTGATCCTCTAGGGATAAATCAACTTGATTATACCCCGAGTACCCATCTATGAAACAGTAGAAGGCATGACCTGCCACTCTCTCAAGGACTTGGTCAATGAATGGTAAGGGGAAATGGGCTTTCTTTGTGAATGAGTTTAGCTTCCTATAGTCAATGCAGGCCCTCCATCCACTAATCATCCTTGTTGAAGAATATCTCCATCCTTATTGTTATCACTGTGATTATAGCCTTTTTTAGAATCACTTTGATTGGGCTGACCCACTCACTCTCAGCTATGGGACATATGATACCTGCTTTTAACAATTTTAGAAGTTATTTCCTTACTACCTCCATGATATTAGGATTGAGTTGTCGTTGAAGTCGATGAAATGTCATTGAATCAGATTCTAGAACAATTCTATGAGTCCATTAAGTGGGATAATCCCAGGAATATCATACAGGGTCCAACCAATGGATTTATTATGTTTCCTAATGACATCTAGAAGCATCCTCTCATGATTGGATTCAAGGGAAGAAGAAATGACAATAGGATGTGTTTGATTGTCCCCTATGAAGGCATACATGAGTGCAACGGGATGTTCCTTCAATTCAAGCTCAGGTCAGTTCATAATTTCAGAAAAAGATTGGGAAATTGGATCAAGATCAATTTTATTTCCTAATGTTTTAGATAGTATTGATTCCCCACACGTAGACGTTTCAGCTACTATATTGTCTTCATCTGATTTAGGGAAGGAAGATTGATTGGTCTCCATGAATGTGGTTTCTTGAAAGGTTTCAATGATTGTTGGACCTAAGACATCATTATAAGAGAAATTTTAAATTGATTCAATCTATGTAGATAAACTTCCTTCATATGAGAAAAGTAAATCAATCTCATCTTGACTTAAACATTCATCAATTATTACTTGATGTTCTATGGATTCATTATCAATGCTTCCTATCATGTTTACTTCATGAATTTCTTCATCATCCCCTATTTGTGAGATTTCATTACAGATGTTCATGTCTAGACTCATGTTCCCAAAGATGATGGTCATGTTTCCATTTCGTACTCGGATAACAGAGTTAATTTTTGCAAGGAAAGGATGACCAAAGATGATTGGGGTTTGTTCATAGTTTCCTATGTTTGGATGGTTGTCAAGGACAATGAAGTCAGTAGGGTAGATGATGTTTTCATCCTTTACTAGAACGTCCTTTAAAATCCCATTTGGAACCCTAATGCTACGATCAACAAGTTGAACTATGATAGAAGTGGGTTGGAGTTCTTCTAGGACTAATTAGAAGTACACAACATATGGGATGAGATTGACACTAGCACCTAGGTTACACAATGCCTTGACAACTTTTCTCCCTCCTAGTTAAACATTTATATAAGGGAATCATGGGTCCTTCAACATAGAAGGAATGGTCCCTTGAATGGTAGTACTAACATTATCATTCAAAAGGACTTGAATTTTATGTGAAAATTATCTTTTAAAAGTGCATGTGTCCTTAAGGTACTTTGAGTATGCAGGTATGGTTTGGATTGTATCGAGAAGAGGAATGTTCAAATGGACTTATGAGACGACTCATCTCAATGTTTCACTCAATTCAGGTACAGTTTTCCACCTCATGCATTGAGGAAATGGTGCAGGTTGTGGTTTTTTTGTTGAAGAGTAGTTTATTTGACAATGTTATCGTGTTTTTCGGTTTGAGAATTTGGTTTAGTTGAATTTTCATCCATGATTGAATCTTCAGGTTGGTTCTCAATTAGTTTTTCAGGTTTCTCAATTGATTCCAACTTCTTAAACCAGTCACATCCTTTAGTTGTTCATGAGTTTTTTGTGTTCAACATGACTCTCCCCTTGAAGTTGAGGATGGAACCTCCTGAGTAGGCATGGGTGCCTTTCCAGTTTTGATGGTTTTAAGTTCTTGTTTTAGTGAAGAGACTTCCGAGTTCATCCTCTCTATTTGTTTGCACAGTCCTTCTAGTAGGCTTTGTGGAATAGTTTGGGATGGTGCTTGAGAAGATTGGTTTATCCCTGGGGGATATTTTGGAGGTGGGATGGTTTGTTGAAAATGGACCGGTGGATGTTGGTATTGGATACATTGGGTTTGGAAATGGATATGGGATTGGTAGTTCTAATGGGGTTAAGTATTTTGTCCCTGTGGTTGGCTAGGTTGTTATTTATCATTCCAACAGAAGCCCAGGTGGTCATTATACCTTGGGTTGAACATGTTTTGGTATTGAGGCTTTTGAAAGTTCAAAGCATTTACATTTGTTGGGGTTCCTCATAAAATAACATCTTTGATGGATGGAATGGTTGGGCAGTTGTCTGTCTTATGGTCATGTTTGTCACAAGTTGTGCAAACAAGGTCTAAAGTTTATATTTTGTGGACTTTTCTAAGGTCTATCTGTTCAACCTTCTTAGAGAGTGCTGCGAGTTTAGCCCTAAGGCTTTCCTCTTCTCTATGTGTATGAATTCCAATATTTATTTGTGGCTTTTTAGAATAAGGTAATGTTCCCTATTTTTGGTTTTGTTTAGAAAGGCTTTCTAGATACTCATAAGCATCATTTGGGGGTTTGTTTTTAAATGTTCCATTACACATCATGTCGATGAATTTTTTATTCCCTGGACCCAACCCTTCATATATAATTCTAACATTTCCAGATATAGAAAAACAATGGTGTGGAAAAATGTTTAGAGTGTCTTTGAACCTCTCCCATGTTTCATCTAATGGCTCTCCCTCTTTTTCAAAAAAGTTTGGGATACTCTTTTTAAGTGAAATTGTTTTGTGGTGGGGAAATTATTTTTTGTATAATTCTATTTGTAATTGGTCCCATGAGTGGATTGATGTAGGTATCATGTTTTTTAGCCAATTTTTATCTCGATCCAACAATTAAAAAGTAAGGAGCCTCATTTTATCTGATTCTAGTTAATGAGGGGGACACATGGTTTCTACAATGTCATTGAACTCCTTAACATAAAGGTAGGGCATCTCGGACTCCATCACGTGTAAAGATGGAAGGTGGTTTGGAACATGGGGATTAAAGATGTAATTGGAATATCTCAGGTAATTGTGTCTAATTCATGAGGGGGAATTGGTCCAAGATGGAGTGAGGTAGTCATTGATGGTTTGATCGACTACATTCCCTAGGTTTCAAGCTTCTTGGTTTTGGTTCCCCAGTTGATTTCCCATAGGATTTACAATTTGATTTCATGGAAGACCCACAATTAAAATTGGTTAAATTTTTGATTCTGGAGTATTATGAAGATTAGGATATAATGTATACAATCCCCTATGTTCAACTGACTCCCCTATCCTAGGAAATTCAACCCTAACTAGTCTATTTGAATTTTCATGGGTGTTGGTGGACATGCGCCAAAAAACGAGAAAGGGACATGATAAGAGATCTTAGGTGAGAATTGAAGAATAGAGGTGAGGAAAAATGGTTTTTGGCCAGTGCTACTTAATTGGTACCCGTAAACGGTGCCAAAATTTGATTCACCCTCAAATTTACCGAAGAGATGAAGGTAAAATGGTCCTTGTAGTCTATATTGGGTTGTCGAATCCACAGAGAGCTAAGAAGATACCAAAGAGAGACAACCTAAGAGGTGGATTTTTGGCTGTGAAGTGGCCAACGAGGTTCTGATTTGGGATGGATTTAATAACACTGATAAACCTAAGTGAATTCAATTAAATGAAAATTGGTTGATCTTAATATTTAATAAAGGGGTGGATTGAATGAATTTTACTTCTTTAGACAACTTTGGTTTAATTAATTCCTGATTAATCCATTCCTAAAAATAACCCTACCCTCATAATTTTATAGTTTGATGCAACTAAAAAAAATTAATAATCCCCTAAACACGTAGAGAACAAAATTCATGATGTCTCCAAGTTATATGTTAATTTTAGTAATTGTATTTAGCTTCCTCAAACACAGTGAAGATGAAGAGTGGAAATAACTGAAGAATGGAAGTCTTAAATTAGTTAACCAATTAACAAAAAATACTTCATAAAATAACATTGAAACCTGACTTTTCATATTCTTAAGATTAACCCATTAATGTTTTATCCCTCCATGGATTATATACTCTCAATGGTGGGCGGAAGACGGCTTACAAGAATTAGATTGAAAAAATTAAAACCGCGGAAATAACGAGCACTCCTCCGTGTGCGTGAACGAAATTCACACCTATGTGTGAACTAATTCAGCACAGAAAAAGAGATATCACTGTACTTTGTGAATAAAAAGGTTTAACGAGTGAAATAGGAAGAATAGAAGACTAATATGTTGATTAAAAACCAAGAAGTACAAAAAGGAAACGTACATGGAAATTGAAATGTGATTACAAACACAAAGTGGCAGCATAACATTACAATTAAAAAAAACACCAAAGATCATTAAATCCTCCAAAACAACTTCTTTAAATAGGCATTGTTTTGCCCTTGGGTCGAGCCTCCAATAGTACAAGTCATCTCACTTGAGTATGGTTGGTTCAGGGTGGTGGAAAGTTTTTGGAAAGAAGACATTCCACCCTTGACCCGAAAAGGCATCCAACTTGCATCCACCAAATAGAGGCACATGAAAAACATTATAGATAGCTGTATTTGGGTGGTCCATAGAAGAAATAAATTAATCTGTGGATATCCTGTAACATTTTGTAAAATCTCATCTCAAAAGGAGTTATGGTTTTATAGATATGGTTTAATTGGTGGACTGTTTTTCTGGACAACAGATTCTGGCCCTGATTTTGATATACTATTGGGGCCGCCTAAATAACAGTCATGGAGGACGAATTAGAATTGGATCCTGAGTAATTATTTGTTACTATATATGTATTCTATAATGCCACAAAATTTGGGCTTCATTGGGTATGAATTGTGGGCCCCACATTCTCATCAGTAGCCTGGTGTCCAATATGACTTCTCCGGAATTGTTTCTTTTCATCTCCAAATATCTCCATCATCCATTATGAATCATCCATTGATCCCTGAGTGAAAATTGTTTAAATTTAAGTGAAGATACATTTCGCAACATATAAAATTAATGTATGTATAATTACATTCCTTAGAATCATGTGACTCATTGGGCCTAAATTGGTGTACATTAGGCATGATGTGCACAAATGATGACAATGGATGTTCAAAATCAAAATCCACTAACTTAGGTCCATAATATCAAAATTTAACATTTAATACCATTAAAATGTAATTAACATATGTATTTGTATTGTATAATCATTAAATGTATGAATTAAATGGGTGTTTGTTATAATTATGGTGAAAAAGGACAACAAGTAAGTTATTACAAGGGTAAGAAAAAGTTTTCAAATGTAACCTACTTCATCTGCAAGGTGTTGGGACACTACGAGAATAAATGTACGAGTCATAAGAGTATACCGAAAATGATGTTATTGGATATTAATAATTTTATGATACTACCTTAGATGAAGATGACTGACTAGTGTTCTTATGTTGTTATTATAGAGTTATTTCATTTGAGTGTTTTATCTACAGTATATTGGTTATATGAATTATAGAGATAAATAAAGATTGTTCAATAGTACTATTTTATTGAGGATTTTAGATTATATGGTTCTATGAAAAGTGGTTTACTATTAACCTACACTTTTTGAAAAAATACATGGTTGAAGGAAATGTAATCCTTAATATGGTCCTGATAATGAGGTAGTGATTTTCAAAAAATAGATAATTGATTCAGATAAATTAAATTGGATATTCTTGACTCCCATGAAACTAATTAATGATTTGTATATTTAATCATTGTTGGAGTTTACAACATTTTTGGATAGAATGAGTATATCCAGTATTCAATAAGGAATAAGCGAGCATGAATGTAATCAATATGGTTTTATGGTATTTCAAGAAGTTGCAGTTTTTTAATAAAATACACGATGAAGGTGTTCACATTTTATTACCAGGAAAAAAGGATCTTCAATGTGTTTATCTTCCTTATAAATTCTGGACTAAGAGTTTTGATATAATTATTTTGCATAGGTCTAAAGTTTGGAATGGATTTAGTTTAAAATTGGATACTATTGTTATGGTTATTTTTGGATTGTCATGAAAGGACAACCCAGAAGTCGGGTGACAACTAGTCGCGTCTGATAAGGCCGCGAGATGTAAACCCGCAACCGAAGAGCGACAAGGGTGCATCACCTACGACGGGACTACGTGATGTACTATTTTGTATAATTTATCTTTTTTTAAATAGTCTGATAAATGAAGTATAAATTCTTTATTTTTGGAACCCTATACAATTAGGATAAGTATATTTTTTATGAAATCTTTTGGAGTGAAAGATGAGTTTGTGGTAAATATTAGTTAATGGATGGAAATCTACTTGAAATGTATACATTTATTTTCTTCTCTTATTAAATGAAGAAATAAATTATTAATATTTAGGTAAGGCGTCTTAAAACCAAAAATGTGTTATCCTAATACCTTACGTTTTGTTGAACTGATGGTATTTTAAAACATCGTAGATTGGTCGATTTGAGGCCCACAATTCTACAATTGTTTATGATTGATGACCTCAATCTCTTCCTATAAATATTTATGTTTTACCTCCAATTATGATTCCCTAATTTCCACCAATTTTCTTCTAATCGAGATCATAATTTGGTGTTGACTTTTTCATTCCCCATTTTCTCTTATTAAGACTATATTTTATTAACCTAATTTTTTATGTGGGTTTTCCCACAATGGTATTTTCTATTTTCAAAATTTTATTTTTTTAAAAAAAATTCAAATTGCGAAGATGTAATTTATTGAAGGAGGAAAGAATGTAACACCCCACGATTTCAAAGTACGTTATTTTTTCAAAATATTTCAATAACTTGCAATACACGCAACACCGAGTTCAAACGCACCACAACATATCAAACTAGCCGTTCAAAAGCAGATATGAATCGTATAACTGAATTTTGAACTTTATATAATCCTTATAATTTTTGAATCCATATTATTAGTTTTTTAGACATAATTTAAGAAAATATTCATTTTTTAAGATAAAAGAATTATTTCTCAAAAAATGAAATTTTACTGCCTTTTAATGGAGAAACCTTTTAAAATCCAATATTTGAAAGTTTCATATATTCATTTTGACAAAATAAAATTCTTCTTTAGAATTGGGACATAAGAATTTTGTTTCAATATATTTTTAATGTTTTTTTGATAACTTTCATATTTGTGTGAATAGTAAAAAATAATATATTTTATCTAAAAAAACTTTTTTAATCAAAATAATTTATAGTGTTGTATTATACATTTTAATGTTTCGGAATTATAAAAAGATTATATTTTTACCCTTTCATCCATTTTTGGTCATTGGAATTAATTTTACATTGAAATTATACATAAACAAGTGTCAGTCTTTTGATAGTTAATGTTTCTTAAAAACACACAATTTGTTTTCACAAAAAAAATTAATTTTAAATGAATAAAATATACTTCTATGTTTTGAATTTGGTAAAATAGACTTCATTTTTGGATTTGGAATATCTAAATTAGCCTAGGGTTATGTTTTGGTATTTTTCTAAAAACGTTCAATTTTTTATGAATAGTGAAAAACCATTGAGTTATCATTTAAAAACATGTTTTTATTTAAATAATTATTTATTTAATATAAATTTATTTTAGGTCAAAATAGATACATAAAACCTATATATGTTCATTGTAATTCATTGGAGTCAATTTATAATAATTTTAGAAATAAAAAAATTATTGAACTTTTACCATCTTTTACCCACCTCAAAGAAGCATTTGAAATTTTTTATAAAACTTAATTTTACCTCTGCTGTGAGTTTAATTATGAAAAGCCTAGAGACATGGTTAATATAAATGGGTAAAATTTGGTTCAATAAGATAAACATAATTTTTGGTGAATAGTATGTTTTTACATTTATTTACCACGATTAAAAGTTGATAGGGTAATTAAGGGTAAAAATGATATTATTATTATCCTAACACATGTAATAATTATATTGGATAAGTTTAATTAGACCAAAAACAATATTAGGAATAAAATATGACCCTGAAGGTCCACCTGGATTTGATTTAGACATTTATTATTATTTTATTTAAAGAAGAGTAAAAATAGTAAAAATCAAATTTTAATAAACAAACCATTTTTAACATAGGTTTATACATGAGATAAATTCCACTATTAATATTCATTAGAAATATAAAACGATTTCCTACATAATTATATTTTATTTATAATTTTTTGAGATTAAATAATTAGATTTATTAATGACACAATGAAGATGCAGTAATTACCTTACTAATGAAAGAATCAAATAAATTGTATTATAAATATTAAAATAAATATAATTTCAATGTTTTTATAAAATCCACGAATTATATAGGTGAATATGACATTTTAGGATTGATTCAATGTATTTTTTTCAATGTAATCATGCTGCTATTATTTAAATAAAATAAATACCAAATAGTGTTAAATTTGACATAAAGTAGTTTTTTAAACAAATATTACATTATTAATTGATATAATGGTACTAAAAATATAAGGATAGGCCAAAAGACTTATATAATAAAATATATGACATTAAAGAACCAATTGAGGTTCTGTTGTCAGTATATAGTAAGTTAATTATCCATATATTTTAAGAATACAAGAAGATATGGTAAAGGTTAAATAATTTATCTTATAGTTAAATCTAAATTATAAGGTTCTAATCATGTCTAAATCATATTGGTTGAGTGGTTTTCGACCCATCCCCACCTTATTCATTAATTAATTAATTTTGGAGCCATTAGAAACCGAAAATGATTTTATTATAAAATAATATTTTATGTTTTTCTTATGGTTCCCCTCACCCCTCTAATAAAAGGCCACTCCCCCTTCACCCTAATTCACAACTTCTAAGCCATTTGGATCGGCCAACCCCTACCCAATACCCTATAAACTAACCTACCTTAATCATAGAGGCCTTATTTTGATCAGAAAGCCAACCTATGGATCCCTTTTGATCAAATCAAAAGGAAGAACCCGAAGAAGAGGTACTGATTTCACCACCCACTTTCAAGATCCTTTCTTCTTCCACTTCCTTTTAATTTTGTTGTTTCCATTATTTAATAATAACTCCAGTATATTCGATATAATTTTATATTATTATAATTATGGTACAACCAAATTCATTATTTTATCCACCCTTTGACTGACATGTCACCATACGTGTGTATGTATGGCTTAACGTCTCCTAGTCATGGTGTAATTGTAATTAAATACATTATTATTTGGATGGGTATAATAATGATTTTTATTTTATGTAAATAATAAATATAAGATGATAAGGATTCTGTATATATGATATACAATCCAATTATATATTATATTAATATCAAAAGAATGATATTTTCACTTGACCGTATGTACAGAATACCGTCTCCACGACGCGATGAGATTCATTTCTGAGTTCACCATTCATCGACAATTATGAAAATATATATTACTAATAATCATGTAATATATGACATAATATAGCTACTGGAGATATATATATATATATTTATTTATAAGTATTTATGTACTTACATATACGTTATTCACTTACTTCCGTCCAGTACTATAGAAAAATGGAAACAGCGTTTATGCGTACGTATGGACTACCGCCTCCATAAACGGTGTTTTCCATTTCATATATACGTATATTAAACATATTTTATTCTAAATATATATGATATATAAATCGTGTTACATATTTTTTATGAATTTAAATCATGATCTAAGTGATATGGAATGGGAATGATTCAATTATAAGAAACCAACAATGTATAAAAGAAAGACCTAGATGAATCAGATAGTGAAACTATTCATCTATTCAATATCATTGAATGAATATGTGAAGAACCTGATATTCCATGTGATTTTGGTACTACTAATGGTGAATAAATTGAAAAAAATCCAAAAGATGATTATTTACATAATAAGGAATTTTATTTGAAAATGGATGAGTAAAATAACTCTAATGATATCCCGATCCACGTACCAAAAATGGAAGTCAAAAAGTTGGAATGTTTAAATAAAACACTTCTAGAAGAGGATAATTATTAGAGGGAGATTAATGATTCCCATGATGAAGAGAATTATAATTTGTATAAAAAGATTTAAAAACTCAAATATAATGATAAGGGGAATAAACGATGCTCATAAAATACTCATAGTCTCAAAGGCATGAATGATGATCTTGCAACAAAGCTATCAGAACTAGTTTAAGAGAACCAAAAGATACAAACAGAAGAATTCATGTTCTTAAAATTATATTACACATGATTAATTTAAAATAATGGACCAATGGGACATTTTGGATAAGCTCACCCGTGAATCGGATGAGGATATGAGTAGTGGAATGAATCTCAAAGGAGAACATAATTCTTATCTTGAATCAAAGGATATAAAGATTCAATGACTATGACAATAGCTAGAATTAGTGAATAAAAAAATTAGAGAATTTTAATTAAAAAGTTAAGAAAAAATTATTGTATTTTATGAATTTATTATTTTGTAATCCTTTTGTAGGTGATGATGAAATGAAAAGAGAATACGCTATTCCCAAGGAGAAACAAGAATATATTTTTTCATCTCAGAGGTTCTACAATTTGGGTAATAACGATATTGGATATTATGAACCATCTCCCATTAATGATAAGACAAGACTTGTGAACAGTTCCAAAAAATATTAAAAATCCTATAGATACAAGAAATAAAAGTAAAGTAGTATTTATAAGAAGTAATGACATCATATACTGTTTTTTAATATTTTCAAGCATACATCACATTTTTCTTCATAGGATTTGGAATATATTTCATGCATTGAATATTGAAATATTTTTAAATTTTAGAGTAAGAATATTAATCCTGATAAATATGAAATAAGTGTCTCTCATATGAATGTATCTAAAAAATTCTACTATTATAGTGGAATGGGACACCCCATGTGTGTGTTTGAAGAAACCTATGTTCTTAATTTCTGAAGAAAAAATGAAGATGTATCAACATCTCAACCATAAAATCATGACATGAGGTGTGATTTTAATTGGCTATATGTCTTAATTTTTGGAATTTAACAAGATATTACAGAAGGTAGAAATAAACGAAGAAAATGGAAGTCGAAAGGATCCCCCCCAACTCTAGTGGTGTATATTGAGAAATTATCTATTGGATGTCAAAATTATAATTCCAAAAAAATATTTAAATTATTGCAGGGAAAAAAATAAGTTCAAATAATGGTTTGTCAATCTACTTTTAGGTTTCATTCAAAAAATATCTATCAAAAATCATTAGAACATACATGTATGAAAAAGGTATAAGCTACTCTAGTTGTGAGATGAAAAATTTTATGTTACATAAAGGACTCACTCCCATCACATATGATTAATTTTACTCAGGTGATTGAAATATAAAAAATGAGTAAATAATATATATGGTGAAATTTATATTTCATGATAAAACTTGAAAATAGACAGTAAGAGAAATATCCCTACAATGGGAGAAGATGCAAGAGGATAATTCCATTGGATATATTCTTTCATAAAGAACGAGTCATGAAAAATTGAATACACGTGGAACCTAAAAGAAATAAATTTATACTAGAGGGTATAAAACTCAAATATTAAAAAATAAATAACCCACAGAAACCAATAATCATAATAATAATATGAATGAGGGTAAAGAATATTTACTCAAATTTTCATAATAGTTGATGGTTTATGGGTAGTTGGAAGAAGAACATAAAGAGTGCAACGCTTTGGATGATACCACCATAGGGTTGATCCATCAGGATGAACCACAATCCTTTTATTTAGGACTTAAGAGAATATCCTCTCACATTGTGTATAAAATCTATTATCTGATATTTCATGTGTTTCAGGGTAAAAGAGATATATTATATATGGGGAAGTGACATCAATATGTGAAAAATGGGGATGTGATGTGCTTCAGAATTTCAAATAATTCAAATTAATCACAAGAGATGAAGAATTAATATGGCTGAATTTATATAAATGATATAATGGTTTATGGATTCTAGAAATGTATGAAATTAATTTAGCTCAATGGATAGTGATTGTGTTGTTATCTTTAGCCTTTTTTCCTACACCGAGTATTGACTCCATAGGATTAGTGGGTTTTATGTCTTATTACAAAGTGCATCGAGAGAATAAATGATGGAGGATAAGTAGAATGTATGTTGGTCTAAATTTTGTGCCAGATATTAGGATGAGTTGCACATAATATGGTGAGAACTGTATCTTCAATAAGATGGAAGATCTCAATGGGATATAAATGATGAAAGTTTATGTTGTCTAACATCAAGAAGACATATTGGGGGACATACAACAAAAACTCATGTATTTAATGATTTAATATTTTGATCTAAAAGTATAATATTAGCTAACTATTTTTAGGATTCCAAGAAATTGTGAGAGATTATTGGAAATGATTCAACAAGAGGCTAGCAATGTAGTTCAAAACAATGATGTTGTTGTACTAGAGAATTATTAGAATCTACAACAATACAGTGGAAATTTTTTAGTGATAGTGATGAGGAGGTATGAATATCAGTGGGATTTGTAGTGGAAAATGATGATTCATAAGAAGATACAGATTATTAATAAGATGAAGTAGATGGATATCAGAACCGAGCTCAGGATATGAATGAATATCTTGAACGAATAGAAATGAATCAGTCATGGTAGATTGTTTTGGAACTAAAAAAAGAATGTCATTATGGATAAATGGTTATTTTACAAAACTATTAATGAAGATGGCATCATGATTTAAAACAAATAATGAATTGTGTATAAAGTGTATTCCTAGATAGAGGGTATTGATGTTGATGAGACATTTTAACTTATTGTGAGGATAGAGACAATCAGATTATTCTTCTCAAAATTAGTATAAACACACATCAATTATTTCCAGATAGACATTATGTCATCATTTCCAATTTGGGTTCTTGATGAATAAGACTAAATTACGGATAAATATGGTTTTCTCTTTCATGACAATAAGAATTTAGTTTGTCAGTTGATGAATTCTATAAATGGTATGAAGCAATCACTTTGGGCATCTTATTCAATCCTTGATCTGTTTTTGAAGAAGATCGATTTTCAACGTGGAAGAGTTTATTGAAATAAATATTTCAATGATGATAGTAATAAAAGGATGATGATGATGGTATATGAAAATCACCTAATCATCAATGGATTGGATGAAGCATTTTGGATACAATTTTCTAAATTCATGAAAATTGTGTTTGAA
Source organism: Viscum album (assembly GCA_963277665.1). Taxonomy (NCBI): domain Eukaryota; kingdom Viridiplantae; phylum Streptophyta; class Magnoliopsida; order Santalales; family Viscaceae; genus Viscum; species Viscum album. The sequence continues at coordinate 273,029,419 of OY728129.1, read as the reverse complement.
ATGTTAGTGATTGGTGAAATGACATTTTTCATGATTTATAGGTAACATATTGAAATATTGGGACATTAATTTAAATTTCAAAATATACAAAGGTAGTTTTAGAATATTTTGAAGGGTTACTTCCTAAGAGATGACCAATCTGGATGCTACCCGTATAAAACATTCATGGGATGGTTAAGGGTAATCGGTTAATGTCATTTAATACAGGTATATAATTGGATGCATGTGGTAATTTATAGAAACATGACTAAATATTATTTTTTACACTTTTCATGAATCATGTATTTTGATAAATCACAAGGAACTCCACTTTATTTTAGTAAAAAATTACGCTCAGGTATATAAAAGGAATATGAGAATTCAGTTGGATGTATAATGAAAAATCTAATCAAGAATTATTGGGATATACAAATGCAGACGGGGCAGGACCAGTAGTTATATGAAATCAATGTCCGGATGTGTTTTCAATATTGTAGGACTGTGTATTTATAGGGAATGTAAGAAAAAAATTTCATTTCATTTAAAATCACAAAAGATCAATGTATTGCAGCTACACAGTCATACACAAAGCTAATGTGGATGAAGAAGCAACTTTTTGGTATAAGAATAGAAGTGAAATCTTCGATTAGAGTTCATTTCAATAATTACTGTGGTATAAGTCATATAAGAAATTAATTCCATCACTCAAGGATAAATCATATGGAAATAAAGTATAATTTCATTATTGATAATTTTGAATAAGGGATTGTGAATTCAGAGTGTGTTCTTACCGAACTACAGGTTGCAGACATTATGTAAAAGGCCATACCCATAGAATCTTTTCAAATGAACTGACTGGTATAAGTGTTCAGTTAACTCCCCACACATGAAAAAGTATGAACTTGGGAACCCATATACATGTGGTTTGGTGTGATTTTACCTTATTTTCTTATCTGGGTTCCTAAACCTATTACAGACCACACTGGTGTGACCTTTAGGATCATCAATGAAGTGGCCTTCAGGTTTATTGATAAAGGGGGGGGGGATTTTGGCTATAGAAGGGAGAAAATGTCTATATATAAGGCAAAGGGACAAGATTATGGGTGAATTATCGATATATTGGGGAGAAGTGAGATAGTGGGGGTTTTAAATCTAAATATTCGAATGGTGATTTATTAAAGGATGCATATCAAAAAAGAAGATGTTTGTGATGAAAGAAGTTAGATGGATTTTAGAATAAGGGGATTCATTGATGAACTTGTTATTTGACTCTTTTTTCTCACACTGTGAGAAGATCATGTGTTCTTAGATTATATGTTCAGAAAAAAATTGATTGTGATCTTAATTGTATGAAACGAATGGTAGTTGAAGATGGAATTATATTTCAAAAGCTATCAAAATGTGAACATATGTCAATGAACCTAAAGAAGATATTGTTGGGGGAAAATTCCTCAATGTAACATTGGATTGATAATTTTTTTTGAAAAAGTGGGTTTCCAAGGTATATTGTGGTGTCAACATAGATTTTTGATAGAATATGTTGAAAAAGATCCAAGACAATTGAATGGATGACCTGGAAGAGGTACAAAAAAGTACGTATACAAGGTGATGTCGATTCCTAGTCTTTTCCAAATTTTTTGTCTCCCAAATTGGGTGATTTTACTGCATTGAAAAAAGTTTATTTCCATGATGTCCTTATGAAATTATTGAAAAGACATGAATTTTTTTGAATAGTGGGCTTCATAAAGGGTGTTTCTGGAAGGTTTGAAGAATCTGGTAGTGGGATCTACGAGTACCATGAGCATCACGAATGGTGAAGCTGAGGAGAATCATGATTGTAACATTTTAGTGACACTAAGGTTTGGAAGGATTCTCCATGACTACGAAAATCATCACAAAAGAGAAATTTCAATGGTGATCCTTAATAACGGGGGAATCACGTTGGAATATGGGAGCATCATGAACTGGTGATGATGTGTCCATTAAGGTTCGAGTGTTGGTGGAAAAGCCTATAAATAGGAATATACCCCTTAATAAAATTATAAATACTTAACAATGATCTTTAGCCTCCAGGTTCATGAAGGGGGTTTGGGAAATAGGTTCACATAGGTGGTTTGCAATTGTTGTCTGTGAAGGATTTTAATGTGAAGAAGTTCCTGGAGGGTATGATAGCCAACCAAATGTTCTTATAATCACCAAAATAAAATAATTTAAAAGGATATATAATATTCATGAATATAAGGTTCTTTATAGAGGATATATGAGATTCGTGAAAGTGGTGTTCTACACGAAGGCAATGTGAGAATCATGAAAGGATGGTTCTCCACATTTTCTACTTGATCTTCGTAATAGTGATTGTTCAGGAATTAAATGAGTCTTGCAAAAGTTGTTTAGAAGGAATTTCCTAGTATATCATTGGTAAAGTTATATTCCTCTATTGGTTGAATGTGGAACTTTAAAAGATAATTCATATATTCATGAGTAAGAATTAATTAGTGATAATGAATGGACCTAAAAGTTCATAAACTGTGGGTGAATCTATTTCAAAATTAGGTTGCGAAGGAACTAGAGGAATTCAATCCATTCCACAGATAGTATGTTTGATAAAGTTACATTGGATGTGACATTTTATAATGTAATGATTAGAACCTAAACCTTTCAATGGCATGAACATGTATATAGAAATGATAAATCTTGATCCATCATTATGGGCCATAATCCATAGTACATTTCGCACAACCATCACATACCCATTGTATAAAAATTCGATGTTCCTAAGTGAGGGTTATTCCAATAAAAAAAATACATCCTTATGAATTATTTCATGAATTACATTCAATGAATCATCATTAGATAAATAAAAAATGAATAAGATCTGCATTAACACTAATGTGAAAACAAAGTAACCCTTAAAATAAAGAGGTCAATATGTATTTGGGATGTAAGGATTTAGAATAGTATATCCATACCCAGATTCATCCCCTCACAAGGAATCTAGGCCACATTTTGGACATAAAAATATTTTAACATATCAATGTGATGTATAATTTAATAAATTATTATATTAGAGTCATAAAGAATAACAAATATTTATCAATTATAAGTTTTATTAGTATTCAATAAATTGAATAAACATTTAATAAATGTACAATCAGTTGGTCCTAGGACACCAACTCAAACACATGGCAGGGTTCCGGTATATAGTTTCTGAAGAGGGATATGTGAAATAAATCATGTAGTTGAGATATGTTATGTGGGAGTTCTAGTCAATAGGACACCACTCACATGTGATAAATGATCTCAAAGGGGAATATTTATGTTAGAATAATCTTTCTTTCCATCCAAAATATAATGAATTTATTCCATAGAGGTATGTAGAGGAATAACATGCCTCCAAAATCAATCACTATTTCTCCATGATAGTTATCAACATATCTCTTCTGTTGACACTATGCATCATTAAGGATCTTCTGATCCTCTTCTCATTTTCTACCATTTCCTCAACCATTTCATTACAAAGATGTTGGTATTCCACAACATTGTCCCATCATTAATGTATTCTTCACCTATTCCCATAAAGGGACTTATTGTGATTCATTTGGACTATTGATGGAAAACTATTCCTGTATTATAAATTGACCAGAGAAGATGTTGGTACCATCATCATTTTATGTCAATTGATAAATTTATTAACATGACCGTGACAGTGTAAATAGTCTAATCAGATTGGCATTATATTTTACAATGATAAGCCATGTTGAAGGTCAACTCAATATTTTGAGAATATTGGAGACTCCTCTAGAACATTGAGGTAAGTCTTGAATGACTATAATATATAATGAATAGTGGTGTTTTATGTAGCGTCACCACCTTTTTAATTTATATCCTTGCAATTTGAATGAGTAAGAAGTCCTATTGATTCTAAATGATGGGTAGAGTCCTTCTAAGATGATCCACCACAACATGAATTAAATTATTTCTTATTGATGTATTCAATATACCAATGAAAATATCCATGGAGATGTCTTTAAATTTCCTTTTAGGTATGTGTAATTGTTTCATCTTTCCCTTGGTGTTTTGAAATTCTCCTTTTTGTTTATGACATAATAGACAACTCAATATATATTCCATGATATCATTCTTCATATTGTCCCTCTAATGAGGAAGAAAACATGGGATTCTATGGGGATGTCAATTCTTGAGGTGATTCATGCAATTCATGCCACATATTCCACAAATTCTCAAATAGATTCATCATATTTTTTAGGGAATAGAAATATATTTTCATTTTATTTTTGAGAATGTGAGGAAAATATTTCTTGAAATTTATTATTTGGAATTCTTTCAAAGCCATTAAATCGATATCATCCTTTGACTTCGTATTATTGGTAATTGACCACCACTGATCAACATCCCCTATATAAAATAAACATATTGAATAAAATTCTCTTGAATATAATATATAATTATAGAGAAAATATTCTAAATAGAGCTAATCCATTAATCCTTGCTTAATGGATTGTATAATCCATTGACTTTTGATGGAATTTGATTCATAAATTTCATAATTTCATCTTGTTCTATCATAGGGGGGGTTTGGGTACTCTTACCAATCCAAGATTCTATTAAAAACATGTGTCATGTAATAGTGTATCATCATGACGTTTGTGATTTATACTCCCATCGGTTCGACCATATCGTTGGGGGTAATCATCATATTTACCATCAAATTGGGTTTTTAACCAATTCAACCAATATTCATCCATTTTATAGAATAAATGGATAATTATGGATTATTATTTTAAACAATTAGTCATATAAGTGATTATATAATGACATTAATGATATTACATTTAAATTATATGTTTTTCCTAAACAAAAAAATTTTTAGGTTTCAATCTTTGTTATTAATGATCAATTTCCTAATATTTACTATAATGTGAATTTTTTCCCTTATTAATGGTACATGGAATGTTTATGAATTTATCAAATTTATCCCCTAGGAGTGTTATATGAGGTGTGTATCAAGTCCCACTAACATGCACTAGTTCTTGGTCGGGGTCTAGCTGAATGCGGTGTTTTCAGGTTTCACCACTATATAAATCATTTAATGAGCCACATCCACTTTTTTGTATCTAGGATATTATGTATTTGTTTGAAAATCCACTAACTCAAAAATATACAAAAAATTAGGGATGTTTTGATATACTTAGTTTTATCCCTATTTCACTCTGTTGTGTTTTCTAATCCTAATCCCAAACATAAGGATATTATTCCTTTGATACCGACTATGACAAAACATATCTTTATTACACATTAATTCTTGATTTTTAATGAAATCATACACATAATACAACTTGATTGATTAATCACTAAATTTTATTTGGGAATTAGTTGCATCATATAACAACTCAAAAGATTATAATTCATTACCTGTATTGAAAATATCTTAACATTTTCATATTATTCCTTCACACGTAAAACTACAACGGTGAACTTGGGGACACACATAAGCATGGGGTGAGAAATAAAGTCCACAATGGTAATTAACATGGAATAACATGAATAAGGTAATAAATGTTAGAAAATAGACATAAAAATGTTCTATAAAAGTGTGATAACCACAAACATGATCAATAATACAAGATATATAATTTTACCATAAAGTAATCTTGGTAAATGTGGAAAGAATATAAAACATTTCATCATATATAAAGGTCAATGATAAATACCAAGACATTATCATATAAAACATCGTATTATAGATTATTTTCACTCCAAATCCCTAGAATTGCATATCATGATACTAAAACATTACCTAATGCAATGGAGAATTATATAATGTCAACAAACTAGTCATATTTATTTCAATCTCATTCTACATGTTCCAAAAAGATCATAATCAATGGAATCATTTTTAATCACATTTTATTTAATGATCAAGTTGTTTGTAATACATACATGTAAGTCACCAACAAAATAATTATTAGTTAACAAAGGTGAATTCATATTATAGGAATTGTTTAAGGGCATTTAGTACACATTCATTGGCATAGAAAATCATAGTTAAATTTTAAAAGCACATCGAGGGTGTATAAATCTTCATAAAAGTGATTAACATGAGTGGAAGAGGCCTGTAATAATTTATGAATAATAGGGGATGTATGTGGGTTATAGAATAGAATAACCCAACATTATGAAATGGTGAAAAGGGAATAATATAATGAAGATACATTAATAAAAAAGAGAAATAAATATACCCTTATAAAAATAACATGTGTCATCATAATATTATATAATCATTTCAATTAGATAATATTTAGTTAAAAATAATGTTTTATATGAATATTATTTATTTCCAAAATATATTCATTCATTGAAATAATCTCCCTAATTGATGATGAATATTATCCAAAAAAATTTAATGTATCAAAATAAAAATTATTTATGATATAATAATAATAAAATGAAAATATATTCATTATTCTATATAATATACAGATTCATATTATTAAGATCATGATACATATTCCCTTATTACACCAAAAAAATATATAATGTTAAGGTACACAATGGTGAGAATTCCATTGTAAATTTTACGGTATATGTTTTGGGTCGTGATATCAATGAGCTTGAACATCTCCTTTCAACATTTTTTTCTCTTGTTATGATTTTTGATATGAGATTGGGCTCGGTTATGGGAAACCCCTAGACATGATATCTCCCTCAAATGATTCAATAATTGGGTTTCATAGGGTATGAGCCTACTGTTTGACTCCATATCTACCTTTTTTTATGTCAATTGGATTGGTAAAATCATTATATTTATACTAATAATAAGATCACTGCTCAATAACTTTGTTATCAATGGTTATGATGTTTAATGATGTTTTAAATCTGTTAGGATATAATAAAAACAAATAAGTGTCACTCGTTTCCTATAACCACCATATATAATAAGTCATTTAATTTAATAATAAGGGGAATTTTTTTTATTTTTTTAGCTATTTAAATTTATTATACACAAAATTGACTTGTTCAAAATGCTACTTCCAAAAACCGACAAATTACAGATCACAACCCCAAAACATATCCTACAAATCCTAAATGGTCCTGTTAAACTGGCTATCAATTTGTGGATTATAGGCTATACTAAGAAAACATGGGATCTCAGAGCCTTCTAAATATCCATCCAAACCAATGATTTTTTATGGGGATATCTATCATAAATGATACTCCTCAGAGCACCATTAAAGCCAACAACCTCATCCACATAAAAACTACCAAGAACTTCAACTATGAATCTCTCCATGATAGGAAATATTTTTGATACCTTCATCCATAAATCCATAATCACCCAAATAGAATTATTATTATGATTGTTACTGGGTATTCCTATCACAAAATCCCTTGGGGAGTCATCCAATTTATAGTCCGTAATATGCAAAGGATCTAAAAATTGGCTATCCTTTGATGTTTAGATGTGACCTGATGACAAGTGAAACATCCCACCACAAATCCTACTACATATTTCTTTATTCCAGACCACCTGAATTGTCTCTGGATATCACAGTACATTTTTCAAACTAGGATGTACCATCCACATTGAACAGTGATATTATTTTAACATCCCTTCACCCATGCCTATAGAAACGCATACTCTGGCATGTAAAATAATATAATTTTCAATAACATGAGACCAAACCAATATCGTCATCCAACTATATATATTCTATATCAAAACTAATCCCTATATATTTGAAATTTTTTTACTCTTAGTCTAATTCAAAAGAATGAGTATAATATATGTTGAAGTCAAAGACACTCATCCCTGAGACTCTTGACCATCTATATTCATGTCGCAAAAGAGATACACATTCATCCTTCCTCATTGGACACCTGTACTACTTCTATATGCATATTTTGCATCAACTAATGTGAAATAATGTTTCCCTTTCCCTGTATATAGTCCCACTAAATATCAAAATATTTTAGTTACTAGACCCACATCCTCTTTCCAAGGTTCATGTCACATTGAGAAAAGATGTATGTGTGGCCCTTTTTGGTTATGTATACCACAATACTCTCACCGACGAGATAATGTCTCTAGTATCTCAGGGTGTGTTCCATTGATTCGAACTCCCAATATTGAGTAATTTAATTCCTATCATGTGGTATGAGCCGTCTAGTTCCATTAGTAACCACTTGTTCCTCCTACATCTAGGAATCATTGATTACAACCCCACATGTAGCGTAGTATATGATATCTTCTTCTACTGGTATATATAAATGGAAGATAGGTTCTGATTTAAACATTCAATTAATCTCATGAAAATATAACCTTCATGCATATCACTAAATAAACATCACCCCTTTCTTGATCTTACCTAGTAGTGGTGCTATAGGAAAAACAATCATAAATAAGTCAATGACAATAACTTGATAAAACTATAAATCTCCCAATCTCAATAACACACATGGTATGATCCTAGTATATCATAAATAAAACTTCTTTCAGATATGAGGAATCTCATTCCACTGTGAGGACATGTCCAATTATGTTCATTTTTGACATTATAGAAACTATATATACTTAGTTCAGCATAAATTCGATGATCACTCAATGTGCTCATCACAGTTTTAAGATATATGGAATGATTGTTAGCGATCTAGGAGTACAATAAGATGTAATTGAAAAAAAACCACAAAAAATGGTCTAGAAAGGGATAAAATATCTCATTCATCAGGACCATTAATATCGCATGTGAGATAATAAATACAAATGGAATCACTGTAAACTCACACATGCCACATAAACTCATAAAATTTGTCCTAGAGATTTTTAGTGTTCTCACCTTGAACTGACGGTATTCTGATATCAAATCATTTTTTTGTGAAGATCTTGTCACCTCTGAAATGGTTGAATAGATCATTAATATTTGAAATATGGTACAGATTCTTGATAGTCATCTAGTTTTAAGATTGATGATGTATAGAATTTTACATCCTCTCATTAACAATATGGGTGAATAGAATTGGAGAACCCCAAGTAGATTAACTTGGTTGTTTGGAACCTTTAGTTCCTAGATCTTCAAACTAATGTAAAATTCCATAATCTTTTATGGTGTTATTATATAAGGAAGGATATAAATAGGCTCGGCTACAATCCCTTACATGATCGAAATCCCAATCTATCACGTGTGAGGTTAGTCATATAACTCACAATGAAATACATCATGAAAATGGTCTACCATTGGGGGAATATAATCTCACTACATTCTTGCATCATCTAGACAAAACAAAGTTATTAGAGTGGTGAAAAAATTCATTTTTAACTAAATTGGTCCTACAAAACAAGCCTAGAGTTAACACTCATCCTGGTGAGAATAGTTTACTCCCTATCGAGATGTAAATGTATCTTTCCATTGGTAATAGTCAGTATGATCCTAGTATAGTACTAACCAATCATAACAATAATTACATCAAATCATGTCATCTTAATCATGAATAATTACCAAAATAAATGTTTCCACCAATCTCTAGATAACTGGTTTTCCACATTTGATATTTCAGAACACAACCCCAATGGTGTATCGATAGTCAAAACAATATCCAATGTTTCTGCATCCATGCCCAATGAGTTTACAAAATGATAATATAGAAGGAAATGTGATTCTCTTGTATCAATTAAAATACAATAAATGTTAAATTCCAAAAGAATAATATATCTAAAACATTATGGCATTGTATCCATAATAGCCAAAGTAGACTTTATAGAATGTAGCTGAACAACCCCTCTTCTCGAGGATCCAGCCTGAAACCCATGATTTATACCATATTCGTGGAATATTTATTCTTATAATAAGTTCCAAATCACCATCCTCATCCAAAATTTCATACAAAACTCCAACTACATGTATTCTGAGGCATATTCAAGCCTTATCCAACTCAAGTAAATTCCATGATACCCAGCCACTGTTCTGCTATTTTATATCCCTTAAACCCTGCTTTATGTGGACCAATATTCTATTAAAATGAAAATAAAACATGGGGTACTAAAAATGAGGTCGTTTGTGGACCATCATGATACATTAATAACACTATAATGAAACATGGTCCTGAATTGGCTACTATGTTATCTAACCTCTCTGACCACTACCGCATTTCAGAAAATTTTCATATAGAAATATCTTTATACAAGAAAAAGAGTTCAATGTTTTCCCTACTAAAATTTCATGGAAATAATTCAGGTATATTTCCTAATTACATTATGTTATTAGTGCCTTATTTATCGTATCTACAAAGCTACTCAGGTGGAACATGTTCCCATGCATTTTGATCTCATTGTGAATACCATCTAGAGATCATCACAAAATAGTCATTTCATTAGATGAAAAAGAATGGAACAAAGCCCCAATGGTTAGTTAAAGGATCAATGTATTCTACCACTGACATGCACTAAAGTGTTAAGACTATGAACTCATAGTACTTCTCATTAATAATCATATAATGATATTAATTGATCAGGAAAACTTATCTAGTACCTTCTATAAAAACTCCTCCTACTGTACATCATGCACCAGAATATCCCACCAATTCATAGATGGTCCATGGAGCATATATGAAGAAATACTCACACTCATAATAGTGGGTGTCTCATAATGCTTAATGATATTCTTGACTGACATGATCCACAACATGGATTCCAAGGGGCCTCCATACCCAGTGAACATACAGTAATCCAGGAGGTGAAATTATTTTTTCAATCCAGACATCAAATGTATATTGAAAATATTCTTTTTTTCTCAAGATCTCAAGACCCTATGGAATCTATATTGAAGAAAAAAATACATCAGATCCTCATGAACATCAAGAACAACTAGTTCAAATATGTTAAATAGATTTTTTACATCCACTCTCCAAACACTCAACTCATTGAGGACCAGGAGTAATTTTCTATTAAATATAAAGACCATTCTTAGAACAAAAACTATAATAATTAAGTCAACCTCAAAATGTGACAAAATAGAGATCCATTGTCTCCAAGTATATCAAAAAATGTATTACAAGTATTTTTACATGAAATAATTACTTTTTATTTCAATAAATATATAAAACATGTGCATCATATCACCATTAAACTTAAAATTATATATCACATGTGATAAATATATCCCTATCATGAACAATGAATGTAAATTATATTCATTTGTTCCTTTTATGATGCATTATTACTAATAATGTTCCATACTAGGGATAGAATTATTATTCTAGAAAACCAATAACATCAAAAAACCATAAACTCAGAAAACATTTCAATCACATTAGCGAAAATAGCATCAACTATAACAATAATACCTCATAAACAATAATAAACCATTGGCCACCCACGTTTTCTCTAATACACGGGTCATATAATACCATGCATAATATATTTTCAATGTACCAATAAATCATAGTCTTCATTATACCTTTCCCAGATAACAGTGAAATAGAATACAAACATGTGAATTTGATACAATATTATGACATCCCCGGATCTAGAACACTCTCACGTTTCTATCAACGGTTGTTTCAGAGGCCTCAAGAGGACCTTCCCATAATCCATAGGCTGCAGACTAGTATAAAGATGTGATAAGTATTGTGGGGATACTATACCCCTTGGATACATAGTTACACCACAGTAAAATAATCCAATAATAATAAATTAATATCATAATATAGAAATAATCGAAAAAATACAATATAAAAAAATACATACAACTAATTCCAACTAAATAATACAATTAATAATAAATAAATAATTTCATGATGGGATTTTATGAATATAAATGTCATGATAGAAGTAATACAAAATTAAATGCTAGAAGACTAAAAAAATACTTAAATGTACCCTCTTGTAAAGTCCATCTCAATCCCATATCCTTCCTCCGGCCTATAAAGAAAACAAACAATCAATATAAAGGTCTTTTTACATTATCTAAAAGTTAATACATAAATTATTTGAAGGTAAAAAATCTATTCCTAAATAGGTTGTGAGTATAACTCATTTAGTCGACACCACCATGTCAAAATATAACCACTCTAATAGTATATATATTCAATAATGCAATAAATAAGTATATTATTTAAATAAAAATCAAATGTATACCACATAAATGGACAAAGGCACCATACCAGAATTCCACTGAGGTTTTATCATAATCGTTCCAACCATAATCATTTAAAAATTTAATTAAATTACCTACCTCGATTCCATGATGTTATGAATCTAAGAATTTCATACAACTAATCCAACCATAAATGTATTACCTATGTATAAATAACACCAATCTGGGTAAAACCATATATATATGAATTTTGGGATTTAATCATGGTTGGACCGTCTATATAAGCATTTCAAATGTTCCCATAGGCCTTTCATTCTAAATAATAATTTCATCATGTCAATTGGTCTAATCCTTCAGTATAATAATTTCATCATGTGCCACTGAGAATAGCCTACTATATACGAATTCCCTTATGTATCCCTTGTCATATCCCGCTATGAAATCATTATATTATGTATTTCTAGGAATAGAACAATATATAAGAATTTCAACATGAAAATAAAAAAAAATCATAACAACATGTATATCACCATATCATAACATATTGATCACTGGTTAATTTTGTAAATTACCAATTGTCCTTAAATTACATATTTCCTATATCAAAAGGTCAAAACCTCCAAAATGAAGACTATCTCAGTAAACAATCCAACCATAGTTGAATATATATCCAGAAATCACCTAAAATCCACGTCATTCTAAACATAATTTATGTCATTAAACAATTCATTTATATTCATGAGTTTTCCATCCCAAACAATAATGAAATGTCAGGTCAATAGACAATTGGATTCATATAGACTCTAAGGAATAATATAATTCTTTCTTTCAATTTATCTGGATCACAATGTGTTGTAAAAATTGCATTATTGATGATACTTGAAATTTATCAAACTATATGGTTATAGTTTAGACCACCGAAAATTAACTGAGGATGAAACAATGTTTCAAATGGGAAATTACAATGAGGAATAAGGTGTAAATGATTAAAATAATTGTTCAAATAATAATTGATAAATATCATAAACACCAACAAACACAATCAAGATATTATACAATAATAGCTAGAGAATAATGGAAGAGGTGAGGGAAACAAAGATGAACAACATACTGGGGTATATATTACACAAAGGGGATGTTTGAAATTAAGACTGTCACAACAAAAATTTCATGAAAGATCCATGGGGTTCATAAGAGTAGGTTTTCTATTAGTTAGAAATAATATTCAATGACACTGCATACATTAAAACTATAGGTTTAAGAATTTTATGATGTTTAATGTAGTTACACATCGTCTAATTACTTTTAGAGGGAATCACTAAAAAACCTAAAACCACAAATTATTATGTATCATAATTAAATAGTACATGATATATAATATAATTTCATCATGTGTATTCATTTTGTGTAGTGAATCGGTTCACGTATCTTAACATTTTTAGACATGTGTATGAAAAAATTAAGTGACGTGATTTACATTTACACGACAAGTAATTTTTCTACATACATTTATCACACCTTTTTTATTTTAAAAAAAGAACCACCTTTTAAATACCTTCAGCGTACCAAGATCCCATGGTAAAAAATTCAAAAATTTAAAATTAAACCCCATTAATTAAAAAAACTTATATCCAATAACATTACATATTTTTCCCAAACAAATGATCACTTCATATAAAGAATACACAACTGGTTAGAGTAAAAAAACCAAAATGAAGGATGTAACTGAAAATATATGGGATCTTACATTTGTTGTTTTTTATGTTATTTCTTAATCTAATAGAATATAAACAAAAAATATTATATATTGTTTTTTATTTAAGTAAAATTTTATATAAACAAATAATAACCAGTTTTGGCCCTGGACAATGGTGTCAGGGTCCCACATTATATCACTATATCAATTGTAACATCTCTCACTCAAAACTTCTTTCACATTGATATATCTCATTATATTATAAATAGAATGTTAACTGGTTTTAAGGAAGGCAAACCATCTCATTTATTCCTACTTCTCATCATTTTTTTCTTAATTCTTTTTAAACAAATAGTCTTATATTGTTTCCAAGGAATTTCATACATGAATATTGAATCTTCTTACGATGAAAATTCATTACATTACATAAATAAATTATTGATTTGAAAAAAATGTATGGTTCATCTGGAGACTAGACACAAAATCATCTTATTTCATGAAGTATCTTAGAAAACCCCTACGATGATAATCCCACATTGTATTATTATAAAAAATACCCTTCATCAAACCATACGTAATTAGAAGGGTAAAGGGAAAATAAGAAAGTGTGAACTCAGATTCTTAGTAAGGGTAAATAAGGGAGATACATAAGAATAAAATTACTATAAGGGTTTGAGAAGTTGAACATAACATTTAAAAAACATACCTTTCATATTAATGATCATAATAAAGATTCATAGAATCAAAATGGTATGTTTATAGTAAAAATAAAATAAAATAAAATAACGTGATTGATGAAACATAAAATTTTCATAAGATTTATATTTTTGGCATAAAAATTATAAATACCCTTCATTTACTTTGTAGTTAATTCTCATTTACATGTTTTTCATTATGGAAGGGGTTTAATCCTCATACCATCACAGTAGTCAAGGTGTACTACCAATACTATAATATTGAAAAATTTCCCTTGTTGAGGTGGGTTACAATCCTATTCTTGTCCAATTTTTCTCATTCTATAAAATACTTTACCAAATTCATTGGTTATAGAGATCAGTCCCATGCATCACCTAATTTAAGTCATAAATATGTGTGCCAAAATATCATAAAACATTCATTATATCAGAACCCCAGAAATGGAATGGATTTCATAAACACATCATTAAAAAATAACATATTGAAAATAATTAGTATTTCTTTTTCATTTCAAAATTTTATCAAATAATAACCCATGTAATAAGTATTGGTATTCAAAATAATTTTTCCTTGGAATAAGCCACAGAAGAGAAACTAGTTTCATAAACATCATTTTATCACATAAATAGGCCATATAAAGATAGAATGACAATAATATCCTTATATCATATCCACAATAAATCATATGAACTATCATAATATGTCATTTTATTTGGAAAATGATTTTGAAAGATTATATAGAACATTTCATGATGAGAATAACTATTCTTTGAAATCATTTTAAAAATAAAAATTCATAATTTTTTGGGAAATTCAATTCTAAAAAAAATCAAACATATAAATGACTAATCAAGGAAAATTCTATTATTCATCATTGTGAATTCCAAACATACTATAAATGTTAACATGATGGGTCCTTCAACATTTTTGATAAAATAAAATTGGGCCCTATATTAAAAATGACCTAAAAAATAATTTCCAAATAATAAAAAATTTATAAAATGGTAAATAAAATTATACAAAAATTTATAAATAAAGAGATATTTTATAAAACATTTTTAGAAAACATAGAACTGGAATATAAGGGTTTTCAAAAAATAGAGAAATCAAGATGGTGTTGTTTTAAAGAATAAATTTGAAATAATATGTGTATCAAAATAGAAAATTGAGGGGGAAATGTATTATTTTGATATAAACATTGGACAAGGAAATTTATGATTTTATTCATTTATATGTCATTAAATTTCTTTATTGGAATCATAAACATAAACAATGCTGAAAATTTATGAGATTATATCATAAAACCCTATCCTCTATGGTATTTTTTATTCATAGTCCAGAATAATGAAACAAATAAAATGATACAATGAATATCATTAAAGGATTAATATCCATGATATATATTATAAAATTGGATTTATATGAACCAAATATAAGAATAATGGTTTGAAATATATCTTATGTCCAAAAGACAACAATTTGAGACAAAAAACCATTGTCAAATTGATAACTATTGAACTATAAACCCCATGAATAGTTTATTGTCAAATTAATATGGGTATGAGAAATTGTTTTAGTGTTTAATCATGAAATAAATTAATGGGATGTTTATACTCAATATATAATAATTTATTTTTTAATATTGAACGTGACTCAGGGAAAATAATTTTGAGAGTGAAATCCCTTACCGTTTGACATCACTTTTTCATACATGTCCACACCACCTGTATAATAAATATAAGTTAATTATTAATATATTTCATAAACACACACACACAAACACATATATATTCCAATTTATTATTTACTTAGGCCCATTTATTAATCCTTTATTAACAGTCCCATGTTAATGTCATGTTTCCAACAATAATTGCTTTGTTTTTTGTATATGGTTCGATTTGTTATTTTTTATTATTAATTTTAGCCAAGTAACATAATATAAATATTGTTAAACTTTATATAAATTTAATATTTATTAACTATATATGTATTTATATTATTTCATAAATAATATAGAAAAAAAATTTAATAAACCCTTCATGGAAATGGTAAGTCAAACGTACGCATCAATGTTTTTCGATTTTTCTGAGGAAACCAATAAATAAATGAAAATAATATTTTAAAATAAAATTATCATTTTTATTTCATATATACCATTTATATTGGTTAAATTTACAAATTATTACATTCCATTTTTAATATAAGTAAAAAAGGACTCACATCACTCTATAAGGCCATAATCCATCACAGGCAAGATCGTTATTATCGTATCCCCTGATGAATGTAATGTAAGGCTCTAATGAACAATCTTAGATACCCTATTAACTTAATAAAATATTATCCTGACATATCCCAAAGTGTGTTCCCAATCCCCACAGTTGGGAAGGTATCTCCTCATATCATACAAGATAATGGTGGGGTTATTTTTTCCACAAAAATAGCCGAAGAAACTGTTACATGTTAGTATTATTAACATAAAAATCCTTGGGGAGAACCATATATAATGTAAAATAGGTATGTAAAACCAAAGTCGAAACCAAATGTACAAAAAAATGAAATCTATCAACCCATGTACCAACAGACACAACTGTCCAAGCCCAATGGTCAACAATTACTACATCTCTGTGGAAGATTTCACTAGCTCTAACATGAATGATGGAAATATATGAACACCCAATGGTAAAGGTAGGGTGTGAGATAAGGTCATAGCAGGGTCTGACCAAAGATTCCATAATAACATTCCACATTAATAAACTAAATAATGATTTCAGTTTTTTATAAATATGCATGGTAGTATAAAATATGATTTAAAACAATTCATGATTTTTATTTCAATTGATGGAAATATTTCATATAATAAATTAATAAAAATTTAATAAAAAATAATTTATATAAATTCACATGTCATGTGTAATAAATATTAAAAACTATCAAATATTTCTAAACAATCACTAATGAGAAACAAGTTTTTCTACCAAGAGTAATGATTGTTCTTGGTTATTAGATTCTCACACACTCGAATAGGTGATCATGATAATATGGGTACTCATTTCACTTAGACATTGGTCAATGATGACTCATCACCAACCCAACATGATTAGATCTACATTACTATGTTTTTTAGAGTTTTAAAGAATAAATATCATGTTGACACAAATAACTCACTAACTACCTATGAATGATTTTTATAAAAAAAATTAAATAATGGTAAATTCATCTCAAGAATCTTAAAAATATAATTATCTTTTATCCCATTTAATTATTCCAATTTCCACTAAAAATCCTTACTGGTTTAAAAAGAAATTCTTCTTGTTCAATGTAAAAAGAAACCTAGGTTTGTATCATGATATTTAATAAATTTTACGCAAATTAAAATTTGAAATCAATTTACAAATTTAATTTCACTACTTAATTTCACAATTTCCATGGAATTCCATAATCCCAACACAATTTATTGTAATTGGTTGTTTTCCCCAAATTTCAAACCAATAAAAATTCTAACCATAAATAGATGTGAATTGGGGTTTTAAATTGAATCAAATAAAATTTATTTTAAATCAATTAATTTAGGGAAAAATCAATTTTCCAATCATAAACGAAACAAACTAAAGAAACATAGAGATCATTCCTTACAACACTCAAAATGGAAAACTAAATAAAAAAAGTCAACAACAGAGATCCAATAATCACACATTGAATCTGGATAAACAAATTGAAATTAAAACCTTAAAACATGGATATCTATCAGACCATAAATAGAATAAATGTAGAGGGTGGGATGGAAGTCGGGGGGAAACATTCATACTAAAAAAGGATCCAAGGTTGACCCCCTTGCTTCGATCATCTTTTGAAGGGGTTTATAGGTTAATAATTGATCCTTGTGATCCATATAAACATTATAAAATGGGATATCCAATGTTTGGGTCATCCAATTATCCAAAATAGGGATAGAAGAATTTAATATATTTTGGAATAATTATATATTTTATGAATGGTTCCCCTAGTAGGTCTGTGTGATTTGTGAAATAATGCGGCCTAACCGCATGATCCTATAAATAGACAAATAGTTTCAACTAGTTTGGAGCATGTTTTTTCAAACCATGTTCCAGCATTGAAAGGTTTTAGTACATTGGTTTTCCTGGTTTTCATTAGTAGGTTTCACATATTGGAAATATTGTGCGACATCAATGATCAACATAAGAGCCTTCAAAAAAATATCAATATGTAACATAAAAACCAATAAACGATACCAATTAATGTTTAATAAAAACAATTCATGAGGTTTACATGAAAAAATAATACTATATTATTACCTCACCACCGTTGATACATTATATCCCTAGAAATCCTCTTAGAATTTTCAATAACAAAAAACTTGAGGCCTCCACTATCTCATCAGTACCTCTCTCTCCCATATATCATGAGCATTAAAACCATGAATCCATAACTCCTAAACCAAATTCATCATCCTCCCATGATGTCCCTTTATTTCATAATAAACTATCAAAATTGGATGCTCAGTAATAGATAAATCAATCTTAAACTCAAGATCAATCCATCTCATTACATGAGATGGGTCAGAAAAATACATTCACATGTGAGACACATGGAAATAATTACGTATCGTTGTCAAATATATATGAATTTACAAATTTTAATCCACCTACACCACCTAATAAATAACATCAAAGTGTCCTGGAATATGTGGATCATGTTTCCCTTTCCTCTCAATCGAGTAATGAACCAAAAGGTCTATCTTTCAAGAATAATTAATCACAAACTAAAACATCGTACGATCTACTGAAACCATTAAAATAATACTTATACTAGATATTTTCCATCACTATTATTTGATGAATCGAATTAGTTTTTGGTTTTATCTCTTGAAAGAATATTATTCCCATAAGAAACATTCATCAACCTGTGACCAACCTGTGAACAACAAAATAGATATTTACATGGTCTCCCATCGAAGGCCTCAAAAGAAGCCATTCTTATCATGGAATAGTAACTACTGTTGTAAGAAAATTCATCTAGCACCAAATGGTAATCCCATTCCCCAATAAAGTCATTAATCGAGGTTAAAGGAGTATACTAATGAATATATATAGTTATTTCTGACTTCACATTTCACTATGGATGGTGTCCCATACTCAAATGAAACTGAGATCCCAGTTCCTCATTTATGCCTCTTAAAAGAAATAATTAAAACAGGGATCCATATTAGATATTGTAAATGATGGATGTCCATGAAATATGAAAATATAATTAATAAAGGGATATACCAACTATTCATCTTTTTTTGAAAAATGAATAGGTATAATCTGATCTGATTTGGGTAGCTCATCGATCATGACCAATTTCACATTCAACTTTTTATGGGTGCACAAAAACTTCAACACAATGTACATATATAACTCATCACTTTACCAAGTAGACATATGAAGTGGAGGAAGAAAATCATAAGGTCTCTATTTCATAGCCTTGAGAAGTTGGAATGTATAAAAATGTGAGAAAAATTTAGTAATTCCCTATCTCATACCTGGCCACCAGAATCCTCGCTGCATGTAATAGAAAATAAAGATAGTGCCTAGATCAAATTCCCACTGGGAATAATGGAAATTCCATAAAACATATTTACTTATAGTATAAGTTATAATTTTATTTTTAATTAAAATACAATACCTTATTTCTAAAATGATTACTCAAAAATTGTATATCAACAATAATTACTGTCTCTAATGCTATAGAATTCATCATCGAGTTATTCTTCTTGAAGAATCATCTTGATAAGAGATGAGGTCAAGTTAACATTCTCCAAGGAACCCTTGGACCTAGATACGCAAACTAAAATATGAAATTATTCCAAATGATCCATAAAGACACACTCTTTGTAAAATTCATTCATATACTGATTTGCAGGTTTCATTTTCAAATTATCTATAAGGATATTGACTTTCCATAGTGTGTAGACAATTTCAAGATCTAAATATTTTAACTAATACACCAAAAAAATCTAAAGGAGGTTCAATAATTTTTTAGAGTATATATAAATCATGCTCGTGTGGTCTTAATACAATGTAAACTTTCATTGAAAAGGTAATTTTGTCAAATACATTGTGCTTTCAACAGAATTGAGAGTTCAAGGTCATGGGTCAGATAATTTTTCCCATGTGGACTAAATTTACATGATCCATATGAAATTTTATGATGATACTTCAATAAAACATATCTAATACTAGAATGTGATGTATCACAGAAGACCAAATACCCATGACTGACCTCTGTAATAGTCAACATCAGTGCAGAATTCTGAAATAGTTTCATCATAAAAAATGTACTCTCTAATTTGACCTCACAATAAAACATTATTCCCTTTAGAGTAAAAGAAGTAGAGACCCTAAGCTTAACGTACATATACATTACATTACTTTTGCGGAATACTTAGTACATAATAAAAACACACACACACAAGGACCGTAATAGTTTAGTGTCTTTAGAAACTGGGAGTATAATCTTATAATCGTGGTGAAAGATCTTCCACATCTCCCATAAATATCTCATTTTTTAAACCTAATTCTTTTATTTATTTCCTGGAAAAAAAACATAAAAGGGTGAGCTCAAATGCTCAGTAAGGGTAAACAAAAGAAATATCAATTATGTCATATTCATAAGAACATATCTTTTGGAAATCTTAAACTGCAAAAGAGATCATAATTTCATAACATGGGATAAATCATAGTAGTGAAATGTAATCCCAATAATCATTAATTAAAACACGAAACATTGTGTAATACACACATAATCATAGAGAATCATTTCTTGTTAGTCAAGACTCATTTCCAAGACTATCTTAGTGGACAAATTCCCTTTCTGAACCGAGTTCATTCCTCGTTTCAGTCCTGTTTCACTGAACCGGTATAACCTACCATTCCAGCCAAGTCTATCTCATTAGATATAAAATCTTTACCCAATGCATTGGAGGGAGATATAGGTCCCACCCATATCATAATGATACCATTCTTATGTGTGCCACAAAATCATAAATCATACATCATTGCATAACCCATGTAATAAAAATGGGAATCTCAAACATCATGACATCATAAAAAAATTCATATAGGATAAAGGAATTCATAAAAATATTTTCATCACAACATAATAAAATCCATGTAATAATAGGGATATAAACACAACCCATTATTATCATAAATGGAAAATAATTTAGATAAAACACTTGAACTCCATTCTTGAGGAAAATATCCTTTCTACTTCAAAAATACTTTTCCTTTCTTAACATGTCATACAATTCTAAAATAAAACAAGTTGATTAAAAATAAACTTGAAAACTTGTAAAGGAAGCTTCTTGGAAATAATGTTTTAAAAATCCATTCATGCCGTATAAGTTAAAAAAAACATTCTTCTCGTACTTTTGTCGGAAAGGTCAAAAAGTACCTCATACGAAAAACGACAAAAGATTCCTTTCATATATTTTACTAAAATCTAACTGAAGGGTAAAATTGGATTTAAAAAATTGTAGTTGGATGGAAATAAAATTACATACTGAGGAAACATGGATGTGGATGATAAAATACACCCCAGTAAATACTAAAGTATAAACAATCTCGGATAAAAATGAGATTGTGATATTTCCCTTACCTTAAGTCCGATTTGCTTCGTAAGTGTCTGAACCTCCTATATAAAGATTTAAATAATGTCATTAACTTATTACAGAATCATATTCATTGTTATGATATCATATATGGTTCACTTATGACTTTATATTACCCGTTCTTTTGTAAATTCCATGTTAAAGAAGCGTTTTGGGTAAAATCGTTTCATTTATCGTAGGTGTTTGGACTTGTTGTTCTTGACATTATTATCATGATTTAATTACTTCCAGAATATAAAATATGATTTATATATCATATATATTCAGTATATATATATATAATAGATAGATAAATGAAATGAAACACACCGTTCATTGAGACGGTAGTCCGTACGTACGCATGAACGTTGTTTTCCATTCCTTATTGTCTTGAATGGAACTAAGTAAATGACATATATATATACATAAATCCAGTAGATTTACCATGTCATATATTTCATTATTTTTTATTATATATACTTTATAATCATTCTGGAATGGTTAACATGGATAATGAATCTCATCGCGTCGTGGAGACGGTAGTCCGTACGTACGCACGAGCGATGATACCGTTCCCATGGTCGTGGAATTGTGTTGAATTGTATTTATACTATTTAAGTATCAATATCAATTTATAAAAATCATATATAGTTACTCATTACACCATTATACCCATCCAATTAAGGTGGTGACGGAAAATAGATTACACCACGGCGTGAAGACGATATTCCATACGTACGCATGCGCGGTGATTTCCTTTTTACGTAGGATGGATAGAAGGTTAATTAGAGTTGTTTTATATTTATAATAACATATCAGTATATAAGAAATACTGATGTTATTAATTTATCATGAAACAACTAAATAAGAAGAAGTTGACGAAGAAAGAAATTGAAAATGATCGGTAATGGATATTACCTCTTTTTGACGCGCCTTCACTTAACCTCCACTTAAAGAACTAAGGATGGTCTTTGAAGAAGACCAGGACCTCTAGGATGATACTAGGGAAGTGAAGAAAGGATTTTGGCAGGGGTTTTCCGAGCTTGAATTCTAAAATTGGTGTGATGAGGAGAGGGAGGAGGTGCCCTTTTATAAGGGAGGAAAGGGGAACCTTAGGAAAATTTCAAAATATTATTTTATATTAAGGTCAAATTCGGTTTATAATGGTTCCAAAGGGTCTTATTTCAAAGATAAAGTGGGTATGGGTATCAATCCTCTCATCCAATAGGATTTAGACAAGTTTAGGTTATTATTTTAACCTTATCAAATGAGATTTAATTCTAAGTTAAATAATTTAAATTTTACCGTGTCTTTTTGTTTTCTTACACTATATGGTTAATAAACTTACCATAACAAGCCAAACTAACCCCAAGTTGTTTATTATTAATATATATATCCTTATCTAAGTCATTTGGCCGATCCTTATATTTTTAGGAATTAAATAACAATTAATAATATAATATTTGTTTTTAAAACTAATTTATGTCAATTTTGACACTATTTGGTACATGATTTTTATGAAATATATAACAGAATGATAAGTTCTAACCAAGTTACTTATATCAACAAAAACATGTCATATTAACCTATAAAATTAATGTAAGTCATAAAATGTCTCAAATTACATTTATTTGGGCATTTATAACATCAATTATGTCAATATTTCATTAATAAGACAATTACTGCATCAACCTTTGTGTCATAATAAATGATAATTATTTAATACCTAAAAATTCAAAATAAATTCCTATGTTGTAGATAATTGTATTAGATTTCTGTAGAATATTCATGTTCGAAGTTTCATGAATTTTATCACTAAATTAAAATTATTATACTTATATGATTTAAGAAAGTGACATGTTGTCACATTCATTGATTTTAATAATAATAAAATTATTTTCAGGGACAAAAGTCCATAAAATGAATCTAATCCGAGCCTTAGGTTATATGGGTCTATTTTTAGCTATCCAATAATATTTTTACAAGTGTTAGGGTAATTTTATAATCTTATATTTACCCTTAATTACCCGATTTACCTTTAACTATAGTAAATAAAATTTACCGTAGTTACTATTCACAATGCCCAAAAATAAAAAGTAGCTTATTAACATAATTTGGACCCACTGATTCCAAATATGGAATCAATTTTTCCAAATTCAATACACAAAAGATGCATAAATTAAATTAAAATTAATCCCGTTGTCGAAAAAAATGGGTTTTTCTTTAAAACATTGCAAAAGATTGAATTGATTTAACCTACGAATTCAAGGTAAAATCAATGATAATGACATAAATTATATTAAATGGTAAAAATATATTCTATTTATACTTTAAAACCATTAAATATTATAATTTAACCACATAATATATTACAATGAAAAAAGTTGTTTTTAATTAAAATATAGCGTGTTTTTACTATTCATCAAAATATGAAAGTTACCAGAATAATATGAAAAATTTATCCAAAGTAAATTTTTATTTCATGATTCTAAAGAAGAATTTTATTTTGTCAAATTTAACTTATAAACATGTCAAAAACTAGATTTAAAGTGGGTGTGCCATCAAAAGGCGGCAAAACTGCATTTTTTGAAAAATACTTATTTTACTCGAAAAATTTATTTTGTTCTTATACCATGTTCTAGAAATGTGTAAGATGAATATTACTGTTATAAAATTCAAAATTTAGTTAAAACTATTCATAATAGCTAGTTCATAACAATATTATAATAATATATTGTTGTTTAGTAAAACCCGGTATTGCGTACAACACACGCTATCGAGGAAGGTCGCGATTGTGTGTAATGCAAGCCAAGTCAGGGTTGCGTGTAGTGCACAACTCCTTTGTTGTTGCGTATAACATAATCCAACAATATTTTATTTATACATTGAATATATATATATATATATACACTCAATGTTGCGTAGAATAACTTCTATCAAACGAACTTGAAATTGTGTGTAACAAGAGCCAAGAAAAGTGTTGCGTATACGACAAGCTAATACAGTGTTGCGTATAGAGCAAGATAATCTTGGTGTGTCATACAATAGAAGATATGAATGAAATTAAAAAGAATGTATCTTATAAAATCTCGGTTTGTAACATTCTACCCCTCTTAAAATGAATTTCTCCCTCGAAATTCGTCAGGGTTATAAATGGTTTACTAATCGAAAGTTTGCTTAATAGAAACCCACATTGTAAAAAGGAATACCAAAATATGGCTTTAAAAACTAAAGTATGAAATGTAACAGTTACCCAAATTAACTCATCACTGGGTTTCCACGTAAGAGAACATATGTGAAAATATGGATATGGAAGAAAAATCTAACCATCAAGTTCTGACGGAGAGTGGTAGAGAACATGGCTATGAAAAAGCCAACAATCGTAAAGCCATAAATTTGTGATGATCTAGGGTACCATCAGATTCATCAGATATAAGATCACTAGGACAACATTTTTGGTTTTCAAAATCATTTCCCTAAAATTGAAGAATTTGAATTAGAATAAATACTTACTTTATTTTGTTACAATCTCACTGTTGTTCATACTTTAAACAATTTCCACTTCATCTATTAAAGAAATGAAGTTGAATTTGTTATTCATGAAGTGTTAATTGATCATGTGATAGAATGATGGGTCATTCCATCTGTTTCAAACAAAAGGTTAGAAAAAGCTATCAAATATAAATAAGTCCATCTATGGTGAGGTTAATCGTATACGGTTCCAAGAATGAACCTATAAATCATATAAAACAAGTTTCTACTAAACAGGGACTTCCTGTAGGCCAGTGGTAGGCGATAAAGGCCAGTCGCACTTCGGTTGTGGGTTCGATTCCCACAGCCTTGTCCGACGCGATGGGCTGTCACCCGTCCTGTAGGTTGTCCTTTTTCTAAAGATATATAACTATAACATCCCATCAATAATATCAAAAAAAGTTCTATCCTAACTTATTTCCAACATAATCCATTCCAATATTTAGGCTTATCTAAAATACTTCGGTCCAAGCTCATAGTATAAAGAAAATGATTACTTGAAATTTCATCAACCAACCATAATTTATCTCCCATTATCTTGTTGGTCACATTCCAATCATGTGAATACCGTAATCATGTATTCTCTTGAAAAATGAATACCCATTAAACCTTAGTGAAAACATGAATGATGTCAAAAGTTAACTCTTTCCACATACCAAAATCCAAAAATTCTATATGTTCAAACCATGATATAACCTTCTCCTTATCTCATTCATGAGCTCATGAATACTATCAAACATTTAATTTTCTCCTTATCCATTCATTATGCGCATATCATCTACTTTCCAAAAATATTGGTACCATTCATCACATACTTTCAAATCGTAAGGAAAGACAACAGTGTAACAATCCTTAGATGTCTCTTTATTCCATAGTACCATGAGATTACTTATGCAACATTACACTTGATCAACATGTAATCATTCCACTACATTCTTAAACCATTGACCGAGCTTCAACAATTCTTTCATCTCACATATCATTTGTAGTCTCATCATCACCATCAACATAAATACTACCCATATGACCATACTGATTCTCTTCATGAGACTTTCCCTTTGGGCATTGGTTTGCATAATGCTCATACATTCCACATTTAAAACATTTAACCATTGTTGATGTCATAGCAATACCATTATCCTCATCCCTGGTGTCAACTGATCCTTTTCCTTTGCACTTACTGGCTTTGTGTCCTTCTTTTCCACACCCAAATCATCTTTCAGTTCCTTTGAAACATTCTCTTTGATGCCTCTTCCCACATGATTTACATAGGGGAAATTGAACTTTCTTTCCTCTATGATCATCACGAAACTTCATCTTTCTATTATTAGCCGAGTCAGGAAACTTACCAAATTTTACTTTATTGATCATATTATGAGATTGCTGATTCGGCATAATAATGAAGTTTGGACCTTCAAATCCCATTTCATTTGGTTTCTCATGAAGAATATCATTCCATTGTCCATCATATCCTCCATTATCGTGAATCATCTTGTTTTCAGCCATTTTGTAAAACCCAAGAAGAATAGTGTGAGAGGCAAAAAACATAATAAAGGGAGAGTAAATTCAATATCTAACATCTTTGGTTTAATCTAATATCATTACCATAGTTCTAGGACTATATACTATATGTATACTTATCCTTAAGGACATCCCTAGACATACCTTAGAAATATCTCTAGGGATCTCACTAACGTTTTCACATCCTAGTTTCTAAAGGTTGACTAAACCTTTCCCCTGATACCAATAGTAGAGACCCGAAGCTTAACGTACATATACATTACATTACTTTTGCGGAATACTTAGTACATAACAAAAACACACACACAAGGACCGTAATAGTTTAGTGTCTTTAGAAACTCGGAATATAATCTTCTAATCGTGGTGAAAGATCTTAAACATCTCCCATAAAGATCTCCTATTTTTAAACCTAATTCCTTTATTTATGTCCTGGAAAAAAAACATAAAAGGGTGAGCTCAAATGCTCAGTAAGGGCAAACAAAAGAAATATCAATTATGTCATATTCATAAGAACATATCTTTTGGAAATCTTAAACTGCAAAAGAGATCATAATTTCATAACATGGGATAAATCATAGTAGTGAAATGTAATCCCAATAATCATAACATAAAACACGAAACTTTGTGGAATACACACATAATCATAGAGAATCATTTCTTGTTAGTCAAGACTCATTTCCAAGACTATCTTAGTGGACAAAGTCCCTTTATGAACCGAGTTCATTCCTCGTTTCAGTCCTGTTTCACTGTACCGGTATAACCTACCATTCCAGCCATGTCTATCTCATGAGATATAAAATCTTTACCCAATGCATTGGAGGGAGATATAGGTCCCACCCATATCATAATGATACCATTCTTATGTGTGCCACAAAATCATAAATCATACATCATTGCATAACCCATGTAATAAAAATGGGAATCTCAAACATCATGACATCATAAAAAAAATCATATAGGATAAAGGAATTCATAAAAATATTTCCATCACAACATAATAAAATCCATGTAATAATAGGTATATAAACATAACCCTTTATTATCTTAAATGGAAAATAATTGTGATAAAACACTTGAACTCCATTCTTGAGGAAAATATCCTTTCTACTTCAAAAATACATTCCCTTTCTTAACATGTCATACAATTCTAAAATAAAACAAGTTGATTAAAAATAAACTTGAAAACTTGTAAAGTAATCTTCTTGGAAATAATGTTTTAAAAATCCATTCATGCCGTATAAGTTAAAAAAACATTCTTCTCGTACTTTTGTCGGAAAGGTCAAAAAGTACCTCATACGAAAAACGAAAAAAGATTCCATTCATATATTTTACTAAAATCTCACTGAAGGGTAAAATTGGATTTAAAAAATTGTAGGTGGATGGAAATAATATTACATACTGAGTAAACATGGATGTGGATGATAAAATACACCCCAGTAAATACTAAAGTATAAACAATCTCGGATAAAAATGAGATTGTGATATTTCCCTTACCTTAAGTCCGATTTGCTCCGTAAGTGTCCGAACATCATATATAATGATTTAAATAATTTCATTAACTTATTACAGAATCATATTCATTGTTATGATATCATATATGGTTCACTTATGACTTTATATTACCCGTTCTTTTGTAAATTCCATGTTAAAGAAGCGTTTTGGGTAAAATCGTTTCATTTATCGTAGGTGTTTGGACTTGTTGTTCTTGACATTATTATCATGATTTACTTACTTCCAGAATATAAAATATGATTTATATATCATATATATTCAGTATATATATATATAATAGATAGATAAATGAAATGAAACACACCGTTCATGGAGACGGTAGTCCGTACGTACGCATGAACGTTGTTTTCCATTCCTTATTGTCTTGAATGGAAGTAAGTAAATGACATATATATATACATAAATCCAGTAGATTTACCATGTCATATATTTCATTATTTTTCATTATATATACTTTATAATCATTCTGGAATGGTTAACATGGATAATGAATCTCATCGCGTCGTGGAGACGGTAGTCCGTACGTACGCACGAGCGATGATACCGTTCCCATGGTCGTGGAATTGTGTTGAAGTGTATGTATACTATTTAAGTATCAATATCACTTTATAATAATCATATATTGTTACTCATTACACCATTATACCCATCCAATTAAGGTGGTGGCGGAAAATAGATTACACCACGGCGTGAAGACGGTATTCCGTACGTACACACGCGCGGTGATTTCCTTTTTCCGTAGGATGGATAGAAGTTTAATTAGATTTGTTTCATATTTATAATAACATATCAGTATATAATAAATACTGATGTTATTACTTTATCATGAAAAAACTAAATAAGAAGAAGTCGAAGAAGAAAGAAATTGAAAAAGATCGGTAATGGATATTACCTCTTTTTGACGCGCCTTCACTTAACCTCCACTTAAAGAACAAAGGATGGTCTTTGAAGAAGACCAGGACCTCTAGGATGATACTAGGGAAGCGAATAAAGGATTTTGGCAGGGGTTTGCCGAGATTGAATTCTCAAATTGGTGTGATGAGGAGAGGGAGGAGGTGCCTTTTTATAAAGGAGGAGAGGGGCACCTTAGGAAAATCTCAAAATATTATTTTATATTAAGGTCAAATTCGGTTTATAATGGTTCCAAAGGGTCTTATTTCGAAGATAAAGTGGGGATGGGTCGAAATCCTCTCATACAATAGGATTTAGACAAGTTTAGGTTATTATATTAACCTTATCAATTAGATTTAATTCTAAGTTAAATAATTTAACTTTTACCGTGTCTTTTTGTTTTCTTACACTATATGGTTAATAAACATACCATAACAAGCCAAACGAACCCCAAGTTGTTTATAATTAACATATCTATCCTTATCTAAGTCATTTGGCCGAACCTTATATTTTTAAGAATTAAATAACAATTAATAATATAATATTTGTTATTTAAACTAATTTATGTCAATTTTGACACTATTTGGCACATGATTTTTATGAAATATATAAAAGAATGATAAGTTCTAACCAAGTTACTTATATCAACAAAAACATGTTATATTAACCTAAAAAATTAATGTAAGTCATAAAAAGTCTCAAATTACATTTATTTGGGCATTTATAACATCAATTATGTCAATATTTCATTAATAAGACAATTACTGCATCAACCTTTGTGTCATAATAAATGATAATTATTTAATACCTAAAAATTATAAATAAATTCATATGATGTAGATAATTGTATTAGATTTCTGTATAATATTCATGTTAGAAGTTTCATGAAATTTATCACTAAATTAAAATTATTATACTTATATGATTTAAGAAAGTGACATGTTGTCACATTCTTTGGTTTTAATAATAATAAAATTATTTTCATGGAAAAAAGTCCATTAAATGAATCTAATCCAATCCTTATGTTATATGGGTATACTTTTAGCTATCCAATAATATTTTTACAAGTGTTAGGGTAATTTTATAATCTTATATTTACCCTTAATTACCCGATTTACCTTTAACTATAGTAAATAAAATTTACCGTAGTTACTATTCACAATGCCCAAAAATAAAAATTAGCTTATTAGCATAATTTGAACCCACTGATTCCAAATATGGAATCCATTATTCCAAATTCAATACACAAAAGTTGCAGAAATTAAATTAAAATTAATCCCGTTGTCGAAAGAAAATGGGTTTTTCTTTAAAACATTGCAAAAGATTGAATTGATTTAACCTACGAATTCAAGGTAAAATCAATGATAATGACATAAATTATATTAAATGGTAAAAATATATTCTATTTATACTTTAAAACCATTCAATATTATAATTTAACCACATAAGATATTACAATGAAAAAAGTTGTTTTTAATTAAAATATAGTGTGTTTTTACTATTCATCAAAATATGAAAGTTACCAGAATAATATGAAATATTTATCCAAAGTAAATTTTTATTTCATGATTCTCAATAAGAATTTTATTTTGTCAACTTTAACTTATAAACATGTCAAAAACTAGATTTAAAGTGGGTGCGCCATCAAAAGGCGGCAAAACTGCATTTTTTTAAAAATACTTATTTTACTCAAAAAATTTATTTTGTTCTTATACCATGTTCTAGAAATGTGTAAGATGAATAATACTGTTATAAAATTCAAAATTTAGTTAAAAATATTCATAACAGCTAGTTCATAACAATATTATAATAATATATTGTTATTTAGTAAAACCCGGTATTGCGTACAACACACGCTATCGAGGAAGGTCGCGATTGCGTGTAATGCAAGCCAAGTCAGGGTTTCGTGTAGTGCACAACTCCTTTGTTTTTGCATATAACATAATCCAACCATATGTTATTTATACATTGAATATATATATATATACACACACTCAATGTTGTGTAGAATAACTTCTATCAAACGAACTTGAAATTGTGTGTAACAAGAGCCAAGAAAAGTGTTGCGTATACTGCAAGCTAATACAGTGTTGCATATAGAGAAAGATAATCCTGGTGTGTCGTACAATAGAAGATATGAATGAAATTAAAAAAAATGTATCTTATAAAATCTCGGGTTGTTACAAAAGAAGTCATTGGAGATGACATCATTGAGAATATCTATATGAATTAGTGATAATATAAATACAAACCAAAGAAATGATGAATCTCTAAAACATTTTGTGGTTGTCCATTGTTATCACAACCATATCCTTCTCAAGATCAACTAAAATACCTTTTTCTAACACCATGTGTCCCAATAAGCTCAATTCTTGAATCCAAATATCATTTCATGATATATTTGCATAATGTTGTTCATTTATAAATAATTATAGAACTTATCTCAGCTGATGTAGAGGTTCCTCCTCAAACATAGAGTAAACAAGGAAGTCTTCAAAGAATACATCATAAACATATTATGATACTAATAGAATATATTGTTCATCAATTCCATAAATAATTCAATAGCATTGGTTATACTGATTAGCATGACAAGTATATAATAATGATTATTCCTACTATAAAATATAGTTTTCTTAATGTCAAAATCATTTATTCTCAACTAATGGTTACAAGATCAAGGTTAGATCTATGATAACAACTTCACCCATTTTATTTATTAAAAAATTAATCAATACTTTGTAATATATATATATATGTTTTATTTAAATAGTCTATATTGATTTTTTTGGTAGTCGTCACATGGGTGAATTGACAAATAAACATTCTTAACAATGAGAATAGGTGCATTCTATGGTGATACCCTATGGAAAATACTCCTTTTCTCTATCATATGATAAAACTGAGTATTCAACTCAGTTAATTTAGCTGGTTCCATGAGGTAAGAAATAATTGATACTATTTTGTTACCCAATACTAAATCAATAGAAAATAATACCTCCCTTACTATTGGGAGACGAGCGATGATTGAAAGAAAAACATTTCCAAAGTCGATGAAAACTGGAGGGAGATCACTGCTTGAAGATTCTCACTCTAGATCAAAAGTTAACATAGATACTAATTTCCCCAAATATACTTAATAGGGTATAGATCTACATAGACATGGCTTCCATTTTACTCAAATTATATGGCACACCCCATCGAGAGTAGTAATGTAGTCCTACCAAAGATAGAAATCAATTTGGAATTTATTTATAATGACCCAATAATCCGAATTATGATGTAAAATATAATCATGTAGGGGACTAGAAAATTCCAGTAAAGATAGATATATAATAATGAGAAACCACATGAAAGACAATATATAACCTATTATCTTTTTATCTTGATTAGTGTAGTAATATCTATCACATAATTTAAAATCACCATAAGAATATTTAGTAGTATTAGAGTAGTTATTGAAATGAATAAATGATTTCCACTACTATCAAATAAATATTTCACTAAAGATGAATAAATATATATGGTACCTCACATAGTCACTAAACCTGTATCTACTTCCTATAGAGACTCTTACACTACATGAAGAAGCTTTATTCTATATTCCTAGAGTAATCGCCAAACAATCCTTGAATCATATGAAATCACCACAATAATGGTTAGTGTAGATGATATCATGCCACCAATTAGAGCATAATTAACATGAAAATACATCTATAAGTGGGATGATCATTTGCATGAACCACATACCTTGGGTACCTTGATGCAAACCCATTTTGAGTACCCAGTTTTTCCACACTATATCAAAATCAATGGTCCTCATCCATGAATTTCATAATGTTTAAATTAACAATGGTGAAGAGAATTTCCACAAGAATAATCGCGCTTCATCATCCGTTTTGGGATCTCACAGAACAAACTATAGGAGAAATAATAAACTGCCATTATCCCTAACATTCTATCATGATACTTATTAGTCTTTAAGGCTATATCTATCAACATATCATAAGATTATATATAATGACAGAAAATATATGAATGTATATCTTGTAAAATATTCATCACAAACCTTTTTAAATTTGTCTTTTAATTCAATAAAACAATATTGACGTGTTTATTTTCGTATTCTATCATGGTTTAGTAAACCTGATGAAGTTTAAAAAATTATGTGGCCTTGGTCAACACCATTGACTCTAGGTATAACTAGTTATTGAAAATAAATTATTTTTTTTCTACTCTATTACATCACACTTCTTCACCATTACCATCATTTCAAACAACCTCCTTCTAGGACCCTCTAGCTTGAATGTGGAACACTTCATCTTGATAGAATCAGGAATATACAAAAAATTTAAATAAAATTTCATCCATTACCATCCAATATTCAATCTATTAATGATATTTTGAGCCCTAGAACACTAGTTTCTTCTCGAAAAGAAATTAAAAATAAAATATCTGGAATACTTTCATCTATGGTTACACGATTGGAGACTTAATTGGAATGGTTTTTGGTTCCTATACTCGATCATGTACAACATTCACAACATCTTTTACATGTTTCTGGTCTATGAGAGGATTTTAAATCTTAGGTTCATCAATAGATTTTTATTGGATTTGATTCAAAAGCCTTTTTAGAGGAATTATGCTACAAAATATAAATAGAAAACATTGATATATCTTAACATTATACATATCAACTCTCCAACATGGGAATAATAAAAAATAATCCCAAAAGATAGATAAAAATATTTTGATTTCCTCATATGAAATTAGAAGCATACAAAAAATATATAACTATTCCAAAAGATGCCTTTCCCAAACCATCCATGGTGATATAAGGGTCATTACGATGAGTTTTGGTCAGTAACTAACTCATAACTACCTCTATGTCCCAAAAAATTTACACTCAAAAATATATTTTTTATTATATTAAAAAAATATGAGGGGAATATCACCTACATACAGCAGATGAATATAGTATATCTCAAGGGAATCCTCTTTAACAATATGGATATAGTCTTTAGGAAGTGACCAAGTTCAGTAAAGAACTAATATAACTATTATTGGATCCCCTTTTCCAGCTAGGAAATCAACTGCACAATCAACCTCCCTATAGATATGGTTAACACTGATACTTTTGTTAATAAGATCCTTTCACTTGTAAATCAAACTAATTAATCTCCAGGGGCATTAATACCTGACTTACAATAGTATAACTAGGATCCTATATCATGACTCCACCTTGATGATATTGATACTATTTTTCCTTCCAAAAGACATCTTGATTGTCATTGCTTATCCTTCACCTCTAGTGAGGTTCCAGTTCAAAAGAAAACATTGATACCCCAGACAGTTGATTAGATAACATCATTCACCATTCATCCTCCTTTAATTGTTCCAAACATGCAGGAGTCGTCCACATTAATTTTCAAACCCCTAATAGGATCTGACCACTTGAAAAATTTACTTTTACTCTTATTAC
This sequence comes from Viscum album, assembly GCA_963277665.1. Taxonomy (NCBI): domain Eukaryota; kingdom Viridiplantae; phylum Streptophyta; class Magnoliopsida; order Santalales; family Viscaceae; genus Viscum; species Viscum album. Next base: position 272,994,350 of record OY728129.1, on the reverse strand, counting down.
CCCTTTCCTCCATCATTACCAAAATTCCAAGAAGCGTTTTTTCAAGACTGTATAATGATCCATCTCTCTTTTATGAGATTCCACATCTCCACCACAAATAGTATAACATGAAATTTAAATCATTAAACATAGACTCTTTTCCAATAATTCATGTTATTTCCTATATCTCATATGGAGAAGCAATTCAATCTGAAAATAATATAGCACACCTTCTCCTCAAATACCTACGTCCCTATACCGTAAATCCAATCTGATAATAAAGGAGAAATTTTCACACTATCTCCCAAGAAACCCCACTCATGACCCATTAAAAGGACCAAAGTATTTTTTTAAAAACTATCAATAACAAGAGATTAATTTTGTATTATATACTATAAAAAACAAAAAATATACACTTTTATTCCATCTTAATCCCCCTCTTTTGAATATTTTGAATAGTGGGAAGAGAATGATTCCTCGTGAACCAATTTATCATGAAATGGCTTGTATACATTGATACCTTGATAACTGATATGTTTCCAATATAGCCTAATTAGCATTCTCTATTCCAATTGGTTGGAGACTAGCACTGGGCATCATAAATGATAATGGTGGGAATGGGTTTTCCACATCAAATGTGGATGATACAGTAACAAGACATTATGATAAAAAGAGAACCAAATAGGTAGAACAATGCCATAATTCAAACAGGTATATAAAATCATAGTAAAACAAAAATGTTTTATAAATTTAATGATAAACAAAAAATTACCAACATATATGTCTCTCCATAAACAAATATTAATAACCCCTACCTCCATGCTGTGTTTTTCACATTCTCAAAACTAAAAGAAGGAAATATAAAAACACATGAAGGTATAGTAATGGTGTGAGCTAAAAGCTCGTAGGGTCTCACGAAGGATTCCATAATATGATTACATGTTAATTAACCAAATAATTATTTCAATTTTAAATAAACAAGCATGATATAAGATAATAATATTTTAATAAAATCAGGCTTTGAATATCAATTGATGAATATATTTCAAAAAAGGATTAATAAACATTTTAAATCACATATTTTATTTGAATTTACAAGGGATGAATTAAATAGTTTACAAATAATGAAATATTTCAAAATAATAACAAATGGGAAATATTTCATATTCACAGAGTTATGATAGTTTTGGATTATGGGATCCTCGCAAACTCATATAGGTAGGAAAAAAAATATGTTTACTCACATTTATTAGACATCGGTCATAGAGGACTCATCACCACCACTTCAGGGATGTGACTAGTGGAACTGTGTTTTGTATGTGTTATAATGAATTAATAGAGTGTTATCCAAAATAACAAACACTATTTACGTATTCTTACATATTTTCAAACAGAAATAAATAATAAATAAAATTATTTCCAAAACATTCAAAATATAATTAACACATCTCTCATTTTAATATTCAAATTTCTATCTAAAAAACAATATGTTTTTATAATCAATTCATGACATTAAAACAATAAAATCGATGAAGGTGATTATCAAATACTATAATACATATTTCTCAAATAAAAATTTGAAATAATTTATAAAAATAGTTTTCAAAATTTTATTCTACATTTTAATTCCACAATTTTTATCAAATTCCATAATCACACCCCAATTAATAAGGATTGGTAGATTTCCCACAATTTTATTGAAATGATAATAAAAATCACAATATAGTGAGAATTTGAATATTCCTAATCAAATTTAATGTAATTTAATATAATTCAATCTATTTAGTCAATTGTCCAATAACAAATAAGACCACCAACATAAAAAAATTGGCCACGTCGCACAAATCCCCTAAAGGAAAACACCAATAAAAAAGGTCAATAATTGAGATCTAAGAATGAAACATATATTAAAGATTTAAAAAAATGGATATTAGATCATAGAACAAAATATATATCTATCAAACCTTGGGGAGAAAATGAAGAGAGAAGTAGAGAAGGAACAAATAATATATTCATACAGAGAATGTATTGTCAGAAGTTATCCTTGATTCGATCCACATGAAAATGGTTTTGGGAGTTGAAAAAATGGGACCATAAAATCCCTTAAAACCATATTAAATGACATATATTGAGTTAGTGTTGATATGGGGTCCTAAATAGTGTATGGGTAATTTTAAAACAATTTTTAGAATAATTAAATACCATGTGCATGATAAGAAAGTTAGGGTCACAATGTTTGTCAAACTATCCACCCCTATAAAGTGGATGATAGTTTTTATTAGGATGGTATGCGATTTTTCATACCATGATCCAACCATTAAATACCTCACTAATTGGGATTTAAATTTTTTCACTAGTAGGGTAAATGGTTTTAAAAAAAATACATCATTCATACACAACCCAAGAGCCATTAAAAAAGATAAAAATCTAACCGGAAGAACCCCTAAATGGGACACAACTGAAGAATGATCAAAAAAAGACTTGATAATTACATGAATGTAGTAATTGGATGTTAGAAAGATGTTTTATGTTTTATAATAATTTTAAAACTATAACTATAATAAAATATCATATGAATGGTAAGAATATAGATGTGGTACTCTAATTCAATAGTAAAAATAATATCATAGATATTATATAAAAATATTTAATTCCTTATTATGTCAAACTATGTGTGGTTGTTATGGAAAATGAATATCACTAGTTTATGTGGTGGTAGTCCTATAAACACACAAATGATGATTTCATATCCCATTTTATGGAATCATATAAGGATTTAGGTTACTAAATATAAATACTATCATCTCACTATATTGGATATAATAAGGTGATTATGTCATATTTGTTTAATAATAATTCAGGGATGTGGAAGAAGAAATAATACAAAATGCTTAGTTTGGGATGTAACCACCTCTACAGGATACTGATTTTAGATTGAAAAAAGTTGTATATGCTGGAATTCGAACCAAAAAATTTATTTTTAGATTAATAGAGGGAATTGGGGATGTTATTGTGGGAGGTATTGGGAAACCGATGGGTTTTGGAACTATGAAAAGGATAAGATATGGGGTGGCATTTTAAAAGTGAGTTAATGGGAACACTAGTAATTTATTATAAACAAAAGGTATTCCCAAGTATTTTCCAAGTAAAAATGCTAAAAATATTCCATTATATAACCTTATATTAGACTAGGATATAATATTTATATCCATGAAAAATTGCCTCTAATTCTCTTGAGAATGCCAAATATTGACCAATAAAATACCATAATATATTCACCCAATAGCACTATTAATATAGATGCCTCTTGGAATCCATACTAGACCAAGAACAACAACTATTAATGACTAGTAACTCCACTATGTGATTTTTTCTTTCTCAAAACTGGATGAATGAAATCTATAAAAACTCTATGGAACATGTAGGGTGTTAGATAAAACCTCATTGGGATCTCAAAATGAATTCTATAATATGATTCCACATATATTAACCAAATAAATCTTCCAATTTTAAATAAACATCTATTAAATTACAAACTAATTTATTAAAAAATCAGTCTTGAGATTTCAATTGAAGAAAATATTTCAAAACATTTCTTAATAAACATTTTATAAAAAATAGTTTATTTTAATTAACAATGGATATATAAAATAGTTTACAAACAATGAAATATTAAAATATAATACTAAATAATAATCATTAACATCTTTCAATATTTATGATAATACAAGGTTATGGGATACCCACAAAATTAAATAGGGGCCAGGAAAATATGTTTACACATATCCCTTAGACACTCGTTAAAGGGGACTCATCACCACCCCATCTAGGATGTGACCAGTTGCACTTTGTTTTGTTAGGGTTATACATTATAAATAGAGTGTTTTCAAAAATCACACACTAACTACATAGACTTACATATGACCAAACAACAATCAATAATGGGGAATATATTTCAATAATATTCAAAATAAATGCAACCCATCTCCTATTTTAATATGCCAATTTTCATTTAAAATCCAAAACAAATTTTTAATGAATTCTTTCATTTTTGGAGATAATCCCAACAAAATATTTTTATAAAACACATTAGTCCATTTTAGTTCAATAAAATTTAAATAAATTTCTAAAAAAATTAATATTTAATTTTAAAATTTTATTTCAAAATTTCCATAATTTTATATAATTATGCCAGAATTAATTTGAATTGGGGGTTTTCCCTAAATTTAGTTCTAACAAAAATTAAAATGCCAAATTGATGTGAATTATGTTATTCATAATGAAATTGAAAGAAATTTATTTTAAATCAATAAATTTAGGCAACTGGTCAATCATAAATAGAACCACAAATAGAATCAAAGAGATTATGTCTCACAACTCCCTCAATGGGAAACTATAATGTATAATTTCAGCAATGGATATCCAAAAATCACACCTATATTCAAGATATAAAACAACATAGATTACAACCAAAGAAAGAAATTATTTCTATAAATACTTAAAGAGTATATAGGATGAGGGAAAGGGATAAGAAATGATGAATGAATTATTACTGAGAAAGGATTGAAGGATGTTATCCTTTTTTGATCCTCTTTAGAATGGTATTTGAGAATCCAAAATGGATCCTTGAGAGACATCAAAACCATTTAAATTGAGATATCATGATTTAGGTTCAATAAGGAGTCCAAAATAGGGTTTAAGGAATTTTAAATTAATTTTTCGAATAATTAAAATGCATGTGTAAAATTACGTATGAATGGCTTCAATTATTTGTCAATCTGTGCACCCTAACTGTGTGCCCATCTAATGGGCTGAAAATTTTCTATTATGCGGTTGAATGGTTTTTAAAACCATTATCCAACCATGAAATCCCTCACATCTTGGGTTTTTACTATTTTAACAACTTGGTTTCATGATATGGGAAAACTGAATGGAAATCATTCAAAGCACAAGTGCTTTCAAAAAAAATTAACTAGAAGAACTACTAATTTAGATCTAACCAAATAATGATCAATACATGGGATTAAGAGTACATGAAAACTATAATAGGTTGTTACAAATAAGGTTTATGATATATATTTTTTAACAAATTTTAATTATAAAAAAATATCAGGCATATTTTTTTAATCTATATTTATTACAATCTAAGTAAAAAATGAAAAAATACATGGCATCGAACTATGAGAATGTAGTCCTCTATACACCTAAGAAAAGTATTTTTTTTAAATGGGTGGGTAGGTAGGAAATTATATGTTGTCTTATAATTCAGTAGGTATAATAATATCATAGATATCAAGTATAAATACATATTCCATTATTATATTTATCTTTGTTCGGTAGTGATAGAAAAAGAATAACACTAGTTCATGTAGTGGTAATAAAAACAACAAGTGGTGGTTTCATATTAGTTTTTATGGAAGAAGATAAGTATTTAGGTTAATAAATTTAAAAAATAACACCTCATTATAACCAAGATAGTATGGTAATTATTTTGTGTTGGTTTAATAATAATTTGAAGTGGTTGAGGAAGAAATAATACAAAACACTTAGTTGGGGATGTTACCTCTTATGAAGACTACGTATTTAATATTAAAAAAATGTCTCATTGGATGGATTTATGACCAATAAAATGATGATCGGGTTAGAGGATTAAATTAAGGATGTTATTGGGGTAGTCATTTAGAGAAGCAAATGGATTTTGATATCTGATGAGAAGATGATATAGGGTTGTCATTTATAAGTGAGTTCAATAGAACACTTATAATTATTAATAAGAAAATGGTATTCAGAAGTATTTCCAAGACAAAACACTAAAAAATAGTCCATTATGGAATATTACTATAGATTTGGTCATAATATGTCTATCAAAGTGAATTTGTCTCACTAGCTCCTCATAACCCTACCTCTTGAACCATTATTTACCATAGGCTATTCACCCGAACATTTCATAAGTAGATATGAATCATGGATTATAAAATATACTATGAAAAACAACTTCATATTGAGACCATCACATTATCTCTATTCTGAATATTTCAATCAGTGGGAAGAGCATGATTCCTCAGGTTCTAAATTTTCATGACCCAACCCAAATACATTGGTATATAGATTCTTGTGATGATCCCCACTTATCTTGAGGGAATTCTTGATTTCTATTTGTTGGATAATAGCACCTATAATCATAAAATATAAATTTAGTAATGTATTTTACACATATATAATAGAAGATACAATTATATTTCATTATGATCTTAATGTAACACCATTGGGAGAATAATAAAATAATTCAAACATGTATAGGAAACCAATGTAAAAAAATAAAATGTTTCAAAAACTCAATGAGAACAACCCATGTCCCAACAGACACAACTCTTCATAACCAAATATTAACAACCACCAACTCCCTCAGGTGATTTTATCATTCTGTAATGTTGAATAAAGAAATATACGAACACCTGAGTCCATAAGTAGGGTGTGATCTAAAATCCCAGATGGGTCTCACCAATGATTCCATAATAAGATGCCATATTTATTAATGAAATAAATCATTGTAATTTAAATAAACACGAATGAAATTACCGATTTATATTTTAAAAAATAATTCTTCCCATTTATATTTACGGAAATATTTCAATTAATGGATTAATAAACATTTTATATACAATTGTTCATTAGAATTCAAAATTATTGTATTCAAAGTTAACAAAAAATGGAACATTTTAAAATAATGAATAAAATAAGAAACATTATTATATTACAAGAGGTATGATAGTATAAGGTTATGGGATCCTCACACACTCAGATAGGTGGTCTCAACAATTTATGTACACATGATTCTTAGACACTAGTTATAGAAGACTCATCACCACCCCCATCAACGATGTGTCCAGTTTCACTATGTTTTGTTAGAGTTGTAAAGAATAATTATAGTTTTTTCCCAAATAACATACTAACTACAAATGAATATGTATTCTCTAACAACAATTAATAATGGGAAATTTATTTTAAAACCATTGAGAATAAAAATAACCCTTCTAGAACTTTATAATGCTAATTTCCATTTAAAAACTCAAATGTTTGAATGAATTCATTCATATTTTCTAGATAAAACCAGAGAATGTTATTATCAAAATAAATAAATATGTTTTCCCAAATTAAAATTTGACATACATTTCAAAAAAAATTACAATTTAATTACAAAATTTAATTTTACAATTACTATCGAATTCCACAATCATACCACAATTCATTGGAATTAGTGATTTCCCCTAAATTTCATTCTAATGACAATTCAAATCCCAATTGTATTTGAATTAAGATTATCTTTATAAATTGACTGAATAATAATTTAAATAAATAAATTTAAGAAATTATACAATCATAAAAAAAACCACCAAATAAAACAAAGATATTATGTCACACAACACCCTCCATAGAAAACCCCAATGAAGAACGTCGATAGTAGAAATCGGAAAATCACATCAATATTCACGATCTAATACCATAGAGCTTCAAAACCCAAAATAAATAGATATATATATCAAAAAATAACGTGTATATGAGAATAGAACCATGGATAATTAATGAGGAATGAATTATTATCGAGAAGTATTGACTATCGTTCTCCTTGCTCTGATCATCTTTAGAAGCACTTTGGAGGAACTAAAATGGATCCATGAGAGAACTCTGAAACTTGGAAAATTAGATAACCAGATTAGGGGTCAGGAAGGGGTCCAAAATATGTTTTAGTGTATTTTAAAACAGTTTTCATAATAAATAAATCTCATTTCCATGTTTAGCTTGCTCGGGCTGCAAATTTTGTTAAACCTTGAACCCTTGCGGTGCACACCACAAATGTGGTTGAAAATTTCTACGGGGTGGTAAAATGGTTTTTCAAACAATGATCCAAACATGAAAACCCTCACTACATGAGTTTATACTAATTTTAATAGTAGTGTTCATGGTATAGGAAAACTTTTTTCCAATCAGGAAAAACCCAAGAGCCTTCCAAAAATATAAATATTTTACTTGAAGAACTAGTAAATGAGACCCAACCAAAGAATGATAAAAACATGGGTAGAGGAGTACATGAAAATAGTAACAAGATGTTAAAATGATGGTCCATGAAAGATATAATTTATAAAATTGTAATTATAATAAAAATATTATATATATTCATTTATTCTACCATATTACAATCTATGTAATAATGAATAAAATGACATCTGTCTATGAGGCGGTAGTCCTCCATACACCTGAGAATGTTTATTAATTTATAAAGGTTTGGTAGGTAATAAGTTATATGTGGGATAAAAATTCTCTATGTATAATAAAATTATATATGTCATTTTTAAATATTTAATCAATTATTATATCAAACCATGTGTGGTGGTTTTTTAAAATGAATAAAATTGGTTCGTGTGGTGGTAGTCCTCCAAGAACACAAATGATGATTTCTTATCCCATTTTATGGATATAGATAAAGATTTTGGTTACAAAATTTTAAAAATTACATATCATTATATTAATGAAAATAGAGTGACTATATCAAATGGTTATGTAATATTTTATGTTGAGAGATGAAGAAATATTATAAAATGCTCAGTTAGTGATGTTTCCTCTTCTACCGAAAACTTATTTTACATTGCACAAAAAGGATTCATAGGGTGGATTTTTAACCACACTAAATAAACTCATGTTGAGTGGAGTGAGTTAAGGATATCATTTGTGTAGATATTGGTAAATCCATTGGGTTTTGGAACAATGTAGAGGAGAGGATTTGGGGTGGCCTTTTATAAGTGAGGTTGGTGGCCACTCGTAATTTTTAATAAAAAAAGGTGTTAACAAGTATTTCACTAGACAAAATCCTAATAAGTTGGCCATCATAGAATATTATAGTATATTAAGGTCATAATATGCATATCCAATTGTTGTTGGACAAGATTTTTGGTAATTTTACAATTAATTTTTTGTTTAAATGTTAGTAAACCAATATTCACTATGCCTTATGATTATATTATTCACAATGGTAAAATATTTATTTTAAACTGTTATAAAAATTATATTTATATATTTACACACATCTTATCAATTTTTCAAAATTATATTTATAAAATTGGAAAATTATAATTTTAATTCTCTCTCGAATACGTGAAAAAAAGTGGGCTTCCAAAGATAATTGTTTCAAATGATTTAAACAAATTTATATGAAAATGTAATTTTAAAATAATAATAAAATGGTTAAATATATACATATTTTTACTATTTATTCTTTTAAGACCATATTATACACATATTTTTCTCATATATTTATTCTTTGAAAAGGTAATTTTGTAATTAAAACTTTGTATTTTATATTATTCTCTAAAAAGTTATCTTTTGGTAAAATTATAAAATAATAACTCCAATAAAATATTTTCATGTTAATTGAAAAATAAGGTTATTTTTGATAAATTGTGTTTTTAAATATTCAAAATATTAGTTTTAATTTATTTTAAAAATTGAATCCAAACTATTTTTCAGGAAAATATATTTTGACCATAAAATTGGAGTTATTATTATTAATTATATAAAAAACACATGAGGATAATTTTTAAATTTTTAATGTATATATATTAAATATATTTCATGAAAATAATTCATAAAAATTGATATTTTAAATTTTTTGTTGTAACATGTGTTTATACACATAAAATGTTTTTTCAAATAGAGATTTTGTTTATTTTAAATGGTTTTAATTTCATTTATAATTTATTATTCATTATATAATTAATTATATATACATGTTTAAAGATTTTATATTCAAAATTTAATTAAACCTATTCATACCTGCCAATCCTAGGATAAGGTGACTTCAATCATTTTAAATATTAATATTCCAATACTATGTTATGTTTAATTTAAACTAATTGTTCCATTTAAATTAATCAACAATAAGTGTTGTTTCTAACAATAGATAAACATAGTTTTTTTATTAAATAAGGTAAATTAGTTGATGTGTGTCATAAAAATTATTCAAATGATGAAATTTATTTGAAAAAAAAAATCATAAAATATCAAGGTGTTACATGTTATCTAAGATTTTTTCATCTCTCTTAAAAATGAATCATATGAAATATTTTTTTATTACAATTAAAACTGGTTGACTTAAGTTTTTTTGGATCTCCGTCAAACCCATGGTGTTATATAATAATCTAATTTCATTTTGAGGGGAGAAAGTGAAGTAGAACCTCATTTTCTATGGCTAAAATCAATTATTAATTAGTGAATAATATATTTAAATTCCATATTTAATGTTTGGTTCCTTTTTCACAGACATGTTTTATACCCTCTATAAATAAAATTATTATTTCAAATGATTTTAGAATATTAATTTAACTTTTATTTCATCATTTTAAAATCAATTTATTTTAATTTTTTCATTTTGTTTTATCCCTTCATATTTTAAAGGAATTTAACCACCCCTTCTTGTAATTTCCTCTTCACCAATAATTATTATCAATGGTGAAATTTTAATTTATATCAAAATCCTTTTTTTAAATTAGGTTCTTATTTTAAAACTATTTATAATACACATAGTATGATTTTATAATGGATTACTTATTTTATACTCATGCTCAATTATTTAATGGTTATTATAATTATTATTGAAAAAACTACTGGTTTATTTTATTTAAAATCACTTGATATAATGTATAGAAATTTATTATGCATGGTTTTAGATCTAATAGTGAATGTAAAAATACATGTAATTGTAAAACATTTTCTTATTTTGATTTAGATCTTAAAAATATATATTCTTTATAAATTTTTCTATCAAAATAAATTCAATCATAAATCTACATGAAAATTAGATAATGAAATTTGTAAGTGTCTAGAAATCAATCTTGAAGTAAAGAATGAAGTAAAAGATATATGTTTAGATATATACCAAAAGTATTTTTAATTTTTCTCTACATATCCTTATGAATATATTAATGGTGTTATTATGAGGTTTGATAGTATTTTAAATTTATAAATAATTTTTTTTTGATTTATATATATAAATTATCACGAATAAAATCATATAGGGTTTTTCAATTTTATTGGCTATGAATTTATTTATTATTACAGAAGATAAATAAATAAATAAAAATTGATAATGAGGATCTCATTGGATCTGTAATGATATATGAAATATCCCTAAACCCTAAAGTAGTAAAATAATAAATATAAGTCAATTAAACCATTACGATAGAAGATTTAAAATAATTTAATAATAATGAAACATCTAGAAGTGACACCAATGAAAATCATGATCCTGAAAACTATGATAAAATTGTAAACAAACATTTTTATGTCAATAAATCATCAAAATATATTATAATAAAATACAAAATTTAAATTCCCATTGTGATTATATACAAATGAAAAAATGTTTATATAAGATAGAAATTCCAAATCTACAAAAAAGGTTAAAACACTGTAAGAAATGAATGGAATCCCTTAGATCCATAAATTGATATGCTTTTCCTAGTCTATTTAACTCCTCCTATTTAGCTGACCATGTTGAAAATATATCATGGATATGTGAGGGTCAATATAAATGTAAACACCAAATGATCTATCACCTCTTATTTCGTCTCTTACTCATATTAATGTACTATAAGTTATGAATATATTTTTATATTTTTATATTCTCATATTCACATAAAAAAGGAATCCCTCCACTTGATTCATTAAATATATTACCCAAAAAAATATAATAATTTAATTTTAGAAAAATAAAATATTTGAAATTAAAAGAATTTCCTTTCACTCGAAAAATATTATTTTTAATTTATATTTAACTAAATGAATGTTGAACATTTTGAAACTGAAATTAATGTTCTAAAAAAATCTTTTCCAAAATTCACCGAATTTGAACAAAAAATTAATACTATTATTATTTTTCAATGTGTTAAATGAAAAAACATTTATTTTTTCTTTTTTAAAATAATAATGTAATCTATTGAAAAAATACACCTATTTAAAAGTTGTTTCTAAAAATATTCTTTGAAATTTTTATTGAAAATTTGGGAATTGAGTTTATGATTATAATTCTAATAATTATAGGTATGTAAAACCAATTTATATCCATATTTCCTATAATATTTATCAAATTATTGAATAATATTGGGTCTCTTGGTATTTACTTTCATATTTTTATAAACATCAAATTTTTTATTTGAGAAAACATCTTTTTATACCCTACAAGACCCTTAAAGGTACCAAAACAAATTTACATTTCAATTGATTAGATATTATATTCCAATATTATTTTATATATTATTTTATTCCAAATTAATAATGAAAAAATTCATATATATTGGAAATGTTTAATAATATAGGTAGTATCTAGTTTTTATATGCTAGTTTTACATTATATATTCCAATTTTTATTAGTGAATCATTATCATTTTATAACATATCTTAGAATGTTCCCATTAATTTATAAATTTAAAATAATATTATCTATTTAATTTTGTTTATTAAAATAATATTTAAAATTATATCCCTTATAATTATTTTCTTTGTTCATTAAAAACATATTTTAATTCTATAAATATCATTCTACCTGTTGAAGAAATTTATATTCAAAAGTTGTTAACAATTAAATAGTATTTCATTGTGAATTATTCTTATCTGGGTCTGAGAGTGATCATAATTTTTAAAATCAATAGAGCTTCTTAATTATATATGTGTTTCCATTTTTATTGATGAATGTAATTTTAAAAATCATGCATCATTAATATGTCATTATTTATGAAATATGGATTTAGATATTTCAATGTATTTTGTTATAGATATTGTGTTTAATCCCTTTCAATATCTATATACCATATTAATTTTATAACCCTTTTTATTGGCATATAAATATTTGATAACAAATAATAGGGCATATTTTTCAGGATATATTGATAATATAAAATAAATCCAAATGTGTGTAATCATGTGGATAATTTTTTTTTAAATTTTTATAAGGGGAGGAAATTGGATTCATTAATCAAAAGAAAACCATTAATTTTAATATTTTACCAATTCATTAAAGTAATATTCAAATAAATTATTGGACATTTTCAATAAGTTAGATATTATTTACTCAAAAAATATAGTTAATTTAATGATCAAAATCTCTATAATGTTTTTCATACATATTGGAATAGGATTAAATTGTTTCAATGTGTTTTATTTGTGTAATAGTTGAATGAATGAATAAATTCTAAAAAAATCTTTGAAAGTGGTCTTGAAGGATATATACTAAGTATAATGCATAATAAGAGTATCTAATATCTAATATGAGTTCCCTGAATAGCTGGTGTAATAATTACAACCTTACACGGCTATCATCACTCCACTAGTTACCCAGTGAAGGCTCAATAAGAAGGCTGTTATCATATTCAAAAACATTTCAATCCTATTTTGTGATGTTATTAATTAGTTCATCATGGATATTAATGGAATGGAGCACCCTTATACCTTAAAATCTTATAAATATAATAATTATTATACAATATTGTAATGGATCGTCAACTGACCAAATTTTGATTCAAAAAACACACACTGATTACCAATAATCGAGGATTCTTCCACTATATTCCAAGAGAATCAAGGTAGAAATAATTATCATCATTTAACAAAAAAGCTCAAAAGAAAACTATCCATGGTAATTGACTCCACCATAGGGAACCACATAAATTCATGATCTTCATCGACTTCATCATTGTGACTTTATGATTATTAGATTTATTTCTTCTTTGTTCTCTCTTTCCTCATATTCATGATTCTTAATATTTTCTTCTATAGCACCACTAATCTCTCTCCCTCAATTGAATATTCCCTAAATCACTCACCATATTAAATATTCTAATCATTTGAGTTATAATATATGACTTTGTAACAAGTTTTACCATATGTAATCCATCAATTTTATTAATAATTCTTCACATCATTGATTTCATTTTTTTCCAGTTAATAGAAAGTATCCTCTTTGTTTCCTTATTATACATTCAATATAATTAGAATATTTGTATAGTTATATTTCCCAATAAAAAAATGAGATATTATCTTTTTTGATCTTTTATATTAGAAAAAACTAAGGGGTTATATAACCCTATCGATCTTTCTTAATTGGAGGATCCATAAGGGAAAACTCTATTACCATTATCAACTATTGTTATCAATTCCTTCCTTCCCTATTAAATTTCTAAATTTATGTTTTCAAATCATTTGTGAATAATTGTTTTATTCGTAATACTATTTACATTTATTGTTTATATCTCCTTAATGATATCATCATATGTTTCTTTCATCATTTCAAATTCATTTTATGTTTATATTTCCATTTTCATTTATTTCTTTTAATCTTTTATAATGTAATTTACCCCCCAAAATATTTCTATTTCCTCTTCAAAAATGTATCCATTATATGTGTTAACAATAAAATGTTTTAAATTCCTAATAATCACTAAACCAACAATTCATTTTAACCATCCAAAACTGAATACACATCCAAAAATATTTGTAACAAAATTTTGTTGCACCCACATTTTAGAAGAACCCAAAAATAATCACAACATCTAATATCATCACATCATTTCAAAAATCTGGATTACCCAATACTAGAGAAATTATTTTTAGTGAATTACCTATATTTATTGGAATCTTTTATTTTTATTCATATTATTTTTTTATTCATAGAATCATGTATATGAAATCCCAATTCAGATTTCATTAATCACCAACTATATATCATCTTCATCGCATCATTTTTTAGTGTAACCTATTACACATATAAATTTCATAATTTAATAGTATAATTAATTATTTAATATAAAATTATATTACCAGGGAACTAAAACATTAGACATAAAACAATCATTGTACCTCCACATCAAATACAACAGCACCAATTACAAAAACCCAAATAATAACATCACAATTTTCATAACATCATCTCAACCTTTTACATGTAATGATACAAAACCACATTAAATGCCGCTAAATTCCATAACTCCACATTCCACCCATAATGAATTAAAATACTAATAACAATCAGGTAACATCAACAACATTCATAACATTATTAATGAATAGATGGAAAATCATTAAAATGAAGAATATCCCAAAACATCCATTAATCATAGTGCAATAACCCATAAACCACATAGTCATAAAATAATTTAATATAATTTGAAACTTTTCAAATCCACCAATTTTTTTGAATTTATTTGTGATTAATCAAATATAATGGTGATATAGAAAAAACAACCAATTTTTTCCATATTGATGATTTCAAATGTCATCTAAAATAAACATATTAATAATAACATGGTAATAACATAAAAAACATGAATTCACCCAACAATTATAATTCAATTTATCTACATTACAATATTTATATTCTGTATAAATATATAAACCAAATAAAATCATAGTCCTATTAATTCCACATTGAAATATGAAGATCATAAGAGACATGTGGAGTCACTTACATCAATAAAACCAGCAAATAAATCATATTATAGAAAAGAATAAATAGTGATAAAACTACACTAGACCTAAAATGATTTTCTATTGCTCATAAAAACATTAATTACAGATAAATATTTTTACCAAACATGACAAAAAACAAAGAAATGCATACTATATAACATTTAACAAGTATAATGACATGAATAATAGAAAATACTAGATATTAATATATGAATAATGATACCTTTAATTTGAATAGTAATTCACCAAAAGAATTAGTGGGTTTAGATAAATAAGGTGATATGTATAAATCAAAAAAAATTGGGACAGTTATGGTTCAAATAATAAATATAAATTCTATCCAATGGAAGATCTAAACAGAAATAAATATAAAAACTCTGGTCACCATTGAAATATATTTACTAATGGACACCATGATGTGTTTTTCTGGGAAAAAGATAGAAGCAAATTTCTTAGAATGCAAAAAAACCAAATTCCACAAAAAAAACAAGGTCAATTTTACCATTATAAAAAACTATATTTTGAGGAACCACAATATGGGTGACCCTAAAATTAGTTGCTGGGCAATGTTTACAAAAGATCATTCCAACAAAAACTCGTGACTAAGAAATAAAAACTTCATTTATATCAAAACATAACTTTATCCCATCTAGGGTTTTCAAAGATATTCCTTTAATATTCCATTGTACCATAATCACCGAAATTACCCCCTCCATCGTAAAAATATATCCACTATTGAAATAATACCTAAAATGTGATTTTTAGACCCAAAATCACAAAAAAAAACCCAAATCCCTAAAACAATTGTTTTACAACCTCGGTTTATTAGAATACCCAATTTTCCATATCAACATATTATCTGTTAGAATGTGCCTACAAAATATAACCCCCTAAAATGGGGTTTCTAGCCTTTATCAAAGAAAAACTCAATCTTTTACCCAAAGATCGCCTCTAAAATTCATTCAAAAATGTTCACATCCCCAAAACACAATGTAGAGGTCTCAATATTTTATTTTATCTATATTTGAAATCATTAAAAATATTTTCATTCCCAAAATTAAAAGCATTCCTTTATTGAAAATTAATCCAAAAATTAAATGAAATTTCCCAATGAGATAACTATAAAACATGAACCTAACTTTTAATAAAGAGAATTTTAATAAAATTAAACAATCAATTATTCTATATATTATTATCATGAATTAAAATTATGTATAAGAACCATTTAAAATTATATCATTATACTGAGCATGTATTTATTATTCTAATCTTAATGTGAACTCTTTCAAACCACTATGTGACCCTAAAATAAAAAATAATAAAAAGAACCCCCACCAATAGAAAATCTTTTCCTAGTGATTCTAATTTTCAAGTATCCACTCCATAAATTATTAGTTTTATTTAATATCTAACTCCACTAAACAATAATAAGGGAATCGACAAAAATTTAATGAATTTGTTTTATCATATGGAAGACATAATCAATCCAATATATCAATTGAAAAATTCACTTAGTGGTTTTTCTCTTTACTGATATGATCCATTAACATAAATTTTCTAATCAAATAACTTTAAATTGCACTACTATAGTTGAGCCCATAATTCCCATTAATATGTTAATAATTAAAGAAATCAGTATAACAATCCCTGAACTCTAGAGGCCTCACCCTCTTCTCAGAATAAGACATCTGATGTTCTTAAATAGCCTTCATTACCAAGTTAATAATTTAGAC
The DNA here is from genome assembly GCA_963277665.1 of Viscum album. Classification (NCBI taxonomy): domain Eukaryota; kingdom Viridiplantae; phylum Streptophyta; class Magnoliopsida; order Santalales; family Viscaceae; genus Viscum; species Viscum album. The sequence goes on along the minus strand of OY728129.1, from coordinate 272,977,125 downwards.
TTTTTTAGTAATTCACTATAAACAATTTGGTCCTCAAAAAATAAAATATGAAGAATTGGTTTAACACAGTATTAATATTAATCTACACATATATAAAAAATCTAATTGTATTACGCCAATTGAAGTGTGTTATCTATTAATATTTTAAAACTCATCCAATGGTAGGTGATTCACCCATGAATGTACAAAATCAAGAACATGATATCTTAAAATGTCCTCCATTTTCTAAAAAAATGACCTTATCTAAACATCCACTAGACGATTCCATGAAATTATTAGGAAATTATAGTATTTTAAATAATGATAAATATCTATCAATGCATTATATTTAAAATGAAGATATCCATCATAGGTGATTATCTATAGAACACCGTGAAGCTATATAATATTCCTCATATACATCTTCAGCGATGAAAGAAATTGAATTTTCCCTTGATAAGTTATAAATTATATTACATAGTCAATCAAACCAACACCACCCAAATTGAATTAATTCTTTTTATATTATAGAAAAAAATTGAATAAATCCATTAAAATAACTTTTGTTGTCCACATTGAATTATCATACTATGGTAGTAAACAATGAGGAACCAAATTTCAAGGATTCAATTACTGCTAGTCTCGAATTAAATATGTGAAATCACCCACAATATTATTTATCCAATGTTAGAGAAATAAATTCTGAAGAGATGATACATCATTGAGATACAAGGATAAACTAATAGAGAAGTTTTATAGAGCTCAAGATGAATCAGTATATGTATCGGTGAAGGGAAAACAATAATTCTATAAAAACAAACACAATGTGGATTATCCAATAAATCATTATCATAATAATTATCTTAGACAATAATAAGATGAAATGTTTATACCATGAGATATTAATATAGTGTCTCTTAATGTTAGGAAACAAGTATTATTTCAAGTCCATCTTCTATAGACATCCTTTACAACTAAGTTACTTTATATCAAGACTTAAGAGTATATAATCCCCCATAACCCTCCATACATCTCTGTAATAATTTAAAATCACATAGATATTACTACTAATCAAAATGTTTTAATAAATTTCAATGTCACAATCCTCTAAGAAGTCCTTCATCCAACATGAATATATATTGAAATCTAAAAATGACAATATATTCCTTTGGATCATGTTATTAAAAAATTCAATAATGAATTCTTTGATGAGGTATTTCCCCATAAAATGTCATAGAATACACTACACAAGAAAACTATGATCATATTTTTCATAGTTACCCTATGGGAACATAAATAAAGTTGATAATTGTACATCTCTTCCATATAAAATATAAAATAGTTCCTATATGGAGATGAACTATTTCTCCAAACACAACAAGGATAAAACCATAAATAAAAATAATAGAAAATAGTTTCACCAATTGACATATACTATAGAAAACAAACATATTTTGGAACCAATCAAGGTGTATGAGAGATTATTCATTCTTGTTTAGTTTATAAAGTTGTCAATTATATAAGAGAATCTAGAAAAGAACCTCTTATAATAACCTATGAGACCTAGAAAGCGGTGAGCATCAATGAAATTATTACAGTCCAACCAAGAAATGAAACCATTATTATTCAAACGATACAATAATAATCATTAATGAGACCAGAAATGTCTCATAAATTTCACCTCAAATATAATGAATTTTGATTTCGCTATATATTTACCTCAAATAAATAATGTGTTCTTTAGCCTTCACCTCACACAACACATATCTTAGTAGAAATCTTTATATGTTTTGACCATTAAAAATTGGAGGATAGAATTAACATGTATGATTTGGAATAACATTATGATAAAATATATGTGTATGTTATATAAAGGTCACATTTAAGCTAAATGAAAATAAATTAAAATAAGTTAAAGAACTAATAAGACCATTTAATACTTGAAAATTCATTTTTACAGTAATTATCTCATTTTTTATATGAATTTATATTTAAAAAATTATTATTGATAAATAAATGATTATATATGAAATAAAATTTAGATATTAAATTATAATACAAAATAATAAGTAATGTATATATTCTAATAATCTTGTTTCTCTAATAAATTTTGTTTTCATTATATTATATTGGTTTCTTTAAAAAATTTAATTTAGAATTGTTGACATTGAATTTGACAAAAAAATCATATTTGGAATCGTCATAACATTATAAAATTAGGATAATTATTTAATGTTTTCTAGAAAAATTTATTTAAATAAAAATAGTATTATATAAAAAATATAAAAAAAATAGATTTTTTGAAATTATTAATCGTTAAAATTGATGTGTAAATTTATAGAAAAATTATTGAAGTCATTTTTATTAAATAAGTGACATGATAATATTAAATGTTTTTTATTTCATAATCAAATATGTGACATTTTATTTCGTAGGTAATATTTTCTAAAAATTATTTTAATAACATATTTTACTACTATTATTTTAATATTAGTTTCCTTCAGTACTATAGATTGGATTAAAGAAATTGTATTCCAAAATTTGAAAATACAAGGTCTGAAATATTTAATGTTGATTATTTTATTTTTAGACATAGTCAATATGTTACCTTTAGTAAAAATGCATTACTGACATATTATATAATATAGAAACACTGATAAATATACTGTAAAATGGTTGATAAAAAGCTTAACAGATATTCCAAAATACAATTTTTAGTTTATGATTATCCTTATATCGTCTTCTATAAATAATTTCTTTGTTTTGGTTCCATCTTCCTTAAGGGATACTAACAATTATTTTTTTGTATTTAGAAAAATTGATTCATTTTAGCTTATAAAAGGGTATCTCTTATCCTCACTTATCGTAGCACCATAACCCCATTTTTTCATGCCAAACACTACCCTACCCTATTCTCAACACTCCTATACACCTTAATGAGGCATTGGACTTCCCAATGTACCATCACTCAATGTTTTCAAGATTATTATGGAAGTAATTTCTTATATGATCTCCTTACTATTATTTTTCATTAAATATGATATCTTTGTTATATCTCACTAAGGAATATTAGTTCTCATGAAAATGTCTTTCTATAAATGAATTTATTTTTATAAAATTATTACATATTTTCAATAATTATTATATTCATTATGAAACATTTCTCTTCCATTTCCAATTTTATCCATCCTATAAATTTTTTAATATCATATATTGAAATATTATTATATATTAACACATCTTAAAATCATATTTAACCAAACATGTGTTATAATCAATTTTATATTAATTTTTTCAAGATTTTTATTTTCAATAATTTTTTTTTCAATATATAAAAATATTTTTACCCTATGAACAGTTTATATTTTCTTCCAAAACAAACTCTCATGGAAACATATAGGCTTTTCCTAGAACATTATTTTTATATAATCATTTTAAAGTAAATTATTCAAAATAAATGACACCCCCTTTTATTCAATATTCTATGAAATACATGTAGCATTATCTCTATATTAAAGTTGAAAATGATTCATAAACCCCCATTTTTTTGTTTTTATATTCCTATTTAAATTGAAAATTGATTTTTAAGGTTAATATATAAGTTGAGTAACAATTAAAATTATCATATGGAATAAATAATTTTGTGGTTCTATTTTTGTATAATCCTATATAAGGCTCAAATAATATTTTGTGCCAATATTTTGAAATTTTTTTTGCCCATTTTTTTGTGAGTAAATTTTGATATGATGAACCATTTATTTGTTTTGGAACACATATTTATGGATGATTATGGGTGGGTACTTATATGTCCCTCCAATAAATTGGATAATATATAATATCTCATGTTCTCATGAATATAAACATGTTGTAGTCCACTAATAAAGAGGTACTTCGATAAATTCCCAATCCTAAAGTGGTTCATGGGTTATAACCCAATATAAATGAGGTACATTGGTTTAATCCCAATACCAAAGGGAATTTGTATTATATCTCAGGACTAGAGATGAAAATTGGTTATTTACCAATCTTAAATGGGTTAAACAGTTGTACCCAAATCATAATTAGGGTACAAAAGTGTTTATCCCAATCCCACTATGAAATAAATATCCATTATGGATGCCTACACAACTATGTGATTTTATTTTTCCTTTCCCTCTAAGAAATATTTTTCTAGGATATTCAAAACGGTATAATGTTTCATATGAAAATATATTATGGTTGTATGATTCAAATATATGATATGATTATTACACCTCATTGATGACCTTATCAGGGTATTGTTCTATAATAATATTTTTACCAGATATTTATCTCTTTATACATGTCATCAAACATAATTCATATGATACACTAATTATTAATTGAAATTATTTCCTTATATAGAATTTCTCTTAACTATTTATTGTTTTTATGTTCCCTAGATTCTAAATCTGACTTAGATTATAAGAATTTTTTATTAATGTCAAGTAAAATGAAACTGTAAATTACTCAAAAAAAGTACTGTAAACTAAAATCATTATGTATCTAGTATGAAATTAAAATAAATATATATGTTATTATATTGTTTCTAGTAGTATGTTATTTAATGGTTTAGTTATTTTAATGTTGCATAATATAGACATTTTTATCTTGTGTCACTATATAACATAAATTTTACATTTACATTGAAAACATCCCAAGGAGATTATATCATTTTTGAATCTATAGAAAAGATCTCAAATTTACAAAATGACCTATATATATCCTTATGTACATGAGGATGTCATTTTTAGTCATATTTATCACATATTTAGTATCCTAACAAATTTAGATTTGATCCATCCAATGAATAAAGTAATATAATTTTTTACTCCAAATAACAATAGTATAATCTCAACATGTTTTCAATGACTGTGGGATTTATTATTTGAGATAGATTCATCCTTCACTAACATACAATGATATATTGACCAAAAATCAATCTTTATTAACTAAATGGATCTCTTTAAATGATTGAATATTTTAACATATGCGGGAGTGGAAGATTATTTCCCACCACCACCCAATCGATCCACCTGTAGTCTATACCCATCCATTGACTAATATATTCCACTAATTTAAAATTAATGGACCACCCTAAGGTTACACACTATGATTAATGAAATTATTCTAAAAGAGATACTCTATAAATATCTAAAAACTCTTTAAACTCGAGAATATTTCTTTAGATTTTGAGACATATAAATCCAAGAGATATCAAGTTATAATATTATCCAAAACATGATAATGCATCGTATATCTAGATCCATAACCACTTCCAAAAAAAAATTCTCCATATCTCTTCAAAACACATACTCCTAAACATATGCAAATCACATAATCAACTATTCATATTGAGAATGTAATGGATCTGTTCAACTATATATTATCTAATGTTATTGGTCTCCAATGATAATTAAATGCTCACTTCTAATATCGATATGAAAATCCATCCTATGTATGTAATGAATAAAAGTTAAAAAATAATAAAACCAATCCATTTCATGAATGAATTATATAGAATTATATTTAAAATGATAAATTATCCCAATGACTAGGGGTTTCCAATCATAAACTAACAACCATACATAATACACAAATGTTTGGATGACCTCCATCTGATGTGGTTAACACAAAGGGCTCTTCAATCCCCTTAACACGAAGTATTAGTTATCTATCCTAGGTATGATATGTCACATAGTATAAATCTCCCAGAACAAACATTTCAAAAGTTATAGTGAAAAAACATATGGTACCTCACAATAAAATTTTCTATCATCGAACCAAAACATATATATAATTAAAAAAACTAGTATTATTCATGTATCTTATTTAAATTGATTAAAAAAATTCATAATATCACTCGTTCCTATGTCTTTGAGGATAAGGAACATCAAGTGGATTTCTTATAAAAACACTATCATGTTTCTGTTAAACATAAGACTATTGACCATGCTTCATATAATAATGAAATATAAGATAATTAATATATGGTTTCGTAGTAAATGAGACAAACAATCTACACCAACCACCAATATAAGTATTTCATTCGAATTTTAGATGACAAGGACCTCTACAACTAAGAATATTAGACTAGAACTTCAAAGAGATACCAAAAAATTTCAAACACTTTGGGCCTTATAAGAAAAATATTGAACCTCAATAACCTATTATCGAAATGTATACTGATAAGTTAACAATGAAACTTCATATATAGATAAAATCCTTATTAATATTTTATAAATCCCATCTTGATTTACAAAAGTATTTTTCATGCATCATTTCCATCAAATCCTTTATCATTTAAATGTGTAGATACATAAATAATGTAAATCATGTGCCCAATGAGTGATCAATGGCTAAAATTTCTTCCCTAAATTATAGATCATAAACTCATCATATTATAGATTATAAATTGAAATTAATATATACCCATTGAACTAAATCATAAGATAATGAACCTTGAAACAATACAAATGAAGATATATAATCTCATACCATCAGATCAACATTAACATTTAATAATAGATACTATTCATGAAAACACATTAAAAAGTTACCCTATGGGGCCTATAAATCCGCATAAACTCTATGAAATATATGTCATCCTGAAAATAAATAACCACTATTTTCACTATATTTTAATTTATACCAATATACGCATAATGAATAGATCTGATTGTAATAAATATAAAGATAATATAACTAATACATTGTCTTATGATCAGAGATAGAAACTTTTTTATTTTCCAGAATAAAAATACAATATTTTTTTTCATTTAATTAAGATAATAAAAGATATATTCATTGGATTTCTAATAATCAGAAATTTTATTAATTATTGATAGAATTTTATAAAAATTCATCACTATTTTATTAAGAGTGGTAGTTTCTTACAAAACCATTTCTTTTTCTATACATTTAAGATATTTTTTAAAGATATAACCAATAGAACCATAATATCACATGGAATTCCCCCAATCAAAAACTAACCATTCACCCTCCTCAAAAAAATATATCACACTGGTCTTTCTTTATCACTAGCCTATGCACCCCCATGACCTACCTTGGTTGTGATCAACCTCTACCTCCATATCACTAAACATCAACAGAGAGTTAATGGTCTTCTATTCCCTCTATAACCACATCTATTTTCTACCATGATAATATAATAAAATTTAACATATCATCTTTGATACCATAATCTTGTTCCAATGAAATCAACTCTTCCACATCATAATCCTAAAACATGTGAGCTCCAACCCCACCTTCCTCTATTTATTTATACAAAAACTCACAACTATCCAATTATAATTTATTGATCAATATATGAGAGAATATTTTATAGTATGGAATGTTTTTATTTTCTACTAATCATTAATGTACTTTTTTAAAATATACTGGATTTTATTTCCTAATTATTTGATGTATACATTCATAGAATCTAAATATAAAATATTCAATGAACAAAAGTGATAAAAAATTCATTTTTAATTTTATTACAAAATTATTTATTCTATTTATTTAGTTTCAAATATATATTTTCACATTTGTATGATTTCTAAATATAATAATTTATTATATTTTACAACATATTGTGATGTTATATTTTTAATATTATCTTTATATACATATCATATTAATCTTGTTTCAAATTGTAAACAAGATTTCATCTATGAAATATATTTTACGTTATATTTTAGTTATATTCTACTATTAAAGAAATGGGTAATTGTTGGATTACATTATAAAAAACAACTTTTAAATAAACGTAATTATTGGAGAGAATATAAATATTTTAATTTAGAAATTAATTTATTGTTTGAAGAATTATTTATCGCCCATCTATATATAAATTTGGATGATGTTAAAAAATACCTACTGTTGATTGACAGTTGATATTAAAACCGTTTCCTAATTTTTATGTTTAATTTATTTTGAATAGAAAATAAGATATTAAATAATATTTTCTCATTGTATTACATTATAATCATCAATCTAATTATGTGGTGAGAGAGAAAAAAACTCAGTTCTTACTAATTTTTCACACAAAAGATGAACATTATAAAGAGAAAAACTTATTAGTAGTTTCTTATATTCATTATATAGGGATAAAAAGAGTGGAAATATAATTGAAAATTATAATGATTTTTAAGATCATAATAAAGATAAAATTCTTGATTTATATAAGTGTTTTGAAAAAAATTAATTTTTTTATTTCTATTGTGTTTTTTCTTTCATATATGTGTTTTTTGATACTTTTGATAATGATAATATGTCAGATATAATTTAAGAGATCATGAAGGTAATCAAATAATATATCCTCAATTATATAGAGATACATGCATGTCATAATGATATTTTTTATATTGGGTATAAGATTCATATTAAGAGAAGTATAATAGATTTCATACTTGTAGATGTATATTAATGAATATTGATGAATGATTGAATGAACATGATACAATGAAGAATTATATAAGTAAATATACTATAAAGGATTTATGTTACAATCCCTTAATAATCTAATGGAAATTATTGTTAAAGAAAATACACTAACAATGTTGATGACATGGAATACTGTAGAAGACAATAATGACCAATTTATATGCCATCTAATAGTTATATTTGATTAGAAATACTATGATTATTTATATCTAAATTTAAATTTAGTCAATAGGATTAAATGATTATAATTTAATAATTATTTATTTACACTACTTAAGGAATTATGTGTCATTTATAAGATATAAATATGTATTATGATACCCTAAAATATGCATAATATATTGTCTAAAAAACAAATATAATTTATAATTTTGTTTTTACTTTCAAAAATAAATGGTTCAGAATGATGTCGATGTATACAGTTTTCCTTTATTTAATAATTTTAATATTTTTTGTAGAAATAGTGTTAATTCATAAGTAAAATCAACTAAAACTGTTTAAAACATTCTTATATATTAAATACCATCAGTGACTTTCCATGTTGTGGGAATGTTCAACATCAGAATACTAAAAATTGCTTAGAAAATTTATTTTTAACATTGGTTTTAACATGAAAATTTTAAATTAGTGAAAAAATTGTTTTATTTGTGTCATTTTCAATTAATAACAGATACACATTTATTTCCATTTTATACTGTAGTAATTGATAGAAACAATTATATATAACCCCTCCAAAATTGATTTCTAGGTTATAATTATTATTATATGTCAAAAAAGAAGTTGAATAATATGGAAAATAAAATTATTTTATTGGTGATTAGATAATATTCTATAATACCATATAAGGAATTGGATCTAGGAATATTGTACCACAACATCAATTATAGTATGAAAATATTTCTTTCTAATGAAATTATAACCTAATCCACCAAATTAAAATAAAAAATGTGATTAAAACCAAAATTTCCAAATTTTATTATTTTAATGTAATGATTTTTTGTATAATTAATTATTTTAAAATAATCTTATGGTTATTTTTTATGTTTTTTAGAAAACAAATTATTTTTTCGGAATAGTGAAATGATATTTTTTCCATATTTTCATATTTATGTTTTTATCAATATAAAAGAATGAATCGGTAGTATAATAAATTTTTTTTAAAGTAAACATATATTAAATTTCAATTAAAATTTACATAAAATATATATTTTATATTAGAAATTAATGTTTTTTATTTTTAAATTCGACATTATATATTTATTTATATAAAAACTAATTTTTTTTATTCATTTCAATCTTTTTCTCCTAAGGATAATTTTAGATTTGGTGTATATTGAATTTAAAATAAGTATAATTTTATTTTAAATAAATAGATTAAGTCTTTTTAAATTAATATTATACATTATTCCATTTTAAAATATTTTTTATGCCTAAAAATATAATTTCGAAAAAAAGGTCTTACATTGGCTCATATGAATATATAATAAATGTAATTTTTTGATATCATTAAATTTAATATTTTAAAGTGGATTAAATGTTTTCATTAAAAATATTTAATATTAGGTAATATGTTCAATTTAATTTATTGTCATTTTGAATAGTATGAATGGTAAATATTTATCACAATGATTAAAGGTAAAAAGAGTTAAATGAGATAAATATAAATGGATTGCTCTTCATGATAAGGAATGAAACAATAATAAATATCATTGGTTTGTTATATTTTGACCTCATAAATAAAATAATCAAATTAATTTTAATTTTGATCACCATAACTTGTGTAAGAAAAAAAAAATTTTGTTTCTTGTATGTATAAGTTTTCCACCCAATTCACTTATAAAAGGGAACTTTTTTCTCTTCTCTTATGAACACTACGTGAAAAACATTTATGTACTATATATTCCAAAAATAGATGAAAATAATATTTTTTTTATATCGAAATGAACTATTACTCTAAAATAATTCCCCAAAAAGTGTTTAATGTGAACGAAAAATAAACTTAATAAATGAAAAGTTTTATATTCATACTAATCAGTTTAATGTTATGTTCTTCTTATCCCACGTAAAAATATTCAAAAAATTGATAACATAAATAAATAATTATTTTTAAAATAAAAACCTATTTTTATGACAATGGAAAACCTATTTTTAATCTCTGTTCAATCGAATGGAAAATTAAAACATTTCTCGTGTTTACATAAAGAGTCCACTCTCCAAGTAGTGATGTAATTAATATTTTCTCATTAATTTTCAAGGATTTTAATAAAGATTGAATTAAATTATTATAGATGACATAGATGACATTATTTGTTTTCTTTATGTATATTTTTAAATTTTTCTTTTTACCCTTCTATCTACAGATAAATGATGGTGTCACTCATCCATATGTGAAGACGTGCGCCTCTATGATGTAATGTGATTCATTTTAATTTCAACAGATTGCATGGATAATTATAAAATATCATCCATTAATGGAAAATATACTTAGGTAATTTGTAAAATTATTCATATAATAGAATAGTCTCATAGCACCTTTATCCCTTTTTAAAAGCATAATTTAAAATAGAGGGAATTTACCAAATAATAATAAGTGTATAATGTAAAAAAACTATTAAATTAATAAATTTTAGGTAATATTAAAATAAAACTAAATAAATTAATGTATTTGAAATAGGTTTTATCCAAATATTTAATTAATTTATATTAATTATTCAGATGAATATACAGAGTTTGAGCATGAAAGAATCTGTGGAAGTGGTACTTTGTTTTAATTCAATGCCAACGATATATATGATATATTATATGGAAAATTTATTTCAGAAGATGTATATAATTTCTGGTGTAGTACTATATCATAAATATATCTTTATTTATTTTATTATAAATCTTACTTTAGGTATCTCTCTTTTAAATGAGTTTTTTTTTCAATTGTTAATAATGTCACGATGGATTATCTTACAATCACTCTCATATTCTATTTTTATCAAGTGTAACATTATATTATTATAATTATATGACCCTTCTCTTCTTAATGAATATATATTTTAATAAACTCTGGTTATTTCTAGGGTTTCCATGTTTTTCCTCTAAATATACCTATCTATTTGACTCAAATATCAAATAAATATTTCTATACAAGATAGACCATAATTAGTTTCTTTTTAGAGGAATCATTCAATTCCATATCCATATTATTCAATTTATATTATTATAGAGATACTAATATTCTTATGATATGGTATTTTCATCCTATAAAATATTTAACATTATTTTTAATGGTTTTAAAGGGATAAACTTAATTTTTCAAAAAATAGATTTTTTGAGTTTTTGTAAATGTAATAAAGGAATGTTCTTTACTAAATAGATGACAAAAATGTAATTTGTAGCCTCCATCAGGGATGTTTTAAATTTAGAATACTCTAAAATTGTCAATGTTTTTATATTATAATATCTTCACCTATTATTATATGAACATTGATTTTTTGTTCTAAAATAAATAGGCATTAATTTATTAATAGTTATATTTAATTATAGATATTATTTATAACATTTTTTTGAATCTTATTAATTTTAAATTTATTAAGTACAATTTTTAGCGTTTATCATATATTTTACTCTATAATTATAAAATGAATTTATTTTACTTAAAACGATCATTTCTAATGAAATTTTTTCCATATATTATAATTTACTTATTTATGGACTATTCTTTATTTTGAGTTCATTAAATTTATTTTGATAATGTTCTCTATTACTCAATTGAAATTATTTTTCACCTCAATGCCTATATTTTATGGATCATTGTTATATTTAGAAACATATATTCTACATTTATTTATCTTAACCATTTTACATTTCAATATATGGTTTTAGTTTAGGTGATCATAATAAAAATAGTATTATAATTAGTTAGGAAATATTTATGTCTTGTATTCATGATTCAATATTTATTTATTAGTTGATAAAGAATATTTATTATATATGTTACTTATTTAATATATGATTAATTCATTGGATGTATTTATGTGACGAGTGGGACCCAGATATATAAATCCCCATTATGCAATGATAGATATCATGAGACAAATAGAAGGCCAACATAATTGGTTATTTTTTATGTACCTACACATTCTTTAGAATTTATAAGCATAAGGCCCAATAGGTATGGTGTATGATTTCAAGAAAATATGCATGGATTTTGTGATATGGATGTATAAAATTATGCATTTCCTTCATAAATATTACAGTCATTATTATTCATGTTCCTTCAATGTTGATATCTTCAAGGATAAATTTATATGATATTGTTTTTAATAAATTATAATATGTGTTGATTATCCATTAATAAATATTTGTAACTCCCTATATACTCATGATATATTTTAATGTATGCTTTCCCTTACTATGAATCTTATCTCACCCATTATTATTTTCTCTGTTAACTAAGGTATGTTGAAGATTTCATTAAATATTCATCATTTATGAATGAAAATTTTTAATGGCATGTGTTATATTTCTAATTTGATTTATAATTAATAAATTTATATTGTATACCAAGACTTATAAATTGATCTATATTTTGTGTTCTTCTATCTTCTATCATTTACCAATGTAAATATGTAAATAGTGGCTCTAGGTTACTTGTGTTTGTGTTTTATAGTTCAAATAAAAAAAATTATTTGGACCTATGGGAAATAGATTTTAGAAGAACATATATACAAAAAGGATTATGAAAACCCCATGATTGATTACTATTGTATTATATTAATTTATTATGGATCACTGATCATGATGTTATGATATAATTATATTTTTTCCCTTGTTTAAAAATTACACCAAGTATATAAATTGTTTCTTTATTCAAAACAAAAATTCAGTGTAGTGATTTAAATTATGATATACTCAATGCATAGGGAATTAGATATGAGTAGATAATGGGAATATTGTGTAATAAATCCCATTTTATAACAATTAATCATTATTTTATAATCCTACATATTATTCCATAGCATGATGATCCATTATTTGATTTAAAATGTGGAATAATCCTAATAAATACAAAAGATGAACTAATGCATTGGTGACTAAGAAATGGATCGAGTCCCTAGAAATGGATACTCTAGTATTTGAGATTTAAAGAAAGTGAAATGGTTAATTTGGTAGAAGATAATATAAAGTTATTTTTGATTAATGGAGGTCGTTGATATAAAATATTAAATATATTAATGAAATAAAAATAATGAAATAAAAAATTATTAAAATGAAATTCCTTGAGAAATATTTTACACCAGTGTACTAAGTGTAAATGAAGTTAAAGGTAACCAATATACAGAATAAGAAAGTAGAACATGTTTCCAAATATGAATCTAGCTTCACATTATTATTAAGGAAAGAAACTTAATATGATTATAATATGGAATGAAATATTTTTTGTTTCATTGACTAGATTATCCCTAAACATTAATGTGTACTAGAATCCCAAGAAATGTCACATATAAGGATATAATATCATCTTCCATGATATTATAAAATGAATTTTCTATGTCATTTATCCTTATCAAAAATCCTATAATGAATAGGTAGTCTACGTATTATAGGAATGAAGTACATCAAAGAAGAATAACTGAAATTTGATATACTCACAATGAAATAATTATTGTTAGAACATCATACAATGCACTCGAGTGGAATAATACTTTATATATGTATAGATATAAGGATAATATGGCTACTTAAATCAAGGGAAATTAAAATTAACAACATTTATCTCGTGATTCAACTATAGAGATATAGGGAATTAATCACACCAATGATCCAATAAACAATGGAATATAGGGAAAAAGTGTCCAGTGGCGAATTCAAGTTCATGTGATTGTTACAACTGATGTGGTTGTACATAAAAATGAGTTTTATGTATTTTTTTCAAAAATAAAGTCAATTAGTACTTCATATTATTACATAGCTTCATAATCTTCTATATGTTCAATGTTTTCAAAGAACATTTAATCATTCCATATCATCTTAAAATTTTAGTTTTAAATTAATACTCCTAGATGATATCATATTGCAACATGGATATTTTAGCTTAACCCCGTTATTATTTATATGGAAAACTTATAATTAATCATGGTTATTATAAGAATGGTTAAAATTGATATAATGCATTGTATAGACTATCATTCATTGTATAATTCAAAAAAATTAATATGAGAGGGAGATTATGATTCATAAATGAAATGTGGAAAATGTTGTCTTCATAAGGGAGACAAAATAATATGAATCATTTCTCGAACCGTATCTATTATCTCACCATAGTGAAATAATTGAATAATAACTTTGAGTAGAAATATTGGTGGGAAGGGTTAAATTAGAATATAATATGTGTGTATTTTTTAGAAATACATGGATTTGTTTTCTGAATATTTACCTATAAATTTATACATGTATGATCTTGAGTTTTACAATAAAATCATCAATAATGAAAAATATATATATTCAATTCATCCTAGATAATTTACAATGAGATTTACACAAGTGAAAATTTTAGTTCCTTATTAAACTCATCTCTAATAAAAACCCTATATATTAGACTCTCATTCGAATAGACACAATGGAATTTGTAGATCTAAATAAATAATGATTTTATTTATTTAATAATGGATTAATTCAACCAATTGTTTCACCATCGGTATCACATCGTCAATTTTTTATGATGAAGGGTGGGTCTATGTGGCTATGAATCTGTTACATAGAAATCATTTTTATTAATATAGAAAAAAACATAATTTTATACATTTTTATGACCTATTTGATGAAATTCATGGAATATAATTATTCCAAAGTATTTATCTATATTCTACGTATCATAATTTGTGAGTACGAAATGAAGATATTCCAAATATGAAATTTCACACTAGGTATAAACACTATGAATTTATATTATTTCCATTTGGAAGACTAATTCACCCAATATTTTTATGGATCTTATGAATGAAGTATTCAATTATTATCTTGGTAATGTTTTTTTATTTTCGGATGGTTTAATAGTAATCATTAAAACATTAAAATATCATAAATTCTATTAGAGAATCATTATTAAAAATATTTATAGAAAGTGTTTGTCATGAAATTTAGTTATTATTGTTTTTTAATTAATAAATATTTATATCACTCTCATATTATATCCAATGATAGAATATATTTTTTTCTTTTAATGAAAATAATAATTATATAGTTTCACAAACCAACATATATAACTAAGGTAATTAGTTTTGTTGGACTATTTTGTTGATATTAGTAATTTTTTTACAAAAAATCACAATAAATAACTCATTTACCAATTTAATACATAATTGGGTTGAGATCAAATGGTCTTAAGAATATAAATATTTTTTTCCAGAATAAAATTCTATATTATGCATTTTACTGATATTGAAATTATCATTCAAAAGTGATAGATTTTTTATATATAGTGTTGCATTGAATAAATGAATTAGTGGTTTTCTCATATAGAGTGAAATAGTTATTTATTATTCATCATTTTATTGAATCATACATGTATAGAATTATCAAACACATGATTGTTTATTACTGTCTGTACTCCATTCCTTGATTATATGGATTTATTGTCTCTATATTAAATGATGTTGGATATATGTAGATTACAAAATAATGAAAGGATCATTTAAAAATAATGGTTTCAATTTTTGAAAATTGACATAGAAATTAAAAAACAAGGATTAAAATTTCAAAATAGGAAACCACGCTAGGAAGGATAATACAGTTGATAAAGCGTAATGTATGAGAAATAATTGTGTTCTGATTAAATTTATGTATTATAAATATTTTATATTCATGGATTTAGTATATTTGGAATTGTGAAATATTATTAAAACACAACACTCATTTTTCAACAATTTTTCTGAAAAATCATCACTAGAGAAGATAATAATTTAATAAACACATGAAAATAGTTTAAAAAGGAAAATTAATGTTGTTAATGATGGTAATATAACAGTTTTTATAAATATGGTGTAAAAACAATTAGCATGTGTCTTACTGTTTCATCTATATCAGAGCTGAAGAGGGAGTTTTATGATGAATTTCACAGATCAAAAATCACTATACATCAATGTAGAACATAAATATATAGTCATATAAAAAAATATTTTTTGGGAGATAAAAAATAGTGGGTATTTGATTACTATGTTTAATGTTATTTATTTTTTTAATACTTAAAGGTTGACAGGAAGCATATATATGGGTTTAAAACCATCACTAGCATCCTATGTCTTTGTAAAATGATATTACTAATTATTTTTACATGATATTTCTGAACACTCATAATAGGAAAGATTCAATATGGGTTGTTTTTTATCTCCATAACATGACTACAAATTTACAATCAATAATGGGTTATCTACATCTTGAGTTTCTTAGATGAATATATGTCGATGATTTTATGATACATTATATTTCACCTACATCAATTATATCTGACCAGGACCCTTGATGTATAGTGAAATTATAGATATGTATTCATAAGGCTCACAACAGTGAGTCATATTTCAAAATTTTAAATCAATGTATGAATGTTACACAATCTAAATGGACAATTGAAATAATAAAATATATTACAATGTCATTATCACTTGACTTTAAAGGTAAATGGTATTAGGATTTAACATTGGTGACATTTTCATTTAATAATTTATTCCATTAATAATTTCAAATGAAACCATATGAAGTACTTTAATATAAAATATTAAATACTCTAACTATTTGGGATGACGTTAGTGAATAAAAGAATTTTGGTCTATAAAATTATGAGGGGAAAATTGTGATTGTGAGAACTATTAAAAGTCGTATCAAGGCAGCTCAATGTATGAATATCAGTTATACTGGTAACTGAAATAGTGGTATAGAATTTGAAGTAGATGAATTTTTTTTATGAAGGATATCATTATGGAATTGTGTTTTAAGTATTTAAGAGAGTGGTAAAATGATTCCCTTGTATATATAGTTATTTTATATTTTATAAAGAATTAGAGTTATAGTTTTCTATTTCGTAGTGCCACATAGCTGATGAAATGTGAATGATGTGTAATATATCTCAATTTTTGGTAAATCAATGTTAGACCTATGATATGTACCCAAGAATATAGAAATATAATTATATCCTGATATATATATTTGTGAGAATCCAGTCCAACATCTAATTAGTATAGATCATGTTTCATAGATTCTGATGAATTTACTAGCATATATATTCTATAAAAATCATATGATATAAGTGGAAACATGTTGTAAGAACTCGGGATTGAGGAACGGTTCAAAATCCAGTCCCTGTTTTAATTTTGGACTTGTATTTGTGCAAACTGTGAAAATCTTGGATGTTTTTTAAATTTCCAGATAACATGCCATGTACTCCAAAGTACACGTTTTGTATAGGATCGGCGTGTATCGGTCATGTGACCGACAAGTACATGTTGGGTGATGACCATGTAGAAATTTCCAACTACACAGTCTGTAGTATTGTTTAACATGATGTGTAGTCTCCGTTCAGCATACCAGATGAATTATAGTCATGTGTTGACCCATGTGGTGCATCCATGATGTGTGGCTACCTCCGCTTATATTGGAGTACAAACAAGGTAACTACCCGACGTGTAGTCATTTATACATGCCCAATATTTTTATTTTTGTTCACATTAATGAAATAGTGTCATGTCAAATTTTGGGAAACTCTTTCTTCTTCCCCAACATCAAAACTAGTTAATTCCAAAAACCCGAATAACACACCTAGCCACAGATTCTTCATCCGAAGTCCATTCCTCAATCCGTCAGCAATTGTGGGATCACATCGGTATTTATAAAACCACACACCCTATTATGTTCTTGATCCTTTGCCTTACACGTCACCGTATCCATCAGAGTATAATTGTCATTATTTGACAGAAACATATATTTACATTGATCAAATTTGATTTGAAGATCAATATCGAACTTTCCAAAATGTACCAGTCTCAGGAAGTGGTTGCATACCTATTTTCATGTTTTCATAGAAATTTTTGTGGTGCGTTCTATAGTAATTTTTTTTGGGTATTTGGAGTGTGAGCCTATTTTACCCGTTGTTTCATATTAAATTGATTATTTGAATAATGGTATTCCTTTGGGTATGACATTTTTCTAGATTTTCTTAAGTGGGGCTGGGGAGGGGTCCTTGTTCATTTAGGGTATTTTGGATAGTGATGACAACAGGGTATAAGTTTTTTTATTAGACTTCTGAGTTTATTTGATAACTGATGGTATTTATTGATAGAGTCTTCCAAAAAATTGGTGCTGCTAGGGGACAACACATAGCAAGTGAAATTAAACTGTTAATTTTTTTCCTATTTAAGTATTTCTTTTGATTATATATATGTTATCTGTGATATAGCATAAGCTGGAACCTTTGGGTTGTGATGGGCATGATATGGGTGTTCTTGAGTGATATTGATCACAGGCTATGATTGGCCTGAGTTACATTGGGTTGTTCAAATCATGGTATTGGGCGTCAAGGACGTCGAGTTGAGAAAGTGTGACTATCGGGTAGGGAATGGCCCACATTTAATGGTTAGAAAGGCTATCAGACTAGAGCGACATGGTCGCATGGGCACGAGGTGTCAGAGATGTTGTGACATGGGTACTATTTTTGTGATTTATGCTCACCCATGAACATTTAGTACAGTGCACACAAAATGGCTTCATGATGTGGTGTTTTTAACAACTCGTGTGGGTAGTGTCCCCCGTTAGTTGCAGTTTAGTTACTGTTGGATTGAGGGTTCATTCTGTTGGATGCCACATTGAAGGTGAAGAGTCATCAAGTGATAGAATTGAGGCTATTGGGTTGGGGGCAAGAGGATCGTATGGATTGGGGGGAAGAATTTAATGTTCCTCTAGTTACATTATTTGAGGGCATACATCGTTGTTTCTCTGGTTAAATTATTTGAGAATAGACATCGTTGTTCCTCCAATTACGTATTTGAGGATAGGCATTACTATTCATCTAAGTTACTAATTTGTGGCTGTTCATTCGTGAAGTGGGCACGTGAGACACATAGTGTCCGGAGGAACATGGTGTTGGGATACTTCAATGAGATTTAAGTGTTTCCTTAAGCAGGTGACACTCCATGGTGGCTGCAGAGCACCAGTGTATTTTATGTTTCTTTGGGAATCATACTGTTTATTGAATTACATATAAATTCATGCCTTCTTAGACACATATATTATGTACGTAACATTGGGTGGTATCGTTCTGAGATTCGTCTCAAACCCTACACAGGCACTTCGGGACACGTGTAGACATTATGAATTAGCATGTAAGAAAGAGGTCAACTTCAAGATCTGGACTATATTAGCTGGTCCATGGAGATGGTATAGACCTTGTGGGCATTCATAGCTGGGGTTTACTTTGTTTGGGTTCTATTATGTATCATTATTCTTTATTTTTATTATAGTTGTTATTGGTTAGCCATTTTCATCCATTTTATATATTAACATTTTATGGATGCATGATTTTCTGTTAATGTAGTTGTACATAAGGATTAGTATTTTGTTGTGTTTAAATTGTGTTTCTGTTGTTTTTATTTTTCTTCCACTGTTTAGTGATATGGAATGTTCTTCCACACTGTGGGTCTTGTTCAAGTCTACTAAGTTATTTATTTCTACTGCATGTTATATACTATTACTCAGACCAGTACCATTATTATCTTCTAAGAGGGTATAGCCTCCCCACTATAACTGTTTACACCCTCACTGCTAGTTGGAAGACTTTGGAATTCAAGAAGGTGCGCCTAAGGATGTATCACTTGACCCATTTAGCATTTTTCGGGTGGATATTCATGTATTAGATGTTACAAATTTGTATCAGCGGAGTTCTAGACAGGGATTTAGTAGCATTGTTTTAGTGGCTACTTCTGATATTGAGACTTCTCTTTTTAATTATACCGGTTTTAGTATTTAAGATATGGTAGACTAGAGATAGGTTGTTACTGGAACTGGGTTTCTAGCATGTGCATGGGTGGTTGCAGCCCCAGGTACGAGGGTTGGACCATCTCGCGATGGGTTGGAATTTCTCTTTTTTGTTTCTCAGATTACATTTTATATGATTTCCACCTCATTGGATCAATTTGTGTGTAATGTTATTGATTTCGATATGTAACCCTTAACCCATTGAGGTAAGGGAGAATTCTACATTGGTGCTGTACAGAAAGGCATGATTGTTTGGCTTTAGATAGGCACATTTTTATTGTATTTCATTTTTATAACTGCACACATGCACTGTGAAGTGATAATGCATGGGATTAATATCCATTGACAGGACTTGTTTGCGTTGAAATGTAAACAGGTGAAATTCCTGATTGAATTTATTGTTTAATGCAATGTTTTATAACATGCTTTATATATTGTATAATTGCATGCGGAAGGGTATTTGGGTTTGGCACTTAAAAGAGCAAACATGTAATATGGTTTCAGTGATTTTCTTCATTAGGATTGGGTGACAAAGTCATCGGTTTGAGGTAACATTGGTTTTGAGGACAGGCATGGCCTGAGATACTTTAGATACTTGTCTCTATTGAGGGCGGGTAAGGACTCCATGAGGTCGGGGTGTCATGGGCATGGGTTGCGGTGTTGGAGAGTAAGGGTAGCAGTTATGTGATTCCTTGCACTTCATTTCCTATTTTTGTAAATATATTGTTATATATAAATAAAGGTTTTCTATCAATTAATGGTATTCCGCGGGTTTCCTTTAGAAAACTCAAATGGAGCGTCCGGCGGGAGATGATACAGTGCAGAAGGAGCAAGATCAAATTCAGGATCCTATGAAAGTAGTGCATGAACCACAGGTATAGCCTGAGAGACATGATTAGGTTCATGATCCAGTGCAGGCAGAACAACAGCCGGTTTTGGAAGCGTTCGGACTGTGGCACGATGAGTAGCTCCAGTCTAGTCAGGTACGTGCCTTGTAGGGGATTGATAGAGGGGCGCAAGGTACACATCTATTTATGGAATATCTGACACAGGATAACCAATTTTTCGACCCACAACCATTTGATGGTGAGGGTGGTCCACAGATGGCTGAGAACTAGATAGAGATCATACAGATGATCTTTGAGCAGCTCGAGATGCTTCTGGGACAGAGGGTCAAGCTGGCAACGTACATGCCGTGAGGACCGGTGAAGTGTTGGTTTGATGTGTAGGTTCAGGCTTGAAGGAACGATGAAATGGTAAGGAATGACATAGAGGGATGACTTTTCCAGCACTTTTACCTAGACCCACTGAGTGATGAGGGAGCTCGAGAGTTCTTGAGCCTTCAAAAGGGAGACATGTTCGTCATAGACTACGCATCTACTTCCACTGAGCTATCTCACATTGCACATGGTATGGTAAGGAATGAATTAGAAATGTTGAGGCACTTCTAGGATGTATTATGACACTCCATTTAAATCTAGGTAAATATATTCATACTAGGTTCATTCTCAGAGGTTTTTAATTTGGCCCTCATAGCGGAGGGTAACTAGAGGGATAATCCCCATGTTGGTCGGGCGACTGCTTTAAGTTATTTTTCAGATAGCAGGAAGTGAGGATTGGATGAATTCCGATATTGAAGTTTGGCCAAAGACTCAGCTAGACCACCTCGTAACATTTTTTTAGTGGTTTCCATTCTGTGTGTATAGCCATGGAATATCTAGACTCAGTGCGATATGGATCCAAAGGAGTGTCGGGCATGTGGATAGGTAAGGAATATTGAGAGGCTCAGTAGAAAACATTATCAGACGGCTGGAAATCAGGGACAAGGATAGAGTGTGGCATCTATAGTTTGTTGAGGTTCGATACTAGGAGATGTTATCCGAGTTTCAGCTGCATGTGGAGGACACGACAGATATTGTGGCACCCAGCTGAGGGGTCAGTGGCTGAGGACTTGAGTAGCACCACAGGGAGTTAAGGCATCATGCAGTCATACATCAGGCTAGGTGCATTCCATGGAGCTTCCATAGTCTGAGCAGGTTGGTGAGCCAATGACGGTTAAAGGTACATCGTGGTTGTGGTCATGATCTGTTTTATTTTTACATGTTTTGGCATGGCCATTTATGGCATATCTTTTTTGAGTACATTATGTTCATGGGATTTATGTATAATTACTAGATGATGATCATTGAGATTGGTTCTGTATATGGTGTGTGATATATATATATATATGAGATGTATAGAATCATGAGAATCTAGGATATGTGTTATGTTATGTGTCGTGGGCATCAAGGAATCAAGGATATGCTTTACATGAGGTGCTTGGAACCAGGTTTGTTTTGAGCATCCATTCAATGCAAGACATTGTGGATGCGAACAATAATGCGGTGCTTGATACGTTTGGGTGTCAGAAATGACACAGGAGCACCAATAAGGAACATGGATAAAGATGCGTCACAATAGGACAATTAGTCTGGAAACTGGTTAGTGAACCATTTCTTGATTTGATTTTTGTCGGTTTGAGACCGAGTTAGGAAAATCCTAATGTGGGGCTCCCCTTGAAGAATTTATCCAGAACCATTAAGACTGGTTTAGTTCGAGTTACATTGATCTGGGGGGTATGCTTGATGACATATCTGTGTTTTGTTTGATAGCTCGAGGATGAGCTATGTTAAAGTGGGGAGATTGTAAGAACCTGGGGTTTTGGAATGTTTCATCATCTTGACCTTATTTAAATTTTTGAATTATATCTGAGAAAAGTTGTAAAATCTAGGATGTTCTTGATATTTACAGATGACACACCATGTACTCCAATTTACACGTCGTGTATTGGATAGGCATGTACCAACCTTGTGCTTTACGAGTACATGTCATGTGATTACCATGTTGTAATTTCCTACTGCAAGGCATGTAGTGTTGTTTGACACGCCATGTAGTCTTCTCTCAATGTACCAGATGAATTTGTGTTGTGTGTTGACATGTGTGGCGCATCCAAGAAAAGTGGAAACCTCCTCTTAAGTCAGAGTATGAACAAGTAAACTACACGACCTATAGAAATTTATACACACTGTGTACTTTTATTATTATTCATTTATATGAAAGAGTTTCGTGTATAATGTCATGAAATACCTTCTTCTTCACTAACTTCATAACTGGTTCATTCTAAAAACCCAAAGAGCATTCCTATCCCTAGATTCATCATTCGCAGTCCCTTCTTCAATCTGTCAGTGTCAGCAGGATTGCCTCAACAATGCTAACCCACACACCATATTCCACTATTGATCCTTTTCCTCACATGTCACAATTTCTATCTGAGTAGAATTGATGAGATTTGACAAAAAAATAGATCTACTAAGAATAGCTTCAAATTGGATCTCGATATCGGATGTGCCTACGTCTACGAGTCTCATGTAGGTGGTGCTTATCACTTTTCATGTTTTTGTAGTCATTTGGGTGGCAGGACCATTAATGAATTTTTGGGTATTTTGAGGATGACCATGTTTCAACTTCTATTGCATATTAAATTGTTTATATGACCTATGGGATGCCTTAGGGAATGTCATAATTCCTGTTTTTCTTGTGGGGGGTCAGTCGAGGGGTTCTTGCTCATTTGGCACATTTTGGCTAGAGATTCCATGATGGTATAAGTTGTTTTTTGATTTATTATAATATTGATTAAAATATTTTATGTGATGATATGAATTATTAGTCTCTTCAATGACCTTACTGCTTGTAGGGGACAACACATAGAAAGTTCAATTCAACTATTCTGTTTTTTTCTTCTTTATGAATTTCTTTTGATTATATATATATGTTATTTGTGATATTATGTATGTTTTAACCTTCATGTTGTGAAAGTTCTGGCCTTGGTGTACTTGGGTGATGTCGATGATAGGTTGGGCTTGGCCCGGGTTACATTGGGGGGTTCTGATCACGGGATCGGGCGTCATGGATGTCGGCATGAGGCAGTGTGAATGTTAGGATGGGAATGTCCCAAGTTACATGGATGGAAAGGCTATCAAATTTGAGTGGCATGGTCACAAGGGTATGAGGTGTCAAATATGTTTTGGCTTGGGTACTATTTTGGTTATTATCTCTCACCCAAAAACTTCTAGTAGTGTGCACATATGGAGGTTACGTGATGTGGTGGTTTTGACCACTCATGTGGGTAGAGGCCCCTGTTAGTTGTGGGTGCTTTCCATAGGAAGATATGTGAAAGGTGAAGAGACATCAAGGGATAGAATTGAGGATATCAGGTTTCGGAAGAGGCTCATCGTGATTTGATGGAAGACATTGTTGTTCCTCTGGTTACATTATTTCAGGGAAGATATCAATGTTTCTCCTGTTAATTTTTTTTGTGGTCATACATCGTTGTTCCTCCGGTTACTTATTTTAGGATAGGCGTTGATGTTCATACATGTTACTACTTCTTGGGCATTCCTTCAGGACATTGTTACTTGGTACACGTACTATTAGGAGGCCAATGGTGACATGATACATGACATAGATTCTTGGATTGGCCTAAGAAGGTGACACACCATGGTTGCTTTTGAGCACCAATGGAGTGTATTTTTATTTCTGCACCATATTGTTTAATTATTTACTTATAAATACAAACCTGATTAAAAACATATATTAGGTATGCGCCAATGGTTGGTATCCTACTGAGATTTGTCTCACACCATACATTGGTCCTTCGGGACACGTGTAGAATTTATGGTTTTACCTGATAGAAAGAGGTTAGATTCAGGAGATGGACCATATTAGATATTTCATGGAGATGGTATGGACTTTGAGGTCATGCCTGGACAGAGTTTACATTTATTAGTTTTCATTCTGTATCAGTTTGATTAATTTTTATTTTAGCTGCTATGAGTTATGAATTTGTGCCCCTTTTATTTATTTTAACATGTTATGGATGCATGTTTGTCTCTTCTAGTAGTTGTACATGTGGTTTAGAATGTTGTGGTGTTTACATTCCAATTTTTTTTATATTTTTCTTCCACTGTTTCATGATATTGATTGTGCATCCACACTACAGGTTTGGTTCAAGTCTTTTGACTCGTTGTTTCTTATTGCATTTTTCATATTATTACACTGACTCGTACTGTTGTTATCCTCCGAGAGGGTATTGAATCCCCATTATACCTTTTTACAACCTCACTACTAGTTGGTAGCCATTGGCATTTGGGGAGGTGTGCCTAAGGCAGTAACAGCCGACCAGTTTTTCACTATTTGGGTGGTTTTCCAGGTATGATACTTTACACATATAAACTAGAATAAATTTTGATTGATAATTACCCACATGTGTTTATGAGGTGAATTTTTTTAAAATTTAATGTCTAAATTTTTGAATGGGGGATTAACATAACAATAATTATTATATAATTGTTAGATAAAATTTTTATCTAAAGAAACTGTTTCATAATGAAAAAATATACATTCATGAATATTATAAAATCCTAAATTAAATATTATTATAATTTTACGTTAATGAAATTTTTTTCAATTTTGAATTCATATTTTTAAATTTTTCATTGTGTAAATAGTATAGATCTTTCCAAAATAGTTTATTTTCATCTTAATAATAAAATATATCGATATTATAAGTAATTTCACTTTTATGAAATTACAATGATATAGGAATGACATGATGGTTTTTGAATATAATTTTTAATAAAATATTATTTATCTATGATGTAGTATAATATATTGGAGAATATATTGTTTTACATAGAAATATTTTTTTTTCACATTTTTAATTCTGATTAATAATATTATTCGATTAAAAACATAATTTGTTTCAAATATTTCGATAAATTTTTTAAATTGTTATATTTGGTTTCTGTTTTATTTTAATGTTAGATAAAATTCATTTTATTTATCCTAATCTAATTAATTATATGGGAATAAAAATTCTTCTTGATTATGGTATAAAACATTTTTTAGTATTTATAAAAATAGATTTTAAAAAAAATTCAATTTCATTTTTTAAATTTTTATTAAAAATAAATTATATAAATTTTGGAAATTGAATTTTTATAAATATATTTCATAATTTGAATAAAACTAATTCATATTAGGTAATAAGTTAAAATATTATTTATTCATAGATAATATTAATTAGGGTAGGTATTTATCACATCGATTAATGGTAAAATGAGTTAAAATTGTGTAAATAAATTGATACGGCCTGATTACTACAAATAAAACATGGTTTAATTTTATTTTTCATTCGAATTCAACAATTATACCTCTTAACATAAAATTTATGAAATTTGGAAACCAGATGATTTGACTAAGACTTATATTTTGTAATAATGATCCATGTATCTATATGTATGTCTCCCACCTCACTTATAAAAGGGATCCCCCATCCCATCTTCTCTATAGTTCCTATATTGACCTTGATGTTATAAATGATATTATTCCTAAATAATGTTTTGTACTATTATATTATGTCATATTATATGAAAAAACACATAAAGAACCCAAAAATAATTATTTGATTAATGGATATCATTACTTTAGTTTGCATCAAATCAAATGAAAACTCAAAACATTACCATGTGATAAAATAATAAAATAATAAAAGTATGTTGGGGACATTTGGATAAATCCAATATCCTATAATCATCACCCTCATAAGAAACACTATATAAAAAAAATAATATGAGTAAAAAATTAGCATATTAAAAATAAAGATAGAGAACTATGTGAGGAATTGTAGTGAATAAACTATGAATGAATGATTATGTATTTTTATGATGTTATATGACTGTTGGATAAGTAATGTGATAATTTCAATAATATACTGAATGTTGAAAATAGTATCCACACCATTGATTAAAGTAATATAACTGTATTTATAGTCATTTATATTAAATATAATAAAAAATTATCTAAATAATATTTATAATGAGCTATTTAGGAACATAATAATATTATAATTCCAAAAAATAAATATTTTTATTAAAAATCCAAATAAATTATAATCACTTTTTAAAATATATTTTCTTTTAATATATTTCATAAATATCACATTTTGATTAATAATATTACAATTATATCATTTAATTCAAATATATTTATAACATAAAAAATATTATTATTGAAGGATTTCCATCAATAAATATTTTATTAAATTTTTAAACACAAAATACCCATATTTTGAAGTATAAATGATCCATCACCCCTCTTTTGGGAGACCAACCCTCCATCACTTATCTTATCCAAAAAATTAAGATCCTATCTTTTTTCAATTAAATATCTATTTAATTATATTTTTTTAATTCTCTTTGAGTTCTATTTTCATTCTATTAGAACTTGTTTATCAATCCTAGGTCTTTGTTCTGTTATGTTTTTGTCTCATGTAGTTGGAATAAGATGCGAGTTATACCTATAAAATTAACTCAGGTCACAAACCCAAATCATGAAGGGAATTTATATAGTATTTTTAACAACCCGAATCTGGAGCCCCTCCACTAGTGCCCCATACCCGGTTCGCCACATGACCTCAAGAGAATTTCCCCAAATCCCAGAGGCTTCCGACTTGCAGCGAGGGACATGGAGAGTCAGTGGGGAAACTATGCCCTCATTCAGTAAGGTATACAGTGGCAAAACAATAGTCAACAGCGGAAGCAGTAACAACATGCATAACAACAGAAACCAAACAGCGGAATCAATTAATAAATATAGCAATGATGACAATGATGTAGTAGGTAAAAGTATCTATTGAAAGCAGCAAACACAACAACGTTGTGGAATACAATTGAAAACAAGTGCAAAGGAAAAACAAAATAAACTTCTCATCACGGCGAGCCCCGGCTTGGTCCCATGCTCTCCAGCTCCAGCGCAAACAAGATCCTGATGTAGAAGGGCGCTTTCCCTTATCTATACCTGCAGCAACATAGTATGCTTGGGCCCAAAATCATGGCCCAAACAGGGTGTGAGATACAATCCTAGTAGGAAATCAACCAAAGAGTAGTGCCTAATAGTCAATGAATACAAGTCAAGTAATAAAACAAGAAGTAGAAAATAGGAAAACACAAGCATCTAAAATCCACGGTTCTAGAAAATAATGTACACATGTAAACAGCCAACAACAAGCAGAAAACAGGTAACCTTCATGGTAGCTCTCATAGACTAACCCCTATGGTTCAACCTATAAGTACTAACAACCCTCTAGGAGGCACAGACAGTCTCACCCATCTGTTTTAGCTCAGAAATTAATAGAATCTCTGGGGAAGTGCTCACCGTCAGTTCCCCCTATAGTCTTATATCGTGCTAAAAGCTATATGGGGAAGTAGTCAATGTATATTCCCCCCATGGCCTTCATCGAGGAACTACAGACTCTCTAAGGAAGCACTCAACGTCAATTCCCCATGTGGTCTCACATCGTAATTTAAAAGACACTCTGGAGAG
Organism: Viscum album; assembly: GCA_963277665.1. Taxonomy (NCBI): domain Eukaryota; kingdom Viridiplantae; phylum Streptophyta; class Magnoliopsida; order Santalales; family Viscaceae; genus Viscum; species Viscum album. The sequence goes on along the minus strand of OY728129.1, from coordinate 272,948,247 downwards.
GCCCTTCCATCAATTCTCCCTTTGGTCTACTACTCTAGGTTCTCACAGTTCTGAGTTAAACTAAGAATTCTCTGCGCACGTGTGCATCATCCAAGTAACCTCAAATACTACATGGCTATCGACTAAGGCTCAGCAGCATAACAAGGTAGAAGTTCCACTATCCTACAAAAAAGCATGGCTACTTGAAAAATGCCAAACAATGAGAACAAGCATAGAAGACATCCAAGGTATAGTAAAGCTACCATAATGACAGGAAAAACATCTACTCTTGCAATCAATAAAAGTAGGCAATACAACAAAGGAAAAACCTGAACATGCATTACACCATTCAAGTGTATTGGTGAAATTTGCACAAAATATTCATCAAATTTCTGTAGAAAGGCACAAACCACTTACCTTAATCCAAGGAGAATGATATATGTGAATCACGATGACAGATTCCCCTTAGAACGACGTAGATCTGAGAAAACATACAAAACACTCAGCCTACGATATCTTGAAAACAAGGATGAATCATGAAACGTCGCTCAAGAAAAAAATAAGAACTCATCGCTGCGATTCCAATGCAATCGACCTTGCTCAAATCGGAGAACGGATGGTGAGGTGGGAGCTCGATGAAGATTCAGTCGTACCGGTTTCTCTTGGGCGGACGGAATCTGGAGAAGAAGATAAAAGTATGGGTAAGGCGCGACCCTGGTCCGTTTAGTGAAAAAAATTAAATCACACGGCGTGTATTATTATGATACCCGGTGTGTAGTGGGTTTTTACATACTCCACCTTAATCAGCCTCGACGTCACACCTACACACCGTGCGTGTGGCCCGATCATGGCCAGTACACGGATTTGAGACGGAGAAAATTACATGGCGTGTACTTCGAAAATATCCATAAATTTAATTTTCATAAAATCTCCAGAAAAAGGAGAAACATACCTGAATAAATATCTGGGTTCTTACAATTTCCACCCTTAAAGAAATTAATCCTCGAATTTCCCAATCGAGGCGGAGAAGAAGAAACCCCAAACAGCTCTGGCCATTGAGATCGTACATCAGCCGCCCTCTCCCAAGTCTCATCCTGTACTCGCCCAGGCTGCCATAGCACTCGTACTAGAGGAACAGACCACCCGCGGAGAACCTTCATACTGTGATCTAAAATATGGATAAGATGCTCCTTGAATGACGCATCCGCTTCAAGCTCGACTTCTTCAGGCTAAAAGACGTGAGACGGGTCTGAAAAGTAATGTTGGAGTTGAGAGACGTGGAAGACGTCGTGCATGTCCCGATACCTCTGAGGTATCTGCAACTGATAGTCGACCATCCCAACTCTCTCTAAGACCTCAATCAGCCCAATGTACCATGATGAATGCTTACCATGTCTCTGAATCCTCTTGTGTCCCAACCATGGTGCGACACACATGAAAACCTGATCACCGGCCTCGAACTCCAGAGGTCGTCTCCGCTGATCAGCATAAGACATTTGTCGAGATTGCGCTATAGCCATCCTCTTCTAAATCATCTTTATCTGCTCTGAAGTCTCCTGAATGAGACGAGGTCCCAACAGAGCTGTCTCTCCAGCCTACAGCCAGAATTAGGGTGATCAGAATGGCCATCCATACAAAGCCTTGTATGGCACCATCTGACTGGTCGCCTGGAAACTGTTATTGTAGGCGAACTCCCCCAGAGGGATATACTTCTCCCAAGAAGTGCCAAAGTCTATGATGCATGCTCAGAGCATATCCTCAAGCACCTGGATCGTGTGCTCGGACTATCCATCAGTCTAGGGATGGTATGTTGTACTCAAAAGTACATGTGTACCCAAGGCCTTCTGAAGTCCTTACCAAAACCAAGAGGTAATGCGCACATCCATATCTGAAACAATGGAGTGTGGAACTCCATGCAGAAAAATGATCTCCCGGATGTAAAGTCATCCCAGATCATCAAAACTGATGGTCTCCTTAATCAGCATGAAGTTTACAACCTTTGTAAGCCTTTCAATGACAACCCAAGCAGCATTGTTCCCTCAAGGCGACCTTGGCAACCCAGTCATGAAGTCCATCGCGACGTCATTCTATTTCCACTATGGAATGGGTAACTACTATAAAGGGCATGCTGGTCGCTGATGTTCTGCCTTCACCTGCTGACAAGTAGAACATCTTATGACAAAACCAGCAATATCGTTCTTCATACCTGGCCACCAGTACTGGCGATGAATATCCTGATACATCTTGGTGACGCCAGGATGAACTGCCCAAACTGAGGAATGAAAATCCTATATCAGCTCCTCGCATATGTCTTCTGGAACCCATATGCATCCCTAGAAACACAAGATATCATCCTCGCCCACTGCCCATCTGGGAAGAGGGTCCTCTCTTAACACACTCTCCCACAGGACTAAGCATTCAGAGTCTGATAGTTGCCTCATCTGTACCTGATCAAGAAGTGTATAGGTAACAGCTATAGACGTTAGGAAGGTATGTCCCTATCTGTCATCCACCTCTAGATGCATCTCAGAGAACATAGCCATCAGCTACCACTCACCGCTAGCCTCCTAAACTGCCTGAATATGAGTTCTCCTGCTCAGTGCATCTGCCATTGCGCTGCCATTCCCTAGCGTATAGGTGAGGTCAAAGTCAAAAGACTGTATATACTCAACCCACCTGTGCTGACTCAGATTCAGATCATGCTGAGCGAAGATATACTTGAGACTCATGTGGTCAGTGAAGACCACAAAGTGCTCCTCCGAAAGATAGTGTCTCCAACAGCGTAAGACATGAAAAACTGCTGCCAACTCCAGATTGTGTGTCGGGTAGTTCCTCTCATGTGTCCTCAACTTCCGAGACCTATACGCAACGACTCCATCCCAATGAATAAGCACAACTCCCAGCCCGATACCTGAAACATCACTGTAAATAGTGTAGTCCTTGCCTGGCTCTAGAAAGACAAGAATCGTTGCTGACGTCAACCTCCCTTTCATCTCCTGAAAGGCTGACTCACAAGAATCTGACCATATGAACTTTTCCCCCTTCTTGGTCAGACCTGTCAAAGGTACTGCTAGATGAGAAAAATCTTGAATGAAGCGTCTGTAGTATCCAGTCAGCCCTAGGAAACTCATTACCTCAAAGAAGTTCTTCAGATGCTCCTAAGAAACTACAACCCTCAATTTCTCTGGGTCCACAGATACTCCTGCCTCTGAGATGACATGACCCAAGAAGTGAATCTGATCCATCCAGAAGTGGCACTTCGAGAGTGTAGCATAAATCTAATGCTCTCTCAGGGTACTCAAAACGATCTCAGGATGTGTGGCATGGTTGGGTCGATTGTAAGAGTAAATTAAGATTTCGTCCACGAAGACCACAAAAATGTAGTCCAAGTAAGGATGGAACACTCGGTTCATCAGTGCCATGAAAACTGCAGGTGCGTTCGTAAGACTGAACGGCATGACTGTATACTCATATAGACCATACCTTTCCTGAAGGCTATCAGAGGTATATCTGATGGTCTAACACGCAACTGATGATAACCGGATCTCAAATCAATCATCGAGAACACCCGGGCTCATCGAAGCTGATCAAAAAGGTCATCGATCCTCGGCAAGGGATATCAGTTATCTACCGTCAACTAGTTCAGCTTTTGATAGTCCACACAAAGCCGAAGGGTACTGTATGTCTTCATTGAAAACAGGATAGGCGAACCCCAAGGAGATGTACCAGGGCGGATGAAACCATTAGTTTTTAGCTCCTCCATCTACTTCTTGAGCTCTAGTAACTCAGGTGTGGCCATCCTATATGGAGGAATGGACACCGGTGCCGCTCCTGGCACGAGCTCAATAGAGAAGTATACCTCACACTCCAGAGGAAAACCCGAAAATACCTCAAGAAAGACGTCCCTGAAGTGATCCACCACTAGAGGAATGTCCAACTATGGAGTCCCCTGGTCATCCAGATAAAGGCTAGCAATCTGGGATCTCACCCTTCCTAGACCATGATGCTCGAGTCCTGTTCGACTTGCCAGAACATACCATTGGCCTCTATTAAGAAAGGATTCACCCTCGGGTGAGACGAAACTCACTCTGCGGGGATAGCTATCGACGACTACCTAGAAGGGAATCAACCACTCAATGCCGAGCGTGACATCATATCCTGTCATCTCTAGGACATAGAGATCCCATATGAAGCGATACCCTGCAACCTCGAGAGCACACTCTATACACTGGCGTACACTAGATGTCCTCGTCCCCAATGGTGTGTCTATTGTCAACGAGTCGGCAGAGGAAAAGATGCAGAGTCCAAGGCTCTCCATAGCATCAACAGAGATAAATCATTGTGTAGAACTAGTATTGAAAAGGGCTGAAGGTAAAAATGAAGCTACTAAAATTGTACCTCGAACAGTAGAAGGGCCGGGATCCTGCTCTTGATAAGTCTGCACCACGGAAAAAGACTGACCCGTACTGCGGTCCTCTATCCCTGGTTGGCCACTATGAGCTAAACCTCCCTGCTGGTGCTGAGGAACCGGTGGATGACCACCATGGCCTCGACCTACACCTCATCTCGAACGGCCGAAAGAACTCCAGTTCCCTGACTGGTGAGAAACTGGTGATTCTTCTCCTGAACGAGGGGTCATAGAAAAATCCCGGTCACCAACTGATGGTGAGAAAACCTGACAGAAACGTTAAAGGTGACCCATCTTACTGTAAGATCGTCACTCCAGGGGGTCCCTCTGGCACTGCAACCTTGTGTGCCCTGACAAGCCACACTGGTAGCATATCACCTGGTTGCCTGACGATGCATCTCGCTCCTCGGATCACCACATGTAGGCTCTCTACTGATCTTCTTGCTATCATCTGGAGACAAACTTGCTCTAGAAGTAGAACTTCCCTAGCTCGTAGCTCTAGAGTCTCTCATATTGTGCTCCACAATCAGTGCCTGGTTGACGATGAAAGTGATGGAAGTCAGCCGGAAGATGTTCACTTGCAAGCGGATCTCCCTCCTGAGGCCATCCTCAAACATCCTTGCTAAGAACACCCCAATTCCATCTAGGATGGGTGTGAAACGCTGCATCTCGGTGAAGCAAGAGGAATAATCCATGACAGAGAGAGTGCCCTGTTATAAGCTCATGAACTCATGGGATCGATCGGCCCTCAGGGTCTCTGGGTAGAAGTAGTCATAGAAAACATGCTGGAACTCCTCCCAAGACATACCCTTCTGTTGACCTACCTATGAGTCACGTCCCACAACCTCTTGGAGGAGTCTTGGATCATGTAGCTGGCGAGCTTGACCCGCCTCTTGGGAGGTGTCTCCAGATGGTCGAAAATGGTCAGCATGGCTTCCATCCATGACTCTGCAGTCTGAGGTCCTCCTTCCCCCGAGAACGTGGGAGGATGTTGCTACTGAAAAACTCATGTAAGGTCTTCCATAGTCTTGTCAGGATGTGGTTCTCCATGTACGGTCAACATCATCCTCATTAAGCCTTCCCTGAACTACGCATCAGCAGCTACAACAGGTATAACAGTCGGTGCCAAGGATGGCCCAACTGGAGGATCGGCATGAAGTCTTTGATCAGCCCTATCTAGAGTTTGATCACTTCCTGAAAACAGACGTACGACTGGAGGATGTCTTGGAGGAATAGCTCTGAAAGATCAATAGTACACCTTAGATCAGAAAAACATGGACAAAGAACACAAAAGTACAAAACGGAAACTGGGGAACGAAAACACAAAAGTTTACAAAACTCGACCACACAGCCTGTATAAAAACTACATGGCGTGTCATATTAAGCCACATACATGGGCATGTAGTCCTTCCCTACAAGTCCTATAACACCACAAAAATACATGGTGTGTTGACCCAACACACGACGTGTACTTGAATACTATTCCCCTGCCTGAGTATCTTTACACGACTAGCCCATGTGGTCAAACATAACTCGAGTCTACATGATATGTTCTAAACAAACACGGCGTGAACTCGAAAATGCTTCGGCGGCCCATGTTATTAGACACATGACTGTCTACATGGTTGAACCATACACGGCGTGTTCCGAATAATTACGGCGTGTATAAGTGAAGGTGACACCATCCCGTGTCATTCGTGACATGGTCGGGTTCTTGAACAAGACTACACAGCGTGTTCCGAACAAACACGACGTGTGGGAAAGAAGGTAACACCGGCCCATGTTGTTCGTGACACGGCCGGGTACCTGGACAGGACTACATGGCGTGTTCCCTACGAACACAGCATGTTCTACCCGAGCTTCCCCGACCTGTGTTGTTAGTGACACGACCAGGTACACGGCTCTGAACTTACACGGCGTGTACCTGTCGTACACGATGTGTTCCCGAAGTTACTTTATCAACATCGTGTTCTTCTCACACGGTCAATGACACGGCCTGAAAACTACACGACGTGTATCCAAAAAGTACACACCGTGTATTCTGGGATTTTCTGGGCAGTAGCTTAGAAACTACTAAGACTCCGAGAAACACTAAAAACAAGGGAAAGAGGTGCCAAATTTCTATCTGTGAGGGCCCATACTCCCCTCGAATCAATGCTTGACATCTTCTATAGTCCTATAAAAGAGAAAACAGTGTCATGATCCACCAATTTATGATTAGTGGGATCCCACAACACCTCCTGAACCAAAATTTGGCGTTCATTTTAAGCAAGGAAAAAAACAAACAGTTTTCATACATGACAACAAGGAATCTATCAAGAATCTACAATAACAGCATACATTATCTACACAGAGTCTATCACAACATCATGCCATCACTAATTTACCCTAGATGGCATGGAAAGAATGCATGGCATGTGATTTCTACATGTGCCTATATGAATCATCAGATGTCATACCCTCATCTCATCGGGATGTGATAGAAAGAGAACCGAAATATCAAAACAATAATAGCACAAGTCATGTAAATCACTCTGGATGAGATCAAATCAACCATAAAATCTCAAAACCAGAAAAACTGCAATTAACGAGGTAGTATGGCTTTTCCCGGTAAACTGGTTAGCTACTCCCGAGCACAACTTAATTCCATGTACCGAATTTGTCAAATCCCTGGCTAAAGTCTCCAAATAGAAAGCAAGAGAAAAGAACTCCTCTGATACCACTTTGTAAAGACCCGAATCTAGAGCCCCTCCACTGGTGCCCCGTACCTGGTTCTCCACATAACCTCAAGCGCATTTCCCTAAATGCCAGAGGCTACCGACTAGCAGGTAGGACCTTGGTGAGTTGGTGGGGAAACTATGCCCTCATTCGGTAAGGTATACAACGGAAAAACAAGAGTCAACAACGGAAGCAGTAACAACATGCATAACAACAAAAACCAAACAGTGAAAGAAATGAATATATATAGAAATGATGAAGATGATGCAGCAGGTACAAGTATCTATGGAAAGCAGTAAACACAAAAACGTGCTGGAATAAAACTGAAAAAAGTGAAAAGGAAAAACAAAATAAACTCCTTAGCACCAGGAGCCCCGGCTTGGTTCCATGCTCTCCAGCTCCAGTGAAATAAAGATCCTGAAGTAGAAGGGTGCTTTCCCTTATCTATACCTGTAATAACATAGTCTACATGGGCCCAAAATCATGTCCAAACAGGGTGTGAGATACAATCCTATTAGGAAATCGCCCAAAGATTTGATCCTAACAGTCAATGACTACAAGAAAATTAATAAAACAAGAAGCAGTAAATAGGAAAACAAAAGCAGCTACAATCCATAGTTATAGAAAATAATGTACACAAGTAAACAGCTAGCAACAAGAACAAAACAGGTAATCCTCTGGGTACCTCTCACATCCTAACCCCTATCGTTCAACATATATGTACCTGCAACCCTCTAGGAGGCACACACAGTCTCACCCCTCTGGTTCAGCTCTGAAATTAATAGACTCTCTGTGGAATCACTCACCGTAAATTCCCCCTATAGTCTCGTATCATGCTAAAAGATCTCTGGGGAAGCACTCAACGTCTATTCCCCCTGTGGCCTGCGTCGAGGAACTACAGAATCTTTGAGGAAGCACTCAACATCAATTCCCCATGTAGTCTCACATCGTAATTTAAAAGACACACTGGAGAATCCCTTTCATCAATTATCCCATTGGTCTACTACTCTAGGTTCTCACAGTCTCGGGTGAAACTAAACATGCTTAGTGCACGTGTGCATCATCCATGTAACCTCAAAAACTACTTGGCTATCAACTAAGGCTCAGCAGCATAACAAGGTAGCAGTTCCACTGTCCTACAAATAAGCATTCCAACTGAAAAAATGCCAAATAATAAGAACATTCATGTAGGACATCCAGCGTACAATAAATAAACCATAATCACAGGAAAAACATCTACTCTTGCAATCAAGTAAAGCAAGAAATACAGCAAGGGAAAAAAGGAACACACAATACCCCGTTCAAGGGTATTAGTGGGATTTGCACAAAATGTTCATCAACATTCTACAGAAAGGCACAAATAGAAGGAAGTGAGGATTGGATGAATTCCAATAGGGAAGTGAGGCCAAAGACTTATCTAGAACACCTCGTGACATTTCTCCAGTGGTCTCCATTCTATGTGTATAGCCATGGAATATCTAGACTCAGTGCGATATGGATCCAAAGGAGTGTCGGGCATGTGGATAGGTAGGGAATCTCGAGAGGATCAATAGGAAACATTCTCAGATGGCTGGTAATCAGGGACAAGGAGAGATTGTGGCATCTGGAGTTTGTTGAGGTTTGATACTAGGAGATGGTAGCCGAGTTTCAGCTGCATGTGGAGGACACGACTGAGATTGTGGCACCAAGCTGAGGGGTCAGTGGCTGAGGACTTGATCAGCACCATAGGGAGGTCAGGCATCAGGAAGTCATACATCAGGCCAGGTGCATGACTTGGAGCATCCAAAGGCTAAGAAGTCTGGTGAGCCAATGATGGTTAGAGGTACATCGTGGTTGTGGTCATGATCTGTTTTATTTTTACATGACTTGGCATAGCCTTTTTTGTCATGTCTGCTTTGAGTACATGATGTTCATGGGATTTATGTAGAATGACTAGATGTTGGTCATTGATATTGGTGTCGTATATGGTGTTTAATATATATATATATATATATGAGATTTATATAACCATGAACATCTAGGATACGTGTTAATTTAGGTGTCATGGGCATCGGGGCATCAAGGATAGGATTTACATGAGGTTCTTGGAACCAGTTATCTTTTGAGCATCCATGGAATGTAGGAAATTGTGGATGCGAACAATGATGCGGTTCCTGATACTTTTGGGTGTCCAAAATAACACAGGAGCACAAATAAGGAACATGGATGATGATGCGTCACAATAGGGCAATGGTCTGGAAACTGGTTAGTGAACCATTTCTTGATTTGACTTTTGTCGGTTTGAGACCGAGTTAGGAAAATCTTAATGTGGGGCTCCCCGTGAATAATTTTGCTACAACCATTAAATATATGTTAGTTCGATTTAAATTGATCAGGGTGGTATGTTTGATGACATCTCTGTGTTTTGTTTGATAGCTCGAGGATGAGCTATGTTAATGTGGGGAGATTGTAAGAACCTGGGGTTTTAGAATGGGTAATCATCCAGAAACTATTTGAATTTTTGACTTATATCTATGAAAAGTGGGAAAATCTAGGATGTTCTGGATGTTTACATATTACATTCCATGTACTCCAAAGTACACGTCGTGTATGGGAGAGGCATGTACCAGCCGTGAGATTTCATAGTACATGTCATTTGATATCCATGTTGTAATTTCCTACTGCAAGGCATGTAGTGTTCTTTGACACGCTGTGTAGTTTCCTCCCAGCGTACGAGATAAATTCGTGTTGTGTGTTGACATGTCTGGTGCATCCAAGCTCGGTAGAAACCTCCGCTTAAGTCAGAGTACGAACAATGAAACTACACAACCTATAGTAATTTATACACGATTTGTATTATTATTATTATTATTCATTTATATGAAATAGTTTCATGTATAATTTCAAGAAATATCTTTTTCTTCACCAACTTCATAAAAGGTTCATTCTGAAAACCCAAAGAAAATTCATATCCCTAGATTCTTCATTCGGAGTCCCTACTTCAATCTTTCAGTGTCTGCAGGATCACCTCAACATTGCTAACCCACACACCATATTCCATTATTGATCCTTTTCCACACGCATCACAATTTCAATCCGAGTATAATTGATGAGATTTGACAAAAAAATCTACTAAGAACAGCTTCAAATTGGATCTCGATATCGGATGTGCCTACTTCTATGAGTCTCATGTAGGTGGTGCATATCATTTTTCATGTTTTTGTAGTCATTTGGGTGGCATGTTCAATTCAACTCTTCTGTTTTCTTCTTCTTTATGTATTTCTTTTGATGATATATATTAGATTTGTGATATTACATATGCTGGAACCTTCGTTTTGTGAAAGTCATGGCCTTGGTGTTCTTGGGTGATGTTGATGATATGTTGGGCTTGTCCCGAGTTACATTGGGGGGTTCAGATCATGGGATTGGGTGTCATGGATGTCGGCATGAGGCATTATGACCGTTAGGTTAGGAATGTCACAGGTTACTTGGATGGAAAGGCTATCAAACATGAGTGGCATGGTCACAAGGGAATGAGGTGTCAAATATGTTGTGGCTTGGGTACTATTTTGGTGATTACCCCTCTCATGAAAACATCTAGTAGTGTGCACATAGAGAGGTTACTTGATGTGGTGGTTTTGAACACTCATGTGGGTAGAGGCCCCTGTTAGTTGTGGGTTCTTGACATAGGAAGACATGTGCAAGGTGAGGAGACATCAAGGGATAGAATTGAGGATATCGGGTTGTGGCAGAGGCTCGTCGAGATTTGAGGGAAGACATTGTTGTTCCTTCGATAACATTATTTCAGGGAAGACATCGATGTTTCTCCTGTTAATTTTTTTGTGGGAATACATCGATATTCCTTTGGTTACTTTTTTAGGATAGGATTTGTTGTTCATCAATGTTAATACTTCTTGGGCATGCCTTCGGGACATTAGTACTTGATACACGTACTGTCAGGAGGCCCATGGCGCCATGATTCATGACTGAGATTCTGGTGTTAGCCTAAGAATGTGACAATCCATGGTGGCTGTTGATCCCCAATGGAGTGTATTTTTATTTGTGCACCACATTGTTTAATGATTTCCTTATAAATGCAAGCCTTCTTAAAAACATATATTTGGTATGATCCATTGGTTGGTATCCTACTAAGATTTGTCTCACACCATACATTGGTCCTTCAGGACGTGTGTAGACTTTTTGTTTTTACGTGATAGAAAGATGATAGATTCAGGAGATGGACCGTATTAGATTTTTCATGGAGATGGTATGGACTTTGAGGTAATTCCTTGACAGAGTTTACATTGATTAGTTTTCATTCGGTATCAATATGATTAATTTTTATTTTAGCTACTATTTGTTTTCCATTGGTCACCCTTTTATTTATTTTGACTTGTTAGGGATGCATGACTGTCTCTTCTAGTAGTTGTACATGTGTTTCAGAATGTTGTGGTGCTTACATTCCACTTTTTTAATATTTTTCTTCCTCTGTTTCGTGATATTGAATGTGCTTCCGCACTACAGGTTTGGTTCGATTCTGTTGACTCGTTGTTTCCTATTGCATGTTTTCTACTATTACACTGACTAGAACTATTATTATCCTCAGATATGTTATTTCATCCCCCACTAAACCTTTTTACAACCTCACTACTAGTTGGTACCCATTGGAATTTGGGGAGGTGTGCCTAAGGCAGTAACAACCGACCAGTTTAGCACTATTTTAGTGGTTTTCCAAGTCTGAGACATTACACATATAAACTAGAAGATATTTTGATATATAATTACCCACATTTGATCAAGTGGTGAATGTTTTTAAAATTTATGGTCCAATGTTTTGAATGGGGGATTAATGTAACATTCATGATTATATAATATTTAGAAAATATTTTTATCTAAAGAAACTGTTTCATAATGAACAAATATAAATTCAAGAATATTATAAAATCCTAAATTAAATATTAATATAATTTTACATTAATGATTTTTTTTCAATTTTGAATTCATATTTTTTAAATTTTCCATTGTGTAAATTGTAGAGATCATTCCAAAATAGTTTATTTTCATCTTAATAATAAAATATATCAGTATTATAAGTAATTTCACTATTATGAAATTACAATGATATAGGTATGACTTGATGGTTTTTGAATATTATTTTTAATAAAATATTATTTATCTATGATGTAATATAATTTATTGGAGATCCTAATGTTTTACATAGAAATATTTTGTTTGACATTTTTATTTTTGATTAATAATATTATTATATTAAAAACATAATTTTATTCAAACATTATGATAAATTTTTTTAATTGTTATATTTGTTTTCTATTTTATTTTAATGTCAGATAAAATTCCTTTTATTTATCCTGATCTAATTAATTCTATGAGAATAAAAATTGTTCCTGATTATGGTATAAAACATTTTTTATTATTTATAAGAATAGATTTTTTTTAAAAAATTCGATTTCATTTTCTGAATTTTTATTAAAAATAAATTATATAAATTTTGGAAATTGAATTTTTATAAATAGATTTCATAATTTCAGTAAAACTAATTCATATAAGGTAATAAGTTAAAATATTATTTTTTCACAGATAATATTAATTAGGGTAGGTATTTATCACCTCGATTAATGGTAAAGTGATTTAAAATTTTGTAAATAAATTGATAAGGCATGATTACTACAAATAAAACATGGTTTAATTTTATTTCTCATTTGAATTCAAAAATTATACCTCTCAACATAAAATTTATGAAATGTGGAAACCAGATGATTTGACTAAGACTAATAATCAGTAATAATGATCCATGTTTCTATAAGTATGTCCCCCACCTCACTTATAAAAGGGATCCTCCCATCCCCTCTTCTCCATAGTTCCTATATTGAACCTAATGTTATAAATGATATTATTCCTGAATAAAGTTTTTTACTATTATATTATGTCATATTATATGAAAACAACACATAAAGAACCCAAATATAATTATTTGATTAATGGATATCTTTACATTAGTTTGCATCAAATCACATGAAAACTCAAAACATTACCATGGAATAAAATAATAAAATAATAAAAGTATGTTGGGGACATTTGGATAAATCCAATATCCTATAATCATCACCCCCTCAAGAAACACTATATAAAAAACATAATATTAGTAAAAAAGCAGCATATTAAAAATAAAAATAGAGAACCATGTGAGGAATTATACTGAACAAACTATGAATGAATGAATATGTGTTTTTATGATGTTATATGACTGTTGGATAAGAAATGTGATAATTTCAATAATATAATGAATGTTTAAAATAGTATCCACACCATTGATTGAAGTAATATAACTATTTTTATATTCATTTATATTAAATATAATAAAAAATTATCTAAATAATATTTATAATGAGCTATTTAGGAAAATAATAATATTATAATTCCAAAAATTAAATATCATTATTAAATATCCAAATAAATTGTATTCACTTTTTTAAATATATTTTATTTTAATATATTTCATAAATATCACTTTTTAATTAAAACTATTCAAATTATATCATTTAATTCAAATATATTTATAACATAAAAAATATTATTATTGATGAATTTCCATCAATAAATATTTTATTAAATATTAAAACATAGAATACCCATATTTTGAAGTATAAATGATCCATCACCCGTCTTTTGGAAGGCCAACCCTCCATTACTTATCTTATCCAGACAATTAAGATCCTATCTTTTTTAAATTAATTATCTATTTAATTATATTTTGTTAATTCTCTTTGAGTTGTGTTTTATTTTTATTAGAACTTATTTATCAAGACTAGGTCTCTGTTGTGTTATGTTTTTTCTCATGTAGTTGGAATAAGATGTGAGCTATACCTATAAAATGAACTCAGGTCACAAACCCAAATCCTGAAGGGAATCATTACAATATTTGTAACGACCCGAATCTGGAGCCCCTCAACTAGTGTCCCGTACCCGGTTCACCAGATGAACACAAGCACGTTTACCCAAATTCCCGAGGCTTCCAACTAGCAGTGAGGTCCTTGGTGAGTCGGTGGGGAAACTATGCCCTAATTCGGTAAGGTATGCAGCGGCAAAACAACAGTCAACAGTGGAAGCTATAACAACATGAATAACAGCAGAAACCAAACTATGGAAGCAATGAATATATATATAGCAATGATGATAATGATGCAGCAGGTACAAGTATTTATGGAAAGCAGAAAACACAACAACGTGCTGGAATACAACTGAAAACAAGTTCAAATGAAAAACAAAATAAACTCCACAGCATCGCGAGCCCCAGATCAGTCACATGCTCTCCAGCTCCAATGCAATCATGATCCTCAAGTAGAAGGGCGGTTTCCCATATCTATACCTGCAATAACATAGTCTTCTTGGGCACAAAAGCATGGACCAAACAGGGTGTGAGATACAATCCTAGTAGGAAATCACCAAAATATTTGTGCCTAACAGTCAATGAATACAGGGAAAGTAATAGAACAAGAAGCAGTAATCATGAAAACACAAGTAGATACAATCCATAGTTCTAGAAAATAAAGTACAAAAGTAAATATCCAACAACAAGAAGAAAACAGGTAACCCTAAGGGTATCTCTCATAGTCTAACCCCTATGGTTCAACCTATAAGTACCAGCAACCCTCTAGGAGGCACACACAGTCTCACCCATCTGGTTCAGCTCTGAAATTAATAGACTCTCTGGGAAAGGACTCACCATCAATTCCCCCTATAGTCTCATATCGCGCTAAAAGCTCTTGGGGGTGCACTCAACATTTATTCCCCATGTGGCCCGCATCGAGGAACTACAGACTCTCTGAGAAAGAACTCAGCGTCATTTCCCCATGAGGTCTCACATCTTAATTTAAATGAAACTCTAGAGAATCCCTTCCATAAATTCTCCCTTTGGTCCACTACTCTATGTTCTCACAGTCCTGAGTGAAACTAATCATGTTTAGCGCGCGTGTGCATCATCCAAGTAACCTCAATAACTACTTTTCTGTCAACTAAGGCCAAACAACATAACAAGGTAGCAATTTTACTATCCTACAACTATGCATGGCAACTGAAAAAACACCAAACTGGCAGAAAAATCATTGCTAACATCCAAGGTATAGTAAAGCTACCATAATCGCAGGAAAAACATCTACTCTAGAAATCATGCAAAGAAGGAAATACAACAAGGGAAAACTAGGAACACACAATACCCCATTCAAGGGTATTGGTGGAATTTGCACAAAATATTCATAAAAATTCTACAGAAAGGCACAAACCAACTACCTCAATCCAAGGAGATCTATATATGTGAATCACAATGACATATTCCCCTTAGAACGATGTAGATCTGAGAAAAATAACAAAACACTCAACCTATGATATCTTGAAAACAAGGAGGAATCACGAAACAAGGCTCAAGAAGAATGAATAACTCACCGCTGTGCTTCCAACACAATCAACCGTACTCGAATCGGAGAACGGACGGCGAGGCGGGAGATCAGGGAAGATTCGGTCGTACCGATCACTCTCGGGCGGACAGAATATGGAGAAGATGATGAAATCGGGGGTTAGGCATGACCCCGATCTATTTAGTGAAAAAAGTACAGGGCGTGTATTTTTAAGATACATGACGTGTAGAGGATTTTTCCGTACTCTGCCAAAATCGGCCTCCACATCACCCCTACGCACCTTGTGTGTCGCTCGGGCATAGCCAACACACGGCTTCGAGCCTGAGAAGAGTACACGACGTGTACTCGAAAAGTACACGGCGTGTACCTCGAAAATTTCCAGAAAATTTATATTTCTTAAAAACTCCAAAAAAATGAGAAACATACATGAACGAAGATCTGTTTTCTTACAAACATCCCAACTTAATGAAATTCATCCCCGAATTTCCATATCGAGGTGGAGAAGAAGAAACCCCGAACAGCTCTGACCATTGCGATCGTACATCGGCCTCCATATACCATGTCTCGTCCTATACTCGCTTGTGCTGCCATGGAACTCGTACCATAAGAACAGAACACCCACGGAGAACCTTCGTACTGCGATCGGAAATCCGGATAGGATGGTCCTCGAATAACGCATCCACTTCAAGCTCGACTTCCTCAGGCTGAAAGACGTGAGACAGGTCTGAAATGTAACGTTGGAGTTGAGAGATGTGGAAGACGTCATGCATGGCCCGATACCTCTGGGATAGCTACAACTGGTAGGCGACCAACCCAACTCTCTCCAAGTGCTCAAACAGCCCAATGTACCGCAGTGATAGCTTACCCTGTCTTTGAATACTCTTGTGTCATAACCTCAGTGCGCCACACTGAAAAACCTGATAACCGGCCTCGAACCCCAGAGGTCGTCTCCGCTGTTCAGTGTAAGACTTCTATCGAGACTACGCTGTAGCCATCCTCTTATGAATCAGCATTACTTGCTATGATGTCTCTTGAACGGGACAAGGTCCCAGCAGAGTTGCCTCTCCTGCCTCCAGCCAGCATAAGGGTGATCGGCATGGCCTACCATACAAAGCCTTGTATGGTGCCATCTGACTAGTCGCCTGGAAACTATTGTTGAAGGCGAACTAAACTAGAGGGATATGCTTCTCCCAAGAACCTCCAAAGTCTAGGATGCAATTTCGTAGCATATCCTCAAGCACCTGGATCGTGCACTCGGACTGGCCATCAGTCAGGGATTGTATGTTGTACTCAAAAGTACATGTGTACCCAAGGCCTTCTGAAGTCCTTTCCAGAACCGAGAGGTAAAGCATGCATCCCTAGATAAAAAAATGGAGTATGGAACTCCATGCATACGAACGATCTACCAGATTTAATGCCGTCCCATATCATCAACACTGAAGTTCTCTTTAATCGGAAAGAAGTGTGCAACCTTTGTAAGATTTTCAATGACAACCCAAGGAGAATCGTTCCCTCGAGGAGACCTCGGCAACCCAGTCATGAAGTCCATCGGGACATCGTTCCATTTCCTCTCCGGAATGGGTAACTTCTATAAAAGGAATGCTGGTCGCTGATGCTTTTCCTTCACCTGCTGACAAGTAGAACATCTCATGATAAAACCAAAAACATCCTTCTTCATACCTGGCCACCAGTACTAGTGATGAAGATCCGGATACATCTTGGTGACGTCATGATGAACTGCCCAAAATGAGGAATAAAAATCCCACATCAGCTCCTCGCGTATGTTTGCTGGCACCAGTACGCATCCCTGGAAACGCAAGATCTAATCCTCGCCCACTACCCATCCGGGAAGAGGGTCCTCTCCTGAAACAATCTCCCATAGGACTAAGCCTTCAGATTCGGATAGCTACCTCATCCTTACCTGATCAAGAAGTGTAGAGGTAACATATACAGAAGACAAGAAGGTATGTCCTTGTCTGTCGTCCACCTCTAGATGCATCTCAGAGAATAAAGCCATCAGCTGCCACTCACTGCTGGCCTCCTGAACTGCCTGTATCTGAGTTCTCCTGCTCAGCGCATCTTCCACTATTCTACCCTTCCCTGGCTTATAGGTGAGCTTGAAGTCAGAACACTGTAGATACTCAACCCACCTGCACTAGCTCAGATTCAGATCACGCTGAGTGAAGATATACTTGAGACTCATATGGTCAGTGAAGACCACAAAGTGCTCCCACAACAGATATTGTCTCCAACAACATAAGTCATGAACAACAGCTGCCAACTCCAGATCGTGTGTCGGGTAGTTCCTCTCACGTGGCCTCAACTTTCAAGACCTGTACGCAACGACTCCATCCCCCTGTATAAGCATAACTCCTAGCCTGATACCTGAAGCATCACAGTAAACAGTGTAGTTCTTTCATGTATTTGGCATGACTATTATCGGTGCAGACGTTAACCTACCTTTCAGCTCCTAAAAGGCTGACTCACAAGAATCTGACCATATTAACTTCGCCCCTTTCTTGGTCAGACCTGTCAAAGGTGCTTCTAGATGATAAATGTCCTGAATGAAGAATCTGTAGTGTATAGTCTGCCCTAGGAATCTCCGTACCTCAAAGAAATTCTTCAGTTGCACCCAGAAAACTACAGCTCTCACTTTTTCTAGGTCCACAGATACTCCTACCTCTGAGATGACGTGACCCAATAAGTGAATCTAATCCATCTATAAGTGGCATTTAAAGAGTTTAGAAAAAAGAGGATTCTCTCTCAGTGTAATCAAAACGATCTCAAGATGTGTGGCATGGTCGTGTCGAGTGTGAGAGTACACCAAGATATCGTCCATGAAAACCATGACAAAGGTGTCCAAGTAAGGACGGAACACTCAGTTCATCAATGCCATGAAAACTGTAGTTGTGTTCGTGAGACCGAACTGCATGACTGTATACTCGTATAGACCATACCTTCATCCGAAGGTTGTTAGAGGTATATATGATGGTCTAACGTGCAATTGATGATAACCGGATCTCAAATTGATCTTCGAGAACACCTGGGCTCATCAAAGCTAATTGAAAATTTCATCGATCCTTGGCAAGGGATATCAGTTCTTGACCATCAACTGGTTCAGCTTCCGATAGTCCATACAAAGCCGAAGGGTACCATCTGCCTTCTTCGCAAACAGGACAGGAAAACCCCAAGGAGAAGTACCAGGTCGGATGAAGCCCTTAGTTTTCATCTCCTCCAACTATTTCTTGATCTCCTGCAACTCAGTTGTGGACTTCCTATAGAGAGGAATGGACACCGGTGTCGCTCCTAGAACAAGCTCAATAGAGAAGTCTTCCTCATGCTCTGGAGGGAAACCAGAAAATTCCTCTGGAAAGACGTCCCTAAAGCAATCCACCACAGAAGGAAAGTCTAACTGTGGAGTCCCCTGTTCATCCAGATAAATACTAGCAATCTGGGTCATCACCATTCCTAGCCCATGATACTCGAGTCCTGCTCGAATCGCCTGAACATCCCACTCGCCTCTATGAAGAAATGATTCACCCTCGGGTGAGACGAAACTCACTCTACAGCGATAGCTGTCGACGACTTCCTGGAAGGGAATCAACCAGTCCATGCTGAGTATGACATCATAGCCTTTCATCTCTAGGACACAGAGATCCCATAAGAAGCGATACCCTACATCCTCGAGAGGGAACTCTCTACACTGGAGTACACTAGATGTCCTCATCCCCAAGGGTGGGTCTAGTGTCAACGAGTCAGCAGAAGAAAAGATGCAGAGTCCAAGACTCTCAACAACAGTAACAGAGATAAAGCTATGCATAACACAAATATCGAAAAGGGATGAATATAAAACTGTGGCTACTAAAATTGTAACTCGAATAGTAGATGGGCCGGGATCCTGCTCTTGATAATTCTACACCACAACGAAAGACTGACCCGTACTGTGGCCCTGCATCCCTGGCTGGCCACTCTGAGCTGAACATCTCTACTGGTGATGAGGAACTGGTGGCTGACCGCCATGGCCTCGACCTCCACCTCAGCCCGAACGGCCGGAAGAACTCTAGTTCCCTGACTGGTGAGAAACTGGTGGTGCTTCTCCTGAACGAGGGGTCATAGAAGAACCTCGGTCACCAGCTGCTGGTGAGAAAACCTGACAGAAACGTTAAAGGTGACCCATCTTGCTGCCAGATCAGCACTCCACAGGGTCCCTCTAGCACTGTGGCCTTGTGTGCCCAGACCATCCAAACTAGTAGCATATCACCTGGCTACCTGCTGAGGCATCTTGCTTCGTCGGATCCCCACGTGTAGGCTCTCTACGGCTCTTCTTGCTGTCATCTGGAGGAAAACTAGCTCTGGAAGAAGAACCGCCCTGGACCGTAGCTCCAGAGTCTCTCAGATTGTGCTACGAAATCAGTGTCTGGTTGACGATGGAAGTGATGGACGTCAGCTGGAAGATGTTCACTTGTGAGCGGATCTCCCTCATGAGGACATCCTCAAACTTCCTTGCTAATAACATCCCACTTCCATCCCAGAGGGGTGTGAAATGCTGCAGGATGGTGAAGCAAGAGGAATAATCCATGACAGAGAGAGTACCGTGCTCTAAGCTCATGAACTCTCAGGCTCGATCGGCCATCAGGGTCTCTGGGTAGAATTTGTCAGAGAACACACGCTAGAACTCTTCCCAAGCCATATCCTACTGTTGACCTTCTTATGAGATCACATCCAACCACCTCTTGGTGGAGTCTCGGAGCATGTAGGTGGAGATCATGACCCGCCTCTCTGATGGTGTCTCCAGATGGGCAAAAATGGTCAGCATGGATTCTAGAAATGACTCTCCAGCCTGAGGTCCCCCTTCCCCCAAGAATGTGGGAGGATGTTGCTCCTAAAAAACTCGTGTCAAGTCTGCCATAGTATTGGAAGGAGGAAGCACACCCTGGAAGGCCTGAATCATCCTCATGAAACCATCCATGAACTGCACATCAGCACCGGCAACTTGTATAACAGTCGGTGCGAAGGCTGGCCCGACTGGAGGATCGGCAGGAAGTCTTTGATTAGCCCTATCTGGCGTCTGATCACTACATGACGACAGACGTACGACTGGAGTACGTCTCAGAGTAATATATCTAAAAGATAAAAAATTCACCTTAGATCAGGAAAACTAGGACAGAGAACACAAGAGTACAAAATGGAAGAAGGGGAACAAAAACACAAAAGTTTACAAAACTCGACTACACGGCGTGTATAAAAACTATATGACATGTCTTCTCAATCCACTTACATGGGCGTGTAGTCCTGCACTACAAGTCGCGTAACACCTCAAACTACATGGTGTGTTGACCCAACTCACGGTGTGTACTTGAAAACTATTCCCCTTCCCGAGTCTCTTTACACGGCTAACCCACATGGTCAGACCTAACCCGAGACAACACAACATGTTCTAAACAAACACGACGTGTACTCGACAAGGCTTCGACGACCCGTGTTATTAGACACACGACCATCTACACGGATGAACCATACACGGCGTGTTCCGAACAAACACGATGTGTATAGGAGAAGGCTGTATCGTCCCGTGTCATTCGTGACACGACCGGGTTCCTGAACAAGATTACACAGCGTGTTCCGAACAAACACGACGTGTGAAAAAGAAGGTAACGATGGCCTGTGTTATTTTTGACACGGCCAAGTACCTAGATAGGACTACACGACGTTTTAACTACAGACACGACGTGTTCTACCCGAGCTTCCCCGACCCATGTTGTCAGTGTCACGACCATGTACACGGCTCTAAACTTACACGGCGTGTACCTGTCGTACATGACGTGTTCCTGAAGATACTTTCACGACACCGTGTTCTGCTCACATGGTTAGTAACACGGCCAGAAAACTACATGGTGTGTATCCAAAAAGTACACGCCGTGTATTCTGGGTTTTTCTGGGCAGTAGCTCAAAAACTGCTCAGGCTCCTAGAAACACTACAAACAATGGAAAGAGGTTCCAAATTTTGGTCCATGAGGGCTTATACTCCCCGCAAATCAAAGCTTGGCATCTCCTATAGTCATATACAAGAGAAAACAGGGTCATGATCCACCAAATTCTGATTAGTGAGGGACCAAAACACCTCAAGAACATAAATTTGGTGTTCATTTTATGCAAGGAACAAAACAAACATTTTTCTAACATGACATCAGAGAATCTATCAAGCATCTACCACAACAAAATATATAATCTACACAGTGTCTATCAAAACAACATGAAATATCTAATTCACTTGAGATGGCATGGCAAGAATGCATGGCATGTGATTTCTACAAGTTCCTATATGATGCATGAGATGGAATACCCTCATCTCATCGGTTTGTGAAATAAATAGAACTGAAATATCAAAACAATAATAGCAGATGTCATGTGAATCACTCTATGTGAGATCAAATTAAACACAAAATCTCAAAAATAGAAAAATTGTAATTAACGAGGTAGTATGGATATTCCCTATACATAGGTTAGCTACTCCCGAGCACATCTTAATGCCAAGTACCGAATATGTCATATCCCTGGATAAAGTCTACAAATAGCAAGCCAGAGAAAAGAACTCCACTGATACAACTTTGTAACGACCCGAATCCGGAGCCCCTCCACTTGTGCCCCGTACCCGGTTCGCCACACGGTCTCAAGCGCATTTCCCCAAATCCCAGAGGCTGCAAACTAGAAGCGAGGGCCATGGTGAGTCGGTGGGGAAACAATGCCCTCATTCGGTAAGGTATACAACTACAAAACAATAGTAAACAGCGGAAGCAGTAACAACATGCATAACAGTAGACACCAAAAAGCAGATGTAATGAATATATATAGAAATGATGACAATGATGTAGCATGTACAAGTATCTATGGAAATCCGAAAACACGACAAAGTGCTAGAATACAACTGAAAACAAGTGAAAAGGAAAAACAAAATAAACTCCTTCAAACCGCGAGCCCTGGCTTGGTCCCATGCTCTCCAGATCCAGCGCAATCAAGATCCTGAAGTAGAAGGGGACTTTCCCTTATCCATACCTGCGAAACATAGTCTACATGTGCCCAAAAGATTGCCCCAAAAATTGTGTGAGATACAATCCCAGTAGGTAATCATCAAAATATTTGATCCTAACAGTCAATGAATACAAGGCAAGTAATAAAACAAGAAGCAGTAAACAGGAAAAAAGAAGTAGCTACAATCCACAATTCTAGAAAATAATGTACACAAGTAAACAGCCAGCAACAAGATGAAAATAGGTAAACCTCTATGTACCTCTCATAGCCTAACCCCAATGGTTCAACCAATAAGTACCAGCAACCCTCTAGTAGGCACACATAGTCTCACCCCTCAGGATTAGCTATGAAAATAATAGACTCTCTGGGGAAGCACTCACCGTCAATCCCCCCAATAGTATCGTATCATGGTAAAGGATCTATGGGGAAGCACTCATCTTCTATACCCCATGTGGCCCACATCGAGGAACTACAGATTCTATGAGGAAGCACTCAACTTCAATTCCCCATGTGGTGTCCCATCGTAATTTAAGACACTCTGGAGAATCCCTTCCGCCAATTCTCCCTTTGGTCTACTACTCTAGTTTCTCATAGTCCTGAGTGAAACTAAACATGCTCAGCGCGTGTGTGAATCATCAAAGTAACCTCAAAAAATACTTGGCTATCAACTAAGGCTCAGCAGCATAACAAGGTAGCAGTTCCACTATCTTAAAACTAAGCATTGAAACTGGAAAAACGCAAAACAGGCAGAACAAGCATAGAAGACATCCAAGCGAGTGTAATGCAACCATAATCACAGGCAAAAAATCTAATCTAGAAATCAAGAAAAGAAGGCAATACAACAAGGGAAAAAATGAACACGCAATACCCCATTCAAGGGTATTTGTGGAATTTTCACAAAATATTCATTAAATTTCTAAATAAAGGCACAAACCACATACCTCGATACTAGGAGATTGATATATGTGACCCAAGATGACATATTCCTCTTAGAATGAAGTAGATCTGAGAAAATGCAGAAAATTCTCAACCTATGATATCTATAAATAAAAGAGGAATCAAGAAACAAGGATCAAGAAGAAGGAAGAACTCACCGCTGCGCTTCCAACACCATCGACCGTGCTTGAATCGGAGAACAGACGGTGAGGCGGGAGCTTGAGGAATATTCGACTGTACCGGTCGCTCTCGGGCGGATAGAATCTGGAGAAGAAGATGAAATCGGGGGTTTGGCGTGACCCCGGTCCGCTTAGTGAAAAAAAATAAAAGTACACGATGTGTATTTTTATGATACACGACATGTAGTGGGTTTTTCCGTACTCCACCAAAATCGGCCTCCACATCTCCCGTAGACATCGTGTGTGTGGCCTGGGCATGGCCAGCACACGGCTTCGATCCGGAGAAGAGTACACGGCGTGTACTCAGAAAGTACATGGCACGAACTTCGAAAATTCCCAGAAAATTTAATTTTCGTAAAAACTCCAGAAAAAGGAAAAACATACCTGAACAAAGATCCGGGTTCTTACAATATTATCCAATGAAAAATATGCATCGAATGAATTACATTATGAAGACCCCATAAATTTAATTCACCCCAGGAATTTAATTTTTCTTGGGTTAGGTTAAGTGTTTTAGGGGTACATCCATAATTTTATATGATTTATGACTTTACAACACATTCATTTAAGAACCTGATTCACAACATTTATTTTTCTAGTTAGAACAAATGAATTATAATCACGATGTGAATTATTCTTGTAATTCCTCGTGAATTTAGTTCACCCCGTGAATTTAATTCACCCCCGAAGTGAATTCTACCCTAGAAAATACCGCATTATTTTAGTATACAACTTGATTTATTTCACATCATGAAGACACCTAATGAATTTTATTCACAACTTAAACTTATGACACCCCTTTAATTGCATTCAACCACTAAATTGACCCCTTGTAAAAGAACCAACTTCATGGAAACATTTTAGGGTGTGGTTTTTTTATTTTATGTTTTTTAACATATGTATGATGTATATTGGGGAAATTAGGGGAATCAATAATTATCGGATGGGAATGAAATTCAAGTCTTGATATAGTAAGTCCTATCAATTTTTAAAACCACATTCTAGTGTATTATTTGTAATTTTAAACACACTTTTGTTTGTAGACTTTCCAATAATGATTTTAAAAATCCATTTTGAATTAAAATCGAGTCTATCTTGGGTCTTGGTATTTTAGTTGTGGTATTCAATGTTAATCCTTCTAGTTATTCTTCTACCTCATGGTCTATTATTGACTAAAAGATTTTCTTTCTCTAAATAGAAGGAGGAAGATGATAACTACCATATATTCGAGGGTTTTTCTTATTTTTTCTCTTTTTGATGTGGGTGATATAAATACTATCACTTTGGAACTTAGTTAATTCCCCATTTTATGTGTGATATGTGGGATTGTGTTGGAATTCCACTGTCACAACCTATTTATTTAGTTAATATTTATTAAATAGAAATCCTACTTATTTTACAGTTCATTGGATCTCATTCGGTCCATAGACGTGTATACTAGGAACTTCATCCAATAGATAAGTGTGATAACTATAGACTATGCCAATACTTTCTAAACATGATTTTATTTCACTTGAATAAATTGGAAACAATTGAATGATTTTTTTCTTTGTCTTATGAATTGGAATGTGGTGTAAATTTTGTGAATTCTTAATATAGAATCACATTAGATAAATTTTTTTACCAATTATTTTATTTACCATAGGGTTAAATGATAAATAAAATAGTTCTTATAAATTTATGAATATAATTGTAAACCATGTTTTATTAAATATAAATAGAATGATAAATGTTAATTTGATGAATTTATCAGTTTTTATTATAGTGATATTATAAAAACCATGCTCTTTATTTATAAATTAAACAAGATTTATTAAATAATAATGCACATAATATATCCTTTAAGATCGAGATGTATAGTGAATTTGGGGATTTGGAACATTACATGACATCATAAGACATAGAATACGACATCTTTATTGAAAAGTTCATTTATATGACCATAACATTCCTTTGTACTTAGTACTGCATGGGATAAATATATAAAATATATATGAAAAGGGTAAGATATAAATCCCAGTAAGGAAGTAATCAAGGAATAACATACAGAATACAATAAATGATAGGAAATAGGAATATTAATGGAGCACAAAATAAACATGAACATAAAACCATGATATAGAAATATTATCATAACATGAAAATGAGGAAACAACTAAATACATTGCATCATTAACATAAAAAATTAACTTCACCCATGTCCCATCCTGGTGAAAAAATGTCTAAAATAACACATGGTAAATCCTTGTCACCACATGACATATCACGATACTAAACATTACAAAATGCATTGGAGTGATAGTAGGGTGTACCCTTCATAATCATTTTTATCTCATTCTTACGTGTGTCACATATATCATATAGCATGGATTCATTCACAATAATCATTTATTACATGATAACAGAATGTGGAATTCCTATATGAAAGAATATAATCAATAATTACATATGATTAAAGGTGAAAACCGTTAATAGGGAAATGGGCATGGTATTCAATACCTTATGATTTTCTTATGGAAAATCGTAGTGTAATTTAGGATGCCAAACTATGTGACATAAAAATTCAGAAAAATGGTTGATGAGAGATAAAGTGGATTCTAATAAGATATATATGAAATTTATATTAATTGTTCATATAGAAACATGTCCTTACACTATGAATTTAGAAATATAATGTGTCACATAATAAACAATCTATAAGAAAGAGGGAAAATGGAATAACTATTTTGAAATGGTAACAACGATATATGGGAGGGATTAATGAGATATAAAGTGGAATACTATAATAAAAACATAATAATAGAAGTTTGGGGGATGTTCAGAAAAATATCTATCATTTATAATTGTAAATAAACGTGTGTGAAAATATAAGTAAACTTGGATAAAAATGAATAATGACGGAAACCACTACACGAGTTTGTGACTTCAAAAACTTTAAGAGGGGCATCCCAAGAGCTTGGGGTGACATGGGAGGATTATAGAGTGGTTAAGACCGATTAGGGACGTTCTCTAAGGATTGTGTGTGAGGAGAAGTTTTATATTGGGTGGGTTTATATTGGATGTGAGAAGGGAATTCTTTAATATTTCACAAACATAGGTTTTGGAATCTATGTAATTATATATTCAAATCCATAAATATTACCATGGATTTTTCCCATGGTTTTTTATAAATTTGATTAGAAAAAAATTATTTTATAAGGCCAATGGTTGATGACATTAAAATGTTATCCTTGATAATGTGGTTTTGTGTCACACCCTTAAAGAAATTAATTTAAAATCATAAAACATTTTAATCATTTTGGAGGATTCACTACGGCATTATTAAATTATTAAAATAAATATACAATCAATTAATATTAATGTGAAAACATATATTGGGCCAAAAATAACCATTATTGTATTTATTACAACATTTTAGGGTCTTAATGTTGTCTTAAAACACATATTTTATTTATAAGGTATTTAATTTTTACCCAAAAATATAACTATCTTATAAAATTACAAGGAAATAAATGTTAGATAACTCTGAAATCATTATTCCAAAAATGAAATTAATTTTATTTAAATACTTTTCTAAATATGTTATTTTTTAATTTTAATATTAAAACTGACTTTTATTGAAAATATACGTGTTTTGACAAAAATAGTTATCAAACCTTAATAATCACTAAAACCGACTCAATATAAAATATATAATTATTTTTTATTAATAAAAATTATTTGATATTAATATTTTTTTAAAATAATATTTTTTTGGAAATTAATTAATTCTTTTAATTAAATTCATTAAAAATACACTTTTTATTTTATCGTATTAAAAAATAACTCTTATCAATCTGATTACCAATTCATTTACCGATTAAATAATGATATAATCCAAATTTATAAGAATTTATTTTTTAATATTATTTATAATAACCGTATTTTATTATAATAATGTATATATTTCTCAAATGTACCATTTTTACCTGATGAGTCCATTTATCAAATTCACCATTTTTTTAAAGAAAGACTATTCTCATAAAGCAATTAATAGAATATACCTTTTATTTAAAAAGAGGTATTACACAATAATTAACCAATACGTTATTTCACAACAACTTATAACACCTTAATAAGACCTTAGGGTAGGGTGTGAGATAATGAAATACTCCAAGGGAGGCTGAGATAACATTTTTTGGGTGGTAATCTCTATTAACATGAACTTATCGTGTTGGTGATTCCACTCAATATTAACGTTTTGAAGCTTGTCTTAGGCTTGGTAAATTGAAAATCCAAGTGTTTCTACCTGATTACGAGGTATGACAAATGGTATTCGTATGGCTCGAGTCAACTAGATGAGGCCATCCTCTCATTTTTTCGTGGTAATATGATTTTTTAAACAATATTTTTATTTATGTCATCTAATCATTGTACAATGACTATATTATCAACAGTTTGGATACATAATAGTCATTTAATAACAAAAATAAAAAAATAGTTCACACATTTTTTGATATTCAAAATTAATAAAAAGAAATGGAATTTTATTCAAAAATGATCTAGTCGTTACAACATTCCCCCTTAAAAAATTCACCCATATAATTTCAATTTCCCACAATAAAACTGATGTGGGTAACTATGACTCATCACTTATTAACTTTCCCATGTTTTTTCATCAATCATGTGGTTTTTTCTACAATACCATGATCAGGTTCTTTGCGTTATTACATATTACTTTTCTCTATTATCTAAGATCTTCACCGACTTCTATTTATTTGAGAGGTCTATATCAAATGGCATCACCTGTGGATTGGGTATATGCGATGGGTCAGATATGTACATCCTCAAAAGTGATACATGAAATACATCATTTAATTGAGACATGTTCTATGGGAGTGACTTTCAATAAGACACTACTCCAACGCGATCAATGATCTCCAATGGACATATGTACCTTTGAATAATCTTTCTCATCATCATGAATCTCATAACTCTCTTCCAAAGTGATATATATAATAATATTGTGTCTCTAACATAAAACTATATGTATGATCATTTATTGTTAGAATAACTCTTTTGTCTACTCTGAGTAGCGTTAATGTCATGTGGGATGGTCTTATCCTTCTCCTTAATTTCCTAGACCATTTATTGTCTTAGAACTTCTTGCTCCCCAACATCGTCCAAACATACCAGTGTTCCGCACCACATCCCATAAAGGGCATAATATGGATCCATTTGGATGTTTGAGTGGAAACTATTTTTGTATAAGAACTAAACCAGAGGAAGATATTGATCCCATCCCCCTTTGAAGTCCATTGATCACGCTCTGAAAATACACTCATGTTTTTGGATAGTCCACTATGATTGGACATTAGTTGGAAGATGATAAGTTCTAATACCATTCAGCTCAATATTCATAGTATACTGGAGATTCTTCTATAACATAAAGGTGAATCTAGGATCTTGATCAAATTCAATCAATTATGGTAAACCATACAACCTTACCACTTCTATGATGTATAATCCTTCTAGTTGAACTAATTAGAAATACTCCAAAATTGTAATGAAGTGTTCAATATTTGTAATGTGATCCAAAACAACCCAAATGGCATTGTTTCATTTGGATTTCATCAAGAGTTTGGTGACAATGTCTTTGTTCATTTTTTCTCATTTCCATTTTTTTATGTGTAATGGTTTCATAATACCCATAGACTTCCACCAATTAATCGCCTCTTGTAGAAATACCGGGCACATTGATGTATAATCAGTGACCACCATCTTCATGTTATCCCACCTATAATACTCTAATTGATCTTATTACATCATTGTGTTTCATGGGCGAATGAATAAATTTGCACTATGTGCATCAAATAATTGTTCTTTCTTTAACTCTAGATTTTATGGAACACATAGCCCTGACCCAAAAATCCAATTTCCTTCTTCATTAACAGTGAACAACAAGGATTTATATTTATTGAAAGTTTCCACTTTTTTATGAATTCTGACATCATCCTTATGACCATTCTTTATCCATTCAAAAAGAGACAGGTGAGAAATCATTTGTAAATATATTGACAATGTTTCATTATTTATGATACCTATGTTCATCTTCATAATATCTAAGGAGGATGGATCCTTTCTAATTCCC
Source organism: Viscum album (assembly GCA_963277665.1). Lineage (NCBI taxonomy): Eukaryota > Viridiplantae > Streptophyta > Magnoliopsida > Santalales > Viscaceae > Viscum > Viscum album. The sequence goes on along the minus strand of OY728129.1, from coordinate 272,918,457 downwards.
ATCAATGAAAGACTTTTTGGACCATTTCTACTTAGAGTGTCTACGAATTTAATCGCTTTCCCCAGATGGTAGTGAATTGAGCTGTCATTTTCTTTGATTATATCTAACCATCCTCATTTGTGTATATTGAACAATTTATTTGTATATATATACTCGAGGATTTTATGATCTGTATATATTTTACACTTTTTCCTACAGTGGTAATGATGCCAAATTTTCAAATCAATTATTACTGCATCCAAATTCATATCATGTGTTGGATAATTCTTCTCATGGACATTCAATTTCCTTGAATCATATGCAATGACAATTTCATTATTCATCAACCAAAATCCCCGACCCTTCTTCGAAGCATCAGTACATACAATGATAGGTTCTACACTTATAGGTTGTGTGACTATGGGCGTAGCGATAATCCTTATTTTAAGCTCCATTAATCTCTCTTTACATTCATTATTGCAAGAAAATGTGACCCCCTTTAGATTTATCTTACTAATAAGGTTCAAAAATTGTGAGAATTTTCTCCCAAATCGGCGATAATATCTTTCTATCCTAAGGAATATATAGATACCTATCATAGATGTTGGCCCTATAAATCTATAAATTGATTTTTTTTTGTAGGTATCCATAGATATCTCATTTCTTATGATGATATACCCTAGGAAAGAAGCTTTATTGAACCACAACTCACACATCCTATACTTTTCATAGAGCTTATCTATTCGCAATGTCTCCAGTAAAGTGAATAAATTTTCTCCATACTCCATATTTATTCTAGAGTTTATTATAATATCATCTATATATACTACCAAAAGATTTCTGAGGTAATCATTAAATAATATATTAATCATGTCCATGAATATATTAGGAGTATGTGTGAGTTTGAAAGGCATTACTATGAATTCATAGTGCCCGTACATTTTACAAAAATAAGACTTCAATATATCTTCATTCTTCACCCTTACATTGTATTATCCCGACCGTAGATCCACCATGGAAATGTATTGTGATCCACATAGCTGATTTAAAAAACCATCAATTTGTGGAAAGGAAACTTGTTCTTTATCATGATTTTGTTGAGCTCACTATAATCAATGAAAATGTGTATTAACACATCCTTCTTCTGGATGAAGAGGACTGGTGCACCCCATGGTGAAGCATTTGGGCCTTTATACCCTTTATATATATTATACTATAGTATTATCATTTTCCGCTTAAGAACTAAAACAACCACACTATACCAAGTCTGGGATATTGGAAATTCCTCGTGCATGATATCCGTCGAGAATTCAACACCTACTCTAAGAAGAAGATAATGCAATTCCAAGGGAAACAAAAATTGTCAATTCCCTCACAATAGTCATGTCATCAGGGATAGGTCCTTCATTAGGCTCATTCATCTGAGTAATATAAGCATGCTCATACGACAGAAATATCCACATAAAAGATCATGGTGCGAAAGAATATTAATATTTTTCCTTGAACTTTTATAGAATTTGGGGTCAATTCAACATATGGATAGGGATTATCCTTTTACAGGAATTTATTTGGGTGCAACATAGGGAAATCCCATCAATGACAAGAATAAAATAACATTCCACCATAGAGAGTGTGATAAGGTTCTCTAGGATGATGAATCCCCAAAATGTGATAGGAGATAATTTATATTCATGGGATGAAATAATTTCTCCATTTTCGGTTCTCATTGACATCTCTAATAACATGATTGGTGGTGCTATTTGGATTTTACTTCTAATCCTTAGAGATATAAAAGGATTCATAAAACCAGGACAAAAAAGTACACTCACTACTATTGAATGAATGACTAGCATACCTGTCACCACATCATTGTTAGAATTTGATTCGGATGTAGTTAAGGAAAAAGATAACAATTTCTACCATTGATGTTGTTGGTTGAATTTGAAAACCTTTGTCTTAGGTAACTGGTTTTCAATGTTACTAGTTCTTTTCAGTTTAATCATGAGGAACACATTGAGGGTCAAATTGGAAGTTCACCACCTTTATCACTTCAGTGGGGTTTTCTTGTTAGCAATAATTGGCCAGGTGACCTTCTCTTATAAACCTACAGAATTTCCATGTCCCTATCATGAAATTTCATGGGTGCTTCTTTCCACACCTTTAGCAAGTGGGGTGCTGTAAATTCATACCACTATTGTACTTATCCATTGTACTACTAGAATTAAAGACCACATTATACTTCGTATCCCCTTGATACCCCTGAGATTATCTAATCTCCATTTCATCATTGAGGGATCATTAGAAAATTTCATTATATATATCAATGTAACTGCTTGCTAGTGATTTCTGTAGTCTAGGTTTTATCCCACCATGGAAGTGTTCAACCTTGAATTTGGGGTGATGAAAAATACAGAGGCATATCATGAAACCCATTTTATGTTTTTCTCATACAATTCTATGGATTAATCATCTTGTTTTTGATTATAAGGATGTCTTATTCCATCTTAAGTTTGTGGTTGCGAGGAAAATATTTATCGAAAAACATTTTCATGGGATCCTTCCATACCCGCACCTCGATATGTTCATCATGCTTCATATTTTTTTGTTAATTTTCACCATTAATAAACTTCACCCTCTATATGATAAGGATACATAAGAACATTTTTTTGTTCGGAACATTTAATGGTGGAAAATATATTCTCAATAGAATTGATCCACTATTTATAAATTGAGGGATCAAATGATCTATTGAATGTATGAGGCATTTCTAACATGAAGATGTCCATTTCTACTTTTTTATTTCATTGGGGGTGGGGGTGGGGGGAGGGGGGTTAGAAGATCCTCATGACCCATTTTTATATTCAAAACATGAGTAAACTGATAGTGTATCATGAAAATTATTGTTTTTTCCACTCCTTTTGGATTGGGCATCTCATTGTAACACTCATCACATCGATCATGGCATCGGTTGTTATCCTGAGTCCTCCCATTACTAAGAATTGTATAAAATATAGTGAATATTAGGGGTATCTATTTTAAATTATTAAACACATAAGGGTCATCCTATGATATAACGGGATAATGTATAAATTACATTTACTTCCTTAATATATGAAATTACAGGCTTTAATCGAAGTTATCCATGATATATTTCTGAGAATAAATTCATAGGGGCATTTTTTATTTTTCCCTTAATAGTGGCTTGTAATGATATTATGAATTTACCAAATCATATCCCCCGAATGTGTAAAACCATTATCGTATCAAGTTCCATTTTCATGTACCATTTCCCTTTCAATACATTCTCAAAATAGTGTTCTCAGGTTTTACCCATAGATACATATGTGTCAGAGCCACATATACATGTTCATTTCCAGACTTGGATTTATTTTACTTATAAAGAAGAGAATTTATTGTCAAAAAAATTGAGGGATATAGTTTCTATATTCAGTGTTATCACTACAAATTTCACTAGAGTTTTATAACCCTAATCTCAAAAATTACTAAACATATCATCTGATAACGACTTAAACAACCCTAGCCATTATTTTATAGTTAAATATACACTTAACCAAATCAAAATGATCGGTATGCATACTGTATTTGGTTATTAGGAAAATTACAAGACAACTTAAGACATAAAATATATCATCTTTATTGAAAACATCTTTCACATTGCCTCAACATTCCTTTCTGCATAGCTTCACATTGGAAAACCTCTCGACATATATAAAAAATGTTGAGCTATAAAGCCCAATAAGGGTGTAAAAATGAATAACATGTTTAATAAAATATTTTTTAGGCAATATTCATATAAATGTAGCACAAGAAAAACATGAACATAATGTCATGATAGAACATGATTATCATAACATGGAAATGTGGAAACAACGTAAAAAAATTACATTGTTAAAACCAAGGAATTAGTTAAACCCCTTTCCCAACATGATGGAAAAATATCAAAAAAGAAATTAATTGAACACCTATACCAACATGATTTATTATGATACTAACCATTACCAAATACATTGGAGTTCTGTCAAGGTGCACCTCTCATAATCATTTCAATATTATGCTTAATTGTGCCACATAAATCTTATAAGATGGATTCATTCAACATAATCATTTATTCCAAGACAATGGAATTTGGAAAACATAATTAAAGTCTATAATTGATATATATATATATATATGAATAAATGTGAATACCCTTGGTAGAGAAATGTGAATGGAATTTACTACATGGTGATTTTGGCATGGAAAATACTAGTGCAATTTGGGCAGCCAAAAGGTGTGACCTAAAATTTAAAAAAAATTAATGAGAGAAAAATATTTATATCATAATATATAAATGAAATGAAATGTAAGTGGGTCATAATGATACATGTACCAGCCCATGGAATTTTTAAATTAGAGGTGTAACATAACACTGAAAAATCAATAAAGAGAAAAAATAGAATAACTTTTATGAAATAGTAGTAGGTGTACATGGGAGGGATTAATGAGAGGTAAAGATGTATCTCATAAAACTAAAATAATAATGGCATTATTGTGGAGGTGATAAAACACACCTGATAATTTGTTATTGAAAATAAAAGGGTTTAACAATATAATGAAACTTTGATAAAAATGAAAAAGGGAGGAAATACTTATTTGAGTGTGTGACATTAAAAGCATGAAGAGTGAGTTCATGAGAGATTGGTGTGCATTGGGAGGATTATATAGAGGGGAGGAAAGAGTGGGGATGTGCTCGATGTATTATGAATGAATAAATGTTTGATCTTAGGTGAGTTTATATTGGAGTTGGGGGGGATTCTTTAATATTAACCAAACATAAGCATCAGAATTTATATTATTAAATATTAAAACCAAATACCATACCTTGGTTTTTACCCATTTTTTTCAAAAGATTATAGGAAAACATTATTTTATATTTTCATTTCCCAAAGAGAATAAAATTTCAATCGTGATTCTGTGGATTTGAGAAACACCCCTAAGAAAATGAGTTTAAAATCATAAAACAAATTATATATTTTGGAGGATTCAATAAGGAAATATAAAAATAATTTAAATAAATATTAAATCACGTTATTTTAATGTTAAAACATATATTGGACTGATATTACCTTTATAGTATTTATTACATTATTTTTGGGGCCATTAGGATTTTATAAAACACATTTTTTATTTAGACGGTATTTAATTTATACCCAAAAAATCAACGGTCTCAGAAAATTATAAAAAATTATCCATTGAAGAATGTAGACATCTTTATTAACAAAATTAATTATATTTTTTGTAAATAAATTTCAAACTATTTGAATTTTCACTTTAAAAATGAAAAAAATACATTTATTGAAAATTCAACGATTTTGACAATAATAGTTTCCAAACCATAATAAATATAAAATTTTACTTTAGAAAAATTTATATAATCATTTATTATCCATAAATGTAATTTGATAATAATATTTTATTAAAATATTAAATATTTTAACAATTCATTAATTCATTCAGATAAATTCATTAAAAATACACTTTCTGTTTTATCATATAAAAATATAACTCTTATCAAACATATTAAGTAAACATTTATAGATAACAAACTGATATAAGAAATATTTAAAGTTTTTTATTATTTTTCATAAAAACTTTTTTTAAATATAATAATGGTTATATTTCTAAAAAGTTCCATTTCTTCCTGAATAATAAATTTATCAAATTCATTATATTTTCAGGAAAAACTATTCTCATAAATGAATTGATGGAATTTTAATTTTATTCATAAAATGAGATTACAGAATAAGTAACTAATACATTGATACATAAACCAATTTAATAACTTCTTAATATGTAAGGGTAAGGTGTGTGGTGGTGACAGACTCTTGGGTGACTTAGATAACATCACTCGGTTGGTAATCTCAAATAACTTGAACTTCTCCCCTTGGAGATTCTATTCCAAATTAATTTGTACAAGCTCTGATTGGGATCAGTGATGAGGTAATCCCCTTAAAAATACCTCCTTTCCAATCTCATAAAATTGATATTCGTATGGGCCCAGTTTATTGGATTTTTCCATCCTCTCCTTTGTCTGTGTCGATATTTTTTTTAAACCTTATATTTGTATCCATAGAGTGATAACTGTTCAATGGATATATTATCAATTGTAGTGACACTAATTTTACATTTAAAACCAATATTTAAAATGAGTTCATTTGTATTCTATATCCATAAGACTTAAAATGAAATGGAATTTTATTCATAAATGAATGCATTGTTACAAATATTACTTTTCTTTTTGATTTTACCAATATGAATTGGTTGAATACAATTTGATCTCATGTGAAAATATGTTATTGAGTTTTAATGGAAATATTATTATCAGCATATTATATTTTTATATATAGGAAAATGGATTCTATTGATTCTTTAGGGATTAGTACATGGTTATCATACCAACTAATGGATATGATCATTGGTAATTTATTCTTGAGGGATGATTGTTTGATTATGTTTGATGTTTAGGGATTATATGTGTATTATTTGAATGAATGAGGGGGTTATAATGTATAGGTTTTTTGGAATGAATTTTTTTTTGATATTTGTGTGATTTACCCTTTCCAGGAGAACCTCTGACTGGTTTGGTTATATATTCTATGTAAGGAGGATAAATATTTAGAAAAATAAACATGGAATGGTACTGAAGACGGTTTTTATTACATGTGATAAAAATATAATGCTTGTTAGATACGCAGGTTTACATTATGGGTGGTATTATTATTTTTAATTAATAACGTATTTACTTCAAAATTGGATGCACTGTAATTCTCAGACAAATTATATAAGCATTGTGGTGTCGACTGGTTGAATTTTACACATACCATAGACAGGATACATTTTTGTGCTTGGGTAGATTTTTTTATGAAGGTTTAGAAATGTAAAAGGAAGAATGTTGTTGATTTTTAGCTTCTTTGATAAGTTGGATCATGGAGACGAGACGAAAAAAAGGCTTAGGAGTGAGGATATTTGAGTCTATATTTCAGTCTACATTCCTTTTATCTTTTTTAATCAAAAAAACATAGAGAGATACATTAAGATTATCATTACATTATTCTATTTTAATTTAGATTTATTCAATTTTTTCTGTTATTAGTTATGGATTTTGGATACATTATTCATCTTGTTTATGTTATTTCTACTAATCTACTATTATTTTTCCCTCTGTTTGCAACAAAATAAAAGATGGTATTTTCTCCGCACTATATTCTTTTCTCATTTGATACTAGTTAGAATAATCTGGTATACATAAAGGCATTCATGAGGTCATGTTTCCAAATGGCTTGGTCACATGAGGGATTACTGGGTTAATGATGTTACATTGTGGTAATAGAGGCAACATGATTCTTCACTTCTATTTCTTTATTATTTGGGAAATGTATAAAATAGAGTAGTATATGTTGGGAATTGGTAATGAGAACATTGATTGGAGTCGCTAACACATATACAGTGGATAATAAGAGTTCTAATGGATTGGAATATTTTTCATGATGTTATTTTATTATATGTGATATTATTTCACCTTGGGTGACTCACATGTTGTGTGGTGTCGCTATATCATTAGACTTGTAAGCATGGATCAATATGGTGATAAATGAGTATGCATTAATCATGATAGGAAGAAAATGACAGATATGGACATTCATTTTTCATTATATGTATGTATCTATTACATGGGTTATATTTTCCTATTTTTGAACATTGAAATGAGGAAACTTTATGTATATGATAAATTAAATAAATAATTATTTTATATGAATATAATTAACATATTATTCTATTTTTATATAGACAACTAGGTGGTGTTTTTATAATTTTTTTACATATTGATGTTGATCTTGATGTTTATAGTTTTTATGTATTGTATTTCTCTTGAAGAGAAAATGCCTCCACACCATCATCAAAATGAATGTTATAAGTGCAGTAATTAGAACACCATAAAAACAAATGAACTACAGCTCCGTGATAGATCCTGGGAATCAGATGGTTGATTATCACTATGATTGATTATTATGAGTATTATGGTCCATGGAATGGTAGATTATTTGAACTTCCATTTGATGTGTAATCTGGATAGAGTTTTCCAAATGTAGCATCCAATAATGTTAACTAACGATTGATAAACCCAAGAATTAGAATTATGGATTGAGTATATCTAAATGAAATTCATGTACATTGAGAGATCCATAGATAAGAATGTGAATCTTGATCCATACATGATTTGTGGACCCTCCTAGCATTTGTGGGACATTCTCGAGAAAACATAAATTCAAGAAGATTTATCCTCAACGGACTTATAGGTATGGTTTTTGAGACACTTTAATCCTTTTATATTGAGGATGAGATGGCTCATGTGCACATGGTCATGATATATGAGACCATGTTTGTTATGGACTAGATAAGATGCTTCACTAAACTGTTGCACATTGTTCAATAATTATATGATGATCAGATCTATAGGGTGAAATGTTTTCAAGATGAACATTGTTAGGAGATTAGGTTCTAGGTTAAAATATTTCACTTCTGAATCCTTGAAATAATGAAAAATTATGAAACCATCATAAAAAAAATACTAGAGAGGACATGTGTGGTGGATAGAGTGTTTAAGCAGGTAAATCCAATAACTCATCTTCTACTAGAAGAGCTCATTTTTTATTAATTTTCACCAAGGTAGTATCTAGAAGAAGATTCAAGGGAGTTTAATTCATTCTCATGACAATGGTTTGATGAAATGATTTCATTGCTGAAGGTTGTACCGCAGGATACCACATTTTCTTCACCACACAGTGGACTGTTGTGTCTATGGTAGGTTGGGTCATATTTAGATGTTTTTAAGAACATTCCATCATATAAACTTCATTAGATCTGGATGGATTAGCAATAAGGGAATAATATATTTAGGGGATACACCATCATGGTTGTCTCTTGGTAGAAGAAATTCACTTCTTATGAATGCTTGAGTTTGGGTTCTTATGAGCTTACAGAATGAGATAATTAGAGAGTTTCAAACTTCATGACGGGTGGCATATCATGAATTGGAAAATATGTATCGTAATATCTGTAGAATATACTACATTGTGGGGATAAATAAGGGGATATTAGGAATCATTATATGATTTGACACATATTTGAATGTGATGGTCAAGAATTAGAGTCCATATAGATTGTTACAGCCTCTTCCCATTCTAGAGGGGAGTGGGATGATTTCACTATGGATTTTTCGATAGTATTATTGAGAAAATATCACTTTAATGATGCAATATGGTATATTATGGATAAAATGAAAATGTAGCTTGTTTGTTTAATATTATGTATACCTTCACCATTGATTATATTTGAATTCTATACATCGGGGATACTATTTTGAATCAGGATGACCAAATGAAAATTGTTTCTCATAGAGATCCACATTTCATTTCTCTATTTTGGATGGGTTTAGATAGGTCAATGGTATCACATCTTCTTAGAGGTACATGCTATGATACTAAAACTAATCATCATTCTGAATGGACTATTTAGACTCAAGATGATATGATATGAATAATTGTTTTGTATTTAGATGTTTCATGGGCGTATCATTCGTAACTGATGGAGTTCACCGATAATAAGTTCTCACAAGCATAAATCCATATATATAAATTCGAGGAAATGTAAGTAATATCGTTCCACAACCATGTTTACTAGTTAGAGGTAGGTGAGTTAGTACTTGTTGGTCCTAGTGTATTTACAGAGGTGAATGCATTGGTTTAGTTGTTCAGAAAGATATTAGTGACCATACATAAAAGAAATAAATTGTATGCTAAGTATCAGAGATAAATTTTTTTGTTTGTGGTTGGTCATTGAGTTTTTCTCAAGGTGTGGCATAGGTAGGGAAACATCATCTAGAAAAATGAGGGATGTCGACAACTTGGTTTGTTGGTTTGTTTGAGAAACTGGAGAGGGTTGGTTATATGGCATACCATTTTTTTCCTTCACATCACTATGTTTATATACATGATAGTTTTCATGTGTCAAAACATCAGTGATTTCATTGTGAAACTTCTCATGTGAAAGATATTAATTATGTCAAGAAAGGTGTTGAGGTGTCCTTTGAGAATGATTACATTCGTATCCAGAAATATTTTGAGATGAGTCCCCAAGAAAACATCATTCCTATAGCATAGTTCTTGTTTAAGAATAGTTTTCTCCCCTATGTGACATAGTAGTGGGAGTCTAATTTGAAAAAAATACTTTCTTGACATGTTCACTGATACCTTTTAATGATTAATAGAGAAGCTCATTGATGAGTTATTATATAGTGAAGAGTTTGCAAGATCCCTTCTTGTTTATGGTATGTATAACTATAAATTTCTTTTTAAATTTGTTTGAGTAGGGTTATAAATCATTTTTAGATCTTTATCAAGAATTTGTAACTTTTGGTTATTGTATTACTGGGGTGATGTAAGGATTGGATGTGAGTTTTCGATACGAGATAATTTCTCTGTTTGACAAAAAAAATAAAAAAGGTAGTTATTCAAGGTAGGGCCCATGAATTATATTTTTGGCATGATTTATTATAAAAATACAATAAGAATTAAATTCTACTCCAAACATTAGTTCACATTTTATTGGTTAAAGTGTTACAGGGGTGTAGTATGAATAGTGGGTGTGTTGTGGTTATAGATAAATTTCATGTCATGAAACCAATTATGGAAGTGAATTATTATAGGAAGAACCCATTATTTTAATTCTACGCCATAATTTAGTCACCCCCTAAAATTAATTCTACATTATAATCCCCTAATTTCAAAAATACCACAAAAATTATTTTATTCCTAGAAAACACCCATCATTTTTTCACTCCCTATATTAATTACACTCCTCAATTACTTTCACAACACAAATTCACCAAAAAAAGGAACTCACATCATGAAATTATTTCACAATGTGAAAACTTTCTTATTGGTTTTTTGTGCCATAATGACATATTTTAGGAAAAATATAGCAATCGATACTTTCATGACATAAAACTTATTTAACAACATAAATTGGATATGCCATGATATTTTTAAATCCATCCTATGTCATGTTTTCAAAATTATGACCTCCTTTTCTACTAGATCCCTTCAATCTATTATTTTTGTAAATCCCCAAAGAACCAGAAGATATGTTTCATTGGTTCAAGGAATTCTGAACTTTGAGATCAAAGGTAATTCTTCTAGATATTATTTTGCTTATATATCCTTTGTGGAATAAATTTTTGTTCCACATTGAAGAATAGGAGGATTTCAATACCTACAATATATATGAATTTTTTACAAAGTATTATGAATATTCATGGCTGGTTCTTGGAATCATATCACATTTTTTCGGATTTAATTATTCATCATATGATACATATGTGTGATTATAGTAGTATGATGCATGCAAAAAATATATAATTAGATCATCAATGTTATATTATAATTATTTTTTTAGGACATACATTAGGTCATGTTGGGACCATATGTGTTCATAATAAGACCTATAAGAAGCTGATAGGAATTCTAGCCTTAAGCATTATTGATACATGGTCATCCATACAAATGACCTCTTTGCTAAATTGGAAAAAACTGATTGAATATTGGAATCATGTATTGAATTAGAATAACATGTAAATTGTGTTTTTGTTTAAGGTAGAATACCCCCATCTAAATTTGGTTAATTGATACATTAATGGACTTAGGTTTAATGGATGAATTTAATAGGTTGGATAAATGTATGAGTATAATTGAGAACCTTGTTTTATGAACTTTGCAATAAAGAATTATAAGTTAATGAATTCATCATTTTTTCAAGTAGTGATATATCTTTTATGTTTTATTTTAACAATATGAATTGATTACTTAACATTTGATCTCTAGTGACATCAATTAGATTGATTCCTTGGGGAAGGCTTTTTATGGGAATATTGAGTTTGTATGGATATGAATTATTGAATATATTTATTACAAAGGGATTTGGGTATGATTGTTGTACCACCTGCAGTCTAGGTGGAAATATATGACACCTTGGGGAAGAGTTTATGATTTTATCTTATGTTTGAGGACCACACTCCCATTATCTAAATTCCTTAGTGTGAGATTATTGATATCTCATGGAAGAGGTCATTTGTTAATTTGATGTGTGTGTTATTCAACCCAGGTAGTATAATATTCAATAGGGTTGGTTATTCATTCTAATGTAGTAGGATCCATATTACGTTAATGATAGTTATCATGGTGGTGAAGTAGTTTTGGCTTACCCTTGATGTTAACCCAATGATTGGTGGTTCATTAGGTTAACTTTTACACATTTTTAATTTAATAATTTAATACTCGTCATATCAATTTATTTAATGTTCTATATTTTTAGGGTTGATTATTTACACATAGTTGTGAAAAAATACATAATTTTAATCACACTCTAGATGGGCCACCATTTTCTTCTAGGATAGATTATATGGATTTAGGTTTTGATAATGACAATTTACACTATTCTTGACTTGTATCTTGACCGATAAGGGATTCAGGATTGGGTCCTTTGCCATCATTTCAGTAGTATCAATCTATTTTTTATTTATGAAATTCATAATCTCATTTATTTACACTCTGGTTTTCATTATCATAAATTATTATGGTTTGGATTTTTTCTATTGGTATATTATCAACTTTAGTTTCCTGATAAATTAATCATATTGTTTCAATTATTTACACCACTCTACTATTATTATACACACTAAATCAAACATTTTTTATAGAATATTTAATATATGATATAATTTCTCTTAAGCCTTAGTTATAAGTGGTATCCTCCTGTGCACTGGGACGTGAGCTTGAGGCCACATAGCTAACCATCACAATCACAATAGTGAACACCATGTGGGTATAATAAATAACATCATCTAAAATACCCATCCATCAGTTACATTGCATCCTTAGAGACATTAAAAAGTAATATAACTCTAATATTTCATTATATTAATGTAAATATAAAATAAACAACATCACGAAAGAGTTAATTTCACTATTTCCTTTCATATAATTTTCTTTTTCTAATATAATATCTTCCTTTCCATTTCTAATAAAGAAATTCTAAAGACAATTAAATAGTATATAAATTTTATCCTTATAATAATAATATCCTATAAAAATTGTATTTTTAATTTTGGAGTATAATATATATCTCACAACTCTTATTTGGAGAATTTCCCTTTAACGATTACTTAACCGCCAATGTGAATGTTTTCTATTATTTTCTTATGACTAAATCTATGAGTGATGATAATATACCAAAGATTATATATAACTATTAAATTTAATATATCTAATATCGTGGATTTTTTTAATTTTGTATAAATGACCCTAAAATAATATTGAAAACAATACAATTAGTATATTTTTAAGGGAAATATGATTTTATGTCGATTCACATTTTACAGAGAGTGTTCAGTGTCATAATCCTATGATTATAATTGATCAACATTAAAAAAATGAAAAAAATTTATTTATTTTTATATGTTTTAATAAAATAATGAATATTATTATCTAGGTGGTAACATGATGAAATTAATAGGTTTTTGTGGTAAGGAAATTCTTGAACACAAGTCAATATTTTTATGTTATCCCTTTATAGAAACATTTTCAATATTGATATTCCTATTAAGTCCCTAAAAATTATATTTAATAGCATTTACCTTTACATGCATAAATATACTAAATCTTTTCATATAAAAATGATTTCTAATCTGATTTCATATATTCCTCAAAATAAAATTATTTCTCTAAAAACAATATATTGAATTTTCTTGAGTCCTTTATCTCTACTAAAGAATAATTATTATTTATTGAAAAAATTATTTCCTTTGTTTATTGAGGAAGTACAAAATATATTCCATGGAGTATCATAAATGAAATTGTTAATAAACCTATTGATTTACTTGTATTTATTCTAATAAATGACTATTATATGTTCGATGTGGCATAAATGATTTTGAGAATTGTTTTATTTGATGGGTGGGTATGTAAATTTAAATATCCTTAAAATTAATATTTTAATTTGATATATCTCAATAAATTATCTTTATAATCTATTAGAACAATGTTATATTGCTTAAAAATTATGTTTTGATAATTTATGAACATATGTTATGTGTAAACATAATGTATCCACTGTTCGCAACCATGTGTGGTATTTAGCCATTGTGATATGATGCTTCATTAATATTGATTTTCCAATTTTAATTCCATCGTAAAACTTTTACCTCATGATTATTATTATGATCATATTCATAAGATATGAAGTAGAAAAAAACCTATTTTTTGGTAATGTATAATAGTTTTTTCTTTCCCAATAATGATATTATTTCCGGTATACAATAAGTGGATAAGGTCATGAAAAAGTTTAACATATTGGTAGAGACTAATAAAATGCCATATTTGGTAATGAATCAATAATAACCTAATTTTTTAAAATGATTCCTTACTAATGACCATGTTTGACACACATTTAGGATATTATTAAGTTAATAAAAAACTCAATTCAATCTAATAATAATAACAAGGAACTAACATAATTATTATTATTTTTACATTATAAATAAGTCGACTACATAATCCTTGATAAATAATATTAGAAATATTTTAAACATAGGTTTCCAATAAGACCATATATTATAATTAGTTTTCACATTAGAATAAAATATTCATTCTTTAAGGACTTATATTTTTTCAAGCATTTCATATTTTAATAATTAATGGGTACGAGGAGAAACAAGTTCAATATAACATGTGAGGGAAAACTCCATAACTGTTTGAATAATACCCAAAATTAATTGGGAGGTGGAATTTAAACCTTTATATAAATTCATACGTAGTTATCCTAGGATATGATCAATTACATGAATCATCTGTGATATCATCCTTCACCTAATAAGGTTCAATAAGAAACAGATTCCTTTACGCAACAATAACTCTGAAATTTCGTGTACCATTTCATCAACTTTTCACAACACAATTGTTTTGCTCCATAGAGAATTAATTTTATATTCTTAATTATTTTTAGAATGATAAATTCTCCTTAGATATCTATCATTTAAATAGATAGGTTGATTAATAGAGGGTGGGGATAAGGAATACCAAGTTAAAGGATGAAATAGAAGAAATGGTGTGGTAAGAATTGATGATTTTTTTTCTAGTGTTTCCTTATAAATAATTAATAAAATATATATAAATAACTCTTAGAACATATGAAAATGGTTGTTCAATCATTCTTGGTCTGTGGAAGAAATGTCACATGTCTGAAAATATAACCCTTGGGTTTTGTTTTCAATAATTATATCTAAGTAGATTGGTTTATTAATGTTTTAATGTCACTCATTTGAAAGGATATATCTATTTAAAAAATTGGGGTTTATAAAGAATTTGGTAAATTTCTTCTAAAAGTAGAGAGTGATATAAAAATAATAGACCCATATTTATGGTGACAAAAAATTAATGATGTAGTTTCAAGGAAGAGGATGGAAATTAAAAAACAAAAAGATAACCCAACCAACCACATGTATGAAATATGAAATTTAAAAAAAATTTGGAACAACCTCAAATGTATAGGGAATTTTCTTAAATTTGAGGGTGAAGGCACCATGGTTAGGAATTTTGGGGAGATATAATGAATCCAGCAATGGTGACAGTTGAAAGGAAGGTACCTCAAAATGAACAACCCATGATGCAATGTGGTAATAGCAGAGAGTAAGGGAGCTATAAAATACATATTACAAATCAATGAGCCCTCAAGGATAATCATTTATGTTAAACACCAATGTGGACTATGTAATGTAATTCTTATTCCCTTATTACTGTAAAGGTGTAACATAAAATTAAGTAATATAATATACACTGTACAATCAATCAATAATTGAGAACTTTTTATTTTATTAAGGTTCTTCTCATTCCATTTTATCCTTTATTTTTTGATATATTTCCCAATATAAACCATAAAACCTTCAAATATAGTTATCCATAAAACACGTAGTGTGGAAATTATTGAAAAACAATATTTGAACTATTCTCAAGTTAGCATATATTAGTATATTCTTCATGTGATTCTTATAATCTTTCCCTTGGTGGGAGTCAACGATATAATAGGCATGGAATGGAATTGGTTATATATAACCAAAATTAACTATAGATAATGGGAAATATATTTTACTATTATAAAACATACCATTCTATGATTTAAATGAATGGATGATCAATAAGATATTTTGAAAATTCCCACAATAGTGTGGATTTTGATACTAAATGAGAAGCATATATTGGATAAATTGTTGAGTAGAAGGAAAGAATCATCGCAAGGGAAATAAATATTGTATGTGAAAATTCTAAAAAACTTCCAAAACATATACCCTTCCATTACCTATATCTTACAGTAGTGTTCTCTATATAGATTATACTCATATCCACCACAATCCCCAAATTCCCCCTATAGAATGGATACAATTGAACTAGATGTAATAAAGAAGAAGTTAAAAGAGAATTTAGACAAACGGTCTACATTTCATAGTTCAACTCTAGGGGATTCATTGGTTATCTTTATCCATAAAAATTATAGTTCAATGAAGCTCTATATCAATTTCCAATAGCGCAATAAGATCATCATAAATAAAAAGTATCCCCATAAACAAGTGATGAATTGTTCCGTAAACATCATAGATAATAGTATATCTCAAAGGAAGATCTTTATTCTTGATATCATTGGTAAAAGGTGATGAATAATGATAACCAAAAGAATTAATTCCATATAAGGTATAATAACAATGATTTCAATGTTTTACCCTTAGTGTTGAATAATTCCCATGAAATCATCTTTTATTTTTTGAAAAACATATTATCAGAAAACATTGAAAAAATATGCAGATTTTATCAATGATATTCTAAATTTTTCTATAGAAAAGGAGGAATATGAAGAGAATCTTAGGATGTTGTTAGGGATATTATGAATGTGTAAAAGTAATGGATGTTATATAGTTCCGAATTTTGTATGCATGATGTTACATTCTTGTGGAACATGATCAATAGTGTGGGAATTTCTATAGACCCATCATTGAAAATGAAATTTAAGGAATGGCGCAACTCATCAACATTCATTAAAAGACTTATTTTTAATCTCATAGATGTGTATATTCAATGTTTTTGGATAGATTTGTTAATATTTTCAAGCTAAAAAACTATGTCAACATAGAATGGGGAAATTTATGCTGGTAGGGATAATTTGAGGATAGATTTAAGGATAATAAGAAAGAACTAATCACAAATCCTATACTCACTCTATCATTAAGTGGATGTGGGTTTATAAAAATATTTAGATTCTTTAGGGAATGGTATGGATATTTTACCCATGTAGAATGATAATGTGATATATATTCCTCGTGAGAGTTAAAGATCCATTAAAAGAGTACCGAATACAGGATCATGGCTCAGTATCTATGATCCTTTCCTTGATTTATTTTTCAGAACTATCTCTGTATTGAAATATATGAAATATGTATAGATCAAAATAATATAATATATATATTAACAATGAGAAAGAATAATTTTCTATATTGGTAATTTTAGATCTAATCAAGGTCTATGACTTCTCCATTCACTGCCATTATTTAAAATCAAACAAGGTAACTAATTTTTTTAGTATTCAAGAAATTATTACAATATATGTAATAATGATTGATAAAGACCATATATTTGGGGATATATATAAGATGGGAAAATAAATAACAATATTATGTAATGCATCATACCTTCACATGTTATTACCTACCCATATATTCCCAAGAGGATTGTGGATGAAAAAAAGGATAATCTTGATATTCAAAAAAGGTGGAGGCATTATAGGAGTATAGGTTTTAAGAATCCTCTATAGATAAATATTCATTCAATAATTTCACAACTATAATATTTTTCCTTCTTTAGTTGGTATAAACAATGGGTTATTAGATAATGGACATAGATCATTAGTATCTATCTATTATGTATATTCCAAGATGTAATGTGATATTTGAGTACTCTTCTACTGTTACAACATAAATAAGGAAATCACATAGTACATAATCGTGTTTGCAGTATGTTAGAGTGTAAAAGCTATGAAAAATTAGTGTCGGGGGATGATTAATCCATTTACAATACCCGGATATAATTTCTAGAACATCAGTGTAGAATTTGTCACTGATTCTTTGAATACATCCAATTGAATAAATGGGATAAGGGTTTTGGTGGATTGGCTAAACAAATATTATAGATATAATTTTTATTAAATATGATTTCTATCATGACCAAAATTCTAGGATATACATAAATAATGTTGTGAGTCAACATGGGTAACCACTTCTAATCGTTTTTGTTCATAATAAATGGTTTACTTATAAATTATTGAGTAGCCTTTAACTGTATCTAAATACAATAAAAAATATAAGTTCTACATATCACCCCCAAACGGATTCCAAATAGGAATATACCATCAAAAAAATCAAGGAAATAATGAAATCATTATCATTGCAATTTAAATGTGGATTGTAACACCCTGTGATTTTATGAGATTTATTCTTTTTATTTTATATCATATCTTATGTTGTACGCTACACCAAGACTAACTTGCACTATACACAATACTGTATTGGCTTGCAGTAGACGTAACACTATTCTTGGATCGTGTTACAGACAATTTCATGTTCATTTGATAGTAGTTATTCTACGCAACATTGATTATATATATATATATTCAATGTATAAATGAAATATGATTGGATTCGGTTATACACAACAACAAAAGAGTCTTTCCCTACATGCAACGCTGACTTGGCTTACAATACACACAATCGTGACCTTCCACGATTGTGTGTGTTGTACGCAATACTGAGTTTCACTAACCAAAGATATGTTATTAAAATATTATATAAACAAGACGTTATGAATTTTAGTACCCACTTTTTGAAATTTTACAAATATTATCTTTCCAAATGGACATCATTTTTTGATTCGGAATATCGGAATTAGCCTTGGGTGAATTATTGGTATTTTTCTAAAAACATTCAATTTTTGATTAATAGTGAAAACACTAGGATACTATTTAAAAACAGAATTTTTATTTAAATAATTATATATTTCATTTAAATTTATTTTAGACAAAAATTGATACATAATACATATATAATTTTAATGTAATTCATTGGATTCATTTTATAATAATTTTAGATATATTATCATTTTATTGAACTTTTCACCGTCTTTTACCTACCTCCTATGAGATTTTTGCAAACATACATAAAACATAATTTTACCGATTTTGTGAGTGGAATTTCAAAAATCCGAGAGAAAAAGATAATATCGAGGAGTAAAATTTGGTCAATAAGATAAAAATAATTTTTGGTGAATTGTAACATTTTACTTTTATTTACCACAGTTAAAATTAAATAGGGTACTTAAGGGTAAAAATGATATTATTATTATCGTACTGCATGTACTAATTATATTTTATAAGTGTAATTCGACCAAATACAACCTCTTGGAATAAAATATTACCCTTTAGGTTCACTTGGATTAGATTAGGACACTAATTATTATTTTATTTAAAGAAGTGTTAAAATAGTTAAAATCAATGTTTAATAACTAAAAAAAATTTAATATAGGGTAATACATAAGATAAATTCAACTATAAATATTCTTCAGAAACATAAAAATCTTTCCTACATAATGGTAATTTATTTATAATTTTTAGATGATAAATAATATAATTTATTTACGACACAATGATGATGCAGTAATTACTTTATTAATGAAATATTAAAATAATTGATATTATAAATAAATAAACAAATGTAATTTGAGAG
Organism: Viscum album; assembly: GCA_963277665.1. Taxonomy (NCBI): domain Eukaryota; kingdom Viridiplantae; phylum Streptophyta; class Magnoliopsida; order Santalales; family Viscaceae; genus Viscum; species Viscum album. Next base: position 272,898,545 of record OY728129.1, on the reverse strand, counting down.
TTTTTATAAATTAAATTAATTTTTTAGTTTAATATGACATGTTATCATTGAGTTCATTAAATTTTTCGAAATATTCATGCTGTTATGATTTTTACAGAAATCAATTACCAAATAGTGTCAAAATTGAAATAAATTAGTTTTTAAAAAATATATTATATAAATAATTGTTATTTTATTCCTAAAAATCTAAGGTTCGTCCAAATGACTTATATAAGGTTATATATATTAATAATGAACCACTTTTGGTTCGTTTGTCTTATTATAGTAAGTTTAATAACCATATAGTGTAAGAAAACAAGAAGACACAGTAAAAGTTAAATTATTTAACATAGATATAAATCTAAATTATATGGTTAAAATAGTAACCTAAACTTGTCTAAAACCTTTTTTTTGAAATTATTTCTACCCATACCCACTTTATCTTATAAATAAATCAATTTGGAGCTATTATAAACTGAATATGACTTTACTATAAAATAATATTTTAAGTTTTTCCAAAGGTGCCCCTCTCCTCCCTTATAAAAAGGGCACACCTTCCCTCTTTTCTTCACACCCTTTTGAGCCTTGAAGCTCGTCCAAACTCTGAAAATTACTCTTCTAGACATCTCTAGATATATCACAGTGGTTATGGTATTCTCAAAAGACCAACTCTAGTGCCCTAAGAAGATGTTTAAAGGAGGTGTTTTGAGGAAGAGGTAATCTCTTCTGCAGAATCTTCCTAGTTTCATTCTTCTTCTACTTCCTCTTATTTAGATGTTTCATTATAAAGTAATAAAATCAGAATTAATTATTTTCTGATATGTTTCTATAAATATTAATTAACCCATTTTCACCTTCAATCCATCCTACGGAAAATGAAATCACCATGCGTGTGTCAGTACGGAATACCGTCTTTACGCTGTGGTGTAATCAGTTTTTCCACCACCACCTTACTTGGATTGGTATAATGGTTTAAAGAATAACTATATATGATTATTATAACATAATACTTATTCTAATATATTAGATCATCCACTTTAATTCCATTCAATAAATATGGGAATGATATCACCGCTCATTTGTACGTACGGATTACCATCTCCACGACGCGATGAGATTCATTTTCCATGTTAACAAATAAATAATGATTACAAAGTATATATAATAATAAATAATGAAATATATGAAATAATAATGATACTCGATTTATTTATATATATATATATATGTATTTCATCTAGTTAATTCCATTCAATTTAATAAGGAAATGAAAAACAGTGTTCATGCGTACGTACGGCCTACCGTCTCCAAGAACGGTGTATTTCATTTAATTTATCTATCTTATATATATATAATGAATATATATGATATATAAATCATGATATACATTCTATAAGTAATTAAATCATGTTATAAGTAAAAAATAATATCATGAACAACAAGTACAATCACGTACGATAAATAAAACGATTTTACCCAAAACACTGCTTTATCATAGAATTTACAAAATAACGGGTAATATAAAGTAATAAGTGAACCATATATGACATCATAACAATGAATATTATTCTATAATAAGTCAATGACATTATTTAAATCATTATACAAGAGTTTCAGATATGTACGAAGCATATTGGACCTAAGGTAAATGATAACTTTTCCAATCTTGTTTTTATCCGAGATTGTTTATTCTTAAGTATTTACTGGGGTTATATTTATCACCCATGTCCCTATTTCCTAAAAATGGTTTCATGTAAGTTTAAAGTATTAATTATCCATTTTTTTACTTTTATTACATGGTATGTGAGCAATTGTTCTTTTGATTACCATACGAGGTACTTTTTGACTTTTCCGGAAAAAGTACGAGATGAATGTTTTTTCATGTTATATGGAACGAACTGATTTTTACAGTTTCATAACACCTAATTTTCATAAATCTTACTTTATAAGATTTCTTGATTATCTTCAACAAAAGTCATTTTCTTTTAAAATTACATGTCATTTTTTGAAAAGAAAATGATTTTGAAAAGAAATTATATTTTCCTCAAGAATTCATTTCATGTGTTTTATCAAAACCAATTTACATCTAAGATGACATTATTTCATATGTGTATGTTTCAAGTATAATATATCTATGATTTACATGTTTTTGCTATTCTTATGATGAAATGATATCTATTTATTTTATATTGATTATGTGATGATGGGATGATGTTTATCAAACACATTTTATTCGTTGGGCTATGATGAAAGATTTATTTATATTTGGTGGCAAAAGTAAGAATGATTTCATTATGAGATGGGTGGGACCTATATCTCCCTATAATTCATTGGGTAAATATTTATGTCTCATGAGATAGACATGGCTGGAATGGTATGTTAATCCGGTTTAGTGTTACAGGACTGAAACGAGGAGTGAACTCGATTTAGAAATGGACTTTGTCCACTAAGATGATCTTGGAAGCAATGCCTTGGATACTGTGGAAATAATAACATGTGCTTAATGGTTTCCATAATTAAATGTTTTATTCTCATTGTATTTTATCAAGATTAATGTTTCTTTATGATCTATGCCTTACATATTTCCATGTTTTATGTCATTTCTCATGATCTTGATGTTTAAACATTATGTTCATGTATTTAAGTTCAAATGAATGTGATTTGTTTTATTTTGTCCATTATTACCCTTACTGAGAATTTTAGCTCACCCTTTTATATGTTTTCTTTTCCCCAGGAGATAAAGAAAGATTTTAGGTAATAAAACAAAAAGTGGATGATCTTTATGGGAGATGTTGAAGATCTTTCACCACAATTAGAAGATTGTGTTCTGAGTTTTCAAAGACACTAAACTATTACGGTCCTCGAGTGTTGGTTCTTGTTATGTATTAAGTATTTTGAAAAAGTAATATAATGTCCATCATTTTCATGCTTTGGGTCTCTACTGTTGGTATCAGAGTAATAGTTTAGTTAATATTTGGAAACTAGGATGCTAAAACTTTAGTGACATCTCTAGAGATATTTCTAAGGTATGTCTAGGGATGTCCTAAGGTTAAGTATAAGTATAGGTTATAGTCCTAGAATTATGGTAAAGATAATAGAATTAAACCTAAGATGTTAGATATTGAAGGTACTCCCCATTTATTATGTTGTTTTCCCTAGCATGATTTTGTCCTATCACACTATTCTTTTTGGGTTTTTGACGATGGATGGAACCCGAAGGAACCGTGATGGAATATGTAACAGACAATGCAATGATTTTCCTCCTGAAAAAACTAATGTCATGGGAGATGGAGTGGAAAATATTATTTCTATAATTACACAAGCTATGAATCATTCTGGACTTCCAAATGAGCAAAGAAGGGAACAATATTCTATTGAGTCCATTATAGGGAAATGTCCACCATCTTCCTGTGAGTCTTCTGATCCACTTGTTACTGAACAATGGATCAGTACCATTGAAAAGATATTCTCCACACTTCTCTATTCGGAACATGAAAATTCATTCTGGCTATTTACCTTTTAGAAGGTGAAGCATCTCAATAGTGGACACTAATTAAGAATACAATTCCCTAAGATAAAATTGAATCCATGGAATGGGACGAGTTTAGGAAACTTGTTTTTCATTAAGTAATTCACTCTTATTCTTCGAAAAAAGATGGAAACTAAGTTCCTTGAGCTTAAACAGGAGGATGATGAATCTATTGGTATATACGAAGCAAATTCTACAAACTTGCAAGGTATGATTCTGGATTTATTATCCAACCAAAAAGTAAAGTTGATCGATTCTTATGTGGCTTAAAACCAAGCCTTCAAAGGGCATTAGCTATAAGATAATTCAGTATCTATGAAGAAATTGTGTGTTGTGATGTCAAGGTAGAACTAGAAGATGGTGTAACATATCCATATCACGGTTTTTACAAGAATCGAAATATGTAGTTCAAGGAGAAATCTCAGAATAATGGTGAAACGAAGACGATTGTTTCTTTGCGCTCAAAGTGTGGAAAGAATCATGGTGGAGATTGTCTTATAGTGACTAAAAAATGTTTTAATTGTGGAAAATAAGGTCATCGAGAAGTAGAGTGTCGATGTAATGGAAAAAGGGTTGATAATGATATGAATAAAGAAAATATTGTAGATAACACACCACCAACACTTCAATGCTTCACGTTCAAGGAAATGGGGAATTATGGTAATCAATAACCTAATCCAATGGTTAAAGATCATCAATGTGAGAAACCTATTAAGGAAAATGACAAAGGGATGTCACAAGAAATCACTATTTGTGATGTTGAGTACGAAAATGATTTTGTGTAATGATTACGTTTTTATGTAATGGGATTTCAAAATAGTATCATGGAATCTCATATATGGTATCGTGGAATTTTGGACTATCTATGTATTGGTTTTCAATAATTATATGGTACCGGTAACCATGATAAGTGATTGAAATATTTTTGGAAAGAAGATGATATGCGCATAATGAAGGGATAAAGAGAAAATGAATTGAGCTCATGATTGATATCATGGTTTGAGTATATAGAAAATTTGGGCTTTTGGTATGTGGAAACAGTTAACTTTTGACAACATTCATGTTTTCACTAAGGTTCAATGAGTATTCATTTTTTAAGAGAATACATGATTAAGGTATTCAAATGTTTGTAATTTTACCAACAACATATATCATATGATATATAGGGGATAAATGATGGTATTTACATGCTTGATAGATGACATTTCTAGTAATTGTTATCTTTATACTATGAGCTCGGCCCGAAGTATATTGGATAATCCTAAAGATTGGAATAGATTTTTTGGACTTAAGTTAGTATTCATTAAGGCTAGAACTTTTTATATATTATTGATGGAATGTTATAATAATGTAGTTTTAGGAAAATGACAACCTGCAGGATGAGCGACAACCCGTTGCGTCAGACAAGGATGCGGGAATCGAACCCACAACCGATGTGCGACAGGACAGTATCACCAACCACTGGCCTACAAGAAGTCCCTGGATAGTAGAAACTAGTTTTATTATGTTATTAATTATGATATATGAAGTATAAGTCCATTTTAGGAACCATATATGATTATTTCTCACTATAGATGGACTTATGTAAATGTGATAACTTTTCCTAACCTTTTTCTTGAGATAGATGGAATGACCTGTCATTCTATCACATGATCTGCTAACACTTCACGAATGACAAATTCAACTTCATTTCATTAATAGATGAGGAGGAAATTGTCCATGGAATGACCAACGGTGAGATTGTTCCAAAATCGAGAAAGTATTTCTTCTAATTCAAATTTATTCAACTTTAGGGAAATGATCTTGAAAACCCGAAATGTTGTCCTAGTTCCCTCATATCTGATCAATCAGATGGTACCTTAGATCATCACAAATTTATGGCTTTGTGATTGTTGGATTTTTCATAGCCATGTTCTCTACCACTCTCCATCAGAACATGATGGTTCATTTTCTCTTATATATCTATATTTTCACCTATGATCCCCTATGTGGGAACCCAAGTGATGAGTTACTTTGGGTATCCATTTTGTTTCTAACGTTCATTTTTAAAAGTAAGTTTTAGTATTCCTTTCTATTATGTGGGTTTATATGAAAGAAACTATCATGTAATAAACCATCCATAACCCCGTCGAATTTCGAGGGTGAAATTTATTTTATGGGCGGTAGAATGTAACACCTCGAGATTTTATGATATTTATTCTTTTTATTTTATTTCTTATCTTCTGTTGTACGCTACACCTAGATTATCTTTCATTATACGCAAGACCGCATTAGATTGCAGTATACACAACACTTTTATTGGATCGTGTTACAAACAATTTCAAGTTCGTTTGACAGTAGTTATTCTACGCAATATTGACTATATATATATATTCAATATTTAAATGAAATATGGTTGGATTATATTACATGAATCAACAAAGTAGTCTTTCACTACACGCAACCTTGACTTGTCTTACATTACACGCAATCAAAACCTTCCATGATAGCGTGTTGTACGCAATATTGAGTTTCACCAAACAACATTTTGTTATTAAAATATTATATAAACCAGCCAAAATGAATAATAGTACCCAATTTTTTAAATTTTATAAATTTTATCAGTCAAAATGTACTTAATTTTTATATTTGAATATCGAAATTAACCTAGAGTTAATTTTTAATATTTTTCTGAAAACATTCAATTTTTTATGAATAGTGAAAACACTAGGTTACTATTCAAAAACTAAATTTTTATTTAAAATAATTAATTATTTTATTTAAATTTATTTTAGGTAAAAATAGATACATAATATCTATATATTATTAATGTAATTCCTTGGATTCATTTTATAATAATTTTAGACATATAAAATGTTTACTGAACTTTCACCGTCTTTCACCTTCCTCCTAGGAGATTTTTTAAAACTTACATAAAACTTAATTTTACCTCTTCAGTGTGTGGAATTTAAAAAATATGAGAGACATGGATAATATAAAGGAGTAAAATTTGGTTCATTAAGATAAATATCAATTTCGGGGAATAGTAACTTTTTACTTTTATTTACCACGGTTATAATTAAATAGTGTTCTTAAGGGTAAAAATGATATTATTATTACCTTAACACATGTCCTAATTCTATTGGATTAGTGTAATTCGACCAAATACAACCTTAGGAATAAAATATTACCTTTAGGTGAACATGGATTAGATTAGGACACTTATTATTATTTTATTTAAAGATGCGTTAAAATACTTAAAATCAAAGTTTATTAACTAAACAATTTTAAATATAGGGTTATACATAAGATATATTCATTTATAAATATTAACTTGAAAGATAAACATATTTACTACATAATGGTATCTTATTTATAATTTTTAGACATTAAATAATTTAATTTATTTCTGACACAATGATGATGCAGTAATTAACTTATTAATGCAATATTAACATAATTGATAATATAAATACCTAAATAAATGTAATTTGAGACTTTTTAAAAATAAAAATAATTTTTGAGGTTAATATGACATTTTATTATTTATTTAATTATCATTTTTGGGACTAATCATGCCGTTACGATTTTCACAAAAATCAAATACCAAATAGTGTCAAAATTGAAATAAAATAGTTTTTAAAACAAATATTTTATTATTAATTTTTAGTTTATTCTTAGAAATTTAAAGTTTGGGAAAATGACTTAGATAAGGGTATATATATTAATAATGAACCAATTTTGGTTCTTTTGTCTTGATATAGTATATTTATTAACCATATATTGTAAGAAAACAAGAAGACATGGTAAAAGATAAATTATTTAACTTAGAGCTAAATCTAAATGATAAGGTTAAAATAGTAACCTAAACTTGTCTAAATCCTATTGATTGAGAGAATATTTACCCAAACCCACTTTATCTTCTAAATAAATCAATTTTGAGCTATTATAAGCTGAATATGACTTTATTATTAAATAATATTTTATGTTTTTTCAAAGGTTCCCCACTCCTCCCTTATAAAAAGGGAACCCCTTCCCTCTTCTCTTCACACATTTTTGATCCTTGAAGCTCATCCAAAACCTTCCAATTTCTCTTATCAGCCACAATAGATATATCACAGAGGTTATGGTATTTTTAAAATACAAACTGTAGTGCCCTAAGAAGATGTTTAAAGGAGGTGCATCAAGGAAGAGGTAATCTCTTCTACCGACTCTTTCAAGTTTCATTCGTCTTCTACTTGATCTTATTTAGTTGTTTCATTATAATTTAATAACATAAGTCTTATTTATATAGTGATATGTTATTATAAATATGAAACAACCCATTTTCACCTTCTATCCATCCTACGGAGAAAGAAATCACCGCGCGTTCGTACGTACGGAATACCGTCTCCATGCCGTGGTCTAATCAGTTTTTCCACCACCACCATACATGGATGGGTATAATGTTGTAAAGAATAACTATATATTATTATTATAACAACATAATGATTCTATGATATTATATAATACCCTCTAATTCCATTAAATAAATATGGGAACGATATCACCGCTCGTACGCACGAACGAATTATTGTCTCCATGACGCAATGAGATTTATTTTCCATGTTAACAATTCAAGAATAATTATAAGGTATATAGAATAATTAATATTGAGATATATGACATAATAATTCTACTATATTTATCTATATATATATATATGTATGTCATCTACTTAATTCCATTCAATTCAATAAGGAAACGAAAAACATCGTTCATGCGTACGTACGGCCTACGGTCTCCAAAAACCATGTATTTCATTTCATTTATCTATCTTATATATATATATATATTGAATATATATGATATATAAATCATGATTTATATTCTTAAAGTAATTAAATCATGAAATAAGAAATAATAATATGAAGAACAACAAGTCCAAACATGTACGATAAAAAAACGATTTTACCCAAAACACTGCTTTAACATGGAATTTACAAAAGAACGGGTAATAAAAAGTCATAAGTGAACCATATATGATATAATAACAATGAATATGATTCTGTAATTAGTAAATGACATTCTTTAAATCATTATACAAGATTTTTGTATATGTATGAATCATATCAGACCTATGGTAAGGGATAACTTTTCTAATCTCATTTTTGTCTGAGATTGTTTATTCGTAAGTATTTACTAGGGTTATATTTATCATCCATGTCTCTATTTTATAAAAATGGTTTCATGTATTTTTAAAGACATTTTTATACATTTTTGACTTTTAAAAATGGTATTTAAGGAATCTTTCTTTTGATTACCATATGATGTACTTTTTGACTTCTTCGGCAAAAGTACGAGATTAATGTTTTTTATCATATAAGGCACGAACTAATTTTTACAGTTTCATATTGCCTAATTTTCATAAAATATAATTTTTATGATTTCATGATTATTTTCAACATAAGTCCTTTCCATTTAAAAGTACATGTCATTTTGTGAAATGAAATTGATTTTGAAAAGAAAGGATATTTTCCTCAAGAATTCATCTCAAGTGTTTTATCAAAACCAATTTCCATCTAAGATGACATTATTTCATACGTCTATGTTTCAAGTATAATGCATCTATTATTTACATGGTTTCACTTTTATTATGATGAAATTATATCCATTTTTTTTATATAAATTATGTGATGATGGGATGATGTTTATGAAACCAATTTTATTATTTGGGTTATGATGAATGATTTATGTATATTTTGTGGAACAAGTAAGAATGATTTCATTATGAGATGGGTGGAACCTATATCTCCTTCCAATGTATTGGGTAAATATTTATATCTCATGAGATATCCATGGAAAGGATGGTAAGTTAATCCCATTCAGTGTTACAGGACTGAAACGAGGAGTGAACATGATTCAAAAAGGGACTTTGTCCACTAAGATGGTATTGGCATCAATGCCTTGTCTACTATGGAAATTATAACATGTGATTAATGGTTTCCACAATTACATGTTTTATTCTCAGGCTATTTTATCAGGATTAATGTTACTTTATGATCTATGCCTTACATACATCCATGTTTTATGTCATTTTCTCAAGATCTTGATGTTTAAACATTATTTTCATGTATTTAAGTTCAAATATATATTATTTGTATTATTTTATCCATGATTACTGTTACTGAGCATTTGAGATCACTCGGGTAAATTTTTTCTTTTCCCCATGATTTAAAGAAAGGTTTTAGGTATGAAACCAAAAGGGGAATATCTTTATAGGAGATGTTGAAGATCTTTCACCATGACTAGAAGATTCTCTTCTGATTTTCCAAAGACACTAAACTATTACAGTCCTTGAGTTTTGGTTCTTCTTATGTATTAAGTTTGCCGCAAAAGTAATTAAATGTCTATGTATGTCAAGCTTTGGGTCTCTACATGGATGGGATCAACATCACCAATTATTAGAGTTCTCATACAACAACAAAATCAACATGAGTTTTAAAATAGGGATATATGTTACTATATATGTGAAGAGATATAACACATATAATTTTTTGGGAAGATGTTGGCGAATGAATGCTACTTGGACTAGATTATGTTGAAAATTTGATGGAGATGGTTTAACCCATCTACTAGTTTATAAAATATTCTAAAATTATTTATAAGAAATATAGCCATAATTATTGACAGGACATTGAGTTTGATGTTGGAAATAATTTTCTCCTTCTAATATCACTATGGTGTATAGTTATATGGTTAGGAATGTGAGGGACCTTAGACCATGGAACTTTTTCCCTATTAAGAACCCTAATCATACAGATGTGTCGTCCTATCATCTAAAACATCCACGAATCATGGAAGAATATGACTATGTGTTCCATGTATCTCTCCTGAGGAATTACATACTTGATCCCACACATTTAATTAATAAAAATGTCATAAAATTTGATAATTACCTCTTTTATGATGAAAACATTGTACGGATGTAAAACCATGGAGAAAAAATTATGAAGAAAGAGAAATCATTATGTAAAATTGTTACGGTGGAATAATAAATATGAAGCAGAAATATGGAAATTAGGTTAGAAATGTATCTAATATATCCTCATCTAATTAAAATTATCAATATGAGTTTAGATTTTAAGGATTAAATTTATAGGGGAAATAATGTAATGATTCATACTTTCTAAATGATATTTGCTTCTTGAATAAATCTTTATACTGCTATATTATATAGTATTATATAGATAAAGCATTTAGATAAAAAAATCATTATTTAATTAATGGATATCATTAAAGTAGTCAAAAAATAAATCCATTATGATGAAAAAAATAATAATGAGTAAAAAAGCAGGAAATCTCAAAAATTTATTTTGAAAATTTATTTCATTATAATCATCAATAATCATCTCCACTAGGAATATAAGTATAGAATAGATACAAAATAATCCCAAAAAAATAAAATTCATAGAAAATAAAAATATATAAACATGGGAGTAATTTTAGTTAATAATATGTGATGTAATGAACATTATTTATAAGACGAATTATATCAACTTGATGAGAAATGAATCTTTTGGAATTTTAACATGATCATTGGGAATAATAACCTTACTATTGAGAATATTATCCCGGTCATTTGAATAATTAATTGACATTAAATAAATGTAATATAAATTAATTTAATAATTATAAATATATTAAAAAAATATTATTACAATGCCATAAAATATATAAATATTAAAAACATGAAATATTATATGCCCTTTTGTTAGTTAAATATGTTGTAATGTATTTTTAAAAAATAAAAAAAATTATATAATTAATTAAAAATATTCATATGAAAAAAATTAACCCTAAACTGAATAAAAATTTTAAATTAATCAGAAAAAAATTTCCAGGGAGGTTTTATTTTAATTTATTGATAAATATAAAATTTTAGGTGAAGACTAAAAATATAATTTTCCAAGACAAGAATATTTTAATTTTTATCAGTCATGATGTAATAATTACCTAATTTTTTCTATAATTTTTTTACCATATTAAATAAAATGTGATAAATGATTCATTAAAATTATCTAAACATGTTTCCCATACCTAAACAATATTTTCCGCAGTTTAATTATATAGTATTACATTAAAATAATATTTCTCATTTCAACATTTCTTTTTAAATAAACTAATGAATCTACATTTTAGTGTGTTTTTAATTCATAGAATAATATCCTTTAATTTAATTGTATTTTATGATGTAAAAAATATTACTAATGAATGTTTTTTCTTGGATGTAATATTTTATTCAATATTATAAATCAAAAATACTTATCTCCTCATGTATGAATAACCCCTTTACACTCTAATAAATTTCTATAAATATTTATGTTTAATTTTCTCAAATAAAATATCTTTTACAACTTCACATGGGGAATGTCCCACTAATTGTTGGTTAAATTCCAACAAAGATATTTCTAATTGTCTTATCAGGACCACCCATATGGATGATTAGTATAAATTATATTTAATATATAAATATGCAATTAAATAAATTATAAACTACTATAATTGGGTTTTCTTTTATTTATATTGCTCTAAAAAAATTTAAAATAAAATCATAATCGAGTATTTTTAAGGAAAGTACAATTTTAAAACGTTTCATAATTAATAAAAGAATTTGAGGAATAGAATAAAATGATTACAATTGATCAATATTGAAGAAAATGTACTTAACTAACAAATATTATGTTTTTTTAGAAACCTATATCATTGATATCATGGATGCTAAAATGTTATGAAATTTAGAGGGATTTATGTTTTTGGGATTCATGAACCCAAGTATTTCATTATGAGATTAATCATTATTTACATCATTATCAAAATAGATATTTCAATAATTAAACTAAAATAAAATTTCATTATACTATTGATATTATTTTCGAAATATGCATGTTCTTACCATATAAAAATAATTTCTAATCTAATTCCTATGATTATTCAAAATGAATTTATTTTACCAAAAAATATGTAATGACTCATCATGAGTTATTCTTCTCCACTCAATAATAATGATTCATTATGACCAAAAATAATTTCCATTTTTAATTTGGGATCCTAAATAATTATCTCTTGGAGTATAATATATTCAATCCTTATAAATTTCATTGATTTCAGTGAGATTATTCCCTGACCACTATTATTATATATTGTATGTGGTGTGGATAATTTTGAGAATTTTATGATTAGATGAGTGGTATTAGAATTATATATCCCTCTAATGAATTGGGTAATGTTATATATCACATTATATTATTTATAATGTATGAACGTGGTTCTTATTAATATTTATAGTTGTATTTCTATTATTTATGCACATATGTTATTCCTGAACATGATTCTAGTTTTGATTACAAATATGTGTAGTATTTGGCCAATATTATAAGATGATTATCTATTACAATATTCCATATTTTTTCACATTTTATAAATTTTTATCATAAGAATGATTATTCATCTATTCATATGAGATAATATTGATGGTGATCAGTCATGTACTATAGATTAATTTCCCTTATAACTCCCCTTACTGTGATTTTATGTTATCCATTTCATTGATGGATATCAAAAAATGAGTATAGGTACAAATGATATCTTGAGATATTTTAAGAGGATAATGATAAAGGTTTTCAATAATTTTTATGTTTTTTATTTACAAGTGACTAATGAGCCTAATATTTGAAAGATATTAATAATTTCGATCATTGAATGTGTGTATATCATATAGTACATCCAAATTATAAGAAATAGTCATATAATAATAGATGTGAATATATCTTAATTGACCCACATATCTCAAAAATTAAATTTAATGGCCTAGACCCCCTTGGCCATTAATTTTACAAAAATATGGCTCCACCATGACGGTGGCACCATGAGGGTGACACTGTGATGGTCGCACTGTGAGGGTTACACCGTGACAGTGGCACCGTTCCCTTTTCCAGTACCCGACTCTTCTCGTAATGTATCTTTTGACTTAAATTAAATTTACTACCCTTTTTGATGTTATTTAAATCCCATATTTGACTGCTAAGAAACCCAAGAAACAGCCCCGACAGGGGATCTTAAATAACTCCTTAATATCATCATGGGTAACTGCCCACCCACGTAGGAAACCGTGATCATGTTTTCCAGCATTCGAAATTCCATATCCCTTAACTCTCTTTATATATCCCACTATAGTTGTCCTTTTCTTATCAGTTGAGTTTCATTCTTCATCACCATTGAGCTGGGAGTCCTCCATCCCATGTCCTGTGGTGTGCCTCTTCTGGAGCCTTCTGAACGTATTAGAGTCCACATATTTTCTTCCCTGCAAGCCGTGCATCCCATGTTCCGAGCACGTGGAGAAAAACCTCGATCTTTGATCAATTAGGTAAGGATTTTTCCTTCATCTCTCCCTTCTATTTATCATGCGGGGTGGGTACGCTACTTCTTCTGTAGGAATGGATGAACCAAACACTAAAGAAGACAAAAAAAAGAATTTTTAAAGAATGAATTGGAGGGGTGTGATCGATGATGATACTTTGTCTTCTCTTCTTTCATGATTAATGATTTCTGAATTGTGCGGGCTTGCGCCTACTGAAAATCATGGCTGTTGGTGGTATTTCCATGTTCACTAATGAACTCTTACTTACTTTGATGTTTAAATGGCTTGTATTATGGTTGTCGACCCTGTGTTGTATAATGGAAATTTGTTAATTACGTATATTTGGTCAAATAAAATGAAAGCACCAGGGTCAACTCCTTTTCTATGATAACCCCGGTTTAAGCCCAGTGGAATTGATACCATGGAGTGTGTTAAATCTTTGAAATCTGTAAATACTTGCATGGGACTGCTTTGTGTTGGAAGTAGTGGTTTGTTTGTTTTCTTCCACTGGCCAAATTCGGGTGACCTTATGGTTTTCTTGGTTGGGGGCTTAGATTGTTGGGGGGATGTGGGTGAGGATGGGATCCTCCGCTTGTATCATGAATTGGGTTTGAATCCTCTACTATTGAGAAAGCGTTGGTTCTAGGGACATGGGGATGTGTCTTGGGTTTTTCATTGTTTATATTACTTTGAGGGATCTCACTTATCCCTTTGTTGTTGTGACTTAAAAGAGGACCGGGTGGGAATGAGTAAATTGTTGTTTGGCTGTTTCTTTCTTTTTGGCTTGTGGTTATGCATGTTAGTTGCCCAGTGGTGAAGAATTTAATTAAAAAAGATCACTAAAACAGGAAAACAAGAATGGGTTAATTGAGAAATTGATTCTGGGAAAGAGTTGTGACTCGGTTCTAAGTAGTATGCATTGGATGGGTAGTGACAAGGGTGTTGGTGCTTAGTTTTTGGAACCCCTAGGTTGGGATGAGTGGTTGTTACATATATGTATATCTGCAGATTTTATGTTTCTTATTCACGTCCCACCCATGTTAAGCACTTAGTGTCGAACACCCCATTTCATGGGGAGGGTGTTGTTCCCAACACTCCTATGAGTGGCTGGTTATTAGTTCCTTTTTTATCCCTTTCTCGAGTAGCCTAAGACTCTTCAGGTAGGCTGTGATGGCCTGAAGTCTATTAATAGCCCAAGAGTCTTCGGGCGGGGTGGTTGCGGTGGTTGGCCTAGGTGTTTGCAGGAAGGTTGTTTCCAAAGTGTCTTTGGGATGAAGCCCAGGTGTCTGCGGGCGGCATATCTATTATGGCCCCGGTGTGTGCAGCTGGGGTTTGGAAGTGGGACCGTGGTGAGGTTTGGCCTAGGTGTCTGCATGTAGGGTTTTGCGGTGGGACTGCGGTGAGAATGGTGGGATTGTTTTGATGCGTTGTATTTCTTCAATTACCAGTGGGGAAGTGGCTCGGGGCACCCAAATATCGATTTTCTATTACTATACTTTATATTCCTTGCATTATTTGGGAAGTGTGCCTTGGCGAGGCTTGGTCGGATAGTTTTCCTTGCTAGGTGTTTTGGTTTCTCTTTTCTCACAGGGCATTAGAATGATTCCCCCACTTATGCACGAGAGCTTTTGGTTTTCCCTACTGAGTATACTTATATTATCACACTACGTATATAAAACTGCTTTCAGGTTTCTAGGAGGACTTCAGGGATCGTGCGTGACCATACTAGCTCGGACATCAGGGCAGTCGCTATTGTCTTTTCCCTTTTCTTGGTACTTACCTTTGGAGTTTTTTTGGCTTGTATCATTTAGTGTTGAACATGCATATGGGAATGGGTTACTTTTGACATTACCTTTACTTTCAGCTTTGGTGTTGTTGGGGTTGCTATCTTATCTCTTGATCCTTTTAAAATAAAAAGGGTAATGCATTCCATATTGTGTGTGATTATATACCGTTGGTTCTAGTCTCCACTCCGGGACATATTTAAGGTGGGTCTCGGGGGTCATTATCTCTCCTTTAACATAAACAATGAAGGGTATGGTAATCTTTTGTCCATTCCCTCCTTTTGGTGAAGGTGGGTCATGATAGAATGGTATTGGAGGAAGAGTTTGAGATATAGGATAGAGTCCAGAGATAGGAATAGTGAGGATTGCATGGGATGGTTGGGAAATATTGTTGGGTAATTTTTGTGCTTGAAATAGGCCAGTGAAGACCGGCTAGGAAACATGATTTTAGGGCCCCCTATGATCCTATGCAAGGACTCTGGACCTACCGAACGACCAAGTTATGCTACACTGACTGCATGGTAGAGACCCTAGGAATGGTACATGCATCATAATAACTTTTGTTCTCAAGTTTCTGGGGTGTTTTGGGAAATTAAAATGAATAAGAAGTTTAAGGAAAATTTAAGAACAATATTCTGCACTACTTGGGCATATGCAATCTGTTTTTACCGTGAAGCTATGGAACCTGGGAGATGACCACGAGTTGCGTGGGAAATCAAGGCCCAGGAGGTTGACTCGAGCGACCGATGGAGGGCTAACCAAAAGGAAAAGGATAATCAGTGGAAGAAGACGCTTCGTTCTTTCCAGCGACAGACCCTCGGGAACTATGGGGGTGGCACCTCAGAAATGGAGACAGAGAGCTAGCTAGAGGACATGGTTATAGATTTCAGCTTGATCCGAGCTCCAGCGGAGTACTGGGTTCCTCTAGCCGTGATCCAGATCCGGGGAGTGGCATGTCAATGTTGGACGCTCTATCTAGGGGATAGGAGAGAGGCTAAGGTGGCATGGGCTGATTTCGAGAGGGAGTTCTGGGCAGAATTCTTCTCTTCAACGATGAAATCCGATAAGAGGCAAGAGGTATTCTCTATCCAGCAGGGGAGTATGTCAGTAAGGGAGTTGGGGATCATGTTCAAGTATCTCCTTTGCTTTTCTCCAGACCTCTTTCCAGATGAGGAGTCTCGGGCGAGATGTTTGGAGGAGGCAATCTGACGTTTCATCCAGTATGTCGTTACTCGCTTCACCTTACCAACATACATAGAGGTACAGAAGAAGGATGAGGTTGTGGAGATGATGCACACGCCGGGTGGTGTATTGCGAGAAGGAATCTAGTCAGGCTCATCCAAGGGGAAGGTCGTTAGCAGTAGGCCTCCAGCATCAGGACCCTCTAGGTTTCGACCGACAGGGAACATGCCCCACTAGTTCCAGTTCCGATCTCCCGGCCCTCGACCTTTCTTTTCAGGCCCATGACCAAGATTTTTCATCTATTAAATCCATGGTAACCTTCGGAATCAGTGCTGAGATAGATTGCAGTATGGTGGGGGTGGTCTGGTTCAGCACCCACCTCAGCAACACCAGTTTCCAGCCAGGCCCCTTCAGTAGTAGCAGGGTCAGTGACCTGTCTCTCCTCTGAGGGAAGACATTGCAAGAGAAGGCCGAACTCAGGTTTCTCCTCAGGGACCTCGACTAGGGCATGGTCAGGGAGGTGGCCGATAGCCAAGGTAAAGAGGATCTAGGCATTGGTAGTTTCATGATACGACGACAGTAATTCAGGTGGGGTCGAAGGTCGTTCGAGGAACGATCAGTTTTTTTAGCACCCTTGCATATGCGTTGTTCGATATCAGAGCTTCTCACTCCTTTGTTTCACCTAGTCTAGAACGTACATTGGGTCTAGATGTAGAGAGACTTTAAGTGCCCCTAGTGATGAGAACACCAGTTGAGGGTCAGAACGACTTGTTATATGTTTGTCGAGGATGCAGACTGATGATAGGGCCACATCAGTCAGTCATGGATCTCCTATTGTTGTAGATACAACCCTACTATGATATCCTAGGCATTGACTTGCTATTCTATGTATGTGTTATCATTGACTACTTCTGAGGACGGGTCATGTTCTCATACTTAGGCGGCCGACGGGTTACTTCCACCGGTGAGCGGGGTGGCCAGAAGGGTTGTTGGTGAGAGGAACCCCTCCTCTCCTTGTTAGCTGAGCTATCAGTGGAGTTGGTGGATGCAAATATGGTGGAGGTTCCAGGGATCATCAGAGATTTTATGGACGTATTTACGGAGGAGGTAACGACTCTACCCCCTCGACGTGATATCGATTTTGGGATAGACTTGCAACCCGGTGCTCGTTTGATTTCGATGGCTCCTAACTAGATGGCACCTTCGGGGATACTGGTATTGTGGGTCAGATTGATGATCTGATGAAGAGGGGTTATGTTCGTCCAAGCCCGTCCCCGTGGGGTGCTCCATTCTTGTTTTAATGAAAAGAAGATGGTGGTCTAAGGTTGTGCATAGACTATAGGATGATGAATCAGGTGACAATCAAGAATCATTACCCTCTTCCTTGGACAGACGATATCTTTGACCAGCGGAAGGGGGAAGAATGGTTCATGAAGGTCGACCTGTGGTCTGGATATCATTAATTGAGGGTGAAGGAGGGAGACATCTCTATGACATTCTTCAGGTGCAGATATGCACACTTCGAGTTCGTGGTAATGTCATTCGGCGTTACGAACGCTCCAGCTGTGTTCATGAGACTAATGAACTCTATCTTTCGCGAGTATCTAGATCGGTTCATAGTCGTGTTCATCAACGAAATCCTGATCTATTCATGATCAGAGGATGATCACTCTGAGCACCTGAGGAAGGTTTTCGAGGTCCTCCAACAGCACCAGCTCTATGAGAAGTTGTCGATGTGCAAGTTCTGGATGTGAGAAGTACACTTTTTTTGGCATGTGGTGTCCGAGCAGGGAGTAGTGGTGGACCCATCGAAGGTCGAGGTGGTTGATTCTTGGGAAGCACCCAAGAATGTGGCAGAGGTTTGTAGTTTCCTCGGGCTGGCTGGTAACTATCAGAGGTTCATGCCCAACTTCTTTCGAGTTTTATCACCTCTGACAGCTTTTACCAAGAAGAACCAGCCCTACGTGTGGGATGAGAAGTGCGAGGAAGCCTTCATCTATCTGAAGGAGATGTTGGTTAGTGCCCCAGTGCTGAGATTGTAAGAAGAAGGGATGGCGCATGAGGTGTAATGTGACGCTTCAGGACAAGGCCTCAGGTGTGTGATGATCCAATTACAAGGTGTGATCACTTATGGGTCTAGAAAACTACACCATCATGAGCGTAATTATTCCACCCACGATCTGGAACTCACAGTGGTCATTTTCGCACTAAAGTTGTGGCATCACTACCTCATCAGTGTGCACTTTTTGGTCTTCACGGATCAAAAAATCTTGAAATATATCTTCTCCCAGCGGGACCTGAACCTACAACAGCGATAGTTGATAGATTTTATCCAATATTACGACATATATATTTTCTACACTTCGTGAAAAGTTAATGTGGTGGCTGATGCATTGAGCAGAAAGTCATAGAGGGATGTTGTCCGAGAGTCGGAAGACGCTTGGAGAGCGATGGAGGAGTTGGCTGCCCTGCACCTGGATGCGAGGATGGATAGTGGTAGAGGATTCCTAAATCATATGACAGTATAGTCTTCTATGTTACGTCAGGTGGAGGAGTCTTAGTCGGGAGACTAATAGAGAGATATGGTGCGTGGCCAGGTTGTCCAAGGCGATGCTCCGGAAGGGTGGACATAGAATGGTGAGAATCAGATGCTCTTCCGGGGGAAGTTGTTTCTTCCAGAGGTGATACGTGAGAGAGTTCTTGGTGAGTTCCACAACTCACCCCTGGCAGTGCACCCGAGAGTTTCCCAGATGTATTAGGGCCTGAGGGGATAGTTTTGCTAGCTCGGGGTAAATCGGGAGGTGGTAGAGTTAGTGGAAATGTGCATGGTGTGTCAGCAAGTGAATGCTGAACACCATGTTCCAGGAGGTTTTTTGCAACCCTTAAATGTCCTCGAGTGGAAGTGGGATGACATCTCGATGGATTTCGTCATAGGGCTACCCAGGGTTCAAGGATGCTACAAAGCTATCTGGGAGGTGGTGGGCCGGTTGATGATGTTGGATCACTTTCTAGAGATCAACAATTTGAGTGCAGTAGATGATTTAGCATAGAGATACAGGGATTAGGTGGTGCAGTTTCATGGAGTTCTGAGGTCCAAAGTCTCGGATAGGGATGCGTGGTTTACCTCATGAGTCTGGAGGGGATTACAGCATGATTTTGGCACCTAACAATGTCTTAGCACTGCCTTCCACCCCCAGATAGATGGAAAGATATTGTGCACCATCCATACCATGGCGGATATTCTATGGGCACGTGTCCTATATTTTGGGGGATCATGGGTGCGACACTTTCCACTGGTAGATTTTGCCTATAATAATAGCTATCACTATACCATTGATGTGGCACTATTCAAAGCCTTGTATGGGAGGCCATGTCACTCACCCGTGTGCTGGATAGAAGATGGGGAAGCTGGTGTTCTTGGCTAGGAGGTGGTGTAGAGCACAACAGAGAGATTGCAACTTATATGAGAGAGGATGAAGGCAGATCAGGACCAGCAGATGTCATATGAAGATGATAGGAGGAGGCCCTAGGAGTTTGAGGTTGGGGACCACATGTTCTCGATGGTCTCCCCACGGCGTGGGCAACAGAGGTTCGGAAGTGGATGTAAGCTATCTCCCAAGTTCACCAGACCCTTCGAGGTGTTTTACTGGGTCGGCGAGGTGGCTAATCAGTTTCCATTTCCACCACAGCTACAAATAGTGCACGATGTCTTCCATCTCCCCAGCTTCACTGATATCTGCACAACATTTCACACGTCCCCGACTAGGGAAAGCTAGATATCGGGGATGATGCAACATTCGTAGAGTGACTAGTGATGATTGAAGGTCGTGAAGATAAGGTGCTTTGTGGATGAACCATTCATTTGGTATGTGTGTTATGGAGGCATGGTGGGCTTGAGGAGAGTACCTGGGAACGGGAAGAAAAGATGGGTGTCCAGTAACCAGAGATGTTTTGAGTTTTTTGCTATTTTGTTTATACTTGTTTGTGATGGAATTATTTGCCTTTTTAGGTATGAAATATGTTGTTTTCCTTATTATATGAATGTGTGTCAAAATTCCTGGCTATGGGGAAGGGAGGACCCGATCCCAAATCAAGACGCATTAAGGCAGATTTGATCAAAACCCGTGGGGGGCAAGTCAGTGCCATCCAAAGCAGATAGTATCATGGCATGGAGGACAAGAATCCCCAACCAATATGATTGGGAAGTTTGACCCTTGTATTTTTCCTGGTTTCTTGAGGGAGAGGTGTTTCTAGATGACGGTGATGTTCACTCCTGAGAGGTATCTTTCGAGGTGGTTGTTCGGACCCTCACTCTTCTTCTGGTTTGTTTTTGATTCTCAGGGGCGAGAATAGTTTGAGAGGTATCTAATGTAATGGACCAGACCCCCTTAGCCATTACTTTACCAAAAACACTGCTCCACCATGATGGTGGCACCGTGACGGTGGCACCGTGCTCTTTTCCAGTACCTGAATCTTTCTATAACGTTTCTTTGACGTAAATTAGTTTTAATACCCTTTTTAAATTTATTTAAATCCTAGATTTGATTCCTAATAATCTCAACAAACTTCCCCAATGGGGGATATTAAATAACTCATTAATATCATCATGTGTAACTACCCACCCACGTAAGAAACTGCGATCCGTTTTTTTAGCGTTCGAAATTCCATATCCTGTAACTCCCTTTATTTCTCCTGCTAGAGTTCTTATTTTCTTCTCAGTTGAGTTTCTTTCTTCTTCACTAGCGTGCTTGGATTCCTTCTTCCCGTGGCTTGTGGTGCACCTCTTCGAGATCCTTCTTCACGTCTTGGAGTCCATGGATTTTCTTCCATACAAGCCACACATCCCTTGTTCCTGGAACGTCGAGAAAAACGTTGATCTTTGATCAATCAGGTATGGATTTTCCATCATCATTCCCTTATGTGTATCATGTGGGGTGGGTAAGCTACTTCTTCTATAGTAATGGTTGAACCAAACACTAATGAAGATAAAAATGTACAATTAAAACAATGAAGGGGAGCGGTGTGATCGATGATGTTGCTCTGCCTTCTCTTCTTTCATGATTAATGATTTTTGAATCGTGCGGGCTAGCGCCTACAGAAAATCATGGTCTTTGGTGGTATTTCTTTGTGCACTATTGAACTCTTACCTCTTGTGATTTCTAAAAGTCTTTTATTTTGGTTTTCAACCATGTTTTGTATAAATGAAATTGGTTAATTACGTATATTCGGTCAAATAAAATGAAATCCCCATGATCAACTCCTTTTCTATGATAACCTCGGTTTAAGCCCAGTGGAATTGAAACCATGGAGTGTGTTAAATCATTTAAATATAAAAATACATTCTTGGGCCAGCTTTGGGTTTTTAGTAGTGGTTTGGTTGTTTTCTTCCACTTGCAGAATTCAGGTGACCTTTTGGTTTTCTTGGATGGGGGCTTAGATTTCTGGGGCGATGTGGGTGAGGATGGGATCCTCCACTTATATCACGAATTGGGATGGAATCCTCTATTACTGGGAAAACGTTGGTTCTGGGGACATGGAGTTGTGTCTTTAGGTTTTCATTGTTTCCATTACATCGATGGATCTCACTTATCCCTTTTTTATGACTTTATAAGAGCCCCAGGTGTGAATTTTAAATTTGTTGTTTGGATGTTTCTTTATTTTTTGCTTGTGATAATGCCTGTTAGTTTCCCAGTAGTGAAAAATTTACTTAAACATGATCACTTAAACATGAAAAAATAATGGGTTAATTGGGAAATTGATTTTGGGAAAGAGTTGTGACTCTGTTGTGAGTAGTATGGTTTCTATGAGTAGTTACAAGGGTGTTTGTGCTTAGGTTTTGGAACCCCTAGGTTGGGATGAGTGGTTGTTACCTATACGTATATCTGTAGCTTTTATGTTTCTTATTTGCACCCCAACCAAGTTGAGAACTTAGCCGAACACCACATTTCATGGGGAGGGTGTTTTTTCAAACACTCATATGAGTGGCTGGTTATTAGCTCCTTTTCTGCTCCCTTTCCTGAATATCCCAAGACTTTTCAAGTAGGTCGTGATGGCCTGAACTCCATTATTATCCCAAAAATTTTCGGCTCGGGAGTTTGTGGTTGTTGGCCAAGGTGTTTGTAGGCAGTTAGTTTCCTAAGTGTCTTCGAGATAAGGCCCAGGTGTCTGCAGGTGGGTAGTTGTTATAGCCCACGTGTGTGCGGGTGGGGTTTGGCAGTGGGGCTGTGGTGAGAATTTCAGGATTTGTTGGATGCGTAAGATGACTTCAATAACCAGTGGGGAAGTGGCGTGGGGTACCCAAATATCGATGTGCTATTACTATACTTTAATTACCTTGTGTTATTTTGGGAGTGTGCCTTGGTGAGGCTTGGGTGGATAGTTTTCCTTACTAGGTGATTTGATTTCTCTTTTCTAACAGGGCATTAGAATGCTTCCCCCACTTGTGCACGAGAGCTCTTGGCTTTCCCTACCGAGTTTACTTGTATGCTCACCCTACGTGTATAAAACAACTTTCATGTATCTAGGAGGACTTCAGGGATCATGCAGGACCGTACTAGCTTGGACCTTGCGGTAGTTGCAGTTGTCTTTTAACTTTTCTTGGTACATACCAATGGAGTTTTTGTGGCTTGTATCATTTACTGTTGAACATGAATATGGGAATGGGTTAATTTTGGATTTAACACTACTTTCATCCTGGTGTTGTTGGGTTTTCTATCTTATCTCTCGAGCCTATTAAAATAAAAAGGGTAATTCCTTCCATCATGTGTGTGATTTTATACCCTTGGTGCTAGTTTCCACTCTGGGGCCTATTGAAGGCAGGTCTTAGGGGTCATTATCCCTCCTTCAACATAAAGAAGGAAGGGTCTCACAATCTGTAGTCCCTTCCCTCCTATTGGTGAAGGCGGACTATTACATTAAATTCCATCATACCATACCAAAATTCAATTTCATAACAATGAGGTTTTGGGATCCAAAATGTTCCCTTTCAAGAAAGCATAATATGTATTTCAAAGGAGGTTACAAAAAGAATATGTATATGTTGTTTCATAGAATTTTCAATATAATTAATAATAGAAAACATAGAAACCATCAATAATCATCTTAACATAATTTGATAATAATACTTATGATAATGAAATGTTTTCAGGTAAATTATAAATACATTTTCTTTCTCATTTTCATCCTATGTAAAATAAAAACTAAACTAATGGTATATATATATACTATCATATCTATGTAACAATGACATTTATGTCTCTCCACTACACTACACAAAGGGTCATTAATATATAATTAATTAATATATAATATATTTGGATTTAATAATGATTTTTTAAATTTAATATATCACCTACCTTTTACCCTTTTATTCATCATAAATTAATAACGTCTCCTATAAAAATATTTGGAGCACCACCTCTAGTAGGAGATGAGATTCAATTATCAATTACAACATTGAAATGGTGATTATAAAATTGTATAAAATGAATAAAAAGTATTTTCATTGATTAATTTAAATTCTATAGATTATGGAACCAATTCATAAATCCTTTTAACATGGTCAATATAATAACGTAGTTGTGGGAAATTCACCCAAAATCATTTAGTTATAAACTTAAACCAAAACAATTTCACAAATAGATGATATATGATTATATATGGAACATATAAATATAATATTGATGAAAAATGTTCATTATATAGTATTCAAAAAATTATAATTCATCATTCACGTTTATATAATGCATTTGGCCAAGCATGAAACCACGGTAAGGGACATTCATCTCAATTATACTCTAATGATACATATTTTATATTATACACATAATTATGTTCATATTGTGTTTATAATTTCCCTTTTACATATTATATCACAACATTATAATTTTTAATACTATTTTAATATTCAATTATGGTTTTCTCTATTTAATAATTGATTTTAATCATATTAATGAAAAAAA
This sequence comes from Viscum album, assembly GCA_963277665.1. Taxonomy (NCBI): domain Eukaryota; kingdom Viridiplantae; phylum Streptophyta; class Magnoliopsida; order Santalales; family Viscaceae; genus Viscum; species Viscum album. The sequence continues at coordinate 272,873,732 of OY728129.1, read as the reverse complement.
AAATTTATTTTATAACATTGATCTTATTAAAACTTTAAATGTTTAAATTTATATTTATAATAATAAAATTATACTTATATCCTAAAAAACATTATATTTTTTAGGAATAAGTTAATTCTTGTGGTTTTTAGTATTTTTCTTTCATCATTTTCTATCATTCTATGTCAAATATTGAAATTACTTTGAAACAATACTAGACTCATTTCACTTTTTTTAATTGCAATATTTTTCTACATTTTACATATTATTTGATTAATGTTATAAAATATTAATATAATTTTAAGTAATAGGTAATATAATTTTTATTCAATTATTAATTTTTTTTAAATAATTAATGGGAACATTTTAAAATTTTCAAAGAAAGCACATTTTTCATTTTTAAAAAGTATGAAAGTATTGTTCATTTTAACTTATAAATTTTAAATAGAACTTAATACCCCTATGACTAGTGTTTTATATTTATATTATCAATAATGTTTCAATGTTTTCTTAATGGGAAATAATTTTGGTTTTTATAAGGTATTTTTTGTTTCTTTTATTAAATTAAAAGGCATTAATATATTAAATGTTGACATGAATCATGGAAATGATTTATAAGTACATATTGAAAAAAAATCGAAAATCATTGTGGAATGTCCATTTAAATATTTTTCATCCATTTCTATTATAATTTTCCAATGAAATTATATAAAATGAAACAGTAATTTCTGATTATTTTATGGTCTTTTATCATGCATTACATATTTATGGAATATTCTATTCATTGATACCATTTAATTTATATTTATAAAGTTCTCTATCACTATCCATTGTTTTTAACATTATTTTCATCCATCATGACCATATTTTTTGTATCATGGATATATCCAGTATCAGATGATATATTTTATATTATTTCTATTATAATTATATTGAGATGATTATATAACATTTCAATATATAGAGATAGTGGGAGGAAGATAATTATGAAATTTATTTCATTTTCTGAGGAAATAAGTTTTCTCTCTATTCATTATTACAGTGGGATAGTTATTGAATTATATGTTATATTGATTATATATAATATTATTGATTCGATTTATCCTAAATTCCTTGAAAATAAGAAAGTGATGTGTGGGGCCCATTTATATATATATCCCCTAATGAATGAATTGGTCTCATGGTACTAAAAATTTTCCAAATTATTTTCAAGTATATTGTATACCTATTCAATCCTTTAAATTATATGGATCATGGCTGGATAGTAAGGTTAATTATATAAAATATAGAGGTCTTGATATAAATATTATGAAACAAGAAATTAATAATTTTATTAACTTTTATTTCATTATTTATTATCCAAGTCATATCCATATGTATATTTTCCCTGTATACATTTTTAGTCTCAGGATTTTTTTTTAAATGTCAAATGTATTGATTATCCACTATAAAATATTTATATTCTTTTATCTACACATAATAGTTATATTTAATTCATTATCTTGATGGTAATTTTATCCCATCCTTAATATGATTTCCATTACCTAAGATATGAATATGTTATCATTGCATGACCTAGAAAAATGAAATAATATTTTCCTTGAACTTTATGATTTTTATAATGTATTGCAAATATCATGTAAATATACAGTCTCGAAAAAAATATATTTATTTAACATATTTCTTTTGGTTCTATGTATCTTATACAATTTTGGAAACTAAAAATGACCTCTATCTTTTAGTATATTGTGTTATTTAGTAGAGATTGAAGAAAAAAATATATTCTTAAAAATTATATATTTGGAACATCATATTTAATGTCATAACTTAGGCATTTATCATATTGAAATAATTTATTTATAAATATGTAGTTGATAATACATAATGATCATGAATAAATTATTGAACATATAACTGAAAATATAAACATATATTAATTGAATATATACCCTGATTTATGGAAAAATTATAGTGAGATGTATCATGTAGAAATTATTTCGGTTAAAAAATGATTAAAACCCTGTAATCCATTGAACGAAAAAATGTAAACCTGCATGATGGTTATTCTAAAAATATTTTTAGAAGTGTCGGCATAAAAAAACATAGGTAACATGGCCTAAAAATCATAACCAATCTTTCTAATGGTTTAGTTAATTTCATAAGCATTTTTGAACATGTTACCTTATAAAAAATAATAGTAACAATTGAGTTTTTTCATTTTTGAAAACAACATTATGAGAAAACTAAAAAACCCAATAATATTAAAAATAATAGGATATATGTTTTATTTTTAATTTTCACTGGGAGAATATATTTACCGTATCATTTTAAGAGTGATAATTCTTTTAAATGTTCATGTAGATGAGAATAAATAAAACTAGATGACCCATACACTCTTGATGGATGTATCTCATTGATTAATATAACAATTTAAAAATATTACCTATATTGAATTATCTTTTTCAAAAACATAACAAGTTTGTATTATTATGGGTTTACTTATTTTGATCATTGATACATTAATGTATTATTTGAATAAAAAATATCAACTAGAATTATGTATTACTGAATTTTATAGGGGAGATGATTTTATAATATTATATTTAAATTATAATATGTAATTCAGATATGAATCAATTGATATGGATTCTATGATGAACACTCTAATCATACTTATTATATTAGTAAATTAACAATCATTTCAATGTCATGTTATCTAGTTGGAAATATATCATCATTTCATGAAACCCATTTGCAGTTAATACAATAATAATGATATTTTCTACAAATCATTGATATAACATAACCTTTAATTTAAAAACATAAGATGATAATTACATGATTACTTTTGATATGAAATATAAATGATGTATTAATTAAAAAGTAGTAAAAGTATTATTTTTTGGGTTTTGTAACACAAACCTTAATAATTAGAATGATTTTAATAATATGTTGGTGTTTTTAATTTATAAATAACTATATATTTAATATATTTATATATCATTAATTTTTATTATTAAGTTCAAATATCATATGATTTTAAATATTTTACTCAATGGACTTTGAATCACTATATAAGATTTTATTATAAAAATTTTAATCATTTTTTTTCATACATCCTATCATGAAAATGGGTTGAAATCATAAAATAGGGTTATCTTCATAAAATTCATAGATTTGGGATATGATAGTCAGTTGATAGACATTATCCAATAAAATTATCATGATCTCCCTTTTGTTGAGTTATTCAAGTGTTATTTGGCTAACATTAATAGAGGTTTAAATAATATTTCCATTAATTTTACTAATATAAAATTAAATGTTTCCATTAGAAGTTGTCACCATGATGTATATAATCAATATAATTAAAATTTATAAGAAAATATAGTATATTATGTTGATGTGTGATTTGACTAAATAAGAGGTGTTTCTGTCTATGTGAAACACAATTACTTATATGATATGGGAGATGACATTGAATAATGGTCAAATTATAATATAACTTTTCAATAAGATTGAATTAACCTCTTTTCCTATGATTACATTAAAACTACAAGACTTGAAAGAGTGGGTCAAGATGAGGTCATCTTATTAATAGTGGATTATGAAAATTAATTATAATTCAAACCATTATATGTGAAATCCTTATTTAACATAGTAAATCATAATTGTATTGCTATTGAGAAAATATTTATCAATCATAAAATGAGTTTCGACCTTATATTTTTTAACATTAATTAAAAAAACAATTGATATCCGTGTTTATAGTTTACTAATATTCTGCTTTTAAACTTAATGAATAAAACATTAATTCTGAATTGTGGGGGTTAAATTAAATTCGATTATGCCTTTGAGAAAAAAAATAAAATTTAGCAGTGCAAAATAAATGTAATGGGTTTTTGATTATATATAAAAATATATAAATTTTGTTAAACTATAAATGAGTTGATTTTAGTATCAATTTTACTATTTAAGTTCACATATATGATCGAAAATTTTATGATGATATTTTTAGGTTTTTCTATTTCCATATATCATTTTAGATGTTGTAACTACATTCATTGGTTTATATATATTGAAAATAAATCAAAGGAAAAAAATATTTTTTAACCATAATAAGTATAAATAGTCAAAAATAACATAGAAACTAATAGTGGAAATTCTAGCTCTATCTTCTACATTTCCTACTTTTAAATATAATCTTCTAACTCATATGAGTCTTCCATTGGAAGTTATATTTATTGAATTCTATTATCCATTAGATGAACCAGAATATAAAGCACATATTTTTCCTTCAAAACCATCAAGACATTGATTTGGTGTGACCATTTTTCATATGTATGCTAATTAGAGAAAATTCATTATTCCATTGTTATACTAACTATAATATATATTTTTATTATATATTCAAATTTTTGAAAAAATAAAAAAATAGAAATAATAGATGTTTATTGTGTGGATAATTTAAATGTTTTTGTGTAGTGTGATAGTTTCAAGGTTCCTCTGTTTGATATTGGATCCATGTATATGTTAGTTTTGGTCTATCTTTCTTTTATGTCATCAACCCTCCACATAACACTTAAAAAAGGGTTTAATTTTCCAATAAACTAGAAGAATGCGATCTTTGACAATAAAATAATTGTATATGGAAATAAATATATATATAATAGTAATTTATTTTATTTTTCTATAAATATTCTTATTATAATATATTGTACATTTCTTCATTGATGTGGATTTCAATGTTAAGACTGATGATGTCATTGTGTGTTTATGTAATTTGAAAATATTAGAAAATTGAAGTATTTCAATTATAAAACAAATTATTATTTTGTGAAAATTTATTTAGAATTTGGTATATTTATGATATATTAAAAATTACATATAATGATTTATTTATTCCCTTAGTAAATAGGTTATCTATTGTTTTTACAATGTGTGTTACAATTTGATAATATCATTTTATGAATTTAACAGACATGTTAATTATTTTTTCTTATTTATCCTAATTTTCATGGTAATATATCACATAAAAATTTAATTATATAGCATGTAGAGTTAATATAATAAAACTATACACAAAAATTATACTGATATTATCATGTAAAATATTGGGGTTGGTAATATTTTACATATTAAAAACATTTATTTTTTATTTTATGTTATTCACATTTATAATAAAAAAAATTTATCATTAATTGTATTTATTTTGTAGGGTTTCAATCAGGTTTGGTGGACCCATATATGGATCAATGTTTATACAATGTAAGATTTGGTTTATAAGTCCAAATATGTTCAAACTATGATGGTAAACTAATTTAATTTTTACATGAATTTACCAAGTCGTGTAATATTTTTATATTCATCAATGTGATGTCTAAAATGAAGGATGTGTGGAATGAAAATGGCTCAATTGTTTCCATACTTTCCCACTGAAATTTTATTTGTTATCTTTTAGGAAGTAATCACCATGGTCATGTGTTTGTGATGAATTATAAACAATCCCCATAATGAGTCTTTGGTCATCTCTAATTTATTTTAATGTGATTCCGTCAATTATATCAGGACATTAAAGTATTCATGATTGAGCATCACAACAAAAAGTTATAATATTGGTGATAGAAATACTCGATCTTAGGTCATGCATAAGTTCTTCAGATGAGTAGTCTATTGGAGTGGGTAATGTTATGGATTAATTATTTTATAAAATGGAAGAATTTATTCCAAATTATATTGAATCTCTATTATGGTAGTCCCATAATTGTGAACAAATCACGGTAATTTTTCTAATATTATTTATTATTATATTATAATTTGGTTCTTTAATAGTTTATTTATAAGAAACGGTGGATGGAAGTAATCAAGATAATGGGGAGTGGTTACAATCTTGTGGTGGTCTTTGTGAAATCAATTCATTTCTTAGTGGTGTTTGATGAATTTACAGATATTTTTTTCAATTTATCCTCCTGTAATATTTCATTTTTTCATATTGATAATGTAATTTCATGCTTATGTGACCATTTTTTAATGATATATATTTATGCATATTTATATATTTTTTTCATTTAGTTTGAGCTACATTAATAATAATATCGATTTTATTTTTTCCATGCCATTTGTGTAAATGTTATTGTCCCTTTTATGAATTTTTAAATATTATAAATTCCACTATTTCATTCTTCTATAGGTTCTCATATGTTGGAATCAAATTTTTAATTTTTTATTATTTGTAATGTTACAAATTGTTTCTTATTTTTGTAAATCGTCGAATATATTATCCATTGCAGATAAAACTTCTAGTATCCTTAAAAAATAGAATATTTATATCATGTCTGGAAAAAATTATTTTATTTCCTAGAAAGTATAATATATTTTACATTTATTTTCATCATTTTTTACATTCCCTGAATAATTTTATTATGGGGGTCTTAGCTAGCCAACATTTTGGTCCTACATATATATTTTAGAACTATGTACAATAAAAATAAAATTTATCTTTTGTTGAATATTAAAACAAGAGAAGTGATTTGGAAAACCCCTAAAAATCTGTTATATTTTATTTAAATTAACATGTATACAAAAAAATCCATTGTTAAAGCTTATATTTTCTATAATTCCATGTTCTGACACTAAGACTCATATAGTTTCTCTTCTAATGAATCATCATCTCCCACCACATCAACTATCTTATGTTGTAATGGGGAATCCTAATGCATCACTATTATGTGGATAACATGAGGAATCATTCTAACAATCATATTAAAAATAAAAAAATGGATTCTAAATCCTGCAAAATTGGAATAATTTGAATATTATAATTTAGATTAATTTTTTTCTCAAAATCTTCTAAATTTAAATAACAATATTGTACCACACATAAAATTTATTTTATTATTCCACATTGTATCATCAAATATGTTCTATAGGATAATGTCCCATCCATCGAATGTGATGGGTTTATATGTCTTTTTTTATAACCAACTTCCTTGATTTTTACACAATCAATTTCTACTGTAATTAAAACATCAATTAGAATAAAAATTTATGCACATTTTAAAAAATAATCATAAACAACAATTTAATAATTTTTTGTTGGTACATATATAATTTTTCTTCGAATTAAATGTTTCATAATTTTATAGTAAATTTTTTTTCATATTATATGGGAAACATAACTAATTTTTTGAATTGATAAAATATGTGTAACATTAGAATTTTGATTATTATTTTACTACGGTTTGAGAGTAAACATGTTGAGCGTCAGTTCTTTGATTTTTTGAACATCAAAAAATTACGTAATGGGTATTTAAATATTTATTTTCGTCCTACTGGACCTCAAATAATAATCTTGTCAGCTTGGTTCATCAATCTAAAGCCTATAATTTTCAGAATCCAATACTCGATCAAAATTTTCAATCTCAAGATTGTGAAAAATTCATTCAAGAAGGTATGGATTCTCATAAGGGGGTTTATTTTTTTTAATACAAAATTATTTTGGGAAATTTACTATATAGTTGGAGTTATAATAAAAATGGATAATATGACTAAACAATAAATTTGCGGACAAATTTCTCATATCCTTGTTGAAATTGATTTCTCATCTCTATTAATCAAGATAATTATTCTCAACACCTATGAACGCATATTTTATTTTTCAGTTGTGTTTGGGAAGATCAAGAAATTATATAGTATATGTAATAAATTTTTTCATGAAATGGGAAATGGTCAAACAGTTTTAACCATTGTATTATCAAAGATAACATCACAATTATATCATAGACACTCTTTTATGAAGCCATTAAATGTTTTACATCATATCCTTAGGCCACCAAAACCAATAATTTATCTATATGATAGTGTATTGAATGTTGAACGACATAATATAAATTTTCTATCCTTCTGAAATGTTATATATAACATTATAGAAACAAAACATTATATGGAAATCAATAAGTTTACTTGAAAAAGGTGTTGGTTCATATGAAATATAAATAATATGAAATGTAATATATAATAGACGACACACAAACCCATTATGTGTATTGAATTATTAATGTAGTGAATTATTTAAAACAGTTGTAAAAATTTATTCCAATAAATTGTCCCACATCAAAATGTTACCCAAACTATCTCTAATATAGGCTAACCACACCACCGTTACATAATGTTCGATCATTAATCTTACCTTCTTATTAAATTAAATCAGTAATAGAATATATATCATCCTTTTCCAACCAATTTATATTAATTTCACTATATTTATCTTCATATTATCTATATTCAAGTATCCTCATTCACTTCCACTACTTGACACTTTATATAAAACAACTCGTTTTACATTAAATTAACAACTAATCATTTTTCATGTTCGTCACATTATTTATTTCTACATTTTGTTACATATTATAAATTAAATTATTTTAATACTAATTTAATTTTTTCCTTCATATTGTGTATTATCTTGAAATTATTACACCATACACTAATAAACCCTTTCACCTCGACATCAACTACCCCTAACACATTTCAACAATTGAAATAATTACCTAACTATACCCAAAAAACATCTTATCCCTTTCCACAAAGACCATTCAAAACCACTATCACAACCACAACATGACATCACCCTAAATTCCAAACATATTTACACAATATATATTAATTTACCTCGATGTACAGTAGTAATAATAATATTATAAAAATAGAAGAAATAATAGTCATTTTAGAGATCAACATCAAATGACCCGTAAAAATCATAACTCTATATAACATTAATTTGAAATTCATAAATTGTAAATATATAAATATCTAGATTTCCATTATAATGAATTAAAACCATAATTATGTGTTTAATTAATTTGATATGTGATATGGAAGAGTAGAAAAAATAATTTGATTCCTTGAATAAATATACCAAATCATTAAAATATATCATATCAACAATAACATGAAAATCACATAAAGTGCATGTGAAAAATTACACATATAATGAAAATGTTTTCATCAAAATATCTAATTAACATATAAATATAAAGATAAAATTCTTCAATCACATACCCTGATATAATATGTTTTGAAATATACATAAGGATTTTGAATAAATGATAGTAAAACCATACAAAATGTGAAACAAACCACCAAAAAAACCTAACCATTTTAAATATCCATCAAATTACTGAACAAAATAAATAATTAAAACCAATGGAATCAAATAGGTATAACATCCATTATTAAAATTAAAATTTATAATTCAAAAAAAAGGAGAAAATATGGAGGGAGGGATCATTGGATCAAATGTTAAATCACTGAATGCATGAAGGTGTTTACAAATAATAATCAAGATTCAATAGAGAACCAAGAGAAGTATACTAGCTAGAGAGGGGTTTAAGCTGGGTTTCAAATTTTTACTAGGGAGATAGGATTACCATTATTTGTAAGAAAAAATAGGTGATCATCAAAAGATTTAATTATATGGAAAATAAGACATGGTGGGTTGGTCAATGATATATGTGAAATTCATTTTATATAAAACTTTTATTTATACCTATAAAAATCATCTATTACCTCTTTCTTAATAAATATTTTGATCAGTTTGGTAGCATGGGTGATCTTAAAATGGTATTCATGGTTTACAATCATGACATACCATGTATAAGAACACCAATTTTCATGAAAAAACACATCAATGGCCACAAAAAAGATATTTTTCCCCTTTCCAATTTATCATAGTTAATCCATAATAAGTTCACAGTCTTTTTTCACATAAAATATCTATCTATAATGGATTAAAATCTCACCATGGAAGAGACACACCATAAAATGATGATTTTATACCCCAATATCTTAAAAACATATACTCCCTCAAAATAAAAAAATCACACTATGGTTTATTAGACCACCAAAATTTTCAAACTAAAACATTATTCGTCGGGCCAAACATCCCAAAAAACCCTTCAATTATAGGGTATTAGTCTACATCATGCTAAAACACGTTTTTTTACCTTTATTTCATTTATAATCATCATCTCCACACATCTCATCTACCCAATAAACAGTTTTTAGAGACCATGATTATTACAACCTCTATTAGGATAGTAAATAGGAATGATCTTATCTCATTATCAGACCAAAGGAATATATTAATATCATATTCAAAATGTAACCTAAAAATTCCATGCCACATTAAAGAGGAAATTATTTAATTGAATAATTTTATTGAAATAATAAAAAAAATAATTGTGGATTTATATATGATAAAACTATTTTACAATTATTTAAATATTAATATATAAAGATATATTTTACCCTCAATGGAATTCATATATTAATTCCTTCATAGTTATTCTAGTTATAAACTCAAATTTGAACTCTTTCCATTGTCCAATATGCATAACCTTGTATTCGGTTCACATAGTACTAATATATAGAAAATTAATGAAACCAAGAAAGACAAAGTGAATAAATTTTTTAATTTATATTTTGAATAAAGAGATTCCTAATTGATTAAATTTTCTCAAAATAACTCTCAAATGATACAACTAAAAAATGGATCGAAAATAAACAATTATTCTGAAAAAATGATGATAACAAAAAATTTATTTTCCTCATATTTAACTCACTTTATTACATGTTATTTGAATTTTGAAATAGGAATATGACAAAACAAGAATCATATACAAGAATAAATTTATGATAATGAGTAAATAAAAATATGATGACTACATATATCATTCAAACAATATCACTATATAATACATATTAATAATCAAATAAAAATAATAGGATATAAAACAAGAATTCCTATATTTATATGAAAATTTTCCGTTTAGATCATTCATAATTTTATATTTTCTCAATTGAAAGTAGTTATAAATGAAAAATTGGAAATTTATATTAATGGGAGATAAATAAAAATTATATAACACCCATTTTAATAGTTACTTACATATCTATTATAATGTCTGAATATAAAACTTTATAATTTTCTATCTTTTCATTTTAAACTATGTGGAAAGAAATTTCTGTGATTTTATCATGTAGATGGAAAATATTTTTTGTAATTTTTTCTAGTATTTTATCCTTAAATTCTACTTGAATTATCTATGTTTGGATTTACCTTATTGGGTTATATCATTCATGTATTTATAGTGATTAACTTATTCAAATAGAATAATTTTAATGAACATTGATGTTTTCCTTTGGCCTTTATATACCATCTACAGACCCCTTTTACATTACATATGGATAATATTCAACTTTTTTATGTGTCCTTAGATCATGAACATCACCAAGACACTATCTTTAGAAGAAAATAAACTCTTTAACATATTTTATATTCATAATAATTATCTTTTTGTATAGATTTTTTTTCAGTGATATTCCTCATTTGAGTTAAAACGTTGAGTAATATTATGTGAAAAATAGTTCTTCAATTGATATCCTTGATTATGTTTCAATTAACATATTCATATAATAATAAGTTGAATCCTTATGTAAATTTTTTTATTCAAACTACAACACAATAGATAGTCAACGATATAGTGATATCATACATGATGATTTAATCAACATACATTTCCCTATTTTATGACATATGATTCTCCTAATATTCTCACATTACTGTTCACATTATGAGATCCCATTGTAAATGTGTTTTTTTTATTTTATTATTGTTTAATTAATGATTCAATAATCCTTAAATTTGACTCAAAATAATTAAATCATCTTTATTTATAATTAAAACCACCCGTTTTAAATGATCAATCATGTAGTTCAGATTTCCTGAAAGACTCAACCAATATATATATATATAACTATATAGTTTGAAATTTACCTTAATTTATAGTTTGTAAAAACAATATTTTTGGTAATGTTCATCATTTTTCATTATATTTATAGTTATTAAAAATATTACGTTAAATATAAAATTAAATTTGAGGTTCAATCATAAAAATAAATCCTCAAAATTGAAAATAAATTAATAAAACATAACAACTATCTCAATTTATTAATTCATCCAAATTAATAAGAAACATATAAAAAACATGATGAATGAAAATTTTATATGAAAATTATAAAGTTAAAATTCCATGATATATAGATATAATAAGTTTGTTTTGCCCATTAATGTTTTGGAATATTTTAATTAAGTTTTTTTTATTTGGCACTGAGTTTTTGTGGTATTCCTCGACCTAGGAGGATCAGTTTTGATATAAATAATATATTAAATATATTATATAACTCTTACACACATTATCTTTGAAATAATGAAATTACTCCCACAGAAATTCTCAGATCCTAAATATGTAACTCCATTAAATCTAAAATGTGGGATTTCCTCTAGTTGTAATGAAATCATTGGGAACATTGTGTGTTCTTATTGAGCTCCATCATTCTCAAAATAGTGATTAATTAAATTATTGTATTTATTTAACTATTATAAATAAGGTTTAAACCAAAAACCATTTAAAAAAATATATGGTTTTTAAAATTCCAGGGGATTTCTACATAACCTATGAAATTTAAAAATGGTCATTTGATGAGGATTCTATGTTTATCAATGATAGATCGTGATTGGAAAAATGGGCCTAATTTGTGCTTTTGGATAACAACAATGTCTATGACATGAAACATTTATTCATTAACATTTGTTCAAAATATTATAGCAACAATTTTTTATTGAATTATAACCTATTCTATTATCCTGATAATTATATTAATCAACTCATTGTTGACGCTCCTTTCGTCACAGAATCTAAATATCGGAAAAGGGAATATCTGAGCTCAAAGTGATTCATCCTTTGAAGAAACATCAAAAATCGATAAAGGGATGAAAAAGGATAACATTGCACATAGGTCGCGCAAGTTCCCTCTTGGTCGCGCAAGTACACTTGCGCGCCGCCTCAATACTTGCGCGACTCCTCATGGTCGTGCAAGGGACTTGCGCGACATATGTGGTAACCGCCTGGTAACCGCCCAGTAACCGCCCTGGGTCTTCTTTTGCCTATAAATAGACCCTGTGGGCCCCCCATTCGAGAGGATCTTTTTCCAGAAACTCGGATTGAAGCTCCCAACGCCCAAGTCTCTTCTCAAAGCTTCCAGAACACTTCTAAGGTAATTTCTTACCTAGAACGGAAGATCTAAAGAGAAAAAGGAAGGCCTAAGTGTTGAAACTTATCAAACACTTGCGCGCCTACTTAATTCCTTCAATATAACTTGCGCGTCCCTCTTCTGGAAGAACCTCAAGAGGATGGTAAAGGGTTTAATAAAGAGTCGCTCAAGCATTTCAATACTGGTTGAAAATCGCGCAAGTACCCCTCATGTCGCGTAAGTATACTTGCGCGACCAATACTTGCGTGCCGCCGCAGGACTTGCGCGCCTTTCAAGACTTGCGCGCCCCTATCTTTTTGGGTGCCCATCTTGCCCATTTTTACCCCTCTTAAGCCATTTCACCCTTCCTATTCAAGATTCAGTCTTCAAGATACTCTTCAAAGCCATTTATGGCATGATTTCTTGATTTGACATCCTTATCTGAAAGGAATTCTGTGAAATATCTCTCAAAACCTAGTGATTTAAACATCTTTATGTCACCAAAGATTGAGAGTTCATTCATTCAACCTCATCCTTTAAGATGAGAGAATCTTAACCTGGGTCTCCTTTTCAAGAATAATCCCCAGTTATAAAACCTTTGATCTGGGCATCTTTCTTAAGAATAAGCCCCAATCAAGTCCTTTAATCTTGGGCATCCTCCTCAGGAGTAAGCCCCAAACCTTAATCCCTAACCTGGGTCTCCTTTTCAGGAATAAGACTCAGTCATAACCTTGGGCTTCCTTTTCAGGAATAAGCCCCAAGTCCCCTAAAACTTCTCTTCACCAGTCATAAATTACCTTTGATTTGGGTTCCCTTTTTAGGAATAAAACCCAATCATAAGTCCCCTCCTAACTTGGGCATTCTCCTTAGGAATAAGCCCCAAGATTAGAGTATTCAAATCTCCATAAAGCACATATAACTTTGTGGACCCTGCTCATGGATTTTCTCCCTAAAAGTAAATCCTAAACCTTCATCTATCTGGGCAGTCATCCATACATAAGCCCCAAACAAATTATTATGATTGCATCTTTCATGGCACAATTGTCTAAATTTTACTAAATACCTCTTGTTTCTCACACCGAGCATGACTCACGTGAGCTTAGAGTATAAAAGTAATTATGACATTCATCTTTGAGCCATCAATCATAAACATCATACTCCATTTCTCGAACTACGTGGGTTCTGATTCTTTTTCCAAAACAAAGGATACGTAGGTAGCCCATTTATGGGTTCGATCCCAACTTTGAAATAATCTATGTCCTTCTGAATGACGATAAACTTCAAGTTCCCCACTGAGTGGCTTTAAAACCAGCCTGATCATCAAAATGACCAAGAGACTTTTATATAAATGTTTTGAAGGATGCCATTGACCAAGAATCTCTAAACAAATATAGATGATTCTATATTGATGAAGAACCTCGAATACATATAAAAGATTCTCTAAATTTCTTGCATATTTAATCATTGATTGTTAAAACTAAAGGAAAGCTCATTTTATACTTGTTAATGTAATAAGGATTCACGAACATAACTTAAATCTATAAAGAGAGTCCCGGAGTAGGCAATAATTCCCCTCAAAAAGGTGTGATGAGTCCGACCTCCCATCCTCTCGACCAATGCAAATTCCCAAGCCTCATTAGCCCACAAGCTAATGAGCGCCTGCCTTTGGAAAGTAGGTCCAAGCGGATGTGGAATCATTGGATGTTTCCGGTTCTACGAACAAACCCGTTAGAAACCGATCGGAACGTTTGAATCTCCCGTCCAGGAGGTCATCCCCGGATTCCGTGCGAAACAAAAATGGTGAACCTGACGTGAATCCTTAACCAAGTGAAAGTGATGTTCTTCTTATTTGTTAGGCCCCTTGGGCCAACAAAGCAATCATTGACATGTGCTCATCCAAAAGATGCAGTAGCCGGATTCATCTTGATTATGTCTGTTACATGGAACATGCACTCTTTTCTCAAGATCTTCTGCAGAAATGGCTTTCCTTAAATTCACCCCTGTGAATACTGCTGCTGTGAACACCTCTACTGTGAGGTCTGCTGCTGTGAAAACCAATGCTGCTACTCCTGCTGGAACGTCATCCGCTCTGAGGATGACATCACCAACTCAGCGTCTTCAACGCTGTGTTTCTAATGCACTGGTTAAGGAGTACCGTCGCAACGGTACTATCCCAACTCTGGAGGCCGCTCGTCAAGCCCTCCAAGTTAACAATTCTACCTGGTCATCCGGACAACGGCGACCAGCAATCAAGAAGCAAGCGGTGCTGACTACCGTCTCTAACCGTTTCGGGTCGTTATCCCCGGAACACAGTTTCCATTCACTCCCTTACTCCGAGGAAGTGAATGAGCAGGTCCCGCAGGACCTTAATTCAAAAAGACAGGAGTCCTTCTCAAGGGCTCCCATCAACAATCGCCGCCAGACTCGTGCGGTAGTGCGCCCTCAACATGATGAGGGTACCGACTCCAGGCATTCAGCTCAGGTTCCTCGAACCCGAGCAGGCAAGATGAACCGCCAGATATGGAATCCGGTTAACAATAGGCAGGTTGTCATCCCTGCCATCTCCGGAGAAGTCCACCAACCTACCTTGGTGGAAAATAACGAGCAGGCATACACACCTGTTCGTTTTAATCCCGCTGTCCAGCAGACTCGTCTGGCAGCATCAAGCCGATCCCGCCAGGCAATTCCGGCGGAGTACCATAGGCAGGAACATACACCTGCTTATACATCAGCAGTTAGTCAGCAGGCTCGTCTGACTACATATGATGGATCTCTTCAACCGCGTTTGGCGAAGTGTAATCATCAGGCACATACACCTGCTAATACTAATCAAGCCTACCAACATTCTCTCTTGGTAGCGCACGGAGAAGTCAGTCGGAAAGCCTTGACGACAAACAGGAGGCAGACTAAACTCTCTGCCTCCACACTTGAGTACTGTCAGGATTCACTGACAGGAAAAGGAGGACAGGAGCAGGCACATACACCTACTCCAAGCCCGGAATGGACGTATATCCCTGTTCCGGCGGCTGAAGTCACCAAACATATTTTGTCAATGGTGAAAGAGAAGAAGCAAATTCCTGCTCATATTCTGGATGCTTGCCAGGATATCATAACAGCTTCAGCATCATCTCAGGGACAGACACATAAATCTATCCCTAGCAGTGGAGTGACACATCAACAATTCACTCCGGAACAGACACACACATCTGTTCCAGTCCAAGAGGGTTATGGGGCATACTCCCCCATATCATACGGACAACCAAGTCAGGAACATACACCTGATTTGAGCGATGATCGTCAGCCTAACCTGACCATCTTTCCTGATCAGGCACATACACCTGCTCAGAGCAATCACTTTCGTCATCAAGTGGTTTCTAAAGCGAGTAAGAAGGCATCTAAGAAAAAGATCCGCCCAGCACAGTCAGGAGATCAAAGGCCAATCTGCAACCAAGCCTTGCTCGATGCTGGAGTTCTTGAAGCCCTCAGACATTTATCTGTCGGAATTCAAGATTCTACTCCCTCAGTTCCCAATAACAGGAACATTAATTTTGAAGGTCTTCAACAGACACTTCCTCATGAAGGCTTGCTTCATGAAAATTCGGTCAATCTTGGAGTTTCTTCTTCAGATGAGAACCACAGGAACCCTCTGTGTGGTCAGAAGACCAAGGAGCAAGAGATCTCATCTTTTGCTGTAACCCATCATGATGGTCCTCCTCATGGTGATGAACTTCGCTGCGAAAGTCCTCTCCGCAGTAGTGATTCACATTGTCTCAAAAATTCTTCAGAAGGCAATGTAGTGACGAGAAAGCCCTCCTATCTCGAGGCACTTGCAAACGTAAAACCAGTCATGTCTGATGCTTTACTATCGGCAGGTGAAACTCTTTCTCCATCAGAAGATAGCCTGGGGTTCAGGTTATTCTCCGAACCTTCCCTTGGTCATTCATCTTCCAGCATGAATAGTGATTTCTCTACCAGTCTTGTTGAATCCGATGAAGCAACAAGGAAACACCAACTCTGGTCAAAACAGGTAGAATAATATTCATTTAATGATAAAGAGGAAATGATGAACATGAGGAAAAAACTGGCAAAAGGTGAAGTACCAGTCATGTTTTGGCCTTTGGCTGATTCCCAGTATGACATTCCAAAGATGTTGACGGATGATGGAATCCATGATATTCGTCTCAACATATGGAAAACTCTTTGTCAATTAAAGAAGAAGGTATTATCTTACGATGAATATGAAAATAATCTTAAGATAATAGAAGGGTTACAACGCCAGATTGATTTGGCATCTCTATCAGTCTCTCGGTATCCGAAGGCTGAAAAGCAACAGAGAACCCTTCAACGTTCATGCCTTGGCGCACTAAGAAGATTGCGTCAGTTAATTTCCAATGCTCCATCTAATGTTCATATCAGAGGATGGGGTGTTCACCGAGCACTACATTTCACAGTGCTTTCCGGTCAGCAAAGCCCGCCGAAAATGGTCTCATGCAATGTTATTGCCCATGGCCGGCCACAGTCAATGGGATTTGTTCATAATCAAAAGTTTGCTCGAGAGCAAGCTTCAACTAGTTCCTCTCAAAATCAAGTATATAGAGAACAGGTTGTTGAATTGCTCCTACATCAAGCAGGCGAGAATATTGCGCAAGCCTCTCGTCTGGAGCAAACACGTCATCAAATGACAGAAATTTCGGAAATCATCCAACGGTCTGTTGAACCAGGTGATAAAAGTAGATACAGGTTAATGCATCCAGCTAATTTCCGAAATAAGATTCGCAAGATCAAGAGAGATTTCAAGAAGATCTCAGACTTAGCATGTCAAGAGACACCCCAACTTGCTAGACTGGGGACTTCTCTAACCCAACCCTCAGAGTCAACGAATGGGATTCGAGGAGTTGAGCGGAAGCAACAGGAACACCCCCAGTCCACCGGACTGGGGACTTTTTCAAATCTTCAATCCCTCCCTCAGAGAAAGTCAGTATTCTCTTGATTAGGGAATAAGCCTCAAGAGGAACGAAGAGCCAAGATATCCGGAGATTCTCTCCAAGTGACGGTTCTCCAAGAAATTCCTGAGGGATCAAGTCAACGGAATGCTATGTCTCATCATGGACATAGAAGGAGACAATATCACAGAAATGCTGATAGAAAGGATTCCATGCAATATGCATCCATTAATGTCATCAATGCTGTTGCTGCTGATTCAACAGATGAGGCTCAATCAGAGGGATCAGACGAAGAGGTTCCTGTTCAAGAAGTTGCGCACACAGACCTAAATGAAGAAGGTGTGCGCACACGTAATCAAAGGCTTACCCAAAATCTGGGTATTCCTTCAAGTAACCCACTTCCCCCTCTCCGAAAAGGATCCAATAAGGGGAAAGGAAAGAATCAGGTTACTTCTCACCCTTCCTCTGAAGGAGGTCAATCGCTCTCATTAGAGCAAAGGTTTGCACAACAAGAGGAAGAAATGAAAGAATTAAGAAGGTTGAATTTAGAACTACTTCAGAATAGTCTTCTTCTTAAGAATGCTGAAGTCGGACAGCCGAAGGAATTTGTTGTAACTACTGAGATGGATCAGGAATATCCTCCTTTATCAGTACACCCACAGAGATCTAATCCTACGGGTCAAACGCAACAACGGTTGGCAGCACTACCATTAGTTGCAGCACCAACCTCCACGGCTGTCCAAGCTCCATTCATTGCACCTACCCAAAACCAAGTTCAACCTGATGGTTCTCAAAAGTTAATAACTACTATTGAGTCATTAACAGCTCGGTTAGAAACTATGGAAGGGAAACGGGCGCAAGTTCAACCTAAAAAGAAAGTTTACCCTGAGTGGGTAGATTCAATTTCTCCTCCATCCAGTTTTGGAAACCCTATTTTCCCTAATTTCAATGGATCAGGCGACCCTGAACAACATTTGACGCATTACGTATCTTGTTGTGATCCTATGATGGGAACTCCAGAGCAGCAAGAAGCAGTGAAACTCAGATGCTTCATGCGAACCTTGCAAGGACCAGCTTTTGTCTGGTATACAAGCTTGAAATCCCGGTCAGTCATCGGATGGGAGGATCTTTGTCAAAAATTCCTTCTTCAGTTTAGCTCAACTTTGCCAAAAACGACAGTTTTTGATCTTACAAACTGCAAGCAAAGGGAGAATGAAAGAGTCTCTGATTTCATTGCTCGTTGGAAGGGATTAACGTATTCCTTGAGTTTATCACTCCCTCAGGAGAAATTGTTGCCAATCTGTGTGGAAAATTTGTGTGACGAATTACGCACGCCATTGATCCCTGTGAAATACACAGGAGGGTTTCGAGACCTTACTTCAATCGCTCAACAGATTGAAGATTCCCTTATACAGGCTAAGGTTAAATCTCGTGTAATTCCATCAGCTCCAGGAAGAAGAATGGGTAAAGTAGAAACTGCTACAGTTATGCTTAAACAGGCACCTGTACCTATTTCTACTTCAAAACCTTCATCTTCTCGAAGGGCTCCACCTCCTGAACACCAACAACAAAGGCTGTTTCGTCCAAATGATCAAAAAGATCAACGACGAAAAAAATTTGAGGATATGAAGAGTAAACGGGCACCGTCCCACCAAACGGCACAGCCTAAACAGGCTAACCAGGCAGAGTCTTTATCAGACGAAGAGTTAATCTTTGGTTCTGTTAATATGATTCAATTAACAGATTCATATTTCAGTCTTGATGAGCCTGAATTCCCTGTATCAAATAATGGAACCCTAGGAAGTTCTAGAGGTTCAGGATATAGGGGAAGACGTGGATCTTTCCGAAGCCACTACTCTAATTCTACCCCTGCTAGCACTATATATGCAGCAGAAACTCGTGGTAGATCCCTTCAGCGAGCTCAAAATGAACAAGCAAGTTCTTCTGCCAATGGCCAACTCAGCTTCGGCACAGTTATTTTGGAAGACCGATTAAAGGTTCCATCTTCTTTATCTCAGCAAGTAAATGGATCTAATCAGTCTAATTTTCCAAAACCAAAGATGTTGCCAACTCCAATACAAGATGCATCAGCTTCCAAAGCATCTGCTTCCAAGGTACCTGCCAAACCGCATATTCCTATTGGGAAACGCAGGCCTCTAGATCAAAAGTATGATATATTGAAACACTTGTCCCAAGTACCAGCCAAATTATCAATTTTGGATGCTTTGAATCTATCAAGAGATCTTCGGGAAGCACTCATCGAAGCTTTGTCAAGTCCTCAGGAATTTGAAGCTGAAATTGCTGCAGCTGAAATTTATCACATAGAGAATAATCCTGCAGAATGCCATGCAGTGATATCTTTTACTGATAAAGATGAAGATGATGTTGTTCATGGGCACATAAAACCTTTGTACCTATCTGGAAAAGTCAATGGTATAGATGTTCGAAGAGCTTTTATTGACAATGGTTCAGGAGTCAACCTCATGCCCATTCACACACTTTGTCGATTGGGCCTCACAGAATCTGATTTATCTCCTTCTACCATGATGTTGCAAGGGTATGATAAAAATGAACAAGAACCACTGGGAGAAGTTACGCTCAGAACTCAGTTTGGAGATCTTGTTTCCAATTCAGATTTCATGATTTTTGATCAAGACTCAGCTTTCAATATCTTGCTTGGAAGACCCTGGCTACATCAGCATGCAGCTATTCCGTCATCATACCATCAATGTCTCAAATACTGTTTCGATGGTCAAGTTGGAACATTGTATGGTGATAAGGCCTCTTTCAAGACATGTGAGTCTCAATACATTGAGGCGGAATTTTATCACATGAAGGGAAGAGAAAAATCTACAATTAAGGAAATTACCAAAGTTAATGCTCCATATGGTTTGGAAAAAATTCCAATAAATCCATTTTCACATGTGAGTACAGATTATGTGTTACCTATCAGTCGAATTGATAAAATAGGCCCAAATCAAAATACTCTTATAGAAAGATCCATAATGTCAATTACGGCAATCGAGCCAGACAACATGAGAGAAATTGGTAACTTACCAAGAAGTGATGAAAGCATGAGTGGTGACGTTTTCATTTCATCTGCTGAAATCCAACAAGTCTATACTTCGCTAATCAGGCCAGAAGAAGTTATAGCAACACCAGAGGTGAATATTGATGTCGATTCTCAATCCATCATCCCCTCTTTATTTCCGAAAGAAGACCCTTTTTCATCAATAGGGTCGGAAATGGAAGATTTTTCTTCAAAATGTGAAAATTTCGACATCTCTTATGATCATGAGAATTTCGTTGTTTCATCTACTTTGCAAGTAGAAGCGGAAGAAATAACACATAATGAAGAGGAAGAGGAAGATCTTAGAGATGCTCCTCCAGCATTTGAAGAGGGTATCTCTACCACTGTGGATGAACTCAGAGAAGTAAATCTGGGTACAGAGAAAGATCCACGCCCCACTTTAATTAGTGCGGCCATGACCCTTGAAGAACAAGAGATGTATATTTCTTTTCTAAAGAAAAATAAAGATATTTTTGCTTGGAATTATACAGAGATGACTGGCCTTGATCCTGATGTTGCCACCCATCATTTGGGTTTGCCAAAAGAACATCGAGGATTCAAGCAAGCCGCGAGAAGAACACACCCAACCTACGCTTCCAAAATCGAGGCTGAAGTGGATAAGCTTATCAAAGCTAACTTCGTCAGAGAAGTTCAATATCCCAAGTGGTTGGCTAATATTGTCCCTGTAAAGAAGAAGAACGTACAAATTAGGGTTTGCATCGATTTCAGAGATCTTAATCGGTATTGTCCCAAAGATGATTTTCCAGTTCCGATTACAGAACTCTTAATTGATGCAACGGCTGGCTATGAAGTACTTTCTTTCATGGATGGATATTTTGGATATAATCAGATCCGAATGGCCCCAGAAGATGAGGAATATACAGCCTTCAGAGCTCCTCAAGGTGTGTTTTGTTACTGGGTGATGCCCTTTGGTTTAAAGAATGCAGGTGCAACATATCAACGCGCCATGCATTGTATCTTCAAACCTTTTCTAGGGAAATTTGTTGAATGCTATGTAGATGATTTGGTGGTTAAATCCAAACAACGTTTTGACCACTTGGCTGATTTGGAAGTCATATTCCACAAGCTTCGACAACATAATTTGAAGATGAACCCCTTAAAATGTGCTTTTGGGGTAACCTCAGGAAAATTCCTCGTCTTTTTTGTACACCATCGTGGTATTGAAGTCGATCCTGAGAAGACCAAATCAATCCTTGGTATGTCACCTCCTCAGAATTTGAACGAATTAAGAGGACTTCAAGGACACTTAGCCTATATTCGGCGTTTCATCACCAATTTGGCAGGAAAAAGTTTACCCTTTTCCAAATTATTGAATAAAGGAGTCACTTACCAGTGGACTGAAGAATGTCAAGAAGCATTTGATGTTCTCAAGAAATACCTTTTGAGTCCACCAGTACTCATGCCTCCTGTTGAGGGTAGGCCTCTTATCCTCTATGTGACAGCTTTAGAGCGATCATTGGGTGCCTTTCTCGCTCAAAAGAATGATGCTGGGAATGAAAATAGTCTCTACTATCTCAGTAGAACTATGCTTGAAGCAGAAACCCGGTATTCGAGTATTGAAAAGTGCTGCCTAGCATTAATCTTTGCAGTTCAGAAACTGAGACACTGCCTGCAACTTCACGAGGTCAAATTGGTATCTCGTAATAATCAACTCAAATTCATCCTTAGTCGTCCAATGCTTACAGGACGTCTGGAAAGGTGGGCGGTTATTCTACAGCAGTTCGACATCCAATATGTGTCTCAAAAGGCAATTAAGGGCCAAGCTCTGGCTGATTTCCTGGCTGAACACCCTTCAGTGGAAGACACGTATTTAGATATCGAACTCCCTGATGAGGAAGTTTTTTCTATTCAAGAGAGTCCTCAAACCTGGGAAATGTATTTTGATGGTGCTTCTAGAAGTCCAACAGGGAAGAAAATGGAAAATCCTAAATTCAACAAAGTTGGTTTAGGAATTGTGCTCATTTCTCCAGATAAGGCAGTGTTACCTTATTCCTTTTTGTTGTGGGAAGGTGGTACCAATAATGAAGCTGAATACCAAGCTCTCATTGCAGGCTTGGAGTTAGCACTTCAAGCACAAGTGAATCACTTAAAGGTGAAAGGTGATTCAGACCTGGTAATCAAACAAGTCAATGGGGATTATGCCATCAGAAAAGAAGAATTAATCCCTTTGTATGATTACGTCAGAGAGTTAATGTCGGAATTCCCTTCAGAACCGACATTTTCTTATGTCCCAAGATCACAAAATGCTCAAGCTGATGCACTGGCTAATATAGCCACAGCTTTAGCAGATCCAAATCGGGACGAAACAACCATCGGTATTGCCCACCGTCGTGCAATTTCACCTTATGTTCAAGTCAGAACAGAGGAAATTAATGAAATTAGCCCCATTCCTGAACCATATGGTCATACTACAGGATGGATGTCACCTATCAAGGAATACCTTCAAAATGGAACACTTCCACCTGATAGAGCCGAGAAAGAACAAATTCGGCGACGTGTGGTCAATTTTACTCTTTATGATGGTCCAAACCACCTCGAGAAAATTCTCTACAAACGTGGTTTTGATGGAGTTACCTTCAGATGTATTGTTGGTGAAGAGACAATGGCTGTCATAAAAGAAGTGCATGCAGGAGTCTGTGGTGCCCACCAGTCTGGACAAAGATTGTCTGATCAAATTCGAAGGCTTGGATACTTCTGGACTTCAATGATACAAGATTGTGTTAATTTCACAAAGAAGTGTCATTCATGCCAAGTATATGCCAACTTCATTCATCAACCTCCAGAGTTGCTTCATACAGCTAAATACTCATGGCCATTTTCCACATGGGGAATGGATGTGGTGGGACCTTACCCTTCAGCTACGGCCAAGCAGTTTAAGTACATTCTTACTGCTACTGATTTCTTTTCCAAATGGGCAGAGGCTGTACCTCTCAAAGAAGTCAGTTCTAAATGCATTGTTAGCTTCATCAAGTCTAACATCATTACTAGATTTGGTGTCCCTCATACCATATTGATGGACAACGGCACCAACTTCTGTTCTTCTGAGGTAAAGAGATTGTATCAAGAATACAACATTAAGTCCAACCATTCATCTCGATATCATGCAGCGGCTAATGGCCAAATAGAGGCCTTCAACAAGACTCTTTCAAATATACTGCAAAAGATGGTGGATAAAGATAAGAGGTCATGGCCTGATAAACTCTTTCATGCTTTATGGGCTTATCGGACTACCACTCGCAATGCAACGCGGTCTACTCCATATTCATTGGTATATGGAACAGAAGCAGTCTTGCCAATTGAAGTTCAATTGCCCTCACTCAGAATAGCCATTTGTGATCAGTTATCGACAGATGAGCAATCCCAAAAGCGTTTGAATGAATTGGAACAGTTAGATGAGAAGAGATTGTGCACTTTGCACCACTTGGATATCTATCAAAATCGGATAGCACGAGCTTTTAACAAAAAAGTTCGTCTTCGTTCATTCATTCAGGGAGAATTGGTATTGGTTCTTAAAACACCATTGATACCAGGAAAGAAACCTCCCAAGCTTGAACCAAAATGGGAAGGACCTTATTCAATACATAAGGTCTACTCCAATGGAGCGTATTCTCTAATCTCAATGGATGGAGAACACATCACGACTCCAACTAATGCCAGATTTCTGAAGAAGTATTTTTTATAAACACAAAATATTGATCCCAGAACCAAGACTCTTACATTTGGTTCATACAGCGATGGTACAGTATGACCTTAAACTACAACTTCGTCCAACATGACATTAAACTGTGTGGCACTTCCAACGTCCAGCATGACGATAAACTGTAAAAAGTCCCCAGAACTGATATCCTCATATTGGTTCACCTTAGTCCTAGATACATGACTTTAAACTGTACAGCACCAGTTCGTCCTTGCTATATGACGTTAAACTATACAGTAATGGTCCAGTATGACTTTAAACTGCAACTTCGTCCCACACGACATTAAACTGTGAAAAAATTCCATGAACCATCCAGCATGACCCTAAACTGCATCATCCCTGGTCTATGTATATGACCATAAACTATTTGCAAATATGTCCATCAAGACGTTAAACTGTGAAGTCCTAACTACATGACGCTAAACTCTATAAAAGTCCCTCACGTCCGGAAAGACGTTAAACTATATAATCATCAAAAGTCCAGCATGACATTAAAACTGCACAATCCCCCTTTCGTCCAATATGACGTTAAACTGTATTGTCCTCATCGTCCTAACTACATGACGCTAAACTGTACAGAAAGTCCTTGATATGTCCTACATGACATTAAACTGTGCATCGTTAAGGTTGTTATTACCTCTTGTTTCTCACACAGAGTATGACTCACGTGAGATTAGAGCGAACATCAACCATAACACTCCCTTTGGGCCACTAACCATGTGTAAGTCCCAACAACATTTTTTTTAGATCATTTTCCACAAGAACAACTTGATCATTGATTCATTCTTTAATTGAACTACACGGACTTTGATCCTTGCCCTCCAGGCTGGGTATGTAAGCAACCTCTCAGGGTTCAAGCCCAAAAAACAATCTCTTCACATCGTTTCACCACCATCTCATATAATGATGATTTGTGAAACCGCCCTTGGAATCAATATCATTACATTGATTTACTTTCGTCCTTGTTATATGACGTTAAACTATACAACACTTCTGTCCGGTATGACAATAAACTACAATATTCTTTGATTTCCTCATTTGAAAGAGAACTATTATTGACATTGATTTTTCAATCATGGTTTTCATTTTTTACGTGCATACATGGTAATGCCTGAACTTTTTATCTTAGGTTAAACCATCATTGCATTAAAATCCCCTTTCACCCTTCACATGTACGAACCAAATTTGTACAAAGGGTAATTCTAGAACTACGTGGACTTGATTCCCATCCTTATGGGATACGTAGGAACATTCGAGTGTCCCTCGAATCCAGTCCCAAGTCTTTTTGGGCCTAACCCCAAATTTCACTTTCAGTCCCTTGGCTGAAAAGTCCTCATGAAAACACACACTGTGTATTCATTATTATGGTCCGAATTCTATGACCCTAAACTAAGATTACTCATACTTTCATCCTGCACGACGTTAAACTGCATTTCAAGAACTACGTATGGCTTGATTCTCATTCTTATGAGATACGTAGTGAAGTCCAAGTTTCAATTCAGGACCCAGCCACAACATGATTATGGTTATCATTGACCTATGTATCTCTATATACATTGGACAATACCCATCATTATGTATTATAATCCTAACCTTAAATATTTTCAGATCTTCATAAACCTTTTCATGACTTCTAGTTACAAAAATGTCAAACTTCTGAGAATTCTTTTGCCTGACTATGCAGCACGTGCCCATAGGTGGCCTTGCATAAACAGTCCACATAAAATACTTGTCAGCCAAGAGATGCTATTTATTTGACCATGCAGCCAATGCCCATAGGTGGCCCTGCATGTTTTCAACCCCCTAACGGGTTTTGTTAAATAATAGTAACTTCATTCTTGAGAAGAATGCCTCTTTTGTCCTTATTTGTCTTAAACGACAGTATGTAGGGATCCGAAAAAATAGCCATCCTTAACGTATTTGTCCCATATCCTTTTTCATGATCTGAAAGTATTCAAGTCTATGGTTTATTCTTCTTCCCTACGTTTTGGTCAGACCCTCGTAGGAGTGATATTCATCCAGTTCTTCGATATTCTTGTTTGGAAATATCTTCTCCATATTCAAGTACCTCTTTCCATACAACAAACTCTATGCTTTAGAAAATTTGAATCTCCATAAACTTTCACTGGCTTTTAGCACTAGGAAAGTAAATTTTTGGGAGTTCTTTTTCCTGACTATGCAGCACGTGCCCATAGGTGGCCTTGCATAAACAGTTCACATAACAGACTTGTCAGCCAAAAGATGCTATTTTATTTGACTATGCATCCAATGCCCATAGGTGGCCCTGCATATTTCAACCCCCTAACGGGTTTTGTTAAATAATAGTAACTTCATTCTTGAAAACTACTTCTTCTAATTCTATTTAGCTCTTTTTCATATCATTCCTCAGATTCAAATATTCTTAAGCCATAGTTTACATTTTTTCCCTCATACTTGAGTATGGTAAATATGTTTTCAGATAAATTGTCAAGGAATTGAATCCATTTTAATCCATTTTCGGTCAAAGCTATTTCGACCATAAACATTAGCCCCTTTATGTCCGGCGTGCATGACTCTAAACTGCCCACACAAAAGACAAAGGAACTCTGAATAAAAGTCAAGTTCCAGCTCACTAAATATACATTTTTTTGTATGATTTAGGTAAGATTGAGCAATTAAAAAGTTCAAAGTTTGTAGGATTATTTGTAATAATCCTAGTAAAAATAAAACTATGCTTACTGGGCCCATTGGCTTAAGTAAATTTGAAGTAGGTAGTGAAAAGAATTCAGGTACAAATGATTGAAGACGAAAGTGTTTTTCATTGATACACAAGAGTTAGAAGGACATCCACAGACTGGAGTCTCTTCTCTTTTTCAAGAATTACAAGAGGCTTTCAACATAACACTTCATTTGATTTACGGCATCCCGAGCTTCATCAGCAAACACCTGGAATTCATTCATTCAACTGGATACAATAAGAGATGTAGTGATACTAGCTCTTCTTGGAACAATTGTAAAAGGATGTTCTTGAGTGCGGTTTGAGAAAATTTTCTGCTGATCAAACAGTGACTCTGTTTCTGTCCAAGAGTCTTGGAAGATGGATACATGGATTTGAGAATGGAGCATTGGAAGTAAAGAGCCATTTGGAGAGAGTACTCTTTCCAGATATTGCTCTAATACCATGTTTGTCTTCTCTCCACCAACAGGTAGTGGAAAGCATTTCAGCCCATATGTTTTCCATTTTTATATCTTCAAGGGAATGTCATGGAGGAAGAATTTGAAAGCTCACACCGTTGTTGTTACTCTTAATGCACAGCATAACCGAAATAGAGAAGTAGCAGTGCAGCTGCATCTCAGGTGTATAATTGTTTGCATTTGGAACATTGACTCCTTGCAGATGACCATGGACACACAGAGACAGGTAGATGCTCTGTGGGAAATTAAGATGATATTTCTTCAAATACTTATCCAAATCTGGGAAAGTGATGTCGCAGATATCATAGTAATCATGGCCAATAATGTTCATCATGTCATCAATCTGCTTGCTAGCCAGTTCATCAGCCGTTTCAATTCCCTTGGGAGCCATTGAATCTGCACAGGAGTTGAATAAATTAAACTCTTAAGTGGGTTTAGTTTTTCATAAAATTTGTGAAAGAATTTGGGAAAAAATGGCTAAGGCATTAAGGCGCGCAAGTATGCAGATGTCGCGCAAGTGGTACATGTGCCGCGCAAGTTTATGGCGCGCAAGTATTACCGCGCAAGCCCTATTACCTTGAGAGTAGTGCGGCATCTAAAAAATAGAGCAACCTGCACGGTCAAGGTGACCTGCACGGCGAGAGCTCGAGAAGGTATGACGTCCGGAAATCTGGATACTTGTACGGAGGTGAGGCCGTGTATTTATAGGCTCGGAAGCCTACCTGCGCGCCGTACCCAGATCGTTTTAAAGCCTGCGCGACGCAGACTTGCGCGCCGACCTCTGCGCACTGAAAAACTTGCGCGCCTCCCTTTTCCTTTGGAAGGATTCGATTTCCTCAGAGTCAAATCCTCATTTCTCTCCGGATCCAACTCTGAGGGGGGACTTTTGTTGACGCTCCTTTCGTCACAGAATCTAAATATCGGAAAAGGGAATATCTGAGCTCAAAGTGATTCATTCTTTGAAGAAACATCAAAAATCGACAAAGGGATGAAAAAGGAGAACATTGCCCATAGGTCGCGCAAGTTCCCTCTTGGTCGCGCAAGTACACTTGCGCGCCGACTCAATACTTGCGCGACTCCTCATGGTCGTGCAAGGGACTTGCGCGACATATGTGGTAACCGCCTGGTAACCGCCCAGTAACCGCCCGAGGTCTTCTTTTGCCTATAAATAGACCCTGTGGGCCCCC
Organism: Viscum album; assembly: GCA_963277665.1. Taxonomy (NCBI): domain Eukaryota; kingdom Viridiplantae; phylum Streptophyta; class Magnoliopsida; order Santalales; family Viscaceae; genus Viscum; species Viscum album. The sequence goes on along the minus strand of OY728129.1, from coordinate 272,844,572 downwards.
CATTCGAGAGGATCTTTTTCCAGAAACTCGGATTGAAGCTCCCGACGCCCAAGTCTCTTATCAAAGCTTCCAGAACACTTCTAAGGTAATTTCTTACCTAGAACGGAAGATCTAAAGAGAAAAAGGAAGGCCTAAGTGTTGAAACTTATCAAAAACTTCGCGCCTACTTAATTCCTTCAATATAACTTGCGCGTCCCTCTTCTGGAAGAACCTCAAGAGGATGGTAAAGGGTTTAATAAAGAGTCGCTCAAGCATTTCAATACTGGTTGAAAATCGCGCAAGTACCCCTCATGTCGCGTAAGTATACTTGCGCGACCAATACTTGCGCGCCGCCGCAGGACTTGCGCGCCATTCAAGACTTGCGCGCCCCTATCTTTTTGGGTGCCCATCTTGCCCATTTTTACCCCTCTTAAGCCATTTCACCCTTCCTATTCAAGATTCAGTCTTCAAGATACTCTTCAAAGCCATTTATGGCATGATTTCTTGATTTGACATCCTTATCTGAAAGGAATTCTGTGAAATATCTCTCAAAACCTAGTGATTTAAACATCTTTATGTCACCAAAGATTGAGAGTTCATTCATTCAACCTCATCCTTTTAGATGAGAGAATCTTAACCTGGGTCTCCTTTTCAGGAATAATCCCCAGTTATAAAACCTTTGATCTAGGCATCTTTCTTAAGAATAAGCCCCAAACAAGTCCTTTAATCTTGGGCATCCTCCTCAGGAGTAAGCCCCAAACCTTAATCCCTAACCTGGGTCTCCTTTTCAGGAATAAGACTCAGTCATAACCTTGGGCTTCCTTTTCAGGAATAAGCCCCGAGTCCCCTAAAACTTCTCTTAACCAGTCATAAATTACCTTTGATTTGGGTTCCCTTTTCAGGAATAAAACCCAATCATAAGTCCCCTCCTAACTTGGGCATTCTCCTTAGGAATAATCCCCAAGATTAGAGTATTCAAATCTCCATAAAGCACATATAACTTTGTGGACCCTGTTCATGGATTTTCTCCCTAAAAGTAAATCCTAAACCTTCATCTGTCTGGGCAGTCATCCATACATAAGCCCCAAACAAATTCTTATGATTGCATCTTTCATGGCACAATTGTATAAATTTTACTAAATACCTCTTGTTTCTCACACCGAGCATGACTCACGTGAGCTTAGAGTATAAAAGTAATTATGACATTCATCTTTGAGCCATCAATCATAAACATCATACTCTATTTCTCGAACTACGTGGGTTCTGATTCCTTTTCCAAAACAAAGGATACGTAGGTAGCCCATTTATGGGTTCGATCCCAACTTTGAAATAATCTATGTCCTTCTGAATGACGATAAACTTCAAGTGCCCCACTGAGTGGCTTTAAAACCAGCATGGTCATCAAAATGACCAAGAGACTTTTATATAAATGTTTTGAAGGATGCCATTGACCAAGAATCTCTAAACAAATATAGATGATTCTATATTGATGAAGAACCTCGAATACATATAAAAGATTCTCTAAATTTCTTGCATATTTAATCATTGATTGTTAAAACTATAGGAAAGCTCATTTTATACTTGGTAATGTAATAAGGATTCACGAACATAACTTAAATCTATAAAGAGAGTCCCGGAGTAGGCAATAATTCCCCTCAAAAAGGTGTGATGAGTCCGACCTCCCATCCTCTCGACCAATGAAAATTCCCAAGCCTCATTAGCGCACAAGCTAATGAGCGCCTGCCTTTGGAAAGTAGGACCAAGCGGATGTGGAATCATTGGATGTTTCCGGTTCTACGAACAAACCCGTTAGAAACTGATCGGAACGTTTGAATCTCCCGTCCAGGAGGTCATCCCCGGATTCCGTGCGAAACACTCATCTAAAAGATTTATATATTTGTTTATCATTTTTTAAGGTGTCATCTTATCTTACTAGGACATCCCCATTAATACTATTTGATTTTGGTTATTTTTTTCATTATTCTAATAACAATGGATCTAGGACAACTAAAAAAATGGAAAAGAATTGTTTTTTTAAATGGTTTTTTATTTATTCTAGTTCTTCCCACGCTTATCACATATATTTTCTTTTTTGGTGGTTTGACACAAACCCACTAATCGATAATTGTGCCACTATTTTTTTAAAATTGGTTGATACTATGGGTTTGTGATGATAATAGATGGTATGATCAGTGCATGATTACAATGACAGGCGACTGGTGATAAATCAGGGAAGGATGTATCAAACAATTCATAGTTTTTGGTGTGGCCATATAGTTCTATGATGCGAGTCAATTATCGAGTGTTTTGGTCAACCATAATCATTTACATAAATGATGAAAACATTTGGTCAACCTATGAATCCATTCTCACCTCAATGTGGATTTACATAATTTGGATGTGGATACATGTTATCTCTGATATCCATTCATCCGTTTTAGATATAGGATAGGGGGGAAATTTTTAGTATCTCATAGAACAACCATTGTAGTTAAAAATTTTAAATGATTTCTTCGATGTGTCATAGCTGAAGAGGTATGCTCCTTATCCATCACGAGATATCGACTAGGGTGAGAATTAAATTGAGGGTCTTTATACCTTTATAGTGTACTCAGTAGTGATCGAGGATTGGATGAAGAAGATCCTCCATGGGAGAGATATTCCTAGGGTTCATGTCTAGTGGTAGTTTTAGAATCCACAATATATAACTTATGAGAGGGATACCTAGATGTGACCTCAGTGGCCACATTATTTTTAGTGATATTTTATTTTTTGTGGATGAAAATACATGAGGTGTTGAGCTTTTAATGACTCATTTTTTACATTAATATGTATTTAATATTAAAGTAAAAAAAATTTAATATATTTACCATGATAGAGTTTGATTCTAATGCTCATGGAGACTATGTATTTATATCATAAAAATATTAAAATTATAATATCATGATTGTGTATTTTTTCTAAAATAGTGGAATGACTAATGAACAAGGTCTTGGAATAAAATATTGAGATATTGATTAGTTCTAGAATATGGGTTTCACCTTAGGTAAAAAATAATATTTGTGTGTCTCGGGACATAAGCTTAAGCACTATCACGTGAAGAATAATGCATAAATAATTTAATATATTTAATTAATTATTATAACTAAATCCTAAACATAATCACGTCATATAAATCAAATTAATATTAAAGCATTGAGATCTTCCTCATTTCACATAGAATCATGGGAGGGATTTAATTAGAGGAATCTTGGAAAATAAATGACGAATTGTGGATTAGAAATCTATATTTTAATCAGTGAATCTTGATCTCACCAATGACTATGACCTAACACCATTCTACATCGTAGACCAATCTGAAACTGAGGTAAGGAAATTTTTTACTATATTATTACATATTTTATGGTTCCAAAATTAATGTACTTAATATTTTCTAAAAGATGTAAATCTAGGGAAATAAGACATTGTGGGTGGGGGATTATCATTCTGGGATTTGCGAATTGGACATTTTAGTTTTCATTTTTCAGTCATCATTATAAAATAAATATATTTAGGTTATTTCAAATAATATCCAAGGTTATTTACTCTAAATAGGTTTTCTAAATTTTCTTTTTAGTTCTTCACATGATCATTTTCTAAAATTTATTTGAATAATTGTTCAATAAATACATGGTAATCTACTATTCCACAACCCTTCATTGGATTAATGGATCAATACTATGGATTTATTATAATGATTGGCAGTATGATTGGGCAGTAATGATGATGATGGATGATCTGGTGATAGATCAATGACAGTTGACCTGTCTCGTTAATATTTTGAAGTGTTTTGGATGAATTGGTTTATGAAAGTTAATTCTCAAGTAGTTTGGATCGCCACAATCCATCCTTAAGTGATGGTATGGATCAGTTAGCCCCAGATCCTTGATTTCCATCTCATATTGGCAGCTGGATCGAAGTGGATGTAGTATGGGAGAAAACTCATGATCATTTTATATTTTATATAAACTTTATGTCAACTGTTGTGTAGTATAAAGAACATATGTTTTGTTTCTCACTTCCACAAGTGGGTAGGGTATTTGAAAAAACAATCACACACTATGTTGTTGCCACCACATTATATGTGACCAAATCCTAGAACTCGTCATGTTCCCATTGTGTTGATGGGAATAATCAGGATCAAGTAGATGTAAATGGTAAGAACTTAATGGAACACATGCAAAGTCAAACATGGATAAGATACATACAAACATCAATGTACACATGCATGACCAATGTACATGGGAATATTTAGAGAACACAGTCTTAGGAAGATTATAGACACTAAGTACTGCTAAACCTCTACAAATAATTTACCCTAAAAGGATATTTTGTGTATATGTTTAAGTACATATTTTATGATATGGTGAGACATTGTAAAACCACAATTAAGATAAGACACATCTTATACTCTTATTATGCAACAATTTTTTCCCATGGTAGTTTGAGGTCCTCGTACAATTTAGTATGGACATGTATTAGTTGGGTGTGTTCCCATGGATTTTCATTATGAGGGGATTTTGAGGAATTTCATCATATAAATTTTATTTTGATCACCTATAAGGGATTAATTTTGGATAGAGTTCAATAATGTCTCAATGTAACCTACAGTGTGATCCTTTATCATTTACTTATCAACTATGGGTTGGATTTTAGGAATCATTGTGGACAACATAATTGGGCATTTGAACCCCTAAACAGTGGTTCATTCCATGTAACGTTTTTTATATATTAGAGGCCCTGAGTGATCTCCACTATAACTGTATTGAGAAATTTAGAGTTACAATGAGTACTTATTTGGTGAGGATGAAAAATAATAGCCTCTCTTAATTGAACCATAAGTGATATCATAAGTTAAGGATTGAGTTCTCCTGAGTGAGTGTTACCTTGAAACATTAAGCAGAATCCTTCAGATAGAATTATGGTTGACAAATCACTGGAATTTAGTGTTAATTAGGAGTATCTCTAATTCATTAATATTATTTTGTCTCATATCATGCGTTATATAACTATGTATTGATAATATGATTACTCCCTTACAGATTTTTTTTTGTGATTTTGGGGTGTTTAACTTTGTAGTTTTCTCACCCCTTCATAGTATATACCCTCACATTTTAGGTATTATGTAAAAGACATTCCTATTGATCATGTCCTATGAGAAATTAGACTTGGAATATTTGGTGATGTAAAATTGATCAAGGTAGAATGTGGTATGTACCAGGTGTTTCATTTCATATGAGTACCAACCTTCTATGTAGGTCCAACTCTTGTGTAGTTTATGGTGGTCTTTAATTTTTTACTTATGATTTCCAGTACTATTTGCATAGTTTTATTTTGTATTTGACATATATTCATGAATTTTGTATTGGTTGATCATTAAAATTATAAATTTCTAGGGGGTTTTAGAGATATTTTTTTTGTATAAGGGTACCTTTTTAAATGGCCTCCCATGTCTGTTATATGACAACTCAAAAAATTTCATGAGCCACGTTCCAATTAGAGGTAGTCTGGGTGTAACACCCGAGATTTTAATGAGAAATATTTTGTTTTTATGTTATATAAATCATGAAATTAATCTTTCACTACACACAACACTAGCTTGGATTGCTTTACACACAATCACGACCTTCCTCGATAGCTTGTGATGTACACAATACCGAGTTTCACTAAACAACGATATGATATTAAAATATTATTAAAACTAGTCGTTATGAATTATAATACACACTTTTGGAAATTTTATAAATTTAAATATTCAAAATGGACTTCATTTTTTGAATCAGAATATTGAAATTATCAGATGGTGAATTTTTGTATTTTTTTGAAAACTTTCAATTTTTGATGAATAGTGAAAACACTGGGTTACTATTTAAAAACTGACTTTTTGTTTAAATAATTAATTATTTAATTTAAATTTATTTCATGTCAAATTTTATATGTAATACCTATATAAGATAAAAGTAATTCATTGGAGTCATTTTATTATAATTTTAGTTATATAAAAAATTTATTGAACTTTTCACCATCTTTTACCCACCTCCTAGGAGAGTTTGAAAATTTATATAAAACATAATTTTACTGCATCTATGAGTGGAATTTTGAAAAACAGAGAGACACAGTTAATATCAAAGATTAAAATGTGGTTTAATAAGATAAAAATAATTTTTGGTGAATAGTCACCTTTTACTTTTATTTACCATGGTTAAAAGTAAATTGGGTAGTTAAGGTTAAAAAAGGTATTATTATTACCCTAACTCATGTCCTGATTCTATTGGATAAGTTTAATTCGACCAAAAACGACCTTATAAATAAAATATGGCCATTTAGGTCCAGTTGGATTAGATTCAGACATTTAATATTATTTTATATAAAGAAGAGTTAAAATAGTTAAAATCAATGTTTAATAAAAAAACATTTTTATTGTAGGGTTATAAATAAGATAAATTAGACTATAAATATTTATTAGAGAGATAAAAATATTTCCTACATAATGGTATTTTATTTATAATTTTTAGACTTTAAATAATTTAATTTATTTATGACACAATGATGATGTAATAATTACCTTATTAAGGAAATGTTAACATAATTGATATTATAAACCCCATGTAAATGCAATTTGAGACTTTTTAAGAATTAAACTAATTTTATAGGTTAATATGACATATTATTATATATTTAATTAACCTAATTTGAACTAATCATTCTGTTATGATTTTCACAAAAATCAATTACCAAATTGTGTCAAAATTGAAAAAAAATAGTTTTTAAAACAAATATTATATTATTAATTGTTATTTTATTCCTAAAAATCTAATGTTCGGCCAAATGACTTATATTACGTTATATATATTAATAATGAACCACTTGGGGTTATTTTGGCTTGTTATAGTAAGTTTATTAACCATATAGTGTAAGAAAAGAAGAAGACATGGTAAAAGATAATTATTTAACATAGAGTTAAATATGAATGATAAGGTTAAAATAGTAACCTAAAATTGGATAAAATATATTTTTTGGGATTATTTAGACCCATACCCACATTATCTTTGAAATAAATCAATTTGGAGCTATTAAAAATCGAATATAACTTTATTATAAAATAATATTTTAAGTTTTCCCTAAGGTGCCCCTCTCCTCCCTTATAAAAGGGAACATCCTCCCTCTCCTCCTCACGCCACTTTGAGCCTTAAGGTTTGGCCAAACCCTGCCCATTTCCCCTCTCAACTTCCCTAGATACATCCAAGATATCCCGGTCCTCTTCAAATACCATCTCTAGTTCCCTAATAAGAGGTTTAGAAGAGGCGCTTCAAAGAAGAGGTAATGTCCGTTACAGATTCTTTCAACTTTATTTCTTCTTATAAGTTCTCTTATTTAGTTATTTAATTATGAAATAATAACATCAGTATCACTCATATAATTATATGTTATTATAAATATGAAACAACCTTATTTCACCTACTATTTATCCTATGGAAAATTAAATCACTGCGCGTGCGTACGTACGGAATACCGTCTCCACGCCGTGGTGTAATCTGTTTTCCACCACCACCTTACATGGATGGGTATAATGGTGTAAAGAATACCTATATAGGATTATTTTAATGTGATATTGATTCTGAAATAGTATACATACAATTCAATACAATTCCACGATCATGGGAACGATATCATCACTCGTGCTTACATACGGCTTACCGTCTCCACGATGTGATGCGACTCGTTCTACATGATCTTAAATGATTAATGATTATATAAATGAATTTAATGAATAAACATGATATATATTATGCTAATACAATTCTGGAAATGAGGTATCAATAACCTAAAAAGAATAATAATGATTTATTCGACAAAACACGCATAAGAACAAAAAGAAATAAACACCCGAATAACAAGTAACAATGAAATATTACAAATAAGAAGCTAAGACTATGACCATATATGATATCATAACAATGTGTACAATTCTGGAATAAGTCAATAACATTATTTAAATCATTATACAGGATGGTCGAACACGTACGAAGCAAATCATACCTATGGCAAGGGAAAATCTGGCAATCTCATTTTTATCCGAGATTGTTTATACTTCAGAATTTACTGGGGAATATTTATCATCCAAATCCATGTTTCCTCAATATTTAATATTATTTCTATCCTAATAAAAAAAATTTAACCCTATTTTACCCATTGGTATGTTTTTAGTAAAAGATATGAAAGAAATATTTTGTCGTTTTTAGTACGAGGTACTTTTTGACTATTCTGGCCGAAGTACGAGAAGAATGTTTTTTAACTTATACGGCATGAATTTATTTTTATGATTTCATAGAACACAAATTCCATGTAGATTATTTTACAAGTTTTCATGTTTATTTTTAATCAACTTCTTTTAGTTTAAAATTTTATAACATGTTAGGAAAGGAAAAATGTTATTGAAGTAGAAAGGAAATTTTCCTCAAGAATAGAGTTGAAGTGTTTTATCCAAATTATTTTCCATCTATGATACTATAGGGTTATGTTTTTGTCCATATTTTTACATTGATTTGATTATGTTATTATGGAATTAATTTTATGATGTCCTTTTATCTTTCACAGATTATGTTATGATGTCATGATGTTTAAGAATCCCATTTTTATTACATGGGTTATGCTATGATATATGATTTATGATTTTGTGGAAAACATAAGAATGGTATCAATATGAGATTTGTGGGACCTATATATCCCTCCGATGCATTTGGGAAATGATTTATATCCATGGGATTAGACATGGCTGGAACGAAAAGTTAATCCGGTTTAGTGATAGAGGACTGAAACGGGGAGTGAACTCTGCTAAGAAATGGACTTTGTCTGCTAGGAGAGTCTTGGCAATGAGTCTTGACTTCTAAGAAATGATTCTCTATGATTATGTGTGTATTCCATAATGTTTCATGTTTTAATTTATGATTATTGGGATTACATTTCACTACTATTATTTATCTGATGTTATGAATTTATGATCTCTTTTTCCGGTTAATATTTCCAAAATGTTTTGTTATTATGAATATGATGTGATTCATATTTATTTTTTTTACCCTTACTGAAAATTTGAGCTCACCCATTTGTATTTTTTCTCTTCCCCAGGTTAATAAGAAGGGTATTATGTAAGATATGTCAAAAGGGACTCTAGATATGCTAAAATAAAAGGGATATAATGTAGATGATTTATGAACCTATTGTTTATGTTTCGTAGTTTCTAATGAAACTATTCCTATACGTTCTTTTCATTGTTTTGTTATATGTTTTAACAAGTGAGCTACAATTTTGAAGTATTAACAATGTATGTAAATTATTGGGTCATTATAGTTTGTATCAGAGGAATGGTATAGTCATCCTTTGGAAACTATGATGTGAAATCATTAGTAAGAACCCAGAGGATGAGTCTAAGTATAGAACGAAATATTAGTTTTTTAGAAATGGCCATGTGTAACCTATGATAAGATCTTAAGTGTGAAATTTTATTCTTGATTATCTGGTTTCACACTATGTTTATTGGTTTTTGTCAATGGCTGGAACCCAAAGGAACTGTGTCAATGTTGAATGCGATGGGAAATGCAATGATTGTCCCCCTGAGCAACCAAACAATATGGGATATGGAATGAAAAATCGTGTGGCCATGCTCACACAAATTTCTCAAGCTATGAATCATGCAGGACTTCAAAAAGAGAAAAGGAAGGAGCAACATTCTATTGAATCCTTCATGAGGCAGTGTCACCTTCATTCTATGGGTCTACCGATCCATTAGTGGCTGAACAATGGATCAGTACCACTGAAAAGTTATTTTCAGTTCTTCATTGTTCTGAACATGATAAAGTCATCTTAGCATTATATCATTTGGAATGTGAAGCTGATCAATGGTGGAATCTTATCATGAATATGAGTCCAAGAGGTGAAATTGAGTTTATAGAATGGGACAAGTTCAAGAACATATTTTTCAATAAGTACATCCCTCGTATTCTTCGAACAAATATGGTGATGGATTTTCTTGAACTGAAGAAAAAGGATAATGAATTTTTTGGCACCTATGAATAAAAGTTTAAATTACTTGCAAGGTACGCTTCTGGGATTATTATCCAACATGAGAGTAAGATCGATTAATTCTTTGGTGGCTTAAAACCAAGTCTTCGATGGGCGTTATCCATAAGGGACTTCAATAGCTACGAAGAAATCATTCGATGTGATCTCATGGTAGAGATGGATATTGGAGTAACCCATCAGTTATATGTGTTTGATAAGAAGGGGAAAATTGAATTCAAAGGGAAATATAAAGGCCACACTGAAAAGAAGACGAGTTTTCCCATATGTTCAGAGTGTGGAATGAAACATGGAGGGAGTTGTCTTAAAGGGAAAAGTACATGTTTCAAATGTGGAAAGGAATGTCATTGGGAATTTGAATTCCATAATGATGGAAATAAGATTTCTAGTGATGCAAGAAAAGAAAAGGATACACAGAGTGCACCACCTACAATTCAATGTTACAAGTGCAAGAAAATGGGGAATTATGACAATCAATGACCTATTATAAGGGTTTTTGACGATGATAGACGTCAAAAAACTCATAAGGCCAAAGACAAAGGAAAGTCACATGAAATTTATTTCAGCGATGTGGAGTATGATAATAAAGTGGTGAAATGTACACTTACCATCCACTCTAAAGTAGCTAAATAATTATTTTATTCTATATCCACACACTCTTTTACTTCTGAATTATTTTCTAAGGGTATCGCCATATTACCTCAGTATTTAGATATTCAGTTGGCTGTACAACCCCTAATGGCACAACAGTCACATCAAAAGATTTCAATTCTTCTCTAATTGATGTTTGTGGGAAAGTGCTCCCTGCAAATCTTGTGATCTTTCCTACAATGTAATTTGGTGTGATTCTTGGAAAGGACTGGCTTTCTTTATATGGAGCTCATATCAATTTCCAAATAAGGGAAGTCACATTTCATATTCCAGATCAATATATGATCATCTATTGATGCAAGGATGAACATAACTTTCCAGTGGAAATTACATCCATTTTATGGGTCTTGATTCCACTAAATGAAGGTTATTCATGTCAAATGGTTGGAGAGAAACTCACGATTAAGAATATGCCCATTGTACGTGAGTTTAATGATGTCTTTCTGGAGGAATTTCCTTGTCTTCCACCATACCGTGAAGTTGAGTTTTCAATAGAACTCGTACTGGGTGCTTTTCCTATTTCAAATACACCTTATAGAATGGACCCAATTGAGTTGTAGGAATTGGAGAAGCAACTCCAAGAGAATCTTGATAAGTGATTCATACGCCCTAGTGTGTCACCTTGGGGAGAACCAATTCTATTTGTTAAGAAGAAAGATGGATCAATGAATCTCTATATTGATTATCGAGAACTTAACAAGATCACTATTAAGACCAAATATCCTCTCCCATGTATTGATGAAATATTTGACCAACTACACAGAGATCAATACTTTTCCAAGATTGATCTTCATTTAGGGTATCATGAATTAAGGGTCAAAAGGGAGGATATACCAAATACAGATTTCCGTTCAAATTATGGACATTATGAATTTATAGTGATGCCATTTGTTCTTACTAATTCTCATACTATCTTCATGGATCTAATGAATAGAGTCTTTAGAGACTATCTTGATCAGTTTGTGGTAGTCTTTATAGATGATATTCTTGTCTATTCAAAGAGTAAGGAAGAACATGGAGATCACTTGATAATTTTATTAAATACCCTGAGGAAGGAGAATCTTTATAAAAAATTTACCAAGTGTGAATTTTGGATTCAAAAAGTTTCATTTTTGAGTCACATAATCTCAAAAGAGGGGATATCTATGGATCCAGCAAAAATAGAGGTTATCAAAAGATGGTCGAGAACAACCACAGTAACTGAAATCCGATGTTTTCTTGGTTTGCCTGGATATTATCAACATTTTGTGAATGATTTTTCACAATTATCTAATACACTCACCAGGTTGACTCGAAAAGGAGTAAAGTTCATTTAGACGAAGGAGTGTGAATAGAATTTCAAGGAGTTAAAAAGAAAGGTATCCAATGCACCTGTGTGCACAATTCCTTGTAGTGGAGAAAGGCTTGTGATTTATAGTGATGCATCCAAGAAGGGACTGGGGTGTGTTCATGTATTCTCATTCACTTCCACTACTTGACACATTATATAGAACAACTTGTTTTACATTAAATTAACAACTAATCATTTTTCATATTCATCACATTATTCATTTCAACATTTTTTTACATATAATAAATTAAATTATTTTAATACTAATTTAATTATTTCCTTCATATTGTATATTATGTTGAAACTATTTTTTCATCCACTAATAAACCCTTTCACCTCGACATCAACTACCCCTAACACATTTCATCAATTGAAATAATAACCTAACCATACCCAAAAACATCTTATCCCTTTCCATAGAGACCGTTCAAAACCACTATCACAACCACAACATGACATCACACTGAATTCCAAACATATTTACACAATATATATTAATTCCCCTCAATGTACACTAGTAATAATCATATTAGAACAATAGAAAAAATAATAGTCATTTTAGAGAACAACATGAAATGACCCTTACAATTCATAATTCTATATAACATTAATTTTAAATTCATAAACTGTAAAAAAAATATAAATATCTAGATTTCCATTATAATGAATTAAGACCATAATTATGTGTATAATTGATTAGATATGTGATATGGAAGAGTATAAAAAATAATTTGACTCCTTGAATAAATATACCAAATCATTAAAATATATCATATCAACAATAACATGAAATTCACATAAAGCGCATGTGAAAAGGTACACGTGGAATGAAACCTTTTCAACAAAATATCTAATTCACACTTAAATATAAAGATAAAATTCTTCAATCACATACCCTGATATAATATTTTATTAAATCTACATAAGTATTGTGAATAAATGATAGTAAAACCATACCAAATGTGAAACAATCCACCAAAAAACATAACCATGTTAAATATCCATTAAAATCCTGAACAAAATAAATAATTAAAACCAATGTAATCCAATAGGTATAACATCCATTATGAAAATTAAAATTTATAATTCAAAAAAAGGAGAAAATAGGGAGGGATGGATCATTGGATCAAATGTGGAATGACTGAATGAATTTGTAACACCCCGAGCTCCCACGATACGCTTCTCATTCAATAATGCAATAGCTTGCATTGTACGCAACTTCGAGCTCTAAAACACCGCGACTAATCAAAGTAGCCGTTATGAATAGTAATAAACAATTTTTAAAATTATAGAAATTTTCTATTTCAAAATGGACTTCATTTTTGTATTCGTAATATCGAAATTATCCAAAGTTGAATTTTTTGTAATTTTCTGAGAACTTCAAAATTTTTATGAATAGTGAAAAATACTTAAAACAACTTTTTTAATCAAAATACATTATTGTGATAAATTATACTATTTAGTGGTTTTAAGGTATAATTAGAATATATTTTTAATATTTTATCCAATGGTGGTCATTAGAATTAATTTAACATTAAAATTGGACATAAACAATTGTCAATCATTTGATATAAATTGTTTCTTAAAAACACGCTATTTGTTGTGACAGCGGGAATTAATTATAAAATTAATTAATGCAACTTATATGATTTGAATTTTGTAAAATAGACATCATTTTTGAATTCGGAATATCAATTATAGCTTAGGGTGAAATTTTGGCATTGTTCTGAAAAACTTCAATTTTTGATGAATAGTGAAACCACTAAGTGGTAGTTAAATAACTGATTTTTCATTTAAATGGAATATTACCACTTCTGTGATTTTATTTTCAAAAATCCAACATACATGGTTGTCATTAAGAAGTAAAATGTGGTTCAATGAGATTAAAATAATTTTTGGTGAATAGTAACTTTTAAGTTCTTAATCGCGATTAGAGGTAATTAGTGTAGTTTAAGGTACAAATAATGTTTTAATAATATGATATGAGCATGAAACTTTTCCTACTCCTATTGGATGAGTCATGGACGAGCAAGAAAACCCATGGGTCAACTTGGGGATCCCATGGAGCCACTTTAGTTGGAAAATTACATTAATATATATTTATTTAATGTTAAAATTAAATTGACACAAACATGAGTTGTTTTACTAAAACAGTTTTTAAGTGGGGTTACACAAGTCCAAATTTGACTATAAATATTCATTAGAAAGATAAAAAGATTTCTTACATCATAGTATTTTTTTTTATAATTTTTAGACATTATATAAATTAAATTATTTATGACATCATTATGATGCAGCGATGACCTCATTATTTAACGATTTTAATAAAATGAGAAGATAATGCAAAACACAAGGCATAAACTTGTCCAAATCCTATTGGATGAGGAGATTTCGAACCCCTATCACCTTAGCCACGACTTATATAAGTTTGGGACCTTTAGAATCCGAAAATCATTGTGTAATAATGTAACATTTCAATCTTTCCAAAAGAGCCCCTCCTCTCCACTTATAGAAGGCCCCCACCTCTCCCACCTTATTCACACCTTCAAGCCATTTGGCTCGGCCAACATCTGCCCAAATACTATCCCAACATCCCTATATTACTCCTAGAAGCCTCAATTTGGGAAGAACTCTTCCCAAGGAAGCCTTTGGCTCAAATCAAAAAGAGTTACCCGATTTTGAGGTAATGTCTTCTCTAATGTTGTTTTGGTTTATTTTTCTTCTCCAACCCCATAAACTCTTTTTATTCATTTATTTTGTAACAACACCAGTATCCTCAATATACTAGTATGTTGTTATAAGAATTATTCGAGCTACACTTACACACACATACATCTAATGGTTAATGAACATACAGTTTCTGTGGATGGCGAATTTCTGCCTCACGAAACGATGATTGTTCAACACTCATATAACACCTTCAAAGGTGGCCATTAAGATGTCACTATTTTTATATATGATATATAATATGTTTATGTTTTACTTATGCTTCTGTATTTCTCATTTATGGAATACTTTCGGATTTCTATTATGGGTAAAACGCGATAATTTCATTTTAGGAAGTGCGGACTACCGCCCCCTCAAAGTGATGTGAATCGTTAATACCATATGTGGGATGTATAAAGGATGGAGTAAATGATATTATATATGATATTATACTGTAACTATATTATACCTTTATATAATTATTATTTCATTTCATTAAATATGAAATATAAATGAAAGTAGCGTTCATGCGTACGTACGGCTTACCGTCTCCATTAACGGTGCATTTCATTTCTTACCTCTAAATGTTATGTAATATTATAAATGAATGTATATACTGGATATATATGACATATATGACATCTAAATCATGAATATATTTCTGGAGATAATGGATATTCTACCACATAAACAACTTGTAATTATAAGAAGTTTATTGTTGACTCAAGTACCAAAGATCGACAAAACGACCGTTATTAACTTAAATAATTATATAATGATATAAAAAGGATAATGAAATTGAAAATGGTTCTTAATAAGGTAGATATTAACTCTAGTTTATTATTCAGGAGGTTAAAGAACGGTTGAGTCAAGTCGGACACAAGGTAAGGGAATTTCTTAACCCAACTTCCATTCTTTGGGTTAATCTCCTACTTTCAAATTATTTCATGATATTATTATGTATTATTCTGTATTTTTACTTTCTTTATGTGTACCTATAGTGAATACACATAATAGATCTATTTTATTTTAAAAATAATTTTTTTAAGGACATCGTCCCAATCTCCTTTCATTGAGGCATATTTGGTTTTATACACAACTTTCTTTTATACGGTGTATAAACCCGTTTGACTTTTACGTTTATTCAAAAGGAATCGTTTTTATACGAAGCGTTTTGCTAAATGACAAAAGGGAATGTTTTTCTTTCCGTACTTATGTGGCGACAACGACTTCTCTGCCGCCGTGACCATTATTTGAGTTTCGACTTCCTCTACAAGCCATCATTTTTTTTAATGAAAATTAAATACAATGTTTTAACTTTCTTTTATTTTGGTATTGAAAATGGTTTTGAAATAGTTTTTGTTATATAAATGTGTTGTATTGATATCTTGTGATTGAAATGTGGAAATTGTATGTTTCCTTTATGAATGTTTTATGTGATACGATTATGTTATGGTTTATGATATGTTTAAACCTATTCATATGAGGAATGTATTGGACTTAATAAGTGATGGGTGGAGCCCGCTATAGCTCCTCGATGCATCGGTAGGTCTCATGAGACAACTAGACGTGGAATTGGCCGAGGTCCTTTCCCAATTTGATTTATGGTTTTGGCCGAGGCCTTAATCATTTTAGACATCTTGGTCGAGGCCTTGACAAAGTGTTTCAGAATGTCCGGCATTATACATTCCCTCATTATGAAAGTGGTTATTGATATTGCATGTGATTATTCGATCAGTAGAATATCCATGTGAATAAGTGAATGGCATTATCTCATTTTACTTTTTCCATATTATATTGATGTTCACGTTTAAAAGGCTTTTGTTTTAGTTATACATTGCCTTAAATTTTTATGTTTATTTATGAAAGCTTCCGCAATATTGTTATCCTTACTGAGCATCTGAGCTCACCCCTTTCAATGTTTTAATATTTTCCAGGATGTGAAGAAGTATTTTATGAATGACCTGCAGGGATAGTTAGAAGAGGATATGAGTGTGGACTATGAAGACTTTGTTATTAGTTTTTCACATTATGATGTAATGTAAGACTTATGAATGTATCTAGTGTTTCCAAGGCTACTAAACTAATCGGTCTTTCGAGACTTGATCTTTTGTGATCATGCCAATGTTATGAAGTAATGCACCGACTCTGGGTAGCTGGGGTCGGGGCGTTACAGTTGGTATCAGAGGCAGTTTAATACTAACCTTGGAAGATAGATTTAGATAAACTCTGATTAGAGCACATAGCCCAAAGATATACTTTGAGGATTAGTATAGAAGAACATCCTAGAATTTTGGTATTATAGAGATGTTATGAGTTTTCCGAGCAATACATCCCTGTCTGGATACGAGCAGGTAGAGGTGGCTCTGGAACAAATGTACCTAGGGGTAAAACCCGAAAACACCGCTTTGAGCTAGACTCGAATGGGAACTGGTGCACGACAACGGGCCTTGCTGCACTCTTGGTTACGACACTCCCGAGGGATATGCTTAGGATAATTCTCATTTTATTTACAAACCACTATGAAGGGTTATGAGTATATACTTCCTCAAAGAAAACATTTCTTTTTATGATTATGGATTATATCCATAAATAGTTCAATTTATGTAAAGTGTTTAACAAGTATGGAATTATGTATTTTGATTCATAAACTAATATAGTTTATGCCATTGTTTAGAAATGGCGCCTAGTGGAAGGAATGGAAACCGTATCAATGCACGAACTCCGTGTAGGGATTGCCCTCCTGCTCAAGATAATTATTGTGGATCTGGAGATACAACTGGTGCGGATCAACTTATTACCATACTGGGACAACTCACTCAGGTTATGAATAATAACCTTACTCGTATAGAGCACCCTGATCCGCAACGTGGAGGATCAATGATAGACCGTTTCATGACGCAACAACCACCAACCTCTAATGGGAGTACAAATCCTATAGTAGCTGAGCAATGGATAAATTCTTTAGAGAAAATATTCCATGCCTTGGGGAGTAGTGAAAGGGAGAAGGTTGTCATGGAAGTTTACCACCACACTAGAGATGCCGATCAGTGGTGGTCGCTGATTCAAAACACAAAGGAAGATGATGACATATCGAATATGGAATGGAGGGAGTTCAAAGAGCTTTTCATAGAAAAATACTTTCCTCGTGACCATCGAGCAGATATGGAAAGGCAATTTCTGAGTTTGAGGCAGAAGGAGGATGAGAATGTCGCAAAGTATGAGGCTAACTTTACACGGTTAGCGAGGCATGTTGCCGATTATATACGTAACCCAAGGAGTAAGATTGATCATTTCTTTGATGGGTTAAAACCATTTCTCCGTCGAGCTTTAGTATCACAATCCTTCTCATCATACGAAGATATTGTCTCGTGTGCTATCAAGACAGAAAAGGAATTCTCTAAGTCTTATGACAACAAAGTAAAGCAAGAGAAGAAGAGAACGGTGGAACAATAGACAGATAAAGGGAAAAAGGGAAAGAAGGATTTTCCATTATGTGATAATTGTGGGAAGAATCACCCTGGTACTTGCCTAAAAGGAATGGGAGTTTGTTATAAATGTGGAGAAAAGGGTCACCAGGCTCGTGATTGCAAGGGAAAGAAAGAGGCGGTCAAAGTTGAATGCTACAATTGTAGAGAAATGGGTCATTATGCAAATGAATGCCCTAAGCGTCAGGGAAACTTACCTCAAAAAAGGCCAAGGGATCAAGGACAATCTTATGCTGTTACTAAAGTTGAAGCAGAATAACTAATGTATTGGTGCTTTTGGACTCATGGATTATATTCTGGTTATTAGAGTAATGTGATATATATATATAAGGATTGTACTGCAGTACTTGTTGATTTCAGTAAGGTTTTAATATGATGAAGGTAATTATATTTTTAGTATGTGACAATAAGAGAGACTTTACTTTGTTTAGGGAATATGATAAATTGATTTTGGAATTAAGAGACCTTTTAGAGAAAGTCTTGACAGAGGTATTTTGGATAACTATAATGGTTGGATTGGATTAAGTTGATCTTTGGATAGCATTGTTTAAGGTAAAAAAAATTTATGAAGATTATTTTTGGAATATTATGATACTATAGTTTTAGGAAAAGGACAACCTGCAGGGTGGGGCATAACCCGTCGCGTCGGACAAAGGTGCAGGAATCGAACCCACAACCATAGTGCGACAGACCTTTATTTCCTACCACTAGCCTACAGGAATTCCCTGGTTATTACGTAATAATTTTACTAATCTAAATGGTATGTGTTAACATTTGGAACCTTATACAATTAAAATAAGTATAATATTTTTTAGTTCTATTATCTTTTTGAGTGAGAGATGAGTTCAAGGTTGAAACTCTAATTGTCAAGCATAAATATATACATACCTATCTCTTATTCAATGAATAAAGTAATTCTTAAACTTTAGTAAAGGGATATTAAAACAAAAAAAATGTGTTATCCTAATACCGTATGTCTTGTTGAACTGATGATATTTTAAATCAACATAGATTGAAGGCTTTGAGGCCCTCAATTTTACAGTTGATCGTGATTGATGACCTCAATCACTCCCTACAAATATTTACGTTTTTCCTCTAATTATATGTCTCTAATTGCCACCAATGTTCTCCTAATCGAGATCATAATTGGGTGGTGACTTTTTCATTTCCCTTTCCCTCTTATTAAGGCTAAATTTTATCAACCTTATTTTCGATGTGGGTTTTCCTCAAAGGTATTTTCTCTTTTCAACATTTTATTTTCAAAGAAAAATTTCAAATTGCGAGGACACAATTTATTGAAGGAGGGGAGAATGTAACACCCCGAGCTTCCACGATACGCTTCTCATTCAATAATGCAATAGTTTGCATTGTACGCAATTTCGAGCTCTAAAACACCACGACTAATCAAAGTAGCCGTTATGAATAGTAATAACCACTTTTTAAAATTATAGAAATTTTATATTTCAAAATGGACTTCATTTTTGTATTCGTAATATCGAAATTATCCAAAGTTGAATTTTATGTAATTTTCTGAGAAATTCAAAATTTTTATGAATAGTGAAAAATACTTAAAACAGCTTTTTTAATCAAAATAATTTATTGTGATAAATTATACTATTTAGTGGTTTTAAGGTATAATTAGAATATATTTTTACTATTTTACCCAATGGTGGTCATTAGAATTAATTTAACATTAAAATTGGACATAAACAATTGTCAATCTTTTGATATAAATTGTTTCTTAAAAACACTCTATTTGTTGTGACAATAGAAATTAATTATAAAATTAATTAATGAAACTTATATGATTGTAATTTTGTAAAATAGACATCATTTTTGAATTCGGAATATCAATTATAGCTTAGGGTGAAATTTTGGCATTGTTCTGAAAAACTTCAATTTTTGATGAATAGTGAAACCACTATGTGGTAGTTAAATAACTGATTTTTCATTTAAATGGAATATTAACTCTTCTGTGATTTGATTTTCAAAAATCCGACATACATGGTTTTCATTAATAACTAAAATGTGGTTCAATGAGATTAAAATAATTTTTTGGTGAATAGTAACTTTTAAGTTCATAATCGCGATTAGAGGTAATTAGTGTAGTTTAAGGTACAAATAATGTTTTAATAATATGAGATGAGCATGACACTTGTCCTACTCCTATTGGATGAGTCATGGCCGACCAAGACAACCCATGGGTCAACTTGGGGACCCCATGGAGCCACTTTAGTTGGAAAATGACATTAATATATATTTATTTAATGTTAAAATTAAATTGACACAAACATGAGTTGTTTTACTAATACAGTTTTTAAGTGGGGTTACACAAGTCCACATTTTTACTATAAATATTCATTAGAAAGCTAAAAATATTTCTTACATCATAGTATTTTTTTTATAATTTTTAGACATTAAATAAATTAAATTATTTATGACATCATTATGATGCAGCGATGACCTCATTATTTAACGATTTTAATAAAATGAGATAATAATGCAAAATCAAAGGCTTAAACTTGTCCAAAGCCTATTGGATGAGGATATTTCGAACCCTTATCACCTTATCCACGAATTATATAAGTGTGGGACCTTTAGAATCCGAAAAGAATTGTGTAATAATGTAACATTTCAATCTTTCCAAAAGAACCCCTCCTCTCCACTTATAAAAGGCCCCCACCTCTCCCACCTTATTCACACCTTCAAGCCATTTGGATCGGCCAACCTCTACCCAAATACTCTCCCAACATCCCTCTCTTACTCCTAGAAGCCTAACTTTGGGCAGAAATCTTCCCAAGGAAGCCTTTGGCGCAAATCAAAAAGAGTTACCCGATTTTGAGATAATGTCTTCTCTAATGTTGTTTTGGTTTATTTTTCTTCTCCAACCCCCTAAACTCTTTTTATTCATTTATTTTTAACAACACCAGTATCCTCAATATACTAGTATGTTGTTATAAGAAGGATTCGAGCTACACTTACAGACACATACATCTAATGGTTAATGAACATACGGTTTCTGTGGATGAGGAATTTCTGCCTCACGAAACGATGATTGTTCAACACTCATATAACACCTTCAAAGGTGGCCATTAAGATGCCAATATTTTTATATATGATATATAATATGTTTATGTTTTACTTATGCTTCTGTATTTCTCATTTATGTCATACTTTATGATTTCCATTATAGGTAAAACACGATAATTTCATTTTAGGAAGTGCGGACCACCGCCCCCTCAAAGTGATGTGAATCGTTAATGCCATATGTGGGATGTATAAAGGATGGAGTAAATGATATTATATATGATATTATACTGAAACTATATTATACCTTTATATAATTATGATTTAATTCCATTAATTATGAAATAGAAATGAAAGTAGCGTTCATGCGTACGTACGGCTTACCGTCTCCATGAACGGTGCATTTCATTTCTTACCTCTAAATGTTACGTAATATTATAAATGAATGTATATACTGGATATATATGACATATATGACATCTAAATAATGAATATCATTCTTGATATAATGGATATTCTACCACATAAACAACTTGTAATTATAAGAATTTTATTGTTGACTCAAGTACCAAAGATCGACAAAACGACCGTTATAAACTTAAATAATTAAATAATGATATAAAAAGGATAATGAAATTGATAATGGTTCTTAATGAGGTAGATATTAACTCTAGTTTATTATTCAGGAGGTTATAGAACGGTTGAGTCAAGTCAGACACAAGGTAAGGGAATTTCTTAACCCAACTTCCATTCTTTGGGTTAATCTCCTACTTTCAAATTATTTCATGATATTATTATGTATTATTCTGTATTTTTACTTTCATTATGTGTACCTATAGTGAATACACATAATAGATCTATTTTATTTTAAAAATAATCTTTTTAAGGACTTTGTCCCAATCTCCTTTCATTGAGGCATATTTGGTTTTATACACAACTTTATTTTATAAGGTGTATAAACCCGTTTGACTTTTATGTTTAGTCAAAAGGAATCTTTTTTATACGAAGCGTTTTGGTAAATGACAAAAGGGAATGTTTTTCTTTTCGTACTTATGCGGCGACAATGACTTCTCTGCCGCCGTGACCATTATTTGAGTTTCGGATTCCACTACAACCCATCATTTTTTTAATGAAAAATAAATACAATGTTTTAACTTTCTTTTATTTTGGTATTGAAAATGGTTTTGAAATAGTTTTTATTATATCAATGTGTTGTATTGATATCTTGTGATTGAAATGTGGAAATTTTATGTTTCCTTTATGCATATTTAATGTGATAAGATTATGTTATGGTTTATGATATGTTTAAACCTATTCATATGAGGAATGTATTGGACTTAATAAGTGACGGGTGGAGCCCGCTATAGCCTCTCGATGCATCGGTAGGTCTCATGAGACAACTAGACGTGGAATTGGCCGAGGCCCTTTCCCAATTTGATTTATGGTTTTGGCCGAGGCCTTAATCATTTGAGACATCTTGGCCGAGGCCTTAATCATTTTTGACATCTTGTCCGAGGCCTTGACAAAGTGTTTTAGAATGTCCGGCATTATACATTCCCTCATTATGAAAGTGGTTATTGATATTGCATGTGATTATTCGATCAGTAGAATATCCATGTAAAGAAGTGAATGGCATTATCTCATTTTACTTTTGCCATATTATGTAGATGTTCAAGTTTAAAAGGCTTTTGTTTTAGTTATACATTTCCTTAAATTTTTATGTTTATTTATGAAAGCTTCCGCAATATTGTTATCCTTACTGAGCATCTGAGCTCACCCCTTTCAATGTTTTAATATTTTCCAGGATGTGAAGAAGTATTTTATGAATGACCTGCAGGGATAGTCAGAAGAGGATATGGGTGTGGACTATGAAGACTTTGTTATTAGGTTTTCACTTTATGATGTAATGTAAGACTTATGAATGTATCTAGTGTTTCCAAGGCTACTAAACTAATCGGTCTTTCGAGACTTGATCTTTTGTGATCATGCCAATGTTACGAAGTAATGCACTGACTCTGGGTAGCTGGGGTCGGGGCGTTACAGCATTAAAGTGTTTACAAATAATAATTGGGATTCAATAGAGAACCAAGTGAAGTATACTAACTATAGAGGTGTTTAAGATGGGTTTCAAATTTTTACTAGGGATATAGGATTACATTTATTTGTAAGAAAACATAGGTGATCATCAAAAGATTCAATTATATGGAAAATAAGACATGGTGGGTTGGTCAAAGATATATGTGAAATTAATTTTATATATAACTTTTATTTATACCTATAAAACACATCTATTACTTCTTTCTTAATAAATATATTGATCAGATTCGTAGCATGAGTGAACCTAAAATGGTATTCTTGGTTTAAAATCATGAAATACCATGCATAAGAACACCAATTTCCATGAAAAAACACATCAATGGCCACAAAAAAAGTTAATTTTCCCCTTTACAATTTATCATAGTTTCTTCATAATAAGTTCACAGTCTTTTTTCAAATAAAATATCTTTCCATAATGGATTAAAATCTCACCATGGAAGAGAATCACAATAAAATGAGGATTTTATACCCCAATATCTTAAAAACATATACTAACTCAAAATAAGAAAATCACACAATGGTTTATTAGAGCACCAAATTTGGCAAACAAAAACATTATTTGTCAGAAAAAACATCTCAAAACACCTTAAATTATACGGTATTGGCCTACATCATGCTAAAACACATTTTATGACTTTTATGTCATTTATAATCATCATCTGGACACATCTCATCTACCCAAGAAACATTTTTTAGAGTCAATGATTATTACAACCTCTATTAGGGAAGTAAATAAGAATGCACTTATCTCATTTTTGGACCAATGGAATACAGTTCTATCATATTCAAAACGTAACCAAAAAAATCAATGCCACATTAAAGAGGAAATTATTTAATTGAATCATTTATTTTCAATAATAAAATAAATAACTGTGGCTTTATATATGATAAAACTATTATACAATTATTTAAATATTAATATATAAAGATATATTTGACCCTAAATGAACTTCTTATATTAATTCATTCATAGTTCTTCTAGTTATAAACTCTTATTTCAACCCTTTCCATTGTCCAATATGTGTAACTGTGTATTCGGTTCACATAGTACTACTATCTAGAAAATTAATGAGACCAACAAAAGCCAAAGTGAATAAATTTTTTAATTTATAATTTGAATAAAGAGATTCCTAAATGATTAAATTTTCTCAAAATAACTCTCAAATGATAGAAATAAAAAATGGATTGAATATAAACAATTATTATGAAAAAATGATGATAATAAAAAATTTATTTTCCTCATATTTAACTCACTTTATTACATGTGATTTGAATTTTGAAATATGAATATGACAAAACAAGAATCATATAAAAGAATAAATTTATGATAATGAGTAAATAAAAATATGATGACTATATATATCATTCAAATCGTATAACTATATAATACATATTAATAATCATATAAAAAGAATAGGATATAAAACTATAATTCATAAATTTATATGAATTTTTTCCCATTAGATCATTAATAATTTTATATTTTCTCAATTGAAAGGAGTTATAGATGAAAAATTGGAAATTTATATTCATGGGAGATAAATAAAAATTATATAAAACCCATTTTAATAGTTACTTATATATATATATTATAATGTCTGAATATAAAACTTTATAATTTCCTATCATTTCATTTTAAACTATGTGGAAATCAATTTTTGTGATTTTATCATGTTGATGGAAAATATTTTTGTTATTTTTTCAAGTATTTTATCCTTCAATTATACGGGAATTATCTATGTTTTGATTTACCTTCTTGGGTTATATCATTCATGTATTTTTAGTGATTAACTTATTCAAATAGAATAATTTTAATAAACATTGATGTTTTCTTTTGGCCTTTATATACCATCTACAAACTCCTTTAACATTACATATGGATAATATTCAACTTTTTTATGTGTCCTTAGATCATGAACATCACGAAGACACTATCTTTGGAAAAAAATGAAACTCTTTAACATATTTTATATTCATAATAATTATCTTGTTGTATAGATTGTTTTTAGGTGATATTCCTCATTAGAGTTAAAACCTTGAGTAATAGTATGTGAAAAATAGCTCTTCAATTGACATCCTTGATTATGTTTCAATTACTATATTAATATCATAATAAGTTGAATCCTTATGTAAAAATATTCATTGAAACTACAACTCAATAGATAGTCAATGATATTGTGATATTATACAAGATGATTTAATCAAAATACATTTCTCTATTTTGTGACATCTGATTCTCCTAATATTCTCACATTAGTGTTCACTTTATGAGATCCCATTGTAAATGAGTCTTTGTATTTTTTAATTTTATTATTGTTTAATGAATGATTAAATAATCCCTAAATTTCACTCAAAATAATTAAATCAATATTATTTATAATTAAAACCACCCATTTTAAATGATCAATCATGTAGTTCAAATTTCATGAACGACTTAACCAATCTATATATATATATATAACTACGTAGTTGGACATTTACCCTCATGTATAGTTTGTAAAAACAATATTTTTGGTAATGTTCATCATTATTCATTAAATTTATAGTTATTAAAAACATTACGTTAAATATAAAATTAAATTTGTGGTTCAATCATAAAAATAAATGCTCAAAATTGAAAATAAATTAATAAAACAAAATAACTATCTAAATTTGTTAATTCATCCAAATTAATAAGAAACATATAAAAAACTTGATGAATGAATAATTTATATGAAGATTATAAAGTTTTTATTCCATTATATATAGATATAATCACTTTGTTTTCCCCATTAATGTTTTCGAATATTGTAATTAATTTTTTATATTTGGCACTGAGTTTGTGTGGTATTCCTCAACCTAGGAGGATCAGTTTTGATATAATTAAAATATTAAATATATTATATAACTCTTACACACATTATCTTTGAAATAATGATATTACCCCCACAGAAAGTCTCAGATCCTAAATATGGACCTCCATTAAATCTAAAATGTGGGATTTCCTCTAGTTGTAATGAAATCATTGGGAACCTTGTGTATTATTCTTTAGCTCCAACATTCTCAAAATAGTGATTAATTAAATTATTATATTTATTTAACTATTATAATTATGGTTTAAACCAATAACCATTTGAAAAAAAAATGTGGTTTTTAAAATTCCAGGTGTTTTCTACATAACCTATGATATTTAGAAATGGTCATTGGATGAGGATTCTAAATTTATCAATGATAGATCGTGATTGGAAAAAATCGACCTAATTTGTGCTTTTGGATAACAACAATGTCTATTATGTGAAACATTTATTCAATAACATTTGTTCAAAATATTATAGAAAATTTTTTATTGAATTATTACCTATTCTACTATCCTAATAATATTATTAATCAACTCATCTAAAATATTTATTTAAGGGTTCATCATTTTTTAAGGTATCATCTTATCTTACTAAGACTTCCCAATAAATACTATTTGATTTTGGTTCTTTTTTTCATTATTCTAATAATAGTTGATCTAGGCCAACTAAAAAATCGAAAAGAATTGTTCCTTTAAATTTGTTTTTTTACCCTAGTTCTTCCCACACTCATCACCTATATTTTTTTGGTGGATTGACACAAACCCACTAATCGATCTTTGTGAAACTATTTTTTTAAGATGGGTTGATACTGTGGGTTTGGGATGACAATATATGGTATGATCAATGCATGATTACAATGACATGCGAATGGTGATAGATCAGAGAAGGATGTATCATACAATTCATAGTTTTTGGTGTGGCCATATAGTTCTATGATGGGAGTCAATTATCGAGTGTTGTGGTTGACCATAATCATTTACATCAATGATGAAAACATTTGGTCAACTTATGAATCCATTCTCACCTCAATGTGGATTTACATAATTTGGATGTGGATACATGTTATCTCTGATAACCATTCATCCCTTTTAGATATAGTATAGGGGGGAAATTTGTAGTATCTCATAGACCAGCCATTGTAGTTGAAAATTGTAAATGATTTCTTCCATGTGTCATAGCTGAAGAGGTATGTTCCTTATACATAACGAGATATCGATTGGGGTGAGAATGAAATTGTGGGTTGTTATACCTTTATAGTGTACTCAGTAGAGATCGAGGATCAGATGAAGAAGATCCTCCATGTGAGAGAGATTCCATGGGTTCATGTCTAGTGGGAGTTTGAGAATCCACAATATATAACTTATGATAGGGATACCTAGATGTGACCTAAGTTTCCACATTATTTTTAGTAATATTTTATTTTTTGTGGATGAAAATACTTGATGTGTTGGGATTTTAATGACTCATTTTTTACATTAATATGTATTTAATATTAATGTAAGACTTTTTTAATATATTTACCATGATAGAGTTTGATTCTAAAGCTTGTGGAGACTATGTATTTATATCATAAAAATATTAATATTATAATATCATGATTGTGTATTTTTTCTAAAATAGTGGAATGACTAATGAACAAGCTATTGGATTCAAATATTGAGATATCGATTAGTTATAGAATATGGTTTTCACCTTAGGTAGAAAATAATATTTGTGTGTCTCGGGACATAAGCTTAGGCATCATCATGTGAAGATTAATGCATAAATAATTTAATATATTTAATTAATTATTATAATTAAATCCTAAACATAATAACGTCCTATAAATCAAAGTAATATTAAACCATTGAGATATTCCTCATATCACGTGGAATCATGAGAGGGATTTAATTAGAGGAATCGTGGAAAATCAATAACGAATTGTGGATTAGAAATCTATATTTTAATCAGTGAATCTTGATCTCACCAATGACTATGACCTGACACCATTCTTCATCGTAGAACAATCTAAAACTAAGGTAAGGAAAAATTTTTCTATATTATTACATATTTGATGATTCCAAAATGAATGTACTTAATATTTTCTAAAAGATGTAAATCTAGGGAAATCAGACATTGTGGGTGGAGTATTATCATTCTGGGATTTGCGAATTGAACCTTTTAGTTTTCAATTTACACTCATCATTATAAAATAAATATATTTAGGTTATTACAAATAATACCCTAGGTTATTTACTCTAAATAGGTTTTATGAATTTTCATTTTAGTTCTTCACATGATCATTTTCTAAAATTTATTTGAATAATTGTTCAACAAATAGATGGTAATCTACTATTCCACAACCCTTTATTGGATTAATGGATCCATACTATGGATTTATTATCATGATTGATAGTATGATTGGGTAGTGATGATGATGATGAATCTTCTAGTGATAGATCACTGATAGATGACTTGTCTCATTAATATTTGGAACTGTTTTGGATGTATTGGGTTATGAAAATTCATTCCCGAGTAGTTTGGATCGTCACAATCCATCCATTGGTGATGGTATGGATCAGTTAGCCCCAGATCCTAGATTTCCATCTGATATTGGCAGCTAGATCGAAGTGGATGTACTATGGGACCAAACTCATGATCATTTTATATTTTATATAAACTTTAAGTTACCCATTGTGTAGTATAAAGAACAGAAGTTTTGTTGCACACTTCCACAAGTGGGTAGGGTATTTGAAAAAACAATCACACACTATGTTGTTACAACAAAATTTCATGTTACAAAATCCTAAAACTCGTCTTGTTCCATTCATGTTGATGGGAATAAACATGATCATGTAGATGTGAATGGTTAAAACTTAATGGAACACATGCATAGTCAAACATGGATAGGATACTTACAAACATCAATGTACACATGCATGACCAGTGTACATGGGAATGTTTAGAGCACACAGTCTTAGGAAGATTACAGACACTAAGTACTTCTAAACCTCTACAAATAATTTACCCTAAAAAGATATTTGGTGTATATGTTTAAGTACATATTGTATGAGATGTTGAGACATTGTAAAACCCGGATTAAGATAAGACACATCTTATAATCTATGTATGCAACAATTTTATTTACTATGGTCATTTTTTGTCCTCGTACTATTTAGTATGGACATGTATTAGTTGGGTGTGTTCCCATGGATTTTCTCTATGAGGGGATAATGAGGAATTTCATCATATAAATTTTATTTTGATCACCTATAAGGGATTAGTTTTGGATAGAGTTCAATAATCCCTCAATGTAACCTACGATGTGATCCTTTATCATTTCTTTATAAACCATGTGTTGGATTTCAGGAATCATTGTGGACAACATAATTGGGTATATGAACCCCTAATCAGAGGTTCATTTGATGTAGGGTTTTTTATACAGTAGAGGCCCTGAGTGATCTCCACTATAACTGTATTAATATATTTAGAGTTACAATGAGTACTTATTTAGTGAGGATATAAAGTAATAGCCTCTATCAAGTGAACCATAAGTTATATCATAGGTTAAGGATTGAGTTCTCCTGAGTGAGTGTTACATTCAAACATTAAGCAGAATCCTTCAGATAGAATAATTGTTGACAAATCACTGGAATTTAATGTTAATTATGAGTATCTATAATTTATTAATACTATTTTGTCTCATATCAATATTTACATAACTATGTATTGATAAGATGATTAATCCTTGAAGCATTTTTTTGTGATTTTGGGTTGTATAACTTTGTATTTTTCTCACCCTTTCATAGTATATGACCTCACATTTCATGTATTATGTAGAAGACATTCCTATTGATCATGTCCTAAGAGAAATTAGACATGGAGGATTTGGTGATGAAAAATCGATCAAGGTAGAATGTGGTATGTACCAGGTGTTTCATTTCATATGAGTACTAACCCTCTAAGTAGGTCAAACTCTTATGTAGTTTATGGTAGTCTTTTATTTTTTACTTATGATTTCCAGTACTATTTTCATATTTTTATTTTTGTATTTAATATATATTAATGAATTTTTTATTGGTTGATCATTAAATTATAAAATTATGGGGGGGTTTTAGGATATGTTTTTTATAAGGGTACCTTGTTAAATGGCCTCCCATGTGTGTTATATGCCAACTCACAAATTTTCATGAGCCACGTTCCAATTAGAGGTAGTCTGGGTGTAACACCTGAGATTTTAATGAGAAATATTTTGTTTTTATGTTATATAAATCATCAAATGAATCTTTCACAACACACAACACTATCTTGTCTTGCTTTAAACGCAATCGTGAACTTCCTTGATAGCTTGCGTTGTACGCAATACCGAGTTTCACTAAACAACGATATGCTATTAAAATATTATTAAAAGTAGCTATTATGAATATTAATACCCACCTTTTGAAA
Organism: Viscum album; assembly: GCA_963277665.1. Classification (NCBI taxonomy): domain Eukaryota; kingdom Viridiplantae; phylum Streptophyta; class Magnoliopsida; order Santalales; family Viscaceae; genus Viscum; species Viscum album. Next base: position 272,813,916 of record OY728129.1, on the reverse strand, counting down.
TTATATAAATTTAATCCTTCAAAATGGACTTCATTTTTTGAATCAGAATATCGAAATTATCATAGGGTGAATTTTGGTATTTTTGTGAAAACTTTCAATTTATGATGAATAGTGAAAACACTGGGTTACTATTTAAAAACCGACTTTTTATTTAAATAATAATTTATTTTATATAAATTTATTTAATGTCAAAATTGATATATAATACTTATATATGTTCAAAGTAATTCATTGGAGTAATTTTATAATAATTTTAGATATATAAAAATTTTATTGAACTTTTCACTATATTTTACCCACCTCCTAGGAGAGTTTAAAAATTTACAGAAAACATAATTTTACTGCATCTATGAGTGGAATTTCGAAAAACCGAGAGACACAGTTAATATGAAGGATTAAAATGTGGTTTAATAAGATAATATTTTTGGAGAATAGTCACTTTTTACTTTTATTTTCCACGGTTAAAAGTAAATACGGTAATTAAGGTTAAAATGGTATTATTATTACCCTAACACATGTCATAATTCTATTGGACAAGTTTAATTCGACCAAAAACAACCTTATATATAAAATATGACCATTTAGGTCTAGTTTTATTAGATTAGGACATTTAATATTATTTTATTTAAAGAAGAGCTAAAATAGTTAAAATCAATGTTTATTAACTAATTTTTTTTAATATATGGTTATGAATAAGATAAATTAGACAATAAATATTATTTAGACAGATAAAAATATTTCCTACATAATTTTATTTTATTTATAATTTTTAGACTTTAAATAATTTAATTTATTTATGAAATAATGATGATGCAGTAATTACCTTATTAAATAAATATTAACATAATCGATATTATAAATACACAAATAAATGTAATTTGAGAATTTTTAAGAATTAAAATAATTTTATAGGTTAATATGACATATTAGAATTTATCTAACTAACCTTTTTCGAACTAATCATTCTGTTATGATTTTCACAAAAATCAATTACCAAATAGTGTCAAAATTGAAATAAAATAGTTTTTAAAACAAATATTATATTATTAATTGTTATTTTATTCCAAAAATATAATGATCTGAAAAATGACTTATATAACATTATATATATTAATAATGAACCACATGTGGTTATTTTGGCTTGATATGGTATGTTTATTAACCATATAGTGTAAGAAAACAAGAAGACATGGTAAAAGTAAAATTATTTAACATAGAGTTAAATCTAAATGATAAGGTTAAAATAGTAACCTAAATTTGTATAAAATCTATTGGTTGAGATTATTTAGACCCATAACCACCTTAGATTAATAAAAATCAATTTTGAGCTATTAAAAATAGAATATGACTTTGTTATAAAATAATATTTTAAGTTTTCCCTAAGGTGCCCCTCTCCTTCCTTATAAAAGGTCGCATCCTCCCTCTCCTCCTTACGTCACTATGAGCCTTCAAGATTAGACCAAACCTGCCCATTTCCCTTATAAACTTCCCTAGATACATCCAAGAGGTCCCGGTCCTCCTCAAAGACCATATTTAGTGCCCTAAGAAGAGGTTAAGAAGAGGCGCTTCAAAGAAGAGGTAATGTCCGTTACGGATTATTTCAACTTTATTTATTCTTATACTTTTTCTTCTTTAGTTATTTCATTATGAAGTAATAACATAAGTGTCATTAATATACTTATATGTTATTATAAATATTAAACAACCCTATTTCACCTACTATTCATCCTACGGAAAATGAAATCACTGTGCGTGCGTACGTACAGAATATCGTCTGCACGTCGTGCTGTAATATGTTTTCCACCACCACATTACATGGATGGGTATAATATTGTAAAGAATAACTATATAGTATTATTTTAATGTGATATTGATTCTGAAATAGTATACATACAATTCAATATAATTCCACGATCATGGTAACGATATCATCACTCGTGCGTACGTACGGCCTACCGTCTCCACGATGTGATGCGACTCGTTCTACATGATCTTAAATTATTAATGATTATATAAATTAATTTAATGAATAAATATGATATATATTACGCTAATACAATTCTGGAAATGAGGTATCTATAACCTAAAAATAATAATAAGAATTTATTGGACAAAACACGCATAAGAACAAAAAGCAATAAACACCCGAATAACAAGTAGAAATGATATATTATTAATATGAAGCTAAGACTATGACCATATATGATATCATAACATTGAGTATGATTCTGTAATAAGTCAATAAATTATTTAAATAATTATGTAGGAGGTTCGAACACGTACAAAACAAATCATACCTAAGGTAAGGGAAAATCTAGAAATCTCATTTTTATCCGAGATTGTTTATACTTCAGAATTTATTGGAGAATATTTATCATCCAAATCCATGTTTCCTGAATATATAATATTATTTATATCCTCAAAAAATTGTTTTAACCCAATTTTACCCATTGGTATGTTTTTAGTAAACGATATGAAAGAAATATTTTGTCATTTTTAGTATGAGGTACTTTTTTCCTTTTCCGGACAAAGTACGAGAAGAATGTTTTATTAACTTATACGACATGAATGGATTTTTATGATTTCATAGAACACTATTGACATGAAACATCTTTTACAAGTTTTCAAGTTTATTTTTAATCAACTTATTTTAGTTTAATATTTTATAACATGTTAAGAAAGGGAAAATGTTATTGAAGTAGAAAGGATATTTTTCTCAAGAATAGAGTTCAAGTGTTTTATCAAAATAAATTTCAATATAAGATAATATAGGGTTATGTTTCTATCCCCATTTTTAAATTGATTTGATTAGGTTATTATGGAATTAATTTTATGATGTCCTTTATTCTTAGATGCATTATGTTATGATGTCATGATGTTTAAGAATACCATTTTTATTACATGGGTTAAGCTATGATATATGATTTATGATTTTGTGGAACACATAATAATGTTATAATTATGAGATGTGTTGGACCTATATATCCCTCTGATTAATTGGGTAAAGATTTATATCTAATGAGATCAGACATGGCTGGAATGACAGGTTAATCTGGTTCAGTGATAGAGGACTGAAACGAGGAGTGAACTCTATTCAGAAATGGACTTTGTCTGGTAGTATAGTCTTGGTAATGAGTCTTGAATACTAAGAAATGATTCTCTATGATTATTTTTGTATTCCACAAGGTTTCATGTTTTAATTTATGATTATTGGGATTGCATTTCACTACTATAATTTTCCCATGTTATGAATTTATGATCTCTTTTTTCGGTTAATATTTCTGAAATGTTTTGTTATTATGAATATGATGTGATTGATATTTATTTTGATTACCCTTACTGAGAATTTGAGCTAACCCTTTTGTATGTTTTCATTTCCCCAGGTCAGGAAGATGGGTATTATGTAAGATATGTCCAAAGAGACTCTAGATATGATAAAATAAAAGGGATACAATGTAGATTATTTATGAACCAATTAATTATGTTTCCCATTTTCTAATGAAACTATACCTATGCGTTCCTTTCATGGTTTTGTTGTATGTTTTAATAAGTTTACTTCAATTTTGTAGTATTAACAATGTATGTAATGTATTGGGTCATTATAATTTGTATCATAGGAATGGTATAGTCATCCTTTGGAAACTAGGATGTGAAAGCATTAGTAAGAACCCTAATAATAAGTCTAAGCATAGAACAAAATCTTAGTGATTTAGAAATGGTCATGAGTAACCTATGATAAGAGCTTAAGTGTGAAATTTTATTCCTGATTATGTGGTTTTACTATTATGATTAGTGTTTTTGACACTATGTTTATTTGTTTTTGTCAATGGATGGAACCCGAAGGAACCGTGTTAATTCTAAATGCGATGGGAAATGCAATGATTGTCCCCCTGAGCAACCAAACGTTATGGGATCTCGAATGAAAATTCTTGTGGCAATTCTCACACAAATTTCTCAAGATATGAATCATGAAGGACTTCCAAAAGAAAAAAGGAAGAAGCAGCATTATGTTGAATCCTTCATGAGGCAGCGTCACCTTCATTATGTGGGTCTACTGATCCATTAGTTGCGGAACAATGGATCTGTACCACTGAAAAGATATTTTCAGTTCTGCAATGTTCTGAACATGATAAATTCATCTTAGCATTATATCATTTGGAAGGTGAAGCTAATCAATGGTGGAATCTTATTTAGAATATGAGTCTAATAGATGAAATTGATTATATGGAATGGGACATGTTCAAGAACATATTTTTCAATAAGTACATCCCTCGTATTCATCGAACAAATATGGAGAAGGAGTTTCTTCAACTGAAGAAAAAGGATGATGAATATGTTGGTACCTACGAAGAAAATTTTACATGACCTTCAAGGTTTTCTTCTGGGATTATTATCCAACCTGAAAGTAAGATCGATTGATTATTTAGTGGCTTAAAACTAAGTCTTCAATGGGCGTTATCCATAAGGGACTTCAATAGCTACGAGGAAATCGTTCTATGTGCTCTCAAGGTTGAGATGGAGATTGGAGTAACCCATCAGTCATATGCGTTTGATAAGAAGGGGAAAATGGTATTCAAACGAAATTATAAAGACCACACTGAAAAGAAGACGAGTTTTCCCTTATGCTCAAAGTGTGAAAAGAAACATGTAGCAATTTTTCTTAAAGGGACAAGTAAAAGTTTAAAATGTGTAAAGGAAGGTCATCAGGATTTGAATGCCTCAATGATGAAAAGAAGATTTCTAGTGATGAAAACAAAGAAAAGGCTACACATAGTGCACCTCATACACTTCAATGTTACAAGTGCAAGGAAATGGGGAATTATGAAAATAAATGTCCTAATCCAATGGTCTTTGATGATGATCGACGCCAAAAAACTCTTAAGGGAAAAGAAAAAGTAATGTCACATTCAATTTATGTCAGCGATGTGGAGTATGATAATGAAGTGGTGAAAGGTACACTTACCATCCAATCTAAAGTAACAAAACAATAATTTGATTATGGATCCACCGACTCTTTTAATTCTGATGAATTTTCTATGGGTATCGCCATATTACCTTAGCAGTTAGATATTGAGTTTGCTGTGACAACCCCTAATGGAAAACAGTCACGTCAAATGTTTAAAATTCTTCTCCGATTGAAGTTTGTGGGAAATTTCTTCCTGCAAATATTATGATCCTTCCTACAATGTAATTTGATGTGATTCATGGCATGGATTGTCTTTCTCTAAATGGAGATCATATCAATTTCCAAATAAAGTAAGTCACATTTCATATTCAAGATTAATCTATGATCGTCTATTGATGCAAGGATGAACATAACATTCTAGTGGAAATTTCATCCATCTTATGGGTCTTGATTCCACTAAATGAAAGTTATTTATCCCAAATGGATGGAGAGAAACTCACGATTAAGAATATTCCCATTGTACAGGAGTTTGATGATGTATTTTCAGAGGAATTTCCTAGTCTTCCACCAAAACCGGATGTTTAGTTTTCAATAGAATCGTACTAGTTACTTTAACTATTTCAAAGACACCTTATTGAATGGCCCCAATTGAGATGTAGGAATTGAAGAAGAAACTCCAAGAGAATCTTGATGAGGGATTCATATGCCCTAGTGCGTCACCTTTGGAAGCATGTGTTCTATTTGTTAAGAAGAATGATGGATCAATGAGACTCTCCGTTGATTATCATGAACGTAAAAAGATCACAATCAAGTACAAATATCATCTCCTACAGATTGATGACATATTCGACCAACTACACAGAGCTCAATACATTTCCAAGATTGACCTTCATTTAGGGTATCATGAATTAAGGGTCAAAAGGGAGGATATACCAAAGACGGATGTAGAGACCCGTATCTTGACGTACATTGACATCACATTACTTTTGCGGAATACTTAGTACATAACAGAAACACACACACAAGGATCGTAATAGTTTAGTGTCTTTGGAAACTCGGAACGTAATCTTATAATCGTGGTGAAAGATCTTCAATATCTCCCATAAAGATCTTCCTTTTTTTTACCTGAAACCTTTCTTTATATCCTGGGGAAAAGAAAACATAAAAAGGGTGAGCTCAAATGCTCAGTAAGGGTATACAAAAGAAAAATCAATCACATCATATTCATAAGAACATAACTTTTGGAATTCTTATCCTGCAAAAGAGAGCATAATTTCATAACATGGGATAAATCATGGCAGTGAAATATAATCACAATAATCATAAATTAAAACATGAAACTTTGTGGCATTCAGACATAATCATAGAGAATCATTTCTTGTTAGTCAAGACTCATTGCCAAGACTATCTTAGTGGACAAAGTCCCTTTCTGAATCGAGTAACCCTCGTTTCAGTCCTGTTTCACTGAACCGGTATAACCTACCGTTCCAGCCCTGTCTATCTCATGAGATATAAAATCTTTACCCAATGAATTGGAGGGAGATATAGGTCCCACCCATCTTATAATGAATCCTTTCTTATGTGTGCCACATAATCATACATCATCGCATAACACATGTAACAAAAATGGGATTCTTGAAACATCATGACATCATAAATCAATTCATATAAGATAAAGGAATTCATAAAAATAATTCCATCACAACATGATCAAATCAATGTAATAATAGGGATAAAAACAGAACCCTTTATTATCTTAGATGGAAAATAATTTTGATAAAACACTTGAACACCATTCTTGAGGAAAATATCCTTTCTTCTTCAAAAAAAACATTTTTCCTTTCATAACATGTCATACGTCTTTAAAATAAAAGAAGTTGATTAAAAATAAACTTGAAAACTTGTAAATGAATCTTCTTGGAAATAATGTTTTAGAAATCCATTCATGCCGTATAAGTTAAAAAAACATTCGTTGTACTTTTGTCGGAAAAGTCAAAAAGTACCTTGTACGAAAAACGACAAAAGATTCCTTTCATTTCTTTTAATAAAAACTCACCGAAGGGTAAAAATGGATTTAAACAATTGTAGGTGGATGGAAATAATATTACATATTGATGAAACATGGATGTGGATGATAAAATACACCCCAGTAAATACTTACGAATAAACAATCTCGGATAAAAATGAGATTGTGATATTTCCCTTACCTTATGTCCGACTTGCTTTGTAAGTGTCCGAACCTCCTGTATAATGATTTAAATCATGTTATTGACTTATTCCAGAATCATATTCATTGTTATTATATCATATATTGTTCACTTATGACATTATATTACCCGTTCATTTGTAAATTCCATGTTAAAGAAGCGTTTTGGGTAAAATCGTTTCATTTATCGTAGGTGTTTTGACTTGTTGTTATTGACATTATTATTACTTATATCATGATTTACTTACTTCCAGAATATAAAATATGATTTATATATCATATATATTCAGTATATATATATATAATAGGTAGATAAATGAAATGAAAAACACCGTTCATGGAGACGGTAGTCCGTACGTACGCATGAACGCTGTTTTCCTTTCCCTATTGTCTTGAATGGAAGTAAGTAGATGACATACATATATATATATATACATTAATCCAGTAGCTTTATAATTTCATATATTTCATTATTATTTCTTATATATACTTTATAATCATTCTTAAATGGTTAACATGGAGAATGAATCTCATCGCGTCGTGGAGACGGTAGTCCGTACGTACGCACGAGCGATGATATCATTTCCATAAATATTGAATTGAATTGGAGTGGATTATACAATATATCAGAATCAATATTATGTTTTAATAACTATGTATAGTTATTCTTTACACCATTATACCCATCAATGTAAGGTGGTGGTGGAAAATAGATTACACCACGGCGTGGAGACGGTATTCCGTACGTACGCACGCGCGGTGATTTATTTTTCTGTAGGATAGATAGATGGTGAAATAGGGTTGTTTCATACTTATAATAACATATCAGTATATAAGTGATACTTATGTTATTACTTCATAATGAAACAACCTAATAAGAAGAAGTGGAAGAAGAAATTAAGATGAAAGAATTGGTAACGGTAATTACCTCTTCTTTGAAGCGCCTTTTGGAGACCTCCTCTTAGGGAACTAAAATTGGTCTTTGAGGAAGACCAGAACCTCTAGGATGTTTCTAGGGAAGTGGAGAAGAGATTTTGGCAGGGGTTGGCCGAGCATGAGTGCTCAAATTGGTGTGAGGAGGAGGGGGAGGAGGTGGCCTTTTATAAGGGAGGAGAGGGGCACCTTAGGAATATCTCAAAATATTATTTTATATTAAAGTAAAAATCGGTTTAAAATGGTTCCAAAGGGTCTTATTTCGAAGCTAAAGTGGGGATGGGTCGAAATACTATCAACCAATAAGATTTAGACATGTTTAGTATATTATTTTAACCTTATCAATTAGATTTAACTCTAAGTTAATTAATTTAACTTTTACCGTGTCTGTTTGTTTTCTTTCACTATATGGTTAATACACTTACTATAACATGCCAAACGAACCCCACATTGTTTATTATTAATATATATATCCTTATATAAGTCATTTTGACGAACCTTAGATTTTTAGGAATAAAATAACAATTAATAATATAATATTTGATTTAAAAACTATTTTGTGTCAATTTTGACACTATTTGATATATGATTTTTGTGAAAGTCATAACAGAATTATATGTTCGAACCAAGTTGATTACATCAACAATAATATATCATAGTAACCTAGAAAATTAGTGGAATTCATAAAAAGTCTCAAATTACATTCATTTGAGTATTTATAACATCAATTATGTTAATATTTCCTTAAAAGGGTAATTACTGCATCATCGTTGTGTCATAAATAAATTAATTTATTTAAAGTATAAAAATTATAAATAAAATATCATTATGTATTAAATCGTTTTAGCTTTCTAATGAATATTTATAGTTGAATTTATCTTATTTATAACCCCATATTAAAAATGTTTTAGTGAATAAACATTGATTTTAACTCTTTTAACTCTTCTTTGAATTAAATAGTAATAAATGTCCTAATCTAATCCAAGTGGGCCTAAATGATAATATTTTACACTTAAGGTTGTTTTTGGTCGAGATACACGTGTCCAATAGAATTAGGACATGTGTTAGGGTAATATTAATATCATTCTTACCCTTAATTACCCTATTTACTTTTAACCGTGGTAAATAAAAGTAAAAAGTTACTATTCACCAAAAATTATTTTCATCTCATTGAACCACACTTTACTTACTGACATCAACCGTGTCTCTTGGATTTTTGAAATTCCATTCACAGAAGCGGTAAAATTAAGTTTTATGAAAAATTCAGTTTTTTAACTACCACTTAGTAGTTTCACTATTCATCAAAAAATGAAGGTTTTCAGAAAAATGCCAAAATTTCATCCTAAGCTATATTTCATATTCCGAATTCAAAAATGAAGTCTATTTTACCAAATTCATAACATATAAGTTGAATTAATTAATTTTATAATTAAATCCCGCTGTTAAAACAAATAGCATGTTTTTAAGAAACAATATCTATCAAAAGATTGACACTTATTTATGTCTGGTTTAAATGTGCAATTACATCCAATGACCAACATTGTATTAAATTGTAAAAATATATTATAAATATACTTTAAAACTACTCCAATTAATAATTTATCACTATTAATTATTTCTTTTTAAAAAAAGTTGTTTTTTAATTATAATTTAGTAATTTTCACTATTCATCAGAATATGAAAGTTATCCGAAATGTACCAAAATATTCACCTTAGGCTAAATTCGATACTCCGAATCCAAAAATGAAGTTCATTTTGAAAAATAAGATTTACAGAATTTTAAAAAGTGGTTATTACTATTCATACCGGCAAGTTTTAATAATATTTTAATAGCATATCGTTGTTTAGTGAAACTCGGTATTGCGTATTACACACGCTATCGAGGAAGGTCGCGATTGCGTGTAATGCAAGGCAAGTCAAGGATGCGTGTTTTGCAAGCTCCTTTTGGTGTAGCGTACAACACAAGACATTAATAAAATTAAAAAGAATATTTTTTATAAAATCTTGGGCTGTTACATTCTACCCCCCTTAAAATGAATTTCGCCCTCAAAATTCGTCGGGGTTATAAATGGTTTACTATTTGAAAGTTTCTTTAATAGAAACCCACATCGTAAAAAGGAATATCAAAACCAATCTTTAAAAACAAAAGTATGAAACGTAACGGTTACCCAAATAAACTAATCATTGGGTTTCCACATAGGTAAAAATATGGATATGGAAGAGAAATCTAACCATCATGTTCTGATAGAGAGTGGTAGACAACATGGCTATGGAAAAGCCAATAATCACAAATCCATAAATTTGTGACGATCTAAGGTACCATCCGATTCATCAGGTATAAGATCACTAGGACAACATTTTTGGTTTTCAAGATCATTTCCCTAAAGTTGAAAATTTGAATTGGAATAAATACTTTCTTTATTTTGGTACAATCTCACTATTGTTCGTGCCTAGAACAATTTCCACTTCATCTCTTAAATAAATGAAGTTGAATTTGTTATTCGTGAAGTGTTAGCAGATCATGTGATAGAATGACGGGTCATTCCATCTGTCTCAAACAAAAGGTTAGCAAAAATTATATACATAAGTCGATCTATAGTGAGATTAATCATATATAGTTCCCAAAATGGACTTATACTTCATATATCATACTTCTTAATATAATAAAACTAGTTTCTACTAAACATGGACTTCCTGTAGGCCAGTGGTAGGCGATAAAGGCTAGTCGCACTTCAGTTGTGGGTTCGATTCCCACAGCCTTGTCCGAAGCGATGGGTTGTCGCCCGTCCTGCAGGTTTTCCTTTTTCTAAAACTATATTACTATAACATCCCATAAATAATATCGAAAAAACTTCTATCCTTAAACAATACTAACTTATGTCCAACATAATCTATTCCAATCATTAGTCTTATCCATAATACTGCAGTCCATTCTCATAGTGAAAATGATTACCAGAGATTTAATACCATCGTTGATCCCCATATATCATAAGATATATCTTGTTTGACACATTCCAAACATTCAAAGGCCTTAATCTTGTACTCTCTTGAATACCCATTGAACCTTAGTGAAAACTTGAATGCAGTTAAAAGTTAACACTTTTCACATACCGAAATCCTCAAAATTCTATATACTCAAACCATGATATCACTTAGTCCTTATATCAATCATGAGCTCAGGAATACTATCAAACATTTAATTCTCTCCTTATCCCTTCATTATGCGGATATCATCTACATTCCAAAAATATCTGAATAACCTTTCATGGATACTGGTAACATTAATCATACACTTTCAAAACACAAGGAAAGACAACAGTGTAACAATCCATAGATGTCTCTTTATTCCAAAATTACACATGATAAACATGTAATCATTCCACTACATTCTCAAACCATTGACCGAGCTTCAAAAATTCTTTCATCTCACATATCATTTGTAGTCTCTTCATCATCATCCACATAAATACTACCCATATGACCATACTGATTCTCTTCATGAGTCTTTCCCTTAGGGAATTTGTTTGCATAATGCCCATACATTCCACATTTAAAACACTTAACCATTTTTGATGTCGTAGCAATACCATTATCCTCATCCATGGTGTTAACCGACCCTTTTCCTTTGCACTTACTTGCTTTGTGTCCTTCTTTTCCACACCCAAAGCATCTTCCAGTTCCCTTGAAACATTCTCCTTGATGCCTCTACCCACATGATTTACATAGGGGAAATTGAACTTTCTTTCCTCTATGATCATCATGGAACTCCATCTTTCTCTTATTAGTCGAGTCAGGAAACTTACCAAATTTTACTTTATTGATCATATTGTGAGATTTCTGATTCGGCATAATAATGATGTTTGGACATCCAAATACCATTTCATTTGGTTGCTCATGAAGAATATCATTCCATTGTCCATCATATCCTCCATTATTGTGAATCATCTTGTTTCCAGCCATTTTCTAAAACCCAAACAGAAAAGTGTTAGATGAAAAAATCATAATAAAGGGGGAGTAACTTAAATATCTATCATCTTTGGTTTAATCTAATATCGTTACCATAGTTCTAGGACTATATCCTATACGTATACTTATCCTTAGGGGCATCCCTAGACATACCTTAGAAATATCTCTAGGGATCTCACTAATGTTTTCGCATCCTAGTTTCCAAAGGTTGACTAAACCTTTCCTCTGATACCAATTGTTGAGACCCGTATCTTGACGTACATTGACATCACATTACTTTTGCGGAATACTTAGTACATAACAGAAACACACACACAAGGATCGTAATAGTTTAGTGTCTTTGGAAACTCGGAATGTAATCTTCTAATCGTGGTGAAAGATCATCAATATCTCCCATAAAGATCTTCCTTTTTTTACCTAAAACCTTTCTTTATATCCTGGGGAAAAGAAAACATAAAAAGCGTTAGCTCAAATGCTCAGTAAGGGTATACAAACGAAAAATCAATCACATCATATTCATAAGAACATAACTTTTGGAATTCTTATCCTGCAAAAGAGAGCATAATTTCATAACATGGGATAAATCATGGCAGTGAAATGTAATCACAATAATCATAACTTAAAACATGAAACTTTGTGGCATTCAGACATAATCATAGAGAATCATTTCTTGTTAGTCAAGACTCATTGCCAAGACTATCTTAGTGGACAAAGTCCCTTTCTGAATCGAGTAACCCTCATTTCAGTCCTGTTTCACTGAACCGGTATAACCTACCGTTCCAGCCCTGTCTATCTCATGAGATATAAAATCTTTACCCAATGCATTGGAGGGATATATAGGTCCCACCCATCTTATAATGAATCCTTTCTTATGTGTGCCACATAATCATACATCATCGCATAACACATGTAACAAAAATGGGATTCTTGAAACATCATGACATCATAAATAAATTCATATAAGATAAAGGAATTCATAAAAATAATTCCATCACAACATGATCAAATCAATGTAATAATAGGGATAAAAACAGAACCCTTTATTATCTTAGATGGAAAATAATTTTGATAAAACACTTGAACTCCATTCTTGAGGAAAATATCCTTTCTTCTTCAAAATTTTTTTTTTCCTTTCATAACATGTCATACGTCTTTAAAATAAAAGAAGTTGATTAAAAATAAACTTGAAAATTTGTAAATGAATCTTCTTGGAAATAATGTTTTAGAAATCCATTCATGCCGTATAAGTTAAAAAAACATTCTTCGTACTTTTTTCGGAAAAGTCAAAAAGTACCTTGTACGAAAAACGACAAAAGATTTCTTTCATTTCTTTTACTAAAAACTCACCGAAGGGTAAAAATGGATTTAAACAATTGTAGGTGGATGGAAATAATATTACATATTGATGAAACATGGCTGTGGATGATAAAATACACCCCAGTAAATACTTACGAATAAACAATCTCGGATAAAAATGAGATTGTGATATTTCCCTTACCTTATGTCCGACTTGCTCTGTAAGTGTCCGAACCTCCTGTATAATGATTTAAATCATGTTATTGACTTATTCCAGAATCATATTCATTGTTATTATATCATATATTGTTCACTTATGACATTATATTACCCGTTCTTTTGTAAATTCCATGTTAAAGAAGCGTTTTGGGTAAAATCGTTTCATTTATTGTAGGTGTTTTGACTTGTTGTTATTGACATTATTATTACTTATATCATGATTTACTTACTTCCAGAATATAAAATATGATTTATATATCATATATATTCTGTATATATATATATATATAATAGGTAGATAAATGAAATGAAAAACACCGTTCATGGAGACGGTAGTCCGTACATACGCATGAACGATGTTTTCCTTTCCCTATTGTCTTGAATGGAAGTAAGTAGATGACATACATATATATATATATATACATAAATCCAGTAGCTTTATAATGTCATATATTTCATTATTATTTCTTATATATACTTTATAATCATTCTTAAATGGTTAACATGGAGAATGAATCTCATCGCGTCGTGGAGACGGTAGTCCGTACGTACGCACGAGCGATGATATCATTTCCATTAATATTGAATTGAATTGGAGTGGATTATACAATATATCAGAATCAATATAATGTTTTAATAACTATGTATAGTTATTCTTTACACCATTATACCCATCCATGTAAGGTGGTGGTGGAAAATAGATTACACCACGGCGTGGAGACGGTATTCCGTACGTACGCACGCGCGGTGATTTCTTTTTCCGCAGGATAGATAGATGGTGAAATAGGGTTGTTTCATACTTATAATAACATATCAGTATATGAGTGATACTGATGTTATTACTTCATAATGAAACAACCTAAGAAGAAGAAGTGGAAGAAGAAATAAAGATGAAAGAATTGGTAACGGTAATTACCTCTTCTTTGAAGCACCTTTTGGAGACCTCCTCTTAGGGAACTAAAATTGGTCTTTGAGGAAGACCAGAACCTCTAGGATGTTGCTAGGGAAGTGGAGAAGAGATTTTGGCAGGGGTTGGCCGAGCTTGAGTGATCAAATTTGTGTGAGGTGGAGGGGGAGGAGGTGCCCTTTTATAAGGGAGGAGAGGGGCACCTTAGGAATATCTCAAAATATTATTTTATATTAAAGTAAAAATCGGTTTATAATGGTTCCAAAGGGTCTTATTTCGAAGCTAAAGTGGGGATGGGTCGAAATCCTATCAACCAATAAGATTTAGACAAGTTTAGGATATTATTTTAACCTTATCAATTAGATTTAACTCTAAGTTAATTAATTTAACTTTTACCGTGTCTTTTTGTTTTCTTTCACTATATGGTTAATATACTTACTATAACATGCCAAACGAACCCAAAATTGTTTATTATTAATATATATATCCTTATCTAAGTCATTTGGCCTATCCTTAGATTTTTAGGAATAAAATAACAATTAATAATATAATATTTGATTTAAAAACTATTTTGTGTCAATTTTGACACTATTTGATATATGATTTTTGTTAAAGTCATAACAGAATTATATGTTCGAAAAAAGTTTATTAAATCAACACTAATATATCATAGTAACCTAGAAAATTAGTGGAATTCATAAAAAGTCTCAAATTACATTCATTTGAGTATTTATAACATCAATTATGTTAATATTTCCTTAAAAGGGTAATTACTGCATCATCGTTGTGTCATAAATAAATTAATTTATTTAAAGTCTAAAAATTATAAATAAAATATCATTATGTAGGAAATCTTTTTATCTTTCTAATTAATATTTATAGTCGAATTTATCTTATGTATAACCCCATATTAAAAATGTTTTAGTGAATAAACTTTGATTTTAACTCTTTTAACTCTTCTTTGAATTAAATAGTAATAAATGCCTTAATCTAATCCAAGTGGGCCTAAATGATAATATTTTACACTTAAGGTTGTTTTTGGTCGAGATACACTTGTCCAATAGAATTATGACATGTGTTAGGGTAATATTAATATCATTCTTACCCTTAATTACCCTATTTACTTTTAACCGTGGTAAATAAAAGTAAAAAGTTACTATTCACCAAAAATTATATTCATCTCATTGAACTACATTTTACTAACTGACATCAACCGTGTCTCTCAGATTTTTGAAATTCCATTCACAGAAGTGGTAAAATTAAGTTTTATGAAAAATTCAGTTTTTTAACTACCACTTAGTAGTTTCACTATTCATCAAAAAATGAAGGTTTTCAGAAAAATGCCAAAATTTCATCCTAAGCTATATTTCATATTCCGAATTCAAAAATGAAGTCTATTTTACCAAATTCATAACATATAAGTTGCATTAATTAGATTTATAATTAAATCCCGCTGTTAATACAAATAACGTGTTTTTAAGAAACAATATCTATCAAAAGATTGACACTTATTTATGTCTGGTTTAAATGTGCAATTACATCCAATGACCAACATTGTATTAAATTGTAAAAATATATTCTAAATATACTTTAAAACTACTCCAATTAATAATTTGTCACTATTAATTATTTCTATTAAAAAAAGTTGTTTTTTAATTATAATTTAGTAATTTTCACTATTCATCAGAATATGAAAGTTATCCGAAATGTACCAAAATTTTCACCTTAGGATAAATTCAATACTCCGAATCCAAAAATGAAGTTCATTTTGAAAAATAAGATTTACAGAATTTTAAAAAGTGGTCATTACTATTCATACCGGCTAGTTTTAATAATATTTTAATAGCATATCGTTGTTTAGTGAAACTCGGTATTGCGTATTACACACGCTATCGAGGAAGGTCGCGATTGCGTGTAATGCAAGGCAAGTCAAGGATGCGTGTTGTGCAAGCTCCTTTTGGTGTAGCGTACAACACAAGACATTAATAAAATTAAAAAGAATATTTTTTATAAAATCTTGGGCTGTTACAACCGAATTCCATACAAAGTATGGACACAATGAATTTATAGTGATTCCATTTGGTCTTACTAATTCCCCTGCTATCTTAATGGATCTAATGAATAGAGTCTTTAGAGACTATCTTGATCAGTTTTTGGTAGTCTTTATAGATGATATTCTTGTCTATTCAGAGAGCAAGGAAGAACATGAGGATCACATGAGAATTTTATTAAAGACCCTGAGGAAGTAGAAGCTTTATGCCAAATTTACCAAGTGTGAATTTTGGAATTAAAAAGTTTCATTTTTGGGTCACATAATCTCAAAAGAGGGGATATATGTGGATCCAGAAAAAATAGAGGTTATCGAAAGATGGTCGATACCAACAACAGTAACTGAGATCTGAGGTTTTCATGTTTTGGTTGGATATTATCGAAGTTTTGTGAATGATTTTTCATGATTATCTAACACACTCACCGGGTTGTCTCGAAAAGGAGTTAAGTTCTTTTGGATGGAGGAGTGTGAAGATAATTTCAAGGAGTTAAAAAGAAAGGTATCCAGTGCATCTGTGCTCACACTACCTTGTAGTGGATAAATGATTGTGATTTACAGTGATGAATCAAAGAAGGGACTGGGGTGTGTTATCATGCAAAATGATATGGTGATAGCATATGCCTCGTGACAGTTGAAAATCCATGAGAAAAATTACCCAACTCATGATTTGGAGTCAATGGTGGTAATCTTTGCATTAAATATTTGTAGACATTATCTTTATGGAGAAAGGTGTGATATTTATACTGATCATAAAAGTTTAAGGTATATTTTCACACAAAAGGAGATGAATATGTGCCAAAGAAGATGGTTGGAGCTGATTAAGGATTACGACTGCTCAATTCATTACCACCATGGGAAAGCAAACAAGGTGGCAGATGCATTAAGTCGACAAGACCATGCTATCTTATACATGATGGGGATCATAAAAGATCCAATATTTATCGATTTACAAAGGATGGATCTTGGAATTATAATGGAAGGGGGAAATCGTATCTTTCTCAAATGAATGTCCGACCATCTATACATGTGATGATTAATGAGGCACAGAAAGAAGATGTAGAGTTACAAAAGAAGGTGAGAAATCTTCCTGAATTCAACCTTGATTGTGATGGAATAATAAGGTTCAGAAATTGGGTTTGTGTTCCTCCCATCCCGGAATTATAGAAGGAGCTGTTGGATGAGGCTCATAGTTCATCATTCTCTATTCTTCCTGGAAACACGAAGATGTATAAGGACCTAAAAGAGTACTTCTAGTGGGATGGAATGAAAAGAGATGTTGCTAAATTTGTATCTCGATGATTGGTATGTCACCATGTTAATGCTGAGAGATAGAAGTCTAGGGGGATGTTACAACCATTACCCATACTCGAATAGAAATGGAAAAAATCACTATGGACTTTTTCACCAGACTTTTTAAAATATACAAAGGAAATATTTCTATCTGGGTCATAGTTGATCATCTTATGAAGTCGGAACAATTCATTTATATTAGTGATGATTTCTCTCTGGATCAGCTTTCTAGGATATATGTAAAGATAATGGTAATATTTCATGGAGTACCACTTTCCATTATGTTTGATCGGGATCCAAGGATTAATTCAAGGTTTTAGCGAAGACTTCAGCAAACTCTGGATAAAGAGTTGAGTTTTAGCACTGCTTATCTTCCTCATACAGACAGTCAGTCTGGGAGGACAATTAAAACTCATGAAGATATGTTAATAGCTTGCTCTATGGATTTCAATGGTGGTTAGGATCAACACCTACCTTTGGTGGAATTTTATTATTATAATAGCTTTCACTCTAGTATTCAGATGGCTCCTTATGAATCTCTCTATGTAAAGAAATGTCGAACTCCAACATGCTGGGATGAAGTTGGGGAATGAAAGATATTAAAAGATGATCTTATTGATGAGATGAAAAAAAGGTCCGATCTATTCAACAACACATAAGAGCAGCTCAGAGTCGCCAAAAAAGTTATTCCAATAACTGAACAAAATTCCTAGATTTTGAAGTGGATGATAATGCGTTCTTATGAATATCTCCTTGGAAGAGAGTAATGAGATTTGGAAAGAAGGGAAAGAAGAGCCCTAGGTATATCCGTCCTTTCAAAATACTAGACGTTTTGGGATGGTAGCTTTCTGATTGGAGATTCCACCAAATCTCACTCAATTTCATGATATGTACCATGTATCACTCCTGAGAAAGTACATTCTCGATCCTTCACATATACTCAACTCAGAAGTTGTACTACAGGAGCAAGATCTTTCTTATGAAGAACAACTGATATAGATTCTGGATCATAGCGAAAGATTCCGACAGAACATGACTACTCGCTTGGTGAATGTTTTATAGAGGAACCACCAATTATAATAAGCTACATGGGAGCTTGAGGATATGATGAGGGAGAGGTATCCTCATCTATTTGTTACAAAGTGACGAATTTCGAGGGGGAAATATATTTTAAGGGGGGTAGAATGTAACACCCGTTATTTTTATGAGAAATATTTTGTTTTTATGTTATATACATCATCAAATAAATCTTTCACTACACACAACTCTATCTTGGCTTACTTGACACACAATCAATACCTTCCTCAATAGCTAGCGTTGTACGCAATACCGAGTTTCAGTAAACAACGATATACTATTAAAATATTATTAAAACTAGCCATTATGAATAGTAATAACAACTTTTTTATATTTTATAAATTTTATCATTCAAAATGAACATAATTTTTGGATTCGGAATATCGAAATTAGCCAGGGGTGAAATTTTGGTATTTTTCTGAAAATTTTCAATTTTTGATGAACAATGAAAACTCTGCGTTACTATTTAAAAACCAAATTTTTATTTATATAATTATTTATTTTATTTCAATTTATTTTAGGTCAAAATTGATACATAATACCTATATAAGTTCAAAGTAACTCATTGGAGTCATTTTATAATAATTTTAGATATATAAAATTTTTATTTAACTTTTCACCGCCTTTTACCCACCTCCTAGAAGAGTTTGATAATTTACATAAAACATAATTTTAACGCTTACTTGAGTGGAATTTCAAAAATCCGAGAGACATGGTTAATATCAAAGAGTAAAATGTGGTTCAATAAGATAAAAATAATTTTTGGTGAATAGACACTTTTTACGTTTATTTACCACGTTTAAAAGTAAATAGGGTAATTAAGGGTAAAAATGGTATTATTATTACCATAACACATGTACTAATTATATTTGATAATTTTTAATCTACCAAAACAACCATATAAATTACATATGACCATTTAGGTCCACATGGATTAGATTAGGACATTTAATATTATTTTATTTAAAGAATAGTTAAAATAGTTATAATCAAGGCTTAATAAATAAAACCTTTTTAATATGGGGTTATAAATAAGATAAATTAGACTATAAATATTAATTAAAAATCTAAAAAAAAATCATACATAATGGTATTTAATTTATAATTTTTAGACTATAAATAATTTAATTTATTTATGACACAATTATGATCGAATAATTACATTATTAAGGAAATATTAACATAATTGATATTATAAATACCCAAATAAATGTAATTTGAGACTTTTTAATAATAAAACTAAATTTATAGGTTAACATGACATATTATTATTGATTTAATTAACTTATTTCTCACTAATAATTCGTTTATTATTTTCACAAAAATTAATTAACAAATAGTGTCAAAATTGACATAAAATAGTTTTTAAAACAAATATTATATTATTAAATGTTATTTTATTCCTAAAAATATAAGGTTCACCCTAATGACATATATAAGGTTATATATATTAATAATTAACTAATTGGGGTTCATTTGTCTTGTTATTGTAATTTTATTAACCATGTAGTGTAAGAAAACTAGAAGACACGGTTAAAGATAAATTATTTAACTTAGAGGTAAATCTAATTGATAAGGTCAATATGGTAACCTAACTTGTCTAAAATATATTGGTTGAGAGGATTTCGACCCATACCCACCTTAGCTTCTAAATAAATCAATTTAGAGAGATTAAAAACCAAATATGACTTTATTATATAATAATATTTTAGGTTTTTCCTAAGGTGCCCCTCTACTCCCTTATAAAAGGTCATATCCTCCCTCTCCTCCTCACTCCACATTGAGACTTAAATATCATCCAAGCACTACCCATTTCCCTTCTCAACTTTCGTAGAAATATCCTAGAGGTCTTGGTCTTCTTAAAAGACTATATTTAGTGCCCTAATAGGAAGTTAAGAAGTGGTGCTTCAAAGAAGAGGTAATGTCCGTTAACGATTCTTTCAACATTATTTCTTATTCTACTTCATCTTATTTTGTTTTTTCATTATGAAGTAGTAATATCAGTATCATTAATATACTGATATTTTATTATAAATATGAAACAACACTATTTCACCTTCTATCCATCCTACATAAAATGAAATCATCGCGCGTGCGTACGTACAGAATATCGTCTCCACACCGTGGTGTAATCTGTTTTCCACCACCACCTTACATGGATGGGTATAATGGTGTAAATAATAACTATATATGATTATTTTAAAGTGATATTGATTCTAAAATACTATACATACATTTCAATACAATTTTACGATCATGGGAATGATATCATCGCTCGTGCGTACGTACGACCTACCGTCTCCACGATGTGATGCAACTCGTTCTATATGATCTTGATTGCTTAATGATTATATAGATGAATTTAATGAATAAATATGATATATAGAACACTAATAAAATTCTGTAAATGAGGTATCTATAAACTAAAAAGAAGAATAAGAATTTATTCCACAAAACACGCATAAGAACAAAAAGCAATAAACACCCAAATAACAAGTAACAATGAAATATTAATAATAAGAAGCTAAGAATATGACCATATATGATATAATAACAATGGGTACGATTCTGTAATAATTCAATAACATTATTTAAACCATTATACAGGAGGTTCGGACACGTTTGAAGCAAATCAGACCTAAGGTAAGGGAAAATCTCACAATCTCACTTTTATCCGAGATTGTTTTTACTTCAGAATTTACGGGGGAATATTTATCATCCACATCCATGTTTCCTCAATATGTAATATTAATTATATCCTCTTATAATTTTATTTAACCCAATTTTACCCATTGGTATGTTTTTAGTAAAAGATATGAAAGGAATATTTTTTCTTTTTTAGTACGAGCTAATTTTTGACATTTCTGGCCAATGTATGAGAAGAATGTTTTTTTAACTTATACGGCATGATTGGATTTTTAATATTTCCAATAAAACTATTTCCATGAAGCTTTCATTAAAAAATTTAACGTTTATTTTTAATAAAAAAAATTAGTTAAAAATTTAATGACATGTTCAGAAAGGAAAAATCTTTTTGAAGTGGAAAAGATATTGTCCTACAGAATGGAGTTCAAGTGTTTCATCAAAATTACTTTCCATATAAGATAATATAGGGTTGTATTTATATCCCTATTTTTAGATTTATTTGAATATGTTTTGATGGAATTAAATTTATGATGTCCTTTTGTCTTACATGCATTATGTTATGATGGCATGATGTTTAAGAATCCCATTTTTATTACATGGGTTATGCTATGATATATGATTTTTTTCTGGAACACATAAGAATGGTATCATTATGATATTGGTGGGACCTATATATCCCTCCAATGCATTGGGTGAAGATTTATATCTCATGACATTATACATGGATGGAACAGCAGGTTAATCTGATTCAGTGATAGAGGACTAAAACGAGGAGTGAACTCGTTTCTGAAATGGGCTTTGTCCGCTAGGATAGTTTTTGAAGTGAGTCTTGACTACTAAGAAATGATTCTTTATGATTATGTGTGTATTCCAAAAGGTTTTATGATTTATATTATGATTATTTGGATTACATTTCAATACTATTATTTATCCCATGTTATGAAATTATTATCTCTTTTTCATGTTAAGATTTCAAAAATGTTATGTTATTATGAATATGATGTGATTGATATTTGTTTTGATTACCCTTAATGACCATTTTAGCTCACCATTTTGTTTTTTTTCTTTTCCCACATTCAGGAAGAAGGGTATTATGTAAGATATGCCAAAAGGGACTCTAGATATGATAAAATAAAAGGGAGATAGTTTAGATGATTTATGAACCAGTTGTTTATGTTTCCGAGTTTCTATAGACACTATACCTATATGGTCCTTTCATGGTTTTGTTATATTTTGTAATAAATGTGCTTCAATTTTTATGTATTAACAATATATTTAATGTATGGGTCATTATACTGGAGGTGTGACACTCAGGTTACCACTGGATGTTAGGCCCTAATGGTTTGACTCATCAAAATACATATAAATATTCAAATATTGATTTATTATAGTGGATAATGAGGTTTAATTACTCTGATAGTAGATTTTCCATGTCAATTTTAGGTTCTAACTCAATTATAATTTCCTCCTTAATCATATGTGAAGGTTTATTTTAATAAATTATTAATTCTAAAAGTATAGGGTGGTAATAGAGAAGGATATCTATATTATTATCCATTATGATATCATATTCTAAATAAGAATAGAAATAGTGGAGGTGGATATCTATTGTGATTAGGGATGGATAGACTTGTGGAAAACATCATGTGATTGAGTTTCTAACTTCCAATTTAATAGAGATTACAAGAATAACTATTTTCCTTTATTTTATAACTGGTTACATACTATGGAAAATTTATATATTCACATATTTTTAGAAACATGCATTACTATTTAAATAATGACCCATGTTAAAGTGAAATAATTGATAATGTTTTTATCAACCACTATAAGATGATGGTCTAGGTTGATTGTTTTAAAATGTTGCGGTGAATTTGTTGTATAAAATTTTTAGATATCATAGGTATTGATTTTTCATTAAATATGGTCACTACTTTTCAAAATCATTGTGGATTATATGTAATCTATATAAAACTATAAATATTTCAATAAATATAAATATATATTTATTCATATGAAATATCACTACATGATTTCCATGGTGAGCAGTACTATTCGATGGATCATGTGATCGATAAATGATTTGGGATATAATCCTTGCACTGATGGAATGTGTCATAATGTTGACTATTGAGGCTATATATTCAGAGTAAAAAATGGTTCATGGTTGAATTATTATCTTTTTTCATAAGTAAGTTATGATATTACAACCTTTTCCTATGGTCTAATTTGGTATGAAATTACATTTATATTTTTCTACCATATATATTTACAATTATTTAATGAAACATGTATACCATCAGCAATTGTGTATTTAGATTGAAAATAATTTACAAATGGTTTCATTTGATGGAGGGTGTATCTAAATCCATTTTAATTTTGTAGTAAATTCTACATAAGGTACTCTATATGTATTATAAGAAAAATTATTACATATCCAATATAGTATGAATAGAAATAGAGCTCATGATTCTATATGACCATAGTCACAAAAATCAATATGGTCGAGGTTACTGCCTAGTAGAATGTCCTTAAAACACCAATGGATAAATTATTCACTATAAAAGGAACCTTACAATTATGACGTAATACATAATTAATTATTCATGATCCATCCATGTAACTGAAATCATAAGACGTGTATATAAATAATTGTCGATCCAAGATGGCCATATAGTATATGAAATAAAATAAATAAATAATCCATATATGAATTTGGAAAATATTATATCTAATTATATAGATATATATATTTTGATTAACATAAATGAAATGTCTCATACATTGGTTGATAAAATGTTATATGACTAAAAATGATAACAATGGCCTCCTGCTAAGCATGTCATGTTATCATTGACGAATTTATTACATCCATAAAAATAAAAACATAAACCAAAATTAATTATCAAATAAGAACATTGTGACTAGATAAACCTGATTTTATATCCATGTATAATGAATCCCATGATGAATACATGGTTGGGTGTAAGTAAAATCATGTAGTATGATTCCCTTCCTCAGCATTACACAACAAGTGCTCCAACAATCAAAATGATGTTTTTGTAAATATCAGGATTGAGTGAATGTGTGTTCTTAGTGAAAATCACCAACCTTAAAAACAAAATATCATATGAACAAATGAATATAACCTTTAATCACGCAATTAGAATACATAAACACCTAGAAAACTTTCACTATAACTACAAAACAAAATACATGTAAATTTTCCATATTATTAAAAACCCATATACCCTTGTGATCCAATGAGATACACTCGAAATTCACTCTCATCTCAGCCAAGAGAATTATTTTTGAGGTATCCACATATACATAATACAATCTACATAGAGACCAAAGTAACCCATAATTAATCTAAAAAAAGTTAGTAAATAAAACATGGAAATATCAAGGGATATAATGATCAATAAAGAATCATGAAAGTAGGTAATTGATGCATTACCAATAATAAATCATATTTATAGCCGTAAAAAAAATAATCAAGAAGTAATTGATGTAAAAATCACCAAGTAATGCTAAATAATATTCAATTAATAAAAAAATGTGTTATAAAAATAATATATCCCAACCACATAAAACATTAGTCCCCATAGTCCAATTGTTTCCTATCTCATTTCACATGTCCTCACCTGAGCTATCTTCCTGAAAACCCACATAACACCTTAGACTATATCCTATATACCATAATTATTGAAAATTACCGGTTCCTAAAATATAATCATAAAAAATTAATTATACACTATTTAATCATTTTATATATTGAACTAGTATCTAAATACCACTTGTATTTTTCATTAAGATTTCGTAATCATTGATGGTTCCATGGATAGATCTAGTTCTTCTAAATTTCATGCATCCCATTATCTCCAAAATTGATTAACCACTTTTACACCTTGGTCCTCATCAGTAATCACTCTATTTCTAGAATCTCATTGGGAATGAAAACACCATGATGGAGTCATTCCCTCACTGGTAAAGTCTATGACCCAAAATCATACATACTAAATTTAATTATTCTTCTCAAGATAAACAGTATCCCTAGACATTCACTAACACATCATGAATTATAGGTATAGATAAATATATATATGTAAGTTATATAATAATAATTTTTCATAGGATATGTTCTTAGTCATTCCAACTCACAATATCCATACATAAAAATGACAACGAGTGAACTCTCTATCCTCCACTAAATACTATAAGAATGAATCCTTTATATATTATCTGATATATGGTTATATATCAAGGATTATTATGTTATTAATTTATCTAAAACATTTTATCTACTTTATTCTACTTATATTCAACGAAAATTTCACATTTGTTCTCAAATACCCATTTTTAAATAGTATATATTATTTGGATAATTAATTGAATTAATCAACATTTGAGTCAATTTATTATTTTAATTAAAAATATGACCATATATATACAAATTGTGTTATTATTTATTTTTAGGGATTATAATTCATTATACTATAAATCCTTTAACTTTAGTGTTGGCTAATTCATCCATAATAATGGTCATATGAACCACATAATATGGCCCACCAAGTCGTTGGAGAAAACTAGTGCAACCATGATGATTGAATTTATTGGAATAGTATAGATGAAAATATTTACTGAAAATACACAAACTATTTTGGGATATCGTATAACATATTGGATAAAAATTCCAAGTCAAAATGAAATCAAAATTGGGCCCAATTGATGTATTAAAATACATTCAACAATATTCTACATGATTTAAAAATATCCAATTCTTTTTGTCATTCTAGAGAATCAAATATGGCCAATTGAGAAGAAACATTGTGGTGGGAATTTTAAAAAATATAATCCATACATTGAAGAATAAGGGATTAAGTTCTAAGGTAAATTTCATATAAATAAATACATTCAAATTTAGGCCGTCAAAAATATCAACTCAAAACTTACATTATAACATGGTTTGGGAAAATATACATAAAATTTTATCAAAAAGATCAATGGACAAAAACAATTTAGGGTGTGTATACAAAATACATATTTATAACTTTTTAGAATAATATTACTCTATATTTTTCAATATAAAATGTCAAATGGTCGATCCAACATGAGGGGCCAAATATAAAGGTATATTGTCCTCCACCTTGAGGTATATGTGCATCCCACTATAATCTTTAAAAGGGGGTAAAATTTTAAAGCATAAAGAAAATTGTTTCATGACAATATCCCTTCCAAAATTATAGGAGGCCTATCGAAAATCATTTTTCTTCTTGAGATACCATTCCTCCATTCTTTCTATTCAAGTAATTCAAGTGTTTTCAGTTATCATTGTGTATATTTCATTTTTATTTATGTTAAATAATAATGCATTCTCATTCATCAATGTCTATAATTCTCATACACCTACAATTTTTTAATATTAATGTTTTAAAAAATTAAATCATGTTTAATATCATTCCCTTAATTTTATTTTTTATTCACTAAAATGTCCATTTGTAATTTTCTTCACTATTCATATGTCTATCAAGAATATATCTCTTTTATTATTATATTTTATTTATTTTATGTTTAACTCAAAACCATAATCATCCTAAATAAGATTAATTACCAACTCAATTATAGAGTTGATCATTTATTGGAGTGATTCATGATTTAGGGATTATAAGTTATTGTGAAATGTTTCTCATTAAACATTCTTTAGGTCAACATTGTTAATGTTAATGAAAAAAAATTAATGGAATAGTGAAATTTTCTTTTTATTGTGTGGATTCCAATGATTATTGGAACTATGAATATTATACCATAAAAAGGTACTTATTGACATTATAATCATATTTACCATAATTCATGGATTAAATACTCCACACATGGGAATTATAATCAAAATCATCTTGTGAAGTTGGTGTTAATTTGATGAAATTTCATGCAAAGATCAAGGATATCATATTTATAATTACCCAATAATTAACTCCGACCAATATTTATAAAATTATTAAATAAAAAATCATCCATAAAGAATTTTAATTATGATTAGTAAACCAAATCCCAAATATAAAGATAAATAACAAAATATACTTTTAAAGATTACCATCAATGATAATTTGACTCAACGAACACTTGAAATTAGTAGAGAACCTAACCCTTGAATAATATGTAGATATGAGTATTCAATTATTAAAATTGTTCCACTTCCATTGATTTTGTGATAATTAGTTGGTAGTTTTTTGTATAAAATAATAAGCAATATGTAAGAATATAATTATAAATGTTACAAATAAACAAAAAATCATGTCTATTGCATCTAAAAAATTCTCATAGATCTCTATTTGAAATAAAAAAAAATTGGATTTGTTTGACCTAGATATCAATAGAACTCTCTTAGAGCATTTGAGGACTATCATGTATATTCAAATCACTGAAGACAGGAATATTTCCTTTCACGTTTAAATAGATATGGTGAATCCTAGGTAATTTTATTTAAAGAAGTCTCTTCCCCAAATATGAGTTACCAACACTTTGGTAATCCATATCCAAATATTGAGTCTTATTTCACACCTAAATATGGTTGTATTTGTCTTATACCTCATTTAAATTGGATACCCAATGAGGATCCTTATATTCTTCTCAAATTACTCCATGTGGTTTCCTCTGCCATTCCGCCTTCAGGGGTTTCTAAAGAACAAGTCCAAATTCAGAAATACCATTTCTCCCGAACCAACTCTACCAATTCATGGCTCTATTACCTACCTCCTTGTTTCATAACCACATATAATGTCATGAGGGTTCAATTCATAGAGTAATTATTCCATTCTTCTCAAACTATAAATATTTGAAAGGAAATACATGGTATACATAAATTAATTAATGAACAAATCCATTGGTATTGTGATAGGTTAAAAAATATTGTGGTAACCTGCACAACAACAAATCCCTGACAAAATATTGATCTAATAAATATATGGTGGTTTAATATCTATGTAAGAAACTATATTCAATTATTCATGTGGTGATGATATTGTTGAGAAAACTCTTATGGATACATAAGATATCATAAGAAACATGGATTCAAACAAAATATAATTTCATACTCAAAAAACATTCTCATGTTAAATAAGTCCATGAGTATTTTTCCACAAATCCAAACAATAAGAATGAGTGGATTAATGAACATACATGTATTTTGTGTGAACTAGATGTGGCCCCCAATTCCCAAACCACATATTATCCACAATATATGTTCCCTAGAAGAGTCAAATATTATGGACTCTACAGCTCATCTGGTCATCGAATTGACACATGTCTACAACATCCAGATCATCAATCATATTCAACTAGAACAATAGAGATCAATAAAAAATATAATCATTGGAACACCATCCCAGAAAAAATAGGTTAGTTAATTATAAACTCCCCCAATCCCACATTTATACTTTCTATTCTACCTATATCTCTATCTGGAGGCATGTAAATCCCATCACACATCAACCTTAGTACCCTCCAAAAAATTAAAAACCATTTCCAATATTCTCAAGGTGTTTGTAACATCAAAAGTTTTTATGCTTTTTTACAAAAACACAAAAAGATATAGCATCATATTATTTCATTAGGCTTCCACTATCTGAGTGACCCATATCAATTCACAACCCAACACATGCACAGTCAGAATAAATTAAAATCCATAAAAACCCCATGTGGGACATTCCTCATCTACTGAGGATCTATGGAATTAGGTTGATAATGTTCATCCACATTCACTTATTCTTGCCTTAACACTGAAAAACGAATTTTTCAACTTTCATCCCACTTAATTCATCAACAAAAATCCAATTCTTCCCATCTCCCATATCAACCACTACATGTACCCAAGGGTAATATAAATAAAATTTCACATTGATCGATAAGAGAGACCGCACTGCATCTTGATTAATCCTCTAAATGCACATAAAATGTTGATCTAAAAAGAATAATGAAAAAAAATATAGAAAAATAACAAAAATACAATCCCTTGTCTCCTTCCATTATTCTATGAAACTAAATTACATTACCTCAATCCAACTATAAGCTAATGAAATCCTCAGATCCAAATATTCAAATGCTCAACATGTTTAGACATGTTGAAGTGAACATTACCCTCATGGAAGTCGTCAAATAAATCCCCATGTATGTAATGTTTCTTGAAGAAATATGCAATATTAGGAGACAAATTGGGGATATAAATAGTGTTTTATCCTAGAATTACATTCCCATGATGTGCATTTATACATGGATATTTATGGTTCCCATCCAAATAGTGAGTTCCAAGAATGATGATTCACACTTGGACCTATGATCCATGATGACTGACATGAATAAATCCCTCATCTCTAACCATGGTCAAGGTCCCATTCATCTAACATGTGTGTCATCAAGTTTTCTAATAGGACAATAGGTAGTCCTAAGGATATAATTGAAGATTTCCTTGTCTACATTAATTATGAGATCTTACAACCTTAATATTATGTCCAATATATGGAAGTTGAGAAAATTTCTTCTCGAACTCTATTAATTTTATGAATACCATTCCTCTTGATAGACATAATTTTGATTTCTTTCCATGATGTAATATTATCCATGTAATTTGGTGATAAATTTTTCAAGATTATTATATTTAATGACATGTGATACCCATAAATGGATAACTCCACATTTTCTATATAGCCTTCAAAGAAAACATGTGGGAGTAGATTCACGCCCATTTAATCATGTTCATAATTTTCATATTAGCTTAGGGTTTTTGAAATCTACACCCTCATTAACCAACTCATAATTGGGGTAGTCGATCATGACCTTTCAATCATAGACTCCATAAATCTAAAGGATCTTGGAAAGTATCTTGAATCCCATCTCCACTATTATATATATAGTTTTAATTTGATGATTATTTAGGAAATTTAATAAAAAACGTCATATACATTCAAATATTCCTCAGATATGTTTCCCAAACATAAAAGATGAAACTGTTATAAAACCACTTTCTATGAACCTAAAATATGCATTCCCTTTTGATAATCCCTATTATCCTGTAATTAACTCTACAACAGTTATAAAAAACTGATGAATCCAAACATATTTATGTATTAGAGTCAAACCAAAATTTAATTGGTTGGACCCTAGATGGCATACCAAGATTCATCCATTCCCTTTTCAAACATCACATACATTTTGAAAAGTCATCTAAACCAATCATACAACCATAATGAAGACCCAAACCACTCATACATAAGGTAGTTAGGGAACATATCACTGAGCTTCATAAAGAGGTAATTATCTACCCAATTCTAAATAGTGAATGGGTTAGTATGATTCAAGTAGAACCTTAGAGGGGAAAGATAATTTTTGTCCCAAATAAACATGAAGAGTGGGTTACAACTCGAGTGAAAAAAATGGAGTGTGAGTATCGATTATCTAAAAATAAATGTGGAATCATTAAAAGGTCTCTATTATCTTCCATTCCTTCATATAATGAAATATATATTTGTTGTAAAGTCGCATTATTGATTTCCTTATGTACACACCATGTACTTCAAATTACCAATTGCACCTGAAGAACAAGAAAATATTACATTCTCTTTACCCTTTTGAACATATGGACGTTGAATAATTTATTTTTGACTTATTAATTGACATGAACAAATAGAGAGGTGTATTGTGATTATATTTTCAAAATTCATTAAAATTTTTAGAGAGATCTTCATGGATGACTTTACCATTTACAATGACTAATTTTTTACATCCTGCATTCACTCTCAAAGGACCAAGAAAATTGTTTCAAATGTAACCATGTGTTGAACATGGATTAATGTCACTTCATGGTCACTAATCGTATTTTTTAAGGGAAAATAATTTCTATCATGTGAATTGAAGTCACTCCTATCAAAATTGAGGGGATACAATCACATTCAGAAAACACATTACATTCACACATCCTTTAATTCATTTTTTTCTTCCATTTTATATAGATGATTAGTCCACAACATTAATAGTGTTTACCAACTACCAACTTGTATACTAAAAAATGACGTGACATTAAAATTTGGTGAGGATTGTAAGAGAGAATTCATTGAATTCAATGTTGTTCTTACATGTGACCAGATAATCCAAAACCTAGAATGAAATTTACCTTTTGAATTAATGTGTGATTTTTTTAGTAGAGCCGTTTGGAGAATTCATGGTCAAAAAGAGAAAATATTCTTATTGTCATATATTATGCCTAACAATATTATAATAAACTGAATATCACTAAACTATAACTAAAACTTATCTTATAATAGTGTGTTTTTCATTGGATAAATTTATTCCTTGTCATGTAGGTTTAAAAATCATCATATTTAACAGAATATCATCTTTAATATTCATACTAAATAAAGATGATTCCAAATGGAGGATAATAAAAAGTATCCTTATTTTACAAGATTTTTACCATGAGATTAAATTCATTGATTGAAATGAAAATTTTGTGGATGAAAATGCAAGTGAAGTTTATAATTATAATGATTCTATTCATCCTAAGTTTCCTAATGAACACATTTCATCGTTCACTCCAATGTTACCATTGTATGAATCAATTGTAAATTACATGGTTGATACTATTTTTTCATAAAAAAGTTTCTACATAACAAAAAAAACTAATTTGATAATTGATTTGAAATACTATTTTAGTGAAATTAATAATCATTTTAAAAATGGGGATGACATTATAATTAAGGGATGTATTGCTATAAAAATTAAACCATCATATAATTATACACATCAATTCTTGGAGGTGTCCACATTGGACAAATAAGGAACTCCTAAAATTTTGGAAACCTAGGATTTTTATAGCCTTCATTATTTTTAGTCTCACATGGATTCTATCAATCATGGACCACTTTCCGAAAGTTTGTCACAATTTTAGACAGAAATTAAATTATCCATAGCCATTAAACATCTATTATATCATTAATGGTTCAGGAATTTATTTATTGGGATCATTCCTACCTTATAATATAGTCTCTTACATTATTCTTCTAGATGCATATGTTTCATGGTGGGTAGAGGCCAAACCTATAAGGAAGGATGATGCATTCACTTTTAGTGAGTTCCAAAAAACCAATATACACAATTGATTTTGAACACCATGTTCATTTATAAGTGAATTAGTAACCCATTTAAGTAATAAGTCCATTGAATATATTTTGGAAAAAATAGATTTCTATATAATACATAAACTACATATCACCTCGCCCCCTAAATAAGTGGAATGGATTGACTTTCTAATAATTTAGTAAAAAATAGTTATTGAGAGAATTGTTTATCGCAAATGAAAAAATTGACCTGAAAGACATTATAAATAAATTTTGGCTTCTCAAAATGCATGTTATACACAAATTGGGATGTCTCAATTTAGTCTAGTTATTGGTAACAAAATTACTTTACTAGTTTAAATCCAATATATGTCATTTTGGGAAATACGAACATGTATGTTTGATTATGAAAAGTTCAGTAAAGATGAGTTATTATAGATCAATGAACTGTAAGACTTTCGATATGACTCTCACGAGAACATAAAAATTTATAAAGATTAATATAAAGTACTCCATGAAAAATAAATTATCTTGGAAAATATATACCATGAATTAGAAATGGTAATTATATTCAATTCATGATTTCGAATTCAAATAGGTAATCCTAATTCTCATTGGGATGGTTATTTTATTATCACTAATGTTTTCATATTTTTTAGAAACAAAGTCCAATATCTTTATTCTAAAAGGAAATTCATCGTTAATGGGAATCATTATACTCATTACCATGAGAGAACACACACCTGGGGAACCACATTGATTTCCAATCGATCACTAACTATTGAATTAGACATACCAATTTATGGAGATTATGACCAACCCGATCAAATCCTTGGGAACCAATTTACCTTTGAACCCCTATCCCTATGTTTATTTGACTCTCTATATCTCTCTCTTCTATCTTTTTTTATTCTTAATATTTATATCTCATTCATAACATTTTTTAACCACTTTCATCATACAATTTTTTTTTCTATTTCTATTTTTATACACATTTTCCTTTAAAAAAATTAACTTAACTACTATACAACAAAAACCATAAAAAAGATTCATAATTACTTGCCATTAAATTTTTCAAAAATTTAATTTTTTTGGCATCTCAATGAATTATTATCAACTCCATCATTTTTTAATTTCATCATATATTAAAATAACAAATATTTTGGTAGGAAATGTAAATTATTTGTGCTCATGTTTGTATTAGGAATATGATTTTTCAAATGATGAGTAACAAAATTAGCTTATATGACAAGGTAACTTCTTGCCATCATTTAATATTGACTTTTCTTCACCCCTAATTGTGAGCCTTGAGAAGTTATACCTTTAATCTTTATTTCATAATTTATAGTACATTAATATGATATAAGAATATTCTAAAATATATAAAAAAAATCAAAATATCCTCCAATTTCCCTTACCGTGACCCTTTTTCTGGGAGAAGAGTAGAGCATATGAGGTCCATTTATTGATAGCCATGTTTAATTCTGATAACCATTTCCCACCCAATATATATAGGGGGTTTCATTTCCTAGTTTATTAGAATTTGTTTTTGGTGGAATGTATTAAATTTTGGGCACCATTTCTATGGTTTTAAAATAGTCATTTTATGATTGATGAAAAACATCCATTTAATTATGGTGGAGGGGTTTTCATTTTCTGAGTTTTGTGAATGTATATATATTTTTTAAATCATGTAAAAATTTTGTGCAAATTTTTCTACAAAAATGAAAAAAACAAAAAAATAGAAAAATGAAGTGGGTTTTCTTAAGAGGGTCCAAAATAACTATTCATCAACCCTTAAAATGTTATTATCTATAACAATTAGTGTTGTGATAATATCAAAATAAAGTTTTTATATGATTGTGGGATTATTTTTAAGTTCTAAAATGGAATGTATAATCATATTTTATTGTGTCGATGAATGATTTTCTGTGTTTTTACATAAATAATTAATTCAATCCATTCCAAATTTACCCATATCTTTCCTTGCTTTAAAAATTAATTACAATGAAATTATTTTTTATCCTTTTCTATACAAGTAACATTTCAAATCAATTATTAATTTCGTTTTCTATGTTATACTTTAACCAACTTTTTCTATATTTTATCCATTATATTCATACCATTACAAAGACATAAAATCCCAAAAAAATACCTCTTGGTTATTATTCACATTATAATAGGTAATTGAATATGAGAGATCTTTAAAACTCCTAGATTTTATATTTTGGTTTATTATTGAGCAAACCTATATTAATAAATATTTAGAAACTTGACAGTTGTTAGTTGTTAGAACCTATATTTTCCACATATGATTTTCAGTATGAAAAATTATTTCTTAATAACATTGTTACTTAAACAATTTGAGGTGGAATTCATTATAGATGACTTAAATCTTATATAAACCTTTATAAAAAAATTAAAAGGTTTTAATATTTTATGATGAGAAATAATGATATAGTTATGTTTTTATATTTATATTTTGGAGTTTTAAGAATATATATATATATATATATATATATTACATCCTGTAAAAATTATTTTGAAATTTCTAAAAAATATTAAAATGAAATTGAAAAAATAATAACCGACAACTATTTTGTTTATTGGGTGGGAAAAATATCACACTTACTCAAAAATTAATATTTTTATAAGTAATAAAATTATATTCGCAAGGACATAAAAATGGTTAGGAGATGAGTGTGATATTTTTATCTGGTTCAAATTTCATAAATAAAAGAAAACAATAATAAAATTGCAGTTGAATAAGCATTTCATATTACTTTGGGAAAATATTTCTATTTTTTCATATTTTATCATTTCAACTAATTTTAATTTTATCTATCTATTTTCATCCTTGAAACATCCATGTCCTTGTAAATATTTTTTTTCATTTCCTTCAATGTTTAATTAAAGAACAAATTTTCAATGATTTTTCCATGTTGAATTTTACACCTATTTTCTTATATTTTGTCTATTATTTTTACAATCCCATTTCCATTAAAATTTCAGTACAAATGATCTATTGATTTTTGTGAATTTAATATCAGGGAATGGTATCAAAGAGTGGGTTAAAAATCAAGGATTTTCTCTTTTTTTGGTTAATGAGTGAACCTATATAAATAACTATTTATCATCTTGATAGGAGTGAGTTATTTGTGCCTATATTTTCCATTTCCAATTTTTAGTATAAAAAAAATTATTTTTTTAACATTGTTACTGCGAACATATAAGGTGGAATTCATTATGGATTAGTGAAATAGTATAGACCCCATGATTGTAGGAAATGATATATATTTATTTATTACTAAAAATAATTTACTTATGTTAACAAAAATTTATTTGGTGTGTTTTAGGGATGCATATATGTTTTTAATCATCATGTATAAATGATAGTGAAAGTGTTCAAATAAATTAAAAGGAAACTATGAAAACATAAATTAAACATATCTTAGGTTAGTCAAAAATAATTATTCCTCAACATTTGATATTTTTATATAAATTAGATTTATTTTGTTGTGATGAGATGAAACAAGGGTTGGGAGGTTCTTGTATGATCTCATTGAAGATCAAATTTTGAAAAAAAAACAAAAAAATAATACTTGAATATGATTTTTTTATGTCAATGAGAAGAAGATTTATATTTTGTACATATTTTATCAATTTATCTCATTCCAATTCTATCAGAAACTTGACTTCCTTAAAACATTAAAGTAGTTGTAAATATGATTTTATATTTCCATCCATGTATTATTTCGAAACTTGTTGGTATAGAATTTTCCAGGTTTGGGTTTAGGCCTATTTTCTAATATTTTATAAATTATATTCCTACCATCCCATTTGTACTATGAACAACATGAAAATACCACTTTATTTTTTAAATTTATATGATAGTTAATGGAAGATAATAGGACCTTATAACTCTATGATTTTCAATTTGGGTTGGTCATTAAGTGAACCTCGATAAATAAACCTTTATAATCTCCCTTAGAGTGAGTTTTAAATGCCAATGAATTCAATTTCTAATTTTCTGTATGAATAATTAACTATTTAGTTATCATTATTTCTATAATAATTTTTGGTGGAACTCAATATAAAGTGAAGAACTAGTCTACATCCCCTAATTGAGGAAAAAAAATTATATTTATTTTTCTGTAAAGATGATTTATTTATATAATTATATTTGATGAAAATAAGTTCCAATAATATCTTATCAATGATATATTTGAGTATGTTCATTTATTAAATTTTTTATCTATTCCTTATTAATTATTTTCAAGGAAAAGTCCATAAAATGTTTGCATTTCTGATGTTTATATTTTAAATATAAACTTTCAACTTTATTTGAATTAATCCATATTCGATTCAATTTAAAACACTAATGAGATATATCATTGTACGTATCTAAATTGTGTGATTATTTTTTAAGGTTATATTTCATTTTAAAAAAAATAATTCAACTGTATAATTGTCTAATTCATCCATAAAAAGGGTCATATTGAGCAGAGAAAAAGTAACACAAAAAACAAAGAGAATACTATAACATAAATGGTGATTAAATTTACGAGGACAATCCAAAAGATGGAATATAAAAGAAATAATAAAAATTCTATAATAAGATATTAAATATAATGTAAAATTTCCATTTTTTAATTAATACAAAAAGGGGACTAATTGATGTATGAAATTCTATCCCACAATTTTCTACGGGATTTGAAAATAGCCCACCCTTATTGAATTTCCTCCTCAAACCATTGACCAATCAGATATTATTTATTTGGTGTGAAATTAATAATATATAATACAAAATTTGTATCAGAATATAAGATATCATTACAGTCAAAAATGTATTCAAATTTAGTCCATGGAAAAACTCGACTAAAAAAGGGATTATGGAACATGGTTTGAGAAAATTACCAAAATTTTAGCTCAACTAGTAAAATGGAATCCATGTATATAGAGTTTTCTTTTAACATACATATATACAAATTTTAAGAAGAATATATCTCTATATTTATGAATCTAAATATATAAATGGTCAACCCATATTGGGGGATGTTTTGGAAGGAAAACAGTCCACCACCATTGGATATGAAATCATCCCCTTATTCTACACATGAGGGGCTTGAATTTCAATCATTATGAGGAAAATTTGGAATGAACATAACCAAAAAATTTCCCTAGGAGGACCTTCCAAAATAATTTTTCAACATGAGACACCATTCGTTCATTATTTCTTATCATGGACATGATGTGTATTGGATTGTAATTGTATAAGTTTATTTTTATTTAAATTAAATAATAATCCATTTTTCTTCTACATAACAAATATTATCATCCCAAAACTACTATTTCATGATAATTTTCATAATACTTTTTAAATGAAGTTGAAAATCATTCCCTTATTTAACCTTCTCATTCAATAAAATGTTTTTATTTAATATTATTCACCTTTCGTGTATGTGTTCAAAGAAAAACACTTTTCTTGTCCATTTCAATTTATTTTATTTATATTTAATATGTATAACAATAAAAAACCACCTTAATAAAAATCTCAATGGCTATTTAAATCATCGATTAGGCTGAGATATATTTTAGGGATGTCATGTGATGCGACATGTTTTTCATTAAATATTTGTTATGTTAAAATTGTGTATGTTAAACCTAAAATATCATGTTATTATTAGATTTATTATTTAATGTTACAAATATAAGTATTATTAGAGACATAAATATACTACAATAGAAAATTATTTATTGATATCAGAGTACTGGTTCATTAAAGTCCTGGATTAATGTCTCAATAGTCAATAATTCTGATCATTTTTGTCTTATAATGTGGGTTTTGTTTAAATTCCATATCATGAAATGAACAAGTATATCATAATAAGAAATCACCACTAATAAAATAAAATAAAAATTATTTAATTGTTAAATCAAAAATCATCCATCAATTAGTTCAATTAATCTCTTTACCCACCATTCGAAAGATAACTAATAAAAAATCGACTGTTTAAAATGTAATATCACTATCTATTCATCCCATGTTATTATATAAACATCAAAATATCAACAAACATTTAAAAATATAATATTTTTTAACCAATAATGCTTATGGTGATCATTTCCCATGATGTAAGTCTCATATGATTGAATTAATATATCAATCAAGAATAAGGTCACTTAGTATTACATTTTCTAATAAGGACAGTCATGGGAATACCCTATAAGAATAATAATATATAAATAATGGTTAAAAAATTTAAAAATCAATCAATTTCCACTAGTGATTATCTCACCCTTACACAATTTTCTTAATGATTCATACCATTATATGGTAAAATGTAATGTTCCTATGATCCTATGTAGAATATAAACATATCCACCATCAAAAACAATCTTACCAACCAATATCCAAAGGAATATTTTAAATACATTATCCTATTCTATAATTTATCAACATGAAACCATATAAATCACATCATTCAACCCCTAAAAATTCACTATAACATTATCAAAAACATTTTTAAAGATATATAATTTTCAAACAGAGGTTATTCAGAACAAAACAAAAATATAGATAAACCCTCCAAAATTCCCATTAAAACTATAATAATATATAATTTAAAAACCATTTATCAAAGTTTCCAAATTCCACCCTTAAATATGTTAGGCTTTAAAAAAATCCTAAAATGATATCTATGTATAAACATAATCATTTAAGAAATTCTGGTCAAAACCACATTATTTTAATCACAATATTTCGTAAAAAACTAAAGACGAATAAATCATTTTTAAACATAAATTCATTTTTTTGAATTAGAAATAAATTTATTGAAATAAATAAGGTATATGATTGATACTCTTTTCACTAATGATACATGAAATATATTTTACTTATATAGTAATTTTGAATATTATCTCGTTGGAATCCTTTGTAATTTAATGGGGTGAGGTCATAGAAGTCATGTAAAAATTCAAGTTACAACCTAAATGATAAAAAA
The DNA here is from genome assembly GCA_963277665.1 of Viscum album. Classification (NCBI taxonomy): domain Eukaryota; kingdom Viridiplantae; phylum Streptophyta; class Magnoliopsida; order Santalales; family Viscaceae; genus Viscum; species Viscum album. The sequence continues at coordinate 272,774,308 of OY728129.1, read as the reverse complement.
ATAAAATAAAATCACTAATACATTGAAAAACTAGGTAATTAAAATTACACCTAAACTAGATTTCAATCTAATTTAATCATCTGAACTCCTATTGGACTATTCCAAACCTATGATCTGCAATCACATATACAATGAGTCTATGATAAATTATAATACATTTTAAACTTCCGTCATCTACATCTCATTATCTCTTCTAAACAAACTGCATACTGTAAAAATGAAAAAATCTTACTCTATTGGGTGTATTTAACTATAAATTCACCCCAAAACCTAATGAAAAAAGTTCCAAATTCTAACAATTATTCGATATATAATTCAATCAAAATTAGATAAAAACAAAATTAATATATAATTCATTATTCCATAGGATAACTGATGAAAATTGGAGTCAACAACTTTGTTTTTGTCCTCATCAACAAGACCCACACAAAATCCCTATTTAGATGGATGATTTGAATATTTTCATATATAATCATACCACCATTGCCTATGATATTCAATTACAAACTCTTTGTTTGAGAAACTAAGTTCAATTAAGTGAAAATTAATCATATTAACTTGATTCCACATGATGTATTACCTCCAAAAATCCCACTTAAATTGGAAGAAAATGTCTATATTTAGAGAGTCATGGTAAGGTTCTCCAATTTATTTTTAGTAGATAGAAAAAGAAACCATATGAAATTTTTTTTAATATTAACACCCAAAATTTACAAATATTCCTCTTAAAATAGATTATATTTTCTATTGCATTAATACCAAGGGGATTTGGAATAGCCTTTACTCATAAAGGCATATTATTGAATGAAAAAATTAAATGATAAAACAACAATACCTATGGGAGAAACCAAAGACAATCTATGTTAATCCATGTAGAACCTCTTATATATGGAAGGATGATCATGTGACTCATACGAAAACCACCCACATTTCACTATGATTCCTATCAAAAAAATAAAAATACATTTTACATAGAGTTCATGTCTTCAAAAAAATAGCTACTTTATTATCCTATAAGGCTTACAAAACATCATTTATATTCTCAAGTAATGTTAACATGGTTCAATACATACCACTAAGCTATGATCTAACCCTACTCCAAGAAAATAATTTTATAAAAATCTCTACCAAGATAAAATGCCACATTTTCAGCATAATCATCTACTTGTAGAAAAAATTTCATCATTTTGGACCATGATTACTATTCACTAGTATTACCATAAAAATATAAACCATGAAACAACCCAATAGTAAATTAACAAATGATAAAATATACCCCTTATTAATCCATATATAACATATAAAATCGACCCAAATTTTAAAATTTTTAGTAATTATCCCTTCTCCCAGCTTTTTGATGTTTAAATCCATCAGTTCCTAAAATATGGGCCAACTAATGGTGAAGGATAGATATCATTTATAATGTAGTAATTGTTATTTTATCAATATAAATGGTCAATCTAATTTTTCTATATGATTTATTTTATTATAAAAAATTGACTTTGATAAGAGAAGATGATATTCAACAGACTGTAGCATTGATATGTGAATTTATTATTTATAGTGATTGCCATTACTGTTACAAGTACAACAGTTCTATATTTTGGTTTTATATATTGTTTATTCCCCTTATAAGCAAAACCATATTTAGAAAATTTGTTTATATGTTCATAAAATATTCATTTCTAGAATATTAATAATAAGATAATTTAAGAATTTTGTTTTCCTTCTTCACATAAAATAAAAATAATAAACATGATATATATATATATTGAAATTATATTGCCAATTTATTAATTCTATGGATCCCTCAATGATTGAAGAAGTTGGTTTTTTGAATATACAATAGAATATATCTAAGGATCACACTTTTATATCATGAATTTTTTTTTATAAAAATAATCTATTTGAATTATCTAATATTAAAAAAATATTAATAAATCAAACAAATAATGATAATGTCACTTTCTATACAGAGAAAAAAAAACATATTTTGAGAGCCAAAATAATAATTTTTTTCTTTCATGTTTCATCAGTTACAATAGGAAGGAGATAGTTTTTATTATTATTATGTTACTTCTTATCATGTTTTATATCCCATATTAATACATTAAATATTAGTCATATTATTGATCCATCATTTTATTACCCAAAAATCACAACTTTTCTACTTTTGATCTGGATCTTACAGTTGTGGTGTTTGAAAGAAAATTATGATTTTAATTTCATTTATAATAATCAATGGCGTATAATGATATAATACATTCTTCTTTATATTCTCATTTTTATATTTGAGAATACTCCATAAACATTCAATATAATTCCTCTATTATTATGATTAAATGACTACATATCCGATAGGAAAAATTAATATGGTAGCTGATACATTATTCACTAAGGATAATAGTCATGTATTTCAAGTTGATAGTGGTTAATGAATAAATATGGGACAAGTCATGGGAATATATTTTGAAATTTATGAGATTAGTATTATAGATTTTATATATCAAATGATGATAAATAAACATTATTTCTATATATGGAAGGTCCTTACCTAGAATATATTTATGTAGATGTGTAAATTTGATTGCTATTTAACCATTAATAACATTATATCTAAATAGAGGATAAGGAACATTAATAGGTGTTTTGTGTGAAAAAATATTTTCCTCTGTGAATATATGAGTTAATTTTGTATGAGTTTAATATCTCATCACAGTGGAATATCGAAAAATGTTAATGATATAATTGTTCTATTATGAAGTTATTTATAATATACAACGAAAAAATTATAGTTTGGTTTGTAGTTATATGTCTTGTATGCAAACAATAAAAGTAAAACATCTAATTCGAGAAGTTTTATATCAACCCATAAATATTCAACAATGGATGAGGTATATATATATAACATGATATGGTTACATTATGTATTGAAAATAAAATATTGATTTTATATTTCTATTGAATAATTGACGATGTTAGATTTTTTGTATTGATCAATAAATTAATACTGGTATATGATTTATGGATAAATTATATGGTGTTGGTAGTGATACTTAATGGACTTCATATAATCACTATTTTAGACAATATCCCTCAATTTACATCATGAATCAGTGGATTATTGTAGCATAATTTGGAAATCCGTTGTACATATGTAGCAAATTCCACTACTAGAATAGTTAACAAACTATATAAATGATTATAATATTTGTGCATGTTGTGATCTTGTATTCTATAATTTATTGGATATCCGGATGATTATTTACCACTAATCATGATTTTTTATAATAATTGTTATCAATCATCTATTAGAATGGAACTATTTGATCCATTTTATATAATTCCATGTTGATCTCAAATATATTGGCCAGATATTGGTGAATCATTGGCCAATGAAATAATATTTTTTTATATAATAATTTTGAATATATAAATTATTTGAGAATACATGAAAATAATATTAAAACTCTATATTTTAAATTTTTACTGAAGGATGAGACCACTGAAGTATTTCTCATGTGTTATCACTAGATTCACCCATTTATTAATTAATATTAGATGGGATGAGTTAGATACATTTCTTTTACTTTTAATTATACCTTTATATGTTTTTATGGTATTAGATATTTTATGTATCATTTAATACACTCATTACATTTAGAGTGATTTTATGACATTTTCGAGGTCTTGTATCATGAAAATTAGCTTTATAGTCCTTATCATGTTATTAAATGTTTTGATCTTGATATTATGTAATAAATGTCATTTTTTGTGAAAATGATTAAAATTAAATATCATTAGGAAAAGGTATTTTGTGGCTGAGTTATAACATTATTATGTGTTCTCCAGAAGCAAGGGTTTATTAGGTCGAAATACAACATACTATATTTATTCTAATAATTGAATAATACATCTTTTTTATCTTAAACTAATTTTCTAAATGATGTTTTTAGAATCATAAGACAATATTCCAATTTACACAACCCTAACCATAAATATATTATAATTAATATGATTATCTAAATGGTAGATCAAGTAAGTCTTTATTATATTCTAATAAATAAAAAATTTAGACAGAGTTTTTCTTTTGTTTTTATTTTCGATAAGATGATTTTTTGGAGTTCTAATCCTCAACAGTATATAATGAACAATATTAAATCCATAATAAGAATAGTTTTTTCCCATTATTCTATAATAATTCAAACTAGGAAACTCATTTTTTGAACGTTATAGATATCCCAACCACAATATATATGTATTAAAATGAGATCATGTTTTACGAAGGAAAAACATATGAATGAAATTTATTATACAGATTTATTATGTTTTGAATCCAAATACAAATATTTTCATTTAGTTCATTCATATTTAATTTATTCATGTTGTTTTATTATTTAGAGAACCAAGTTGTGAGGATTTATTATCACTAATATTTATCTTGTTCATCTGTTTTGTAGGTTTTGTTATTATGAGATTGTTATTCTTATAGTCTATGTAGATATAGGTTGTCCTGATTTGTTGTTAATAAGGTATTAATAATGGAAAATATAAATTTATTTCAATAAGGATGGTTGAGGTAGATCATGTTTTTGAATGGTAACCCTATCGATAGGTTTATAATCATATATACTTAAAGTCAGGTCTTTATACATACTTATCACATTATATCAAATGGAATTCCTCACATAGTTGATGTGTAGTAATTTTTTCTTCCATTATTCATAATCATTTATATATGAAGAACCTTTTTTTTAATTTGTTTTACATATATTTATTTAAATAAAAAATTTGATTTTTTCATTCAGATTGATTGTCCAATTTATCTAAAAGAAATAATTTCTAATGTATGTTACATTTTTCTTCTATATATTTTCATATACAAGCGTGTGAAACTTATTACAATTTCAAAATGTTCAATTATTCTTCTCTTGTTTTATATTTTTCATAAATTCGTAAGAAATATGGTTTAGAGAATAACTATTAATAATGCAAGTCATGGATGAAATCTTAGTATCTCGTGTTATTTATAAAATTATTTTCATATATACAGATGGAAAAATTATAAAACAAAATATCGTATTTGAGAATATTTGTTTTGTGATGATATGGATATGATTTTGTCGGAACAAAAACATTTCATAGTTGCGTATTATCAGGGATGAAAATATTCGGCATTTATTTAACAATATTTAATGATATGTGATTTTTTTTTTGAATAAATTTTTTTGGTTAATTTAATATAGACAAACAATTATTTCATGTTCTTTATGGCTTATATTTGATATTTATTACATTATAGAAAATGAATTTGTAAAATAAAAAAACAAAATAACATTAAAAGTTAATTATCACTACACTGTTAGATATATATTAAGGTTTTTACCTTTTGGTTTATGTTTATTGGTAATATAATGCGTTTTTTATGTAATGAGAGGTTTTACGGATGTCACATAGTTAAAAATAGTGAATTATAGTTTTTGATGTTTTGAATAAATTATAGTTATTTATAGGGTTAGATAGGTCGTGTTTTCCCATCATGTAATCAAGAATTTATTATAAAAAAGATGGTAATATTTTTTGAATTGATAGAGAGTTAATGAAGAATATCTATAAAAAATAAATAAAGGAACATTATATTACTATTATCAAAACTAAAATCCAAATTTATCCCCCAAAATCTACCCAAACCACCGCTTAATATTTTTCTCTTACATGGGCTCTTTTTTCTCTCTTTGAAATATTATCATATTATCAATATAAAATGATTTATTTATCACTTGATAAAAATGATAATATCTGGATTTATTTGTTTACCTTGACCTCTCTCTCTCTCTCACTATTATCATGGAAATTTAAATTCAGATGGACTAGATCCATGAATAGTGGATATTATAAATTTATTTAGATGGTTCCATTCTACATTTAGGTGAATTATTTTATTTAATTTCAATTTTATATTTTAAAAATATGAGGTGGTGTATTTTATTTGTGTAAAGGGATTTATGAATGATTCATTAAGGTAGGTTATTCATGAAACATATTATTTTTATTATATTTGATGTCATGAAATTAATTATTTAATAGGAATATATGTATTAATAGGTTATAAACACACAATGTTTTATTTATTTTATATTTATTTGAGTTATATTAATTAATTTTGAGCTTTGATGATTTCATGACAATGAATTTTACATTTTTAAATGTTTCAAAGGGGTGAAAAATCATACATTATAGCTAATAAACTTACAAAACCATGATTCCGATTTATTTTTCTAGGAAGTGCAATTTAAACATTTATCACAAGACATTGAATGAATTATGAGACCCTATGCTAAACCAGGTGAGGACTTTTTTTCTAGGAAGTGTGGGACTCATGGTAAACTAAAAATTTAAAAAATATTGTAAATAAATCCTTCCTGGTGCACAAATTTAAAAATATAGTTTATTTTTTATTAATTTCATTTTTATGTCTTTTTATTTATCCCTAACTCATAACAGTCATGTCTTTCCTTCATCCCTTTTTAAGCCATCCCGATACATAAAACCTCCAACATACAGTATCCTCACCAAATAAATCTTGTTCCATATATATTGGTGATTCATGGATAATCTGTCTTGGTAATTAAACATCCTCTTACGTACCTCATTTTATTAATATTTATTCTTCCATTGGCCATTCAAAGGATCATCGAAATGATATGTAGGGTTTCGGTTCAATATTAATTTCTAGTTCTTTATTTTATGTATTTGGAAATGATTTTCACCCTTATTTGGTATTACACCTTCAAGAGAATTTTTTTTAAATTGATTAGATGTTGGTTACTCAATATTTTAGGTCATTAAATTATTTATCATTGATTACTTTTGTTTTAAATATCTAGTTTTGAAAATAAATAGTAATTTAACATATTCTTGAGTTGTATTTAAATAGGAAGCCACATTTCAATTTCTTATTTCCAATGAAGAGAGATTCGAAATTCTAAAACATAGTAAAATAAGTATAAAACAATCAATAGATTATATTTTTTGTTAACAAACTATTGGAATTTTTGAAATAAATTATATTATTTTTATTTCATTTTTTAGACATCAATATAAATTCATCAATGCATATTTTAAAATTTTTTCTCTGTTATTCATGTAACACTTGAAAGTCCATGTATCGATGAAGAGGTTTAATGATTTTTTTTGAAGAAAATCAATAAGATCATATTTTCTTGTGGTATATTTTACATATGTATATATATAGGAATATATAAATATATATACAAATTCATATGATAATATTTTAATTTGTGATATAAGATATATATATATATATATATATATGATAATGTATAGGAGTTAAACTATAAAATGTTGAATCTTAACATATTTTCCTAGTTCTTACAATGGTTTTCTAAATGAATTCCAAAGTGTAATTAAAATATTACTTTAAAAATAAAATTTATTTAAAAATTTGAAATTTTCAATGAAATATTTGAAAGATGACAGATTTATATTATTATTATTTTTACTGATACGTTTTTAAAAATTTCTCATTCTTATTTGAATGTTGAATTTTTTACTATTTCTATAAATCTTGGATTTTATTGTGATATTATATGTATTTAATTTATGGTAAATAATAATCAATATTCATAGGAATACCAGGTACATTAATAGGTTATCCTAGATCGAATTCCCTTCTCTTGAGTATCATAGGTGGATACTTGTGTGAAGTGGATTACACATTAATCAATTGCCAAAATACATGATATATTATGTTAACATGTCAAGGGTTTAAGTAATGAATGATTTAGTATTTCATGTACCCCTTTTCTTTTATCCATATGGTGTACTCCCATGTTGTTTTTTTAATTATATTGTAATTGATATTTTATGAACACTTTTTATTTTGGTGGTTTCATATTCACTTATTCAAGTTTTGTATTACAATTTTTTAGTTTATTCACTATGGTGGAATTATATAATTTTAATTAATATTTTTTTTCAAAACTCAATAGTATATTCAATATTAAAAGTTTTTTAAAACTAGTTTTTTAATCTGCCATTTTTAAAAATGGGTGTCCTCTTAATTAATTTCTCTCATGAAATTGTATTAATTTAAATGAAAATATGAAGTAATTTTTATGAATCAATTCAGAAATATATTTTTAGTTTCATATTCTTATAAATAAAAACCATTTTTCATTATATATTTTAAACTATCATTAAAATAACCATTATTATATTTTGTTTAAAAAATATTATTACTAATTTATAGATACTATTTGGAACTTATTTTGATAATTCTTTTGTATATGCTTGTATCAGATTTTTTCAAGTGGAAATTGAAAGCTTTTGGTGGATCTTTGAGTTATGGACGGTTTTCAAATGGGTTTCCCAAACCGTGTAGTCATCCAGTAAAAATCATGCTATCATGGAAGTGGGGTTTTTTCCAAATTGGTGAATTTTTTTAAAAAACATGTTTATTCCTAGTATAAATCATTCACCCTAGTATAGGGGCACATAATTAGGTTGTTGTTTTGTCAAACTATGCTGCCCAACGCAAATAATTATGTACGCATGTTTTTTATACAAAAAATTGTTACAAAAATATAAATAGCCCTATTTAATCCACCACATGACCCTAAATAGACGTAAATCGATTTACTATGATAGGGAGGATCTTGAGTTCATATTTTGGCTTGTCCATGACCATTCCATGGAATAGTAAAGCGTGATGGGTCTCATTTAATCTTCTTTATTTAAATGGATCGCATATCATGAGTCTACATCCTCTTTCTTATTCACTCAAACATATAGAGTTATAGATAATCATGTTAATGGTGGATCTAAACTCTTTTTAATTTAATCATTAATCAATATTATATTTCTTAATCACTTTTTCCATTATTCATAGTGTTAAAATCCTCTTGTTTGTGTTTTATATTGAGATTTAATGATTTTAGATTGGTGGTTCCAGTTATGTTTCTCCAAATAAATCAACATTCATTTGGATGATTTGATTTAAATTTATTTTAATTGATTTAAGAAAACCATAAATAGAGGAGAACTAGAGTTGAAATTTTAATTATTATGGAATATTTGTTGAAACTCACAATTCCAAATTAATTTTAATTTTGTTTTCTATTTGAAAATTGGGGGAATTGAATAATTTATTTGGGAATTGTTTTGAGAAAACATAGATTGAATTCAATTAATAAAAATATTTAATTTCTGTTTTTTTGAATTAATTTCTGTAAAACATGTGTATTTTTGTTAAAATATATTTGGATTATTAAAGGTCAAAAAATGGAAATTGATAAATTTCCCATAATTGATTGACTAATTAATCACTTTATATTATTTGAATTTAGTGGGATATTTAAAGATAGTAAAATTGGTTTTTTATTCCGTAACAAATTATTGAGGATAAAAAATATTTGAAAATATTGTTGGGAAGATAATGTCCCAGATAGGATATTGATATGTCATTTCCTACTGGATCCTAGGGCATGTGTGCACACATATTTCCAAAACGACTTCCTTATATGTGTGAGTATCCAATAACTAGTAATTATGTTCCCATAGGGGTGATGACTATGGTACATACTGTAATTTTTATGTATATATATATATTTTAAATTAATTATGGAATTGTTCGGTTGGTTTATATTGATTTATATAATCATTTTTGTGTAATGTTTTTATTTAATCCATTATTGAAATGACTTATATCATTTTGAAATAAGTGATTTTTTTTAAATATTGAAGTAAATTTCCATAATTTTTTTATTGAAATTGAAGAATTAGTTCGTTTAGTATTATGTTATATGTTATGGAACACATTTTGAGACATTTTTGGGGTTTCTATCTCACACTTACCTTCTCCTCGAAGGGATTATAGATCATCTTATTCCATGATTGAGAAATGAAAATCACATCATAGAGTTAGTGTATGTTCTTGGTTTTTTGGGATTGGAGTGATGTCTCCATTATGAATTTTGTGTTTATATAAATGGTTTCAAGGTACATTGATTATCAAATATGTTGAGTTTTTATACATGTTTGGTTTCTTTTACCATCTCCCATAAAAGTTTTGAAAATATATTTTTTTAATATTTTATCTTCGGCATTTTTGTGAAAAAATCATTCCCTTTGATATCTTGTATGTTTTCAAGTTCTAGTCACCAACTTTCGGGGATCTTTAAATCTCCTTGGGCTATGTCAGTTTCATTTTGGGAATCTAGGTTCTAGGTAATCCTAGTTGGATCATGAAAAATTGGATTCAAAGGTTCATTTTCAGTATCAATACTTGATGTTAGTGTGAAATTTTTGAGGTATTGTTGGTACTTAGGAGGTTTTTGTGAGGAATTCCTTTGTTATATCTCATTAAAACTATCCTAAAGTCACCAAGGGTGGTTTGGGAAGGGTTACACATGAAATAATATTGTATAATTATATTTTCCCTTACTTTTAAATTGGTATGGTTGAAATCATAATCATGATATCATATCTGATGGGATTAAGCATCAAGTTTCTCTTGTATAAGATGTTGATCTGAGTAATCTTATGATTAATTTAATGTTTTAGGATGATTTTTTGAGTAATCATGCCTCTAAAAATATGTGTTAATTGGCCCGAAGAAGAATATTCTAGTTAACCACATTACATGAATCCCCCAATAGATTAAAATCATCGTGAGATTATTTTGTGTTCCATCCATGATTTGGGAAATACAACTGGAACTATTACATTCAGGCTCTAGTGTTGGAATATCATAAGGACGAATCTCAAAATCAAACTCATGAAATATTTATATAGAATCTAACCATGTTCCAAGGTTTATATTACCCTCAAGATTCTATGTATTGGATGAGGAATTTATATCTCTATTTAAATTCTTATAAGAGACTAAATTAATATAGGTGAAATGTTCCACCTTCAATCTGGAAGGACCACATAAGGGATATACAGACATGATCATGTTAGGATTTAAATATGTCAGTTTGGAGTGGAAAGAATATAAATTTTCATTTTCTGAACATTTATATCCTGAGTATGTCATACTAGATAAGGAAATAGTTTTTTTAAAAAATTATTACGTTGACAGTACCATGAAGGAGTAGGAAAACAATTTTTAAGGATTATAAAGTTTTCACATGAGATTTTATTGGATGATATGATGAAACTAAACTGTTCTAGATGGTTAAAAGTTCAAATATGAATTCCAATTTTTTATTACTGATTATCTCTTATTATACCAATGTGATATAGGGAATTTATGGTCTATGTATTCCTGGATCGTAATTGAATGTTGATATGAATTTGTTGTTTTTTATTCCTGTGGATTCTCTATGAGTTTCCATAAATGGATTAGAATGTGTGACGAGTCTCATAATCAATCTTGAAAATGGAGTTCTTCTAGACCTACTATAGTGTCAGGAATATTCACTTTGACTTGATTACATTATTGAATGTTTTGGTATTCAATGTGTGGTTTCAATAAAGATCTAATGATATTTTATTTTGGTCATTCTCTAAAATTATAGAAATTACGTTAATTTTTTTCACCCCTATATAGTGGCATTGTCTCATCATCACCTAAATTTAATGTGGTGTAATCTGATGCTTCATGATCTAAGGGGTTCCCACCATAAAAATCTGGAATGAATAATCTTTGGGATGGTGAAGATTCTGAAAAGGAATAAGAAATGGGTCAATTTACCATGAGTGGTAATATCACTATAGATTCATCGATAAGAAATTTGTTTTGTTTTATACTGATGTATCTAATTATTTAATTATGGCTCATATTGTTAATATACCAAATCCCTCTACATGGAAATGATCATATGTGATGGATATTACAAAACCCCTAAAAATAAGAGAGAGAACAGTCTCTATTTTCATTCTTGTGTGTTCAATTTTTCAATTTTTGATCATACATAGATTTGTTTTGGTTCTATTCATAAAAGAAACTGAAGTTGCTCCTTATATTTATTAAATAATTGTAATAAATCATGAATTGATTGTTCTCTTTAACAGGTCCCCAATATATGGCCCGATGGACTATGAGATTTCATTTTGGGAGAATGGAACTTGACAACCTTTTGATATGAGCCTTCTTATCTAGTTTTGGGAGATGTAAATTTAGTACTCCATATTTATTTGGATCAAAAATCATTTATTGATGATATAACACTAGTTTTCATTTAGTTTTCTAAATATTTATCTTAAAAATTCTATGGGTTTGCACTGGAAATATGCAGGAGTAGGGTGAGGAAATAGGGATCCGCTATGGAGGCTCATGATGACTAGGTATACGGTGGTCGTCCTGTCAATAATGGTTTTGTCTGTGTTAGGAAGGGTGCAAGGTTAGGAGAAGGTTTTGAAGGTTCGGGGCAGGGGATATGCAATGCTGAAGTGCCCACTAGTTCGAGTAAAGTATTATTTATCAAACTAGTTATGAATAATCCTCTAGAACCCAGTGTAACAGGGATTTTTAATAGACTGTTGAGATATTTTTAGATCCCTCCTAGCACCAAGGTAGATTCTGGGGGTGAACAGGCTAGTGTGGTTGTTAAGGGTCCTTCGGAACTGATGAAAGCTCAGTCTCACGATTCATGGGCCTCCATTGAAGCATTTCCCAAGGGTGTGTCTAGTTTTAAACCATGCTCATATGTGATGGCAGTGCGTATTGGTGAGAGAAACAACCCTTCAAGGTTGATACACTTACTTCTAATGGGAATGTTTAAGAATGTATAGTATTTGGAGGAGCCTGCAATTGAGATAGTAGACCATTGGTCACCATCCAAGGATCCAACTCGTTGAATATTTTGTCTGGCCTCTTATTAAAAAGCATATTTGAATGTCTACGCCATGAGGGGGAGTTTTCGGGTTGACCCAACTGTGCTTCTGAAGATGATTCTTATGGAGGCCATTCCTCAGATTATATTGGCATGGGAGGTGATGTGAAAGGGCTTCATAACCAAAGAAAGAAAAAATGGAGCAAGGAAAACAGGTACCTGGGAAGTTTTATTGTTTTCAAAAATCCGAAATATATGGGTCAGAAAGACTACTCTTATCTTCCTAAACCAATGGATACTCAGTCGGAAAAGATAGAGAGTAAACTCAAGGAGAAAAATTAAAAATAAGAGACACAAGAGGAGGTTAGGAAGGATGATGCCATGTTGGCCCAAATTTATGTGGATGGATTATCAATGTAATATTACCAATTATAAGGGAGTATTAAACCGGAGAAGCTGCTACTGGAATGGTTGGATCCTCTTTCCCCTAGACAACAACATGCAGAAGGTCCTTCAGTCAGCCTGTAGAGCCTATAGGAGAAAGAGTAGTATTCTCATATGAAACTACTCATGCACTATAGAGAAGATATGAAGGAATATTTTTAAGTGATAAAGGTGGATAGGGAATACATTGATCAAATTATTGGAAGACTGATCTAAGTGGTAGTTACAAAGGACAAAGCAGAATAGATTGACAAGAAAGATCGTATACTGGTCAGAGTCATCAAAATGGAGATGATTAGAAAATTATAATACATGAAGGGTTGGGAGTATCTAGCAAGGAACTGTGAAAAGAACATAGGGTAAGATCCAAGATGCAAGGTATATTCCCTTCCATTGAATTTGATTAGGGAAGGAGACTCCGATCGCTTGAGACCTCAGTTTTATTTTCCGGTTGTATCCTTTGATGCTTGACATGTTTATCTGTTGGGTTCTCACTTAACACATAAAAGCGTTTAAAATTAAGAAAGAAAATTAGGGGGAGTTTCTTGGTTCTATAAAAGTGTATATTCCTTCTTAACATATGATTATATTTTTAAATTGAATACTTGATAAATTGATTGGATGTTATTTTAAGGAAATTTTTTATACTCCTGAGTGTCTCGCCTTGGGAGGTTCACTGTTCTCTTTGCAAAGAAAGTTGACAAAACACTTCTCTTTTTTTGGTTATAATATACTCAAATGAGTTATAGTAAATAAAAAGTACATTTTACTATATATTGATGATATGTTTGTTCATATGGAAGAGGATTAGTGGTTCTCAACAATTCATGAATAATCAAGTTATCCTGAAATGAGAATTAATGAATATGATATCATGAAAATAAACATCCGAAGATGTTATGGCCATTATAAAAACCATATAAATCCATTTGGCCAACCCATTGATCCTATATTCATTAATTAATTATTGAATGAGAATTTTCTTGAGTATCTTGATATGCTCATGGTGGTATTTTTGGATTAAATAACGTTTTACTCATTTTCTAAGTAGATTCATCTAAATAATCTCATATAAGTACTATAATTAATTAGAAATCACCAAAATTTCTCAAAGATATCAAAAAATTATTTTTCAATTTAGAAAGTATTGTTCGTGGAACACGTTTCCTGGGATAATGGTATCTCAGTTGAAAATGATATGGTCAAAGCTATTATGACCTCATAGAAACCATGTAATTCTTTGATATTTATTTAATCTTAGGTTTAACGGTGTATTAAAACATTTTGTAAAAGGATTTTGTGAAGATGGATTCTCCGATAATTGATCTCACATAGATGGGGTAAATATTGTTTGGGATGAAAAGTTTTAGTGTTATTTTATTGAGTTGAATTTTTTATTTCTATACTGGTTTTGACTATTCGAGAGGATGGGAAGGGATATGTGGTTTTATGGGATTCAACATGTTTGGGTATGAGATATGTTATTATGTAGAGTAATCAAATGGTATCTTATATATCTCAATATCATAGGCCACATATTAATAATTATTAATCCCTTTATATAAAAAAGACACCAGTGATTCACCGATATAATAGTTAGATGAATCACCTTTTAAGATGAATAATTGTTGTGTTTCATGACAACAAGAATCTCAGTCCAATATTGTATAAAAAATATTTGAATCACCACAAGAGGAGTTGGGTAGAGTACATGAAATATTTTCATTTCAACATCATATATACACTAGGTAAATGGAATTTCATTGATGATTCCTTGAGTAGGAAAATTCTGACCAATTTTATAAATCAATCATTAGAATAGAGGAACATGGTTGAAATATTTTCACAGTTTCATATGGAAGATTGGGAAACTGGGGATGAGGTATTCATGGATTTGTTTTTAATAACTTATAATGTTTTATATATGATTCTTCAAGTGAAATTTCTTGATGATGTATTATGTAGTATTACGAATATCTATAGGGTGGGAAGAATATTTTCTAGAGCTTGTTCATTAATAAGGGTGTCATATGTATATAAAATCTATACATTGTTCATTTTTCTAGGATGAATTATATGATAAGGGTTTCAATAATAACCTATGGTATTTTCACATAGGTACACCAAAGATCTTTTACGACAAGTATTTATGATTCTTGTTGCTAGAAATTATACAAGACATCACTAACATTATTTTATAGTACTATACATTTCACTAGGTATATGATAATCATTAGAGACCCTGGTGTTTTCTTAAGAAAATTCCAATACTGCATTTGAAGTATGATGATATCTATATAGACCATTTGGGTTGTTTCCCATCTATCTCTTGGTAGAATAATGGGAAATGGATTATGATCAATATACTAAAAAATCATCTTACATTATACCCATTTGCGATTCATTCATTGTTGAGGAGCTACAAACTGATATGGGAAGATATTTTTTATTTTCATCGAGCCACATCTTCTATAGTGTATGATAGGGATCCTTGTTTTACAACATTATTTGGTAGTAGACTCAATAAGGCACTGTGATTTCTTGTTCTTTTGAGTATGGAATACCATCCTTATATGAATCGTGAAATATAGAGTTCTATTCAAGGTGTTGAGGTTATGTTTCTTGTTTTTGTCCTCGATTTTTTTGGATCATGGAATGATAATTTTTGAAAACATAACTTTTCAATAAAAAATAGCTACAATATCATAATCCTAATTGATCCTTTTAATTCATGTATTTCCAGTCGCTAAAATCACTATTGTTTTATTTATAGATAGGTGGATGTTTCATAGTAGAAAAAATACTTTTCAAGGATATGTCATCCAATATTTAGTAGATTCATTGGGAAATGTTGATAGTAGATATCAGGTATAAATTATATGTTGAATACCATTATATTATGTTGGAGTTTTTGGTTTGTGACCATGTGTTCATGGTTGTTTTAACCTTCTTGGCTCATCGAAGTCTTGGGAGTCAAGGGTAGTTTTCTCCTTTTTTGGGACCTTTTGAGTTTGTTGAGTGAGAGGGGAAGGAGGATTACCATTTAAAACTTATTCCTTAGTTATTATCAACACATAAAATTTTCCAAGTAACTCATCTATGAATGTATATTCCTTATCCATATTAGGTATTGAGATGGTGTGATCTTGGCATTCATCCTAATTTGTTCAGAAGTGACATTTTAGTCTAGATTGTTAATAATAAAAAATGTTACTTTATTGGAGGAAGATACCATTGGTCAGTGTTCAATGGTTCGATGGTTCTGATTCATGTGACGATTGTGTGATGGAGGTAATGATGTAAGTGTAGTGGCTTCATCTCATTGATAAGAAAAAAACATGAATATAAATTTATAGAAAAAATCTTTCTATGATGGGGAGGTTGTAACATCATGGTACTTTTTTTTTGGTACACATCAACAATTATTTAGATATTGAATTGGTTGGGGATTCTCTCGGGTTATTTCAGGTGAAATTATAAAATAATTTAAGTATATTCGTGTCATTAATAGTTGGTACATGATGGAACAAATGGTGCACCCATCTTGTAGAAACTGAGTACCCAAGTATAGGTGTGTTAATATTCTCTAACCACATGGCCCAACCCACGTAACCATGAACATGAGACTTTTTTAGTACAAATAATTTATTAAAATATATATGTACCCATTTTTAATCTTATGATCATCCCTAACACAACATAAATCGATTTATTAGTTCTTGGAAGCTCTCACGAACCAATTTTGGCTTCTCCAAACCAACTTCCATGGAAGATTAAATCATGAAGGATCGTGTTTGATATCCTCTGGGTTTGTAAATCTACTCTCATGTACCGATTCAATTCTATTCATCTATTTTACATGGAGTGTGTTAGTTTTTCAGGTTAGTGATTGATCTAAATTCCACTGAATTAAATCATTAATCTATGTTTTTTCCATGATTGTGTTTTCATTTCTCCTCATTGGGATTGTTTTGGGTGTTTTGCATTGTGATTCTATGATTAAATGTAGCTTCTTCCATTGGAGTTTCGAAAAAAATGAAATCATTATTTTCTTTATTTTATTTAAAAATTGATCCATTTATTTAGGAAGAAAATAATTCAAGATGAACTAGAATTTTGATTTGAATTGGCATGAAATGTTTTATAAAAACACCAAATTCAAATGGAATTTTAATTTTCATAGTATTTTAAAATGGATGGAATTGATGGATAGACATTTGAATAGTTTTTAGAAAATGGTATTAAATTTAATATATAAAAACCTATAATTTTTAGGCATGAATTGATGAAAAAACAGGTTTTTGTTTTTAAAATTTAATTGGAATATTGAAACTGCAAATTTGGAAATGTATGAATCGACCAATTTTATTGATTGGTTAAGCACAATCGAGCCGGGGTAGTTGTTGATTTATTTGGGGCATGGATTCTTGGATGATATTTCCCTATCAAGGGATTTATGATGAAACCTATTAAAAATCAATTTCAAAAGTTCTTATACCTGATGGAATTTTGGTGAGTCTTATACAGTCTGAGAATCAAGAATGTGTTACACATATTTCAAAGGTCAGTGATACGACTAGGGTGATGAACTTATAACTAACAAATATCTGAACAAAGGATAGATGAACATGGTGATAATTATGATTAATTTGATGTGTATATATATATTCTATTTATTATGGAAATTTTTTATTCATGCCAAATGATATGTATAAACTATTTTGAATTTTTTTTATATTAAATCCATGCTTGAAATGTTTTCTTTCATTTTTAAATGAACTTATATTTTTAAAATATTTAAGTGAATTTTTGTTACGTAATTTCTAAATGGGTATAATGAATTGGTTTATTATTATAGAATCTATTATGGAACACTTTATGAGACCCTAATAGGCTGTTTTGATCATAACTTACCTTGTTCTTTTTTATGATTGTAGATTTCCTTCATCCATGTCTGAGAAAATAGAGAACACCGCTTGGAGCCAGTGGATTTTATTGATCCTTTGGACATTGACTGATCCTTATATTGGTATGTTTGAGTTAATATTAATAGTTATTTATTACATTGATGATATAATATTTCAGGTTTTTTATACCAATTTTTTTCTGAAAGATTATCTTTGTGGATTTTTTATCATATAGACTTTTACACTTTTATCTACAACTATTTTTGTGGAACCATTTCTATCATTAATCATATATAATTCTGGGTGATATTTAAAATCTCATCGGTCTCATTAATACACATTGGGTGATATCATTTTTGGAGCAATATTAGGGTCCCAAAGTATTCATGAATGTTCAAAATATAAATTTCTTATGGTTTGGATTTTTTATAATTCCTAAAAATCACTTTTCTCATGAATATTTTATAATTTTGTGTCATATTTTTTTATCATATTGTGAAATATCTAAAAAAAAATGTATGTTATAGATTTTGGAATGAGTATTTTACTTATCTCATATATCAAGTGTTACTATTATATCATTTGGAAGGACATTATATTTAAATTCATTGAGTACCATTCAACATAAACCCGTTAACAGATTTATTTCGTATGTTTATTTTTGGTTATTGGGGGATTTTCTTATTTCTAGTGAATAATTTGTAATTTAATGGGGATGATATTTTTATATGATGTTTGGTTATAAGAAAAGATACATTGCTAGTCTAGTTAGTATCGAGGGTCGATTGATGGATTTATTTAGACGTTTTTTCATAACTCAAATCTATTTTTTTTATACATTCTATTTTTTGGAAGGTATTCCTTTTGTGGATTGGGGTTCCAAAATTTTAAATAGAAATCTATTCTTACATTATATATGTTATATGGGATGAATCTTTATGTAGTTTTTATCCAATTACCAAGTCATTAGCACCATAAAATGGGGATTGAGAATGCACCACAGGTATGTGGGAAGATGGTTTGGGTTCAGGATTGAATAGAGGCCCATTATGGTTCATTATAAAAGATATGTAATTATGATAATGTGGTTTTCGATTTTTTGTGTGTATGTTTTTTTATATTTATTTTTAAAATTATCAATATTTATTATTATATTATTTTGAACTGGAGGAAGTGGATGTTGATATATAGTTGTACATCGGATGTTTTATTGTATAATATAATCTATTTTATGTTTTATTATAAAGGGTAGTGGTCAATTTATTATTCCAATATGATTCTGAAAAAGTAATATTTTGTCGGAAAAATTAAAGGATCATTTAGAGATTTATTCTAAATTTAACAACAATATTGTATTAATAAAAATGATTGAATGTGTTCTAAGGAATAATTGATCAGTTATGGAAACCCTAAGGAAATAATGTAACAGTGACTTGATGTTTTGAAAAATGAATTACAATAATAGTATAATATTTGGATTTCTTGTATAAATAATCAATGTGGTAAAATTTATTTTCAAATCCATGTTATTGAATTAATGAGACTCAATTCAATTTTTTATTAAATTAAATGTGTTAAATGAATTCTGTTTACAGAAATGGTTGTTAGCAGTATTAATGTTAGTAGAGAGATAACGATATGGGTTATTTTTTCATTGTGGGTATAACACTAAATATTTTTTAATTTTAGTGGCATTTTAAGTTGTATTATCCACTAAAAACAAGAAAACCACTTTTTTAGATCACTCCCAATACACCAAAATATTATATTAATTTTTTATAATACCCAAAAACAATGTTGTCTTGGGTATTCATCTATAGACCTACCAGGTGACACATATGGTATTATTCATTCATTATATATATATATATATGATGTTTTATTACTCTATGTATGTTTCATTTGCTAACAATTTGTATTTTTTTGATAAGTGAGTTATGTTGGCCCTTTATGCCATTCTATTTTATTAATATTATATTACCATATAGATAGTGTTTTAGTGGAGAAATATTATAGTGAGACATAATAAATTATTTAAATACAATATGGATGGTCTTAATTGTATTTGCTTTTTTATTCCATTTCTCATATTATGCATCATTTTTGTTAACAAAAGAATATTCTAGTGGTGGAACTTACTCAGTATAGTTTATGAATAATAATTAGTTTATATATAAATCATAAAATTTAAATATCTGGTTTTAACTAGTGCGTGGACATAGTTTTTTAGAGTGAACAGTGGTATCTGGTTTTCTAAACTTTTTTAACTTAATTACTTTACAATTTTTTGATATATTATTTGGGTGATATTTTTTATCTGTGGTTAATTTGTTTTTGATTTTCTAACATATCATTCGTAGTTCTAAGAGTTAAATTTCACATATTCTTGTTATGGACATGGTTTGTAATGATTGGGTTTCCATTATTGGGGAGTCATGCCTCCCAAAAGTTGATTATTAACCCTTGGTAAAAATCTCCATCCAAGAACCTATCGGTTGTAGGTATTGATGTTCAGCCACAATATCATTTTTAACTCTGAAGGATCCTTGGTGTATCCATGTTTTGACATATCGAAAGATATTCATCCATATAGATGAATACAAAATATATCAAGTAATATGTTAGGTAAGAAACCTTCCTCATCCTTTCACATTATAGTAATCTATATCATACACATCATATGGAATGAAAAATAATTTCATGGTTTAAGATACCCTACCACATTATCAATTACACACCAAAGAATAGTCAAATTATCTCGTCCACATAAATAAAATATAGAAGGAATACCAGTTTTATGGTTCACATATAACGTACTATTGTAACCTAATGTAATGGGGATTATTAAGGATGTGCACATGAAGAATACCAAGGATGTTGTATGAAATTTAATTTGGTATACAATGTGGATCAATAAGTATTAAATTTATCACACATTTCTCATGATTATACTTTATATCTCAATATGATCATATACTCAGTATGATGAACCAAATATAACATATATTCATGTATCTTCCTTTTATATTAACAATCAATAGATATCGTTATAAATCCCCCCACATAACTTATAGCATTAATGTCTATAAAGAATAAATACATAACTGTAACATTTTGAAAATGATCATCAACATATCACATTTATAGTATTCCCACTATGTACCACTCTAGAAATTTCAACCACTAAAATCTTCTTCAAAACCTTAGGAAGTAAATCATATGAAAGGGTGATCTCAAATGCTTATTTTTGGAAAAAATATGAGATATAAATCAATGATCATAAGTTAGAATAATATTATAAAAAAGCTATTTTTTTGATAATCATGATACAAATAAATAACATTTTAGAATCATAACAAATAAAAAATATATATTAAGAATGATTCTTGGAAGAGATATTTTGGGAAAACCTAAGATACAAACCATTATTAGTTTAAATTATTAATAAATAATAATAATAATAATGGTATAATATTATAAAATATATGTTAATATAGGATTTGTTTTCTTATGGCTAGGACCACCACCGAGACTATCTTAATATAGTATTATAGGACCCATAGTGGATTGGGTTCACTCTCAATTCTAAAAAACATAGTTGAAAATGTCTCATAATGGATAATGTTCAATTTGTAAATCCTTCAATGTCATTTCATGTGGAATAAATTTTTACCCAAAACATTGTAAGTAAATATTACATTATAAACATGAATCACATAATGTATAACATACATATGTTTCCCACATGATCATAAAAATATACATAATTTCATCACAACATAATTAACACAGATGTACTAATTTTTTTATTAAATCCCTCACATAACATGATCATAATCCACATAGATAAATAATGGGGGCGGTATCATTACGTGATATCATGAGTGAAGTATATAGAAAATTAAATGATTTTCACATAGAATAAACACAATCTTATTAAAGAAATATATAATTATTCAAACAATAAGAAGAAATATCTTCTATAGTTGATAACATTAAATATAAATGAAAATATGTTATAAAAAATTGAGAATAGAAATTAATATTTAAGGATAAGAAATTACTAATGGAAATTATTTTAAATAAATCTAAATAATATGGTGGATATATTTATTCAGGATACATGTAATAAAAAAGAGTATTTTTTCACGCATTTTTATTGAGAGAAAGTCAATTTTAAATGAATCCAATGAGAATATTGTAGAATATCTATTTAACTTATTTAATTTATTGTAACAGTTTCTATATAAAGATCTAATAATTTAATTTTATTATATATAATGAAATTCATTAAAAAATTAAATAATATTTATAATAATTCCCAGAATTTTCTATGAAAATGAAGTGGTAGGTTTTTTCCACATACAAGAATCATTTATGTTGAACTGTTATCGAATCAGATGGGAAATGGATGCAAGTCATTTAAACCCCATTTATAATTAGACATTAGGAGAATATATAAGTTTATAAAGATACATAACATAAAATTTCAAATAAAATGTATTTAAAAATATAATATTTTTATTTCAATGTGAGATTGAAATATAAAAAGTTATGTAATTATAAATCTTTAAATAAAATTCTCTTAAAATATAAATCATGAAATAGAACATTAAATTCCATGATTAAAATTTAATGTATGATGCAATATTTTTAATGGGTTGTACATACAACATATTAACAAAATGTTGTGCATAATATGAACCATTTATCAGTGGAAGGTATTATTGGAAAACAATTACCTTAAAAACCCCCTTTGTAAGATGTGTTCTAACTCTATTTGTAATATGATTAGCTTATTTATTCAAATGAACAAGAACATGATTCAAATTTATTTTACATCATAACATTAATTTATAATTCTTTGGACCACATATAATAATTTATAAAATTTTAAATTTATATTATTTTGTTAAATGTGAATTTTTTTACAAATGATTATGCATGGTAGTTGTGAAACATTCTACATGATAATGGGATCTCCACAAATAAAAATTCATGTTGATTTTAATTTTTTTTTTAATTTTTTTGGAATCTCATAGTCCTTTCATAGATCATATGGGGAATGATAATATGTAACACATAAAAATATCTTTTTGAGCTTAGATTATACAAAATAAAGTGATTTTATTAATGAATATACTCAAATATACTACCCTACAAGAATTAAAGAAACATATAAAATTCATAATTATTAAATATTCTTTCACGTATTTTATCTTCCTCATCCGTTAATGATGTAAGCATCATTACATCATTCATGTAGGTGATAAAATAAACCAAAAATAGAAAACATTATAATGACTGAATTAGTAGTATCATGTAACATTATAGTAATAATATTACTTTTAATGATTTATAATGTATTAAGAAAATTATTAATTTTATAAATAAAAAATGAGTGGATAGTGAAGATAAATAAAAATGATTATGGTGACTACAATACTTACGTTGATGCCATGAATATCTTCTTAGAGAGCCTCTTGGGAATATGGGATTTAGGAATCTATTCTATTAATATATATTCCAAGATGAATGAGAGCCTTAATAGGGTGAAATTTATTTTTTTCATCAAAATGAAATTCAATGGAATGTTATTAGTTGAGATGGTTAGAGTAGGTTTCCTTTATAAGCAACCATGTGTTTAATTTTCATAAAAACAGATTACATAATGTATGTTATAATAATTTAAATTTAATTCATGTAGTCATAATTGAAAAATAATCGATATAGGACTATGGTAGTAAATTCATCATCAAAAAATTTATAGATATAGTTGTATGACATATCTTTTTTGTCAATTCAACATATTTAATCCCATTCACCTTATATTATATTTTTTCATTTTAAATAACTTTAACCCTGGAATTATTTTGTTATGATTGACAAATAAATTTAGCAATTTAATTTATTGGGAGAGTCTACATTTATATATAAAATAAATTTTAATGGATTTAATATTAAAAATATGACGATGAATAATATATAAAAAAATTTATAACATATAAAAACAATTAAAAAAATATATTATTTCCTCCATAAAAAAATAATTATTATTATTCCTGAAATAATAATAATCATTTTTAGTGGTAATTTAATTTCTTAAATGTATAAAAAATCATTCATTAATATCATTATTCAAAAGTGAATAACATATTATTAGTAATAGTAACAAAAATAATTTAAAAAATTATTTAAAAACTTTCATTATTAACTATAAATGTATTAAATAACACCACATTTTTTTCACCTAAACACTAGATTTTATCATAACATAATCATTATAATTAATACTTTAACCATTTAACCATTTCATAAAAAAATAATGAATTCCAGTACTTTTTTAACACTAATATGTATTTTTTTCTATTTAGATTTAAATATATTGGTATTCTTAATTTGAAAACAATAATATAAATTGTTCAGTGTACCAATTGGATAAATGTACAACCAAAATATATATTTATAGTTAATATATATATATATATATATATTTCAATATGTATAAAACCCTTAGTCTAATGACCAAATGTATAACAGTCATATCCCATTCCTAAATATATCCATACATGATTCACAATAATTAAATCATGATATTTTATTCCATATTTATCAAGAATTTTAATTCATTTATAGTATTTCCATTATTTTCATGGGTACAATAAATGGTAAGATATTCAATGTGAACAACATAGCCAAGGATTTATTATTCATTTGTTATTCAATTTTGATTGTATTCCTCTCATAGTTTTCCTCAGGATGTGTCATAGAGAGTGGTGAATGTGTGTAAATTTCTATTATACATTGTAATATATTATCTCAATAAAATATATAATGTCGTTTTTTCGTTTGATGTTTCATGTTTTATAAGCTATTGACCACAAAAAAATTAGTTTGTGCAAAAATCATTGCATTTTATATTTGACCATATTAAAATTTAATTTCTCTAAATGAATTGAATGTCAATACTCCCACCAAATTACATCACAGGTTCCCATTTTTCATCTTCGAAATTATTTTTCCTTTAGAGAATATCAAATAGGTCATTTATTTTTATTTTTATTACTTTATCACTATTCTCCAAGAATTTTATTTATCACTCCTTGTTTGAGAGATTATGTTCCTATTATATAACCTCTTAGTTAAGAATAGGTGTTGGACCAGGTATATGCTTCCTTTAGTTTGATATATGCAACAAATCATGCCTTTAATAGTGGTTTTTTTAAATAACAACATCATCACCAAAAATTTATGAATTTAAATGGTTTTAAAATTTCAATATATCAAGGGCCAACATTCCTTATTCTGTAATATTCTTACCCTTTTATGTGGTTATATTACAAAGAATACATTTCCTCCAACATCAGTAACAAAATCTCACTAATGAATATCAATATATCTCATATATGAGCTTTGTGATGTATTAATGGGCTGAATTGTTTTCTGATTCTTCAAAAATAATTCCATAGATTGATTCATTCCGCATATCATACATTATACATTTCTATCTAAAATTATTTAATTTTTTCCCATATTCACATGTAATGTTTCATATGATACCATGTAATTGGTAGAATGGATATAGTTATTATATGGGAACTCTCTTAGGGTATTTTTCTGATACCAAATGTCTTTCAAATAGATCCATTATGATCTCAAAATGTCATTGTGTGTTATAATGTTCCATTCAAATTAACCAGTATTCTATATATGATAGGTAATTAAAAAGATTATTTCTATATCTATTTCACGTTTAAGACTTTTCCAAAACATCATGGTGTAATTTATATGTCAATCACATATAAGTGAGTGTGGTATTCCATGGTTCCATGCCAAATTATTTATGTATAAATTCCAATGGTTTTCGAGTGAGGAAGATTATCAAATTCAAAAGTTCTTTTTAGAATTATATTTGTGGAAAACTATAATCTAAATTGTATTATATCCTATTTAAATATTAGGAAGACCTACAAAAAATATTTTTTTATTTAATATATTTCCATCATTGTATAGGTAATAGTAGCCTCACCCATATTGATATTTATAATTATTCCTCAACATACTACAACACCAACCAAAGAAATTATATTACGTAATATCCTCTTTTATGTTTTACCAAATGAAAATATACTTGAAAACTGTACACATATATATGATACCATGATGGATTGTGAATTTTGATCTATGTGAATTATCCAACTACAATATCTTGAATTTTCATATTTATGAAACACATATTCATTTATCAAATATTAAAATTACATTATTTTATTGTTAAAAGTCTGTAATATTAAATTATATCTTCTATATCTCTGTATACTCTTATATATCATTAATATTTACATGGATAGATGGTTCTTCAATCACATGTTAACGATTAATATATCGCATTATATTATTGTTTAAAAGTACATACATTCAAAATAATTTCTTACTGAGTCAAGTTAATAACACATTAGGAATAAGGTAGCATGATTCTTTCTATATAGAGAATAAACCACCACATTTTAATTCCTACAATTGTAGCATATTAAAGGAGGATAGATTTTTGCTAACTCAAACAATATCTCTTGGATCATGTCGAAATCATTATATGGGAATAGATAATTTATTATCTTGGGAACAATATATATCATAAATTTCTCCATATAGATAATTCATCTATAAATTTAATGAAAATATTATTACGGTTGGATCTAAATAATATGTTAGGTAATTTTACCCAAAAAAATTTATCAAATGTGTGGAATGTGGTACTTCAACATAATTTTGTATCAAAACATATGATACTACCTTATTGTAAACATCAATATATATCTAAAACCCTTATCTAGTAACATGAATATTGAATAATGGTGAAGTGACTAATCTTATCTTTAGATCAAGGAATTTTCAAAACATTAATCTATACCAAGGAATGTCAATCCCTTCTATGTTAAAGTGATTATTTGATTTAAAAATCAATAGAAATTTCAAAAATATTTTTAATTTTATATCTCAACTCAATTAAAACATTGGATTAAATATATAGTTATTGATTGTGGCCATTATATATTTGACATTTCCTTTAAAGGATTCATATATATATAAATTTATTTTCATTTCAGAATCCCATAATGATAAGTCCTATCACTATAATTGAAGATTTTATTTCTTTTCATATAAATGATTTTTTCTCATTGAATTAGACACAATAATTAAATAATATTCTTTAAAATAATTTCTCTTGAAATACATAAGAAAAAAAATTGAAAAGACAGACAAAAATTAATAAATTTAATCTCAAAAAAATATTCACTAGATCGAAAATGATAACACATGAGTTTATTTGTACGAATGAAATCAATATAAATCAATTGTATCAATTTCTTATAAAGAAGTATTTTTTATTTAAAACCACTCTTTTCTTAATTAATTGATTATATACATTTCAAATATTATCCTTTAATATGTATTTCCTCCCAAAGCGTTGATTGAATAAGTAATAAATTTTCGTTTAATGATGATTGTCCAATGTATTTATTTTTTTAAGTTAATGATAATCATCATAGAGATGCAATAATGGAACTACCTTCTTATCAAAGAGGGAAACTGAATCCAATAGATACATACTTTGAAATTTAGTATATTTATCCAAATTATCAATGATTCACTTAATAATTTTTACTAATTCAATTATTCACATTCTATATGGTGTCATTTATATATGTTTATCCGAAGAGAATGAGTTTTATAGAAAAATCAACCTCACTACCTATGGGAATACCATAATAATCAGATGAATGTATGTCGACATTATCCATAACAATATACCTGTCATCAATATACTATTTTTTAATCATTTTATAAACATATATATCATTTCTATAAAGCAGGATTCATATAAGGGATGATATATTTATAAGGATATAATTTTAATCCATTCATTTATATATAATAATTGATTGATTTGGAAAATGTAATATGATTTCGTTATCATTGAAATTAAAATGGTTCCTAGGTAGAATGATCCAATAAATTCTTAAAATCACATTGAAACTATGAAAAGAAAAAAGACTAATATCAATGTAGTGAATATTCCGAAAAACATCTAGCAGTGAAGAGATATATACTTGGGATAAAAACCCCACAACACTGGTAGTTTTCATATATAATTATCAAATTATTGATTGGGTTAGTAACTTTGTGTTCTTATAAAACATTCAATGTTATAATGAGTGG
Source organism: Viscum album (assembly GCA_963277665.1). Lineage (NCBI taxonomy): Eukaryota > Viridiplantae > Streptophyta > Magnoliopsida > Santalales > Viscaceae > Viscum > Viscum album. Next base: position 272,745,936 of record OY728129.1, on the reverse strand, counting down.
GTAGAACTAGTATAAAATAATAAATTTTCTATTTTACTATAGATGAAATGTACACCTTTTTTCAATTCATTTTTTGAGGATGACTTCTATATTTTTTAATATATTGAATTTCAATATCTCCCTTGGATTTATAGAAATTTGAAATTGATTTTCATTATTAACACTTTGATTACTACAAAATTTTTATAATTTAAATATTTATTACAATTGAAGCATTGGAGAGTGTGTTGAATGTTATTTTGGTATTTTTTTCTATCACATTGGTTTTCCACTTCAAATATCTTCATAATTCATAATCGTGGTGGACTTAACTTCAGCACAGAATGAATTTATCTATCCATTTATGTAAAATTAAATAATACTTCCTCCCACATTATCAGAATATGTGATGACTATTTTTCATTCCTCTATGGGTTTTATCATTTACATTTATTCAGAACAATATTTTCCCCATGTTATCACTAAAATATAGATGATAATAGGAGTATCTAATTTTACATTATAAATTTGGATAAGTTCAAACAATGTTTTTAGTGTTACCAAAGACACATTACCCAATTAAATTTATAAACATTTTTCAAATCCAAATAATTATTGATTGATTTTTATTTTAGGGTCTATAAAATTGATAAAAACATACCTTTAATGTTTGGTAATGTTTTATTCCTATGTACCTATGCATTAATAATTTATTTGACCTAATCTATTTGATTCTTATAAATTTCATTGTGAAAATTCCATATATAATACTTATTAAAAAATGAAATATTTTACTCTATCTGTTTCATGTAGGTGATTTCATCCTCTCTTTTTTCATGATATTCCAATATTGATCATATTCAAATTATATATGAAAAATGGGTAAATCAACTTTTCCATGCTCTTATAACTAGATAATTTAGAAAATATTTTTTTTGTGTGGATCCATTTTTTAGAAATTACTAGATTGGAAGACATAAGGATGGAGGGTTGTAATTTTCACCTGGTGGCCTTATTGAAGAGTTATTCCATAATTTTTTTTATTTTTTTGTTTAACATAATACAATGTTATTATTCATAGATTGAGAGGTTTTGGTGACAATTTTCGTAAAATTATTCACTTAATATCACAATAAATATGGTTTTATTAGATGATAATTGAATAATCCATCAAAATCATTGTTAAAATTATTCTTATTTTATCTATCAGTTGACTTAAACATAAAATATAATTTTTTATATAATGAAATTATATGATTGAGAGATCATATGATAATAAAAATAAATACTATGATTTTTTAAATCATGGCCTCTACATATACCTATGACTTTTTTGACTATCCAATACTATATTTAGAACAAAAATTGTTTTATTAGGATCCATCCATTATTCATAATAACCTATTCACTAAATATTAATCATCTTTAACATGATAATAAATTATGTGACCAATTTACAAATACATTTATATATAATCATTCTATATGATTATTTATTACATCACATAGTAAATCACACCCAATAACCAATATGTTTTCTTTTTTGGGAGACTAGATATATAACTATTATATTTTTAAAACATTATTAAACATATTTGACTTATATTTATCACACATAATTCCCATATAAGAATATTATACATTATAATATTCATCATACCTTTAGGATTGGATACATCATAAAGATTTTCCAGAAATCTATGTAAGGGTGAAAAAACAATGAATGATTTAAATTTATAATAATATGATAATATTTGTATAATTATATAATCAAGGTAAATTGTTAAAAATTAGTAGAATCATACCTAATAAAAGTATATCATAAATCATTCGTCACATTATAACAGTATTTTAAAAATTGAAGACATGATCCATAAGAGTTGGATAGTATTTGAATATAATTGTGACCCATTAAATAATAACATATAAAGAATGATGAATCAGAAACATAAGAATAGAAAATACATTTTTATCCAGATTTCTCCTACTATTACTGTAATTACATAGTTCATAGACTCCATAGTGGATATTTCTCACACATCCATACCATAATCATAGTGGAAAGAGTCCCATGTTAAATTAGCTATACTCCATAGTCCCATAAATGTAATCTAATGAGATTTAAGGTATTGCGTAATACATTCATACAATATATAATTTGGATCCCACCTGTCACATAATGAAAACAATACATATGCCTACTAATGAAATTAGTAACATTCATAATTCAATTATAGCTTCATTAACCCGTGTAAATGAAATGATTATCTTGGAAAAATCTACAAAACATGTATGTTATACTTCTAGAGGATGATGTTGATCATCCACATTAAAGAATATAAAAATTAAATAATAATAAACATTAAATCATGATTACATATATTAAAACAACTTTATCATAATGTTATAAATTGATTATGAAAAATAATTTTAAACATCATTTAATTTTGATATCTTTTATAGCACCCCAAATTTAGTGTATGTAACCCTTTATTTAGGAATTTATTTGTGTAATGTTATTAGGGAAAATCTTGGAGGGTTTTTTAGACCATTAGAATGTTATGTGTCATTTTATGAAGGTTCACTATTTGATAATTCTTACAATAGAACATTAAAGACCTATAAGAAATAGTGCAATGTGAAACATGGGCTTCTTGTAAGTACACTTTTGGGCATATCTAGCCAGACTACATATCCACCCCTGAGAAACCATGAAAAGAATGATATATGGGTTCTACATTGTGGTTTCATTTATTTTTTGGATATGTGGTCCAATGGTTCACGATTCTTATTGATCATGAGGTTGGTGCACGTTTAGTGCACTATATGCGTAGTCATATGAAAAACTATGAATGGATTTAAAGTGATATTCTAAAATAAATTATCTCAAACATTTTCATGTATTAAAATCAAAATTTCACATTTTTTAGACCCATGTTGGTTTTCCATCCTCTTGAAGGTAGTTTACTCTCTCCTCTTCAATATATTAGGGTTGATTCTAATCATGATGATATTTTTCAGTGTTAATGATAGGGACCGATATATAAGGAATGGTTTTTGTGATTCAACCCAGTTTTGTTGAAGAATTATTTTCATTTTTATTTTACCCATAGTTACATGAGGTATATTGCTTCTCTCTCAACTCCACTTATTAGAACATGATGGATCGGTTTCTAATTATTAAAATTACATGAACTAAGTTGTAAAATTTGTGTGAAATGAATGGACAATACATTTTTATTTTTGGTTTTTGGTTTTCTGTATTGTGTAAATTTGTTTTTCAATGTGCATTGTTTTTATAATTTTAAAAAGTTGATTTTAAATATGGGTTAAAAAGATTTATAAAAATTGAATGATTGAATGGTTTTTCATAAAAGATCTGATTTATAAAATTTTCTTTAATTTTTTATTTCAAATCATTTTGGTGTAAATTGGTATTTGTGTATTCATGATTTCAATATGAACCTCAATAATGGGATTGTGATATTGTGGTAAAAAGTGATGTGACCCTAGATAAAGGGAATATTTCATTAGGGCACATGGATATTTTCTACTTTTTCAGGACATAAAGGATGGATGAGAAACTACTAATGAGAATAGAACTCTATTTGAAGCATGCATGTGTGTCTGTGTTTTTAAATGTGAATCGTGAAATGGGTATGGAAAAATGGTATGTGGAAATGTCAAAGTATGATTGTTTTCATTCAATGAAAATTGGGATTGGTTTTAGAAAAATATTTTGGATAATTATTTTATATTTTGAGATAAATAGGTTTTAATTGTTTTATATAATTTTTTATATAAATTCTATAACATGTTCTATAAAAGTGGTGTGATAAGGTATTTAATTTGGTGAAATGATACAATGTTTCATTACTTACCACTACTTTTTAAATTTGATGCTTTTGTAGGGTTTTTATCAAACCATAGGTAAAGGTAATGTATCACACTCTTTTGTGGTGGTTCGTATTACATGAACATGGATAGTTCAGTTAGACCATAGAGCATGTTGCGAGCTATGTTATTGTATATATCGAGCCATTGAGTTTTGATGATTAATCTTCCACTTTAAAACATTTATTTGGTTATGGTGTAGTGTGATATTGTTTTATTTTTGTTTTAAAATGAGTTATATTAAATTTAATTTATTCATCCTCTAGTGGTTGGTTAGTTGTTTTTACAATTTTGTGACTGTTTTAATTTCAAATGGAAAATAATCCCTAATATATTTGTAATTCTCCTGACATTTATTCCCATCCTTTGGGTGTTGGGGGTGTTTTTACACCCAACTAAAAATTCCACCTCATCTCATTCCAATGAGGAGGTATGGTATGTTACAAGTGGTATCATCTTGATGGTACCATGACATACATGTAGTACCAACTAGTTCTATCTTTACCATACCGTGGAATGAGTTTTTTTAAGTCCTAATATCTTTTAAGAATGTGGTATGTGTCAGTCCGTCATGGATTTGACAATAATTCTTATCAGTCCCACATTTGGGATGGTATAATGGTGTAGGATGGTCAAAACATGAAATTATGTGAATAAAAAGATGAAGCTAATATTTTTATATTAACCTTCATGTTACCAGAACGTTGGGTACATAATTTTTGTACAGACGCTTATAGGGTTTAGAATGTCATTTTCATGGGTTTATTCATTGTGAATAGAATTATATGTATTATAGAAATGATTTCCATCTAGTAGTTTTTATTTAATATTGATTAATGATTTCTTATTTAGTAATAACATGTTTATTTTTTAAAAATACGTTTAAATTGTTCCCAAATGTATATTTTGAAAAAATTTCATGATTGTTATTTTTTAAATTTATTTTGATTTTAATTTTTTTTGGAAATTATCAAACATGGTTACATGAGGACAATGATTAATCATTTATATCACTATAGTGATATAAGATGTGGTAGAGCTTGAGTTTTTTTTCCTTCAGTTTGTAGAGAGTGAGTCTTATGGTGTTTGTTTTGGTTATATAAAATTACACCTAGTAGTTGTAGAAGAAGACAACCAGAAGAATCTGTGGACAATATGGTTACACTTGATCCATAGGTGAATCAATAGATAGATCACTGTATAGTACATGCCTATTATGATATGTATAGAGGGAAACAATGGTATCAATCCATGATAGATGATCATTATTTTTATCTCTGTAAGTATAATCCTCTAATATTTTGGAGTGATACACAACCAGATAAGGCATAACTGTGGCTATAGATGATAAATTGAATCATTGATTTACCTAGAACAATAATATAGCTAAATGTCAATTTGGAGATGTATATACTGGATGATCTTGCATTCCAAAGGTTGGATTTATCTCCTCATGCAAAATTGGACGAAAACTTTACGAGGGATGTTTAAGAAAAATTGTTAAAAAAATATGTTATCCTCACACGTTTATGATTTCCATAATGACTGAATTTTTTATATTTAAGCATGATACCCTCTCAGGGACATAATATTCAGGTAAATTTAGGAATTTAGTTTTCCTTGCACTTGGAGTTATTGTTTTTCTTCCCTTTAAGGTAGTCAACATTCAATCAGGGATGTGGCATTATATTCTCTCATAGATTGGCATGATATGTGTAATAGATTATATATAGTTTTTATGTATAGTGACAATATAATAATGATACATCTTAGAGAATATTGATATATAAATAATGATTCTACTAATGAGAAATGGTGGTAACACTAATGATGTGATAAATTGGATGAGGTTATTATATTTTCAAGGTAGCAGGATAAATCAAAATCTTAATACTAGATTAGATGATAATTATCTAAGAAAAATGATTAAATATGGATTTTTCAATTGAGATTTATTTGACCAATATATGTGAAAATTTATGGCAGCACACATAGAATGTCACAATTGTTATCAGATGGGAATCACTAGTGATATTATCACAATGCTCCATGGTTGGGTGTTCGAGATAACTCTCATGTCTCACAAACATCCTATGATTTGATACGATGATGAAGGTATAATTATTCCTATTTACAGAACTGATCTATACTTGGTGATACTAGGAAAACCGTAACCCCTAATTATGGGAAATATCAACATGGAAAGAAGGTATAATTTGTAGAGATTAAGAAATTGTATGGAGTTGAGAATGTTATTATTGATAATCAGTTTGTCCGTCGATTGTGAGAGGTATGACTGTTATTAATTCTATTTTATGGAAGATTTCTTTGATATGGGTTCATCTTAATCATTTATTTCTTCTACTGTAATTTATTTACTCATTATAAATGTAGAGATTATGCCTTCTATTTTGAAACATAAAACACTTATTGTTAAAAAATAATGTTTACCATTTATGTGTAGAAAATGATAAATAATTTATCACAGAAGTGAGATGGTCTGGTATTTTCCTATTCATTATATTTTGTATCTATGAAAGAATCATTGGTATGGATTGGTTGATAATTTTCAAGGCTCACATCGATTTTTATAATTTATGGTTTAATTTTATGTTGGATGATTGATTTAAGAATATCTTTATGTAAGAACATAATGTAAAAGTAGATCAAATGGAATTATTATAACTAAAAATTGGAATTATCCTATAATATTTTGAATTTTTACTTTGGAATCAATAAAAGATATTGAGAATATCATTTTCACAGGGATTGTTGATCAATTTTCAGATGGTTTTCATGAAAATATCTTAGGGTTTCTACCCACAAGAGATGTGGAAGAAGAGAATGATCTCTATAAAGAGACAATTCTTATTTCCCTTAAATCTTATCAGATGGAACCAATATAATTAAGAGATTTGGAAGTGTTGTTGGAAAGTTTAGAATGTATAGTTTTCATTTGTCCAAGCACATATCAATGGGAAGCAACTGATTTGTTTTTCAAAAATGCAGATAGAACTATTTGGTAGTGTGAGGATTATCTTGGTGTTAACAAATTATGATAATGAATATTTATAATATTACACAACTAGATGATATATTTGAAAACTTGAGGTGAATATAGTGTTTATCCAAAATTGACTTGTGATTAGGATATAAAAATTACTAGTATAGAATGAGGATATTCAAAATAAAAATTATAGTCGATATGAACAATATGAGTACGTGGTAAAGACTTTCAGTCTCCCAAATAAAATAGATCTCTTTATAGAATTTAGGTACTAGATATTTTAGTTATATATGTATTTTTTGTGGTGGTGTTGGTAGATGACATATTGGTGTATTTAAGGTAAAGGTCTATGATTGGGCCAACCATAACGACGGTGATGGGAATTTTTCGGGATCATTGTCTGAATGAAAATGTATTAGAGTGTAATTTATTTATAAAATATGTAAATTTATATTCCATGTAAACTATGGAAGTGTTTTTTATGTATATAGAAAAGATCAATGTTTTCCATTCATGGAAGATTCTATAGAATGTATATGAGATACATAGATTCTATGTTCTATTTAGTTATTACTGATGATTTCTTCATTAATTGTCATGAATAAAATCACCAATGACTGCTATTGAAAAGAAATATTTTCAATTTAGAAGGAATTAGAAATTTTAGAAGTGTGTTTAAGTGATTGATGTTTTTCTTTACATCTCCACCAATCAAGAAATTTCTAGAATCAGGGAAACGATATGCAGTGTATTGTGATGAATCTTGATTTGGGATGGGAAGTGTTCTCATTCAGGGAGAATTTGTTTTTTCTCTTGTTTCAAGTCATGTTTTAGTGGGTGAGAATAATTACACAACTATCTATTGGCAGATAGCTATTGTGGCCCATGATTTGAATAAATTGTGTTATTCCCTCTTTGTTGAGAAATTTATTGTGTTTACCGATTATAAGATCTTGAAAAAAGAATTCACTCTAAGATATGTAACTAACACTAATATGATTTAATTACTTTCTCCAAATCATTCATTTTATATTATATTATATTGTAGGTGAAGAAAATTTGATGGAATATTCATTAATCAGCAATTCATATGATCAGTTGTATAAGGGGGTTTTAGGCCAAATATATTTGATGTTAGTGATAGCTGAAAGCCACATGGAATTTAAAGACTGAGGTAAAGATGTTCATTTCATTCCATTTTTGTTGGTTATTGATTTGGATTAGATAGTTAAATTGGAACAAAATTATGATTTAGAATGTTTTGTGATTAGGTCAAAACGCATTGGTGGGGATACTAGTAAGGGATGGGAACTGTATGATAGTTTAGTTTAGTGGTTTCAAAATCAGATGGTCATACTATTGAATTGTCCTGAAAAACATCATTATTAATTCCACCATGTAATATGAGTGGTTCATTCTAGAATAATGAATATTTATAAAGATTTAGAAGAAATATTTTTTTGGTTGGTATGATAATAAATGTGGAAGAGATTGTTTATGATTTTAAACATTTCAGTAGGTTAATGTAGATCATCATCGACACTTATAAATGTCACAGTATTTACCATTTGTTGTTTGGAAAATGGAATAGATAGCCATGAATTTTGTAATAGGTATTCCAAGAATAGTTTAGAAACAATATTCTATATTGGTGGTAGTGGATTTACTCTCAATGTTGTCCCATTTCATCCCTATTCAGGAATCACATATAGTGGAGGGATTGTCAAAAATCTAAATAAGTATGGCATACCATCATAGATTGTATTAGACAGAAATCCATGGATTTCTTAAAATTTCATAAAATCCTTATATAAATCACTTGGAAATATATTGACCATCCTTACGTCATGTCATCCTCAATCAAATGGAAGATCCAAACTGATTATACAAATTTTTTAAGACATAGTGTGGCCCTATGAAATTTAATTTTTTGACTCATTCGAGGACCATGTACTATTAGTGGAGTTCCCATATAACAATTTTGATCAGTCCTCAATAAATATGGAACACTTTGAATCATTGTATGCGTGTTCATGCAATTATCCACTTGGTTTGGTGGAAATATATGAAACTTCAATGCTTTCTCGAATCATTTTCCATGAGGAAATATGGAAGATTTAGTTTATTCGGAAGGGAATGGATATAGTTCAAGTCAAAATTAGTTATATGAATATCATCCTTAATGGTTGTTTTCATTTTATGGGAGTGATCATTTGTTTTTAATAATCTCTCATAGGCTTGGAAATCATCTTTTTGTGAAGAAGTGAATGTTATCACCTTGATAAATTGGCCCATTTGAGATACCTAAATTATTTGGTGCGGTGGAATATTTGTTGGCTATTCCTCCGTCATTCAATGTAGTGCATAATTTTTTTCATGTATCTTAGTTTAAAAATTATTATCCTAATCCTTATCATGGGATTTGATGGGAGAACATTGAAATAATTGTTTATGCTTCATTAGTTCCAATATCGATACAGATTTTGGATAGGAAAGACAATGTTTTGAATGGTTAAATCATCAATCTAGTGTGGGTTTTGTGGAAACATGGTACTATTCAAAATTAATCCCCATAAAGGGAGTTGGAATTGATTGATTAATGGCCCAAAAACATTCATGGAAATGTTGGTTTCAACATTCTAGTGATGGAAAGTCCAATGTTGTGGATAATGCATTAACCCCAGTTTTGAGTGAGTAACCAATTATTTTTTCTTTTTATATATGAAATGTGTGTGGGTGATGTTAAGTATGGTTTGGAATAATTAAGAATATGTATGAAATTATATAAAGGATAATGTGTTGAACATAGTTAGTTGTAATTTTGAAACTACTATAAGAAAAAGATCAATGTGAAATAAAAGATTTTGGGGAGGCACACAAATTGGCCAGACCATGACCCAACTAGAAAAGAATATACAATGTAGGATATAATTTTTATTTATGGTGGGATAAATATTTGATTAACCATGTGTGACATGAAATTATATTTCATCACAAATTAAATATTGGCATATGGTAAGAACATGATTTTCCTTACCATGTAATTTACCATTCATGGTTTAAAAGTGGAATCCTAAATTTCTTTATCTCACATTTTCACATCTAAGACCCTTTATTAAACTATTTTCATCCATAATCTAGTTTTTTATTCCTCTAAATGTTTTTTGAGTCTCCCCCTATCGTAACAGACGAAATATGATGGAAATTTGTGATGTGTTGTATCCCAATTCTGTTAGTAAGTCTTCCTTTGTGGTATTTTTCTTAGATCATCCTTCCTTCCCTCTCCCGAAAACCAAGATATATTCAATTGTAGAATTATCTATGATGGTTTATGGAAATAAAAATGGAATTTTATTATTTTATTTTGGGGAAATAGATCTATGGTAGGTTTTTTTAGATTCTACCCCTTTTTTTGAAGAGATAGTGATGTTCTTCATTTTTTACATAACTGGCGACAGATGAGGCTTCTCAACAGATTCCTCTTACTATAACATGAATTATAAGTTTAATAATTGCATAAATTGATTGCAATTTGTTGTGAAATCAGTGTTAATGGAATTATATAAATATTTTACTGTTGTTTTGTGGATTTTTTTATTTTTGTAGTTGGTTGTGCGTTGTTTTTAATCCTTGAGGTTAAAATGATGATTTCAAACTATGTATCTCCTAGATTTATAAAAATGGTTGGTTTGAAAAAAATTATATTTAATAAATATATTATTGTAAAGAATTATAATTTTTTATTTGAAATGGTTTTTGGAATTCATGGGTTTGATTCAGTTCATGTTTTTGATGTGGAACTTGATATGGTTCATGTACCATTATGGAACAAAGGGAGTTGACCCCAGATCAGGGGCTTGTTTGATTAGGGAACAAGGAAATTGGGCACTCTATGATGGCTTATTGGATGGATTAAAAATAATTAATGAGTATGGAACTATTAGGGGAGCATGAAAGTGTGTGTGTGAATCATGGAATGGTTAAGCCCAAAATGAATGAACAATGGTTAAATTATCGTTGTTTAATCGCCTCGAAAAGGGGACTATGTTTTGGGGAAAATAATTAGTAATTTTTTATATTATAATATAAACAAATTCAAGTGTTTTACATAAACTATTTTATATAAATGTGATATCATGTTTTATCATTGTGGTATGAGTAGGGTATTCATTCAGGGAAAGACTACTGAGTTTTTTACTCACACCTTATGTGGAAATTTGGCTCTTTTTCATGTTCTGTATATCAAGACATATGTAATGTTAATGTATCAAACATATTTAGTAGGGAATTGTGATTATTGTACTTGTAATATTGAGTTGGGGAATAGATAATGTTGTGACCTATAGAGTTCTATATCTCGATTCATTGAGTATTTTTATTTTAATCTTCGTCTTTGGTAATCTAATTTAGGTTATGGTCTAGTTTGGTATCGTTGTATGTTTATATTCACTTTTCAAAGGGGAAATCATCCCCTATCTATTACTTAATCCCATTCCATTTATTTACCACCATTGGCATCTTGGGGATGTCTCTTATGGAATTGTAACAGTTACACCTATACTCAAGCCAATGAGGAGGGGTAGAAAGATACATCATTTATTTGAAAACGTATTTTATAATAAATGGGAATAAAAATTAAATTATAATTCAATTAAAAACATATAAGTAATATTTATAATTAATAAAAAATATATATATAGAATAGTCATTCATGTGTATATTATATAAAAATAAGGTTCCTATAACACATTGATTAATAGAGTTAATGTCAATATTCAATAAACTGTATGAAACACATCTAAAAAATTATTTTCAAACATTTTTCAATAAATTAAAATGATATCAAAAATGTCATAACCTTTATTGTATTGTATATAATAAAATTTATAAATAACTATAAAAATATATACATGGAAAATAAATATTTGTGACTGAAAAAATGTGATATGGTCTCTTCCAATTAGAAGAATCCTTTTAAGTTGATTTGTTATCCAAATGGAATTTATATGGTAGGATGAAATGTAAACCATATATATTGAAAATAATTAATAAAATACATTGTATTTTAGAGAGTGGAAATATATAATTCCCCCAAATAGTAATTTGTACATTTAAAATCATTATTTCACTGTGAAATTCGATGATAAACCCTAACAAATTTGGAAAATTTTGAATAAAAAAACATGAATGATATAAATATAAATGGAATATAGATTCCAATTAACTAAAATATAATTATGATTAAATATTTAAAAGTGGTAGTATGTAATAAATACATTCAAAAAAATATTTCACATGATAACCATATCTAAAAGAATGAAATTTTATAGGGAAAACCCCCACCTTAGATATCTTCTGGGTCAGAAGTGTTCTAAATCATTATACCACAATTTTTATTTCCCTATTAATATTTATAATAAGCTTATTCATTTTTATATTTCTTAATTCATTTCATTCATAATATTTTGTTACCAATATATTTTTTCTTTACTATTCCAATTAATATTTGAGTGTTAATTTTTTCATTATTTTGTGAGTCTTTCGATTATCTGTTTCTGATACATTACCATTGATCTGTGGTTAGTCCCGAAAATAATTGTAATGATAATTTTATATTAATTTTGTATACAGTAATATATATTCTTGATAATTTTGTGGAACTTATTTTCAGGGATTGTATGGAATGATAAAAAAACATTTTATATAATTTTTTATTGAATAAAACTAATTGATTTTATTAATGAATTTACATATATATATATATATATTACCATAAAAACCATAAATAATTAATAATTAATAATTATTATAATAAATAGTTGGGTTTTCTTATTCAGTATTGAAGATGAAATAATAACATTTTTTATGTATATGGTAACACAAACAAAAATAATATCACATTATTACAGAAGAATCAGTGGGAATATTTTATGATATGGATATAAAATCACCAATATAGTAGTTCAGTGATTAATAAAATTATTTTATTTATAAGTTATATTTATATATATGATAATGAATATGAAAAAGAATAATGATGATGAGAAACATAACACTTAGGTTGAAGACGTGAATCTCCTCTTATATATGCCCTTTAAAATGTTAGATTTGTGACTCTTTTTAATATATATGGGTAGAAAATGTGACATATTATATTTCGAAAGATACATAGTATAGTGTTTAATGGAAAATGGAAAGGGACAATGTAATTTTAGTTTATTATAGTACTGGTCAGTTTATAAGAGATTTATTCTTGCAATTTCACAAATTCCCACAAGTTACTATATAATGTTTTCATTTTGAATAGTTAATCATGCAAAAATAAAAAAAGCGATATTGAATAGTAGAATGTTGATCCCAAATATGAAATCCATTTTATCAAATACAATATAAATGTAGTACAAGTATGTTTTAAATAAATATATATATAACAATTAAGAATATTTTCATGGAAAATATGTTTTTATGTATAAAATTGATTTATTATTATTCCATTCCAAATAATAATAATGAGATGAATGGAAAATTATTTATTATATATATATATAAAATAAATCATTATAAAAATTCTTTAATATTTAATGACTTATTTTTTAATAAAAATATCCAAAAAATTATAAGCAATTATTTTAAAATAATCAATGTTTTTATTAATATAATTTTATCACATCTAATTACTTATCTTAATACAACATGATTTTATAAATATAGATTTTTTAGAATGTTTTTTTGAAAATTTAATATCACCCTCTTTGTAATATATTTAATATAATAATACATGTTTTTATATTAAAATATTATTGGTTTCATTATTTAATTTAAACCTAAATTTCTATAGTATATTTAATTTATTATCTGTTATTACTCAAATTTAAATTTTTAATTCGATAATATTTTATCATTGGAAAATATATCAAATGACTATATATATCAAATTAACCTATGTTCAATTTCCAAAATTTCAATGACCATTTGATAACCATTATTATATATTCTTTTATATTCTTAAACATGATTTACAAAAAATCATTTTTGGTCTTCATATACTTATTTATAATAATGTTAATTTCATTTTTACTCTTTTTTTAATTTATTTCCATTTGTATAATTGAATGAATAAACTTAAATTAAATCCTTTAGGATTAGGATTTCATTTTCATGGTATTATTCTTCATGTGTGGTTTTATTTCACTTTTTGTTTTATAATGATGTTTCATCTTGTATTATCATAAATCATTAATGTATATAATGGAATGAAAATTTTTACATAAAAAAGATATAAAATTACTTGGTTATGTTTGGTGATAATTTTATTATATGTTAACAATGATACAATTTTTTTTGAAACATAATTACATTCTAATATAATGTGGTGTTACAATAATAATAATTTTAATATATCATTCCAAATATTCCCTTTCCAAGATATTAATAGACAGCGTACAACCTAGTGATTTACAAAAAAAGTGATATTATAATTCAACTCCAATGAATAATATATTATAAATGAATGGATTATAAAATAGAAATTGATTTTATATAAAATTGTATATATAAATATATACAAAATATTTTAATAAATATTAACAAAACCATGTACATACTTGTATGTTCCCCTATATAATAATACATTGAAACCTTATACAATGTCATGTTTTCTTTATTTTAATTAGTTTTATAAAAAAAATAACATTACTATTTGAAACCTTTTACAATATCATTTAACTATTTTAAAATTATCCAAATTTCTCTATATAATAAATCAATCATCACACTAAATTATTTTGTAATACAATATATTTTAGGAAATAATATTGTATAATAGTGACATTAGGATCTCTAATACATGTGTTAAATATATATAAAAACTGAAGAAATGGATTTAATATGTAATATCTAACATTACAAATTATTAGAATGTTTTTAGTCCAAATTAGATTACATTTACCAATAAATACTTTAAAATTCCATCCTCAATTTGAATAATTTTAAATAAGTTCAAATTTAATTGTTATGAATTTTTTTTAACACTACAAACCATATATATAATCACCTCAAATATAGGTTGATATATTCATAGTGTCTTTAACTTTTATAAAATATGTATATCTGAAATCAACATTTCAATAAAATTTATTTGATTGTTTTAATTTTTTCTTCTCTGAGATCATTATAATTTCACTATTATATATATTTTTTATATATTTTCAAAAAATATAAAAATTTTAAGTCTCAGAGACACATTATATATAAAAAAACTATTACCTTTTTTATATTGTAATGTTAACAAATAAATTCGGAATTATATATAATATTATAAAATTAGACCATTAAAAATTTATATTTCTATTAATAAATATAAAATTATGATATATTTTGTTAATTTTATCACATTGAATGTGTTCCAAAATTTTAGGCATGTATTTATTTATTATAGGTTTGGTAATATGAATAAATAATAGGTGTTTAATAAATAAATTACTTCATTCATATAAATGTTTTCTTAAAAATATAAATTTTATCATTTATTATATAAAAAATAATGAGACAAATCAATCAAATTAATGGTGTTCATAAATATTATAAATCTATTTAAAGTGAAATATCTAATGAATTTTAAACCAATTACTTACATAAATATACATTTACTGATAGATCGTCATGAAATTACACAACATTTATAACTCAATTATAAAATATATAATGTACATTTGTTATCATATTCCACTATATAATGGATGAAAAGGTTTCACTAATATAAATATATGATGTGGAATCATTAATATTTATTTATTTCAAAGTAATTTTTTTATTATCAATTTTTATTTTTAGACATACTACATTACAAAAATTACACATTATTATCTATACCTCTTTTGAGTTTCATAGAATATTTCATGCACTATGTATGTCATTTAATATTATTATTATATAATAAAATATAAATTTATATAATATAATTTTAATAAATAGAATTAAACTAGGAATTTAGACACCTTGATTATATATTCTGAACATATTTATAAGATTGGGAATATTTTCATTACACCATTATCATATAAATAAGGATTAATTATCAAAAAATCATACACATCATTCATTCCTTTCCAATGATTGAACATTTTTAGAATTTATATCAATATATAAGAATTCATATTTTCATGATTCATCCAAATCATAGGATTTAGGGAAATAAAAATAAATAAAATTATAATACGAAAATAATAGTTTATTATTTTAATAATTTTCATACCAATTTTATTTATTTATTTATTGGGTTCCATTATATCATGTTTCTATAAAATAGATGATTTTTTACTTACATTAAAAATACTATATAATTATTTTATCGGTAAAGTAAAAATCAATAATTTATATATTTCATTATAATAAATGACCTCAAAGACATGTTTGATGTTTCATTGATTTCCCATTAAATTAGAAATAAAACCTATTCAAAATAATTTTCATGTATTAGAATTATCATTCAAAAAAATAAATGTGATAAAAATTTCTAATATATTGGTCTCATTTTACATTTTATTGATTATTGTAAAAATATACATACATTAAAATACATTTTTTAACATTACCATTTCTCTTAATTTGATTAAATTTAAAACTAACATCAGAGAAATTTTATCATATATATATCATGGAAGTTAATTGAGAAATTAGAATTTTGTAATCTATTATATAGATTACCATAAATATATTACAATGTAAATTAACAAGGATAATATTTAAGAGTGATTATACAATGGGATGTGGTTTCTAAAAATGTGAAATATCTTGTTAGAAAAAGTTATAATTGAATATATTTATGCAATGGTTTCATTGGATTTTACATCCCATACATTACTTCTGAAATTAAAATATTTTAATTAATCTATTGGTTTTAATTATCTTGGATTTTTTTTAAAATGTTACTAATAAGGTTTTCAACTATTCATATGTGTGGAGAATGATTTGGAGAAATATTTATTAACATATAAAAAATAATGAATTAATAAATTTTATTTCCTATATTATTTTCTTAACAAATATATTAATGAGAATACTAACCATAACGATATATTTCTCATACTAAATTGTATATTCCATGTTTCCATTTTGTACTATTTAAATTCCTAAAACAAATTTATAATTATCTAATGAATGATGTTGTTCATAATGAAAAAAATTACACTGTAATTTCTTTCTATAGTAATAGTTGAATAAGAATCAATATTATAGTTATGTCATAGTCTAGGGAGTCAGACCACAATGTCTCTAGTGAAGAGTTCATCTCAAAATAGTTAGATATGAATTCATTTTGAAATTTTTTTATGTCAATATATTTTTATTAGATTATGACATATGATATGGTCATGTTCATAGATTCATTAATAATTTGGTTTTGTGGATAGATCGTGAGCTACTCCGGATATATTATTTAAGTCTAATAACATATAAACGAAATATTAAATTTATGAATCAGTCCAATGACCAATATTTTCAAGGTAGATGTCAAAATATTAATTTAATGATTGGTGTGCGTTTAGAATTGTAAAAAAATTAAAAAATAAATTCATTATATATACGAGGAATAAGTAACTACAATGTATAAATGGTGTGGTAAGTATATCCGGGGTAAAACGAATATTGATAAATAAGAGACACACATGATTATTTTTTAAATTTATTATTACAATTTGTTGAATATTAATTTGTGTACCATGATTATCAAATTTATCTTTTGAAAAATAATCACTAAAATGGTTTCAAAATGATTGTTTCTACTTTTTGTTATTTTTATAGAGTTTTATATTGTATAATATCTTAATATATTTTAGTTGAAGAATGTATAGGATATTGGGTTATATATCGGATGTTTGGTTTATGAATTATTGTTTTATAAAGATCAATGTGAAGAACATATGGTGATAATCAGTTAACAAAGATTTATGATATTTATAATATTGCTTTATTGTTTTTTTTATTTTTTATATGATGAATTTTCTTAAATGTGTGTATATGAACATTATTCTAACTAACGAAACCCATATGACCAGAAACATCAGACATGATGGACCACCATAAAAATTGAACCACATTCTTCATCACTATGGGATGGATACAAGAACATAAATTTCAAATAATCCATATTATGGGAGTTAACTTTCCTTAAAATGAACAACCCATATCTCACATATGAAAAGAAACATAAAAAAATGTTAACATAAAAAAATATATTAGGAGGAAGAATGTTCTAAAATTTAGACTTAACATGAAAAAATCTGAAATGGGTTAGAATAGATGTCTATTCAGATGCCAAGAGTATATATCTATGTATAAAATAGTCGCCATAATCCGAAAGTGTTGGAAGATAAGACCAACTGGGTGGATCCACTATTTTACATGATTTCATTCCCTATATAAATTTCCTAAAAAATCAAATCAATATATAAATCAAGTCATATGTATGATGTGTTGAAATTATTTGTACGATAAAACTATTAATATATAAAAATTCATTCACTAAGAAACATTTAGTTTTAATTTTATAAAATAACTAGTTTTAAAATGTATTCCACATGAGAAGACATTTCTCTAAAATACCCATTTGGGTTATCCTTAGATAAAAAATATGCATCTCAAGACATAAGAATATGATAAAAAAACATGATTCATTAAATAATGTTGAATAACCAAATAATATATCAATGGTAAAATAATTGGTTAAATAAATGATAAGAATCCATGTGATTTATACTAAAGAAACCAGAATAGGCTAAAATATGGGATCACCAATACTAGGATATATAAAGATGTCTAGAAAACATGGTGATTTCTTTGTCCCTATAAAGATATATATCATTATGTTTTCTTCATATTACAATTTTTACCACTATTTTTAATAGAATACAATTCCATTATTTTAAATTATATTTTTCATAATTCATCCAACACATAAATATCATATGTACAATTTTAAAATTAAAACCCATTAAAAAATTAACTATCACTATCAATGATCGAGTAAAAATCATTGAATTAAACATTGATCATAATAACTTCAACATAAACCTTTTGGAAATTTGAAAATAAAAATATTTTACACTAACAATTTTCTTTACAATGGGAGATAATCTCTTTTATATAGACACCTACATCTCCAATTGAGGAATAGTTGATACCATATAATTTATTGATTGGAATAAAAAAGATATGGCCCTAACAAGCATTATTTAAAAATAATTTCAATAATTCCCAATTAAATCGTCTAGTCTCTACGATAATAAAGAAATTAGTATCCAAAATATCTAGGGGAAAAGGGATTAAAAAATACATAATGAAAATACGATATTTTATGAGGAAATATAAATATACATTGAAGAGATCCACCTAATTCGATGATTATCACCATGTATTTGAGGGAAGAGACTAATATAGCATTATTGAGGGAATATTTTGGCCAAATGATGTATTGGGAGGATATTAAAGTTAAAATTTTAATTTTAATGGGAATAATGATCAATTTTATTATGTTTGGATTTAGTTACAAGGATAGAATGAAAAGAAAAAAACAGTGCAACAAACACTTTCCAATGAAAACCATGATTCATGTTTTCTGATGAATATCTGCATAGTTTGAAAAACTATATGAAAACAAAGAAATATAGTTCAAAATAATTTAGTAAATATCACATAGTTACAACATTGTTATTAATAGTTATGTGCCTATACAATGCACCTGGTACGATTCCCTACAAACATATTTTTTTATCCTATGACTCTAAAAGCCTTTAAAAGATAAAATATGGTAATCCATGATCAGATATAACCATAACTATGATCAACAGGGCTTCAAAATTCACCCCACCAACAAATATAATGTCCTCAAAAAGTGAAATTTATTTTAAACCTATGAACAAATAAGTCCATTAATGCATCATAAAAACATCCCACTGCCATTTCTCATCCTTCTCTCATCCACTATATCAAAAAAGGAACATAGTGAAAAGTTATCATAAATTACCATCTCTTATTGATATATTTTCTTAATAGTTTTTTTCAAAAATAGTGGTATCAATTTCAATATCGAAATCCTATCATTCAATAATGTTGTAAGGGTCTAGTTGAGACTTAATAATCATAGAATCATAAAATCCTGATGAATTGATGTCATCAGATATGGTATTGACAACAGATATTATATTCTTCCTTGCTAGAAAAACATCATGAATATACTAACATAACATGGAGATAACATATGATCCTTTTTCATGTTATAATTCCCTATATGAGATGAATATATGAGAAAGAACAATAAAAAAATATAGATTCCAAAGGGAAATGGTAGTTCTCATAATATTTTTAAATAGACATAGAACTACCACTAATCACTTTTATATTGACTAAATCATCTTTGTTTTGCCTCAAATAATACTTCTTCCTAATATTGACCTCTCAAAATTTTCAACCCAACAGAAATGATATAAAAAATGATGACTGTAAAATGAATAAAACATTTCTATTATAATATAAAATAACAGTCATTGATATATGAATATTTGTTCAAGGGTAGATACATCACCCATGAATCAGTGACGTCATCTATGAAATCGTGAGTAATATATTAGATAATATGTATGTTTGTTTCAGTCCAACAATTTTTTTAAGTATTATACATCATGGATAACCTAACAAGAGTATCCATATCCCCATGTAATCCCTTTTATAATAGCGATATAAAGGGAGTGACTTTGTTAAATGATACCATGGAAGAAAATACATGTTTCTTTCAATAATTTTGGGATACAACATCTCAATCCCATGTACCATTATCAAATCTAAATTTGGTTAAAAATAGATAATTTAGTGAGTTAATCCATTATCAACCAAAAAAACAATCCCCTGAGTGTTAAATTTTTTCCAATTTAGATTTCTATTGATATTTCATCCCATTTTTATCCTCGAATGGGTAAGGGATAAAATATGTAGCCTTCTATATGGTTAGCCTCATTAATATTTTGGAACACAATGACTCATAATATAAACCTAGTAATTGATCGCCTAATCCCTAAGCACCAATACCATTGTCTAATTAGGTTTTACATTTTTTAGTCCATTTTTATGCAATAACATGATTAATATCCACTATCAATAAATTCATTCCCCATAGATATGAGAATTACAATTCATTAACAAAAATGAATGCTCTATCATAAGACATATACCAAACACATTAGTTCTCTCCATGAGAAAAAAAATTATTAAAAAATTGATAATCTATGTAGGTGTCATTCCTAATTAGAATCTAATAATTAAATAATGAATTTTATTCAACACTAACTAAAAACACCTACCCTTAGACACTTAACTCAAGGGTTTGGGTGTTATTATTCTTAACATGAGGGATTAATTAACAAGATCCATAGGCCACATAAGACATAACCTACATTGAGAAGCATCACAACCAGATACATGATAAATCAAAATATATCTTGAAGGAAAAAACTATCTCAAAGAAAATCAAAACACGTTACAAATACAATATAAGATTCAGTTACTCAATTTATCAATGAAACAAGACATTCCATTTTAACATAATAGAATTTTTGGTCACCTTTATCATAATATATTCAAGATTAGAGAAGTCATGAATTAAATAATCATAATACCTTGATAAACATAAGAATATATTGATCTGGAAAAAATTGGGTTGTTCCCAAGATGTGAATGTCTAAATCCTTTTGGATTCCACTGAGTTAGCCCTATATGATATCAAATTCCCATGAATCATCACATATCAAATGAACAAAAATAAAATTTTTTGTCTTCTCATATGGATGTTGTTCTTTTAGGGTTTAAGGGTGATAAACATGTTTTCCTTGTGTTCCTCTAAATTTTATTACGAAAAAAATGTCATCCACAAAGAAAACTACAATTGATTAAAATATGCTATGGATGATCAGGTTCATTAGTTCCATAAATACAATTGTATTGTCACTAATAACAAATGTAATATCTAGGAACATCATATTTCCATTCCAACTCCTAAATTATTTCTTATGTAAATATTGTTTTCACTCCCAAGAGATGGTACCCTAATCATATGCCTATTTTAAAAAACAGTCAGACACCTCTAGTGAGATCAAGTATATCATCATTCATATGTAACAGATACTTTTCTTTAATAATCACCTAATAATAATTCTCTAATGAAATAAAGTCTAAATATTTCATCTTCTTTCAATATAAAGAGAACTACCAAAGACATGGCTGACACACTAAGATAAATAAATCTTTTCGAATTAATATTATATAGAAGAAAATTGGGCTTCCTCAATATAGTGGGTGACATATAGTAACATTGTTTATAATTGGTTCTTTTAACTAAGGATTTGTTCATTGGTAAACTAAACTTTCTTCTTTTCCAGTAATCTAAATGAATTAAAAGGAACATCCTCAAGGGTCTCAAACTCTATAGGTCAATATAGACTACTCGAACACTTATCAATGACCATAAGAACAACTTATAAAAACATATATGAGATCATTCATACATATTAATTAATATGGCTTGATCTCCCTGATATTGGATCCCACACTCCTTGAAAGACATCATGGGCCCTATTGGAAGAGTTAAACTGAACTAGATGGTGATAATTGTAAATTAGGACCATAAAAAACATTCAATCCATGATAATATTTAGGCCAATGTTGTAAATATTAATAACCCATAAATCCATGTTAAGTTAGATGATAAAAAATTATCACCTAATACACTTGGTGTTTAAAAATATTATCATTTGAATTTCCAAATAAAGTGGAATAGTCCATTACTAAGATAATATTCTCTAAAAACTAACAAACAAACAAATCTAAAAGGCTAATTTAATGGAATTATATTCAATAGTATCAATCACTCTAGTAATATAAAATTTAAATGAAATATTATACATCTCAAAATAGTTGGTCGTGCTTCATTTTCATATGGTACATGCTCCAATGCATAAACAAATATATCATTAGAACCTCGTTATACATTCATCACAGACTAATATTCCACTTTAGAATAACTGTGAGATCCACCAATATTTTTAATGGAAAAATTATATTAATATTAAATTATAATAATGTATCAATTAGTACTTCATTTAGTGTCCCATTCATATAATTGGTGAAGATGACTAGACTTTCTAAAGATATTACTTAATCTGGGTGTTTAACAATAATCAGTCTTAGAGTTTCAATATATCCTATACCATATATATACCACATTTCTTCGACATAACATCTTAACACCAATACTAATATCCAAACATAGCTAATTTTTTTCTTATTATATCCAATAGACACATCACTAATTCCATTGTAGTTACAAAATAAAAATTTAGACTAGTCTCTCAAGATATATATTCATCTTTAGTAACTTCTTTATCAACTACCTCTTTATAGGTTTGTATGAACAAAATATAAAGCATAGAAGAAATATTTTCCATTAAGCATGTAAAGACCCGAACCCGAGCATCAGGGTTCCGATCATATAAATGTTGTGTATATACTTTCCATATAAAATGAGTAATAAAAAAATTAATACATAACAAGATGTTTTACCAATCTATGTTTTGGAGAATAAACAAACGTTAAATGTTTCCACATATATACTAAAATAATATAAAATATCTCTGATTATTTAGGTTTCTAACTCCTTTAGTAGAGAAAATTACTTTACAAAACAATACCAAACCTATGAAATGTAATTTAAGAAAAGGGGAGAGAATTAGTTTTTCTGTTTAATGGATTTTCTAAAATACTAATTAAAAATACAATTCAAAAATTTCTTTATAAAATATTATAATACTTTGTAGTAAATTATCCTTTGAAATAGGTTAAAAATTAATTAAGTGTTATTTTGAAATAATTAAGTACACTATTTAAATGAAAAAGTACGAGGGCACATTAAATATAGAATGATGAGTCGGCCTACCATCTTTTCAATGGGATGGGTTCACTCCCCACTATTTATTATGGTTACCATGTCCAAGTTCTAATTTTTATAAAAAAAATTATATTTAATTACATATATATATATATATATATATATTCCATAGGTATTTTTATTTTAAAAATATTATCATTCATTAAATTCAAATAAAATGTTATATTTATATAAACATATGCCAATAATAACATTCTTTGTAAATTACTTGTTATAATTGGTATAAAAATATATCACGATACATTGACTTTTCATATTTACATATATGACAAATAAACATCCATGTACATAATGATTAATTTATAATCTCATAAAAATATATTTATATAGGTGGTTCTCATAAATTAATATTTTATTCAATGGAAATTCATTCATGTATAAACATTTATATTTACATATATGTGTCCTGAATAATAAACGACATCTCGCCATAATATGGATTATTAATGAAAAAATGATGACATGATTCCATTATATAAAATTAAGGTATTATTTCCATTTATTTCCTTAAATAAATAATATTGTTTTCTCTTATATAAATGATCATAGAAATTTATTAATTAATAGTTATGAACTAGATAACAACACACATATATATGTTTGAATAAAATTAAACATACATGTATGTATAGATCATGAAATTTGTAATATATAAGAAAATTAAATTCATATTTAAATAAAAATTTGTTAAAAATAATGATTATTAAATAATCAAGATTTCTAATTAGAAAATAATTTTTAATAGTACATATCCCTTTTTAAAAAACATTCAATAAATATATTAGTTTAACTATATTTAAAATTACATGAAAAATAATTTAGATAAAAAATATAATCACTTACTCTAGAATTTAAAAATATAAGATAATAAATATACTCCTCATAGAAACATGGAGAAAAATAAATCATTACAAGATTTTAATTAAAAAGAGAAGTAGTTTTAAAAAATAACATTATTTGAATTGAAATTTACTCTATTAATTAAATATAAACAAAAATCCTCTAGTTGTGTGAAAAATACCCTAAAATATAAATGAAAATAAATATAATCCCTCATGTGCATTGCATAAAACATGAAAAAATTTATTTTGTGACTTCAGAAACAAGTGCACTCCCACTAAACTATGAATGAGATTTACCATTCTCATGTTAATGCTCATATAAAGATTTTATATCCAAAGACTTACTATGTTGTGATAATTATATATAATTAATTGGTTAAACCCTTGTCAATAGAAAACATGATTATATTATCGAGGATATCAAAACATAGATATATCCCAGCTTGTAGAGAAATCAGTCCATCGATAAACAAAATAATATATAATTTATATGTTCATTCAATCACTAAAAAAGATTCACACAAATAAAAAAATATATATAAAAAATATAATGGAAAGAGATAATTATTGAAATAGATACTGGTAACCTTTAAAACTATATCAGTCTATAAAATAAAATTAGGTGGCTGAAATAATGATGGTGAAAAATGATTGGGGTTGACAACTATACAAAAAAAGCTACAATATACTATTTTTATTGAAGATGAACTTGAAAAAATTAAAAACTAAAAAGAAAAAAATACTAACATAGATATGAGGTCTATGAAATGACATCCTACCTCTCCAAAGTCCAAAACCATAACCACGATAAATAATTATAATGTCTCTCGAGTCATGTTCAATGATTCTTGGATAAGCAGCAGATGATCTCACACTCAAGTAGTATATATGTGCTTAATCATTATGTACATGAATCATCTCTTCACATCACCCTTGGTTGATTCTCTCAGTGCCCAACCGTCTGCTCGACTCGCTCACGATGTCTTAAACCCAACACCCTCAAATCCCCTATACTCCACCTATATTTGGTGTGAACCCTCACAGTTCCTTCGCATGGAATGAATTACTCCCCCCAAATAGTGACCATCGCCCCTTATCCATGATTTTATTATTAATTACTTTTAAATGATTATTATACATTGAATATCTTTTAAATATTGAATATCAATTAAAATTAACATAATTTATAAATTCATTATTTTTAAAAAATTATAAATATTGTAATAATACAATTTTATAATGAAATAATATTCATATTATGAAAAACATTTGTTAAAAATATCATAATTTATATAATGAAATGTGTGAATATTTATTTAATTCAAATTATATCACCATAAAATTTTAATACAATTTAATATTTTGTAAATCACATTTTTGACAATTAGACATATAATACATTCATTTGTTTAATATATTGTTACTTAAAAGAGTTTAAATGTAATATTACAGCAACTAATACTTGAATATACTATTTTGTATGGCTAAAATTAAATAAATTCATTTAAATTATAATTTCAAAACGTAATTTTAAATTTTTTTTTCTGATAATAATAGAATATATTCAGTACTTTTATATATGATATAAAGAACCCTATCATTTGAATATTTTTATTTATAAAAGCACTCTTTAGGTTTTTTATTATGTGACAAATACAATCTCTATATTCTATGACTTAAGGTAGTCATGTGAAACAATATCTAGTGATAAGTGCACTAAATTAGTGAAATGTATAGTGAACTCCATACCAAAGTCTCACCATATTCCGAGGTCACAATTTCACGATTCCTCTCAAGTCACAGTGTTTTAAGATAAAAATTCACATTAAATACATTCTGAAAGGTTGTCATAGAATGATCTATGTGAAATCTAACTTACACATTGAAGTCATAGCTTTTCATCCTCTGTAATTTAAGCATATATATGGAGAAACCCACATTTGAGTCATCCTTACTCTTCATGAAGTGGAAAATTCATCCAATCCATTCAATTCAGACCTACTGTAAAAGGGTTAATTTATCACTAAGAATGATTAATGGATATTTCAGTTTAATATCTTAATTATAGTCCACAATCTATTTTTGGTTTCTAATGACCTCCTTACACAAAGAATATAATTTTTTGATATCTTATTCCACAACTAAAGGTTGTTCTATAGGGACCACCCATGTAACCATTCTAACTGATTTCCCTTTCTAAATTACTAGAAATATTATTCATAAATTAGCTATTAGTCATTAAATAAATCATCATTTGAGTGAAGGAACAAAATTCCCAATTAAATGTTAAACCCCAAGAATTTATATTAAATTCCTTAAATAGAGAACATTTATGAAAAAAATATTCATCAAATAGTGGATGGAATAATTAAAAAACAAGGAAAGAAAAAAAGACTCATCTAAATATTCCATAACTATTTTCATTAAATGACACAAAAATCAATCCAAATATCTATAAAAATATCTATCCCCATAGGTTAAATCGATGTTATTTACATAGGTTAACAGTCCAAGAACCATTTCACAATAATTACCTGAGTTCTAATTATAGTAATTTATTTTATCAATAACCCAATTGATGACCTCAATTAATACCATTTAATAAAAAAAAATACCCATTTCAACCTAACACATCACATGAAATAGCCTTCAGTAAGGACTGATGCACATTCCTGATCACTACATGATGGATACAAGAAAATGGTTGTCAATAATGGAAATAATGGAACTAATTTAATTATAAATACCACCATGACATGTATATTTTACCAAAACAAATATGTAATAATATTAACAAATATCATATTACAATGTTAAGGATATAGAACATAGGAAACAACAACAAAAAAGAAAATTCATTCACAACACATGGAAGCCACAATCTAGTTGCCTATCATCATTTGATAATGGGTCCCCACTATCCCAAATGATGTAATTATAATATTAAACAATATAGAGTCTCTGTTCTATGTGAATCATTTCCCTATACCCAAATCATTTAAAATACATTCATATACACCAAATGAAATATCTATGCTATGAGGAAAATATAATTATGATAAAATTGTGAATCAATATAATGTATTTTAAAATTGATCCTATAGTATTATTTTTAAAATGTAACTAGTTTGATTAATTTTTTCATGTCTGACACATTTTCTTAAAACCAAACATTAATTATCAATTTAAATTTCATACCATATCCAATGTTTTACAAACATTGAAATAAAACTAGTCTGATTAAGTACAGGGATGAAACTAAGTAAACCATTCATAATAAAACACATTGTAATGTAATTAATAATAATAATAAAGACAATTTCTACTAATAGTGTGAAAATAGGTTTCATGATGAGGTATAGAATACTCAAATATCCAAGGATCCCTAGATGGAATAGTGAATCTTAGGTCCCTAAAAATACATGTATCCCATGGTCATCCACATGATAATGATTTTGTAATTATGTTAAATAGAAATCAATCCAAACTTATCAATTTTTATTTGTATCATTTTATTGAGCACATAATGTTCATTATATATAAATATAAATATAACTCCCATGAAACCATTTCTGTTTCCATTAATGAAAAGGAGAATATTAATATTTTCAATTTATCCATTAACCAAATAAAACTAGTCATTCCTATATTATATAATCAATGAATTTCCAAATAAAAATCATATTTTAATTGGAAATATTTGTTGTATAAAGATAACATCCACCACAAATAGAGAAAAAGTCAAGAGCATCAAATTTGATGATTGTAAATGATGAGATTTGATCCAAAAAATCAAATATCTATAAATAAAAACATTAATTACACTTCAACCCATATAGACCCAATATACATAGATTTATTAGTTTCTAATTGTTCTTGAAGAATATGTATAGAGGAAATATCTAGGGAAAATATGATAAATATATAGGAAATCCAAACATTTCTTGAAAACAACTAAAGGAATTATGGTTATTTTTAATCTTATAATGATTGGATCTGGTCGGACTACTAGATCACACTATTGGAAAACCATTGGGTAAATACATGGTGGCCAATATAAAATGAAAATAATACCAAGTGGCCTCTATGTAATATATTGAAATATTCAAAAAAAAATTGATGATTTGTGATAGTATATGGATCCAAAAAATCATGTCACATGTTTACATTAATATCAATACGTACAATGTGCTTAAATCGTGGACCTATGATGTTCCCCTAAAATGATAAATTTTTGACCCTTAACTCTCAAAATCCTCTATATTCTCATAATAAATATTTTGATATCAAATATGAACATAAATATGACATGGAGGGAATCAAAATTATAAATTCTAAGCTACATTTCTATATAAACTTATTTTAAGCAAAACTCATTACAGTAAATTTATTGAATCGATAGGATCCAGAAAAAAGGGATGATACAATTACATTGAATTAATGTATCCATTCATAATAAATGGTTAACCTTGTATATCATTTTTTACACCATTGGTTTAGTATAAATCAAAATAATAATATAAAAAAAATTCTTGTTTTTAAAAAATTTTATTAAAGAAAAAAATTCATAGTCATCTTAGGGGTTTTCAACATAATTGGTGATAACGGTTTTTTAATGAAGAGTACTAAAATAATATTATTCATATATTTTACTTACACCCCCTCATAGTGAATACATATATAGGATGCCACAACCATAATGGTATTATCTTTTACAATTTGTTTCATATCAAATAGTTTCCTTTGGAATCATAATGGTTATTTAATAATTTTTTATAATATCTTTGCGTATATAACATTTATTGAATACAAATATTCATCAACATTGATCACATTAATACTTATAATTGAAAATTATTAAAAAAAATTATGGGAATGTTTTCAATGATTAGAAATAAATAATTATTCCCATAATTTTCCCATATGTAATAGATGTTTTTGAAATTATATATAATTTTTTTATCCCATTTTATATATGGTTGTTTGGAATAAATCTAATAATAAATTTATATGTAAGAAGTATGTGAAATAAATTTTATCATAGAATCATTTTTTGATAATTATTTTATAATGGTAAAAAAATCCACGAAAACCAAAGGCATATGGTAGATGGCTTGAACAATTGATGAATATAATGTTGGATTTCATGAGGGAAATCACCAAATTTATCATTCCAAATTAGATGAAATTACAATTCTTTAATGAGAATCTAGGGATCCTTTATTCATTAGAGTTAATGAGATAGTGAAATCCATCTTATTTTTCAGATAAACTCTTATAATCCAATGATCATCATATATGTAATATGACATTTGATGTAGAAGTATCATATAGTAAATATCATGATAGAAATACATTTCCATTTTATGACATTCATTGTTTTTTAGACGATATTAAATGAGGAAAGTTTCTTCTGTTACTAAGAGATTCTAATGTCAAATAGAAAAATACATTAAATTATTTAATAGTGAATGAAATTATCAGGAGGCCAAAAATGATGATGAGAATTAAGATTTTTAGTTTGGATTTTAATGTGATGTTTTAAAATATCAAATCACATAATAAAATAAATTTTAAAAATGTAAAAATTATTATTAAAAGATATTACATTTTAGGTATTTTATATTTTTAGGAATAAAATTATTTTAAATATATTAGCCAATGTCAAAGGAAGCTAGAAGTGAATATGGGCATTAGTTTTCAAGTAATTGTTCTATGAATATGACTTCAAAAAATAGTTATAAAAAAATTCCTTCTTAGGAATAATATATCTTTTTTCAAAATAAAAAATATATATTTTTACGATTTTTTAGTGGAAGAGTGTGACTAAACGTAAATTGAATAGGATTAATTACATCATTGTTTTATCTTATTAATATAGATGGTCAATTTTGGATAATTATCCAATGATGATTATCAACAAATAATAAAACATTAATTTATTGATATAATTATAATTAAATATGTTTCATTATTTAATCTATAAACTTAATAAGGAGAAAAAAATATTACATATAAATAAAATTTGTTATGATTTTATAAAATCATATCTATAAATCTATTTATAGTCTATTAATGATGTAAAGATTTTGTGTGTCTCAGTTACTGAGTATAAGAAGTTGAATGATTCCAGAAAGGTGTATATTAAAAGGATAGAAAAAAAATTAATTTTTTATCCAAATGTGTTTGAGGATGAATATCAATTGATGAAGAAAAGTTTTATTTTGAAATATATATTTAATTATGTAGATGATTGAACAAAGATATGTGAGAATAATTATGAAGTACCATATAATTTTTTTGATAATTATAATAATTAAATTTATAACGTTCCTAATTTTAAATTTCATTAAATTATAGATTATATTATTACAGGTAATATTATCAATAAAAAATGCATAAATATTAATCAATATGTTAACTATATAATTTAGAAAAAATATATAAGTAATCACATGGAGTTAATATAGGACACACATTAAAACATCCCCAGACTGGATTCCACTAAACTGGTGTCCTGAGTCCAGTCGCCACATTACCTTAGGTGCACGTCCCCTTAGTCCTGAGGCTATCGAATTAAATTGAGGGTTTAATAAGTCATGTGTAGAGACTACATCAAATTTATTAATGTGATACAAATTAGATAATGTATTAAATAGAGGAAACTGAAAAAACAATAATAAATGAATATACATTACCGACCATTTCCCAAAACAAGGTATTAGCCCACAAAAAATAGCATATATGTTATATCATGACACATAGTTCTATCTGTAAGGATAAAAAAAATACATATAAATAGAAGGATCACAAAATTAGGTCCTGACTCCTTGTTTGGATCTGTTATCCATGGAAGTCACATGTCGAAATCTAACCTCTAGAACTAATCATTTTCCATTTTCCAGATCTACTACCTAGAAATCTTCTTAGGTAACCAATCTAGGCTGGATTAGAGTGTGTGTACATCTTAGTAGTCCAAAAATAATGTTTTATACCATGTATATAGTCTGAATTAATAGTTAATTATTTATAAATAAAAAAACATAAACAAGGGATAATCCAGGTGTCGTTATTTAACTATAATCCCTTAAACCAATTTCATTGTTTGTTCCACAGGTTATTCAACCACATCAATTACACCAAGGCCTATGATGGCCATCTTCTATGCATATGGGGACAAGTTGAATTCCTAATCTAACTGGGGAAAATATTTCACAAACAATCATATAGAACCTACCATGGAACATTAGACTAGGTAGTCTCATCCAATGCAACTATTTGTAGAATTTATTCTCAGTATAACTACCCAACCTATGAATTCTATGTTTGGGGTTTAGATACTCATTCCAAATCATCAAATGGTTATAAAACATCATGTTAATACACCATATTCAACCAATCCATTTTCACATTCATATTTAACCATAACACATTTGTAACATAATCTGTAACTATTTAACACACTCTTCATTTAAAATAACTGAATTCAATAAATAATAAATCTTTATTACCATTCCAAAATTACCAATTATAATTTACATTCTTAAACTCAATTAAAAAATTTATCATTTAAATTTAAATTACAAACAATAAAATTTCCCTTTTACAATTCTTAACAACTTTAAGCAATTGAAATTATAAAATACAACAACTTATTCCATGTAACAACCATACAATATTATCATTAGTTTCATTTACTAACCTCAGATAACATGTCCAAACATTTATTATTGGATATCTATTATAAAAAATATATATTTTATACTTTATATTTCTATTTCCATATTCAATAATTGGCACACCCCTTAGGTGGCCCTTAACCCAGTCAAATCAAACTCAATACATCTCACAGATATCATGATTGGTTCATTTAAACACCGACCCAAACCTTTTATCATTTTTAAAAAGGAAAAAAAATTGGATACATGAATACAAAAGACCACACCAACATACACATAAATAACCAATAAGACTGTGGGATATAACATCTAGAAAGTCTACCATGATTCTGAAGATGATTGCTCGCGTTACAGTAGAATTTGTTTCGAATCAAAACACCCTTTGAGGCCACAGAACATGATCCTCAATAAAATGTAGCTTTTAGGTATTTAGTTGAATAATAATGGATAAAAAAACTACATACAAAAATGTGATGGAATATGCATGTTATAACCACCCGAAGCATTGATCCTCACCCAATAACAATCCAAAAGGCATAGAAACTAGGTGACCCACCCTTGGGAGATTTAGAATGATTTTTTTCATCAGTATGTGTTATGGGGGAATAATGGAATAAAACCCAGATATAGAAAACATATTGCCTGAATCTGAGTCCCACTCTCAGTCCAAGAGGGGGCTAGACCTCATGAATTTACAGGATCATACAACCAACCTGTTGGACTCACCTATTTTGATGATCCCAAATCATGTTTCATTTATGTGATTATCATGTTTCTACTATAGAAAAATCATATTAAATTAATATTTGTAGTCTGTATCTAGTGATACCGATGTTTATTTAATCTCATTGTTCTATTGTTTAAGCTTATAGTGAAAATTTCATCTATATAAAGGTCACTGATGCAAGGGAACCAATGAAAGGACACTGATGCAAGGTCACCGATGCAATTTAACTAATGCAAGTTCAACGATGCAAGGCCACTATATAAGGTCATCGATTAAGGTCACCGGTGATAGGTCACCATTGAAGGCTACCGGAGAAGGCTACCGCTGAAGGTTGCTGATGCAAGGCAACCATTGGGAAGGTTACCAATGAAGGGTTACTGATGAGAAGGTAATCGATGAAGGATACTGATCCACACCTACTGTTGAAGCCTACCACTCTGAAGGCTACCCTTTACCAGTCTACTGATGCTTAGACTTCCATAATTTGTCAAAATCGTAAT
The DNA here is from genome assembly GCA_963277665.1 of Viscum album. Classification (NCBI taxonomy): domain Eukaryota; kingdom Viridiplantae; phylum Streptophyta; class Magnoliopsida; order Santalales; family Viscaceae; genus Viscum; species Viscum album. Next base: position 272,712,318 of record OY728129.1, on the reverse strand, counting down.
ATTATTCCAACGATCATATTTGATAACTTTAATTATTCTGAGATTAATTAATGTTTATTGTATACAGATCAAGAGAACGTATCTAGGGACATTAGGAGGTACAAGGTGGATCACATCTGATTTACTTATTCCAATTTTCTAATCTAAAATATAAAAGAGAAGATATAGGATGAATCCAAAAGACAATGGAAGAAGCGTGAAACGACAGATGAATGCATTAGAAAAAATTTAATAGCTAGATAAAAGAAGAACCATCTAGTACTTATGTATTGAACCCAAGACCATCAAGATGATCATTTGGGATGAAATGTCGTCTCCATTTTGTTCTTCATCAAACCACTATCAAACAATGAAGTAGAATACCTCAGTTCTTAAGAGCCAGAACCTAGAGATGTGATACTCTATAATGAGGAAAACATCCAGAGAAAGGCTCGAACTGCAATTTCTTTACTCTAAGGAGTCAAGAGCTGAAATGAAAACACATAGAGTCTTTGAAACTAAACATTATAATATATTTCACTATTTTTTTATTTTATTGTAAATTTCATAGAAGTGTGTGTTTGTGTTACACATAGTATCTCTTGTGCTTCAACTGAGGATGCTGAAAATCCCCACATCAAACTTCACTTACACCTTGTTTCCGATGAATAACTATGTAAGAAACCATGTGTAGTGTGTGTTGTTTGTTTTTATCAAGAAGAAATATTGTAGAGGGTGTGAACCATAGATAGTTTTCCCAAACTATTGTAAATCCCGATACAGGTTGTGTATCATGTTTATTGTTATTATAAACTGCTTTGTGGCTGGTGATCACCATGTGGAGAGGATTAAGTCTCAAATTGAGATCGAACCTCTTGGTTAACATTTTTGTGTACTATATTTGTTATACATTGTTTTTCGATATTCCATTGGTCATTATTTTCAAAAAAGAAAATGATTTTACATTTCCATTGGTAGTTTGCTCTAGTAAGTTTGTGTATGTGTTTAACTCAGAAAACTAGTTTCGAGAGTTTAATATGTGTTTTAGACTTATTTATGTGAGGAATAATAAACCTTTGAGAAACCCGTTGACTAAGTAAGAATTCATATCTCTACTGCCTCAACTAATCGGGCCATTTCTTAATTGAGTGATCTTTATCCAAATGTTATTAAGTGAAATTTTAAAATGGAACTCAATTCACTCCCATCATGAAATTCCACTCCAACCAACATTTTGTTTTAGAGTATCGCGTTTTTTATTTCTACTATTTGAACTATGGTGAGAATTATCACATTCCCTTCAACTGTGATTTTATGTTGTATGATCAAGATCATAAAATTTTTGTCATAACTAAATTTTCATTTCACTAAATTTTGAATAATAATGGATAACTAATTTGAGGCTGCTACTACTAAAAAGATAAATTTATTTAATAGAAATAACTTTCATCAGTGGAAATTAAAAGTGATAATGTATAAAGAGAGCATGTGTCCTAAAATATAGGAATCAATTGACGAACAACATGTTTTAAATTTTACTGTTAGGGACACATGGTCTTAGTTGACTAAAGATATATATTGAAATAACTATAAAAAATGAATGCTTTTTACTATTCTCTAGGTGGTGAAGAATTCAATAGAATATATGCTTGTAAAACTGATTATGAAATTTGGGATACTCTGGCTATTTCCCATTTGGAAACAACCAATGTTAAATAAATGAGATTAAATACTATTTCCATTAAATATTATAATTTTATAATAAAACCTAATGAGCCTATATTTGAAAGGAATGTAAGGTTCAATGAAATAGTAAATACCATGAGTGTTTTTAGGAAGCCAGTGGATATCAAGGATCAGATTATGAGGTTGCTTCGATGCCTACTTGAAAGATAGAGAGGAACTTCTTTTTCCCTCAGATAATCCTGTGACATAGGCAAGCTGCTAATGAAAGAATTAATGGGATAATATATGATGTACGAAGAATATATTAATGTAAATAAAGAAGCATATGAAAAACAAAGAATGAAATATTTTGCATTCAAGACCGCTACGTCAAAGAACAAGGAAAAATAAAAAGTTCAAGCTCCTATAGACACTTCCACTAGGGAAGACTCAGACTATAGCAGTGATGATGAAATAGATCATCTAGCTAGAAGATTTATGAAGTTATATTGACTGAAGAAGTTACATAGAAATGAAAACTATAAAGGATTGTATGATAATAAAGGAATTTGGAAAAAGAGTTGAAAAGTGAATGACAATACAAATGAGATAATCTGGTATGAATGTAAACGAAAACGTCATGTGAAAGTAGATTTCCCCAACATGAAGTTTATGATGTAATATCAGGACAAGGGAAAGGGATATAAAAAGGATATGAAAGCTACTTGGGGTGCTTTAAGGGATAGGTTAAGTGGATCTGAATCTTCTGATATTGAGAAGAACCAACATGCAAATATGTGTTTCAGGATAGAAACATCTGAGGTGACACTCAATTCCCCTATACCTAATGCTTATTAGTCAGAGTGTGAATGTGGATCTAATAAAAATGTGAATATTAATATATATGAACTATTTTAATATTGTGTAATTATTGATGACACATTTAATAAACATGAATATAAATGTAAATTATTAAAATGACAACATGCTTTAAATGCTAATTATTAGTCTGATTTGGATATTGAGATAGAAAAATGTGGTAGCTATTGAATGAAAATACTAAATAAAAATTATAAAATGACAAATTAAAAATGGATCATGAAAGGTTTACTGTAGATATAGATACATTGACCATGTTAATAGGGTAACAGATTTCTCCAAAATATAAAACTAGTTTAGGATATCAACCATGATAGAGAAGAATTATTAAAAATAACAATGCTCCAAAATCTGGATAGTTCACTGCTAGATCAATCTCTCTATCATATTTTACAAAACACTTTTCTAAAGTACATAACAAAGTGTATATGTCTCATAACAAATATTTTGATTATAAGAAACCTGTGAGACTAGTATGGGTTCCCAAATTTTTACTTTCTAACCTCTATGGACCGATGAAAAATTGGAACCCAAAGTTACCCTACACTTAATCTGTTTTGAAGGAAAATTTTCTAATGAGATCATGTAAAAATTTATGGTACATGAACATTGGATGTTCAAGACACATGACATGAGACTATTCATTCATTAAGAGCCTAATTAAAGTTGATGGGGTACATGTCACATTCGGTGATAATGTTAAAGGGAATATTGTCGGCTTAGGCCAAATAGGTAACCCTAACACTATATTAATTTCCAAAGTAATTTCTGTTGATGTGTTATTATATAATTATCTAAGTATCTTTCAGTTGTGTGATGATAGATTTAATGTTATGTTTGAAAATGATGAATGTAATGTTTTTATTTCTAGAAATTATTTAATATTCACTGCTCTTAGAAATGAAAATATATATGATGTTGTTTTAAATTCTTTATCTAATATAATTATTTTTTTATTGAATTATTTTAATAAGAAATTGTGGTTTGGGAATTGAAGATTAGTTCATTAAATGTTCACTAACATAGGAAACTAACTAGGAATGTATTAGTTAGAGACTTACCTAAATTTGAATTTCCACATAATAATTTTTGTAATCCTTGTCAAAAATGAAAACAACATAATGTATCATTCAAAATAAAGAAAGATGTTTCTAATTCTCAACCACTTTATTTTGTTCACATGGATTAGTTTGGACCATATAGGGTTTCATGTTTAAATGGGAAGCACTATTTTTATGTTCTAGATGAATATTTTTCTACATATACTTGGGTATACTTTCTTGCTCACAAATGTGAAGATAGTTCTTACTTCATTAAATATTCCAATTCTGTTGAAAATCATAGCATACGTAGAATGAAGTCCTTATTATGTGATCATGGTATTGAGTTTGAAACTCAGGAACTTAAATCATTAGGCACACATATTGGTTATAATAACAACTTCTCTTCTCCTAGAACACCTCAACAAAATAGAGTTATAGAATGAAGAAATGTGCTCACTTAGAGGGAATCGCTTTGAAAATTATCAATCAGTTGGAGATATGGAAAGGGAAGAACATGTCTTAGGCTGATAGAGTTTGACTTGTCAACTTTGTCATCACTTCTATGTTTGTTTACTCCTTCTCTGTATATAGATGGCCAGTACCTCTTCTTAAGGAACTGAGTTGAATGATACATAATTTCATTTGGAATGGCTCAACTCATTATAGAAAACTAGTTATTGTTTCCTGGAAATATTTCTAAAGCTAGTTAATATTGTAGGAATGGGACTTAAGGATGTCAGAGTTTTTACTAATGCAGTCCTTCAAAATTTCACTTGGAGGCTCCTTTCCATGCCTGATTTCTCTCTTGAATATCTTGTTGGCAGGTTTGTTGATATGCTCCATAACAGTAAGTTCTTTTACATGAAATACTATGTGTGGCCTTCAGTAAGGAGTGATTATTCCAAGATCATGTCTCAATTTGTATGTATGGTATGTTATGGTTCTCATTTAAACTGTTGGAACATCCCTTGGCTATCATACATAATAAAGGATTTCATTACTATCCCCTCTTCTCTGCGAACTATGCCTATCTCAGATTTGAAGGTGAATCGTGTTGCCTTTGATATCATCCATAGTAATCTTTGTTCGGAGATTATTAATAATGCTTATGTTGACAGTAAAATATTAATCTGGAAACCTTCTCTTTGTGGCTCTTTTTTCAATAAGGAGTGTTATAATTTGTTGTGTGGTGGTTCTTCTAGAGTTCTTTCATGGTTGGCTGGTTTTCATAAGCCTTTCACACTGCATAATGATACATTGTTAATCTAGAGAATTTGGAAAAACAGGTTGCCCATCCAGTGTGTATTACAGTGCACAGGAATAAATCTGGTTTTGGAATGTCACTTTTTCCTTAACAATGATGAATCTAATTTACATCTATCTATCCAGTGTCGATTTTCTGCTCATTTATGGACCTATGTGAAAAACTAATTTTAACTACCTCCTTGATCTCTAATCTGTGGATTTACTATTATGTTTTTCCTTAAAGATTGATTTCAGTGATCAAATCCAATCTTTGATTATTGTGGTTACTGTCTCAGTTATTTCTTATATCTGGAAATCTCGAAACAATCATGTTTTCAACAACTCTAAGCCTTCTTTCTGGGATGGTGTTTCAATGATACACTGAAGCATTAATATTACCTCGATGAATCAAATGGGACAATGATGTTTTGGATTTTTTCCTTTTGAGAACTCTTGGTTTTAGTGGTAGGGAAAGGAATCCCAGAATGGTCAAGTATATTCGGTGGATTCCACCAATTTTAGAGTGGCTGAAGATTAATGTGGATGGGGCGGCCTCTGGTGCACCGGGCCCTGCTGGGTGTTGTGGAGTCTTATGAACCCATCGGGGATTTGTTAAAGGCTGATTCTTCCATTATGTGTGGTATGCTCTTGTGATTGATGCATAACTGTGGGCTATGATCAAGGATATCAAGAACGCAGTGCATTATGGTTGGCGTAGAGTTTGGTTAGAGTCGAATTCGTCTGTTGTCATGAAAATTTTGAATGATCGTTCTCGGAATGTTCCTTGGAGGATGTTGTATGCTTGGATCTCCTGCTTCAGGCTCGCTGAATGCTTATGCCTTGATGTCTCACATTTATATCGAGAATCTAACTATGTTACTGATGCACTCTCCAAAAGGGCCATCATGGAGGTTGTTTTCAGTTGGTCATTTGTTCTTCCCTTTTATTATTACACCTTGGTTTGCAATGATAGGGATGGTGTTATGTATACACGGCTTTGCAAAGCTTCATGTTTCTGAGTTTTTTTTTGTACTGATTACTCTTTTTTTATAATAGTTTGTTGGGAGCAGGTTTCTGGATTTCCCTCGAACCTTTTGTCTAGTTATTGTTCTCAATTTTTGGGGATGAAACACACTTTACCCGATTATAGATATCAATAAAAACATGTCTCTATAATATGTGATAATATAAGTGCTATTAACATCTCTAAAAATACATTCTCTCATTCTAGGAAAAATAAAATTGTTGTGAGACATCACTTCATGAGATATCATTATCAATGAGGCGATATCACTCTTGAATTCATTAGAACTGAACACCAATTGGCTGATATATTCCCAAAGACTATGAATTTCGAGATGAAAAATTACATCAAACAAGATTTAGGTTTGATAAGTTGTTATATTTGGACCTCACCATTGGAACCTCACCATTGGAACCTCACCGTTAGATCTCACCGTTATACCTCACCATTAGACCTCACCATTGGAACATCACCTATAGACCTCACTAATGGACCTCACCATTGGACCATGTCGTTGGACATCACCGTTGGGACATCCCAGTTGATACTCACTATTGAACCTCATCGTTGGACCTCACTGTTGAACCTCACCGTTGAACCTCATAGTTGTACCTCCCCATTGGAACCTTACCAATGGAACCTCAACGTTTGTAACTCACCGTTGAACCTCGTCGTTGGACTCACCGTTGGACCTCACCATTGGTACCTAAAATATAGTCATCTTTTCCAGGATTTCATGCAGTTTTATGGAATCTGAATTTTTTTTAATATTACATATTTCATTTTCATTATTTTTTTCAGATTACTAAATGATAAAAAATAAATTTCATACCACATTTCAATCCAATTTTACTCTCTCTCGGATCTCTTGCTCCCTAACCTTATGATCTAACCTTCTCTCGATACCCCCGAACTGCTCCATATCACATAGTAGTATTGAAGAGCCGATCAGTTAGTGATGAAGGAGTTGCACCAAATCCTAAAAGTCCAAGATCTTAATTTAGTAGTGGAATAAATGTAGTTTCAATGATGATCATCCCTCATCTAAAAAAGTGGGAAATCTTGGATGATAAAGATATAAGTTTTGAATGGTTGCAGTCCATCATGTATTTAGTGCTGAAGGCACATGAAACTCATGGTTAGGTCTAATGATTTGAAAATAACAATGGTATCTAATACATGAAGATATTGAAAGAGTTTTATGTTTTCTTGAAATTCAAACAAGTTGAGAATTAAAAAAAAGTTCTTCTAGGGTAAATATAGTATGCGTGTGATTTTCCTTTATTGAATGGGTTGAGTGTTTGAGAGTACCACGTGAAGAGATTTGTGACTACTACATAAGAGTGGTGCCTCCCACTAGTGAGTTCTTCAGTTATGAAGAAGAATTGACTAAACATATTGTGAATGGGATCCTTAGAGAATTCATAGTTTTTGAAATGGATGGAGAAGACAAGTTACTATTTTTTGTTTGTTCAGAATGTCTTGAGTCCTAGGAGAGGGGACCTTTCTATAATGAAATATTAGGATTTATTTCTTTTGTATGTGTTGAAGCATGGACCAAAGATAAATTAGTGTAGGTTGATAATGATTCAATTAGTGGATATGAGAAATCCCAGTTCCAAGTTCGATGCTTTTTTTCATTCCAAATTTATAACCATGATATTGAAGATGAAATGAGTTGATGGAAAAAATAAGGAATCAATTGTTGTAAGTTGAAAATTCTGTATTACTAAAATTATTTGAAAATTTATGATGAAAAACAGGAAACCTTGGAAAGGAAGAAGGGTGAAAGATGCGGCCAATCTATATGATGAATTCAACCATATAACCCATCCTACACGGCATTAGGGTAAGAGAGACCCTGGTCTAAAGACTGACGAAGTATAGCCAATATATTCAGATGAAGAACAAGAGGTTGTTATTGTGAATGAAAGAGAGGATTCTTATATAGATGATAGAAGTGATCCTGACCTTCCCTCAAATCCTCACGACAATACTATTTCCTTTGATGACCCTAGACTACAAAAATTATTTCCTTGAAGATAGATAGTCCTAAGGGATAGTAATGATGAGGAAACCAGTGAATAAGATGGAGATCAAAATGTCTTAAGAGACATTAAAGATGCCTATGAGGAGGAAGATGACACTGAATCTTGTCATGGTGACTCTGAGATAGCTGGTGGTGAATGTGAAGAAGAATGTCTAAGAATTAGTCCTCTGATAAGAAAAATAGAAATTGTAGAAAATTGTAGATGAAGAGGTTTCTGATTTGGTTGAAGCTGGAATTGCTTTGGCAGTAGTTGAGGATTCTATATAGGAAGTGGTAGTGGACTCTACAGTTGATGCAGTTTCTCAAGGAGGTATGGCAGAGCTGAATGTGGTTAATTATGATAATTCTCCAAGTCATGGGGAGGAACTTGTTTCTATAGTTTTTGTTTTTATCTCTCATGGAATGAAATATTGGACAAGAAACCCTAGATTTGTGGTCTTGGGTTTAGACTATAGAGATTATGATAATGACCAGCCTTTCAGAAATCATCCAACTCCTTTGGTTATAGAGACTACTATTGTGCAGCCAGTAGTACATTTAATTTTAAACAATGTAAATAAAGATGAATTGTAATCATTTATGTTAGATATAAAGAGACACACTGATAATAAATCTACTGAGATAGAGATAACCTTAGCTCACAATCCAGAACATGTGACATTCATTCTGGAAATGCTAGTTTCTACCTATCAATATGTCTTGCATCATGAATTTATGTACTGTCGGAATCAATTCAGAACATTGGATGAATATATGGACTTTGTGAAGCAGTCTATTACCAGTTATGAATCCTATATGGCTTCAAGGGCTCATGTGGACAGAAGATATTAGATATTTCGAAACTATGGTTCATTAAATGGTCATTGTGTTTAATGACTTTAAGAAGTCTATAGAGACACATGTGAGTGTACATGATAATGATGTGAAGATACCAATTAGTGGGATGACCAAATCCTTTAAGGAGACAATAGCTTTCACAATGGAACATTTGTGTCCATCTTCTTCCTCTTCAGCCTCTCCTCCAGTTGATCTAGGGGCTTTCAGATCTTTTTTCTGAGAAGAAGTGGAAAAGATCACTAGTGAAAGTACCTCAGTCACCTAAGTCTCTGTATTATGTCATTTCTACTACTAGAGAAATTTATAAACTTGTGAGAAATTATTTAAGGGAAGCTTCTCAGGATCAGAAGGCCATAAAAGAGAATATTGATTTATATTACAACAAAGTATACACTAAGCATCAGATGGATGGTCACTTTTAGGTGCTATTGAAAAACTAGAGGATTCCATGTATCAATTTGGATGTAACACCCCAAGCTTCCACGGTACGCTTTCCTTTGAATAATACAGTAGCGTTTGTTGTACGCAACATCGAGTTTTAACATACACACCACAACAAATCAATCTACCCGTTATGAATAGTAATATCAACTTTTTTAAATTGAATATATTTTATCATTCAAAATGGACTTCATTTTTGGATTCGGAATAACAAATTTATCCTTGGGTGAAATTTTGGTATTTTTCTGAAAACATTCAATTTTTGATGAATAGTGAAAAACACTAAGTTATAGTTTATACCCAATTTTTCAACTAAATAGTTAATTATTTTATTAAAATTTAATTAAGGTCAAAATAGATTCATAATACCTATATAAGTTCATAGTAATTAATTGGATTTAGTTTAGAATTATTTTAGATATCTAAAAATTTTATTAAACTTTTCACCGTCTTTTACCCACCTCCTAGGAGAATTTGGAAATTCACATAAAACATAATTTTTCCACTTTTGTGAGTGGAATTTCGAAAATAAGAGAGAAAAATTTAATATCAATGAGTAATATGTGGTTAAATGAGATGAAAATAATGTTTGGTGGATAGTAACTTTTTACTTTTATTTACCATGGTTAAAAGTAAATAGGGTAATTAAGGGTAAAAATGATATTAATATTACTGTAACACAAGTCCTAATTCAATTGTAAAACTGTATCTCGACCAAAAACAACCTTTGTAATAAAATATTATAATTTATCTTCACTTGGATTAGATTACGACATTTATTATTATTTAATTCAAAGAAGAGTTAAAAGAGTTAAAATCAAAGTATATTTAATAACACATTTTTAATATAGGGATATAGATAAGATAAATTCGATTTTAAATATTATTTAGAAAGATAAGTATATTTCCTACATAATGGTATTTTATTTATAATTTTTAGACATTATATAATTTAATTTATTTATGACACAATGTCGATGTAGTAATTACCTAATTAATGAAATATCAAAATAATTGATATTATAAATATCAAAATAAATGTAATTTGGACTTTCTATGAATTCCACTAATTTTATAGGTTAATATGACATATTAGTATTGATTAAATTAATTTTTTTCGACGTAATAATGCTGGTATGAATTTATCAAAAACAAAATACCCAATAGTGTCAAAATTGACATAAAAGAGTTTTTAAAAAAAATATTATATTATTAATTTATATTAAATTTTTAAAAATCTAAGGTTCGGCCAAGAGACTTATATAATGATAGGAGTATCATTAATGGACCACTTTGGGGTCACATGGAGGAATATAGTATTTTTATTAACTATATAATATAAAAATACAAAGTGACATGGTAAGTGTCAAACTAATTAATTAAGAGTTAAAACTAAAAGATAAGGTTAATATAATTACCCAAACCTATCTAAATTCTATTGGTTGAATTTTTTTCTACCCATATTTACGTTAACCTTTAAATAATTCACTTTGGAGCCATTATAAACCGAATATGAATTTATTATAAAATAATATTTCTAGCTTTTCCAAAGGTTCCACTCACCCCTCTTATAAAAGGGCACTCCCCTTCTCACTAATTCACACATTAAAAGCCTTTTGTCTTGGCCAACCCCTTCCCAAATACTCTCTAAACTTCCCTCAGTTAAACCTAGGGGGCTTTTTTTGATCATAAAGCCAACCAAAGATCCCTTTTGATCAAATCAAAAGGAAGAACCTGAAGAAGAGGTAATGTTTTCACCACCCTCTTTCATGTTCCTTTATTCTACAACTTCTTCTTTATTTATAATTCCCATTCTAAAATAATAACTCCAGTATCTTATATATACTATGATTTTATTATAAATATGGTACAACCATATTCAGTATTTAATCCATCCTTAGAATGACATGTCATCATACGTGCGTATGTACGGATTACCGTCTCCATGTCATGGTGTAATTGTTAGTCAATACATTATTATTTGGATGGGTATAATAATAATGTTTATTTCATGTAAATAATAAATATAACATGATAATTATTATGTATGTATGATATACCATCCAATTATATATTATTTTAATATCAAAAAATGATATTGTCGCTCGGGCGTAAGTATGGACTACCGTCTCCAAGAACGTGATGAGATTCATTCTCCATCGTATCCATTCAAGTATAATTATCATTTTATGATTTAAAAATAATTTTTATGGACTTGATATCATTATGGATATGAATAATATACAACCTATCCATAACAAACACATCGTTTGTAACAAAACATGTACGAGTACGTTAACACCCGAAACGACGATAATACTAAGATATTATTAACAAAGCAATGTTAAAAGATCATATATGATATCATATTAATGTATATTATTATTTTATAATTTAATAACAATTATTTCACCATAATAAAGGAGGTTAACCTACCCCTAACCAAGGAAAAGTACAAGGTAATGGTTATCTCACAATCTCTTCATTATCCGAGGTTTAATATACGTAATTATCTACTAGGACCTCTTTATCATCCACATACATATTTATTAAAAAAGTATTACAAAGCATTCTTTCTATTTTACAGAATATGGGTTAAATTCGCTTATACCCTTGTTAGACTTTTAGAAGAGGTTTATAAAGGAATCTTTCCATCATTTTCCAAACAAGGACCTTTTTAACCTTTTCGACAAAATTAAGGTAAGAATGTATTTTCTATCTTATACGGTGGGTGAGGATATTTTCCTCCATTATAAAATCTTAGGAGATTCTCTTACATGTTTATAAGGATATTAGCAAAGTAAGGGTTTTATTTTATAATTATGTCATTTTTAAATGATTTCAAAAAAATAGATATTTCTCTCAAATAGTTTTGATTTCATCTATGTCAACATCCTTTGATGGATTTTAAGTTTATTTGGAGTTGATTTGTTATGATACAAAACATCCATATTCTATTGATGGTTTTGTGATATGTTTGACCGTGGATGTGTTATTTTTATACCATTCATGGTTTATGAAGAAAGTATTGACATTTCGTAATCTAGTTTTAATACGAATGTTTATGTTTTGTTTAATCCTGTTCATATGAGGAATGAATTGGTCTTAATAAGTGACGGGTGGAGCCCTCTATAGCTCCTCTATGCATCGGTAGGTCTCATGAGACAAAATAGTGTCTTGGCACAATGCCTTGACAAAATCTTATTTTTAGTCTTGGCATGAGGCCTTGGCTATGTGGTTATGATAGAATGGCATTATGCATTCCATCATAATGAATGTGGTTATTGATATTGCATGTGATTATTCGACTAGTAGAATATCCATGAGAATAAGTAAATGGAATTATTTTATTTTATTTCTCCCATATTATGCTGAAGTTCAAGTATTAAAAGGCTTTTGTTTTAGTTTTACATTTCCTTAAATGTTTATTCTTATTTATGATATTTTTCGTTATATTGTTATCCTTACTGGGCATTTGAGCTCACCCCTTTCTATGTTTTATTTTTCCCAGGTTATGAAGAAGTATTTTATGAATGACCAGATGGGATAGTATGAGGAGATAAGAGTGTGGACTATGGAGACTATATTGTTGTAGTTTTTCATTTTATTATGTCAAGTAAAAATTATGAATGTATGTTGTTATCCCAAGGCTACTAAAATAATCGTTCATTCGAGACTTGATATTTCTTGTGATCATGCCAATGTTAGGTAATAATGCACTGACTCTGGGTAATTGGGGTCGAGGTGTTATACAGGCCTTTAAAGACTAGGCTGGATTGCTTAGAGAGTTGAATAAATCCTTAAAGGGGTTTATGGATAATAAGGATGATTTTATCTCACCTATGGAAATAGGAGGAAGAAATATTATGGATTTCAAAAATCGTTTTTTTTTTCATTCCTCTATGTGGACTATAGTCCTGTCATTGTTATTCCAACATTACCATCTTCCTCAGCAATCTAAGGATCTACTAGTGTTTCTCGATTGATGACTCTTTCATAGAACATCAGAAGCATGATCCATATGATTCCTTAGAGATCTACTCACTAAAGGTATACTAATGCTTCTGTTGTAGCTCCTCCAACCCTACTCACTGTTATCCCTAAGATTATCCCTCCATCATCCGAACCTGACTCATCAGCTTACAAGGACAATTCTCCCTTGGACATATCTGATAGGGATTGTATGTTAGATTTTATTACTGATAGAGATCTTTCTAGAAATTTTATATCTTGTATTATTGATTCATTAATAAAAAAATACAATTTTGTTACGTTTCTTATTCATCTCTATTTCTTAATCATAAAGGGGGAGAAGTTTTTAGTTTCCTGCAAGGGAAGACATTTTTACATGCCCTCATGGGGAAAAGTTTTTATGTTAACTGGAATCATTTCATTTATATACTATCATCAATACACATGGTTCAATTGAAATTATACACACCTTTGATGATATTAGAAAATGTGATTAACCTATATTCAAAATTTACTAACATAATTTGTGATTATCAAAAGGTGGGAGACTGTTGGACTCACCAGTTTTGATAATGACAAATCATGTTTCCTTTAAGTGGTAATCATGTTTCTTCTACAGAATAATCATGTTTCATTAACATTTATAGTATCTTTCCAGTGATACCTCTGTATCATTAATTTTATTGTTATATTCTTCAATCTAACAGTGAAAAAATCATCTAAGTATAGGTCACTGATTCAATGTCACCGATGTAAGGTCACTGATGCATGGTAACCTATTCAATGTCAGTGATGCAAGGTCACTAATTCAAGGTCACCGATACAGTGTCACAAATGCAAGGTCACCGATGAAAGGTCACCAATTCAAAGTCCCTATTGAAGGTCAATGATGAAGCTCACCGGTGAAAGGTATCCACTGAAGGCTACTACTGATGGTTACCAATGCAAGGCTACCATTGAAAAGGTTATCGATGAAAGGTTACCGATGATAGAGTTACTGACGAGGGTTACCAATGCACACCTACAATTAAATCCAACCATTGTAAAGGCTACCATTACCAGTCTCCCATTGCTTACCCTTCCAAAAATTGTCAACTTCTTAATATTATTCTAACAGACATATTTTGTAACATTAATGTTTTGGAAATTAATTAATGTTGATTGTTGACATATCAAGAGAACATATTTGGGACAGTACGTGGTACAAGGAGGGCCGCATCGGATTTTCTTATTCCAATTTTCGAGTCTCAAATATAAAATAGAATACCAAGGAAGAAACTAAAAAACAATGGAAGAATCGTGAAACAACATAGGAATGCCTCAGAAAGAACATAATCACTAAATCAAAGAAGAACCATCAAGCCCTTACATACTGAACTGAAGAGAATTAATAATATCTTTTGGGAAAAACACTCCTTTGCCTTCTGTGATTCATCAACCCTATATCCATCTATGAATAAGAATACCTCAATTACTTAAAGCCAGAAACTAGATTTGTGACACTTTGTTTTGAGAGAAACTTCTAGAGAAAGTATCAAACTATAATTTCATCACTCCAAGGATTCAAGAGTTGAACTGAAATCACATAGATCCTTTTAAACTAAATCTTATAATATACTTCTCTACTATGTTCTTTTATAATACATTTATGGGAAGTTTGTGTTTGTGTTACACACACTATCTCATGTACTTAAACTGAGAATACTGAAAATCCTCCCATCAAACTTCACTTACACCGTCTTTTAAACACATAATTGTGGATGAGACTGTGTATATTCTGTATTTTTTGTTTTTTACACGAATAACTACGGTAGAGGGTTTAAACCCTTGAAAATTTTTTACAACTATTTTAAAGCCTGATACAGTCTGTGTATCAAGTTTATTTTTAATTTAAACTATTTGGTTCCCGGTGATCACCATGTGGAGAGGATTAAGACTCAACTTGAGACCGAACCTCTTGTTTAACTTTTCTATGTACTATATTTGAAATAATATGTATTTCTATATTCCACTACTCATTATATTTAAAATAGAAAACTATTTTACATTTAAGTTGATAGTTAGTTCTGGTTAGTGTGTTTATGTGTTTAATTCAGTATTCTTGTTTCCAATGTTGAAGATGTGGTTTACTCAGATTTAACTGGGGGGAAATCACCATTTGAGAAACCTATTGGCCTCCTAAACATTTATATCTCTAATTATTTAATTTACTAGCACCATTTAAAAATTGGGGGATCTTTATCCTAAAATTTATAACATAAATTTCATGTTGGAACTCAATTCACCCCCCTCTTGAGATTGCACTTCGACCAACACTACCCAACTTATAAGGGGTTTTCCCTTAAGAAAAACCTCCAAGAATCACTGAAAATCTTGTTTAAATGACACAGACATTGGTCACAAATTTCTGTCTCCTCCTCCCAAGATTCTTTCTAAACATTTCAATGCATAAAAAACTCAAAAAAGGCTTTTCCTTTACCCCAGAATACGTTCTCATTAAAATACCCAATATGAACCTAATACACCTAGAATGTTGTATCAACATCAATATCAACATCATATACATCAATCACATAATGTGGGATATGGTGATATTTATGATGTCGTAACACATGAAAAAAAAATCTTGTGTGCCACTATACTATTGTGTATTATCCAATCCATACACCACCGATCTGATACTCTCCAAAATCTAAGATGGCCCCATGTAACTGGTAACTAATTTACCCTGATTCCAAATATGATAGTGGAAAAAACCAAGAGACACCAAAATAAACACATGATCACCCATTATAATGTCATGAAGATTATGACAATGATCTAAATATTACATTATCCTGCACTGAGCCTTACCCATTCATTTTTAATCAACTAAACATGTTATTTCATCTCTTGTATGAGTTACAGCCCAAAAATATAATTCTCCCACATCCATCCAATATTATATAGATCTACATGACCTACCATATAGTGATGTATATGAATCCATTTGAACCATATCATGGTTACTATTTGTATAAGAAAACTAAATAAGGAACAAATGCTTCTTTCATGATAATCCAAAACTGAGGATACATTCACTCAACATGTCCACTTGCACATGAATATAACACAATTATTTACTATACATTTGAGGTTCTTAATTCATAATGAAAAACATCTTGTTTCCAAGAACATTCTATAATCCTGGAAAGATGTGTGCAATTTGATACAGATGATGATTTGAAACTATAGTCCCCTTCACCACGCCCCACCAAAATATCTCCCGAACATACAAATCACCATGTGGGTAAATGGTGATGGTGTATTGAATCAGTATGAAATCTTCCTTCTTTGTTAACTAATCCCACATGCCTAGATTTCATCATTGTTATGATGTATCCTCATATCACCCACAATGAAATATATTATTACTTAAAAACATTTCTTTTACAGATTGTGAAATGGATACAAACAATTGCTCGGTCGATGATGCTTGTCCTCTAAAAGAAGACATGTATAGTATCATTTCACAAAACCTACAACATCATTATTTGTCCCTCTCAAAAAATTATAGCTTATATGGTTGTGATACATTTTGGATTAACCATGAATTACTTCCAAATTTGATGAATAAAACTCACATATCAACTCTTCTTGAATACATGTATGCATGAGAGCATGACCATATACACAAAAACATCATCATTTCCAAGAGTCCAATCCAAATGTGACTCTCCTATTTTAAGACATTCCCTCAAATTCAAACACTTCATATCCTCATACAACTATACCTTGATATATCTCTTGATGGTGGACTCAGCCTCCATGTTAAAATGATTATTTTTCATTTTCCATCTAAAACCTCTTGGTGTATTTCAATAAACAATTTAATCATCTTCAACTTGGAACTAGATTCCTAAACTAATTGATTTGATTCATTCAGCTCAATTCTTCTAAAACACTATTTCCCTTTCCCATTGTGTAAACTATCTCAAAATTGATCGAAACCATGTATTCTGCCACAATATTAAATATTCAATATAATACTAGGAGAATACATAGATATTGATTTTATGATTTTATACATAGTAATCCTCTCTCCCAATACGTAATTCCACCAACACATAGAGGCATAAAACACAGTGTCCAATTCATGTTAATGAGTGTGGTAATTTCATTCCGAAGGACTCAATTGTCATGACCCATATGCCAAAACATAATCATTATTCTTCAACATTATCCCAAGACCAACACCAGTTCAATAAAAAAATTTTATACTCCTTACCATGATTAGTGAGAATCAAACTCAATGTAGTATTTATCCTCTTCTTCATCTCCTATAAAGAATTATCACATTCCCCATACCAATCAAACCATATGAACTTCCTTGTAAAACCCAAAATTAGTGCTTTGTAGTGGGAGAAATACAAAATTATAATTCTCTAAAATTCAGATAAACCTCACAAAATTTGCAATTCTAAAACATTATTGGGATTTTCCCAAGACACAAAGACTTTCAATTTATCTAGGTCCACTGAAAAACCTTCCCCGAAGTTGATGTGACCTAAAATATTTATACATTTAATCCATAAATGTTATATTTATAACATTCCATATATCCTATACTCACTTATTATAATCACAATGATGTCCATATTTTTTCATGACCCTAATATATTTTAGAGTACATTAAGATATCTTCCATAGAAACAACTTCAAATTAATATAGGTACCAATTAAAGATAAAATTTATTAGGGTCATAAACATTTCTAGTGTGTCGATCAACACAAACGAAATCAGAAAAAAAAAACATATAAATCCAAAATATTTATAAAATTAGTCCTGATTATATAATATTGTCTCACCCTCAGTAGATGATACCTAGATCTAAAATCCTTTTAGTGAACACTGAATCACCTCTTAGCAGATCAAAAATATGATTGATTCACGTACCTATGTATATGTTCTTAACTATCATCTGAGTATTCTTCTAGTAATTGACACAAATCTATAAGAATCCATCAATCTTCCAAAAATACATCATTGGAGATCCACATGGGGATTTACAAAAACGAAAACCATTATTCTCCTATTTATCCATCTATGTTTTTATTTCTAATAGTTATTCAATTTCCATTCTATATAGAATTATAGAAATTTTATATTCATTAAGAATCAATTCAATTATGAAATCAACAAATGCCTCTAGTGGATTCCCCAAGAAGTATTCGTGTAGCACAAACTAAATTTGATCCACCATAGGAGGAAATTCAATTTTCTCATCCCCACTTTCCCTCATCAAGTATATTACAAGACACATAGGCTTTGACTACTCCCAAAAGATTACAGACTATCCCAGATTGTCCTGCTCAAATATCATATACCCTATAGTGATCATATGTGTTCCCCTACAGGGATGTGAAAAATTACCCTAGGGATGTAACAATAAAAATTGTTTTGGTAAAAAAATAACTTATAAATTCCCAATGTCTGATCAAAACCGAAAATATCCAGCGTAATCAAATCCCACATTGTAATACCAACCACACTCTATGTTAAACTACTTATATTACTGGATATTTTCTTCTCAAACCCCTAATAGTTTACCAATCAATATGACTCTACACATATATTCCACCACAAGGCCCCACACACTCACAATAAAGAGAATATATAATAAAATTCAATGATCATTTATTAAACATTGTACTTGAATTCATAAATGTGACAAGATTTATACCTCAAAGTAACATTGTCTTTGCCTTTCCACCTCTATGTGTAGGTGGAAGTACATGAATTAGACCATCCCTCGATCCTAGGATACAACCTAAGTTCATGGTATTGTATTATCTTATAGGTGAGGAAACCCCTATCCTAGAGAACCATGTCTACTACCCTGACTGAAATGGATAGTGGAGCACCAACTACCTCCGTAATATAGAGTATCTAACCCAATCCCTACTACATTATCTATTATCCTCAGTGCCCCATTATCATCCAAATATTATGGGTTACTAGGGTGTCTCAATATATGTCCCATTTTTTTCGCGGTCGACACGAAAATGCTGGTCAGGCACACTAACATCGCATAAGTCCTAGCATGATGAAATGAAACATTAAGACTTTATCACTACCTTGAGAAGATCGTTCTCTTTTATGAATACTCTATATCCCACCTCCCTAGTGAAATCTCTTTATGTGTTTTATCCTTTCTTCGGATGTCATAACACTACATTACACCACTGGAACAACATTTCCTTCATAAAATCCTCCTTGAGATTTCCTTCTGAAATAAGGTCCAAGTCCACCACATCATAAAACAACTTTAAATTAATGATATCTGCCTATGAAATAAGCTCATATCCAATTTCATCCCCTAAATGTCTCTCCGTAGCTACATTATCCAAAAAAAATTACAGAACTTCGTGTTTCAGGATAGTTAAACGGCTATCTTAATACATCACTATCATAGTCATATAAGTCAAATTGTAAACTATGTCAGATTTCACTATCAAAAGGTCTCCTGATATAAATGTTCTAGGAACATTTCATGGAAACTTTTCACAAAATACCCTCTACCTACTAATTATGAACCAAGATATCCCACCGGCACTTTTCCTAACCTCACATTATATATGCTTCCAACATGACTCTGTTCTCTATAACTGTATCCATGTGATCAAGAATCTTATAGATGGAATATATCAATAACTCCGCTAAAAAAGGTCCACCATTCCCATAAATATTACGCGATTTTGGCATATAAAACTCTAATGTCAGCTCAATCATTATTATAACAACCTTCTCGGGGTCTCATTCCATCGTCTTCATAAAATGATAAATTTTCCCATATATTTTCTCATTTCTTCTATTTCCCAGGATCATTGGGGTTACGTTCTCCAACTTTGGTGTAGTGTTCTATGAAATATCTTCTTATCTCCCAACTAGAACACATAATCATTGTTGTATTACTATAAAATTTATCATAAATATCTGAAAATACATAACATAAAACGTTAATATTTGTCACAAACTAAGGATCTCCACTAGCCATAAAAAAACCCCACTTCTCATATATTATCCCCAACAGACATAGGTTCTTCTCCATCACTACCATTATTCATCCCTGACATATTTTATGGTAAATATAGGGCATACAGAATCACAAAACCAATTAATTTTCATTAAACTAACTTTTTAGCCATTATCACTTCCACAATATTAATATTTCTTTCCTAGAACCTTCTCATATTTAGAAATTATCATAATAAAAACCCATTTATTACATTTTATTAAGCACTAATATTTATACATTCTTTCAACTTCCTTCTATATAACAATTTTCATCATATTTATTAGACACCACTCCATTAGGTTTTTTGAATAAAACTAAAAACATTTTATCCCCCATGTCCCCCACATTTTCATAATTTTGGTGCCTACCATTATGCCTTCAATATATATCTATATGCATATAAAATTATGCATGATTAAAAAAAATCAATTTTTTTGAAAAAAATGTCATAAAATAGTCACATAACACAACATGTCCATCATCCAATAGTGAAATATCTTTCATCTGTACTAATAAAAAATGATCCAACCCTGGGTAGATAGGTTTTCCTTAGTACATGTGTTAGTTAGTCCAATTCATGATCTCATCACCAAGGCCAAAAACATCATATTATCCCATAAACATTTCTCAAGTAGTAAATATACAGAAACGATTCCCTATGATACAACTTGGTAACATCCCAAACCTAGATTACACAAACTAGTACCCCAACCTGAGTCACCACATGACTTTCGGCACACCTCCCCATATGATAGAGGCTTCCTACTCCAAATGGTTTCTAATAATCCATGGTAGAGAATTATAATGTTTTTATCATAGTAAGACAAATTTAGATAAATTATTAAATGAAGGAAATATAAATTAATAATAAAAAATTTACATGAAATACAATCCATTTCCCAAAACTGGGTTTAATCCCACAACCAAATACTATATATTCTAAGTCATGTGATATAGATTCATGTGTTTTGAAAAGACAACATATGGATAAAAATATGAGTCCACAAAATGGGTCCTAACCCCATGTCTATATCCTTTATCCATGCACATCGCCTACCTAAATAAACCCTCTTGCATTGGGCCTTTTAAATGTTCCTAACCTAGGTCGAAGAAAAATTTTAGGGTACCCAATGGCTTCCCATGTAGGGTATGATTACAACTCAGTAGTCCACCAGTAATTGTGTATACAAAATATCCAGTCTTAATAGATATTGTATTCATTCTAAATGAATAATAATATCATACAGTGATACACTAGGTGCCGTTAAAATAACAATAATCACATAAACCATTTTCATTCCGCGTTACATGGGATATAAATTTTCATCAATTACAACATGGAAAACTACAATGAAAATATGTATAATTATAATTACATATTGTGTTGGGGAAAAAATTTCACAATTTATTACATCACTGTTAACATGGATCCTTAGTCCAGTTAGTCTCAAAAAATGAAACCATTAGTGGTATAGAGCCTCAGTCTCATGCCCTAACATGTGCATTTTATGTAAGGGGTTTAGATCCCTATTCCAACTCATCATGCCAGTGTGGAACCTCTATTAAATACCCCACATACCACCAAGCCATGTGCACATGTTGTTTTATCCAAAACACAGTTCAAATATAAACCATAGCAATTTAATAAACAAATCATTTAAATACAAAGTTCTTTTAACACATAATACCTCATTATCTGAAGAATTTTTACATGTTCTCAATTACATTCTCTTACCTAGTTAACACTTTTAACATTTCCTTGACTTTCTTAAATAGGAAAATTACACTTTTACATTAAATCTCCCATTTATCACATTAAAATTATACTAAAAAACCCCTTATTATAAGGCCTCAGCCTTAAACCTTACTTAATCTTGAGTTATTACAAGATTACACATTGAGGATCTTTTCGGGTTTAGAGTTTTAGAGAATTAGATCATAAAACTTGCATTACATTCCACATATAAACAAAGTGGTTACATAAAGATAGTATTCTTCATTCCCATCAATTGAAACATATTTAAAATAAACATGGATTCTTTCTTGAAACTTCCTTGACACTATCATCACATCATGTACCTTTCCCTTAACCTGTGAAAAAAAATTCAAAATCATGGGATGAGCATAAAAATCTCAGTAAAGGATATAAAAATATGGAAAGGAAACATGGGTACATATATAAATAAGGATGAGATCATACTTTATTCATAAAACATAATCACTTTAACATACCGCATCAAATCATGAATAAATCATAGAAATCATAATACATAATGGTTACTTGAGGCATTCATGACATTCTTACGTTGGGAGTAACCCTCTTGGTTACGTTTGGAATACCCATCACAGTATATTCCCTAAATCTCATCGGAGAAACATTATCGTTTCACTCTTTCGCGTTACCCAATGCATTGGACATCTATATCGGGCTCACCCGCCCTTAGTTTATCACGGAACCACACGTCTTCATAATAATTCCCAAGAACCTCAACATAATCGTATCACATAAAACATGCATAAAGGAAACATAACATTTCCACCTTTAAATCACAAGATATCAATACAAAACATTGATATAAAAACATTGTGAAAACCATTTTCAATACCAAAATAAAAGAAAAGTAAAACATGGTATTTATTATTCTTTTAAAAAGAAGGTATGGCTTGTAGAGGAAGCCGAAACTCAAATAACGGTCACGACGGCGGAGAAGTCGTTGTCGCCACATACGTACGACAAAAAAATTCCCTTTTGTTGTTTAGTAAGCACTTCGTATAAAAAAGATTCCTTTTGAATAAATGTAAAAGTCAAAGGGGTTTATACACCGTATAAAAGAAGGTTGTGAATAAAACAAAATATGCCTCAATGAAAGGAGAATGAGACGAAGTCCCATACCTCGGGTCCGACTTGACTCGATCGTTCTTTAATGTCCTGAATAATAAACTTGAGTTAATTTCTACTTGTTTAAGAACATTTTTCAATTTCATTATTCCTTTTATATCACTGATTGCCATGTCATGAACACTATGTAATTATTTAAGTTAATAACGGTCGTTTTAACGATCATTGGTACTTGAGTAAATAATAAGCCCTTTATAATTACAAGTTGTTCTTGTATCCATTATATCCAGGATTATAATCATGATGTATATATCATATATATCATATATATTCAGTATATACGTGCATTTATAATATTACATAATCATTTAGAGGTAAGAAATGAAATGCACCGTTCATGGAGACGGTAAGTTGTACGTACGCATGAACGCTACTTTCATTTATATTTCGTATTTATAGAATGGAATCATAATGATATAAAGGTATATCACAATTACAGTATAATATCATATATAATATCATAGTTCCATCCTTTATACGTCCCACATATGGTATTTAACGAATCAACTCACTTTAAGGGGCAGTAGTCCGCACTTCCTTAAATGAAGATATCGCGTTTACCCATAATGGTAACCATAAAGGTATGTCCAAAAAGAAAAATACAGAAGCTTAATGAAAACATAAACATATTATATATCATATATAAATATAGTGACATCCTAATGGCCACCTTTGAAGGTGTTAAAGGAATGTTGAAAAATCATCGTTTCGGGAGGCATAAATTCACCATCCACGGAAACCGTATGTTCTTTAACCATTAGATGTAGGTGTGTGTAAGTGTAGCTTTAATCCTTATTATAAAAAAATCCTAGTATATTGAAGATACTGGAGTTGTTACAAAAGAAATAAATAAAAAAGATTTTAGGGGGTTGGAGAAGCAAAATAAAACAAAAGGACTCAAGTGAAAACATTGCCTTAAAATCAGGTACTCACATTGCTTTGAGCTCAACGGCTTCCTTGGGAAGACTTATGCCCAATGTGAGGCTTCAAGGAGTAATATAGGGAAGTGGAGAGACAAAATTGGCAGGTGTTGGCCGAGACAAAGGCTTTGGGAGTGTGGGAAAAGAGGTAGAGGTGGGGGCCTTTTATAAGAGGAGAGGAGGGGCACTCTTGGAAAGTAAAGAAACATTACTTTATTTGAAAATGCGTTTCGGATTTAAATGGTCCCACATTGATATAATTCGAGGATAAGGTGATAAGGGTTCTAAATATACCCATCCAATAGGTTTTTGACATGTTTAGGTTTTAGATATTACATTATCGTTCCATTTTATTTAAATGATTAAATAATGTGGTCATCGCTGCATCATCATGATGTCATCAATAATTTAATATTTTTAATGACGAAAAATTATAAAAAAAAACTATGATGTAGGAAATCGTTTTATCTTTCTAATGAATATTTATAGTAAAAAATATTACTTTTATAACCCCATGTAAAAATTGATTTAGTAAAATAACTCATGTTTGTGTCATTTTTACTTTAACATTAAATAAAAAGTTAATTATGACATTTCCCAACCAAAGTGGCTCCATGGGGTCCCCAAGTTGACCCATGGCTTTTCTTGGTCGGCCATGACACAACCAATGATGGTAGGACATGTGTCAAGCTCATCTCATTTTACTAAAGCATTATTTTTAACTTAAACTACACTAATTACCACTAACCGCGATTAAAAACTTAATAAGTTACTATTCACCAAAAAATTATTTTAATCACATTGAACCACATTTTACGTCTCCATGACAACCATGTATGATGTATTTTTTAAATTCAAAACACAATGATGGAAAAATTTCATTTAAACAGAAAAATAAGTTTTAATAAGTACCACTTAGTGGTTTCACTATTCATCAAAAATTGATGTTTTTCAGAAAATTACCAAAAATTCACCCTAAGATATATTTGATATTCCAAATTAAAAAATTAAGTCTATTTTACCAAATTCAAAACATATAATTCACATTAATTAATTTAATAATTAATTCCCGCTATCAGCGCAAATAGGCTGTTTTTATAAAATAATAAGTATCAAAAGATTGACACTAGTTTAAGTCCAATTTCAAAGTGTAATTGATTCCAATGACCGCCATTGGATTAAATGGTAAAAATATATTCTAATTTCACTTTAAAATCAATTCAAAAGATAATCTAATCATATAAATAAATTAGATTAAAAAGCTGTTTTGATGAAAAATGCAGTATTTTTCACTATTCATTAAAAAAAATGAACATTGTCAGAAAAATACCAAAAAATCACACAAAGTAAATTTTGATATCCCAATCATAAAGAATAAGTTTATCTTGAAAAACTTAGCTTATAAAGTTGTCAAAATATATATTTAAAAATGGTTTTCTATCAAAAGGCAGTAAAACAATCTTTTAAAAATATTAGTGTATTCCAGGCTTAAGATTTGATTTATTTTCATTTTAAGCCTCTAAAACACTATCTAATTCATTAATAGACATAGATAAAAAATATCTATTATTCATTACTTACTTGGGATGTTACACTTATTCCATGTAAAAATAAATAAAAATTTAAAATTAGATTCATTTCATATCCAATGCTAAATTGTAAAAAAATTTATTGTGGGATCTATGTCATAAAAATTCAATTATATATTTAAAATTTTAATTTCCATGTTAGATAAGCGTTACATAGTATGGGTGGCCTTTAACCAGTCAAATCATACTAAATTTATCCCTTGGGGTTCAATATGGGTTAAATTAAACATTTAACGAACCATTAATCATTTTTACTAAGGAAATACTAATGGGAAACATCACCATACCAATGAAAAACCACATACTCATAAATAACCAAAAATACAATGGGATATAACATGTAGACCACCTACATCAATTCCAAAGACAAAAAATCCATTAACCCTAGAAATTTATTCAAATTTAAACAACCTCTAAATTCATAACCAAATATCCACTAAAAAATAGGGTTTTATGGATTTCTAAGAAGAAGAACGACTACACAAGTTGTAATATGAAAAATAAAAAAAATACAAGTCTTAGACTCACTATGATATTTTATATGAACCAAAAAGTTCTCTAAAATCTTATAAAGGAGGTAGATAAACACATATGAGTTTTAGGGTGAATTGGTTCATCACATGGTTTGTTCAGGGATGAATGGTGTAATATTAGAAGCTAGAACAATTAAATCCTAGGAGGGAAAAATCGTAAAAACACAATTTTAATGGGACATATGGTTTGGCCACACAATTGGCCGAATCATGTGCCAACTATGAACCAAAATATTTCAAGGATGGGTAATGTCCACATGGTTATCATATAAGAACCCATGGTTTGAAAAACATTGTGAAGACCATGCAGGATGGATCTATCCCCAACTCCTTAATTTTTCATTCCCCATTGAATTGTTTACTGAAACCATGCACACCTCCCCCAAGCATAAATAGTTTTGTAACACATATTCTACTATCTACGTACTAACTATGAAACATGCACTGTATGGACCTATTTTACCAAATTTTGTGTCCCAAACCCCGAGTACAAACTTCATCCTCCAAATAAACATTCTACAGATTCCATAAACCTAAATAAAGTGGCAAAATCCAAATCATGGAAAAATATCGGTCATAGATGTCTAGTATCATACACATATGAAATGTGAATAATTAAATAAGTATATTTGATAAAAAGGTAAAAATATTATATAATCATTCAATTATTCAATAAAAATGGCCTAAAACCCATGTTTGTCATGTTGAAGGAATGGAAGATTCATGTTTTAGAAAATGATAACTTATTTAAAGATTATATTAATATTATAAAAAAAATTTGATTTGGTTTCTTTTTCCATTAGAGAAGTATTTTTTATGGTTTAATTCAATAATATACACAATTATATAAGTGTTATAAATTATTTATTATTTTGGAAAACAATTTTAAATAATATTGTTACAAAATTAGTAAAAAATATGAATCCCAACCAAGAAACGGTTTTATGTTCTGAATAAAGATTATGTAATGTGTTAACATATTGACAACATTGCTAAAATATAATTTACATTATTTGGAAAAACATTTAATGAAAATTTATTTATTTATTTTATAATAGAATG
The DNA here is from genome assembly GCA_963277665.1 of Viscum album. NCBI lineage: Eukaryota > Viridiplantae > Streptophyta > Magnoliopsida > Santalales > Viscaceae > Viscum > Viscum album. The sequence continues at coordinate 272,685,122 of OY728129.1, read as the reverse complement.
AACTAATGATGATTAATTATATATCATTGTATATTTCATTGAATGAATCATAGAATACATATATAGATACTCAATTTTTTTTTGTGTCATATATGATCGATGATATGATATTTTTTAAATGATTATAGATGTGTACATAATGATTTTTCATATACAGTAATGATTTTTCACTATAAATACAATTTTTAGGTCAATAAAAATTAGATATAAGAAAATGAAATCAAAGTTCACATTAAATTTTAATAAGATTTAAAGTACACTTAAAAGTGTTTCATAATAATTTGATGCAATAAATGAAGTGATAATTTAATATTATATGTTCATGTGTATGATTATTAAGGATTATTGTTTCATTTATCAACCATAGTGGAAAAATGGTATCCAATTTTAGATGGGACAATTTAAGAAATCATACAACTGGACCATTGTGTATGAAAAAGAGTATTGAATATAATTAGTAGATAACATTGTTCAAAAGGACATGAACATGTTAACAATAAGAGATAATGATCTTGCGGTTTCATTGCTTAAGTGATATGATAGACTAGAATAAAAATTTAAGGGTTTAAATTAATCAAATGAAAGAGTATATATTCCTAAAACATTTCTTATTTAGCGTGTAAAATTAAAAAAATTAAACCACTGTAAAATAAATATATAGAATTTGAGGAATATATAATCCCATTTATTGATGATTTCAATCAGAACTACACCATTTCTCTCAGAAGACACAAATCTTATTCCAAGGATAATTTTATAATTTTAAGAGATGTGTTTTAAATTAATTTTGTTATTCATTTAAGAGGTTCAATTCGTATAATCAACTTTGATATACTAGTGAATTATCTAATGTGTATTTAGAGAAGAGTTTAATTCATTATGAGTATAATATACTATATAATTCCTGATGAATTGCTTTATAGAGTTTAAGAATAAAAGGTTTTATGAGATTCAGTGAACCAATTTTTTGGAACATGGTACAGATCATTTCATATTATGGAAAGGTATTGGGAGGGTGGTACACATTCAATAATCAGAGAGGTATATATATATGAAAGTATAAAGAACCATGATATATATTCTAATAAAATTAATTATGATAAAATTATAAGATTGATTTATCAATTTTTACTTTCCATTTATTTTATTGTTAAATTTAACAGTATAAATTTTATCAAGCATGGACTAGGGAGATTTGAATGTATATTATCATAATATCATACATGTTCAATAGCACACCATTTCAAAAATAATAAATTCTGAATAGTTCTTGATGTGTTTGATGTTGTTTGAACACTCGTTTAAATTTTAATAAAAAAATATGAAATATATTCTGAAATTAATAATGAAGATACATTTATGTGGATGTATATTGGAATATATAAATGTTCCTAAGATGTAAGTGATTGGAATATGTATGATTATGACTAATCTATATAAATATATAAATAATTAATAAATTAAATTCATCCAAGGATGAAAATGAAAGTGGAGGGACAAAAAATCATTAATGATCAAGGAAAATTTATAAAAAACTAGGAGATAGTTGAGTATAACATCTCATAACTCAACGATTTTTCTAGCTGAACCTAGTTTCATGGATGATGTGTTGAAATATTACAAATATATTCATTACATGGGTGAGGAATTTGATAAAACATATAAACAAAAAATTGGATTTTATTTCAATAATTTACTTTAATATAGCTATTTTAATAAAGTTGGATATCCATAAAATGTTCAACAAGAAGGGATATGTAATAATGAATAATAATTATTATATTTTGAAGGAAAATTATAATGTTGAAGGGATCTACCTTAGTGATACATTTTATCAAATTTCGTGATAGATTAAGATAATTATTTTTCTTTATGTAATTTATAAAATAATATTTGAAAAACATTATATTTTTTTTTTGAAATGAACTTTTATTATTAATGAAATTTACTATTATGTGTATATTTAGATACATAAAGGATCTATTGATAGAAATGATAAAATATTTTTTCACAAGATTAGGAGTACACTATATATGAGAAAATAATATTTGAGGGAAAGGTGTATGATTCATTAATATTTATATAACTCACAAGAATTTTAGAAATAATGTTTTAACAATATATACATAAATGAAATCAAGAAGGAATTTCCCATTTTAACTATAATTGTTGTCCATACTTTATTTCTGTGAAATTATGAAGTTATTTTAAAAAATGATTCCCCTTAAAAGGAAGATATGTTTGTGTTTTCTATTTTCGGAACATGATGTACATATTTGGACATAAATGTATTCTAATAGTGGTTATATGTCTCATTCATATGATAAATATTCCTTATAGTTAATGAATATATTTTGAACTATGGTTGAAAATAATTCTTTATTTAATTTCATTGGGAACAATGATTTAAATAGAAGATGATAAAAACGAGTTTATACTAGTTTGTATAAATCAGATTATTATTTTACCACATTAAAAAACATAATAGTGAATTTTAAAATGTTTTTATAACATGTTATAGTTATTACATTCAAAATAAATATTTACATTTCATAATAGCGACTAGAATTTTATGGAATACTAATGAAATTATATATAATGGTTTAAAATTTTTCAATAATGGAATGGTCAACACTTTTTTATAAACAGATGTGTCTGGGTCTGAAAGTATTGATGATATAAATTATATGTCATTTTAGGTTTTTTTTGTAGGTGAATCATGTGATACATGGAACATGAACTAGTAGAGTTATATCAAAAATAGTTATACAAAACCAAAATGTGTTATTTTCCCCATGAAATTATTCAGCTAATGTATATATATGAAAACAAATAGAATTTTTGAGAGTGGAATTTATTTATATTGAATTAGTTAGATGAGATAATCTCAGTTGAGTATATATTTTTGGGGATTTTTTTCTAATGGAAAATTAGTGTGTTTAGTATACAAAAGATATGTGTGTGTGTGATGATTTATTTTCAACTTGTTTTTATAAATTGTTTTGCGGTTAAAAAGTTATTTCTTTTTTGTTGAGTATGTTTGTATTTTACTTTTCACTTGTTCAAAGGAAATTTCAAACAAATAAAATGAAAAATGATGTTTTAGTTGATATATGGATGTGTTTTTTCAATGTTAATGTTTATTCATATTATAGAAAATATTACTATTATTGTTAGATTTCTTTACTCAATTGAGCTTCCTCATACTTTCATATATATAATGAATAATTATTAATTTATAATTCTAATAGTGATGAATATTCGATGTATGATAATTAAATAAATGTTTTGGATAATTCTAATGAAAAATATTTTTGAGAGTTATGGTCCACATTGGTTATTCCTAGAAATGGGAGATAATTGGTTATATTGAGTATAAATTGGTTGTGTTTATGGAATTATTAAATTTTTTCTAAAATATTATAAATTATGAAATTTAAATAAATTCATTTGTTAAAATTATTTAGGAATCATCTTTAAAATGGAATAAATATAGATATTTTAAGATTTATATTTGTTGACAGGATTTGGTGTAGTATTTTTTGTAGGAGGAAAAATCAACACATGATTAGAAGATTTCTTATCTTCCTTAGATTATTAAATGAGGTGATTCATGTTTTTTTCTTCACACTATATGTGTCATGTTGGAAGAAGGTATCAATTATTTACCTTTTTCATGGATTTTGGTAAATGAAAAAAATATTATCCATTGAAGAAGGATGGTTCAATCTAAAGCTAAAGATTGTGATTCAAATTGTTTAAATAATAAAATTAGTGCATGATATTATATTTAGGGTTATTAAATAATAGATTTTTTCAAAACAAAGTACTATTAATTGATGATTTAGTTCCAAAGTAGTTTGATATAAACACCTAGTAACCGCAATTGATATACTAAATAATCATATTTAATCCTATATTTTTGTTATCATAATGTTTTTATATGTTTTATAATGTTGAGAATTGGATCACTCATGGTAAATTAAAATTAAACATATATTTCCCCAATGCATATCAATATAGACTATGTTGAGAAACAATCCCTCAAGGTAACATTGTTGTGTTTTGGGATATTAGTGTTTGATGAAATAGAAAGTTTCCATTATTAGTTATTTATTTCAAGAGATATTTTTGAAAATTTATATTGACAATGATTAAATTTAATTTAATGTAAACTATATAAGGCGTAAAAAATATTACATAAAAAATGGAATCTTTTCAAAAAATGTTCAAAAAAAATTAGTCCACAAATTTGGTGAAAGAGGAAAGATGCTTTTTTCAAAGGAATTTTCCTACAAGATTTATTTAATTTAGGAATTTTGTACACACATAATTTTTGAGAACACAAATTTAAAATATGGAAATGGAAAAAGTGAAAAAAAAAATTAAATCTGCAGTATAGATGAGTTTGTGTGCTCAAAGAAGAGTTCTGTGCGATAGTGAAATAATGAGGATGTTATACTCATCATAGAGATTTACATATTCAATGTTATATAAAATATGGTTTTACATGATTTAGGGATATCTCACTTGTACAGATATAAAAGCATCAGTATCATATTTGTAGAGACACTGGGCCTATAAATTGACAACACCCCTTATTTGAGTATCTTAACCCTTTGATGAAATCGGGAAATAAATCGAGTAAGAATTAATTTCATAAAGAGTTGTGTGTAACAAATGAGTTTTCATAATAATATATATTGTGTTTAAGAATATATTTTCATGTAATAATATTTGTTTTGTGAAAAACATAAATGTTGCGCTCAGGATGGGTTTCTGTGATAAAAGAAAATGTTGTGTGCAAGGAACTCAAAGGGTGCATAAATGATAGAAAATTTCCAATAATACTTGGTTAAGTCATATTAATTTTTGGTTGAAAGTATAAATTCAATATAGGAACTACATAAAATTGAGTATTTGTTCATTATAGATAATGAAGGGACCTACATATCCATAAACCGTGGGTGAAGCCCTTCTAGAGAAGTGTGTTAATAAAGTGGAAGACAACAATCCTTTCCACCGGTAGCAATCCAGAGAAAAAGACATAGGGGTAAAATTTTGTAAATTATTTTTTTTGACCCTAAACCATGTAAAGGAAATGGTCCGGGGATTAGAATAAATCTTCACCAGACCACCATTTTTGGAAGTGAGCCATATTAGATTTAGTACATCATAAAACTTCCATTTTATGCTCCTTGAATGTATCCCATTGAAGGGTGAACCAAGATAAAATCAATGTGTACATATGATTGCTTCCCTACATTGCATTAAAAGAATCATCATTATATAATGAATGAAATGATAATATCAACATTAACACTTTGTTGAAAACAATGTTACCCATAAAATAAAATGATAAAGATCTAGTGGGGTATGAATATTCTCAAAAAATATTCCCAATACCCTGATCCACCCCATTATAAGGGTTTATTGACCCCCCCCCCCCTTCAAAAAGAAAAAAATTATTGGATTGGATTAATTGAACAGGTTATAGTGGGATTATATTGAAATTGATGTTGGATATTTATTTTAATTTTTTAAAAATATATATAATAATGTTGAATATGATTTTTTGATATAGAATGACTATGAGGAGAATAAGAGAGTGGTGAATAAAATAAGAAATAATTAAAGAAATCAAGGAATAATTCATGCCATTTATTATAAAAATTTCTTAATGTGGAATTTTATGATAATAAAAATCAAGGGATTTTTTGTAAAATGATTCATTATTTTTGTTTTATAGTGAGGTCCTATGTTTTTTATTCTTTTATGAGGATCCTAGGTTCATCTATCCGATGTGATATATTCGTGGAGGAATAATGTGGGTTTTGGTTAGCCTATAAGAAGAGTTCTATTATTGAATACTGTACTTTAATTAATTGAAATTGAAATTATACTAGTGGTTCTTTAATGTTGGTAAAAACCAAAGAATAATTGGAATGAATAATTAATAGTTCCAGGAATAGTTGGTATACTATCATTGTTTATACCCCTATACCAATGTAATTTACAAAAAAATCATTATTGGTGTTATATTTTCACATAACCAATAGTATTGATTAACACTTAGTTTAAATTTTAATCATTTCATAATTTAAAAAACAAATACAAGTAGTTTTCTTTATCACACAATATCCACATTATTTTTATGTAAATATAATGTCATGAATTTATTGGATGAATATATCTTTAATGATAATAAATACCACTATAAAATCATTGTCATCACTGAAATCATGAATATACTCATTGGCATCATAGCCACTTGCATCATCATCATCATCACCACAAAGAATGCCATCACCCCTCAAACCACTAGGATTTTCATTTACATCACCGGGTATTCAAATATGAATATTATCAATTGTGACACTCTAAAAATTTTAAATATGAACTTTGTTTTTTATTTATAAAATTAAATGAGAAATCATTTTAAAAACCCAAAATAAATTTACATCTTTAAATTTAATATCATTGACTGCTTGTGGAACACGCATCCTGTAACGCCCCGACCCCAGCTACCCAGAGTCGGTGCATTACTTCGTAACATTGGCATGATCACAAAAGATCATGTATCGAAAAACCGATTAGTTTAGTAGCCTTGGAAACACTAGATACATTCATAAACGTTACATTATATCATAAAGTGAAAAACTAATAACAAAGTCTTCATAGTCCACACTCATATCCTCTTCTGACTATCCCTGCAGGTTATTCATAAAATACTTCTTCACATCCTGGAAAATATTAACACATTGAAAGGGGTGAGCTCAGATGCTCATTAAGGATAAAAATATTGCGGAAGATTTCATAAATAAACATAAACATTTAAGGCAATGTGTAACTAAAACAAAATCCTTATTGAACTTGAACTTCAACATAATATGGAAAAATTAAAATAAAATAATGCCATTACTTACTCACATGGATATTCTACTAGACAAATAATCACATGAAATATCAATAACCACTTTCATAATGAGGGAATGTATAATTCCCGACATTCTGAAACATTTTGTCAAGGCCTCGGCCAAGACGTCTAAAATGATTAAGGCCTCGGCCAAAACCATAAACCAAATTGGGAAAGGGCCTCAGCCAATTCCACGTATAGTTGTCTCATGAGACCTACCGATGTAATTTTTTAGAAGATACTTACGTTTAAAATTGCTCAAATATAATCCAGTGTTTTTCTGAAAACATTATGCAAGCTTCTGAAAACAAAATCACTAATTCTGAGACTTCTCGACTAATTACAGGCCATGATGGGTCCATGCCCAATCCCCTCCTGTCTACCACACTCGAGAGTCGGGTTTTCTAAAAACATTTTTAAGCTTGCGTTAAATACGTATAAATTTGCACAGGATTTTCATATATTGGAGAGAAATATCTCTTTTTTGAAATCATTTAAAAATCACATAATTATAAAAGAAGACCTTTTGAATAAACGTAAAAGTCAAAGGCGTTTATACACTATATAAATGAAAGTTGTGTATTAAACCAAATATGCCTCAATGAAAGGAGATTGAGATGAAGTACTTAAAAAGATCATTTTTAAAATAAAATAGATCTATTATGTGTATTCACTATAGTTACACATGAAGAAAGTAAAAATACAAAATAGGACATAATAATATCATGACAAAATTTGAAAGTAAGAGATTAACCCAAACAGTAGAAATTGGGTTAAGAAGTTCCCTTACCTTGCGTCCGACTTGACTGAACCGTTCTTTAACCTCCTGAATAATAAACTAGAGTTAATATCTACCTAATTAAGAACCATTTTCAATTTCATTATCCTTTTTATATCACTTATTACAATGTTATGAACATTATGTAATTATTTAAGTTTATAACAGTCGTTTTGTCGATCTTTGGTACTTGAGTCAACAATAAACATCTTATAATTACAAGTTGTTCATGTGATGAAATATCCATTATATCCATAATTATATTCATGATTTATATATCATATATATCATATATATCCAGTATATACACTCATTCATAATATTCCATAACGTTTAGAGGTAAGAAATGAAATGCACCGTTCATGGAGACGGTAAGCCGTACGTACGCATGAACGCTACTTTCATTTCTATTTCATATTTAATGAAATCATAATGATATAAAGGTATATTATAATTCTAGTATAACATCATATATAATATCATTTACTCCATCCTTTATACATCCCATATAAGGCATTAACGATTCAAATCACTTTGAGGGGGCGGTAGTCGACACTTCCTAAAATGAAATTATCGCGTTTTACCCATAATGGAAATCATAAAGTATGCCATAAATGAGAAATACAGAAGCATAAGTAAAACATAAACACATTATATATCATATATAAATATAGTGACATCTTAATGTCCACCTTTGAAGGTGTTATATGAGTGTTGAACAATCATCGTTTCGTGAGGCAGAAATTCGCCATCCACAGAAACCGTATGTTCCTTAACCATTAGATATAGGTGTGTGTAAGTGTAGCTCGAATCATTTATAAAAACATCCTAGTATATTTAGGATAATGTTTTTGTTACAAAAGAAATGAATAAAAAGAGTTTAGGGGGTTGGAGAAGAAAAATAAAACAAAACAACATTATAGAAGACATTACCTCAAAATCGGGTAACTCTTTTTGATTTGAGCCAAAGGCTTCTTTGAGAAGAGTTCTGCACAAAGTGAGGCTTCTAGGAGTAATAGGGGGAAGTTGGGAGAGTATTTGGGCAGAGTTTGGCCGATCCAAATGTCTTGATGTTGTAAATAAGGTGGGAGAGGTGGGGGCCTTTTATAAGTGGAGAGGAGGGGCTCTTTTGGAAAGATTGAAATGTTACATTATTACACAATGCTTTTCGGATTCTAAAGGTCCCACAATTATATAATTCGTGGATAAGGTGATAAGGGTTCGAAATATACCCATCCAATAGTCTTTGGACAAGTGTATGCCTTGGATTTTACATTATCTTTTCATTTTATTAAAATCGTTAAATAATGAGGTCATCACTGCATCATAATGATGTCATAAATAATTTAATTTATTTAATGTCTAAAAATTATAAAAAAATACTATGATGTAGGAAATATTTTTATCTTTCTAATGAATATTTATAGTAAAAAGTTGGACTTGTGTAACCCTCACTTAAAAACTGTTTTAGTAAAATAACTCATGTTTGTGTCAATTTAATTTTAACATTAAATAAATATATATTAATGTCATTTTCCAACTAAAGTGGCTCCATGGGGTCCTCAATTTGACCCATGGGTTTTCTTGGTCGGCCATGACTTATCCAATAGGATTATGACAAGTTTCATGCTCATCTCATATTATTAAAACATTATTTGTACCTTAATCTACACTAATTACCTCTAATTGCGATTAAGAACATAAAAGATACTATTCACCAAAAATTTATTTTAATATCAGTGAACCACATTTTACTTCTTAATGACAAACATGTATGTCGGATTTTTGAAAATAAAATCACATAAGTGGTAATATTTCCTTTAAATGAAAAATCGGTTATTTAACTACCACTTAGTGGATTCACTATTCATCAAAAATTGAAGTTTTTCAGAACAAAGCCAAAATTTCACCCTAAGCTATAATTGATATTCCGAATTCAAAAATGATTTCTATTTTACAAAATTAGAAACATATAAGTTCCATTAATTAATTTTATAATTAATTCCCGCTGTTACGACAAATAGCGTGTTTTTAAGAAACAATTTATATTAAAAGATTAGCAATTGTTTATGTCCAATTTCAATGTTAAATTAATTATAATGACCACCATTGGATAAAATGGTAAAAATATATTCTATTTATACCTTGAAACCACTAAATAGTATAATTTATCACAATAAATTATTTTGATTAAAAAGTTGTGTTATGTATTTTTCACTATTCATAAAAAATTAGAAGTTCTCAGAAAAATACCAAAAATTCAACATAGGCTAATTTCGATATTCCGAATCCAAAAATGAAGTCCATTTTGAAATATAAAATTTCTATAATTTTAAAAAGTGGTTATTACTATTCATAACGGCTACTTTGATTAGTCACGTTGTTTTAGAACTCGAAGTTGCGTACAATGCAAGCTATTGCATTATTGAATGAGAAGTGTATCATGGAAGCTCGGGGTGTTACATTCTCCCCTCCTTCAATAAATTGCGTCCTCACAATTTGAAATTTTTCTTGGAAGATAAAAGGTTGAAAATAGAAAATACCTTTGTGGAAAACCCACATCAGAAATAAGGTTAATAAAATTTAGACTTAATAAGAGGGAAATGGAAATAAGAAAGTCACCACCAAATTATGATCTCGATAAGGAGAACATTGGTGGCAATTAGAGACATATAATTGGAGGAAAAACGTAAATATTTGTAGGGAGTGATTGAGGTCATCATTCACAATCAACTGTCAAATTGAGGGCCTCAAAGCCTTCAATCTATGTTGATTTAAAATATCATCAGTTCAACAAGACATAAGGTATTAGGATAACACAGTTTTTTGATTTAATATCCCTTTACTAATGTTTAAGAATTAATTTATTCATTGAATAAGAGATAGGTATATATATATTTATGCTTGACAATTAGAGTTTCAACCTTCAACTCATCTTTCACTCAAAAAGATAATAGAACTCAAAAATATTTTACTTATCCTAATTGTATAAGGTTCCAAATTTTAACACATACCATTTAGATTAGAAGAACTATTTTGTTAAAACCAGGGACTTCACGTAGTCCTGTGGTAGGCGATTAATCCCAGTCGCACTATGGTTGTGGGTTCGATTCCCACAGCTTTATCCGACGCGATGGGTTGTCACTCGGTCTGCGTGTTTTCCTTTTTATAAATATCCAAAAATAACCTTAACAATAGTATCCAATGTAAAATATAATCCATTCTAACCTTTATAGTTATCCAAAATACTTTTTTCCATCTCACAATCCAGATTTTATGAGGAAGGTAAACATAATGAAGCTCCTTTTTTTCTGCGTAACAACATGTGAACACCTTCATCATGTATTCTTTTAAAACACTGCAACATACTGTATTACCATAAATCCTTATTGATTATATTCATGATCCCTTATTCCTTATAGAAAACTAGATATACTCCTTCTATCCAAAAATGTATACAAATCATTAATCAGTTTCAAGGATGTTAAGAATATCCAACATAATTTATCCGAATCAATCATGTCTTATTCCAAAATCATTATCTTGGTATCAGAACCATATTATATTATATCTTTCCCTCAACCATATATTTTCCAAAAATTTAACCTACTGTGGAGTCACTTTTCTTGGTTCCACACAATCTCAAGTCCTAGATGAAATAGTACTGCTGTACAATCCTTATATACTCAATAATTATTATAACAAGTACATCATTGATACAATACTCAAATTACAAAATTCTTTAATAACAACATAAGAACTCTAATCATTCCTCCTCATCTGTGGTAGTATCATAACTTGATTATTATCTAATAACATCATTTGGGGAATACTTTGATTATTTGAACATTGGTTTGCGTAGTGTCCCCACTCCTTGCAGATGGAGCATTGTACATTTGAAACCTTTTTCTTAACCTTGCAGTCACGCACTTGGTGTCATTTTTCTCCACACTTATAACCAACTCCCATTCCCTTCAGGCAAATTCCAAGGTGTTTCTTCCCACAGTTACCACATATTGGAAAATTCTTCTTTTCCCTCGTCCCTTTATCCATCATTCTCTCTTCCATCCTTTTCTTCTCTTTCATCCCTTAAAATCCATAAGACTCAGAGAATTCTCTACTTATCTTATTAACACATGATACTATTTCTTCATATGTTGATAACACATGGGAGAATATTTCCCTTCTAAATGTTGGCTTAATACCATGAAAGATATGATCCTTCTTACTCTTTGGATCATACGTATTGATAGTGTTCACATTCCTTCTACTGGGCGCCATTTCTATACAATTCCATAAACTAGATTAGTTTATGAATCAAAATACATAATTCCATACTTATAAAATACTTAACATAAATTGTACTATTTATGGATATAATCCATAATCATAAAAAGGTTTTTTTTAGGAAGTATATACTCATAACCATTCATAGTGGTTTGTAAAGAAATCGAGAATTATCCTAAGTATATCCTCTGGGAGTGTCGTAACCACGAGTTCAACAAGGCCCGTTGTCGTGCACCAGTTCCTGTTCGAGTCTAGCTCAAAGAGGTGTTTTCGGGTTTTACCCCTAGGTACATCTGTTCCAGAGCCGCCTCTACTTGCTTGTATCCAGATAGGGATGTATTACTCGGAAAACACACAAAATCTCTACAATAACAAAATTCTAGGAAGTTCTTCTATACTAATCCTCAAAGTCTATCTTCGGGCTATGTGCTCTAATCAGAGTTTATCTAAATATAGCTTCCATGGTTAGTACTAAACTGCCTCTGATACCAACTGTAACTCCCCGAACCCAGCTACCCAGAGTCGGTGCATTACTTCGTAACATTGGCATGATCACAAAAGATAATGTCTCGAAAGACCGATTAGTTTAGTAGCCTTGGAAACACTAGATACATTCATAAACGTTACATTACATCATAAAGTGAAAAACTAATAACAAAGTCTTCATAGTCCACACTCATATCCTCTTATGACTATACTTGCAGGTTATTCATAAAATACTTCTTCACATCCTGGAAAATATTAAAACATTGAAAGGGGTGAGCTCAGATGCTCAATAAGGATAACAATATTGTGGAAGCATTCATAAAAAAACATAAACATTTAAGGCAATGTGTAACTAAAACAAAATCCTTATTGAACTTGAACTTCAGCATAATATGGAAAAAGTAAAATTAAATAATTCCATTACTTACTTACATGGATCTTTTACAAGACGAATAATCACATGAAATATCAGAAACCACTTTCATAATGAGGGAATGTATAATGCCAGACATTCTGAAACATTTTGTCAAGGCCTCGGCCAAGATTTCTAAATGTTTAAGGCCTGGGCCAAAACCATAAATCAAATTAGGAAAGGGCCTCGGCCAATTCCACATCTAGTTGTCTCATGAGACCTACCGATGTAATTTTTTAGAAGATACTTACGTTTAAAATTGCTCAAATATAATCCAGTGTTTTTCTGAAAACATTTTGCAAGCTTTTGAAAACAAAATAACTAATTCTGAGACTTCTCGACTAATTACAGGCCATGATGGGTCCATGCCCAATCCCTTCCTGTCTACCACACTCGAGAGTCGGGTTTTCTGAAAACATTTCTAAGCTTGCGTTAAATACGTATACATTTGCACTGGATTTTCATATATTGGAGAGAAATATCTCTTTTTTTAAATCATTTAAAAATCACATAATTATAAAAGAAGACCTTTTGAATAAACGTAAAAGTCAAAGTGGTTTATACACTATATAAATGAAAGTTTTGTATTAAACCAAATATGCCTCAATGAAAGGAGATTGAGATGAAGTACTTAAAAAGATCATTTTTAAAATAAAATAGATCTATTATGTGTATTCACTATAGGTACACATGAAGAAAGTAAAAATACAAAATAGGACATAATAATATCATGACATAATTTAAAAGTAGGAGATTAACCCAAAGAATACAAATTGGGTTAAGAAGTTCCGTTACCTTGCATCCGACTTGACTCAACCATTCTTTAACCTCCTGAATAATAAACTAGAGATAATATATACCATATTAAGAACCATTTTCAATTTCATTATCCTTTTTATATCACTTATTACAATGTTATGAACATTATGTAATTATTTAAGTTAATAACGGTCGTTTTGTCGATCTTTGGTACTTGAGTCAACAATAATCTTCTTATAATTACAAGTTGTTCATGTGGTGAAATATCCATTATATCCATAATTATATTCATGATGTAGATATCATATATATCATATATATCCAGTATATACATTCATTCATAATATTCCATAACGTTTAGAGGTATGAAATGAAATGCACCGTTCATGGAGACGGTAAGCCGTACGTACGCATGAACGCTACTTTCATTTCTATTTCATATTTAATGAAATAATAATGATATAAATGTATATTATAATTCCAGTATAAAATCATATATAATATCATTTACTCCATCCTTTATACATCCCACATATGGCATTAACGATTTAAATCACTTTGAGGGGGCGGTAGTCCGCACTTCCTAAAATGAAATTATCGCGTTTTACCCATAATGGAAAACATAAAGTATGACATAAATGAGAAATACAGAAGCATAATTAAAACATAAACACATTATATATCATATATAAATATAGTGACATCTTAATGGACACCTTTGAAGGTGTTATATGAGTGTTGAACAATCATCGTTTCGTGAGGCAGAAATTCGCCATCCACAGAAACTGTATGTTCCTTAACCATTAGATATAGGTGTGTGTATGTTTAGATCGAATCATTTACAAAAACATCCTAGTATATTGAGGATACTAGTTTTGTTACAAAAGAAATGAATAAAAAGAGTTTCGGGGGTTGGAGAAGAAAAATAAAACAAAACAACATTAGAGAAGACATTACCTCAAAATCGGGTAACTCTTTTTGATTTGAGCCAAAGGCGTCCTTGAGAAGAGTTCTGCCCAAAGTGAGGCCTCTAGGAGTAATAGGGGGAAGTTGGGAGAGTATTTGGGAAGAGGTTGGCTGAGCCAAATGGCTTGAAGGATTAAATAAGGTGGGAGAGGTGGGGGCCTTTTATAAGTGGAGAGGAGGGGCTCTTTTGGAAAGATTGAAATGTTACATTATTACACAATGCTTTTCGGATTCTAAAGGTCCCACACTATTATAATTCGTGGATAAGGTGATAAGGGTTCGAAATCTACCCATCCAATAGTCTTTGGACAAGTGTAAGCCTTGGATTTTACATTATCTTTTCATTTTATTAAAATCGTTAAATAATGAGGTCATCGCTGCATCATAATGATGTCATAAATAATTTAATTTATTTAATGTATAAAAATTATAAAAAAATACTATGATGTAGGAAATCGTTTTATATTTCTAATGAATATTTATAGTCAAAATTTGGACTTGTGTAACCCCACTTAAAAACTGTTTTAGTAAAATAACTCGTGTTTGTGTCAATTTAATTTTAACATTAAATAAATATATATTAATGTCATTTTCCAACTAAAGTGAATCCATGGGGTCCCCAATTTTACCCATGGGTTTTCTTGGTCGGCCATGACTCATCCAATAGGACTAGGACAAGTGTCATGCTCATCTCATATTATTAAAACATTATTTGTACCTTAAACTACACTAATTACCTCTAATCGCGATTAAGAACTTAAAAGTTACTATCCACCAAAAATTTATTTTAATATCATTGAACCACATTTTACTTCTTAATGACAACCATGTATGTCGGATTTTTAAAAATCAAATCACAGAAGTGGTAATATTTCATTTAAATGAAAAATCAGTTATTTAACTACCACTTAGTGGTTTCACTATTCATCAAAAATTGAAGTTTTTCAGAACAAAGCCAAAATTTCACCCTAATATATAATTGATATTATGAATTCAAAAATGATTTCTATTTTAAAAAATTCCAAACATATAAGTTGCATTAATTAATTTTATAATTAATTCCCGCTGTTACGACAAATAGCGTGTTTTTAAGAAACAATTTATATCAAAATATTGGCAATTGTTTATGTCCAATTTCAATGTTAAATTAATTGTAATGACCACCATTGGTTAAAATGGTAAAAATATATTCTATTTATACCTTAAAACCTCTAAATATTATAATTTATCACAATAAATTATTTTGTTTAAAAAGTTGTTTTAAGTATTTTTCACTATTCATAAAAAATTAGAAGTTCTCAGAAAAATACCAAAAATTCCACATAGGCTAATTTCGATATTCCGAATCCAGAAAATGAAGTCCATTTTGAAATATAAAATTTCTATAATTTTAAAAAGTGGTTAATACTATTCATAACGGCTACTTTGATTAGTCGCGGTGTTTTAGAACTCGAAGTTGCGTTAAATGCAAGCTATTTCATTATTGAATGAGAAGCGTATCATGGAAGCTCGGGGTCTTACAAATCCCAAAGAAAAAATGTACAATAATATATTATAATGTTATACCGAAGATGTTAAATTTGTATGTATGTATAATAGTAAATAAATTATGATAATTATATTATTTACACATGTAAAAATATATTCATTTTTTGTATATTGATTAGATATGAACTTATAATCAAATAAAAAATTAAATGTTTAATAAAAAAAGTTAGTATTTCTAAAATATAGTTTAGTCACGCTTCACACACAAAATTATAAATTACTTATTACATACATTTGAAAATTTATTAGAAAAAATGAAAATAATTTATATAATTATAATATTAAAAATATATTGGTGATCATTTTTTTGATTTCTCTAAAATGTTTAATTTTTTGTTGAATCTTGAAAAATATTGTACTTTAATTGAAAGAGGCCTTATGTAAAAATTATATATAAATATAATTTATATTTTAATATGGGTTTAAATTAAAATTTGGGAAATTGTTTATATATTGATACAATTTATTTCAATTGAATAAATATCATATTTAATATTGATATTTCATTTATTTAAACTTATGAACATTTTCACTTTGAAAACAAGCTTTCTTATTGTGTTTACCAGATAAATTTTAAATTAAAATTTCTCAATTATAAGAATAAAATTTTAAAAAATTGAATAAATATTTTAAATCAGAAAAATAAAGATTATCTATTATGAAAAAATTATTTTTTAACAAAAATGAATAGTGAAACATTAAAAATTATGCACAAAGGTTAAGATAAAAATGGATTTACAGGGGGTTAAAAACGAAAATGGTTAAAATCATTTATAAACATGTCTAAAATATATTTTAAAATACTATTTCAACACTATAATGTATAATGTTAGATAATACTTTAATTTGGACCCTTTTTGTAAATGCAAAACGGGGGGTATAACTTTTTCATCCCAAAAATTATAATTTTTCAACTCACCACACTTATAAAAGGACACCCCAAATCCACCCTTAATCATAACATAATACCATTTTTGATCAACTAATAAATCTCAAATCACATCCCAATACCCCTAATATCATCCTAGAATAAGTATCTTGTTCAAAATTTCATCCTTAGAATTCTTTGATGAAAACCTAAGGATGTTATCCAAGAAAGTGGTAATGTTCTTCATCAACCATGTCGATTTTATTTCTTCCTACTCCTCTTTCAATTCTTATTAATACATGTTGAAAAAATAGACATTGTAATTAAATAAAATAATATATTATTAAATTATTGTAATACCAATAACCATTCCCAATTATATCAAATTTTTTATTAAATCATCGTTCTTATGTATGACATACTACTACAACACAAACCAATTTCATTCATTTTTTCACTACCACATAACACTTTCGGGTATGATGATGGATAATACAAATATATAAATGATATATATTAAATAATTGTACCTATATATTAATTATATAATATTTATCTTTTTTAAATACCATTCTATATAGTATACGATAACATCACTCATCTGTAAGGTGTGCTTCCACCTCACGAAGAGATATTTTCCTTTTTCCCTAACACATTAAATGGAAGTTAATAAGGATAATTTTAGAAAAAAATATGTGAAATAAATGAAATAATTTTTATATTAATGACAAATTTTTCATTCTAAAATTACTATATATAAATATTTTCTTACCTTTTCACGTATATGAAGATGAAAACATTGTTCAAGTATGTGTAGAAAGTATCCTTAACGAGCCAATATGACCCTATTTTTCATATGAACCTTGCATAGATTAAATTTATATATTTATTTAAATAAATAATTTGGTATTTTAGGAATTATAATCATTATATATTGATAAAATAATAATTATATCTTTCATATAATTATTGTTGAAAAACATGAACATTAAACATGCATATGTATGACCGACCATCTCAATGATATTATCAAATATTTTTTGTATTGAATCCATTTTAAATTATTGGTCAAAAAATTATAATTTATATATAAATATTATATTTATTAAATGGTTATTATTCCAGATATGTTAGCACTTTATAATATGTTCATGAACAATATCATTCATGAAAGATAATGCATGGGAAAACAATTCAATTAATACCCAAAAATAGAAAATAATGAAAGATAATTCAAAAACTGGTGGTAAGGTGTTACAAAGGATCATATATGACATAAAAATATTAATATGGTTTTGGAATAAAATAAAAAAATTCGTAAAATTATTCTAATAGAGGTTAAATAATGTTCAACAAATAGGAAGTGTGAGTTAAGGGAAATTAAAACTCTATTTCCATTCATTGGGTTGCACATCTACTTTATATTTTATATCGTGATAAGATTATACAAGTTGTAAAAAAATTTAAATTTATTTTGTATTTTTAATTTATAATGTGAATTTACCATTGGTACACATAATAAATTCATTGATTGATCCCCATATCAAATATATCATATTTTCAAGGGACTTCATCTCAGTTTTCATTCATTATGGAATAATGGAATGTTATACACAAATTTTATTTAAATGGTGTATAAAATACCCATTTTACATGTAATATCATGATTCCTTAATAATTAATTTTTCATTGTTTTATGTTTAAATTATTTTAGTGTATGGTATTTGACAGTAAAATAACATAGAGGTATCGAATTTCATAACTAGATTTCTTTTTATTGTGTTATCTTACTTAATCAATAAATTTGATGTTTTATGAATATGAGTATTGTAAAATTTTACTATATTATTTTTTTTAAATATTATTTAATGATTATTTAAATTTTACATTCATAATATATTCATTTTGTAGAGTTCATATAAATACTAAAATCATGGTAAATTATTATTTCATAGACTCATTCAAATTGATATTTTATTATTGAATTTCCATTGAAGGAAATTATTTTATCATTTCATAATCAACCCATGTCATTGTATTATATTCAAATTATTCATTACATTTTCAATAAATATTATTATTTTCCAACTCTTTGGTACTAAAAATAAATCAGAATTATTTTTTATAATATCATACATCATTCTTATTTTCAATTAGAAATTTCTTTTCTTCCAAAAACATGTTTTCAAAACACATATTCAAAATTTATTTTAACCATTTCCAAATGATTTTATAAAAAATCATTAACATTTTTTTCATTTTAAAAAAAATGCATGGAATCTTCCATTTATTTTCACAATACGGCCTATTTGGATTTTATGGGAAAATTGAAATGGAAGAGTAATTTAAAAATTACATTATGAAAAAAAATTCCATCCATATTTCAAACCATTTTCTTTAATGATTTTAATATATTTATAATTTTTTCATTTAAAATTTTATTCAAAACGTTTTTGTAACTATTGTATTAAATAGGTTGTATTTAAAACGATATGCATATTTTCCTAAATAAGAATTTTAATTATATTAATATGGTATTTCTATTTTTCAACAACAATAACACTTTATTATAACTACAATCCACGAGGAATGTGTTTTTTTTATACCATAAAAATTATTTTATGGATGGTTGATGATCATTATGATTATGAAATATATTTAAATTCCCAATCTTTCTTAATTTTTGTAGTTGACAACTTATTCATGAAAAATTCACTTTTATGTGAACATCGAACATTAAATTTCCCATAAATATAAATTTATTTTATCATTAATATGATTATTTATTAAATCATATATAATATCTACATATGGTCTTCTAAAATTAATGTTATTCATTATATTGGGAATCATTCATAAGTCTTTATTCTTTACTCAATATGAGTATTTTCTGACAAGGAACATTGTTCATGACTTAAATAGATTATTCAATATTTGAGGAATGATTTGGACATGTTGTGATTTGTTGGGACATTAATTATATATCATGTCAATGTAGTGATTTTGTCATGAGAAGAATTAATTATCTTGAATTAAATAGATTTATACTGTTAGATTCAAATAATCATGTTAATGTTATTGGTGGTTGATATTTCATGAAGACTAATATATCAATGTCCAAGAGTTAATCATTCCATTATTTGATAATTTAGCTATTATTATCCATGATATTTTTAAATTGAGATTATCTATATATACATTTCATTATTAGTTATTGAATAAATGGGTTTTTATTGCCTTCATTTACGTTACCATATTTATTTTTCCTTTTCAATTCATGATAGTCATCTTATTGATTAAATGACCTATGTGTTAAGTTATTTACCCTTACATATTGTTAATGAATTATCCAATAATGAAAGTCATATTATTTTCATAGAATTAATGTTTCATTATTTAACATACCATGTCAATTATGCTTATTTATTAGTGATATATTCTTGTGTACATAATCTTTACTAAGAATTTATGATCACCCGTAATGTGCTTTATTTATAAAAAAATATAGGAACTATACTATGATTGAAACTAAAATATATGCTAGAAGAAATTATTATATTAAAACAAATTTGTAATTTTTTTTCAAAAGTTATATATTAATCATATATGTCTCCATTTTACTGACGGAACAAAAATATTATGTCCTTCTTAATCTGAGTCCTTGTATATTAGTTCATTATAATAAAGCATACACCAACTTTATGATATACAGGACATGGCCTCTACTGTTGGTACTATATAAAGATTTGTATAATCATTTGGAATAATATTTTGAAAAATATAGATTTGAGGACATAGCCCCATGAAAAAATTTGATGATAATTCTAGGCGAACAGTATAATTTTTTGTTACGGTAGATATTACATCAATTGTTTTTGAAATAAATAAGTGCCAATATCAAACAAGTGGATGTGGTTCTATTATAATTATACCTTGGTAAAAAAATTGAAAAGGATTCATTATTCTTGACCTGATAGTAACATTGTGCATGAAAACATACCATAGTCCACACCTAGTTTTACACCAACATGCGATATTCTATGTATAATTCACATTTTCATTATAAACCATTCCGGGTGATTCAAATTCATAATGAAAATGAATTATATAGGTTAACATATAATGTCTTATATTAAAACTAATATTTATTGATTTAAACATCATATAAATTATTATATGTTTCTTCCACGCTGATTTATGTTTCTCAAACTATATTTTTTATATTAGAGAAGGACTGAAACTTGAAGGAATCATGTTAAAATTAAACATGAAGAACAATGTGGTTACTATTTGAAACCAAATTTGATTAACAAAATATGCCTTAAACATCTCTCAATGACACTAAATAAGAGAATGATGATGTTTAATATCATATTTAGTTTGAAAAACGTGGAGAAAACATGGATTGTTTGATTTCATGTGAGAAATGCGGAAGGTTCTACCCAGAAATGTGTCACAATGGAATGAGAAAGTGCATTATGGTTATAAATAAATGGGATAAAAAATTTAATTCCTGAGTAAAAATGAATTTTGTGATGGATGTAAATTAATATAATCCTTGGAATCTATTTATTTATTTTTTTCATAAATTTTGTGAACCTAGAAATTATCCATGTAACTTATATCTTCCAAAGGATAAAACCTATAGTCGGGAATAAAATATATTCAAATAAAATAGATAAATTATTTAGGGATTAGGGGTAATGAATTATATTTTGTAAGTATTATTATAAATAGTGTTTTGATTATAAAAATTATAAAGAATATTAGGATTTGGAATCATATATACCTCATAACATATGAGTTATGGATACCATCATGTATTTATAAGTTTTATTTTTATTATAGTTTAAATTTATTGAGCCCCCATTTTTTGGCTTTATGTGACGCGATTCTACCAAAATTATGGATATTTTGGGAGAATATTATAAAATTCAAAACATTTGTTAAATTTATGTTTTTAGAAATAGTTATTTAAGAAATAATGCCTTTAAATTTTAAAGAGGTATATTTAAATTTTTCAAAAACCTTTACAGTTGATATGACTATTAATGACTTTGTAATAATAGTAATATAATATTATTTGAAATTTTGAAAAAATATTCTATTTTTAAAACCATAGTTAAAGGGATATTTAATGAATAGTTGTATTTGAAGAATACACATAACATTAATTTTTTCTAATGTAATAGGAATTATTTAATATAGTTTTATAAAAAACGATATGACACATACTTGGTGACAACCCATCATGTCCATCATGGACATAGGGCTTGAGAACTCAACTAAAGGATGATAAGGGTTTAACTCATGCCACTGGTATACGTGATATCTGGGTTAATATGTAATTAGTTAATTGATTTGAAAAAAATATTAATGATGAACTTGTGGTGTTACTTTAATATTGTAAATATTAGTATATTATAATGGATATCAGGTGATAACCATATTGTTTTGTGAACATATTTAGAAGGATCTCAAGATACTTTTAACTATATAAAAGATCTTATGATCCATTTAAATTAATTTTTTTGTGCTTCAAGAAAAAAATAATCATTTCGAGGAGTAATATATATATTTGAAATTGATTGAATTAAACCTATTTTCTGAAATTGTGATTATGAAATAAATACATATCTAGTTACTATATTTCTATATAATTTTAGATAATATTGTAATTTTTAACATTAAGAAAATAATTTTGAAATAAAAATGTTTTAATATTAAATTCATATGCAATGAATCGTATTGTTTATTAAATAATATAAAATTTATGGTCTTCAGATCTATAAAATTCTATTCAATATTCACTTTTTAATAATAAATGTCCACATTCATTCTATATAATTATATACGTTTTTCATCCATTTCCATATCAATAAATTCCAAAAAAATTCCCAAAATAGAATCCTAGTTATACATTATTCCATATAACCATTTATTTCCATTTATCTCTTATTAAAATAATTTTTTATTAGAATATTTTAAAGGGTGGGTCTTCAACACAATAAATTTAAAATATCAACCCCTTAATTAAAGAGATCAAGATAAAATTGTGAGGATATCATTTATTTGTGGTGGGAAGAATGTAAAACCATGAAATTATTAAACAAGACCATTTTTTATATATTAATTGACATGAAATAATTATATCATCAATACCATTATTTATATTTATTTAAATTTATATCTTCAATAGTTTTTGAAACATAAAACCACGTGTCAAAATGAATAATCATATATCATATCATTATAAACTAGTTGTTAAAAGTTTTGGAATGAATATTAATAAATATATTTTTAAAAATATATTTTTTAATAAAGTAAAAAATAAATACCATTGGTTATATATTTATTAGATATAAAAAATATTCAACAAAAAATATCAATGTTTTCTAAAAAAACAATATTTTTTCTTCAATTTTGTTCAGTCGCCCTTCAGACAGATAATAAAATAATAATTTTTGACCGACATTGTTATATTTATTAAAAAAAATTAACATTATTTTTGAACAAATAATATCAAAATTAGTTGAGGGTGAGTTTCGGAATTATCATTGAAAATTTTCAATTTACAATGAATAGTGAAAATACTAAATTTTAATTGAAAACTGCAATTTCATTAATATTATTTAAAAATTTATATTATATTTTTTAAAGTAAAATTATGTAATTTATTTTTCTATTTTTAATATTTTGGTCAGTGAAATAATTTTCATTTTTAATTTTGATATAAACACATTTTATCCTTTTGGTCATTTTTTCTTTGAAAACCGGCATTCTAATCATGTGTGTGATATTAATTATACATTATATTTTTCCAATTATTTTAATGAAATTTTAAAAAATATAATCCATTTTTGTATTCATAATGAGTAATTTTATATAATAATTTCAAAATTATTTTTCAACAATTTGAAGAGTGACAATTGTAAAATTTATTCGATGTTGTAAAGTAAAAAATTGACTTACATGTGGTTAAAATAAAAATATAATGGATAAAGGACCTACAAACTTGTCTAAAATATTTTCTATGGACAAATATTTACAATATAATTTATATTTTAGGATAATAACCCATTTTGTAACGTTTTTTCACATAAAAAACGTGGGTAAGCATTTCTCTTTTCAAAAATTACATATGTGTCACTAACCTCAGTTATAAAATGCTACCCCTCTCTACTGTTATAAAAACATTAAAACTCTTTTATATAAGTCACTAACTTCCCAATTTACTTCCAAAATTCGATCCTATATTTATATAAGACTTATTTTTGATATAATGATAAACAAGGAAGAATTTTCATACAAACTAATGGAGTTTTCATGAGGAAGAGTTAATATTCTTCACTAAGATTTTTTGATTTTATTTCATCCCCGAAATACATAATTTATTATTAAAATATTATTACATAATTACCGTAGAATATATATTATAATAATTTTTTATGATAAATGGATTACCTTAAACCACCCCACAATCCATTAAATAGAATATGAAATCATCATTCATGTGTACGATGGATTATTGGCTCGTGCACAGATGGAATTCGGTTTTCCATTACCACCTCTCATGGTTGGGTAATGTGATAGAGATAATGTATAGGTATGATATTTATAAAATTATTGTACCTATAGAGTCATTATAGTATATATAATTTTTTTTTACTTTCCATTTTGTACTGTATATGATGACATTTCTCTTGTGTATAGGAGACT
The DNA here is from genome assembly GCA_963277665.1 of Viscum album. Taxonomy (NCBI): domain Eukaryota; kingdom Viridiplantae; phylum Streptophyta; class Magnoliopsida; order Santalales; family Viscaceae; genus Viscum; species Viscum album. Next base: position 272,660,383 of record OY728129.1, on the reverse strand, counting down.
ACCACAACACGAAGTGATATATTTTTTTCTCACTAAAAAATTTCATGAAACATAATAAGGATAAAGTTATTGAATATATTTTATATACATTACCTAATTATGATATTAATTATATATTTATATTTATCACAATATTTTATATCATTTTATTTCATACCTATTCAAACACTAAATGATGATAACATCTTCTGTGTATGGATGGAATATCACTTTCACGAAGCGATGTGACACTATTTTCATCATAACATCACATGGATCAGATATATAAGTATATTTACAGAGATAATATGGTATTAATAATATTATTACCATTTTATAATGATATAAATTTAATTATATCCTTTCTATAATGATCATTAAAATGTGGGAACATTAACCATGCATACATACAACCTGCCATCCCCCGAGAATGTAATCTACAAGATTTATCTAAAACATATTTAATTATTAGTATTATAATTATAATTGATATATAAATATTTAAATTATTCTTTGATTATTATCATGTGGATTATGGATTTATACAATATATGAAAGAACCATATCATTCATCACAAACCATGTATGTGAAAACAATACATTTAACACAAGAAACAATGAAAATAATGAATTATAATGAATGAAAGTGTGAAAATATATTATATTAGGATCATATATTATATTATAAATACTAATATAATTCATCAATAAAAAAATTAACAAGCTTAAAAAAATTATACATTAGGTAAAATCACGTTCAACTAAAAGAAAGTGTGAGTTAAGGGGTTTCTTAACTCAATTTCCATTCAAAGAAATAAACTTCTAATATATTGATTATATCATTATAATTTTACAAGTGAAATTTATCTTTATTATATTATGTTTTATTTTCATTTTTTCTATTAATTTACATTTACCTAAATTAATAAATTTAATGATTAATCCACACTCTAATGAAATGATCTTCGTAATGGGATTCATCTCAATTTCCCTTCATTGAGGAATACAATAATATTATTTTCCTAATTTATTTATATGGTTTATTTTCACGACATTTGAAATATAATATCATGAAACTTTCATAATTAATTTTATTTTATGTTTTAATTTTAATTATTTCATCAATGGTAATTTTATAACAATGTTACTATTAGGTAAATATTTTCATGAGTAAATGTATTTTTATTGTAATGTATTACTTCATCATTTCCATTGATAATTTATTATTATTATTTTATTTGTCTTTTAATATAATATATATTATGTCTATATATTTTATGTGTATTTATATTTAAAACACATATCGATTTACATTAGAATTTTCACATTAAAGTTATGATCATTGTTCGTTTCTTTCACACTCTTGGGATAATAATGATGTTTTATTTTTGAATTTATGTTGAAGGAATTTATTTGATCATTATCAGTTATGAAAATTTAATTTTATTATCCTTATTTTATTCAATATATTTTAAATTAATATAAATATTTTTACGCTATATTTTACATAAAATAATTAAGAAATTCAATTCCAAAGAATCTAAAATCATTCCACTCTTCAAAAAGAATTTTGTATTCTTCCAAAACCCATGTTTTATAAAAATATTTTAAATTTTTTTTTAAACATTTCCAAATTATTTATTATATATTTTTTTCCCCTTTTGATATATTTTGATTTTTTTCAAGCAATCATCATGTCATTTTCAAAACAAGGTTCGTTTAGATTATACTAAAAAATTGATAGGAATATTTTCTTAACGTGTACCGCATAAGTAAAATTAATATCCATCCATACAAATCAAATTTATAAAATAATATCATAAAGGATTAAATATTTATTTCAAAATAAAATAATTTTCATAGTTTTATTTGACCTTTTCATTCTTAAAAGATTATTTTCTAAATGAAAATGATATTATCATGAAGGATATTTTTAAATATTATCCTATGGTAATTGTATTAATCAATGATAACAACACATTATTTTAATTATAATGAAATGGGGATATATTTTTTAATACCATCCTTAATATTTTTAGGGATGTATTTTCAGAATTTTTTACAAGGAATGTATAAATTCACTTTCTAGATTCATTATTGTTTTCATTAACTTTCATGTAATATATTCATTTTCCTATGATCCTTGAACATTAAATTTACCATAAATATCCATATTATTTATCCTGAATATGTTTATTTACTAAACAATGTATAATTATTAATATAGTTTTCAACATTTAATGTTTTATTTTTATTTGGGGGAATATTGAATATATATTTATTCATTAATCAATATGTATATTTGATAATAATGAATATTGGTAATGAATTAAATCAATTCATTAATATTTGATGAATGACTTAGATATTAATTTATCGATGGGGCCTATAATTTCTTGTAACTATGATGAATTAGTAGTCTCATGTAGAGATTCATTGAGATATAATTAATCGAGTTCCTACCTATAGTTTTACAGTTTTTGGAAAATGTTCTTAGTGGTAGAGGTATCTTGATATTTCAGAGGTTGATGTATAATAATTAAGAGTTTATTTCATCAATAATTATTTTATTTTTTCAATATAATTTGTAAAATATCATTTTGTTTGGGTGAATTTAATAATAATTTATTGATTAAATGGCACATGTGTTTGTTTATATACCATCTTATTCCATATGACATAAATGATAGTCATGTTATTTATTAAATGAAATATGTGTTCAGTTATTTAACTTCCCATTTTGATTATTCATTATCTAATCATGATATTAAAATTAATTAAATGGTATGTGTTTTTTGTTATATAACATCCCTGGTAATAAATGCTTAATTATTCCAGACAGCATCAATGGTACTATACCCTTATAGAGAATTTTATCTCACCCTTATTTTGTTTCCTATAACTATAATCCAAGAGTTTTTATTTGGATAATATGTAATGATATTATTTATTAAATAATAATATTCTCAAATCACTACTGGAATTTGGTCTTTTCCCAACGGTAGTATACCAACGGTTTACTTAAACCGTTGGTATAGTGAGCCTTTGCCAATGGTTTATTTAAACCGTTGGCAAAGGGAATTTTGGTGGACCCTTTCCCAACGGTTCACTGGAACTTTTGGGAAATGGGTGCTAAACTCACACATTTCCCAACGGTTCACTGGAACCGTTGGGAAATGTGTGCCTTTGCCAACAGTTTTTATAAACCGTTGGAAAAGGTTTTCCCCAAATTCCAGATCGCGATCTCCTCTCCCCATTCGAACAGATCCCTAATCTATTCGCTCCACTGCTCTCGTGAAACCCATCCAACTCCACTGCTCTCGCGAAACCGAACACCAGCACCCCCATCCCAACAGGTACACCCCCATACGAATAGGTAAAATTTGATCTCAAACATATTGTTGTAGTTGTTTTAATGAATATATTTTTTCCAGGTGTTGGTGGTTTACTTGATTATTGAAATTAATATCTAAATAGGATATTGTTTGTGTTTGTGAAGATTTCATTAATGTTTTTATGTTCTATGTTTGGAAGGAGAGTGTTCAAAACATGTAAATCAGAGTTGGGGGAGGCTATCTTGAACATTTACATGTTATGGATAATCGATTGTGGGAAATATGGATTGTGTTCAAACCAATTTGATATGTTTTGGATAATGGATTGTGGGGGTAGGCGGTGTCCACGGGGGGGGGGGGGGGGGGGCGGGGCTGTCCAAGGGGGTGGGAAAGGCTGTCCACGAGGGTTGTTGGGCTGTCTAGGGGGTGTGGGCTGTCCTGGGGGTCTGGGTGCGGTGTCCTGGTGGGGGAGGGGTGTGTGGGGTGTCCAGGGGGGTGGTATGTCTAGGTGGTGGTAGTGGGGTTGCAGGGGAGGGGGTGTGGGCTGTTTGGGAGGGTGGGCGGGGTTATCCAGGGGGGGTACGGGGTGTCCAGGGGGGGTACGGGGGGTGGGCGGGCTGTCCACAGGGGTGGACGGGCTGTCCACGGGGGTGGTCGGGCTGTCAAGGAGGGGTGGGTGGGCTGTCCAGGGGGGGTGGGTGGGCTGGCCACGGGGGGTAGGGGTGTCCAGGGGGTGGGCAGGCTATCCAAGGGGGTGGGGGCTGTCCATAGGGAGAAGGGGTGTCGAGGGGGGGTGGGTGGGCTGTCCACGGGGGTGGTTGGGCTGTCTAGGGGTTAGGGGGTGTCCACGGGGGTGGGAGGGGCTGTCCAGGGGGTGTGGGTTGTCCTGGGGGTCTGGGTGGCGTGTCCTGGTGGGGGAGGGGTGTGTGGGGTGTCCAGGTGGGGTGGTATGTCTAGGTGGTGGTGGTGGGGTTGCAGGGAAGGGGGGTGTTGGCTGTTTGGGAGGGTGGGCGGGGCTATCCAGGGGGGTACGGGGTGTCCAGGGGGGTACGAGGGTGGGCGGGCTGTCCACAAGGGTGGAGGGGCTATCCACAGGGGTGGTCGGGCTTTCAAGGAGGGGTGGGCGGGCTGTCCAGGGGGGTGGGTGGGCTGGCCACATGGGGTAGGGGTGTCCAGGGGGTGGGCGTACTATCCAAGGGGGTGGGGGCTGTCCATAGGGAGAAGGGGAGTCGAGGGGGGTGGGTGGGATGTCCACAGGGGTGGTTGGGCTGTCTAGAGGGTAGGGGGCGTCCACGGGGGTGGGTGGGTTGTCCACGGGGGTGGGCGGGGCTGTCCACGGGGGTGGGAAAGGCTGTCCACGGGGGTGGTTGGGTTGTCTAGGGGGTGTGGGCTGTCCTGGGGGTCTGGGTGGGGTGTCCTGGTGGGGGAGGGGTGCGTGGGGTGTCTAGGGGGGTTGGTATGTCTAGGTGGTGGTGGTGGGGTTGCAGGGGAGGGGGTGTGGGCTGTTTGGGAGGGTGGGCGGGGCTATCCCCGGGGTACGGGGTGTCCAGGGGTTACAGGGGTGGGCGGGCTGTCTACAAGGGTGGACGGGCTGTCCACGGGGGTGGCCGGGCTGTCAAGGAGGGGTGGGCGGGCTTTCCAGGGGGGTTGGTGGGCTGGCCACTGGGGGTAGGGGTGTCCAGGGGGTGGGGGGGCTATCCAAGGGGGTGGGGGCTGTCCATATGGAAAAGGGGTGACGAGGTGGGTGGGTGGGCTGTCCATGGGGGTGGTTGGGCTGTCTAGGGGGTAGGGGGTGTCCACGGGGGTGGGTGGGTTGTCCACGGGGATGGGCGGGGCTGTCCACGGGGGTGGGAAAGGCTGTCCACGGGGGTGGGCGGGGCTGTCCAGGGGGTGTGGGTTGTCCTATGGGTCTGGGTGGGGTGTCCTGGTGGGGGAGGGGTGTGTGGGGTGTCCAGGGGGGTTGGTATGTCTGGGTGGTGGTGGTGGGGTTGTAGGGGAGGGGAGTGTGGGCTATTTGGGAGGGTGGGTCGGGCTATCCCAGGGGGGTACAGGGTGTCCAGGGGGGTACGGGGGTGGGCGGGTTGTCCACAAGGGTGGACGGGCTGTCCATGGGGGTGGTCGGGCTATCAAGGAGGGGTGGGCGGGCTGTCCAAGGGGGGTGGGTGGGCTGGCCACAGGGGGTAGGGGTGTCCAGGGGGGTGGGCGTGCTATCCAAGGGGGTGGGGGCTGTCCATAGGGAGAAGGGGTGTCGAGGGGGGTGGGCGGGCTATCCAAGGGGGTGGTGCTATAGTGGTTTTGGATTTTTTGAGGTATTCTTAGTGTATTATAAACCCTCATTTGTTCCATATTCATTTAAATTGATTTAATATCATTTTTTTCACACACACCATTATATCCTCTCAAACTATATTTAGATTGTATTTTCAATCGTATGGTGTTAAATATTTTAGTAAATTTTCATACTAGATTCTTTTATGGGTTCTAGGGGTTTAGACTAATGACAGGGCTGCATGATTATTGTCGGTGTATTCTTTTCATATAAATATACCTATACACCACGACCCCCTTGGAAAACCTGACCACCCCCATAGATAGCCCGCCCACCTGGACACCCCGACCCCCCTAGACAGCCCCCCCACCCCCTAGACACCTCCGACCCCCCGAACGGCCCCACCACCCCCTAGACACCCCGCACCCCCTAGACACGCCACACCCCCCTTGGACAGTCCCGCCACTCCCATGATCCTCATCCTACTCCTCATCTTGATCTACTTGGAGAAGTTAAAGTATAAAACTCATATACTCCCAACAAGACCCTTAAGGATTATGTATTCCTTGATCCACTTCCAATATCTTACTGGTCAATCTGTGAATATAGGCATTAGAAATTTTATATCTTATTTTCATATATACACTGTATTTTGTTGTAGTTATTAATATGATTCTCATATAGAGTAATGTATCAGTTATGCTTTTATATAGAGTAAACAATTGTCATTTGCGTAAAAAAATTTTTGATTAAACTTTAATATTATTGAATTGCTTTGAAATGACTTATTGCGATTTTTTTACCGAATGGATAGAAGTTGGATGTACGAAACTGATCATATTTCAATCGATTTTCAAAATAATTTGAACATCTTTCTAGATTTTGCATTTGACAAGGCTTCAGATAGTGGTCGCATACACTTCCCATGGTTTAATTATGTTGGAAGACTTTAGTTGAGCTGTGAAGCAATTAGATATCATATAACCAAATATGGTTTCCAAACAAACTATTATGTGTGGTATCACAATGGAGAGAAAATGTAATCTCAAAATGTTGATGATCCAAATGATAGGACTGAATTGGAGAGTTTGGTATATGATCAGTTTCAATTTATTCGACATCATGAGAAGGAAAGGATGTCCAGCCAACAATATTTCAATACAATCACAATTGATGCGTCCAATGAAAATGATGATGTTGATATGGTGAAAAAATTGAATGATGCTGCGACGACTCCAATATATCGGCAATGTGATAAAATGAAAAAGTTGGAATTTTTAATCCGATTGTTTCATGGGAAAACTATGTATGGGATTTCAAATACTTCAATTGATTATATTCTCACCTTCTTGAAGGACTTACTTCCAGATGATGCAGATATTCCCTCAAACCACTATACGGCATGGAAGTTGGTTGATGAAAATGGATTCTCAAAAATAAAAATTCTTGCTTGCCCGAATGATTGCAGCTTATTTTGGGAGGAAACTATTGAAAGAAATGATTGTATAAAATGCAGAACATCCCGATGGAAGCCAAAAGATGATGGAACACCATCTCGTGTGCCACTAAAAGTAATATGGCACTTTCCATTGATCCCCAGATTACAGAAGCTTTTCATGTCTGATGAAATATCTGTAAAAATGCGATGGCATGACACCGAGAGAAAAAAGAATAATGAAGAGTTGGTTCACCCTGCAGATGGATTTGCATGGCAGAGATTTGATGCTCGATATCCGGAATTTGCAGCCGACGTGCGTAATGTGAGACTGGGTCTTTCATGTGACGGTTTTAATCCATCTGGGCAGATGCTTACTTCGCACAACACATGGCCGGTTTTCATACACATTTATAACCTTCCCCCTTGGTTGTGTATGAAAAAGCCTTACACTTTCTTGAGTATACTGATATCTAGCCCTTCTGATCCAGACAATGATATAGATGTATACATGAAACCATTAATAAAAGAGTTGAAACTTCTTTGGGATGTGGGTGTGCCCACATACGATGCATGTTCGAAAGACATATTTTAGATGTGTGCTGCACTTATGTGGACTATCAATGATTTTCCTGCTTATGCAATGATTTCTGGATGGAGCACAAAAGGAAAATTTTCATGTCTAGTGTTTATGAAGAATACTCGATCGAGAAGACTGAAATATCATCATAGTTTTAGTTTTATGGGACATCGACGATTCTTTCCAATGAAACATACATATAGAAACAATCGTCTAAGATTTGACAATACCATGCAGAATGATGATCCAAATCAGCGTATGTCTGGAACTGATGTGCTTAATGAATTGAAAGATTTCAGTTATTCATTTGGGAAGAGTGTAATGAAATCTAGACAGAGGGAAAATGTTTCCAATGATACCTGTTACAATTGGAAGAAGAAGAGTATATACTTTGAGTTTTCATATTGGTCATCCAACTTGTTACGTCATTGCTTAGACGTAAATCACATTGAAAAAAATATATGTGAAATGTTGCTTTCGATTCTTCTAAATGACAAGGGGAAGACAAAAGATGATTTACGATCTCGGCGCGACTTGGTAGATGGGGGGATCAGACCAGAATTGCATCATGTTTGTATCAGTGAAAATAAATGGAAAGTTCCATGTGCTTCTTATGTGATGACTCCTACTGAAAAAAATAAATTTCTGGAAGTGCTAGAGACTATTAAAGTTCATGATGGATATTCATGCAATATATCAAAATGGGTCAACAGAAAAGAGTTGAAGTTGAAATCTTTGAAGACTCATGATTATCACGTCCTTTTGCATGAGTTGATTCCAATAGCAATCCATCATCTCTTTTCCAATAATGTTTTAATTTTAATTATTTCATCAATGGTAATTTTATAA